>OY728133.1:1630870505-1635870505 GCA_963277665.1 Viscum album | reverse complement strand
GGGCAAGCGAACCCCGGCGAAGGCATCAGAAACAACCACATTGAGTAATAAATACATCCTATTATTCTCCATATAAGGATACAAAATTTCATAAAAGTGGACGATGCATTTCTATGAGCATAGCCATTCCAAATTCCTGGGAGGAACTTCTAAAATCATGTTTTAACTTATGATAAATTTCCTCCTATCGTTTATTTTATTTTCTTTTTAATTCATTTTCGTTTGTTATCATGTAAGTGTTTTGTTGTTATTATGATTAAATAGAATTTATTGTTTCATCATAATATCATATTCTCATATACCATTAATATATTAACAATAATGTCCATAAAATTTTTTAAATCAATTAATAAACCCATCCCTTCATTCACTTTCTCATTCAATCAATAGTTCATTTTAATTCTCTTTAATGATAGTGTGTGTGTTCGGAACAGTAATGTTATTATATATTATTATTTTATCAACTCATCAAACTATACATCATCAAATAGATTAATTAAAATCTCAATGGATTAGTAAATAAACTATTTGAGTGAGTCGTATTATAGGGATGTTATGTGATTGAAGTCATTTGATAGATCAATATTTATTAGGTTAACGGTGTGTTTGTTAAACATAAATTTTCATGGATTGAAGAAATGTTTTATTTAGCATGTGGATTCCATGGATTAATGGATCGAAAAATTCACCACCTTATATAAGGTTGGATTAATATTAGAACCCTAGTAATGTTTATTTTTTTAGTAAAGCCTCAAAACATGGTAATTCCAATCAAAATAATATTGTGAAGTGGGTGTTAATTAACCGCAATATAAAGAATAGCCCAAAAATATTGAAAAAAAATCTACAATATTTATATAACCAAAATCATAATAAAATAGTTATATAAAAAACATCCACAAATAAATTTAATTATACTCTTCAAACAACCCCCCTATCAAAATACAATCATTTAAAAAAACGTACTCTTAAATCTATAGCATCAACTAGGATTTGACTCGAGTACCTCAATAGAGATTATTATTTAACTAGTCCTTTGAGTGGTTGATAGGTAATAATATGATACACATAAAATAACACCATTGATGTGGATTTTTCTTCACGTTGTGAACAGTTCTTTGTTCATATTACAAATGAAAAACATTAATTATTAAAATAAACCAAAAAATATGAAAATTATATATATAAAACACCTAATAACTCTTCTTTTCCAAACAAATCATGTTGCCACATAGCCTCTAAAAAAATCTATTTTATTTTTTTGACCTAGAAATTTAGAAATCATTTAATTAACTTAAGAGGACCATTAGGGATAATAAAATCAATCAAGACCCATTCATTTAACATCCAATTATAATAGATATGGCCAATACCTAAGAACAAAAACATTTATAACATTTTTCTATATATATTAATTAAAACCCCTTGATATTCAATATCTAAACATTGATGATGATTTCAAATTAAAATAAGTTTTTATTCATCTTCAACCAAATTTCCATGGGCTAGTTTGTGTGGATCAGAATATTTAGCATAATGAGATCCATGTGGTGCTCTCTACTTCGAATCCACATGGGGTTTCTAATAAAAAAACTAAAACATTGAGAATTCCCATTCTTCCATGATGAATCTTCTATGATAGGGCTCTGCTCCCACCCACCTTGTTCCATAACCTCAAGGATGGACATCAAGTAAATTTTCATTGAGAAATTACTCCCTACATATTGAACTTCTTCTTTCCAAAAGAAAATAATTAGTATCCATCAGTTCCCCCAATAGATCACTCAATGTGTACTATGAGAGGTTCAAAAAATTTATGAAAACCTTCCTACATAGAAAAATCTCAAATCTTCTCTTGATCCAATACATGTATGAAATATTATTAGAAATGTGTATAACTTTCATTGATGTTGTAAAATATAGTTCTCATGTTTAAAAAACTGATGTAGTTGAACATCATATTATAAACAACATGGAAACAAATGCACTAAAATTATATCCTTGAGAAAACGTTCATGTTAATAAATTCCAAGATAATCAATCCATAGAGCTTAATATGATTACCGAGTAGATGCATGAAATTACTGTTCATGAGTATCAACTAGCTACAGCTTCCAAATCCCCATCCTCATCTTATACAAAATCTATATTCCATGGACTGATCAAGAATAATGGAATCTGAAGCTCACCATCTGATCTAAAAAACATATTTTTATTACTTCAAATGATCCAACTGATTTTTCATGTCCAATGTAACATAATGTGATATAGATTTAATGGAACACCAGCCCAAAATAAATGGGTTATTTCATTTGAAACTAAATTCAAACCAACTCTATGACATTATCTTTTTTCTATAACCCTTTCTTGAGTTTTTCTAATCCCATTTCTAATCACCCTCGATTCCTTCCTCATGGTATAAACCAATTACAATATCATGATGTTATTTGTAACTTCTAATAACAATATCCTTTTGTTAATCCATCTCAAAGGATAAATAATCTTCTTTCTCCTCCAAGATTCTACTATCCCAATGAGCCTACCCAATTGCCAACTCAATATAATCACATCCCAAAGTACCAAAATCCCTGAAATCCCGATAACAAAAAAAACATCTTAAATGAAACCATGGTATTGTTTCATAGAAGAACATTCCTCAATCACACATTCGAGTCTCAAAGAAATTGAAACACAATTGGTCAGCTTTTATCTCACCTTAGCCATCATCAACTAACCAATTATTCCCAAATCCCTTCTCAATAGTTACCCAACCACATGGGTAATGTAATAGCAATTACACATTGATATCGATAATAAATTTATATTCATTATAATGGATCTTAAATTGAAATTATTGACAAGTTAATATGTGTTGAGGATAAAATATCCAACTATAATTCCATGAATAATATGTCTATGTACGCATTGATTCATAAGGATTTATAATCTCATAAGATATATGTTATGACAATCAATAATGTTTTGACCCATCATTACCTTCACATAAATTGAAATTCCAAACGAAATTTAATGATTCAGGAAAAATATGGAGTTCTATCTTTGGTGATGCACTCATTGACCAAGTATTTTTGATATATTTCATTACAAATTCAATCATCTCTTACCTTGTTCTAGGTCCCTTACACTTAACAAGTGTTTTCATCCAGTTATCCAATCAATGAATATTTAGTCATATGGTGAATAAATTTGGATTTTTTTATCTAAGATAAGGATCTTATCTTTCTAGAAGATTTCAATGTCCTTGACATGGAATGTGAGATAACCTCTTCTCGATATCAAATAATTCTAGGAAGATCACTTCTACTAACAACTATAACTAATATTGATTTCCATATGTTCATATTGTACACCGAATTTGGTGACCAACTGATAATGTTCAATGTTATTTAATCCCTGGGAATCTAATAAGAAGATAAAATTTCATTCTCAATAAATTCCCATGAGGAATCTTCTTAGTGTTAAATGATCCCCAGTACATCATGATAATCTAGTTCAAATGATGGAGTACTATGTTAAATTTTGATAATGATTAACCAAGTCATAGATGGGGGATTTTATGTTGACCTTTCATTAATAGTCACCATCAATCTAAAGGATTTTAATTTTTTTTAATCTCATCTCGATACTGATCACTAATATTCCAACATTAATAGTATTGAGGAAAATGAACAAGAAAAAACTGAAATACCTTATCTTGGACATTATTTTTCTATCCAACAAAAGACAGTCAAGCTCATCTATAACCACTTCCTACACAATTGAAATACAAATTCCATTTCCCTGATTAATTTTGTCCCAAAACTATCATTGTTTCACATAATGAATCTAAGGAGTCCAAACTTGTTGTTGTGTTAGATGAAAATTAATATACCCTAGGATGGACCCAAGATGAAATACAATGAATCAATCTTTCCATTTACATGAATCAAATCAATCTACATGAATCATACAAACCAATCATGAATAACAAAAGATGAATCAATTAGCTCATACATAAAGTAGTTTTGGAAGGAATTACTAAAAGTTTTCAAGAAGTTATTATATAATCTATTTTGGATAGTGACTTGGTTAGTCTAATTCACATGTCACCAAAGAAGTGTGTGATATCTGTTGTCACAAATGAACCTGGGGAGGTAGTCATAAATCTAGTGATAAATAAATAGCATGTGTGTATCAATCAATGCAAATTTATTAGTAAAACACAAAAAGACCACTATCCAACACATTTCTATGATCAAATTCTAGAACTATTATCCATAAAGTTATAGTTTTTCTATATATGGGTACACCAAAAACATACAAATAACAATCGTACCTCTTAACCATTAACATACTATATTCACTTTACATTTTTGAAAATATTCATATCGAATAATTTCGTTTGTCCTTTGCAACGCTACTTCAAAATTCTAGAGGTGTATGATGAAAATCATTTCGTAATTCATTAATCATTCAATAGACATTTTCATTGAATAATTTACCATTTATAGAGATTTATTTAAATCCTTATTGAATTTATTCTCTTTATCCATCTAGATGTCTGTCAAATGTAACAATATTTTAAATTTAGAAAAATTTCACTTCATAATTACTAATGGGATAGTTCTATGACACATAATCTCACAAGTGGTTATTCATGTAAATTCATCCAAAATTGAGGGGATCCAATCAATGTTCGTACCAACATTAGTTTGATAAATCTGTTATTTTTTTTTTCATGTCAGTTTCTATAGTTGATCCATCCATAACATTCATAGGATTTCATAACAACTCACTCGGCTACTTCACAATGATTTTACATTCCTTTTTAATGTGTCTTTACAGAGGCCTTTCATTTAAAAAAATATTCATATATATTCCCCAATAACTCAACCTCTATATTGGTCCATACACAATGAATTGATGTGGGCTACATTTGATAGGGCCATTAGGTTCGTTTTTTGGTCAATGAAGATAACAAATTCCTTATGTCAACTATTATGACCCCAAAGAACTAGATTAGACTCAATATAACAAGAATTTCACTAAAAAGGAATGTTTAGATATGGTTTCATCCTTAGATAATTCTGGACCAATCTCTTTCGTGAAAAAATTACCATTTTCCCATTCCATTTTTACTATAATTTTTTCACTCAAGAAATGTGATTCAAAACCAAGGCTAAAAAGTTGTATCATAAGTATCCAGGAGTTTTACATTTTGATTAAATATTGATGTTGAAAAAAATATTATTACTGATCAAATGAGTTGAATTTCTAATTATTCTAATTCTGAAATAATCGATCTTTAATTTCTATTTGAACTCATGTCATCTCCGACTCAAATTTTACCATGTTGTGACCCAATTGTAATTACACTGTTGATGGTTATTTTCCTAAAATATTATCAAAATAACCAAAAAAAGATGAAAAGTGCATCAAAATTATATTTTTGGGATGATAATAAAATAATTAAAATTGGTACTGATATAGAATTTAGGTGATGTGTAGATATAGATGAACATTCCACCATCTTATCATTAATTCAATGACTGGTGATGGCCACAATGGAACATAAATGTCCTCCGTAAAAGTACATGGCTCGTAATTCTTATGGACTTAACACATGAAGGACTCGTTTGACCAGTTTCAATAATGTACCACTTTTTAAAATGATTGGCATTCTATAAGTTTAAAATTAAATTAAACTAAAGAATTTATTCCAATATGAGAACATTGATTTTTCAGAGGTTGATTTGGTTGGACCTTTCCCCCATCCAATGGATTATGATATGTTTTTTCTACAGTCGATTATGTTTCTTATTTGGTTGAGAAAAGTCCCCCAAAAAGGATGAGGCACATACTCGTTGTGGGTTCCTCAAAACCCACATTATATATTGATTTGGAACATATTGTTTCTTAATATGATACTTGGGAACTCATTTCGGTAATCACACCATGGAATCTCTATTGAAAAATAATGGTGTTCCACATAAATATTAACAATATATCAATCCTTAGAAAATTTCGTGGATGACCAATCTAAATGATATGTTAAAGAGTGCTTTCGATAATTTTAAATCCAACTAGAAATTATTGTCCTGAAAGTCTTATTGATGAACGTTGGGATAATCCAACTGCCTATAAAACACATATTGTGTTGTATCCATATAGACTAGTTTTGGGTATACCATGTCATTAACTAGTTGAAATTCAATATATTAATTTTGGGAAATCAAAACATGTAATTTTTATTTTGAAATATCATTTAAAAGGATATTTTAATAGTTGAATGAATAGGAGAAGATTGGATTAGATTCTTTTGATAATTCGAATATTTACAAATAAAACGTTAAGGAACTCCATGATTGACACATCCTATAAATTTAATTCCATGATGGTTAGAAGGTAATTTTCTTCATCTCTTACTTTTTTTATCTACCAGTAATTCATAATTATTATTGGGAAGGTCCTTTAATAATTAATACTGTTTACTCATTTAGTGAAGTCAATGTCCAAGAACCCACTTCCAAATGGACATTCACAATTAATGGATATCACTTAATGATGTTCCATGAGAGGAAAAACATGCAAAGAAACACATCAACATCTAGTGAATCTCAAACCACAATGGAAAACCCACTATTGGATAGAGATTACGACCCATGAAATTCATTCATTGTGATCCTTTTTCTCTTTATCTCTCCCTCTCCCTTTCTTCCACTCTTCTCTTATTCTGATTCTCAAACTATTATTGTCCTTTTTCAACACATTCTAAATCATACATTTTTTTCCTTATATCACTTTTGTGTGGAGGTCTATTTAAAAAACACTAAATAAATAAAAAATTGAAAACAAAAGTCTGAATTACTCAACAGTCAATTTTGAAATGTTTCCAAGCCATTTGAAGGAGTACAATGACATGTAATCTTCTCAATTTTTTTTCATAATAAATTTTAATAATAAATATAGGGTCAGGAATAATAAATTTTATATCTTAATTTATGATTTAGAAAATGAGTCTTCCAAAAACATGAAGAATAAAATCATCTTACATGCCAAGGACATACATTTCCATCTTTTCCAAATACATATTTACCACAAAAGATTTTGGGTCTTAAGATTGTGGACTGTAATGTTAAATTTCAAACATTTTAGTTCATTAAATGATAGAGGTGTATTTGGAACCACATGATAATCACATTATCCATATATCCATCCATTAAGCATAAATCAATCCTCCATTTTAAATCCACTTTGAGCCTTTGAATAATTTATTTTTTATATCCACATTAAAACAAAAGTACCATTTCCAACGAAAAATTGACACGGATTTTCATTTCATGGTTTATTTAATAATTTATGTAGGGTTAATTGATTTAATTATGGGTTCCATTTAATTATTTTTTATATGTCAACATATTCATGAGGGAAATCTTAAATGTGGTGGAGTGGATGAAATTTGTTGAGTTTTGTGAATGGATTAATGTTTATTTTATTTTTAACATGTTGTTGAAAAGTGTTATTAAAAACAAAAAATATAAAAAAAACCCAAATATTTGAAATAATTGGTTTTGTATTAGGATGCTCAAAAATTATTATTCCTAAAACATTTATCTGGTTATAAATATTATAATAAGTTTCAGGAGGATATAAAACATGT
Source organism: Viscum album (assembly GCA_963277665.1). Lineage (NCBI taxonomy): Eukaryota > Viridiplantae > Streptophyta > Magnoliopsida > Santalales > Viscaceae > Viscum > Viscum album. The sequence continues at coordinate 1,635,862,845 of OY728133.1, read as the reverse complement.
GTTTGAATATGAGTGTGGGATTTTTTTCGAGTCCAAATTTTGAAAAAAAAGTAAAAGAAAAAAACTTCTATAATCATATCTTATTTTATTAAATGATGTATTGTGTTTTAAAAATACTTCAACTTTTCATCTCTATAAAATTTTCACCCACTTTTATACCTTCCATCACACATTCATTCCCTTATAATCATATAGTTTCCCATTTCCATTTAGGATTAATTTCTAAAAAAATGAGCATTTTTACCATGTTAGTGTTTTACACATATTTTCCATTCATTTGGACATTATATTCCTACAATCCCATAACCATTGAAAACCCTCTAAAAATCCCTCTTGATTATTTTTTTATTTTTAATATGGAATGGAATATGAGAGATCAATAAACACTAATATTTTCACTTTTGGATGGTGAATGAGTGAATGTCAATTAAGAACTTTTTATAATATTGGGACGAGTGTGTTATGAGTCCCAACAGTTTTTATTTAAAATATTCAGCAAGAAAAATTAATTGTTTCTTGAACATTTTTTCCATAATAAAAATTGGTGGTGTTAATTATGGATTAATGTACTAGCCTCGACCCCCATGATTAGTGTAAACAAAATTTCTATATTTTCTAGTGAAAGAAAATTATTTAGTTATGTTTTTATAAATGTTATGCATGAGAGAATAAACAAGCCTAAATATAGAGGATCTGATTTTATTTATTAATTCATCAGATTTTATTTAATCAGTTTCATTATTTTTAATGATAAGTGCATAATTTGCGTAAAATAATCAATTTTTATACTAAATATATTTTTAGCATTATTTTTATTGATCCAAATTTGAGTCAGTTTAATATTTTAATTAAAAAACATCTTAATACTAATAAAAATGGTTGTTTTTTAATTTTTAGGGTTCCTAATTCAATTCCCCAAAGACACTAAACTGGAGCATGGGAAAATTTTTACATTTTAAGGGTAGTATATTTAATATAAGAAAGCCCAAAAAACATTCAATGAAATTTTAATAGACTTGATAATTGAATTTCTAGGCTCAATCCAAAATCCCGTATTTGATAAAAAAATAATTTAATAAATTATTATACAAAATAATCAATGATAAATAATTTAATTTCCAACTCCACTAAAAGGGGATAAAATGGTTCTTTTATTTCCATCCCAAAATTATGATTGTGAATTAATACCATCCCACCTAACATGACTGTTATCCCATTCCAATCAACCAAATCATATTGATATTTATGGTGTGAAATATATGTTTTGAAAGAATATATTTCTATAATAAATGTCTCATATTTTAGTGAATCGTACAATTAAAAACCACAATCACATTGTGGACTTTGAGAATGTGTGGATAAAAATGGACAACAACATATTGTTTAGTGAAACATTAACAACCTTCATTACAAAAGTCATATAGTCACAACATTTTAAGTGATTACATTCCAAATCTATATATACAACGTTGAAGATGATTATTTCTATCAATTAGGATATCTGAATTTTAAAATACTCAATAAAAAGTTGAGTGGAATATTTAGAATTCTAAAAGTCCATCACATGAGGAAAAAAATTGTATTCTTCTCCTTTAAAGGTAATGAGATTTTAGAATATATTACAAAAAATTATCATGATATACTCCTTTCCAATAGCCTAGTAAGACATTTTAAACTCTTTTTTTCTTTTCAAAGACCTTTCCACTTCTCTTTTATTTCATGATCATTTTTATTCATTTTCATTTGTAATAATATATGTGTTTTGTTGTATTTTTGTTTACATATTAATGAATGTTTCTTAATTATCTATTATTCACATCACATTTTTGTACATTAATATTAATGTATTAATATTTAAAAAAATTTAAAGAAATAATAAAATTTACATTGTAATTCAATTGAATGTTGTTTTTAATTATCTTCAATGTTTGTGTGTGTGTTCAGTACAATACTATTATCTTGTCATGTTCTTTTTCTTCTTTTCTTAACTCAGTAACAGAAAACAATTTACTAACTATCTCAATTTATTTTAAATTCAATAATTTATGAGATTCATATTATTTGGATATTATATTATTGAGATCATTTTCATGATGAATATTATTTTAGATGATATTGTGTATGAAGAAATTAAATTATTATAGATCAATGACATGTTTTGTTTAGAGTGTGGATTACATGGATTATTGGAAACATAAATACACTACCATTAAAAAATATTATGATTATAATCCCATTTTTGTTCAATCTTTGATTGAAGCCTCAACATAGGGTAATTCCTATCAAAAACTTCTTTTGATGTGGCTGTTAATTAAATACAAAACAATAAAAGCTCAAGGATGTCATAAGATTAAATTCCCAATAATGAACTCACCAAATTATTTATCAAATTCATAAATAAAACAAAATCAAAAAATCAATTTAATTTTTCTATGTAATGACCCCCACCCCAATCAAAGGATATTAAATTTATAAAATTGTATCTAAAATACATACCATTATCGAGGAATCGGCCCAAGAACCTATATTCATATTTGTATAGTAATGTACCTTTAAATATTCTATTGGAGACAATTAGTTGTGCATCAATTTCCATGATAGACACCCATATCTATTTCTCGATCAACTAACAGTAGTCAATTTTTCATAACATTTAGCTAATTTAACCTAAATCATCTCATTACCTTTTTATATTAACATGTTCATCCATACATACTTTATATCAAGTAAAAATTACAAAACACATTTCCTCACCCTCAATGAAGTGGTACACCCCACAGGTGACCATAGATAGAGTGTTATAATCACAAATAAACTACAACATTTTAAGTGAATGATATAATTTTCAATTTAATCTTCATTGTTACATTTCATAGTCAAATACTAGATTTCAAATAAATCAAAAACCCTGGATCAAACACATAAAAATGAATTGGGTCATGATTATGTGGGAATTGTTATAGACCACCAATATAAATATCATGGAAAAGTACAAACCTTAAACTAAACATTGATTTAAATAAAAAAACTACCAACCAAAAAAAGAGATCCCTTAATAAATTATCCTTTAGGAGGAACATATGAAGAAAAAAAGTTTAATAAATAATCATCAAGGAAATTGAATAAAGTGCCATTGTAGATATACCCAGGGCTCGATTCCTAATAAAAAAACTCTCTAACTACCTAATAGCAAAGGATATTGATCAATGTAAGTGGTGGATATCATGGGTTATACATAAGGATTTCAGTCAAGAAATATGGGTGAAATTAGGGTAAAATTGTATAATGGAAGGGAGGTAAAATGTGAATTTCCCTCACATTTATGAGGGGTATGTTTTAGCCACATTGTTGGCCAAACTATACCCAAAAAGAGTGTAACTAATTACCCAAGAGAGGTCCAAGACACATGGTTTTTCTATTCCATATTCATGGGATGATAATACATGTAAAAACTGTGTTTTTTCCTTGGCCAAGAGGGTTTATTACATGTAGTCTCCTAAAAAATGGTTTTTGGAAAGCACTAACTTTGTGCCAACCATTACATATACAATAAATAGTCACTATTATCACAATTTCATGTCTATATTCTCCATAACATATATTATGCTTTCCCCCCATAGGGTATCAATTCATTTAACATTTTTAATGGGTTTTAATCCAAAATTAAAACCAAACATATATCGATGATGGTTCTGTATCTTATAACCCCCCCCCCCCCCCCGCCCACATAAAATGAATGATTCCCGAGCATTACTATCATATTCCTTGATGTCTCCAAGGTAATCAGTTCAGGCAATTATGCCCATTTGTTATCCTCACTCTCCCAATTTTTCTCAAAAGCACATCCATTCCTCCAAAACAATCAAACAAGGCATAACTTTACAATAGAATACACTCTCATGATGATCCAGAATCCAAATTGGATGGTCCTCAACGGACACATCATTCTTAAGACCAACACCATCCTTATCAAAAACATGAGAGGTTTCATAGAGATACTTTTGAAAATATAACTAAAGAAAAACATAATTCATAACATTATAACACTATCATTGTCCCAAAATAATGTCATTGCTATGATCATCTCTACATTATCAAATGGCCTTATATATCTAGTCATCAACCTAACCTGTTTTTGAATTTGATGGTAACCCAAAACTAATGAAACCCAATGTAATTTATCTTCATCTTTTTCTACTCAATAGGACTATAACGTTAATCCACATATGACTTGTGTCTAAACTATGCCATAGTCATATGCCTTCTGATCAACTAAATGTACATTGATGTCTCCATTATTAAACTCAATCAAAAAAACTATAAATTTTCCACTTACATTTTGAAAAAAGGTTAAATACAAGGTCTAACACAAAATTTAGCCTAGGTGGCTAATGAATCATTACTGAATAACTAATATTTTTGGAGAAATCAATAACTGATAAGTGTTCCACCCAAGTATCAACAAAATATATGAATCATTCCCTCGTAGTTTTCCCTAACACATAGATAGTATTCCCAGATTTCCCATCAATCTATGGGTTTAGACCTACAAAAACAATGACATCATTACTATGTTCCTTTATGGAACCCTATCCAGAATCATTATATAACATGTTGATCGCGATATCAAATTATACTCTGAGGCACCCTTGGTATACATAATATATCATAAATTGACATGTTTTATAACTCATAAATTGTTATATTATCCTAAATCCATATGAAATGTGTCATATTTTTCAACCAATCAATGAAAACGTAAATCACTCCATTCCATTGAAGGGTATTTAAAATAGCCAAAAAAATCATGGTAACATCATCCCATTTAGATTTCGGAATGGGAAATGGTTGTAAAAAAACTAGAAGGTCACTGATTCCAGGATTTAACTTGTTTATTAGACTATTATCGTGTCACAAAACATATAATATCATTCTTCATTCCAATCTAACTATAAAAATATTTGATGATCAAGGTACATCGTTTTCAAAACTCTGTGCACTACACACATCGAGGCATGAAAATCAAGTATAATATCCTACCTTATACATGTATTTTAAATAACGCATATATGAACAAATATAATCACATTCACATCAATAATATTATCATGAGGGAACTCCCACCCCTCAGGTATTTCCCTCAAATATAGAAACTATAGGTCAACATACTTTTTCCTCTTTAACTAGATCTTATAATAAAGTTCAATATACAAGGAATTCTGTTTCATCAAATAATGCACCTCTTAATCACGAACATGAATGTATCCCAAAAGATTTAGCATATTTCACTGAGAACTGGACTCTTGCAAAACCTAATTTTGTATTATTCTGCATAAGATTTCAACACACTATTCCCATTTCTAATAATATAATCTAATTTTAAATAAAAGGTATAATAATCCCATTTTTGATATCATTGATTTATATCAAATAATAAGAAGATATATTTTTCATTTTTGTGATATATATTAACAAACAATATATCACCTAAATGGAAATTAATCAATCATATCAATGTGTAAACCATTTTGGCTAACTTATGATCATGTCTAGAATAGTTCCATTTAGGTGGCCTTAAAATATGAGGATAATAGACCTCAGATCAGCCCCCAACATAGAAATTACTCCATGTACGATGATAGATGCATTACATAACATTGTATACTCCAAAATAAACTCTATTAGATTCATAATCTATTACATTGTAAAATGATCATTTAGCACCTGAATGGAATTATCAGAATCATGGAACCACTGAAATTTTATAAAACTCTTTTTCAAATCTCATCGTGGCACTTTTTAGTGATACAATTACATTATGAATTTTATTTTTTATCTTACTAATCCTAATAATTTTTTGATAAAAATAATAATGGGATTATTATATGATACAACATACTAGACCATATTTGGGTCTACCGAATTCCCTTCATCATAGATATTATGATTCAATAATTTTACCTTCCTGATCATGAAATGACACTTGGATAACATGTAGAAAAGATAATGATTTCATCGTTTACTCATGATCATGTCAAAATATTTTTCATGGTCATCATAAGATCAATAGTAAACCATAATTTCATCAACAAAAAAAACTATAAACTGAACTAGGTATGGGAGAAATATTAGTGTCATCAAATCCGAAAATACAGTTGGTGTTTTAATCAACCACAAGGGCCTTATGAAAAAACTCATATTAACTATATATGATTCTAAAAGTAGTTCCCAGTACATTATAAGGTCTCAACCTCATCTAATGATACTGTAATATCAAATAAATCTCATAGAATAGATTGGCAACCCTATGCTGGTTTAATATAATATTAATACATGAAATTAGATATATTTTTATAGATATAATTTGATTTAACATTAGGATGTTGAATGATAAGTGATTATTTCCATCACCATTCCTTGAAAATAATGTTCAAGATCAACAAGGTGACATACATGGATGGATAAACCCTTTAATATTCAACTCCTTCATCTCATCTATATGTTGTTGATTCTATGTTGTTCTTATTCTGTAAAGAATAATAGATATACTCTCTTATCCATGCATCAGATCAATCGTAAATTTAACTACTCTTTTAGGTGGAATCCCTAATATTCCCTTGCTAAAAATGACTACAATCAAATCCACCACTATAGAGAAGACATCATTCTTTAATCCTCCAAAATTTAACAAAATAATCACAACATAAGATGTCGGATCACCTAATTACTGAAGAAATAGTCCTGAATGTCCAACTATGTTATCTCATTCCATGGGAGAAACATAAAATCTTCCCTCGAGAGATGAGATGATCACTCTCCAAGAAAATAAATAAATGTTGTATTGGAAAAAAATAACTGGTCTATTCCAAAAATATGGACAAATATGAACATCTCAATCATGATGAAATCCCAAAAATTGGAACAATCCAATATTAGCAGACAATCCTTACACAATTGAATACTCATTAATCATATTTTAAATGGTTTGGTGATTGAAATAAACCAAAACATATATTCCTCTAATAGATCTAAATCACATTGAAACCTGATCTATATAAAAAAATGCAAATCCCTTGTATTAAATAAATTACTAGAATGGATTGAAGCTATACTAATCATTGCATGGTAGTGGATGGTCTAGCCTTTCCACCACTGGGTGTATTCCAAAATTCATGAAGATGACATGCGCATCAATCGTATGATTTTGACTATGTCCAATTTATTAAACTACTTTTACAGTAACGATGCCCTTAAATTGACATAATATGTTGCTTCGCCTATAAGTTTGTCTATTAGATCTCTAAAAGTATTTCTATTATGGTTAAACCAATCCTCTATCGGTTCTCCGTATTAGCCTAGATACTATGTAAATTCCTTCTTACTATGGGTTCCTACAAAACCTAAATACATAACCCATCCTACAATAATCTCTGCACTCCATTTTTAGTTTATATCACTTACCACACATGTATATATTCCATCCACACTAATACAAGATAATAATAATATTTCCCATAGAGGTGAATCCTTTCTCTTGGATAGTAACTATTCCATTACCCAGGAAAAAATTATCAAATTCATTCATTGTACTATCTGATGATGTACCGCCAGATCACCAATATCAATCCATTTTTCAACAACCTGATTCTTATATCATGTTCACCTTATAAATAGTAGCCTAATCCACTAAGTCATAAATATTATTCAAATAAAAAAATATTAACATATAACATGATCTCATAACTAATTCCAATTCCGAGGTTATATTATTATAGCTACCCTGTCTACATTAAATTTCAAATAGATGTGTTGATGTTTAGTGATGAGACTAGTATATGACATCATTGACATTGTCCACAAGATCAATTGCATAATCTATGTATATTTATTATTCATTAATGTGTCTAGGATGATGTTTTTTAATAACATCACCTATAATTCCTTCCATAACATTCTCTCTAATGGTTTCTTCTATGCCTTAATATACAACAAGTGATTTTTGAGTCCTGGTAATATTTAACAATTATTCTCCACAATATTCTTGATAGTCACTATGTGATATAGGATCATCTAGATCAACACATTCCATTAATATAATTCCTCAGCTCCACCATCCCCTGCAACATTGCAGGGTTTTGTAGATAAAACACTCAGGTTTTGTCAAACCTACTCAACACATCACTAGGTCTATATCCATGAACTAAAAAATGGTGAAAGTTCTCAATAAATTCCACTAAGCCCTATTATCCATATTTAATTTTGTTTCTTATCCCCCTATGGGTTATGTATTTTCAGTTAGGTCCGCTAGTATCCCCAACTTGAAAATATCATCATTGTATAATCTCCCAATTATTCCAAATACATATCTTATGGAAGATTAAAATATATTTCTTTGTTATATAATGGATTAGAAATAACAAGAAATAACCATGTTTTTCTTTCTATTACCTGACCCACCAGAGTCTAAACCTAGACGCCCAAAATTGAATATCTGATAGGCTATAGGCTGGCGAGATGCATAGAGTAGTCATATCCCACACATGGGAGGAATTTTCATAGTGTACCTATTTTCATGAACATAAATTTGATCCCATTAAATGATAAAATATAAAAGAAATGCTAAAAATTCATGCTTATATCTAGGATTCAAAAAATAGATTATGATTCTAATGTACTGAATGTGAAAATGGGGAAAAATACAAGACCACCAAAAAAACATTAAATAATCTAGCATACTCCAAAGGAATATAATATGAACAAGTTAAATAACTATGAAAACACTATAGTTATTCAATCATAAGGTATTATTCACCCTACTCTATATCTTATAGGAAACCATAAAATGGGATGTTGTCTGCAAAAGTCATGAAATGTGTGGGAAGAGTCCAGGAAATTGTAAGCATATCAAAATACTGTAACACACAACCAAAACAATCAACAAGAAAAATAATTAATATGAAACTCATAATAATAATATAACTATCAATTCCAAACATGGTATAACATGTTATACACAAGAAGGACACTGTTCCTCCAGGAGGTCTCAACCAACAACCAGTTACTTGTTTATAATTGTAGAAATGATTGTTCCAAGATAATTAACTCCATTAGCTATGCCATCTATATAGACACTAATCCTAGATGTCAGGATAAATGGACCCACCATCAATGATCAGTGGTCTCAGACGACACTGAAAATCAATTAGGGTGCATGCTACGGTCTACTGGGGGAACTACAAACCATATCTGGAACTACATTGTATATCAAGGATTGTACACTAACAATACCATAAACCTTACTAATACGTCCATCAAGATGTACGATCAGCACCATACTCATGTAGGTAACTTCGATTCCACAAACCCATCATATTGTATAATGTTGATAGATGGTTACCCTCTAGTATCACAGAGGGACACATAAAACTCTATCTGAGTCTCATCCTATAGAGGGAATCATAGTCATACAATGTGGATATAATGTTGCACTGTAAACTCAAGAAAAAATCGACCATTGAATAAACTAAATAGATAAATTTGTAGGCCTAAGATACAATGTGTTACAAATATCCTCAAAGGTGTTACACGACGTATCTAGCAAACCCTTGGACTTATCATGTCGTTATACATTATATTACATGTAAATATCTATTTACGTAGTTTGTGAATGTAGTACTCAATGTGTTTTGATTTTATGGAATCTTTCCACTGCCTTGTGCTAGTACCTATATACTGTTGGTACTGCTCGTGTACAACCCTATATACAGCAAGTGATTCTCATGTTAACCTAGCCATGAATGTGTACTTTTACATCCCAAGTCATTGTATCCATTTATACACACGCTAATCTACAATGCATGTGTCACATGATGCGTGATAGGGTGATATAGTGTGTGAACGTTTTCTAATCCATTAAATCCCTAGCATCGCACAGAGGGTTCCTCATGATTTGAGTTCCTAGAAAACACACGTTTTAACAAGTGATTTCATGGAACCCACACTGTAGCACTCCAAGATTTCATAGTATGTTTGTTCTTCAAAGTAATTTAACAACATACATTACCCATAACATCATGTTCAAGCACACCATAACGTACCAAACCAGCCGTTCAAAAGATGATAAGAATAGTATTAACCAAATTTTGAACATTATATAACTCTTATAATTTCATAATCCATATAAATAGTTTTTAAGACATAAAGTAAGGAAAAATTTATTTTTTCGAGATAAAAGATTTTTTTTAAAAAAAATAAATATTTTACAACCTTTTAATATAAATATTTTTTTAAATAAAATATTTTAATCTTTTATGTATTAAATTTGATAAAATAATGTTCAAAATTGGTATAGGGACATAAGAATTTAGTTTCATTTACGTTTTGGAGTTTTTATGATAACTTTCATATTTGGTTGAATAGTGGGATATAATATATTTTAACTGAAAACAACATTTTTAATCAAAATAATTTATAGTCTTAAACTATATATATGAATGGTTTGGAAGTATAATTAGATTATATTTTTACCATTTAATCCAAAGTTGGGCATTAGGTATATTTTCACTTTGAAATTAGACATAATCAAATTTCAATCTTTTGGTAGTTAGTATTTCATAAAAATATGCCTTTTGGTTTTAAAAATTGGGAATTAATTTTAATCTATTAAATATTATATGTATGTTTTTAATTTTGTAAAATAGACTTCATTTTTTAATTATGAATATCAAAATTTGCTTACGGTGAATTTTTTGAATGTTTCTGAAAACATTTAATTTTTAATGAATAGTGAAAACCAATGACTTATAGTTTAAAAAAGAATTTAAATTTAAATAATTATTTATTTTATTCAAATTTATTTTCATTTAAAATATATACATAATAACCACATAAGTTAACTTTAATTCATTGGAGTCATTTTGAAATAATATCAGATATATTATATTTTTTTGAACTTTTCACGGTCTTTTATCCAACTCATAGGAAAACATGTAAATTCACATAAAATTTAATTCTACTGCTTCTGTGAGTTTAATTACAAAAATCCGAGAGACATGGTTAATATCAATGTGTAAAATGTGGTTCAATTTGGTAAAAATATTTTTTGATGAATAGTTACTTTTTACTTTTATTTACACCGGTTAAAAGTAAATAGTGTAATTAAGGGGAAAATGATATTTTTATTAACCTAAAATATGTCCAAATTCTATTGTATAAGTATAATTCGACCAAAAAAACCTTATGAATAAAATATGATCCACTATGTTCTACATTAAATAGATTAGGACATTTATTATTACTTAATTCAATGAAGAGTTAAAAGAGTTCAAATTAAAGATTAATAACTAAAACATTTTTAATATAAATTTATACATATGATATATTAGATTATAAATAATCATTTAAAATATAATATCATTTCCTATGTAATGATATTTAATTTATATTTTTTAGAAATTAAATAATTTAAATTATTAACGACACAATGATGATGCATTAATTAACATATTTATGAAATATTCAAATAATTGATATTATAAACAAACAATTAAATGTAATTTCAGACTTTTTATGAATTAAACTAATTTTATAGCTTAATATGACATATTATAGTTGGTTAGATGAATTCTTTTTGAAGTAATAATGCTTTTATGAATTTATCAAAATCAAAATAACAAATAGTGTCAAAATTGACATAAAAGCGTTTTTAAATAAAATATTATATTATTAATTGCTATTGAATTCCTAAAATATAAGGATCAACTAATTGACTTATATAATTATGTGTGTATATGTAATTAACCACTTGTGGTTCGTTTGGAAGTATTAAGTATGTTTATTTACCATATAATATAAAAATACAATGTGACATGATAAATGTCAAACTATTTAACTAAGAGTTTAATCTAAACGATATGTTTAATCAAGTTATCCAAACCTGTCTAAAACCAATTGGTTGATTGGTATTCTACCCATCCCCACCACTGCCTATAAGTAATCCACTTTTATACCAATAGAAACCGAAATGTTTTTTTATAAACTAATATTTTATGTTTTTTCTAAGGTGCCCATCACCCTCTTATAAAAGGGAACTTCTCCATCACTCTAATTCACACATTCAAAGCTTTTTGGTTTAGAAAAACCCTATCCAAATATCCTCTAAACTTCCCTCAAATCATCCTAGAGGGATTCCTTTAATTAGAAATCCTACATAAGGATCCCTTTTGATCAAATCAAAAAGAAGAACCTGAATAAGAGGTAATAATATCACCAATCTCTTTCAAGTTCATTTCATCTTCCACATCATCTTTATTTTTTATTTTCATTCTGAAATAATAACTCCATTATCATCTATATACTGTAATGTTATTATAAATACGGTATATCCATATTCATTATTCTATCCATCCTTTGAATGACATTTCACCACATGTGTGTACGTACGGATTACCGTCTCCATGTCATGGTGTAATTGTTATTCAATACATTTATAATTGGATGGGTTTAATAATTATGTGTAATTTATGTAGATAACAAAATATAACATGATATTGATTCATTATATATGAAATACCATCCAATTATATGTTATTATACTTTAAAAAAATGATATTGTCGCCCGTGCGTATATACGGATTACCGTCTCAACGAACGTGATGGGATTCATTCCCCATCATATCCCTTCAAGTATAAATTTTATCTGATGAAAAATAATGATTAGAGATAGGATATCATTATTTATATGAATAGGATAAATCCAATCCATAAGTAATATGGCACACATAACAAATATTATAAAGGAAAATGAATCTGTTCACACCAGAAACGATGATAATTCTAATGTATTATTTAAAAATCAATGTTAAAGGATTATATATGATATCATATTAATGTATATGAATCTTGAATAATTTAATAACAATTTTTTCACTATTATACTGTTGGTTAACTTACCATCAACCATCGAAAATGGATAAAGTTATGGGTTTCAAATATCACTTTTAATTCCAAGAGATTTCCATTGTTCACCAATTATTTATTACATGTGGGGTGTGTACATCCAATAATTATATTAATTGTGTAATATAAATTAATTTATGGATATCTACATAATCATTTTATGATCCTACTTTCATGGGTGTATGTTTTGTATGTTAAAAAATCGATAAAGGAATTTTAAATTTCAATTTTCACTCATTTGGATTTACACATATTTCATTGATTATTTTACTCCTTGATTATGTGTGGAATTACTATTAATTTTCTTATGTAATAATTTTCACTCCCCATTTGTCGATATACTAATGATACACATAATCACATAATTGATAAATTCTCATGTCATCGATATGAACATGATATGACAAATTTTAACTCAATCTACATTTATTGAGTTAAAACATCCAATTCATTTGTGTTGTTTTTACAAGAATATATATGAATATCCTCAGATTTATTTACACTGAATATAAAATCATATTGAGTGTATATATATTTTTCGCACATAATTATGTATTTGATTTATCCTAAGCCTACGGATACTGTGTTTATAAAAGATATCATCTCAATTTAACATCCTTTGAAACTACTTTATTGTTATACAGTAATTAACATTTCTATAGTGTATATAATGTAAATTGACATATTATATCGTGAGTCGCTTTATTCTAATTATATTATAAAGCACTGATTACCTCAATTATTTGTATTCAAGTGTCTATCTTTTGGTTAGGAAGTCTAACTAAAATAGCATTTTAAATGTTTTAAAGATATATTATTCTAAATCATTCTCATTAATTTACATGTTTTAAAAATGTTTTTATGAATTTAATTATATATCAATTAATGTTTTAAAATTAAAATTCATTTAAAAACATTCAATGTGGTATTGGACACATTGATTCAAAATTATATTTCTAAATGGCTTCTCTAAAATAGTGTTTCATTTAAATGCTTTCAAGAAAATGGGGTTATTTCACTCCAATTGTTTTGATGAATGTTTTAATCTATGTCAATATCCTTTTTTATTCTGGATTGATCTTAATCTGTTACAATACAATATTTTGTATTGTTTTGAATGAGTTATGTTTGACTGTGGATGTGCTTTTTTATACTATTCATGGTTTTTGGATAATGTATTGACATTTCGTATGCTAGTTTTGATACAAATGATTATATTATGCTACAATCATTTCATATGAGGAATTCATAAGACTTAGCATGTGACTGGTGGAGCCCTCTACAGCTCCTCGATGCATTGGTAGGTCTCAGGAGACAAACCTATGTGTTGTCATAATGTCTTGACAAAATCTTATTTGTAGTCGTGGCACAATGCCTTGACTATGTTGTTATGATAGTATGACTTTATGCATTCCATCATTATTAAAGAGGATATTGATATTTATGTGATTATTGGACTAGTCGAATATCTATGTGAATATGTAAATTCAATTATAAAAAATAATTTTCTTCTATATTATGTCAAAGATCAATTTTAAAATGATTTTGTTTTAATTATACATGGCATTAAATGTTTATGCTTATTCATGAAAGTATCCACTGTATTATTATCCTTACTGAGCATTTGAGAAATCCCCTTTCCATGTTTTTTTCCTAGGATGTGAATAAGTTTGTTATGATTGACTTGAAGGCATAATATAGGAATACTGGATGTTTCTGATGGAATTATATTGTGTTTTTTTTCATTTTAAGATTTAATATTGACCTTATTAATTTATCTAGTATATCCACGGCTACTAAAATGATCGTTATTTTGTGATATGATTTCCTTATATCATGCCAATGTTATTTACTAATACACCGATACTGGGTGACTGGGTTCGGGCCGTTAAAATTGGTATCAGAGGAAGTTTAGTACAAACCATGGAAACTGGATTTATATTAACTATAATTAGAGAACATAGCCCTACGATAAACATTGAGTATTAGTATAGAAGAACATTCGAAAATTTGGGTATTGTAGATATTTTATGATTTTCTCAACCAATACATAATTGTCTGGATACGAGTGATTAGAGGAAGCTATGCCACAGATTTACGTAGCAGTAAAACATGAAATCACCTTTTTGAGCTAGAATCGAATGGGAAATGGTGCACGACAACGGGCCTTGATGCAAACATGGTTACAACACTCCCGGGGGATATTCTTAGAACAATTTTTATTTTCTGTACATATCAATTTGATTTATTTTAATATAATATGTTAATAAATGACCTTGTTTAATCCTGAGGTGTTTCAAATTGAAAATATGATGTAATGATGTTTTCTAAATGTTTTTATTTCTACTTTAACTCACAAAATTCATTCTGGTTTTATTCAATGGATGGATTCCAAAAAAGTCATAGTAACTATTAGAATTATGTACAAGCTTTGAAAGTTGGTGGAAATGATCATCAAAATGGAATGAAGATATGAGTAAAAGATATGACGTTCATCCCAAATCAGGTTTCCAAAAATATGATCAAAAACATATATATTAACCAACTCCAGGACGTAACAAAGAAGAGAAAGGAAATGAATTATAAGAGCTCTAGTTTTCGACACCATAGAGGGATGAAATATCAATTTTCATCATGCCATAAATGTGGAATGAAAAACCTACTAAAGTGTCTCAATAGAATGAATAAATGATTTATGTGCGATAAAGAAGGGCATTATGTAAAAATTGTCGAGTAAAAATTAAGTGTACTATAGTAGAAAATAAAAATGATACTAATATTCCAATTATGGTAATTTCTAACAAATGTAAGGGACCTTAGCATCACCCAAGTCAATGACCTATTCTATAGGATATCCTGTTGGTCAAGGAAGAACCTATGTGGAAATAAATTGAAGGAAAATTGTTTAAAGGTATTAGTGCTCTTTGATATTGAAATTACATTGAATAAATTTTCTATTATATGTGCAACACTGTAATTTATCATGTGAAAATGATATTTGGGGAAGAATTGTAGTTTCTCTATTGGATATATTTATAAATAACCATTTGGTTTTATATGATCCTTTAATTTGAGGAAATAATAAGTTAATATATTTTGAAAATAAAATGAAATGTATGAGATAACATTTGTTGTTAAATAATGTTCTGGTTATTTTGATGAATTTATCTCATATGGTAATGTTATAGAAGATAGTTTTTGTAAATGGAAAACACATAGACCGTGTGATAACCCATTGCGTCGGACAAAGATATGGAAATAGAACCCACAACCAGAGTGTGATTAGAATTTATCACCTACCACTGGACTACTTCATGTACTTTATTAGTGTGACTAATTATTTTCAGTAAAATGATTTTACTGATCCATAATAATTTGATTTAAGATCTTATATCTTATCAAATGAATACCCTTAGTATAGGAAAATTATTTGGTGATTAATTGATAAATTTTATTTTGGGAGACGTTCAGTTTGTTAAGAATACAATATGCCCATAGAAAATAGAATACATAGGATTTAATTTGAGGAGTAAGGGTGGATTATTTATCTACGTTTTTTGTGTATTTTTAGTGATTTGGGATATTTATATAAATGATTAACCTATAATATAGAATATGTGATTCGGTTAATTAGTTTTAACTATGTGATTTTAAGTATAGTTGTTGTAATATAGAGATACAATTTAAGGTGGAAGATAACATAACCAAATTTTTTATTTTTTGGGTTTCAATATTAGTTTGGATTATATTGAAGTATTTTATGGACAATTGGTTATTGAAAAACATTTTATTTAACTTTGGGGTAGTGTTGGTTTAATTTTAGAAATTGAGATAAGTGTTTCATTATTTAAAAGAATATCGTTTTGGTGAATCATCCAATATTGTACAATCCGTTTTATTTTTGACTAATCATTACTGACAATGTAAAAATATAATTTAAACTTTGTGAACCATGTTACTCTCTAGAAGTTTATTATATCGCTTCAGGTGTGAAGAAGTCATATTGAATACTCATCGTTTAAAAAACTGAGTTGGTACTATAAATTAATTAATTAATGAATCTCTACATAAAAGTAGGTATATCTCTTTTTGTTCTTTTTCAATATCATAAATTAATTCCTCATATTTATGAAATGTAACTTTAAAAAATGATGTCCATTTACTTTTTCTACTGGAAAACTATTAACGTTTTTTCAGATCACATGTTTGTGGTTTTCAGGTTGTTAACTTTCTCCTGATCATGTTTAATATACCTCTACATGGAATCCTTGTATGGGTTATCTTTTATGAACTTTGTACTTCTCTTTCTTTATTTTAAAGTGATATTTTTATTGACTCTTTTTCAGATGTAGATCTCTATATTATATTCCCAAGCCCAATTTTAAAAAATTTGAAAATGCATTTATTTGGAGTGAAGAATGTAACACCCGAATATTTTATAGTATGTTTGTTCTTCAAAGTAATTCAATTACTTTCACTACATGCAACATTGTGTTCATGCGCACCACGAAATACACAAATAGTGGTTTGAAAGCATTTATAAATATTATTAATATGATTTTGAACTTTATATAACTCTTATAATTTTAAAATCAATATTATCAATTTATTATACATCATGTAATGAAAAATTAATTTTTTTCAAATAAAAGATGTATTTTTTTAAATGCAATTTTCACACCTTTTAATGGAATTTTTTTTTGAAATATGATATTTGAAAAATTTATATAGTCAATTTTAAAAAATATACTTCTTCTTTTGGATAGGGACAATAGAATTTAGTTTCAAAAAAAATTTGGTTTTTTTTGATAACTTTCATATTTGGGGAATAGTGGAAAGTAAAATATTTTAACTGAAAAGTAATTTTATAATCATAATAATTAATAGTGTTCAACTATACAGATCAATGGTTTGGATGTATAATTTGATTATATTTTTACAATTTAACCCAATTATGGTCGTTGGAAGAAATTTCACTTTGAAATTGGACAGAAACAACTGTCAATCGTTTGATAGTTATTAAATTATAAAAATACTCTTTTTAGTTCTGACAACATGATTTAATTTTAACCAAATAAATGAAATTTATATGTATTTAATTTGGTAAAATAGATTTCATATTCATTTCATAATAACAAAATTTGCTGATGGTGAATTTTTTTAATGTTTTTTAAAACATTGAATTTTTTATGAATAGTGAAAAA
This sequence comes from Viscum album, assembly GCA_963277665.1. Lineage (NCBI taxonomy): Eukaryota > Viridiplantae > Streptophyta > Magnoliopsida > Santalales > Viscaceae > Viscum > Viscum album. Next base: position 1,635,844,684 of record OY728133.1, on the reverse strand, counting down.
CACTAAGTTATAGTTTAAAACAAAATTTTTATTTGAATAATTATTTATTTTATTTAAATTTATTTTAGGTAAAAATAGATTCATAAATCCCATATAAGTTAAATATAATTAATTTGGGTCATTTAGTAATAATATTAGATATATAAAATTTTATTGAACTTTTAACTGCCTTTTACCCACCTCCTAAGAGGATTTGCAAATTCTCATAAAATTTAATTCTACTGCTTCTATGAGTTGAATTTTGTAAATCCAAGATACAAGGTTAATATCAAGGAGTAAAATATGGTTTTATAAGATAAAAATAATTATTGTGAATAGTAACTTTGTACTTTTATTCACCACGGTTAAAAGTAAATAGGGTAATGAAGGGTATAAATGATATTATAATTATCCTAACAGAAGACCTAATTTGATTGGATAAGTACAATTCGCCCAAAAGAAACCTTTGGAATAATATATGTTCCTCTTTGGTCCACTTGAATTAGATTAGTAAACTTATTATTATTTAATTCAAAGAACAGTTTAAAGAGTTAAAATCATAGATTAATAACTAAAACATATTTAATATAGTGTTTTACATAATATAAAATCGATTTTAAATATTCATTATAAAGATAAAAAAAATTTATAAATATACATATTTCATTTTCATTTTTTTTAACATTTAAATAATTTAATTTATTAATGACGCAATGATGATGCAGTAATTACATAATTAATGAAATATTGTACAATTAGATACTATAAATATCAAAATAAATATAATTTGAGACTTTTTATGATTTCCACTACTTGTATAGGTTAATATTAAATATTATGATTGGTTAGAAGATTTTTGTTCGAATTATTAATGTTGTAAAGAATTTAGCAATATGAAAATACAAAATAGTGTCAAAATTGACATAAAAGAGTTTTTAATTCAAATGTTATATTATTTATTGATATTCTATTCCTAAAAATATAAGGTTCGACCAAAGGACTTATATAATGATACGTGTATCATTAATGAACCACTTGTGGTTATCTTGTTAAAATATATTAATATTATTAATCTTATAATATAAAAATACAAATATACATGGTAAATGTCAAATTATTTTACAAATAGTTAAATCTAAATATTAAGGTTAATATTGTGACCCAAACCACTATAAAACCTATAAGATGATTGGTTTTCTAACCATACCCAAATTAAACTTTAAATAATCTACATTGGGGCAATTAGAGTCTGAGAATTATTTTATTAAAAAAAATTATTATAATATTTTCCTAAGGTCCCCTCAGCCCTCTTATTAAAGGGAACTCCCACTTCTATCTAATTCACACCATAAATGCCATTTGGCTCAGACAAACCCTCCACAATTATCTTTTCAACTACTCTCACTTCATCCTATTGGACATCCTTTTGTCAGAATGCCAATATATGAGCCCTTTTATCAAATCAAAAGGAAGAACCCGAATAAGTGGTAATAATTTCACCACCCACTTCATGGTCTTTTCTTCTTCCACTTATTAGTTAATTGATATTTAAATTCTAAAATAATAACACTAGTATATCCTATATGCTATGATGTTATTATAAATATGGTATTCATTAATCAATACATCCTTTGAATGACATGTCACAATACGTGTGTGTGTGTACATATTAATGTCTCCACATCGTGGTGTAATTGTAATTCAATACAAAATTACTTTGATGTGTATAATAATTAAATGTAATTATTGTAAAAAATAAAATATGACATGATAATGATTGTAAATATATGATATACCATCCAATTATATGTTATTTTAATATCAAAAAATGACAGTGTCGCTCATGCGTACGTACAGATTATCATCTCCATGAACGCGATGGGATTAATTCACCATCGTATTCATTCAAGACTAAATTTCATTTGATGATTAAAAATATTGTTCATATACATGAAATCATTCTTAATGTAAATAATATACATCCCATCTATAAACAATTTGGTCACATATCAAAAAATATAAAGGAAAACAAATCTTTTAACACAAAATACGACGATAATAATAAGATATTAATCTCAAATCAATGTTAAAAGAACATATATGATATCATATTTATGTATATGATTCTTTTATAAATAAAATATATTATTTCTCTATTATACAGGTGGTTAAACTACCCTCGGCCAAGTAAAATGTAAATGTAAGGGGTTTCTTATCTCACTTTTAATTCCATGAGATTTCGATTGTTCACAAATTATTTAAAACATGTGATGTGTGTACTGCCCATGATTTTATTCATTTTGTAATATACATTAATTTATGGATATCTAAATAATAGTTGTATAATCCTGATTTTATGGTTGTATGTTTTTTATGTTACAAAATTTATAAGTGAATTTGAAATTTCAATTTCCAATCATTTGGTATTACGAATATTTCATTGATTATTTTACTCCAAGATTATGTGTGAATAACTATTTATTTTATTACGTCATAATTTCCACTCCCCTTTTTGTGGATATAATTTTGATACACATAATCACACCATTGATAAATTCTAAAGTCATTGATATGAACATGATAAAAGTAATTTTAACTCAATATCCATTTATTGAGTTAAACATCCAATTCATTAGTGTGGGTTTTAAAAGAATATGTTTGAATGTCCTCTTATATATTTACACTGAATACCCAATCATATTTAGTGTATTTATATTTTTCAAACATTATTATGTCGTTGATATATCCATAACCTATGGATACTATCTTTATAAAATATTTCACTTCAATTTACATTCCATTGAGACATCATTGTTGTTATATACCAATTCACTTTTATATGGTGTATATAATGTACTTTAACATAGTATATAATGAATCCCTTTAATCTCATGATATTATAATGTTTTGATTACCTCAATTATTTGTAATCAAGTTTCTCTCTTTTGGTTAAGATCTCTAACTAAAATATCATTTTAAATAATTTTATTATTTTTTATAATAAATTATTCTCATTAATTTCTATGTTTTAATAATGGTTTTATGAATTTAATTATATGGACATTAAAGTATTAAAATTAATTTTTTTAAAATGTTTTAAATTGGTATGGGACACTTTGATTCAAATATATATTTTTAAACGGCTTCTCAAAACTATTGTGACTTTAAAATGTTTTTTTAGAAAATGGGGATATTTCTCTCCAACAGTTTTGATGATTGTTTTAATCTATTTCAATATCCTTAATTATTCATGATTGTGGTTAATATGTTAGAAGAAAATATTCTGTATTATATTGAATGAGTTATGTTTTACTGTGGATGTGCTATATTTACACCATTCCTGGTTTGTAAATAATGTATTGATTTTTCGTATGCTTGTTATAATATAAATGTTTATGTTATGATTCAATCATTTCAAATGATGAATGAATTGGACATATTATGTGACGGGTTTAGACAGCTATAGCTCCATTGAGGCATCTGTATGTCTCATGAGACAATCTAGGGACTTTGCACAAGGACATGACAAAATCTTATTTTTAGTATGGGAATAAGGCCTTGACTATGTGGTTATGATAGTCTGGAATTATGCATTCCATCATTATTAAAGTGGTTATTGATATTGCATGTAATTACTCGACTTGTAGAATATCCATGTGAAAAAGTAAATTTCATTATTTCATTTTATTTTTTTAACCATATTATGTTTAATTTCAGGTTTAAAAGTAAATTTTTTTGTTATATATTGCCTTAAATGTTTATTCTTATTTATGAATGTTTCTGAAATATTGTTATCCTTACTGATCATCTATGCTCACCCCATTCTATGTTTTATTTTTCCCATGATGTGAAGATGTTTTTTATGAGTAACATGCATGAATAATCTTGGATTCTTGAATGTATCAAATTGATTAATTGAGTGTTGGTTTTCCTTTTATGTTGTAATATTGACCATATGAACGAATCTATTATTTCCAAGGCACCAAAACAGATCAGTATTTTGGGATATGATTTCTAGGTATCATGCCAATGTTATGTAACAATTCTCCAACTCAAGGAAACTAGGGTCAGGTTGTTACACACACCTAGTTCAATATTCACCCAGATCCTCCACCTCCATCATTTATCGCAAAAAAGAACATCATATATGGGTTTTTGCATACTTTCCTCCATCCTATATTTTGATTTCATCCCCACAATTGGATTTTTAATGAATATTTGACAACCTTATCACTATGAGTTCCATTGTAAAATGAAATCCCAATGGTCTGGTCTCATTCCTTTTGAAATAATCCTGAATCATTATCAATTCTAAAAATATAACCTTCATTGTAATAAATACCTATAGAATTTAACTATTGTGCCATAGAATGGTCTTTTAATGACCAAAAATTTGGTAATCGTCTATTTGTCGGCTAAAGGAAATAATTTTGATGAACGAATAAGCAGATGGAGGGGGAAACCATCCACTATAACGTGTTATGGATATCCATCAGTGTTTTTTTGTTTGGCCTAAATTATTATTATATAATTGACAAACAAATAGGGATATATAAGAAATTAGTAAAAATCAATCCATAAATTTAAATATACAATCAATTTATGTATCAATTTTTTTGGGTAATTTTCCATTTTCAAATGTTATTAAATAAAGGCATGGAAAATCACAAATCAACATCAGACTAGATGTTTGAAATGATTTCTAATCAAGAATGGATCTATGTTTTCATCATTGGTGAGATCCCAAAACTCCATTGGTGCAACCATCATTGAATTTGATCTGATCCAAGGTCATCTACAATGAATGGTCATCAATAGTTGCCTATGTCTACAGGGTTTAGTGTCCAACCCTCATAGAACTCCATAATCATATATTAATATAATAGCTCATTCTCCATGACAAAACAAATTTATTTATTTTAATCATTTTATTCATTTTATTTACTTATTCTCAATATACAGATTTTTAAATGTCTCACAATGATAAATATTATTCCATGTTTTGGCTTAACCACACATACTTATCTCAATGGAGCACATGGATTTCTGATATAGTCCCCCATTTTGGAGTTAATACACTTATCTATTAAAACTAAACACTCATTATATTAATATATTTATTACATTTATTATATTAAAATAATTTATTAATGGATCACAAAGCCTTAGAATCTCACATCGTTGATGTGCATGGATCCAAAAAAATCCACATAATATCAATATACTATACATGGAGAGTGAATATCATTAAATTATTCCCACATTCTGGATATTTTCCCCTAAAATAGAAAATAGAACCCTTAAATATGAGGGTTGGAGGAACATGTCTAGGTCTCCCACTCTCAGGTCCTCTCTTAAATATTCAAATTCATACACATGATATAATATAAGATAATTGGTTACAAATTAAGGATCTTATTCTTCTGATCCTGAATCTCTACTTGGTTTCTAGAAATGATGGCTCAATATTCAATGTCTAGATTTCCCTAGTTGATAAAATGTGATGAATCATGAACATACCTCCTTAGCTACAAAATAATGAAGTTCTCATTATCCCATTCTAGATGTGGATGTAGTTAAATGTGGCATGCCACCTCTCTAAATTTATGAAATATATGGAATGTTCTAAAAAATAATATATATAGATTTCCACCACTTCCAAATCTCTATAATCGACATCAAGGTGACACCCTCAATAACACGTGGTCTCCCTTCAGAAACTGTGAAGGTCTCCATGACTATTCCACATACGACTTATGTTGGCTGTAAGAATTGCCCATATTCTCTAGAAATATCTATAAAGTCTCTATGGAAGTTCATTTCTAATCAAGGATCATGAGTTCTAACTCACTTGGATCAGTCCAATAATGTGTTGACCTACCATGTTTCCCATACATGCCTGAAACTATGTCATACAAATGTTGGAATGGTAGAAATGTTTTCTGGAATACTCAAACAATTGTTGATGATCCTCCCAAATATTTTAAAAAATACAAAATGCAAGTCCACTGTAACTCTTTTTTCACCTAAGTGGTCATATTTGTATAGAAACCTATATAGGGATGAAATGACATTCTCAAAGAAAATTGAGTCTAATATCTCACATGTAATCATCCCCATAGTCACGAGTTGAAGCGAGCATCGACATCTAAAATGTTCATCAAGGGTAATCCATGGAGATAGTCTATCTCTTTTAGGTATGGGCACTCAAATATATCTAATACACTCTTCTATTTAATTGATATGAATTAGACTGACTTGGTGACTCTGTCTACGATCTCCCATATGTCATCATGTCACTTGACATATGTGGTAAAACCATTATGATGTACCTAGATATCCCATACCACTTCCACAATGAACACACTATTGTATGAGAGAAACACATTATAACATTGTCCTCAACCATCACATGATAAAAATTTAAGTATCAAGAGACAAACTATACAACATAATACATCATGAAAAGCAACCAATGTTGACATCAAAGGTATTGGTACATTTATCCCCACATGTAGATGTCCTTCCAGAGGGGATGATTGAAACTCCCTTGTATACTTCTCTTATACATCGATTGGTACCACCACCCTTTCTATGAGTAGAATAGTTTTCTTCCCACATTCTGAATATGCATCAGGATCACATCTAAGGGATATCTTAGTATGTAAGCTCTCATGGTTGATATCTCAATTCATAAAATCCCCACGAAAAAAGTGGATGGCTAACAACCATAGACATCATATATGAAGAACGATCATTTTCCACTAAGGACAACTACTACATGGATAACTCCTCTAATGCCTCATTCAATAACTAAACACAATATACCTCACTGAGAGTTTCTGCGACAACATTCCACATCCCATCAATAATTATAATCTCACATTAATATTCCTAGATGAATTATTACCATCACTTATATATCAATTTGATATAATTCTTTAACAATATATACATGATACTTTTGTGGTCTGGTCACTCAATAAAACACTCACCCATCTGGTAGTGTCACCACATCTTCAGGGCAAAGATTTCTACTCCATACTCATCTTCATGGGCCATGTACATCAAATATTGTGGTATCATATAGTGTAATCCATAACAAATAAACATCTATTTCTGCATCAGAACACAACATAGAGTGATACCTAATGCATTATCGTATACTATGTATTTGTCACCCTCCACTTGAAATATCTAGATGGGAGCACCCAACAACGTCGATGACAACTCCAAAAATTACGTTTGTCATCTTTTCATCCATTGGTATACCTTCCCATTCTGGTTTTATGTTTTCATGGGTGTTACCACTCCGTATAAAGCATGTAAAAACCTTTGATAATACTCTAAAAACCAAATGAAACTCTATTCCTTAGTAACACGCATGAGTTTCTCCATGTAAATCAATACATCAACCATCACTAGGTCTACCACCACTCATACTTCTATGATGATGCTTCTTATGTTGTGGACCTCTTTAATACAATACTAACAATATGACATATTACCATAAAGGTTGTTATTCAAGAGTATGTCCATAACCATCATCAAGTGTCTCAAATGGTCATCCTCAGACAATGAGTATACTAGGATATAATTAATGAAGGCCACCATGAATCTGCCTAAAAATGATCGTCATATTTTTTCCATGAGTCCCATGAACATTATGATGGTGTTCTTCATTCCATAATGCATCACCAATTACTCTTATTAAACTTAGAAAACTAAATATATTTATCAGTATATCCTCACCCTATAATCATAGATGGTAATATTATTATACAAAGTCAATTTATGTGTATCATTGTTCCTCTTTATACTAATTAAATAGGACATCGTTCCTCGTCTGTAGATACATATCCATAATAATAACATGGTTTATGTGTCTGTAGTCCATATCTATCCTCATGATCAAATCGGCCTTGTAAGGGAAGAACACCGGGGATCCCCAAGGTAAAAACCTGGGTCTCATATGTTTTATATATTACAAAGAATTATATGGATGATATATGAAAATAAAATGGGTTTTACTAGTTTTTATGCCATTTTGGCACTTAGGAATAACGTTTAGTCCCCTATTTTTGAACATTTTCTCTAAATTGTTTTCATTAATTTTTATTATATTCATTAATATTTTTGATCAAAAATGAATTTGAAATTATTATACATTTTAAATTTTTATGATTACAAATATATAATCCTATTATATAAATTCTTATTACAGAAGTAGTAGAAATTAATTTAAATATAATACCTCATACATCATGACAATGATGTGTTTTATTATAAAATTGTTCCAAAGTTTCAGAAGATGTTAAATCCAATTTCAGATTGAGATTGATACCATTGTAATAAATTGGATTTAATTATATAAAATATATCAACTTATATTTGAATCCCAATATTAAAAAAATTTATTTTTAAAAATAATTGATATTAAGAACTTTTTAAATAAAATGTAGTATTATTTAGTATACATAATAAAATCAATCCTATAAGATAACTTCCAAAAAAATCACCTAAAGCATATTTAAACCTTCCTATATAAAAAATGATGTTTATTTTGACATATAATATTTATAAAAGTTCCAAAAATTTTATTGGAATAGCTTCTTCTTTAAAATTACATAAAAGTACCTTAACAAAAATATATGTTTTTATTCTTAAAATTTTATCTATTCTCAACTTATTCCTTCAAAATAAAAGGGAGGAATATAAAAATTACTTTATATGATATATAAAAAATATATTTCATTAATATAGTTCAATAATTGTAATTTATTTAATTTATTAAGACAAAAAAACTTTGGAGGAAGAAGGAAAGATTATTTCCTTTATATCCTATTGGTTTATATTTTCAAATATTATTAATTAAAAACTAATGAATATACCGTATATTTTTATAAATAATATGTTTTAATATTTTTTTAATACTATTCATAACTACTATTTTAACATGTAAGTTATATTGTACAAATTAATATATTTTTAATAATATATCATTGTATGATAAAACACAATATTACATGTAACAGAAGTCATCAATGGAAGTAACTGTTGCATGCGACAAAATCTAACTCAATGATTTGTAAAATTAATTTTAGAGAATATTTTAAATTTATTTATGATATTAAATAAACAATAATTTCTTAAGAGGTTATATTCATTTCTATGATTCTTGTTTCATGTCATACATGCAATTGAATAATATTTTTACTCTTATAATTTTTTGGATTATATTTTACACATTTACATATAAATATTTTTCTCAATATTAATTTATTATCAACCCATATGTGACCATACCGTGTTCATTATTTATGGTAAAATTTTTCTCAAATACATACCAACAAAATTTTCATTTTATTGATTAAAAAATTATGATAAAACCATTACAAATCAAATCCTGTGTCTTTATATATATAATAATATTTCTAATATTATATAAAATTTTAATTATTTGATTATATGAATTAGACATCAACTATAAATTTAATCTCTTTAAAAGATAAAAATTATTTTCAATGTCAAATTTAGATAATATTGAACGTTGAATTTTTTTAGCACTTTTAATCATCCATTAGACCTATAAAAATCATTTGAAGATATTGGTTGAGTAAAAAATGATTACTAAGGGTTTTAGAAGGAAGATATACCTGTTCAAATTTTTGTAAACTTGAAAAACAATAAATATTTTTTGATTTTCAAAATTTATTTTGATTTTAATCATTATTTTAATATTCATACAAATAGAATTACTACTCAATGAATTCCATAAATTAACATTTAATCATGTAAAAAAAAATCAGGAGTGTATTTTGTTAACATCAGAATAATGAATCCTTTTCCTTGAATAAAATTATATTTCACGAAAAATTATTATATAATTTTATTTAAATACATAATATCATTTTATTTACATGTGAATCCATTATAATTCCTAAAAAATCTATAGAAAGTGAAAATATTTCATATAAATTCCTTGTGATATTACATTTATATCACTATTATATACACTCGTATAAATTTAATAAATTAACTATTTAATTAAATTAACTATTTGGTTTAGTTTATATATAGTTTGCTTAGTCTCCATACAAAATCTATTAGAGATATATTTCAGTATAACCCATCATCTACATTATATTAGGATCACCCATTATCATATAAATTAAAAAAACATATCACAATGAAAACACATAAAATTGTTACTCTTCATCTTAAAACTCACATGATCAGGCATATATGATAATAAAAAATCAATTTTTTTTCTCATAATAATTAAAAAAATAACAATTTCATATTAAATACATTAATAAAAACAATTATAATAATAATAGGAATGTACTTTCTATGAAAATAAATTCAATATTTTATTATAGGATAAAATAAAAAATATCAGGAAATTAGAAAAAATGTTCTCAAAGGGTAGAATTTTTTAAAAAACAATATTTTTTTAAAATATCATAAATAAACCATATTAATAATGTTTAAATGATTATTTTTTAGTAATTGTTAGTAAAAAATACATTAGATAAAATATGCTAAAAAATTAAAAGAGTATGAAATATGGTATTCAACATTTATCTTGTAGGATGGTGGGAATCGTATCACTAGGTTAAGAGTTAGTGTGATAGAAAACCACATTATTCCCAACCTTGTTTGCGAGACCATCAAAAAAGTAGTTTTATTCACAATATCTATGCATTATAATGTAGTTCATAGAGGAAATAACATCTAGATGGTTGTCCCACATTTTCATCATCTACCATGAGAGTTTTACCTCTCCCATATTGACCTTCTCAACAATGGATTTCAAATTAGAATCAAACCATATATTGCTCCAAATATTATTGTAAAGACCCGTAAATTTCAAGGAAATTTTTTTTTCTTAATTTTCTTTGGAATTTTACAAGAGCGCAGCTTCTGGCGGCACCTGATTCCGAGGCCCGGTGTGCCCGGAATAATTTTCCGATGTTTGGCTTGGGTACGTTCAGTGAACGGACGAGCGGGTTTTTCTAACTTTTGAACCGGTGCCCGTAATTGAATTCTGAGGGCACTGATAAAATCGCAGCGCCAGTAATTGCATAGAAACGCCTCTTCCGGAGTTGCGTTTTCTCAGGTGTGGTTTTTAATTTTTGGGTTTTATGATTTGGAAATAAAATAAAGTTGTGCGACAATTTTACTTTTATTTCACTTAAAGCCGCTTGAAAACCACTTAAAGCCACTTAAGCTGAGTTAATGCGGATAGGGTGCTATCCAAAAATATCCTACCCTCTTGGTAGGATATTTGTGAGGTGGGGCCCGCACGAGCCCCACCATTTCTTTTCCGCTAAGTAACGCACCCGCAAAAACACGTCATTATGAAAGTCAACTGACGCGTTTTCTTAAATTCTTAACGCACCAATTAATTGGGCAGTTTCATTCGTCCAATTAATTGGCTGTTTTCAGCGTTGAATTAAATGGGTGGTTTATTCATTGAAATTAATTCTATGAATTAATTTCATTCGTTTCCTAACCGGTTTGAAATCCATTGCCGTAATAATAAAATAAGACCAACGCCGACTTTTGGAGGAGTACTCGTTGTGAGGATTTTGACAGAAGTTCTTGTGCCTTCACCCTTCTTCACGAAGAACGCGAAGAACGTGAAAACCCCGGCCTCTGACGAAGAATGCCGAACCTGCAGAAATCGACGATGCGACGCCGTGTGCCGCGACGCCAACGTTTCCTTTCCTGCAACGTTCTTCTGCGACGTATCTTCCTCCGCAACCAAATCTTCGATAAGATGTTTGAGGTAAGAGACTTCAGTTTTCTTTTGAAACTCACTTGTGGTTTTTAACAACGCACGGATTTAATTATTATTAATTAAATCTTTTTGTTCTTGAACCTTGGAGTCTGTCGAGGCGACACCCATCCGCGACGACGCGACGCCTTCCGCAACGCGACGATCGCCTCCTTCTGCGGCGATCATGTTCCGCGAAGAATACGCGTGCGACGACTTGACAAGGTAGGGATTTTGTTTGGATGTTTTACAGTCCCGTGTTTGTTTCCGTTAAAAATGAATCACCTGGTTCATAATAACAATTTTAACTCATTAAAATTGTTTTTGGTTATGTATTCATGTGTTGACTAATTCTCTCGTGGTTATTATCTAATGCGGAGGGTGCAGGTCAAACGAACACGGCCCATCAACCCTACGCCGTTCTTCGTGGTTGTGAGGATTTGGCCGGAGACGACAAAACATGACACAATGGCATTTTGAGGATCCCGCAGTGAAGAACAGAACCCGGGAGGAGCACTGGCGTAGACGAGAAGGAAAACGGACCACCAGAGCGACTCCGGTGGCCCGCGGAAGCCGGCGGCGGGGCCCGTGGACCCGCGACCATGCGGGTCCGGCGCGCGTGGGACGCGGCTAAGGCCGCGTCCGGTTGTTTAGGGCGACACCCCGCGGGTGCCGCGGGGTTGTCATGGGGGGGCGGCAGCTCCCCCCGGCGTCGGTCGGCTGCTCGTCCGAGCGGAACCGGGCCGGGCCAGCCGGGTCGGACCCGGGTCGGGTCGACCAGGTTCGGGTCGACCCAGTTCGGGTCGACCCAGTTCGGGCCTGCCCACAGGGGGTCGGGTCGGGTCGACCCGGACCCGGACCCCCCGTTTCCAGACCTTTTTGGTCTTTTTCCTGTAACATGAGCTACGAGCCTCCAAACGACGTGTCGTCAGCGGCAACATGATCCTTGGATCGAGATGGTCGTTTCGGTAAATTACACTCAAGGTTTCGCAGAACTTTGGGTTCGGCCGGGTTGGTTCGTACACGAAGCCAACCGGGCCCTCGGAGCGGAAACACTCATATCTTGTGTTCCGGATGTCCGATTGACGTTCCGTCAGCTGTGGTGGATTCCTCTAAGTGAGACAGATATTTTGGCATACTCCGCCTGAGGTTTGGATGCAGGTGGAGTGCGGTCGGGTTGGTTTTGCCTTAAAAACCAACCGGGCCCTTGGGACGAAAATGCCAATAACTCACAAACCGAGTGTCTGATTGACGTGCCGTCTGCGACGTTGTGTTCTTGTTGACGATATGGAACATTTGGATACATCTACTTCAGATTTCGCATCAGTTGATGTATCAGCCTCTCGGCTTGTGGGGCGGACCCTCCCAAACGAGCTTGCTATGTGCGGGAACCCTAGTGCTGGCTGTGACTACAACGACTGTGCATAGATCCTCAGTGGACTGCGACGACGACAGTGCAGAGATCCTCAGTGGACTGCGACGACGACTGTGTAGAGATCCTCAGTGGACTGCGACGACTACTGCACTCAGCGATCCTACGTGGATTAGTGCTATTGATCCTGTGTGGGTCTGATCCTGTGTGGGTCAGCGGTTCTGTGTGAGCCAGCGCCTACAGGTCATGTGTGGGCTCGATCCTATGTGGGTCATTGCAGGGGTTAGTACCTATCAATCCTTTGTGGGTCCGATGACATAGATGGATCAGTGATCATCTTTATCGTCATCTGAAGAAGTATGCCTGTATGAGCTGAATCCTGTTTACTCTCCTTACGGATTGTGTGGAACCTTTGTGTGTGGATTTACTATTTACCCTCCTTTGTGGATTGCGTTGTGCTATCATGTTTGGATTTGTGTTTTCCTTTCCTGTGTGGATTGGGTTGTGCTTAGGCTTGGGTGTTGGAGCCGAACGAGAATTGGTGACTTAGGTATATGTAGGGCATATACCTAAGCAGAGTCAGATGTTACTTCTTGATTGTATCTTTCTTTGTGGTTTATCCTTTGTGGATTTCGGGATACCTTTGGGGGTCTCAGGGTCCCTAATGAGAAGCTTATACTCACCCATGCACGGGCTATGCCCGCACATCGTTGTGTTGGTTGCATATGACGGACAGTGCTGATCTTGGTCGAGGATGGCAGAGCAGGATGGTACCTGGAGGTGGACCACTGGGCGGGACGTACTCAGAGTAGAAGACAGGACCGAGGAGCTATGGAGGCTATCTGTGCTCATCCTTCAGGTGGGACTTCCAGAGGACGGCTCGACGCTGCGGCTTTACCTTTTGTTGTTGTTTTCCCTTTATCGAGTTGTACTTTACAGTTGGGATTGTATTTCCGGCCCCTTTTACTATTCTGCACTTACTGTTGTACCAGTTTTTACTTATTGTTTACTCTTTCCGCTTTCTTACTCTGTGATGGTTGTTTACATACAAAGGCAATTCCTTCCATGTTTATCGGGTTTTACGCCTTGGCGCTAGTCGCCAGCCCCTGGCCTATGGAAGGCGGGCTTGGGGAAGTCCCGGCACGGGCACCGAGGACGGGTCGTGACAAATTTGTATCAGAGGTGGTCGGTTCTACTACAGACTCTTATCTTTCTTCTATGTGAAGCAATAGTGTTAAGTGTATTGAGTGTGGTTATCAGTCCAGGGAGCCCAGTGTTGGTGCGGCGGCCGACGTATCCGTACACCAGGACCCTGACTTCTGATTTCCAACTTAATGCACGAAAACATTGATTGCATATGTGTTTAAAGTTTTCTTTGTGATTACTTCTGTCAGCTCACCAGGTATACTGTTATTACCACGGCGTACCTGAGATGATTCGAGGTACTATCTGTGTCTATTCCACCCTTGATGCAGTTATTATAGACACAGGAGCGAGTCATTCTTTCATAGCCACTTCCCTTGTTCAGAGCTCGGAGATTCCGAAAGAGCCGTTGGCCCGATCCTTACGACTAGAGACTCCTACGGGAGCAGACTTGACGATTACGCACTGGTTCCGGCAGTGTGAGATTACTATAGGAGGCGAGAGCTTCAGCTGGGATATTCTTGTAGAGACGTCGAGGCCTTACGATGTCATCGTGGGCATGGATTGGTTATCAACAGTTCATGCTCAGATCGACTGCTTTAGGCGTAAGGTGCGATGTGTGCGCACCGACGGGAGCAGGTTCACCTTCACCGGAGAGAAGGGAGCCTTTGTAGCACAGGATGGACTTCCGTAGAGGAGAGGACAACCCATCACTCATCAGTTTGCTAGTCTCATCCTAGGAGTAGTGGACGTGCAGAGTCCTAGTTTTCCTGTAGTGGTGGACCAGTACGCAGACGTCTTTCCCGACGACGTTCCAGGGCCACCTCCTCGCAGAGAGGTAGACTTTTACATTGATCTATACCCCGGGACAGCCCCGATTTCGACTCCAGCATATCGGATGGCCCCCTATGAGCTTTGAGAGCAACGGGTACAGTTGGAGGACTTGCAGGGCAAGGGATTCATCTGACCCAGTGTTTCGCCCTGGGCTTCCCCGATTTTGTTCGCCAAGAAGGCGGACAGAAGCTTGCGACTATGTGTCGACTATCGTCGCCTGAACTAGGTGACAGTGAGGAACAAGTATTCACTACCACGGATTGATGACCTCTTCAATCAGCTCAAGGGAGCACGGTGGTTCTTGAAGATAGACCTCTGGTCAGGCTATCATCAGCTTAGAGTTCAAGATGAGGACGTGCAGTAGACGACCTTTGGGTGTCGGTATGGCCACTATGAGTTCTTGGTTATGCCATTCGGCGTAACCAATGCTCTAGCAGTGTTCATGAGCCTCATGAACAGTATCTTCTAGCCATACCTCGACCGATTTGTCGTGGTCTTCATTGAAGACATTTTGGTATACTCGACGACTGAGGAGGAGCACGCCTACCACTTGTGGGTTGTGGTAGACACACTCTGAGAGAACCATCTTTATGGAAAGCTCTCAAAGTGCAAGTTCTTGTTACATGATGTACACTTCTTGTGGCACGTCATTTCTGAGGCGGGAGTTGCAGTAGATCCCGCGAAGATCGAGGCAGTGCTAGCTTGGGAGCAACACAGGAGAGTGACGGAGGTGCGGAGCTTCTTGGGTCTAGCCGGGTACTATCGGAGATTTGTGCCAGACTTATCTAGAGTTACGGCACCACTCGCATCTTTGACGAAGAAGGATAATCCCTTTGTGTGGTCAGACAGATGTCAGCAGAGCTTCCAAGAGCTGAGACAAAGATTGACCTGTGCACCTATCTTGAGATTTCCATAGGAGGGAGTTGGGTACGTAGTCTACTACGATGCATCAGGGACCAGACTCGGGTGTGTCCTGATGTAGGAGCGGGTCGTGATTTCCTACGGGTCATGTCAGTTGAGGCCGCATGAGCAGAACTATGCCACTCATGACCTAGATTTAGCAGCAGTGGTCTTCGCTCTGAAGACATGGCGGCACTATCTGATAGGCGAGCGCTTTACAGTCTTTTCTGACCACCAGAGTCTCAGGTACATCTTCTCTCAGAAGGATCTGAACCTGAGACATCGGCGATGGCTCGAGTTCTTCCAGGACTATGACTTTGAAATAGTCTATACTTCTGGGAAATGAATCATAGTAGCCGATGCCCTCAGCAGGAGGATGGGAATTCAGCTGCTTGAGGATGCGACAAAGTAGCTAGCCGCTTTGCGGATATCCTTCGTGGATAGGGACGGAGCAACCTTCCTTCAGTCTCTCATAGTCTCTCCTCCACTACTACAGCGGGTCAGAGAGGCACAGCATGGGGACGCTAACTGTGAGACCCGGCATGCATAGATATCCTCAGGTCAGGCACCTAATGGTTTCTCCCTTGGAGCAGAGCACGACATCCTTTTCAGAGGACGTACCTTGGTACCAGTTGCTTTACTGGGGGAGGTGCTGATAGAGTTTCACACTTCTCCTTTGGCGGTACATCCCGGAGTGGCGAAGATGTACCTGGATCTTAGACGACAGCACTGGTGGCCGGGCATGAATAAAGTTTTGGCGGAGTTCGTTTCACGATGCCTCACCTGACAACAAGTGAAGTCAGAGCATCAGGTACCAGTAGGCGTGGAACAACCCTTAGAGGTCCCGGAGTGGATGTGGGACGGCGTATCTATGGACTTCGTGACTGGACATCCAAGCACTTCCAGAGGTCACGAATGCATTTGGGTGATTGTCGACTGACTCACCAAGTCAGCACACTTCTTACCTATCAGAGAGTAGGGCTCAGTGGAGAGATTGGGACGACTTTATTTCCAGGAGATCGTACAACTTCACGGTGTGCCATCTTCTATCGTATCCGACCGAGATGCTCGTTTTACTTCCCGGATTTGGAAAGGGTTACAAGAGGCGTTCGGAACGCAGTTACGTCTGAGCACCGCCTTCCACCCTTAGACGGATGGTCAGACGGAGAGGACCATTCAGACTCATGAGGACATGCTCCGCGCATGTGTCCTCGACTTTTGTTGCTGCTGGGAGGACCACCTACCCTTGGTGGAGTTCGTGAACAACCACTCCACCATCTGGATGGCACCTTACGAAGCGTTGTACGGCAGGCCTTGCATATCTCCTTTGTGCTGGACATACCCTGGGGTGTCAGCACATGTGGGACCAGAGATGGTTCGAGCCACGACAAAGAAGGTCCAGATCATCCAGGAGAGGATGAGGATAGCTCATAGCCGGCAGAAGTCATATGCTGACAGGAGGAGGAGGCCACTAGAGTTCGAGGATGGCGACCACGTCTTCCTGCGTGTCTCACCTCGACATGGATTACAGAGATTTGGCCGAGGTGGAAGTTGTCTCCATGCTTCATCGGGACTTTCCAGGTCCTCAGTAGGATAGGAGAGGTGGCTTATCTCCTGGCTCTACCACCTCAGTTGAACCGGGTGCACGACGTCTTCCACGTATCTCACCTGAGGAGATACGTGCATGACCCGACGCATATCATTGACTATGGGGAGATGGATGTGGATGATGGGGCGACCTTTGAGGAGGTACCAGTGGAGATCGAGGATCAACAAGAGTGGGTACTACGTGGACGATCGATTCCTCTTGTGTACATCAGATGGTAGCACAGGAAACTCCAGGAGATCACTTGGGAGCGGGAGGCTCAGATGCGTGCTCAGTACCCCCATTTGTTTCCATAGTATATGATGTATCATTATGGGGACGTAAATACCTGAGGTGGGAGTGATGTAAAGACCTGTAAATTTCAAGGAAAATTTTTTTTCTTAATTTTCTTTGGAAGTTTACAAGAGCGTAGCTTCTGACAGCACCTGATTCCGAGGCCCGGTGTGCCTGGAATCATTTTCCGAAGTTTGGATCGGGTACGTTCAGTGAACGGACGAGCGGGTTTTTCTAACATTTGAACCGGTTCCCAGAATTGAATTCTGAGGGCACCGATGAAATCAAAATGCCGGTAATTTCTTAGAAACGCCTCTTCCGGAGTTGCGTTTTCTCAGGTGTGGTTTTTAATTTTTGGGTTTTATGTTTTGGAAATAAAATAAAGTTGTAAGAAAATTTTATTTTTATTTCACATAAAGCCGCTTGAAGACCACTTAATGCCTATTAAACTGAGTTGATGTGGATAGGGTGCTATCCAAAAATATCCTACCCTCTTGGTAGGATATTTGTAAGGTGGGGCCCGTAAGAACCCCCACCGTTTTTTTCCGCTATGTAACGCACCCGCGAAAACCCGTCATTATGAAAGTCAACTGAGGTGTTTTCTTAAATTCTTAACGCACCAATTAATTTGGCAGTTTTATTCGTCCAATTAATTGGGTGGTTTTCATCGTTGAATTAAATGGGCCGTTTATTCGTGGAAATTAATTATATGAATTAATTTCATTCGTTTCCTAACCGGTTTGAAATCCGTTGGCGTAATAATAAAATAAGACCAACGCCGACTTTTGGAGGATTACTCGTTGTGAGGATTTTGACAGAAGTTCTTGTTCTTTCACCGTTCTTCGCGAAGAACGTGAAGAACGTGAAGAACGCCGGCCTTCGACGAAGAACGCTGAACCTGCAGAAATCGATGACGCGACGCCGTGTGTCGCGATGCCAACATTTCCTTTCATGCAACGTTCTTCTACGACGTCTCTTTCTCCGCAATGAAATCTTCGATCAGCTATTTGAGGTATGAGACTTCGGTATTCTTATGAAACTCCCTTGTGGTTTTTAACAACACACGTATTTAATTATTATTAATTAAATCTTTTCGTTCTTGAACCTTGGAGTTCGTCGACGCGACACCCTTCCGCGACAACGTGACGCCTTCCGCGACGCGATGATCGCCTCTTTCCGCGGCGATCAAGTTCCGCGAAGAACGCGCGTGCGACGAATTGACATGGTAGGAATTATTTTGGATGTTTTACATTCCCGTGTTTGTTTCCGTTCAAAATGATGAACCTGGTTCATGACAACAATTTTAATTCAGTAAAATTGTTTTTGGTTATGTATTCATGTGTTGAGTAATTCTCTCGTTGTAATTATCTAACACGGAGGGTGCGGGTCAAACGAACACGGCCCGTCAACCTTCCCCCGTTTTTTGTGGTTGTTTTGATTTGGCGGGCGATGATAAAACACGACGCAAGGGAATTTTGATGATCCCGCAGTGAAGAACGGAACACGGGAGGAGCACCGGCGCATACGGGAAGGAAAACGGACCACCAGAGCGACTCCAGGGGCCCGCGAAAGCCGGCGGCGGCGCCCACTGACCCGCGGCCGTGTGGGTCCGGTGCGCGCGGGACGCGGCTGAGGCCGCGTTCGGTTGTTCAGGGCGGCACTCCGTGGGTGCCGCAGGTTCCGCGGGGTTGTCACGCGGGGGCGACAGCTCCCCCTCGCGTCGCTCGGTCGCTCGGCCTAGCTGAGCCGGGCCGGGCCGCGCCCTAGCCGGGCAGGTCCGGGCCAGCCGGGTCAAACCCGGGTTGGGTCATCCCGGTTCAGGCCGACCCAGGGGGGTCGGGCCGGGTCGACCCGGACCCGGACCCCCCGTTTCTGGACCTTTTTTGTCTTTTGTCCGTAACATGAGATACGGGCCTCCAAACGATGTGCCGTCAGCGGCAATGCAATCCTTGGATCGCGACGGTCTTTTCGGTAATTTACACACAAGGTTTTAGAAAACTTTGGGTTCAGCCGGGTTGGTTCGTACACGAAGCCAACCGGGCCCTTGGAGCGGAAAAGCTCATATCTTGTGTTCCGGACGCCCGATTGATGTGCCGTTAGCTGTGGTGGATTCCAAAAAGTGAGACAGATCTCTTGGAATACTCCGCCTGAGATTTGGACGTAGGTGGAGTGCGGTCAGGTTGGTTTTGCCTTAAAAACCAACCGGGCCCTAGGACGAAAATGCAAATAACTCTCAGACCGGGTGTCCGATTGACGCGCCATCTGCGATGTTGAGTTCCTGTTGACGATAAAAAACTTTTGGATACATCAACATCGGATTTCGTGTCAGTTGATGTATCAACCTCTCGGCTCGTGGAGCGGACCCTCCCGAACGAGCTTGCTGTGTGCGGGAACCCTAGTGTTGGCTGTGACTATGAAGACTGTGCAGAGATCCTCAGTGGACTACGACGACGACAGTGCAGAGATCCTCAGTGGACTGCGACGACTACTGCACTCAGCGATCCTAGTGGATCAGTGCTACAGATCATGTGTGGGTCCGATCCTGTGTGGGTCAGCGCTCAGCGGTTCTGTGTGAGCCAGCACCTACATGTCCTATGTGGGCCCGATCCTATGTGGGTCATTGCGGGGGTTAGTACCTATCGATCCTTTGTGGGGCCGATGAATTAGATGTATCAGTGATCATATTTATCGTCATCTGAAGAAATATACCTGTGTGAGCTGAATCATGTTTACTCTCCTTGCGGATTGTGTGGAACTTTCCTCTGTGGATTTACTCTTTACTCTCCTTTGTGGATTGCGTTGTGTTATCCTGTGTGGATTTGAGTTTTGCTTTCCTGTGTGAATTGGTTTATGCTTGGGCTCGGGTGTTGGAGCTGAATGGGAATTGGTGACTTAGGTATATGTATGGGCATATACCTAAGCAGAGTCGGATGTTACATCGTGATTGTATCTTTCTTTGTGGTTTATACTTTGTGGATTTTCGGAGACCTTCGGGGGTCTCAGGGTCCCTACTGAGTAGCTTATACTCAGCCCTGCACAGGCTATGCCCGCACATCGTTGTGTTGGTTGCAGACGACAGACAACGCTGATCGTGGTCGAGGTTGGCAGAGCCGGACGGTACCTGGAGGTGGACCACTGGGCGGGACGTACTCGGAGCGGACGACTGGACCGAGGAGCTATGGAGGCTATCTGTGCTCATCCTTTAGGTGGGACATCCAAAAGACGGCTCGACGCTGTAAATTTACATTTTGTTGTTGTTTTCCCTTTATCGAGTTGTACTTTACAGTTGGGCTTGTATTTCCGGCCCCTTTTACTTTTCTGCACTTACTGTTGTACTAGTTTTTACTTATTGTTTACTCTTTCCGCGTGCTTACTCTATGATGGTTGTTTACTTACAAAGGCAATTCCTTCCCTGTTTATCAGGTTTTACACCTTTGCGCTAGTCGCTAGCCCCTGGCCTATGGAAGGCGGGCTTGGGGTAGTCATGGCTCGGGCCCCGAGGACAGGTCGTGACAATTATACCCAGAAGAAAAAGGGATTCAATAAGTATTATCATTTCTTCATCATAGGAATTGAAATATTCACATGTTCTGTGAAGGGCTTCCACCACTTCATCATTCTGATCAATGAAAATAGCTCCATATCTTGCATGATTCGAATTTCTACTAGAAGCATAATCCATATTGCTGAAAAATTCATTTCTATACAATTGAAAAGAAAGTAAAATGTATAAAAAAAATTATTAAAAAAATTATTTTTTTTATAATTAATAACATTGTTGTATAATGTATATGAATCTAATAATTGACTAATTATTTATTTGGATAAAAATTTAATACTCTAAAATTTTAAGTTTTAAATTTATATATCTTACATCAAGTAACAAATTTGTTTGTAAGTTCATTTATCCAATTATTAAAAAAAATATGTTACTTTTTAGTATAATTATAATCATTTTCAGAATCAATTTATCGTCATCATTATTATTATTACATTCATAAAACTCAATAATAGACATTATTTATTGAAACAATATATTCTATTTACAATATATATTTTTTAGGAAATTCAATATTAAATAATCAAAACAATCACGATATATTGACATTGGTCAAATGATCATCATTTAATAATCTTAATAATGTCATAATTATTTTATATAAATATTAATTATACATTTAATACCATCCACTTCTTGAGGTAAGGAAAAATTTCACACATCATTTCATGGGGTAATAGTTCACACATACACGTGAGTGATGTTTCCATTTTTAAACATGATGGAAAAGAAATATAGTATATTATATTTTAGAAATATAGAGTCAGAATTAAGTTATAAATTATGTATTAATTTATTATCTCAATCCATATGAGATAAAAAATAAGGCAATAACAAAATATGGTGTAGGTCACATTATGAAGGTTGTAGTCCCCATGTACACACGAGATTCATAGTCAATTTCAAATAAATTACATATTAATTGGTAGATGGTATATTTTAATAAAAAATAAAAAACATTTAATACAATATATATTCATTTAATCATTTATTATAAATTCCCATGTTAGATGACAAGGGATAGATAAACACATTGCAATATTGAGATTGTAGTATGAACATATGCATGATTGATGATTTTATATCATATAAGATAAAAAATAAATATAAAATGGGTTTTATCATCAACATAATATAATTTAGTTATAGTTATATTGCTAATATTACAATATATATTTGATTATAAAATATATGGTGGAGGTAAAAGAAAAAATAAACATGAAAACACATAGTTTTTTGTTATATGTCTTATTTTGAAAACGACCCATTGATTACACCTTGATTATTAATAGGATTCTCATTTCATTATAACAAGAAAAATAGGACATAGTTATAGATTATGTTTTGTTATTTTATTATATAATGGTTTGAATAAATTTCCAAATACTCTAATAAAAGAATATATAAGATGACAGTTTGTGACCTCATCAAAAATATTTATCCATAATTAACTTATTTTACATGTAACCATAATAACAACTATTTAATAAGGTTCAGTTTCACAATAAATCAATTTTAAATTGATATTATTATTAATATTAATACATTTATTTACAAATATAACAAAAATTATAATAATCTCTTTCAATAGTAGGAATTTGTTTAGAAAGATTTACATGTAACTCATCATATTATTGTTGGAATAATTGATTTTCAAGTGTTAAAATGATTTGTTACTAAAATATGTTAATATTAATATTTCCATTGAACTTATTGAATATTTTTAATATAAGGATACAAAATTTTCATCTAGACCAAACCAAATCAAAAAGATCTTTGTTAATAATTTATTAAATAAAAAACATGAAACTAATTTTTAATCGAGTAATTAAATTACAGAAAATTATATACAGTCAAACATCTATTTTTATGTTTAAAATTATCACATTAAAAAATTAAATTATAAATTAAATATTTATTCAATATTTCCATAGGTAATCATGAACATAAAAGGCATTCATATATCATGAAGATCTCATAAAATGGAAGTAAATAAATAATTTATATTTCATACTATTCTTCGAGAAATAAAAAATATTTAAAGAAATCAGAAACATATATCATAATATTATTTTAAAAATAATATCTTAAATGAAACCCACTTCATTCAATTCTTATTTTTGATATTAGAAGTATTAAATTTCAATGAAAATACTAAATAAAATGATAATCTTATTTTATATAATGATTTACATATTAATCATAAATTATTATTAACCATATTTTTTTTCTTATTTAATGTTCTGTATTTATTTCCTCAAAAATAATCAATATATAAGTATTTGGAAAAACATTATATACATATTTCATAATGTGGTTATTATTATTTATAACATCTAGTTTATAACTATTATTTAAAGTTTTTCTATAGTATTTATTTTCATTTAATATCACTAATGAGTGTGACAAAAGAAATAAAAAATGGTTTCTAAAACTATGGTGTTTTACATCCTCCACACTATAAATAAATTCCATCTTTTTAATTTATTTTTTATTTTTTAAAAAATCATTATACCTCAAATAATTAAAAATATATTCTATGATAACACTTGGAATCTTATTAATTCCATATTAAATATTTTAAAAACAATATGTGTATCAATTTGAGAGTCATTTTTATGAATCATTTTGAAAAAAACATACCAAGATACTTCACTAATGCCTTATACATAATAACATATATATATATATATATTTCTCTAACAATAAAATAATTTATTTACCATATAAGGTTAAACTATAAATAATTATACATACTTGTTTTCATCCAATCATATAACAATATATTGAATATTTTGTAATATTGGATTAATTTTCTACTTTTTAATCCTCTTCAGTGATAAATTACTATGTTGAGTATTATTTTCTCAAACCACAAATATTTTCATTTATTTGAAAAAAATAACCACTTAAATATAATAAGATATTAATTATCTCTTTAGGCATGAAAATAAAAATCATTATAATATGTTTGAATTATAACTCAAATAGATAAATCATAATATAATTGAATCATAAATTAGTCACAAATTAACAACAATGACACATAAATATCATATTTAATAATTCCATAAATGATTCACTGTGGAATTATTCAACGTATTATTGAATAAAATAATTCCCAAAAATAAAATATATTTTCTAATGTAAACATATATTTTTTTCCAAACATTTTAATAACTCATTAAGTCACTCATAAAAAATAAAACAGATATATTCATATACTATGCTAAACAAACTCAACGTTTATCAAAATAACCCTACTGAATATAAAAGTATTTCAAAATAATCAATGATTTCAGTGGATACCTCATTATTTATTCTTTAAATAATATAAACCACTTGATATAAAACAAAATAATTTCATTTATTATTAATCAAATATTGTATCAAAAAATATATTATCATTTTCCCAAAATAAATTTCTTACATATTCAACTGTAAAACCAATGTCTTATATATATGTCATTAATCTATTAAAACCCAATATAAAGAACTTCATTAAAAATTAATTTTATTCACCATATAACCATTTCACATTTAAAACCATAATATTTCCTCTTATTTTTTTTACAAAAATATTATCTCATTATTATAATTTTTGTAACATCAGTTACAAAATTTACTCAAATGGTTTTCTATACCTCAATTTGGTATTGTTAAAGAAATAAAATAAACATCTCTCAATATTTATTTCATTATTTGACTAAAATAAAGGATATAGTGAATGTTTAACCTGGGAGAGTTGTTAATGTAGATATGATCTATAAAATAAAATAAATGATGTCCTCCTTTAACTATCTATATTATCCAATATTATCTAAACCAATCAAAATTGGGATCACAATGATTTCCATTAATGACATATAATTTCGGATTCATGATTATTTTTTGTGTGTATGCATAATGTGCATGTAGAAATGGGTATTAACATGGTTACCCTTCACAGGGATACATCAATAGATCATAAAAATCATTTTTTCACAAACAAATATGAACATGAATAAAAAATCCTTGAATTTTTTGGTCATTACTCTTATGAATATACACGCTTACATACAAGACTCAAGGACATCTCAGTACATCCCAAGGATATTACCTTGAACATTTTTCATTTATCCCACTATTGGGGGAAGGATTACATTCATTGTTTATGTTTATATTGG
The DNA here is from genome assembly GCA_963277665.1 of Viscum album. Classification (NCBI taxonomy): domain Eukaryota; kingdom Viridiplantae; phylum Streptophyta; class Magnoliopsida; order Santalales; family Viscaceae; genus Viscum; species Viscum album. Next base: position 1,635,819,070 of record OY728133.1, on the reverse strand, counting down.
TCTCTATAATAGTAAAACATGTCTATATTTCATATTATTCAATGAATACATGATCTATTGAATTTTTTGTTTGGATACTATTCCACCTCTTTAAAAAAATTTATGGAACACATATTTTCTCTACAATATAAGGAATATCCCAACATTTTTTAATCATAGAAAAATAATCTTTCTATGTATATATTCTCAATAGTTACAAAATATTTTTAACATCCATGTTCCTAGTGCATCCTAATGGTTCCACATATCTGGTTGGTCACATGGCCTCATGATCATTTTATTGAACACTAGAGGATGCCGACTTGAAGTGATTTCATTGGGTGAGATATTAGGGAAATTATGTCCTCACTGGTAGAGTAACGTAGTGGAATAACAATAATATACAACATTGGATTCAGTAATACCATACAATAAGTAATCATCAGAATACTAACAATAAAAAAAATAAGAGAATATATATAAATGATGCACGTAACATATGTCTTTGAAAATAGCCAAATAAGTCATAATGTTTGAAATACAGTAATAAACCAAGTACAAAGAAAACAAATAATCTCCAGCAGAATTGTATACCTCATCTTGGTCTGATGATATCCATCTCCAGAACAATCAAGTACCTATAGTATAAGGGAACTTTACCTTATCTATACTTGTAATAATATAATGTATTTTGGGCCAAAATCATGACCCAAATTTGGTGTGAGACGAATTCCAATAGGAAACCACCAAATAAATGGTACTAACTATAAGTGAATATATGTAAAGTAGGCAATATGAAAAATGAATTAATAAATATGGAAATACTCTAAAGTATGAATTCATACAATTTAAAACGATATTTATTAAAATTTATATATAGTTTACCAATCATACACAAGAAACCCTTTTGGAATGTTTTCATAGCAAAACCCTGATGTTAAATATATAATTTAACAACAATGATATAACAACCCCCTAGGATAGCTCAAACTATCTAACTCCTTTTGCCTCATGCAAACAAAGACTCAATGAGGAAGCATTCAATTTTAATTTTTCATGCATTTTTTTGTGATAAACTAAAAACTATCTTAAGAAGCACACAACGTCAATTCCCCATGTGGATTTATAACGTTAAACTATAGACACTCCAATGGAGCACTCGAGGTCAAACCACCCTATGGTATGGTGACATTAAAAGAAAAAACAGACACTCTGGGAAGCTATCAACATCAATTCTCCATATCATTTCACTACACAATGTTCCACAACCCTGTGTAATACAATTGTGAACAAACAATATCTAGCTGCCATAGTAATTCTCGAATTCCACTTGTATATACAACTACAATTAATATCACAAGCATGTCATATAAAATCAACTACATCATAACAACACTAATCACAGAAAATAAAATAGCATAACACGAAATTCTATAAAAAATTAAAAAAATCAATAAAACAAGGGAAAACACATCCATAACAAGGTAATAATCTATATTTATAATTAAAATCCAATTTTCAAGAAATCAATGCATTGTAGTCAGAAATGGTGTTAAATTCCTAAAACACGTAATACCCTAAAGTAGGGGTTTGGAATGATTTGGACATATAATTCAAATACATCTACGAAAAGGAAAAAACAAACAAACTAGACATTTTACCATCGATATAGTAGAACCGAACTTTTATTTTACCGAGAATGACGTAGATCATGAAACATCAAAACTAGTCAACCAAAAATAACACATGAACGAGGGGAGAAGAAGCAGAAATGATCTAGATTAAGTAAGAACACACCACGGTGATTAAAACCCAATAAAAATTTCTTGATTCGGACAATGGATGGATGATCGGTGGCTCTAGAAATATTTTACAATTCTCATCCCTCCAAGAAGAGATGTTCTTGAAGAAGATATTTTTTTCGATTAGATGCCACCATAGTTTTATAAAATAATTAAAAAAACAAAAACATAGTGTTTTCCTTGAAGATACACTGTGTGTATAAGCCTTTATTAGGCCCCACTATAGTTGGCATCGATGTCACCTCACACATATGTATATTTGGCTATTACATGGCCAGCAAACAGCTACCCATCAAAACTGAGTACATAGTGTGTACTACAATGTATAAGACGTGTACTCATAAAATTTCAAAATTCACAAAATTTTCTAAAAAAATTGGAAAAACTGTATCCATACCTAAGAATAATATTCGTGTTCTTAAAATCATCTCCCCTTAGAAAAACATACCACCAAATTTGGCTTAGAAGGTGGTGAGGAAGATTCCTTGAACTGATCTGGCCACTACTATTGCACATCAGTCTCCCTCTCCCATGTCTGATCATGTACTCATATGTGATGCCATTGCACCCAAACCAGTTGACAGACTAGAAAAATAGAACCTTTGCACATTGATCAATAGTTCTGATAGGATTCTTATCAAATGATTCATCCATCTCAAACTCAGCCTCCTCATGATGAAAAACATGAGATGGGTATGAGAAGAAATGATGTAGCTATGATACATGGAAGACGTCGTCCATATCCTGATACCTATGAGGTAACAACAATTCATAGTCAACCAACATGAGTATATACAAAACCCCAAACTACCCGAAATATCTCAGGGATTGATATCCATGTTTCATAATCCTCTTGAGTCCCTACCAGGGTGTGACATGTATGAATACTTAATATCCGAGATCAAACTCTAGTGGTCATCTCCGCCAATCATCATAATACTTTTTTCGTGATTTTCCAGTATCCATCCTCTTCTTAATAAACTCCACCTTCTCTTTAGTATCCTAATAAATACGACTTCCCAATATAGGTACCTCTCTTGCCTCTAACCATCATAGCGGTGACCGGAATGGTCTACCCTAAAATTCCTCATATAGTTCCATGTGAATGGTTTCCTGAAAAAATATCTTTTAAGAGATATCCACCATAAGTATGTTCTTCTCATAAAAACCTATGAAATCTTGGATTCATTCCTGAAGCATTTCCTCCAACACCTCAATTGTGTGCCCATATTAGACATCTACCTATGGATGTTATGTTGTACACAGAAGTACCTGTGTACCCAAAACCCGATGTTGTCCCTTACAGTTTCGAGATGTAAAACAGATGTCTCTGTTTGAAATGATGGTGTGTGGATCACCATTAAAACATAAAATCTCCGATACAAACAACCATTTCATATCATCAAAACTAAAGGTCTCCTTGATCAGTTTTAGGTTTGCGACCTTCGTGAGTCTATGAATGACAACCCAAAATACACCATTCCCTCGTGGCGACCTCTGTAATCCTGTCATGATGTCCATTGCAGCATAATTACACTTCCACTCATGAATGGATAACTGTTTCAAAGACAATGTTGGATACTGATTCTCCACCTTCACCTGCTCACAGGATGATCATATCATTAAAAAATCGGCAACAACTCTCTTCAAACATAGCCAACAATAGTAACAGTGTAGATCTCTATAAATCTTGTTCACACTAGGATAAACTTCTAAAACCAAGGATTGAATCTTCTAGTATAGCTCATAGAGTATGTCTGCTGACACCAACAAGAACACAAGAAGACATAGGATCTCATCATCTCTTAAAGTACATCTAATAAGAAGGAACTCTCTTAACACACTCCCTTATAGAACTAGGCCCTCAGAATCTGATACAGCCTCATTCGCCCTAGATTATGTAGAATAAAGGTATCATCTACATAAGAAAGAAACATATTAGCCTGTCTATTTTTCACCTCCATCTACATCTGAGAGAACAAATCCCTTAGCTTCTACTCATTTTGGCCTCCTAATCTACTTTTATGTTGTTCCTCCTGGTCAACGCACCACCCACTATTTTGCCTTTCCTAGAACATGTGGTGAGCTCAATGTCAATGGGCAGAAGGTACTCATCCCACCATCACTTTCTCAAATTTAGATCATGCTGAGTGAAGAAAAACCTGTGACTTCTGTGGTTGGTGAAAACCACAAAATTCTCTCCCAAAAGACAATATCTCCAAAATCATAAATCATGATCAACTGCATCCATCCTATGATCATGTTTCGGGTAATTCCTCTCATTTGGCCTCAACTCCTGAGACCTTTTACAATGATGCCTTCTCAATTAATAAGCATTTCACACACCGTGATAGATGATATATCGTTGTAAAATGTAAATATAATTGATACCTCTTGAAACGTGAGAATCGGTGCTAAAGTCAACATTACATTCTGCTCATGGAAGGCTGAATCGCATGAATCTATCCACAAGTACATCGTACCCTTCATTGTTGGCCTCTTCAGTGGTGCTACTAAGTGTGAAAAGTCCTATATAAAATTATTATATTATTATACATACCATGAAAACTTTATAACTCAACAAAATTCATTGAATTCTCATAAGAAACTAGAGCTCTCACTTTTTATAGGTCAAATGATACTCTTGTCTCTATGATGACATGACAAATGAGTTGAATCAGGTCCATTCAAAAGTGGAATTTTTAGAGCATAGTATATAACAACGACTCTATTAGTGTACTAAAAACAATATCATGATGTGTGTCATGGTCATGTCGTGTTTGATAGTAGAAAAATATATCATCCGCGAAAACAACTACAAAGGATTAAATGTAAGGATGAATCACTCGGTTCATCAGTGCCATAAAAACTGCTAGTATGTTCATGAGACCAAATGACATAACCACATATTATTATTGTCCATAACTGTCTTGAATGGTTTTAAGAGGTATATATAGTGATCTAACGTGCAAATGATGACAAAAAGATCTCAACACAACCATCAAGAACACCCATTCTCCCCAAATATTATCAATGTAATCATCAATCATCAGAAAGGGATGTCGATTCATGACTGTAAACTAGTTCAGCTTCTGATAATCAACATAGATCGGAGGTTACCATCCTCATTTTTGAAAATAAGATAGACTAATATGAAGGAGAAGTATTGGGTCAGATGAAAACCTTTTCCTACAACTCTTCTATTTGATTATTGAGCTCGTATTACTATGGTATATTCATTCTATAAGGAGGAATGGAAACCAGTTACTCTACTAAAATGATCTTAATAGAAAATTCTACCACTCACTCCATTGGTAAACCTAAAAAGTTCTCTGAATGACATCCCATAAATGACCAAACACTAGAAGAAATTCCATCTCTGAAGTCCCATGGTCATCTAGATAGAAACAAGATATTTGGGCAGTAACTCCTCCCAACCCATGATGCCCATGTCATTCCCTACTCGCATAGACTTCCAATTTTCCCATTTGATGAAACAAAGCACACTCTGGTAATGTGAAACACACCCTACGAAAATATGTGTCTACAAAAAACAAGAAGGGAACTAGACAATCCATTCTGAGAATGGAATCCTATCCTGTCATCTATAATAGATAACGAACCTATAAGAATTGAAACCCTCTATCTTCATGAGAGAACACTTTAGAATGATATGCACTAACAATTATTGTCCCCTATTGATCGGCTAGCATTATAACATCCTCATAAGTTATGATACAAAGGAACATGCTATGAATAACATAAATTGATTTGACACATGAAAATAACTTATATTGAATTGAGTATAATCTAAAACTATTGATACTAGAATAGTTCCACTAGCTATAGATGCTCTGAGATCTTTCTCCTACGTAATTTACTCCACTTCAAAAGTCTAACCTATATCGCAACATTGTGACCCTTCCTTACTATAATGAGTTGATCCACCCTGTTGTCACAGGAAACCTATAGTCTATTTCTCATGGTCACGGCTTCCTCATCAGCCTGAAGGTCAAGAAGAACTCTAATTCCCTGATAAAGGAAAAACAGGTGGTCCTTCCTCTGAATGTAGAGTCATAGAAGAACCCCTATCACCAGTTTCTGGTCAGAAATTTTGAATTAAATGTTGGTGATCTCCCATTTTTCCACAGGATAGGCACTACAGTAGGTCTCTCAGGGAACATGGCCTCGTTTTCCCTCACTGAATTCATTAGTAGAATACAACCTAGGTAACTTAAGGTGTACCATGCCTACTCAAATCACCTTGTGTAGAATCCATGTAACGCATCCTACTATCAGACGACAAAAGGGTACCAACTCTGGATGGTGAACCACCCAGGATCAATTGTAACACCCTAAGATTTCATAGTGTGTTACTTCTTCAAAATAAGTCAATAACTTTCACTACACGCAACACCGAGTTCAAGTGCACCATGACATACCAAACAAGCTGGATGTAACATCCTAGGTAAATGAAGAATAATAGATTTTCATATTTATTAATATTTGTGAATTAAATATTAATTTTAGTTTAAAGGGGTCACTATGTTCGATAGTGTACCAAATACGCATCAACGGGTTTCTTTGAAATCTTACGTCGTACACTAATAATATAATATTATTATTTTAAATGGTCGTTAACTCCTAGCTGTTGTATTGGCAGACTGAACAAAACTAACTACAATATTATTATACATGTATTTACAAGTTAGAGGCTTAAATGTGAATGAATCTAATTTTATGCATAATTTACATTAAAAGGCCGATTTACCGCATTTTAATGGAAAACCCTTTTTAAATATTGGTTTGGTCACTTTAATACATTATATATGAACAAATAAAATCATTATTTAGAATGGGAACATAAAAATTTACTTTGGGTAAATTTTTTGGTATTTTTCTGATAAAGTTCATTTTTTATGAATAGTGATAAATTACTAAATTCTAATTAAAAAAAACTTTTTAAATCAAAATAATTAATGGTGATAAATTATGAAATTGATTGATTTTGAAGTAGATTTAGAATATATTTTTACAATTTAATACAATTCTGGTCATTGGACATAATTTTACATTTAAATTGGACATAAACAAGTGTCAATCTTTTGATAGTTATTTTATCCTAAAAACACGTTTTTTGTTTTGACAGTGGGAATTAATTTTAAATTAATTTCTGCCACTTATGTGTTTTGAATTTGTAAAAATGGATTCCATATTTGGAATCAGGATGTCCAAAATGTGTAAATAGGTAACTTTTATTTTTACACATATTGTATAATTATTTCGGTAAATATTTTACTTACCTTGGTCAAAGGGTAAATCCGGTAAATAAGGGTAACAAAATAATCTTATAATAATATTAATTTACCGTAAAACGTGTGATAAACCTATTGGTTGATACATGTCTGACCATGGTCATATTTGGGTCGATTTTGGGACCACTTATATGTTATAGTGACACTTTATATTAATTAAGTTAAAGTGAATACAAAAATGACAAAAGCTTATATCTTTTAGAAAAACAATTTTTACATAGGGTTATATATTTTAGATATTAGATTATAAATATTCATTAGAAAGAAAAAATAATTTCCTACATAAATATATTTTATTTATAATTGTTAGATATTAAATATTTTAATTCATTTATGACACAATGGTGATGCAGTAATTACCATAATAGTGAAAAATCAAGATAATTGAATTATAAATACCCAAATGAATATAATTTGAGACATTATATGAATTAAATTAATTTTATAAGTTAATATGACATGTTATTATTAGTTTAATTAACTTTTTTAGAACTTATCATTCTTTTATGATTTTCTCAAAAATCAATTAATGAGTAGTGTCAAAATTGACATAAATGAGTTTTTAAAACCAATATTATATTATTAATTTATATTATATTCATAAAAATCTAGGATTCGGCCGAATGACTCATATAATAATTGGTATATCATTAATGGACCACTTTTGGGTCGCTTGGATGTATATAGTATGTTTATTAACTATATATTATAAAATACAATGTGACATGGTAAGTGTTAAACTAATTAACCTAGAGTTAAAACTAAAAGGTAAGTTTAATGTAATGAAACAAACCTGTCTAAAATCTATTGGTTGAATGTATTTCGACCCATAACTACCTTATAATTTGAATAATCAACTTTTGAGCCATTAGAAACCGAAAAGGATTTTTATATAAAATAATATTTTATGTTTTTCCTAAAGAGCCCCTCACCCCTCTTATAAAAGGGCACTCCCCTTCTCATTAATTCACACTTTCAAAGCCTTTTGGTTCAGGAACCCTCAGCCCAAATACTCTATCAACATCCCTAAATTCAACTTAGAGGCCTTAGGTTGATCAGAAAGCTATCCTAAAGAGCACTATTGATCAAATCAAAAGGAAGAACCCGAAGAAGATGTAATGTTTTCACCACCCACTTTAAAGTTCCTTTCTTCTTCAACTTATTCATTCCATATTATTTCTATTATAAAATAATAACTCCATTATCTTATATATACTGAGATGTTATTATAATTATTGAATAAATAAATTCATTATTCTATCCATTCCTTGAATGACATGTCACCATACGTGCGTACGTACGACCTACCGTCTCCATGTCGTGGTGTAATTATTATTCAATACACTATTATTTTGATGGGTATAATAATGATGTTTAATTCATGTAAATGATAAATATAACATGATAATGATTATGTATATATGATATACCATCTAATTAAATATTATTTTAATATCAAAATAATGATATTTTCACTCGTGCGTACGTACGGATTACCGTCTCCACGACGCGATGAGATTCATTTCCAAGTTCACCATTCATCGATGATTATAAAAATATATATTACTAATAAGTATGTAATATATGACATAATAATAATACTGGAGATATATATATTTATATATATAACTATTTATGTACTTACATATATCTTATTCACTTAGTTACGTTCAATACTATATTAAAACAAAAACAGCGTTTATTCGTACGTACGGACTACCGTCTCCATAAACAATGTTTTCCATTTCATATATATGTCTATTATTCATATTTATATTATAAATATATATTATATATTTATCATGTTTTATATTCTGGAAGTATTTAAATCATTATCTATGTGATACAATCAAGAGTAACAAGTTAAAACACGTATGATAATGAAAACAATTATTACCCGAAATGTTATTTTAACATGGATATTATTATTAAATGGGTAGTATAAAGTCATAAATGAATCATGTATGATATCATACATATTAATATGGTTCTGGTATAATTTAATAACATACTACGATCTTCGTACATGAAGTTAAACGTACCCTCGACTAAAGGAAAGTGCAAGGTAAGGGGTTTTCATTTCACTCTTTATTCCCGTGAGATTCATGCCATATTGCCACTAATACCTTTTGAGTGGTTTATGTACTGCCCATAATTGTATTCTCTGTGTAATACACTTTACATTATGTGTATTTACATATTCCTTTTATGATACCTCTTTCATTGGTTGTATGTTTCTTAAGTTACCAAATCGGTAAGGGATAATTCCTCAATCTCATTATTATCCGAGATTGTTTATGTGTAAGTATTTACTGGGACATTTTTACCATCCATGAACATTTTTCATAAAAAAAATTTCAAAATGAATATTTTAAGGATTTTGAAAGGTACTCTTTTTCAAGATCAGAATTTCAAATGTTTTAAAGATTTCTCTTTCTAAATCTTTTAACTAATATCCAAATTTTCAAAATGGTTTTTAAGGATTTATTTATATGGACATGAATGTTTTCAAAATGTTAATTCCTTTAAAAAGATTCAAAGTGGTATAAGAAACTTTGATTAAAAAATGTCTTTAAATGACTTCTTTTATAAATTGTGTGACTTTTAAATGTTTTCATGAAAAAGGGGTATTTCTCTCATAGAGTTTTACAAATCATTTTCATCTATGTCAAAATCGTTTAATGGATTTATAACTTGTTTTGAAGTTGATTTATCATGATACAAATATTTCATATTGTGTTAAAGGTTTTGTGATATGTTAGACTGTGGATGTGTTATTTTTATACCATTCAATGTTTATGGAGAAAGTATTGACATTGGGTATGCGAGTTTTAATACGAATGTTTATGTAGTGTTTAAACCTATTAATATGAGGAATGCATTGGACATAATATGTGACGGGTGGAGCCCGCTATAGCTCCTCGATGCCTCTGTAGGTCTCATGAGACAAACTAGTGTCTTGGCACAAGGCCTTGACAAAATTTTATTTGAAGTCTTGGCACGAGGCCTTGGCTACGTGGTGATGATAGTCTGGCATTATGCATTCCCTTAATATGAAAATGGTTATTGATATTGCATGTGATTATTCGACTAGTAGAATATCCATGTGAGTAAGTAAATGGCATTATTTCTTTTTATATTTCCATGATATGTTGAAGTTCAAGTTTAAAAGTCTTTTTTTTCTGTTATATATTGCCTTAAATTTTTATGTTTAATTTTTAAAGCTTCCGCGATATTGTTATCCTTATCGAGCATCTGAGTTCACCCCTTTCAATGTTTTATTTTTCCAAGGATTCCAAGAAGTGTATTGAGATTGATATGAAAGGATAACACAAGGGATTAATTGCATTCTCAAAGCACTATCTATGTTGTACTCTATGATTGAAATTTTAATGTAAAGTTCATGTATGTAATCTATTTTCTATGACCGCTAAACTGATCGGTCCTTCGGGACTTGATTCCTTGTAATAATGACAATTATTAAAATAATGCACCGACTCTAGGTAACTGGTGTCAGGGTGTTACAGTTGGTATCACAGGAAGGTTAGCAATAACTTTGGAAACTAGATTTAGATAAACTCTTATTAGAGCACATAGCCCTAAGTTATACTTTGAAGATTAGTATAGAAGAACATCCTAGAATTTTGGTATTGTATTGATTTTGTGACTTTTCCGAGCAATACATCCATGTATGGATATGAGCATGTAGAGGCGGCTCTGGCACAGATGTACCTAGGGGTAAAACCCGAAAACACCGCTTTGAGCTAGACTCGATCTGGAACTGGTGCTTGACAACGGGCCTTGGTGCACTTTTGGTTATGACACTCCTTGGGGATATGCTTAGGATAATTCTCATTTTATTTACAAACCATTATGAAGGGATAATGAGTATATACATACTCAAAGAAAATATTTCTTTAGGCCTATGGATTATATCCAAAAACTGTTCAATTTACGTTAGGTATTTTACATGTTTGGAATTATGAATTGTGATTCATAAATTTACCTAGTGTATGCCATTGTATAGAAATGGCGACTAGTGGAAGGAATGAGAACTCCAGCAATACCTATGATCCAACGAGTAAGAAGGATCATGTCTTTCATGGTCTTAAACCAGAATTAGGAAGGGAAATAGTCTCCCACGTACTCTCATCATATGAAGAAACAATGTCATGTGTCAAGAAGATAAGTAAAGAATTCTCTGAGTCCTATGGATTTGAAGGGAATAAAGAGAGGAAAAGGATGAAAAAGAGAACCATGGATAAAGGGAATATGGGATAGAAGGATTTTCCCATATGTGATAATTGTGGAAAGAATCACCTTGGTAAATGCCCAAAGGGAATTGGAGTTTTTTATAAGTGTGGAGAAAAAGGAAACAAAGTATGTGTCTGCAAAGATATGAAAAAGATTTTAAAAGTGCAATGCATCATCTGCAAGGAGTTCGGACATTACGCAAATCAATTTTCAAATCATCAAACTATGCGGCCAATGATGCTATTAGATAATAATCATGTTTTGATACTACCACAAATGAGGAGGTAGGAATAGATTTCTTATGTTGTTTTATTTGAGTGTTGTATCAACAGTATACTGGTTACATGAATTATGGAGATAAATAAGGATTGTACTGCAGTACTATTTTATTGAGCATTTGAGATTATATGGTCCTATGAAAAGTGACTTAATAGTAAGCTACACTTTTTTTGAAAATACATGGCTGAAGGAAAGGTATTCCTTAATATGGACATGATATTGAGGTATTGAATTTGGAATAAGAGATGGTTGATTTGAATAAATTATATTGGATATTAATGACTACCTTTTTGGAGTTTACAACATTTTTTGATAGAAGGAGTATATCCAATATTTTTTAAAGAATAAGGGAGCATGAACGTAGTCAATATGGTTTTATGGTAAAAGAATACATGATGAAAGTGTTCACATGTTATTAAGCAGCAAAAAGGATCTTCATTGTGTTTACCTTCTTTATAAGATTTGGACTTGGATAAAAGTATTTTTGATAATTCTAGTTTGATATTATTTTTGGATATTTATAAAAAGGACATCACGCGGATCGTGTGACATCCCGTCGTGTCGGACAAAGCTGCGAGAATCGAACCCACAACAATAGTTCGATTGGGATTTACTGCCTTCCACTAGACTACGTGAAGTCCCTGGATTGTATAATGTTCATTCCTTTTTTTAAAGGGTCTTATATGTGAATTATAAATTCATTATATTTGGGACCCTATACGATTATGATAAATAGAGTATTTTTGAGTTGTATCATCTTTTAGAGGGAAATATGAATTTTTTGTAGAACTTAGTTAAAGGATAAGACTCTACTTGTAAAGTATATATTTTTCTTCTTCTCTTATTCAATAACGAAATTAATTCTTATACCTTAGTGAAGGGATCTTAAAACAAAAAATGTTTTATCCTAATACCATATGTTTTGTTGAACCGATGGTATCTTAAATCATCATAGATTGATGAATTTAAGTCCCTCAATTTTACACTTGTTTGTGATTGATGATATCAATAACTACCTATAAATTTTTACGTTTTTCCTCCAATTATACGTCGCTAATTTCCACCAATGTTCTCCTAATCGAGATCATGATTTGGTGGTGACCCTTTCATTTCTCATTTCCTCTTATTAAGACTAAATTTTATTAACACAATTTCCGATGTGGGTTTTCCCACAAAGATATTTTCTAAATTTCAACCTTTATTTTCGAAGAACAATATCAAATTTCGAGGATGCAATTTATTGAAGGAGGGAAGAATATTACACCACAAGATTTCATGGTGTGTTACTTCTTCAAAATAAGTCAATAACATTCACTACACGCAACACCGAGTTCAAGTGCACCATGACATACCAAAAAAGCCGGATGTAACATCCCAGGTAAATGAAGAATAAGATATTTTCATATTTATTAATATTTGTGAATTAAATATTAATTTTAGTTTAAAGAGGTCGCTATGTTTGATAGTGTACCCGATACGCAACAACGGGTTTCTTTGAAATCTTACGTCGTACACTAATAATATAATATTATTATTTTAAATGGTCGTTAACTCCTAGCCGTTGTATTGGCGGACTTAACATAACTAACTACAATATGATTATACATGTATGTACAAGTTAAAGGCTTAAAATGTGAATGAATCTAATTGTAAGCATAATTTACATTAAAAGGCCGATTTACGACCTTTTAATGGAGAACCCTTTTTAAATCTAGTTTTGGTCACTTTAATACATTATATATGAAAAAATAAAATCATTCATTAGAATGGGAACATAAAAATTTACTTTGGGTTATTTTTTGGTATTTTTCTGATAAAGTTCATTTTTTATGAATAGTGAAAAATTACTAAATTCTAATTAAAAAAAAATTTTATAATCAAAATAATTAATGGTGATAAATTATGAAATTTGGTGATTTTGAACTATATTTAAAATATATTTTTTTCCATTTAATACAATGTTGGTCATTGGACATAATTTCACAATTAAATTGGACATAAACAAGTGTCAATATTTTGATAGTTATTTTATCCTAAAAACACGCTTTTTTGTTTTGACAGTAGGAATTAATTTTAAATTAATTTCTGCCACTTCTGTGTTTTGAATTTTTCAAAATGGATTCCATATTTGGAATCACGATTTCCAAATTGTGTAAATAGGTATATTTTATTTTTACACATTTTGAATAATTATTTCGGAAAATATTTTATTTACCATGGTTAAAGGGTAAATCCGGCAAATAAGGGTAACAAAATAATATTATAATAATATTAATTAACCATATAACGTGTCCTAACACTATTTGTTGATACATGTCAGACCATGGGTATATTCGGGTCGATTTTGGGACCACTTATATGTGATAGTGACACTTTATATTAATTAAGTTAAAGTGAATAAAAAAATGACAAAAGAGTATATCTTTTAGAAAAAAATTTTTTACATAGGTTTATATATGTTGGATTTTAGATTATAAATATTAATTAGAAAGATAAAAAGATTTACTACATAATGATATTTTTTTTATAATATGTATACATTAAATAATTTAATTTATTTATGACACAATGGTGATGCAGTAATTATCATAATAGTGAAAAATCAGGATAATTGATATTATAAATACCCAAATGAATATAATTTGATACTTTTTATGAATTAAACTAATTTTATAAGTTAATATGACATGTTATTATTGATTTAATTAACTTTTTTCGAACTTATAATTCTTTTATGATTTTCTCAAAAATCAATTATTGAGTTGTGTCAAAATTGACATAAATGAGTTTTTAAAACAAATATTATATTATTAATTTATATTATATTCCTAAAAATCTAGGATTCGGGAAAATGACTCATATAATTATTGGTATATCATTAATGGACCACTTTGGGGTCTCTTGGATGTATATAGTATGTATATTAACTATATATTATAAAATACAAAGTGACATGGTAAGTGTTAAACTAATTAACCTAGAGTTAAAACTAAAAGGTATGGTTAATGTAATGAACCAAGCCTATATAAAATCTATTGGTTGAATGGATTTAGACCCATAACCACCTTATAATTTTAATAATAAACTTTTTATCCATTATAAACCTAAAATTATTTTATTATAAAATAATATTTTAAGTTTGTCTTAAAGAGCCCCTCACCCCTCTTATAAAAGGGCACCCCACCTTCTCATTAATTCACACTTTCAAAGCCTTTTGGCTCAGCCAAAATCTTCCCAAATACTCTCTAAACATCCCTCCCTTCAACTTAGAGGCTTTAGTTTGATCAGAAAGCCATCCTATCGAGCCCTTTTGATGAAATCAAAAGGAAGATCCCGAAGAAGTGGTAATGTTTTCACCACCCACTTTAAAGTTCCTTTCTTCTTCAACTTCGTCTTTCCTTGTTATTTCCATAATAAAATAATAAATCCAGTATCATATATATACTGATATGTTATTATAATTATGGAATAATGAAATTCATTATTCTATCCATTCCTTGAATGACATGTCTCAAACGTGCGTACGTACGGCCTACCGTCTCCACGTCGTGGTGTAATTGTTATTCAATACACTATTATTTTGATGGGTATAATAATGATGTTTAATTCATGTAAATGATAAATATAACATGATAATGATTCTGTATATATGATATACCATCTAATTATATATTATTTTAATATCAAAATAATGATATTTTCTCTCATGCGTATGTACGGATTACCGTCTCCACGACGCGATGAGATTAATTTCCAAGTTCACCATTCATCAATGATTATAAAAATATATATTACTAAAAAGTATGTAATATATGACATAATAATTATACTAGAGATATATATATTTATATATAGAAGTATTTATGTACTTACATATATCTTATTCACTTACTTCCGTTCAATACTATATGAAAACAGAAACAGCATTTATGAGTACGTACGGACTACCGTCTCCATAAACAATGTTTTCCATTTCATATATATGTCTATAATTCATATTTATATTCTAAATATATATTATATATTTATCATTTTTTATATTCTGGAACTATTTAAATCATTATCTATGTGATACAATCAAGAGTAACAAGTTAAAACACGTATGATAAAGAAAACAATTATTACATGAAATGTTAATTTAAAATGGAAATTATTGTTAAATGGGTAGTATAAAGTCATAAATGAATCATGTATGATATCATACATATTACAATGGTTCTGTTATAATTTAATAACATAATAAGATCTTCGTACAGGAAGTTAAACACACCCTCGTCTAAAGGAAAGTGCAAGGTAAGGGGTTTTCGTCTCACTCTTTATTCCCATGAGATTCATGCCATATTGCCACTATTACATTTTGTGTGGTGTATGTACTGCCCATAATTTTATTCTCTATGTAATACACTTTACATTATGTGTATTTACATATTCCTTTTATGATACATCTTTCATGGGTTGTATGTTTCGTAAGTTACCAAATTGGTAAGGGTTAATTCCACAATCTCATTATTTTCCGAGATTGTTTATGTTTAAGTATTTACTGGGACATTTTTACCATCCATGACCATTTTTCATAAAAATGTTTCCAAAATGAAGATTTTAAGGATTTTGAAAGGTACTCTTTATCAAGATCAGAATTTCAAATGTTTTATAGATTTTTCTTTCTAAATATTTTAACTAATGTCCATATTTTCAAAATGGTTTTTAAAGATTTATTTATATGGACATAAATGTTTTCAAAATGTTAATTTCTTTCAAAAGATTCAAAGTGGTATGGGGCACATTGATTAAAAAATGCCTTTAAATGGCTTATTTTCTAAATTGTGTTACTTTTAAATGTTTTCATGAAAAAGGGGTATTTCTCTCAAAGGGTTTTACAAATCATTTTCATCTATGTCAAAATCATTTAATGGATTTAAAACTTGTTTTGAAGTTGATTTATCATGATACAAATCTTCCTTATTGTGTTGAAGGATTTGTGATATGTTTGACTATGGATGTGTTATTTTTATACCATTCCGGTTTTATGGAGAAAGTATTGACATTTCGTATGCCAGTTTTAATATGAATGTTTATGTAGTGTTTAAACCTATTCATATGAGGAATACATTGAACTTCATAAGTGACAGGTGGAGCCCGCTATAGCTCCTCGATGCATCGGTAGGTCTCATGAGACAAACTAGTGTCTTGGAACAAGGCCTTGACAAAATTTTATTTGTAGTCTTGGCACGTGGCGTTGGCTATGTGGTGATGATAGTCTGGCATTATGCATTCTCTTAATATGAAAATGATTATTGATATTGCATGTGATAATTTGAATAGTAGAATATCCATTTGAGTAAGTAAATGGCATTATTTCATTTTATATTGCCATGTTATGTTGAAGTTCAAGTTTAAAAGGCTTTTGTTTCAGTTATACATTGCCTTAAATGTTTATGTTTATTTTTGAAAGCTTCTGCAATATTGTTATCCTTACTGAGAATCTGAGCTCACCCCTTTCAATGTTTTATTTTTCCCAGGATTCCATGAAGTGTATTGAGATTGATATGCATGGATAAGACAAGGGATTAATTGCATTCTCAAAGCACTATCTATGTTGTACTCTATGATTGAAATTGTAATGTAAAGTTCATTTATGTAATCTATTTTCCAAGACTTCTAAACTGATCAGTCCTTCGGGACTTGATTCCTTGTAATCATGCCAATGTATTAAAATAATTCACCGACTCTGGGTAACTGGGGTCGGGGCGTTACATCAATGCTCCAGAATCCATCATGTTGCACACAGTGATTGCGCCTGGTTGGCTATAGAATATATGGAATTTGACCAGAGGATGTTCAACTGATTTTCGATGTCATGCCTAATACCATCCTTAAGCATCTTCTCCAGATAATACTCATCACCCTCATAAAGGTTGAGAACCAATGTATCTCTATGAATAGAGAAGAACACTAAATGACTAAGACTATACCCTGATCTAAACTCATGAACTCTTTTTATTGATTGTACATATCGTTATTCCTTTAGAATTGGTCATTGATGGTATGATGGAACTCATCCGAAGACATAACATACTGGCGTCCCACTTGTGATATCTCATCCCACCGTCACTTGGAGGATTCCTGAAGAATATATGATGTGAGCATCAAACTCCCCTATAGAGATGTCATGAGAATATTACAGATAGAAAATAAGGATTCTAACCACGGCTCTATTTCGTGAGGTCCTCCATCCCCCAATAATGTGGGAGGAGGATTCTGCTGAAAATACCCACATCAACTCTACCATAGACGGGGCATGATTTGTTACTCCCTAGAATGTCCGAATAATACTCATTAAGCCTTCTAGGAACGATGCATCAACACCTATAATCATAATAATAGTTGGTTTCAGGATAATCATGAATGTTGGACATACTGGTAGTCCCGGATTAGCCATGTCTGGTGTCTGATTAAAACCCTATATATGGAATAAATTTGGAGAATGTATCAGTGACATGACACTGAAAGTTCAATCACACACCTTAGTTTTTATGATTATCAAGGGAAGAAAAGTAGAAGTTATAGAAAAGAATAGGAAGAAGAATGAAGATAGTTTTTTAAAAAAATGGTTACAAGTCATGTAGGACCCCTACATGGAATGTTACCTTAAGAAATTTATTGTGCATGTTCTTTTGGAAACACTAGTTGTGTGACACCCCATACACAAAGTGCGTTCTCCTTGGACACAGCATGTATATGAACCATTCATCCTTACTGAGTCCGTCTACAAGGATAATCCATACAGTTCATCTAGAAAAAAATACACAGTATGTTTACCCGAAACATGTTGTGTACCACTTATGTTTCAATTATCTATGTCATTATTCACATTGTTGAATCTACATAGCATGTTTATGCTAGAGACAACATTTACTATAATGATTTCACTGACCAGTGCCATTAGTCCCACTGCCAGATACATGGTCTCTACAAAACGGATTGTATTTCTGGTAAAAGGTTTGTTTCGCCAATTATTTCCAAACACTAGGTTTCTACTCGCACAGTCAGTCACACAGTTAAAGACTACACTATGTGTACTCAATATACATGGAATTTTTATCAGATTAATTGTTCCCTCTTGAATTGAAAAATATATGGTTGGTATTCATTACAACATACCTTGTAGTCTAGGTTTTCCAACACACTAAACCTTTCAAACTACTATAAAACCCAATAAAAAAAATAAAAAATACATTAATGTGCCAAATTATGATCTTTGGGGGCCCATCCTCTCAGAAAATAAATTCTTGGAATAATATTCATGTCATATTCAATTATAATAGTACAATGATCCCCCAAATTTTGATCTATTAGGGCCTATAACAACTCAGTGACCAGTTTTGGTGTTCATTAAAACCAAACCGTACACAATCCAATAGCCTATCATATATTACATATTCTACTAAGGATTATATCACAATAGAATGCATATCTAGCACATCACATATCAAAAAAACATGATATTTCTAATTAACCATAAATTTCAAGATAAGAATGAATGTAATGTGATATATAGAAAGTTAATATATGACGTGTTAGATGGAATCCACTCATCTCATCTGGTCATAATAGATATTAAACCTCAATAATATCAATGACAACTACGTAAAACATGTGAATCACCAACTGATGAAATCAAATCAACTGTAATAATTGAAAAACTAGAAAATAACAATAATCGAGGTAAAATAGCATTTCCTTGTACACATGTTTGCTACTCCAATGCACTATTTTTTTTACTAACTTCCAATTTCTTCATATACCTATCTATAAGATCCAAACAATATGTTAGGAAGAAAATATTTCCATTTTATACCACATTGTAACATCCAAGTTCTAGGTTCCACCTAATGTATCCTCGTACCCAGTTGGTCACATGGCCCCATGAAAATTTCACCAAATGGTAGAGGCTACCAAATAACAGTGACGAACATGGGTGTGATAGTTTTGAAGAAATGAAATTATTAGTAGAGTAAAACAACATAATAATAATAAAAAACCATAGTGGATTTAGTAATACCATAAAATAATTAAACAATGGAAGACTAAACATAACAAACAACTGGAGAACATAGATAACTGATGCATATGACATATATATATTAAAGCAGAACCACAAGTGTTAATGGTGGAAATATAGTACTAAACCATGTACAATGATATAAAATAAACTTCAGCATCATCACAATCCTTATAATGGTTTCATGCTCTCCACCTCCACAACAATCAAGTACATGTAGTATAAGGGAGCTCACACATATCTATAACTGCAACAATTTAATCTTTTTGTTCACAAAAAAATGACCTGAACATGGTGTGAGATGAATCCCAATAGAATACATCCAAATATTAGTGACTAACTATTAATGAATATATATATAGAACTCAATAATCAAGATGAAGTAATAAATAAGGAAGTGCTCAAATGAAATCCATCATACAATTTAAAACTAACTATATTAAAATTTATTTATAGTTCAACCAATGATTCTCATGAATCCCTCTAGGAATTTTTTCATAGACTAACTCGTCTAGTTCATCTTATCATTTTATTATAATTTTATTATGAACCCATGTGATATCTCACATAGTCTACCCCTTTGTTACCATGAAAAAAAACACTATCCTAGAAAGAACACAACATCATTTGCTTATGTGGTATTTTAGTAGTAAACTATATAAACTCTGAGTGATAATTCAACGTGAATCCCCATATGGTCTCAAAATGTGAAAATATATAATAGACACTCCGAGGAAGCCCTCAATGTCAATTCCCCATATGGTTCCACTACACCTGGTTCTCACAGCCATGTGTAATACAATCGTGCAAAAAATATATCAAAAAGCCAAATTAAATCTCAAATAAAAATTGTCCAAAGTACTATAATTCATATCACAAGCATTTCATATATATTCAACTCTATCCTAAAATCATTAAGCATGAAACAAATGTAGAAAAACATGATGTTCTAAAACAATCATCCAAAATCAATCAATCATGGGAAAACACATCCATAGTAGGGTGATAAACCCCATTAACAATTGAAATCCCTTTCTGAAAAAATCATATCATAGAAGGAATTAATGGGGTTAAATTTCTAAAAAACTCAATACCCTAAATTAGTGTAATGGGATCATTTTCATGTATGATTCAATGAAATCTATGGAAAGGCATAGACCACCTACCATGATGTTTTACAATCTATATAGTTGATCCTAAGACTTTGATTCGAAATAGAATGCAACTGATCTAAACAATTCCAAAAACAATTAACCATTAATAATTTATTAAAGTGGTGAAAAAAGAGGAATGTCTCTATAATAAGGAAGAACTCATTAAGGCAATTGAAACACAATTGATGGTGCTAGATTTATAGAATAAAGGTCCAATAGGTGGCCTGAAAAGATTCGGTGATTCCAATCACTCATAGACAAGAATGTTCTAGAAGAAGACATTTCTGTCTATTAGATATGACGCTGATCCAATATAACAATTAAGACGAATACACTATGTGTTCCATGATGATACTTTTCATATATATGTTTTTACAATTCCCCACTTTAGGGTGTGTCCAGGTCACCTCACACACCCATGTACTCGGTCATTACATGGCTACTTGTGAAAATTGGGTACACGACATGTAATCTTATGTATTCAATGTGTACTCATAAAATTTCCATATCCTACCCTTTTTAAAAAAATACTCAAACAACAAGATCCATAGCTGGGAAAAAAAATTCAGGTTCTTACAATTTTCGATATCCCTTATCATCACAACAGTAAAACCTTTTTTTCTCTTCCAGTATTTTGGATCTTTATGAATGAATACGTTAATATATATCTATTTTTGTTTTTCCTGATTTGTATTAATTTTATAAAAAATCAACCTCTACTGAAATCATCTTATTGATCTTCCCATCTTAATATAGGATGGTTTTTTAAACATGAATAATACACAGAGATATATTTTATATAAGATTGTAAAATAAGTTATAACTATGCTAGAATTTCTCAATGTAACTATTGGAAAATAAAGGATGGTGCACACAATAAAAAACCATGGTGTTGTATAGTATAATAGAATATTGTGTATCACAACCCATTGTGAAACATCTTCACTATGGCTTTTTCAACCAATGTTTGGTCTTCACATCGCCATGGAGTGGATAGTTACACTATTTCAAGAACACCTTTATATGTGAAGTTCAATAAATAAAATCCACTAGATCATAAATAAATCCCCTCTAATTTCACGAATTGTTTCTTACAATAACTTATCACACATGACTGGTTGTGGCATCTGAACATCATTATGGAATTATCTCTTATAGTAATGGGGATCCACAAATTAAATAGTTATTCCAAAATTTTACCCTCCTTTTTGTAATGAATATCAATGTAATGGATACCTTCTATACCAATGGACTAAAATGTAACTCTACAAATTGTGGTGTGGGATCCCAAAAAATTTACAGATGTAGTAAAATATGTTTTTCAATGCTTAGTATTTTGTTGTGTTTAGAAATGATGTAGCCACAGAACTCTTTTACCACATAGGGAAACCCTCCATAATTCATGTGGAATGTTAGATTTTTCAATACATTATCCAACTATATGTGTGAAATAGCGTACAATAATTTCTTCTTCAATGTTTTTGACCTATGATTCATAATACTATCATTGTACCACCTTTTCTATGGAATTTACCACAACATATATGTGTTCACACCAACCATTATGTGTTATCACCTTCTCCTTCATTTCCGTGGGGCTATTTGTCCAAGATTTTCAACCTACATGGTTATTCTTTGTCTCACACATATTTTGTATCATCCATACCTTCCTCATTGTCATGAGATGAGGTGGAATTCATACATGGACATGATTGAGATCCCCAAGGAACCAACGTTTTTCTGTAAATGACATGGTCTTAATTACAATTTGGGGATGAAATGACCTTTTAGAAATAAAACATCCCAAAAAACACACCATAAAAAAAATACTACATGATGCATGATAATTTTTTTAAAAAATTTTAATGGTAATTTCATTGATGTTAAAACCAACTACAATATAGTACAATATTAATAGATTACAAATATCAATGTAAAAAGTGGAAGAAAAAACTCAATGTCATAAAATACATATACAAAGCTCCCAACACTATCCATGCTACAACTCCACAAAACTGAACAAGTGTCATGAAGCACCACTGAAGAAGTTTGATACAACATCTTTTCCTATGCCCAAATAAATGATATATGCAAAACCACTAATGTTACAATGAATTGTCGAGTAATGAATTTCATGAGAATTTCCCCAAATCAATTCTCTACTCTGGATAGTTCGATAGAACATGTTATCACATTTATTTATATTATTTTATTTGAACACTATTCTATTCAATTTAGTAATCAATAAATAATAAAAATAGTTTCATACCAAATTAGTTGTTTATAATAATATCATTTTATAAGGAAACCCAACCAATTAATACTATAAACCATTTTACATTCATTTTTTCTGTATATGTTCCATGATTCACAAATGCACCGACACATGGATGCTCTAATGACAATTCCATATATGAACGGGATAATTTATGTTCATGAATTATTAATAAAATAGATCATTTATTTATGTGTTCAATGTTATAATACATGGTCTTCAATTAATTAGTGATTTGTTGATACATTTTAATGGATACTATTAATGGATAAAAAATGTTAAACAACGGAAGGTGTTTTGTGTTTAATGTATATTTACGAAAATTTGAGGAGTATTTTCATATTTTAATAAACATTTTTTCTATATATTCCGTTTAATTTGGTGTAAAAACATCTTCTTAGCCTAATAAATCTATAAAATTCGTAAATTAAACACATATACAGTCCACATGAGTTGTGCCATCTAGACACAACATTTGAAGAGGGCTCAGATGGGCCATTATTGTCATAGAGAATTACTTCATCGAAGTTGACTGGAAGCAGTGAAACCCTTCATGTAGATAAACTACATAGTGCACATGGTAGCATGGGTTATGGGTTATTAATCCCCTTAAGGGTAAAGGGTGTTTGAAGGGCATACGCGGGCCACATGTGTAATGGCCCATATGATTTTGTGTGTGTGGTGTCCTTGGAGCCAACACATGAGTGGGAAACCCTAGAGATCCCACATCTAGGGAAATAAATGGAAGGTCATTTTCCCATGTATTTGATATGGTATGGGATCTCCACCATAGTTCCATGTTTCATGGACATGGTCTGATGAGGTCCACCAATGATGAACATCCATTATCTCCACTCTTGCCCCCCCTTCACCTGATTCAACCCCAGACACCACGTCTTCCACCTTTCTACCATCAAATTTTTTTCTTCTCCCACAAAGATCCTCCTATATCTACTACGAAGGATGGAGGATGATGTCCACATCGTCGTATCCCCATCCAATGTCCCCATGTCCACCACTCGTGGTAATGAATGCATGCCCACCCACCACCCATGATGTGGTCTGGCTACATTAATTTAGACAATGCCAGAGCCAGAATCCCCACCGGCCACTAATCCACCTCCACTCCACTCCTCATCTAGATAGAAACCCCCAAGAGCTACCTTCGCTCATTCCATTGAACGACTCTCAACACCTCATCCTCATTCCCAACAACTGTACTCATATCCATCTCTTGTCACCACCATCACTTTCACATGGGCCACCAAGGCCCTAGCATCACCACTTGCGCACCAGGATTCTTCCCATTGACCTACTCCCTTTGTGGATCATGTTCTACATGGTATAATTGATTCACATTGGATCCTCCATCATGTGGAAATCATCTGTGCGGCCCTCGAACAACTACAATTGCGGGTATTTTTTACATAGAAGGAGTGAAATACGGGGAGAGATTTTAATTGAAATTCCACCCAACATGGTTTTCATAAGAGAAAAGGCATGGGAAATGATCTATATTTTCTTTTTAATGGATTGGACCTACTCACCCTAATGAAATAAAATCAAGAAACACAATCATATGGTGAAAAAGTGGAACAATGCCACCATCATGTGGTATATCTTCATCCTTAGTGAATTTCATCAATTTTTTCATGTGTTTTTCATATTTTGATTTAATAATCCATTCTTGAATGAAGGGGATGAATCCGTAGTGATTTGATGACGTGAAGTGGTCCACATTTTTGATGCATGAGAATAAGAAAGTTTTATTAATAAATAAATGTATACAATAAATTACATGATTTTCAATAACAATTATTTTGAAATTCAAATTCAATACAATTGTACTTTTTTTGTTAATATTAATTTTCCATGATTTAAATATGATTCTACCATTAAAGTATTTATTCATATTTATTACAATTTCTTAATAAATAAGGAAGATCATGTAAAATAGTGGTTTAGTAATTACTAAAACAATAAAACAAAGTAAATGGATAAATTTACATATTTTGTGAAAATGAATACCATAATACATCTTATGTAATTCAAAGTATCCCATTTTCATTTTTACTCATTTAAATATAATTAAATCAATGATGATTTGATGAAACAAATTCATTTAATTATTTTTATCTAAAACTGAATGTTTAAATTTTTATAAAAAACTATGATGGACTCACAAAAATGAGAACTTATTCTAAATATAATCAATACTTTCTAAATTGAAATATGTTTTTTTCTAAAATCATTAAATATTGATATGTTTACATGAAAACATAATTTTATCATTACCCTTTGGATAATGGCATTATTGAGACAACTAATACTACTCCCTTTGGAAATTAAATTATTTATAAAACACCATAAAACAATTCTACGTGAAAACTATAATATTTGTAGGGGAGTACAGTTAAATATAAATGTTCATGACTAGGTTGTCTAATATAGATTTACTCAATTTTAATCCTAAAGTAATAATGATATTTTTATAGATTATTAGCAATTTTAATCATGAATACATGTTTGAAGTATTGAAATTAAAATAGTTATGTCTCTAATAAGAAACACCATTAATAAAACAGGACCCACAACAATCCTGAAAAACCTCTATGCCACAAAATTTTTTAACAAACAAATAGATTTATGATTCATAAATAAATTTGAGTTACGAGTTAACGTGATTCCTATTCTACCTAAATTTCATGGCCTTGTATTTGTGCATCCCATAAAATATATTTTATAATTTTGAATGTTCATTCATGTTTCAAATAGAGTGGAGTTGATGAGAATCATGTTAATTGGAATGAATTCCCATTTTAACATGAGGGAGAAACTAAAATGAGGGTTTTTAAAATTGAAATTGGGGAGATACAATAATGGAATGATCATAATAATATATTCATGAAATGATTATTCTCATCCTTCTATATCAAAAAAATAAGAAGGTGTTACCTTCCATTTGACAATATACTAGTGAGACTCTTTACATGTATTACATACATGTCAAGCAGTATAGTGCTAGTTTCCTGCATCAAACATTAAAGGAGAACCACTTCCTAGTCTTCTTCTAGTAAGGATTACAA
The DNA here is from genome assembly GCA_963277665.1 of Viscum album. NCBI lineage: Eukaryota > Viridiplantae > Streptophyta > Magnoliopsida > Santalales > Viscaceae > Viscum > Viscum album. The sequence goes on along the minus strand of OY728133.1, from coordinate 1,635,792,864 downwards.
GAAAATGATATGAATCATTTTGATGAATCTAGTAAAGATGATTTAATTAAAAAATTTCCCATATATTTGTAGATTCTAATTCTGATGTGTTCCAATAATTCTCAAAATATTTCAAAAAGTTGTTCTAATAAAAGAGTAATACATATTGTATATACTTTTGACTCATAAACTCTTATAACAACACATATTAAACAATTGATATAATTTATGATTCAAATGGATATTATGAATGTAAATGAGACAACATATCCACCACAAGTTTTTGGATAATGTTCTTCACGCAATCATGACATTGATCAATGTTATATTAGACAATGTATAAGAAGTTCCTTGGTGAATTTCAACAAATAAAATGTTCATATAGTCATCAATTAAGGGATGTGAAATCCCAAGAGTGATCTGAGGTAAACCAAACCAAGATAAGACACCTTTTTAGCAAAAAAATCTGAACCTCAGACCATTCCAATTACATTACAACCATCACTTCGATCAATAAAAAACCAATCATCCACAACTATTCTAGAAAATGAACTATGAATACCCCTAAAAAAGTTCTCAAGAGAGCTATTATGAAATTGAGATTAATATATAATAAAAATAGTGATATATTTGGAAAATAAATATATTGACAATATGGATTCAATGAACAAGAATCAAGGCATATTCCCATATTGAATAGTTTCAAATCCAAACCATAATTCTAGATAAATCACTACTTGTAACAGAATGGAGTTTCCAATACAAGATTCATGATAGATGGATAATTAAATAACTTACAGCAAAAACAATAATCCACCACAATAAAAATATAGAAACACAGTTACAAAGGAAAAAAGGATGAAAGGAGTTAATAATCTACCCATTATTTTTTCATTGACACCATCATCGATATTAATGATGTAAAAAATCAAAAAAGTTATCCAAGAAACCATATTTAAAGATAAAATCATTATCTCAATACTAAAGATAATCCATAAATTCATAAAATAATAATACATTGCCAATTAAATATGAACTAAGAGAAATATTCATGATGGTGATAAATGAATCATCTTTGGAAGGAGTTCCTCATTCCTGCTCATCCCACAATTAACCAAAATATTTCATGAAATAAGAACATTTTCTATTCCATGCACTATTGGTTCATTATAATTTTCAAATTCAATTTTTGATATAGGTACATCCATTTATGTTATGAAAAAATATATAGATTTATAATAGAATATAGGGTACTGAATCCCATAATAGTTTATGTCAAATTATCAAACCAATACATTGTTCTTCTAGCTAGAGTTGTAGAAAAAGTTCTAGTGGGTATTTCGAGAATTATTTTCCAAAATTACTTTTATTTACTCACTATGGAAAAAAATTCACTATGTATTTTAACCTATAATTTTGGGTATACAATTATTCAAAATAGAAAATAAACATAAATAATGTTCATGATGAAATCATGACAACGGATCTTTGTACAAAAAAAAACATCAATGTCGATAACTCAAAAAACACACAAAAGTACCATTCCGTATTAAAATTTCCCATAGAGAAGGATCTGATCCAATAAAATATTTAATCCAAACATAGAAAAAATATTTTTTTTAAAGGATTGAAGACACATCGTATGAATTCTAGGCAGTATAAAAGTCATCCATTGGTATGAGCATATATTAGTTGATTTATCGGAAATGTGTCAACTAACAGTAGAATTGACTAACTAAGCATGTTGGGACATATAAAAGGTAAATATGGATTTAGAGAGTTCAATTAAAATAAAGAAAACATACGATACGTTATATAAAATAAATCAAACTAATTTTTTTAATATATCATGAATTTACAAAGAATGAAAATTGGTGGAACATGAAAATTAGATACAACCCAAGACCATTCAACCAAATGAACATCTTCTACTCTTAAATTCGAGACCGAAATTAAGGCTATGTAATCTTAATTCAATGTGATAAGTACCATTTCTTGTTAATAATTTATATCATTTTGGATCAATTCTTGTCAACAAGAAAGGTTTAAACCCAATCACTGTCAATGAGAAATGACAGATGTAGTTCCATGGATGTTCACCTCATGAACAAGGGGATGAGCATAGACTTATCTTACCCAACTATTTATTTCATATTCTAAGGTAAGGTCAAGAAAACAACATTATCCGAAGTTACTTTTTTGTGGAAACCCTAATTTCACTATATTCATTGGATTTAGGACTCACTTTCCTCTTACATCACCATTAGGAGCGTTAATTGAATATTAACTACACCGATATAAGTGTTTTTTATATTTCAATAACTATCGTGGAAGGACACCATAATGGAGGCACGTGAGTATATGGGATAATAAAAAAACACTATGTTAATGTGGAGTTATATTTTTATGATTATCATTTTATATCCCAACTATTTTTCGAAAACATGTTTTGAACATTAAATAAAAAATCTCATTCCCAGAAATGATTTATTATTTATTTCACATATCTAAGGGACATGAGTTTCATATGAATCCTATGATTTCATTTTTTGTATTACAATATTAATTAAAATAAATTAGTAAAATATATAATTAAATTATTAAATTTAATAAAGGATATTAAACTGAAGACTCATAATTTTATGAAATTAATAGATTCATGTAAATCAAATTTCATAAACATTTTTTATGGTTTAAATGTATAAAATTTTTGTGAATTGATTTTTTATTCTTAAGCATTCATTGATAGATCTGTCCTAATCATATGACAAATTAATGGGAGGAATTCTATATCATGTTATTCCCATTCCATTATTGAGAATATTTCAAGACTAACCTCCGAACATGAAACATACTAGAATGGAATTGGATCTATTCAAATCTATTATTGTGAGGATGATCTTTTAAAATGATTAAGAAACCCTTTAGAAATACACTTATCTTTATAATACCCCAATAAAATCAATCAGAATTTATCCCATATGGAAAATTAATAATATTGTTATGGATGATCTATGTTTCAATCCATTTTTATCAATTCCTACCATACTCTTAGTAATTACATGATATATTAATCTTTTTGTTTTGGGGTAATAGAAATCATGTTATATTCAATGATTTACAATGTATGTAATCTGTGCATGGGTTATTATTTTGGGTATTATAAATGGTTATGGAATAATTCATTATAACTTATTGTTTTCCCCTCTTTAATATAAAAATTTAAAATGAAAAAAATGAACCAAAATGTTTGATTTTTTTTGTTATTTGGCTAAACCAAAAAGTACCATTTTTATTCATATTCTTTCTATCATAAGAGGTTAGGTGGTATATAAGAGTTTTATTCAACTGAATAACTGTAGAAAAAGTAAAAAAATATAATTTATCATTTAAAATGATAATATATTAATAAAGTAAAAAATAAATAGAGGTCACAAATCAGGCATACACTGATCGTGATGTTTACTTTATATTTTTGGCAATGTAGTGAGTTTATTCAATTTCAACAGGTGAATGTAATTGAAATTTTTACATCAAATATAACCAGTAATTAATTAAGTGCTAAACGTCATCCTCATGTTTTATTATTAAACATCAATCCATACCATCCATAAGACTCAAATCTATTAGAACATAAATTAAAAGACCTTTGTTTATATTTTTTGTCTTTATATAGGGGATAGAGTAGTTCTGTTACGTGCCTATGGATAAAGAGAACGTTCTCATTATATGAGAATAATTATAGTTGAAATTTATCATGAGCGATGGGACAAAATATTGAATAATAAGGGATATCATGATTTTTCATGTTTAATAATAATTTATTGACGATTTTTAATGTTTGAATGGATGATTTCCATCAATTTTCAAAGAGGAAAAAATAAAATTCATGAATTATCTATTTCACTGTTAAATTAGAAATTGAATTGATATTTTATGTTTAATTTTTAATTTTGATTTTATATTGATAAATATTATACTATATTACATTGTAATATAAATATTGTTAACATTAGTTACCTCTGATATTCCTTTTTGTGATTTTTTTCTTCATGAATATCATGGATTAAGTGTGGGGTTATTTGATAGAGAAAATTAATGTTCATATTTTTAAAAAAAAATTGATCATTTATTAATGTTTTCAATGCTAGAATCCTTGATTTTGAACAATTTAGTTATTTATAGGAAAATTGGATTGTAATTTATAAATGGGTTTGAATGTGTAAAAAACTAAGTTGGTTTTTTTAGAACGCATTAATTAAATTATGAAAGTTTTATTGATTTTGGTTGATTATATCATATAACTCATCTTCTTAATTTTATATAAAAATATTAGGCTAACCCATGAAAGACTTAACCATGGTTGGTATGCCCATTAGCAATCCTATACTAGTTGGGCTTGCCAGCCACACCGACCCATGCAGTCAACCAATGACCAACAACGTTATGGATCATCACTCCCATACTCAATTCCAAAAATGGTGGACCCCTACGGGTAGCCACCACACCTGGAACATGATCAGTTATGCTATATGTGATGAAATGGTGTGTCAGAAGAGGTGGTCTAAATAAATTTCTAAACTTGTGTGTGTAGTGGACCACATGACTGTGTGTGTGTGGTGTCCAGGGAGCCTACCCCAGAATAGGTATTCTTGGAGCTCTAATTTCTAGGAAAAAAGGGAGAGGCTCTTGTCCCTCAGTTTCTATGTGGGAAGATATTTCCTCCTCCATGCCTCCATGATCTACCGTCAACCACCATGGTATGTTAATCACATATAACATCCACCATTGATCTATCTCCCCCGCCACAAAGAGAACCAAAAGACATTATGTGTGAAACCACTCCTCCCTCAGGTCATCAGATTCCCCCAATGTGATAGATATAAAAAGAAGTCTCCATCTCCTATGTCGCGCCCACTAACCGCATTCCCACCACACATCGCACTGGACACCCCCCCTACGTGGCATGGATGAATGCATGCAAGCACCAACAATGCGATTTAGGGCACCGATCTGCCTATGATACACAATTCTTATAGACTAGAACACTCATGATCCACTTCCACATGTCCCACCTAAAGACCTTTTTTTAAAATTTCCTATTCCCCATGAACTACATTTTTTATCCTCCCACGTCGCCACCATCATGTATGTGCTACCCACAAAGGCCCCACCATTACGACCAGCGCATGATGTTATATCCCACAGACTTCTTCCCTACATCGACCCAATTAACCCTGGGCTCTATACATGATCTATTGATCCTCAACCACATGGAACACATCAACACGGCCCCAATCAACAAAAACAATATTTTCTTTATCATCAGAAAATGCGAAATAGAAGGGAATATTTTAATTTCAACCCCTCCGTAAATGGTATTCATGGAAACAATGGGTTGGGAGGTGATCACAATTCCCCATTTAATGGAGAGAACCTCCTCCATCCATTGGCATGAAATCAATATCCCATTAATCAAGTGTAAAAAGTGATGTAAAAACACCACCAAGGAAGAGATCCTCCTCCTTAGTGAATTTGTTAAAATGTTTCATTGGATATTCATTTTATACTTCACTAACCACTGATTTCATATATGGTTATAATACTAAATTATTGGTTGAGGAAAATGAGTTCCACTTCATTGATACATTCATTTCTAAATTTTTTTAATTAAATATAATTCTATACATGAAATTAAAATGTTTTTATATTAATTTATTTTCAAATTTTAATTATATGCAATGATATATTATGTTATTCATAAATATTTCATTTCATTGATTTGAATATTATTCAATCCTTAATATATATATTTACTATTTAAAATAATCAGTTATTTAATAAATAGGTTTTTGTAAGGGTGTGGTTTAGTGACAACTAAAAACAGAAATAAATTAAGTTTACTAATTTAATTACTTTGGAAAAATAAATACAAGATTATGTACATTCTTATTTATTAAAATAATCCCATTAGAATATCTACTCATTGATATATAATTAAATAAAATGTCAATTGATGATGAATAGTTATTCGTTTCATTAAATTTTGTTGATATATATACAAAATATTGAATTTTTTATAAACACTATAATGGCCTCAGAAAAAAGGAAATCTAATCCTGAATCAAATCAACACTTTCTCAATTGAAAACTATAGTTTTCTAAAATTTTCCAAACTTTATGTTCTTAAGGAACACCTTAATTTAAGCATTTCTCTTCATAGATTTACTTTCTGGTTACCACTCATACCACACCCTTTGAAAATTTAATCATTTTTTCCACACACCTCGACAATAATGTATCCAAACTCAGGTGGAATTTTTTATATTTTTATTAAGTCATCACTAAGTGTCTAATAAACTTGATCTCGAAAGAAACACACCCTCTACTCTATGTTGAGCTCCATTGCACCATAATGGTACATGCTCATTAATAAGGATCACGTCGACAACATGAACAAACACAACCCATATATATAGAAACCTTTTACAATATACCATTATAATAAATCTCGATAAAATTTTCATTATTAAATTCAATTCAAAAATATTTTCCATAAATTTAAAAAATACATAATTTTTAATAATAATTTTGATATCCGGAAAAAAAGATTACAGTTCACATACAATTTCAAAAAATCCTCAAATCCATAATAAATCACCAAGGATGTTTCGACAATGGCATTCACACCCGTTTCACAAAAAAAATAAATCAATTCAAATAATATAAAAAAATACATTTATTCCCTAATAAGAATAATTGAGAATAATGCTTTCTATCTTTGTAATTATGAATAAAATGATAACTTCCTAAAATGGCCATCAAAAGTTTGTTAGATATCTCGAAAACACACTATACAACTCTTCCCCTAGAATAAACAGAACAAAATACCATCAATATTCACTAAAAAATAGTAGATATATCCAAAACATGGTATATCTTTAATTTCAAGTGAGAAGAGGATATTGAATCTAATAAAAACAATGAAAATTAAATGAAAACAATTTCACCAATGGAAATATGGTTTCAACACACCATGAAAAATACAATGGATCGCTTCAGGTGCGATGGGAAAGCTTCCATAGCATTTGAAAGAAATAAATCATGAGTTAGGGACTAAATGGAGGAAAAATGGAAGCCATATAATTAACATGTTCCAAATACATAATTTTATGATCCAAAATTTAACAAGTGCATATTTATTCCCACGGTTATGAAAACTGTGCACTAACTATGTGCCAGATAATTCAACAACATGATCCATCCTTGGTTAAGCAACCCATGACCAAAACATGTAAATACTCTAATTTTCACTTTTCATTGTTTCTCAATAATAATCACATTGGTTGGATTACTGTTTGATCAACCGTGTGCCTACCCAAAATTTTTAAGTTCACCTCATACAATTTCATATATGATTTTCATAGTTGTGAAAAACAATTCTAGAATTGACTACATTTATAAATGTCCCAAAAACATATCAAAAATCTATCAATCCCACCCAAACACCAACCAAGCACAATACATATATAAAAATCACAACGACTGTTTTACATAAATAACACCAGGGGTGCTACAGTCTCCCCACCAATAGTCTATTTGACCATTGAGTGTAGAAAACAAACATTTAACTGAAAGAGTTCTAGCCTTTTCTCATTCTTTTATTCTCATGTTTGTAAGTCTATTCAAGAATCCAACCATTAATCCATATAACAGTCAATAGGACTATGAATTTTCCATGATAGACTCTCTCTTCCCTATACAAAATATGTAATGCTATACGAACACAGAAATCATCTATGTCTAGGAAAACATGATAAAATTGAATCTCTTAGTTAGGATCTGGTTGAAATGTATTCAAATGACATACATGAGAACGAATATGAAATGCACTAAACCATGGGGGAAAATTCAAATGATATTCCACCTCACCATCCCATTCGTGAATCTAAAAAGGGATTATGTATCGAGACAATAACTTGATTTTCATTCCAAAATGATGATGTCTTTGCATTAAATACATACCAAAAACTTATGATCACTTACCTAAAATGACAATATCTATTGATGATGATCCACAAATGATTTTAGATTAATCTACACTATCCCCTTCTATTTTATGGTCATATAAATCATCTATGTTGTCTACTGAGAAGGGATTGGTTTATTCAATGAAGTTGTGTCTTTTTGAACCCCAAAATGATTATAATGATATATAATTCCATACAATGATTCAAATGGATATATATGTATCATGGCTTGGTAACTATTTCTGTATAGAAACTCAATAATGATATGTTCCTCATAATACACAAGAATCCATTAAACATGCCTACGACATGTCTTTGAACATATTTATCATCAATTCATTTTTTTTCTATATCAAGATGATATACCATATTCATTTTCAACTAATTCCCATGGTACTTCATTAATTATTTCCATAAATGAGAAATAAAATATAAGAAATTTTATGATATAATGAAAACTATTATACATTTCCTCTTTACATCTTCTCAGATATAATTTTTTTTCAATTCATCCACCATATATGATTCATGAATGAGGATTAAAAGGAATTACATTATGATTCAATCAAATATCACCCATATAGAATTATGTTTCCATACTATTATTGGAATACCCATGAAAAAATCTAGGGCTATTTTCCCCAATTTTAAACTAGAAATGATAAAAACTGAAACATACCAGCTGGAAACTAATGTTCTTCCTTTAGTTGAAGACAACATAAGTACCATGAATAAAACTATTCAACATTATTTTCTAAATTACCTTCCAATATTTTGATTTCCATGAAATTTACATATTCAAAATTCAAAATGAACATCCCATATTTAAGAGAGTTAATCATGAAAATTTGTTCCTAACAAGGCATATATATGACAATACAATCTCAAAACCCCCTAAATGAACTTTTTTGTAATCTCTATACCTCAATGTTTCTCTCACCATTGAGTTTTTACCTCCAAGAAATGCATTTAGAATCATGTTTTTATTCTTCCTTTACAGTGTCAGCCAAATCATGAACAAAAGAAATTGTAAAGAAAACCACAACTTCACCTTGGTCTATACATTCCAATCTCTTATCTTATAGGATATACATCAATTTCAACTCATTAGATACATTTTTTTCTGTCTGAGTATATGAATTTGTGCTTATTTCATCCACCACATAATTTCCTTTACATGATGTATACATTAATTAAAACTAAAACTATTTGGAGATAATCCATAAATCTTATTTAGGATATTATGAAATCAATTTAGGATAAAACATTTTTCAGACATTCTTGATCTGTAAAACCTATAAATTGGTCTTTAATTAAGTATTGAATCCATGTTTTTAATGCATGGACTATGGTAGAAAACTGTAAACCATTTGTTTTGTAATTCTCCTTAGGATCCCATAACTACCATTAGCCCAAATAAACATCATGGTCTCCCTGCAAGAAAATACATCCAATGCTAGATCTCAAAACATCATATAACACCATGTAACCTTTTTCTAATTCAAGGATAATAATGTTTAGTGATGATGTAAATTAATCCTTAAACTCTTGAATAGACTTTTAATACTCATTATTCTGTTGGAATCAACATTATTTAGTTCAAAATCAGTAATATGTGAGACCAATCATGAATAATTATGAAAAAATAATCGTTAAAACCAATTTAGGCTAAAGAAACTGGTTATCTCAATGACATTTTTTTAAGGAATGAATGGGATAATTTCTAACATTATCTATTTATCCATAGAAACAACTTTTTCATATATTATATGTATAGATAAGAATTATTCTTATATATTTAAATAAAACATTGATTGTTTGTCATATAGATGATGCTGCTGCAAGATTCCTGAAACTATCACCATGTGATTCACACGATCTCCCCTTTTCCATTAATACAAAAATATTTCATCTAAAAACACCTCTATAAAATTATCTAGATATCTATGAAAATGTCTAATTCATCAATTCCATAAAGGACGTTGGATCATTGGTATGACCAAAAGACATTACCACATAATCATTAAGGCTATATTTACTCATCAAATATATCATTGTAGTATCATATTTAAATAAAATTATTTGTGTTATAATATTTTTATGTAAAAATATTTAAGAAATCACATCCAATCAATTGTTCGAACAAGTCATCTGTGCATTCATGCATAATTATATTATTTATCATATCATGGTTAATATAAAAACCCTACTCATTATTTCCCTTTGATAATTTTTTTAGATAAGTATAAATGTATTACATCCTTAAGGATTGAGATGTCATGTATAATTTTAAATTAGGTACATTACATAACTATGTGAAATAAGTGAAATTAAATATATATTGAAAACCACCTTAACATGAACACATTTTCCATCATAATTTATTCATCATCAGATATCCTGATCACATATATAAAAATTGGGTGGGATATAAATCCCATAAATGGAATAAAAAAGGAATTAGGTGATACATGATAGAAAATAAGAATATATTTTGGGAATACAAATAGTATGAATCATAACCATGAACAATGAGTCTAGATATATCATATTAATCATAACAAGATAAATGTTGAAACCACGTAAAAAATTGTAATAAACATTGGTGATGGATAACTTCTAAGATATCATGTTGGGAGAAGTCCATTAAATGAATCATGTTCACCCCTTCTTCAAAACTAATGTCTCGTGAGACTGAAAATTACTCAATGTAGTAAATTTTGAGCACACCCATAACTTTCATTTCAATCTTATTCTAATATGTGCCAAATTGAACATAGAACATTAATTAATTCATTATAATGTTTTAATAAATGGTTACAGAGTGTAAAATATATATAGGTATGCCCCAATTAAGAGTGGTATACTTTATTAGTTGTTAATATCCATGATAGTAAATGGTTATGGTATTCATTACAACATTATTTTGGCTCGGATAATCATAGTAGTGTTTTGACATCCTTACAATGTCAGATAAAATTCATATCATGGATTCATGAGAGAGAAATGGGCCTCTAAATTTTTTTACATCATTTGGATATTAAGGGAAATGTATCCCAACATAAGGAGATGATGGTAAAAGACATAAGGTAGATAAGATACATGAATAAAGAGGGGAATGAAGAAGAATCCATACTTGAGTGTGTGACACCAAATTATTGGAAAGGGTTTATTGAGATCTTGCGGTGCCTTGGGAGGACTCTGTAGAGTAGAGAGTATATTACAGACATTCTCAATGTTTTTTGAGTGAATCAAAATGGGATCATTATAGGATTTATATTGGAAAAGAAGAGAATTTCTCAATTATTTAGTATTTGGTCTATAAATAATAAAATAACCAAATCTACAAAACATCCCATGACTTGTTCCCATAGATTATAAAAAATATGAATTTCTATAATTAATTCATAAATATATTGCTATAAATTTTTAAAATAATATAATTTCTTAGGTGTACCTAATTCACACTCTTAAAGAAATGGTTTTAAAAACATATATTATATTAATGGTTTATGAAAGATTCATAAGGGAATTATAAATTTACTAAAATATTCATAATATAAAATTATATTAAAGTTAAAACAATTTTTTTAAAACCATTATAAAATTTATTACATCACTATGGGGTAATAATGTTGTCATAATATACATATTAAATATTTACAGTATTTAATTTTTACTTTAAAATTCAACTATCTCAAAATTTTATGAAAATCTTTCCGTAAAAAATTATGATATTATGATTCTAAAAATTATATTAATATAATGTTAATAATATAAATAATATATTTTCTCATTTTTATTATAATAATCATAATTTATTTATAATTTTTTGGATTTTTAATTTAATATTTTTTGAACCCATTAAAAAAGTACATTTTGCATCATAAAAAATATATACATATTTATAGTAAATAACATAAATTTTATAATAATAATAATATATTATTTATGTAAAACATACATAAATTCATCAAAATATATTCTTTAATAGAATTTTAATAGTAATCAATAATACTATTTGTTATTTATTGAATCAAAATAAATAGAATTCATAATATAATAATAATAGTAAAAATAATATTCATTTGACTATAAAAAAAATTAAATACTCAAGTTTCAGGTTTATTGAATATTAACATTTTTATACCTTAGAAAATACCTTAAAGGAATGGTGTGAGATGATGGATCTTTTGTTGGGTGGTTTTGTGTACGTTGGTTCAGTCATGATCTTGATGAGCTTGAACTTATCCCATAAACGATTTCACACATTCTTTTGATGTTTGAGTATGGATTGGTCTTGGTCAATTCATATCCCAAAGGTTCTATCTCCTTCAAAAGAACAAATAAATCAACTTCAAAGGGTATAGTATTACTAGTTGAAGTCATCATTTCTTTCTTTTTTGTTAATTGAATTTACTACAACCCTATATTTAATCTACTGATAGTTAAATTGTCCAATGACTATATTATCAGTGGAAATTTTCTATTTATTTTAATTTTAATAGGATATAATAATAAAATAGCAATGTGTCTTGAAAAAATGTATCACAAAATAATAGAATCAAATACATCAAAAATAAGGATTTTTTTTTACTCTTTTGGTTGTCACAATATTCCCCCTCCAGATATTTCTCCTAACAAGTCATCATTTACGAAACTAGAAGGATTATTGTTAATGTGTTTATGGTACCACCTCTATTTTAAGCACATGTTAGGGGTTGTGTATTTAAATACTTTATAAGAATATATGTAATACATAATGTACATGAGATAGGTTCTATAGGATAGCTAGGCGATTGGATATTTCTCTGATGCTATCGTGGTTGTCAAAGGGGATGATGTATATTGGGCTATTAATTTCCTCCATAAAAAATAACATCTCTTTTTTCGATGGAGTTATTAGACGATTAACATGCCTCTAAAATCAAACTCTGGGTATTGTCGATGATTTTTAAAAAAACTCCCTTATCAACACTGATCATCCTGATGTGTTTCTGAATGATATTATACATTTCCACCATTTCCTCAAACATTTCAGGACTCAGAATTTTTCAGTCTCCAACATCATCCCATCAAGATGGTTTTCTAAACATCTTCCCATATATAGATTCATATGGATCTATTTTGAAGCTTGAGGGGAATTTAATTTTTTATGAGAACACTACCAGCGGTCGATGTTGGTCCCATCATCCTTTGAATTAAATATACCTTTTCATCAACATGTCATTAATTTTCTTGAATATTCCACTCAGATTGGAAACTAGTCTTATAAGGATTCCAATAATAAAATTCACCTCAGTTATTATAAAAATGTAAATAAATTTTCCAAAACGTTAAGGTGAATCTTTGAACATGATTGTAATCAATTAATTTTGCTAATCTATACATATTTACCTCTTCTCTAATGCATATCTAAAAATGTTGATCTAGTAAGAAATATTATCCAATCAGAATGAAGTGCGTAGTCTTTTTAATAAGATCCACGACCAACCATGTATTATTATTCCCACATTATATCTTTGTAATACTACTGACAATGACCATTGTAATGTTTTCCAATTTCCATGTATATATGGGTAATGTTTTCAACATCACCTTGTATTTTTTCTTTTCGAACTTCACTTACATACATACAGTGCATATTTATATTTATGATGTGATCATCAACTTCATATTTTCCCACCAATTGTATTCATAGAGATATCGAAACATATTTATTCATACTAGGTGGATGTATATTATTGAGTTATGTGTATTGGCTAATAGTTCATTATATATTGGATATTATAGGGTACACATAATTATGACCCAAAGCGCACAAGACATTTTTATTAAAATTAGACTCTGATGATTTCCATTTTCTTATAGTTCCCAATATCTTCTTAATTGACACACCTTTTTTTTGAAAATCATTTATGATTTATAATGAGACACTTGAGAATTCATTTGTGAAAGTATTGGTGATGTTCTTTTATTTTTTATTACCATGTCTATCCTTGTCAAGTATATAATGATCATATACTTCTCAATTATAATCTGTGATAAAATTGTCAGATCCTTTCTTCTTTTTCCTTCTATCACTTTATTCAATTTCTTACGATAGTACTCAATTGAGTAGTAATAGTCCATAATCATCCTTAAAAGTAATTTTTGACACATATTCATCTCTTACTAAGTAAAAATATACTTGAAACCTTTATTATCGATATATTTTTCAAACATATCACCAATGAGATAATCCATCCATACATTCAAACATTATAACCATGCTTCCAACTTCATATCAAGTGTTAGGTATGTCATTTCATGATCATTTATCTTCCATGATGCATATGATATGATATTTTCATTATTCATTAACAAAGAACCATATCCCTTCATTTGAGGATCATTAAATACTATGAAAATTTCTCCACTTGTGGGTAGTGTGAGAATAGGGGATGTGATAAGACTCACTATTAGATCCTTGAATCTCTCTTCACATTAGACATTCCATGAAATCATAACTACCATTTGTGTTATCTTTTATGGTATATATGTATATCCCATGGCCTATGTTGATATTAACTATGAATGAGAATTCCTTCAACCCGAACACAAAATTTTTTACTTGTTAATGGGATCCCCTTTTCATGAGGTATTTAGTATAGTTTTTTGAGTTACCTCATGATCCACATTGTCTATAGTTTATAATATAATATCACCTCTAAGCACTATAATGATTTTGTGGAGGTAGTCTCTAAAGACTCTATTAATCATGTCCATGATGATCAGTTCATCATTGGTGAGTCAGAATGAAATTTCGAGGAACACATTGTTCTTATACCTTTTATAAAAAGCTGTATTGGGAATATCCTTCATCATCACACAAAACAAATACCCCATTAGCAGATCCATATGTGTGATTTAGTGGTTTCCATGCATCTGATTAAATAAGTGATCAATCAGTGGTTGATGATACTTTTTCATTGTTCTATTCTTTTTGAGATCACAATAATCATTGCAAAGGATCATTGACCCATCCTTATTCTTGAAGATGATTCCTAGTGCATCCCAGGGTAAAAAACATTGGCATATGAACCCATTAACCTTATTCTAATATATTTGTATAATTAACTTTTTAGGATCCAAAAATTCTATTCTATTCAATGTATTGGACAAGGGTAACACCCTATAAATAAGATATATTCAAAATTCTACCTCTCCGATAGGAGGAAGAGTATACATTACAAGGTAAACACATATGTGTATTATCACATAGTAGGCATATCTTTGATGAGGATTCATCCCATAGAATCAATAATTTGAGCTACAAACTCTTTATCATAATTAAACTATACCCATTCCTATGATTTTGGTGTTAATGAATATTCATCATCCTCATTTCACTTGTATATAATCCATGTTTGATTCAGGAAAAGGTGGGTGATTTCCAAATCTTTTTAATTTATTCTTGATCTAATAAAGTAAATTAAATTCACTTCTTGAATTACTTAAAATTCCTCCAAAGGGATTATAATATGTTTTTCTGTAAGCTTTATCCCATAATCCATCATAAGAGAGGAGTTATATAATTAGGATGCAATAATTTTCCCATTTGTCGTTTTAACAGATATCTCTATTTTAAGGAATTATGGTGGTTTTTGAATAGATAAAAAATAATTCTATTTATATAAAGAAGGAATAGAACCCAAATAAAAAATATTAATCAATATACTTGAACAAATTACTATTGTAACTATCACCACTACATTTTCGGGATCCACCTCAGTAGTGCTAATGGAAAAAATATCACCCATTCTTCCATGGAGGTTGTTTGTTGTCTATGATAACCCTTATATTAGGGTATTGGTTTGAAAAGTTCCCTAGTCTCTTTTAGACAAAGCAATGGAAAATTTGTTGTGGGATAATTGTATAATTCATTTCCTCCATCATATTAGTGGGTGTCTATTATTCATAATCGTTAGCTAGATGTCCTTCCTTATCGAACATAATGCATTTCCTTCTCTACAATAGTCATTTTCTAGGGTGCTTCTTTGCACACATCTGACTAGTGAAATGTTTCAATTTATTGGACCAATTATATTTCTCCATCATCTGACCAATATTATACTCCTATTTCCACATATTATCCACGTGATTCCTCTCAGATTATCTCATCTCAATTGTAACTTTAATAGGACATTTATGATGTTTCACAAAATTATTTATGTCAAAGATCGCACGGAATTTTCATATAAAAGGTCTTATCCCACTAAATAAGCAAAAAAACTTTTATTCGAGGGAAAAACAAAGAGGGAATTCAATTAATATCTTTTCATGTTTTCCACATATTACCTAATAGATTGATTTTCTTTATTCATGAGGGCACGAAAATCATTTTCAATTTTTATATTAAGATTGAATACAAAAAAAATGACATTTTTTCCATAATTCCATTATACCCATTTCATTGATCTCTTTAATAGGATTTATATTTTCAATCAATGTCTGTTATTGATTAACATCACCGTCCATATGTCAAAAAATTATTATAATCAAATCTTGTTTGAATCTATGATGTAATAAGAATTTCATCACAATAGAGTTGATCCATTGTTCCATGATAATGTGATCAGAAGTTCGATTGAATGTCAAATTCCATTATTTCATAGTCAAATCAATTTGAGCATGATCATTCCTTGGGGGATTTGGGTGCTCCACCTTATCCAGGATTATATTAAATACATCAGTCAGCTGAGAGAGTATCATCACCATGTTTGTGATTATCACTCCCATTAGGTTAGGCATCAAGTTGGTGCATTCTTCACATTTCTCATTGCAATGTTTGGTTTCTATATTCCACCAATTTTATGTCATTGGATTGAATAATAGTATAATTGAAGATGATTATTATTAAACTATTATATAAAAAAATTCAATCCAATGATATTAAAGAGTATCTTTTAAAATATGTGTATTTTCATAACATAAAAATTTCTAGTCTTTAATATACATTATCCATGATCTATTCCCCAAATAATATTCTTATTGGAATTTTATTATTCCAAAAATAATGTTTTGAAATGATATGAAGGATTTTACAAAGAATATGCCTTGGTAATTTCATACTTGGTTCACAATAAGGGATATTGTAACATATATGTTACATTATATCAGGCTTGATGCACCTTGTTGGAGTTGTTAACCATTGGAACATATGTGAAAAAACCACTTCACATTTAGTAAACATACAGTGATTTATATTCATGATAAACAAATAAATATATGGAATAAAAATTTATTTATGTTTTCTTATACTTTTTATTATCCTAAGGATTTACAATGAGTTTTCCAAATCACATCCCAAATAATAATAAAAAATTCTCTTCATACCATCTACAATAACCCCTATCGATATTTTATAATAATATATTATTTATTACATAAGTTTAAAAAAATTACATCCCAGACGATCGATAAATATACTGCCTTAGAAAATAAGATACATTAAATAACAATTTGAAACAAGTAAAACAACATTTTTATAGGAAAACACCTTAGCATGATCATATTTTCCTTCATAATTAAATTTTCATGCGATAACAATGTGATATAAATAAGAAATTAGTCATATATAAGGCCTATTATGGGGAAAAAATTAAATAAGGACATACATAATAAACAATAGGCATATCGATGGGGCTTAATATGTGTATGATTCAGAAACATGAATAATGATAAATGGTAAATAATGATAATCATAACACGGTAAATGTGTAAAAAAATAACAGAAAAAATAATTAACATTGGTCAATGCTAACAACAAAGAAAACAAGATCGAAAAAGTACCATAAATGATTCAGATTCACTTTATCTCTGATCATGATGTATCGTGAGAGTAATCATTACTCAATGGATTGGAGTGCTATATAATTTCCAGCTCACCACTCAATTTAATATCATTCTCATGCTTCAGTGTTCCACATAGATCATTAAACATAGATTCATTAATTATCATATTTTAATCCTTGATCATGTAGGGTGGAATAAAAAATGCATGCCCCCATTAAAATAAGTTTATGTATATATAGGTGAATTCCCTTGATAATAAATTGGTATTTTATTTACTAAAACATTTATTTGTCATGGAAAATTGATGTGAAATTTTGGCCCAATAACATCATAAAATTAGAATTCATAAAATGGTATTATATTGGAATAGATAGAGATTTAATTATTATGCGGGTTTAAGAAAATACATAATAAAATAACCAAAACCATAAACAATCCAATTGTTTCTCCCAATGGTTTCTAACAAAAGGGATTTTTTCTCAATTATTTATATGAACAATGTCCAAATTTTCTAAAATAATCCCATTTTCATATGTGGTAGAGATTGATTCTCTTAAGGAAATCATTTTAAAACATTAAAAATATTAAAGGTTTCTCTAGGATTCATAAATGTTGTATAAATTTAATAAAATTAATATTAAATATTTTCATTTTAAATGTAATGAGAACATTTTTTATGGATACACTTTATAATATTTATCACATCACATTCTGGTAATTATGAATTCATAATACACAATATTTATTAAAATGGCATTTAATTTTTACATAAAAATATGATTGTCCCAAAAATTATTAAAAATTCACTATTGAATAATTTCAATGTTCTTATTCAAAAAATATTTTTCCTTTTATCTAAATAATTATATTTATATATTTTATTTTTCATAATTTATATTATAATAATAATTTATTAAGAAGTACTAGGTTTTTATTACAATAACAGTTTTGAACCCTTTTACAAAGATACATATCACTTCATAAAAATTATATGAACAATTATATTTACTTAAAATTTATTAGTAATAATATTAAAAAATTTATTTCTAAAAAAATAAATTAATTCATCCAAACAATTTTTTTAATTTATTTTGAATATTAACAAGACATATTATTTTTTATTTAATTAAAATACAAATCATTTATAATGTAACAATTATAAGATTAAAATATATTCATTCATAGATAAAAAATATTTTACATGTTCATACATCTTGGAAATTAATAAATATTACATAAATATACATGAAATTTTTTAATATTTTATGGTGTATATTGATGGGACCTTAATGGGTTGGTTCGGCTTACGAGCTCTATGTCCTGATCCCATTGAGCATAAACATCTCCAAAAATAATTATTCTCATGCTTAGGATATTGTATCTCAGCTTGGGCTTAATCAAGGGAAAATCCTTGAGAGTTATCTCTATTTTAATAAATGATAAATAAGCATTAATGTATATGATACTGCTGGTTTAGGTCATCAGTTACTTTGTATGTGTCTGTTAGATTTGATAAATAGATATTTTTATATGAACCATATAATCATTATTCAAATACTATATTTTCAATTAAAATGATGCTTAATAGTCAAATAAATTTATTATAATAAATCCAAATAATAAAATTTTTTATATAACCATATTATATAATAATACAAGTAATTATATAAAAAAGTGGATTTTGATTTATAACATTTTGGTTCATTTCACTTAATATTTCCACAATTAATATTAAAGTTAAGAGTTATATAATTATTATTTTTTAAAAAAGACTAGTGCATCCCATAGTGATGTGATAGGTGGAATGATCCCTTTTTTCATTACATATTACTACACTTTCAGTTACCTTTATTTTTTTGGTGACATCTAGTATAATGTAAGGTAAATATTATTGTTCCATAGAATGAGATTAATTGTAAACTCATATTTACTTTTGTGTGGAGGCCCTAAGAAATATTTTTTAAAAACATCCTGAAACTGATAAAAAAACATTGAAATATATATCATATTTATCTTTTTAATCAGTTCAAATTCAATTCTTCTAACTAGTATGAGATTTTTCTAATTGTTGGGAACAAAAAATCCAACAAGACTACCTTAACATTCAATATTCTCTAATGAGATTATTGGCACTATCCTCAGTCATCAAACTCACCCATAGAGTATAATAGTCATTGTGGGTGTTGAATTTTGTACACCAATACATACCAAGTATTATATCATAAGCATCCATGTGAAACATAATGATGTCATATATTTGGTCAACTACACCAATAGTAATATATCATTCTCTAAACAGAAAAGAACCAACATTCACTTTGACAAAGAGGTGTTTTAATATTAACAGATAAGGAATCATTTGAACTTTTAATCCAATGAAATCATTAGTATGAGAAGAAATAATGGAATAAGATTCATCCATACCTAACAAATCTAGTAAATATTTATAATTTATAAGAATCATCACTCACACTAATTATACTATAGACCAATCATCAATAATAACTTGCTCATCTCTATATAATTTCATTCACCAAGAACTTTTTCAATATTTCATTATTGAATTTACCCATTGTGGCAAGCCATGGTATTTAAGGAATCACAATGGATAACATGAACCCACTGATGGGTGTAATTTTTCTACCTATATACCATCAATGCATACAACATCTATGATACATGAGAAGTGTCCTGAACAACCAACCATATAGTATTGTGACAATAGTGTAAAATATTCTCTCATATGATTGGATTTGTTACATTCTCTAGGTTGTTCCCTACTCTCCCAATTCATGTGTCCAAAAAAACCGAATTGGATTCATCTAGCTTCACTCTTGAGTATTGGATGAATATTTACTGATCCAGTAATCTTTTTCTATGAGATTCCACTACCATAGAAATATATGTTCATATAATTATTTCACCTAGCATTATAGAACATTATTTTTTCCATAGGTATCAATATTTTTCATCAACCCTAACTCATGAGATGTATCTTTTTCCACCATTTCATTATTTTCCATCATTTTATTATCTGTCATACCAAGAAAATTAGTATTTTATAAAATCCCCTACCTCAACCTTGATTACAAAAATTAGTAACTCTAACATTGAACAAGAAGAAAATTATGGATAAAAAAGAATAAATTTACAATGTTATCACATAATCAATCACATTGTGGACCCTTTCCTTCATGATTTATAATTATGTAGTTACTGAAATCCTAACCATTTGAGGATTGAAATGTGTTTTGAAAAATTATTCAAAATGTTCATATGATAGACAGTAGTATAATTTATACAAAGCAACTAAATCCCTCCATTGTTGGGAAATGTCCTTCAGTATATATGTCATCATCCTAATATTCAACTCAGATAGTATTCTAAGGATATATAAGAAATATTCATCTTATTCATCCATACCACTTTCTTCTGTAGTTTTGATTCTCCATTAAATATGGGTGGATTATCTGGGAAATGATGGAATGATCCACTTTGATTAGTTCATCCCCTTTATTCCCACAATCTACTGCCTCAAACTCATGGACATTACATAGAATCAGTGTTGGTTCACCTCTATCTAAGGTTAAACAACATTCTCATTATCTTTCTTTAGATTGTTTCTCCTATGCCTATAGTGTTCAATTTTTATACATGAAAAAAATTCGATAAGTCTCACATTTTATAAATTTATGGCTCAACAATTTCAAATTCTACCACATCACAAATTTCATATCAATTCTTTCCAAAATTCACCATTTTCTATGTTCAACAATTTTTTAAAAATTGTCAAGCTTTTGAAAATCATATTATTTTAAAAATACCACTATCATTAATCATTAAAAATCCATAATTTTAAAACTATATTTACAATTTTCAACGATAAATTTTTTTTCATATATTATAAATCATTGCAAAAAAATGATATATACAGTCCATGGGGAATATTATATCTAAAATTCTTGTCATACTCCTCTAATTTGAAAAACCCATGAAAATGATATTCTAATTCATACAAGTGACAAAAAAATACTTATGTTCACTAACCCTTAGTAACATGATTCTCATCATAAAATGGATTTCTAGATATTTTCATGCTCTATATTTTAAATATTTTCAATCATACTCATTTCTAACATGCTAATTCAATAAATCGATCAGAATGAATTTCAACTCCAAGAAAGATAAATATAATTTCCACGTCATTTACTGGCGAAGACCAATTACCCTTGAAATTCAACCACAAAACAAGCTGATACCACTTGTTAAATCATTCCACTCATCATTGTCATCATTGGAATTAGAAATTTTAAATGGCCTTATGTGATATCACAAATGTCTCAATGCCTAGAAATTAATTCAATGGGATTCAATACATGTTGGGAATGTTTTTCACAATTAGAATTAATAAAAACCAACCATACAAGGAATAACTAAAAACTACTAGATGATGAATGATAAACATTTAAAAAAACTAAGAAAATATCGTTTAAATCAAAAAAATCTACTACATTGTTCAAAAGTAGAGTTATACTAATATCAAACTACAAATCAAAATAAAAAACCAATGTAACTAAATGACACCATTGCTATAACCAATGCTAAAAAATGATCCATGAAACAACTCCACAAAACATCCCATGCATAATGATGCATCTCTATGGAATTAAGATACATTACCTTTCTTTATATGCCAACAAATGATTTCTAAAAAACAAAAGAGTTCCATAGATAATGTAATTAATGAATCTCATAAGTCATTCCCCAATGGATTTCCATATACATGCCACTAGTATAGAACCAGTTATCACATTTTTATAAAACAATTTATAATAAACAAATTTTAATCAATTAAACAATTTATTAAAAAATCAAACATATTTATAGAAAAACATTTTGAAAACCAATTTCATTTTTTATTTATAATAAACTAAAAAATACATTAACCATTTCAATTTCATTTTTGAAATACCCATTCCCTAATTCAAAATCACATCCACACATGAATGCTTGAGTGGTAGTTCCATTATCAGTTGAAGTTTATTATATGTCTAATATGTATACAGAATGTTTCCAAAATAATTGTACCCCAATGAATAAAAACCTCCATTATAGGGTCACACAATTTTTTACACTAATGATACATGCCCCATTATCGGGTTTACATAGATGTCGTGATCTCACACAAGCCTTGTATTCCAAAAATATTTCAAATATTCCATGTGATGCTATTTCATATAAACCATTTTTTAATTTAAAACCATTAATCAATTAGTTTTCATAAATGAATCGAGGAGATATCTAAAATCAAAATTTTAAAATCATGAAAAAATTTACTTTTGACAACCTATTTCTATACACCCAGAAAACCCCCAAAGCTTCCTTAAAATAAGTATTCTACTATGCTTTGCACACCCATTTTTTAATATACATCCTAAAATTCAAACTACACGAATCTATGAATTCATGTTTTAAAATAAGAGTTTGGATTGAATCCACTTATCATAGTAATTAATGCTGAAATTGAAAATGACACAAAAAATTCCAACAAAACACTTTAAAATCTCCAAAACCAACCCCGGTTTTCTTCCACTAAAATCAACACATCCAAATATAATCTAGATTGGAATCAACTACCATGAATCTATCCACAATGGACTTGATCTACAATTTGGAATTATTTAAGGAAATAATATTAATGAAATACTATTAACTAATCACAAAAATGATGAAATGCCATATGAATCAGCCTTTAACGCAACTATGAAATCCTCAGTATCACTTCTGGATCGATGGGAGAGAGAATCCATCTCTTTTAGAATGGAAATCACAAGTTTTCACCTAAATGTGAGAAAAAACTAATGTTATAGTGGCAATTCCATTCCATATCCACAATTTAATTATGTAAAATTTAACATGTTCCATGTTAGTCACATTCATAAGAAAATAACGTGCTAACCGTGCTCATGCACATGCATCAATGAGCACCTCACCTAATTAACAAATGTGGTTATAAAAACTATGTGAATAATGTGAAAAAACCCTTTATCTGACATTTTATGATTTCATCTAGGTGGAAACATGGTTTGTCCAAACCATGAACCTACCTCGAATCCCATGTTTCGCCTTAAATGTTTTCATTGAGATGTTTCACCATTTTCACCGTTTGAGATCAAAAGGTGAACCTTTATAAAAGACCCAAACAATTTCCAATTGCCAACAATTCATCCAAACATATTTTAATCAGATTTAAAAATAGAAAATTAAAAATAAACGGTTAATCACATGATGTCATGGGTGATACATATTGGGATGAACCTGATTCAATAGGAATACAATGTTGGCATACTTTTTTTCACACATACAAATTTCATTTTGGTGAAATAATATGGGATTCAAAAAATTTATTTTGACTATTATGTGGTAAAACATTATATTCAGTCTCCAATATCATTGTTATATCATGTAGATTTTTCAATGTGGCATATCAGCATGGCTATAATTACCACTAGGGCTAACTCTTTCCAACATTGGGAATTTTACAATATTGATAAACACACCCCAAGACCATTATATATGCAATGCATCTGGAAATATCCACGAGGAAAATATTCACTTAATTTAAACATACATTGAGCACTATGTCAAAAAAAATACATGGATAATCATATTTGGGTTCGTATAACATCTCAATAAGAGATCCAATGTATTGGTCATCGTTAGCATGTGTTGTCACCAATGTTTTTTTAAATAAATCCATCCTCCATCATTGACATACAAACACACATTAAAGTCATAATATTTTACAATCTATTTTTAAAATAATTCTATCTCCAATACATTAATAATTATAAAAATATCCACCATAGACTTTTTTTGAAAATAAATGACAACTATTTACTCAGCCATATTCAATGTATCCTATATTGTATTCTGACCCCTAAAATGAAATCTTTTACCTCTAAATATATCTTCTCCTTCAACATATTTTTTTAATGGTCTCTGCAAAATTCATTATATAAATTTCATGATGATTTTTTTTCTCCACCATATTTGAGGGAACATCATCTACAATTAATTCCTACTTGAATAAAGGGAATGATTATATTATGCATTAATTCGCCTTTGGGGATTTCTAATTTACTTTATGATGACACTCTACGTGTTTCAATATAATATTATTTTATGTAATGAAAATATTATTGATTATATAAATTATTTGAAGCCACATAATATGTAGGATATCCTCAATTCCGACTATTTGATTTCTAAGATATTTTTAAGTGAATATACCACATGATAATTGAGAAATATATAAATCCAATAAGGCTGATAATAAAGATCTAAGAATCGCTGTAAATAGATTTAATTGTAAATAAAAAGGATTTCCATGTTACTCATGATTTATATGAAATTCAAAAAATAAACATTTAGTTTTCTATCTTGAAAAGGTAACACGTGATATCAATAACATAATACTAATTAATATGTTAATAACATTAAATTACACTATTTTTAGAAATATAAAACATGATGATTTAATTGATACCACTACAAAAACATTATACATACATTGTTACAAGAGTGGTTCTAATTCAAAAATTGATTTCATTTTAACTCATAGAATTTTATATCATTATAGGATTTAATAACATATGATAAGGTTAATATTAATTGATTATTTGTATAAATGAACCTAAGATATTGTTTCATGACACAGTTTATTATTCCACTAACTGATATACTAAAGGGGAACCTAATGCTAGAAATATTATTCCAATTCAGTAGATTTTTTTATTCATACAACATAATATGATACCAAATATAAAACAACATGTTATATGAAAAAATATAAGAATATATATTTATTTTTGTTTCTTATATTGTTTACCAATTATCATCATTTTTATTTATTCCTCATTCAATCATATAACAAGTTATAAAAAATTTTAAAAACCCACCAAGCCCTAGGCCCATGTATTTTTATCATGTAAATTATAAATATGAATAAACCATTTTTATTGAAAATGATTAACATATTTAAAAATAAGTTGGGATTAAAAATATAACTGAAATAAACATTCTTATGAAATAATCTACATGATCAGATTTCTATTAAATTCCTAATAAATATTATTTTCAAGAACAATCACTCCATTAATCTTATATTATATATAAACATTCATCTCATTATGGAAATTTACACATAATAATGTATATGGGTATGGGGTACATCCAATTTCCACATGTTGAGAAATAGGGTTGATCATGATGAACCAACCTAACTACACCCATAGTTAATTTAACATTTTTTGATTTTAGTAAAGAAGTGTAATCATCTCTTTATATTATTAATCATCACTTATGGTTATAAAAATGAAAGTCCTTCCAAATTATCATCTTTTAATTATGATAGGTTTATATTATTTTCAAAGTATGTGAACATTTTCACCCTTCAACGGATTGATCCCTTATATAATTATGGACTCAACCACACTAAAGTATCTTCTTAGTTTGAATAACTTATGGGGAGAAATATCTATTATATTATAATTAATAGTTTTAAAATCCTATTATATTCGTTAATATCAAAAATAACATTCTAAAAAACCAATTAATGAGATGAATACATTTCAATATAACTTCTTATGTTATAAAAAAATATTAATTATATATATATATATAACATTTTTCTTCCAGGTTGAATACAGGATTATGATCAACATGATTAATATAATCGATCCTTAATTAATTTTGGTATTTATGCGACACATAACCTATTTTCTAAACTTATCAGTTTATCATGGTCATATTTGATGTCATGAATATCGTTTACCCTCTTTTTAGTTTTAAATCATCATTTTCTACCTCTTTATTCATCACATAGATGAATAGATGAATATTAAATAGAGAAATATATGATCTTATGATTTTTAACAATATTTCATGATATATAATTGTAATATACATAAATATTTCATATCACTATATCCTTATCAAGTAAAATACAACATCATATTTTTGACATATTAAGTCATCCACCTTGTTTTTCTCCCTATGTGAATAATGTATTAAGTAGTAATAATCCTTAATCAATTCGAACAATCACATATGGATCATATTTAACTTATTATATGTGAATATAGAATTAATTATTTCTAATTAGCATATATATAACATATATGTCCCAACATAATATTCCACTATATTAATAATGTATAAGATCACTCATGATAATTCTAGATAATGAGTGGTGTAATTTGCATCCATAAAATTCAAATGTCCAATTGAATATTTGATTACTATATCATTTTACATAGGGAGGAATATATAGATACAAATTAATATTACACATATTAGTAATTTATTTTAAACATTAATATCCATTAATAGACTACAAGTATTGATAATTTCTAGTGTATTTAAGAGACTTTGTGCCAAACATAAAAAAATAAAACATCTCTATTGTAAAATACATTATGAGACCTAAAATAAACTTGAACATCTAAAAAATCATTTTATAATCTATGTAATATATAAAAGAAATGGATGAGAAACAATTCTATCATGGATGCATACGTCACATGAAATCATAACATAGTAGAGTAAAAGGCTCATTTGTATTCACATGGACGAATAAAATATCATACATGGTATAATAAGATGATGGAAATATAAGAACTGTGGAAAAAATATACCATGAAATGCACATGTGTTTTGGATAACTGTATATGGGATATGACATGGTGAAAAAGTAAAATAATGGATTAGGATTACTATCCAATCACATTCATGATTCTCCGTGAGACTAAAAACCAAAATCAATGAATTGGAGTGCAATGTAAAAGAACCCATAATATAAAATCTATAAGGATAATACATTGTTATCTTGTAATATCAATAATAAAATGTCAGTTATTTATGAGTTCCATAAATTTAAATCAATCATTATTTATAATATAATAATTACACAGTGAAAATAGACAGATTCATAATTTTGTATCAAACGATGTTCAAATGAAATTTCATAATTATTGTATTTCAGATATTAACATAAGTCATGTATCATACTATAGATGTAAGGGAGGGTGAGAAAATTATATATATTAGTGTAATATATAAGATATTTATATACATTCCATGACATTAATGTTTTTTCCATAGATGATTATAATAAATTTTAGAAAGATTTAAAAAACTCATATAGAAATTAACATTTCCACATTAAAAATCTATTATGAAAAACTAAAATTTTGATATTTTTGAAAAATTAATTTTATTAAAAAATATCTAGTGAATATTATAAATGAGTCTTATTTTAAAATAATAATTTTCATTTTGTAATGTAATATGACAAAATCTAGTTTCCCTTCACATTTCTAGTAAAAAGAAAATAGCTACATTGTTTAAAAAATGAATTTAAGAACACATTTAATAAATTTTCTAAAATTTAAACAATGGAAGAATGAAATATGAACAATCATAGAATAATATTTTTATTTAAAAATATACAATGGAAAACATGTATATTTAAGAGAAATAATTTTCAACCGAAGAGATTAATAATGTAGTTTTAAAAAAATCATTTTGTCATTATTTTTAATTACCTAAAAGTGGAAAATGAAAATATTACATAAATATATCAAGATTAAAGATCTTAAAATAATATATAATGGTTTTATTAGTTAATTATAAATTAATTTCCTATAGGCAATAATTAAACATAGACAATCTCTTTTAATATGAGATTGAATCCAATAACCCTACTTCTTTTGTAGTTAGTGAAACATAACTTCCACGAATTATGTAAATTAATTTTAACATATCATATCATGATGTATTAGGAATTCATGATATAATATGTAATGAACTAGTGTATACAAAATATAAATGAAACTAGGCTCATAAATGACTTTGTTTCTCAAAGGACTTTTTTGAGACGAAACCCTAACCTCGAGTCTAGAAGTTGTTGTGTTTATATTTTAACTCAATTATAATAATGATGCATATAAAATTAAATAACATTTTAAGTGATTAATTCCTCATATATAAAAAAATTTACATAATTTATTATAAATAATTATTTAGTTAAAAAATAAGTTATGTCTATATCGGGATCCTTGAGGATACATGATTAATAATTTTATAAAGAAATTAGTGTTAAGACTATTGTCACAAAGTTTGTAGATCCAAAATTCCCATAATAAATCATGAAATAATTATCATGTTTAAAATTTACATATAAATTAATAAAATTCATGACATTAGGTTATTAAAAAATGAACTACGATACAATCATGGGGATAGTAGGCCATATGCACGGAATCAAACATTTCGTTTTTCATTGATCTGGATGGAAAGGTGGTGAGATTTATTTTATATATGAATAAAGATAAATATATAATCATTATAATATTATTTTTTTCCTATAAAATTTCATATTGTATCCATGTGATGTAGTAATTAAAAATGCATCACATTCCTTTGTGTGGCGGCATTCTGTCGTATTTCACATTCAATACATAAAAAATTTAATCACTATTTGATAAAAGTGAGAATATATTTTTCATATTTAATTTACATAATAACATATTAAAATATTTTATATAATTTTTATATTATATGAGATTAATTGAGTTATATTT
Source organism: Viscum album (assembly GCA_963277665.1). Taxonomy (NCBI): domain Eukaryota; kingdom Viridiplantae; phylum Streptophyta; class Magnoliopsida; order Santalales; family Viscaceae; genus Viscum; species Viscum album. Next base: position 1,635,763,373 of record OY728133.1, on the reverse strand, counting down.
TATGGATTTGGATGAATAAAAAAACAACGAAGCTTGAATAAAATTGTTTGCTCTTCTTTGGAACACATGTTCGTAATTATTTCTATATCCTCACCATAATGTATTTACGATCAAAATAAGGCCTCTATGAACATTGAATGTAATTAATTAATGTATTTAAGATATTAATGTTTAAATCAATGGTTTTATGATTTATTGATAAATGTGTATTGGGGTTTCCGTTTTATAAGGTATGAAACATGGCATTCATTAAAATACCCAAGACTACACAATAATAGAAAGTCATTCTCATTGAAAGTGTATAAAGAATTAAAAATTAAAGTCATCATAGAGATATAAATTTTCATATAATTCTACCATAAATATAGAATATATTATAAACATTTTATTCACATTATATCTATATTTACTTTTTTTGACCTTTAAAATTGTTTTTACCCAGGTAATTTAGTTTTTCTATTTTTTCCATTCATTATGAAAAATTATTAAGTTAAACATATTATATAATAAAAATTTATATAGTTCTATATGTTGAATACATTTTATCAAATTAAATTCAATTATGTGGAAGAATATAGGATAAAATATAACCTATAGATGTGTCAAAAAAACTCATTTTAAAGAAATTCATTTTTCAAGAATTAGACGATCTTGTAAAAACAATGTAAAAAATAATAATTGTTAAATGAAATTATATATATATATATATAATCTATATATTTTATTTAAATAATTTTTCTATAGAATTAATTTTAATTAGTTAAATTGGGGAATCATTATGAACTTAAAAATGATTTCAGAACAATTTATTTAAAATCCTGATATTAAACATATATTAAATGATAGTATAAATTTTACTTAAATTTAATAATTTGGATGAAATATTACTAAATAATTATTAATGTAATTTTAAATAAAATTAATGTATATTTTTTTGTATATTTTTTAATTTTGTTAAATATAAAGGATCGTTTTTCCCTTAATTAATATTTGTAACTATTCATTGAACACTCGATATTTCTGAAACATTTTAAAATTGTAATTTAAATTAATATAAATATGATGATATAAAAAATGAATTTTATTTTATAAAAAAGGTATATATTTTTCAAAATATAAATAATATATTTTCTAAACAAAATAAATTAAAATCATATATTTAAAAACATAATTTTTGACGAATAATAGTATTTGATAACAATTGAATGATTATTTTATAGAATCAATATATTTTTTAGAACATTAATATATATTTAATAAACCATTTAAACCATTTCATATTCATCAATTTATTAACTAATTTATAATAATCATATTTAAATGTAAATAGTTTAAAAATATGTTGTAATTTGTTGAAATCCAGTCTTCTCTATAATGAAAACAATCAATGAAATAAAACATATTTAAATAAAAAATATATCATAAATTATAAGGTTTTTATATAATCATCCCCCTAAATATATAAATTATTTCTACAAAATTTTAATATCAACTCTTTACACAGTGGTTTCACATATGAATTACCATGGTTGACATCTAACATAATGAAAGTCGATGATAAAACATAAAATTAATGAGAGTTAAATACTAAAACATTGTTAATATTGAATAAAAACATTTATGTTTACAAATAGGAGAACATTTTTGGAATGTGAAAACATAGACTTTGAAATTATATCTATTTAGTAGGTAATGTAATTCCCTTTTTATGAGAGAATGGAAAATTCATTTTTTGAAAATAAATAAAATTATTATCTCATGATCCATTTACCTAAGATGATATATTATTTTATTATCTATTAAAATAAAATATAAAAATAAATCATACATTAAATGTATAGTTTCATCCTTTAATCAATTTCAATAATTATGTTATATTTTTCTCTAAACAATAGATCATCAATTTGACTTTTTTATGACTCGAGTAATAAACATAACTTTTAATGAATCATGATATAAAAAAATGATTAAAAATATATTCCAGATATATTTATTAATAATATATATCATAATTTAATATACAACCAAGATTTAATATCAACATATCAATCTACATAATTAAACAATAAAACCAATTGTTTAATATGTATCATTACATACAAAAAACTGTATACCCCAAATTAGTTCCAAAACCTCAAACTAAGAGAAGGTTTTAACATCAAATGTTCTCTTATACCCATTATTTATGAAGTCAAAAAATTAAAATCATTCTTCCTGGATATTATTTATACCAAACCTAAAGATTGTATATTTTTGTTACCAGAATAAGACATTTTCCAAAATGTCAATAATTACCTCAAAATCCTAAAAATCAATTTTTTTTGATCTTATAGTATAATTCACCATGGGAAATTAATATTTATCCCAAAAAACATTTATTTCATTAATATTTTATACTAACTAATACATTTTATATTCTAATTGTAGGAGATACACCAATTTAACTATTTGGTTGTCAGTTTAACACCTTCGACCTTGATAGATGCCAGGACATTTCACCTAACATGTGTGATATCCAATTTTTAAAACACCACTATTAAAATTTCTATAGAATTCAAAAATATATAACTGTGATACTCAAAAAAACATTAATATTGAAATTTTTTACCCACTAAAACACAAAATTATTTCCACAAAATAAAATAATCATCACTGACTATAATTGCATCATCATCAAGAACATATCATTGAGCATCATTTCATCAATCATGTTTTTTCAATATAATTATTCCTCAAAACTAAATAACCAATCTATTTCAATTTTTACATTAAATGTACTGTTAAAAACATTTAATGAAATACTTGAGCAGAGTAATCCATAGATGATTCATGATTCTTTATAACCAACATAACATTTCAATGGTAAATTCAAGTTATTCACAAGTGTTAACTCCTAATAACATAATTCATTCTACTTTTTTATTTTCAAAAGATAGGCACATTGGAATTTATAATTGTATAAGGCATATTTTCAAGTATCGTGTATTGCATGAGTTGAGATAGATGCACCTTTTTTTTAATTATTACATCTACATTTATCTATTCTATAACCACATCCACTTGTACTCTCTATGATGGTATTCAATTTCATGGAAATATATCAATCTATAAATCACTAATATTCTAGGTTATGTTTCTATACATATTATTATCCTTAGACTTCTTTATAAGATTCTAAAAATAGTTTTTCATCTTATTTAAAAAGTATTACTAAAATATTATTTAACACCAAATTTAGAAAACCCATTCATTTTCACATATTTTTATATGATTTTAAATAAAAATTTCCCACTTATAAACAACATTGAAAAAAAGCGACTTGTTTCTTTTTGAGAAACGTTATACATCATAAATAGAAAAATATTATTTTAAATTCTATAATGAGATCTAAAAACCATTCAAATATCTAAGAAAACATTGGATTTTCTATTGAATAAATTAAATATATTCATCCATTTTAAAATCTTTTGATTAAATAGACAAGATATGTAATCATAATATACTAACCATAGGTATAACAATATCTCATAAAATAGAGGTCCCATTATTAATCAAATGGAATCATTACAGAATGAAAGTTGTTTCAAAAGATCAAATATAACATAGAAAATTTGTAATAAATATATAAAATGACCTAAACATTTTTAAAGGATATATTCCTTTACAAAATCAATTAGCGTAAAAACTCTTATATGGATAATGTTTTCTTTCGAATCTCATACATGAAAACTCATGAAACAAAAAACATTACATGATGTGTTGGATTGGTATCACGGAATAACCATTTTATAATATATATCAAGCAGATTGAAAACATTTTGGGCACAACCATCATAACATGTGAATGATTTATATTTACCATAAAATTTAATATATCATAATAATATAATTATAATAACCCATTGATGTGTATTAGGTTACATAACCTTTCCTCATATCTTTTTTAAAGGAGATTTCATAGAAAATACATTTGAGAGATAAATATATGTCTTGAATTACACTATTAATGTAAGACAGAGTGAGAATGTAATACATTTAAGAGACATATATATGATATTGAGAAAAAATTTATAAAATTAATGGATTTTTGTTGATTTATAGAAATACCTTCTTACCAAATAATAATACGTTGATGTCAACAATTTTTCGAGTTTGAAAATAAACATTTGAAAATATAAAATTAATATAATCTTGTGCATCTCATTTTTCAAAATGAAACGTGGAAAACAATAATTATTTATTCAATTAAAATAATGGTTAATAGTGATGAAAATATCATTCATGTTGTATGCATTAAAACAATGTATCCTTTCACATTTATAGTAAAATTACACAAAGTACCACATTTAGAAAATAACAAGAAGATACATTTTTAATAATATTTTAAAATTATTCAAGTGTAAAAATGACATAAAAAATAATTTAATAATATATATAATAAATACACTAATAAAAATATTGATGTGGATGATAATGGGTATTCGAGAGTATAGTGAAATAACTTTGATTCTTCATTACAATGTATTATAATTATTTTTAATTTTTAATGTGAAGAAAAATATTTTATTACAAAAAAGTTAATGAGTAAACATATGATAACAGAAATTAACTTTTTTATTATGTGGTTATTAAATTATTTCATTCAATGGAAATGTTTTCACTGATAATCATGAATAAAATGAAATTGAAACATAAACTGTTATTTTTTTGGTAACAATTGAGTAGCATCACCTATGAATGATGTAAATGAATTGTTACATAAAATATTATAAATAAGGATTTATTAATGATATAATATGTTATCTTTCATCATAATCACTATTTTGAATAATTAATGTCGATAAAACAACATGTTTCTCGAATAAGGATGTTTTCTATTGAATCATTAACCTGAATTACTGAATTTTTTGTATATATATTTAACATCCAATATAAAAATATTAAATGAAATTTATTTTTTCTTAAGAACCATTTCATGTTTTAATACCTCATATATAAACCATTTAATTCATTTATTTTAATGATTTTCATAATTATTTAATAACATCTTTCTAGATAAGGTGTTTTTAGGATGCTTGACATATAATTTTAAAACACACTCTATTCATTAACCCTAGTCATGGAGTTCATTGCTAAATCATATAAAAATAATAACATGAAGTTTTTTTATCATTTTAATAAATCACTATTAATTTAAAAACAAATGATTAAATATTTTTTTGTCAAACGAACAACGTTATAATCATTGAGTTGGTATACCATACATATGATGATTAACGTTTCCATTTTCAACGATTATAATGGAAATAAGGTATGACATATATTATGTTATTATAAAGATAAATTTATATTATAAATACTATTGTTTTTATATAAAATAATATATATAATCAATTTCATTCATTAATATAAAAAATTGCATCTCCTTGCAAGGTGTTAGTCTGTCACACAAACGAATGATCTTATAACTTATTACAACATATGTTAAATTATGAAGGAATATGATACGTTACATTTAAATAATTACTAATATATAATAAATATAGTAATAATAAATTAAATATATCATCAAGAACCTCCATGTTTGTTAATTATGTAAAATGAGTTACATCATCCAGAAAGTAAGTAGTATATTTTAGACACAACAATGGTTTCATTTCCCATTTGATGGAAGAAGATTTCGATTTAAGGCATAAACATAATAAAATAACTAATTGGAATATGTAATAAATTTATTATATTATATTATCATTATTGTATAATATTTTCAATGGAATTAAAAATAAATAAAACAGATATGCTCGGTAAGAATGCTACAACTTCATTGGACCACCTCTTTAGGATTATACATTATGCCTACCAAGATTGAAATTAAAATTAATAAAATAATTATTGGGAAAGGAAAGATATTTTGTTGAGGTATATTCTTATTTTTTAAAAAACCAAATGGTTTTTTAATTTTTTAATGGAGAAGAGAGGTGAGTACTTTCACATGGGTGGAAGAGTTTCATTATAATAAATACACAAAACTATTCAATACTGGGAAGCCAATCGAAAGTGTGGTGACCAAGAAATTAATATAAATTCATTATTAAAGGATGGAAAGGGAAGAAAAACTTCTAAACTAATAAAAATAAACATGTTTAAAACTTTTTATAAAATTTACTTCTACAATTACTAATGTTTACCCTTGTAATTTTTTTCCATGGTGTATATTTCCATATAGTAGTTAATATTAATTATAAACTACAAACAATTTGAAATTATTATATAATATAAATTATTCTGATTCAAAATATTTTATACATTTTATTCAACTAAAATAACATAATTTTAAGTAATTTAATTTTATATTAATCTTATATTTCTTTTAAAAATATGTATTTTGATTAAATAACTTTTTTAATTAGAATATGTTCATATAATAAATATATGAAAAATAATCAAATTTAAATTAATATAAGTTAATATTTATAGATATTCAAACTATAAATTTAATTTATATATTTATCTATTCTTGTTTTATGTTATTTTTATTATTAGGAAAACATTGTTCAATTTAAAAAAATTCAGAAAATTGTGTTTTAAAGATTAAACATAAACATAAATAAAACTCCTAAATAAATATGATTTAAATATAAATTATTAGATTAAATATAAATGAATAATTCTTATTTTTCATTGAAATAAAATTAAATTAGTTATATTACTTGTAACACCCCAAGCTTCTACGATACATTTCTCTTGGAATAGTATAGTAGTGTGTGTTATACGCAACATCGAGTTCTATCACACACTACAACCAATCAAACAAGCCATTATGAATAGTAATACATAATTTTTGAAATTTTATAAATTTTATATCTCAAAGTGGACTTCATTTTTGGATTCAGAATATCGAATTTTTCCTATTGTGAAATTTTGGTACTTTTCAGATAACTTTTATATTTGGATGAATAGTGAAAATTACTAAATTTCAATTAAAAACAACTTTTTTAATCATAATAATTAATAGTGATAAAATATGAAATGGAGTTTTTATAATGTATATTTAGAATATATTTTTACCATTTAATACAATGTTGGTCGTTGGACATACTTTCACAATTAAACCGGACATAAACAAATGTCAATCTTTTGATAGTTATTATATCCAAAAAACACGCTTTTTGTTTTGACAGCAGAAATTAATTTTATATTAATTTCTACCACTTATGTGTTTTGAATATGGAAAAATGGATTCCATATTTTGAATGAAGATGTACAAATTGTGTAAATAGGTAAATTTTATTTTTACACATTTTGAATAATTACTTCGGTAAATATTTTATGTACAATGGTTAATGGGTAAATCCGGTAAATAAGGGTAACAAAATAATATTATAATAATATTTAATTGCCCTAAAATGTGTACTAACCTTATTGGGGGATACATGTCCGACCTTGGGCATCTTTGGGTCGATTTTGGGTCCCCATGAAGCCACTTGGAGGTGATAGGAACATTTATATTAATTAAATTAATGTAAATACAAAAATGACACAAGCTTATATCTTTTAGAAAAACAATTTTTACATAGGGATATATATGTTGGATTTGTGATTATAAATATTCATTAGAAAGGTAAAAATATTTCCTACATCATGGTAGTTTTTGAAATAATTTTTAAAAATTCTATAAATTAAATTATTTATGACACAATAATGATGTAGTATTTACCTCAATTATAAATGATTTAAATAAATAAGATTGTAATGATTAAAATATGATTCAAAACATGTCCAATACATATTGGTTGATTATATTTCGACAATTAGTAAATTTATCTTTGGAAATAATTATTTTTGGACCATTAGAAATCGAATATTATTATATTATAAAATAATATTTTCACTCTTTTTAAAAGATCCCCTCCTCTCCCATATAAAAAGAGACCACTTCTAACCAATTCCTCACACATCTAATGCCATTTGGCACGTCCAAAATCAGCCCACCTAAGATCCCTACATCCCTCTTATTTTCTATGAATCCTAACTTTACGCCAAAGGCACTTCAAGAAGTCCTTTGGTTCAAACCAATGTGAGTTACCCAAATTAAAGGTTACAATTTCTCTTAAATTGTTTTTCTTTATTTTGCTTCTCCAACCCCTAAACACATTTTATTTACATTCTTTTATAACATCACCAGTATCCTTATTATACTAAGATGTTGTTATAAGAAGGATTCAAACTAAACTTACATACACCTACATCTAATGGATGAAGAAAATAATGTTTCTGTGGATGGAAAACTAACGCCTCACGAAATGATGATTGTTCAATTACATATTACCGCATATCATGTTGGACATTATGATGGAACTATAATTAAATATGATATTAATGATATTTATTTTATATGTAAGTTTCTATAATTCCATTTTAAATCAAACTATTATTCATTTCATGTTTTATATACATACAAAAATTTCATTTGAGGAAGTGCGGACTACCGCCCCCTCAAAGTGATATGACATGTTCATACAATACATAAAACTTACAAAGGATAGTGTTAATGATCTTATGTAACATATATAAAATATTATATTATAATGGAATAATAATATACCTATGTATAATTTGGTTTTTAGTCTTTTAAAATGAAAAATGAAATGGATGTAGCGTTCGTGCGTACGTATGGAATACCGTCTCCACAAACGTGATGAGATTTATTCTCCATTGTATCAATTAAAGTATTGTTCTCATTTGATGGTTAAAAATAAATTTTATAGGATTAATATCATTCTTAATATTAATAATATACAACCCATCCTTTAAAAAACATGATTTATGTAACCAATCATATAAGGAGAAATAATCGGTTAACACCCGAAATGACAATAATATTAAGATATTATTAATAATGAAATGTTAAAACAAAATATATGATATCATATTGATGTATATGATTATTGTATAATTTAATAAAAGATATTTAACTATTATACATGATTCTAACATACAATCTACTAAGGAAAAGTACAAGGTAAGGGTTTACTTCACAATCTCTTCCTTATCTGAGGTTGCTTATACTTATTTATCTATTGGGGCCTCGTTAGCAACCACATCCATGTTTCATAAAAATTTCTTTAATTTTTTTTACAATTCAATAGAAAATGGGTTAATATCATTTATACCCTCATACACTTTGGAAAGGAATCTTTCCGTCTTTTTCAAAATAAGGTACTTTTCGACATTTTCGACAAAATTAAGGTATGAATGTTTTTTTAACATATATGGTGGGTGTGGATATTTTCCGTTGTTGTAACTTCTTCGAAGATTCCCATACAAGACTATAAGGATATATTCAAAGTAAAGGTTTTGTTTTATAATTATGTGACTTTTAAATGATATCAAAAAGGAGATATTTCTCTCAAATAGATTGGATTTCATCTATGTTAATATCTTTTGATGGATTTTAAGCTTATTTGAAGTTGTTTCATTATTATACAAAACATCCATATTGTATTTATGGTTATGTTGTATTTTTGACTGTGGTTGTGTTATTTTTATACCATTCATAGTTTATGAAGAAAATAATGACATTTCTTATGCTAGTTTTAATACAAATATTTATGTTATGTCTAAACATTTTCATATAAGGAATGCATTGGACTTATTATGTGACAGGTGGAGCCAGCTATAGCTCCTCGATGCATCGATATTTCTAATTAGGAAAACTAGTGTCTTGGCACATGGCCTTGAAAAATTATTATTTTTAGTGTTCGCATAAAGCATTGACTATGTGGTTATGATAGTCTGTCCTTATGCATTCCCTTATTGCGAAAGTGGTTATTGATATTGCATGTGATTATTAGATTATTTGAATATACATTTGAGTATGTAAATGGAATTATTTGATTTTATCTTTTCTATATTTTTTCTGAATTTAAAGTATAATAATGCTTTTCTTTTAGTTATACATTGCCTTTAATGTTTTTGTTAATTATGAATGTTTCCTCTATATTGTTATCCTTACTGAGCATTTGATCTCACCCCATTCAATGTATGATACTTTCTGATCATGCCAATTATGTAATAATTCACCGAATCTGGGTAACTGGGGTCACTGTGTTTCATTACATAAAAATTATTCCATTTGGTAAAAAGATATGTTTGTTTACCCAGAATGGTTATTTCCCACTACTATCTGAAAAAAATATTTTATGAAAAAATTAAAAATAAGTAATTATTGAGAATATTATTTAACAATAATATTAATTTTAAGAAAAAAACATTTATAAGAGTATAACATTTAGTTATTTCATCTGTTTAGAAAAAGCATTTATAATCATTTTTTGAAGACAATGTTATTTTAAAAATAAATACCTTTTTTAGTAATTCAGTTATTATTTAATAATCTTTTATAAATTAATTATCACAATTATATATATTTCAAAAATAATTTATCTTATTCATATCCACTAATCTAACAGATAGGTTATAGTAATCGTATTTAAATAAAATAAATTTAATAATATGTCTTAATTTGTTAATCATAGTTTTGTATGTAATATATGTCAAAATAGAAATCATATTTTAAAAATAAAATATCCTAGATTCTAATAAAGTTATTAAATTCTGGTCCCTTATTATAATCACAACTAAAAAATAAAAAATATTCTCTTTCATAGGGTAGTGTAAGCCCATGTAAAAAATCCCTTTTTAGCTCCCTGTTATTTTCTACACAATAATGTATCTAATGAATCATGTATCTCATCACATTCAACCAATTCATTTTATTTTGAATCCATGAGGGTGTTCATAAACATCTTCAGTATTATTCATACAACCCAAGAAAACTATGGATATCTATTAAAATGGTTGGTATAATCAATTGTTGAATAACTTATATCATTCTGAAATATACTATATACATTAAATATAGATTATGTGAACCATGAATAATATAGCCTAAATAATAAATTAACTAATGGAACGTTAGAATAAAACATTTATTTTTATAGGAAAATAAATAGAATACTCCAATGTTCTTCAGGCTCTTACATTCTCTCTATATATATTATAATATTCATTAGAATGGCTACAAATAAATGGATCAAGTAAATCCTTAAAGACACTATTCATTAAATACATGAAGATAGAATTACATTGTTTTGTAAATATACAACCACTATAAATTCATATTGACCATAAATCAAACTTATTTTTATCTTAAGTGTATCAATATTCATGACCCTCAACTAATGATATCTTGAATGAAGTTCAATCAAAAAAAATTATTGGTTTTCACATAGCTGATCAAACAATTCATAAATATTGGGTGGATAGAACACGATCTTTATTTTTATCTTGTTATGTTACTGATAGTAAATTCAAGGTTACATTGACCCATATTTTTTTCTTATAAAAAATTATAGGGTCACACTTGGTGATAGTCTAGTGTTTATTAATCACTAATAAATATTAACATGGATTTTCTTCATTAATTCCAACAATTCAATTGGTGGAATTCTCTATAGTGTTAATGAAATAGGTTTAATATAATTTATGGTTTCTATTGATTAAAATTCACTATTTAGGTGAAAGCATGGAAGTACCTCATTAATTTAATCATTATAATCAAGATAAATACTCATATCATTGATTTTGAGTTTCTCTTTAGCCGTGATAGATAAACATAACTCCTCGATAGGATCTATGATTCATATAATTAGAAAAACATCCATTTTATTTTCATATCCATCCCAACACAATAATATGGGTATAAGAAGATTTGAAACATCTATTGTGGCTTCATTTCATTAGATATTGATATATAACATCAGTAAAACCGATGTTTCATTTTTAATTTGTTGTCAATCACAATTTTAAACGGTATTAATACATTACTAGAATGTTAATGATACTTTATTGAACAAGGATGATATTTATGACAAAAAAGTTCTACCCATGGATGGAGAATAAATCGTAGTAATTATATTGAAGATATGTAGATACTAACCATTTCAAAAGAATGATGAATTCAATTATATAAAAAATGTTTATACCTCTAAGTCAGATATAAAAAATTGATGATATATTTATCAAATATATCAATTTCTTAATTGGATGTTTTTATCAAGTGTTATTCTTTATCATATTTTATTCTTGAAGATAAACTCATGGAACATGTTAATTTTATATTTTGGAATTTATTAACATAACATTGTCTTCTTCAAATGTTATTTCTAAACATGAAGGTAATGTTGATTGAATTTTTAAAAAGTTGTCTAAATGACAAAGTTGTAGAAATTAGTTTTCTATGTTCATCTCTCATCTTATAGAGAGTGATCATTTGAATCTAAGGTAAATATAGGTAAAGAAGTTATTTTATATCTTCATTAAATGTGATTGAATGTAATATAATTGTTCTAGTAAACAATTATTCTCAACAAAATGATGATTCACATATTATTGTGATTTACGGAATACATGAATTTAACACTCATCTCAAATATTTTATATGATATTGTTTCATTGAAGAAAACCAATAAATGCTAGAGCTGATTAATAGAGAATGAATTTAGAATCATTTTACGATAGCATGAAGTTTATATTATTGAATTATTAAATATTAAAAGGATTTCATAGAAATAATTATGTTACATGATAATTATTTGTCTTTTCATGAATTTTAAAAAAAATGAATATTTGAATCTATCTCATCAATATATAGAAATTTCAAGTGATTCAAAAAATCATTTTATTTCATGTAATAGTTTCTTGTACATTAAAAAAATTAATGATAATTGTTGTTTTAAGGTGTCCTATTCATATTTCGAAAAGGAATTAATTTCATGAATGCGTTGGAGTTTATGAATTCAAAGATGGTTAAACATGTGTAATATCATTGGAGTTGTATGATTGATATGAGTTTCACAAAAAAATGTTATTTGAACTAACAAATTATTTATGAGATAATTTGTTTTACTGAATCAATAAAATTTATATGTTATTTTTTTGATAGAATGGAATTTTTTTCAAAAGGTGATGTTAACTCGGTAGAGTTATGTGGACCTAGATTGTTACACGTTTGGTTAGTGTTATGTAATCCAGTTGTGAAATGTTTCATTTTCAACTATAATGTTTTTTTACTCCACCACCCACATTTTTTTATGAGTTTATATTCATGAAATATCAAAAAATTTATTTGAACCATAGTCCCATAAAGGTATTTTATATTGTAGAGCACTCAAGCACACATGGTTCGTGAAAATTCATCCAAACTAATCTTAGATTCAATTAGAATGTATCATGTTTATATATTGAACTATTATGATTCATAATATATTTATTCATATGTGAAATATGATTATTTTGGGACAATGAACATTGAATAATCATATAGAGTTTAACATTAGTAAACGTTATAATAAATGATCTGGTTTTCAGAAACATTAGGAATTATGTGAATGTGATGAGTTATGCAAATGAGAATGTGTATGATTTTAATGTATAGTTTTGGGCAGATTAGATTATTTTTATTTATAACATGATAAATATAAAACATTAAATATACATTTTAATTGATTATTTCTTTTAGGAAGCATCGAATAAAGAGTATGAATCATGTAGAATACCTTGATGATCTGGGATAAACCATTTTGTCTAAAATATAATAATGATATGTAAAATTATATAAATAATATATGTAATTTTATTCTATCTGTGTAGTAGAGTGAATAAGATGTAGTGTTCCACTTAGGTGATGATAGACCAAACCCTAAACCTTATAAAAAAAATTAGATGAATATAGTAACTATAGATAGAGAATTGTATCATCCAAACCGGTACTAATTTTTTAGAATCTTGTATGACCAACATAATGTTGAAATATGATCTTTGATGAATAAGTTATTGGTGAACCAAATTAAAATACTCAGGCCCCATGTATCTTTTAAATTATTGTATATTTTTTATTGTTTCATTTCATATTTCATTGAGTTTGAGAATTTTATTTTATTCTTTACAATGAGAGAATAAATAAACTAAATGAAGAATAATATCTTTCCAATAAAATTTTTAAATATATCCATCACATTGACCCTACCTCCCCCATATGTTTTTTAGTTTGAAAAGTGGTATGATATAATAAATAAATTGACCTCTTGTTCACACATTGAAAATTTTATTTAATTATTTACATGGAAACTATGATGAAGCCATAATTTTTTATGTCAATAACTTTTATGAATTATAATAAGAAATTTTAATGTTCTTTCAATCCTATTGGGAATATATTATGAAATATATATGAACAGTTCCCAATTTTTTTAGAATAGTAATTAAATTTGAAATGTAGAAATTAGTAATATATTCAATATTTTTTTTTCTGATTATAGTTGTAATAAAATAATTTGTTTAGATAAATCTCTTGAAATGTAGAAGATCATAAAAACTGTTTATTTTAAACTAAATAATTAATGATGTTTTTAAAATGTACCTAAAAAAACATTACAAAATTTTACAAGAATAGATCATTATAAAAAATTGTAAATTAATAAAAATAACCAGAACATGACCGATATGAGATCAGATACACATATCAATGTGAATGATTCTAATTCAATTATTTTCTATGATGTTAAATATACTGTTGAATTCTCCGGTAAATATATTAATGCATGTCTCCTACAAAAACTAAAAAATTACATATAGGGTATTGCAGAAAAAAAACCGCATAATTTTTATATATAGATACAACAGGTTTATATAAGAATATTAATTACATAAAATAATGGTCTATGTGAGGATTTTATTAGCCCATTTCTATTGAATCATTGACAAACGAAAACTTTCATATGTGTTTAACATTATTTCCCATCTAATTCCTCACAACATTCACCCTTATTGTACATAATAGGCAAGAAATTAATTTTCATATCATATGGATATGAAACATTTGAAAAGATAAGCTTATATGCAAAATAAGGTAAATAAGGGAGATATCAATGATGACATATGCATTAATGAGGTTAAGGGTATGATAAAATGAGTATTGAATTTGGAAATATATATATATATATATATATAATCTTATCTCATAATCAAGTTTCATTTAATAAAAAATTGAGTTTAATAATACATAAATCATAATGAAAAAAAAGATCATGATTCATGAGAGCATATTATTCCCTTAAGTCATAATGGTGTGTCACACACAAAAGAATATAAAATCATTTATTTAGTAATCATGGATCACATTCCAGAATATCATAGAGGGTTGGATTCAATCCTTCATCCATTGTATTTTTCAAGGTTTTCTTAAAAGACTATCAAAGTGCACATAGTCACTTACTGAATATGGTTCACTCCTCATTCCATTCAATTTTATGTTATAGGAAATTTTAATTTAAAAACTAAATAGAAGAAATATATATATATATATATCCAAGGGATCCCTAATAAAATAATGAAATTTATAAAAATTTCCTGCACATTATCATAAAATTCCCATAATATCATAATTCAAGAAAAAATAATTGGTTCTATAAACAGTTAAACATATCATAACGTTTTGAAAAGAAACATTTTATGTAATAATTTTATCACAGAATAAAATGTGGAAAAGAATTGAGTTTCATGATTATTATATCTTCATAATCATAAAATATCAAGATAAGTTTTATATATTGTATCATAGGATTATATACACATTATGACAAAATAAACAAGAAAGAAATCCATCATAAATGAAATATTAATTTAATAGATTACTTGTAACATTTTAGAAGAAATAGATATTTTAATAAAAATTAGATTATTTTAAAGATAAGAATTTATGAATTAATAAATAAATTTTTTTAAATGAAAACATACTTCTAATAACTAAATTAATATAAAACCCCATTAATTTTTAGGGTGATGATAAATTCCGTTCCTGCGGTCTATGTTTATTAAATCATTCTTTTCCCACTTTTGTAATGAAGTCCAAAAGTATCGTGTTTTGAAAAGAATAATAATAACACTGTAAACAATTTTATTAAAATAATAATGAATAAAAATTAATATTAACAATAATATTATGATACTGTAAAAATTATAGATATCATTTTTATAAAACACTGATATGGGAGAATAATAATTTTTATTCATAATATATAAATAAATTTTTTTCCCTTAAGGATAACAATTTAGCATCATTAGATCAAAAATAGATGAATATAAGTGGAAATATTAAATCCATAAAAATAAATAGATGGGAATTCATGAGTATCTTTAGTGGTATATTATAATTTATCATCATCCTAAAAATAATCATAAACAATCCAAATTAAAAATGAAATTTTAGCATAAATCCAATACCG
Organism: Viscum album; assembly: GCA_963277665.1. Taxonomy (NCBI): domain Eukaryota; kingdom Viridiplantae; phylum Streptophyta; class Magnoliopsida; order Santalales; family Viscaceae; genus Viscum; species Viscum album. The sequence goes on along the minus strand of OY728133.1, from coordinate 1,635,747,027 downwards.
TTTTGGTAACCTATAAATCATAAATCCAAATAAGAATTTTTTTTATTAAATATTAAATTTTAATTATAATAATTATATTCATGATATAATATATAAATGGTTCTCTGTAAATAACTCATAAATATATAGGTTCATAACATAACATATGACATAAAGAAGTTAATTGGAGACAAAAAACACTTATCAATTTGGTGATCTGTGAATCCAAACCACATAAAGAATATAAAATTAGATTTAGTTTTAGTTAATAATTATTATTCATGATCAAAACCCAAATTTTATTAATATTTTTTTATATACAATGAAATCAAATGGTGAATAAGGCTCATGTCCCATGAAAATAAATGAGAGACTATAAAACCTTGAAACTTTTGAAATTACTAAATAAACAAACATGAAATAGATTAAAATAAGTACACATTAAAATAACAATAATTATATATAGAATCATAATATATTCAATTCAGGTTCAGTATATAAACCACAATAAAAGAGTCATGTGTAAAATATAACATATCTCTCAGTAAAATAATTGGGATAAGAGAAATCTCTTACCCCAGGTTTTTCTAATATTTAATGAAACTAACCTCATATATAAAAAACAATAATATATTATATATATTAAAAATATTAATTTTAATAACTATTTTATATTATGTAATCCAATCAAAAAAATTCAATTCCAATTTTATAATAGATACTTATTAAAATCATCATTTGCAAGTGTTAATTATATCATTTTGATAAGACTTTTGGTTAGGCAAATTTGGTATTTAATATATTGTCATGGAACTATAATCTCATAAATTTGAATCAATATATAAATATCATATATATTTATTATATATATACATATAGATACATTGATAAAGGTTTGATATGGGAAATGCAAATTATATCATTCATGTGGAGGGTAGGATATACGAATTCATGAATGTAGATTTCATAGTTTGACTAAAACAATAATAATTAAATAATAATTAAACATTGAATAATAATTATTATATTACAAATATCTTATATATTGATTTATTACATACTTAAAAACATCCATGTTATGTGAAAAAAAAATAACATCACCTCGTGAATGTGGTATCCCACACGTACATATTAGTGATGCTATCATTTTCAAATGAATTGGAGTATAAGAAGGAAGATATTATATTGTGATTATAAAATTATAATTATTTCACAAATATTATATATATTGTATTTTATTGTTTCTATAGACACCAAATTATAATTTTTGGTAAAAAAACATTTCACTGTTGCATGGAGAAGATATGTTTTCAATATGTAATAATGATGTTATCTCTTTTTGTAAGATGTATAACCAATATAGAATGGTTATACCATAATAATAATAACATATAAATATATTTATAATATTGTATTATTTGATTTACTATGAGTATAATATATTTATATATGGTAGAATAAGAAGTAAATTTGATAGAATTATTAATGATGATGTTGTATTCTTCGATAGACTTCATTTATATCTCATCATAAGGGTCTTAATGTTGGAATTTTAGGAATACTATATTCTATAGAACAAGGATATAAATTTTTAAATGTGCAATATATATTTTTTGGGGGTTGTTGGATCTAATTGTTGTAAAGAAATTCAGATATAGTATCATTTTATAAGAGAGGAGAGGGGAAGTCCTGTAATTTTGTAAATTTTTAAAATATAACAAATTATATTTTATAATAAATTGACTATATATTATAATATTTGTAATAAATTATTATTATTATTCAAAACTCTCACATCAAATATTTTCCTTGCAAATTTATGATTTGTTTTGACCCTTGTCCCTCATTTTTAACCCTTACATAATTCATTACATAATTACCGTAATTTCAAATTTTATACCATTTAAATGTCAATGATGTACCCATAAAAGTAAAGAAGAACAATAAATGAACACTGGTTTATTTAGGTAGCATTATAACATTATCCAGGCAGAATATGTTATTTTTCTGAAATTTGAAAAATTCAATGAAATATTATTCAGCATAGAATATCATTAATGTGATATTTTTACCATAATCAATTAATTTTATGTTTAAAACACCATGAATGTAATGGAATTAGAAAATATTACATTAATAATATACTATTATTCATTTTTTATAAAATTTAGTGGAATACTTTTACTCACCTATGAATATTAAATTTTTTAAATTAATTAAAATTATTTTTCTGCTATTTTATCAAGATTTATATAGGTAATGTGAAATACAATTTATTTCTTCATTAAAAATAAGTAATTAAAAATTATCAACCAGAATAGAAAAAATATATCTATAGTTCAAATAAAATTTTAGAAAAAAACATTTTTTTCATGATAGAAATTTATTATAGATTTTAGATGAATGTGACATTTTTTAAATTAGATTTTATATAAATATAATGAATATTTATATAAAGTAGAAATGGAACCTATTTTTTATAGTTATGAACATAGATGTCAATGGTACAAAATCATTCAACTAGTAGGATAAATTAATTATTTAGGGAAACTTTAAATCTATATCCCAAATTATTAAACTATATTTTCTCATTTTACCCTAATTGAGCTGTCAAATATTTATAATGATTACTATTCCTGATGACCAAAAAAATTATCTTACATAACAAATTGGAATATCAAGATTTTAAATATAGAATTTTTTTATCAAATTTATTTCATAGAAGTTGAAGAAATTTATTTTAATATGATTTCATAAAACGTAATGAAATAATAATATTTGAAAAAATATGTTTTTAAGCATAGAAATTATATTATTTCCAATTTTATAAAATGGATGGTACAAATAGATACAAATATATTATTATAAATTAAATGATTCATATGAAACATAAAAAGAGTAAAATAATTATAATTTAACATTCAAATAAATTTATTTAATGAATATAAATTAATGTATTTGAAAGACCAGTATTTTAATTATATAATGAAAAATAAAACATTTCTAAAAATAACATATTTTTAGAATATTTTTAGTTATATATGAGGATTTAAAAATTTTGATCATTTTATAATGTATAATTTCTTAAATATTCAAAAATTTGTTACAATTTCTATATAGAAAAAGTAAGAATATAATTTTTGGAGAAAATTAACTTTTGAAGAATAAAATTACTTCAATAAATATATTGTTCGTTATTCTTATAAATAAATATATATTTTTTTGTGTAATATAATTATAAAATTATAAATTCACTCATATTTGTACCCAAAAATTCTACTACTATATTATAATAATATTTTAATATTATAAGATAATTTTCTGAAAGCTGGATGTTGATTATAATCCAAGATGTCAAGAAAAATATTATTGTAAAATATTTTTTTTGATAAATTGTCTTATAATTTAATATACCTCAACATCAATATTTTATAATTTCCATAATAGTTTCAATAATTAATAATACTAATTTTAATCCTAAATTATACAAATGAATAATAAAAGTACATTTAAAAAGGGGGAATGAGAATCATAAATGATATTAAAAATAACCCATAATCGGGATCCCTTATATGGATATTATTATTATGAAGTTAAATTAAAGAACTATAGAATAAAATTAGTGAAAAATTAATAATGGATTGAGATTGAATATATATTGATGTGAAGGATAAAAAACATATATTCATATATTTGTGAGGGGACCAGAGACCATCGATTCCAAAAAAATGAAGTTAAAAGTTTAAAATTTTAATTTGAAGTTATTTTTATTTTATCGTTAGTGAATAAATTTTTTATTGAGATATAATATAATTTATTTACATAATATTTTTCTTATTTAAAAGCATGAAATTATCATTTTGTTGCTCTTCTATTAATTTAAACATCATTTTTATTCCAAAAAATTAATGTTCGTGATAAAAATTTATTTATTTAATTAGTGAAATTTACATTTAATTCATCATAATATTAAAAAAATAATGTGAATACATTTCATCTATATTAAAAATATTTATCAAAAACAAAATGGTTAGCACATGTTACGTAATATTGATAAATGCATAAAATAACAACAATAACACCCAATTGTCATATTAATCCATTCCAAATATAGATAACCATAGAATAATTCAAAAAATGTTTGAAAAAATAAAAAAATCAACATATTAGAAACAATTAAAATATATTCCAATAATTATCTTACAATTTATCCTCAAACAATGTACAATGCCTCTTAATTTGACTCAAAAAACATATGTATATCTGAATCCAATATTCATTATAGAAAGTAATAATATCCAAAATCATTATAAAACCTCATTGAAAATGTATATTCTTTAAATAATTTAATCTACCCAAACTATCTAATATTACATAAATATACAAATTGAATGAACATCACAAAATATAAATAATATTTTCCTAAAATCAATAATCAATTTAATGTTCATGAATACTATCAAATTTTTACATTCTTCTATTTATCCCAACAAAATATTGTTATATCAAGATCAAGAATATATTAACAGTTATATTTCCACCTATCGTCTCTTCTCAAAATATATAACCTTTTCTCTAGATCACATTATTTGTTTATCAACACCATTAAACATATTGTAATAAATTATGCAGGTAAATAAACTAATAATGTTATTGATATAATTACATTAATAATAATAAATATATAAAATTATTCTCTAATCGTAATTAAAAAACACATCAATCACTCTAAAAATTACATATGTCATTTAATGGGATTCATCATCTTATTCCATATATCCTCCTTCATTTCATATAAGATGATTTTTATCTTCAATAATGAATGTAAATCTATTACCCTTACAACATTTTTGATCTACATTTTATTCATTCAACTTTTGTCATTGATTCATATAATTTAGATATATTCAAAATTTTAAAAATTTCAATAATTTATTATTCTTTAAAAAATCATTATATAATCCATAACATTAGCTATAGTTTTTCCCCTATAATTTCATTCTCTATATATTTATTTTCCACACTTAATACATGTTTTCATTCAATTAAAGCATTCCCCAAAATAATTTTTTCAACATACTCAACATACAGGTAGCTAAATTTTCTCCACTCTCTGATATTTACAAAACGTCATTTCTACCTTATTTTTTCTTTCTTGAATATCACCCATGTTTATATTGTTAATGTTATAATCATGTAGACGATTTAGAATAATCATAAAGTTTCAAAATTTGGATCCCATTAAAATTTTTCTCCCATATATAAAATAAATCCATTATATTGCACATCTATCATTAACACAATTATTTAAAGTTATGAAAATTTAGTAGAATTTGAAAATTGTTCGAGAAACAACAATCATAGTGGGAATCCATATAATCTTGGAATTATTTTAAAAGATGTCCAAATCAAGATAACTTATTTAAAATATATGATTCAATAGTTTAAACCAGTGTCATCCATATCATCATCCATTAATGTACTACATAGATGTTCATAAATAAAACTTTTATTATCAAAATAACATCATCCATGAGTATCAAACTATGTTTGTCATAAGGGAACACTCACTATGCACCAAAAAGTCCCTCGATATAAATTCAGCTTACTATTTTTTGGGTTTATAACCCATAAATGAATATATGACCAATCCAAATTCATTTGTAGTATATTTATAAGGGTTTTCCTTCATAAACCACCCTATTTTCATTTAAAAATACATAAGATGTTCTCTTATATAATGGATTATCAAAAAAAATCTCACTAATGTTTCTCAACATAGTTTTTAGATGATAATTAAAAACTTCCCTAATACCAACTATAGTGAACTGTAGTTTTCATACATAAAATATTATTTTATATTAATTGAATATTAATAACATAATAAAATTATTGATGTTTCAATCATAGTAGTCTAGTACATTTGGAAACATAGATACAAAAACAACATGTTTTTATTACTTCCACATTATCCCCCACTTGGTTTTTCACAAACTATACCCTTTATAAACATAACATTGATGAACTTTTTCGTTATATACTAGATAAGTTAAATAAAATAAATGGTGATATCACATTCCAAATAAGTGTATACAATGAAGATATCTATGAATAAAATAATGATACGTGTATGAGAACCCAAGATGAATAGTTTAAAACAATTTCAAGAATATAAAAGATCTTAATCCTGTTTCATGGAATATATAATTGATATTTATAAGACATGAATCATTATATATTCAAATTTATTGCCATATGATGGAATAATATTTTTATTAGAAGTATTTTTATTTATTACACTTAAGAATATAATATCATATCTTTTCTTGAGAAGGATAACATCCAATACTATAATAGTGGGTTTAGTATTATAAAAATTCCATCATATTCATCAAGTTCCACTTACATTAAAATCATAGTGTAGTGATTCCCATACTAAACTGGGTTCACTCTACATTCTAGTCCAATTTATGTCATGAAATATACAACATTAACCAACGAATAAAAGGGATATATATTTTCACAGCCCGTTCCCTAAGTCCTATGTAGTGATTACACTAATGTTGACTTCTGTTGGACTAGGGTTGGCGACTAGAACCGGAAATATGTATCCCCAAAACTCGAAGAAATTTCCTTTACATATATAAAAACACATATTCTAAGAACACAAAAAGATGAATCCATGAAGTAAAAATATTCTAGTAATAGAGTGTACTGGAAGTAATGGGGATGAAATACGAGACCAACTGAAAGATACAACACAAAAGAAAACAAAAAATATCTCCTGAGAACATCAACCATGGATCCTACCTTAATGGTATGTACAGGTCATCTTAAAAGCACTCCACATCAACTAGTCATATCATTGTACTACATTGTCCTGGAACATATATTCCCAAACGAGCTGATCATCATCTTCACAAGACACAACAAGATTTGAGTGAAGCCCGTATAGGGGTGAGTATTACAATACTCAGTAGGTACCCGGAGACTCCTGAATGTCTCTCAAAATTATACAATGGAAAACCAAATAGTATTATGTGAATCACAAGTCAAAAAGAAAAATACTTATCTCAAACAGATATAACATAAGTATATATGTATTGATGATTAAACATAAAACAAGACCATGTTATTCTGCCAAGGGTTATGCAGCCGATCCACAAAAGGTCATTCGATAATGATCCGAAAATGATCTAACGGTGTTGATCTAAACACAATTTCTAGGTGCAGATCCACAGAAGATCCCATGCAACTAATCCATACAAGATCACTAGGTGTTGATCCAATTAATATTGTTACGTGATGATCCACACTATGTCACTATACATTCATTCATGTCTCTGCCAGCCACTAGATTCTTATACATAGTATTCAAGATTCTTTGTGGATCCCCTCCTCAAGTCATCGGTCATATTTGAACTAGATAAAAGTCCAGTGAATAAGTGACCCAATTATTTTTCATTTCATATGCATTCCAACACAATAGAAGGCACACCATTCGGTTTCCCTGTCTGAGAGTTATATAAATTTTATTGTTGAGTGCCTAAATGGATTCATGAATGATCCAACCTGACTGTAATAATGAATTATTCAAAACACATGTAGACTATCTCAAAAGGAATGTCTCATACCGAGGATTCCAAATCCATTGATAGTTCTACAAAGAGATGTCTTGTATGAAGATAGTTCCTTTTAAGAGAAATTGGGCTATACAGGGTCTGAGTTTGATCTGACCAGGTCAGACCGACCCAACTCGACCATCCTGGCCCGACCCGACCTGGTTCCAACTGACCCACACTGTCCAGGTCTAACCTGACACATCCTGAACTGAATTGGCTATGGTGGGATCAAACCACTAGGTAGTGTACCGGCCTGGCCCACAGGCAAGGCGTGACCCTCATGAGGGGTCACGTGGCCCCCCATCACAAATTTCTAAAGCGATGTACATCTCTTCATCCTGTAGTGCCATGTGGCACCACCTATCTGCCTGTGGGACCACCAATGTGCAAGTCATCCTCTTCCATGAGTTTGATGATGTGGTCTGCACTTACGGTGTATGATGGTGTGTCGCACTTCATCTTACGTGGATGACCGAGAACTAGTAGCCCCGTTTGATCCTCAACAACTCCCTATAGATCTACCACCTTCTATGGTTGGATGGTGCATGCAACCACCTTCTCCCTCTAGTGTCGACGCACCAGTCATCGGTGCCGCTACACCGGCAGAACATTCGCAGGCCGTCGGGTGAGATCTCATGATCTGTTTTCGCTTCCAAATGCACGTACATGCATCTCGGGATTCTTCCATCGATGTGTACGCCTCAGCTTCATGATTCCATTATGTTGAAAAATCCTCCCACGAATAACACAACCAGATATCATGCAGTAGAGGGTCCTAGTCATGTTCATTTTTCTCGTTCCCTTTTCATTATCATCAAAAATTAGGTGAGATTAATTCATTTTCAAACTATTAGAATTAACTCATAAAAAATCCAACTACCATGTGAACATTTGGAAACACTGTTATTATACAGGGGGAAGTGTCCACATCCATTGATATCGCCGACATTCGTTGGTCCCGGATCATTTACAGCAACGACATCGTTCAAAACGCTATTCTTAATTGGTGGAGGACTTCACGTTATATTGTTAGAGGTTCCATAATTTTATATCAAAAACCCATTCTTGATATTCATTAAAATAGAGTACGAAACAACCATGTTGCGTAACACTAATGTTATTCATGTATGAACATCATATAATATCCCAACATCATTGTTACACAACCAAAGGGTTATTCTCTTGACTGAACCATTTTACTATGTGTCCCAACCAAGTTGCTCAATGATTAAAAAAATTGAATAAAATAACATGTGTATTTATTTTATTATTATTTCTTTGTAAAGCTATAGATTAACATCTTCATATATATTTTCCAAACAATTTTATTTTCCATAAGAGAATCTCGACCTTGTGAGTTAAACAGTTCCCTGAGATTTTAATTCTGAGAAACAGTTCAAATGTTAGAAAACACCACCAATACATTTACTGAACATATAATTACAATGTTCAAAAATCCATTTCAGGAACACCAGGACTCAGAATCAATCACTGTCAATTTTTCACAGACTCATAATAACCCCAAATTATTTAAAAAATATTATATATATATTTTTTTTAATTTACATTCCTCCCGACATAAATATTTATAATCATAAAAAGCTATAACAAAACCAAGGGTAAATCGAGGGCACTAAGCATGTATAGAAGACTCTCGCTCCCATGTGCTCTCCTAGATATTCCCATTATTCCAAAACAACTCACACTAGAGTAATCGACTGCCCATAAAGGACCCGCTAATATCGATCCTCAATCTCCACCAGGATCTCTGAAAACAATGCATTGTTGCCGATTTCCAGTTCTTCCCAGTTTATAACGCTCAATGGATCATGCATATACCTCCTCTACTTTGACACGTAGAAAACATTTTTCACGTTGTGAATCTGTCGTGGAGGAGATATATGGTATGACTCCCCGCCTACTTGCTGAGGATTTGGAATGGTCTAATGAACATTAGATATAGCATTTACCCAAGGCCAAACTTCTATAATCCTTTTTGGGGTGAGACCCATTGGAAGACATGGTCACCCTTCTCAAACTCTACCCGTCTTAATCTCGTATTAGCATAAAGCATCTGCCAGCTCTGTTTTGTCTTAATCTACTCTCAAATGATCTCTAGCATCTCAGTGAGAGGTTGTTCCAACTCTGGATCCTTATAAGCCAAGTCCAGTAGTTATGTACAGCATAGAGATGATCTGACAGGATTCTTATACAAGGACTCAAATGAAGCCATGCTGATGGTGGACTAATAACTTTTGATGTGTGAAAACTCCAACAGTGGTAGGTGGTCCCCCCATCATCGGCCAAAATCTTGGACACATGAACGAAGCATTTCTATGAATGTATATATGGTCTGCTCCGTCTGACCATCTATATGAGGATAGACATCTATGCTCAAACGTAGTTGATACCTGAATGCGTTTTGTAACCCCTTCTAATAGCAGGATGAAAAATGTGTTTTGTGATCTGAAACGACCATCGAAGACACCCATTGATGCCTAAAATCTCTTATATATTGATATTTCTCAATATCTTTACTGATCTATGCTCTCAGATGGGTAGGAAGTGGGAAGACATGGTGAGTCGTTCAATTATCACATAGATGAAATCACGGCCCCTGGAAGTACATGGTTGCCCTCTCACGATGTCCATGGATACATCATCACACTCCCAGTCTATCACCTCAAGTGGATGAGGTAATCCTGCTGGTACCAGATTTTTGTCCTTTACTTGCTGAAAAGTGATTCATTGAGAAATGAGGAACACTAGTTTCATTATCCCACGCCAAATGTACTGGCATTGAAGGTCTGTGTAAATCTTCAAAACACAAGAATGTACTACCATTGGGGATGTATGGAAATCGATAAAAACCACCTCCCATAGAATCAATGGTACCATAGTGCATATTCTGAATAGAATGACATGCTACCCATATTTATAAAATTTATCAGGGGCCTATCTGGATGATATATGAGCACGTAGGGCATTAAAGTCTACTTCAATGAGTTGTGCCTCCCTTACATGCTCATGTAGTGGGGGAGTAACAGACATAGACTATAGGTGTGTTGCTCCATTACTATCGAAAACGGATAAAAAATGATGTGGCTTTTTACTCTGTTTCCACAGACTAAAAATATACACTAGACCTCCTGCTGAGTGTGTCTGCAAATACATTTCCCATCCAATGAGTGCATACAATCTCAATGTCATCGTACTAGAGAAGCTCTATCTATAGTCAATGTATTTAGTTCAGGTCCTTCTGTTAGATGAAATACCTGAGACTCTTGTTATCATAGTAGACTGTAAAACGTTATCCCATCAAGTAGTACATCAAAATAATCATTGAAAATAACACTACAACTAATTCCAGGTCATGCGTAGTGTAGTTCTACTCATGTTTTCCCACATATCCTGATGCATAGGTGACCACTAATCGCTCATGAATAAGGACACAACCTTTTCTAGCCTTTAATGTGTTGTAGTAGAATACATACCCAACTCCCTCTTCTAGTATCCTATCTCCAGGGGATCTTTTAAACCTTTTCCTCAGCTCATAAAAACTATCATATAATCTCTCCGTCCCTTGAAATTGTTTCCCCTTATTTTTCAATGCTGAAAAGGGTGTCAAATATCAGGAAACATGAGGTATGAATCTCTAGTAATACTAATCCAATCCTAGAAACAAAGCACCTCGTTCACACAGTTGTGTGGATCCCAATAAATCACAACCTCTATCTCCACTTGATCCACTATAACTCCAGCCTTCAAGATAATGTACCCCAGGAAGGTTAGTTTCCTTTTCTAGAAATGGAACATCGACACATTTACATAAAGTTGGTTCTCTTAGAGTGTATCCAGTACTATCTGTAGGTTTGTGTCATGCTCCTCTACTGATGCAGAAAATATCAAAATGTCATCAATTAATACCACCATGAAGTGATTACGATAAGGCTGGAAGATCCTGTTCATTAGTCACATGAATACTGATTGAGCATTGGTCATGGTAAGAGAATTAACAAGAACTCGTAATGGGCATACCGACATCTGAAAGTTGTATTCTGTTTTCCCTCATCCCATACCCTGAACTGATGATAGCCTGATCTTAGGTCTATCTTTAAAAACCATTGATCTCCCTTTAGCTATTCGAATAAGACATCAATCCTCAAAAAATGATGCTTCTTCTTCCTAGTAACCTTGTTCAGGAACCGATAATCCACACAAAGCCTCATACTCTAATATCCCATTTGGAGAATAAAATTAGGGATGGCCATGGTGAAACACTAGGCCTTATTAAACCCTTCTACTACAAGTCCTCTAAATTTACCCATAACTCACGATGCTCCACATGAAGCCATCCAATAAGGTAGTCCGATATTATCCTCTAGAGAGACATCAACATACTGGTCTGTTGGTGCAAGATAAAATGGACTCATAATGCCAAGAGCTTAGAGGTTATGTCTAGACCAATGATGCGTGATCGGATGCACCCACATAAGAGATTGTCCAACATGTGATGCAAATGATTCCTTCTCACCGGTGATGGAAAACCTAATTCCATTCTCATAGACACTCTACAATCAATTCCTAAAATAGTTAATATGAACATGGACTGTGGATAACATGTCTATATCCATGATGACATCTTAAAGCCTCAATGCTGTTACTAGGAGATCTCAGCTGAATCTATCTCCTATTAGAGTGAGATCACACTATCTTCACTTTTGTGTAATCATCGAATCTTATTTGACATGAATCTCTAATCATTAGGATCGAGCCAGTGGTTCCATCTGATTCTCGAATCTTTGAATGAGTGTCGTTGAAATAACATAGTTGCTGGAACCTATGTCTATGTGAACTGCATGTAGGGTGGAATAGAAACAGATCATTCCTCTAATCATATCTGAACCAACGTTTTTGAAGGACACTATAGCCTGAAACTGAGCTTTCCCCTCTCCACATTCTCCCTATGGTCAGGGTAGAACACCTGGTGGTGGTGGTGGTGGAACCTCTAACCGTCGTCCACCTCTGGTTGCACGTCCTACTACAATACCACGTTTGTTATCCAATGGACCCCCCTTCTCATACCTTGACAACTAACTCAACGGTCCCTTGTTCATATAATTATCTTCTATGCATTGAGTCGGATAGTCATGAGCGTTGTGTCCCTTTCTAAGGGATGATTTAGAATATTTGTTCCTCAAAATACCTCCTCTACCTCGTGAGCTCCACTCCTCTTACCCTAAAACATGGGGTCATCCACCAGAATGTCTGACCTTCTTGGACATCTACTTCATCTACCTACTACCTGCTACAGATGACTCGACTACCTATCGTACATTGTTGGCTATCACTGTTAGTGCACGCTAAGATAACAAATTATCCACCAATTATTCTCACTCGAGCGTTCCAGCCTATGTATTGATATTGTGTGATATCGTCGATGCTATAATCTCCCACTGGAGACCTTTATCAAAGGTCCATGACCAGAAGAAAGGGTCTTTTACCATGTCAGTGGAGTAGCATAAGAGGCCAGTGAATCTTGTCGGGTATTGGGCCATTGACAATCTTCCCTAATGTATGTGCAGTATCTCTTGAATACACACTAAGCATAACGTTGCCTGTACGAAATCCTCAATTAATAGTGTCTAGAAGTCCAACTAAGAGTGTTTCTCCAACACATTGTTATGGTTTTTCAATCTCCAACATCTCCATATTTTTCCTAGGAAGAGTCATGCATCTAGGGTCACCAAATGATCATTTGGAAACTAAAAAAAGAGAAACTCACATTCCACAACCTCTATCCAGTCATTAGCTTCATGGGGATCCATATCGCCTCGAAACATCGGTGGCCTTTGCCGTTAGAACTTATGCATCATGCTCATTCATCATACATGATATTCTACTTGGACTTTTAGAAATTTATGTCCTATGAGTGATGGTGTTGCTGGTATACCATAGGAAGGTGCCACCCTAGTAAGAGGGCCCTACACCGAAGACTCTGCACTCGGTGGGCCGTCATCGTGAACTATCTCTTGAATCCTGTTTGATAGTCTACATGGAGGCATCATGAATGAAATGGAGCGCCATAGTCAAAATGTTATAACTAGTGAGCTTACTAAAATAAGATCGAATGTAAATAATATCCAAAACAAACACAATCAGTGTTTTAGTACACCAAGTCAAAAATCGGAATTAATGGCCCTGGTGTATGGATATGTCGGCCGCTGCACCAACAATGGACTCTCAAAATTGAAAAACATGTTCAAAAGACATAAAACAATTTCTCCAATGACAAGATCAATGTCCTTGTTCTTTGGTTGTACCAACTAATATAATGCCACTTTGTCATGACCCATCCCACATGGCACATGTTGTGATTACCCCAACCCTTCCTTCTATAGGATAGGGGTTGGTAAATACTATCGAAAGTGTATGTAACTAAAAGAAGAATGCATTACCTTTAACCATGTACGATAAATAAATCCAGGAACTCAAAAATATCTCACCACGAAGTAAAACTATAGTAGAAAAAGTGTGTACTGAATGTGAAGGGGCCAGAATGCAATTAAAACTGAAAGATAAAATATAAAAAAATAGAAAACAACTCCTAGAATCATCCAACAAGGATCCTACTTGAAAGGTAGATATAGTTCTTCTCCACATCTCTCCATGTCTTCCAGTCACCTCCACGTACATCCCTGTAATATTACATATAGTCTTAGCTATGTAGCTAATCATATGTACAAGACAAAACAAGGTGAGGGAGAAGCCCCTCCGAGGGGGAGTGTAACAATACTCAGTAGGAACTCCGAGACCACTAATGGTCTCTTAGAAATCCACAAAGGAAAACCAAAACAAATGAACTCAATCATAAAGAAAAAATAAAAAGACTCAACTCAAAACATGTTCAAATTAAGTACATATGTACAAAATACTAGTCATAAAGTCGGATCATCTTATTTTGTCATGGGTTCTGCAGCTGATCCACACAGTATAGCTTGGTATTGATCTGCATAGGATTGCTAGGTGCTGATCATATAACGAACACTAGATGCTAGTCCCCACAAGATTTCTAGGTACTTGTCCAGATAGGATCTATAGGTGTTGATCCACATTCGATCATTAGGGGTTGATCGTACACATGATCCCTAAGCGGTGATCCACAAAGGATCACTATTCAATATTCATGTCTTAGTTAGAGAATTGATTTTTGTAAACAGTATGCTTGATTCTCGGAGGATCTACTCCTCCATACATCGATCATATTTTAACTAACACAAATTCCTATGATGAAGTAACCCAATGATATATTTTGTTATAAAGGTTTGAACACAACTATTCTCGAGTCATTCGAACACACAGTCTAAGTTTTATTGGAATTGTAGTGATGAGGGCCCGTTTGGATTCAGGTATTATCCAACAAGGCTATACCCCAACCTTCTCCAAAAACACATGTATAGTATTTACAAATAAATCATCTCCTCCCAAGGATTTCATCTTTGTACAAGGTTCATCAAACAGAATCTTGGTTTGTCAGATACGACCATTTAAGAAAATCTATGACATAAAGGATTTAGGTCTTGTACGATCCTGTCAGATCGTCTTAACCTAACTAGGCTTGGGTAGCCTAACCTAGTTTGGGCCAACACTGCATTTTTCATGGCTCGAACCAGGTTTGACCCGGTCTTTCCCAAACTGGATGGGCCTCGGTGGGTTCGGCCCCTTAGGTCGCAGTCCAGCCAACCCTAAACTTCCTAGGCTTGGCCACGGCGGGCTCGGCCTACTAGGAAGTAGACAGACGTATCCTATATCCTGGGCATGACATGGAGGATGGGTCGCAGTCCCCTCATTCACCAATGGCTAAATATCCATTTGACTCTTCAACCGGCGGTGCCACGTGGTGTCACCTTGCTATATGTTGGATCCGCAGGGCCTGGGACCCACTTTGTTGTGGCTTCAAAGACATGAACTACACCTGCGGTGCATGACTACATACCACCATTCCTTCAATGCAATCGGTGATGAGATGACCACCCCCTTAGATCCATTGAGACACTGTGTGGCCCCGTTCCATTCAACAACCGGTGAGGTTCGGCCACTTTGTGAGATTCGGTGGTCCGGTTTCACATAAGAAAGCACCAATGGGTTTCATGGATATTTCCTTCTATGCGTGACTCTCAGTTTCATGGTTCTGTAATGATGAGAAATATTTTTAGAAGAACGCAATTAAAAAATAAATCGGCAGAGTGTATGAGCCCTATTCGTTTTCCCTCGCGCACTCCATGTTAGCATCATAACATGGGGGAGATTAATTTATCTTCAAAATTTTAGTATAAAATCAAGGAAAACCCACTACCTCATGAACTATTAGAAGACTTCGTTAATGTTGAGGGAGAAGATCCATTATTCGAGGAAGTCACCAAAAGTCATTGTTCTTGGATCAATTCATCCAAAAACATTGTTCTTTGTTAGTGGAAGATGGTGTGGTACATCAATATATGTTACTTAGTTCCATGTCAAAAATAGGTGCTTGAGATTTATTTTTCTAAAAGAGAAAACCATCAATGATCAATATAATTATTGTAGATAATTTATTAACTGCATTAAATGTTTCAATGCCGAGGTTACGTAATCCAAGGGTTAGGCCCTTGAATAACCCATTTTACTCTGCGGTCCCACAATGCCACTCAACAGTTAAAAAAATATAAAAAAACATGTCATGTAATTTTATAATTGTTTTTAATGGTACATATTAAACTTTCCATTTGACTATTTCTGAACAATGTTATCCTTCCCATAATAGAATCTTAGCTTTGCAAGTTCAACTGTGCCCTCAGATTTTGATTCTGAGCACTGGATCGAAAGATAGAAGATGATTACTATACATTTACTAAATGTACATTAATAATGATCAAAAATACCATCCAGGGACACCAGACATCATAAACAGGTGCTATAAATTTTTTTTCTGACTCTTAATAATCCCAAATAATTTTCTAAAAAATTATATAGTATTTCTAGGTATTTACATATATTTCCATGCCCACATATCTCATAATGAAAATCAAATATATGTCTGAAAAAAATCATAAAACATTAATAAAGTCATAACCCATGAGTTGTAAATGGGTTTCATAACAAAATCATCATTGCATAACCCATGTAAAATAAATAGCACTCATAAACATTTAATAATAAAATAACCAATGTACACGAAATTAATTTTATACAAATTTTTTTAAGATAATTATAAATCTTCTAGAGAATCAATAATTATTGTAAAATTAGATCATATAACCATAATTAAACATGTAACATCAATAAATTTACTCATAGATGAAAAAGGACTTCAAAATATCCCTTGGAACATTTCATGAGTAAAATAACATTTTCACATTAAAATCTTATTTTTCAAAAAAGCCAAAAATTATTAATGGAATGATTTTCTATAATGATGCAGAATTTTATAAATGGAATTTCACAAATTATAATTATAATACACATAATAAAATATTATTATCATAAAATAATATGCATAAACTATTAAAAAAATATCCATTAATAATGTTATATATTATAGTAGCACAATAAATAAAAAATATAATAATATGAATATGAAAATATGGATGAGCTCAATACAGTAGAATGACCTCAATAATGAAAAATGTAATAAAATAAAATATAAAATTTTCAATATGGTATTATTTTTAATGATTAATGTATATATTAACATTATATAAAATACTAGTGAATGGATAATGAGTAAAAATGATGTATTTATAGAAATTAAAGATTTTATACAAATAGAATAGTAACACTTCACTTTGTATTGTAATCTAACCTTTAAGAATGGTAATGTAAAAATATAGATATTAACTCCACCAATGAAACAATAAATAATTTTTTGTGTCGTAAAAATGAATATATGATTATTTATATCACGATATACGTAAATATAAGTTTTAAAATTTTAATAATTTTATTTTGTTATTTTTATAAGATGTAAATGGTTTTTTTATAATTTCATAATTAAAATAATTATTTAAACTAAAAATAACACTCATAAAATAATATTCATAAATTAATATTATTTTTTATTGAAATAATATGATACATTAATGTAACATTAAATTATTTTTTAAAGTATATGAAAATTTATTAGAATATTAATATAGAAATTTTTTTTATTAAATTTTGGTTTTATTTAAATATTATATTATTCTTATTTTCAATGTAATAATCATAAAATGGAGTTATTTTTAGAAAATAATCATGATGAAAAAATTTTCAAGTACTTTTTATTCAAATTTTTTCAAAATAATAGAATATTTGTTGAGTATTGAAATATGATAATTTGTTGAATAATACATTCTAATCTAAGTACATGAATCTTTGAGACATAAATAATGTAAGAACCTATTTTTTTTGAAATATCCTATATTGTTTACTAAATTTATTTTTTTACTCATAACTATTAATAGTCTTGAGACATAATAATAAACCAAAGAATATGATAATAAAAAATACCCTACTGTCCCTATATATACAACACCTCACAACCCCTTCTAATCACTGTTTATATTAATTTAAAATTACCAATATTTAACGCAATTAAATTCCAAATACACTAACCAATTCCCATGATATTAATATATCAAGAAAATTATAATTCCACATTTTTCAAGGGATTCATCAATGAGGTGATATTAAATATGTAATATTCTTAAACCATTGATTTTAATTAAATTTATTCTTATATATTATTCTCTTAGCATTTATCCATAAAATAATAATAAATATGTTTAATTTATATATTATAATGTTATATATCTAATGCAATTTATTTTTTCAACCTATTTTCCCATCTCTTATTATTCAATGAATCAAAAATTTTGTCCATGTTATACTGGTTTACCATTATTCTGGATAATGAGTCATTTTACAATTACACCCTTAAAGGATGGTAATAAAATCATTAATATGTTTTAAACATTTTTTAATATGAATATTATATATTTTATACTAGTTTGGATATAATATATATATATAATATTAAATGAAATGAAATTATATTGTTCTAGTTCTAAAATATTGGCAAAAACTAACACATTTATCATTATTCATTTATCAAATGAATCATCCTCATTAGATAATACCGGAAAATAAATCATTAAATATATACATCTATACATTCAATAATAAAATATAATTTAATTTCTAAATAATTATATCCATTTTACATGAACTTCTTTAATTATATACAAGTGATCCGCCTTGTAACAATGAAATGAACATTCCTTGAATGACAATAATAATCTATTTACATCATCAAAATTAAAAAATATGAACATAATAAATTTATAAAATTTCAATTATATAATTTTATTGTTATAGATTAAATTACAAATGAATCTAATTTTATTATCTGTGAAATTAATGGGAATTCATAACACAATCAAACATAATGTCACAGATATCTTTGAAACTCTATGTTGTCCATTAGATTACATTTTATATCTCACTATCCCAATATAATTATTCATTATTATTATATAATTACCTATTATTTTTTGTATGTCTTCCACTCATGTGTATATAGGTTAATTTATCTATCATTTCTGGGAAAACACTTGTTTTATAATGTAACATTATCATTCTTTATTTATTATCATTCCTAGTTAAAGGGAACATCTTTATTTAATTCCCATATTGAATAACCCTCCATAGAATATATCAAGTAAAAAATATTCTACAAAAATCACATTTCTATAATTAAAATATAATTTTAGTTCAATTTCTATATGTTATAAAAAATTATCCAATTTTTTCCTCAATAACTATTTCATATTTTACATTAAACCGTACTATTTTAGCTCATTTATAAAATTCAAAAATACACATCTTCATGAAATAACATTAGGTAGATGTAAATATTCATGATATATTATTATTATTACTTATGGAATGTACAAAAATTATAGAATCCCTTATTTCCTATATACCAGTTCATTACACCTTTTAGTTATACATTATAAAATGACTATGAGACCTATTTAATTCCTAGGGTACCCATATGTTTATTCATTATTTTTGATTGTTCATGTTGCACTCATATTTATGAACATGTTTTGAGGGGTTTGAAAATATAATGCTCAAATTTATTGGGTAAATTTTTGTCTCTTTAGACTTCATGTATGGGATTATTGAGAAATCCTAAACAATTACGGTACTTTCCCACCAAGTTTTATAGTCTTGGAAGTTATCATCAACCCATGTTTATGTCATAGTATATGTTTTATCCAAATATCTTTATTTCCATTATCATATAATCTCATGATCAATATGTTATGCTTTCATTTATTTATTCTTTTTTCATTCCTTTATATGTCTTCATTTTGTGCTTTGTAACTCATTTTCTATTCTTTATTCCTACGTTCATTCCCCTACGTTGAGTTTCATCCCTTAACATTTAGCAATATATTCGACTTAATATTCAATGAAATTTCAAGAGATCAAATGGAGTTATAATCTCATTAAGGAAAATAATTTTATTATATTTTAATTTTTTTTACTAATTATGTAACTATTTTTTCAATGAAACTTGTCTTCTAACTCATTGGGTTATATTTGAAGGATAATTATTTTTAAAAACATGTAAAAATATCTATAAAATGATTGGGAATCTATAGTTAGTATCATATCATGGCCTTTCTATATTAAGAGAATTGAACTATAAAATATTTATTAGTACCCTCTAGAAAATTCTACACCACTAATAATCAGGATTTAATATTTAGGAATATAAAATTTAGCTATACTGTCCAATTAATTTTTTATTCTTATATGTTCGTAGTTTCTTTTTTATATACTCATTACAAAGGACATCAAATACCCTCATTTTATTTTATTTCTATTTACTAGTAAATGGACAGAAATATGAGAACATGAGATAATAATGAACGTGAATGGAAATATGTTGATCACCCTGATGAGTTAAAAATCGAATTGGAATGGGAGATCAAAATATGGTATTGGTACTAGAAAAACTAGATAATCATATGAACAATAAATTCAAACATGATGAACTCTCTTTATCTCATATTAAATAGAAACTCATGGTCAAATCATTTATGGGACGAAATCATCCAATATTTGTTGGGTATTATGATCCCCATATTTTAGAATGGTAGATTAACTCCATTGATAAGATATTCACAATACATAAATTCTATAATGATTTAAAAATTCTATTATATGTTAATCAATTTTATGGATAATCAAATCAATGGTAGACACTAATCTAAAACATAATGTCAATGGAGAATATATATTCCATATAATGATATGAATACATTAAAAAAGTTTTTATAAATTATTTTGTTGAACTCTCAATCTCATGATGTAGAGGGAGTTCCTAAGTCTAAAGAACAAGGAAGATGATTATTTCTGAGAGCATGAGGAAAAATATGCAAGGATTTCAATTTATGATTGTAGAACTGTTATAAGTATTGAATGTCAGATGGATTGATTATATTGTTGTTTGAAACTGAGTCTATAAAAACCAATATAGATTTATGACATTTATTGTTATAGAGATATTATTCATTTTCCAATTAATTTTAAATACATAGGTGATTCTTATTGGAATCTTAGGACAAAAGAAAATATATTTAAGATGAAATTATCTTCAAAAGGGCCAGATAGAAAAATATTATTGGGGAATGAAATATTCATCCACCCTTTGAAATGTTTGGGAAAATAAATCTGGATACTTCTTAAAGAGAAAAATAAGTATCTTGATGTGTAGAAAGAAGTGGAACAAAGATAATAAATTTTGATGTGATCTGAATAATCCCACTATTGAGGAAGTGGAATATATGCTTTAGACTAACCCTATGCATGTTATTTAGTGAAATGACTATAACAAAACTATGTAAATTTCATAAAAATACTTTAGAAATGGTTTATCAAAGAAAATATATGATAACAACTACCATGGTAGCAGGGAACGAAATATTCTCTCACTACTACTAAGGTGGAGCACAAAATGATATAGTTTAAGGTACCTTGGTTACTCATTCAAGAATAGTGAACATAAGACTTGATTCTAGTTCTATGAATTCATTCATGTCTAGAAAGTGTTGTTGAACTATTCAAACACAGCCTCAAAATATAAATTTTGAGTTATATGTGACAAATTTTATTGGGGGAAACTAGTGAACCTAAAGTATCCATCTTATATCTTGAATAATGGTTGTTGACTAAACCACACATTAAATCCAATAATAATATCTTTTGGGTATTTTGATGCAATATTTGGCTTGGATTGGATATCATTATAGAAATCAAAAACAATTATCAATACATGAAGTGAACTATTTACATTTTTAGGCATACCCATGTTATATAAAAATGTAAGGGGAAGTATGATTCTCTTTTTGAATCATCATCTCAATTTTGGAAATCAGTGCCTTATGAAATAGTATGTCTAAGACAAATTATTGAGTTAAATGAATTGATCATGGTTGAAGAAATTCCCACAGTGAGAGACTTCAATGATGAATTCCCTAGATAATCACATGTTCATACCCTTATATATTATTTTGTGTTCTCAAATGATCATATACCTAGCTCAATGACCATATCATGAAATAATTTTTGGGTATACAACATTGAGTTAGATGAATAGATGAACGGTTACAAGATAATAAGGTCAAGGGTTTTATGTAACAAAGTGCTTCACTATGGGTTGTACCAGTCCACTTTTATAAAAATATGGATTTATAAATTAACCTCTACATTTTTTAACATGATATCAACAAAATAAAAATAAGTAAAAAATTATCCCCTGCTATGGTTATATTATTGTTTGATCAACTATGTGTGAAAAAATATTTCATTATGGTTGTCCTTCAGTTGGGATATCATTAATTGTAAATGAAGAAAGAATACATTCTGAAAAATTATTTTCAAACTCGGTATTTAAATGAATAGTTCATTTTAATTGCCATCAGGCTCATATATTGTGTAGTTATTTTCATGGAATTAATGTATAGTGTCTTTAAATATTATAATGAATAATTTATGGCATTATTTACAGATGATATTATGATATACACCAAGTCAAAGGATGAATAAAAAGAGCATTTGAACATTTTTCTGTAGAATTTTTTAAGGGAAAAAAATTTGAGTTCTGGAAATGTGAGTTCTAGATTGAGGCATTATCATTATTGGAAAATATTATCACCAGAAAAAGGATACCTTTATAGAATTATAAAAAATGTAATTAAGCAGTGGCCTAGGTGAACATATGTAATGCCAATATATATATTTTTTGGTATAGCTCTGCATTTCTAATTATTTGTGAGGTAATTATTAGGATTTTCAAACCCACATATTGATCTCACTCATAAGGGAGTAATTTTTTTCTATATAAATAAATTTGAAGAATGAATAATATAGCTGTAAAATAAGCATATCACTACAAAAATAAATAATTACACTACCAACAATTGGAGAAATATTTTTCATAAATTGCAATTCTTCAAGAAAGGTCATAGTCTGTTTAATTATTCAAAATTATAATGTAATATTATACACCACAGGGATGTTGAATATTCAAATGAAATATTATCGCAAACATTATTTGGAGTTGGTGGTTGTTATAATTATTTTATTATCTCGTATGGTTAAAAGTATAAGATATAAAATTATCGTAATAGCCTCAAATATATATTAATAATGATGGATATTAATATACAATTGTTAAAACTATTAAATCACTTCATGTATTATGACTGCTCAATCATCTATCATCCATGAAAAATAAATCAATGTGATAGATGATCTATGTAGAATAGTTCATGCAACATAATCATTTTTGAGAATCTATTAGGATCCAATATTCATAGAATTTCATAGGATTTATTTTGGAATTGTAAAGATGGTACATGATCATTCCATTCATAAATTATTTCTTAACCACCATTTTTAGAGAAGATAATGGACATTCAAAGTGATGATGTTGAAATTCAGAAGATGGTTGAAGATATAAAAAATTAGAAGTCTTAATAATTCAAAATCATTGAGGAATGACTCTTAAGATTTATTTCATGACTATATCTACCAATAAATCCAGATATTATGAAATATATTTTGAATGATTCACATTAATCAAACATGTCTATCTAACAATGGAGAAGAAAGAAGTATCAGTATCTCAAAGAGCACTTTTTCTAGGATAATATGAATAAGGGGATCACTAAATATACATATATGTGTCTGATACACCAGAACATGTAGTATGAAGGGAAAAAGTCTATGGGGATGATACAACCTTACCCATACAAGCATGTAAATAGAAGAAAAAGAAAAATATGACGATTTTAACATGACATCCAAATACATTCATATGAAATAATTCTATTTGGGTCATTGGGAATTGAAATATCAATGTGGATCACATTATAATGATTTTAGAGGGATCTTCACTTGACTATCATGAATTAATATAAATTAGAGAATTTGTGAGGTTATATAGAGTGAAATTATCTATAATATCTCATTTTGATCTAATGTTTACATCCATTTTCGGGAAAAGTATCCAACACCATCTAAATAATCTGTTTAATATCAATATTTCATAACATTCCCACTATAATAGTTAGAATGAACATATTATTCATACATTAGAATCACCATTTAGAACATGCTTAATGGACTTCAAAGGGGTAATAATAAACATTTACCCCTATTTCTGTAATATAAATACAATATTTTCTACAAAAGCACCCAAATTGCTCTATATGATGCACTTTATATGAAAAGATGTAGAACACATTCATTATGTGTTGAGGTTTTTTAACGTGAACTACTTGGATCAGAATTGGCCAAGGATGTTATTTTAATGGTGAATAACCTCCAACCTCGTATCTTGGATTCAAACATCCAAAAAAATAACTTTTCAATAAATCATCGATGGTAACTATAGATTGATGTTGTATACATGGTATTCTTCAAAATAACATTATTTTTTATCATCATAGGATTTTTGAATAATGGAGATATTTTTCTAAGGTACGTCATCCCCATCTTGATTCTTTATTTTGTCAAATATTTATTCTATTGAATTGAACACCAAAAACCCATGTCTGAGGTACATGATGTATTCCACATATCCCTCTATAATAATTACATACCAAATACATAAAATTTAATAAAATCAAATTTTGTACAACTAAAAAATGATATCTCTTATGTGGACCATCATGTGAGGATTTTGGACCATTGAAACAATATTTTTCACTACAAAACTGATCCCTAATAAATGCAATATAGAGAATCAATATATATAAATATGACATATGGGAACTATGGGATGTATTGAGGATAAATTTTCTCTCCTATTTATATATTAAAATGTTAAACGAAATTTTGAAGGGGATATTTCATAGATGGAGAAGAATGTAACAACCCATGATTTTTATCAATGGAATTTCCAATCTGATAGTTATAAAAAAAATAATATTATAAAATTATTCATAAAAATTAGGAATGATTTATTGGATATAAAATAATAAAAATAATTTAATAATATTTTAAAAGGGAAATTAATTTAAAATAAGATAATGAGAAAAAGAAATGATGGATCTACTCAATCTACTAGAATAAACAGACTCCTGGAAAGAACTATATAAAAAAATAATTTAAATAATATAATGTTGACATTATGGATGAAAGTAAATATGACAACAAAATATAATATAATCAAATCCATAATGAATGAAATAATTGGTAAATATAAAAATTGAAGAGCCTTGATTGTTGGAATAACAACCTTCTCATTAGAATAATAACCTGACTATTAAGAATAGTAATCTAGATGATGGAATAGTTATCTCTGCAATGAATTTATAAAAAAAATCTTTGCATATTACAAATTAAAATAATATTTATTTATATCATGGAATAGGAACATAATTTTTTTGAAATTGAAAAATTAGGTTATTGAATTTTAATAAAACAAAAATGTTTATTTAAAATTTATTAATTTAATTAATGTTTTAAAAGAAAATTAATATTTGTAAAATAATATTCATTAATTGATATATTTTCACTTAAAATTTTTATTATAATCTTATTTTACATGAGTTATATTTTCAAAGGGTCAACAAAGTAATTATAATATTAAATTTAATATTTTTTATATAAATACTGATTTTATTTGAAAACAAATTTTGTCATACTTATAAACCTATTTTCATAAAATGGATTATATTTTTTAAATATACATGTTGAAATTGTTGAGGGTATATTTTTTCTAAATTATTTGAAAATTTGGTTAAATTTTAAATACGATAATTTATAGTCTTTTATAATATAGCTAGATATATGAATATTTGAGTCATGGATGATGTAATAAATGATTGTTTAAAAATATCATAAAAAATTAACTATATTTATTTATATTAATCATTAATATTTATATTGTTGAGCCAATTAAATAAAATAATGAATATACTAATAAAAATTTCACACCCCCCTCAAAATTCCACCCCCACTAGGAATACTCTTCAATCATTTTAAGCCTCTTAGCTTATAAATATTCTAAACAATTAACTTATCAAGCCTCTTCCCAGTATCTAAGAGCTACATGTCTCAAAAAAATAAGTTCTATATTTTTAACGGGTCATTCCAGGAGGTGATATTCCAAAGGTAACATGTTCAAACCATATCTATTAATTTAATTCCTTCTTCTATCTTATCATCAACTCTTTTATCTATAAAATAATGATAACACTAGTATCATGGATATACTAGAATATAACATTGAAAATAGAGTATATTCTATGAACACCCCTTCTTACCTCCTCTTATTCAATGAAATAAAACAATTGTTCAAATTTTGGAGTCTTACTATCTCTATGGGTAATGATTATTTTTTTCCATTACTACTGTCAGGGTAGGTAATAAAACCATTATAATAGAAAAAATATAACTTCATATGTATATTAAAACTTTATTAATTTTTTCTAACTAATTATATAGGAAGTATATGAAATAAAACAGAACATGTTCTTGCTGTTAGAAGAAAATGCATAATGAACCTAATCATTTATCATTATTACTTAATCAAATTAACCATTATCAATCATGAGAAAAGGATAATTATGACCATTTAAATTTACATTAGTCAATTATTGATACAAAATTTTACTTTTACATAACTATTCACATTTGAAAATAACATCCAAATTTTTACACTACTGAACTGACCATGAAACCTTGAAATTTCTAATACAAGAATGATGAAATTAATTTGCGTAACTCATATGATGGTGAATAAATAATCCAAATTAAATTATAAAAAAAATTCATTTTAAATTGGTTATGAATTATCTTATTAATCAATCTAATTTTATATTCTATTCAATAATGTGCAATTTTAAAATGAATTCAGATATAAGGTAACATATCCCTTCGAACATTCAATTTTTAATTTCAATTAGGATTTCTCTCTTTTTACACCGGTATATTTATTCATTATTTATTTATATATATATCATAAATTTTTTAATACATTAAAAAATGTTAATATATCTCAATTGATCTTTTTCTATAGGAATATATATATTTTATTAAGGTTCCTTCTAAATTCCTTTTTATAATCAATATAAATTAATGGGAACATCTTTGATTCTTATATGTTTTCATGAACACTGTATACACAATTTTAGGAAAACCAATATTTTTATAAGATCAATATTTTTTCTGCAAAAAATTATATTTTGTTCTTTTAAATATTAATAAATATAATTACTCCATTCTATGTCTTAAAGACTCTTTAATATTTTCTCTTAAACCGAACTAAAGTTGATCACTTCCAAAGTATCATAAAAAATATTTTTATTGAAATCACATTAGTTGAATATAAATATTCTTGATATAATATCTTTTTCATTCTTTGTGATTTTTTCAAAAAAAAATTATACCTTTATTAATGGATACCCTTATGTTACATCATTGAGATATAACTTATAACATGATAACAAAATCCATTTTTCTTCTGTGGTTGTTACTTATGTTTATTTCTTATGATTGATTCTACATGTGTCACAAAAGTTCATTATATGTCCAATTATTAATGCACCCAAATTTTTGTCCAATGCATCGGGTAATTTTTAGTTTCTCAAGACATAATGCAGGGGATTAGAAAGTAATCCTTGTACATTATGAAAAAATTTCAACCATGTCACATAGCCATGTGTATATCCTCGACACATGTTTATTTCAGGTCATATTTTTGTTATATGATCAATTGATCCTTAGTAATATATTTTATTCCTCCTCTATAATTATTATTCTTCCACTAATTTTAATGTCATCATGTTATGCCTCATAACTAATGATCTATTATATATTCCTCTGTTTATTCACCAACTAGTATTTTTAGCTCATTTCTTTTTATGTGCACCCCAGGTTTTCTAATGTAGATGGAGGATCCTTAATGGAATTAAGAGCTCATTATGTTTGAGATGTTATATTATGGTTTCCATTTTTCTTATTATGTACATATTCTTCGAAAGACACAAGATTCTATAATCCTTGTTTTTTATTTAAATGAAGTTTTTACTATCATTAAGTAATAATATGTGTCAATTGATATAGTTTCTGTATTTTCATTAAAAATATTATTGGAATCACATAAATGGATCTTCAAATAATTATCAGTAATTATATTGGGAGATTCTATTGATTCCATGTATTAAGAAACAAAAGAATAATTTCCCACTATTCTAAATAAGTTTCCCATATGAAAAAAAATATGGAGATTAATGTTAATCCATTTTCGAAAAATTACTTCAATAGTAATAAATAATTTAAAAAAGATTGTAAGATCTTGAAAATACTTTTGGAACTATTTTAGATAACATTGATATGTAATAATAATAATTTTTTTAATAATGTGGGAATAAATTCAATTCTCATTAATTATATTCATGCAGTCTATTTTGTACATAAAATGTTGATGATGAAATGAAAACATTTAGTAACAAAAAACAACTTGTTAATAATAACTATTATTAATTCATTTAGTATTCAAATATGGGTTTACATAAAATAAAAAATAACAATAAATCCCGATAATCAATGAGAGTACTACATAAATATTGTTCCTCTTTTGTATATTCTAAATCATAAAACACATGTAATAATGACATCAATTATATGTTAAATTACCTGAACATAAGTATTTTCATGAAATAACATATTATATCAACAATATATGTATATCATTATAGGAGATTGGTGCCTAATTTATCATAGACCCCATTGAAGTCCATTTAAGATGATTTAAACTTACGGTTATGGTAAATCTCTAAATGAAGACATAATATAGGGGATAACCTTATATAGATTTTTAAATCATCATTATTTTTTATTATATGAATCATAAAATTCATTAATGTGTTGTATATAAAATACAAAAAGGAAATAAATTCTAAAAATGGCATATGTCTTATGTAAATTAAACTGAGATGTGAAATACATTCTAATTTAGATATTTATTTACCAAAACATCATGAACATGATTAAATTATATGGATAAGTAAATCAAATTAATATTAAAGTTAATCAACAATAAAATATATTAATGGGTATTATATACACTATAAAAATTAAATAGATCATGAATATGGAATATGCCTATAAGTTTAAAAAGTTATATGAGAAATCCATTACCTTGAGTAAACATGTTTTAAAAGCACAATAATTCCTGGAGTAATAAATTTTTATTTATTAAAATTATATATCAGAGTCATTTTTATTTGAATATAATCAATTTTATCAAATTATAATATTTCCACACCCATTTATAAATTTTTTTAATTAAAATCCTCAGTTTTTTGGCGATAATTACATCATTAAAATTTGAATTTGGTTTCATCGTATCATTATTTGTATTATTATCATTGATAAATAATATAAAATTTAAAGAATGAATTATTTATCATATACATTCATAATATATATATATATATTAATAATAATCTATAATATATACAGATAAAAAATCAAGTACACCATTCATGGCTACAGTAGTTCATGCATATGCATGAACATTGATTTAGGTTTTCAATGGATATAAAAAATGAAATATAAATTGCAATTCATATTATTAGGATTATAATACTATCATATAAATATATACTATGTAATCATTACATTTATCCTTATCAGTATTTATATAGATTGTAAATTTAAAAAATAAATAACATAAATTTGTAGAGCTTGTGGTCAACACGAATGCACAAGTAACATTATTATTTTTATTAAATTGATTTGTAATAATGTAGATTTGATGATATAAATAATGAAGAACAAAAATACCATATTTATATATATATTATTACATGGTTTTATCATTATACTCATCAACATAAAATGGTTATGAAAATCAAATTACACTATTGTGTGTAGATGGTAAGTCCTACGTGAAAAGTAATAATGTATTCAATTTTGAAGTATGGAAAATAAATGATTTTTTTTAAAAAAACCATTATAATATTTTATTATTTTTATGATAATGTATTTATTTTATTAGTACAGTTTTAAAATATTTTTAGTATTTTAAATAAGAAATAAATCTTGAAGATGCGGTATTTATGATTACCACTTCATCGATTTGCTTCATTTAGATCTCCTTTTATGTTGCCTAAGGATTATATTTTTTAAATAAAAGAAGATATATAATATGTATAATTATTTATATATTAGAATTTTATATTATTTGATACATTTATATGGATTAAAGTGCGTTAATGAAAAGGGGTATGGGGTTTTATTTTTATAAATGAGGGCATTTCCACTCATTGAATTACCTATATTATTAAATTAATATTAACTATTTTTTAATGTTCATGGGAATCAATATTGAAAAATTTCAATGAAAATATGATCAAATCACTATGTCCTCTCATTAAAATTTGTTTATCATGTTTAAGAGATGCTTTAAACATTATATCATTTTTTTAACCATGTTAACTCTTCAAACCATTTGCACAATGTATCATTTATACTATTATTCTTAAATGACAGAATATTTAATGGTGAAGATCAATGGACATTCAAACACCAAGCCATTAAGTGAAATAATCCAGCCAGTGCTGATTAACATCATATGGGCCTGAGACTGCTAGCTTATAGGAAGCATTGTTTTTGCCCCTTTAAGTAAAGGCAAATGTGCAGAATGAGATGCCTTGATGGAGATAAAGGATTCACCTGATGAGGCATTGCAAAGTTTTTCAATCAATGGTATCTGTGCCTATAGGTGAATGTTGAGCACTATAATCAATCAGGTTTTTATTATCCACTACCAGTCTCTTCATGGAAGTTGGATGAGATATGTAACACCCCAAGCTTCCACGATACTTTTCTCTTTGAATAGTACAATAGCGTGTGTTATACGAAACATCGAGTTCTAACACACACCAAAACCAATCAAACTAGCCGTTATGAATAGTAATACTTACTTTTTAAATTTTTATAAATTTTGTCTCTCAAAATAGACATCATTTTTGGATTCGGAATATCTAATTTATCATAGGGTGAATGTTTGGTACTTTTCGAATAACATTTATATTTTGATGAATAGTGCAAATTACTAAATTTTAATTAAAAACATTTTATTAATCAAATTAATTAATAGTGATAAATTATCAAATTTAGTGGTTATAATGTAATATTAGAAAATATATTTACCATTTAATACAATTTTGGTCATTGATCATAATTTCACAATTCAACTGGACATAAACAAATGTCAATATTTTGATAGTTATTATATCTTAAAAACACGCTATTTGTTTTGACAGTAGAATTAATTTTAAATTAATTTCTGCCACTTCTGTGTTTTGATTTTCAAAAAATGGATTCTATATTTGGAATCAGGATATCCATATAGTGTAAATAGATAACTTTTCTTTTTACACATTTTGAATAATTACATCTGTAATATGTTATTTACCATGGTTAATGGGTAAATCCGGTAAATAAGGGTAAAAAATAATATTATAATAATACTAAATTACCCTAAAACATGTACTAACCTTATTGGTGGATACATGTCCGACCTTGGGCATCTTTGGGATGATTTTGGGACTCCATGGAGCCACATGGAGGTTATAGGGACACTTTATATTAATAAAATTAAAGTAAATACAAAAATGACACAAGCTTATATCTTTTTGAAAATCAATTTTTACGTATGGCTATATATGTTGGATTTTTAATTATAAATATTCATTAGAAAGATAAAACGATTTCCGTCATCATGGTAAATTTTTTATAATTTTTATAAATCATATAAATTAAATTATTTATGACACAATAATGATGTACTATTTACCATATTAATAAATGATTAAACAAATAAGATTATAATAATTAAAATATGATCCAAAACCTGTCCAATTCATATTGGTTGATTATATTTCGACCATGAGTCATTATATAATTGACTATAATGATTCATTGACCATTAGAACCCGAATATAATTATATTATAAAACAATATTTTCACTCATTCCTAACGAGATTCTCCTCACCCTTATGAAAGGAGACCACTTCTAACCAATTATTCACACCTCTCAAGCCATTTGGATCATCATAACTCTGCCCCAATAATCTCCCTACATCCCTCTTCTCCTCCTTGAATTATCACCTTATGTATAAGGAACTTCAATATGTCATTTGGTTCAAACCAAAGTGAGTTACCCAAATTAATGGTAACAGTTTCCCTTAAATTTGTTTTCTTCATTTTGCTTCTCCAACCGCTAAAAACATTTTATTTCCTTTATTTTATAACAACACCAGTATCCTTATTATACTATGATGTTTTTATAAGAAGGATTCTAATTACACATACACACACCTCCATCTAATGGATTAAGAACATAATGTTTTTGTGGATGGAAAACTAACGCCTCACGAAACTATGAATGTTCAATTACATCTTACCTCCTCTCATGGTGGAAATTATGATGGCACTATAATTAAATATTATATTAATGATATTTATTTTATATATAAGTTTATATAATTACATTTTATATCATGCTATTATTCATTTCATGTTGTATATACATACGATAATTTCATTTGAGGACGTAAAGACTATCACCCCCTCAAAGTGAAATGACTCGTTCATACCATAAATGAAACGTATAAATGATGGTGTTAATGAAAAAAAGTAACATATATAAAATATTATATTATACTGGAATAATAATATACCTATATATCATTTGGTTTTTATTCTTTTAAAATGAAAAATGAAATTGAAGTTGTGTTCGTGTGTATGTACGGAATACCGTCTCCACGAACGCGATGAGATTCATTTTCTATCGTATCGATTCAAGTCTTATTCTAATTTAATTGTTAAAAAAAATGTTTATATATTTAATATAATTATGAATATGAAAATTATACAACCCATCCTTTAAAAACATATCTTACGTAACCAAACATATACGGAGAACGAATCGGTTATCACCTGTAATGATTATAATACTAAGATATTTTTAATAAAGAAAAGTTAAAAGATCATTTATGATATCATATTGATGTATTTGTTTAATTTATAATTTAATAACAATGCTTTAAATATTATACCAGAGGTTAACATACCATCAATTAAGGAAAAGTAGTAGGTAAGGGTTTACATCACAATCTCTTCCTTATCCGAGGTTGTTTATACGTTTTTATCTGCTTGGACCTCGTTATCATCCACATCCATGTTTCATAAAAATGCCATACAAAACATTTTTTACTATTAAATATATGTTGGTTTAAATAAATTTATACCCTCATACGCTTTGAAAATTAATCGTTCAATAATTTTCCAAACAAGTTACTTTGGGACCTTTTCGATAAATTTATGGTAAGAATGTATTTTTAACTTATACGGCAGGTGCGGCTATTTTCTGTCGTTATAACTTCGTCGAAGCTTCCCTTACAAGATTATAAGTTTATTTTAAATGTAAAGGTTTTATTTCATAATTATGTGCCTTTTAAATGATTTCAAAAAGGATATATTTCTCTCAAATAGTTTTGATTTCATCTATGTCAACATCCTTTGATGGATTTTATGCTTATTTGAAGTTGTTTCATTATGATACAAAACATCCATATTTTATTTAAGGTTATTTGGTATTTTTGAATGTGGTTGTGTTATTTTTATACCATTCATGGTTTGTTAATAAATTATTGACATTTCATTTTCTATTTTTAATACTAATGTTTATGTTATGTCTAATCTTTTTCATATAATGAATGCATTAGACTTATTATGTGACGAGTGGAGCCCGCAATAGCTCCCTAATGGATCGGTAGGTTTCATGAGACAAACTAGTGTCTTGGCACAAGGCCTTGACAAAATCATATTTTTAGTCTTGGCACAAGGCCTTGACTATGTCATTATGATAGTCTGGAATTATGCATTCCCTTATTGTGAATGTGGTTATTGATATTGCATGTGATTATTCGACTAGTAGAATATCCATGTGAGTAAGTAAATGGAATTATTTGATTTTATCTTTTCCATATTATGGTGAAGATCAATATTAATAATGATTTTGTTTTAGTTATACATTTCCTTAAATGATTATGTTTACTTATGAATGTTTTTGCTATATTGTTATCTATTCTGAGCATTTGAGCTCACCCCTTTCAATGTTTTATTTTTCCCCAGATGTGAATATGTGTAATATGACTGACTTGCAAGAATAGTCTAAGGCGATGAGAAGACAAGTTGTTGTTGTAATTTTATTCAATTTATGATGTAATGTATAACATATGAATATATCTAGTGTTTTTGAGGCTACTAAACCAATCGATCATTTCAGATTTGATCCTTTTCGATCAAGACAATTATGTAATAAAGTACCGATTCTGGGTAACTGCGGTCGGGGCGTTACAGATAGTATTAGAGGTTGATTAGTAAAAACCTTGGAAACTATATTTAGTTAATATCTTATTAGAGAACATATCCCATATGATTGACTTTGAGGATTAGTATATAAGTACTTCTAAAATTTTGGTATGGTAGAGAATTTTTGGGATTTCCAAGCAATACATCCCTGTCTGGGTACGAGCTGGTAGAGGCGGCTCTGGCATAGATGTACCTAGGGGTAAAACCCGAAAACACTAGATTGAGCTAGACTCGAACGGGAACTGGTGCATGACAACGAGCCTTGCTGCACTCTCGGTTATGACACTCCCGAGGAATATGATTAGGATAACTCTCATTTTATTTACAAACCATTATGAAGGGTTATGAGTGTATACTTCCTCAAAGATATTTTTTTTATGATTATGGAATATATCCATATAGTGTACAATTTTTGTTAAGTGTTTTATTAGTATGGAATTATGTATTTAGATTCATAAACTAATATAGTTTATGTCATTGTTTAGAAATGGTGCCAAGTGGAAGAAATGGAAACCGTATCAATGCAAAAAATCCATGTAGGGATTTCCCCCCTGCTCAAGATAATTATAGTGGCACTGGTGATATAACTGGTGCTAATCAGCTTCTCACTATACTGGGAAAACTCACTCAGGTTATGAATAATAAACTTAGTGGTAGGAAGCACCATTTTCCTCATCGTGGAGGATCAATGTTAGATCTCTTAATGAGGCAACAACTACCAACATTCAATGGGAGTACAAAACCAATAGTATCTGAGCAATGGATAAATTCTTTAGAGAAAATATTCCAAGCCTTGTGGTGTAGTGAAAGGGAAAAAGTTTTCTTGGATGTTTATTACCTTACATGAGATGCTGATCAACGGTGATCATTGATTCAAAATACAATGTAAGATAAAGAGTTATCAAGTATTGAATGGAGGGATTTTAAAGAGATTTTATCTCAAAAATACTTTCCTCATGACCATCGAGTAGATATGGAATGGTAGTTTCTCAATCTGAGGCAAAAGGAGGATGAGAATTTTGTGAAGTATGAGGCTAACTTTACAAGGTTAGCAAGGCATGCAACAGATTATATACGTAACCCAAGGAGTAAGATTGATCATTTATTTGATGGGTTTAAACATTTTCTTCGTCTAGGATTTGTCTCAAAATCCATCTCATCTTACGAATATATTGTCTAGTGTGCTATCAAGATGGAAAAGGAATTCTCTAAGTCTTATGACAATAAAGTAAAGTAATAGAAGAAGAGAATGGTCGAACAAGAGACAGATAAAGGGGAAAAGGGGAAAAGGATTTTCCATTATGTGATAATTGTGGGAAGAATCCCCTCGGTACCGGCCTAAAAGAAATGGGAGTTTGTTATAAATGTGGAGAGAAAAGTCACATGGCTCGTGATTGCTAGGGAACGAAAGAGGATATCAATGTTGAGTGCTACAATTATAGGGAAATGAGGTATTATGAAAACGAATGTCCTAAGCATCAAGGAAACTTTCCTTGGAAATTGCCAAGGGATCAAGGCCAATTTTATGTTGTTACTATATTTAAAGTGGAATAATTAATGAATTGTTGTTCTTGGAAACACTGATTATATTATGGTTATAAGAATAATGTAATATATATGAGGATTGTGCTACAGTACTTGTTGTATTCATTAATTATTTAATATGATGAAGGTAATCATATTTTTATTATGTGACAATAAGAGAAAATTTACATTGTTTGTGAATCTGATGTTACAATTGATTTTGGAATTTAGAGGCCATTTAGAAAAGTTTGGACATAGGTATTTTGGGTAACAATAAAGGTTGGAATTGATTAAGTTAAACTTTGGATATTATTGTTTAAGGTTAAATCATTTCTGAAAATTATTTTAGGAATATTATAATACTATAGTTTTTGGAAAAGGACATCCTGTAGGATGGGGGATAACCCGTTGCGTCGGTCAAAGCATCAGGAATCAAACCCACAACCATAGTACGACAGACCATTATTACCAACCACTAGCCTACATTATGTCCCTGGTTGTTACAAAATTGTTTTCCTAATCTAAATGGTATGTGTAAATATTTGGGACCTTGTACGATTATGATAAATGTAATATTTTTGTGATCTATTCTCCTTTTAAGTGAAAGATGATTTTGGGGTAAAAATTAGGATGAAACTATTCTTGTCTTGTATATATATATATATATATATTTATCTTATTCTATGATGAAACTAATTCTTATAATTAATTTAAGGGATATTAAAACCAAAAATGTGTTATCCAAATACCTTATGTTTTGTTGAACCGATGGTATTTTAAATCATCATAGATTGATGAATTTACAAACCTCACTTTTACACTTGATTGTGATTAATGACCTCAATCACTACCTATAAATATTTATGTTTTGCCTCCAATTATATGTCTTTAATTTCCACCAATGTTCTCCTAATCTAGATCATTATTTATTGGTGGCCTTTTCATTTCTATTTTCCTTTTATTAAGACAAAATTTTATTAACCCAATTTCTGATGTGGGCTTTCCCACCAAGATATTTTCTATTTTCATCCTTTAATTTTCAAAAAACAATTTCAAATTGAAAGGACACAATTTATTGAAGTAGTGGAGAATGTAACACCCCATGATTCCATGGTACTTTTTACTTTGAATAGTACAGTAGTGTGTGTCATACAAAACATCGAGTTTTAACACACACCAAAACAAATCAAACTAGCCGTTATGAATAGTAATACATACTTTTTGAAATTTATTAATTTTTATATTTCAAAATACATTTAATTTTTTGATTTGGAATATTGAATTTATCCTAGGGTGAATGTTTGGTACATTTTTGAAAACTTTTATATTTTGGTGAACAGTTAAAATTACTAAATTTTAATTGAAAACATCTTTTTTAATCAAAATAATTAATAGCGATAAATTATGAAATTTAGTGGTTATAAAGTATATTTTGAATATATTTTTACAATTTAATACAATGTTGGTCTTTGGACATAATTTGAAAATTAAACCGGACATAAACAAGTGTTAATCTTTTGATAGTTATTATATCTTAAAAACACAGTTTTTGTTTTGACAACAGGAATTAATTTTAAATTTAATTCTGCCACTTTTATGTTTTGAATTCGGAATAATGGATTCCATATTTGGAATCATGATGTCCAAATTTTGTAGATAGGTAAATTTTATTTTTAAAAATTTTGAATAATTACTTCGGTAAATATTATATTTACCATGGTTAATTGAAAAATCCGGTAAATAAGGGTAATAAAATAAGATTATAAAAATACTAAATTACAATAAAGTGTGTACTGACCTTATTGGTGGATATATGTCCGACCTTGGGCACCACTGAGGGGATTTTGGGACCCCATGGAGACACATGGGGGTGACAGGGACACTTTATATTAATTAAATTAAATTAAATACAAAAATTACACAAGCTTATATCATTTATAAAAAAAATTGTTACATAGGGATATATATGTTGTATTTTTTATTATAAATATTCATTAAGAAGAAAAAAATATTTCTTAAATCATGGTATTATGTTGATAATTTTTAGATATCATATATATTAAATTATTTATGACACAATTATGATGTAGTATTATCTCTTTAATAAATGATTTAAATAAATAAGATTATAATGATTAAAATATGATCCAAAACCGGTCCAATTACAATTAGTTGATTATATTCAAACCATGAGTAATCTTATATTCTAATATAATTATTTTTGGACCATTAGAAACCGAATATAATTATATTATAAAATAATATTTTCAATCTTTCCTAAAGAGCACCTCCTCTCCCTTATAAAAGGACACCACTTCTAACCAATTCCTCACACCTATCAATCCTTTTGGCTCATCCAAAATCTACCCAACTAAGTTCCATACATTTCTATTATCCTTCATTAATCCTCACTTTAAGCAGAAGGAACTTCATGAATTCCGTTGGTTCAAACCAATGTGAGTTACCCAAATTAAAGGTAACAGTTTCTCATAAATTATTTTTCTTTATTTTCTTTCTCCAACCCCTAATCATTTTTTATTTCCTTTCTTTTATATCAACACTAGTATCCTGATTATATTAGTATATTGTTAATAGATGTATTTTATCTACACTTACACACATCTCCATCTAATGGATGAATAACATAATGTTTCTATGGATGGGAAACTAACGCATCACGAAACGATGAATGTTCAATTACATCTTATCACCTCTCAAGGTGGACATTATTATTGAAATATAATTAAATATGATATTAATGAAATTTTTTTATATATATGTTTCTGTAATTCCATTTCATATCATACTATTATTCATTTTATGTTTATATACATACGGTAATTTCATTTGAGGAAGTGCGGACTACCGCCCCCGCAAGGTGTTATGACTCGTTCATACCATACATGGAAGGTATAAAATATGTTCTTAATGAACTTAAGTAACATATATAAAATATTATATTATACTGGAATAATAATATACCTATGTATAATTTGGTTTTTATTCTTTTAAAATTAAAAATGAAATGGAAGTAGTGTTCGTGCGTACGTACGGAATACCGTCTCCACGAACACGATGTGATTCATTCTCCATCGTATCCATTCAAGTATTATTCTTATTTGATGGTTAATAATAATGATTATAGACTTAATATCATTCTTAATATGAATAAAATACAACATATCCTTTACAAACATGTCTTACGTAACCATACATATAAAGAGAAAGAATCAGATATCACCCGAAACGACCATAATACTAAGATATTATTAATAAATCAATGTTAAAAGATAATATATAATATGATATTAATGTATATTATTTTTTATATAATTTAATAACAATGTTTTAACTATTATAGAGGAGGTTAACATAACATCGACTAAGTAAAAGTACAAGGTAAGGGTTTACTTCACAATCTATTCCGTATTCGAGGTTGTTTATACGTATTTATCTTCTGGGACCCCATTATCATCCCTATACATGTTTCATAAAAATGTCATTCAAAACATTTTTTACTATTCAATAGACAAACGGTTAATGTCAATTATACCCTCATATGCTTTGGAAATAAATATTTCCGTCATTTTCCAAACAAGGTACTTTTTGACATTTTCGACAAATTTAAGGTATGAATGTTTTTTTAACTTATACGGCCGGTGCGGCAACTTTCCAACATTGTAACTTCGTTAAAGATTCCATTACAAATTAAAAGAAAATTTTTTAAAGTAAAGGTTTTATTTTTAAATTATGTGTCTTTTAAATGATATGAAAAAGGTGATATTTCTCTCAAATAGTTTTGATTTCATATTTGTCAACCTCCTTAAAATGATTTTAATCTTATTTGAAGTTGTTTCTTTATGACACAAAAAATCCATATTGTATTTAAGATTATGTGATATGTTTGACTGTGGTTGTGTTATTTTTATACCATTTAAGGTTTATAAAGAAAATATTGACATTTTGTATGCTAGTTTTAATATGAATGTTAATGTTATGTCTAATCCTTTTCATATAAAGAATGCATTGGACTTATTATGTGACGGATGGAGCCCGCTATAGATCCTCGATGAATCAGTAGGTATCATGAGACAAACTACTATCATGGCACAATGCCTTGACAAAATCATATTTTTAGTTTTGGCATAAGGCCTTGACTATGTGGTTATGATACTCTTGCATTATGCATTCCCTTATTGTAAAAGTGGTTATTGATATTGCATGTGAATATTTGACCGGTAGAATATCCATGTGAGTAAGTAAATGGCATTATTTGATTTTATATTTAACATATTATGCTGAAGTTCAAGTTTAATAATTATTATGTTTTAGTTATACATTGACTTAAATGAATATGTTTACATATGAAGGTATCCACTATATTTTAATCCATACTGAGCATTTGAGCTCACCCCATTCAATGTTTTATTTGTTCCCAGGATGTGAAGAAGTTTATTATGACTAAATTGCAGGAATAGTCTAAGGGGATGAGAAGGCAAGTTGTTTTTGTTATTTTATTCAATTTATGATGCAATGTAAGACATATGAATATATCTAGTGATTCCAAGGCTAATAAACCAATCGATCTTTTGAGATTTGATCCTTTGTGATCATGCCAATTATGTAATAATGAACCAACTCTAGGTAGCTGGGATCGGGGTGTTACAAGATATATATAGAAATTGTGTTATAGATTATACATAACCAATAAATGAATAATTTGATTTGGTATTTGATAAAAAAGTTCATAAATTTGATAACATTAAAAACATTCTAGAAAAATCTAATTGTATGAGTTTTTAAATATCTATATGAATGTGATTTTTCATTTTAATATAATTGCATATGTTATAGTATATGATATGGATCATTATTTCACATATCTTTTTTTAGAGGCCTTTATAAGTCCCAAGTATATGTCATCATTTTGAGTATGGTATACCATATTCATTTTGATTTACATTTAGAAAAATAAATAAATATTATTGAGGATATTCTTTATTCTAGTATTCCTGACTTTGGTGGGAATTAGTAAGATCACATGGTGTAGGTTGAGTTTTATTATTAAAAAAGTTACCAATCTATGATCGGGATGGATACTTTTGAGGCCATATTTGTCCACCCTTATAAATATCAATTTTTTTTGTTTGAGATAGGTGAAAGTTCATAGGTTGGATAAATAATAAGATAGGATAAGGTAACAACGATTCATTTAATTTATGAGATCATTTTTTGGGGAATTGGTCGTATATAAATCATATGATGATAATTTTTGTAAAGAATTTGAATTCTCGGTTGGTGAAAAATATTTCATTAATGTTTACCCTACACGGGTCATCAACATTTGGGGACGAAATGGAATCTTATTCTTCATTTTTTGGTCCCTTTTGAGGTTGTTGAGAAGGTGGGAAATATTTTATATCATTTATTAGTAACACCATTTATGATAATGATACCTAATATGATCCTTGTATATTCGATATGAAAGTGTCTATCTGATCTTTTTCATGATTGAAGTTGAGATAATCTAAATGGCGGTCTTTCTTTATCAATGATTGAATGACATGTTAGGATAGTTTAATATGAATCCATCTAACTTTTTGGGAGGATAATTCCTTGTGTTCGGGTTCTATGACATCATGGTCATGATTTTCATGAGATGCAGGAGAGGGAGGCGCCAATGAGAGATTAGTGGATTCATCATTCTCAAATGGAATCTTCAACGTTGGCTTTATAGGGACGTAATGTTTCTGTGATGGGGTGGTTGAGTCATCGTGTTATTGGTTTTAAATATTCATAATCACCTGTTTTCAATATCTTTGGTTGTTTATTTTTTTTGGTAAAATCAGTGAAATTATACACCTTTTGATGTTTTTTGGATAGTGCATGATTGGTGCATAACTACCACATGCTTTTCCAAACTATTCCCCCAAATATAGAAAAATGGAAAAAATGGGTGGTGGGATTTTTCACAGTTAGTGCATAATTAATAATTTATGAACACTTTTATGAAAACTATGCCGCCTAATTATAATGGGCATATGTCTTGCAGATGATTTAACCTAATCATACTCCATTTACCAAGAACCAATGAGGAAGAGATTTTAAGTAATCCAAATTAATATTAAAAATTAACAAACCCCTATTATAGGTCCTCAAGGGACAACCTTTGACGCAAATATTCTTATCCCAACATTAGACATATCAATAAGGATTCTTATCCCCCCATATCCACAATTATAATTGATTTTACTATTGAAATACATCGGTCGATCCACTTATTATTAGTTTTATCCACCATTATTGATCAATATAGTTCTCTCTCTTTCTTCTTATAATTTTATAGATCTCAGTATATTGTTGTATTATATAATAACATTTATTATATATATAAACTTGGGTTTTATTATTATTTCTCCAATTTTATATTGTTATCATTATTCCACAAAAAAATTTGATTGTGGTTTGACACTATGAGATTTAGCAATTCCAAGGAAGGTAGTTGCATTTTGTTTTTTCGATTTTCATTAACACTTAATTTATTTTTTTATTCTCCATATTTTTAAATAAATGAATTTTTTTATTTAGATAAAAATTATTTCAATTTTATCTATGAATAAATAATCAATTACAGTATTGATAATTCTTTTAATAAAATAATGTGTTTTTTGAATGAAATTGTAAAACCCCAATTCATTTGATTTGGGTGTATTTTTATAGACCATTTATGTGATTTTAATTTTATTATTTAAATTTCTTATGTGATATAATCTTTTCATCAATTAAATTGATGAATTTAATAGTTGAAAATTTATTTTATTTAAAA
Source organism: Viscum album (assembly GCA_963277665.1). Classification (NCBI taxonomy): domain Eukaryota; kingdom Viridiplantae; phylum Streptophyta; class Magnoliopsida; order Santalales; family Viscaceae; genus Viscum; species Viscum album. The sequence continues at coordinate 1,635,704,084 of OY728133.1, read as the reverse complement.
ATCTGATAACTCCAAATCCAATGAATTGGGGATTATAAGGAAATTGGGGGAATTTTATACATAATATACAGTTTGATTTAATTGTTAGTCCAATTTTGAAATTGACAGAATTTTTTATCAAATCCTTTTTTTGTAAAATGAATTTATATTGTTTTAATGGGAACCATAAGGTTTCATCTTGGTGATACTTCATGTTTTGTATTAGAAACCAGTTATTATTTTTAATGAAATTTTTTGAATATTTGAAATGGTGAATGGAAATAATTATATTTTATATAGTTAGGAATAAAATTATGCATCATTATTGGTAATTGAATACTTTAAAGACTTCTTTAGATGTGAGTTAATTAGGGATGTACTTTACAACGTATAATATTCCAAAAACCTTTTATCAAAACACCATCATTAAGTTGGTGATGTAGATGAGTCCTATTTTCTTTTGGACCAAAGGGGAATATGTACATGATTTTCATTCCATTGTTTTACCTCTCAATATTATTGAACTATCCATCCTATTTGTAACATGACCATGTTTCCTTACTATTTATATTTAAATTTTATATATTCACTAATGTATATTGTTTTAAATTCTATGATTATTTATATAATACTATTTAATTAAACTAATTTTGGAAAAGGTATATTTGTTCAAAGGGAGCTTTTTTGAAAGGTAAATTCCATCGTCTGAAATATGTTTCCATTATTTGAAATTTGAATAATGAATTTAAAGAGTATTCCAATCATTTGATTTATAATGAATGTTTTTTACATGTTATTTTGATATGAAAAAATATGTATTTAAATATATAAATGGATATATTTTTGGTTGATCAAACTATTAAACCCTAGACCTGGTGACTTGTGACCTTTGTTACAATGGAATCTTTCTTTTTTTTGGTACTTTGTTATAGTACACGAGTTTTTAAACCGATTGAATTATGATACATTACTCCCAGTGTAGTTTTCATTGTATATACATAGTGTATAATTTCATTAACATACAAAATATTAATGGAAATATTAATCCAACTCTCAATCTATATGATTCAATGTTTTGGTAATCGAGTCAGCAAATTGAGAATTTTCATTAGTATTTTTATGACAGGCTCATTTATCAGGATACCAAAGTACCCTAAATTGTTCATGATATCTGGTCAACCAAACAAAGAAGCCACTAATATTCAGTATAAACCCAAAACTCTGGAAAAAAATCTAGTTGAACCAGAATATATAAGAAATAATAATCATGTACATAGCTAATGTATAACTACATTTATTGATAAATCAAAATAGGCTAGTATGTCATAATATTCATCGAAATATTATAGTTCTTTGATATTAATGATGAAAAGTTTATTCTATCAAGACCATTCACCATACTCTTATTGAGTTTGTTCAAGTTAATCATATCCCTATGCATTTTACTATATAAATTATATATTATAATTGGTATATATTTATGGGGGATATAAAATGAAATTGGTATTTATTTAATGAAAGGGGACATATTCATAAGTTAATAGATATTTCTTTTAAAAAGAAAATGGGAATTCTTAAAATTTACATATGGTATTATATTTAATAAGTTTTGTTAAATAACATCTTTATTTTTCAAATATTTATAACAATATTACATATTTTGAAATTGGCATATCAATAATTTATGATCCAAATTTTATGTTAAAAAATATCAAATCTATAATTAAATGACATAGTCGTTCAACATGAAATTAAATATCCATCCACCAGTATAAAGCTTTAATAAATGTACTATTTGAACAAAAATGAAAAATCTGTTACTGTTGAATTATAAAAATTAATATATTTCAATTTATATGGTACATTAGAATAACATTATATGAGTGTAATATTTTGTGGATACCAATAAGATTTTGTAAAAATTATAACATTCCAAAAACGGGGTCTCCCTTGTATGTGGACTTATTCAAATATTAGAAGAAAATAATTGATTAATATAGATTTTTTATTTAATTCATAAATATATATTTTTATGGAGATATGGTGATTGGAACCCTAGGTTGTTTTTCCATATCCGACAATGGAGTCTCAAGATGAATTGAAGACCGTGTATAGTAAGTGGTATCCTAGGGTCCTCTAAAGCAAGTGATGTTAGTTGTCTAATGATGTAGTATCTCTCACAATGTTGTGGTTAATTTCTTATTCATTGACTATTTTTTTATTTTTAATGATATTATAATGCTTTATTCAAAATAAATAATTTTTTTGTTAGAACATATTTAACTAACTAAGTGACATGGATTACAATTGTTATTTATGTGTTAAGCTATTTTTTTCTACATAGAGGTTCACCTTAGATAGCATAGTAAACTTTTAAATAAATAAATTACATGTGGTAATATAACTCGTTGAACATCAATAAAAATATTGAATATTAGAAAAATAAATCCTAACAATATGTAATAAGAGAACATTATTGAAGATGAAATTGATTGCTGTTGTCAAATGTAAAATATTGGGAACTTCGGGGTAGAAAAATATCCCATTATATTTTACATATTGTTTGAAGAGAATGTGTTCCCCCCAATGTTTTATTAATATCATTAAAAATGTATTGAATATATTTTATTGATCATGGGGCAGTAGAAAATTAGATGAATGAGTCCCCTATTCAATTTACATTGATAATGAAGGATACATTAACGAATTTTGGGTTCAACGCATATATGTTATTTAGAATTTGAGGTGTTGAAGATGGCATAAATGATTAATCTAATGAACATAAGGTTATGTGAAACAGATTGATAAATTTTTTTCATATGGTCTTTTGAATTTAGATGTCAAGGGGTGAGATAAAAATCATTATTGTTTTAAAAAAGACCGTAAAAATTCATATACATGAAATTTTTTTAGCATCTCATAAATGATGAATTTATGATGGTATTTTAATAAAAATACTATGTGGTATAAATTGAATCCCAAATATTTGTTTAGTGTTATATTTTATCATTAATGTGTCATGCAATATGACAATAATATTTTATTGGTAACTAGAATTTATAGGACATGGATGATATTATTGGCATGTATATATTGACCAGTCCCATTAAATGAACCAATGTGAACAAATTTAAGTCATACATTTCTTTCATATTCTAGGATAGGGAGAAATATTTTTGATATTTGAGATGAGAATGTTTACCCATCCATCAGAATGAAGTAATGAGAAAGTCACTTAAACATGGATCCCCTGTCAAAGGTGATCATTTTCATTAGCATGAAGTGTGTAATATATCACTCCTTGTATATAAGGATAGAAATATATAATCTCCAACAATGACATCCACTTAATTAAGATAAGAATATATTAAATTAGCTACTATGGTCCATGATTTAATGATTTAGAATCATTGTCTCCTTTGTGAGAATGTCATGAGTTATATTAATAATAAGAGCTTGGAATACATATTCTCACAATGTTATAGAACATTAAGGAAGCATATATGGATAGAGTATGTGAATATGTTTGACATTGACTTGATTTACACACTACGTAAAAGGAACATTGTGGTAGATGCATTGAGTTTGAAGTCATAATCTATGATGGATTAACATGGTTTGGACTGGTTGAAACTAACGTTGATCATAGAGGATATTCATCTATTGTGGTCAAAATATTAGAATGTTAATATTTAATTACCATTTTCAATTATATAATTTTTTTATTGAATATGATATAGTTTCTAAAAAAGTAAATCAAGAATGTTTTTTATGAATTCAAAACACAATAGGTGTGAGACCATTAATTTTTGAATGATTGTTGTAATATTAATTTTGTGGTTTGGAGATGATGAAGTCGTACTTTTTTGTTATCATATTGAATATCTTAGTTCATACACCAATTCATGATGATCTATCCATTATAGAATTTATAAAATGTAAACAACATAAATAATGATTGGGTGAGTTTTATTGATAATATAACTCACATATTTTTTTCTCTAAACAACTCAACTATTGTACATAAAAAAATACATCATGATCCAATAAATATTTTTTAGTGTACAATACATACCATGTTGAATGAGAGTTGGTTTCCAGGGATCACATGATAGTTCTACTAATGATGTAATGGAAACATGATTTTCTATGGGTGTTAGTGAATATAATCACCAATTAATTCACTCCTTTCCAATTCATTAGAATTTTATATTATAATACTGTTCCAAAATCAATATATAAGTTGTGGTATGATTATATATATTTTCAAGGTAAATTGTATAGTTTTCAGAGCTAAGGATTAAATTTTTATTTGGAATTCCTTACAACCAGCAATAGGAATCTATTAAAATATGAGTAAAACTCATCATTATCAAATGAATGGGAAATATAAAAGGATGATCCATCAATTGTGGGACATTATTATGTATTATTTTATAGAATTATGTACCTCATGGTAAGATCATATACCATTACTTTATTTTCATAGAATAACTATAATCATTCCCTAATACATATGGTTACAATTGATATATTTTATGGGAAACCATAATTTATTCCTCATTGTTTTGTAGATTTAGGTGTGACGTCACATTTTGGGACTTTATAATGAAATATACAATTTATGGCATTATGTATATCATAAAAAAATAGAGACGGATCAGTGCCATTAAACATTTTATGCAGATCATCATTTGTGGCCATTTTCTTTTGATGTTGGTGATCCTAATTTTATAAAGATATCCCCATGGCTTAGGAATCATAATTTTAATAAGGAATTAGTTTTTTATCCTCAATATATAGGTAGTTTCGAAAAATGTAATGATTTGATGATGAGGAAAGTCGATTTTATTTTCGTAACTATGATTATATTAGAGCACGATGTGTTTTATGAGAATGTGATTGATGAGATATAATTGACCTTGAACCAGATAAAAATTTGATAAATGTTCTAATATAGATTGTGGATATGAAATTGATGATTATGTTAGAAAAATAATTTGTATATTGATTGTTTATGGAATCATTTTAAAATTCAGGATGAAGATTGGGTTTGTGAATGATAATTTTAGAGTAGTGGCCCTAACTATTCCATGACAATGTATGTTTTTTAGTTTTTAGGTATATAATTTATAATGGTTGGATAATGTATCATTTTTTATAAGAAGACGTCCATATAGTAATTATTATGATTCTATCTAATTTTCTTTTTGAGATATAGGAGGTTTCTAGGGGTTTTGGAATGTTTTGGAGGTTCTATTGCGGAAAAACATTTGTTAATAGTAAGTAAATACAATTAACCTCATATAATAAATCTCGCAACATGTTTTGGGAGTAAATTTTAAGAAAAATAGTTATGGATTTATTTAGAAAATAAATATTATAGAAACTATGAAAACCCATTAAATGGGATGAAAACTTAAGTGAAGGGGTTACAGATGGTTTTTCATACCATGTAAGCCAACAGTGTGAGTTGTCTCTTTATAAATGTATCCCCAATATTTTGATGAATACTTTGATAAAACATATAGAATAACTGTGTGGAATAAATATGGTACTCAATAAATTTATTATCTTATTTAAATTAATAATTTTAAACAATTTATTCTATTAATAACACCATATCAGGGATTCATTTTTATCCATAATCAAAAGATAAGATCCCCTTCAATTAGGGAACAATTATTATGTGTATCAATGTGTGATGGAGGCCAAGAATCATTATTAAGTACCCATTATTCTTCATTGTTCATAGATCCAGGTTTTTTATCTCTCTTTAAACAATAGATATATTATGTAGGGAATATATATATATATGTTGTGTTATGTCAAAATTGAATTAATCATGATGGTTCAATAAAAGGGACTGTTTCTTGTGATCAAATAATGAAGTATAGTTATGTTCTTCATCAGATTAATAATCTATTTTGAGGATGGTGGATCCACTCTTATATCCACATGATTAAAATATAAATGAATACTTTTAATAAAATATTTAATTCATATTTTGGTGATATCCTTAGATGATTATTGACTTGAATCTCATTTTTTGGAAGATTTTGAGAGAATTCTACATATTTTGGAATTACCCTGTGTATATGATTTTAAATTGTGGATTTAAAAATAATGGTTTTTTTTATGTAAAACGTTTTATTATACAATTTATTTATATAATGAAAGGGTTTTGAGATTTAGTTTACATGGATTTTAGTATACATGGATGGAACAAGTTAATTTTCATTATACATGACTCTATAGATGGGGTGTGTGACATCCGGTAACCTATTATTGGTTATCTTGGGATGACATGGTTAATCGATGAGACAACATTCATTAGTATAGAAATATCACTTGTAAATGAATTGTGCGACTTTGAATAAATTTTTATAGGTATTACAAATAGTTGTAATAAGGTCTTATTCATAATTTATAACATTCTTTGTAAAAATGATCATGATTTTTTTATAAATAAATTTACTTATTAAAATGATTTATATAAATTATTCTAAAAACATTGGCCTTAGAGGTATGAGTTGGGAAGTTATTGGGGAATGACTATTATGTTTATACTCACCATATTTTGTTCACAATTGTGAATTTGTAGCTATCATCTCTCAGGAAACAAGTAAAGGTATGGTATATCAGTTCATTAGTGATGTTTTGTGATATAATAAGTTTAACATTTAGTGTCTGATTATTAAACAATTTTGGTATTTTTAGTTGATTTCCACGAGGAGTTTTGTTCTTTTGGCCTTTTGGTTGACTTTAAGAATTTCATTTGTATTTTTCTAGTTTAATAATATGGTTTGTTTATTTGTTATTTTTTAATAGTATTTTGTTCCCAAGAATCATATAATGTTTTCTTTTTTTATTGTATTAGTATATTTTATTTATTATCCTTTCAATATAAAATCATCCACCTATTGTTATTGAGGCCATTAGAATTTATTTCGTCCAATATATTTCTTGGGTATGTCACTTAAGGCCAAGTATAACAACTTATTTTCTAAATCTAATAGGAGTCGAAGGATGTTACAATAAATATAATTACTATATTGAGATATTGACCCATATGGATGATATTGATTATATGAATGTACTACCCAGTATTTGAGATTTATGTAATGATAAAATTCTAAAAAATATGAATTATATATCCAAATCTTATGATAGTGAGTTATTTTTATCCATGTGTTACTATTGAAGAGAAATTCCATGAAAATTTATAATACATATCTAGATGTTATGATTATTAGATATTCCTGATCTGAAGATATGCTTAAATAGGAAAGCGGAGATGATTTAATATATATGACATTTCTTAATAGACTGAGTTGATAAAGTTAGTTTTTATCTTCATCACTCAATATATAGTGAGAAATCATTTTTCACTTAGGTAAAGATAGAGGGAGAATGAATGTAAAATCTATTTTGATTTAGGAAAAAAATAATGGATTTATTCTAGTGTGAAATTATTCTCACCTAAATGATGTGTCCCCTATTTACATGATTCATAGAAGTAATGTAAGTAACCCTATTCTTGAGAAGTTGGTCATGTTTGGTTTTATGGAATAATGAAGATAAAAACTAAATATTGAAGTAGAATGATTTAATTCAGAATCCTAGAAATTAAACATGATGTCGATGTCAAAAAAAATATGCCAATGAAATGGTTTTTCATGAAAAAGAAATAATTAGATGAAAATTAAAATTAATTTCTTGATGTTAGATTAAAATTAATTTCTATTGTTTTCTCATCAAAATATAAAAATTATATATGATGAATTAATGAGTTATGAGAGGATATTTTATTACAATAATATGTATTTTTTTTATAAATGGTGACCCAATGCTTGATATTTCATATTTTTAAATGGATACGATTTCATGAAAGATTGCAGTGTCAATGATATTAGTGTTCTGAAAAATATGAAATGAATGTTGATATGTGTGACAATGATGGTGTTTATACTAAATTTGATATGAAATATTCAAATATATATAATCGTATATAGTTACAAAAATCCACAAATGAATTAGTAGATTTAAAATGGATATAATTTATTCTCAAAATGGTACATAATATCATAGAAGTTATGTGAACCTAGAATGTTATGTGAAATTTCTGTAGGAAACAATGAAATTTCATAATGGATTATCTATTTATGTAATTAGAAGGATTACCACCCCCCCACAAACACATTTTATGAATCTGGACTCAATGAATATTTATATAATTTTATTAACAAAAGAGTTATTAGAATTTAATTTATTTTCTAAAGACTTATTGAAAACATAATTTGGATCAATTCATTCATAATTATATATGTCGTCAAGATTAACCTAATATTTATTATTCATATAATAATATTTTCATGAAGGAATGAACATATCATGAAACATGGTAGTTTCGAAGTAGAAAAAATGTCACAAGATATAGAATTATCATGATAGTAAAAGTCATGAGAATGTTTTAGTGGTTTATAACACAGTCATAATTTCATTTAAGTGGGGAGTCACATGACACTATATGTGTTTTGGGAATCTTCTTATAGTTTCAAGAAAGATAAATTTTCATCATGGGAACAAATGTAATTTAATAACCATTTTTATGTGAGTAGGTCAATTAGGGAGCATCAAATCTAGACTACGATAAAAGAGGATTCTTATTATAATTATGATGAATCCTTATGTTTTTAATATTTAATAGCATTATAAAAGTCTATAAACTCTTGATGAACCATCAATGAAGTATCTCATGGGAGAGAATATGATAAATTCATCCATGGATGAGGTATAACCAAACGTAAATCCATCTAATGGTATTATACTGAGAAAAAAGTGACCTCATCCAAAACAATATATCCACTATACTTGTGAAGTTCAATAAATTCTGGTATTGTTGAGACAATGTTACGATTTACAAAATGAACATGCCATTGTTGCAGAACCAAGAAATAGTACTTATATCTCGTTAATGTTTTACACACACACACAGAAAATTATTATTTTCAGTAATGATTTTATAATGTGTGTCAGGTTGAATTTTTTTCCAATAATGGGGGATCATGAATGTTAAATAAGGAAAAAAATTTATGAAATATGAATTATAGATCTACGCATCATTCACACATACCCCCTACCTCATGATTTATCATTTACCAATATATTAAATATATATTGATATAGCTATTCCATTTACAAAATCAAATCAAATTTATGTAGAGTGAGGATAAGAAGACATAAAAGAGGAATATTTATATGAACATCTATCGAAGTGGATCTGTACACTTTGTATTCCATCATTATACAGTTATAATATTTTATTAAAAATCCAATATCAAAGCATTATTGTGATAATATAATACCCTAAAAAATTATTTTGATATAAAATTTTTGGTAAATGTATAATAAATGAAATCATCTGTAGTTATATAGTTGTTAATAAGTGAATTTTTCGCCATTTCTTTCTCAAAACCCACATCAATAGTTGTAATCATATGAGAATAACCTCTGTATCTAGGCTTAAGGGGTTATTGACATCAATTATTTTCATTGACCCTTATATTAATACAATTAATATCATGACTCCCATAATACTTAAAATTATATCATTGATTATTGTTGGCAAATTTCATTAATATGTTTCACCATCATTGGAAACCCTCTTCACATCACATCAATATTCTTTTACATAATGGCCTTCATTTCCAAAAATGAAAATATTGTTGACCCTATATGTAATCATCCAATATAAATCCTTTTACCCGTCTAACATTATAAAAGATTAATTTTCAGTCTTAAATAGGTTTTATTATTTAAATTTAGGTTAAAATAAATATTTATGTTTTTCGCAGATAAACATGAGATCATCAAGAGTTAGTAATATGAATTTCTATCTTAAGAGAATAAGAGAAAATTTCCTCGTAATTATTAGTGTCTCTTGTAGAAAATTATTTTTCGTGACAAGGTATTATGAAATTAAAGCTTCATCCAATATCTCTTTCATGATTGATGATAAAAAAGGACCAAAGCATGAATAAATTGTAAATTTTTCCTCATAGGTAATTAATGAATCATAATCATTCTTCTTTAAATATAGGACTTCAATATTCATCTTCATGTAATGAGTTTTTGGAGAAATAACTACTGAAAAATACCATCTAAAACACTTCCCATGTCTGTGAATTAATTTCTTCATATTGAGTCATAATCATTGAAAGAGTCCTTCATTGATAAAATTCACCTTCCAAATGATTCACACACAAAATTATCATCTCATGTTGTAATAATTATATATTACAGAATAACATTTCCATTACATTGATACATTTCTCAACACTAAAAGGATGCTACTACAAAACTGGGTTTATCCAACAATATGCTTTATCAGTTCAATAAAAAGCACTCATAATCTCTACATTTATGAGCCCTTTTTTAATCACATAGAAAGGTTCATTTTTCATCAAATTTCTTAACAATCATAATGGGGTCATTATCATCCATAAAATATTGTTAATAAAGTAAGAATGTATCTATGATTCGAAAAATGTTTTCATAATGTCCCACCCAGTATCAGTGATATAAATAATGTGTTATTAATAGGGGGACCATTATATACCATATTAAAAAAGAGAAGTTAAAGGGGGAGTTTATAAGTTCTTGTATAAAAATATTGAAAAATGATACCAATTAATTTCTATGGCTGATAAATAATATATTTAATTAGTAAAATTATATTTTATTAAAAATAATATCATTCTAAATTATGAAAATTAATAATTTATAATTATATATATATAATATATTATTTCAAAATATTTTTTTAATAATGATATACAATCATTTACACATTATATATATAATTTTTATCAAAAAAGTAGTATAACACAATTATAAAATAGTATTAATTAAAAATATTAATTTTTTTATCGTATAATATTATTAAATTAATATTCATATGACATAAAATTAATTGAATTAATGAAAAAATAAATATAATGTGAATACATGATTAAAAATTAAAACATTAAAAACCTAGGATCAAAATATTCATTTGGGATCTACCGTATATTAAATCAATGCCTACAATAATCTATATTTTTTGGTTACTTGGGGAACCCCAAAATATGTTTTTTGAAGCCTAAAATGGCCTAAAGGACTCTGATTTTGACTCATTATTCTGGTTATGCTAATTTTTTAACATTCAATTTTATTTCAACCTCATTTATGGGGTTATTATTTACATTTTTCAATTGAGACTAAATTTATTCTGAGTTCTTACTGAAATATTTATATTATGTTGTTTAAGATTTTTCATTTATTAAAATTTAGTTTTTTTATAAATAAATATATATATATATATTATATAATATTTACATATTATAAATAACTATTATATATATATATATATTAATAATTATATAAAAATTTTATTTTTCATATATTTAATGTAAATATTTATTATTCATTTTATTGAAAAAAATTTTATTCATTTTGTTTTTCTGATACAAATTTTTTAATATGTATATATATCCCTATACAAGAAATATTTATAAAAAAATTTATATGTTACAATTATATATATATATATATATATATTCTAATATATGTAAATAAATATATTTTATAAAATTTATTTAATACAATATCTCACTATATTTTACAATATAATAATTAATGAAGAAATATATATACATTCAAATGTATATGTATATAATGTATATATATACATATTTGTATGTATTAATAAATATATATAATTATATATATATTTATATACTATTTTGGAAATCGAAAATGAATATAATATGTAATATATTTGGGAAAATATAATAATCTATATCATACACACACACAAACATATATTTTATAGATGTATTTTAAAATACTTTTATAAACTTATAATTAAGAAATGAATATGTAAATGTATATATATATATTTCATAAAATAAAAAATAAAAAATTTGTAGCTAGTCGTAAAGGAATTGTAGTTCCAATGTAGAGTTACATGGATAAAATCCAGGCACATGGTGGCAGCTATAATTTCAAAAAAACTACTAAATTTGTTATGGAAGCACTAATAATGGCGATGTGGAACTGCTAAAAATGGAAGGGAATTGATAAAGCGCCTAGGGTTGAACTGATTAGTGGAGGGTTCAGAGAGGTCTAAAAATAATTTCACATCTTTATCGGCAATTATAAAATATTGATGATAATGTTGAACATTATCTACACTTATTTCAGCTCTTATAAATACCCCATTTATTGTCTTTATTTAGCATTTTTAAATAGGCCATTTATTAGTGCATTTTCATACCATTGATAAAGTTGTCAACAGAACCTCCATATATTAGTCATCATATTATATGCACTAATAAAAACCATTTACTAGTAAAATTATAATATATTTTTTTAGTTGTTGGATCAGAGGAACCACTGATGGAAGGGGGAAATTTTCGCATAAAAGACTCGGTAGTGAATTCTTTCATCTATTGTCCATTTGGAACATCAACATGATTCATATTATCATTAATAGATTGATCATGTTGGGTGAGAATAGAACCATTATTCCACATCCAATATCCCATATAATTTGTTTTCACATGAGAATGCTCATTGCATTTCCAATCACATTCAGTGTTATTATGATTCCTCCTAGGTTCATCTATTGATTAAGACCAATCCTAGTGTATGAAAATATAATCATAGTTGGTAATAATGTAATTAATAAAAATATCCATATAATTGAAATCGTGAATGATTATATTCAATATATGACACCCACAGACTGTCTTAGGTCTTTCACAATCATCATCAATTCAAATCTTTCACAATGGTTTATAATGAAAATCTTAATTTACTATAGCACATCACCCAGATGAATTAATCAAGATGTATATTATTAATCCAACTCATTACACACATGTGATGATCAATATAAAAACCACAAATTCTCAATGATATTTATTACCCCACAATGCATTTTGTTCATATACGCACCCACTAGCTAGTATCCAAACAATGATTTTCTTTTAATGAAATTCTTACAATCACCATCATACCAAATCACCAAGAATTTTATATAAAAATAATATTATACCCATGGTTTTCAAAAATGTTCTCTAATCCATTTGACTCAAAATCACTAAATTATGCAATTAATTCCATCAATATAGGTAAATTCTAAATAATTTAATGGAATATCACATTCGACAGCGAATACAACATAAACAACCAATCTTAAATGAAAAATTAAATATTATAAATTTAATATGATCATTAAAACCTAGTTATTAAATTTGATAGAATGAAATAGAATTAAAAAATTATCAAATATATATGATGTTCATAGTAAAATATAAATTATTCAATAATTCTTTGTAGATATACAAAAAATTTTTTGCAAATTTTTCTATACAATTTCTTCAAAAATGATTTTTCTTGCTTTTTGTGAGTAAATAATTTTTATTAGTTTTTCCACTTTAAAAAATATTATTGGATAAAAATAATGTTATTTTTCTAAATTACTATATTAATATTACCATAGGGATATTATTTTCGGAATTTTTTTGTTATCTGTGATTTTTCATTGTATAATAAAAACAAAATATTTTTATTGAAAAAATTATGTTAATATTATTAATTTATAGTCTTTCCTTTTGTTTAAAATTGTTATAAAAAAATTTTCATTATTTATATTATTATAAATTTAAATTCTGTGTTTATATTGACTTTTATATTTGAATTTAGTATAAAAACTTATTTTTACATTAAATAATGGTTTTTAGAAAACAATTTTTTCATGTTTTATGGGTTTGAAAATAATGTATATTTTCCCACATTTATTTTTTGATTTTTATAAAATGTATTATATATTTGTAATCATTATGTACTATTTTTATAATGACTCTACTATCTTTTTTCATAATGGATTGTAAGAATTGAAAAAATTTGTTATTGTTGTTAAGACTGAATAGATAATGGTTATGACATAAAACATTTCTCAATTTTTGTTATTTGGGAATATTTATACCCTATGTCATCTTATATACATACATATTAAATTTCATAGACATTATAATTGTGTAATATATTAATATAATTTTTTCCATTATAAATTTTCATGTGCGTCTTCTCTTCCAATTATAATAGGAAACATCTTTCCATTATTATAAAAGGATATTGAGCGACATATATCAACAAAAACGATCCATAATATCTCAATAACGCCAATATAAATACAAATGTGCTTCCAATAATCATAAAAAATCAACAATATGGCTAATAAGTAGAGATAAAAATGTTGTATCTCATAGAGAATGAAATCATCTAAAAGATGATATTTCATTTTACGTCTTCATTTACAGAATTAATTTTTTAAATAAAGATTTAAATTAAAAAAAATTATATTCCTTATTTGTAGGTGTATTTTTTCGGAATCATATTTATACATATAATTGTGCTTCAAAAAAGAGAAAAACTGTAGTTCAGGTGTTTGGTGAACTACCACCTGGTTATTTGATGTAATTTTTTTTCATCAATGAATGATATGTCTAGTAATAATTATTAAGCGATTCAATATATATAATAGTAATTAAATTATATTGATTCAATAAAAATTATATATCATTTAATTGTATGTACATCAACTACTGAGAAATTAATAACATCGCTTGGGTGTAAGTACAACATACCGCCTCCACGACACACAATGCATCATTTTCCATTTCCAAAATTAGATAATGATTATAGAAATATATATATATAAATTCAATATCAAAAATTAATATCATTCAGTATATGATGTAACTATATAAATTGGTAAATACCTAGGATTTCCATGAAAAAAACAAACATATTAAAATATAACAGTTAACAAAAAAGTGATGGTAATAATTAAATGTTATTAAAAATGTATAATAAGATGTTATAAAGGGATCATGGATGATATTATAAAAATGAATATTATTATATTTTATGTCAATAATTTGTTTTAAAAATTATACATTCGATTAAATTATGTCCATCAAAAGGGAATAGTGGGGTTTGGCATTTCATATCAGGTTCTTGTCTATTGAGATATATTTTGTATTATGCACATGTTGGTTTTTATTTAGTGTATTTACTAACACATTGAGTTATTTAAAATTAATATATATTTATTTAGGAAAAATATATTTTCATTTATTTTTTAATCTTGTATGGTGTTTTGATATTTTCAACTATCATTCTTTCACATTGAAACACATGTCAAGAATGATAATCATAAAATGAAAAACTAATCTTATTTCATATTTGATTTGGTATATTTTTCTTCCTTGTCCATATTTTCAGTATAATACATTCTTGAATTATTTACTATTATAAATTAATTTCTGATATAACATTTTATCCATGTTTGAATTTTTACAAAATGATATAAAAGAAATATTCCAACAATTTTCGGAATGAGGTAATCTTATTTAGTGTAATGAGTGTGTTTTTATAAATATATAAGACAATAATATAACATCCTAATATTATAAAAATATTTTTTATGCATCCTTTAAAATTTTTTATGATTGTTTATAAAGAAATTGTTTTTTCTATATTTGGGAAAGAATTTGTTTTAAATATGTTATTTCAAAATATAATTTTTATTTTCCCCAAAAATGTTTGTAATGATAATTTTATTATATTTATATTGTAAAATGATAAAACCACCCTATTTTTCTTACTTTCCTTATACCACCATTTTATGAATATATTTTTTGATATGAAATGGATTTCTTTTATAAAATAATTAATGTAACATTATATAGTTTAATTGTTTTTATGTATTGTGGGAGGATACAGAGTTAAAATAAAAATTATGGAATATTGTATGAGTTGAATATCCCAACCCCATATTGATCTTCATCACATTTTGTTAGATTAAAACACTATATATTATAATATTCTACATAGTATGTGACAAAACCCAATACATCAAAAAGAACGACCAAACTGAACTAGGTTAAACATATTTGAAATAAAATTTACAAGTCATGTTTGACATTAACATGTTTAGTAAATTGAGATATTTACAAGATGTTATGTGTTGCACATATTGAAAAAAACTTATTACCAACATCATTACATTTCAGTTACACCAGTTACACAACATTAAAATTCATAAAAAAGAACCATAAACAATTTTTTTAAATAATTAACAGAAACAACATTAAATGACCTGGGATAACCCATTATGTCTTTTGATCCATTTAATGGACATTTATGACACCTCAGAGATGCATTAAAATCTATAAGTAAAATATTTGGGTGGATTTAAATAGAATCAATCAAAGAGAAAATAAATTGATGATATCATGTTGCTGATTTATTTCCTTATTTTATTTTTCTTTTCTTTTATTCATTTTACAATGTATCCCCTAAACCCAAAAAACTAAAATATTTTATCCATAGAGGGTTTCTTCCATTATGTTATCGGGAAAGGAGGATTCTTGATCATTGATATAATTTTTATATTTTCACATAAATGAATCAGAACCTTTATTTTCTCATTTTTTTGGTATCAATTCTTTATTATGTTTTTTATTCGAAATGAAACATTGTTTGGGTTATATTATATTTTATTATTATCCTTGATCAAAATCCAAAATATCACTCCACACATTTGTTATCAACTTTATATAGATTAAATTATGTTCTGGTGGTGATTATTTGATACCACCGACACATTTTATGAATTATAATAGATATATTAATTATTTATGGAATTACGATTAATAATTAAGAGTTTCTAGAAATTATAGAAATAATCTATTATAATGACAAAAACGTAGAAAAAATTGTAAAACAATTGAGAAATTAATTAGGATATTTTTGAAATCCCTATTTGTGAAAGGAGATAGTAAAATCAAAAGAATACTCTTCATATTTCTATTATAACAATGGAAAAACAAGAAATGAATATTGAACTATGATAACGTTACATTACATCCAGCCAATCCATCTATATTCTAAGCATAAATTATCTAAATTAGAATCAATAAATTTATGCATTATTCCTTTAGCTTATATAACCAATCAAAAATAATATTTATGAAAATTAATCAAAATTGATAAGACATTTTTTTTCTCACTCCATTTCAGAAAAATATCTCGGTTAATATCCATAAAATACTAGGTAATTATAAATTTAAGTTTTTTTCGCCACCCAATAGAGGATCATCACTCCACATTACTATGTTTAAATAATAAATTATTTGAAATGTTCACATTAATGTGGTCATTTATCATTTGATGTTGCATTTCTATTAAATATCTATATTCTAGGTTTCATGTATAATAATATCTCCTAAATAATACACATTTGTAAATACAATTATTTGATTGACTTTGAAAATTATGGAAAACAATTATTATTAACCCAGTATGGATATATTTTGATAAGGAATGTTTATTATGAATATAATTTATATTCTATATATGAATAATTTATCTGACATATAGTCATGGGTGGAGCCTAGTTATAGATAGTTGGCCCATGAATAAAATGTCTCCTAAGATGAATTAGTTTGAAAATTTACATTGAATTTGTTACAGACCTATCCACCAATAAAAATTTCATGATTTAAGGTCTTTATGTTATATATATAATTATTTATAAGATTATGAAATCCAATATTATAAATATTTATCATTTATGAAATTAGTTATTATTATCCATGATATTAGTTTCCTAATATTACAAATGGAAGCATTTTTTCTCAGTAATTAATTAAATGTCATGTTTTTTTTGTTATAATACAAGAAATATTGACATGGGAACATAAACTTATAGATGATTTTTTTTGATAATAATTAGATAATTTTAACATCCTAATGTAATATTAAGGTAGATATTATATGGATTTTTTTAAATTATATTATAATATGAATACCACAAGTATATGTGGAACTAGAATAGTTATACATATTGGTAATAGCTCAATAAGTGGAGTATATTGATTTCAATTAATTATCATGTAGTGAATCATATTGATCTTTGAATGACACATTGTTTAAAACTCTTGAGTAACATTTTGTATTTTATTATAATTTTTTTATACACAAATATGATAGATTTTATTATTTTTTTGTTTAATGAAATTAATCAAAAAACAATGTTTTTATTGTTTGATTAGCTATGAATATATATTCAAATTATGTTTGTAGTCATATAAAATTTATAATTATATATTTTTATTGATTATGATATGATATAATCTACAATATTCCATTTTTTAAATGCCACATAGAAGGAAGAATGGAATAAATACTCATGACCTTTATAGAATCTTTTATGCTGAGAAAACTAATACAAATAGTGTTGGATCCGAGTAAATCATGGCTATATTAGGGTAGCATTCTCAGGATTTGATGAGTATCCATTTCAATATAGATGAAACTATTTTTCTAAAACATTGAAAACATATTTTGGACAATTTATTATGTAAAATCATCTATGTTTTAGTGGATATAAAAATCCCATAGTAATTGAGTAAAGTTTTCTGAAACCAGAGATAATATTTTTTTGTTTTTGATAAAATGAAAATAAGAAATTTATAATTGATCTAAATTTACTTAAATTTAATGATTATAAATGGTATACATGGATCCAGAAAACTATGTACAAATAATATATAATATATATAACATAGTGATTTTAAAGAAATACTCATTGAAAAGTATTTTCCACAAAAGAAATGAACTAGATGAATATAATTTTTCACACCTTAATTAAAAGCATGAGTAAATTGTTGTGGTGTAATAATCTAAATTTATCATATTGAGTTTGAATTCCATGCAGTAAAGTTTTAATTTACAAAAAATGATTGACTATTTTATTGATGATAATATTCTAATTAATTGAAGGATACTTGTTTCTAAAACATTATAAACATATGAATAAATAAAATTATGTTCCATAAAATCAAAGAATTATTTTCTTAGATCCATTATATTCAATGGAAATCCAGGTGAGAATAATTATTTTCAATACTATTAAACTGGAATTACATTATATCAAAATAATGTTATGAAATGTCAATATTGAAAAAAAAATTGAAATAACATCATGTAAAATGATTCAATTTAATGGGAGGGATATACATCTTTGACAAAAAGGGGAATATAGTTATGAAATTTAAGGGCAATATATATTAGACTACAATAACGTTTTTCAACAATATATAAATGGAGAAATATTCTAAACTGTTTCTCAATTGATAGGAGAACCTACCATAGAATAAGATGAATGGAGAGTCCCAATCTTACATGATCACTACAATAAAGTGGATATTCCAAATGATTTGGTAGTAGGTACTATAATCATATATCAAAATTAAAATAATACATTATTTGAATATAGAACCTCACCTTATTTTATATCAACAATATTTAAAAAAAGTACATTTCTATTCCACCTAAAAAAAGAATTTTTTAGTCGAATCCCCCAATTGAAACCTTACTACAATGAATTTTTTCTAGTATCTTTCCATTTCAAACATGAATGTTCTATTTTTACAAATATTATTATCATTCATTTTTTTTATTTGTTATAATCTATGTTTTCCACTGAATTTAAAAAATATGATTCCACAAATATATAATTGAGTTAATAAAATTATTATTCACAGTGAAGATTTGGATTTACCTATATTTACAGGGGTGAAATTATCATTTGATTCATGTCCACATACACCCTCAGTAGCACTTATGAATCTTATATTTATGGAGGATGGGTAAAATAAATCTACAGATGAAAATGGTAATCTTCAAATTTAGAATTTACTTATTGTATTACAACAAATCGATGTATTCCATGAATAATTTCCATGACAAAAATTATAATAGGACGCTGGGGTTTCCATTGATTTTATTCGTAATAAAAGAGTAATATAAAATACTATATATAAAATGGACATTTATTAAATAGCGATTTATATGAAAAATCTATTGGATTTTGGTGATATGGAATTTATATTACACTTGTATTTTTCCATGGGGAACCCGTGTTCCTTTGTTTAATAACAAAAATTGATATATGAGAATGTTCATCTATTAAAATAAATATTAATAAAATAAATTAAATTTATCATATTCTTCACATTGATGAAATTTTCGATAAACATTACATATCTGAATATAGTTCAAACATTCAACATAATTCTTGGTATTATCAATTTATTGTAGTGAATGAAGATATTCTAAACCAACAAATTTCTAAAAAAGTTTGTAGATTATGAGATTAAGTTAATTCCTTTTGTGTTTAATGATTGTCTAATTATTTTTTGGATCTAATGAACATTGTATATAATGAATATCATGATGATTTTTTGATGTATTTATATATTAATGTATGGTGTATTATAAGAGATATAAAAATATAAGAATACATTTTGGTTCATTCTTGATATTCATTAGTGGAAGTAGTTGTATGGTAAATTTTCCATGTTTGAATTATATATTTATAATGTTTTTTATTTATTTTATCCAAGGATGGAATCTTAATTGATCTTATAATGTCAATAGAATTCAATTATTGGACTACACAAATGAATATAACGGAGATACATTTTTCTGTTTGGTGGGATGGCTACTATTAGAATTTCAATGAATAAATATCTCATTTGGCTACTATGATTGCCAAATTTGTATTCCACAGGGTTATCTATATATGGATACATGTTACTGAATAATTATATAATTAATTAATTTGCATTTTGTTCAATGCTATGATTCTGACTCTACCATTTTGTAATGGTGGATTTTGTAAATACAATGATGTACTAAAGATGTAAAAACGTTTTTTTCTTATGTATAATGAATATTTCAATGAATATTAAACCTTAAAATTTAAAAATCATGAAAAAAAACTATCACTATAAATATATTAACATATCACCCATAATCATTTCATAGAAGATATGGAGACATTATCTATTTGGAAAGATATGTGACAAATATATAGATCATTAGAATATAAAATATATATTTTTGTTTATAGATATCAACATGATGAAGATTTTACATCCCAAACTACTAAATTATTATAATTATTTAATATCATATCACCAAATATAGGAAAATAAGTTATTAATTATTTTGAGATGAAATGAACATAGAGTATTTTATTCAAAATGAGGGATGATAGTGATATCGTCTTTATGGATTTAGTTAACATAGAAATGGGAATTATTAATGAGGGGGAAACCTGACATATTTACCAAATTAATGATGATTCATATTCATTGTATAATAAATAATAATTATCTACCAGATAATGAAATCATTATGAAAATAATCAAATCCTTGTATTATGGAAATATTGAATAAGAAATATATGAAAATCGAATTTTGAAATTTGAATGGCGTATTTTTTATTCGTCAATATGTTAGATTGAATTTCAATTATTGTATAATACTCAATGGTTTAATTTCTATATGAACCTTTCCATCTTCAAGAGGTCTAGAGATTTGAATGAACAAATTATGTTAGATAATATGATGTGGAATATTTATAATATTGAGATATGATACATGTTTATTCAATAGGTGAGGGCTTAGAGAAAACATCCTCAATGAATCATGAATCCTATAGTTATTCTTATATAGAAATATTAGTACATTGCTATTTAATTTTTTAATGGATTACTAAAGAATAATTGAATGAATAAATGAATTCAGGTTATTTTGAAAATTCATACAAAATTTTGAGACTTCATTTTTATAATAAATTTATTTCCTCTTGATATCCTATAAATGGTATTTATTAATTATGATTTAAGTAATCATGGTGAACCCATTTCAATTTTGTATTATATTGATACCTATTTTATTTCTGGGTTTTGAAAAGGTATACATACCAAGAATCAATTGACCACATCCATCCATATACAAACTAATGCATGAACGAAAGGAACACACAAATATTGGAGGAAAAATTTAGTTCCATATCCTTAGATTTTCATGGATTTTGGGATCAATATTTACATTTGTTAGAACTTTATTGTAATATTATGGTTAATTAAATTATTAAAATGGAACAAGATATATAATTATATTGAATGTTATGATATTATACATATTGCTATGGTAATGATAGTGACTGTAATCATGAAGGATTAAAAACTATTGAGAAGACTATGAAAATGTTTATGTCTATACAAAAACTAATTTAATAATCTCAATGTATGAACATGAGTTATTCTAAAAACCAAAGGAAATATTAAGAATATCATGTTGGTGTACAAGTTTTATTTATATTATATCCATTGAATGATATTATAATGGATTATTAAGATAGTAAAATAGTGTACAATATATATTAAAATATTTGGAAATATGAATACAACTGGATTGGTGGCCTAGTATATGGAAATGCTAAGAAAATTCTCTAAATTATACTTTGTGTTCGTTGTCTCATTGTTAATAATGTAAAAGACAAACCAAATGAATTTAATCTCTTATAATGAAATATAATTGGAACCTTATCTATAAAATTTTAATGATCATGTTTATATAATTGACACTAGAGATAAAGTGATGAGGAATTAGATGAATCAGCTGGAAAAGGTACTTTCTAAAAATTATGAAATTGAGGAAGAAATATGGGAACCAGAGGTTGTTATGAAGAAAAACAATCCTAATTATAAGAAAATATAATATTTAGTATTATTTTAATGTTGAAATTTTTA
This sequence comes from Viscum album, assembly GCA_963277665.1. Taxonomy (NCBI): domain Eukaryota; kingdom Viridiplantae; phylum Streptophyta; class Magnoliopsida; order Santalales; family Viscaceae; genus Viscum; species Viscum album. The sequence goes on along the minus strand of OY728133.1, from coordinate 1,635,681,381 downwards.
TATGAGGGACGAATTTTAGAAACCAATAAATTAAAATAACATTACATTCAATAGTGTATACAGCACACAACACTGATCTTAAACGAACCATGATATATTATTATTTAAATGTGAATCTTAAAATGTAGACATTAAATTATAATGTATGAATATGAATAACTACACTATTAACTATCATATTATATAACTATATAAAAATAAATATTTAATAAATCCTAGGATAATAAAACTATATTATTTTTAAATCTAATTTATTTTCATTCATAAAAAAAATTTACTACCATTTTTTTAGAAAACGATTTATTTAACTTTTGGAAACATTAAAAAATTTATTATATATGATGAAATTAATTCTTCATGTCATTGTTTAAAATTTCTCTTACATTTTGGTTTTTGGGATTTTATAAAATGTATTATTTTATATGGAATAGTGAAAAATTATGATATATTTTAAAATTTTCCCTTTCAATCCATGAATTCACAATGTTACATTTCTATTAAAAAATTTCACCAAAAATATTTTATTAAATGATATTATTAATAAACCAATCATGTAACTTTTAATGAGTTTTATTGATTAATTTAGTATTAAAACATTGTTGTGCTTAAAATTTATTTTTGAAAGAAATGTTTTTTCATATTTTTAATTTTTAAAATATAAATATTTAATTTTAGTTTTTTGCTATAAATAATAAATTTTATTCCACATATTGAATCACAGTTTAATTATTTTATTGAGGTCATATTTATTTTTGGGAATAATGAATAGAAAACCAATAAAAAAATTCATAGCATTTAAGGTTAAAATTTGATTAATTTGGTTTTAACTAAATTTATATGTTCTAAAATGACTTCATAATATGAAATTTTCCATTATTAAAATATATTAGATCCTATAGGTTGTATTAACCATAAATGGTCATTTTTGGATGATGTTTTGCTTAGTAATAAGTTAATATATTTTATTATTTTGAATACATCCATGTGTGTCCTCACCCCCACATAAAAATTGAATAACCTTACCACTCTTGTTTTAAATATTATTATCCATATAGATTGAACATCCAATAGAAAAATATCCTAAAAATAATTATCAGGTTTTCTAATCTTGTTTTCATCTCAATATATTAACCATAACGCCCTTATAGGATGCTACAAATTTGGTATCTCAATTAGATGGTAATCATCTTAAAAATTATATATTTTTTTAAATATAATTTTAGAAGCATAAATTATTTCATTTAAATAAAAATATAAAAAAAAAATTTAAAAAAAATTTATTTTATATAGATAACTTAATAATATTCACACATATTCTTCTCTATTAAATAAGGAACATTACCATCACTCGTGTGTACGATGGACTACCAACACATGATCTGATGTCATTTTTGTCCATACCTAATGTCACACACACACACACACATATATATATATATATGAGGATAACTGCATAATATTAGTTATATAAAAGTAATATAGAATCTACTATATTCCAATTTCACCATTAGGTAAATTATATCACTAACTATGCGTGTATACTATCTAACATCCCTAGGAAGACGTGTAATTTACATTCCATGTTAATATTTTAATAATTATTAAAAATTAATTTAAATGAATATAAAATATTTTTATAATATTATATTATTCTATATATGATGAAAATATTTCCAAATAAAATCAAAATTCTTGTGAAAAATCTTGAATTAGAAAATAAAAGTGTATACACCTGAAATATTTTAATAATGACTTATGATTAAAGAACAAATATATATATGTAATAAGATGTAAATAAATGGTATTATTAATAATAATATGTGTATATTATAAATTCCTAACATGTTTCAAACCATTATATGAGAGGTTAAATCACGTTCAAAAAATTAATGCATGAGGTAAAGGATGTCATCTTTCCACTCAATTGAGGAATATTTGGTATTATTAACAGGTTTATTTTTAGATGGGGTATATAATTCCCTGTTGAGGTATTTAACATTAATATATATATATTCATTTTTATTAAATTAATATTTCCTGTTTACTAATTTATAGAGATTCTATAATTAATTCATGATTTTTCGTTCATTTAAACATGAATTGGGAAAATAAATGTTTAAAAGAGAAAATAATATTACTTGTCTTTTGATTGGGTATACTATTATATCATTAAAATATTTTCATTTAAATAATTTCAATCATTTTTTAATATACTATAATGAAATTTAAAAATAAATTTTTACTCATGATTTACTCATTACAATATTTTTAAAAAGGAGGCATCATTATGTTTTCAGAATGATGTACTTTTATCGTAAATCTTTGAATGGAATCTTTCTTAAAATATATAGAATAATAATAAATTATTGTTCAATTTTTCATTAGGGTTTTTAGTAAGAAATTATATTTTTATAAGTTTATATTTTGAATAAAAAAATTATTTCATATAATTTGGTAAACTTATTATTAATAGAGAATATTTTTTCAATATAAAAAGTTATTTTCCTCAATAATGATTTTATAGATATTTTTATGGTATTTATATCACCCAAATAAAATAATAATTAATTTTACATAATAGCATATATTATATATATATATATCCTAAAATTATGTCTATATTGAAATTATCACATTCTTTTGATCATTTTCCATTGGCCACTCATTTTCTTTATATATCATTCCTCAAATGGCCCGAAGGCCTTCATTTTTTATTGATTTTTGATAATCCACCTTTCAAGGAGTGAGGTGGAACACTTACAAGGCCCGAAGGCGAAAGCATTACATGGCCCGTAGGCCTTAGAAGAATTACAAGGCCTTTAGGCTAAGGAGATTACATGACCCGAAGGTCTTCAGAGATTTCAACCAGACTATCTACAAGGAACTGCCCCTCCCAAGCATCTGCATCTTGATAGTAGCTCCCCACCTTTTGCATGACCGTCTGGCTAGACATCCCCGTGCAAGCACAGGCAAGTCCCGATGGCATAGCCATACCCTCTCTTTCTGACAATCCATTTGGCTCTGCTCTGGTGAGTGCACCTGCTCTGAATCCTCATCTGGGGCTGCTCCTTTCTTGTAGTGTGTCTGGGGACTGCATTCATGTGGCCCGAAGGCCTTGTGGTGGCCCAAAGGCCTTACTGACCCGAAGTTCTGGGTGGCCCGAAGGCCTTTCAGGAATCAGGGGCCAAATCGGTGGCCCAAAGGCCCAAACGGGGGCATATTCCCGACTGCTACAGTGCCAAACAGTGCCTACTACAGTAACTGCTACAGTACCTGCTATAGTAATGCTATAATACCTGCTACAGTACCCTGAAATCTTTCCTCCACCTGGTTTTGATCCGTAGTCTTTTGGATGCACTTAAGGAGTCCTTGCCAACAGGGCCAAGGCTCATGTGCCTTTATATATCATTACTTTTTGTTTCATAGATATGATAATTTATTATACCATATATTATTTCTATATATACTGATATGATTGACTGGAAAAATATTGATAAACACAAATTTTGTACACAATATAGATATTGTTTTATAAGAATTTTATTTTCATTGATCATCCAATGTATGAATAATGTGTTAGACATGAAGTGATGGTTTGTGAATAGTTATACATAGCCCCCCTCTAAATATATAGTCTAATGAGATGAATCATTTGGGAAAATAATATTTTTTCAATACATTCACTAATATTATTCTATATTAGTGGAACATATTGATTAAAAATTATTATTATCCATGAGATTACAACATTTAAATTTTTCAAAGATGCATTTTGTTCTCTATGATAAATTAAATTGAATGTGTTTTAAAGTACAATACATTTAATTTTAATTATTAAATATTCAATAATGAAAAATTAATTTTAAATAAACCTAACAATTCATTAGATATAACTCTAATTTAATAACCATTAACAATGATATGAAGACATAATCAATGAACAACTTTTCCAGATTTCAATGGGTTTTCTTTTGATGTGTTTTATATTCTATTGCTAATGTAAATTTGGTATCATGAATGTATTTGGTTTTAAAGGAATAAAAATTATTTTATTTCCTCCATATTATATCCTTAAATCGATGTCAACATCATATAATAGACACTGACTCTATGTTACTGGATTTGGGGTTGTTACAGTTGATACTGATGAAAAATGTACATAATTATTAAATATTTATAGAGAATTGTATATAATGATTTCAAACAATACATTCGTAAGGAATACAGTGGATTAATGTATATGGATTTTAGATACATTTGATTCCTTTATCATTAGTGATCATTAATAGGTCATTCAATGAGCATGTAATATAATGAATTTTTTTACATAACAATATTAAATGAATCATTCATAACATGGAAAAAATAAGCATATGAATGGTTAATCTCAAATGATCAGTATGATTAAAAATGTGAGATATCAATTAGTTATCATATAAAAAAATAATATAACTATAAGGGTATGATATCAGAATAATTATTAACAATGTTCATTCAAAATATTTCATTGAACAAAATAACAATTCATGCCCTATGACAATATCATTTCAAAAGACAAGATTAATATGAGTTGAGAATCATCATAAATCAATCTGAATACATTATATCATATGATAATAATTTAAAATATAAATTGGGATTGGTTAGATAAATCCAATATACAATAGTAATAATTTTATATTAATAATAAAATTATTAATGTTTTTACAAATCTTTATAATTAAATACTAATCTTATGGGTAACCTATATCTAGTTAAGTTCATCATCATTTATGAGTTTATTTAATTCATCATCTCATAATATTTTCTTAACTCATCCATCAATTATGAGTTTCTTAAATCTCTCATATCTTGTGAGATTAATAGAATCATCATAATTATCCAGTGAAATGGGGGGATAAATAATTCTTAGCCACCCACACATCGTAATAATCCATTTATAGGTTTTCCAAAAGATAATAAAAAGTTCATCAGATTAGAATAGCTTAAAATATAAAAAATAAATGGGTTTTTTAAACATATAATAATTATAATGAAAAACCATCCATAGAATTAATATTTATGTTATCATGGGATTATATCCCAATTAAAAAATATATACAACAGTGGATGTTACGATAGATGAAAATGAAATTGAAATATCCCAATAATATTTATTGAGGAAAATACAAATTTCATAATAAAATCATTTATTTAAAATATAAATATTAAAAAATATTATAAATTAAATTATCAATGATTAAAATTGGAAAATAATTGTGGAAGCTTAAAATAAATGTGTATTCAAGAATGTGGGAAAATTCTTTTATGCTGTATATTTTTAAATAATGATTTTCTTTAAACCATTAGTAAAAAGGACCTCATTAAAAAAAATGAAAAAAGTTTCTATTTTATGTTTTCAAATATAGTCATATAGGGGTTAAAATGAACATAATAATTCTATGGTGAATATTTATAACATTATTGGATGATTTTTAATTATAATATACAAATGGAATAAAAATATTATCGCCCAAAATTAAAATACGAATGATTTTTTAAAAACATTATCTAGAAATTTTTATTTAAAATAAGGATTAATGGAATAATATTCTGAGGATTCTATGAATTGCTATAGGAGAATAGAATTTATGTTTTATATCAGATTATTATTGTATAATTTTCCTCCATATATTTTCAATCATAAAAAATCAAGATTAAAATGACATTGAAACATAATTCATTTAACTAATGTTAGTATTCGTTGCATGTGTGAATATCTATTTTATATCAAATATATATTTAATAATTATATTTTATATAACTATAATCATATATATAAAACAATGTGTTATATATATATTAACTCTTATGAGTATTTTATAATGAATTTTTTATTAAAATAAATATTTCAGTTGAGAATGACATCATTTTTAATGAATGTTTAAGTTCAGCGGTCCCCGTCCTTTTTGGTTTAATATCATTAAATAATATATATAATTTTAATGATTTAATTAGTATCATATGTGATAATTATATACAATTTTACATATATTCATTTAAATTGGTACTGTGAAAAGAATTGCATCACTTCATAGAGATATTATTTCATAATTATGAACGAGTGGCGATTCCTCATTTAGATGGATGAAAAAAAGAAAATAATATACTAGTTTCTTTTAAAAAACTATAATAATGTCATAAATATGATACATATTCACTAAATCTATCATTTCAACTGTCATGTTGAAGAGGTGATAAGAAATGAAATTCATTACTTCATGGATGTGGTAGAGTACACGTCTACATGGGTGATGTTTTATTTTACCATTGGAAGAAAAATTAGGGGATAATAGTTTATTTATCATTATAATATTAAATTTTTTTATCGAATATACTTTTTAATTAATTTTTAATGGATAATATATCTTCTTCTAACATTCTAGTGCGTTGTATATTCTTATCCAATACTTGTATCATTTGATGATGCCATGTGAACAAACATCTGAAGTGAATGGCTAAGACAATCATGAAGGTTTCTTAAGGAGATAAACATTCCACCATAATGATACAAAAGATATTCTTTCCAAAGAGATTCGATTCGGAACGATTATATGTCCAAGGTCCATCCAATAAAATAATTAATAATATAGAAAGTAATCGGTTAGCATTTATACATATTTATTGAGATAATTCATTTGGATTACAATTTATGAATTTAAAGTATAGTATATTTGATGTAATAGAATCTATATATCATGGATAATGAATCATGTACTATATTAGTGAATTTATTATTAATGAAATATGGGTCATGATCTATTAGGAATAGTGAAATGGTGAAATTATATTATATTGGTAGGAAAGGAATAAAACTAGGTATTACATAAATGAGTAGTTAATATATATCATAATCATTCCATTTTTTCACAAAGAAACAAAAAAATAAATGATGTTATTTGACATGTATAAAAAAATAATTCAGTCAAATGTAAACATATATTTATAATAATTTATGCCTTATTTCAAAGTTAAACAACATTAATCTCAATTTAACATTAACTATGACTACGTTTCTTTTTATCATGATAATAAAATATTTGGACCAAAAAAGGTTGAATATAATTTTATTCCCAAAATTATAATTTCAAATTTAATATCTATTTTATTAAATTAAAATTATTAATTTTCTGTAAATTAATTTTAATATATTAATAGAAAATTCACTAATAAAATAATTTTGTAAATTTCTTATAATTTAGAGTGAACATGTTTTTAAATTGAATTGTAGTAAAATTTTGGTTTCAATGAATTTTTATGGTTTTTTGAAACAAATAATATTTCTTTTAGACATTTGGGTTCAAAAAAACAAATGACAACCATCCATGTGAAAATTTAAATCAAAATATCAAAAAAAATTACTTATTCAATTGATTATAATATAACTTGTGTTAAGAAATATAATGTTGGGTTACCAAATTTAAAAAAATATTTTTAAATACATTATATTGTTACATAAAAATATATTTAATTCTGAATTTTTTTATATTATATTAATTCATGCATGAATAAATTTTTTCTGGAAATGTTCTATTAATAGAGAAATCGATGTTTCCACATTTCACAAAAAAATCAACAATCTTTGAAAATTTTCCAAAATTTTTTCAAACATAAATTTCATATTTTGAATCAAAAAATGATATCAGTTTTTTAAAAAAAATTTATAAGTGGATGAACATAAATATATATTTTTTTACAAAATGTAATTGAACCCTTTTTAGGTATAATTATTCTTAAAGGGAATAACATATTTAAATAATTGAGAACATATTTGTTTTGGATTAAAATATTAATTGTAATTAAGTAAATATATTATCAAAAAATTTATTATTTTTTTATTCTTATTCATACAATTAATTTTAATTTCTAGTGTATAACAATCAAATATAAATATTTATATTTTAATCGTATGCAACATTCTATATAACAGTATTTTTCATGTTTTAAGAATTCTATTAAACACATTAAATTTAATTAAAATGAAATATAAGCCAATTTTTTTGTTACAGTTACCATTTAATCAATTATATTAATGCTTCCACATCGACATAAATCACCAAGTCTTTTCTTCTTGACCATATATGAAAATATCATGATCATTCCATCTATATTCATGTGAAAAAAAATAAGTTAGTGTTTTTCAAATGACATCTGGTTCGTGAGCATTGGATGTGAACCATTGTAATTTTAGAAATATTTATGTAGTAATATAAATACATTTTTCAAGATGTTGAGTAATAAAATTTATTCATTCCTATAGTAACAATGGTTTTATGTTGCTAAATATTTTAAATTTACATAATGTAACTCATCTAACAATTTTCGGTCTCCCCATGAACTCAAAGAACAGTTTTCAATGTCATCAGCTTCCTAATATTATCACAGTAGTCAGCACCATGTACATAGGTTCATAATAAACTATAAAATTTCTATTGTTTCATGATCTATTACCCCCAAAGGTATCCGTAAAGGGATGAAAATAATTGAAAATAAATAATTACCCCCATGCCCAAACTCCACTAGTTTCTAGTGTGGCGACTAGTACTGTGGATATGAAAATTTCACAAATGGGTGACATTAAAAGATGAAATAAATGGATCATAGGATATGATAAATTAATTGAAATAAAATTCATGTAAAAATATCAAAATGAATCCTTGATCATCCCACAATTCATGTCTAATGTAATCACTTACAGATTTTGGTATCAAAATAAAAACCAAAAAAGCCATTATAGAGACTGATCAGCAACACCAAATACAAATCAATAAATTTCCATCATATTCAAAAAACCGCTATTAAAAAGTATTATAATTGTATATATATATAGGGTTTGAATAAATTTATACTCTGTAGGTTTATATAAATTATCCTATTCACATATAAAAATGTTGATAATAATGAAACCATGAAAAGACAATAGAAAAAACAACATGTAGGTCAACTAATGAATCCCATACTCACTAATGCACAATCACTAAAAAAATTTATCCATTTTTTATAATAAAATAATATGAATATCAACAAATATGGAAGCTATAGAAATTTCCCAATTGGATTTCAATCTAACACCCCAATAACATATCTCACAGTTCACTAATCTCTTTTATTTAGTAACCCTCTCGTATCACACCTACGCAATCGCATCTTTCCAAGAACACTGTATGAAACTGGACATCAAATAACACCATATCTCACTCAAAGAAACCAAGGCCATCACATCAAAACCACTATTATGACTAGAATATTATCATACCAAGAACATAAATGACATCAGTCACATGACATCTCTCTACCAATAATTACACCCATCATAATTCATCTCACCAAACATAACGATAATTTAAATTTCACTTCTACATTTCATATATAGGGTATGTCAAAATTTCTGAGAAGAGAGTGTGGGAAAGATGTGGAATCCAACAATCCATCCTGACCACATAATATATTGTGGAATATATAACCACATATATATGGGTCTCAAAAAATGAAGGTCAACTCTTCTGGGGTAACTATAAAATTCCCAATTTAAATTATACATAATTATATCCACACAAAATCTCAACAATTTGGGTCACAATAATGAATTGAACAACTCATAGAATCACTTACAATGCTTCAAACCATCATGATAATTTTCCCTCAACTAAATGCAAAACAATAAACACAGATCCACAAGTCTATTTTCATCTTATTTATCAATGTAATCTATTTTTCATATTAAACATTACTGACCAATGTAATGATTCAAGTACATTATATCATATATATGCATAAACAAGATTTAACATGCCATCTTATTTTAATTCATTCATTATGTTTTAAAAAAATTATATTACAATTTAAACATTAAAATTAAAATCATATACAACCTAGTAAATTATCACAACAAAAGACATCACAAAATAAATTCACATCATTCCAAGAATTCCCCCCACACATTAAACAACATTTTTTGGAAACATCCACCTCTTTATCACAATATCCACAGACTATATCTCATTAACTCTATCCATCATCATTGCAATACTAAAACACATCAACCACATTCTTCACCACTACACATCATAAAAAACATAATCACATTTTATAGACACATAGATAAAATAAAATAGAACCAAATATAATAACCTTAACACATTACATTATAGATTAAAAAATATGGTATGTTCATCAATTCACGTCATTGTTATAAGGGAATTTATAAAGAAGTCACATTTTCTAAGTGAAACCAATTATTTTATTGAATATAAGTTATTTTTTGATACAATAAAAACTTATTCATATAATAAATCAAATCCTGGTTCCAACAAAATATTTATTCATAAAATAGGATACTAAAATGAATGATTTATAGTGATCCCTGAGGCCCATATAACCTCAATATGAGAAGAATAACAATATCTATGATATCAATGAATTCATTCCCCTCCTATTAAATTTCCATTTAACAAATTAATTATATTTTTTATCATGGATATTATACATTCATAATGTTAAAACCCTTAACGAAAAATCCTACATGATAAACATACTATAACAAAGAATATCTTCTATCATAAGGTGATTTCTAATCATCTATTGATGTTGGATCAAGTGGAGGCCACCAATAAATACCACAATAATGGAGAACACCATATCCATGATATAACATAATAAACCCGTTGTTCCCTTACCCAAAATAATAATACAATTATTGATTTACAATAATATATATATTTCCTTGAAAACTAATTGTAGGAATCATTGAAAAATCAAAGAGGGGCATTCCAAAAACAACCATTGATCAGTCTTCTAAGAGTAGTGTTGAATCATGCTGATTAAAGGATGAAAGGAATCCTTATGAATCAAATTGGTCTACAAATAATGAGATAATGGATGGGATATTTAATAGTACAGATGAGATTCTTGAATTTATAAGTGGTATACAAACTCAAGACCACAATGTATCCTTGGCTCCACATTGAAGAATAATTGAAAAATGGGGTAGACTATGTTAAAGACTACTCCTCCTCACTAGAGTTATGTTTGTAAAATATCCTATAATGTCCATGTTTATTTTCTAGAAGTATGAGTTATATATGATAAAATGGATCATAATGTAGAAAAAATGACCACACTGTAATAATCATTTTTCAAATAGAGGCTATGCAACATCCTGGACCCCTAGGCACAATTTTGCCAATTTTTTTAGGACCACTTACATATAATTCTCGTCAATACATGCCTCCCTAAGGGTCTCCATACTATATCTATCAACTACTGATAAGGGGCTACACCACATCTAATTCCCCATGATGTATCTCATTCAAAAATGAAAGTGTCTCCGAACACCACATATGTTTTCACTACACTATAGAAAATCCTTTCATATCATAGTCATAATCTATTATAGTACAGCATAAGCCTCTACACCAAAGGACTCCCTCCAGTGTGATTTTCTAGTTTCAATCATTCATACACTATTTAATTCATATATACTAACACATACTCCTCCACCACATAAATTCCCACAATGTAATGACATGTAAGGATTGAGTCATTAAATCATATTCAACACAAATAGATCACTTCTTCTATGATAAAAAATAGAAATAAAGAGTTATTTTCATGAAAAAATACCCCCACATGACTCCTCTTGTAGAACACATCCCAATTAAAACACAATAACCATAATCCAACCACACTCCCCAGAAGATTTGTCTAAAATATAAGTAAACTACTATCAAGATACAAATAATTAAAAAATTTCAATCAAAGTCAGATTATTTTCCAAATATAAACAACATGGATCACAAAAAATCTATATAAAAAGATATAAAAAAACTAATCATCAATATTTATAAAAAAGTATTTACAAATAGAGTACGTGTTTAAATTGTTGACCAAATTAAAAATACATGAAAACACGTTAAATAAAGATACTCATTATACGTTTCCTCTTATCACATTCATAATTTCAATATATTTTTTTGGTGGATACGTTATATATTTTATTTAAAAAACATCACATAGTAAAGACATCATATAAAATTCAACACATGATTTTCTCTCATTTATTTAAAAAAAATAAAATTCATAACATTTAGAATATATATAGTTATTAATATCTCATGAAAAAAATATATTAACATGCTTATATATTAGTTAAATTCATAGATATTATATACATAACACTCTATTTAAAAACATGTTAAGTAAAAATATTTTTGATTAAAACATCCCCACTAAGTCACATGCTTTTAAGAAATCCATATTAAATGAAACCCCTTTTTAATAGTTCCCATAACAATATATTTATCAAAATCATTTTTTTTAAAATACATTCATCAAATTTTATAATTTTATTTTTAATTAAATGAATTCATGAAAATGAATGGTTTTTTTATTTATGAATATTTTTTTACTAGGAAGGGGTACACTATATAAAACTTTTTAAAACAAATTTATTAACATTTAAAAATATATACATAGAAGAATATTAACTAGATTAATTCACCATATACATATGATTTTGTTTTAAAACCCTCTAATAAATTTCTAAATTAAACTTGTTTCATATCAAATAAAATTTATGATATGATGATTTCTAACACAATACTCACTTCATATGTAACCATTTATATTTAACATGATTCCAAAAAGACAAAATAACATGGAATGGTTACATTCCTTCCTAAATATCATTTTGTTCAACTAACACATCTCTATCATGATATTTATTATGTTAATATCAGTAAAAATTACATTTAAAATCATATATATTTATACAACACATTCCATACGTCGTAAACAACATATGAGTTTGGAATAATCCACCTTTACGGGCTCTAATTTTTTTTTTATGATTGCTAACAAATTTTTTTACCTTAATCACACATATGAAAAAAAAACCTTTTGATTAAACATTACATTTTTTATGATGTTTATACCATACACCCAAAAGAATCACATAACACTTATAATCAAATAAAATATAATATATCATTATACAATATGATGACATAAGGAATCAAATTTCTGTAAACCATCTACTACCCTATGATATTATCCAGTTTTGGTGACACTGCCTTTCCAACAAGGTTTTAAAATGTGTCATAATATAACTCATATTTATGTTGAATGATTTTCCCTATCATAGTATGTATAAGAAAATAAAACATGCCCCAAATATATGATCAATCATAACTAAACAAAAAAATATGGCAATAGTTAAATACTTCCATCACTATATCTATAATAATTTATTATTATGAAGAAATCCAATCTCCAACAATTTAATGATTTTTCAAAAAAAATATTTTAATTTTGTTTTATTGTTAGGGTGGGTAATTCCATCATTACAATCACACTACAACACAACCTCATCACTCTTACCAAAATGACCACATGTCTCATCCACCACACATCACTACTGCTATAAAACAAAACCATTATACAACCTCTCATATCACATCCCATTCATACCAATCATCACATAATTTCCACACTAATCCTAAAATACATTCAGTCACCATGTTCACCACAAAATAATCAACACCATTCAATGAAACACAATAATAATGAATAAACCCAAAAAAATATAACTCTCATAATGTCATGTTAATGGTATTTCATTACTTATATTGATCATTAAGAAAGGGTATTCTCACATTTTACAAATATTCCATGGGGAGTAGGTTCATTAAAAATATATAAGTGATTATAATTTTTAATAATTAGTAATCTTAATCAAGAATTCACATATTGGTTCTCATAATCTACAATATGATTAAGGAAAGAGTTGTATCCCACAACCCTTATTTTTTGAAATCCAACTCAACAGTTCTAAAAAATAATGAAAAGAAAAATTACACCCCACATTTTCAATATATTTCTAGTGAAATACCATTCAATTCCTTGAGAGAGCTAGAATATGGGAAAAAGATAACGAAATAATTTCACTCATGCTATCTCAGAAATCCTGTTCAATATGGTTAAACAAATCATTATATCTTCATCTTCATTAAATGGAAATACACTTACAACTCCATTTGTGAACATGTATATGTGATGATATCTTGCTCAATTCAAATACCATTTTAAAAACATGACTTGATATCATATTCCACAAAATTAATCATGTTTTATAACAACTCAATAAATTTGGAAATGTTGTTTTATTATTTTTCATTATTTATCATTCTCAAAATAATAATTCTTCAATAATTCGGTAACATAAGAGAACATTTATATATAATGGAATAAGGTTAAGAATATTGTAAATCCATATTTTAATACAGAATATTAAACATTAAACATACACTAGTTTCACATCCTCTAAATTCAATAGTAACTACATATATTATTTCAATTTTATGCATTATTCCCTTAACAAAATGTACATGAATTACATTCAAGGAATGTTATTTCATGAAAAATAATTACATTATTTAATAAATTAATACATTTAATAATTTAAATCATTTAATGTTGAAATATGTTTCTATTAATCATGGGTATAAATCTCAGAAATTTAGAAAATAATTTGTTTTTAATTTCTATCCTGACACATGTTTACAAAAAATAGTTAAATTAGAAATTCATATATAACTCTTTCAAAAAATAAATATCATATAATTTTTTTCAAGGTTTCAAAATTTCAATAATATATAAATAATAGGGTAAATTATTATATAAAAATTTAAAAGATTAAATATTTGAATAATGTTTTGATATATTTTCATAACACATAATTGTGATTAATTATGAATGAAAAACACCTTATTTGATATTTATTCATATAGTAACTATATTAAACCTATTAATGGTTTCAAAATATATATATATATGAAGAATTTTTGAAGTAATTTATTAATAAAATGGATCATAAAGGTATTCATATTTAAAATGTTTTCATAAAAAAACAAACAAGGACCCTCCACCAATTTCAAAAATTAAAAAATAATATTTCATTATATACATTTTGTGAATGGAAACAAAATTAAATTCACTAAAAACATATAAAAATATGAATTTAAACAACACATTATGTTCTCAATAAGGATTCAAACCAATATTTCATTTTAGAAATCCATAATTTAATTATTCCCTATTAGTTTATATAACTAATTTTAAAAAAATCATATATATTTACCATAATTGTGTAGAAAACATTGAAAAACACTCATAAATAACAATGATTTATATTTCAATTCCTCTAATATTCAAAAATAACATCATTAAATTACATGTATTATCAAAGAGGATGTGTGTTCCATTCTATGGCCTCATCCAAAAATTTAAAATCAGTTAATAATGACTGGCCATTTTAATTGGACAAATAACCCGTCAGAAATATTCTCTGAATGTAGAAAATTTGTGATGAAATCAGTGTTCTTCCGCAAATAGATTTGGCAGATTTTCACACCGCCCTATGCCAAAATCATTGGTGGTAGATAATTTTTAATGGAAGAATTAATCAATTTCAAATTTTTATTTGGTAAAAATTAATTGGGACTGAATCTAAATTCTTTTGCAAATAATTTAGACCTAATGATGATTTATGACTTCATTAATTCTATCTCAAATAGTCTGTCTCTAAAAAGACATCAATTTAACCCATATAGTCTATCCTTTTTCATTATCCCCTCCTCTTCCTCGTCTCCCTATACTACATAGTTCCACTAATCCTCCTATAGACTACTCCACCAGACCTCCCCTCCTCCATGTTGCACCACCACATCGTCGTGATGCTCCACTACACCGCCACACCTCCCCATAAAATCAATCCCCCGATCCTAAAAAGGTGAAAAACATCCAAACCCACTACCGTCATTATAATTTTTTTGAATTTTGTGTTCATTGTCTTTTAACATATCTGGGTTCGACTCTATATTGAATGAATTTATCTTGTCTTCATTTTTTAATATTTTTGGGT
This sequence comes from Viscum album, assembly GCA_963277665.1. NCBI lineage: Eukaryota > Viridiplantae > Streptophyta > Magnoliopsida > Santalales > Viscaceae > Viscum > Viscum album. Next base: position 1,635,665,423 of record OY728133.1, on the reverse strand, counting down.
TTTATTCATTTAATTCCACTTTTTAATTTTGGAAATCCCAATGTTTGATAACTTATCTATTTTTGATGCATGATGTTGTATTTAGGATTCAGACCAATGTTTCACTAATATTTTCATGTTAAAAATTGTGTAACGCATGATATAGAAATTTATCTATTTATCTATTTATCACTCATGATTTGCTTATCTATTAATCATGTCTGATATGTTTATCATATGCGATCTATCTATTTAAATTGATTTTTTTATTTATATAATTTTTTCTATTTTTCTTTCTATTTGCGGTTATATATATTATCTTGTGAGTATTTTTATATATTTGAAAAAAATATGTGGTTATACATAAACATGTATGTTTTAATATATATATATATATATATCAAAAAAACATGTACTATTTTTTATATATATACACATGCATGCATATATATACATGATTATATATATTTAATATGTAAATTTGATTTAATGTGTCATAATATATTTTATGTATTTAAATTATTTATGAAATCGTGATACACACACACACACACAAATTGACAAATATAAAAATATTAAATAATGAGTATGGTTTTTCATATATATATATGTACTATAAAAAATATGATTTTTGATATATATATACAACATAATATATATATATATATTCTTATATAAATATATAAGTTGATATATGTGTGTGTGTCTATGTGTGCTTATATAAGTGCTTATATGTATATATAAATTGATATATGTACATATATATATAGCTGTTGTAAAAATTAAGAAATGTTTTTATATAGATGTATATATATTCTTATATATATATATCAACACCTAAATATTTATAATATATATATTTATTTATAATGATTTGATATGATTATTTGTTTATTAATGAGTTATTTTACAATTTATGTATTTATATTAATTATTAGATAATCATATATATATACATAATAACTGTTACTAAAATTATAATTTCAACAATTAATAGGAATAATTACATTATTTTCTATAATTACTTTTCAGTTATTGAAAATTATTAATAAATATTAAATATATATAGATATTTTTATATATGTATATAGATCTGATATTTTTATTGGTTTGATAAAATGGGTAAAAATAATATTGATATAAATAGGTTTGATAATTTATGTGTTATATATTAATATAAGTTTTGCAAAAATTATATGTCAATTATAATGTATTATTAAAAATTTAAAAATATGATAAAACTACGAATATTTGAAAAAATTTGTAAAATACAAAAATTTAGAAATTGTTAAATATTAGTAATATTTATTATAAATTCAAATGATATAGACCTTCTAGGATAAAAACAACATCTCAGTCCCAATGGTGATATCCAATTTATCATACGATACATATTTTCAAAGATATATTAGTTTTTATATTAAATTATAATAAATATATTAAATATATAATCCCCACATGCAATGTTAATAAAAACTCAAAACTCACAAATTTTATTTTGTTCGTAGGGTAAACATCCAATCTCATACCCATTGGTGGTTTTTGATATATATTTTAGGAAAAATTTTGAATGGTACATTAAATTAATATACTATACTATAAATAATTATTTAATTAATTACCCTCACCTAAAATGTAACTAAATACTTGACATACAGAAATCTAATGTCGCTTATATGGTAAAACCCATATCCCATACCCAATAGTGATATTTAATTAATCATATGTGACACTATTGTCGAGATGTTCTATTATTTGCAATAAAATAGCATGTGTTTTTTATAATATATATTATATTTTTATTTTATATGCAATGATTTTATATGACCCCCAAAATCTAGTGCAACCCAGATTATCACTCAACTCATATTCCATAAAATATTTAAAGATGTTAAAATAATGTAATAATTTACAACTAGTCAAAACAGTTGACACAACTCGTCTTCACCAAGATGGTGGAAGGGACAACAGATTTCTAGACCCTTCATTCCTCAAGTGTAAGGAGAGATAATATCCCCTAAAACCCGCCTTAATTTGGTCTCGGAGTGGAGACTACCCCCAATGGTATAGAATCACAAACAAAATGTAAGGAATAACCCTTTTTATTTTTTTGGGATCGTGATATAAGATGGTACATCTCTAGCCAACACCAAATCCTCCGAACTAGTATTTTCCACACGATCCCCTATGTACCCCTAAAAACCTGAAAGATGTTTTATATATGTAGGCTGAGAATATAGGTATACATAGATGGGAAATCCAAATGCACTCGTGCATAAGTGGGGAGTCATGATAATGCCTTGTGTGAATAGGAGACAACCAAATCACATAGAAAAGACAATATCCACCCAAACCTAACAAAGGAAAACTCCCCAAATAACGCAAGTCATGTAATGAAATATTATTAAAAATCTATTTTTTGGTACCCCGCCACACTTTCCCACTAGTTATTGAAGTCATCCAACAAGTCATACCTTCTACGCTAATCTGACCGCAGTCCCACGGTCATACCCTGCCCGCACGCACCTGTGCTACAAAAACCACACATCCTGCCCACAAATGCATGGGCCACAACAACTACTGTGACACCCAAAGACACGTGGGCCAGAACAACTACTTCCACGACCAAACACACCATTGACTCATCACAACGATTCTTGGGAAAAAACCTGCCCGCACACACCTGGGCCAATCACCACACCCACCTTGACCGAAATATCATTGGCTATAATGGACCTTAAATCATCACAGCATGCCGAAAGTGTCTTGGGATACTCGTGGAAGGGATAATACAAGTATCTATTAACCATCCACTCATTTTATTTTGGGATAAACAGCCGTCCCCCATGAAATGGGGGTGTTCCACACGAAGTGCTCAGCTTGGGTGGGGTATAAAAAAGTAACATAAAAACTAAATTATATATATAGGTAAAAATAAACTCTTCCCCACAAGAGGTTTTAATACTATCCCATATACACATGCCCTCATTACTATTAATTCATGATAAGCACCAAAACCACAACCATGCCAATACTCATTAATAAAAATTGATTCCCCTTTGAACACATTATTTTTTTCCTATTCATGTGATTTCATTTAAATAATTCTACACTACTAAGAAGTTAAAAGGCCTGGAAATAATCCATGGAATGATAGATAGAAAAAGAACAAATTAAACATTCACACCTGGTTCTCCTATAAAGTCACAAAAGTCAAATGGGATATGTGAGATCCCTCAAAGTACTTGAACCGTCAGAAGCCCCAACATATAGCCCCTCATGGAATTAGGATAAAAACAATTAAACTACTCAAATAGAGGATCCCATACTCATCCAAGACACCTCATAAGAATCAACTGTAATACTCAATTTAATAATGCATGGGAGTTTCTAAATTTGAATATTCCATTCATTTATTTCTTTCATTCTGTTTGGTTAACCAATGTGATCACACAAGGATTCTAATTCATTGGGAATCCATTTAATCAACTAAGTTTACATGATTTACTAGTTTCCATGTTGCAACCATCCAATTAAATATAAATCTAGAAATATAGAGGATCATTAGAGCTCAAGAAAGGACCACCAATGGCCACAATTCTCAGTGGACATAAACCCATTCAATTCACAACATATGGGAAACAATTAAAGTGTACAACAATATTATCAAAGACACCACTTCATTCATTAAATACATTTTTTATATTCAATATTGTTTATTATATTCCATCCTCGTAGGAAAAAATTTCATACACAACCAGAATGACACACATTAAAGTGATATGAAGGAAAAACCCTACATGGATGATCAATGATCAACTTTTGTTTTCACATGCCAACAACTAGAATGCACGACATGTTGTGGAGAAAATCCAATGACTCCATGAATGAGTAGGAAATCCCTCGACAATGGTGCACCATTAGCCTCAGGATAGGGGACACCAAACATAACAAGGTAAGAAAGAAACCATCCAAGAAGATGAAATAAAGAATTCCTATAATATAAACAGTTATGGTTCTGTAGTTATGGGATACGAAAAAAAATTCTTCAACAACATTAAAGTCAGATAGTGGTTTCACCACATGGATGGATGGTTACCCATGATGTGATTAATTGTTATTTAATAATTCTCATAGGAGGGGTGTCCACAATAAGTAATCTTTAAATGATTTTATTTAAAGAGTGGAAAACAGGCCTTTTGTGGGTCTCCCCACTCTTCGGGTATTTAAAATGTTATTTATGGAACTTAAACAACTTTGAATGACATTAAAAAAGGTGTAATGACATTAATGTGTCATTTTGTGAAAAAAGAGGGGAAGGAAACCCTGATACCCCTCTGTGTCTGGGGTGACATGATGATCAGTGTCTCACCGATAGGTGTCACCGGTGGGTGACTCCATGATGATATCCTGCAACCCACACAATATCCCTCAGATCCGGACATACTCGTTCCAGGGCATCCCAATGTAATGAAAATTTAAAAAGTAATTGACAAAGAGGTTCTAGGCCATGACATCAGATACATCTCAAACTGTTTGGGTCCCCGAGAATCCAAACTATACCAGATCCATGGGAAGGGGTCCAACAACAACCTCACAAGATACCACCAAGAACCGAACAACTCTAGAAAGTTATGAAGACCTTTCCACTGATATATCTCACAATATATATGATTATTCCATCAAGAAGAATATATTAGGGATTCTCTTCCCCATGTCATGATATTATTGCCTTAGGACGGCACTGACTCGCCCACACTAGTTCAATCAGATACAAATTAATGCATCTTGATTAGGGGTCATGTATTCTCCATCTCCATAGTCAGGAATCTTCACACACAAAAATGATTAATGAAAACAACACATTTCATAGTTAAAAATGTAAAGTACTACATCATAAAAAATAGGAAAATGGATAGGCCTAGTAACTCAAAACATCTATGGTTACTAGGTGTATATTTGATCTTCTCATTCCCAAGTACTATCATCGAGGCCATCATGCCTCCTCAAGATAGGAACCAAAGGGATGGTTCGTCCATGAAGCACTTTATCCTTTCAATCCTCAATCCTCACTAGTCACGTCAACAATGTAGCATCGTCCCCTATATCCAACTCTCTAGAGTCAATGACATGGGAGATCTCATGTAGATATTGCCGAAGATTAGGGACCTTTAAAATGTCGTAGATATTTTTCATCAAAGGTAGAAACACCAGATGATATTGCAACTCACCTACTCCCCCCACCATTTTCAAAGGCCTGATGAACATATGAGATAATTTTCTCCCCATACAGAAATATCGTTTTCCATGTTGAGGGATGATATTAATGAACACATGGTCTACAACCTCGAACTCCAAGGGTCGCATCCTATGATTGACATATGACTTCTTATTGTCATGTACTGCCTTCATCATCTCACTCACAAGCTCAACCTTCTATGTTGTGCTAATCACTAACTCTAGGCCAAGAACACCTTCCTCCCAATCCTCGATCCATCACACGGGTGAGTAACATGACATCTCATGCAATGCCTCAAACGACGCCATGCCAATATTAATGTGATAGCTATTATTGTAGGCCAACTCTACTAGGAGAAAATTTTGTTCCCATGATCCCCTGAAGACAAAAACACTGGCACATAGCATATCCTCAAAGGTCTAGATTGTTTGCTCTATATGACCATCTTTCTAGTGGTGGAATCCAATGCTATGACATAGTTGGGTGCCAAAAACATGTTGAATTCCCCTTCAGACTCATGAGGTATATCATACATTCCAATCAGAGAACATGGACATGAGCACTCCATGCAACCACCCAACCTCATCTACATATATTCACGCTATGGATTCTACCACACTAGACACCATGATCACTAGGGAGTGAGAAGATTTATTTTGCGAGTCTATCACATCCCAGATATCATCACGGACTCCTTGAACACTAGGTAGTCCTTTTTTGAAATCCATCGAGATGTCCTCCAAATTCCACTATTTGACATCTATAAGATATATCAATCCTCCTAGGACATACTGTTCGACCTTCACCTGCTGATACACCGAGCACCTTGCCACGAACTCTGCTACTACTTTTTTTACCCCGGGCCACCAAAATTGACCCCTCAATCCCAGGTACATCAAGAAATATAACAAGATGCATTTTTATGTGTATGTTATGGAACTCATAGAGAACACCCTTGCTCATAGCCTCCAGTATAAAAAACATACATCAAAAATGAAACTGATTCTGACCATCCCCCGACAACCCTTGCAGAGAATTTACTTTGTTAAATGATTGTGCATCACTTCACTCTCTATGTCTATCAACTGAGACTCCTCCATATTCCACAACAATGATGAATGTACTATCATCTATAATAGACATCCTATACAACCATCCACCCTTGCATCTAGATATTTGGAAACCAACTCCTCTATTACATTCCAAGCATCCACAGATTCCTGAATTGCATCCCTCCATGACTTCATGCTCAAGGCATTAGCCACAAAGTTCACCTTACATTTAGTGTAAGAGATATTGATGTTGTAGTCCTGAAGAAACTCTACCCACCATCGTTGTCATATGTTCATGTCCCTCTGGGTAATGATATCCCTCTAGCTATTGTGATCTGGAAATACCACAATGTTCTCCACGATGAGGTTTTGGAGCCACAACTTCAACAAGAACAGTAACTTTGAATTCTCTAGGTCATGGGTGGTGGTGTTATTCTCATGAAGACATAAATTCCTAGACCCTTAATATATCACCCCCAACTGCTGCTTCGTCACACACCCCGATCCAACTCTTGAAGCATCGCAATATACCTCATACAACAAAACATCCTCTGGAAATCAAAGTGCTGGAGTGATGGCCATCCTTTACTTTTGATAGATGAACGATGCCTGACATTTCCCACTCAATACGAATGCTTGGTCTGTCCTGGTAAATTTTGTCAAAGGAGCTGCATCTTGGGAGACATTAGGTACAAACATCCGATAATAGCCTACCGGGCCAAGAAAACTACTAACATCCATCACATTCCAGGGTGCTTCAAAAGAATCAACTGCTTCAACCTTTGACAGATCAACAACAACCCCTTACTGAGATACAATGTGTCCATGTAAATTCCATTCTCGTGTCAGGAACATACACTTTGAAAATTTCCCATAAAGCTGGGGATGTCGAAGGAATTCCTAGACCATCATGAGGTAATTTAGTTTTTTCCTCCTCTGATCTCGATTAGATCAAAATGGCATTGATGAATTCAATGACAATTTGGTCCATAATCTCCTGGAAAATTGAGTTCATTAGCTCTAGGAAGAAATAAAGTGTGTTCATAACACTGAACATCGTGACTATGAACTCAATGTTCCCAAACATCCACCTGAAAACAATATTTTTGATATCAATGTCCTTCACCCTTAACAGGTGATACCCAAACCCCAGATCGATCATAGAGAACAAACCTGATCCTCTCAGCTAGTCAATTAGATTGTATATCCTTGGGATAGGGAAACAGTTCTTGATCATTACCTGATTTAGTCTCTGGTAGTCCATTCACAGCCTAATACCACTATTTTCCTTTCTCATGAACATGGCCGGTGCACCCCATGGTGACATGCTATGTCGAACATAACTTTTGTTAATTAGATATTAAATCTGAATTAGCATGTCCCGTAACTAATAAGTCACTATTTGATAAGGGGCCATGGAAATCAGTTGGGCATTGGGTTGTATGTCTATCCCGAACTCAATGTCACGTAGAGAGTGTAGAGTCACAAACACCTCAGATAAAATGGTAAGTAACTCTCTAAAAATTATATGATCATCCATAAACATGGAAACCGCTAATTCAGTCGAAAGCCAAATAATCATTGAAAGAAGAGGCTCTACACTTTGTCTCCCCACCTAGAGACTCTGTTAACTAACAAAAGCCACACATTATCTATCCTCATCAGAAAAAATAACACTTCTTCAGAATCAGTAGATAACAAAATCACACATATACTAGCCATTTGATGCCATGGATGAAATCATATAGATGAATTTGCAGCATAAAACGATCCCCACAAGACTGATGTGGTGCTACCATTAGTCTTAATCCTCGAAAAACATGAGTACAGCTAGCCTAACCCCCCAATGGAAGACTCAAATTCAGGGGCACAAAAATACACTCTGAATCTAGACCCAGATCATGGACTATACAAGGTTTAACAAAGGATTGATAATCTCTTGAATTAAACAAGGAACAAACAGGTGTGCTAAAAATGTTGATCTTACCTCGAACAATATCAGTACCTTCTTGTACTGCTTCTTATGCGATGTGAAAACATCCCACGCCTATATCCTCTACCCCTGGGTTGTCGTCCACCTCCCAGACCATGCTCTAGATGAAGTCCCTGAAGTGCACCATAAGGTTGTTCTCCTCTTACAATGTGTTCTCTCTGAGAGGCGGGTGCTTGCGGTCCATGCGTCTACCTTTGTTGAATGGCCCTGGCTAGGAAATACTACTATTAAGGTGGGTGCTAAATCTTCCCACCCACACTCTACAACACTTGGTCTAAGATCTAAATCCAAATGTTCCAACGGTTGTCACAGATGAAGCACCTCGGTCCTGGGCCTGCATGAAAATGTAGAAGACTAAGAGATTAAAAGAGGAACTGCTAAGGCCCACTCCAAACTGGCCGAAACCAACACAACCCCGATGCTGGAGGTGTACTACTAAAGGTCTTCCCCTTTGATGAACCCAATATTCTAACCACTCGTGGAAAACCTCGCAGTATGTTCATCCTCTCCATGACATTTGCCTTATTTTTATCCACTCAGTATTTCAGTAGGGTAAATTGAGTAACATGATACTAGAGAGAAGGTTGGAGTGCCTCCTCAAATTTTCTCTCCTGAGACACCTCGTCCGAATGAATTTCTAGATAAAAATGATGGAGATCATTGAACAATATTCCTATCTCCCTCAATGTAACTATTCAATACTTAAGGTAGAGTATCACTTATCACTTTTTCACCTTTTATTTGGAAGATAGAATTTCCACCCAAGATTCTATCTCAATGTTTGTCTACGAATCCCCAGCCTCCCACTTCTCCTAATGATATAGAGTCTACCACTAATGTGCTTCTCTATGCATATGGATTAGAACCAGAAAAACCTAGTACTCCACCCGAGCCTAGATCAAGTTGAATGTTTTCATAGGCGCCTCGAGCCAGCTCTCTGTCTCTATGTCCAAGATGTTGCCCACGTACTTCCCAATGGACTTCTACTGAAAGAGATGAAGCATCATCTATAACTGGTCATCCTCCTACCCTCAATTATCCCATTGCTGATCATTTGAATCGACCTCCGGGGCTTTGATCTCCCACACTAATCATGGTCATCTTTTAGGTTCCATAGCTAACAGGTATACAAGGAATGCCTATTTTTGATTAGGGTAGATGATTTAATTAAAATCTGTGCAAACTAATTATTTATTTATTTAAATTCCTTCAACACATAGAACACATAAGAACACAAGTCATTATGATGTATGTACCATTCCAAGAGTCTCTACACTGCAATCAATGTATCCACACTTGGTCATTCCGTATGTCCAGATTTCTACATTTGATCAAGGGGGCCTAAAATCCCATGCCCTATGCAGTCTTCCCCGGACTATTTCATGCTCTCAAATATCCTAACATTGTTTCCCTACTATCCCATGAAATTATCACTATGAATAACTCCAATATCTATACTATCTCTCAACCACTCCCCTAATACCATTTTATCAAGACCCACCATCAACAAGATGTGGGAAGGGAATTTCTAGACCCTTCCTTCATTATATATTCATATGTGATAAAATTAATCATTATTACAAAATGTGTTTATGTGTTAATTAATTGTATGTATTTAATTATAGATGTGGTTCTATTTTGATGTTCCTATTTCATTTATATTTCTACAATCCTTAAATAAATTACATTAAATGGAATTATTTTAACTATTGATAATACCATGAATTAATTAATACATCTCTACCATCATCACATATGAAATAGTCAGTCCCAGAAGTCATTTTCATTAAAAAATGGAAAACATTTATTGAACATCATCATATTAATCAAATCTGGTTTTATAAAATGTCAGTATTTACAAACAAGTTATTAATAACTATTCATGTATAATAGATATATAATTTATTCATCTAATTTTTGTGAGATATTTTGTCTCATGAGAGAAGAAGTTGATTCCACACACATCTTGTTCAATGATATTCTCTATGAAATGTCATGGAATGTTTTCAATCAATTCATTAAAAAATATTTGTATAACACTTACTGTAAATTATTTTTTACTACTTTAGTTATGTAATTATTTAAAACTATATAAGGTGGTCTATCATTCTATTTTATGTATAGATTTGTGGTTTTATGTCACTGAAAAATATATTAGTGATGTCAATAACCCTATCGATAACATAGTGGTAAATATTTTATCATATTATACTGTGTTAGAATATTAATTAATAATATACTATTTCTAAAAAAATAGAGTAAAATAAAGAATTTGTTTCAGGGAAACCCTTTACATCCTTTTATAATATTTATGGAGAATCTCAATGGCTTTAGTTCATGGAAATGTGAGTTATGTGGAGTCATGGGGATGGGTTATGGGTTATCATAATCATGGGTGTTATTTAGGGAAAATTTCTTTTAATTATTGATTTCATTTGTAGGTATGGTTAGTGGATTTTTACTCATAGTGAAAATGGTAAATTGATTCAATGAAAAAAATAGTTAAACATCAATAGTAACTAATTAATTAAAAAAACATGATCGGGTCTCATCATTTGAAAGTGATTCGTGTGTTATGTTGATAATGACAACAAGATTCATTACAGAAGAATATTTAATCTCATCATTTGTGTATCTATATTTTTTTTATAAATTTAAATATATATCATCATTATATTTAGATACATATTTTTTAAAAAAATATTGAAAGTCATATATAATAAATAACAGTAGTTTAAAAAAATATGCTATTAATATTATCATAATCCATTAATATTTACAATTTATAGTTCCATTATTGACATAAAAATAATTTACAAAAAATATATTCCATTTATTGGTTAATGTATATAAATATAGATCCTAATTTATTTAATGTGATAGATTTTCAACATAGGAGAGTGAGATTCTCCCATTTTAAATTCAGAGTATCACATTCAAATGATCTAAAATTAAGGATGCACCTAGTTATGGAAGTGTTAGTTAACAGTGTTCAAATATTGACTATGAGAATAAATGATTCACGAGTTAAATATTATGTCCATTTGATGGTTTAAAAATAGTGGTGAGATTCATGAATCATATAGTGGCTTATTAGAATTTATACATGAAAATGGCTACAAATTATAACTTATTGTACAATTACATAAACTAAATTTAAATCAAATAATATATTATATTTTTCTTATTTAATCTTTTATTAATTGAATATAACCATTAATGGTGTGTGGTTTTCTACTTTAAATGTAGTGATCATAGGTCGCATGTCGGGAAAAAAGTAATTGGAATAACAATGATCGAGTAATGGGTAGTGAGGGGCATACATCTTGGAATAGTTGACACAACCCATTTGTGTGATGACATTTTATGAAATATGAAATTCAATTAAGTCTGAGGTAATTTAATGATTTTAATTTTCAAATGTAATTTTTTAATGATTGGAAATGATTGTTTTCATAGATTATTTGATTTCAGCTTTTTCTATATATTCATTCTGTATTGGATTTTGATGTATTAGGAATCCATCAAAACATTATTATTTGAAATTCCATTACATTTAATAATTTTAACTAATGATAGGAATTTAGTGTTGACATAACATCTTAGAAATAAATAATATCAATTGAAGATAATATTGAATATGGTAACCAAAATATAAATTTTTTCTATAGAGAAACCTCTTCTAGAAAAAATGCTCTGATATTTTTTTAATCATGAAACCCCACTATTAATAATAATGTTCCGCCAAATATAAATTCAATCATTACAAAGAATAATTGTAATTTAATAATACATTAAATATTAAATGACATACAATTTCATGGAGGGTTTTGAAATCATATTCTAAACAAAAAATCCAATCACCATTATATATTTTTTCTCTTATATTATATCCTTCCTAGGATTGTAGTTCAGGTTTGGGGAAATTTTATTTTTAAATTCATTCACATATAAGAATAAAAATATGAAAAACCTAGGCTTTAGATTTAATAGAAAACAAAAATAAAATCCATCAATTATTTCCTTTATTATTTGGATTACAATATGGAAATAATTATTCATCATATATCTAGAAAGGGTTCATCTAATTATTGATAAAAAAATTACTATATTCATGATCAATATAGTATTCCATCACCAAAATTTATCATCACATCTCTTAGACTTCATGAACTAGGCATCCAATCATTACATGAAAATTTTTATATATTTAAAGACACAAACCATTATGTAATAAAATATTTTTTAAATTAAGAGTAATTAAACATTTATCTAATAAATGTAACTCTATTTGTTAAGGTTAATAATATCATGATTCATCTCATCATCCATGTGGAACTACATTTTTCTTCATTAATTGTTATATTCCACTTCACCCAACACATATTCAATGTATTGTTGATCGAAAATGATTTTTTTTTATTCTCAAAAAATAAAAATTATCTTATAAACATTCAAAAAAAATTATATATTAATTTTTTAGACAATTATAGACATGTGTCTAAAAGAAGAATACACTTATCATTTGTCTGCCTCTTTTATAAAAAGTAACATTATCAGGGAAAAAATATATATTTTCTATTTATATGGAAATATTACTATATATTTCTCATAGAGTGTTGTTTAAAACTTCAATATGAGATTTGATGACTGATATAGAATTTATTAAACATTTTTATTGGAACCGTAGAAAATGATAAAATGCATACACTCCAAAAAATGTGTCGTTCCAATTTATTTGATCTCTAGAAAAAAATTCCATATTTTATTTAATAAAAAAAAAATTTATTATAATTTCTATATGAAGCAACGAATAGAGGTTTGGAACAGTTGTTATGGATATAGTCTAATTAAATATGTATAAAAAATTATAGAATACATCTAAAATATTTGAAATTGATGTACTAATTAAAAAACATAGTTAAATGAGGACATTTAATATTTTATCCTTAAGTATTATTAATATAAATATCAATAAAAACATAATTTAATGTATCTCAATAAGTAAAATATTAATTATTTCATGGATAAATTATTATTTTAATTTAATATTCATGATCTTAGTTTTGGTTCAAATGATGAACAATGGATTTTGGATGACGAAAAATTCAGAGCATCAATATATTAATTTATCAATTATGAATAAATGATATTACTTGTTTAGTAAGTGATTATTTTACTAATAATTTATTACAATATTTTTTAAAATAAATACATATTTTAATTTTATAGTAGATTCAATGTCTGTTAATTTAAAAACTGTATACATAAATTACCCTAGAATCACATGAATAACATAGAAAATTTATTTTTTCTATTTTGGTTTAAAAGACTGATAAGTGGAAATATTTATAGTTAAAAATATAAACTGATTTTTTTACTAAAAATATTTTTAATCATTTTAGATTTTTTATATATCATATCTTTCAAATAAAATTGCTACACATTTTTATACGGGGATTAATCATACATCCAAATTGGTAAAATATTTTAATAGATATATGGTAATGGATTCCAATTTCATCCATGTATATTTTGTCTCTCAAAAAAACAATGAACAATGGTACCTATTTAAATAGACCTCACCATAAAAAATGTAATTAGAAATTCTATGGAATAATGGATTATATAATAGTGTTATTCATTCTTGTAAAAAAAATGATACAATGGTTAATTTTCCATAGTGTGACACTGATGCATGTTCATCCTAATCATGATTTTAATTAAATAATATATTAATTATTTCATAAAATAAAGGATCCAATTTTCTATCACATCAATCAAATCAATTTATAATGGATTATTTGAATAAATTGATATATTTAAATGACAGGATAAGTGTAATAAAAATAAAATATAGTGAAAATCAATTTCTATAATATGAATGTGTTTATGTAGATGTTTAATTTATTTATATCTTTAAAAAAAATTTCTACATATTTCTCTTACTAAAATAGATATAAATATCAATGATAATATCCCATAGTTAAGTGAAAATGGTTTTTAAAATACCAATAATGATACCAATAAATGTGAATAATGGGGATTTGAATAAATTTATGCAAATGTTGAAAATAATTTTTATAAGGAATTAGAAAAAGGAATTTAAACCAATAAATATTATAATACTATAAAATAATATAGTATTATATATTATTTTTAATCATATTCAATATATATTATTCATTTATATTATTATTTATATTATTTTACATCTTAAAAATATATTATTAATTATTCATATGAAACATTTTTTTCATGTTTAAAATGGATGGTGAATATGAAAAAGATAAGTATCAGGCCCTCAGAATTTTGTTCTCCATAGTGATGACCCCCAAGTTCTATCATCCAACCCGTATGATAATTACAATATATTTTTGAATAGGATAGATAATACCTTCACTAGATCATTTAGTAAAAATGCTCCTATTATGAGGATTATATGCAACAATTATAATCCATTTATAAAGATGTAACTTCATGTATATAATTTATTGAGTAATATTTTATTTTTTATAAATTATTTTTCTGATACTCTATACTAAATTTAATTTCGTCACATATCGTTATGGGATTGGTAGGACCAAATCAGTGGAATTATTTTTTAGTTTCATGGGAGTGATTGAATCAAGTTCATTAGAGTGTTCGACATCTCATTTCCTCATATTGCACTATATACAAATGAAAAGTATATTTCATCTCAATGTAGATTTTTAGTAAAACAAATTATAATTATTTGTATCATATATTATATATGATTGCAGATACAATTAGTTTCATTGTATTGTAAGAATGAGAGATTTTTTAATATGATAATTTTCGACTGTTATTTCAAAAAATATATATACAGATACAGTAGTACTACTATAAATATTTAAGAGACATGCATGTTGGATCATCCTAAATATATCCATGAACAAACATGGGGTAAACTATGTTTCTATATTATTAAACAGATAGTGCAATGGAGTTCAGGATATGATTTATAAAATATTGTGGGGTAGAAGGTCACAATTACAGCTAAGATACATATGTTTATTATACATCAATCATATATGTTGACAAATATTTATTATTAATTTATATAAACATTTTTATGTAAATTTATGTTATATTTAAGAAGATTGATGTTGATATCTATATTTTTAATTAATATGTCTAATTTTGAATGTAAACTGATTGTACTAAGAGAGAGATTTATCATGATTGGTGGTGTTGTATTCCATTTATTACTTCATATCTTGTATTAAAAATTAAGTAAAATTAATTTTATTTCAACTTTATATTCTAATTTAACGTGAATACATTAGTTTACGACTTCTCAAATTAAAGAGGGTTTTTTCGGTACTATGGGAAATGGCTTATTGGAGTATGGTTTTGATGTGTGGGTTGGGATTTAGTTTTCCACAAATGGAATCATGAAATTATTGGTGATTGATAATGTTTCCTGATCAACATTACCATTTTATTATGATATTGAAAAATTTCATGGTCGTATAAATGGGATATCATGAACTATATTATTAATAGTATTTTCCCCATATTTTTCATGCATATTACACTTTCATGGGTTTGATACTTTTAATACACATTTCCATTTACATCCTAAAATAATTAATATATCATCACCCAAGTATATCACTCTACAGTCAGTACAAACGTAATAAACACATATGATATCATATTCCTCTCAAAACATATAGTTTTATAAATCAAAGAGTTTATTCTCCTTTAAACATGATTCACATGATTTATCAATTTTATCATATATTTTTTTATATTTGTAAAAAAACACATCCTCCTTGTTTTATTTGGATAATAATATCTCAATATTTAATACATATTTACATGTCATATCAAGACATTGGGTTTTACAACACTCATTGCTATTTCACATTGACTCAAAAAATTCGAATTAATTTTTTTAATTATATATATAGTTTTTTATACATATTATAAAAATTAAAACTCTTTATTTACAGTAAAAATTATTAATCTTTTACAGTTTACTGTTCAAAATCCTACACCATGTTAAACAATGCCATATTTTTAATTTATTTTTAAAAATATTTTGAATAACATACTATTTCATTAATCATTTTACCCTTGACTTATAGTTGGAAAATCATGGATTCCATTTTCAACCTCAATTATCGTACCCCTATAATTTTTTTTGATAAATCAATATTGGTCCTTCATCATCACTAATATTTTATTCATCCATTTTCTATTATAAGAGGAATAACCCTATCAACATCATTCTAAATGACAACCCATGTGAGACATTTATTATAATAATAAAAAGTTTTTGACCATTTATCAACATATTCGGTCAATTTATGAAGATAATCCCATATTCTATTTACATGATCCTTTTGATAGCACTCTTTCCTTAGTTTCTTAATCATTTTTTATGACTATTCTTCATTCATGTGGCATCAAAATCCTTTCCCTTAAAAGAAGTTATCTTATATGGGATCTAAAACAATTATCCTTTTTAGTACAACATCTTCTTTATAATGATATTAAATAAAATCATTTAACTATTCATTAGAATCAATCAAACACATAATCACATTAGATTATTCACCTCATTTTTTATTCAATAATGAATTATAGTGAGTTATCATATGATCGTCAACAATCATTAAATATAATTCACCCTTGAGATACTCACTATAATGATATGAACATTTCAATGGTCCTATAATAATGTGGTTTCCCTTATATTTAATACTACATTTGACAAGATCCCATTTATGTTCTTCTTCAATATTAATAACTCTATCCAGCTTATTCAACTATAGTCATATATTACATAACATTCTCTCTTGATATATTGTATTTCCATTTTGAGATGAATGAAATATAAATATATATATATATATATATTACATCATCATATAAAAATCGAACTGTCTGTACACCATGTAAGAATATTTTAGCACTAATACAACTTTTTTCAACTAGGATTCCCAGATATGATTATAATTTTGGTATAGCACAGAAATTATTAATTTTATTATTCTATGATAATGTTATATGGTTTTAATAAATGGGGTTCATTAAAAAACTCTTATTGTTTCAATAACTATAAAGAACAAAAATTTATAAATAAATCATGGAATGAAAAAAATTTATTATACTACATACATCACAAAGGGAAATGTCAAAGGAGAAGGAATATGAGATTCATTGTTGTGAAAATAAACATTATGTTTGACATGTTCTATGAATAATTTGTTTCAAAAAAAGAACACCATATTTTCATCACACAACCTTTATAATATTTTACATTCATCCACTCTTCACACTACAATCAATCATTATTATCCACTCTAATAATAAATTTTATGAATGATTTGTTTAGTTTATAAAATTCAATTCGTCATCCAATAAATAACTGTAAGAATGAAATAATTGAATATTGTTATCTATATAGATAAACTATTAACGCGAATGTACTTCCCACCAACATATTTAATCTATATAAACTAAAAGACATATAAATGAGATATTAGTTTGTGTATTTTCTTAAACTACAACTATAATTATTTTTAGAAGATGATTATTAAATTTTTTTTTACCACATTATGTACTCATTTAATGGGATAATAAATTAATAAAACACATATATTATTCTAATATAACTCTAATGATCTGAAGTGGATAAAATAATAAGTTGTATTTTTTTCTCTACATATAATATTCTCTAAATCGAGGATATTTTTTATTTTCTTCCTATCATGAATCATGTGTGTACACTATCTCCTCTCTCATTTTTCATAAAAAATATATGAATTCTAATTTTTTTTCAAAACATCTTTATGCAATAACCATTTCCAATCCGTGATTCACTAAAGCCTTCAAAAAAATATCTGCCAAACTCTATTTCAAGGAAAACAGAGTTCATAGAATTTTCACTAGTCATGCATTACATGGGCATATATAATAGAGTCTAAACATAACTAATTTTCATCTGAACATGAAATAATTAGTAACTTCTCTAAACACAATTATTATTATTGTTATTGATATTGTCATTCCGCAAGATAAAAAAGACTCATGCATGGTCCTCATTATTTATCTATAAAAACAGAGTGTATTTATTATGATTTATATTCATATTTTTACCCTTACAATAATGGTCTCAATATTCCTTGAGATATCACCATCAAACACAAATATTACATTTATAGTTATTCATATTATTTTTCTATGGCACTACATCCCCTTAAAATTATGAAAATAATCTATTTCCACTTACTAAAATTAGCGGGACCCCAACACTCCACTTGAGCATTCTAATATTGAATTCATTTCCTTTATTTTCCCACTATGAAATTAAATAAACATACCATCAAAAAACTACACAGTCGTACATATTTTTTCATGTATTATCTAATATGTGGTTTCATGTTTTCTCATTCCACATCATGTTGTTATCATATCATATGAAACTACATTCCTATCAAATATTTTAATAATTGAATCAAACATTAAAATGCTCTCTTATTCTTTATAAAATTTTTAAACACTCACACAATAAACGGTTTTCAAAATATCAGGCATTTTAATTCATGATGATATTACTATTATCATTATATGAAACTCACCCATATTAGTTTTGTAATTCAACGAATTTAACATCAATGTTGTATCTTAATATTGTCTAATATTTCATTATACTCATGTGATATCATATTATAGATAGAATCACTCTGATGGGCATATAATAACAATTTTTGGCTCAGTGAAAAGTCTACATTCATACAGATAACATAAATTTATATGATAAGATAAGATCATTTTGGTGTCATTACATTAATGAATCTCATTCTCTAACATTATTAAATTGATTAATATTTATTTAATTAATGTTTTTACAACGTTGAATATATCATTTTGAGGGAACTACTTAATAAGTTCAATCACTCCACTTCATAGATATGCAAACCCATTGAGGGCTTCCCGCTATTAAGGACTACTCATGTTTACATAGATAGTGGATTTGATCCTCCCTATGTGTCATCTCGTCCATCAAAAACATTTACCAACTCATTTAGGGAACTGAAAATAGTATATCCCAGTACACTATGTGGTTGTGAAAAAGTACTCTGACATTAAAGAGTTCTTGGATTCTTTGGCATATAGGTATTTGTTGTATCAATCTTTTTTGTCAATACCAATACTTATTACTTTTCCACAATTAAAATATCCCTATTGAAATTTAATATATTATTTATATTCAAAAAAAATATTTTATACCTCTTATGACTACTTAATAACTTTATAGAATCAATCAAATATTTCCATTCCTCATTGATAATATATTTTTATAAAAAATACTATATATAAACTGTTGGATTCAAATATACTCTCCTTTAGATCATTTTGAATGTTTATCATAAAATTTATCTTCTAATTATATAACTTAACCTCCATCATCAAATATGATATTACATATGTTACTCTAATATCGCAATTTTTTAATTTATTTGTAATTATTATTTTTTATCAACATTTTATATTCACAATATCTCTCCCATTAGGGATTATATTGTTCATCCATTTCTCCAGCTTTTCAAGATTTTCCTTGTAAATTATTTTCAATAATATTCTTTGAAATAAATAGGAAATTTATTCTCATAAAACATAAATAATACAAATAAGATGATATTATTGACATCATATGTTGTAAAATGATTTCTAATCCATATTAAAATAGAAACTATTAAATTCTTTATTTATCATTATTTATACTCCAACACACATTATCAAATGTTAAAAAAGATGGAAATTATATAAATAATAAATTATTTTCATGATATTATTATTGAAACTCAAATATGGTTTCACAACATGATTACTGATTTTTTTGTTCCATAGTGATTTGTTTCATGAATATCATGTATTACAATGATTCTAAATATTCCCACTTAACCACTCTCCCATAGACCATTTACTATATATTATTAGTTATTAAATAATATATATAATCTAGCAATTTGAAACATAAGAAATGAGTGAGGTCAGATACTCAATAATAGAAGAACATTTTATAATGTATTTTATCATTAACATGAATGATAACATTAGGATTTGGAAAAAAATTTACAAAAATGTCCTTGAATTATAGATGATAGTCATAAAACATGTTATTAAATTATAAAATAAAAAACTCTTTAATCTTAAGTTATATAACATTGCACAATATATATGAAAATAATCATAAAACATGTGACCATGGGATTATAGTGTGGAATAATTTTAAAATAATGTGCATCATGAAAATAATGAAATTTATAATGATTAAAATCATATTAAAATCTTTGTATAAGATGATAAAAAAATTTAACTGTGAAAAATCCATAATATTATGAATATATTTATGTGGAAACTCAATATTCTCATCCCTATGTGAAAAAACTCATTGTTTCCATGTCTAAAAATTTTGGTAAACCCATTTTCCCAAGCATGTGTGAACAAACTCATTATGTCCAGATATATTTATCACATTAGATATAAATAAATAGAAATATTATTTACAGTTATATAGGATCCCAACCATTATCATCTATACTGATGAGTTCCACTGACAATAAATCATCTAATCTTAATAAAAAAATAAAAAATAATGGGTTTCTATATATTTTCAAAATCAAAATATAACATGAACATATGAAATATTAGTATATAAAAATAATAATTGTTCAAATTAAATACTATCCTAATAACATATACATTGTGATCACAATATTACTTCATTAGAGATAAACATTCGTGTAAAATAAAGATGAAAATATGCATTATTCAAAAAATATTTCAAACATTGTTGTGAATGTTGAATTATAAATTACATTCAAAAAATTATCACAAAAAAAGAGGAATAAAAAAAAATTAAATATATAGAAATAATTGATCCCTGAATTTATACAATTGAAAAAGATAATAAATGTGTTGTGGTAAATACTGATTGAAATGACATTATTATTATTATTTGGCCTTTTTTATAAAACCACATCAGAGAATCATTGTAATGATTTAATGTAATAATATTTTTTAAAAAATTATTCTTGTAAATTACAATAAATAGTTGTATTTCCTTAAGGAAATGATATTTGATAAGACAAACAGAGACAAGGAAGATAAGATTCATAGGTTGGAATAAGTGTATTTTTTCACATGTTAAAATTTTTCTTCTAAAATGTTTACTAATATAAGAGCTAAATTATGATAATAATTAATTTCCACATATAACATGAATAGATATAATATTAAATATCTTATTTATATGTTCATTTAAAACTTAATTATTATGTGTAATAATTATTATGATCCAAGGAATCAGATATTTAGTCCATGAAACCCTCCACGGGAATTATAAAATAGTTGGTCAAACTCTATTGGCATGTAAAAAAATAGAAAAATTAATCATTTATTTAAACAAAATATTCATATCCATAATATTTTATAATCATAGTAATTAATTATTTTTTAAAGATATATTATTTAATTATTATCTATTTTCAATCTCATTTGTGGGTAACCATGAACTTTTTGGACATGTTTCAGAATTAGTAGTTTTTTTCTTCATTATTCTTCCAAAATATCATCATTAACATGTCAAAAAATGTACTATAAATATGATTATTTAATAGTTTAAATATTTACAGTTTTAAACCATGAGTGTTTTAGTTACTATTCATGTATGTGTAATTAGATAAAATTCTTTTTAGTGATTTTTAATAAATGAACATTGGTTTCTTAGTAAATAAGTTGAAAATTTATATTATCAATCCAGTACCAAAAAATAATTAATTAAATATTTATATAAAATATTACAATACTAATTTTATAATTTCTAGAATTATTTTATTCATGTTGGTGTTTAAACAAAACATATATGAAAATGAAAAATCTCTTTGTGAGTGTGGCTATAAAAGATATTCTTATGTTATTATATCACTATAAAAATAGTACAATAATATTATATAAATATTATTAATGTATTGAATAATAATTTTGAATATATATAAAAGGAATAAAAATGATAATTAATTTGTTTCTTATAAAAAATCACTTTTTGTCTTCGTATATTTGTTTTAGGTTGTTTGTTTCAAAATGATCATTTATTGGTAATATTATTTTATAAATAAATATTTGATTTTTACAAAATAAAAAATTAGAAATAACTAAAACATATTTTCCTTTAACCCATTTATATTACTATAGCTAAAATTGTGGTGGTGAATAATGAGTCATTTCATTATTGGAGGCGGTAGTTCATACAAGCACACGATTAATATTTTCATTATTTGATAAAATTGGAGTGTAATTGATAATGGTTATCCCATAAATATTAAAAAAAATTCAATATATTAATTATATATATTTGTAATATTTTGAAGTAAGTTATATCATTAAAGTAATTCAATAGCATATATTATACGTAACACCGACTTTTCATTCATTATATATATGATTGAGTTTCTATGAAACAACACATTAATGTTTGAAGTGATATACATAAACATCATAATTATGTATCGTAAATAAAATAGTTTCAAATATATTTTAAATCTAATTTATAATTCATTCACATAAATAAACCATATTTATATGGAAATGTATAAATTTCATTAATATATAAGTACTATTTTGATAATGGAACTTCGTCATATGTCCTTTTGTGAGAAATATTAAAATTAATATTGAAAACTATTATAAATTAAATTTAGTGAAATTTTACAAATTATAATATTCAGAATACCAATATTAGATTATAGTGAATGTTTCATAATTTTATGGGATGTTTTTTAAAGAGTAGTGAAAAGTAACAGGGTTTTAATTCAAAACTGCCTTTTCACCCAATTGGATTATAGTCTTAGATTATCCTATTAATTGGTTTTAGAGTATATATATATATATTATATTTTTATAATTTTATATAATTTTGTTCATTTTATGTAATTTAATATTTAAAATTTATATAAACACATGTCAATATTTTGAATGATTTTTCTTCTTAAAACTGTGATTTCTGGTATTCATAATGGAAATTAATTTTAAATTAATAAATGTATCTTACATTTCTTTTTTTTGTAAAATATACATTTTTTAATTGTAAATATTAAAATAATCATAGGGTGAATTTTTTTTATTTTTGTTGATGCTTTGAAATTTTGATGAACAGTGATAATTACTACGTTATAGTTAAAAACAATATTTTATTTAACAAATTATTATTATTATTTTAATTTTTTTAAAGTCATAATAGATCCATAATACATATATTAGTTCAATTTAAATTATTGGAGACATTTTATAATAATATTAGATGTATAACATTTTATTGATCTTTTTAGCATTTTTTACCAACCTTCAATAAACATTTTAATATTTGCATAAAACATAATTTTAACACTTCTGTGAATTGAATTTCAAAAATCCATGAGTCACGATTGATATCAATAAGATAAATTTTGTTCAATAAGAAGAAAATAATTCTTGGTGAATAGTAACTTTTGAATTTTATTTACCACGATTAAAATGAAATATGATAATTAAAGGTATGAAAAGATATTATAATTACCATAACACTTGTCCTAATTCAATTGGATAAGTGTTTTTCAACTAGAATCAACCAAAATAATAAATTATCATCCTATTTGGCACACATGAATTATAATAATAAATTAATTATTATTTTATTTAAAGAAGAGTTCAAACTATAAAATTTATAGTTTAGTAACTAACCCATTTTTAATATAGGGATATACATTAGATAAATTTTACTATAAATATTAATTATAATGATAATATTATTTCATAGATAATGGTATTTTATTTATAATTTTAAAATTTTACATAATTATATTCATTTATAACATAGAGATGATGCATTAATTACCTTATTAATGAAAGATTGAAATAATCAATTTTATAAATATCAAAAAAGATGTAAATTGAGAATTTTTGATGCATTCCACTAATTTTTTAGTGTAATATAAAATTTTTTGGTTTTTTTTTTTTTTTCTATGAATCATTTTCATGAACATCAAAAAAAAATAAAAAATAAAATAGTTTCATAATTGACATAAATGAGTTTTTAAAACAAATACAATATTATTTAATGATATAATATTTATAAAAATATAAATCCTGGAAAAGGACCTATATAGTTTCATATATGTCATTAATTAACAACATGAGGTTTTATAGGAATTTCATAGTAAAATTATTATCAATGAAATATCTAAATACAATAAGACATGGTAAAAGTTAATCTTTTTAACGAAGAATTAAATCTTATATATAAAGTTAATATGGGGAACTAAACTTGTATAAAGCCTATTTGTTGAGAATATTTAGATCAACACCAACCATATACTTGGAAAAAATCCATTTGAAGACATTATAAATATAAAATAGCTTTATAATATTATAATTTTTTAATCTTTTCTTAATGAGATCATCAAATCGCTTATAAAAGTGTACTTCCCCTTCTATTAAATTCACTCCTCCAATGTAATTTCTCATGGAAAACCCCTACTTTAATATCCTCTAATATATAATCAATTCAACCAAGAGGAATTAATTTGACCATAGAGCCATCTTATAGAGCCATTTTGATCAGATTGAAATGAATCACCCGAAGAAGTGAAAATAATTCCATCACCTATTTCAATGTTTTTTTCATCTTCCACATCATATTTCATTGTTGTTTCTATACCAAACTATTAAATTAAGTACCTTGTACCTAATGTGATGTTATTTTAAATATTTTACATCCATATTCATTATTTAATCCATCATATGAATAAAAATGTCACCATACGTGCACAGGTACAATTTGTTGTCATCATGTCATGGAGTATTTTTTTTATTC
The DNA here is from genome assembly GCA_963277665.1 of Viscum album. Classification (NCBI taxonomy): domain Eukaryota; kingdom Viridiplantae; phylum Streptophyta; class Magnoliopsida; order Santalales; family Viscaceae; genus Viscum; species Viscum album. Next base: position 1,635,640,269 of record OY728133.1, on the reverse strand, counting down.
AACACATCATTATTTGGATGGGTATAAAATTGAGTATAATAGATGTAAATAAAAAATATAAAAATTTAATTATTCTTTATATATTTTATACCATCTAATTACATTATATTTAACCATCAATAGAATAATATTTTTTCTTATGCGTTTGTACGGATTATCGTCTCCATAAACGCGATGAGATTCATTCCCCATTATAACCATTCAAGAATAATATTCATTTTATGATTAGAAATAATTCATGAGAACATAATATCATATTATATATGAAATAAATACATCCAATCCATAACAAACAAGATTTACATAATGAAACAAATAAAAGAAAACAATTGAGTTAACAAACTAAACAATGATACTACTGAAATATTATTAACAATGAAATATTAGAATATCATATATGATATCATATTTCAATATGTGGTTCTTGTATAATTTACTAAAAATAATTTTAATATTATACAATAGATTAATTTTTCCAATACTAAGGAAAATTACAATGTAATGTGTTTTCATCAAACTTTTTATTCCTTTGAGATTGAAGATATATTTTCCATTGTTTCCATTTGTGTGGTGTATGTACTACACATGATTGCATTATTTTTGTAATAAAGTTTAATTTATGGGTATTAAAATAATCATTATATTATCTTTCTTTCATAGGGGATATTTTTGTATGTTACGAAATCAGTAAGGAAATTTCTAATTTCAATTTCCACTCTTTTGGTTTTATGCATACATCATTGACTATTTTACTCAATGATTATGTGTGAAATAATCATTTATTTGTTTAGTACATTCTACTCCCCTTCATCTTGATACACTTTTGATACTCAAAATAACTCCATCCAAAAATTCGCATGTCAATGATATGAACATGTTGTGGGTAATCTAAACTCAATTTCATTTACTTGAGTAAAACATCATAGTCATTGGTGTTGTTTTTAACAGAATATGTTTGAATGTTTTATAATTGATTTTCAATAAATATTCAATCCAAGTGAGTGTATATGTATTTATCACACATAATTATGACTTTTATATATCTTTAATCCAAGGATATGTTCATTATAAGATATTTTTTCTCAATTTACTTTTCATTGAGACTTATTTGTATTTATGAACCAAATCACTATTATATAGGGAATATATTTTACATTGACATATTATACCATGAATCAAATTATTCTAATGAAATTTTAATTTTTTTATTAATTTAATTACTCAACTATTTGTATTTAAGTTTCTCTCATTTGGTTAGGATCTCTTTAACATAAATATCATTTTTTATGTTTTAAATATTTATTCGTTCAAATATTTTTCATTAATTTCCATGTTTTAAAATTGGTATCAAGGATCTATTTATATAGTTTTGAATTATTTTAAATTAAAATCCTCTTAAAAATAATCAAATTGGTATGGGAAACATTGATTAAAAAATCCCTTTAAAATTGATTCTTCATAAATAGTGTTGCATTAAAATGTTTTCAAGAAAAAATGGGATATTTATATGAAATAGTATTAATGATTATTTCCATCTATTTAAATGTCCTTAATTGTATTGTATTCATTATTTAGGTTGATTTTTTTATAATAAAATCATTCATATTAAATTTAATATCTTATTTTTTCCTGTGGATGTGCTATTTTTATAACATTCGTGGTTTGTGGTTAATGTATTGGCATTTCATATACTTGTTTTAATATAATTTTTTAGAATGTGTTTCATTCTATTCATATGAGGATTGAATTTTTTATAGTAAGTGATGGGTGGGGCCTACTATATCCCATCGATACATCGATATGTCTAATCCAAAAAACTATTGTCTTGGCACCTGGCCTTGAAAAAATAATATTTGTAGTGTCTGAAAGGACCATGAATTTCGGGTATTGATGTCTGACATTATTGATTCAATTATTATGAAATTATCTATTTCAATTACATGTGATTATTTGAAATGTATAATATCCATTTGAATAAGTAAATGGAATAATTTGTTATATCATTTCCATATTATACTGAAGTTTAAGTTTAAAAGTATTGTATTATAGTCTTAAACATTGCCTTATATATTTATGCATATTTATGATAGTTTCTACTATATAGTTATCCAAAATAAGAATCTGAGCTCACCCTTTTATTATGATTTTTCTTAGGATGCGAAGTAGTATATTATGATTGACGTACATTGATAGAATAAGGGATATGACTGTGTTCAAAGGGGACAAAATAATATTTTTTTAATGATGTAATGTTAAACATATGCATGTATATACAACTTCAATAGATAATAAACTAATTAGTATTTCGAGACATGATATCAAGTTATCATGCAACTATTATGTAATAATGCACTTACCCTGGGTACCTAGGGTCTAGGCATTAAAATATTTCCATAAATTAAATTTTTTTGAATGGTTTTGGAGTTCCTTGGAAGATAAGGATAATGAAAATATGTTTACTGGATATTAATAAATCTTTGGAAATTTCGGTAATTCTAATGATGTATGAATTCATTAAAAAGGAATTAGGGAACTATGTTGAAGCTACAAACATTTAAATGTTTATAGGTGATCTATAAGAAGTAAATTGATATGATTTTAATATTAATTTATAAATATGGTTGTTAATTGTAAAGGGTGTTAGTGATGCTCTTTCGTATGTGAAAATGAGGGTCAAATATTTTGAAAATAATGTTTTTATGTGGTAAAAATAGAATTTTGTGAGTTATATGTGGCTTATGTGGGTAACTATTAGTGATACATCTACGTATTATTTTTCAACAAAAAACATTCTTCTATATTCTCTAAATGACAAATCGATTCATTAGTATTAATAGTTATATGCATTAATCATATATTAATCATTGTCAATATATTATCCCAAAATATACATGACACACCTTATTACCAAATTATGATAGGATGAATATGAATTTACAATCTATTCAGTCTAATTCAATTTCAATATATAGTAACAAATTTTTTATGAAATAAATAATGTGTTTTATAATATACTTTTTAGAAAAAACATTAATTATTAAATGTTATTAATTTTATTTATCAATGATTACAAATTTGATGTGTATTATAAATTTTTTAAATATTATTATATATAATGTTACATTTTTAATTTAATGTAATTTCATTTGATTTAAAAATTTCTTAGATTTAGAAGATTTTCATTCTTTAGAAAAAAATAATTTAACTATTGTAAGTAATATTTACCTTGGTATATTTATGCTGAAAAATAAAATTCACCCCATTACATAATTTAATCATATAAATTAAATTTACAAAAATAATTTTATATAATAAAAATTTTATAAATGATTTAAAACACCTAAAAATAATTTTAATATATGAAACTCTTCTTTGTATAAATTGAATTTTGTTTTATTTTAATTCTTATATAGTTTTTAAAATGTTGTATCACTTATTGATACCTAAAAATTTATTGGATATAATTTAAGGGTAATATATAATAATTTTATTATGTTAAATTAATATTTCATTTTAGTTTAATGTTTTATCAATGATAATATTATCATATAATCATTAATTCTGAAAAATTACCCTCTTATATCAATGGGCATTACATTATACCACCCTTAAAATTAAATTGGTCATTAAAATTTAATTACATTGAGAAAAATAAGTGAGTGCACATATTTCTCATGAAATCCTCCTGTTATCTTGTATCCTTCTTGTATTCATGATTCTACAAAATAAAAATGACTAAATGTGTTTTTGTGTTCTTCCAAAATCTTGTAACATCCCACTAATATGTCACCATGTTATTATTCATATGAATGGTTATGTTATAATGGTACAACCTTGTAGCATTTTACATGTGATAGATCAAGTATTCACTTAATTGGAATAGTTACATGGAACACATAATGAACATGAGAGATGTGTAGATAGTCTACTATGATATATCTTATGACCCCAAAATAATCAAGTGTCATTAAGTGATCAATATATCTTAGACACAACAAGACATTCATCCAAAATATCATATGATTATTTGAAGTAAATATTTTAAGGAATTCTTTTTAACAAACATCAATCTTTTAATATCATCAATATTTATACTGATAACACATATATGGACATTGTTCCCCTTTCATATATCATTTAATGTTTTGAACATTTGCCTTAATTTCTTCGATATTGACCTGACCAATCAAAATCTTATTCCAAAAACCATTTGATTGCAATAGAATATATTATATCTTCCTATACTGAGACTCATATGGTGTGATATAAAATCTAGAATGGAAAATGCATATATATGATAACTCTAACTAAGAGGGATGATGATCCCAATATCATTAATAATCCATAAAATATGATCTAAGTATATAATCTATAGTTTGAATGCTCCATTAAGATTAACCATATATTTTGGGATGTAAATAATGGATAAAACATAGCATTATATCAATTACATAATGAACACCTCTCCAAAACCCAACGGTAAACATTGAAACCCAATTAGGTATAACAGAAATTAGTATTCTATTTTGCCTTACCAAATCCATTGTCTACATCAAGATGAGTTGGTCAGTATGGAATTATTTGTAGTGTAAATATGTTACTATGGACTTTAATTGAGGCTGATTACAACACAACTAGAATTATGTACATCCAACACATTAAGGTGTCTTGTGTAGAAATCCATCTTTTTTTCTTTTTTTCATACTAGTATTGTACTGGTAGAATCATACCCTATGAATTTTTTAATATATCCATAATATTATTGAACAGAATTCATCAACATATATATTAAATAATTTCACATTATATTTCTATACATATTAATATATCATTGATTTATTTAGCAAGACTATATTTATGCATCATAAAAAATTTCATTCAATAATTCCATATTTGATGGGACACATATTCGATTTCCAATACATATAAACCCATCATTAACAAATATAGACACTATAATATTCTCTACCATTTTTTAATCATTATGTATTATATTTGGGTTTCTCTGATATTCATGATGATTAAAGGGGGAATAAATATTTTTGGAATATTGGATTTCTCTCCTCCCATTATGACATCTAGAATCATTCGCTGCAAATCCTTAAGTAGTAGGCCTTTTTTAATTCTCATATATGATTGAGTAGTATAGTCTTTCTTTCTAATAGAATCATCTAACATTGTGTATTTCCATTGATGGTAGAATATAGAGAAGTCATAATATTTTATCAATTGAAACCATATAAATTGGACAATTTCTATATCTATCTATGTGAATATATATTTCATTATCTTATTTTAAATATATATATCACACTATTCCTACTAGTTATAATTATACTACATCATTATTGTTAATGGAAATGAATCCAACTCGATGAAATGTTTCATACAAATTATTTCATGAGTCTTTAAATATTTTGAGTTATAATAAATTTACATGTAATTTTATATTAGAAAATGAACGATGATATATCTTAATGCTTCAAAATATATTTCCAACACTTATAAAATACTAGGTAATGTCATCACTAAAGTGGAGACAAACCTATTTTAATTCTATTAAAACATTTTCTCACATTGCTCTATTTAAGAGACAATTACTCAATTCCATGATAACATGGTTAGTATACTTGATATCCATGTGAAATTTCTCAAAATGAGGGGTAATATATATAAGATCCGAGCTTTTAGTTGAGGTATGTATCCTTTAAATTTGGTTAATTTTCTATTTAAATGTTTAAATATGGTACTCAATGAATTCCCTAAGAGTTTATAAAGGCAAATGTGTGGTATGTGGATCATCTGAAGCCAAGGAACCATGTTTTTTGGAATTAAAAATCATGTAGCATGATTTGAAAAACTGTGCAGGGAAGGGAATAGGGCCATATATACCATGTGAATCATGCGATGAAATCAGAATAATGAATAAATATTTTAAAAAACCATCTGATTTGGGTCATGCAGTAATTCCAAAAACAATGCAGTGTTTTACAGTGTGGTTTGGCATGGTTTTTGTAAGTTTAGACAAACTGTGTTGCTATACCACATTCTATTCCCCTTCCTACAGATATTCTCACATGATCTGTGCATCATTTGAAAAACTACAAGCTTAACCCATGCTACCCAGACATTTATAGGTAAATGATCTTTTACCCATAATTTAATATTAAATCCAATTCTATTTTTCACTCTCCCACACATAAAAATCCCCCTTGAAATTAATCCTTTCGATGACTATTCGAGGAATTAATTGATCATCTATATCTGTAATTTTATTCATGTTCTGCTCATCTTGATAGATCAGTATAAGAAATATCACAATTCCCTTTTATCGAAACTTTTTTCTTCATCATATTAGCATCACTACATAGGTGTAAGATAATTAACCATATTAATTTGTTATACATCCATTTATAAATTATCTACTGATCTATTTAAAATGAATATATGATACCACATTAAATATCCTTTAAAGACATAGTATAGGTGGCCTCATGTTATTAATTCTACTCTGAGTAATTATATATGTCATTGTGTTGGGAACCAAAAATCTGTCCATCACCATGAATGGATTTTAATAAAAAATTAATATTTATATGCATATAATATATATTTAGAGAGGAAACAAAAGTTTGGTTATAGTTTGACTGAATTGAAATCAGAACCACCATTTTTGGAGGACTATTAATTAATTGTTCTAACTAATGCAATTAGAATTGTGATGACATTAGGAGTGTTGAGTTACCCATTCTTGAGGATTTAATTTTTCCAAATAATTGAAAATTAAATTGATGCTATAAATTATGATCTATTTTGTAAATGAAATTGATAACAAGAGGGATTTATGGAAGTTCTATTTTCCATGGTTATGTAATATCTTGTTTATCATGAGTTTCTAGTTTAAATGTAATGATCATATGAGTATTTCAGTGGGAATCCCGTTATGCATAGCATGTTTTATAGCCCCGGTTTAAATTGATGTTTGAATTATAATTTTCTTGATTTTAAACATGATATGTAAAATAAAAATGGATAAATGGTTTTGAATTGGTTAAAATATTATGATCCATGGGTAACATAAGGATTCAAATAAGAATCCCATGGACACACTCAATTGAAGTAAATCGTGTTAATGTTTGGGTGATACTTGGACTCTCTTGTGGAATACCATGGATAGACTCTGAGGATTAAATAATATTTGATGGGTGATACATGGATTAATATAGGAATGTAATGGATATAATCAAAATGGTATTTGTGAATATCTCCATGTGTGACACTTGGCCTCCCTCTATGGACCGCATAGGATAGACTAAAATGTCTCAGACATTATACCATATGTAGGGTGATACTAGGATTTTTGAGAGGTTACCCCTGGATGGTATTATAGGTTATTGGATTATATTACACCAATATGGGTAACAAAATTTAAAATTAGGCATTCCATGAAATGGATCTGGTTATAAAATTATTAATAAATGAAAATAATTATATAATATATCTTCAAAAAAACACAATCATTGAGTCTATCTTGATTTAAAATTTATTGATGGAATTTTTAGGCAGAAATTGGTTCCCAAATCACTATGTGGAAAATAGGGCATTGTTATGGATCTTGATACATATGAATTCAATGAAATTAAAAATATTATTAAAATGAGAACCTGGACTTATAAATTATTTTTTGAGTACATCCTATAAATATTGAATTATTGATTTCATTGTCTATTATATATATTCAACAACTGATTGGAAACTGACTTTGGGTGGATGCCTACTTGGATTATATCACACACATTTTAGTCCCACCAATTCATACTAAAACAGACTATATAATTGCAGGAATTGATAATGTAAGGCACCATTATATAGGATCTTGATTGTGGCTTTGGATTTGGAGAGCATAGGACCAGGACGAAGCTCATGATACTTGCTAAATATTTTTGTCTTTTTTTAATTATGTTACTGGTATTTTATATCCCTCTTATATACTTGTTCTGGAGGCATTATTTGATACTTATTACTTGTACTATATTTTTAGATATGAGATTCCATCTATATTTGATTATATATTCTAATGTTTTAACTATTATTTTCATTATATATTTCTTAATATACATTAATTATTTTTACATCTTCTATGATACACTCTAGTAATGAGGTCATTTTCTCCCCACTAACACCACTATCCCCTCAGTAGTAGTGGTCATCATATTTCATTTGAGGATATGTGATTGACTTGTGTCACGTAATGTATAATCCCATTACACATAAACCATTATATTGATGGTGGACCATTAGATGGGAATTTCTTATCATCTATATTGTTTATCGAACTCTTATCCTAACATTCATTTTTTTGGTATTTGAGTCATTCATTAACACACCTAAAACGCATCCTTGATCCACTATGTTATTTATCGTGTTATTTATCGAAAATTAATTGCATGTAAAATGTTTTACTTTCATACCATCTTGTTTTCATCCATAACAGCATACTTCATACATTAGATTATTTTTTCCACTTGAATATTCAATGGATCATGAATCTGTTTCTACCAAAATAGAAAATTTGAATAGTCTCTAAATATATACTAAACTGTTTATGGTTGTATCCCATCTAATGCTATTAATTATTCTTGAAAAGAAATGATCATTTATTTTTATGGTTACTTACATATAACAAATGGATTTCCTTACAAGTGTTATGAAATCTTCCTTATTATATCTAATATATTCATTCTTTTTTCACTAATTCAAAAAATTGACACTACAAGTCAAGGTTAATTATCAAAAGAATGTTCATAATTAAAAATACTTTCATGAATGTTTTACATTATATATTGATTTCGTCCCCCTTGTAATGGAAATTTTAATGATATTTCACAACTGGTCAACATCATCTTCTTAATGATAAATGGCCAAAATGGTTTTCTCGTAGTCAAATATTAGGAGAATAGAATATATTTTTCCACAACATTTACCAAATAATCAAATACAAGTTGATTATAGAACTTACTTAATGTCTTTGGATATTACCCCATGAATTACATGATAATGATATTATCCTTCCATGGTATTTTTGACAGCTAAAAAAATTATTTTTTAACATAACATGAGTCAATTAGTTATTTATTTCATTATAGTAATGAATTCAAAATCCAATATTGTTGGTTTCTTGTTTCGAAATTCCACACATTTTTCATTTCACTAATTTTGAAATTAGATCATTCTAGATACCTTAATTATGTTTAATAAATGAATATTGGGAATGAGTATAATTTAATTAATAAATATAAAAGTAAGAAAACTATAAAATTACAAGGATCATATTATAAATTACCCGAATACATCAACCTATAAATTTTCATTCATCAATATTGGTTATAGATGGTTAGTATTCTAAAGGAACTAATCAAATGTTTATGTAATTTAGAATGATTAATTATGGAAAAGTGATTTAAACAAAATGTATCCCCTATATCAATCTAGGTGTTTGATTAGGAATTATTTTAGTACACCAGTTCATGATTTATTTAACATTGAACACACTATTTTTAGTCATATTATCCCTAGCTACATCTATGATGGATCCTACCTACAATTTTAGTATAAAAAAATGATTTTATTTAATGAACTAGGATTTTCATAAATAGGAAAAAAATATTGTTTGGAATATTCGTTAAATTACATAAATACACACCTAATAATCTTTGTTTTTTAGTTCCCTTTAAAGCATGAAATCATAAAGATGAGTACTTATGTGACATACGTTATATCACCTATGTTCTTTATATCTAACACCCTTCATAGACATATCATACATTATATATATAATCATAATGTAGGTAATGGAAATATTATAATGGGTTTGATTAGATTCTCAATAAGGGAAATGGTTGATATAGATTCGAATAAAATTAACATGATGGTTGGAGAACATTTTAATAACATTATAAAACCATACTCTAAATATAAAATATCATAGTTATAATTCATCGAATAAATATTGTCATTTCATAACAAATTAATCAAATGTAAATCAAGTAACATGATCTAATGAGATCATAAGACATGAAATCTTTGCATACAAATAAGCATAAAAAATAATTTCCATATTATTAAAAAATATTTGTCAATATAATCATAACGAACAATGTCATTTACTGAATAGAGTTTCCTCAACATTGCATCCATGTATTATTGATCCTATATCAGTTCATGTTCCACACCATTATTTATTAACTATGATCTCTCCCTATTCTAATTTTTTCTCTCCCAAGAAATAAAATTCATTTCGCAATGAATTAGAGAAATATATAGGCCTCTCCCATCACATAATGAATTCATACTTATGTGTTCCATAAGATCATTAAAATCAATCACACCATTACCTATGAAATGAGAATGGTACCATGAATATTTAAAGATATAATAACCTTTGTAAAATTGATGTCCTTCATAATCATTTCATCAGTGTATTACCTGTGAAAATAAGTAGGGTTCATAAGATTTTTATAATGGAATAACTTGTATAATAGAAGCATGGTTCATTAAAATCATGATATAAAAACAAACCATTTAGCGAAATAATCTATATGGTATTATTAGATCATATGCCCAGTAAGGAATATGTCACTCCATCCAATTTCATCATAGAAATAAAATAATTTCAAATACTAATTTAAAACATATCTTAGAGAAAATATTATTTTTATGAAACTATTTTTAAAACCATAATGTTTTTTGAATATTTTTTTTAAATAAATTACCAAAAATATAAAGGAATAATTTAATAAATAGTTCATCTTAAGTTATAAAAAGTTTATTTAGGTTATACATATAAAAATTAATGTTCTGTACAAATTTTTGGTATAATATATATGATAATTTATTTATAACAAAAAAAATATTACCTTGACAATTAATTTCTAATAGTATGAACTTCTGTAAAAATTTATTTAAAAATTAAATGTTGATTATTGGTACTTCTTGGGGAAAAAATATTTTTCAAATACATGCTTTTGATGGAAAACCGATTTCCAACCGAAGAGAAAAATGATGTCAGATTTTCATAAAAACATTACACATAATTGTATTATGTTAAAAAGTTCGGAAAAAGGATCCATTAAATGTATATTTAATAAATAAACATATGAAAATAAATTTCATGATATATTTTGAGAGTTATATTAAAAAATATCATCAATGAAGGCATTATCGTAGGTAAATCATGATAAATGATTAGATTTTGGAATTAAACTATAATAATTTTGGAACTGATGAATCATCATATTCAATAAATTATAAAATTAAAATAATCATAATGTATTACTAAATGTATATTCATTACGTAATATGTTTAAAGGGATGTATATACAACTTATAAATGTATATAGGTACAATTCATTTCAAGTGTCACATAGAAGGAATGTTGATATATAATTACCTTACCTTACGTCTTGAATATAATTATACTCAATGAAAACTCTTGTATAATAAATATAATTTTATTACACATAAATTAAATAACATTAATACTAAATATAATAACATAAATTTTTTATTTATGACATTATACTAATATTTTAATATAATTATCTAGTCAATGTTACATTCTAGGGTATAACCACATTGTTTTTTCTTAAATGTATTTATTAGTTATATTTTGGGTTTTCATAAATTAGTAGTGATTTCATATTATCATGGATCATAACCATGATATAAATATCATATATTGTATAAATTTATATATATTTATAATAAAATATAAAACACATAATATAAATATTAAATACACAATTCATGGATATGGTAGGTCATATGTACGCATAAACGCTATTTCCATTTACATTTCGGTTAATAAAAATAAAACTTTTGAATAATTATAATTGACTAGACATTATTATTTCATATATATAACATTATTTTATTATTATCATTAATAAATTCCATTTATGTAGTTAATAAATCACGTCACTTCATGAGGTGGTAGTCTATCGTACACATGAGCAACATTATCGTATTGCTAAAAATTCAATGCATGAATGTTTGTAGAATATATGAATTAAAAATCATAATAAATTAATTAAATTCATAAATAAAAAATATATGTATAATTTTTTTCATTATAACCTAACATTAAAAGTGATAATGAAAAAAATTACATTTGTTCATGAGGCGTTGTTTATCATACATATTAATTAAGATTTTCTAACCCATCACATAAAAGTGAGTTTGGATGTAGTTCACAGCATAAAAATTAAAACATATAATTATATGGATGATAATGAGTGTATTATATAATAATTTTATAAAAATAATTAAATGGATTTTAGTAAGAAATAAATAAAAAACATTCATTAAAAATGGTACCTCTCCATCAGGTATATCTTGTTGGTTATCAACAAATTTATTCCTATGAAGATTTACACCCATGAAATACCACTATTATGAGATCATAAATGTGGAGAATTTAATTGTGTAGGAATTTACTAAACCAATTAGTCTCAAAGGATTAAATATTTGGGGAGTGTGGGTGTCCTTTTACAAGGGAGGTGAGTTGGAAACATGTAAATATTTTAAGAATGGGATTCAAATCTTGTTTTTAAAAAATATAAATTGTTTTAAATTACTTCAATTATTACCATAGACAATATAATGTAAAAATTTGGACATAAAATTTGGTTTGGAAATGTTTTACATCATTTATATACAATATTTTTTAATTTCCACTATTAATTAATCTTGTTTTACCATAATTGTTGTAATAAATTAATAATTTATTTCACTAATATCATTGGTCATAAATTAATTTCAACTTTTTATAAATTATCAATCCTACTGATTAAAAATATTCAATCCATTTATCTAAATTCTAATCATAGAATCAATAAAAAATATTTTAAAATTATTCACGCATACGTATTGTGCATGCTTGTTTTTAATGTGAATAAGATCATAAGTTTAAAATGTAATTATATCAAATTTCAAGGTGATTTGGTTTAAATTATATCAATTTTATTAATTTACTTAAATTTAAACTATTTATAGTTTAAATAAAATATGAAATATATTTTACTTTTATTAATAAATTAAACAATGGTATATTTAAATTAATATTTTGTATTTTCACTTTTCATCAAAAAATAAGAATTTTTTTATAAATCTAAATACATCACTGAATGATAATTTTTACATTCTTAAATAATATATAAATTTTATTATAAAATTTTTCTATTTTAAAAAGATTCAAAAAAATAGTTTTATTATTTTTCATAAAAAATCATAAAAAAGGTTTTTTGAAAATAATATTTTCAAACATATAATGGGTTTTCCTAACATTATACATATATTATTAAAAATATGATTAATTAATTTCATCCAATTATAATTAATATTTTATAATTAATTATTTATATTCATTTTTCTATTTCTAACTACTCGTGTTTAACGAGTCATGTATAAATAACAAAAATTAATAATATAACATTTATTTTTTTAACTCAATGTATAATTTAATAAAAGATTATTTTGTCATGCATGTAGCGTAATCATAAAATGGTGTTGTCTGTAGCACACAAATAACTTGTTGTAGTCATGAAACATAAGTAATATATTTAATTTAATTTATTAAAAAATGATAATAACTCGTGGTGTTACATGTTATTTTGTGGAAGCCATACGATCTATAATTTACGAAAACATAATGTTGTAATTCTACACATAAATATATCTCTATTTTTTTCCCTAATATTTTTTAATTAATCATAAAAATAATTGAAATAATCTCCATAAATAATAAAACCATGACATGATACCATCTAATGTGACCCATGCTACAAAAAAATAATCAATACATTAATTTCATGATTAAAATAATTTATCTCTAAAAAATCACACAAAATATCCACTGAATGGATTATTGCCTTTGATATTCACTTCATGAACATCTTATTTTACCATATATCTAAACATTTTCCTTCATCATGATCATATAGATGTATTATATAACATGAAAAAATAATTTTTATAGTCTAAGAATTGGAATCCTCGGAAATGGGTGATTTGAAATACAAAATATCAGAAGAAAATATCTGAATCTATTAGATAATAAATATGAAAGGGAACATTATAAAGAGTATAAATATATTATTATAAGTTCATATGAACATATATGTTAATTATAAATCATTTTAGGGAAAAATGGCATAAAAAATATCATTATGTAAGAATATATGTAATGACATGGATTAAAATACATCACAATATTAATAAAACATTTTTTCATTGGATAAATGTTTAGAATATTTTAATGATATGTAATAATATAAAAGCATAAAATTTCATAAAAAAGATTAATAATATAAATGTGCGATAAATTAGTTAATTTCATGTAAATGCATTACAAGAATATGAATAGAAAATATCTATGTGAAATAACTCATTATGCCCATTCCAATGTGTACGAACTCATCAGTTCCTCGCCAAAAAATGCATGGCAACCCATTATGACCAAACATGTGTTAAAAAACTCATTATTTCCATTCATGACAATATCATTAGATGTAATCATAACTAAATGCAATGTAAGGTTATAAAGGACCCCAATAGTAATCATCTCTATATATGTGTTCCCCATAAAATCAATCATTATAACATAAACAACCCTTGAAAAAATAATGTGATTCCTAAAATTTTTAAGATCATTATATAATATGAACTTCATAAATAAAAATATAACCAAAATATTATTTGATAAAAATTAATAAAAACATAATATCATATAGAGTTTCATAAATAAAATATATCATGATATACAATCCATAAGGTAAAAATATGTGAAAATCAAGACTATTTAAAAAAACAATTTAAAAAATATTAAAAAAGAAGAAGTAATGATTAATTTGAGAACATATTTTTGATATTGAAAAATAATAATTTTGAAACATTATATTTAATAGTTCCATAGATAATATATGTAATGTTAAATAAAAAATAATTTAATAAATCATTATTGGTAAATTATGAAATAAATTATTTTGTTAACAATTTTATGCCATTTTTTATAAAAACACATTAGAGAAGCCTTAATGGAATTTCATTTAATAAAATGTCCAAAAAAATTTGAATAATAAGAATGAAAATACAAATATATATTTTCATAAATAAAATAATGTTGAAATGAAAAATATATACCTGGAATAAATGTTTTGTTTATTTCAATGAGACTTATTCTTACCAATGTTATATATATATTTTGGAAAAGAATACATAATTTTTTTTTAATTTATAATCTCATGAAATTTAATGAGAGAATAAAATTAGACAATGTGAAAAATAGGGGAATATACGACCAAGGAAAAAACAATTATATGTATGAAATATTATGAACCAATGAACCAAAAATCATGTTGATGAAGCCCTTACCATGAATTCTAACTTGTTTGATTGCACATAAACTAATGTATTACAAAAAAAATTATCATATTCAAGAAGTGCCTAAATTTATTAATACATAACATTAAATTAACATAATTTATAATTATTATCTATATGTGAATTAGTTATTTATTATATATTTACATTATCGAAGAAGTTAAATCTTGATCATTTTATCTTTATTTCACAATTATCGATGTTTTTCTTCATTATTCTCCCAAATTTAATAATATGTATATAATACCAGGTAGTAGATTATATTTTTTAGAATATATTATAATGTCAGACAATCATTCTTTTTGAGGTTCAGTAATAGGTCATTTTGATGAAATTGGAGGCATGCATTTTTCGATGGTATTTAGAAAAATAATAGGGGTATCTTAATTAATTAATTAAATGTTTATTTAAAAAATCCAAAAAAATTATTATTTTCTTTTTAAAATCCAATATTATATCACATTCCAATTATGATGAAAATATATAGGATTTTTATTATTTTTGGTTAAATATGTCCAATAAGAATAGGGAGTAATCATTGTTTGAGTATAGCTATTAAATAATTTTTTTATAATATTACTATTGAATATGTATAGTGAAGTTATTTATATGTTATTAATGATTTTAATCAAAATTTCTAATATGTATAAGAAGAAGGAAAATTAAAAATAATTCTACAAATATTAAGAATTTTTTTTTTGAAAAATGGGAATATTTTAAAATAATAAAATAATCTTTGATTGAATAAAGGACATGAAACTCAATGTTTATCATTTATTAAAAGAAACACTTTTTTTAGATAACGTTACATGAACCCCTCGAATTTTATGATTAATGAAGTATTTAATATGAAACACCGAACATGAAAAACCGATGATATAAATTATTATAATAACTTATCCATTAAATTGTTTAGTATCAGTCGTATTAACTATATATATATATATATCTCACACAATATAAATTATAAAAAATTTTGTGTAAATAAATATTCATTTTTATGTAATTTAAATTTGTTCTTCAAAAAAAGGTTTATTTCCATAATTGTTTTTATTGAATTTCATGAAATAAATATAATAATAAATTTTTGTAATTATATACAATATCATTTATAATATTTTTATAATTCTAGGAATTTTTATATCAAAATTTTCGTTAGGTTAAAGTATTGGTTTTTTATAAAAATATTGATTTTTCGATAAATAGTAAAATATTATGATTTTTGTAAAACATTATTCTTTATAATAAATAAATTAATTTTAGTTTTCCATTGTATTTTGAATAGTTTTTTAGGTAAAATTAATTATATTTAATAATTTATTTTTTTTATAAACATTATATTGTTTTTAGTATATGTTTGTTTTTGGTTAGAGAAACATGCTTTTTATAAAAACTATTTAATAATGCCCAATGATTTTTCTTTTAAATTTATTAAAAAATTCATAATGAGAAATGTTTAAAATTTTATTTAAATACTATTTATATTTAAATATTAATTTATTATAATAAAATGATTATTATTATCATTGATTTAATATACTATCCTCTTATTCTAAAAATTACATTATTTAAAAATTCATTGTTCGCAATGTTAGAGTTATTAATATTAAATTAAAATTTTATCTTATTTGAATTGGATTTGGAAGAATGGAATTTTTATTTGGAATAATCATAATTTATATTATATAATAAGGAAGAATTATTTATTTACCAATGTTATTAATGAATATTCTTAAATTTAATTAAAATGTTAAATATAAAAAACCAGTTTAGAGAAGGAATGAAATTTATAAATAAAGGGATAATGACATATTCACTTTTTCAAACACCATTACATTGAGATATTTCTGTCCTAATGACATTAGGATAGGCGTTTATGAGTTTTTAGTACACAATTCCTTGAATGTGACCCATAGTATTTCTTAAATAATGAAAATACAAAAAGGAAACCATTCTAAATCATATAATGCCTTGGGAATGTAAAGAAACATATTTTTATTTATATTTATCTATTTGGAAGATAAATTATTTATTATGATGATTTTATTATTTAATAATTATATATGAAACAATTATTTAAAATTCATATCAAATACAAATGTAGTAATTACTTTCTTAATTAGAATCATTAATTAATGATACTAAAATATTAGAATATCATTAAATTGAATAAATTATTATATTAAATTAATTTATAGTGTAATATATCACACTGTAAATATTTGAACATAATATATTAAAATTCATTATATCCATTGATATTTTTAAATATAAATTACACAAATAATTTCATAATTGAAATTTATATTATTTTTTACTAAATTATAATTTATAAATTAATTTAAAATTAATAAGAATTATATCTTCTAACATGTTCTTCTTAAATAATAATAAATATAAGAACGATCCCACTTATATGTGAATTTCTTTTAAATTATTAACATATTGACCTGTAAATATTAAAACCATTGTTGGAACTATTAGAGTTAAAGTGATATTTTTTGAACTTTACATGTTATTTGGTTAAAATTAATTTCAAAACCACATGGGATTTGTATTTTATAATATGTAATTAAAAATTTTAATAATTTTTTATAAATATTCTTATAATTATAAATTTAATTTTTTTGTAAGTGATAAATTACATAGGTCAAAAAACTAGTAGAAACATAATGAAAAACAAAAATATAAAATTCTTGCAAACTAAGGAGTTAGTGAAGAAAATTTTTAAAAACATTATGTATTTTACATTTTATATCTATTTCTAGAAAAAACCATCCCTCGCATCAATTAATATTCAGTTTTTATGAACATTAGTTAATGAAGACATTCCACCAGTGAATATTTTTCATTATTTTCAAAAAATTTACACCATTTCCACTATAAATGTTCACACATTCCCCAAACCAATTAAAAGAAATTAATCCATTTGTATCATACAAAATCTTCCCATGTTACTTAATAATTTCAACACTCTCATCCTAGAAGTTTCGTGTAATGTTTCGGCCTGTTAGCCATAAATCGGTTCTACATGATCATTCTCCACATGACCTCATGTGTTAATCCTTGAATAACAGAGGATATCGAATTGTATATGGGTTGTAATGGTGGATATGGAAGTAGACAATAACTCCATATTATAGTCCACACCTATATGTAAATAATTACACACCATACACTATTGATAATGAAAAATAATAAATAAATTGAAACTAAACATTCTGTAATAACATGAAACTGCAAAAGAAGGTTGAAAACCCATGTCATACATACAACCACCATCACATAATAGGCTGATCACATATACAAAATATATAACATAAAAGTACATATAACAAGACGTTCTTCAAACTCTAGGATGTAAAATATACCTAGTTCCGAGTTCCCTACCGAGCTACTGTAGTCCAATATATAAACCCCACACAAGCATCTAGGTCAACTATGAAACATTATTCCTCATCCTAATACATTTTACATATGTGATTAACCAAAATGTAGATAGAATATATATTTTCACCATAAGGTGCATGCATAATGTTGAGAAATAAACACTAATAGGCCAGTCCCAATGGTGAACTTATAAATTTCTACCATATGTGAATTCTCATGAAATTTTTAGAGCCTAATCGAATGATAATATTAAAAAATATAAATAAAATAGTCATCAGACCTTAGACATGATACCTTTATTAATCATAACTTCATTGGATCAATTCAGGGTTTCACTGACCATGTTTCCATGATTGTGTTTCCTAAATAACAAGTGGGCTCCATGACCATGGAAGCCACAACCAAACCAGATAATATAAGGAAAACATCCAATAATAGTCTTATCATCTATTATAATATGATTAGTCATCACATTCTAAGTCCTAATGATCCTAACTTCATCTCATAATCATTACCTTATCACATAAATCATGTTATTAAAAATCTCTTACCAATAAAATACCCACTGTATAACATTTATCTCATGTTTCATAAAAAATAATGCTTATTCCATCAGTCCAACACCTAATACACATATAAAAATCTAAAATTCGAATAAAAATAAGTTAGATTATCTAGAACATAATAAACATACATGTAGTTCCAATAATATATGTATAATAATCATTTATACATAACATCTCTGGTTCCCATATCCTCATTATGGTCTATCCCAATGAGTAGGAGCATCAATCCAACATCAGTATTTACAATTCCTGGCAACACTACCAAGAGAATCATTATGCACGCAAATATCAGAGTCTATATCCTTAGCATAACTCCATCTTAGTTGTATGCCTCATGTTCCAATAAACACAAGTCAAGCACCATTCCACACACATGTGACATCACATACGTTATATTCAATAGTAAAATAAAATTCCTGAAACAATATTCCATCAATGAGATAATGGATGTAGAGTGTTGGTACTCCATCCATCAAGCTTGTATAAAATTAATTCTTAAAACATAATTCTCAATAATATCAAAATAATAATACCATCTTTGTCTTGAGCCTCTGTCTAACACCAAGTTTATTTTATATTAACCTTACATGGAGACTCACGTCATTCAATATCAATCACATATATTTATAAATGATACATATAGATCGTTTTTCCAATTTCATTATCTATAACGTGTCTTACCATTAGAAATGTTTTCATACTGTGTAAACCCATCCATATGAAATTTTCTCACTGGAATAAGTCAATTCTCAACGTCAATGAACAAATACAAAACAAGCGTTGGATTTCTTTCCTACTTGACCAACAACTTCTAATAGCCATCGACTCACACATCTTATGGTGTCCCAAGAAAAAATAATAACCAAATTACATAAGTACAAGCTCCAACCATGGGTCAACTTATCAATCAAGCCCACACTTGTTCCTTAAAAACAGATATAAACCTAGGCATCCATCATTGGATCCTTGAAACTAGCACTAATGTGGAGGAATCCACTCAAATAATAGTAACAAAAAAACCCTTGGGGAAAGCCATATCATAATAAACATCCTCAATAGTCTATTAGACGCCTCCAACCAATCTGTGATCAATAACATCTGAGAAACACACAATAAAAGAATAAAAATGCCACGTTGGAAATCTCATCAGCCATCCATGAAATCCGATGATACCTAGTTCATGAAACATCCCATTAAATAATCAATGAGAGATCATCAGACACAGCTCATGAACACAATTTCACTTAGCCATAACCACCATTCTATTTTATTCAACCAACCCTAAAGGATCAAATTACTATAACCCTCAAACATCGGGTCCAAACCATTACTTCTATAATCACGAGCCACATGTCTAGATACGCAGGTACAAACCATGATCTTCTACTAGATACAACTAAAATTAAACTGTTTAATATTCATCTATGAAAACTAAAAAACCAACATGGAACACTTAGGCTAGGCCAATCACTGAGCTTGCATCCCTCACCCATGCCCCCTTGGTCACAACCTAACCCACTAGATGATTAAAATCTAGACATTAGGGAAATACTCCAAAATAAATAAATATATCCAAAAAAATAATCAAGATGACCTCTATATGTTTATCAGTTCCAAAAAATATCATCATTGTATAAAAATATTCAGAATATTATAATTACAAGACCATTTTTCATTCAATGTAACATACCACTCAAATCCTTATTGATGGAAAAAAGAACATGGCATGTACATTAGAGTACACAGAGTGTAATATCATCTTTCTTCTTAGACAAGTAGTTTCACATGGATAAAAAAACATGGGTTCTACCAGTGTACTATGAATTGGATTGTACCAACATTAAATTGCATGAACTAAAAGTAAATTTTGTGTATGTTTCAAACATTTCATATCTCTATACTTTTCCACAGGGCCAACTACATCACCATGTACTACTACAAGATGTGTACATAATGTACATGAAATTTACATCAAAAAATTACTTTCCTAAATTGGATGGAAAATGGTTTGTGTTCTTAGAACCAATTATTTTGTATATGTGGTATGTTAATGGGAAACACCAACAAACCTCCCGAGACACCTTTATTTTCATAAATAAGCGCATATCAACCCCCATTGGGTCATTAGATTTCGTAATACTGAATAACCTTATAAAAACTAATCTATGAATATTGGGGCCTAAAAATTGATAATGTCATACCTCATGGAATAAATAAAAAACCATCAGGTCATAATCCACTCCTAGAAATTATTAGACCTCAATCTAGTTCTAATCTACACAGAGGATGATATCATGTGGCATATTCTTCCCATTATGCACTCGGTCTGGTCATCAAAATTATGGTGAGACCCTACCAATCTTTTCTATGGGTTGGAACTCCCATAATGGGATGATCAGTTTTAATTAATTTAATTAATTTATTAAATATATAATTAATTAACTTCCCATTTTAATACATGTCTTGAGTCCCAGAACCTAAAGTGAGTTTATACCTCTCCGATGAAAACTGCCCCTTCTAAAGACAATGGTGGACACATAATCATAATATGTCACTCGATTGAAATGATACATAAAACCAAATTTTCCTGACCAATTTAATATTTATTCAATTAAATAATAAATATTCTTCCAAACCCCATACTACTCAAAATTCAAAAAACCTCACGTACTTGGGTGAATACCTAATTCTAGGACAAATAGAGTGGTTTGAAATATTATCTAAGACCATGTTATAGTGGAAAATGACAATTTTTTCTTCTGATGATCACACTTAGAACAATAATTTAAATCTCAACTCATATGTCAAAATCTAGTAAACTAAATTTATGTACAACCTCCCCACCATAGTCCATGTTGTATTCTATAAAGTCACTGGTTTTACATCCACATGTCTTTCCCCCTTTGGCCATCAAATAAATCTAAAATCATTTATATTTACTCAGAGAAGCCAACTAGGATTCACTACAGAATTCTGAAGAAATTGTATACAGCCGGTCAATGTTCAAGCCATGACACCATTAACAAACCTATAGGAATGTTCCTACCAACACCCATTCATCAAGATACATCCTATCATATTTTTGAACTATTCATCAAACTCATGGTGTTACGCATTATAAAACCCAACCCACATCTACTTATTTTTATCCATGACAATTTCCATCATTGAAGTCAACTTTCAGAAACATTCTCTGTAGTCCACCAACTCGCCCGACATGGTCCTCACTACATACTTGACAAAACTCTCACAATGGTCACAACACCAAATATAATCTAGTACTACAAACCATTTGGGTAACCTCATTATCACCTCATAAAAAAATATATTTTCCCCATATCATTCATCAATCACAACCTAACCCTATAGCTAGACCTGGCCCTCTTTCTCCAACCAGAGCACCAAAACTGAATAGCTACAATTTCTCATTACTATCATATGAGAAAAAAACCCATGTTATTTGTAATTATATGTTCCATCTTAGGGACCTCAACCATTCTAAACCATCGGTGGGCTACCGACCATAAGGATTTAAACACACTGATCCATGAGAACAACCTCCTAGGTGGTCCCTTATGAATCCATGAAAATATAACTATATTATGGTAGGATGTTGGATCTCCCTTATAATACTCAGTATTATTTGAATATATTATGAATAATCATATAAAAACCATGAGTATATTATGATTTCAATGACGAATATCACTACAACCTCATCCATTGAAGAACATAATAGTTATAGCCTAATGCCTCGGGTTACCATGTCTGCATGCCTCTCTTCTCTCTCACAAGAATTCTTAGCCCTCTCATGGAATCCATCCCAACTCTAGAACCTCATTTGTACACCCATATATCATCTAATCAAAAAATCAAAATGATACATCACATCACCATCTCAATCACCTTTATGTATCCTCTATCATGAAACAATTACACTCTCTTGAATATCTCATCCACAGAAACTGATTTGACTACAATTAGTCACATCTAAAAAAACCCCACTCATAATATCTAACTAAGAAATAATAAGTACTGAATGTGCTATGATTCCATCCCAATTCCACCAAGATCAACTATCCTACACATTCATTTACAAGGAAGGGTAGTTAAATGAACATTACCATCTGAATACAATCAATTGTGTGTAAACATTGAAACCCAAGTGCACCATCTCAAAATAAAAGGAATCCATCAAGCGTAAACATAAAACCTAGACACAACATTTTTGCACCATTTTAAAGTGACTTAATCATATTTTCACTACTCGTGAAAAAAAATAATTCATAACATAATAAACCCAGCCCCCCAGTGGTCACCCATGAAAGTCAAGAATCTCTAAATCCATGCTCCAGAGTCACATCACAATGAAACTAGGAACTCCAATCTAGCCCTATCAATAATGTCTAAAGCGAAGTCTCTTAGGACCAAACACATATATCTGTTAGAAATAAAAAAAGGACTTAAATCATGGGGAATCCACATTCACCTGTATCATCATCACATGACATCGACTAGTCAGAACATCCTCTTATAGGGCCTCACACTATCATGTTTTTTCTCACCAACCAACAGCCTAAATCAAGGGTGTATGTCCTCTTCGAGAATAGTCACATCAGACCACTATATAGAAAACCTAGAAATACTATCATCCTCATAAATAATTTTTTAAAATCGGTTAACATCGCAACATTTATTCAATATTGACCCACCAAAGTCAATAAACAAGATGAACATTCAAACAACACTAACATCCTCCCATCGAGCATATCTTCGTAGATTCGCAAAACCTACCGTAAGAAAGAAACTCCAAAAATGAAACAATAGAAGGCCTACATCGTGGGAATCCTATGTTCCTATTTTGATTCATGGAAAAAATCATTCCACTATATTCCATGAGTCAAATCCATCCCATAGGCCTCTTGCACATTTACCCAGATACTAAAATCAAACATAAACCATAAATTCCACACAACATGTGCATTACTCAGTGCAAAAAAACACAACATTAAAATCACAAAACCATAACATGAATCCCAATCTGTTATAGCCTGGACATACTACTAGAATATGATTTTGTGATGCTCCTTCCTAGTATCCACCACATTTTCTGACTCAATATTATATATTATATAAATAAAACCCCAAATAATGAAGTTACCTGAATTTGACTGTTATAATACAACGTTGTATTTTTCCGACAGAGTGTCCACGAATCTAGTTCTCTAATCCGAATCACCATAGTACCCAATTCACACGTCCTCATATGCCAGAGGATGCCAACTATCAGTAGGATTATAATGATTGAACCATGAGAAAAATATAACTCCATATAAGAGTTCAAAACTCAATGTAAATAAATAAATATTATATGGAATATAGAATGAAAATGAATAAATAAATAGAAACAATGCATGTTGTAATAAAATGAAAATGTTGTAATGGTACAAAGAGACATGTCATATATAGAACCATGATCAACCACATGTCCAATCACACATAAAATATAAATAAATAAAAAAGTAAATATATTAGCCTTGACTGCCATCTCTGGGGCCTAACACCTACTTGGTCTTCAGTACCATGTCAAGATGCTCCAACCCAACCTATAAACTCAATATGAGCCTCCTACTCAAATATGAAACTCAGGTCCTCAGCCCGATCCTTCATGAATCTATGATCAAAAAAAGGTATAAAGAATGTTAGTACACACACCAAGGTGCATGTATACGAAGTGCGAATTAAATCTCAATAGGTCACCAAAACAGTGAACCTACAAACTACTTCCATAATTTCCTGCTCATGGAATATGAAAGTCCAATTTGAATCATGAAAATATATATAAATAAAAACCCCTAAATCCATTGGTTTGATTCCTTGATTCACCATACATACATCATCACAATCAAGAGTTTCTTAGAGCCTGTTGCAATGATAATAAATCCAAAATAACATGCAGGATCCATGGCCATGGCAGCTACAAACAAACCTGATAATACCAAGACCCCATCCCTTGTTAGTACCATCATTCATGATACTATTCTAGGTTATCCCATAGCACATTATCATTACCCATATATCATCTAATGCTCAGCATTATCACCCATCATTTTATTTAGTATAAAAGTATTGCAAACAACATATCCTTGGTCCGAAATTTATCCCATGTATCACAATCTATAATGCCTAAGGAATTAGTCCATTAAAAAAATTACAATTACATACCATTGATAATAATTAAAATCATCAGGCATGTCAATCCTATTACAGAAATAATGTTAGGGCTTGGAGACTCCATCTAGAAACCATATATTCATAACATCTGTGGTGCCCAAATCATTAATATAGCCCAACAAAAGGAGAGGGTGCATCAATCCAACATAATTTTTCATATGGCATTCTAAAATTACCCAGAGTCATATTCTTAACTCTAACCATGAAGTATACTATCAGTGTATAGATCATCAATCTAGCACCATATTAGAAGTATTCCTCTTCTGTTTGAAAGCTAATGTTCAAAACCATACCACAAAGAAGATAAAACACATATAATATACACGATAGTATAAAAAAATTCCAAGGAACACAATCCATCACTAAAACCATAGTTACAGATCATGGGTCCCCATCCATCATGGTGTATACCATTAATTCCTGGAAAATTATTTTTGATCATTACCAATAATATAAACTATCTACATCTAGAACCATGGTTAAACACCTAATATTTAGTATGATAACCATACCTGGTGCCTCATGTCCCAAAATTTCATTCATGAATATTCCGAATGACACCTATAGATATTATGGATAACTTAGTTAGCTATCACGTAACATACCATTAAACATGGTTCCAGAATGTGGGAACCTAACCATATAAAATCATCAAATGGCCATAAACCATGTCAAAACCTCAAAGAACTAAACATTAGGAAAGTTTGAATTTAAAAATTATCGGTTATAAAAATCCTATCCCCATAATCTCATATATAATCATAGGTCACTTGAAAAACCCATAACCTAAAAACACAAGTACATGCAACCACCCAAGGCCTTACTATCAATCAGAACCATAAATTTCCCTCTAAGCCATGTATAAATAAGGGCATCCATCCTTGGATCCTAGAAACAAGGACTCACGAGTATACATCCTCACCATCCCCAATAAAAACCAAAATAAAGGCCAATTCTCCAAAACAAAAAACATCCTCAAGAGGACCTATGTGGCCTCTAATAGTTCCCTGGTAAACAACATGACAACTAGGAAGTACAATATAAAACATGTGCCACACAAGAAATCTTATCAACCAACTAATGAATCCAACATTCACAAGATCCTGAACCATTGATGTTGGAAATTTTACATTTTTCCTTATATGAAACTCCAAAACACAACAAAACTCAGCGATAACATCCATATTACGATGTCATCCAAGTCCAATGGCCCCAACCATTCTAACCCTCCAAAATATGGTCCAAACCATAACATCTCTTACCTCGATTAACTAGAACTAATACATAGATAAAAACCACGATCTTCTAAGAGAAAATAATCACATCCCACATTCTATTATTAATTTAAAAAACCTCAAGAAACTCACTATGTCACACTCAAGCATGGAAAATCACTAAACTCACAACCCTAAACTGAGCCTCCTTTCTCACAACACATCCCACTAAAAGATTATTTATCCAATCTTCAAGGGAATCCTCATACTGAAATAAATTTTTCTACACACCATCCATATGGAGTCTATATGTTGAATAGATCTCACCACTACAATCTACATTGAAAAACTCTCAAGATGGACTACTCATAACATAAATTCTGAATTCAATGGAAGAAAATTCCCAAAACCTCTAAGCTGGAAAATGTATGTGGACTGTATATTTGATTTCATGGAATGAACTCCCATATATCATCCAAGACATGTAATTTTAATTTTCTATAGAATCATGGGATCTTCTTGTGTATTACTACATGACGTTTACCCAATATACATGATGTGAATTTTAAAAAATTGCTTGATTTTGATCATTTCCACATGGACATGTACTCGACCATATAGTACAAAGTGGTGTATACATAATGTACATAGAGTTTTCATATAAAATTTAATTTCCCAATTGGAAAAAAACATGACATGTTTTCCTAGAACTACACACCGTGAATATTTGGATTTCTTAAAGGGAAACAA
Source organism: Viscum album (assembly GCA_963277665.1). Taxonomy (NCBI): domain Eukaryota; kingdom Viridiplantae; phylum Streptophyta; class Magnoliopsida; order Santalales; family Viscaceae; genus Viscum; species Viscum album. The sequence goes on along the minus strand of OY728133.1, from coordinate 1,635,612,677 downwards.
CTCTAAACTTCTAGAAACAAACATTATCCCATATAATCATAGATAAACCTCTATTAGGTCTTTAGAAAAAATGAAAACATATGAGAAATAAAAAATAATATATTTGGATTGGTCTATAAAATATAAAAATTTGCCATCCTGATTGTGTAAATGCCAAAGAATCAGCTCCAAGTCCTCTCATGGAAATTATTGCAGCTCGATCTGGTCCTGATGTATTCCATAGATAATGTCCAGTTCCATCTCCTCCCCTTTACATATAATTTCAACTCATTACGTATAAGGATGATCCCCTCCCCACCTTCTTCTATATGATGGAACATGAAAATGAGAGGATGAGTTTTAATAAATTTATTTAATATGTTAATTATTTAATTAATTAATTTTCCCTTTTGAAACCCATCCAAAGTCCCATAACCTACAGTGAGTTTATTCCAAACAAAGAAACCACCCTCATTATATACAAAACATGGAGACAGAATCTCAATCATACACTCTATTAAAAAGATGCAGCCACCCAAAACAATCCTAATTAATTTACAATTTAATTAATTAAATATTAAATATTCATCCAAATTTCATATTTCTCAATATACTACCAAACTCATAAAAATGGGTAAAAACCATATTACAGGAACAATAGAAATGTCAGAAAAATTATTTGAGACCACGTGCTAGTGGAAAATTATCATTTTACCTTTCAAAATCACCTTGGATAAAAAATTTAATTTTGGCTCAAATTTCAAAATCCAATAATCTATGGTCTCTACAACACACTTTTCAAATAAATAAAACCTTACAAGAACATTCATTCAATCCAAAAAGATTTTCTGGAAGAAGTGGTGGCATTCATCAACTGAAATTTTTTTATTTCTTTCACCATTCCTTTATTTATTATTATTCCATCAATATATAAAAAAATTTGTATCCTAAATATAATTATAATTTTTTTATTAATTTAATGACCTACCACAACACATGATACTATAAAATGGGCTGTGAAATCATCATCCACTTGTATTACAGATTATCGCCTCGTGAAACGATGCTATTCGTTTTCCCATGACCACCTCTAAATGTTGGGATTAATGATTGATCTAAAGTTAATATGTGATATTGATAAAATAAATATATCTATATATTAATTATATCATAAAAACCCATTTATTATTCCCTAGAATAGCAGATAATAAATCATCACTATTGTGTATGAAAAAACCCTGCCTCACTAATTGATTTGAATCATTTGTCAGTAAATCATAAAATAGAAGGTATTAATTGTGATGTTAATGATTATATATGATATAAACTAATTAATTATTTTATTATTGACATGATTATAATTAAATATCTATAATATGTTATAATCATTATTACCTCTTCACACACTAATAATCTGAAAACGTCATTCACGAATTTCTAGAATACAACTATCATCAAGTGGTCTGATTCCTTTTAAATCAAAATAATGATATACATATGTATATTTAATTAAATATCCTTGATTTTTGATATAATGATCATTATGTATGGACAATATTTTACATACAATCTTTCTATAATTTTTACTGAAAGTGGAAATATTTCTCATGCGTATTTAAGACCTAACATCTCTATGATCATAATATTATTAAAATTCTTCATTACTATCCATCACTAGTGGATTTAATAGAATAAATTATGAATTAATATTATAATTATTTCGTTATTATTATTCAATGTATTTTTTAATATGTATTTATTTTTGCATTGTCAACCTATTAAATAATTTTTTGACTTATTAGTCAGATTTGGTCAAAACATCCGACTTAAATTTGATTGATTATGTAATTATATTTCTCTTTTTATATGTTAAAAAAAATTAATAATAACCTATGATAATGTTCTAAATAATTTAAATAATTAACATTATTTTATAATATTGGATGATAAAGAATAAATGTGATAAATTAGACTCAATGTTATGGGTTTTCACGTATGACATTTATGTATGTGAGATACATGCAATTTTAAACACTTATTTTTTGTGGTGTATATAATGGCTCTTATTGTATTTTTTTAATTATACTTTATTTTATTGGTATTTAAATATGCATTCAAGGATAAAATTCTTATGGGGTTTATAGTTTCAATAATACCAAATTGAAAAATGATTTTGTAATAATTTTCCTTCTTTCAGACTTATGTCGTGTTATGCAACCATATTATTTAATGTGCTGTGAATATAACCCCATTGACATATTGTGTTTGGAATTTATTTATTCTCATTATATGTTATGTTTTTAAATTATTTTTTTGGCTTTATGTTTTAATGTTATCTAAGATATATAGATTAATGTGGCAATCACATAATTTTTCATGATTGTTTTTATTATGTTTTTGATGATAACGTATTACAAACCTTTATTTAGAAACACGTGAATTTTATTATCCTTGGCCAATTCATGATAATAAAATTTCTTCTGCTCATTCAAACTTAGAAAAATTGATACTTTTTGAGAATTTTTTTTTCTCTCTTCGATTAGATATTTTTTCTCATCAAAAACCATGTTTATTAAAAATGATTTAAAACTTTATTTTAAATTTAAATTTATTTGTGAAAAAAATTTATTTTCATCCTGAAATATTTTTATTTGTTTTAAAAATATTCCATTAAAATATTTCATGACTCTTTTTAAATTATTTGATTTTTATAATTTTAAAAAATGTGATTTAATAAATGAAAATTATATTTTTCCCCCATGTGTTTTAATAATATATTGTGGTATATTAAATAATCAATGATAAAATCATAGATGATTAATTATTCTAAAATGGGTATATTTTATATTGACACCATCTCCATCCTTTCTCTGGATGTATTAGTACTATGACAATGTGATTGTTATAAAACATATTTCTTTTCTAGAGATCAATTATGTATAAAAAAGATTTATGTGAAACCCATTTATTTTTCAATGTTTTATTCAATTCTATAAAGACTTTATTGCTTAATTATGTTTTTTAATTCATTCATATAGTGTTTGATGGGAATTTATTATATTATTTTATTGGCCAGATAGTGTCAGGTGAGCTTGCTACATCTAATACGATGGGGTGGCCCATATTATGTCGGTTGAGACCATTACAACTTTTATAATGTTATGGACCAGATGGTTCTAGGTGATTCCATTGAAATGTATATTATGGTTCAAAATAGATAGAGTCTTGTAAACATTTTATGTATTTTAAGATTTGTGCACCTAGATATCACTCTAATGAATTGGGTAAGTATTGTGTTGGTAGTTTACTATTGTAGTTATACTAATATAAAGGGATTTGAAATGGTTTGATGAAAATAATGTTCCATGTTACAAAATAGGGTTATAGTTTCATGTTAGGTGATTATAATGTTTCACATGATCAATAATGATATCACATTGATCATGAATAATAATTTTTATGACTATTGCATTTTACTTATTTTTATATTTGATGATCTAGGTTTTGATTGGTATTATTTATTTTATGGTTCTACCATGAAATTATAATATGTCATTATCCCTTTTTGTACTTTTTATGATAATTGATTACATTCAATTAATTATAATAATTTTTTCCCTTACTATGCTTTTGAAGTCCCACATTTTAAGCTTTTATTTCCCCAGTTCTAAAGAATGGTGTGTTTTGAGTTTTTCTAGAAAATAATTTATATTGATAATTATGATATATTAATGTGAAAAACAAAGGATGGAATATGGGGGAGAACATGCCACTTAATTTCTTGAGAAATTTTTTATATAGTTGGTTGTCCAATTTCTATATAACTCTAAAACTAAATAGTCTGTAAACAATTATTTTATCCATTATTTATTTTTGATATTGTATGTTTTAGCTCAAAAAAACTTCTTTGACAGTTATGACATCCAATTCAAATATATAATTTTTATAATTTCGTCCTTGAATCATGGAGTAAAGGTTTAGGGTTATTATAAATTATAGTGAAGGACAATTTAGGTAAATTTATATATTATCATGTCTAAATTTAATAATATCTAATGATTTATAGATCCCATCCTGGGTCTATAATATTAAGGTGGAACATAACATCATATTTTTAGACATCTCATTTGGCGGTTTTATGTAGTCATTTTTTGTGGTAATTAATGTCATTTTTGGGGTCATGTTATTGGTTTGGGGGTATTCATAACCCTTATGATCAACATGATGTTTTATTCATGGAAGGATTATTTATTAATGTTTAATTAGAAATAAAGGGACAACCTAAAGGAAATGACAACCCATCACATTTGACAAGGATATGTGTCTTGAACCCACAACATAAAGGATATAATGGTGTAGTTCCTACCACATTCCTGTGTGATGTACTAGATAATATGAAAATTTTACTGATAAATTTTATGTTTATTTCAGAAACATATGTGAATTTATTTTATGATTAATGGTTTATTAATCTTAGAAAAATATATGATCGAATCATTCTAATATTTTGTTTTTGATCATAGTTAATTATTTTTAAATATTATTTATAAGAATTTATTGAATAAATTGGTTCATACTTTGGGTATTATTATTTAAATTTTTAGATCAACGTATAAAGGTTTTTTCATATTGGAAATTATCATTCCATTTTCTATCCACATTTTTTGGTAAATTTATAATTATATAAGGAATAAATTTTTATCCATTTTGTTCTAATGTTTCCTTTAAATATTTATTTTAGTGATCAATAAAGAATAATTCACCTTGAATATACATAATTTTGAGAAAATAAAGAGATTTTTTATGGAATTTTAATAAAGGATTAAATTCGACTAATCATTTATGATTACTTCCATATTCTTCTAGTCTAAAAGGTATGAGAATTCCTTAAATCTAGGAACTGTATAATGAAACAGATATTTAATCCCAATACATCAATCTGTGATAAACCAATGGTATTTTATATAATCATATATTTAGGATTTTGTGACCCTTATCATTCCATTGATAATTCAATTATTTTTGACAATGACCACAATGAATCTCTATATTTATTTACTCATTTCTTATATTCCCACATATGTTCAACTATTTATAAACCTAGTTATATGTTCTCCCATATGAAAATTTTAGGTCTCTTTAACTTTTTTTAAGATGGTGATTGATTATACCTTTTTATAATGTGTCCTTAAAACATAACTATTTTTTGAATATCCATCCTTTGAATATCAATAAAAAGTTCAACTTTTGTGTATGAAAATTATCAATTGGGGGAGGATATAAAAAACCATGATTTTAAACGATGATAATTATAAATGATATAATAAGGGACACATAAAAATGAGTTTATAATAGTTTACATGGAACACTCGTTTATGATTAGGTTTCATGAAACACTCATATTTTTATGCAAGATTTCAAATTTAACATTCAATCGCAAAAATAAATGACAGATGATATGTATTATAGTGATAACCTTGACTATAATTTGGTGATTATAAATATTATTAAAAAGATTATGATATATATATTTTACTCAAAAATAATTTATTGGCAATGTTTAGTAAAAAAAATCATATTTGTTAAATAAGTTTCATTATTCAATAGTATGTTTTCTATAAAAATTATTTCTATTTAAATTCATGAAAAGATTATTATAATAATTTTATATAAATCTAAGAAAATTTATTATATAAAATTTACATTGTTTTTGGAATAAGAATGTCAAAACATATTTTGGATAATTTTTTTGGGGTTTTCTTGAAAATATTGATTTTATAGAGAATAATAAGAAAATATTTATTTTTTAATTCATTCATATTCAAAAAATTAATTAATTTAAAAGAACTAATAGGTTTTAATGTTTTTATAATGTAAACTATGTTATATTCCGTATAAATTATTTTAATCATCTCTAAATTTATTTTAATACACGAATGTTCTGTGTATAAAATGTGTTTTTTTAAACTGTTTCTAAATGATAAAAGTTTCTAATTTTCAAATATCTATAATAATAAGTAATAAAAGTTATTATAAATAAAATTTATAAAATTTATATCATTAAACATAATTTATGTTAACAAATTGATTAATATTATTCATTGATTAAATATAGAAACACCATTATTTTAAAAAATTATTATTCTTAAAAATATCTTTTCGTGCTGTTTTATTAGGATTTATATTAACATAAACATATACACTACTATAAATTGAATTTTAAAAAAAATTATAAATTATTTAGGATAAAAATAATTTACAAGTTATAATAATGCAAGCTTCTTTTTACAGAATTTTTTTTAAAACAGTTGCATTCATTTCCAAAAAAAGGGAAAAAACGTTTACCCAGGGAAAAAAATTTAAACATAATTGAAAAATTACATAGGTACATAGAGAAAAAAATTATATAGGTATATGATAACACTTATTACATTAGGATATATTTATAATTTTTTTGGGAAACTAATCCAAGAATGTAACCCATATAATATGTTATGTGAATAGAAAGACAAAAGGAAACCATTTTTCCACAAAATTACAATAAAACCATTGGATATGGAAATAAAGACGTATATTCAGCTATATATATCATTTTGGAAGATAAATTTATTCATTTAACATTTTTATATGTATTTATTATTTATTCATTATATAATTACTTAAAATTATTCTAAAATTTCAATATAGTTATTATTTAGTTGAAATGATAGAACAATAAGAATATTAACAATAGTATGAACCAAATAGACATAGGCTATTGATGAAAATTCCCAACTTCTTATTGTGAAAAAATAAAACAAAATGAGGATGTATATTGTCAAAATGAATCCCTAAATACTCATCAAAAGTATGATTGAATCTTTAAGAGGTTAAGTATTAGATTTTTTCCTGAAATCGATTTCTCTATGTTAAAATACATAAATAAGTATTGCATTGTATTTGTTATAAGGAAATACCCCAACTATTTAATAAAAATAAATTTAGAAAACCCTTATTGAGATTCTTGGTACCACTATTTTCTACATGTATGTCAAATATATAATGAATTGTATTCACTATAATATAATAATAAATCATATGAACATTCATGATTCATATGATAACTAAAACACAAATTATGATACAATCTATTTACGTTATATAAATTTTAGGGAACACATTTCGTTCAAGTAAAAGTGATTTCTCCAAAATGAATATCTTATTAAAATTATTATTAGACACTCCATTATCTGATTTGATAACCTTAAATTTTCAAAACCCATAAAATTTTATTGTCTTACATCTTGGATAAATATGAAAACTTATTATACTTCATTAAATCATAAAATCGGGAAGTCTATAACTCAAGATTTAAATCAATATAATCCTGAGTATTAGTTTTTTTAAAAGAGGTAACAACAACATTTTATAGTAAATTTTATAACTGTGATGGTAGTTGAACCAGACAATCAATATATTCTTGAGAACTACATTAAACATTTTCAATCCAGAAAACATAATCGACATAAAAAATGAAATAGATGATACTGAAGGTTTCCATATGTTTCAAACCTACTCAAATCAAACTTCATACATGGAAACATCATAATCATAGTGGAAAAATAATTCATGTCTAGTTATTTAAAAAGATAAAAAAGTTTCAACCAGTTAATATATATTGTGCTTATACTATAACCGTTTGGATTCATTTAATTATTGTTCCAACCATTATCAAGTTATAAATAAAGTTTTTAGCTTCCTTGTTCCATATATCTCTAAAAAATGATAAAAATTATGATTATTTTCAAATAATAAAAATGTCATCGAAAAAAGAGTAAAAATTAAACAAATTATAATTTATATAGAAAATTAATGATTTTAGAATTTACCGCTATCTTTAACTAATTAGTTTTGACTTTTAAAAATTACCAATAATTACCACTAATTATTAATTGTTTATAAAAAATAATAACAGTTTTTATTGATTAACAATTAATATCCATAAATTATTACTACATACTATAATTTATAAGTATTTTTTTATTATTATTTTTAATTAGCCATAATTTTATTGTAATTATCAGTAATTTTTTCTAAGTACAAATAATTTTTAATATGTGATGATAATTTTTACTAACTGCCCCTTACGCACACTAATTGCCTTAATTTATTACAAATTACCACTAATTATTACTTATTATATATAATTGTTACGAATTTCAACTAATTGTTACTAAGTGCTTATAATTCTCACATTGGGCAATACTTTTTTACTATTTTTCGTTAATTTTTCCAAAGTCTCTAAATACAAGTAATTATTAAAAATTATCGATAATGTTTACCAATTACAACAAATATGTAATATTTCCCATTAATTTAATGTAAATACCACTGATATATAGTAATTAAAGAAAATTTTATATAATTACACTGAGTTGTATTTAATTATAACCAATTTTGTCTATGTATAATTAATTTTTATATTATGGCACTATTATTTACTAATTGTAGCTACTTTTTACTGATTTCACCTTATTATTACTAATTATAACTAATTATTAATATTCACCATTATCTTTTTAAAAATAGATAGTAGTTATTACTAAATGACGATATGTATTCGTAATTTATTCTTGTTTTTAATATGTTTCACAACGTAATGCTAATTATTATTAATTACTGCTAATTTTTACAGTATTACATTATTTTTTACTACGTAATTCTAATTATTGGTATTTAAAAATAATTATATCAAATTGTTACTAATTATCGCTAATTATTACTAATCACAGCTACTTATTACTAATTATCGCTAAATTTTACTAATTATCCATCACTTTTACATGGTGCTGTTAATTTTTATTTAATAACACTGTTTTTTACTATGTGTTTCTAATATTTACTTTGTATCACTATGTAACACTAATTATTAAAACCAACATCTCTTTTTTTTGTTAATTACAATGAATTTTTACAAATTAAAGATAATTAATACATTGTACCATTAAATGGATTTAATATTATATATATACATCTAATTACTTATATTTGTTAGTAAATATCAAAAATTTATACTAATTATAAATATTTTTATTAAATACATTTACATATCGCTAATGTTTTCTAATTACCTCTATTTATTACTAAATACCACTAATTATTACTATTTACTTTTAATTTTGTTGTAATGATCGCCAATTTTTACTAATTATATCTTTTTTATCAATTATACTTAATTTCTATTTATTACCACTCTTTTTAATGATTTCCACTCATTTCTAATAATAACCAATCCTTTATAATAATTATCACAATTTTTTACTAATTATCACGAATTAATACTCAATACCACTAATATTTACTATTTTTGCAAATATTTTAATATTTTCAGTTAATTTCTACAAATATATATTTATTAAAACACAATATTTCTTACTAATTAATTTTTATTAATATAATTTTATTTAGAATATTTATATTTATTTCTATGTTCTATAGATTATTACTATTTTCATCTACTTCTGGATGTTTCCATTCATTTTTTCATATTCCCACTTGTTACTGCTATTTTTTACATGTTATGAGTTTTTATAATAATAATAACTAATTTCAAATAAATTCCAAAAATTTATAATAATTAATACATCATTTTAATAATTTCTATTATGTACATAAAATTAATTATATATACTAATAATTGAAACTACTAAATACTAAATTAAAATAATATTTTGCAATTAAAAATAAATATTAACAAGTTAAACAAAGTACTTCTAATTAAAAATAATTACAACTACATATAACTAATTATTGTAAATTAAAATAAAATAATTCTAATTAAAACTAATAACTTATAATTCATAATAATTACTACTAACATAAAATACATTAAATTAATTAAAAAATAAAAAATTGAAATAAATACCATAAAAATGAACTTTTTGTCAGATGCAATGAGAAAGAGTTAATAAGATATAAAATATAAACCATTAAAAAATGATAAGAAGATGAGGGCCGAGATAGAGTGATTAGTAAGACGATAAGAAATTAGAAAAAAATCGATTAGGTGTATATATTGGTATGATAATTAACGATGAGACACATCAAAAATAGTACATCTATAAAAACTATGTCAGTGATAAAAAAATAAATGCCATGAGACCCATTGAAAATAAACTTCTATGAATGAATATTTTTGATTAAAACTAACACCCCACCCAAATTACTAATAATGATGGAATTTATTTATGGAACGACCTTTTGTAAATTCTTTTCAGCCAATAATTTATTTTTGATGGTAATTAATTCTCGTTGCAGAAAACAACACTGGAAAATGGTAATTAATTTCCATTACAAAATTTTATTAATGATGGAATGTAAAACTGAATCCAATTCATGCATACACCTCTAATCCCACAAATTGAGTACAACATTAATGTACTGAATGTGATAATGGGTCCAAATAGATGTCGAACCAAAAATTGTAGAGAGTCTAACCAGCTCCAATGTTTGGGACTACAATAATGTTTAAGCACTCATAAAACATCCCAGTCTGTCAAGCTCAAGAAATGCTCCACCTTATCATTGTCCTCCCAAGAAATCATCAAATAGGAAATCTTCATCATAAGACATCACCTACATAGGAAGATCCCATGCTTGTGTGACTATAATAATACCTAGTACTGTAACCAAAAAACACAAAGCAAGATTCATTAAGAATACTCATCTCATAACAAGTATTTAGATACAAATTCTTAACAATAAAAACCTATATATACTCTAGATGGTAACTATGCCGCTAGGTGCTATCAACCAACTTCCAAACATAGGATTCAACTTGATTCAAATCTATTTCACAACGAACCCAGTCTATGATCCATTCCATCACCATAGAAGCACTTGCAAGTCGTTACGATCATTTGGAATCACTAAAGAATTTTCACAGGCCTCATAATTCCCTGATACTTTGATACGGATTATTCCCAAGACTGTTACATAGTAGATCTCATAGAGACGATACCATGAAGCATACAGATATGGCTAGCTAGATTCATAATCAATGCCTCGCTCAAGGAGGTCAGACTGATTCCTCAAAACCCCCTAGGGTATAAAGATGGTAGTGGATCACAATAACATCTCAAGAAGTTACATAACTAACTCTATTTGATACTAAACATCTATAGGTGATCAAAATCACGGGTTATTGAAGTAATGTTCCAATGTACTCTTGAGGGAAAATGGACTGAGTGAACTCACACATCCAATAATAGTCCAGACTAATGAAAAAAAGAATACCAACACAATCTAAGTAGGAAACAGTGTGTACTAAGTGTATGTGGAGTGTCAAACCAAATCATGTTCTACCTATGTGGTTTCTCAAAAAAATACATGTAAATATCTATATACACCATGTGTATGAGTAGTAAAATTCATGTAGATATCACCTAGAAAATTGTTTGTGTCTTCCTCCTATGCCCATCAACCGTTAGTGAATTTATCATACAACCCCATGTATACTTGGCAATGACCATTTTCACCTAGTCATGTCATTTTAATTGTCCATCATATTCTCTTTTATCTTTCATGAATTACATTGAGATGTTGAACATGTGTCACATAGGATGTCACAGGGTAACATATTGTGTGATCTTTTCCTCCCCAAGAAAACCATATAACCATAGAGGGTCCCACATTACATTTATTCCATGAGAACATGCAGAGTAACATAGAAATTCATTAAACATATTGTATTTTCTTATGTCTCTCTGATCTTCACCATGTTTTATTAATCATCACCAATAAATTCATATCTATGGTTTATTTACTTTTGTTGTAGCTGCCCGCATGATTTTGGCCACACAAATAAGTCAAGTATCATCATCCAACATCTGTATCGACAAGCTTCGCTTATGAAGAAACCACCAATCCATTCTTGTTACTCCACAAATCATACTCTGTCCATATTAATCCCCAATTCATAGTCTCCATTATAGGTTGTACCCACAGTATCGATCTCTTTCACAAAATAATGGTTGTGCAATGGTCAAATACTAGTAACCGTCAAACCAAGGTCCAATGAAAATACACATGATTAATGAGAAAACAAATGGTTATGAAATACATATTTTAGAAAATGCTTAGAATGATCCTATAATTTTATTTGTTAAAACTAGAACTATTATTTTATAATTTAAAAATAGAGATGAATGGATATGAAATGAAAAAAAATCCATAACTATAAATCTAAAAATTGAATAATTAATCAATTTTTTTGTATGTTATCCTTGACCGATCGGTATTATATAACTAAATGGAAAATCACATATCAATATCCAATATTGACTTTTCATCAATCTCTTATGAAGATGGTCTTGTATTGTCTTCATTGGTGAGATCTACGAACTATAATTGTTAAATGATCCTTGACCCAAATCGAATCTATTTTCGTTTACAAGGACCGTTGTCCAGTAGTCATCATAGTCACTAATGTTTTGCATGAATCCCTAATATAGATCGATTAATTATATTCATATAAATTCATAGTTCATATAAAAAACATGTAAAATAAATAAATATTTATTTATTTAGTTCATTTGGGTCATTGAAATTGATTTCACAAAAACCACATGCCAAAATGGTTATGTTTCTCCCAGGAAAAAATGAATGTTATGAATTCAAGATAACCTATATTTTTAATCAGTCCACTTTTTGGAAGTTATTCAACCATTTTTTTTTAAATCAGATGCTCTTGATATTAAATTATTTAAAACATTACTAATATTTTCTCTAATCCCATAGATCCTAGGAATCTCATATCATTATAATACTTATATCTAAAAATATTCCATTTAATATCCAAATATATTAAATGTATATTGATAGTTGTTACAACCTCATATACATTATCACAATTAATGGCATAATAACACTATTACTACCCCCCACAATCCTCATCAAGGGAAATTTATAATTTATAGTAAACTAGGCTTCCCATATTCAACCAAAAATTCATTATTAGGAACTAATTTAATAATTTCATTATATATATTACAATTGGAATGGATAGATCATATTTATTAAGAATAATTTCATTAAAACCACAAAAGAGATCAAATTTAATTTCCAATTCCCATAAACCATCCTTAACCAGCATTCTATTATCTTCTTAAAATGATACATGTTACATATATACCATAAGTTTGAATAATTATGAATGAATTGTCAAGAATTATTCCATAATGGCCTATTAATATAATCTAAAAATATACTAAAATCACAATAGATGTCTATCACCCACATCAAAAAAACATCAAATATAATAAGTGAACAAAAATAATATGAATCCCCACATAACATCAGCTTTCCAACACGCATTGGTTAGAAAATCCCATGAACAACTTCTTTTTTAATGTTAGACACATAAATTTTTAATTTCATCCATAACCATTTAACAAAACAAATGAAATGAAATACCATCTGATTGCACTATGTATCATCATGATCGAGGTTCCACTAATGTGGTGCCCTGAGACACTATGCCACATTGACTTAAGAAAGTCACTTCATATTCCAAATGAATCAAAATAGTAGTTGGGATATAATATTATACATTGGAGACTTTAACATATTTAACAAAGCCATACATGTTTTTAAAATATTAAAAAAATTACCAATTAATAATGATAAACAACAAAAAAAACACTATATCTAATATTAGACCCTAAAATTTGGGAAATTTTCAAAAACCAAAATAGTAAACATGTAATGTCACAGTACTGTCATGCACTAAAAGATACCACAAAATAATTATTCCTAGACAATCTAAAAATTATTCTGAAAATTTGTTTTATCTTCTAATATGTGGTTCATTTTTTATCCTATATCATCCATCAAAACTATGTCCCATTTCTTATCCTGACATAAAACCATGAAATCTACATTTGTATCTACGATTACATGAGCAAGGTGTGAGTAAAAATAGACAGGCCTACAAATATTATTTCAAATGAAATATCTATTTTAATTGAAATGTATGAAAATGTATATTTATACAATATAATAGTATGAAATTAGAACATGCATCAACATTAAATATTTATCAAAAAGTCCCAAGGGATCAATGTTTACATAAGAGCCCTGAAAAACTAAACCATCTTTTGTCTAATATGGTTGTCTAAACCATATACAATAAGAGGATAAATACATGGATTTACATGGTGATTGATAAATAATATCAATCTAATTCACTTTATTATGGATCTGTAGTTCAATCAGCAAAAGTATTGATAATGAAGGTCATGGTTGACAATTTAGAAAATAAGATGTATATTGTTATGTCCAACAACATTATCATGGTGATGAGCACCATGATAAACACCCATTTGTTGATGTCGCGCACCTAGACCAGCTTCAATATAATAGTGTGGAACTCCATGTCCAATACCCATAGTCATTTCATCACCATATACCATTAGTCATTTTTCGACCCATTTTCCACATTTACCCCCAATAATCTCATATTCCATTTTTGTATTCCATGGTAATATAAATATTGTTTCTATAATTTTTAAATTCAGACAATCTTAAAAAATTTTAGACCAAATAAACATCTAATACTCTATTTTACATTTCATTACATAATCCTCAATGGAGTGGTACACTCCATGGGTGACCATTGTCCCGGTCTCACTATCATTAATAGACTAAATTGGTTATGTGAATGATCAAATTCTAGAAACTGTGGATCAAATTAACATTTCGTAATCAAATACAATAATTTTAATTAAGTAAATTCATTTTAAAAAACACATACACATGAATAATAACATCTTTATGGGAAAAGTCTTGTAGACCACCTTCCTAAAGCTCGTAGACAAGTCAGAGCCCAAACAAATTCCATGATTTGAAATAAAAAAATCTAACAACACCAAAGTAATTGATTCATTGAAAAAATAGGGTTTAAGATATCCAATAAAATATATAAAATTACAAAATATTTCATCTAGAATATATAAAATATAGGAGTTGTAGACTTACCTAGAGCATATATTTTTAATAAATAACCCTCAAATTACCTGAGAATAAAAATATATTGATCCTTGAAAGTAGAGATGTATACTAGTTTACACATATGGATACTGGGTAAAGAATAAGGGATAAATTCTAGTTATATAAAATTAATGTCATGAAGGGAAAATGATAGTTTTCCAACATTTCTTACAGTTCACAGTTTAGTCATATAGTTGGACTAACTTTTCTATAATAGTGTGGCACTATCTGTCCAAGTCAGTGTCAGACCATACAAATTACCTAGGACACCCTCACAATTCGATAAATTTTTTTAGCCATTCCCGTTCTCTACTTTGGGGGTGTAAGCTGCATGGTCTCTCGGGCCATAGGTCATGATTAGCAATAATCATGCTCTAATCATGAAAGATGTAATAAGTAATGTTTTCACTTCCATGTTTTTGTACAGAACCCCCCAAGTCATCCCAATTCCATTACCTACACTGGGAATCATTTAATTAACAATTTTAAATGTGTTCTCAAAAAATATAATATCAAAACATACATCAACTAAAGGTTATTATATTATAAAAATCATGTTTTGAGTATCATGGTTTTAATGGACATAGAAACAACCACCATATTTTTATTTCATTAGTGGGAATTTAATGATCATTCGAAATAATTTATCAAATATAACTATATATTTTTCACATACTGAACTATTTTTGCGAGTATTTATTTTTTAATACCATGTGATTACTATACATATATGACATTTCTCTTTTGATATAATTCCCCAAAATCATTACAAGAATTATCTATAATGCCAACTAAAAATCGCACCATTGTTAAATTTTCTCATGATTCTTTAATTATAATGAGGGTTCATCAGTAACCTTAACATTCATAATGAGGATACAAACTAATACTATTTTAGATGAATAATTATATATTACACACTTTATACATATTTAGTGTAATTTTAGTATATTTATAATAAACAATATATTTATAGTTCCTCAAAAGATTTATCATTTTATTATATCCTATGGAACCTCACTAAATTTTGTCTTAACTGGGATTATAGATTTGATATCCATGAAACATTTATCCAAGTCAATCTGTAATATTTTTATATCATTATAATACTATAGATCTCAACAATAATGGATAATTTTGGTTGTTTCAAAATAACATGATCCATTGGGGGATCTATTGATATTTTCTTTATTTTTATTACATTACCCATGAATGAAAATTTCTAAAACTATGATTCACAATTAATAAATTTATTTTATTTTTTCACTTTTTCTAGGGTCATTACAATGATATGAAAATAATATTATTCCACTTCCTTTATCATCAAATCTATAATAATTTTGTCTTTGGATACATCAAAAAATGATCAAAGTTTTCTTGAATGAATTTGTTGGTTAGATCCATGATCATAGTGGGAGAGTTCAAATATACAAAAGGAATAAATATAAATCCTTAGAGTACATACCACATATAGATATTTTTAAAGGAAATATGCTACCTTTTTACCCTTAACTAATGGTATCATGATCAAAGTTCATTCTCAGAAATGTATCAACATATTCTGATATCAATGAACATATCAATGATATGAGGTTGAAGATATTTTCCCTTGATATTGAATTTAATACGATCATAATAATCATTAATAAGACCCATTTATCCTCCATACATTTTAAAAAAAGGACTGGTTCGCCCCACATTGAAGCGCTACGATGAATAAACCCCTTCTACATATTATCATGTAGTGTCTTAATTACTTCTTCCAAATAATTGGGATCTATTATATATTTATTTATTTATTTATTTATTTTCATGGATCTAGGTATGAGTATGATTGAAATTTAAAACTCATTCTACAGGGGAAGACTAAGATATTTATCTATAAATACATTAGTATACTCTTTTACAATATTAATTTCACGAATGTTTTCCTTCTCCTCTAACGTTTTATTCAAGAGTTCCTCATTTTTTTCTATAATAATACATATTATAAAATTTTAATCCATGGTGATTTTATAATCATCCTTGTATTGGTTGTTGATAAATTATTATTCGGTATACGATTTGATATTTCCTTTTTTTTATAGTTGATATGGTATGTATTCAAGGGAAAAAAATCATTACAAAAATATATATAACAATCAACTAATTGATGATGATTTTAAACTCCAGTTGTTATTATCCTTCGAATATCTATTTAATAATTTTTATATATCTTATACATGATCATTGTTACACAAATGGTTTTCAAAGATAGTTCAAAAATCCATATCTTTGGGTTGTGATTCCAAATTCTAAGAAAACATGTTTGATTTAAATCATTTACCTGAAATTGAATCAGATAATGTATTAACTACTCACTAAAAGAGATCAATTATACTTCACATCTGTTCATTATAATAATCTACCTCTAGGGTAGTGGTCACAAATACCCTTCCTTATTCACTCATTTTGGCAGGTTTTCAGGGCCTATATTAAAAATTGCCTTGACATTTGCATAATTTATTTCCATAATGTTCAAACACCTTTTACTAATCACATGTAAATTTGGTTGGATCATTATTAGGGATCATCTTATCATTTTCTGCTTTAATTGGCATCTTAGCCTTACTTTGTATGTTGTAGTATTTGTGTCTTATATTACAACACATAAACAACATACACAATTCCATGAGACAATTTCCGAAGTCATGTCTGACATATTTATTTCATATAATAAATTCTACATTCTTTTTTCCATGAATCATGCGTTTAGATCTTTTTTGATGCTCCACATGCCATTTATTTTCTATAGAATATTGAGAGGTTTTAGTTTCCATATCTACCTTATAATAAAATAAAAAATTATATTTATATATATAAAAATTTATTTATTTTATGTAAAATACCTTTTAATAAAAAATATTTTAGTATTGTAAATATGTTATTGATTATCTGTCGTTGTTATAGCTAAAACCTGAGGAATAACTCATGTGTCTTGTTGAATTTTAGTTTTATGAATCTATATATTCATCACCTTATTTCATCAATACAAATAATTCACTATCAATTTTTTAAAATAATAGTTAGAGGTAAATACTTATTAAAACTTATTTTCATAACCTCTACACATACTTAGTGTCTACTTCCTCCCATTATATTGTACATTTAATGAGATTCAAGCACTGGTTAGCATTGTTTTATAAATGATAAATGACAAAAATGTCCTTCTAATTTCCTAATCAAAAAATTATATAATATAATATTTGTATTGAATTGTCTCACTACCCAAAAATTAGAGTATTATATGATTGGCTACAAAATAGTAGTTATTTCCTAATAAATTACCTGATAGTGTGTTACACATTCCATTGATAGTTTGGAAGACACACATTACCTTTTTTCTGTACCATATATTTTGTAATGTTTTTTTGAATCATCATAGGAGTTTTTATTCTTCTATAAAAATCATTTGAATTGGTTTTGTAATGATTTTATATAATTTCCATTACACCCTTGCTTATCTAGGATCCATGTCAAATCTTCCATTACCGTTACTAACGATTTTTTTTTATGAATATACACAATCTAATGATTATAAATATAAACATAATATAAAAATATAATGATGATTCAATAAATGCGATACACACATTAACCTATGAAGATATTTGATTCAATCTAGGATTTAAATGGTTATATTTCTAAATGAAAAAGTTATATATTCAAATCCTTCATAGTGGTTAACAAAGATAATATAAATAACAAAAGAATATCACAGAAGAGTTTCAATCTAGGAATGTAGCTAGAAAACGTTTCTATGCACTAGGTGAAAATGAGTTAATACCCAACATTCATTATTCCCTAATATTACCCAAATATATATATATATATATATCAGAGCTTTGATCCATATATTGTATCTGATCTTATACGGTATTTTCTATAAAATCACAAAATCGTTTAAAAAAACATCATAATTTTATCCTATGAAAAAAATTATACTTACGGATTTCACTAAATTTCTATTAAATAATCATTGAAATAACTAAAATAATCTCCAAGGGTAACTAAAAAATTATCGGATATGAACAAAATAGATTCTATATAAACAGAACATAAACAATACATTGATTTCATAATTTTAATAAAACAAATCACAATCAATCTCACAACTCAATAGCCAAAAGGATTTGTGTCTTAGAGTTTAGTGTTATAAAAATCATATTTTACCAAACATATAAACATTTATCTTTTATCTTGATTTTATATATCTTTTTTAGAGATATCCAAAGATAAAATCCTCTTCATAACCTAAAGGTTATAATAACAATAAGTGGTGAGATAAGATGACAAGTAATAAAAAATATAATATAAATTATTAAATAGTATTCATAAAGAAGAACATGATAAAGATGATATATATGTTAGTAATAAATAATTATACCATATGTGATAATAATAAATCTTGTTTGAGAATAGTATAATCATAAAAATATTATCCAGAAAGGATAAATTTTAGATATTTCTCAATGTTCATATTAATAATCATAAAAATTATGCATGACATAGACAGATATAATTAATTAATTATAAGGTGTAGCATGAAAGAATAGAATTTAATAATGGTGAAATTTATCATATTAATGTTGCATAACATGAAAAAATAATTGTAAATGTCAACCACCATAGGAAAAAGAAAAAATTTGACTAGAAAAGCATCTTCCCCAGGACTATGTGTACAAATTCATCATACCATTTAAAAAAACATTAGAAAACTCATTATAATCTAGAATGTAAGGACAAAAAAATCCATGAATGGATATCCAATGAGTTTTTAACATAAAATAATTCATTGGAAGGATTTTTTGGACCACACATGTTATCATCGATATATGTGTGTTAATTAAAATAAATCACTATATCTTAAATAACCAATAGAAAAATGAATGGTTTTCATAAACATTTCAAAAAACAATAATTTAAACATAATAAATAATTGGATTTCAAAAATATAATATAAAAATATTGATCTTAATAAAACATAGATATTTATTATAGTATTACTTCATGAGAAATAAACCTTGGGGGAAATTAATCATGAAATATAATGTTTTCACAAAATCATTTATGTTTTTTACAATATTTGAAGTTAAAAATACATTAGAAATTTAGAAGGAATTATTTTTTTCAAAAAACTGTTATAATTATATCCAAATTAAATATCTTATATTGGAAACTAATAATAATATACTAAATTTAGAGTGATAAATAATGATAGAAATTACTTTGTTAATAATTTTACGACATTTCACTAAAATAGCACATTAGTTAGATATTAATATAATATAATTTATTAAAACTAAAATTTAAAATTTATAGAATATATAATTCAATAAATAGTTTGATGTACAAAACTAAATAAATAATAGGTAAATTGTTGATATGGAAGATAAGATTCATTATTATAAATGTCATTTATTTTTAACAACGTTAAATTTATATTTTATGATACATTTTATCAAAGAGTTGATTATTTTAGATGAAAATTAGTTTTTCATGAGAATAATATAAGATACCCTAAAACATATTGTAATTTAGGACTGAATAAACCTCATGTTTTTTAAGTAACCAATATTTTTCCATATTGAATCAGAAATTGATTTGATGAAATCCATTCCAATAATTATTGTGTAGTTCATCACAATCTATCATAAATTATAAAAAAACTAAATAAATCATTCACCATTGTCAGAACCATACTTATATCTAAAAAATTTTATAAAAAAAGCATATAATTATTCAATACATTTAAATTTGTTAGTTATAAGTTATTTCTTATATCAGTTATCATTAATGCTGATAATTTTTGCACGTTTCATTATTAGTGGTATAGTTCTTAATTATTCAATAAAATTTCATCATTAATATACAAAAAAATATATATAATTTATATTTATTCATGTTTTATAAATACATGGTTTCATTCATTTATAATCTTAGTTACGGTTCCTTACGATGTAATTGGTGACAAAAATTTATCAGGTATTTATAACAAACAAATATTTGTATTTAATTAATAAGTAATGTTTTTATATTTACAATTAAGAGTCAAAAATAATAATTTATTTCTTATTAATATGAAATATTAATTCACTCATTATATACATGATACAAATTTATTTTTTTTCCCATAGAGGTGGTAAAACCAACCCCGTTACAATATTTAATAATCTATTTGTTAATAATTATATGCAAGAGATTATTTTTTTATAATATAAAAATAAATAAATTATGTACAAGATTTTAAGACATTTATAGGTTAATGAATCATAATTGTGATGATTTATTAGAATAATTGAAGTTTGAATAATATATCAGTTATAGATAAAATTTTTTCCTCTTTGTATATTTTTTTGGGGGTTAGTTTTACAATAATAATTTATTGAAAATATTAATTGTAGAATGAATATTTTATAATTATAAAATTTATATAATAAAATATATAAAATATCTGAACACCAAAACAATTTATAGTACCATACAAAAAATAGTATTGATGAAAAATGAAACATGCCATTTATGAAGGTTGTAGTCTGCAATCACAAATGAACAACATATTCAATTTTTTATTAAATTTGTTGTTAATAGATAATGGTTATACCATAAATTATATATATATATATATATATTAAATATTATTTTTATTTATTTCATTACTACCATATGGATATAATGTTTTTGGAGGTAGGTGTACAAAAATAATAATAAATTGAATTCTAGTTTTAATTAATACTTATATTGTGACGTTGGTATTTCTACTAAATTTTTATTTGTGAATGAATAACATTGGAAACATTGGTGAGGATAGAGGATAAGAAATGGATAATAGGTCTATAATAAATAAATTCGGTATATATTAATTAATATTTTAATATTGTGATGAATCTAGAAAAGGGATGAAGATATCTCCTTTTACATGTAAAAAGGTGTACAAATATTTTGAAATGAATGGTAGGTAAGGGGTATGAATAGAATTACATGTTAGTAATGTGAGATGGTTGTGAAATATTATATACACATTTTATTATGAGATTATAACATAGAAAAGGTATTCTAGATGGTTTGTGTGTAGAATGGATTTAGTAAAATTTTTGCAACATTATATTACCCATTTTATCACTTATTAATATTTTCATAATATAAATTATGGTTATTATATTTTCACTAAAAATAATAGATAACCCTGCATACCATATTTTATAATGGTGAATATTTATTTGTTATATGTTTAATATAATTAGGTTTATAAATATCTTATAGTATATTATAAATTAAAATATATATATATTATGTATTTGGTGGTACAATTACTCCAAAACGGACACACACACCACCTCCACAAAGACAGACACTCGTTCTATAAACCGCTATGAATAACCCACCCATCCAGTCATTTTATTTATTATTATTATATGTGAATACCACTCAAAATTAAAGGATAATAAATACCTAGTCCTCTAGTACTATACGACAACATTTTCATTGCCAAAATTTTTTCCTACCTTAACACTAGGTTGTGATGAACAATTATCACTACGTTTTAATGGCACCATTTTCTCCATAGGTACCATCAAAATATCCCAAAATACCTTACTTGATGACCCTCCATGTATATTTCCTCCTCTACCTATGTTTCTGCCCCCATCATCTCCATGAGGTGGACTTACAATAATTCATTACCACTTCAATGCATCGCATTGTCAAAGGATGTTAAAGATAAGCCTCTTAATAGAAAATGGGGGTGAAAAGATTGAGGTATCATGTTGACAGCAATTATCATTACCACTGGTTCACTTTTCCTCATGATTTCCACTAGACCCATTGTTTATTTTGAACATACAACATAAAACATCCACATGAAACACCAACACAGTCGAGTGGGGTTCAAAAAACCTAGTCATTTCTATAAAGATCGATGTATTGTATCGAATAAATATTCCACCACCCTAGCCATCAAAGTATCAGTCATTAAATCCATTAATCCTTTAATCCATCAGACCAATGTACACTACCACTATAAAATATTATATTCATTCATATTAGCATGGATCGCTAATGCATCCATTCACTATGCCTCATATACAAGATAAGTCACCTTCTTGTTAGCTGAAGACCAACCGAATTCCTATTGTTGTGCATTCCAGGGCTAGAGGGAGCCCAAGAAATTGTTTTCAGCTACATAAACCAACATGACCATATAAAAGTGATCAATCATACCACTAAAAATATTTATTATGCTGAAAATGAATATTATTCAAAAATATTATTTTTTCAATGATGTTGTATTTCACCAAAAACAATTATCATAATTATTATGAATGAAATTAAAAAACCAACTAAATTAATATTTTAACATATAATGTTGTGAAAACATTAAATAGTATTCTTCCAATTAAAATTTATAATAATATATTTATCTGTAAAATATTATAAATCACTATAGAGGAGGAGGATAATCTGAATGATTTGGAAGAGTGAAATACATCCCAAAAACCATGTACAAGTCATCTTATGTAATTCATTATATGAACTTGATATTTATCATTCTATCAATGCATCTCATATTTTTGTTAACATTTCTCCTCTTTATCTACACATATTCTTTTTATAATCTCATCACATGAATGGAAAGTATCTTTATAATATTCAAATGATGACTTATCCTTATGAACTTTTTTTGATATGATTTATAACATCAAAGTAGTACCATAATAATTTGAAGGTTACAATTAATAACTAATTCAAATCACTCAGTCATTATGATGCCAGACTTTGTCACCCACATCGAATCTACCATATCAAAACTAGGGTTATATGTTTCCTCGACCTTAGTCTCATAATGTATATTTTTTTTAGAAAATTTGTATCATCATATGTGTTTGTTAAAACCTAATTATAAATTAAATTTACGATAAAAAATTATCCTATTTTTTAAAATACAAATAAATAATTCAATCTAAATTCAGATTTTCTCTTACACCAATAATCTCTACAATAGAATTGTTAGTGTATATACTCTTATAAAAACCCAAATCAATACCTTTAGGAAGATCTATGTCCAATAAAAAATATAATCCTTTTACATTCAAATAATACAATAATTCTTAAATAAATAGAATTAACAATTATCATTGACAAAATCTAAATTTACAACTACTAACTATATGTGTGACCTCCTATGTCTTTTAGTATTTTCATGCTGATAAGGATCTCCTCTAAAAAATATTTCAGATATAGTTGAAAAACAATACAATTCAAACACAACCATATATATATCAATGTAAAATAGTACTACTTGAATTATAAAACACTATGACTCTAACCGTCTTTATTGATATATTCTCCAGATTGATAAAAACATAATGATAAAAAAGTATCCTAAAAATTTACATTCCTCCTATATGGTGACCCCCATGATACCATCTTTTCAATATCATAAACCCTTAAATATCAAATAATAACATTTTTATTGTCATATAAATTCATAAATAAAAATTATTTATCTGTATACCATCTGGTGTGTAAACAAAAAATCTACAACATCATATGGAATATATTCTCAAAACACCCATTTTTTATAAAAATAATTCTATTGAAACACACACTATGTTTTGAATTATATATTTGAAAAAAATTAAAAAATTACATATAATAAAGAAAATATTAGATATATAAATTATATAAATTTAATTGAAATACACAACCGAATGTACCTCAAAAATAATGAATTGTGATAATTAAGCAGATGAATCTTAGGATTATAATTTTCAATTATTAATATTGATATAATGGGGCATCTAAATGTCAATGATGTATTGTTGGAGAGCAGGGGATCAGATGAAGGTTCATCGTGATGATCACTAAGATGGTTAACATATATGATAGAATGGACCATCTCTTTTATAGTATCCCAAACCATCTATAACATTGGAATAATTTTTACTATATATAATTGAAAATAAACAATACATATTAATTATGACTATTAACATAATGTAATTGGGTCATTATTCTTATCCTACCTTATAATTATATTCTTGAGTGTAAAAAACTTTTTCTTCCTCCTTAGTTTCATCCAATTCCATTCAAGCTCTAGTTTAATCATCCATTATTATTTACATTTCATTGGTTAAGTCATCAACATTATTAACCCCAATGGGCAGTAAATATTGTGTTTCATGATCAATATTTATATATCTTTAGTGAAAGATTAATTTTTTGATGTCACTTTAAAAATTTAAATGTCATTCACTTCCATAAAACCACATATATTATCCATAATAATATGTTCATGATATTTCTTTTGTTATAATTTGTATATAAATATGACCTTTTGAATAATAATACTAAATTTTAATAAAATTATAATATGCCTGGAAAGAGAGACAAATGGTTCTTCAAATTCAAGATGTTTTTTATTTTTTATAAAATATATAATATCAACGACGAACCTACAAATTATTATTATAATCAACCTAGTGGCATTTAAATAGAATTACATGAAACTATTCTAGATAAAAAAACTCAATTATTTCATCCAGAATTCCATAAAAGTAATCATTTCATTATTTATGATAAGATAATTTCATGAAAACACACATGTTAATTATTTTTTTATTCAACACATGAGAATATATGAAATCAAATTCTTCAACTAACATATTAATTATAAGAATTATTCATTTTGAAAAGTGGGTATCACTATACATATATTAGATTATCATGTTTATCTTCATGTTTTAACACTATAAAAATAAAATAAAAAATTACAATATAATTAGTAATAAATTAATTTCATATATTCAACAATACATTATTTACTCTACACATCATTGATAATTGTAAAAAAATAGTGTTTTTTGTGTTATTCATGTGTGTTTAGTGTAATTTTTGTGTACTATTTATTAATATGATCATATTATAATCCATGTAAGAATAAGCATTTACTGATTTAATAATATTTAATGTATCACAAGCTATAAAAATCATGTAATTTCTTCACAGAGTATTACATTTTTATGATCTTCGTCTTCTTCTTCATATGAGATCTATCTTTTATGAACACAAAAAAATAGAATTTAGGATGATTGATTTCAATGAATTCATTTTCCATTTAATAAACATCATTTCTATCACTATGAAACATTTTATAATGTTTTTAATGATAAAATTTTGAAAATAATAAGAGAGGAAATCCAAATTCACTTTTGTAAATACACATCATTAATTGACTATTCTTTTGGGGGTTTTTATCTACCTTTTTATCATTTATCGAATGCTTATTTGGTATTGGTATATCTATATGAACTATAATATCCCCCCAACACCATATTTTTATTCATGTTGAATATATTATATTAATGTTTTTTTAATTAATGAAATATTGTGTAATTTTTAAAAATTTATATTATATTTAAATGACCTAATGTTGCATATTACTCAGTACATCATAGTGTGTTTTCACTATAGAAATCTGTCAGAAAAATTTTTATATTAATGTATGTAGATACGAAATCATAAAATTCATCATCCCTATGAAGCACATATACAGTAATATTTCCAAAATAATAGAAAATTAGTTACATTTATGTATTTTCATATGACCATTTCTGGCCCATAGAGTCATATATGTGACACAACTATCTTGTAAGTAAACATCTACAACATAATGAATGTCTAGTAAATAAAAATTCATTAAAAAGAGTATAAATTTTTTTTTATTCATTTAATATTATGATCTATTAATTTAAAATGAAACATGATAATGAAACCCAAAAATTTTCTAGGATCAAGTCATTCCATTATATTATCATTAGTTTCACCAAATGGGTGAAAACCTGAATAAAATATGTTGTCAAAAAAAATTCTTCATAATATTCATGAAAACATCCATTTGAATGATCACAAAATCTATTCAATATGAAATGTCCGAGAAATTAATCTTATTTTTTCAATCGTGACATTTCCCCAAACAATATATTTTTGGGGTACTCTATAGTTTGAATGAACATAACAAAATCTATGAAATGGATAATAGAAGTTATATAATTAACTGATATCCTATTTTTTGGTCTATATCATTTAAATTTACATTTACAAAAATTATTTCTATTCCCTAAAAATGACTATTTACGGAATAAATCTATGAATACTTTTGATAAAAAAGGTTTCTCTCCATTTATATTTATAAACACCTTAAGGTGACCCATACAGTATGAACATGATTTATGAACATGTATACTCCATCGAGATAACATTTCATCCATTAAAGATTCACTAATTTTCATCATAAATAATGCATTCAGTATAAAATTATTCTTCATAACTAGGTTGTATATAAACATAACATTATTCTATAATAAATTAATCTCATGAATCGGTGGCTTCAATGAAATATCAATATTCATTTTTGGGTGTCTTAGAATTTGTAATATCATAAATATAAATTGTTCCTTCTTCAACCTCCTTGTAGGTGCGTTGTGAATAGTTATAATTATTTGGTGACATAAATATTGACTACCATGAGAACCAAATAGAAAAAACATAGTAAGTAGAAACACACAATCAAACATTTTGAGGTTTGGAATAAAATGGTGGATGCATCGAGCAGAAATTTTTGCATGAATAACTACAACAATCATTATTTATGTTTTTCCAGATTGGAATATTTAAAATATGTAATTTCATCAATTAAGATATGTTGTAAGACTTAAATAGGCATTTTATTATTATTTTAATAGGTAAATACCTCATTAGTATAATGGGATCATATATAGAAATAACCAATTATACACTATTGTACCAAATATGTCCATCTATAAGAAAATAATCAATGACCAATATTTACCATAATATAAAATGCAATAATTTAAACATGTCTGGTTATTCTAATAACCAAGAACCAAATTAAATTCCAATGTCCTACTTTCCAATAAATTTTTTGGCAATTTATTTTCCTATCATATTAGTGATATATTTTGAAATAACATTTGATTAATATATTTTTTTATCTTCTATTAACTGATTTATTTTCAATTAATTTTATAATAGATTTAAATTTTCTTATCTTTCTACCAGGATAGAATACCTCCTTATTATATTTCTGTTACTCAATATATTTTGATCATTCCACATTGGAACATTAATTTTAAAGATATTTTTCTATTTATTGAAAAAATAAAATAGTAATTTCTTTTAAAAAATTTTGATATAATGATGGATCTTGATCACATTTTTTAATAAATTTTTTTGAATTGTGACGACCATTACGATCCCAAAAATAGTTCAAAAAACATAATTTATAATCAAAAATTGTGTCATAATGTTAAAATCTCATCAAATAACATATTTTACCAATAAATATTATTATTCCGTATTGATAAAATTCTCAATTTGAGGTTGTAAATAAAATAAAATTGAAAAAATCCATATATGCATGATGTATAGTATAACCTTCTTTAATTTACCAATGCTTTATCCAACCATGGTCTCTAAATAAATAAAATTCTACTACCTTGGTCCAATGTTTTTTAAACATAATTGTTATAAGAAATATTACTTATGATTTTTTTGATAGAAGGAATATATGACAAAATAGAAAATTAAAAACAATAATATTACATATTAATATAAATTATGACTAAATATTGGTTACTATTTCTTATTACTATTAATTATTGGTAATTGTTACATATTATTCAAATTTATTAACTATTATAACTTATAATTGATTATAAATATAATTTATTACTAATTATTTTTAAAAATTACTTATTAAAATTAATTTTTAAGAATTCTTATCAATTTTATTAAATTACAAATATATGTTTCTAATTTTTGTTAAATATTAAAAATAATTTGGAATTATTAATAATTATTGGTATTTATTAATTATTATTAGTAATTATTTAAATGAATTAGTAATTATTATAATTTTCATTAAATATTGAAAGTTATTGTTAATGATCTCTATTTGAGGGTAATTATATTTATTTATTGAAAATAATTATTAATTGGATTTAACAACCCAATATTTAAAAGTGTGATACTTTTTCGAAATAATTCAGTAACATGCACTACACGCAACACCGAGTTCAAGTGCACCATGACTTACCAAACAACCCTTTCAAAAGAGGTTATAAATAGTATTAACTAAATTTGGAACTTTATATAATCCTTATAACATTAAAATCCATATTATGAGTTTCTTATACATAATGTAAGAATAAATTCATTTTTTTCAGATAAAATAAGATTTTTTTAAAAAAATGCACTTTTACCAACTTCTAATTCTGAACCCTTTTTAAATACAATATTTTAAACTATTATATATTCAATTTGACTAAATAAATTTAATATTTAGAATGGGTAAAATAAAAATTTACAATGTAACACCCAATCTCCCACAGTATTCTTCTCTTTGAATAGTACAGTAGCGTGTGTTATACGCAACTTCGAGTTCTAACACAAACCACAACCAATCAACTAGCCGTTATGAATAGTAATACCTAATTTTTGAAATTTAATGAATTTTATCTCTCAAAATGGAATTAATTTTTGGATTTGGAATATTTAATTTAGCCTAGGGTGATATTTTGGTACTTTTCGGATCACATTTATATTTTGATGAATAGTGAAAATTACTAAATTTTAATTAAATACAACTTTTTTAATCAAAATAATTAGTAGTGATAAATTATGAAATTGAGTGGTTATAAAGTATATTTATAATATATTTATACCATTTAATACAATTTTGGTCATTGGACTTAATTTCACAATTAAACCGGACATAAACAAGTGACAATCTTTTGATTGTTAATATATCTTAAAAACGCTTTTTATTGTGACAGCAGGAATTAATTTTAAATTAATTGGTTCCACTTCTGTGTTTTGAATTTGGAAAAATGGTTATCATATTAGGAATCAGAATCTTCATATTGTTTAAATAGATAACTTTTATTTTCACACATTTTGAATAATTACTTCTGTAAATATTTTATTTACCATGTTTAATGGGTAAATACTGTAAATAAGGGTAACAAAATAATATTATAATAATAATAAATTACCCTAAAACGTGTCCTAACATTATTGGTGGATAAATTTCCATCATTTTGCATCTTTGGGTGGAGTTTGGGACACCATGGAGCCACATGGAGGTGATAGGGACACTTTATATTAATTATGTTAAAATAAATATAAAAATGACACAAGATTATATCTTTTAGAGAACCAATTTTTACATATTGTTATATATGTTGAATTTTCTATTATAAATATTAATTAGAAATATAAAATGATTTCCTACATCATGGAAATTTTTTAATAATTTTTTGAAATCAAATAAATTAAATTATTTATGACACAATAATGATCTCGTATTTACATCATTAATAAATGATTTAAGTAAATAAGATTATAATGACTAAAATATGATCCAAAACCAATAAAATTTATATTAGTTGATTATATTTCTACCATGAGTCATCTTAGATTTGAATATAATTATTTTTGTACAATTAGAAGCCGAATATCATTTTATTATAAAATAATATTTTCACTCTTTCCTGAAGCTCCCCTCCTCTCCCTTATAAAAAGAGACCACTTCTAACCAATTACTCACATCTTTAAAGCCATTTATATCGTCCACACTCTACCCAATTAATCTCCCTACATCCCTATTCTCCTTTTTGAAGCCTCACCTTAGGCAGAAGGCACTTCATGAAGACATTTGGTTCAAACCAAAGTGACTTACCCAAATTAAAGGTAACAGTTTCTCTTAAATTGTTTTCTTTTATTTTGCTTCTTAAACCCCTAAAATATTTTTATATACATTCTTCTAAAACAACACATGTATCCTCAATATACATGGGTGTTTTTATAAGAAGGATTCGAACTACACATACTCACTCCTCCATTTAATGGATAATGAACATAATGTTTATGTGGATGGCAAACTAAAGCCTCACGAAACGATGATTGTTCAATTACATCTTTCCACCTCTCATGGTGGCCATTTTGATGGAACTATAATTAAATATGAAATTAATTATATTTAATTTATATATATGCTTCTGTAATTTTATTTTATATCATACCATTATTTGTTTCATGTAGTATATACATACGATAATTTCATTTGAGGAAATGCGGACTACCGCCCCCTCAGAGTGATATGACTGGTTCATACCATACATGGAACGTATAAAAAATGGTGTTAATGAAATTAAGTAACATATATAAAATATTATATTATACTGGAATATAAATATTCCAATGTATCATTTGGTTTTGATTCTTTTAAAATTAAAAAGGAAATGGATGTAGTGTTCGTGTGTACGTACGGACTACCGTCTCCACGAACACGATGAGATTTATTCTCCATAATATCCATTCAAGTATTATACTCATATGATGGTTAAAAATAATTTTTATAGACTAAATATCATTCTGAATATGAATAAGATACAACCTATCCATTACAAACATGTCTTACATAACCAATCATATAAGGAGAACGAATCGGTTAACATCTGAAACGACGATAATAATAAGATATTATTAATAAATCAATGTTAAAAGATCATATATGATATCATATTGATGTATATTATTATTGTATAATTTTATATCAATGTTTTAACTAATATACAGGAGGTTAACATACCATAGACTAAGGAAAAGTACAAGGTAATGGGTTTTCATCTAACTCATTATTTTCATGAGATTCATGCCATATTGCCACTATTACCTTTTGTATGGTGTACGTACTGCCCATAATTGTATTCTTTGTGTAATTCACTTTAATTTATGTGTATTTACATATTACATTTATGATACCTCTTACTTGGGTTGTATGTTTCGTAATTTACCAAATTGGTAATGGTTAATTCCTCAATCTCATTATTATCCAAGATTGTTTAAGTGTAAGTATTTAATGGGACATTTTTATCATCCATGTTCATTTTCATAAAAATGAATTTAAAATGAAGATTTTAAGGATTTTTAAAGGTACTCTTTATCAAGATCAGAATTTCGATGTTTTAATGATTTCTCATTCTAAATCGTTTTAATTACTGTCCATGTTTTCAAAATGATTTTAAGGATTTATTTATATAGACATGAATTTTTTAAAATAATAATTCTTTTCAAAAGTTTCAAAGTGGAATGGGACACTTTTATTAAAAAATCTCTTTTAAATTACTTTCTTTATAAATGTGTGACTTTTAAATGATTTTACAAAAAGGATATTTATCTCAAAAAGTTTTACACATCATTTTCATCTATGTCAACATCCTTTGATAGATTTTATGCTTATTTGATGTTGATTTATTATAAAAAACTTCCATTGAAGGTTTTGTGATATGTTTGGATGTGGATGTGTTATTTTTATACCATTCATGGTTTATGGAGAATGTATTTACATTTCATATTCTAGTTTTAATACGAATGTCTATGTAATGTTTAAAAATGTTCATATAAGGAATGTATTGGACCTAATATGTGACGGGTGGATCCCGCTATAGTCCCTCGATGCATCTATAGGTCACATGAGCCAAACTAGTGTCTTGACACGAGGCCTTGACAAAAATTTTATCTGTAGTCTGGGCACGAGGCCTAAGCTATGTTGTTAAGATTGTATGGCATTATGATTTCCATCATTATGAAAGTGTTTATTGATATTTCATGTGAGTATTCAACTGGTATAATATCCATGTAAAAAACTAAATGACATTATTTCATTTTATCTTTTCCATGTTATGATGATGTTCAGGTATAAAATGCTTTTCTTATAGTCTTATACAATGCATTAAATGTTTATGCTCATTTATGAATGTTTCGGCTATATTACTTATACTTACTGAGCGTTTGGGCTCACCTGTTTCTATGTTTTATTTTTCCTAGGATGTGAAGAAGTGTATTGTGATTGATATGCAAGAATAGTCTAAGGGGATGAGAATACATGTTGTTGTTGTAATTTTATTCTATTTATGATTTAATGTAACACATATGAATATATCTAGTTTTTCCGAGTCTACTAAACCAATCGATCATTCGAGATTTGATCCTTTGTGATCATGCCTATTATGTAATAATGCACAGACTCTAGGTAACTGGGCTCAGGGCATTACAGTTGGTATCATAGGATGATAAGTACAAACCTTGGAAACTCGATTTAGATAAACTCATAATAGGAACATATCCCTAAGATATACTTCGACGATTAGTATAGAAGAACTTCCTAGAATTTTGGTATTGTAGAGATTCTGTGAGTTTTATGAGTAATACATCCCTGTCTGGATACGAGTAGATAGTGGCGGCTCTGGCACAGATGTACCTAGGGGTAAAACCCAAAAACACTGCTTTGATCTAGACTCGAACAGAAACTGGTCCATGACAACGGGCCTTGCTGCACTCTTGATTACTACACTCCCAGGGGATATACTTAGGATATCTCTCATTTTCATTACAATCCATTATGAAGGGTTATGAGTATATACATCCTCAAAGAAAAATTTTGTTATGATTATTGATTATAACCATAAATTGTTCAATTTATGTTAGGTATTTTACAAGTTTGGAATTATTCATTTCAATTCATAAACTGACCTAGATTATGTCATTCTATAGAAATGGCACCCAGTAAATTGAATGTGAACTCTAGAAATATGTATGATCTAATGAATAAGAAGGATCATATATTTCATTGTATTAATCCATCATTTATAAGGTACATATTCTCCCACGTATTATCATCATATGAAGAAATATTATCATGTGTTGATAAGATAATTAAAGAGTTCATATAGTCTTATGGATTCGACGGAAAGCTAAAGAAGAAAAGGATGTTAGAGAGAAGGACATATAATGTGAAGAAGGTAAAGAAGGATTATCCCATATGTAATAACAATGGGAAGATTCACCATGGAAAATGATTCAAGGGAATGGGAGTGTGTTATAAGTGTGGAGAAAAAGGACACCACGTTCGTGATTGCGAGGGAAAGAAAAGGCTTTCAAATGTATAATGCTTCATCTACAAGGAGTGGGGACACTACACAAATCAATGTTCAATTAATCAGACTATGCGGAAAATGATGCTATTGTATAATAATGAACTACCACAGATGAAACGGAATGACTAGTTCTCTTATGTTGTTATTTCACATGAGTGTTGTATCAACAGTATACTGGTTACATGAATTATGGAGATAAAAATTGATGGCATTTCAGTACTATTTTAATGTGAATTTGAGATTATATTGTTCTAATAAAAGTGACATAATAGTAAGCTAAATTGTTTTTCTGAAAATACATTGTTGAAGGAATGGTAATCCTTAATATAGTCCCGAAATGAGGTAGTGATTTCTGAATAAGAGATGGTTGATTTGAATAAATTATATTTGATATTCTTGACTAACTTTTTGAGTTTACAACATTTTTGTTTAGAAGGAGTATATCCAGAATTCTATTAAGAATAATGGAGCATGAATGAAGTCAATATGATTTTATGGTAATTCAGGATGTTACCATGTTTTAAAATAATACGTGATTAAGGTGTTCAAATGTTATTACATAAAAAAGGATCTTCATTGTGTTTAACTTCTTACAAATATTTGACTGTGATTTAGGAAAAAAGTATTTTGGATAACTCTAGTTTGAGATTATTTTTTATTGCCATAAAAGGACAACCTGTAGGTCGGACAGCAACCTGTCGCGACTAGCGAGGCTGCGAGACTTGAACCAACAACCAAAGCGTGACAAGGGTGTATCACCTACCACTGACCCATGTGATGTCCTAGATTGAATAATGTATTTTTTATGGTTCTACTAGATGAATTATACATTCATTTTTCTTGAACATTAAATGAATAGGATACATAGAATATTATTTTTATGTTCTATTATCTTTTCGAGTGAAAGATGAATTTGTGGAAAAAATTAGTATAAAACTCTACTTGTCACGTATATATATATATATATATATATCTGATTCTATGAAGAAAATAATTATTATACATTATTGAAGGGATCATAAAACAAAAATTGTGTGATCCTAATACCTTAGTTTTATTCAACCAATGGTATTTTAAATCATCATAGTTTGATGCATTTAAGGACCTCAATTTTACACTTGTTAGTGATTGATGACCTTAATCACTAATTATAAATATTTATTTTTTTTCATCTCATTATGTGTCTCTAATTTCCTCTAATGTTCTCTTTATCGAGACCATTATTCGGTGGTGACCCTTTCATTTCTCTTTTACTCTTATTAAGTCTATATTTTATTAACCCAATTTCCGATGTGGATTTTTCAAAAAAGATATTTTCAATTTTTAACCCTTTATTTTCTAAGAACAATTTCTAATTATGAGGCTGCAATTTATTGAAGGAGTGGATAATGTGACACCCTAAGATTTCATAGTGTGTTATTTCTTCAAAATAATTCAATAAATTGCCTACACGCAACACCGAGTTCAAGCACACCATGACTTACCAAACAAGCCGTTTAAAAGAGGTTATGAATAGTATTAACTAAATTTGGAAAATTATATAATCCTTATAATTTTAGAATCCATATTATGAGTTTCTTAGACAACATGTAATTATAAATTCATTTTTTTAGATATAATAAATTTTTTTAGAAAATGCACATTTACCAACTTTTAATAGTGAACCCTTTTTAAATTCAACATTTTAAACATTTATATATTAAATTTGGCTAAATAAATTTATTCTTTAGAGTGGGGAAATAAAAAATTTAAAATGTAACACCCCATGCTTCCACGGTACGCTTCTCTTCGAATAGTAGAGTAGCGTGTGTTATACGCAACTTCAATTTCTATCACACACCACAACCAATCAACTAGCCGTTATGAATAGTAAAACATACTTTTTGAAATTTTTTAAATTTTATCTATCAAAATGGAATTCATTTTTGGATTTGTAATATCGAATTTATCCTAGTGTGAATGTTTGGTACTTTTCCGATAACTTTTATATTTTGATATATAGTGAAAATTAGTTAATTTTAATTAATAACAAACTTTTTTAATCAAAATAATTAATAGTGATAAATTATGAAATTGAGTAGTTATAAAGTATATTTAGAATATATTTATACCATTTAATACAATTTTGGTCATTGGACATAATTTCACAATTAAACTAGACATAAACAAGTGTCATTCTTTTGATAGTTATTATATCATAAAAACACGCTTTTTGTTCTGACAGCGGTAATTAATTTTAAATTAATTTCTACTAATTCTATGTTTTGAATTTTGAAAAATGTATTCCATATTTTTAATCAGAATGTCCAACTTGTGTAAATAGGTATCTTTTATTTTTACATATTTTGAATAATTATTTTGGTAAATATGTTATTTACCATGGTTAATGGGTAAATCCCGTAAATAAGGGTAACAAAATAATATTATAATAACACTAATTTATCCTTAAACGTGTCCTAACCTTATTGGTGGATACATATCCCACCTTGGACATCTTTGGGTCGATTTTGGAACCCCATGGAGCCACTTGGAGATGATAGGGAGACATTATATTTATTATGATTAAATAAATATAAAAATGACACAAGCTTATATGTTTTAGAGAAACAATTTTTACATATGGTTATATATGTTTTATTTTCGATTATAAATATTTATTATAAATCTAAAAAGTCTTTCTACATCATGGTATTTTTTTTAATATTTATAAATCAAATAAACTTAATTATTTTTGATAGAATAATGATGTAGTATTAAATAATTAATAAATTATTAAATAAATAAGATTATAATGATTAAAATATGGTCCAAAAGCTGTCAAATTCCTATTGGATGATTATATATCATCCATTAGTCATATTATTTTCGACTATAATGTTTTTTGAACCCTTAGAAACCGAAAATCTTTATATTATAAAATAATATTTTCACTCTTTCCTAAAGAGCCTCTCCTCTACCTTATAAAAGAAGACCACTTCTAACCAATTCCTCACACCTCTCAAGCCATTTGGCACGACCAAACTCTTCCCAACTAACCTCCCTAAATCTCTCTTCTACACCTTGAAGCCTCACCTTAGGCAGAACGCACATCAAGAAGTCCTTTGGTTCAAACCAAAGTGATTTAACCAAATTAAAGGTAACAGTTTCTTTTAAATTGTTTTCTTTTATTTTGCTTCTCCAACCCCTAAACTATGGTTATTTCATTTCTTTTATAACAACACCAGTATCCTCAATATACATGTCTGTTGTTATAATAAGGATTCAAACTACATTTACACACATCTCCACTTAATGAATGAAGAACATAATGTTTCTGTGGATGGAAAACTAACGCCTCACGAAACGATTAAGGTACTAATATATTATTAATAAAGCAACTTTAATATATCATATATGATATCATATTGATGTATATTATTATTGTATAATTTAAAATCAATGTTTTAACAATTATACAAGAGTTTAACATACCATTGACTAAGGAATAGTATAAGGTGAGGGGTTTTCATCTCACTTCTTATTCCAGTGACATTAATGCCATATTTCCACTATTACCTTTTTTGTGGTGTATGTACTGCCCATAATTTTATTCTTTGTGTAATGAACTTTAATTTATGTGTATTTACATATTCCATTTATGACTCCTCTTTCATGGGTTGTATGTTTCGTAAGTAAAAAAATATGTAATGGTTAATTCATCAATCTCATTATTATCCGAGGTTGATTATATGTAATGATTTAATGGGACATTTTTATCATCCATGTCCATTTTTCATAAAAATGATTTTAAAATGATGATTTTAAAGATTTTGAAAGGTTCTGTTTATCATGATCAGAATTTCAAATTTTTTAAAGATTTATCATTCTAATTCATTTTAATAAATGTCCATGTTTTTAAAATGATTTTAAGGATTTATTTATATGGACATGAATGTATTGAAATGATAATTCTTTTCAAAAGTTTCAAAGTGGAATGGGACACTTTGATTCAAAAATATCTTTTAAATTACCTCCTTTATAAATGTGTGACTTTTAAATGATTTTACAAAAAGGTTATTTCTCTCAAAATGATTTACTCATCATTTTCATCTATGTTAACATCCTTTGATGGTTTTTAAGCTTATTTGATGTTGATTTATTATAAAAAACATCCATCGAATGTTTTGATATATGTTTGGATGTGGATGTGTTATTTTTATACCATTCATGGTTTATGGAGAATGTATTGACATTTCATATTCTAGTTTTAATACGAATGTCTATGTAATGTTTAAACCTGTTCATATGAGGAATGTATTCTACTTAATAAATGAAGGGTGGAGCCCACTATAGATCCTCGATGCATCGGTAGGTCTCATGAGACAAACTAGTTTATTGGCACGAGGCCTTAACAATAATTTTATCTGTAGTCTTGGCAGGAGGCCTTGGCTATGTCGTTATGATAGTCTGGCATTATGCATTCCATCATTATCAAAGTGGTTATTGATATTGCATGTGATTATTTGACTAGTATACTATCTAGGTAAATAAGTAAATAGAATTATTTCATTTTATCGTTGCCATATTATGCTGATGTTCATGATTAAAAGGCTTTTGTTCTAGTCTTATACACTACCACAAATGCTTATGCTCATTTATCAATGTTTCCGCTATATTACATATACATTATGAGCATTTGAGCTCACCCCTTTCTATGTTTCATTTTTCCCAGGATGTGAAGAAGTGTATTGTGAATGATAATTATGAATATTATAAGGTGATGATAATACAAGTTGTTGTTGTAATTTTATTCAATTTATGATCTAATGTAAGATATATAAATATATTTACTATTTCCGAGGCTACAAAACCAATAGATCTTTCAAGATTTGATCATTTTTTATAATGCCAAATATGTAATAATGCACCAACTCTGGATAATTGGGGTTGGGGCGTTACATTTTATGTGTTTATTAATAAAAATTAATATTTATTGGTGATTATTTCAAATTATTTTTAATTACTGCTAGTTACTCTTAATTATTGGTAATTAATTCTAAATATTAATAATGAAGAATAATTATTATAAATTATTGGTATTTAATACTCATTATTATAAATTATTTCACATTTATACAATTATTATTAATAATTATTAATTATTACTAATTTTTTGGGATTTTTAATAACTATTGGTACTTTTTATTTTCAATTATTTTTAATATCTCCTATTTATTAAAATTATAACTAATTAATAATAAAATTCCATATTTATTTAAAATTAACATTATGTATTGGTATATATCACTATGCAATAGAAATCATTAGTAATTGTTGATAATTGTTATTTATTTTTGTTAATAATCCCTAATTGTTACAAAAAATTGTTAATAACTGTTAATTTCTTGAAATTATTGGTAATTATTAATATTTATATGTAATTATTACAAATTATTGAAACATATTTTTATCTATTGATAATTATTTTTAATTGTAGTCAATAATTAAAATTTATTGGTAATTATTGATAGATACTAGTAATAATCACATGTTTTTCATAATTATTGAAAATGCAATTTCATTTATAAATAAATATAGGAAACACTAACAAGTTATTTTTAGTTATTACTAATTGTTCTTGATTATTTCTAATTATTTCAAATTATTTGTAATTATTTTTATTTATTTAAAATTAATGAAAATTATTACTTATAATCGCCAATTTTTTCTAATTATCGCAAATTATTTGTAATTATTTCAAATTATTTCAAATTCTTGGAAACATTTACCTATATTGCTAATTATTATTAATTATTAGTATTTATTTGTATGTATTACTATTTAGTTTGAATTTTTTCTAAAATCTAAAAAGTATTACTGAATATAGATACTAATTACCAATTATGACTTATTACTGATATTTACTCAAAATTACTACTATTTATTTGTAATTATTTATAATTATAGGTTATTATTTCTAATTATTTGTAACTATTAATAATTACTCATATTTATAGGATTTTATTTACAATTTTTTATAATATATGCTTATTATTATAATTATTACTAATTATTGCCAACTGTTGTTATTTTTTATGATTTATTATTTATTGCTACTATTTATTAAAAATTATCTATCATTACTAGTAATTATAACATATTTACTGTAATTATCACTAATTTTTGTTTATTATTATGTCTTTTTTGGTAATTAGTTGTCATTATTTATAATTATTTCTAATTTTTCATAATTTTAACAAAATACTGGACATTATTACTAATAAATAGTAATTATTACTAATTGTTTGTAATTATTAATAATTGGTAGTTATTATTAATAATTGATTATAGTTTTTACTAAGAAGAACAAATTAATACTAATTAGTATTAATTAGTATTAATTATGGGTAATTATTAGTAATTTCAATTCATTATTAATAAATAATTGTAAATAATACAAATTACTGGTTAATATTTGGGATTATTGATAATTATTATGAAAGAATATCAATTAACATCTATATTTTCTAATTATTTTTTAAAATTACAAAATTTTAATCATTTTTGGTAATTATTATTATTCATGTGTAAATATTAATAATTTTGGGTAATTATTACTTTTCATGGGTAACTACGAATTTATATCGATAATTATTTCTAATTATGGAAGATTGTAACTAATAATCAATAATTATTACTAATTATTATGAATTACAACAAATCATTGGAAATAATTTCTTATAGCAGTTAATTATAACTTATAAAGTGTAATTTTTGATAATCATGGGTAATAATCAGTAATCGTGATTAATTATTAATAGCTATGACTTACTATTAACAGTTATAATGAATTATGACTAATTATTTGTAACTATAATAAAATACTAATTTTTATTACTAATACTACTATATAGTGGTTAATTGGAGGATAGAGTTGGGGTTTTAGCCCTGTGGTAATAATAACCCGATAATGATGCATCACAAGAACGTGCTGAAATCCGAGAAGCAGTGATTTTAAATTGGATTTTCACAATGATTTGGGCGGGCATTGATGTAAACCAAGTGTTTTCACTCGGTGGTGGCATGACCATGAAGAGGGAATCAGCTGGTAGACAGACGAAAACCATGGCTTGAGGCGGTGGTGCGCCCACTGGGACCGGCAGTCAATTGTGCGACTTCAGGATGACTCCTCAGATGGGTAGGTTGTGGCCATGATTATTAGAGAAGATGAATCATAAAGTTGTGGACCCATACAGTTGAAAATCATGAAACAAAATTATTTCAGGTTCTAGGAACTTCAACTATAGTCTTTTGAAGGGATTTCAACTTCACAGTGCTTTCAGGCCTTAAAAATGGGTGGGTTATCCCTTGTGGGGCTTTGACATGCCCATTCATGTTGTGTGTGTTTCATTTCTATGTTTCATTTTTATTACACTCCATGGTACCTATAATATATTTTATTAATAGTAGGTAATTATCAAAAATTGTTAATGATTATTTATAGATATTAATAATTTTTTCTTGTTGTTGATAATTAATACTACTTATTAATAATTATTACTAGAAATTAATAATTATTATTAATTATTGTTATATATTTCCAATATGAATTAGTGAAATTAAATTTAAAATTTATGAAATTTAAATTGAATACCTTAAAATTAACAGTTGTATCGTAATAGAGATATTGATCACATTATGAAAACATTTATGTAAAAATTCACCTGAAAATTATAGAGATAATAGAGAGAAATTGAGAGATTCATAACAGAAGGGGAGAAATTTTGTACCTTATATAGGTTATATTTTTTGTGATGAATTATTTGGGATGGATATCCATTTTTAATTTATATCCACTATAAAATCTATTTTAGGAAAATGAAATGAAATTTACGACAGATCTGGAACCTCATCCAAAATGTGAACTACCGTATTTAATTTTTATTCACTCTATTAACATATTATGCTCCACAAAAAAATTCAACAGAAATATTACATTATTTTTTACAAAAAAATTTATCAATTACAATTATGTTGTTATAAATTAAAAATATTAACAAAGTAATGAGGCATTTTGTAACAAATACTATTTATATTCTATGTGGCGTGCATTACCACCAATATTATTTTCAAAGTGATGATAATTTTCTCTAAAATATTTATAAATTTATTTTATTTGTGGCATGTAATGTCATATGTCGCAAAACCCATTGGGGAAACCTGTTATTCCCTTGATGAATTTTCATCGATTCATTGATAAATTCTCTAAGCCTATTGATCTAGATCATAGTATTAGAAACATGAGTTTATGTTAATAATTCCATGTTGTTCATTCCAATCATCATTTTCATTAAATACGTACAAATTTGAATTTTAAATTATTCAACATGTCTAATGGTATTAATAACACTCACACAAAAGCATCAAGGGATAATAAATAAATTATAAATATCTAATGGCATTTCATGTGTTGGATCAAATAAAACAACGTATAATCATGAACATATATCCTTCACATGGAAACATTTTTTTAGGATATGGATAACCAGCCATTGAGTTCTCATCACTAACTACCATTAAATTACTTCCACACATGACACTATATATTTTAAGAAATCTTTTGGAATGAGAAACTGGTTTTCGTTGACCCCTTTTCATTGAGAATCTTCTAAGTAACATGAAATTAATATGTTGGTACAAAATATGTTATTATAAAAATAAATAATCATGTTATACATGAATGTTGATGAATATCATCTAAAATTATCTTATATATTTTCCAATGATAATATTCCACTACAGAAGAAGTTTTATATCTCTTTTTGATCTATAATGGTAGTTTGATACCCCTAGATCCATCAAATAATGTGGAAAACATCTACGAAATTAAATCAAACTCTTCTTGAATTATTCCCCTTCATTATTTTTAATATATGTGTCATCTTTTTAGCATAATTTTATTTTATTTTACACACATCCAACACCATGTATCATATCATCCCATTAAATACTCAGCACATTC
Organism: Viscum album; assembly: GCA_963277665.1. Classification (NCBI taxonomy): domain Eukaryota; kingdom Viridiplantae; phylum Streptophyta; class Magnoliopsida; order Santalales; family Viscaceae; genus Viscum; species Viscum album. The sequence goes on along the minus strand of OY728133.1, from coordinate 1,635,569,612 downwards.
AATATATATTAAAAACATTTAAATAATTTTTGATAGGGGTACCTCTGACATCCTCATGATAATAATTTTTTTTCTTTGAGATGAATGAAAAAATGATGCATTTATTTTCTAGGAATTTATATAAGTGATTTTTATAATTTCTCTTGTATATATTTCACCCCAAATGTGAGCTTTAGATATAGCTATTGTTTTGGATTGAATTCATTATTATTAGTTGGACCAAAACTATTGGTACGTGTTTCCAAATAAGATGAATTCTTCTTGTATCATAAATCATGTTTTATTCATGATAAATGGACTCTTTCACTATCATTATTATCTTACATTATGGTATGGTTTGTTAAACCTCTATGGAATGACTCATACATATCCACATAAATTATATATATATTCATTTAGACATGTTTTTCCTTGGCCAGTCATTCTTTAAATGTTTTTCTCTCTTCTGTATTAATGGTTCTTCTTCAATTCACTTATACGAATTTAAAATATTTCATTATAAAATTATTGTTGCATGTTTACCATTACTAGTGTATGGAAAATATTTAATAAGGATTTATTTTTATCCTCCAATCTGAAAAATATATTATAGCATTAAAAAGTTTTCTTTCAATGTTGGATTTTTTTCTATTTTTATATGGATGATTTTATTCATTATTACATATTCAAGTTCCTTCTTATACTAAATATTACTATAATCCCATGGTAAGAACATTAAAATTATCTCTAATTAATATCATTCAATTTGTAATCATTTCTCTATTTGGATAATGAAACAACATTATTTCCTTTTTCCTTAATCCCATTTCCCTTTTATACACACCATCTGTTGTGTCCGAATACTCTATATAATTTTCACTTCAAATCTATAATTAATTGTGAAAAATTACTAATGATTCGGCATAAAATATCTGTTATTATGGTTTGAATAACATTGACAGACCTTCCCTTTCAAATCATTCAATTAACCATATAACACCACCACAACATCATTTTGTACAATTATACCTTCCATATTCAAATAATTTTTTTTCATTTCCTATCATTGCATACTCTTATTTTAGTGAAATACTTTCATATCAATCTAGTGTTTTCATATAGACTATCTTTTTTAAATCTTTATAATCTCTCTCTTATTAACATTTCAATATCTCATATTATAACTAGATGAGGATGTATCATCCCTCAAACTCGATTTTACTATAATAATTTGTTGGTGGGTTTCCCAACTCTCCATGATTTTTATTATTGACTCAAAATTCATCAATGAAATTTTATCTATTTTAAATAATTTACTTTTGAATTTTTCAACTTATCCTCCTACTCAAAATATATTAAGTTGAGTATATTTTTTATCTAATATTGATTATATTTTTTAAACATACTTTTTTCTTCTTCTGAATTTCCATTTTCCAAATGAAATTAATGTAAAAAAATAATGTTCATTAAGCCATATTCCCTTTATATTATGCATTAAATTCGTTACATGCATTTAAAATTTCAACTGTTTTTCCACTACATCAAATTTTAGGTCATGAATTGGGTTTGGGAATGGATATTCATCATCATTATTATTTTCCATTTGTTGTTCTATGATGAATAAAAAATGAATTTACTTATTATTTATAACCCTTTAAATACATATTATAGAATATTATAATTATATCAATAGATTCTCAATATATTCAATACTATTTTAAATCACTTCGATACTTCCGATCATATAATCTTTCGTCAGTCGTTCTTCACCAGTGACATATTTATATTTATCTGACTCATCATTTTTAATAAATACATAATAACATTTGAATTAAAATATATCACATTTTTAAGGATCCTATTATGTCCTTCGTTAAATTTTTTAAATTCCTCTTCATTTGACTCAATCACCTCTTTTCATTCTTTAGAAGAAAAAATCAAACTCTTCGTCATAAAGCTATATTATTCAAATTTTTTATTCAATTATAAATCTTTACGAAATGAACATAGATCTAAAAATACTCTCCCAATATAGTAATTTTCATTTTTGAGTTTTTCACTATACTAATAAGACTATTTCAACTTCTCAATAATATATTGGTTTCTCATTATTAAAATAATTAGTTTTTTATGGGATTCGTTAAATGATGTTCAAAAGTCAAAATCTCTATTCATTTCATTTTTCTATTGATATTTTTTATTTTCATTATTCTCTATTAATTTAATATTTACTTTTTATGATTAATGATATATATTAAATTATATAAATTCTTCAAGATTTTGTTGATAAAAATCATCATGTTATGAAACATTTCATAATCTTTTGGCACAAATACTAGATGTTTTAACCTAGGAAATTATGATAGGGGTAAATCAGGGTGTATACTAAATAAAAAAATATTATTATTTTGTTTATTATAATTTGAACATGTTATTGGGAACTATTTTCAAACATTAAATCATAATATTTCAATTATAAGAACAAATCTAATCAAACAATAATGTAAAATATAAATATTACCCAATGATTTTAACTGATTTACCAAAATGGGATACAAAAAAGCTGTACACACTGTTGATGTGTCATTGTGATAAAATAAACTATGACGCACAGATTCTATGGATACAGTTTTTTAGCCACAATTACACTGTCCTGGGAGTAATGCATTTATAATACTAAGGGTTCAGTCACTCGACGCCTAAAGGAAACACCCTCTTTTACAACAATATGTTCTTCAATATAAAAGTATAGGGTATGTTTATAAATTATATGGTCTCACTAATATTTTCATGGTAAACATAAATTGTTTATCTCTATATCTACCTTTATGCACTATGAAATCAAATATATTACCCACCTCATTCTTCAAACTAGATGGACTCGACACCATATGAATGGATATTGAGTCTATTGGTTTACTTGATTTTTTTACAAAATATATCACGGATAGTAATAAAATTATTATTTTTATTATCTCTTTAGTTATTCCATATATATTAATATAATATTTTGAAACTAGTTCTCTTTTTCTAATTAGACATCCCTTGAAAAGAACTAGATATGTCAAAAAAATCTTCTTTTTGGATCTTATATTCATCTTCTTGAAATCCCATATCTTTTAAATTTTTATACCTATCTAGGATATTATATATTATAAGATTTATGACTATTTTATGTAATTATACAAAAATGTTATTTTTACTATTTATCCTATATATCATTAATACAAATTTGTGAAATAACATTTTCAACCAAACAAATCACTGTATGTTTCATGAAAAACACTTCCAAATTCAACGTTGTAAAAAAAATATTTCAAAGGTCTATCAAAAATTATTCATTATAGTGACTTTTAATAATATTTTTATTAAATTATTACTTTTCATTAGACCATGAATGTTTTGATAAATTATCAGATCAGCATGTTACTTGATGACAGAATAATTTTATATCCTCAAGATGATATAGATTAATGAATTCTCTTTACTCCTTCTATGTCAAAATAGATAGTCTCAATTATAATTTCTCTCAACCATTTCACCCTACCAATATCAGTCTCATTATTACTCTATTTATCACCCTCTCCTTCATATTATGTTGTCATAAGTTTTTATATATTTTTTCCACCACCTATATGAAACTAAAAATCATGGTGAACTATAACATTTAAAGGATTACATCAAAAAGATTGATTTAGTTTTATAAATCCATCAATATGGAAAGGAATCATCAATCATTTGATACCATGAATATATAAAAACATGATAATTTAAAAATAACCATCTTCATTTAAGAAAAAAAGGTACCATACACATTTAGGTAATCTGATCACTCTTCTCCAAATCATGGAATCGTCATAAAATATGAATCAATATTTATATTATCCTTATTAATCATAGAAAAACAAATTAATAGGATCTATAATACATTAAAATATTCTATATAACCATATTGAAAATATTCATCATACCATAATTGATGCAAACCTATCACAAAATACATAAATATTATATTATTTTAGATGAATACTTGTCACATCTCATAACAATACATTCTTAGGGAGAGTAAAGGAATATTGTCTTTGGAGACTAGATACATATTAATAATATTTAATAAAATATCATTATCATATCTAATAATTATCATCACGCATTATACACATCTTTGACATAACCTACATAGATCCCTTCATCTTAACCTAGTGAAAGAGACATAAAAATGGTGAGTTCAAATTATTAATTATGCTAAACATGAGGGATATCAATCTATGATAATAATTGAGCATCAGATGTACATAATGGTATAGTAACATTATTATAAATTATAATAATCATAAGCAATTATCCAAATATCGTTAATAAAAAATACAGGCATAAATAATTACATAAAATAATAAAAAACTCATAAATGTGTGGAGTTGTAAATAATCAATCATGAACAATGAGAATGTATGATTTGATTAATACATATTATTTTTTCATTCACATAATAATAATAATCCTTTCCATGTTCAATTATCACATCAAGGAAAATTAGAGTGGATTGGGTCCACAACATACCATTTATATAGTCATGATTGTATTTCAAGCCATATTCTCATACTGAATTGGGTTAACTCCCATTATAGTCCTTAATATCTCGTGAGATATCCATATTTGCATAATCATTTATAGGGATATATAATTCATGGGACACCAATCAATTTATGAAAAAAACAGTTGTATACTGTCATATCATAAAATGGTAATCATGTAAAAACACATTGAAAGGAAGGTGGTTTAAAAAATATTTATTCTTTTAATCATAGAAATACTCATTGAATATAAATGAGTTTGATACTAGTTTCATCATAACCAAATTACCATGTGGAAATGAAATGGTTTTCCAAGAAACACTCTTAAATAATCATCACTATAATCCATAAAGGTAAATATGTTTAAAATTATCATAATATCATATACATAGTATTGAATATAAATAAAAAAATGATGATAACAAATATGAAAAAAGTAAAATAATTCTTTCTCAATTCATTAAAATCCTAATGAAATATCCTTTTCTATTTATAAAATTTAAATTGGAATGTCATAGAATAATGTGAAAATAATATTCTCTAAAAATAAGTAAAAAACATTCTAAGTAAATTTTAAAACCAAATAATGGTAATGATTTTTGTGAAATTATTACATACTATACACATTAAATGATAACTTTTTTTTACATTTTTGTCAAAAAAATGAATAATTTCTTGTTTAGAGACATTTTAATTATTGAGATTCCCTTAAACCCCATTAAAATTAATTAAATGTTAATAAATATAAATTTTTAAATAAAATATTTGTTTCTAGAAAATGATATATATGAAATTTGTTTACATCATTGTTATGGAATAAAATGATTCATAACAAATGATAAAAAAGTACAGCTTCTCTTTAATGACCTTTTCACGTAAATTTAAAATAAAAAATTGAATAAAATGGTACTAATACAAACAAATTTCAAGAATTAAGATATATGAATAATATAAATTGAGAATAAAGGAAAGTGTCCATATAATTTCATTCAATAAAAATTTATTTTAGAAGATCCCAAAAAAATTTGATTACAAGATAATTCTCATTCATAAATTATTTTATTGTTTTGTACGCATTGAAATATAATTTATAATAAATATAGACTTTTTATTAGTATATTATAGATCCATATTAAGAAATAAAATACCATTTACAATTCCTATAAAATTTTCAATTGTCCTGTTCTTATCAAATTCTTCGTTAAAATTATCATTTGTGTAAAAAAACATGTATGTTTTCCATCCATTTTTATGTTCGATGGTTCTTCTAAAGGAATCTTGGTTATGGATTCATCATATATTGAATATTAATTAATAAATAAGTAATATATTTTATAATCATTTATATAATGTGGTGATGAAAAATTATTAAATAAGTAAATTTTGCAATATTTAAATGGTTAGAAAAAAGAATATAAATTATAATTAAAATGTAAATAATGATTAATATTTTATATACTCATTAAATTAATCCTAATTACAATATATGTATATTTTAATTGTAAAATTAATCACATTGCATCATGAATGTTGTATTACACACTCACACATGAAAAACATTGTCATTTTCCAACACATAGAATGTTAAAAATCTATATAGATTACTATAACTAAAATTCATAATAAATATATTCATTTAATACATCATAATTTCCATCAGTGAATTATGGTGAAAAAAAGAATACATTTCATCAGGTGGTTGGAGTATGCATGTACACATGAATAATAATTTTTATTTTCCCATTTGATATAGATGGAGATGATTAAAGGTTTTTCCATAAACATGCTAATATAAAATTAAATTCATAATATTGGATAAATTATTTTATAATGGTTAAAATAGTCATATAAAATTTTTAATGATATATAATATTTATTGTACTCAGTAATCATTCTAGATCATCATTTAGAAATCTTTTTTTTTTCTTAACTCCATAATACCCTAGAGAATTGTATAATAATAAACCTTAGACATCTAGGACATGGTTACGATTTTTTAAAAGTATTTGGGAATGTGTTTTTTATAATTTATACTGTACTCGAAATATTATAATAGAGGTGGTTCCCTTTTATATGGTATGAAAAGTTCCCATTTGATATATTTAAAAAGATTAAAATATGTTAATTTATAACTCATGAAAAACGGCTCAACAATGACTCATATTGGAGTAATATATGATATAAAATCTTAATATGAATATAAATATGGATTTAGAAAAACAATATTAGTCATTTGAAACCATATCTCTATTGTTTAACCTCTCGTTAACCCCTTTTAACATTTAAAATAGTAATGAATTTTTAACATAGATAACATTTATAACAATAAACAATTATGTTTATCATGTTACATATTATTAGGTATTATGATTGTGATTGAATCCATTGTATCTTATTTGACATCTATATTTTTTGTAAATTCATTTTAAAAAAAATGAGTAAAATGTAAAATAATTATATTGAAAAAAAATGAATTTCAAGGAATAAAACATTTTTTACCATCAATAATATACCTAAAATAACATTTTTATGAATCTTAAAACATTTAAATGAATTTATCATCTATTAATTCAATTGATCATTATTATAATTTTTATATATTTTATTTAGAAATATTAAAACAATTCACACGAATAAATTTTTTTTCAGAGTGACATCTCATTTTATTAGAAAATTTGTTTACTTCTTTTTATACCCAATTAATTACTAATGAAACCATTCTACACATATTTTAAAAAAATGAAAAATGTTGTAGTAATATAAACTACCATCAAATCCAATTTTATATTTATAATTTATAATTAAATAATAATATTTTAAAAAATATTATGATTCATTTAAACTCAATGTTGCATGTAAAGGTATATATAAAATAAATATAATTTATGTAAAGATAAATATATCAAAAAATAATGTGGAGACTCACTGTAAAAAACATATAAAATATTATTCATTGAAATAACATCACTCTTATATAGAAAATTAAGGATCCATACTCATCATCACATAACTAGATTCCAATGTAGAATCCTAAAATTTGTAGTTTCACCTCAAAACATTGATCATGTTGGTGATATTTTTAAAAATATATATATATTTGATTGAGAATATAAATTGATGATTTTTATTAAGTGATTTTATTATATAATGGTTTACCATATATGATTAATTCATGTAAAGAATCATGAATGTATATCCTTGGGAGTGAAATGTGGAACATATAATTATTAAGAGAGATGTTTGGTTGATGCAGTATGTGATAGGAACCCATGTCGATCTGATCATGATTCTCAAAAAGGATGATATTTCTAGGGTCATATATACCTTATTTATTAATTTCATAACCATATTGAATAAATATATTGGTAAGAATACCTTGTCACCCATATCAAACCTTAGATCACACTGATGATTTTTAGTATATCTTTTTTCTTTAATATTATATTCTCTTAGGTGATTCAGAATGGGTCTAATCGTATCTAATATTTCATCGGCTATATTAGAACCTAATAATTTTCATTATCTAACTTCATCTTAGTAAGTATGTATTTTTTACATCGCTCAATAGATGACTTAATAAATGGAAACTGAATTATTTAGAGAAATTAGTTATGCTATGAGAATTATACCGATAAAATGTATTTATCCCCACACCAATGAAATCCATAAAACATGATCTCATCCTATCCACAATGATTTGAGTGAAACTCATTGAATTACCAAATCCTTAAGGATGATATGTAGTGGAAAATATCAACTTCGTATTCAAATTTTATTGAATACATATCAAGAACACCAATGTAAGCATCAGATCCTAATCAAAAAGAATACAATGTGGGACTCAATGAAACCGTAAAACATTCTTAATGTATATCCTATAAATATAATAAAAATAGAAATATTCTCTGAGGTAAATAAAATTTAAGAATTCTTTTAGGTTTTCATCTACAACCCAAATTGAATTGTGCCATTTAGATGATTTGGGTAGCCTAAGGATGAAATCTATAGTGTTATTTTCCAGTTTCCATTCTTGTATTATAAATGTTTGTAACATCACCTTAAACATTTATCACTCAAAAATAACATTTTAACATACCATTAATTCAGAAACATAATATGGAATATTCATTTTCATCTTATACAATTAGAAATACATTTCCATATAAAAATATATCATCAAACACATCATATGAAAAGATAATTATAAACTATGAACTTAATAAAGCATCTCCTTCTTCGTGTATTATATTTATGGTATGAATAGTTTGTTACTAAACCTTATGATTCCATTACAAATCCTCAAATAACTCAAAAACAGTTTTCACTTCATTTTTCAGTTCTAAATCATCATTTTTAGCCTCGTTTGTCCTCAAATGGATATATGGATGAACATTCATTTGAGAAAGATATGATATTACTATATTCATCATGATTTAATGATCTATCTTATATAAATCAGTAAATATTATATTTCTTTAAAACTATTCTTGGAAAACATGAAGGGTCATTCTAACTCAAATAATTAGCTACATTGTTCACCTACCCATTTGGTTGAATGTTGATCATTAATAATATATAATCAATTCCAACCATCTTCATTTGTTCATATTCATCTTTTTATATGTGAATATGTACTACATGATTTAATGATCAAGATATATATCAAATACTTCATGATATAGTTAATACATCGATATATCCAGTGAAATGATACTACCTCCGACTCGTAATAATGAATTTTAAAAAATTTCTCATTAATGCTCAAATAGCATGAGGCATATTATGTTACTATATAATTTAACAATAGTAAAAAACCTGGTCCCTTCTATTTTGCATCCTCATAGATCAATATCCCTTATCTAGTATATAGTAGTGTTATCACAACTACAATATTCATCCTTCTTTTATGATCCTTGAAATTTAAATAATATTTTTCTATCAAAATAATATGATTCCCTACAATGTTAAATTAGATATTATATTATATATCCACAATCAATACCCAAAAAGTGGTTATAGTACCTACCTGACCTAATTAATCATTCCCTATTAATTATCGTAGTTGTTCTAGGATACTTCTTAAAAACATATATCTTACATGGACAACAGAGTTAGACATTATTGAGAATATAAGACTCTAGAATTATTCTTTATATAACTGAATTTCACAATTGATTAATTTTTAATACATATACTTCTTCTGGTTGGATTTCAACAGAATCCAGAAATGTTCATAATTATTTTTAATTCTATTATAATATTAATATTACCTTCTATAAAGACTGCCAAAAAATGATCCAGGTAATCTCTAAAGGCTCTATTCTTAAAATACAGGAATATAGTGGGGGAATTGGAAAGTCCAATGGTCATCACTATAAACTCATAATTCCAAGATCTCATATAAAATGTTTTAATTGGTATACCAATTTTATTATCCATCAAATGATTATATGAAAAATAATTGTTGATTTCATAGTGGATCAAAAAACACAGCAATACTTGGTACATGATACTTGTTCTAGATGTTTATATTGTCATGTTTTAAATAATAATGGAAATAATTCATTTAACATAATTTTTATTAAAAAAACTAACATGTGTGGATCATGGTGAGGAACAAGGGATTATCAATCCATTATCACAATTATCATGGAGTTTCTTATGCAATTCCTAAAAATAAATTAGGGATATTATATTTAGAAAATATTAAATAGGTATATAACATGTCATATGATATATAGAAAATTTATCTTCATGATTAGGGGGATTACTATGAAATTATTTTAGAAAACATTTTCCATATTCCTAATCAATTGTAATATCATTTATGTTGAGTTTCTCAAAAACTATATGAGATAAATACCCCACCCTGATATGTAGTATGTCCATCATATAGATTTACTTTTTATTGGATGATCATATTCATCCTCACATTTAACGATGATCATATATTGATTTGGAATATTGAACCTGACTTCCCTTCCTGAGCAATTGATATGGGATCTAAAATGAGAGATCCAATCTAAACCCAAAATCACATCAAATACAACTTGAGGATGAATCATGGTATTTTCATGAAAAAAATCACCACTCATATATATTGAGGAGGATCTATAGAATTGATATGGGATCATTGTACCAATATATGTTTTCACTACTGACTCAATATAGTATCTTTGAGTTCGTGAAAGAACATACATAATGGAATTTCATGTAATACAAGAGTTCATAAGACTAATACCAGATAAGATACGTCAATATTTTATAATGTTTTTTACCACATAAACATTATCATTCTATCATCATTCCCATAAAAAACAAAAATGGTTATCATTGCAATCAAACATTAATAATTATAGTAAAAAATTATTTAATAAAAAATAATCATTGGGGTGATTTCCATAATTATGACAGCTCGTTTTCAAACTATAATATATTTTGTTTATCCAAATCCCTAAATAGTAATTATTTGTTCATATCCACGAAAATGGTTCTTAATGAAATCTTAATTAACTCAATAAAATACTTCGAGAGTGTGTAACATGGTGTATTGTCTTATCTCATTCATCGTACAACTATGAAGACTATGTGAATCACGATTACTCCCCTTTCATATTTTTTACGTATTGGTTCATATGTTCCACAACTGTAATAACATTATAGTTTCTAGAATTAGATTAATTTACTAAGAAAAATACATAGAACCAAAATTATAAAATCATTATTATGTTATAAAATAATTAGAATCATCCCCTATTTTTTTAACAATGCATCCAAATCATATTCTCAAAAAATAGTTAATCCGTTCTCAAGTACCATTAACAGTGACTCAAGCACTTCATAAAAAAATATTAAATCAAATTATATTAATAATCAATACATATAGTAACTATAAATTCACTAGAATGTTATAATTTTATTGAATTTTGAAACTTGATACACAATAATCTTATTTCATAAAAGATATTCAATATATGCTACATAGAACTTTTAAAATTGTACAATTTATTGACATATCATACTTGAAACATTTTATTATAACCATTGGAATGGAGACATAAGAATGTGTGAACTCATATGCTTTGTGAGGGTATACATTGGATATATCAATGAAATAACAAAAGATACTATAAGGTAATAATAACAATATGATAAGAGGATCACAACATATAATATTCATAACCATTAAATAAATCACCATTAATAATAAATATTTTTATAAGGCATTTTCAAGAAAATAAAATATAATTAAAAAGTGTTGTGGTCAAAAATAATTAATATGAACCTATGGTACCAGATAATAAACAAGGTAAATAATTTTTCAGAATATATATAACTATACAAAACAATTTATATAATTATTATCGTATTCTAGGACTATCATAGTGGATGGGGTTCACTCCCCATTCCCATCTCTAATATCTAAAGTAATATCCATATTTTCACAATTCATTAGAGGGCTATTTAATTATTAGACCACCCATCACATAATAAAAATAATAAATTTGTGTGACCCTGGATCATAATGAATTCATCATATCGTCATATCGTGATCCACAGTATAGTAGCATGTTTTATAAACATTTCATCATTTCCTCCTAGCATAACTTCTCAAAATGAAATGATTTTCCCAATGGTTTCGCTATAACGTAATTAACAATTGGGATCAAAATTGGTTTCAATGAATGAACCATTAATCATCATCATTTTAAGAAAAATAATAAAATAAATTTAGTGGTATTATATGATCATTTCCCCGATGAATCAAAATCACCATTAATGGATGTTTACATTGATATGAAATACATCCAAAAAACATCTAAAACTATCCTCGGAAACATTAAAAAAATATCTATTAATTTTGAAAATATTATAATGACAAATTCATAAAAATATATCGAAAGTAATAGCAATTTTGAAAAAATAAAGAAACCTAAAAACATCATCATTAAATAAACAACCTGAATTATAGTAGTAATATTTTATAATATTATATATTTTAGAAGAGAAAATTCATTTCAATATTTTTCAAATAGTCAAGAATTAAATTTTTCATGAAATGTTATTTAACAAGTTTTATATTAAACCATTGTAAATAACCCAACAAGTACCGAAAATGATCATTTTTAATACCTTAATAATAAGTAAAAAAACAAAAAACAATTTTTATGAGTTTTGATATAGAATAAAAAGTCTAGTGAATAAGAAATAAATAAGGTTGTCCATTCATTAAAAATGTATCAATCATTTAAAGTAAAAAATAAAACAAAATGGTTCTAATGTATAAAATTAATAAGAAATATTATAAAAATATATACCTATTTTAATTTGTTCCAAAAAAATAATTTCCTTTAATTAAAATTTAGTATATAAAATAACAAATGATAATGAGATTTTGACATAAAGTCCTTACCTCAAGTCTTTTCCTTCTTCAAATACATTCAATCCTCCTGTTTCATAAATATTGATTTATTATATTTATATATATATTATAGAAACATATTCAAAGATATAATAGTATTTTTAATTTATTTTTAATTTTCACCTAAGGTTTTATTAATATAAAATTTCATTAAAATTAATATTCAGGTGAAAATTGGTTTCTTTTCCATCCATGTTTCCATTCGATGGTTCTGGTACATGAACATTAGTCCTGGATTCATTATCTATAAAATAATAATCCTGATATATGTATCGAATTTAATCATCATATCCCCTATATAATCACAAATATAAATTTGTGATGTAAAATGAAATACAAAACTCCAAGGTGATTGTTGTTTGTATATACACACATGTGATGTTTCCACATTTCGAAGAATAGAATGGAAAATAGGTAAATAAAAACAAGAATTTTAATAATAATAATTATATCATAAATAATATATTTAAATTAATTAAATCATTTTTTCTGCTTTTAAATGTATAAATTAATAATGAATCACATCACTTTGTGTTGGTGGTAGTTCGCACATATTCTTGAATAACATTATCATTTTCCAGCTAATTGAAATATACAATGATTGATAATACATTACAATTAGAAAAGAAAAATTATGTCATAAATTTTATATATACACAATAAATATATAATAATAACCAACCATTAATGATGGAGATTAAAAATCAAATGCATCACATAATAAGGAAATAGTCTGGACATACGCACAAACAATGATTTCATTTCTTATTTGAATGTGAATGAGATGAATAAATGTAATTTGATAAAAGTAATAACATATCATTTTTTACATAAAAAATAATTCATCATGTTATTATTGATATAATTTTGGTATATAACATGTAAGATGAAATAAATTTGAGAGTTCTCAATTAAGAGTTAAACCTCATCATTGTGAAATAGTTGTTGGCTTACACCTTAACCCTTGAAATGTATTGTATTAAAATTACCTTCTCCATGAAATTGAAAACGATGTTATGAATAGATAATGGAATGTATTGGATGCGTTAATAGGCTCTTTAAATGTGAGGAAGTAAAGGAATGTGGTGTCTTTTAGTAATGAATGTTGAGTATATGTTTGTAAATTTTCAAATGAATAAAATATATTACAGTCTACTCAAAAAAATGGATAAAAATTACTCATATTATAATTTTTAATGATATAGGGTATAAGTAAGGCCTTGATATTTCTTTATAACAATTTTAATTCGGTTAAACATTATCCCATTAATTTAATCCCAAGAAAACAACTTCAAATTTTTTTTATTTTAGTGATAATTTACCACAATTACTATTCATAATGAACAAATAATTTGAATGCAATATTATATAATATTAATAATTATTATTCTAGATATATAAGATATTTTATAAAATTAAATATCTATAATTCGATGAAACTATTTTAAAATAAATGTTCAAAACATAACAATACTATTTTTATTAATGAAATATGTTTTTTTAAATGAATTCACCATCAATCCGTTCAATGAAAAAACTAATATATAAATTTTATAAAAGTTATTAAATATATAATATATAAATTTCATTATAAATTGTCATAATTATTATTTTATTTGAATTATTAATATAAAAATATATTTTGATCATAAAAATAATTATTTAGAAAATCATATATTTTTAAAATCAAATGATTTTGTTTTTTACGTCTGGAATCTAGGTAAATTGATTCAACTCTATGTCAATAATTTATGGGAATATTTGGTAAATTTATTTACAAATAAATTGGTATTATAATCCATTCATATTGACTAATTTATAATTGTTCTTCTTTAACATCCATTGGTATAGTCTTTCAAATAATTCCCTCCAACCATGAACTCCCCTTCCCCCATCTCACTCCCATCCTAATTTCCACCCAAAAATAAGTTTTTCATTATATTAATCATCCCATAAATATCCCCCACTATATTATGATTACTTTCTTCTTAAAAATCTAATTTGTGAATTCCAAATCCATAATCTCTTCAGCTAAGAATAATCTTACGTTTTCTATATGCATAAAACAGTAACATATATCATTTTAAATTATGATTCGTAATGATTCCTTAAATGATGAATGATTTTTATAATATTTATTCCACTGTGAAATATAAATAATGTTTAGGCGATGATACCTTCGATGCAGAAAGAAGAGATGATGGCAACTCTCGAAGGGGTGGTCAGTGGAAACCCTTGTGACAAGTAGGGAGATGATGATTTATCGAAGAAGGGGGTGGTTTAACGGAAGGATGAAGATTTGATAGGGCATAAAAACCTCTTCAGTCTCTGTGCGAAATGAAAATTGGATCAGGTGGACAGCAAAGGAATTTCAAATCAGGGGAAGAGCTTTGTTGATGTAGCTGGGCAGAATGGTGGATTTTCATTTATAGACTGTGATGCGAAGAATTCGGTGAGGATCATCAGGAAGGGACGCATTGCGCAAGTCTCTGTGAATCAAGATGCAGTAGAGGAGTGTGTCAGATTATTAAATTTTTTATAATTTCTAGGGTGATAATTCCGAAGAAAGTTCGACCATGGAAATTCCATGAGCTCACCAATCGGATGGCGGACATTTGGGGATTCAGTGACTGGAAGATGACAGTGATAGGGAAGAGATTCTACCATGTCGTCTTTCCCAATGATGAATGCAAACGCCACGCATGGAACTTGGGGTCTATATCCCTCAATCCTAGGTTTCATGGGATTCATGAGTGGGATCGAAACTTTGATCCAAGCTCGGTCAGGAACAACTTCACTCAGGTATGGGTTTGAATTCACAAAATTAGGTGGCTTTATTGAAACCCCTATATACTTTGGGACATTGCCTCGTCTGTAGGTAATCCTATTAGGCTGGATAAGCAGACTGATTATCCCTATTTTGGGCATTATGCTAGAATACTGGTAGAGGTTGACATGGTCAGTACTCTGGTTGAACAGGTTGTCTTTACCACCAGAGATGACAGTATCAATCCAGAAATTGGGTATGAACAGATGCCCAAGTTCTGTTCGAATTGCCACATGTTCGGGCATAGTCTCTCTAACTGTAATAGGAACAAATTCTGTTCAATCTATAATGCTAAAGGCCATGATGATATGCACTATCGAATGAGAGAAAAGGATCAGGGGAAGGCTGAAATATCTGAGAAACAGGCTGCGGCTGATAACGATGATCCTCTGAAATCCATGGAGGCTGTCAGTGGTAAAAATAATGAGCACAATAACATGAACCACCCGAATGGAACGAAAGATGAGGAGAAACAATACAAAACTGCTGAGGGTGAGACACAAAATTATGATGATAATCTTATAGTTGTCAACATATGTGATCTTGGTATTCAAAATAATGATCAGAGGGCACGAGATTCTCAAAAGAACACAGAGGATCGGGATGACATTGGATCGCCTACTGTAAATGATGGAGCACTTATAGATCAGGATCATGGTAAGGATGACAAAGGAAATCGGGGAATGATTGAATTGGTCACTATTAAAGAACATGGAAGTGATCAGGTTGAAGGGGACTTCTCCCAAGTGCACACATCGAAGGCCGCAAGGAGGAAACGCCCTACTACTCAAAATGAACCGGTTATTTTAGAAAACCAGTATGCAGCTCTATCTAATAATGATGATGTTGATCAAGAATCGGATGAAGCTTCTCCAGATGGATCAAAAGATAAATATCTGGATGATTTTGAGAAAGACATAGCACTTGGCTATGTTGGACCATGTATTAGGCAGCGAGCCTCCCATCAATGAAAGTATTATTCTGGATCTGCCAGGGTCTTGGGAACTCTCCCATGGTAAAAGCCCTGAAGCATATTATTTTGACCAATAAGCCAATTCTAATTGGAATTGCAGAGCCTATAATGATATTTTCTAGCTGGATGGCCTTCAAATGGTCTACCTTAGTGTTCTGCATCACTACAGCCAATCAGACTGGTAATGAGAGAGAGTCTTTATGGATTATAAGTCACAATACTGTCATGATTGCATCATTTCAAAGTGATAAGAAATATGTTTCCTTGAATTGTTGATTTCAATCAACTCTATTATGTGTCTCCTTTTTATATTCTTTTAATCAATATGTCAGAAGATGAAATTTATGGAGTAACCTGTTGTGCATGGCTGGGCACATGGACGAAAGATGGATTGTACTTGGTGACTTCAACACAGTCTTAAGGCCTGAGGAAAAGATAGGGAATAGCTTCTTCCCTACATCATCCAGGGAATTCTCTTCAAGTATTGATCAATGCATAATGATTGATGTGCCTATTTTGGGGGATGATTTTTTCTAGAACAGGTATACTTAGAATGATAGGAAGGCAAGTAAGCTATACAGATGTCTGGTCTAAATTGATGAGCATAGTGAGGGACTTGAAATGTCTACCATGACCCTATCCAGACTGCACTCTGACCATCATCCTATACGAATTGTCATTTGTTTCAGCAATATCATATCACCCCCTTTTCCTTTAAGATTTAATAATGCTTGGATGGTCGTTCCAGGGTGTTGAGAAAATGTAATTCATGTATGGAAGGAGGTTGTGCACGGTAGTTCTCTATACATCCTTCAATGCTAGTTGAGGTCTGTGAAAGGTAGAATAAGGGAATGGAGCAAGCAGTCCTTCTCCATCCTAGAGATTGATATCAATGAGACCGATTCACATTTGTTAGACTGTCAGCAAGATAATATTCTTCATGATCTTCCCTCGTTAGAGGAAATCCAGGCCGCCTCTAAGCTTGCCAATCTTTTCTCTCTCAAAGAAAATATGCTCCGAAATCAGTTCAATTCTAGATGTATGAATGAAGGGGATAGAAATTCAGGGTTCTTCCATTGCATGCACAAGGAGAAAAAACCAAGAAAGTTCCTCAAGGCCTTGATTATTGATGAAAACATGTTCACCATTGAGGATGATATTTCTATGCCTATGACAGGCTACTTTGAGAAGCTCTATTATGAATCAGGGAAGAAAAACTCACAGAGTATCATTAGGTGCATTGATCCTAGTTTGGAAGAGGCATAGAATAAGAAACTTATTGATATCCCCACTTCAAATTAAGTGCATGATGATCTCCTTTCACTAAATATGGATAGTGTTGCTGGGCCATATGGGTTCTCTAATAAGTTCTTCATGTTTTATTGGGTCATCCTCCACAAGGACGTGACTGAAGAAGTGAGGGAATTCTTCTATCACTCCAACATGCCATTTGGGATGAATTCAAATTTTCACACATTGATTCCCAAGAAGGATAATGCTCTGGATATCAAGGACATCAGACTTGTGGCGATTGAGAGCTCCATACAAGAAGCCATTAGTAAAATTTTGTCTATAAGACTTGGTGAGATTGCAAAATATCTTATATCCTAAAATCAATTTGGCTTTGTGCTCGGATGAAATATTCAGTACTATCTTTTCACTGCTTCAGAGTGTGTCAATATTAGGTGGACCAAAGTCAATAATGGTAATATGGCACTAATGGTTGACATTTCAAAGTCCTCTGACACCATTTTATGGGGATTTATCTTCAAAGTTCTGAGTATGCATGGTTTCACAAGTAAATTAATTGGTATGGTGCATTCCATTCAGAAAAGTGATAATCTATCTATTCTATTCAATGGATCACCTAGAGGATTCATTCAATGATCTAGAGGTGTCAGACACGGTGATACTTTATCTTTCGTTATTTTTTCTATGGCTGAGGATTATCCTAGTGTCTGCCTCAATGACCTTGTCAGTTCTGGGATTTATCAGAAGATGACATATAGGAGAAATCATTTCACCTTTTCCCATTTCTTCTATGCTGGTGATATTCTACTCTTTTCCAAAGTTGACAGAAGAACATATCTTGTATTAAGGCCATCTTCAATCACTGTAATGAAGTTGCAGGACAAGTCATAAGTTGGAAGAAGTCTGTTGTGTATTTTGGTGAGGGTATCTGAATTGGAAAGAAAAATTGAATTTCCAGCCATCTTGGGGTAAATAAGGGAACACAACCCTTTACCTATCTTGGACTACGTCTGTTCTGAAGAAGAGTGAAACGTGCCTACATAGAGGGTATTGCACTCAAAATCAGCAATCAGCTTCATAGCTAGAAAGGGAAGACAATGTCTCAAGCAGGCATGATCTGTATTGTGAACTCAGATATAACCTCGATTTTTGTTCATTCCTTCTCACTCTATAAATGGCCAGTTAATTTTCTTCAGAATATTTGTATTATGATCCAGAATTTTATTGGGACTGGTTCAAAAAAGCAGCTGAAGCATGTCAGTGTAAAATGGGACGAATTTATTAAACCAATTTCAAGGGGAGGAATGGGGGTTAAGGATGAAAAGGTATTCAATGACTCCTTGATTCAAAATATTACATGGAGATTTCTGTCGGGAGCTGACTCTTCATATGCATTCCTTAGTGGAATATTTGATGATAGGCTATTCAAGAGGCAGAAGGGGTATCTGTAGTTTTTTGTGTGGACATCAATTAGGAACTCTTGCTCTCACATTATGTCACATGCTATGTGGCTGGTCTATGAGAACTCACAGATGAATTTTTGGACTACACAGGGGCTCACTACCCCAATTGATCAATGCATTAACATCCCATTATCTTTGAGGAACCTTTCTGTTTCTGACTTGCAGAACAATGCACAGGATTATGAGATCATTCTAGCTCATCTTCAGAGTGAGATTGAGGATTATGAATATGTTGACTATGATGTTTTGATCTGGAATCCGTCATGAATGGAGTTTTTTCCACTCGGGAGGCTTAGTTGATACAATGTGTCGTGACATCTGGAGCTCCTGCTTGGGTTTTAAGGGCTTGGAAACCCATTATTGCACCAGCCGAGACTCTGCTAATATAAAAAATATGGAAACAAAGACTCCCCCTTCAACACGCCTTGCAGCAGATAGTTTTGAACATTGCCTCGATGTGATATTTTTTCTTGTCTTCTCATGAAACCGTCGATCACATTTTCATTCATTACACATTAGCTGTGCGTTTTTGGAATTACCTGATGTCAATGTTTCACTGTGAATTAGTCTATTGCAGCACCCTATTAGCTTTGGTTTTTCAAGCAGAATGCAGTGACCAGGTTATGTCCCTGCTCACTGCTGCTGTCATCTCTGCCATTGCATATCTTTGGAGGGCCCCAGAATAATATTTCCCCAAATAAGGGCAGGCCATCTATCATGGAGGGTACTATGGTGATTCACCGAAGCATTAAGCTTGCTTTGGTGAATCAAACTGGCTTAATGAACAATAATATGTCTGAATTTCTATTGCTAAGGACTCTTGGTGTTAGTGGCAGGGAAAGGCATCCCAACATTGTGAAATATATAAGGTGGATCCCACCAATAAATGGATGCCTCAAGGCTAATGTTGATGGGGCTGCCTCTGGTGCGCCTGGTACAGCTAGATGTGGTGGGGTGTTCAGGACCTATAGGGGCTTCATCAAAATATGCTTCTTCCACTATATTGGCAACATGCATGCAATTGAAGCTGAGCTATGGGATATGATAATGGCGATAAGGTACGCTGATAGGTATGGTTGGCGAAAGCTTTGGATCGAGTCAGATTCTTCTGTTGCTGTGCAGATCCTTGAGGAGTGATCCATGAATGTTACATGGAAGATAATCTATGATTGGATCAGTGTCTTGAAGGCTGTTGAGCTGTTCTTTCTAGAGGTTTCGTATGTGTATAGAGAAGAAAACCATGTTTCGGATGTGCTCTCCAAAAGAGCAATTATGGAGACAAGTACCAGCTGGTCCTTTGTGATTCCAGACTATTGCGGTAATCTTGTTCTTAATGATAGGAATAGGGATGTGTACTGAAGGTTATGTTAGGCCACTTATTTTTGAGTTTCTTTGTACTGTTTAATGGTTTTTTATATTTATTTTTCAGGAGCATGTTTTCACCTGGCTCTCGGACTTTCTGGTAATTTATAGGCGATTATTAATTTTTATATAGTTTTTGTCTTCATCTATATAAATCTACACGAAACCTATTAATTTTTGTGATATATATTAGGCAATTATATAATTAAAAAAATTTGTACATTTTTTGAATGTATTAAGATGTTTTAAAAATATTATCTCAACATTTTATTTTAATATTTCAATGTATTCATTTTTTGTCGTAATCTAATTGAAATTTTAATTGTATTATATTTTTTGAAAATAATTATTCTTCTTGCTTTCATAATTGGTTTAACATACATATTTCAATTACATATGGATTTTTATAAAAAAAGATATAAATATTTTTAATGAGGTATTAATTTTAATATTTAAAATATTTATACCAAGAACAAAGAGATTCACCTCAAATTATATCTATATTTTTTATATGAATTCATTTATTTTAAAGTGGATTATTGTCTTAAACTTTGATATGGAGGGTTTTATTTATTACGTGAAAAACCATCTTAAATCATGATAAATTTTTGGTAAATGTATTATTATAAAAAATTATATCATATATTTTGATATGTATATATAAATTATTTCTTTATTCCTAATGAGTTGTTTGGGTGGCATTGAGTATTTTTTTGTATTAAATATTTCGTAATAAAGACTTATTTTACAAAAAATATAATCTTTTTATTAACCAATCTCAAATAATTCTAGTTTTTGTTTCAAACTTGTGAGAATTATAAAATTCTATGTACTATGGTTTTGTTGGATATACATTCTTTTATATTAAATTACAATTCTCATATAAAATAGTTTAATAGTTATTCAATACATATACATATAATTTATTTAAAATAGTTTGTTTTGATATCTATAATAAGGAATAATATATTTTAATTTGTATCTCTATGATTATTCAATTCGTACCTTTCATTTTGAATGACATGAAATTTATTTTTTATACCTTGTAATTGTTTTTGAATCAATATAAATATTTGAAATATTATTTTCTATAAGTGTACTCTATTAATGTATCATGGTTTTATTTTAAATGTGTGACATATATATGATTATTTTTTAAATATGTGGAGTTTTTAGGTATAGTTAATTTTGGGCTATTGAGGATTCCATAAAATTTATTTTTGAATGAATTAATTCATAAACTCTAAATGTTTGTAAATAAATGTGTATTCTGATGTTTTTTTTATATGACAATTTAAATCATTGATGTTTACATTATTACAAGAATTGATTCATGATTTAGGTTTTTTATGGTCATAATAAAATATTAATACACTTTAGGAATCAATTTTATTAAAAATTATTCCACTGATGTATTGATTATGTTCTAAACGTCGAGAAATAAAATAATGACTAATTGTTCATGTAAGATGATTGAAACCACATTATATGACGTTTATATGTAAACAATGATAATATACACTATTAAATTTATATATTTATATAATAATTGTGTGATTTATTATAAAATAAAATTTTAATGGAATATATAATTTGTCTTATTGGGTTCTTTTTGTTAATATATTAGCCTTTTTTTCTTTAGATGTCATAGACCATATTAGTTAGACATGTAATTCCTCATCATATTTAGAATAATGAAATTAGACAATAAATTCACTTTAAAAATAATTTTTTCATTAATCCAATGTCTAAAAAAATTTTATCGTTTTTCCATTCTCTAAATCAGTTCCCCATAATGTGTATTTTTTTAAGAATTACGACATATAACCTTCTATTAAATATCATTAATTATTTTTTAATAGTGTAATATTATGGAACTACATCATTATGTCCATATAAATTTATTTCCATTTAAAAATTAGTTTTTCAAACAAACTGTTATGTTATGCATCATAATTGAGAGAAAATACTATATTATACTATTTTTCATCTAAAGAAAAAAAGTGGCATAAATAATTTGATGTTTGATCCATTTACATTTATTAATCAGCATAAGAAACAATGTACTACAATAAAATAAGATAATTATATGACCATAGATGATACATATAATGAAAACAATAATATTGATATGGTTGAAAATTTGATAGATGATGCCCAGACTCATGGATATGATAAATGTTGTCAAATTGAAAATATATAAATTATAATGAAATTTTTTCATGGTAAGGATATGTATTTAATTTCTAATAAAAACATTGAAATTTTCTTATCTATTTAATGGACATACTTCGTAGTGATGTATATATTCCATTAAATCATTATATGGCATAGATGTTATTTTACCAATATGTAATTTCTAAAAAACAATTTCTCTATTTCATTAATGGTTTTTATCTTTTTCTGGGTTGGAAATATAATCGAATATTATTGTAAATATTGGGTTTCATCTCTATGGAATCAAAATTAATATAAAAAACTATGTCTTGTACAAAATAATGTAATATAAAAATTTTTATGGATTAATATGCTACAAAATATTTTCATGACTAATGAAACCTAAAAAAATTTGTGATGGAATGATTCCTAGACAATTATGGAATATGATGAGTTGGATCATTATCCATATATTATAGTATAGATAAAATTTAATGCATCATATCTAGATTTTCTAATTGTGGTGTTTAATATCATGTTAGGAATATCAAGTTATGATTGTAATCTATTTTCTCATATTATATTCTAGCACATCTAAAAGAAAAATTTAAATAAAAATATATAACAGTCCACTGTGGGTGTGTATAAATAAATAATCCGATTTGTTATGAACACTAATATTCTGACAATTGGGTTCAGGAAATGAAATTGTTGTTCATATGTATACTGAAATAAAATAGTTTAATAAGCATTGGAATGTGGGTGTGCACACATTTGATGCTTCTTTGAAAGACATATTTGGGATGTCTGTGATGTTCTTATGTGGATGATAAGTGATTATAAAACTTTTGAATGTATTTTTTATAGGAGAATAAATGGAAAACACTCATGTCTTATATATATTTAGGCCAGACAATTTATATGAAACAAATTTCCTCATTGATTTAGTTTCATGGGAAATTCTTGAATAATTCCAATTAATTATCATTACCATAATAATCATTATTTTTTGTAAAATATTGTTTAGAATTAGACGACAACATAAAATATTCCCATTATTAATTTGATTGATGAATGAAAATATGTTTATCATTCACTCAAGACAGTTTAGTGTAATCTAAAACAAAAAAAATTTCCCAATGAATGCAAGTAAAATTCGTGGAAAATAATTATCATCTTCCATTTTCCTTAATAATAATCCAATTTATGATTTCATTATTTAAAATAAATTCAAATTGTTAAAAAATGATGTGAAATATTATTTTCAATTATTTTAAATATCATGAGGATAAACAAATATGATATATGATCAGCACATGAATTGGAGGATTGGGATATCATACCTGTATTGGATTCAATGTCTATTGATGAAAATAAATGGAAACTTCTATTCTTGAATTTTTTATGAAGAATTTAATGGAAGGTAAATTTTTAGACATACTGCATACTATACAAGTTCACGATTCATATTAAATAATTATATAAAAATCAGTCAAAATAACTATGTTTATAATGAAATATTTGAGAACTCAAAAATTACAAATCATTATTCATGAATTGATTCCAGTAGAAATACCCTATTTACTATCCATTAATTTATGAGTGATAGTTTATTTATTGTAAATTTTTAATAAAAATCTATGTATGAGATATATTACCATGTTTTTTATAAAAATAATATAGGAATATAAACCATTAATTGTGTGAGTGCTAATAAATCATTTTTATCCATATTTTTTCACTTGAATAATGAATTTAATTATCCATATTATATCAAACATTATTCCTTGAAGACCAATTTATTTTTATCTAATTTATCTACAATAATTAAAAATGGACCTAGAGAATTTTTATATAGGGGTCATTATTCTTCTTAAAGGTTCAATGGAAAATGGTTACTTAGTTCAAGAATATACAAATTTTTATTCAATGCATTTAGTTGGTGTCATCATGATACATAATTGAATAGTTAGAAATTAAGAAGTGTATTATAAAAAAATTGAACCCTATATTCCATCAAAACAAAACATATGTGAATTCCTAGATCATATAAATTGAATACATTAATCTTAAATTTTTGGGAGATAGAACATAATACAGACTTGTTTAACTATGAATTTTTTGATTAATTCATCAATTATGTGATTTTAACATGAATATTTTATTATAAAATAAGTGGTTTTATATATATCATAAATTTTTAATCGTTTTATATAAAGAATATAAAAATAGTTGGTAGAACATGTTATTTATTACTTTTGTTAAGAGATAGATTTTTCATTAAAAAAGTATCGTCTTTGCATGAAATTGGAGGTACAGGTATTAATTTAATAAAAAATTAAACAAATTAAAATATTTCTATTATTTTTAGGTATTATGTTTCCATTGTGGTATATCTCTCATGAAATAAGTGTATTATATTTGTTCCCAATTCATTGGGTTCTGAGTGATGAACAATGATCAGCATTGAGCCCAAATGTTTTATAAATAATCAATATATGAATATAATAACACATCATGATGTGTTATGTAAACTATAATGGCAGGTTGTATTGTTGGTGCATCAAATAGTAGACCTCTATTTTTCAACTATGATTCATTTTTATGAGATGTTAATAATAGAAAAATATTGGATTTTTATTCACATGGTCATATCATTATGATTAAATTTAAGTGGTTTGATTTAATCACCAAACATTGAACATTTAATTATGAATGTGGATTAATATTTTTTTGAAGTAACTCACTTCTTGACTATCGACTGTCCATGTATTTTATCATCAATGGTGAGTCAATTATTTAATATGAAATATCTTCAATGATAGGAATTCTGATTCATTAGTGATTTAATCTAAGAACATATTACTGATTATTATGGGGATGAGGTTGAGACCATTGATTCCACTTTATTACATCATATATAATTTGAGTAAAATTACTTAATAGTTAAACAACAAGAGTTTATATTTAACATAAAGTATTGTACATTAATATATAAAAGAAAGTATATGGGTTCTCAGTACATTCATATTAGTTCAATTGAGTATTTCATGTTCATTTTATTCAAATTATTTTGTTCTGGTAAAATTTTGTAACCATTAAATAAATTTAAATAAATATTTTACATATAAACTATAAAACATATATACATTTAATTTTACAGTTTCAATTCAACTCAAACAATAAAAAATTGAAATATATTACTCAAAAGTTCCCATCTAAATTTATTTAACACAAAATAACCTAACACAAAAGAAAGAAATATTAATTAACCCAAAATGAACCAAATATTTTCAACTAAATGAAATAAGAAAACCAAAATCGGATGCAACAAATTAACATAACCAAAAAACAATAAAATGAGAAAACTATCCAACTAAAAACAATATATCCCAATAATCAACCAAATACCTTACCCAAAAATTCTCCAAATTACTAAAATCAAAAATAACATAACCAAAAAATGAACCAAATGACATCTCCCAGAAATGTAAAAAACCTAAATGAACTATGTTACATCTCATAGTTTATATATAGTATTGGAATCTTGAAATCGATGTCTTTACTAATATAATAAGTAGTTTTATTCATACAACAAAAAAAAGAGTCTAAAAAATATTTATTTCATTAATAATTACAGTGACATTAGTCGATTGGAAAAATAATTAAAATTATAAAATATACAATTGGACAAAAATATAAAATATTAAAGATATACAAAGTTAATATGGATCCACACAATATACTATAATAATAACCAACACTATCAACACAATTTAAAATAAAAAAATTATTATTAAATAAATAAACATTTTAGAAAAGGGGAATAATTAATCAAGAGAAAAATTGAGTTAAATATTGATAGAATGGTGTGATATATATAGAATGAAATGAAAACATTGAGAGTAATTGAGTTGATTAATGAAATAATTGAGTGGTATATATAGAAATTAATGTGAATGTTTGAATAGTAACCTCACTGTGGGAACTGTAATTTTAACCCAAATTAAAAAACATTGTGGGATAAATAATATTTATTATTATTTTTATATGTAAATATAAATTTAATAATACCTAAAAATAAATAACCTGAAAAAAAACTCAATGAAAATATAAGAACATTCATTATAAGATGTATTTCAAAATATAATGTAAAAAATAATTACATTTATATTAAAAATTATAATTAACTATTTTACAAATATATTTACTAAAAATTAATATAATTTTCCAATTCATCATTATTATATTTTTCAGGGTTAATTCTTGGATAATTGTTTTGACAAACATCAAATTTCCAGTGAATAGTATAAATACAAGTTTTCACATAACCGTGGTATCTTAAATTACAACATCAATGATGTAATTGTGACATAATACTTTATAGTACTTCAGTTTGTTCCATTATATTTTTAATTTCATAAATTATTCATTAAAAATTTATGCAAAAATTTTTTAAATCTTAAAAAGTGGTTTCAAAAACATAAAATCAAAAATGATTCCACCAAATAGAAATTTCATATGTTTTTTACATTCCTATTCCATAAAAAAAACAAATTAGAAACATAAAGTGTATTTATATTCTTCAAAAATTATTATTTTATTTTTATACCATTTATTGTTTTATAAATCCATTATTACGTGATTTTACATTGTTTTAATATTTTATTCAATATGTTGTTCTAAAAATACACAAGTCATCAAGTATAAATAATATATCTCCCACACCTTGGAATATCACTCATACACAACATTATAAGGCCTAAAATATACCAAAATCCTTCCTATAATTATTTTTATAATCAGCATGTATGTTATATAGTGATCCAACACCAAACACCCTTTTATTCATTCTGTTTTACAAGAGAAGGTACGCTGAGGATTATGTAAGTTTCAATTAACTATTCTCTTTTTTCATAATCCATTTTCTTATTCCTCAAAATTTAAATCAAAATCTTACAATATTAATAGTGATATATGAGAAAATTATATTAATCATTTCATCCTAATTTATGTTTAATATTTATTAGATAAATATCAAAATGACCTTTCTCTCTACTAAAAATGTCTCAACAAATGTAATTTAACCTGCTATAGAGATATTTCCTTTCCAAAACATTTAAAATTTACTATGTATTGGTATTATGAATTTTCAATATTGTATAATACTTTTAACAACACTTATTTTAAGATTATATAATTTATATTACTCATGTATAACAATTTCTAATAGAATTAGCAAAATTGAAACAAAAAAATATATTTTTAAGGAAAACATGATATAGATGCACTTAAAAATCAACAAATAAAATTAAGAAATATAATTAAATTATTTAGATCAATAAATAGTTGAAAAAATTGAATAATACCCTTAAAAAATATTTTTTAATAATCAAATTGTTTTTATTCAGTAGGTAAAAATGACAAAATAAGATTGGATCTATGGTAATGGGATTCAAAAAACCCAACTCTTTTACATTGGGTTATCACACATTCATTAAATATTGGGTATAAATATAGATATAATGTTCCATAAATATCGTTTCATTATTATTATATTCTATTTTATTTTATATAGATGCATTGATCAATTTTTTGACCAATACTTTGATTTTCTGAAGAATTATTATTTCCAAATCACATCGTGACTCCTCTTGAGTTTTTTCTTCATAAATCAAGAATTCATAATATTATAAAAAAATGTTATCCAATTTTTCATCTAGTAATTCCTTGTTTATTCAAGAAATCATTATGAATGAATACTATTTCATTCGGTGAGTTAATTTTTCACTATGAGTGTAACATTTTCTATGTGGCATACATGATTATATTAATATAATGATGTCACGGGTTGGCAAAAAATTATATATCCCTCATAATCATTAATTAATGTGATGTATCTCCTAATATATGTTTCATTATGAATAAACATGATTTTATCATTTTTTTCAAAAATACGGTGTTATCATTAAGAACATATGTTATTTGTGATCATAATTACAGATTTGTTCCAAACAATGTTTAGAAATTGACCACTAAGTCATGATGATTCATTTTTATACATTTCCACATTATATGCCTTTATCGGATTTTTCTCTCATAATGTTAATAATGATAATATTATAATTTTTTATGAACATTATTATAATCACTCATATTATAATGATTCACATCCCTTATTCATACATATATTACGGTTTTAGTTCACCCCTTTCATTGATGTATATAATCAGGTGACTACTTTTACAAAGGAGAGTGTGATACTTAAAATGATAATTAATAATATTCTTAATAAAGTTTTATGTTTTATTATGTATATGTGATATATGGTTATAATTTTCCTAAGACAAAAAGTATCATCTTTGCTTGAAATTGGAGGTACAGGTATTAATTTAATAAAAAATAAAAAAAATTAAAATATTTCTATTATTTTTAGGTATTATGTTTTCATTTGTGGAATATCTCTCATGAAATATGTGTATTATATTTGGTCCCAATTCATTGGGTTCTGAGTGATGAACAATGATCAGCATTGGGCCCAAATGTTTTATAAATAATTAATATATGAATATAATAACACATCATGATGTGTTATGTAAACTATAATGGCAGGTTGTTTTGTTGGTGCGTCAAATAGTAGACCTCTATTTTTCAACTATGATTAATTTTTATGAGATGTTGATAATAGAAAAATATTGGATTTTTATTCACATGGTCATATCATTATGATTAAATTTAATTGGTTTGATTTAATGACAAAACATTGATCTTTTAATTATGAATGTGGATTAATATTTTTTTTAAGTGACTCACTTCTTGACTATCGACTGGCCACGTATTTTATCATCAATGGTGATTCAATTATTTAATATGAAATATCTTCAATGATAGGAATTCTGATTCATTAGTGATTTATTCTAAGAACATAT
This sequence comes from Viscum album, assembly GCA_963277665.1. Classification (NCBI taxonomy): domain Eukaryota; kingdom Viridiplantae; phylum Streptophyta; class Magnoliopsida; order Santalales; family Viscaceae; genus Viscum; species Viscum album. The sequence goes on along the minus strand of OY728133.1, from coordinate 1,635,539,675 downwards.
TACAGATTATTATGGGTATGAGGTTGAGACCATTGATTCCACATTATTACATCATATATAATTTGAGTAAAATTACTTAATAGTTAAACAACCAGAGATTATATTTAACATAAAGTATTGTACATTAATATATAAATGAAACTATATGTGTTCTCAGTACATTCAGATTAGTTCAATTGAGTATTTCATGTTCATTTTATTCAAATTATTTTATTCTGGTAAAATTTTGTAACCATAAAATAAATTTAAATAAATATTTTACATATAAACTCTAAAACATATATATATATATATATATATATATAATTTTACAGTTTCAATTCAAATCAAACAATACAAAATTGAAATATATTACTCAAAAGTTCACATCTAAATTTATTTAACACAAAATAACCTAACACAAAAGTAAGAAAAATTAATTAACCCAAAATGAACCAAATATTTTCAACTAAATGAAATAAGAAAACCTAAATCTAATTCAAAAAATTAACAAATTGAATAAACAATAAAATGATAAAACAAGCTAACTAAAAACAATATATCCCAATAATCAACCAAATACCTTAACCCAAAATTCTACAAATGACTAAACTCAAAAATAACATAACCTAAAAATGAACCAAAAGACATCTCCCAGAAATGTAAAAAACCTAAATGAACTATGTTACATCGCATAGTTTATATATAGTATTGGAATCTTGATATCAATGTCTTTACTAATATAATAAGTAGTTTTATTCATACAACAAAAAAAGAGTCTAAAAAATATTTATTTCATTAATAAATACAGTGACATTAGTCGATTGGAAAAATAATTAAAATTATAAAATATACAACTGGACAAAAATATGAAATATAAAATATATACAATGTTAATATGGATCCACACAATATACTATAATAATAACCAACACTATCAACACAATTTAAAATAAAAAAATTATTATTAAATAAATAAACATTTTATAAATGGGGAATAATTACTCAAGAGAAAAATTGAGTTAAATATTGATAGAATGGAGTGATATATATAGAATGTAATGAAAACATTGATATTGGAACATGACCATAGGGATCATTATATTTTCTAAAAACTAATAAATTGTGATTTAAATAATATTTATCATTGTTATTATTTTTAAATATAAATTTTGTACTTCCAAAAATTAAAAAGAAAAATTCAAAAATAAAAATAAAATATAAGAACAGTTATAATAAACAATATTTTTAATTATTTTATAGATATCATAATTTTTATATTAATAATTAAAAATAAGTAATTTATAAATTTATTATTGTAAAATACATAATAATTTTGAAATATTCAAGTAAAAATTATCCAATTGTGAATTTTTGTCAATTTTATAATGTATGTCAATTTTTAGTTGAATAGTATGAATAATATTTTTTACATAAACTATTTATCTTAAATTACATATTAATGATGTAATAATGTCCAAATCCAACTCAAAAATATTTTATTATCTATGAAATATTTAATTTCATAAATGAGTTAATAAAAATTTATGAACATACATTGTAAACATAAAAAGAACATTCAAAAATTTAAATTCAAAAGTGATTCATTAAATATAAATTTCTATTAATAATGAAATATTGATTGATGAAACCCATTTATTTCCAAGGGTAATTTCGTGAGAATGATTGTTACATGTTCTATTTGGCATGAATGATAATGTAAATATTATGATGCAATGGATGTACCCATAATTATATAGCACTCCAATGCATTTGTGAAATGTGATGCATTACATCAGATAATGTGTATTATGTGTGAACATGATGTTATATTTGTTCACAATTATAATGTATTGATTATGCTCATATGATAGGTGTGAACATGATTCGATGTTTTTTCACAATGATGTGGGTTATTTGACAATTGTAACTTTATGTTTCATTTTTATGCATTTCCACATTCCACAAATTTATACAATGTCTCCCTTAGGATGTTAATGATGATACGATGATAATTTCATGATGATTAGTTTTATGATCATTCATTTTATATTGATTCATGTCCCTTATTCATCCAATTACTATAATTTCATCTGACCCTATTCGTTTCTTTACATCCTCATTTGACTACATGTACTAACTATAATGTCATATTAATAAGTTTAAAAGGTTGATTTTAAATAATTATTTGTGTTTTTCAATGTATAAATGAAGTAAGGTCCTAATATTCCAAAGATATTAAATTTTAAAATCATGGAATATACTTATATTATTTGTGTTGTATGTCTCTTATTTCCTTATTAGTAAATATTTAAATTTTAACTTCAAACTATATTCCTTCTGGGATAATTGTGTTATAGACTAAATTATTTATCCATGCATTCTTGACTTACAACATGTTCAACACTTTTCTATTTTAGAAGATGGTGGGAACTAGTATAAATAAGCTAATAACCCATTTAGGTACAATGCAATGATTTTCTGAATGATATCACTAATTTCATGGGGGTGGAGTTCAAAACATCATGGAAATACTTTAACTGTTGTCGCTGGAAGTGAATAATAACCTGAACCATGTTGAATTTTTTTCTTCACCCGAGAAGATAATTACCCCCTGATTCATTAATGAGATAACAACCACAAAAATTCAATGGATCATCTAATACACATTTCATTTATCATTTTTATGATGAATTGTTCAATTATGTGAGTTGACAAAAGAATTCCTAAAGGATTATATGAATGATATTTCGAGGGAAAACATTATGAAAATAATAATTACAAATATTTACCCCAAACTCTTCAAAAAATGTTATCAGAGAACATATATAGTTGATGAAAAAGGAATTTTAATCATTCACATGTTGTAAGGAAAACATCACAAGGATTTAAAGATACACCTTGGTGGTTTTTAATAATAAATGATATAAAAATAGATAGTATATTTAGTGGTTTTAAATCAGACAATAAAAAACTCTAGCTATCCAAGACTTTGAGAGTTATGAAGAATTTGTTTGATGTGAACTCAAATATATATGTACTTCGAAGAATGGTATCATAGTTATGAAAATAACATGAGATGATGGATAATCATATTGGTGGGTCAAACAAAAAAGGAAAGAGGATCTAAATTCCCACATGTAGAAAATTTGGGATGAAAAATCATGGGAATTATGTCAAATGATCCATCGAAGGCATCATGTGTGGAATTGATGTCCAAAAATATCATGAATTCCAACGAAACGTTAAAATTCCTGACAACATTATGGAGAAATGGATGTTACCTCCTATTAAACAACCTGATGTTCAACGAGTCAATAATAAGGGGAAAGGGAACTCTGAAAGTTAGCACACAAAACCATTAGCCCTTGATGGTAATCAGTGACATCAACTACTATAGCCAAATAAGTATGGGATTGATTCTACCATAAAAAATGATAATGTAGAGTATAAAAATGAATTTTTAAGAGGTAAGAACATTATTCCATTAAAAATGTTAAATGTTTCATTTTAATAAGTTTTAAAAAATATCTAATATGATGAAGTAATTCTAGAGACGACTAAGTGAAGCAATAATACCATGAAGTGGAGATATATTTAAAAAACCTATTATGAAAATCATTGCAACACAAGTACATTGCAGTTACTCAATCAGTGTAAGTGGAAGGATTCTTCCAGTAAATCTCATAATCCATCCGTTGTTGTAATTTAATGCAATGTTGGTCATAGATTAGCTCTTGTTATATAGATCGAAAATAATATACAAAGAAAACTAAATCTAATTTCATATTTTGATGCTCCATATAATCCAGAAGAAATTATAGGAATTTCATATATCCCATTTGAGAACCCTATCAATGTTTTGGTTATTGATTCCCAAGGAAGTGACCTACTATACTAAAATGGTTGAGTCAAAGGGAGGTATCATTCCAGAAAAGATCCCCATTGTGAGGGAATATAGTGATGTATTTCTAAAAGAGTTATTCAGATTTCAAATACATCATGAGGTAGAGTTATCAATATAAAAAATAACATGGGCCACTAATATCTCAAAATTCCTATATAAGATAGTCCAATAGAATTAGGAGAGTTAATGATGCTTCTGCAAGAGAATATTGATAGAGGGCTCATATGCACTATTATGTTGATTGGGGTTATCTTGTGACGTTTTTATAGAAAAGGGATGGATAATTATGACATAGTAATTATAATTAGTAACTCTACATGATCACCATAATGAACCAATATCCTCATCCAAGGATTGATAACTTGTTCAGACTGCTTTTTGGTGCACAATATTTCTATTATATGGTTCTTAATTCATGATATAATTATCTGAAGTATAATATTGATGATATTTAGAAGAGTACTTTTTGTACATTGTATGGTCAATATGAATTCATATTGATTCCGTTTAGACATACTAATTTTCCATTAATATTCGTTGAGTCGATGAATACAGACATTATAGATTATATCATTAATTTTTTGGTAAAATTATTTTGATGATAGTCTCATTTAAATCATGTGAAAGGAAGAATGTGAAGTTACAATATAGTTATTTTTGTTATATTATGGATGGATAAAATTTCTTAAATTTTAGAATGTGTGATTTAAAATGGGGATGGTAACATTCCTTGGCCACATGATCAAAAGTGATGGAATATCTATTGAAACTTCCTAAAAAGGAAATTAATTAATGGATGAAACCCACTACTATAACAAAAATACATAGTTTTCTACACTAATCATGTACTAATAAGCCTATTTGTGAAGTTTATCAAGGTTTTATATCCCACTAAATAGGTTAACATAGAATGGGGTATAGATTGAATATTGAGATGAATGTGAGTAATTATTAAAAAAGATCAAGAAGAGACAAATAAATACACTTATACTCACACTACCTATCCCTGTAGAAGGTTTTCGGATATACATGGATGATTTAATGAAATAAAATGGTTGTGTAATCATATAAAATTATAAATTGATAGCCTACGCCTAATGACAGATAATGATCCACTTGTATAACTACCTTTTTCATGATCTCGAGTAATAATATATGAATTTCCCTCTAAATATTTTGTAGCAAGACCACTAAAGAGAAAAGTGAGATATATATTTTGATCAGTATATTCTAATGTATAAATTCCCAAATATGGAGATCTATAGAAGTCATTGAATATGGTTATAGTTTATCAATGACCATAATTTCTCTATTCAGTACCATCTAGGAAATGAAAACATGGTATATGATGCTCTCACTAGAAAAGAACATGCTACTTTATCCTTGATGAGGATTAAGAAAGACCTTATCTTCTCTGAAATGCAATGTTTGTATTTGGAAATCATAATGGCTAGAAATAAAACATTACATTCCTAAATCATTTCCCAACCATCTATCATATATATGATCAAGGGTACCTAAAGGATGATATAAAGGTACAAATAAAGGATAAAGAAGTAATAGAACTGATGCTAAATGAGTTTCATATCAATGATGATGGTGTGATTCAGTTTTTAATGACTCTTCGTGGGACATCATCACCTTTTATAGATAATGATATATTGGATAATGAACAATGATATCCATTATCTATCTATCCAAGAAGTACCATTAAATATCATTAACTTAGATATAAATTCTATTGGGATAACATGAATGTAGAGATTTAAGAGTATATTTCATGGTACAAAGTACACCGGTAAGTTAATGTTGAGTAAATAAGTCCAAATTGACGATGAAAGACTTTCTTATATAATCATGGAAATGGAAAAATTTCAGATTGGACATTATCATTGGTCTCTTTAACAAATAAAAAGGAAACAATATAACGTGGCTTGTGGTCGGTCATCAAACTGAGGATTCCCCAATTTTTACAATTCAAAAATATTTGTTTCTTGAAAAATTTTATGATAATTATATAATGGATGTGGTAAGGTTGCATGGGCTTCCACTTTTGATAATCTATGATCATGATCAATGTTTCAACTCTAAATTCAGTATAAGTACTCATCATGGATGCAGTATTGAATTGATTTTTATCTTGACCTATCAACACAAAAATGATGGCTAATCTGAATGGATTATTCATATACGTGAGAACATTCTATGAGCCTAAAAAATGAAATTCAAAGGTGGTTGATATCATCATATACCATATGATGAGTTCTGTTATAATAATAGATTCTACTCGAGTATTTAGATGGCTCTATATAACGACTTATATGGGATGTGATATAGAACCTCATCTTGTTATGATAATGAATGTGTTTGAAAGGTACATGAACCTAAACATGTTTAGGTGATGATAGAGAAGGTTTGAGTGATCCATTAACATATTAATGATGGCCAAGTTTGAAAAAATAGTACTTTTTTCATATATTAATGGGAATTTTAGTTTTATGTTGGGGATAAATTGTTCCTTTGAAAATAACCATGGATGAGAGACATGTCGTTTGGAAAAAATGAAATCTTATCCCAAGATAAATTTTCCCCTTTGACATCATTGACTAATAAGAGTCATGGTCTATCATCTTGCACCTCAATCGGGAATTCTTCAACTTCATTATGTGTTCCACATATCAATCTAAAGGTAGTACATACCTGACCGTCACATGTAATAAATCAATAGGTGGTACAACTGGAGAATGACCCATCATATAAACAGAATCTGGCAAAGATCATAGACTATAAAGACAATGTTATATGTTACAAGATAACTCAACTTGTAAAAGTGTCTTGAAAGAACCTAAAAAATGATGAGGGGACATGGGAACTAGAATAAACAATGGAAAAAATGTTCCCTTACAAATTCCAATGTTATAATATGTGTATAAATTTCATGGATTAAAATTATAAGGAAAAAATAATGCTATAGTCCAATGCTTATAAATGGTAATTGTATCTTGAAAGAAATGTTTTTATTAATATACAGTATATAATTATACATAAATCACATAATCAAACATAAGAAATTATTTCATTAATAAATTTGTTTACATTAGATGGCTATGAAACCAATTAAAATTCCCAACATTATAAATGGGCAAAAAATTCTTGGAATGGAAAATTGGAATTTCCTCTGTCTACTAGAATAATCAACCCCATTTCAAATATTATATAAGAGGAATGAAATTTTGCTAAAAAAATAAATATTTGTATAAAATGTATATAGATAACCTTGAGAGTAATTGAGTTCATTAATGAAATTATTGAGTGGTATATATAGAAATTAATGTGAATGTTTGAATAGTAACCTCACAGTGGGAACTGTAATTTTAACCCAAATTAAAAAACATTGTGGGATAAAAAATATTTATTATTATTTATATATGTAAATATAAATTTAATAATGCCTAAAAATAAATATCCTGAAAAAAAACTCAATGAATATATAAGTACATTTATTATAAGATGTATTTCAAAATATTTTGTAAAAAATAATTACATTTATATTAAAAATTATAATTAACTATTTTACAAATATATTTACTGAAAATTAATTTAATTTTCCAATTCATCATTATTATATTTTTCAGGGTTAAATCTTGGATAATTTTTTTGACAAACATCAAATTTCTAGTGAATAGTATAAATACAAGTTTTCACATAACTGTAGTATCTTAAATTACAACATCAATGATGTAATTGTGACATAATACTTTATAGTACTTCAGGTTGTTCCATTATATTTTTAATTTCTTAAATAATTCATTAAAAATTTATGAAAAAAATTTTTAAATCTAAAAATGTGGTTTCTAAAACATAAAATCAAAATTGATTCCACCAAAAAGAAATTTTACATGTTTTCCACATTCTTATTCCATAAAAAAACAAATTAGAAACATAAAGGGTATTTATATTCTTCAAAAATTAATATTTTATTTGTATACCATTTATTATTTTATAAATCCACTATTACATGATTTTACATTGTTTTAATATTTTATCCAATATGTTGTTCTAAAAATACACAATTCATCAAGTATAAATAACATATCTCCCACACCTTGGAATATCACTCATACCCAACATTATAAGGCCTAAAATATACCAAAATCCTTCCTATAATTATTTTTATAATCATCATGTATGTTATATAGTGATCCAACTCCAAACACCCTTTTATTCTTTGTGTTTAACAAGAGAAGGTACGCTGAGGATTATGTAAGATTCAATTAACTATTCTCTTTTTTCTTAATCCTTTTTTTATTCCTCAAAATTTAAATCAAAATCTTACAATATTAATAGTGATATATGAGAAAATTATATTAATCATTTCACCCTAATTTATGTTACATATTTATTAGATAAATATCAAAATGACCTTTCTCTCTACTGAAAATGTCTCAATAAATGTAAGTTAACCAGCTACAGAGATATTTCCTTTCCAAAAAAATTAAAATTTACTATGTATTGGTATTATGAATTTTCAATATTGTATAATACTTTTATCAACACTTATTAAAAGATTATATAATTTATATTACTCATGTATAACAATTTCTAATAGAATTAGCAAAATAGAAACAAAACTGTATATTTTTAAGGAAAACATGATATAGATGCACTTAAAAATCAAAAAATAAAAGTTAGTAATATAATTAAATTATTGAGATCAATAAATAGTTGAAAAAATTTAATAATACCCTAATAAATTTTTTTTCAATAATCAAATATTTTTATTCAGGAGGACAAAATGACAAAATAAGATTGGATCTAAGGTAATGGGATTCAAAAAACCCAACTCTTTTACATTGGGTTATCACACATTCATAAAATATTGGGTATAAATATAGATATAATGTTACATAAATATCATTTCATTATTATTATATTCTATTTTATTATATATAGATGCATTGATCAATTTTTTGACCAATACTTTGATTTTTCTAAAGAATTATTATTTCCAATCACATCGTGACTCCTCTTGAGTTTTTTCTTCATAAATCAAGAATTCATAATATTATAAAAAAATATGTTATCCAATTTTTCATCTAGTAATTCCTTTTTTATTCAAGAAATCATTATGAATGAATACTATTTCATTTGGTGAGTTAATTTTTTACTATGACTGTAACATTTTCTATGTGGCATACATGATTATATTAATATAATGATGTCACGGGTTGGCAAAAAATGATATAGCCCTCATAATCATTAATTAATGTGATGTATCTCCTAATAAATTTTTCATTTTGAATAAACATGATTTTATCATTTTTTTCAAAAATACGGTGTTATCATTAAGAACATATGTTATTTGTGATCATAATTATAGATTTGTTCCAAACAATGTATAGTAATTGACCACTAAGTCATGATGTTTCATTTTTATACATTTCCACATTATATGCCTTTATCGGTTTTTTCTCTCATAATGTTAATAATGATAATATTATAATTTTTTATAAACATTATTACAATCACTCATATTATAATGATTTACATCCCTAATTCATACATATATTACTTTTTTAGGTCACCCCTTTCATTGATGTATATAAAATGGTGACTAATTTTACAAAGGAGAGTGTGATACTTAAAATTATAATTAATAATATTCTTAATAAATATTTATGTTTTATTATGTATATGTGATATATGGTTATAAGTTTTCTAAGACAAAAAGTATCATATTTGCTTGAAATTGGAGGTACAGGTATTAATTTAATAAAAAATAAAAAAAATTAAAATATTTCTATTATTTTTAGGTATTATGTGTTTATTTGTGGTATATCTCTCATGAAATAAGTGTATTATATTTGGTCCCAATTCATTGGGTTCTGAGTGATGAAAAATGATCAGCATTGGGCCCAAATGTTTTATAAATAATCAATATATGAATAAAATAACACATCATGATGTGTTATGTAAACTATAATGGAAGGTTGTTTTGTTGGTGCGTCCAATAGTAGACCTCTATTTTTCAACTATGATTCATTTGTATGAGATGTTGATAATAGAAAAATATTGGATTTTTATTCACATGGTCATATCATTATGATTAAATTTAAGTGGTTTGATTTAATGACAAAACAATGAACATTTAATTATGAATGTGGATTAATATTTTTTTGAAGTGACTCACTTCTTGACTATCGACTGGCCATGTATTTTATCATCAATGGTGAGTCAATTATTTAATATGAAATATCTTCAATGATAGGAATTCTGATTCATTAGTGATTTAATCTAAGAACATATTACTGATTATTATGGGGATGAGGTTGAGACCATTGATTCCACTTTATTACATCATATATAATTCGAGTAAAATTACTTAATAGTTAAACAATAAGAGTTTATATTTAACATAAAGTATTGTACATTAATATATAAAAGAAAATATTTGTGTTCTCAGTACATTCATATTATTTCAATTGATTATTTCATGTTCATTTTATTCAAATTATTTTGTTCTGGTAAAATTTTGTAACCATAAAATAAATTTAAATAAATATTTTTCATATAAACTATAAAACATATATACATTTTATTTTACAGTTTAAATTCAAATAAAACACTACAAAATTGAAATATATTACTCAAAAGATCCCATCTAAATTTATTTAACACAAAATAACCTTACACAAAAGTAAGAAAAATTAATTAACCCAAAATGAACCAAATATTTTCAACTAAATGAAATCAGAAATCATAAATCCAATGCAACAAATTAATATAACCAAAAAACAAAAAAATGAGAAAACTAGCTAACTAAAAACAATATATCCCAATAATCAACCAAATACCTTACCCCAAAATTCTCCAAATGACTAAACTCAAAAATAACATAACCTAAAAATGAACCAAATGACATCTCCCAGAAATGTAAAAAACCTAAATGAACTATGTTACATCGCATAGTTTATATATAGTATTGGAATCTTGAAATCGATGTCTTTACTAATATAATAAGTATTTTTAGTCATACAATAAAAAAAGAGTCTAAAAAATATTTATTTCATTAATAAATACAGTGACATTAGTCGATTGGAAAAATAATTAAAATAATAAAATATACAATTGGGGAAACATATAAAATATAAAATATATACAATGTTAATATGGATCCACACAATATACTATAATAATAACCAATACTATCAACACAATTTAAAATAAAAAAATTATTATTAAATAAATAAACATTTTAGAAAAGGGGAATAATTTCTCAAGAGAAAAATTCAGTTAAATATTGATAGAATGGAGTGATATATATAGAATGTAATGAAAACATTGAGATTGGAAAATGACCATAGGGATCATTATATTTACCAAAAACTAATAAATTGTGATTTAAATAATATTTATCATTGTTATTATTTTTAAATATAAATTTTATAATTCCAAAAATTAAAAAGAAAAATTCAAAAACAAAAAAAAATATAATAACATTTATAATAAACAATATTTTAAATTATTTTATAGATATCATAATTTTTATATTAATAATTAAAAATACGTAATTTATAAATTTATTATTGTAAAATACATAATAATTTTTAAATAATCAAGTAAAAATTATCCAATTGTGAATTTTTGTTAATTTTATAATGTATGTCAATTTTTAGTTGAATAGTATGAATAATATTTTTTACATAAACTATTTACCTTAAATTACATATTCATGGTGTAATAATGTCTAAATCCAACTCAAATAAATTTTATTATCTATGAAATATTTAGTTTCATAAATGAGTTAATAAAATTTTATTAACATACATTGTAAACATAAAAAGAACATTCCAAAATTTAAATTCAAAAGTGATTCATTAAATATAAATTTCTATTAATAATGAAATATTGATTGATGAAACCCATTTATTTCCATGGGTAATTTCATGAGAATGATTATTACATGTTTTATTTGGCATGAATGATAATGTAAATATTATGATGCAATGGATGTGCCCATAATTATATAGCACTCCAATGCATTGTGAAATGTGATGCATCACATCAGATAATGTGTATTTTGTGTGAACACGATGTTATATATGTTCACAATTATAATGTATTGATTATGCTCATATGATAGGTGTGAACATGATTCGATGTTTTTTCACAATGATGTGGGTTATTTGACAATTGTAACTTTATGTTTCATTTTTATGCATTTCCACATTCCACCAATTTATACAATGTCTCCCTTAGGATGTTAATGATGATACGATGATAATTTCATGATGATTGGTTTTATGATCATTCATTTTATATTGATTCATGTCCCTTATTCATCCAATTACTATAATTTCATCCGACCCTATTTGTTTCATTACATCCTCATTTGACTACATGTACTAACTATAATGAGATATTAATAAGTTTAAAAAGTTGATTTTAAATAATTATTTATGTTTTCCTATGTATAAATGATATAAGGTCCTAATATTCCAAAGATATTAAATTTTAAAATCATAGAATATATTTATATTATTTGTGTTGTATGTCTCTTGTTTCCTTATTAGTAAATATTTAGATTTTAATTTCAAACTATATTCCTTCTGTGATAATTGTGTTATAGTCTAAATTATTTATCCATGCATTCTTGACATACAACATGTTCAACACTTTTCTATTTTAGAAGATGGTGGGAACTAGTATAAATAAGCTAATAACCCATTTAGGGACAATGCAATGATTTTCTGAATGATATCACTAATTTCATGGGGGTGGAGTTCAAAACATCATAGAAATACTTTAACGATTGTCGCTGGAAGTGAATAATAACCTGAACCATGATGAATTTTTTTTCTTCACCTGAGAATATAATTACCCCTTGATTGATTAATGAGATAAAAACCACAAAAATTCAATGGATCATCCAATAAAAATTTCATTTATCATTTTTATTATGAATTGTTCAATTATTTGAGTTGACGAAATAATTCCTAAATGATTATATGAATGATATTTTGAGGGAAAACATTATGAAAATAATAATTACAAATATTTACCCCTAACTCTTCAAAAAATATGTTATTAGAGAATGCATATAGTTTATGAATAAGGAATTAGAATCATTCACATGTTGTAAGGAAAACATCACAAGGATTTAAAGATACACCTTGGTGGTTTTTAATAAAAAATCATATAAAAATAGAGAAAATATTTAGTGGTTTTAAATTAGACAATAAAAAACTCTAGATATCCAAGACATTGAGAGTTATGAAGAATTTTTTTGATGTAAACTCAAATATATATGTACTTCAAAGAATGGTATCATAGTTATGAAAATAACATGAGATGATGGATAATCATATTTGTGGGTCAATCAAAAAAGGAAAGAGGATCTAAATTCCCACATGTAGAAAATTTGGGACGAAAAATAATGGGAATTATGTCAAATGATCCATGAAAGGCATCATGTGTGGAATTGATGTCCAAAAATATCATGAATTCCAATGAAACATTCAAATTCATACCAACATGATGGAGAAATGGATGTTACCTCCTATTAAACAACCTGATGTCCAATGAGTCAATAGTAAGGGGAAAGTGAACTCTAAAAGTTAGCACACAAAACCATTATCCCTTGATGGTAATCAGTGACATCAAATACTATAGCCAAATAAGTATGGGATTGATTCTACCAAAAATAATGCTAATGTAGAGTATAAAAATGAATTTTTATGAGGTAAGAATCTTATTCCATTAATAATGTTAAATGTTTCATTTTAATATGTTTTAAAAAATATCTAATATGATGAAGTAATACTAGAGACGACTAAGTGAAGCAATAATACCATGAAGTGGAGATATATTTAAAAAACCTATTATGAAAATCATTGCAACACAAGTACATTGTAGTTACTCAATCAGTGTAAGTAGAAGGATTCTTCCAGTAAATCTCATAATCCATCACTTGTTGTAATTTAATGCAATATTGGTCAAGGATTAGCTCTTATTATGTAGATCAAAAATAAAATATAAAGAAAAATAAATCTAAATTCATATTTTGATGCTCCATATAATCCAGAAGAAATTATTGGAATTTCATATATCTCATTTGAAAACCCAATCAATGTTTTGGGTGTTGATTCCCAAGGAAGTGACCTACCATACTAATATGGTTTAGTCAAATGGAGGTATCATTCCAAAAAAGATCCCCATTGTGAGGGAATATATGATGTATTTCTAAAAGAGTTATTCAGATTTCATATACATCATGAGGTAGAGTTATCAATATAGAAAATAACATGGGCCACTAATATCTCAAAATTCATATACAAGATAGTCCAATAGAATTAGGAGAGTTAATGATGCTTCTACAAGAGAATATTGATAGAGGGATCATATGCACTAGTATGTTGATTGGGGTTATCTTGTGACGTTTTTATAGAAAATGTATGGATAATTATGACATAGTAATTATAATTAGTAACTCTACATGATAACCATAATGAACCAATATCCTCATCCAAGGATTGATAACTTGTTCAGACAGCTTTTTGGGGCACAATATTTCTATTATATGGTTCTTAATTGATGATATAATTATCTGAAGCATAATATAGATGATATTTAGAAGAGTACTTTACATACAATGTATGGTCAATATGAATTCATATTGATTCCGTTTAGACATACTAATTTTCCTTTAATATTCGTTGAGTCGATGAATACAGACATTATAGACTATACCGTTAATTTTTTGGCAAATTTTTTTTGATGATAGTCTCATTTAAATCATGTGAAAGGAAGAATGTGAAGATACTATACAGTTATTTTTGTTATATTATGGATGGATAAAATTTCATAAATTTTAGAATGTGTCATTTAAAATGGGGATGGTAACATTCCTTGGCCACAGGATCAAAAGTGATGGAATATCTATTGAACCTTCCTAAAAAGGTAATTAATTAATGGATGAAACCCACTACTATAACAAAAATACATAGTTTTCTTCACTAATCATGTACTAATAAGCCTATTTTTGAGGTTTATCAAGGTTTTATATCCCACTAAATAGGTTAAAATAGAATGGGGTATGGATTGAATAATGAGATGAATGTGAGTAATTATTAAAAAAGATCAAGAAGAGACAAATAAATACACTTATACTCACACTACCAATCCCTGGAGAAGGTTTTCAGATATACATAGATGATTTAATTAAATAAAATGGTTGTTTAATCATATAAAATTATAAAGTGATAGCCTACGCCTCACGACAGATAAATATCAACTTGTATAACTACCTTTTTCTTGATCTCGAGTAATAATATATGAATTTCCCTCTAAATATTTTGTATCACGACCAGTAAAGAGAAATGTGAGATATATATTTTGATCAGAATATTCTAATGTATAAATTCCCAAATATGGGGATCAATAGAAGTCATTGAATATGGTTATATTTTATCAATGACCATAATTTCTCTATTCAGAACCATCTAGGAAATGAGAACATGGTATATGATGCTCTCACTAGAAAAGAACATGCTACTTTGTCCTTGATGAGGATTGAGAAAGACCTTATCTTCTCTGAAATGCAATGTTTTTATTTGGAAATCATAATGGATAGAAATAAAACATTAAATTCCTAAATCATTTCCCAAAAATCTATCATATATATGATCAAGGGTACCTAAAAGGATGATATAAAGGTACAAATAAAGGATAAAGAAGAAATAGAACCGATGCTAAATGAGTTCTGTATCAATGATGATGGTGTGATTCAGTTTGTAATGACTCTTCATGGGACATCATCACCTTTTATAAATAATGATATATTGGATAATGATCAATGCTATCCATTATCTATCTATCCTAGAAGTACCATTATATATCATTATCTTAGATATATCTTCTATTGGGATAACATGAATGTGGAGATTTTAGAGTATATTTCATGGTACAAAGTACACCGGTAAGTAAATGTTGAGTAAATAAGTCCAAATTTACGATGAAAGAATTTCTTATATAATCATGGAAATGGAAAAATTTCAGATTGGACATTATCATTGGTCTCTTTAATAAATAAAAAGGAAACAATATAACGTGGCTTGTGGTCGGTCATCAAACTGAGGATTCCCCAATTTTAACAATTCAAAAATATTTGTTTCTTGAAAAAAATTATGATAATTATATAATGGATGTGGTAAGGTTGCATGGGCTTCCACTTTTGATAATCTATGATCATGATCAATTTTTCAACTCTAAATTCAGTATAAGTATTCATCATGGATGCAGTATTGAATTGATTTTTATCTTGACCTATCAACGCAAAAATGATGGCAAATCTGAATGGATTATTCATATACTTGAGAACATTCTATGAGCCTAAAAAATGAAATTCAAAGGAGGTTGATATCATCATATACCATATGATGAGTTTTCTTATAATAATAGATTCTACTCGAGTATTTAGATGGCTCTATATAACGACTTATATGAGATGTGATATAGAACCTCATCTTGTTATGATAATGAATGGGTTTGAATGGTACATGAACCTAAACATGTTTAGGTGATGACAGAAAAGGTTTGAGTGATCCATCAACATATCAATGATGGACAAGTTCGAAAAAATAGTTCTTTTTTCATATATTAATGGGAATTTTAGTTGTACGTTGGGGATACATTTTTCCATTGAAAATAACCATGGATGAGAGACATGTCGTTTGGAAAAAATGAAATCTTATCCCAAGATAAACATTCCCCTTTGAGATCATTGACTAATAAGAGTCATGGTCTATCATCTTGCACGTCATTTGGGAATGCATGAACTTCATTATATGTTCCACATATCAATCTAAAGGTAGTACATACCTGACCGTCACATGTAATAAATCAACAGGTGGTACAACTGGAGAATGACCCATCATATAAAAAGAATCTGGTGAAGATCATAGACTGTAAAGACAATGTTATGTGTTACAAGATAACACACCTTGTAAAAGTGTCTTGAAAGAACCTATAAAATGATGAGGTGACATGGGAACTAGAATAAACAATGGAAAAAATGTTCCCTTACAAATTCCAATGTTATAATATGTGTAGAAATTTCAAGGATTAAAATTATAAGGAAAAAATAATATGATAGACTAATGCTTATAAATGTTAATTGTATCTTGAAATAAATGTTTTTATTAATATACAGTATATAATTATACATAAATCACATAATCAAACAAAAGAAATTATTTCATTAATAAATTTGTTTACATTAGATGGCTATGAAACCATTTAAAATGCCCAACATTATAAATGGACAAAAAAATATTGGAATAGAAAATTGGAATTTCATCTGTCTACTAGAATAATAAACCCCATTTCAAATATTATATAAGAGTAATAAAATTTTACTAAAAAATTAAATATTTGTATAAAATGTATATAGATAACCTTGAGAGTAATTGAGTTGATTAATGAAATTATTGAGTGGTATATATAGAAATTAATGTGAATGTTTGAATAGTAACCTCACTGTGGGAACTGTAATTTTAACCCAAATTAAAAAACATTGTGGGATAAAAAATATTTATTATTATTTATATATGTAAATATAAATTTAATAATGCCTAAAAATAAATATCCTGAAAAAAAACTCAATGAAAATATAAGAACATTTATTATAAGATGTATTTCAAAATATTATGTAAAAAATAATTACATTTATATTAAAAATTATAATTAACTATTTTACAAATATATTTACTAAAAATTAATATAATTTTCCAATTCATCATTATTATATTTTTCAGGGTTAATTCTTGGATAATTTTTTTGACAAACATCATATTTCCAGTGAATAGTATAAATACAAGTTTTCACATAACCGTGGTATCTTAAATTACAACATCAATATTTAATTGTGACATAATACCTTATAGTACTTCAGGTTGTTCCATTATATTTTTAATTTCATCAATTATTCATTAAAAATTTATGAAAAAAAAATTTAAATCTAAAAAAGTGGTTTCAAAAACATAAAATCAAAAATGATTCCACCAAATAGAAATTTCACATGTTTTTTACATTCCTATTCCATAATAAACAAATTAGAAACCTAAAGTGTATTTATATTCTTTAAAAATTATTATTTTATTTTTATACCATTTATTATTTTATAAATCCACTATTACATGATTTTACATTGTTTTAATATTCTATTCAATATGTTGTTCTAAAAATACACAAGTCATCAAGTATAAATAACATATCTCCCACACCTTGGAATATCACTCATACACAACATTATAAGGCCTAAAATATACCAAAATCCTTCCTATAATTATTTTTATAATCATCATGTATGTTATATAGTAATCCAACTCCAAACACCCTTTTATTATTTCTGTTTTACAAGAGAAGGTACGCTGAGGATTATGTAAGTTTCAATAAACTACTCTCTTTTTTCTTAATAAAATTTTTTATTCCTCAAAATTTAAATCAAAATCTTACAATATTAATAGTGATATATGAGAAAATTATATTAATCATTTCATCCTAATTTATGTTTCATATTTATTAGATAAATATCAATATGACCTTTCTCTCTACTGAAAATGTCTCAGCAAATGTAAGTTAACCAGCTATAGACATACTTCCTTTCCATAACATTTAAAATTTACTATGTTTTGGTATTATGAATTGTCAATATTGTATAATACTTTTAACAACACTTATTTTAAGATTATATAATTTATATTACTCATGTATAAAAATTTATAATAGATTTAGAAAAATAGAAACAAAACAATATATTTTTAAGGAAAACATGATATAGATGAACTTAAAAATCAACAAATAAAATTAAGAAATATAATTAAATTATTTAGATCAATAAATAGTTGTAAAAATTGAATAATACCCTTAAACTTTTTTTTAATAATCAAATTTTTTTTATTCATGAGGTAAAAATGACAAAATAAGATTGGATCTAAGGTAATAGGATTAAAAAAACCCAACTCTTTTACATTGGGTTATCACACATTCATAAAATATTGGGTATAAATATAGATATAATGTTCCGTAAATATCGTTTCATTATTATTTTATTCTATTTTATTGTATATAGATGCATTGATCAATTTTTTGATCAATACTTTGATTTTCTGAAGAATTATTATTTCCAAATCACATCGTGACTCCTCTTGAGTTTTTTCTTCATAAATCAAGAATTTATAATATTATAAAAAATATGTTATCCAATTTTTCATCTAGTAATTCCTTGTTTATTCACAAAATCATTATGAATGAATATTATTTCATTCGGTGAGTTAATTTTTCATTGTGAGTGTAACATTTTCTATGTGGCATACATGATTATATTAATATAATGATATCACGGGTTGGAAAAAAATTATATAGCCCTCATAATCATTAATTAATGTGATGTATCTCCTAATATATTTTTCATTATGAATAAACATGATTTTTTCATTTTTTTCAAAAATATGGTGTTATCATTAAGAACATATGTTATTTGTGATATAATTATAGATTCTTTCCAAACAATGTGTAGTAATTGACCACTAAGTCATGATGTTTTATTTTTATACATTTCCACATTATATGCCTTTATCGGTTTTTTCTCTCATAATGTTAATAATGATAATATTATAGTTTTTTATGAACATTATTATAATCACTCATATTATAATGATTCACATCCCTTATTCATACATATATTACGGTTTTAGTTCACCACTTTAATAGATGTATATAATCAGGTGACTACTTTTACAAAGGAGAGTGTGATACTTAAAATGATAATTTATAATATTCTAAAAAAATTATGTTTTATTATGTACATGTGATATATGGTTATAATTTTCCTAAGACAAAAAGTATCATCTTTTCTTGAAATTGGAGTTACATGTATTAATTTAATAAAAAATTAAACAAATTAAAATATTTCTATTATTTTTAGGTATTATGTTTTCTTTTGTGGTATATCTCTCATAAAATAAGTGTATTATATTCGGTCCCAATTCATTGTGTTCTGAGTGATGAACATTGATCAGCATTGGGCCCAAATGTTTTACAAATAATCGATATATGAATATAATAACACATCATGATTTGTTATGTAACCTATAATGGCAGGTTGTTTTATTGGTGCGTCAAATAGTAGAACTCTATTTTTCAACTATGATTCATTTTTATGAGATGTTGATAATAGAAAAATATTGGATTTTTATTCACATGTTCATATCATTATGATTAAATTTAAGTGGTTTGATTTAATGACAAAACATTGAACATTTAATTATGAATGTGGATTAATATTTTTTTGAAGTGACTCACTTCTTGACTATCGACTGACCACGTATTTTATCATCAATGGTGAGTCAATTATTTAATATGAAATATCTTCAATGATAGGAATTCTGATTCATTAGTGATTTTATCTAAGAACATATTACTGATTATTATGGGTATGAGGTTGAGACCATTGATTCCACTTTATTACATCATATATAATTTGAGTAAAATTACTTAATAGTTAAAAAATTCGTTTATATTTAACATAAAGTATTGTACATTAATATATAAAAGAAACTACATGTGTTCTCAGTACATTCATATTAGTTCAATTGAGTATTTCATGTTCATTTTATTCAAATTATTTTATTCTGGTAAAATTGTGTAACCATAAAATAAATTTAAATAAATATTTTACATATAAACTATAATACATATATACATTTAATTTTACAGTTTCAATTCAAATCAAACAATACAAAATTGAAACATATTACTCAAAAGTTCCCATCTAAATTTATTTAACACAAAATAACCTAACACAAAAGTAAGAAAAATTAATTAACCCATAATGAACCAAATATTTTCAACTAAATGAAATAATAAAACCGAAATCCAATGTAACAAATTAACATAACCAAAAAACAATAAAATGAGAAAACTATCTATCTAAAAACAATATATCCCAATAATCAACCAAATACCTTACCCCAAAAATTCTCCAAATGACTAAACTCAAAAATAACATAACCTAAAAATGAACCAAATGACATCTCCCATAAATGTAAAAAACCTAAATGAACTATGTTACATCGCATAGTTTATATATAGTATTGGAATCTTGAAATCGATGTCTTTACTAATATAATAAGTAGTTTTATTCATACAACAAAAAAAGAGTCTAAAAAATATTTATTTCATTAATAAATACAGTGACATTAGTCGATTGGAAAAATAATTAAAATTATAAAATATACAACTGGACAATAATATAAAATATAAGAGATATACAATGTTAATATGGATCCACACAATATACTATAATAATAACCAACACTATCAACACAATTTAAAATAAAAAAAATATTAAATAAATAAACATTTTAGAAAAGGGGAATAATTACTCAAGAGAAAAATTGAGATAAATATTGATAGAATGGAGTGATATATATAGAATGTAATGAAAACATTGAGATTGGAACATGACCATAGGGATAATTATATTTTCTAAAAACTAATAAATTGTGATTTAAATAATATTTATCATTGTTATTTTTTTTAAATATAAATTTTATAATTCCAAAAATTAAAAAGAAAAATTAAAAAACAAAAATAAAATATAAGAACATTTATAATAAACAATATTTTAAATTACTTTATAGATATCATAATTTTTATATTAATAATTAAAAATACGTAATTTATTAATTTATTATTGTAAAATACATAATAATTTTGAAATAATCAAGTAAAAATTATCCAATTGTGAATTTTGGTTAATTTTATAATGTATGTCAATTTTCAGTTGAATAGTGTGAATAATATTTTTTACATAAACTATTTATCTTAAATTACATATTAATGATGTAATAATGTCCAAATCCAACACAAATATATTTTATTATCTATGAAATATTTAATTTCACAAATGAGTTAATAAAAATTTATGAACATACATTGTAAAAATAAATAGAACATTCAAAAATTTAAATTCAAAAGTGATTCATTAAATATAAATTTCTATTAATAATGAAATATTTATTGATGAAACCCATTTAATTCCATGGGTAATTTCATGAGAATGATTGTTACATGTTCTATTTGGCATGAATGATAATGTAAATATTATGATGCAATGGATGTGCCCATAATTATATAGCACTCCAATGCATTGTGAAATGTGATGTATCACATCAGATAATGTGTATTATGTGTGAACACGATGTTATATTTGTTCACAATTATAATGTATTGATTATGGTCATATGATAGGTGTGAACATGATTCGATGTTTTTTCACAATGATGTGGGTTATTTTACAATTGTAACTTTATATTTCATTTTTATGCATTTCCACATTCCACCAATTTATACAATGTCTCCCTTAGGATGTTAATGATGATACGATGATAATTTCATAATGATTTTTTTTATGATCATTCATTTTATATTGATTCATGTCCCTTATTCATCCAATTACTATAATTTCATCTGACCCTATTCGTTTCATTACATCCTCATTTCATTACATGTACTAACTATAATGTCATATTAATAAGTTTAAAAAGTTGATTTTAAATAATTATTTAGGTTTTTCAATATCTAAATGAAGTAAGGTACTAATATTCCAAAGATATTAAATTTTTTAATCATGGAATATACTTATATTATTTGTGTTGTATGTCTTTTGTTTCCTTATTAGTAAATATTTGAATTTTAATTTCAAACTATATTCCTTCTGTGATAATTGTGTTATAGACTAAATTATTTATCCATTTATTCTTGACTTACAACATGTTCAACACTTTTCTATTTTAGAAGATGGTCGAAACTAGTATAAATAAGCTAAAAACCCATTTAGGGACAATTCAATGATTTCTGAATGATATCACTAATTTCATGGGGGTGGAGTTCAAAACATCATGGAAATACTTTAACTGTTGTCTCTGGAAGTGAATAATAACCTGAACCATGTTGAATTTTTTTCTTCACCCGAGAAGATAATTACCCCCTGATTCATTAATGAGATAACAACCACAAAAATTCAATGGATCATCCAATACAAATTTCATTTATCATTTTTATGATGAATTGTTCAATTATGTGAGTTGACAAAAGAATTCCTAAAGGATTATATGAATGATATTTCGAGGGAAAAAATTATGAAAATAATAATTACAAATATTTACCCCAAACTCTTCAAAAAAGTGTTATTACATAACGTATATATTTGATTAAAAAGGAATTAAAATCATTCACATGTTGTAAGGAAAACATCACAAGGATTTAAAGATACACCTTGGTGGTTTTTAATAAAAAATCATATAAAATTAGAGAGGATATTTAGTGGTTTTAAATCAGATAATAAAATACTCTAGCTATCCAAGACTTTGAGAGTTATGAAGAATTTCTTTGATGTGAACTCAAATATATATGTACTTCGAAGAATGGTATCATAGTTATGAAAATAACATGAGATGATGGAGAATCATATTGGTGGGTCAAACAAAAAAGGAAAGAGGATCTAAATTCCCACATGTAGAAAATTTGGGATGAACAATCATGGGAATTATGTCAAATGTTCCATGGAAGGCATCATGTGTGCAATTGATGTCCAAAAATATCATGAATTCCAACGAAACATTAAAATTTCTACCAACATGATGGAGAAATGGATGTTACCTCCTATTAAACAACCTGATGTTCGACGAGTCAATAGTATGGGGAAAGAGAACTCTGAAAGTTAGCACACAAAACCATTAGCCCTTGATGGTAATCAGTGACATCAACTATTATAGCCAAATAAGTATGGGATTGATTATACCATAAATAATGCTAATTTAGAGTATAAAAATGAATTTTTATGAGGTAAGAATCTTATTTCATTAATAATCTTAAATGTTTCATTTTAATATGTTTTAAAAAATATCTAATATGATGAAGTAATTCTAGAGACGACTAAGTGAAGCAATAATACCATGAAGTTGAGATATATTTACAAAACCTATTATGAAAATCATTGCAACACAAGTACATTGCAGTTACTCAATCAGTGTATGTGGAAGAATTCTTCCAGTAAATCTCAAAATCCATCCGTTGTTGTAATTTAATGCAATATTGGTCATGGATTAGCTCTTGTTATATAGATCAAAAATAAAATTCAAAGAAAACTAAATCTAATTTCATATTTTGATGCTCCATATAATCTAGAATAAATTATTGGAATTTCATATATCTCATTTGAAAACCCTGTCAATGTTTTGTGTGTTGATTCCAAAGGAAGTGACCTACCATACTAATATGGTTGAGTCAAAGGGAGGTATCATTCCAGAAAAGATCCCCATTGTGAGGGAATATAGTGATGTATTTCTAAAAGAGTTATTCAGATTTCAAATACATCATGAGGTAGAGTTATCAATATAGAAAATAACATGGGCCACTAATATCTCAAAATACCTATATAAGATAGTCAAATAGAATTAGGAGAGTTAATGATGCTTCTGCAAGAGAATATTTATAGAGGGCTCATATGCACTAGTATGTTGATTGGGGTTATCTTGTGACGTTTTTATAGAAAATGGATGGATAATAATGACATAGTAATTATAATTAGTAACTCTACATGATCACCATAATGAACCAATATCCTCATCCAAGGATTGATAACTTCTTCAGACAGCTTTTTGTTGCACCGTATTTCTATTATATGGTTCTTAATTCATGATATAATTATCTGAAGCATAATATAGATGATATTTAGAAGAGTACTTTTCGTACAATGTATGGTCAATATGAATTCATATTGATTATGTTTATACATACTAATTTTCCATTAATATTCGTTGAGTCGATGAATACAGACATTATAGACTATATCGTTAATTTTTTGGTAAATTTTTTTGATGATAGTCTCATTTAAATCATGTGAAAGGAAGAATGTGAAGATACTATACAGTTATTTTTGTTATATTATGGATGGATAAAATTTTGTAAATTTTAGAATGTGTGATTTAAAATGGGGATGGTAACATACCTTGGACACATAATCAAAAGTGATGGAATATCTATTGAAACTTCCTAAAAATGAAATTAATTAATGGATGAAACCCAGTACTATAACAAAAATACATAGTTTTATACACTAATCATGTACTAATAATGCTATTTGTGAGGTTTATCAAGGTTTTATATCTCACTAAATAGGTTAACATAGAATGGGGTATGGATTAAATATTGAGATGAATGTGAGTAATTATTAAAAAAGATCTAGAAGAGACAAATAAATACACTTATACTCACACTACCAATCCCTGGAGACGGTTTTCGGATATACATGGATGATTTAATGAAATAAAATGGTTGTGTAATCATATAAAATTATAAAGTGATAGCCTACGCCTCACGAAAGATAAAGATCCACTTGTATAACTACCTTTTTCTTGATCTTGAGTAATAATATATGAATTTCCCTCTAAATATTTTGTAGCACGACCCCTAAAGAGAAATGTGACATATATATTTTGATCAGAATATTCTAATGTATAAATTCCCAAATATGGAGATCAATAGAAGTAATTGAATATGGTTATAGTTTATCAATGACCATAATTTCTCTATTCAGTACCATCTAGGAAATGAGAACATGGTATATGATGCTCTCACTAGAAAAGAACATGCTACTTTATCCTTGATGAGGATTAAGAAAGACCTTATCTTCTCTGAAATGCAATGTTTGTATTTGGAAATCATAATGGCTACAAATAAAACATTACATTCCTAAATCATTTCCCAACCATCTATCATATATATGATCAAGGGTACCTAAAAGAATGATATAAAGGTACAAATAAAGGATAAAGAAGTAATAGAACTGACGCTAAATGAGATCCATATCAATGATGATGGTGTGATTCAGTTTGTAATGACTCTTCGTGGGACATCATCACCTTTTATAAATAATGATATATTGGATAATGAACAATGCTATCCATTATCTATCTATCCTAGAAGTACCATTATATATCATTATCATAGATATAGCTTCTATTGGGATAACATGAATGTGGAGATTTTAGAGTATATTTCATGGTACAAAGTACACCGGTAAGTAAATGTTGAGTAAATAAGTCCAAATTTACGATGAAAGAATTTCTTATATAATCATGGAAATGGAAAAATTTCAGATTGGACATTATCATTGGTCTCTTTAACAAATAAAAAGGAAACAATATAACGTGGCTTGTGGTCGGTCATCGAACTGAGGATTCCCCAATTTTTACAATTCAAAAATATTTGTTTCTTGAAAAAATTTATGATAATTATATAATGGATGTGGTAAGGTTGCATGGGATTCCACTTTCAATAATCTATGATCATGATCAATGTTTCAACTCTAAAATCAATATAAGTATTCATCATGGATGTAGTATTGAATTGATTTTTATCTTGACCTATCAACAAAAAACTGATGGCTAATCTGAATGGATTATTCATATACGTGAGAACATTCTATGAGCCTAAAAAATGAAATTCAAAGGAGGTTGATATCATCATATACCATATGATGAGTTCTATTATAATAATAGATTCTACTCGAGTATTTAGATGGCTCTATATAACTACTTATATGGGATGTGATATAGAACCTCATCTTGTTATGATAATGAATGGGTTTGAATGGTACATGAACCTAAACATGTTTAGGTGATGACATAGAATGTTTGAGTGATCCATCAACATATTAATGATGGCCAAGTTCGAAAAAATATTTCTTTTTCATATATTAATGGGAATTTTAGTTTTACGTTGGGGATAATGTTTTCCTTTGAAAATTACCATGGATGAGAGACATGTCGTTCGGAAAAAATGAATGCTTATCCCAAGATAAATGTTCCCCTTTGACATCATTGACAAATAAGAGTCATGGTCTATCATCTTGCACGTCAATTGGGAATGCTTGAACTTCATTATGTGTTCCACATATCAATCTAAAGGTAGTACATACCTAACCGTCACATGTAATAAATAAACAGGTGGTACAACTGGAGAATGACCCATCATATAAACAGAATCTGGTGAAGATCGTAGACTGTAAAGACAATGTTATATGTTACAAGATAACTCACCTTGTAAAAGTGTCTTGAAAGAACCTAAAAATTGATGAGGGGACATGGGAACTAGAATAAACAATGAAAAAATGTTCCCTTACAAATTCCAATGTTATAATATGTGTAGAAATTTCATGGATTAAAATTATAAGGAAAAAATAATGCTATAGTCCAATGCTTATAAATGGTAATTGTATCTTGAAATAAATGTCTTTATTAATATACAGTATATAATTATACATAAATCACATAATCAAATATAAGAAATTATTTCATTAATAAATTTGTTTACATTAGATGGCTATGAAACCAATTAAAATGCCCAACATTATAAATGGACAAAAAAATATTGGAATGGAAAATTGGAATTTCCTCTGTCTACTAGAATAATCAACCCCATTTCAAATATTATATAAGAGGAATGAAATTTTACTAAAAAAAATAATTGTATAAAATGTATATAGATAACCATGAGTGTAATTGAGTTGATTAATGAAATTATTGAGTGGTATATATAGAAATTAATGTGAATGTTTGAATAGTAACCTCACTGTGGGAACTATAATTTTTACCCAAATTAAAAAACATTGTGGGATAAAAAATATTTATTATTATTTATATATGTAAATATAAATTTAATAATGCCTAAAAATAAATATCCTCAAAAAAAATCAATGAAAATATAAGTACATTTATTATAAGATGTATTTCAAAATATTATGTAAAAAATAATTACATTTATATTAAAAATTATAATTAACTATATTACAAATATATTTACTGAAAATTAATATAATTTTCCAATTCATCATTATTATATTTTTCAGGGTTAATTCTTGGATAATTTTTTTGACAAACATCAAATTTCCAGTGAATAGTATAAATACAAGTTTTCACATAACCGTGGTATCTTAAATTACAACATCAATGATGTAATTGTGACATAATACTTTATAGTACTTCAGGTTGTTCCATTATATTTTTAATTTCATAAATTATTCATTAAAAATTTATGAAAATAATTTTTAAATCTAAAAAAGTGGTTTCTAAAACATAAAATCAAAAATGATTCCACCAAAAAAAAAATTACATGTTTTCCACATTCCTATTCCATAAAAAACAAATTAGAAACATAAAGCTTATTTATATTCTTCAAAAATTAATATTTTATTTTTATACCATTTATTATTTTATAAATCCATTATTACATGATTTTACATTGTTTTAATATTTTATTCAATATGTTGTTCTAAAAATACACAAGTCATCAAGTATAAATAACATATCTCCCACACCTTGGAATATCACTCATACACAACATTATAAGGCCTAAAATATACCAAAATCCTTCCTATAATTATTTTTATAATCATCATGTATGTTATATAGTGATCCAACTCCAAACACCCTTTTATTATTTGTGTTTTACAAGAGAAGGTACGCTGAGGATTATGTAAGTTTCAATTAACTATTCTCTTTTTTCTTAATCCTTTTTTTATTCCTCAAAATTTAAGTAAAAATCTTACAATATTAATAGTGATATATGAGAAAATTATATTAATCATTTCATCCTAATTTATGTTTCATATTTATTAGATAAATATAAAAATGACATTTCTCTCTACTAAAAATGTCTCAACAAATGTATGTTAACCAGCTACAGAGATATTTCCATTCCAAAACATTTAAAATTTACTATGTATTGGTATTATGAATTTTCAATATTGTATAATACTTTTAACAAAACTTATTATAAGATTATATAATTTATATTACTCATGTAAAACAATTTCTAATAGAATTAGCAAAATAGAAACAAAACTGTATATTTTTATGGAAAACATGATATAGATGCACTTAAAAATCAACAAATAAAATTAAGTAATATAATTAAATTATTTAGATCAATAAATAGTTGAAAAAATTGAATAATACCCTTAAAAATATTTTTTAATAATCAAATTTTTTTATTCAGGAGGTAAAAATGACAAAATAAGATTGGATCTAAGGTAATGGGATTCAAAAAACCCAACTCTTTTACATTGGGTTATCACACATTCATAAAATATTGGGTATAAATATAGATATAATGTTCCATAAATATCGTTTCATTATTATTATATTCTATTTTATTGTATATAGATGCATTGATCAATTTTTTTGACCAATACATTGATTTTTCTAAAGAATTATTATTTCCAAATCACATCGTGACTCCTCTTGAGTTTTTTCTTCATAAATCAAGAATTCATAATATTATAAAAAAATATGTTATCCAATTTTTCATCGATTAATTCCTTGTTTATTCAAGAAATCATTATGAATGAATACTATTTCATTCGGTGAGTTAATTTTATACTACGAGTGTAACATTTTCTATGTGGAATACATGATTATATTAATATAATGATGTCACGGGTTGGCAAAAAATGATATAGCCCTCATAATCATTAATTAATGTGATGTATCTCCTAATATATTTTTCATTATGAATTAACATGATTTTATCATTTTTTTCAAAAATATGGTGTTATCATTATGAACATATGTTATTTGTGATCATAATTACAGATTTGTTCCAAACAATGTGTAGTAATTGACCACTAAGTCATGATGTTTCATTTTTATACATTTACACATTATATGCCTTTATCGGGTTTTTCTCTCATAATGTTAATAATGATAATATTATAATTTTTTATGAACATTATTATAATCACTCATATTATAATGATTTACATCCATTATTCATACATATATTACGGTTTTAGTTCACCTCTTTCATTGATGTATATAATCGAGTGACTACTTTTACAAAGGAGAGTGTGATACTTAAAATGATAATTAATAATATTCTTAATAAATTTTTATGTTTTATTATGTATATGTGATATATGGGTATAATTTTCCTAAGACAAAAAATATCATCTTTGCTTGAAATTGGAGGTACAGGTATTAATTTAATAAAAAATATAAAAAATAAAAATATTTCTATTATTTTTAGGTATTATGTTTTTATTTGTGGTATATCTCTCATGAAATAAGTGTATTATATTTGGTCCCAATTCATTGGGTTCTGAGTGATGAACAATGATCATCATTCGGCCCAAATGTTTTATAAATAATCAATATATGAATATAATAACACATCATGATGTGTTATGTAAACTATAATGGCAGGTTGTTTTGTTGGTGCGTCAAATAGTAGACCTCTATTTTTCAACTATGATTCATTTTTATGAGATGTTGATAATAGAAAAATTTGGATTTTTATTCACATGGTCATATCATTATGATTAAATTTAAGTGGTTTGATTTAATGACAAAACATTGAACATTTAATTATGAATGTGGATTAATATTTTTTTGAAGTGACTCACTTCTTCACTATCGACTGGCCATGTATTTTATCATCAATGGTGAGTCAATTAATTAATATGAAATATCTTCAATGATAGGAATTCTAATTCATTAGTGATTTAATCTAAGAACATATTACTGATTATTATGGGGATGAGGTTGAGACCATTGATTCCACTTTATTACGTCATATATAATTTGAGTATAATTAATTAATAGTTAAACAAATAGAGTTTATATTTAACATAAAGTATTGTACATTAATATATAAAAGAAACTAGATGTGTTCTCAGTACATTCAGATTAGTTCAATTGAGTATTTCATGTTCATTTTATTCAAATTATTTTGTTCTGCTAAATTTTTGTAACCATAAAATAAATTTAAATAAATATTTTACATATAAACTATAAAAAATTTATACATTTAATTTTACAGTTTCAATTCAAATCAAACAATACAAAATTGAAATATATTACTCAAAAGTTCCCATCTAAATTTATTTAACACAAAATAACCTTACACAAATGTAAGAAAAATTTATTAACCCAAAATTAACCAAATATTTTCAACTAAATGAAATAAGATATCATAAATCCAATGCAACAAATTAACATAACCAAAATACAATAAAATGAGAAAACTAGCTAACTAAAAACAATATATCCCAATAATCAACCAAATACCTTACCCCAAAATTCTCCAAATGACTAAACTCAAAAATAACATAACCTAAAAATGAACCAAATGACATCTCCCAGAAATGTAAAAGACCTAAATGAACTATGTTACATCGCATAGTTTATATATAGTATTGGAATCTTGAAATCTATGTCTTTACTAATATAATAAGTAGTTTTATTCATACAATAAAAAAAGAGCCTAAAAATATTTATTTCATTAATAAATACAGTGACATTAGTCGATTGGAAAAATAATTAAAATTATAAAATATAAAATTGGACAAAAATATAAAATATAAAAGATATAAAATGTTAATATGGATCCAAACAATATACAATAATAATAACCAACACTATCAACACAATTTAAATTAAAAAAAATATTATTAAATAAATAAACATTTTAGAAAAGGGGAATAATTTCTCAAGAGAAAAAGTGAGTTAAATATTGATATAATGGAGTGATATATATAGAATGTAATAAAAACATTGAGATTGGAACATGACCATAGGGATCATTATATTTACCAAAAACTAATAAATTGTAATTTAAATAATATTTATCATTGTTATTATTTTTAAATATAAATTTTATAATTCCAAAAATTAAAAAGAAAAATTCAATAACAAAAATAAAATATAAGAACAGTTATAATAAACAATGTTTTAAATTATTTTAAAGATATCATAATTTTTATATTAATAATTAAAAATACGTAATTTATAAATTTATTATTGAAAAATAGATAATAATTTTGAAATAATCAAGTAAAAATTATCCAATTGAGAATTTTTGTTAATTTTATAATGTATGTCAATTTTCAGTTGAATAGTATGAATAATATTTTTTACATAAACTATTTATCTTAAATTACATATTCATGATGTAATAATGTCCAAATCCAACTCAAAAATATTTTATTATCTATGAAATATTTAATTTCATAAATGAGTTAATAAAATTTTATGAACATACATTATAAACATAAAAAGAACCTTCCAAAATTTAAATTCAAAAGTGATTCATTAAAAATAAATTTCTATTAATAATGAAATATTGATTGATGAAACCCATTTATTTCCATGGGTAATTTCATAAGAATGATTGTGTCATGTTCTATTTGGCATGAATGATAATGTAAATATTATGATGCAATGGATGTGCCCATAATTATATAGCACTCCAATGCATTGTGAAATGTGATTCATCACATCAGATAATGTGTATTATGTGTGAACACGATGTTATATTTATTCACAATTATAATGTATTGATTATGCTCATATGATAGGTGTGAACATGATACGATGTTTTTTCACAATGATGTGGGGTATTTGACAATTGTAACTTTATGTTTCATTTTTATGCATTTCCACATTCCACCAATTTATAAAATGTATCCCTTAGGATGTTAATGATGATACGATGATAATTTCATAATGATTGGTTTTGTGATCATTCATTTTATATTGATTCATGTCCATTATTCATCCAATTACTATAATTTCATATGACCCTATTCGTTTTATTACATCCTCATTTGACTACATGTACTAACTATAATGTGATATTAATAAGTTAAAAAAGTTGATTTTAAATAATTATTTATGTTTTCCTATGTATAAATGAAGTAAGGTCCTAATATTACAAAGATATTAAATTTTAAAATCATGGAATATACTAATATTATTTGTGTTGTATGTTTCTTGTTTCCTTATTAGTAAATATTTAAATTTTAATTTGAAACTATATTCCTTCTGTGATAATTGTGTTATAGACTAAATTATTTATCCATGCATTCTTGACTTACAACATGTTCAACACTTTTCTATTTTAGAAGATGGTGGGAACTAGTATAAATAAGCTAATAACCCATTTAGGGTCAATGCAATGATTTTCTGAATGATATCACTAATTTCATGGGGGTCGAGTTCAAAACATCATGGAAATACTTTAACTGTTGTCGTTGGAAGTGAATAATAACCTGAACCACGTTGAATTTTTTTCTTCACCTTAGAATATAATTACCCCCTGATTCATTAATGAGATAACAACCACAAAAATTCAGTGGGTCATCCAATACACATTTCATTTATCATTTTTATGATGAATTGTTCAATTATGTGAGTTGACAAAAAAATTCCAAGAGGATTATATGAATTATATTTCGAGGGAAAACATTATGAAAATAATAATTACAAATATTTACCCCAAAATCTTCAAAAAAAAAATGTTATTTGAGAATGCATATTGTTGATGAAAAAGGAATTAGAATCATTCACATGTTGTAAGGAAAACATCACAAGGATTTAAAGATACACCTTGGTGGTTTTTAATAAAAAATCATATAAAAATAGAGAGGATATTTAGTGGTTTTAAATCAGACAATAAAAAACTATAGCTATCCAAGACTTTGAGAGTTATGAAGAATTTGTTTGATGTGAACTCAAATATATATGTACTTCGAAGAATGGTATCATAGTTATGAAAATAACATGAGATGATGGATAATCATATTGGTGGGTCAAACAAAAAAGGAAAGAAGATCTAAATTCCCACATGTAGAAAACATGGGACGAAAAATCATGGGAATTATGTCAAATGATCCATGGAAGGCATCATGTGTGGAATTGATGTCCAAAAATATCATGAATTACAAAGAAACATTAAAATTCCTACCAACATGATAGAGAAATGGATGTTACCTCCTATTAAACAACCTGATGTTCAACGAGTCAATAGTAAGGGGAAAGGGAACTCTGAATGTTAGCACACAAAACCATTAGCCCCTGATGCTAATCAGTGACATCAAATACTATAGCCAAATAAGTATGGGATTGATTCTACCATAAATAATGCTAATGTAGAGTATAAAAATGAATTTTTATGAGGTAAGAATCTTATTCCATTAATAATGTTAAATGTTTCATTTTAATATGTTTTAAAAAATATCTAATATGATGAAGTAATTCTAGAGATGACTAATTGAAGCAATAATACCATGACGTGGAGATATATTTTAAAAAAACTATTATGAAAATCATTGCAACACAAGTACATTGCAGTTACTCAATCAGTGTATGTGGAAGGATTCTTACAGTAAATCTCATAATCCATCCCTTGTTGTAATTTAATGCAATATTGGTCATGGATTAGCTCTTGTTATATAGATTGAAAATAAAATACAAAGAAAACTAAATCTAATTTCATATTTTGATGCTCCATATAATCCAGAATAAATTATTGGAATTTCATATATCTCATTTGAAAACCCTATCATTGTTTTGTGTGTTGTTTCCTAAGGATGTGACCTACCATACTAATATGGTTGAGTCAAAGGGAGGTATCATTCTAGAAAAGATTCCCATTGTGAGGGAATATAGTTATTTATTTCTAAAAGAGTTATTCATATTTCAAATACATCATGAGGTAGAGTTATAAATATAGAAAATAAAATGGGCCACTAATATCTCAAAATTCTTATACAAGATAGTCCAATAGAATTATGAGAGTTAATGATGCATCTGCAAGAGAATATTGATAGAGGGCTCATATGCCCTAGTATGTTGATTGGGGTTATCTTGTAACGTTTTCATAGAAAAGGGATGGATAATTATGACATAGTAATTATAATTAGTAACTCTACATGATCACTATAATGAACCAATATCCTCATCCAATGATTGATAACTTGTTCAGACAGCTTTTTGGTGCACAATATTTCTATTATATGGTTCTTTATTCATGATATAATTATCTGAAGCATAATATAGATGATATTTAGAAGAGTACATTTTGTATAATGTATGGTCAATATGAATTCATATTGATTCCGTTTAGACATACTAATTTTCCTTTAATATTCGTTGAGTCGATGAATACAGACATTATAGACTATATCGTTAATTTTTTGGTAAATTTTTTGTGACGATAGTCTCATTTAAATCATGTGAAAGGAAGAATGTGAAGATACTATACAGTTATTTTTGTTATATTATGGATGGATAAAATTTCTTAAATTTCAGAATGTGTGATTTAAAATGGGGATGGTAAAATTCCTTGGCCACATGATCAAAAGTGATGGAGTATCTGTTGAACCTTCCTAAAAATGAAATTAATTAATGGATGAAACCCACTACTATAACAAAAATACATAGTTTTCTACACTAATAATGTACTAATAAGCCTATTTGAGAGGTTTATCAAGGTTTTATATCCTACTAAATAGGTTAACATAGAATGGGGTATGGATTGAATAATGAGATGAATGTGAGAATTTATTAAAAAAGATCAAGAAGAGACAAATAAATACACTTATACTCACACTACCAATCCCTGAGGAAGGTTTTCGGATATTCATGGATGATTTAATGAAATAAAATGGTTGTGTAATCATATAATATTATAAAGTGATAGCCTACGCCTCACGACAGATAAAGATCAACTTGTATAACTACCTTTTTCTTGATCTCGAGTAATAATATATAAATTTCCCTCTAAATATTTTGTAGCACGACCACTAAAGAGAAAAGTGAGATATATATTTTGATCAGAATATTCTAATGTATAAATTCCCAAATATGGAGATCAATAGAAGTCATTGAATATGGTTATAGTTTATCAATGACCATAATTTCTCTATTCAGTACCATCTAGGAAATGATAACATGGTATATGCTGCTCTCACTAGAAAAGAACATGCTACTTTATACTTGATGAGGATTGAGAAAGACCTTATCTTCTCTGAAATGCAATGTTTGTATTTGGAAATCATAATGGCTAGAAATAAAACATTACATTCCTAAATCATTTCCCAACCATCTATCATATATATGATCAAGGGTACCTAAAATGATGATATAATGGTACAGATATAGGATAAAGAAGTAATAGAACCGATGCTAAATGAGTTCCATATCAATGATGACGGTGTGATTCAGTTTGTAATGATTCTTCGTGGGACATAATCACCTTTTATAAATAATGATATATTGGATAATGAACAATTCTATCCATTATCTATCTATCCTACAAGTACCATCATATATCATTATCTTAGATATAACATCTATTGGGATAACATGAATTCGGAGATTTTAGTGTATATTTCATGGTACAAAGTACACCGGTAAGTTAATGTTGAGTAAATAAGTCCAAATTGACGATGAAAGAATTTATTATATAATCATGGAAATGGAAAAATTTCAGACTGGACATTATCATTGGTCTCTTTAACAAATAAAAAGGAAACAATATAACGTGGCTTGTGGTCGGTCATCAAACTGAGGATTCCCTAATTTTAACAATTCAAAAATATTTGTTTCTTGAAACAATTTATGATAATTATATAATGGATGGGGTAAGGTTGCATGGGCTTCCACTTTTGATAATCAATGATCATGATCAATGTTTCAACTCTAAATTCAGTATAAGTATTCATCATGGATGCAGTATTGAATTGAATTTTATCTTGACCTATCAACGCAAAACTGATGGCTAATCTGAATGGATTATTCATATACTAGAGAACATTCTATGAGCCTAAAAAATGAAATTCAAAAGTGGTTGATATCATCATATACCATATGATGAGTTCTCTTATAATAATAGATTCTACTCGAGTATTTAGATGGATCTATATAACAACTTATATGGGATGTGATATAGAACCTCATCTTGTTATGATAATGAATGGGTTTGAATGGTACATGAACCTAAACATGTTTAGGTGATGACAGAGAAGGTTTGAGTGATCCATCATCATATTAATGATGGCCAAGTTTGAAAAAATAGTTCATTTTTCATATATTATTGGGAATTTTAGTTTTACGTTGGGGATAAATTTTTCCTTTGAAAATAACCATGGATGAGAGACATGTCGTTTGGAAAAAATGAAAGCTTATCCCAAGATAAATTTTCCCCTTTGAGATCATTGACTAATAAGAGTCATGGTCTATCATCTTGCACGTCAATCGGGAATGCTTGAACTTCATTATGTGTTCCACATATCAATCTAAAGGTAGTACATACCTGACCATCACATGTAATAAATCAACAGGTGGTACAACTGGAGAATGACCCATCATATAAACAGAATCTGGTGATGATCATAGACTGTAAAGTCAATGTTACATGTTACAAGATAACTCACCTTGTAAAAGTGTCTTGAAAGAACCTAAAAAATGATGAGGTGACATGGGAACTAGAATAAACAATGGAAAAAATGTTCCCTTACAAATTCCAATGTTATAATATGTGTAGAAAT
The DNA here is from genome assembly GCA_963277665.1 of Viscum album. NCBI lineage: Eukaryota > Viridiplantae > Streptophyta > Magnoliopsida > Santalales > Viscaceae > Viscum > Viscum album. The sequence goes on along the minus strand of OY728133.1, from coordinate 1,635,502,335 downwards.
TTCAAGGATTAAAATTATAAGGAAAAAATAATGCGATAGTCCAATTCTTATAAATGGTAATTGTATCTTGAAATAAATGTTTTTATTAATATGCAGTATATAATTTTACATAAATCACATAATCAAACATAAGAAATTATTTCATTAATAAATTTTTTTACATTAGATTGCTATGAAACCAATTAAAATGCCCAACATTATAAATGGACAAAAAAATCAAGGAATGGAAAATTGGAATTTCCTCTGTCTACTAGAATAATCAACCCCATTTCAAATATTATATAAGAGGAATGATATTTTACTAAAAAGATAAATATTTGTATAAAATTTATATAGATAACCTTGAGAGTAATTAAGTTGATTAATGAAATTATTGAGTGGTATATATAGAAATCAATGTGAATGTTTGAATAGTAACCTCACTGTGGGAACTGTAATTTTAACCCAAATTAAAAAAAATTGTGGGCTAAAAAATATTTATTATTGTTTATATATGTAAATATAAATGTAATAATGCCTAAAAATAAATATCCTGAAAAAAAACTCGTTGAAAATATAAGTACATTTATTATAAGATGTATTTCAAAATATTATGTAAAAAATAATTACATTTATATTAAAAATTATAATTAACTATTTTACAAATATATTTACTGAAAATTAATATAATTTTCTAATTCATCATTATTATATTTTTGAGGGTTAATTCTTGGTTAATTTATTTGACAAACATAAAATTTCCAATGAATAATATAAATACAAGTTTTCACATAACCGTGGTATCTTAAATTACAACATCAATGATGTAATTGTGACATAATACTTTATAGTTCTTCAGGTTGTTCCATTATATTTTTAATTTCATAAATTATTCATTAGAAATTTATGAAAAAAGATTTAAATCTCAAAAAGTGGTTTCTAAAACATAAAATCAAAAATGATTCCACCAAATAGAAATTTCACATGTTTTCCACATTCCTATTCCATAAAAAAATTAGAAACATAAAGTGTATTTATATTCTTCAAAAATTAATATTTTATTTTTATACCATTTATTATTTTATAAATCCACTATTACATGATTTTACATTGTTTTGATATTTTATTCAATATGTTGTTCTAAAAATACACAAGTCATCGAGTATAAATAACATATCTCCCACACCTTGGAATATCACTCATACACAACATTATAAGGCCTAAAATATACCAAAATCCTTCCTATAAATATTTTTATAATCATCATGTATGTTACATAGTGATCCAACTCCAAACACCCTTTTATTATTTGTGTTTTACAAGAGAAGGTACGCTGAGGATTATGTAAGTTTCAATTAACTATTCTCTTTTTTCATAATCCATTTTTTATTCCTCAAAATTTAAATCAAAATCTTACAATATTAATAGTGGTATATGAGAAAATTATATTAATCATTTCATCCTAATTTATGTTTCATATTTATTAGATAAATATCAAAATGACCTTTCTCTCTACTGAAAATGTCTCAACAAATGTAAGTTAACCAGCTATAGAGATATTTCCTTTCCAAAACATTTAAAATTTAGTATGTATTGGTATTATGAATTTTCAATATTGTATAATACTTTTAACAACACTTATTATAATATTATATAATTTATATTACTCATGTATAACAATTTCTAATAGAATTAGCAATATAGAAACAAAACAGTATATTTTTATGGAAAACATGATATAGATGCACTTAAAAATCAACAAATAAAATTAAGAAATATAATTAAATTATTTAGATCAATAAATAGTTAAAAAAATTGAATAATACCCTTAAAAAATATTTTTTAATAATCAATTTTTTTATATTCAGGAGGTAAAAATGAAAAATTATGATTGGATATAAGGTAATGGGATTCAAAAAACCCAACTCTTTTACATTCGGTTATCACACATTCTTAAAATATTGGGTATAAATATAGATATAATGTTCCATAAATATCGTTTCATTATTATTATGTTCTATTTTATTGTATATAGATGCATTGATCAATTTTTTGACCAATACTTTGATTTTTCTAAATATTTATTATTTCCAAATCACATCATGACTCCTCTTGAGTTTTTTCTTCATAAATTAAGATTTCATAATATTATAGAAAATATGTTATCCAATTTTTCATCTAGTAATTCCATGTTTATTCAAGAAATCATTATGAATGAATACTATTTCATTCGGTGAGTTAATTTTTCACTATGAGTGTAACATTTTCTATGTGGCATACATGATTATATTAATATAATGATGTCACGGGTTGGCAAAAAATTATATAGCCCTCATAATCATTAATTAATGTGATGTATCTCCTAATATATTTTTCTTTATGAATAAACATGATTTTATCATTTTTTTTCAAAAATACGGTGTTATCATTAAGAACATATGTTATTTGTGATCATAATTACATATTTGTTCAAAACAATGTGTAGTAATTGACCACTAAGTCATGATGATTCATTTTTATACATTTCCACATTATATGCCTTTATCGGTTTTTTCTCTCATAATGTTAATAATGATAATATTATAATTTTTTATGAACATTATTATAATCACTCATATTATTATGATCCAAATCCCTTATTCATACATATATTATGGTTTTAGTTTACCCCTTTCATTGATGTATATAATCAGGTGACTACTTTTACAAAGGAGAGTGTGATACTTAAAATGATAATTAATAAAATTCTTAATAAATTTTTATGTTTTATTATGTATATGTGATATACGGTTATAATTTTCCTAAGACAACAACATGTTAGAATCTATATTATCACACTATTAGGATGTTTATCAAAAAAATGATGAAATGGCCATGTTAGAAAATTCAGGTCCACTATTAAATACAATATAATATACCATACTTTCTATCCCATAATTATCTGAATAATGTAACTCAAAAATTACATAACCTATAATTCAAAAATATGGCTTAACACAAAATGACCTTGAAAAAAATGAATCAAATAACATAACCTATAAGTAACAAAATAATGATAATCAAAAATTATTTAACCCAACAATGTTGCAAAGAGCTAAACATATGAATCCAAAATGTCCTGACCCAAGTTAATCACAATAACCTAATCCAAATTGAATAAGTATAACAAACTAGAAATTGAGAAATTGAATAAATGAATCAATTGAAAGTGATAAAATTTACAAACGACTAAAATAAACTAAATGGCCAGACCCCACATTGGCCTATCCCAAAACAAAAAACAATTTCATAACCCAAAATAACCAATTAACCATACATGATGTGAACCAATTGAGATAACAATGAAATGATAAGATCACCAAATGGAATGTCAAAAAATGATGTACCCCAATAATTATCCGAATGACTTAACCAAAATAATTCAAATGGCCTATATCAAAAATTATATACCCCTAAAATGAACCAAATGATTGAATCAAAAATGAACTAACCTCCAATGAAACAAATAAGCTATTCTAGAATGAAAAAAATTATTTAACTCAATTATGATTCACCCCTAGAGTAAATAAAACAAATTAAACCCCGTCAACCAAATTATTATCCCTCAAAATGATCCAAATTATCTAATTTGATCCAAAAATGACCAAATATTGATTAATAACTAACTCTAAAATAAACCAAAATTTGAAACTCATTAATGATGTAAATCACCTCACTATGTATGAATAAAAATACCATTAAAAATGTACCAAATGATCTAATTGATTGATCGATTGTCCAAATTTTCAAATAATAAAACCACAAAATTAATCAAATGAACAAAATAACCAAAAAATATACAAATTACGTAACATATAATAAATTGGAATAAAATTAACATATAAAAATATAACCATATCATAACAATTTTTTAAATAGTAATAATTATATTTAAATTATGTTATTAAATTATTATGTAATATATTATTAAATATATATATATATATTAATGCATTATATATAAAATTTTGAATAGACAATATTGAAGAGAATAATTGAAAATGGTCCATATGTGAGATAGATGGAATCCATCAATCGGTTCCCCTTGTGAGTGTACAATTTCATATATATATATATATAAATTAAAAACATATATCTTCACATAATGTATCATTTTTAAATTTTTATTAGGTTCCACCTTATATGGTGTAATTATTCTCCTCAAATAAAAGTTTAAATAGTCAGCATCCTACCAATTAGAGAGGAGTAGTAGAGATACTCATAGCAATGATCATATCCAACAAAACTCGGGCCCCTCTAAAGATAAAATATATAACACAGTATATTATCCTATAATTCTATTATAGCTATCAAGGTTTTTCATATGACCCAAATTTTCCCCAGCATTTTAATATGATCATCCCCCTCATATGACATTTCTTTATCAGATGATAACTCTATCAACACATCAATAGTTTCATTTTTAATAGACCTTAATACTGCAACATCCATTCCTTATTGCTACAATGTCATTGTGATTTTAGGTGTATACTCCATTGAAATCAAATATATCAACTTCACATCATATAGAGTAAAAATTTGACCTCAAGCATTACACATTTTACATATCATTTAAATCCTAGATATTTTTCAGATTCCAATGGTCTTCCTTGATCATGAATACGAATACAACCCTAGTAACCTTTTCAACATTAGTTATCAATTTTTATTATATTAATTTAATATTTTTATTTTACTCAAAATTAAATCTACCGCTATTAAGTGTTATAAACGTACTTTTGATCATGAAGTGTTGAACTAGTATACCCATTTGGTATTCATTTACAATAAATAAAATATAATGATTGAAAAAACTGGGATTGTATAAAGGTACTTTTTTAAATGATATAAAAAAATATTACTTCATTCTCCTGAAAATGAATCCTATACAAAACATGAGAAAAATATATTGTATAAGGGATGGGGTTAGATAGGGGCTCAAAAAAAATATATGCTTAAATTTTATATTATTAGTATCTTTATATGATTTTTTATATTCGTAGTATCTTCACTAATATTTTACTGATGGTGAATCTATGACGGTGAAATGACTAATGGTGTTATTTGTGATGTAGATAGAATATAATATTGAGTTATATAATGGATATATTTTTATATTTGGATCATATTTAGTGAGATTACCAACCTATTTTGATTGATTATTAACATAGTAAGATGAATATGATTGTTTACTAGATGAATTATGAGTTTGATGTACTATTAAAAATATGGTTTTTAAATAAACAATATATGATTTTGTATTAATACATCCTTGATTTTTATTTTGTTTTATTTTAAAATAATTATAAAAATGAAATAAAAAACAAGGATTTTATAATGTGTGTCCAAAAATTCTGTGAACTATTACTGTAAAGCGCAAGTAAAAAAAATGTATTTATCATATGTAATTGTGTTTTATTATGTCCAATAACAATGAAACATAAAAAATAAAACCTACAATAACTATACAATTCATTACCTAATGGAATGAAATATGGGTGAAATAAAATGAATAACATTAATAGAAGATGATTTTCACTAACATGAAAAATAACGAACCAAATAAATCAAAAGTAGACCACAAAATGTTTAAATTTATCATTTGTACTATACAAAGATTATAATTTCAAAATTGTTTAAAATTTTACCAATCAATTACAAGTTCAAATCATTGTTAATCGAGATGAATATATTAAAAATGATTGCTTTCCAAAATTGAAACATAATATAAATGATATTTTATTGATTTACGAACCAAAACAACATCATTGTTTTGACCTTATTTTTTCATACATTAATATCATATCTTTTAGGATGAATATTAATTACATTACCTAGAAACATGATTGAAAATTATAAATCTATAATTCCTTTGGATTTTAGATAAAAAATCATCTTATTTGTTGAAATATCATCAATATATTTCATAAATATCATACAATAAATTAATCTTCTTATATATACCCTACATTAAACAATTCATCATAAAACGTTGATGGGAAATATATGGAAGTCTAGTCTCTTGTTCACTATAAGGGAAATTAATGTAGATAAGTATGAATAACATGTTTAGAAGGGTATGTGAACATTATCATAACATTTTCAAATAATACCTCGTATATCATAGATTATAAACATGATCTATGGTATACACATTGGAATTTTATATGATATGATTCATAGCGGGATAAAAGAACATGATCCATGTGAGAATGATAACACTGACAGAAGTCAGAGATTATTGGTCATTACATATTCATTCAAAATATTATTTCAAATATACTCACTAATAAATAAATAAAATTATTGGATTTTATTGACGACCTAGGAACCTTCTTAGAACATGGGATAAACTCATGTGTTCATTAATTGAATCATAGTAATACCTCCCATGCACTTTCTTTACGGACAGAGTAAACTTATCGTGTACCACTTTTAGGATATGGATAACATCTCATGTATAGTCTTTTGGGCATGGCATAACCTCCCAGATACACTTCGATCTCAAATATCATTATTCATATTAGAACCCATGAAATTAAATAGATTTCACAGTCTTTTATTTAAAACATAACATGTGTAAAATAAATTGGTCCATAATCATGACATTATAAAAACCAGATGGAAAAATTAAGGGGGTTTCCAAAAAATTCTATCATTTTATAAACCATGTAAAAAATAAGTGGTTTCAAAAAGAATTATACCATTGTATAAACCGAGGAAAAATAAGTTGGTTATATTAAAATTGTATCACAATATAACCCATTGTTGGGAAACATGTTGTATAAACATCATGACGTCACAAACATATAAAATTCAAAATAATATTAATAATGGTATCCTTGGATCACAAACCTAATAAATCATAAGTACAATCAAATGATGTCATTGTAGTTCACGAATTATCTATAAATATAAATCACTTTGAATGTTTCTTGAGAAAGATAACCTTTATATTGAAATCAATTTAAATAAAACATAATAGTATAATTTGAAAATATTTTATTTTAAATTAAAATTCAAAACACGTAAAGTAATATTCAAATAAATTAATGTTCATGATAGTGGTAAATTCTTTTCATCTGATACATGTTAATATAATATTTCATTTAGATTATTGATAAAAGTAAAAGGGGTATTATTGGAAAATTATGTAGTAATTTTTATTATATTTTAAGGATATTGAAAATAGGGGAAATATTATTTGATAATTAATTTTTTGAATTTTGAAACATTTTTAACTGAAAAATTTTGAAAACTAATTTTTGGGAGAAGTAGTTTTTTCAAACTAATAGTGAAATAATGATGAATTTTTTAACGATAATTTTGATGTCTTGAGTACATAATGTGAGGAAAATGTTTAGAAAATTATTATATAGAAAAAACTATAGGATAATAACACCTTTGCTTATATATATATATATATTTAAATAGTAGAATCAAAATTGTATACAATCTAGATAAATGATGTGATTGTATAATAAAACTCTTACCACATTTGTATCTATGAATCATAATCTGTATAAAACAATACAACAAAACAATACTTATAATATCACAAAAATGATGATATTCAAGACATAACATGTCAAATGGGTATTATATACACCACATAGAATATGATAGGTGAAAACATAATTTAGGTCTCCAAGAAAGAAATTGGAGACAAAATCCCTTATCACATTAATAATATTTGAACCAAAACAACATAATATTGAGAAACACAAATATAAATGTAAATACCATAAATTTAATAAATATAATTATAAAATACATTAATTTTATTATACTCACCATATAAAATAAATTGGTGTTTAAAATGTCATGTGTCTAATAGAAAATACAAGGGAGACACATATACCTTACCGCTTTTAAAATATTTTTAATCTGTATACCAAATAAAAAAACATTAAATAAAACAATAAATATCATGAATATAAGTATTTTAATGATATATAATGTCAAATGGGCATCACATACATTAAAAATAAATAAATAAGTTGTGAATTTCTATATGTCTCCCCCAAATAAATGTGATACTAAAAATCACGTACTGTATGCATTGTCTTCCATTATACAAGATATATCTTAATTTAAAATGAGTATAATAATATTATAAATACATTAAATGATCATTAATATAAATATCATACAATATACAATTTTACTTGGACCTTTTAGTACCCATTTATTAAAGACTCCTTGTTAGAGTACGTTTTGGGTAATAAATGCTCTGTTTTTTCATGTATATATTTGTTTGTTATTTTTGGTCCTCAAAAATAGTTCATGGATAATTAATCTCCATAATTATAACAATTATATAAATATAATATATATTCATTATAAATGTAAATATATTTATCTACAAAATACTGATATTGACAATAGAATACATCATTTAGGTGAAATTTGGTGGTGTGTACGCCGAAATGTTGTTTCTATTTTCCTATCAAAATAAAAGGAATAAATGTAAATAATATATAATAACTAAGTATTCATTACTATATAATATATATCAGATTATTTCATTAGTAAAATCATTAGTACCTACAATGTACATCATGAATGAATCTCATCACTTCATGGAGAGGTAGTGCATCGTACACACTTACAACGATATTTTATTCCCATTAAATGGAAATTATTAAGGAATGTGGAATAGAATGAGTCCAGAAACATGAAAATATCTTATATATCATATATAAAAAATATATAAATAATTTTATTGATACATGATAGTTATTTATGGAAAATTAAATGACATAAATTCATGGGGACGTAGTCTATCGTACATGTGAAGAATGATTTGTAACCCAAATAAAGGAAAATGATATGTTTTTTTCTCATAACATTAATATTAAAAATTTCATTATATTTAATTTAATTATGTTGTTATATAATCATGGAATAATTAATATTTCATTAAGTGTAGGAAGAAATAAAATAAAATTTTCAATAAGTGCCATTACTTCTTCTTCCGAAAATTTCTTTTGGTTTGCAAAAAAATTCCTTCCTGGTTAATATTTATGTCCAAAATTAAACTTGTAGTATGAGATGACTGATAAACAGAATTTATGGGGTATTTTATTGGTTGAAATAATATATTTTTCATTTTTAACTCGGATATGATAGGTAGAGTCCTTGTATATGTGAGTTGAGTGGTAGAGTTATATTTTATGAAAAAAGTTGTACCAAAATGATTCAATTGTAACAGTTCATAAGATTCCAAAAATATAGATAATACAATATATAAGGTCTATATTTTTCCATGAAAATTTTTTTGTTCATTTTTTTTCCTTTTAAACCCAAATCATTTTAGTTTAACCCCTCCCTCCCCCCCCCCCCCTCAGTAAACCCAATTTGACATTAACCTCGTTAAATGATTTTAACTATTTTGACTACAATTTGTGTTAAAAAATATAATATAACCTTACTATACTATATGAATTTTTATTTTAAAAAAATATAATCAATGATTCAATATTTCATTCAAATAATTTGAAAAATGTAATTTAACATTAATCCAAAAAATGTGACTATAATGTGGGTGTTTAAATAGAAAATGTTAAATCATTAAAATCATTTTTCAAAAACTAAATATGAAAATGAAAAAGTAACCTAAAATAGAATAATATATATATTTAACTAATCTAATGGTTATATTAAATCCATAGGAAGATATATTTTTTGTTTTTAACATTATTAATTGAAATGACAATTCTTAATAAAAACATGTCTTTTTCAATATTCATCCAAAGATTTATTTCTTCATAAAAATATAAATAATTCACCCTATGATTTTATATTAAAATATTATTTCTAAATTAAACGCTATTATATAAAATAAAATATAAATGTGTGAAAAAGTAATTTTAAAATAAATTCAATTAAGAAACCAAAAATTATTTTTAGTTATGTATAATTTCATGAATTAAATAAGATTTATCATTATCTATAGTCTAAAAACAAAAAATATGAATGTAAAAAAATTTATTGAATAAAAAATATGTATATTTCATTAAAATAATTCAACAAAAGCAATTTGTTTAATTGATTTATATAAATAAATATATCATGCATAAAAAAATTTAGAAAAAAGATTCACATTATTATCAAAATGTTTTTATTTTCATTTCAAATTAATAAAACATCAATGAAAAAATTATATATATATTTTTAAACCATATACATAAATAATTAATTTAATCCTATACATACTCTACACTATAATGACATATTCATAAATATCATATTAAATACTAATTCGTAATAGTAATAATGTATTCTTTAAATTCAGTGTTACGTGTAACACATAAAAAATGAAGTTTTCATGTAACAGAAGATAACCATGTGTTTTTTTAATGTAATATAAACTCATTGATTAGTGTAATGAAAATATATAATGGATTAATTTTCTTTTAAAATATGTATTTCATAAAATAGAGATTTTTTACATACTACCCCCTTAAAATCAAGGTTTTTTTTAAATTATTCACTTTTTACCAATAAATGAGGATACATTTTCTCATTACATCATATAGTTCCCACAATCCTTTCTCAAGATTGTGGTTTTGGAAAAATAATTTAATAGTTGAGTGGTATTATTTAATAGAAATTTTATTATGAAACATAATCTAAACCATGTTTTCCTTTTAATAAATACCATGCTTCAACGGTATGACCTATGAGTTTAGTGGTCCTGAAGGATTGGGTATATACTTCTCCATGATAGTTACATTGAGAAAATAATGAACCTGATAATCATTTGTTTGATGAACCTATTGATATGTTACTATATTTATATGATCTTGTATTTCTTATGGATAGATATACTGAGGGAATAGTTTTCCCTTATTTCTTCAATGGAGAAATTCGTAGAAAAACCTGCTCACCATCTTAAAATTCTAGATTGCATTAAAAATTATCACAATAAAATTAATATAAACATTTTACTACTATTAAATGTTATTGAATGACTCTAATTTTATTTTTTCTCACCGTCTCACGCATGTCCCATTATATTTTTCATACAGTTTCATTCTAGTTTGTTGGTGTTGTACACTTATTTCCCTAATGTGATTCAAAAAGAGATATATAAATTATTTAATGTTATATATCATTGAGGGAAACATTAACTAGATTAAGATGTTAATCCCAACCACAATTGAAATCAATATAATATGATCTTTGAATATCATCTAGGGTTTGAGTTTTTCTCATAGACTGGCCTTGTTTTTAAAATGACATGACGTTCTAGTACTTCTCTATGTTTCAAAAAATTTCAAATAACATCAATAAAATTTGATCTAAACATTTAATCATTGTGAGATAAAATTGAAATTTCAACTTCATGAAACCTTAATAATTTATTATGTGTATTCTGGAAATCATATCCACATAATTAAATTATTTGATGGAAACAAAGACTGATTACTTCTTAAGGTGATGGACAAAAAACATAATTAACTGAATATCAATGATATAATAAACCCTAGTGTATAGTGGTAAATTTAATAATATTTTTACAAAGTATAAATTAATTCTTACTAATATAACAATATCATCAAATTATATACAATACCATAGAGTTGTGTTGTAATAAATATCACATGAAATATCTTTACTATTGTTAATATCCCATTAAATAAATCCTCAAATGATGTGTCAATAAATTTTTACATATATTCAACAATGGAATTATAATCCTATAATGGTATCCAAAACACTAATTTTCATCTTACATAGAGTCATTTACACATCAATAATATAATTCACCTATTATTCCACCAAAAAGATCTTATCTAATATAATAATATTTGGTTCATCCTTATCCTGATAGAATATCAAAAATGATTTAATAATTCTATAATCTATATAGATTTATATAATCAATACTCAAATTCACATTTAATTTATTAAATCATGAATAATAATATTTTCTTATGGATAATTCATAAAAAATATATAATTATATTACCTACTAGATAATATAATGCATGTGTTACCTAACTATCATGATTCAAATCAACCATCGTTGTAACATCCCTGGAAAATAGTGAATATTACTTTTTCATATTTTTTAATATTTGTGAATAAAATATTATTATTACTTTAAAGGGGATGAAATGTTCGATGGCATACCCAACATGCAACAGCGAGTTTCTTTGAAGTTTTATGTTGCACGCTAATAATATAATAATATTATTTCAAATGGTAGTTAACACGTAACCGTTGTATTGGTGTAAATGAATATAAATAACAAATATATGATTATATATGTTAGTTAAATGTTTCTACATTTATCGAATAAAAGATAAAGGCTTTAAATAAGAAAAGAATTCAATTTTAAACAAGAATACTCTAATATTCACTAAAAGGTCGATTTATCACCTTTTGATGGAAACCCCTCCTTAAATATAGTTTTGGTCACTCTTATGCATTCTTTTGGAACAAATAAAATCTTTCCTTAGAATGGGATCATCAAAATTTACCTTGTGTATGTTTTTGTTATTATTCCGATAAAATTAATTTTTTATGAATAGTGAAAATGTTGTATTTCAATTCAATCCTACCTTTTAATCTAATTTATTTAGATTATTACATTATCTTTTTAATTGCTTTTAATATGAAATTATAATATATTTTTACCATTTAATCTAATGGTAGACTTTTCAATTAATTTCACATTGAAATTGAACATAAACAAATGTCAGTCTTTTGATATAAATTGTTTTTTATTAACATGCTATTTGTTTTGACAATAGAAGTTAATTATTAAATTAATTAATTCTACTTAAATTCTTTTAATGAGGTAATATAGGAATCATTTTTTAATTTTTAATATCGAAAATAACTTAGGGTGAATTTTTGGTATTTTTCTGAAAAAATTCAAATTTTGATGAATAGTGAAACCACTAAGTGGTAGTCCAGCAAACTGATTTTTCATTTAAATGAAAGTTTTCCACTTATGTGTTTTGAATTTTAAAAATTGGACATACATGGTTGTCATTAGTATGTAAAATGCAGTTCAATTTGATGAAAATATTTTTTCAGTGAATAGTAACATTTTTTATTAATCGCGATTAGATGTAATTAGTGTAATTTAAGGTAAAAATGATGTTATTATAATATGAAAACACCATGAAACTTGTCCTAACGCTATTTAATGTGTCATGGACGACCCTTAAAACCCATGGGTCTATTTGGGGGACCCAATGGAACCACTTTTCTGGGATAATGACATTAATGCCTTTTTTTAAAAGTAAAAGTAAAAATGACACAAACATGTATTGTTTTAAAAAACAATTTTACATGTGGTTATACAAGTATGATTTTTGACTATAAATAATCATTAGAAATATAAAAATATTTCTTAAATCATGTTACTTTTTTTTATAATTATTAGACATTAAATATATTAATTTATTTATGACATCATGATGATGCAATGATTACCTCAAAAATGAACGGATTAAATAAAATGAAAAAATAATGTGAAATCTAAGACATACACTTGACCAAAAACTATTGTATGATTATATTTAGAACCCTTATCACCTTATACTCGAAATAAATCTTTGTGGGACCTCAAAAATCCGAAAAGACATTTCATAATAATATAACTTTCATTACTTTACCAGAGTACCCCTCCTATCCTCTTAAAAAAGGCCCCCACATCTACCCCTTTACACACACCTCTGAAGCCTTTGTCTCGGCCTTCCCTTGCCCATTTCATCTCTCCATATCCCTCTCCTCATTCAAGAAGACTCACTTTGGACATAATTCTTTCCAAGGAAGCCTTTGGTCTCAAATCAAAAAGTGTAACTCTTTTAAAGGTAATGCATTCTCTATTGATCATTTGTTTTATTTTTCTTCTTCAACCCAATAAACTCTTTTTATTTGATTATTTTGTAACAAAAACAGTATATTATATATACTAGGATGTTTTTATTAGATGTATTTGAGCTACACTTATACACACCTTTATGTAATGGTTAATGATCATACTGTTTCAGTGGATGGCGAATTTCTGCCTCACGAAACGATGATTGTTTAATATTCTTCTATCACCTTTCCCGGTGGCCATTATGATGTCAATGTATTTATATATGATATATATTGTGTTTATGTTTTCCTTATACTTCTGTATTTCTCATTTATGCCATGTCTTTATGGATTCCATTATGAGAAAACACGATATCTTCATTTTAGGAAGTTCGGACTACCCCCCCCCCCTCAAAGTGATTTGATTCGTTAATGCCATTTGTGGGAAATATTAAGGATAGAGTTAATGATTTTATATATGATATTATACTGTAATTATAATATAACTATGTACCATAATGTTTTAATTTCATTAAAGTATGAAATAGAAATGAATGTAGTGTTCATGCATACGTACGGATTACCGTCTCCATGAACGGTGTCTTTCATTTCTCATGTCCAAATGTTATGTACTATTATATATACTTATTCACAATGAATATATATGATATAAATTACATATAAATGATTAATATCATTCTGAAATCATAATATATATATATATATATCTCTCTGAATTGCACTGTGTTGCATTTGTTGTCTTAGAATGAATGGATGTCAAGGAATGTCAAGATGTGAATGACAAAGGATGTGATGGTGTTGGTGAGGAAAGGAGAATGGCCATGGTACTAAGATGCATGTTAGTTAGGAGATTCACTAAGTGACAAAGGATTTTGTGGTTGAAACATTCTCTATGAATATCAGACGATTGTAGAGCTGTTCTTAATGTTCCAATACTTGTATCAAGGTGATACTAAGTGACAACACTTGAAGAATGATGATGGCACATCATTATATCTGACAATTGTTGAGCTGATCTTTAAGTTTATAGAACTTGTATCCTGATGATACAAAGTCACAACAATGTTAGAAGACCATGCATTGTATTGACAATGCATGAGGAGATGAAAGGAGAACCATCCACTACTTCTAAGTGGATGAAGTGAGCTGAAGAAATCCATGCACTATCACTTAGTGCATGAGAATTAGAAGAAGATCCAATTGATCTCTGATTAGATCAATGAAGCACATTGAAGAATTTAAGTGATTCAGGAGTTCGGTTGAAGAAGAAAAACCATCGGGAATTCCATTCCTAAGTAATGATTAAATGTTGAGGACATTTGTGGAATTCTTAAGAAGAAGAGAAGAGAAGAAATGAAGAAGGGAGAAGTGGCATTTGGCATATTACACTTGGTACTTTGTTTTTATACAAAGTTACTTAGTTTTTTACACTAGCAAAAAATTAGCCACCAAGGGCCAGCCTTAAGGGTTCAACCCAAGGCACATGTGGGACTAGGTCACCACGCCCAAGGGGATCTGATGGGGCCAGCCCGAGAGAGGCCGAGGCCGTGTATAAGCCCCGAGGCCACGTGGTGATGAAGCCCGCGCAGCGTGAGCGTGAGGAGCATGCCCGAGGATGCATAGTGGGCGCCAGTGGCGCGCCCGAGTGGCAGGGGTGGGCGCAAGAGCGCGCCCGCTAAGAGAACTCGGTGCGGGGTGGCACTGAGAGGGGAGAAGTTCAACTGAGCGGCTCTAGGCAGCGCTTGGTTGATATGCCGCGAGAAAACCGGGCGAGGAATCGATGTGGGACATGGTAATTTTACCGGGATCTAATCCTGGCCATCTGAGCAATCGCGTGCTTGATCAGGGCCGTCCGATGCATACGTCACGAGATGTTATAATCTCAGTCGTCGGCCTTCATTAATCGCCAGATCTGATGGCTGAAAGATCGTCTCCATCCTTGAGCTCGCCCGAAGCCACCTGCGAGCCGCCGCTGAACCAGAGGCATCCCGACGACAGTTCTTGAGCTCCCGGCCACCATTTCCGAAGCCGAAGGCTCCATTGAGTTCGTCTGGACCTACTGAACACATCCATGCATGAAAATGAGTTTTCATGCAACGAGAGGAATATTTCGGTCGAAGCCGATGCAAATCGAAGGTGCGAGGCGTTGAAGAATTCGTGCTATGCATGGATTGGATTAGACGAAGGTCGTGCATGCGTTCTATGTCACCTGCACATAGAGGAAATTAAAAATGAGAACGCGCAGAGAACCGAGGAGAAAGTTCAATATTTAAAAAAATCACGAAGATCCGAATATTTCGGGGATTTGAGATTTATCTCACATGGAAGATATGAGGCATATCTGCCTATAAAAAGAGAGGCCGAGACCTCATTGTTGCTTGCTGATACGCTGAATTTTTGAAGACCCGTGAGTGCACTCTCTACCTCACGAAGATCTGCCCTGCGCGCACCACTTGTGCGGCAGCATCCCGAATCCATTTTTGGCTTTGCGAAGTCCCTTGCGCGCTACTTCTTTGCACGACAAGAAGAAGGAGGAGAAGCCCGGAGCCACCCCTTGGCTCTGTGAGGTTCCTTTCGCCCACACTTGCACGAATGAAGAAGGAGATCCCCTGCGTGCCTATCTTGTGTGACAGGAAGATCCCGAGTCGCTTGAATTTGCGCACTCGAGGATTGGCACCCTCTCTGCCTGCACCCTTGCGCGGCAGGAGGAAGACCCCGCGGGTGTTGCACTTGCGCGCCCCGCGGCAGGAGGAGCTTGCGTGCCCGAGGGCTTGCGCGACACGCGACTGCCCCTTGCACCAAGGCACTTGTGCGGCCTTTGTTCCTTGTGCAATTGTGTGCCATGACCCTTGTGGCTTGCGCGACCCACGGCCAGTGGCACCTTGCCTGGTGAGGCAGTGGAGAAGATCCTTGCTTGTGACCCTACGCGGAAGTGGAGGTGTTGGTATTCGGGTGTGAGCAAGAGGAGGAAGACCTGAGGCCATGTGTGTTCAAAAAGAACAACACCAAGTGGTGTGTGCCAAGTGAAGTGGAAGACCACACATTGTGTTTGTGTAAGAATTGAATAAGACATAGCCTTGGTTGTGCATTTGAACAAAGAAGAACACACTTTATGTGTGTTCATTTGAAGAGGTCGAGGGTTGTGACTAGTGTGTGCAAAGTGTGTACACACTAAGAAGAAGAGGAGGCACCCCACACCAAAGAAGAACATACATTCAAGTGTGTGTATACAAATTGAATTAAGTGTGTGAAGGAAGTTGAGAAGTGGTGTGTGTGATAAACCGAATTACACCCTTTGTGGGTTTATTGCACCAAGAGAAAAGGAAGAGAAGAGTGCATGCATGCATGCATGCACATGCACACGTGAACAATTCTGAATCAACTTGTGTGCAATTTGAGTTGACCAAGACAGAAAGTTCTTGAAGAGTTTGAGAAGGCCTTGCAGTCAGTGCATGAAGATGCAGAGTTGCCATGCACTCAGTGCATGAAGTGAGACTGAGCCAGACTGAAGTGAAAGATATTGTTTGTCTGTGTTTGCAGTAGATTGAGAAGAGCCTGATCAAGTGAGGTGATCAGAAGTTGCTGAGCAAGACAAACAGACCTTTCAGAGGCTGTTGAAGATTCTTGAAGAGAAGAGCCAGGTCATCATTAGAAGAAGGAGATAAATCCTGAGCAAGATGAGAAGACCTGATCAACTCAAGTGATCAGAGGTAGATTGCAAGGCCAGTAGCCTTTATCCCAGGCTGCTGAAGATACTTGAAGAGCTGAACAAGAAGAAGAGCTACTCGTGTTACTCGAGCAGCTAGGAGAAGCCCCATGTGAGACTCAAGGTGGAGGAAGTCTTCAGTGGGATTCTGGAGCAGGCCAGTGGGACTCTGGTAACACTGTGGGACGTAGTATAAAGACCCTCCTGTGGGACTCAGGAGAGGTGCAGTGGGACTCTGCACCGACCATTGTAATACTAACAGATTATAATGGGAGAAACCATGTTGGGGGGTAGACCAACATGGAAAGGACGTAGGCCTTTGGTGACGAACCTTGTAAATCCTTGTGTCCTGTGCCTTTTCATTACTGCATTATCCAGGAAAGGTTGAGAGATACAAGAAGAGTGGATCGAGGCTTTAACCAGCCATAGAGGTTTAATTGATAAGGAATCAATTAGTAATTTTTTTTAAGGGATAACTGATTCACCCCCTCCCCCTCTCAGTGATTCACACTGAACTGGGCACTACAATTGGTATTAGAGGAGATGTTACCTCTAAAAGTTCCAAGGGAGTCTTTATAAAGTACAGATTTGAGGAAATTAACGACCAACCTCAAATGGAGATATTTGCCAAGACTCAGAAAAATAGAAAGAAGAAACAGGCCAAGAAGATGAAGAAGAAGATTGATGCTGAGAGAGAAACACCTGACAATTCCTTTTATCACTCTTCTGATGAAGCCTGTCCTAGCTGTGATGATGATGGAAGAATCAATGATCTTCTAAATGCAATCAAATATCTTTGGAAGACAGTCCCCAAGGACGTGGAAATGTGTATAGCTACAGGCATCCTTGATCTTCAAGAAGAAAAATTACAGCTAGAAGAAGAAGCCAATGCAATGGAAGATCAATTGGAAAAAAGGGTTGGCATAACCAACACTCTCAGAAAGCTGGTGAAGGCTAAAGATGAAACAGTATCTCTTTGCAATGATTGATATGAAGACACTACTGAGGAATTGCAAAGAAGCCTTTCTGAGAGAGAATTATTTAACATAATGGTCAAAGATGTTTTCCATTCACTGGAAAAGAGGCACAAAGTGTCATTGAATGTCAGAGATACTCAACTCGAAGAAAAGGTCAAATTGGTGAAGGAGCTGGACAATTCATTGCAAGAATTGAAGAAGGTGCATGAACACCAGATGAAACAACTGGTGGAGAATTGGGAAGGAAAGCTAAGAACTGTTGAGATTGAGAAGATCTCCCTCAACATGAAATTCTTAGAAGTAGAGGTGATATTGAAAAATCTACAATCACCCAAAGCTGAATCCTCCCAGTCAGCTAAAAGAAGAAATGTTTCCACTCAAGTGAGCTTTGAGAAGGATGATTCTAAGAGAAATACATCCTCTAATAAAAGGGTAACATATTCTAAAAAGAAGGTACCATCCATCCCATCTTGTACTCTTTCTTCTAAAAAGGTTTCTACTAAAAGTGCAGGATGGAAGAATAATTCCAAACAAGTATGGATGAAGACAATGAATAAAGAGAGCTCTCTTGAAACAACACAACAAGTCAAGAAAAGTACCCTACAATCAGAAGGGATGAAGAGGTCAAGATTTGTGGGTTAGTGTTGGTGTTGTAATAAGTATGGGCACTGTGCAAAGGATTGTTGGTACAATCCACTGAATGTCAAAGCACAAAGGAAGCCAATTCCAAGGGGGAGAAAGCTAGAAGAAAAGAAGCAGCATCCACAGGTCCAGAGACATCTGTTTACTGCAAATAGATTTGGATTACTTGACAACATCTGGGATGATTGAAAAAGTGGTCAAAGAGATACATGTTAATCTACAACTGTATCCAGAGCTAAAAAGAAGAGAAGATCACTGAACCTGGCTAAAATGGAATCCTTGGGAAGCAAGAAAAAAGTTGAAAATGCTCCCAAGAAGAGATTGAGAAATGAAGAGAAGTCCTTGGATTCTAAATCCAAGAAGGGTGAGTCATCCAGAAGGACCACCAAGAAGAAGTGATTCTACGGTGGAAAGAATGGTCATTCCATGGATCTTTGTAAAGAAGCCATGAAATTCAATAGAAGCCAAATGGACTCAAACAGACAATCAATCCAGAAGAAGCAGAAGGGATTGATTGAAAATAAGTTGCCTAAGAAAGGTAGCTTAACAACATCAAAAGAACCATGTGGAATTTCCAACACTGAGGCCACTCTTCCAAGTGATTTACTAGTCATATGGCCGAATCAGTTGCAACATGCCAGAGAACTGCAAAGAGATGAAGATGAAGCTCTGGCAACTGCTAAAGCAAAAGGGAAAAAGATTATTTCACATGAAGATGGGTTTAGATCCACACAAGCACAAACATCAATGAAGATAAAAGGTGCAAGTGTGAAGAATGGTAAAAATGGGACATCTCGGTTGAGAGAATCTTCTCAACCTTGTTGTTCACATTGATGGACCAAGGAGGTTCCATCTTATTCCCTAATCACTTGTATCTACATGTGCTAACACTGCATGGAATTGAAGATGATGATCATTCTCAACTGGAGGATGGTTTGGAATGAATGGAGTGCACCCCTTGAGGGGGAGCCAATCTGGAGAAGATGGGATACTGAGATTAATAACATCTTATGAAGAATGAAGGTATTCCAATCATACTTTCATCCCTTGATTCTTAATTTCATTCATCATGTCAATTAAGGGGGAGTATTGATTGAAGGAAAATGATGAAACGGGAAGGTTTATCTTTGCACCTGAACTTTCTAATGAGTTTTGTGAAGTATGTGCAGGATTTAGCAATTCATTGTTATATCTGAAAAATTTCAAGCCCCTTGAAGCATGATCTCTCATGTATAGTGAAATGTGGACAGCATTGAAAAATCTTGGTTATATCACTCTTGTTTTCTACACTGGGTTAGCCCAAGTAGACTTAGAGTTGATTTACTAAAGGTTCATTGCTAAAGAGAACATGTGACATCATCCCTCTCTCAGTGTTTTTCAAGAAAATACTTTTCAAAGGGAGGAAGGGATATTTTTGAAGAGAACCACACCACACCTTTGCATTTGATTTCCAATAAGGGGGAGAAAAGATTGGGCACACATATTGACCCATTCATATGTGCTGAAGTTGTGATATTGACAACAAATACAAAGGGGGAGATTGAAGTGCACTGTGTTGCATTTGTTGTCAATGAGGCATGTTGTTGTCTTAGAATGAATGGATGTCAAGGAATCTCAAGATGTGAATGACAAAGGATGTGATGGTGTTGGTGGGGAAAGGAGAATGGCCATGGTACTAAGATGCATGTCACTTAGGAGATTCACTAAGTGACAAAGGATGTTGTGGTTGAAACATTCTCTATGAATATCAGACGATTGTAGAGTTGTTCTTAATGTTCCAATACTTGTATCAAGGTGATAATAAGTGACAACACTTGAAGAATGATGATGGAGCATCATTATATCTGACGATTGTCGAGCTGATCTTTAAGTTCATAGAACTTGTATCCTGATGATACAAAGTCAAAACAATGTTAGAAGACCATGCATTGTATTGACAATGCATGAGGAGATGAAAAGAGAACCATCCACTACTTCTAAGTGAATGAAGTGAGCTGAAGAAGTCCATGCACTATCACTTAGTGCATGAGAATTAGAAGAAGATCCAATTGATCTCTGATTAGATCAATGAAGTACATTGAAGAATTTAAGTGATCCAGGAGTTCGGTTGAAGAAGAAGAACCTTCGGGAATTCCATTCCTATGTAATGATTAAATGTTGAGGACATTTGTGGAATTCTTAAGAAGAAGAGAAGAGAAGAAATGAAGAAGGGAGAAGTGGAATTTGGCATATTACATGTGGTACTTTGTTTTTATACAAAGTTACTTAGTGTTTTACACTATCAAAAAATCATCCACCAAGGGCCAGCCTTAAGGGTTCAACCCCAGGCACATGTGGGACTAGGTCACCACGCCCAAGGGGATCCCATGGGGCCAGCCCGAGAGAGGCCGGGGCCGTGTATAAGCCCCGAGGCCACGAGGTGATGAAACCCGCTCAGCGTGAGCGCGAGGAGCGCGCCCGTGGATGCATAGTGGGCACCAGTGGCGCGCCCGAGTGGCAGGGGTGGGCGCAAGAGTGCGCCCGCTAAGAGAACTCGGTGCGGGGCGGCACCGAGAGGGGAGAAGTTCAACTGAGCGGCTCTAGGTAGCGCTTGGTTGATAAGACGTGAGAAAACCGGGCGAGGAATCGATGTGGGACACGGTAATTTTACCGGGATCTAATCCTGGCCGTTCGAGCGATCGCACGCGTGATTAGGGACATCCGATACATACGCAGCAAGATGTTATAATCTCAGCCGTCCCCCTAAATTTAGCACCAGATCTGATGGCTGAATGTTCGTCTCCTTCCTTGAGCTCGCCCGAAGCCACTCGCGAGCCGCCGCTGAACTAGAGGCATCCCGACGACAGTTCTTGAGCTTCCGGCCACCATTTCCGAAGCCTAAGGCTCCATTGAGTTCTTCTGGACCTACTGAACACATCCATGCATGAAAATGAGTTTGCATGCAACGAGAGGAATATTTCGTTCGAAGCCGAAGCAAACCGAAGGTGCGAGTCGTTGAACAATTCGTGCTATGAATGGATTGGATTAGACGAAGGTTGTGCATGCGTTCTAAGTCGCATGCACGTAGAGGAAATTAAAAATGAGAACCCGCGGAGAACCGAGGAGAAAGTTCAAGATTTAAAAAAATCTTGAAGATCCGAATATTTTGGGGATTTGAGATTTATCTCACACGGAATATATGAGGCATCTCTGCCTATAAAAAGAGGGGCCGAGACCTCATTGTTGCTTGCTGATGCGCTGAATTTTTGAAGACCCGTGAGTGCACTCTCTGCCTCGCGAAGATCTGCCCTGGGCGCACCACTTGCGCGGCAGCAGCCCGAAGCCAATTTTGGCTTCGCGAAGACCCTTGCGCGCTACTTCTTTGCGCGACAAGAAGAAGGAGGAGAAGCCCTGAGCCACCCCTTGGCTCCGTGAGGTTCCTTTCACGCACACTTGCGCGAAAGAAGAAGGAGGTCCCCTGCACGCCTATCTTGCGCGACAGGAAGATCCTGAGCCGCTTGAATTTGCACGCTCGAGGATTGGCACCCTCTCTGCCCGCACCCGTGCATGGCAGGAGGAAGACCCCGCGGGTGTTGCACTTGTGCGCCCCGCGGCAGGAGGAGCTTGCGCGCCTGAGGGCTTGTGTGACCCGCGACTGCCCCTTGCACCAAGGAACTTGCGCGGCCTTGGTGCCTTGTGAAATTGTGTGCCATGCCCCTTGTGGCTTGCGCGACCCACGGCCAGTGGCACCTTGCGCGGTGAGGCAGTGGAGAAGATCCTTGCTTGTGACCCTACGCGGAAGTGGAGGTGTTGGTATTCGGGTGTGAGCAAGAGGAGGAAGACCCGAGGCCATGTGTGTGCACAAAGAACAACACCAAGTGGTGTGTGCCAAGTGAAGTGGAAGACCACACTTTGTGTGTGTGTAAGAATTGAATAATCCATAGCCTTGGTTTTTCATTTGAACAAAGAAGAAGACACTTTAAGTGTGTGCATTTTAAGAGGCCGAGGGTTGTTACTAGTGTGTGCAATGTGTATACACGCTAAGAAGAAGAGGAGGCACCCCACACCAAAGAAGAACATACATTCAAGTGTGTGTATACAAATTGAATTAACTGTGTGAAGGAAGTTGAGAAGTGGTGTGTGTGATAAACTGAATTACACCAATTGTGGGTTTATTGCACCAAGAGAAAAGGAAGAGGAGAGTGCATGCATGCATGCATGCACATGCACACGTGAACAAGTCTGAATCTGCTTGTGTGCAATTTGAGTTGACCAAGACTGAAAGTTCTTGAAGAGTTTGAGAAGGCCATCCAGTCAGTGCATGAATATGCAGATTTTCCATGCACTCATTGCATGAAGTTTGACTGAGCCAGACTGAAGTGAAAGATATTGTTTGTCTGAGTTTGCAGTAGATTGAGAAGAGCCTGATCAAGTGAAGTGATCAGAAGTTGTTGAGCAATACCAACAGACCTTTCAGAGGCTGTTGAAGATTCTTGAAGAGAAGAGACATGTCATCCTTAGAAGAAGGAGATAAATCCTGAGCAAGACGAGAAGACCTGATCAACTCAAGTGATCAGAGGTAGAGAGCAAGGACATCAGCCTTTATCCCAGGCTGCTGAAGATACTTGAAGAGCTGAACAAGAAGAAGAGCTACTCGTGTGACTCGAGCAGATAGGAGAATCCCCCTGTGAGACTCAGGGTGGAGGAAGTCATCAGTGGGATTCTGGAGAAGGCAAGTGGGTCTCTGGTAACACTGTGGGACGCAGTATAAAGACCCTCCTATGGGACTCAGGAGAGGTGCAGTGGGACTCTGCACCGACCATTGTAATACTAACATATTATAATGGGAGAAACCATGTTGGGGGGTAGAACCAACATGGCAAGGACGTAGGCCTTTGCTGCCGAACCTTGTAAATCCTTGTGTCCTGTGCCTTTTCATTATTGCATTATCCGGGAAAGGTTTAGAGATACAAGAAGAGTGGATCGAGGCTTTAACCAGCCATAGAGGTTTAATTGATAAGGAATCAATTAGTAACAAAGTTTTAAGGGCTCACTAATTCACCCCCTCCCCCTCTCAGTGATTCACACTGATCTGGGCACTACAATCTCAATTATTTTAATTCCATTACTATAACAAAGAAATGGAATTATCGTTCATGCGTACATAGGGATTACCATCTCCATGAATGGTGCATTTCATTTATTACCTCTAAATGATTATGTAATATTATAAATGCGTGTATATACTGGATATATATGATATCTAAATCATTAATATCATTCTATAGATAATGGATATATGACTAAATGAAAAACATGTAAGTGTAAGAAGTCCATTTTGGACATAAGAACCAAATATCGACAAAACGAACGTTGTTAACTTAAATAATTACATAGTGTTCATAACATAGTAATAAGAGATATAAAAACAATAATGAACTTAAAAAAGGATTTTAAGAAAGTATAAATTAACTCAAGTTAATTATTAAGTAGATTAAAGAATGATCGAGTCAAGTCGGACACAGGGTAAGGGATCCTGCCTCTCTCGTTCTTTCTATGTACTTCTTTTAAGTCACTTACATTAAGCTCATCTTTATTTATGTTGTGGGATGTTCTTATAAATTCTTCTTACTTAACTTTTAATGTTCATATGATGAGATATCCTATTTGATCTCATCAATCCATTTTTTTATGTTTTATGTTGTGCCATTAGGCAACCGAATTTTCATATGGGGATTTTTCATCTCACTTTTATTTCCATGAGATTCATGCTACATTTTCAACTATTTTATTTTTGTGGTGTATGTAAATTCTATTACTATTCTATTTATGTAATATATTCTAATTTATGGGTATTTAAATCTTCATTTTATGACCCTTTTTTCATGGGGTGTACGTTTTGAAAGTTACCCAAATCGGTAAGGGATCCTTTCATCCCCTATTTTTAAAGGACTTCATTTTTTATGTCTTTTAATTTACCTTTTATTATGTTGGGATATGTTAATATATGTCTATATTGCTGTAAATTATATTTCCATGTGATGAGATACCTTTCTTATCTCTCATAGTGTCATCTTATGAATTTTATAATGACCCCATCAGGCTGTCGAATTTCTGTAAGGGAACATCTTTACCCAATTACAATTCTTTGGGTTAAACATCTAATTATTGATTATGTCATACTATGAATATGAGTGAATGATACCTTATTGTTTTACACATAATATGCACTTATATTGGGTGTATTTTTGTCGCACATAATTTCATAATTGATTTATCCTTAATATAAGGATACCGACTTTGTATGGGACTTCGTCTCAATCTCCTTCAATTGAGGAATATTTGGTTTTATACACATCTTTCTTTTATATGGTGTATAAACCACATTTAATTTTATGTTTATTCAAAAGTAATCTTTTCTATTAAGTGTTTTACTAAATGACACAAAAAAGGTATATTCTTTTAATGTACGCAGTGACAATGTCCTTTCCGTAGCCGCGGGTATTATTTGAACTTTGGCTTCCTTTATAAGTTGCAATGTTTTTTTAAAAGAAAATAAATACCATATACTCTTTTATGTATTTTGGTATTGAAAATTGTTTTGAAATTTTTTTTATTATATCAATGTGTTTTGATATCTTGTGATTGTAATGTGGAAATGTTATGTTTCCTTTATTCATGTTTACTGTGATACAATTATGTTTTGGTTCTTGGGAATTGTTTATGAAGAAGGGTGGTTCTGTGATAAACTAAGGGTTGGTGATCCCATGATATCTCTCCAATTAATTTGGTAATTCTATGTAGTTAAACGTTAAGGTTTCTCCGAAGATATTTAAGGGAATATAATGTGATGGGTATTCCATACGTAACCAAGAGGGTTACTCTCTATGTAAGAATGTTATGAATGCCTCACGTTACATTTATTTATTATGATTTCTATGAGTTATTCATGAATCCTATGATTTCATGAGGTATTTTAAACTACTTATGTTTTATGAATAAATTATTATTTCATTGATTATTATGTATTCATGGACTAACATTTTCATTCTGTGTCGTTATAACCCTTACTGAGCTTTTTGTGCTCATCCCTAGTTTTTGAAATGTCTTTCACAGTACATAAATTGTAATAGGGTCAAGGATGGGATCAAGTAAGTGTCATGCTTTCTAAAACATGGAACTAGACATGACTCTTTTATTCAAGAGTTTTTATCTTGTGATAAAATGGAAACTTAGTATATGTATCTACTTTATAATCTTTTCAGAAGTAATAGTTATGATCTAATTCTAAAAAACTCTAAACCTGAAAAGATCATCAATGTGAATTATTCATTTAATTAAATATTAATTATTTTTTATGTTCGGGGCCTTATAGTTGGTATTAGAGGTCGGTTTAGATAACTTTAGAGGTTAGGGTATTCTTTAAGCACAAGTGACATTATAATAATGGATAGAAGGAGTCATGATTTTAGATAAAGGTAATGGGTTTAAAATAACATGAATAATTATATCATAGTAATTACCATCCTCATGAGATTTTATATGATGATTTTACTGATATATTCACACTTACCTTTTTGGATTTATTAAATGGATTGATCTATCAGGCTCCAAAGTGACATTGGGTTTGAAGGAAACTATGGTGGGGATTCAATGAGGAATCTCATGGTTATTCAAAAGGAACTATCAAAGAGTCATGATTAACCACTTGAACCATGTTGAGTTCTATAATGCTTCATGTATGAGAGAACCAACTTGATGTGTATGATCAGTTAATAATTATAAAGGTAACCATTAGTGTTTATATGGTCCTTAGTTTTGAAGTAATTATGGGTTACTATATGTTGTGATAGAAAATGAAAGGAATGAGATAAATATGAGTATAAAATACGTTATGGTTATTTCGATGATTTATCTATTTTTAGAAAATGTTTTAAGAATTATATAGTTTTGGAAAATGGACAACACGCAGACCATTTGACAACCTGTCAAGTCGGACAAAGCTACGGGAATTGAACCCACAACCAAAGTGCAACTGGTATTTATCACCTACCACTAGACTAGGTGAATTCCCTAGTTAGTTTCACTAATTCTATTTAGTTAGATGATTTTATGAATCAAGAGTAAGTTGATTTTGGGATATATATGGAAATGATTAACCTAGCATATAGGATATGTGATTATGCTAATTACTTTTCAATACGAGACTTTAAAAGAAGATGATGTTATTTTGGAGATAAATGTTATGATTTATCTTGAAAGGCTATTTGATTAAAACATTCAATGATTTCAGTTTCATTCATAGTTTGGAGACTTTTATGGACAATTTTTTATTGAATGGTCTTTGTTGAACATTGGGTTTTGTTGGAAAAACAGTGGAGATTAAGAATATATTTTCTTTTTATAAAGGATTATCCTTTTGGGGGATTATCTGATCATGTACTAAACGTTTTGGTTTTTTTAGTTGAGAACTAAAGACAAGGGAAATATATGGTTCTCATTTGTGGATTAGATGATTCATAAAAATTTGATTATAGCACTCTTTATGTGAATAAGTCTTCTTACTCATCTTTTGGAGAAAATATGAGTTTCTGTAAGAAATCAAGTAAGAGTTGAAAGTCAACATGACAAGTAAGTTTGTTTCGTTATGTATTAGTTATCATCATAAATAAATTCTTCAAGGAAATGTAACTTAAAACAAAAATGTTGTCTATTAACTTTTCCTACTGGAGAATCCAATACCGTTTAACCCATCACAAGTTTGTGATTTTCTTATTGTTAACTTTCTCCTAATCATGTTTTCTATTACTCTTCCTCAGAACATGACCCTTTGTTTTTTCTTCCATATCCATATTTTCATGGATCCTAGTATATGTTGTCTCGGGCGACCTTTGTAATTCTCTTAATTTCTTTTAATGTGATAGTTTACTTGATTCTTTTACTAATGTGGGACTTTCAATGAAGTTTCTAAGCCCAAAAATTAAAATTATGAGGACGCAATTCCAAAAAGTGGGGAAGGATGTAACATCCCGGGAAAATAAAGAATAGTACTTTTTTATATTTATTAATATAAGTGAATAAAATATTAATATTACATTAAAGGGGATTCTATGTTAGATTGTGTACCCAATACGCAATAGCGAGTTTCTTTGATGTTTTACATTGCATGCTATTAATATAATAATATTAGTTCAAATGGTATTTAACAAGTAACCATTGTATTGGCGGGAATGAATATAAATATCTAATATATGATTATATATGTTTGTTAAATGTTTCTACATTTATTGAATAAATGATAGAGACTTAAAATAAGATAAGAATTCAATTTTAAACATGAATACTCTAATATTCACTTAAAGGTCAATTTATCGCCTTTCAATGGCAAACCATATTTAAATATAGTTTTGGTCACTATTATGAATTATTTTGAAAAAATAAAATCTTTCCTAAGAATAGGAACATCAAAATTTACCTTGTGTATGTTTTTGTTATTTTTCCGATATAGTTCAATTTTTTATGAAGAGTGAAAATGTTGTATTTCAATTAAAAACCTCTTATTAATCTTATTTATTTATATTATTACATTATCTTTTGAATTTGTTTTAATGTGAAATTAAAATATATTTTTACCATTTAATCCAATGGTGGACTTTGCAATTAATTTTACCTTGAAATTGGACATAAACAAATGTCAATCTTTTAATATAAAATGTTTCTTAAGAACACGCTATTTGTTTTGAAAACGGGAGTTAATTAATCAATTAATTAATTATACTTATATTCTTCTAATTGGGTATAATAGACATTATTTTTGAATTTGGAATATAGAATATTACTTAGGGTGAATTTTTTATTTTTTTCTGAAAAACTACAATTTTTTTATGAATAGTCAAACCACTAAGTGGTAGTCAAGCAAACAAATTTTTTGTTTAAATGAAAGTTTACCAATTATGTGTTTTGAATTTAGAAAATCCGACATACATGGTTGTCATTAGTATGTAAAATTTGGTTAAATGGGATGAAAATAATTTTTTGGTGAATAGTAACTTTTTTTTATTGATCGCGATTAGAGTTAATTAGTATAATTTAAGGTAAACACGATGTTATTATAATATTAAAACACCATGAAACTTGTCCTAACTATATTGGATGTGTCATGGCAGACCATTACAACCCATGGAACAATTTAGGGGACCTCATGAAGCCACATTCATGGGAAAATGACATTAATTACTTTTTCTAAAGTAAAAGTAAAAATAACACAAACATGTATAGTTTTACTAAAACAAGTTTTCATGGGTTTATACAAGTATGAATTTTTAATATAAATAATCATTAAATAGCTAAAAATATTTCCTATATCATGGTAATTTTTAATAATTTTTAGACAATAAATAAATTTATTTATTTATGACATCATAATGATGCAATGAATACCTCATAAATGAACGATTTAAATAAAATGAAAAGATAATTTGAAATCTATAACAAACACTTTCCCAAAGACTATTTAATGAGTATATTTCGAACCCTTATCACCTTATCCCCAAAATATTTCTTTATGGGACCTCAAAAATCCAAAAAGGCATTTCATAATAATATAACTTTCATTACTTTCCAGGAGTGCCACTCCCCTCCTCTTATAAAAGGCACCCTCCTCTACCTCATTACACACAATTCTCAAGCCTTTGGCTCAGCCAAACTCTTCCCATTTCATCTCTCCATATCCCTATCCTCATCCTAGATGCCTCACTTTTGGCATAATCTTTTTCAAGGAAGCCTTTTTGATCAAATCAAAAAGAGTTACTCTTTTAAAGTTAATGTTTTCTCTAATGTTCATCTATTTTATTTTACTTCTCCAACCCCCTAAACTCTTTTTATTCCATTATTTTGTAACAAAACCAGTATCTTCAATATAAAAGGATGTTGTTATGAGATGTATTCGAGCTACACTTACACACACCTACATCTAATGGTTAATGAACATACTGTTTCTATGGATGGTGAATTTCTGTCTCATGAAACGATGATTATTCAATATTCTTCTAACCCCATTCATGGTGGCCATTATGATGTCACTATTTTTATATAAGATATATATTGTGTTTATGTTTTCTTTATTCTTCTTTATTTTTCATTTATGCCATATCTTTATAGATTCCATTGTGGGAAAACGCGATATCATCATTTTAGTAAGCTCGGACTACCGCCTCTCAAAGAGATTTGATTCATTAATGACATATGTGGGACATATTAAGGATGGAGTTAATGATTTTATATATTATATTATAATGATATTATAAAATACCTATGTACCATTATGTTTTAATTCCATTAATGTATGAAATATAAATGAAATTTTTATTCATGCGTACGTACGTATTACCGTCTCCATGAACGATGCCTTTCATTTCTCATGTCCAAATGTCATGTACTATTATATGTACATATTCATAATGGATATATATGATATATATTACATCTAAATGATGAATGTTGTTCTGGAATAATATATATATATATCTCAATTATTTTAATTCCATAAATATGACAAAGAAATGGAAGTAGTGTCCTTGCGTACGTACGGCTTGCCGTCTCCATGAACGGTGCATTTCATTTATTACCTCTAAATGATTATGTAATATTATAAATGCATGTATATACTGGTTATAGATGATATCTAAATCATGAATATCATTTATAGATAATGGATATTTGACTAAATGAACAACATGTAAGTGTAAGAAGTCCATTTTGGACTTAAGAACCCAATATCGATGAAACGAACGTTATTAACATATATAATTACATATTGTTCATAACACTGTAATAAGTGATATAAACGGAATAATGAACTTGATAAAGTTTCTTAAGAAAGTAGAAATTAACTCATGTTTAATATTCATGAGATTAAAGAAAGATCGAGTCATGTTCGACATAGGTTAAGGGATCCTACATCTCTTTCTTTTTAAGTACTCTATTTTATGTCACTTACATTAAGATCCTATTTATTTATGTTTGGTGATGTTCTTTTTAATTGCCTGATGCTTGTTACCTAGATTTGGTGCATTATATTATCACATTGGCATGATTACAAGGAATCAAGTCTCGAAGGACCGATCAGTTTACCAGTCTTGGAAAATATATTACATACATGAATGTTACATTGCACTTTAAGACATAGAAAACAACATAAATATTATTTATGAATGCAATTATTCCCATGGATTTACCCTGCATATCATTCACAATACACTTCTTGAAATCCTGGGAAAAATAAAACATAGAAAGGGGTGTGCTCAAATGCTCAGTAAGTGTATGCAATACAGCGGAAGCTTTCATAAATAAGCATAATCATTAAAGGATTTGAATAACTAAAAAAGCCTTTAAACATGATTTCAGCATAATATGGAAAAAATAAAATGAAAAAATGACATTTACTTATTCACATAGATATTCTACTAGTCGAATAATTAAATGAAATATCACTAACCACTTTAATAATGATGGAATGCATAATGCCAAACTATCATAACCACATAGCCAAGGCCTCGTGCCAAGTCTACAAATAAGATTTTGTCAACACATCGTTCCAAGACACTATTTTGTCTTATGAGACCTACCAATGCATTGAGGGGATATAGCAGGCTCCACCCGTCACTTATTAAGTCCAATGTATTCCTCATATGATCAGATTTAAACATGACATAAACATCTGTATTAAAACTAGCATACGAAATGTCAATACTTTCTTCATAATCCAAGAATTGTATAAAAATAACACATCCACATCAATCAAACAACAAAACCTTAAATAGAATATGGGAGTTTTGTATCATAAGAAATCCCCATCAAGTAAGCTTAAATTTCATCAAATAATGTTGACATAGATGAAATCAAAACTATTTTAGAGAAAATAACTCGTTATGAAATCGTTAAAAAGTCAAATAATTATAAAATAATACATTTACATTGAAAATATTCTTATAAGATTGTAAGGGAAGCTTTGACATAGTTATAATGGCGGAAAATAGCTGCACCCGCCGTATAAGTTAAAAAAATACATTCTTACCTTATATTTGTCTGAAAGGTAAAAAAGTACTTTGTTTGGAAAACGACAGAATGATTCCACTCAAAAAAATATAAGGGTATAAATTACATTAACCCATTTTTTATTAAAGAGTAATTTTTTTTGAAATACATATTTAAGTAACATGGATGTGGATGATAATGAGGTCATAGTAGATAAATACTTATAAAGAACCTCGGATAAGGAAGAGATTGTGAAGTAAACCCTTACCTTGTAATTTTCCTTAGTACATGTTATGTTAACCTCCTGTATAATATTTAACACATTTTTATTAAATTATATAATAATCATATATATTAATATGATATCATATATGATCTTTTAATATAGCATTATTAATAATATTTTAGTATTATAATTGTTTCGGGTGATAACCGATTCGTTCTCCTTATATGTGTGGTTACGTAAGACATGTTGTAATGAATAGGTTGAATATTCATCATATTAAAAATTATATTAAGTCTATAAACATTATTTTGAACCATTAAATTTGAATAATACTTGAATGGATACGATGGAGAATGAATCACGTTCATGAAGACGGTAGTCCGTACGTACGCACGAACGCTAATTCCATTTCATTTTTCATTTTAAAAAATTAAAAATTAAATGATACATAGGTATACTATTATTCCAGTATAATATAATGTTATATATATGATAATTAAGTTAATTAACACCAGCCTTTATACATTCCATGTATGGTATGACCGAGTCATATCACTTTGAGGAGGCGGTAGTCCGCACTTCCTCAAATGAAATTATCGTATACATATACAACATGAAATGAATAATGTTATGATAAAAAATGGAATTACAGAAACTTATATATAAAATAAATATCATAAATATCATATTTAATTATAGTTCCATCATAATGGTCACCATGAAAGGTGGTAAGATTTAATTGAACAATCATTGTTTCGTGTGGCGTTAGTTTTCCATCCACAGAAACATTATGTTCTTTATCCATTAGATAAAGGTGTGTGTAAGTGTAGTTATAATCCTTCTTATAACAACATCCTAGTATATTTAGGATACTGGTGTTTTTATAAAATAAAGGAAATAAAAAGAGTTTAGGGGTTGGAGAAGAAAAATAAAAGAAAACAATTTAAGAAAAACGGTTACCTTTAATTTGGGTAACTGACTTTGGTTTGAACCAAAAGTCTTCATGAAGTCGCTTCTGCCTAAGGTTAGGCTTCAAGGTAGAGAAGAGTGAAGTACGGATATTAGTTGGGAAGATTTTTGTTGAGAAAAATTACATAAGAGGTGTGAGGAATTTTTTAGAAGTGGTCTCCATTTATTAAAGAGAGGAGGGCCTCTATAAGAAAGAGTGAAAATATTATTTTATAATATAATGATATTCGATTTCTAATAGAGAAAATATAATTATAGTCAAAGATAAGATGCCTCATGGTCAAAATATAATCATCCAATAATAATTGGACAGGGTTTGAATCAAATTTTAATCATTATAATCTTATTTATTTAAATCATTTACTAATGAGATAAATACTACATCATTATTGTGCAATAAATAATTTAATTTATATTATTTCTAAAAATTATAACAAAAATACCATGATATAGGAAATATATTTATATTTCTAATGAATATTTATAATCAAAAATACAACATATATAATCTTATGTAAAAATTGTTTTCTAAAATATAAAAGCTTGTGGCTTTTTGTGTTTATTTTAACTTAATTAATATAAAATCTCTCTACCACCTAAAAGAGGCTTTATGGGGTCCCAAAATCGTCCCAAGGATGTCCATGTTCGGATATGTGTCCACCAATAAGGATAGGACACGTTTTAGGTTATTGTAATATTATTATAATATAATTTTGTAACACTTATTTACCGGATATACCCATTAACCATGGTAAATAAAATATTTACCGATGAAATTATTCAAAGTGTGTAAAAAAAAGATACCTATTTACTCAATTTGGACTCCCTGATTCCAAATATGGAATCCATTTTTACAAATTCAAAACACAAGAGTGGCATAAATTATTTTAAAATTAATTCCCGTTGTCAAAACAAAAAGCTTGTTTTTAAGATATCATAACTATCAAAATATTTACACTTGTTTATGTTCGGTTTAATTGTAAAATTCTGTCCAATGACCGAAATTTTATTAAATGGTAAAAATTTATTCTAAATATACTTTATTACCACTCAATTTCATAATTTATCACTGTTTATTATTTTGATTAAAAAAATAGTTTTTAATTAAAATTTAGTAATTTTCACTATTCATCAAAATATAAAATTTATCCGAAATGTACCAAAAATTCACCCTAGGATAATTTCGATACTCTGAATTCAAAAATAAAGTACATTTTGACTAATAATGTTTATAAAATTTCAAAAAAAGTTATTACTATTCATAACGGCTAGTTTAATTAGTTGTGGTGTGTGTTAGAACTCGAAGTTGTGTATAACACACGCTACTGTACTATTCAATGGAAAGCATACCGTGGAAGCATGGTGTGTTACATTGTAAATTATTGATGTCCCCATTCTTATGAATAAATTTATTTAGTCAAATTGTATATATAAATGTTTAAAAAATTGGATTTAAAAAGCGTTAACTATTAAAAGTTGAAAAAAGTGCATTTTTGAAAAATACTTCTTTTCTCTAAAAAAATGAATTTGTTCTAAAAATTTTTATAAGAAGATCATAATATGTATTATAAAATTATAACGATTATATAAAGTTCTATATTTAGTTAATATTATTCATAACCTCTTTTTAACGGCCTGTTTGGTAAGTCATGGTGCGCTTGAACTCGGTGTCGCGTGTAGTGCAAGTTATTGAATTATTTTGAAGAAAGAACACACTATGAAATCTTGGGGTGTTACATTCACCCCTCCTTCAATTAATTGGGTCCTCTCAATTTTAAATTCTTCTTCAAAAATAAAGGGTTGAAAATAGAAAATATCTTTGTTGGAAAACCCACATCGGAAATTGGGTGAATAAAATTTAGTCTTAATAAGAGGAAAAGAGAAATGAAAGGGTCACCACAAAATAATGATCTTGATTAAAAGAACATTTGTTGAATTTAGAGACATATAATTGGAAGAAAAACGTAAATATTTATAGGTAGTGATTGAGTTCATCAATAACAAACAAATATAAAATTGAGGTACATAAATTCATCAATCTATGATGATTTAAAATACCATCGGTTCAACAAAACATAAGGTATTAGGATAACACATTTTTGGTTTTAAGATACCTTCAATAATGTATAAGAATTAACTTCTTAATTGAATAAGAGAAATATATATATATATATATACTTGATAAGTAGAGTTTCATCCAAATTTATTCCAAAAATTCATCTTTCACTCCAAAATATAATAGAACATAAAAATAATATTCTATTTATTATATTTGTATAAGTTTTAAAAAAAATGAATTCATAAAAAAACTACATTATTCAATCTTGGACATCATGTGGGTCCGTGGTAGGGGATACACCCATGTCGCCCTTCGGTTGCGTGTTCAAGTCTCGCGGCCTTGCTAGTCGCGACGCGTTGCCACCCGACCTGCAGGTTGCCCTTTTATAGCAATCAAAAATAATCTCAAACTACAGTTATACAAAATAGTTTTGTCCAAACTCACAGTCCCAAATTTTTAAGAAAGGTAAACTCAATGAAGATCCTTTTTTATGTAATAACATTTTAACCCCTTCACCACGTATTATTTTAAAACCTGGTAACATCCTGAATTACCATAAATTCATATTGACTACATTCATGCTCCCTTATTCATTATAGAATACTGGATATAAACCATCTATCCAAAAAATGTTGAAGACTACAAAATGCAGTCATTAATATCCAATTTAATTTATTCAAATCAACCACCTCTTCTTCCAAAATCACTACCTCATTATCCAGACCGTATTAAGGATTACCATTCCTTCAACCATGTATTTTATGGGAAAAAAATGTAGCTTACTATTAAGTCACTTTTCGTAGAACCATATAATCTAAAATCATCAATAAAATAGTATTGCAGTACAATCCTTATTTATCTCCATAATTCATGTAACCAGTATAGTGTTGATACAACACTCAAATGAAATAACAACATAAGAGAACTAGTCATTACTTTTCATATGTGGTAGTATCATAACTTGATTATTATCCAATAGAATCATTTGTTGCATAGTCTGATGATTTGAACATTGATTTGCGTAGGGTCCCCACTCCTTGTAGATGAAGCATTGTACATTTGAAACCTTTTTCTTTCCCTCGCAATCACGAACGTGGTGTCCTTTTTCCACACTTATAACACACTCCCATTCCCTTATGGCATGTTCCATGATGTTTCTTCCCACAATTACCACATATGGGAAAATTTATCTTTTCACTCTTTCCTTTATCCATCTTTCTCTCTTTCATCCTTTTCTTCTCTTGCTTCCCTTCGAAGCCATAGGACTCAATGAACTCTTTACATATCTTATCAACACATGATACTATTTCATTATATTATGATAATACGTGGGAGACTATTTCCCTTCTAAATGATTTCTTAATAGCAAGAAAGATATTATCCTTCTTATTATTTTGATCATACATATTGTTGGAGTTCACATTCCTTCTACTGGGTGCCATTTCCTTACAAGGGCATAAAATAGGTCAGTTTATGAATTGTAATGATTAATTCCAATCATGTAAAATACCTAATGTAAATTGACAGATTTATTGATATAATAAATAATCATAAAGATGTATTCATTGTGGAACTATATACTCTTAAACCCTTCATAATTGTTTTTAATGAAAATAAGAATTATCCTATGCATATCCCCTGGTAGTGTCATAACCAAGAGTGCAATAAGGCCCGTAGTCATGCACCAGTTCTCGTTTGAGTCTAGCTCTATGCTGTGATTTCTGATTTTACCCCTATGTACATATGTGCCAGAGCCACCTCTACCTGTTCGTATCCATACAGGGATGTATTTCTTAGAAAACTAACAAAATCAATAAAATATTAAAATTTAAGGAAGTTCTTCTATACTAATCCTCAAAGTCTATCTTAGGGATATGTGCTCTATTAAAAGTTTATCTAAATCTAATTTCCATGGTTTGTACTAAACATCCCTTGATACCAATTGTAATGCCCCGACCCCAGTTACCGAGAGTCGGTTCATTATTTTAATACATTGGCATGATTACAAGGAATCAAGTCTCTAAGGACCGATCAGTTTTGCAGTCGTGAAAAATAGATTACATACATGAATGTTACATTGCACTTTAAGACATACAAAACAACATAAATATTATTTATTAATTCCATTATTCCCATGGATTGACCCTACATAAGAATCACAATACACTTCTTGGAATCTAAGGGAAAATAAAACATAGAAAGGGGTGAGCTCAAACGCTCAGTAAGGGTACGCAATACAGCGAAAACTTTCTTTAATAAGCATAAACATTTAAGGCATTGTATAAAAAAACAAATGCCTTTTAAACTTAAATTTCAGAATCATATAGAAAAAATAAAATGAAATAATTCCATTTACTTATTCACAAGGATATTCTACTGGTCGAATAAATAATGCAATATCACTAACCACTTTTATAATGATGGAATGCATAGGGTCAGACTATCATAACCACGTAGCCAAGGCCTCGTGCCATGTATACAAATAAGATTTGGTCAAGGCCTCGTGCCAAGAAACTATTTTGTCTCATGAGACCTACCGATGCATCGAGGAGCTATAGCGGGCTCCACCCCTCACTTATTAAGTCCAATGCATTCCTCATATGAACAGGTTTGAACATTACATAAACATTAGTATTAAAACTAGCATAGGAAATATCAATACATTATTCATAAAACATGAATTTTATAAAAATAACACATCCACAGTCAAACATACCACAAAACCTTCAATACAATATGGGAGTTTTGTATCATAATGAATCAACATCAAATAATCTTAAAATCCATCAATGGATGTTGACATAGATGAAATCAAAACTATTTTAGAGAAATATCTCTTTCTGAAATCATTTAAAAGTAAAATAATTATAAAAGAATACATTTAATTTGAAAATATTCATATAAGCTTTTAATGAAATCTTCTATGAAGTTATAACGGTGTAAAATAGCTGCACCCGCCGTATATGTTAAAAAACATTCTTACCTTAAATTCGTCGAAAAGGTCAATGTACCTTGATTGGAAAATGAAGGAAAGATTCCTTCCAAAAACATATAAGGGTATAATTGAGATTGAGCCATTTTCTATTAAATATAAAAAATGTTTTTAAATACATTTTTAAGAAACATGGATGTGGATGATAACGAGGTCCCAGTAGATAAATACGTATAAACAACCTCGGATAAGGAAGAGATTGTTAAGTAAACCCTTACCTTGTACTTTTCCTTAGTCGATGGTATGTTATCCTCCTGTATAATAGTTAAAACATTGTTATTAAATTATAGAATAATCATATATATTAATATTATATCATATATGATCTTTTAATATAGCTTTATTAATAATATTTTAGTATTATCTTCGTTTCGGGTGATAACTGATTCGTTCTTCTTATATGTTTGGTTACGTATGACATGTTGTAATGGATAGGTTGCATATTATTCATATTCAGAATGATATTAAGTATATAAAAATTATTTTTAATCATCAAATGAGAATAATACTTGAATGGATAATATGGAGAATGAATCGCGTTCGTGGAGACAGTAGTCTGTACGTACACACGAAAGCTACTTCCATTTCATTTTTCATTTTAAAAGAATCAAAATAAAATGATACATAGGTATATTATTATTCCAGTATAATATATTGTTTTATATAAGTTACTTATGTTTATTAACACCATCTTTTATATGTTCAATGTATCGTATGAACGAGTCATATCACTTTGAGGGGGCGGTAGTCCACACTTCCTCAAATGAAATTATCGTATATATATTGAACATGAAACGAATAATGGTATAATATAAAATGTAATTACCAAAGATTATATATAAAATCAATATCATTAATATCATATTTAATTATAGTGCCATCATAATGGCCACCATGAGAGGCGGTAACATGTAATTGAACAATCATCATTTCGTGAGGCGTTAGTTTTCCATCCACAGAAACATTATGTTCTTCATCCATTAGATGGAGGTGTGTGTAAGTGTAGTTCACATCCTTCTTATAAAAACATACTAGTATATTTAGGATAATGTTGTCGTTACAATAGAAAGGAAATAAAAAGATTTTAGGGGTTGGAGAAGCAAAATAAAATAAAACAATTTAAGAGAAACCATTATCTTTAATTTGGTTACCTCACTTTGGTTTGAAACAAAGGACTTCTTAATGTGCCTTCTGCCTATGGTGAGGCTTCAAGGTGGAGAATATGGATGAATGGAGGTTATTTGGGCTATGTTTGGATGAGATAGAGGGCTTTATAGGTGTGAAGAATTGGTTAAAAGTGGTCTATTTTTATAAGGGAGAGGAGGGGCTCTTTTGGAAACGGTGAAAATATTATTTTATAATATAATTATATTCGTTTTTTAATGGTCCAAAAATAATTATAGTCAAAGATAAGATGCTTCATGGTATAAATATAATCAAACAATAAGAATTTGACTGGTTTTGTATCATATTCTGATCATTATAATCTTATTAATTTAAATCATTTATTAATGAGGTAAATACAACATCATTATTGTGTCATAAATAATTTAATTTATTTTATTTCTAAAAATTTTAAAAAAATACCATGATGTAGGAAACTTTTTTATATTTCTAATGAATATTTATAATCGAGAATCCAACATATATAACACTATGTAAAAATTGTTTTGCTAAAAGATATAAGCCTGTGTCATTTTTGTTTTTATTTTAACTAAATTCATATAAAATGTCCATACCACCTACATGTGGCTCTATTGGGTCCCCAAATTGACCCAAGGATGCCCAAGATCGGATATGTGTCCACCAATAAGGTTAGGACTCGTTTTAGCGTAATTTAGTATTATTATAATATTATTTTGTTACCCTTATTTACCGGATTTACCCATTTACCATGGAAAATAAAATATTTATAGAAGTAAATATTCAAAGTGTGTAAAAATAAAAGTTAACATTTTACACAATTTGGAAATCCTGATTCCAAATATGGTATTTATTTTTCCATATTCAAAACATAGAAGTTGCAGAAATTAATTTAAAATTAATTCATGCTGTCAAAACAAAAGGCGTGTTTTTAAGATATAATAACTATCAAAAGATTTACACTTTGTTATGTCCGGTTTAATTGGGAAATTATGTCCAATAACCAACATTGTATTAATTGGTAAAACTTTATTCTAAATATACTTTATAGCCACTCAATTTCATAATTTATTACTATTAATTATTTTGATTAAAAAATTTGTTTTTAATTAAAATTTAGTAATTTTCACTATTCATCAAAATATAAAATTTATTCGAAAAATACCAAAAACTCACCCTAGGACAACTGCGATATTCCGAATGCAAAAATGAAGTCCATTATGATAATTAATGTTTATAAAATTTAAAAAATAAGTTATTACTATTCATAACTGCTAGTTTAATTAGTTGTGGTGTGTGTTAGAACTCGAAGTTGCATATAACAAACGCTACTGTACTATTCAAAGAAAAGCGTATCGTAGAATCATGGGGTGTTACACTGTAAATTTTTAATGTGCCCATTCTAGAGAAAAACATTATTTAGTCAAATTTAATATATAAAAGTTTAAAATATTTGATTTAAAAAAGGTTCACTATTAAAAGTTGGTAAAAGTGTATTTTTGAAAAATACTTCTTTTATCTGAAAAAAATGAATTTGTTCTTACATTATGTCTAAAAACTCATAATATGGATTCTAAAATTATAAGGATTATATAATGTTCCATATTTATTTAATACTATTCATAACCACTTTTGAACGGCTTGTTTGGTAAGTCAGGGTGCACTTGAACTTTGTGTTGTGTGTAGTGCAAGTTATTTTATTATTTCAAAGAAGTAACAGACTATTAAATATTTTGGTGTTACATTACAATACATTCCTCTTACTGTATCCTTTATGTACATATGATGAGTGACCCTATTTTATATCATCAATCCATTTTTGGATGTTTTAACTAGCGCTGTTAGGCTGCCGAATTTTCATAAGAGGATTTTTC
This sequence comes from Viscum album, assembly GCA_963277665.1. Lineage (NCBI taxonomy): Eukaryota > Viridiplantae > Streptophyta > Magnoliopsida > Santalales > Viscaceae > Viscum > Viscum album. The sequence continues at coordinate 1,635,460,870 of OY728133.1, read as the reverse complement.
ATCTAACTTTTATTCCCGTGAGATTCATGCTACATTTTCCACTATTTTCTTTTGTTTGGTGTATGTAATTCCCATTACTATACTATTTCTGTAATATACTCTCATTTATGGGTGTTTAGATCTTCATTTTATGACCCTTATTTCATGGGGCGTACGTTTTGAATGTTATCCAAATCGGTAATGGAACAATTCACCCTCCTATTTTTAAAGGACTTCTTTTTGTTAGGTCTTTTAATTTACATCTTCTTATGTTGGGATATATTCTTATATATCCATATTGCTGTAAATTATATTTCAATGTTATGAGATACCCTTCTTATATCTCATCGTCGCCTTTTATGAATTTTATAATGACGTCGTTAGGCTGTCAAATTTCTGTAACAGAAAATATTTACCCAATTTCAATACAGTGGGTTAAACTTCTACTTCTTGATTATGTCATACTATGATTATGTGTGAATGATCCCTTATTGTTTTACACTTAATATCGACTTATATTGGGTGTATTTATTTTTGTCACACATAATTTGATAATTGATTTATCCTTAATCAAAGGATACAGACTTTGTATGGGACTTCGTCTCAATCTCCTTTCATTGAGGTATATTTGGTTTTATACACAACTTTATTTTATATGGAGTATAAACACCTTTGACATTTATGTTTATTCAAAATGAATATTTTTCTACTAATTGTTTTTCTAAACGACAAAAAAAGTAATGTTCTTTTACGGTATGCGGTGACAACGACCTTTCCGCCGCCGCGAGTATTATTAGATCATTGACTTCCTTTACAAGACATAATGTTTTTTAAAAGAAAATTAATACCTTATACTCTTTTATGTATTTTGGGATTGAAAATGGTATTGAAAATGTTTTAATTATATCAATGTGTTTTGATATCTTGTGATTGTAATGTAGAAATCTTATGTTTCCTTTATGCATGTTTATTGTGATACGATTATGTTATGGTTCTTGGGAATTGTTTATGAAGACGGGTGGATCCATGATAAAATAAGGGAGGGTGAGCCCATGATAGCTCTCCAATTCATTTGGTATGCGAAGGAGTTAAATGTTATGGTTTCTACGAAGAGATTTATTGTAATATACTGTGATGAGTATTACAAACGTAACCAAGAGGGTTACTCCCTACGTAAGAATGTTATGAATGCCACAAGTTACCTTTATGTCTTATGATTTCTATGAGTTATTCCTGAATCATATGATTTCTTGAGGTATGTTAAAGTGATTATGTTTTATGAATAATGTATGATTTTATTGATTCTTATGTAATCATGGACTAACGTTTTCAGTCTGTGTCGTTATAACCCTTAATGAGTTTTTTGTTCTCATCCCTAGTTTTTGAAATGTTTTTCACAGGACATAAGTGGAATAGAGTCAAGGATGGGATCAAGGAAGTGTCATGCTGTCTAAAACATGGAACTAGACATGAATCTTTTGTTCAAGTGTTTTTATCTTGTGAAAAAATGGAAACACAGTAGATGTATCTACTTTGTAATCTGTTGAGACGTAATAGTTATGATCTAATTTTCTAAAACTTTAATCCTGAAAAGATCCTCAATGTGAATTATTCATTTAATTCAATGCTAAGTAAGGATTAAGTTCAAGGCCTTATAATCATAATTTAAAAATATTTCCCTTTATTATTTGTCATCTAATGTTTTTGATTCCCATTATCTAATTAGCTATTGAATGGGGGATATTATTTTTACAATTCTGAAAATCATTGAATATGAAGATTTTTAGTGTGGATGGGGTATTTTTGTAGCCTACTATCTGTTTTCATTATTATCTTACAAATTCCAATAACTTTGAATTTAATTTCCCAATGTCAATTCTTCTACACATAAAACATATACTAGTTCCCTTCAGATAATTTCCTCTGTGTTTTTCCCCACACATCGATCATAAACTAAATTTATTCTTCTTCTCTCATAGTTTCATATATTTTCAATTGAATTAAATTTTTCTCCTCTTACCAAAATCATATGATTGGTAGATATATCCAACATCAACTTCCACCTTGATAGCACATAGAAAAATCTCATCCTAAATATTGAGGTCTTGTATACCTAATTCCATCCAGTGTCTTCATTTTAATACATTAATGTATTGATCATATGTACATTCAGATTGGATGATAATACTAAAATGATAGCTCACACATCATATAAAATTTTCCATATATGTACCAAGAGATTCATTATCCTTTTTTATTGCTCAAGGAACTCCTTATACGTCTTAGTACAAATATTATAAAGAAATTACTTATTAAAAAGTAATTTCATGAACCCATAATAATCCATGGTGTAAATTTCATCATAATTCCTGGTATACATGACATGATTCCACTGTTAACCTACTTTACCTTCAAAATAGTAGAAAAAACGAGTTTCTCAGGCTCAGAACACTAAATGATAGAAAATATCTTTTCAGTGGTGCTGATCAATTGTTGAAAAACTAGTGGATTAGAAGTCCCACTAAATGATTGTGGGAGTTGCCTCATTAACGAATCAATAGAATTATTTTCTCAACATTTCATGATTGGAAGGACCACTAGATTTATAAATTGAGAGATTGGGGTTAGAATAGAAATGATAGTTTTTTCATTACAACTCCCATAACATTTTTTTTCCATGAAGATAATTTATTCATTGTCAACTAGAGTTGACGTTAACATAATTTCTCTGATTTCTATAAAAAAAATTCCAAAATCATAATTTGAGAAACAATGATCACATCAAATATTAACATAATTATGAAAAATAGGATATTAGATGTCTAAATAATGAAACATTATTTTTAATCTATTACAACATATGTTTATCCTATTTCATTCACAGTCAATGTTTATTTAAATCGTTCATGATGGTTTGTAAATATTTTCTGAATTTAAAAATCAAATCCCTATGAGGGACAAACTAGGGGTGGAACAAGTATCATTATTGGGAAATAAATAAAAATCGATTCAATCTTAATGCACCCTTGTTATGAAATTACACCTAGATTCTTCTATGTTATAGCGACATATACTTGTAGTATCCAGACAGGGATAAAATTTCATGAAAATCAATTTCTCTACACTTTAAAAAAATTCTAGAACATTTTACTATACGTTTTCTCATCCTTATCCATACCCATAAACAAGTATGTAGATTTCTCACAAAATGTTTTTCATACTATTTTTCAAAGTTTAACTAAACTTTTCCTCTGATACCAAATGTTGTGATTGAGGAATCTCATACAAAAATATAACATATTTTAGAATGAATACTCTTTAAATTACACAACATAATTCATAATGATTGTAATGTAATGGTTCCATTATATACTATAATGAAAATATTTTTAGTTTTGGAAATATCTTCAACATATCCAATAAATAACATCTCACATGTTACTCTTATTAGAATTACCATAAATAAAAACATTCTCCCTATCCATATTAAATGAAAACACCATAATGTGTGATCATAGATGTTGAGTAATAGAAAACAATGTTTATAAATATACATAACATGGGCACAAGTACATTAGAACTAGATAATAACATTTGAAAACTATATTGTGCATATCATAAATCATAAAAATGCATCATGGACCCATTCATGGAAGTTCATAAGACCTGAATCATAATGGATTCAATTAACATGAACCATGATAATATAAAACAAAATAAACCATATATTTATGTCATATACATAATCATAGAATATCATATGTTAAGGCTAACCACCAAGAAATTTTAGTCATATTTCTATTGGGATAACCACCAAAGTCCGTAATTAAGGATTGTGTTAACATTCCATGAATCCTCTTTTAGGCTATGTATAACAACCAATGAATCCTATTTTGGGCTTGGAATGACCTCATGTTACCCTCTTTCTAACATGGGATAACCTTATATGTTCCATCTTTCGGTCTTTGGATAACCACACATGTATTCATTGAGAACGTCTAACACTAATCATTACCCAATTCATTGAACTGGAATATATATCCCACCCAACAAATAAAAAATTGATAAAATCATGAGCCACAAGATCATACAAATTTCCATCATTTTAGAACCAATGAGAATATATGGGTTTCTATCTATTTCATAATAGGATAACCTTTAGAAAGGGATCAGGATCATAATCATTTCATCATATCATGACCCATTGATTAATAGGTAGGTTTCACTACAATTCTATCATGGTATAACCCATGGAAAAGAGAATAATGATTCATAAAAATTCAATCATGTTATGACCTGTGGTAAAAGAAGAAGGTCTCATAAGAAATACATCATGGTATAACCAATGGACATAAAATGAGTTTTATAAAAATAATTTCATCATTAACATAGTCCATTAATATATATATGAATAATAATATCCTTGGATCATACACACAAATTGTATGTGTACCAACAAAGGGTTTCATAATGTATAGAGAGTGATATTTAATGAATAATCACGGGGAATGATTCTTGAGAAAAATTAGCATTCATTGAAAATAACATTTTATGACTAGACATTAAAATATATATTAGAAATGATATTATTTTAAGATATACTTGAAAAAATATAAAGGAAGAGGGGAATAAAATAATGTTAATTATGGCATGACGTTTTTTCCATGTTATACACATTAAATAACGAGTCCTTTTACATTTTATATAAAATCCAAATGATATTTGTTTGGAATATGCAAATAATTTTTATTTAAAAAAATTTAAAATTCAAACATGGTAAATTTATTTATTATAAATAATTTTTTTTAATGTTAACAAAAATGAAAACATTTTAGAATACATATTTTGGAAAGAAAAGGTCTTTTTTAACCAAAAAATTGTTAATGATGATTTTTCATAGAAAATCATTTTGAACTCTTGAGTACATAAATAGATTAAAGTTAGGGTAAATCATTTATAATCATAAAATTAAGTTGTTATGATAGTATTAATGAGTTTCTTGAGACATATATCCTATTATTTCACCAATGGAAGCATAATTATAAACAATCCGGATAAAAGATGATATTTTAACGTAAAACTATGAACACTTTAGTAACATTGAATCAAAATCACCCTAAAAGTGTAAAATTAAATTAAACATAAAATATCGGTAAAATAATTTTATTTATTATATAACATTTAAAACAGAAATTATATACACCTCATGAATTAAGATACATGTATAACATAACATATTTCGCTAAGAAGTCTATTCAAGACAACAATGCATTACGGCTTTGATAAAATAACAAAAATAATTCTCATGAAGTACAGACTATCAAATGGATATATAAATCACAAAAAATTTGTTTCTGAATAAAAAAAAGGCATTTTTGTTCTCTATATTCACCACATAAAATAAACACATGTTGAAATTTCTTTTCTCTCACAAAAAAATTATAGTGAAATGGAAATCCCATACTACTTGATTTATATTTATCATTATAATAACCAATATATAAAAAAATCAATTGAAACATTAAATATCACTAATTTATGTTTAATCATGATATATAATGTCAATGTTGTAATATATATATATATATATCCATATAGAAACAAGTTGCTATTTTTCTTATGTCCCATTGAAATTAAATAGAGGCTATAAATCCCTTACAGTAAGTCTCGATTTCAATGATACATGTTAGAACCCACTGTAAAAAAAATATGTTATTAATTTAAATCTATCACACACACACATATATATATATCAGATATTATATGATTTACTTATGGCATTTTATTACACATTAATAATCAATTTGATGTTAAAGTCTCCTTTTAGGCGATAAATGCTTGGTTTTTTCAATTATGTTTTGGTTGGTCATTTTTGGTCATATTAAATTGGTCGTGGTTCCATATTATGCATAATTTTATACATTAAAATGATGTAATGTATTTTACATACATGTTTTTAGAGTGATACTGAGATTTTAAACATAGAAAATGAACTATGTTGTTTGTGGAGATGGCATGTCGTACGTACACAAAAACAATGTTTCCATTTTCCTGATAGAAAGAATCAATGAAAGATAAATAATATTTTATCATTACATATTAATTTTTTTCATCATATATATTACATTTTTTAAAAAAAATTATCCTTATTACCTTCAATGTAAAGACTAAATGATTCACAGTGCTTCGTGAGGGGGTATTTCATATACACATGATATATGTTATCGTGTAACCTCCAAATATAATGTAAGATATAATAGGTGATATCATGACACCATAAGAGTAATTATATCATATATATCAAATATAAACAATAAATAGATCATTATATATATCATTAAGATGTTTTAATGGAAATTATAATGACATCACTTCACGGTATAGTTGAATTATTAACACATAAATGATAATTTCATCACTCATTTGAAGGAAGATGAGATGTTTCGAGGTCATTTACATAACATACAAAATAAAAATATTTTAAAGATATATAGGATATTTTTTAATAATTTTTTAAATATAATTATGGTTGTTGGAGGATGAAATACAATTAAATTCATGGATAGTTGTGTTACCTATTTTTGAAACATGTTTTTTAGGTTTTCAACAAATGTATTAATATGTTGGATTTATTACAAAAATAAGGCTTCTAGGATTACAGGTGGAATGTAAAGAACTTATTTGGGTATGGATTAGAATACCATTGGTTTTCTAATGTGTCATGGGGATATGAGAGCATGTGGATTTTATAAGTGAGGAGAGTGGCACACTAGTAATTGATCTATAGAAAAAGTTGTACCCCCATTTTTCACGAGACACAAGGACATTAAATGTGGAATCATTGATCCTAGAACATATATTTTTTTACATAGGACCATCTAATGAGTTTTTAATTGTATTGGATCATTTTTCTCTTCTATCGTTTTATTTTAACCCCTTAGGTTGACCCTGTTTTATAACATCCACAACAAATATTTTTATTTCCTTTTTTAATATAAATTATTTTAATTATTTTAACAATATTATATAATATAAATTATTATGATTATAAATTTAGAATATATTTTTCTAAATTAAATTCACTGATGTGGGAAATTTTAAATTTATATTAATATCATAAATATTATGAGATAAAATGTTTTCAATGTGAAAATGTCCAAAAGATTAAATACTTTTTTGAAAAAAAATTTCAATATAAGAATTATTACAATGATATAATTTGTAATAATCAATATATTCATGATATTAATTTTCATGTAAAACTATGATAAAATAATTTTTAATTTTTAGATTTTTATTAGAAAGGGTAATTCATAACAAACACCCGAATTTTTCACTATTCATTGAAAATCTATCTTCTCTAAAAATTTGAAAAATTGCACTATAATAATTTTTACTTGTCCAATTTCAAAGATAAAATTTATATATTCAATAAAAATAGAAAATATTAAAAAAATTAGTTTTGAAATAAGGGTTTATAAGGAAACAAAATTTTTTTTTTGAAAAATATAGATTTTAAGCATATAATTGGAACTTATCATTAAAATTTATTAGAAAACAAATTAGATGAATGTTAAATATTTTCATGAATATATAATGTTAAATTTAATTAAAATAATTTCCCAAAAGTGATTAAATTAATTTATTGAGATAAAATATTTTTAGACATATTAAAATTATTTTTTATAATAATGCCCCCTCTATTATAAATTTTTTTATTTTAATTTCTATTTAATTTTTCTCCAAGGAATAAATTATTTATACATCTGTAGAATATATAAATACAGAACTTAATCCTTTTTATTCATATACTTATTTAAAACATCTTGTTGATAGGTATCATATTAAATAATGATTTCATAACTTTTAGACCCATTGCATTAAAACTCATCATTGTGTCTAACTAAATTTAAAATCAGTGTGGTTTTTACTATAAGATAAACGTGATTTTAAATCTAAAAGAATATAAAATCAATTTTTCATGTAACAAAAAAATATCTAAAAGATTAAATTTATTTTTAAAACATATATTTCAAAAAATATTTTGGAATTTATTTCTACACCCATAAAAATAATTTCTTATTAAAAATCCATCACTTCCAATCCAAAATATCTAGATACTTCTACCTCATTATATCCTTATGCCACCAGATAACATACTCATGCTAGTGATTTCACTATTAATCAATAACTAGGTGATTCATTCTCTTATTTATCACATTCTTTATATTATCTGGAATCTCAACAGATTGTTCCTTATAAAAAAGTTAATGCTCTAGTTGTGTGACCAAGGGGATCAATACACATGAATGATCTTGAATGTAATTCCACAATAGCGGTACATGGAAAACATTGTGGACCTGAGATAGTTATGGTGGAAGAATTAATTGACAATCTAGAATCCTAATATGATCAAATGGACTGATATACCTAGGGTTTAGTTTTTCATTATTTTTTCCATGAAAAAATTCATGGAAAGGCCATCTCACCAACATGAAATTCAAGATCATATATGATATTATTATTATATAATTTGTGTCAAATTTATGATACAATTATATGTTTTTTAAAATATATCTGTCCTTTTCTTCCGTAACATGATCATGGTATGATCCCAGTAGCTATTTTATACATCATAATCATCGAACGTTGGAGTTATACTCTTCTTTTCATAAAAGGGCCTCATAATGAGTTGTCTGATAGATTGAGTGAAATATATTTTTTTCAATAAGACTCTACTAATGAATTTTTTTTACCCCAAAACACTTTGAAATAGATTTATCAATATCTTATAATATCATCTTGTGTTTAAATTGTTCTCTCAAACTAACCATATTCCTAAGGATGGGACATAATGCTAAAACATAACTGTATATCAATGTCTTGTTAAATAAATAACCAATACCTCAAATCAAACTCTATATCATGATCAAATACAATTAAATATGGAAGACCATGAAACCTTACAATATTCATAATATATATTGTTGAAATCATATCCAAATATAAATCTTGTTTTATACTAATGATGTGTATTACAATCATAATGTGATCGATTACAACTGATAATTACCTCAATATTAATGAGAAGATAAATCCTAAAGGTTACTTCTACCTTTAATAATATTTACAAAAAATACTTTATCCATTACACTTCAAATAAAATTGCCGCTAAAACGTATATAAAACCAATAGATTGTATTGTAATAAATATTTGTTATATTATGCTTAATCATGATAAACTCGCATCTCATAAAATCAAAAATGTGGTGTTAATGACATTTAACTTATGATCAATTATAAAATCATAAACACAAAACTATATCCATTACTCTTAATTTAATATTATCTAGATTTATATATTCTTATAAAATACAATTTTCCCCATAGTACATAAATAAGATATTATCTTATATAAAAATATGTTAATTCAAATCTTGAGTAAAACCTTGTACCGATAGAATAACATATGTGATTTAATTATTACATAATCTATATAGAGAGAGAAAATAAATTTTCAAAATCACATGAAATTTCACAAAAGTATAGAAAATAATATTTTTATAAGGATCATTCATATGAAATCTAATTTAAAATCCCATAATAGGGGTTTGAGGATACAATTTCTATTTGTCTTTAGATGTTTTTCTAGCATATCAAACTCACTAGCCCTTATATTATTTAATGTGTTAATATACATCTCATACTAATTATTTAGAATAATTAGATTTTGGGTGGTGCATTGTTGTGTTGATTTCTTTCTATTATCATTTTTTTCTAACTTATTTTCTTCTGTTCAATATTAGATTTATAAATGATATTCCATTCCAATCTAAAAAAATTACAAGTACCATTATGAATGTTTAATCTATGTTCCTCTTCACACTTTCAGAATAAAGGAATGCAATTCTTCTTCTGTCAATGGGTTTTAGATTTTCCATTAAATTTTATTTTTCTTTTCGTATCAAAACCATGAGATTAATACAAAACCTTGACCTCTGTTTCCACCTTGATAGTGCATTGAATTGACTATTTATTGATACAAATGCATATTATGTCTAACTACCTTCAGAGTAATGGGTTTAATTAAATGATGAGATTATCAGCCTTACATTCATGATAGGCAATAATACTAGAAGTTTAACATACAATTTAGGTTCATTTTTTCTCATATGTATCAATAGATTCATAGTCCCTTTTATTATTATAGGGAGATAATTTTCCATAATTTTATAAATAATATGAACAATATACATAGTTAAAAATATGTTCTTGATCACAACCAAATCCATGTATTCAATATTATCCTTTTACATGATATTTATTATAAAAGTCTACCAATGATCTGGTTCACCATCCCAGCAGTAGACATCCAAAATAAAATTTCCATGTTATGAAAACTAGGGGATAGAAAATCTATCTCTAGTAGTTCTATTCAATATACCAACATTTAGTAGATCAAAAAACCCACTAAAAATCTATAAGATTACTCATTAAGGGATTGATATAATTTGTTCCCATCATTTATCATTTGGAAGTCTACCGCAAAAAATATATTGAAAATGTTTTTCGTGGATATAAATGTTATTTTTCATTTCTTTTCCCATAATACTCATTTTTATAATAAGTTAATTATTTTATTACCAATTTCATATAGTTTTAACACAATTTCTTCATGTTATAACCATAAAATAAAACAAAAATTATTATGTGGGAAGCACTAATCATAATGGGTAAACAAATTATGATGAAAAATCAAATATAGGATTTCCAAATCATGAAACAATATTTTTAATCTATGACACCATTAGTTTTTCTAAGGGTATTTATAGTAATAATCTATTCAAATCCTTCACAATGGTTAGTAAATTTTTTATGAATTTATAAATCATTTCACCCAGGAGTGTCAAACTTGGAATGCGTCAACGATCATTATTGTGCACCGGGTGATGATAAAATACATCTCAATGTTAATTTTTCAGAGTTATTGCACATATGTATAATTATTCTAGAACCAAGATAAATTGTAGTGTCTAAAAAGAGAAGTAATTTCATAAAAACCACTAAAAATATCCATTACCAAAATTATAGTTCATTTTGTTATACATATTCTCATCTTTGGACTTATCCTTAAATATGTCCTTTAGGATCAAAATATATTTTTTTTGATTTTGGTTCCCAATTAATATTTAACACTTTTCTATTATACCAAATGTTGAAAATTTTGATTTTAATACATAAATATCACATATTTTTTGGTGAATATTCATTACATGACAAAAAGACAAGGCTGTTGATCATAACTCTATAGTTTCTTTATATTATAGGCCATAAATATGTTTATATATTGAAAAATATTCAATATGTCCAATAAATATCTCTCATATTGAACTCTTCTTAGAAATAATCTACATAAAACAATTTTTAATAACACATTTAATGGAAAGAACTGAAAATGGTAATCTCAAAATCATGTTAAGGATAACAAAAGAAGATGTGTATGAATAACATGAGAAAAAGGGTATGAGATCATGAGAAAAACATTTTAAAACAATCCCCCCAATATAATATATCATAAAGATGTGTCACTGAATAAATTTCAAAATATCATAAGACATAAATCATAATGGAATCAAATTACATAAATTATGAGTGAATTAAATTAGCAATAGATATATATTTGTGACATATATATAATCATTGAATATCATATACCAGGGTTACCCACCTAGATAGTTATAACATGTTACTCTAGGGATAACCACCCATGCACCTATTTTAGGCATTAGATAAACTCTCATGTACCGTATTTTGATACTAGGCTATCCTATCATATATTCTATTTATAGATTGAGAAAAAATTGCATTTATGCCCTTTAGACCTTGGGTAAACCACATGGGTTCCCTGTTTTGGGATTCAGATATCCACAGTTGTACCCTTTAACATAATATAACATTAAAAATTTCCAAATGATTTGGAGGGAAAAAGGTACCACCCATAACATAATGTTTGTAATACTCATGAATATCAAAATATCCTAAAACATTCATCATATTAGAAATCAGAAAAATAAATGGGTTTTATAAAAATTTCATTATTGGGTAAACTATTGAAAAGAATCTAGTTCGTAATAATTTATTAGTTTCATCGTTTCATAAACTTTCTAAAAAGATGTGAATTTTTATAACAATTTTATCATGGTATTACCCATGTAAAAGAACTAGGATACATAAGAATTATATCATGGTAAAACCTATAGATTAATAATAATTTTTCCTTAGAATACTATTATAGTATTACTTGTGGATGGTAAGTGGGTATCATAAACATCGTGTCATCGTAAAAATAATCCATTCAAGGAAAAAATAATAATGGTATCTTTGGATCACAAAACATGAAAAATATATGTATCCTGAAAAGATTTTATTTTTTTGGAGATTTATTACTAATGAAATATATCTTGGGAGGATTGTTGATGAAAATTACCTTTAATTAAAAATATATTTTTAATTCTAAAATATATAAATTATTTTAGAAATTATATTATATGAATTAAATTAATAAATTATAAGGTATTCATTCAAAAATAATCGTCTAGACTATAAAATATTCTTTTCATATTTTACATGTTATAGCAAATATTTCATTCACATTTTCAGTAAAACATAAATGGGAATTTTTTTGGAAAATTACATGAAGATTCATTTTTATACAAGTTTTAAAAAGTGAGATAGGGATAAAAATGACAGTAATACACCATTTGCAGAATGTTGAAAACGTTTTATGGAATTTTTTTTAACCATTGTTTTGGATGAAATGATCTTTTCTACTGAAGAGTGAAATGAAGAATATTTTTCATAAAAACATTATTTTGAACTATACAATACATAAAAAATAGAAAATTATAAGAAAAATTGTATTCTAATGAAATTTCCAGAGGAAAATAATATTTATTATTTTAATGAGAGTCATATCACAATATTGAATAACTTGAATAATAATCAAAAACAATCCTGACAATTAATGAGATTATATCATAAAAAACTAACCACTTCACTAACATTGAATTATAACAACCATGAAAGAGTAAAATTAAATGAGTTTAATAATATTATGAAAATGAGTGAATTTAAGATATATATGTTAAACAGGTAGTATATAAACCACATATATTTTGAAATATGGACAACAAAACATAGTTCTCTAATAATCTAATTTGAGACAAAAATTACCTTAACGTCTTAAGAAATTTTGAACTATAAAATCAATGAAAACATGATAATTAAATGAATATGTAAATACATGTAAATTTAAAGATATGGAAAATTAAATACATGAACTGTTAGTATATACACCTCATAAAATAAACACATGGTGAATATGGCTACTTTCTCATTGATAAATAATGTCATATAGAAATCGATTACCACTTCAGTACTCTATTGAATAGTGTGCCCCAATAAAGAGTAAAATAAAATGAAACATTTAATATCATGAAAATTATGTTCATGATTTTAGATGTAATTGGGGAATTATATATACCACAATAAATAAATTAGTGGGTGAATCTGCAAAAATATATCAGAAATAAAATAGATACTTGAATTGTCGTACAGTATTTCATGAATTTTTTCATAGACAATAAAAAACCATCAATAAAAAATATAATAATATTATAAATAAATTATATATGTATGTATATATAACAACATATGATTTACTTATAACCATTTATTAATCATTTATTATCAAATCCATGTTAATAATGATATAAATATATTATTTATTAAGTATACATGTATTTATATTGATTAATAATAGGTAGACAAGGGAAATGAAATACAACATTCATGTGGAGGGTAGGTTGTACATACGAATGAACGTTATTTTTATTTTCCTAACAAAAAGAATGAATGAATGTATAAAAAAATATATTACTATTAATGAATCAATTTTATGTTATATATATCACATATTTTCAATATATCCTTACTTATTACCTTCATTTAAATCGAGAAAGAATCACATCGCTTTGCTAGGCAGTAGTCCTCCTTACACACAGGTGATGTTATCATATTACCATGAAATAGAAAGGAAGAAAGATATCACGAATATAGAATAATAATTGTATCATATATATCGCATTTAAAAAAAATAAAATATTCATTATACAAATATGTTATAGGTGGTTATAAAAAATATAATTATATCAAATTGCGGGGTGATAGTCTGCCATAAAAATGAATGATGATTTTGTAATCCATTTGATAGAACAAGATATGGATGTAGGTCAGGAACATAATAAGAATAAATCGTGATATATGGGAGATATTAAGGCTACAATATCAATAGGATTTATCAAAAATTGACCTATATTTTAAATGATTATGAAATATAACACATAGTTAAATATGTTACCTATTCATCAGACAAAACGTTTTAGTTTGTACCAAAATTCTTACTATGTTGGGTTTAAGAAATAAAATAATACTTATAGAATTATATAAAATATAAAGAAGTAATTAGGGTAGATATCTAACGATTTGATGGATTTTGCACGTATATGGAGGATAGGATTGTGGGTCTCCTTTTATAAGTGATGTGAGTGGAAACCTTATCATTTTTTTAAAGGAATAGGTGTACCCACATATTTTGTAAGCCATTGTAATAAAAATGGTCTATTCAATATAATAGATGATATAAGGCCTATATATGGTAATTCAATTGGTGTTTTTATATTTTTTCACAATTAACCATTACATCGCCCTTGAAAACCCATGTTTACCTAAAAGAAATTATATTTTTTAATTTTGATACAATTAATTAGTTTAAAATATTTAATATTACCTTATTAGAAAAAATAAATTATAATTACTAAAATATGGAATTTATTTTCCCAAATTACATTAACATAAGTGGTAAAATATAATTTAGAATTAATCCCAAAAATGCGATAAGAAATTGGGTATTCAATGACAAAATCTTCAAAAGTTTTTATCATTTTTTTAATAAAAATAAATATAAAAATAAAAATAATGAAAAAAAATTATTTACAGATATAAAATTTGACAACTCATTCTTTTAATACTATATTATACCAATGGGTCAGTTTTTAAAAGCATTAACTGAAATTACGATTCATAAAAAAACTGAATTTTCAAAATGCATTTAAAAATTTATCTTCTATGAAATATATCAAATATTAAACATAATATAAATTTTTCATTACTATTTAAGCAATGTTATATTTTGTTAAAAATTTCACAAGTTTTTTATAATATTTTTTCAAATTTGTGCACAAAAGGTGATAAATATTTTTTATCGAAAAATGTATTTTTCATCATAAAATTTGATTTTTTCCTAACTTTTTTCTATAAACCAGATAATATAAATGTTAATCATATAGTTGAATATAAAATATATGTTTAATTAAAATCATTAATATAAATTTATTTAATTAATTTAATAATGTAAAACTTGTTTCTGCACATAAAAATAGTTTTCCAAAATAAATTAACTTTATTATTAATGTTTTTATTTCTATATCTAATTAATTTATAATAGAGGAATATTTTTTATATAATTTATTAAAACATATAAATAAATAATTTAGTTAATCGTATTCATAGCCTCTTTTTCAACAACTAAGTGATAAACAACTATATTAAATAGTAATTTATTAATACTAAATATTGGATTATTTAAACTTGACATTTCATGTAACATAATATAAACACTTTGTTTCATGTAAAAAAAGCTAAACTAAATGTTTTGTTTTATTAAATAAAAAAAATGCTTCATGTAATGAATTTTTTTGAAATGATTCAAATTATTTAAAAAAATATTACAGAAAATTATTTGGTGTTACAAACATCAATTAGAATTCAAATTATTTGTCACGGCCCGTCCTCGAGGCCCGTGCCGTGACTACCCCAAGCCCGCCTTCTATAGGCCAGGGGCTGGCGACTAGCACCAAGGCGTAAATCCCGATAACTGGGAAGGCATTGCCTTTATAAAAGTAAACAATCACACAGAGTACAAGAGGAAGAAGAAAACACTACGTAAGAACTGAGTACAACAGTAAGTGCGGAAAGTAAAAAGGGGCCGGAAATACAAGCCCATTTGTAAAGTACAACTCGAAAGGGAAAACAACAATTAAAAAGTAAAGCCGCTACGCCGAGTTGTCCCCTAGAAATCCCACCTGAAGGGTAGGTATAGATAGCTCCACTGCTCCACAGGTGCGGTTAGCTCCGGGTATCACCTCGTCATCACGTCCACCCCCGGGTACCGTCTCGTCATCACGTCCACCTCTGAGTACCGTCTCGTCGTCACGTCCACCTCCGAGTACAATCTCGTCGTGAGGTCCTCCTCCGGGTACCAACTCGCTCAACAAGCCCCAGCCTCGACCAGCGATGTCCGTCGTCTGCATCCAACACAACGAAGTGCGGGCATAGCCCGTGCAGGGGTGAGTATATAACAATAATCAGTAGGGACCCCGAGACCCCCGAAGGTCTCTCGAAATCCACGAAAGATAATCCACAAGGAAAGATATATTAATGTAGTAACAATCGACACTGCTTAGGTGTATTCCCATACATATACCTAAGTCATAAATTCCCGTACGGCTCCAACGTCCGAGCCCAAGCACAACCCAGTCCATACAGGAAAGAAAACGTATACCCACACAGGATAGCACAACACAATCAACAAAGGATAGTAAACGGTAAATCCTCACAAGATAGCTCAACACAATCCACAAAGGAGAGTTACACAAGATTCAGCTCACACAGGTATAACTCTTCGAAAAGGTGAAAGGGATGTTCAGGTATGGATATTGAATCATCTAAGCTGGGACCCGCATAGGATTCAAGACCAGCACGACTGGGACCCACATAGGATTCAAGACCAGCACAGCTAGGCCCCACATAGGAGACAAGACCAGCTGTCTTCATTGATTCATCTATACTGGGACCCACATAGGATACAAGACCATTCTTGAATCATCCAAGCTGGGACCCACATAGGATACAAGACCAGCACAGCTAGGACCCACATAGGATACAAGACTAGCTATCTTCATTGATTCATCTATACTGGGACCCACATAGGATACAAGACCGGTATTGAATCACCCATGCTGGAACCCACATAGGATACAAGACCAGCACAGCTAGGACCCACATAGGATACAAGACCAGTTGTCTTCATTGATTCATCTATACTGGGACCCACATAGGATACAAGACCAGCACAGCTAGGACCCACATATGATACAAGACCAGCTGTCTTCATTGTCACAGTCCACTGAGGATTTCTGCACAGTCGTCGTCATCGAAGTAGCAGTCGCAGCCAGCTATAGGGTTCCCGCACACAACAAGATCGTTCAAAAGGGTCTGCTCCACGAGCCGAGAGGCTGATTCATCAACTATCACAATGTCCAGTGTTGATGTATCCAAAAGTTCCGTATCGACAAAAGAAACTCAACGCAACAGACGGTGCGTCAATCAGACGCCCGGTCTGATAGATATTGGCTTTTTCGTCTCAGGGGCCCGGTTGGTTTTTAAAGCAAAACCAACCCGACCATACTCCACTTGCATCCAATCCTCGGGCGGAGTATGCCGAAAGATCCGTCTCACTAAGAGGAACTCAACAAAGTTGACGCCACGTCAATCGGACGTCCGTAGCTCAAGATATGAACGTTTCTGCTCCGAGGGCCCGGTTGGCTTCGTGTACGAACCAACCCGGCTGAACCCAAAGTTCTCCGAAACCTTGCTTGCAATATACTGAAACGACCGTCTCGATCCAAGGATCGTGTTTCAACGGACGGTTCATCAATCGGAGATCTGTAGCCCGAGATATGGGCGAAAAACCGAAACCCGTCCGAAACCGGGGGTCTGGGCTCGGACCGACCCGGCCCGACCCCCCTAGTCCGACCCGAACTGGGTCGACCCGACCCGGATCCGGCCAGAACCGGGTCGGCCCGATCCGGTCTGCTGGACCCGGCCCGGCTGGTGGCGCGGCATGGTCGACGGTGCGGCCGGCGCGGCGGCGCGGCCCGGTGCGGCGGTGCGGCCTGGGCGCCGCGCATGCACCGCACTCGGGGGGTAAAAACCCCCCTTTTTCGGATCTCGGCCGTCCTTAGGCCAGCCGTTTACTTCTCACGTGGGACCCGCGGGTCCCGCCTCCTATCCAAACCGGCGGTCGGCACGGTCAGCCGCCTTCCTCCTCTCCGCCGCGGCTATCGCCGCAGCTCTTCTGAACTCCGGCGGCCGGTGAGGCCGGCCTCCCCTGGCTGCTCCGCTGCGGCCGTAGGGCCGCGGCCCTTCCTGATCTCTGGCGGCCGGCGAGGCCTGCCGCCTCTGGCTACTCCGCCGCGGCCGTCCGGCCGCGGCTCTTTCTTATCCACCGGGGGCCGGTTTTCCGGCCGCCCCTTCTTGCTCGGTCCTTGTACGATTGGCGCGGCGTAACGGCGTCCCACCCCTCCGCCGCGGCCCGACTCCGGCCGCGGTCTCATCTGATTTCAAAGGCGCAGCATTATAGCGCCGCGTTTCTTCGTCGTGACCAAAACCGGCCTTAATTATTTCTTTTCCACGCGGTGCAATGGAACCGAGTTACCCCGCTTCAATCCACAATAAAACTAAACCATGTTGGGAGGAGGGTCGGCCGTGTTCGTGTGGTCCGGCCTCCTCCCGTTAGTTTGTTAACAATTGGCTTAGAAATGTTTGAGGAATGCCAAAATAAAATGTAAACAACGAACTCAAGAACCCCTACATCGAGGGAAGCTCACGGTTGTCAAAAGTTGTGGATGATGGCGTCGTTCTCGTTGGCGGCGGCGTCTCTTTCCTTGTCATGGAGGATGAAGAGGATGAAGAAATTCGGGACCGCCAAGTCGGCGTTTTTCGTCGATTTCCGATTGTTCTTCGCGTTCTTCGTCAAGAGGAAGAAGAAACTTCAAGACTTCTAAGAATTTTCTCCAAAAGCTTTCAAACAACACAACCCCAACCAAATAAAATAAGTTCTCAACTTATTTTATTAACTTTACATGTCTTTTGAAATTCAAGTGTTTGAAATTCAAAAGACACACACAAATCACCACATTAATTTCAACTCATTTTAGACATAAGTTACAACTAAGTTAAAATTATTTAAGTGGGAGTTGAGGGGTTTTAAAGGATATAAAGAGGTGGGGTTCTTGTGGGCCCCACCACCCTCATAACCTCCCAAGGGAGGTTGGGTGGTTACCCAACTTCCACCATGATCTAACACTTAGAGTTAGTTAATAAAAATTGTAGTGTAGTTACAAAATAATCTTCCGCTATTTTTATTATCAACACTCGTGTGAACGCAACGCCAGAACAGGAGTTCCTAAGCGATTACCGGCGCTGCGGTTCCATCGGTGCCCTGGGAATTCGATTCCGTGCACCGGTTCAAAAGTTAGAAATTCCCGCTCATTCGTTCACTAAACGTACCCGAGCCAAACTTCGGAAATTAATTCCGGGCACACCGGGCCTCGGAATCAGGCGCCGTTAGAAACTGTGTTCTTTTAAAATTCCAAAGAAAATTAAGAAAAAAATTTTCCTTGAAATTTCTGGGTCTTTGCATTACTCCCACCTCAGAGCTTTACATCCCCTTAAAGCATCAACACAAACTAGGGTCACAAAAGCGGTACAGAGCACGCATCTGAGCCTTCCGCTCCCATGTGCTTACCTGGAGGTTTCCGAGCTGCCTACGAAAACGCACAAGAGGAATCGACTGTCCACGTAGGACCCGCTCCCGTCGATTCTCAAACTCCACTGGAACCTCCGTGCATGTCACCCTGTAATCGACGTCCAACTCCTTGAGGTCGATGATGTGTGGAGAATCAAGCACGTATCTCCTCAGTTGTGGTACGTGGAAGATTTCATGCACCCGGTGCAACTGAGGTGGAATGGTGAAGCGGTAAACCACCTCCCCAACCCTCCTGGGGACCTAGAAGGTCTGTTGAACATCAGAGATATTTTGCCGCCTTGGCTACATCTCCGTAAACCTCATCGAGGTGAGACCCGTATAAGAACATGGTCGCCATCCTCAAACTCAAGAGGTCTCCCTTTCCTGATTAGAACCGAAACTCAAAACTCCTGCTGCCACGAGGGATCGACTCAAGAGTGATCGACCGCACCCTCCTAAGCATAAGTCTATCCAGGGCTTCCTGGGGTTTCCTTTTCGCCGACCAAGGAAAACCCATGCCGACGTTTGCCTAATACCGTCAATTTTAGTATGAACAGTGGTTGCAAAATCCATACTCAAACTAACGTCGTAAGGCCTCGACGCTGCCACCAAGAGGTCCCAACCGAGACTATCGCCTCAATGGTCAGATCACACCGTCGGCGTAAGTGTGACTATCGATTCTCCTCCCAATGGTATCTCCAGACGTGAGGGTCAAGTCAACGGCTTAACCGGAAACTCTAGGTCTGGGACTAGATTCATGGAAGAAAGGGATGATTCGTATCGATATCTTTGGCTACGGCAGCTAGTAGAAGACAAAGATCGCACTTCGAATCATCCTTAGAGCCCTTCTTGGTCACACTCCATGACCACAAGCAGCTACTCTCTTCCCCTGCCATCCAGCTCCCTGAGCCTGGTGGGGACAACAAAGGCGGGTGGTTGTAACATGTTGAAAAGTACACCACCACGTGCGGCTCTCCTAGCTCTGCCTCCACGTCTGCTGCTCTGCGGATTCATCTACCCTTAACATTTCCTCTTCTTGAAACATTTTCCATGCCCAACTCTCCAAGACTGGCGCCAATTTCCAGCTTCCCACTGCAATCCCTCACTGACTACATCCATTCAGCAAAAGGATTCTTAAACACAAAGGTTCTTTCTAGCACCCTAGCATAGGTAGGAAAGGTGTTGGCTCAGATGTCCTTATACACACCATGCTCAGAGGTCCGAGCTCTATATCACTGATCAAAACGCATTCATCGTGTACCCGGAATGTTCGGTATGCCTCGATGAATTCTCAGCTACCGACACGTCGTCCCACAGAAGCTGTATATGCTCTAGGAAACTCTCAGCCACCTCCTCAAGCTAGTCCTCAACCGCCTGTGAGTTAGGTTCGCCTCAGAACTTGAGGGTATCTGATGCTGAAACATGTGTAAGGAACTAAGCCTACATGTGTCACCTACCGGTACCGCCGGTTGTAACTGCTGACCAACAGGTAGTGATGTATAGCTGACACACTACCCAAATGCACTATCTCAGGCATCGGTTCACGAACCGAAGCCGCATCACTATGCGGACCATCCTCATGGTCATCCACTGGAAAACACTAGTGGCCAAGTCCACCATCCACTCCACTGATTTCTCAGCTAGGTGAAAAACTTTTGCAATAACCTCCAACCAGTGCTCTGCTGTCTGGGAATCTACCTCGCCTCGTATCCTTGGAGGCCAGTGCAGCTGGAACTCGTGCAACGCGCTCTGCCAGCGTGCATAGTTAGCTAGTAAGGTTAGTGGCATCTACTGCCCAACAGGTGCTGGTGGTGCTAGTACACCACCCGAGGGTGCCAACATAGAAAGAGGGCCCTACACCGGAGCCTTGTCGCTCGGTGGGCTGGCATCACGCTCGACTCTCGGAACCCTAGCTGGCTGCCGTCGTGGGGCCATCCTTGAAAAAAAACAGGTGCGCCACGGTTAGATCAGTATACCTGGTGAGCTGACATAAAGTAATCACAAAGAAAACTTGAAACACACACGCAATCAATGTTTTCATGCATTAAGTCAGGAATCAGAAGTCAGGGTCCTGGTGTATGGATACGTCGGCCGCCGCACCAACACTGAACTCCCTAGACTGATAACCACACTCAATATGCTAAACACTATTGCTTCTCATAGAAAAGATCAGAGTTCGCGGTAGAACCGAACTCCTTTGATACCAATTTGTCACGACCCGTCCTCGGGGCCCGTGCCGTGACTACCCCAAGCCCGCCTTCCATAGGCCAGGGGCTGGCGACTAGCACCAAGGCGTAAATCCGGATAACTGGGAAGGCGTTGCCTTTATAAAAGTAAACAATCACACAGAGTACAAGCGGAAGAAGAAAACACTAAGTAAGAACTAAGTACAACAGTAAGTGCAGAAAGTAAAAAGGGGCCGGAAATACAAGCCC
The DNA here is from genome assembly GCA_963277665.1 of Viscum album. Classification (NCBI taxonomy): domain Eukaryota; kingdom Viridiplantae; phylum Streptophyta; class Magnoliopsida; order Santalales; family Viscaceae; genus Viscum; species Viscum album. The sequence goes on along the minus strand of OY728133.1, from coordinate 1,635,438,748 downwards.
ATCTGTATAGTACAACTCGAAAGGGAAAACAACAACTAAAAAGTAAGCTGCTACGCCGAGCTGTCCACTGGAAATCCCAACTGAAGGGTAGGTACAGATAGCTCCACTGCTCCACAGGTCATGTCAGCTCCGGGTATCACCTCGTCATCGCGTCCACCCCCGGGTACCGTCTCGTCGTCACGTCCACCTCTGAGTACCGTCTCGTCGTCACGTCCACCTCCGAGTACAATCTCGTCGGGAGGTCCTCCTCCGGGTACCAACTCGCTCAACAAGCCTCAGCCTCGACCAGCGTTGTCCGTCGTCTGCATCCAACACAACGAAGTGCGGGCATTGCCCGTGTAGGGGTGAGTATAACAATACTCAGTAGGGACCCCGAGACCCCCGAAGGTCTGTCGAAATCCACGAAGGATAATCTACAAGGTAAGATATAATAATGTAGTAACAACCGACACTGCTTAGGTATATGCCCATACATATACCTAAGTCATAAATTCCCGTACGGCTCCAACGTCCGAGCCCAAGCACAACCCAGTCCATACAGGAAAGCAAACGTATACCCACACAGGATAGCACAACATAATCCACAAAGGAGAGTAAACAGTAAATCCACACAAGATAGCTCAACACAATCCACAAAGGAGAGTAACACAAGATTCAGCTCACACAAGTATACCTCATCGAAAAGGTGAAAGGGATGTTCAGGTATGGATACTGAATCATCTAAGCTGGGACCCACATATGATTCAAGACCAACACGACTGGGACCCACATAGGATTCAAGACTAGCACAACTAGGACCCACATAGGATACAAGACCAGTTGTCTTCATTGATTCATCTATACTGGGACCCACATAGGATACAAGACCAGTCTTGATTCATCCACGCTGGGACCCACATAGGATACAAGACCAGCACAGCTAGGACCCATATAAGTTACAAGACCAGCTATCTTCATTGATTCATCTATACTGGGACCCACATAGGATACAAGACCAGTATTGAATCACCCTTCCTGGGACACACATAAGATACAAGTCCAGTACAGCTAGGACCCACATAGGATACAAGACCGGCTGTCTTCATTGATTCATCTATACTGGGACCCACATAGGATACAAGACCAGTATTGAACCATCCAAGCTGGGACCCACATAGGATACAAGACCAGCACAGCTAGGACCCACATAGGATACAAGACCAGCAGTCTTCATCGTCACAGTCCACTGAGGATTTCTGCACAGTCGTCGTCGTCGAAGTAGTAGTCGCAGCAAGCTATATGGTTCCCGCACACAGCAAGCTCGTTCGGAAGGGTCTGCTCCACGAGCCGAGAGGCTGATACATCAAATGTCACAAAGTCCAGTGTTGATGTATCCAAATGTTCCGTATCGACAAAAGGAACTCAACGCAACAGACGGCGCGTCAATCAGACGCCCGGTCTGAGAGATATTGGCCTTTTCGTCCCAGGGGCCCGGTTAGTTTTTAAGGCAACACCAACCCGTCCATACTCCACCTGCGTCCAAACCTCGGGTGGAGTATGCCGAAAGATCCGTCTCACTAAGAGGAACTCAACAAAGCTGATGGCACGTCAATCGGACGTCCGTAGCTCAAGATATGAACGTTTCTACTCCGAGGACCTGGTTGGCTTCGTGTACGAACCAACCTGGCTGAACCCAAAGTTCTCCGAAACCTTGAGTGCAATATACCAAAACGACCGTCTCGATCCAAGGATCGCGTTGCCGTAGACGGTTCGTCAATCAGAGGTCCGTAGCCCGAGATATGGGCGAAAAACCGAAACTTGTCCGAAACTGGGGGGCTGGGCCCGGACCGACCCGACCCAACCCCCCCTGGTCCGACCCGAACCGAGTCGACCCGACCCGAATCCGGCCCGAACCGGGTTGGCCCGACCCGGTCCGCTGGACCCGGCCCAGCCGGGGGCGCGGCCTGGTGCGGCGGCACGGCCTGGGCGCCGCGCATGCGCCGCATGCGGGGGTAAAAACCCCCCTTTTCGGATCTCGGCCGCCCTTAGGCCGGCCATTTACTTCTCACGCGGGACCCACGGGTCCCGCATCCTATCCAAACCGGCGGCCGGCACGGCTAGTTGCCTTCCTCCTCTCCGCCGCGGCCATCGTCGCGGCTCTTCTGAACTCCGGCAGCCGGCGAGGCTGGCCGCCCCTGGCTGCTTCGCCGCGACCGTAGGGCCGCGACCCTTCCTGATCTCCGGCGGCCGGTGAGGCTGGCCGCCTCTGGCTACTCCGCCGCAGCCGTCCGGCCGTGGAACATCCTTATCCGCCGGCGGCCGTTTTTCCAGCCACCCCTTCTTGCTCGGTCCTTGTACGATTGGCGCGGCGTAACGGCGTCGCGCCCCTCCACCGCGGCCCGACTCCTGCTGCGGTCTCATTCGATTTCAAAGGCACGACATTATAGCGCCGTGTTTCTTCGTCGTGACCCAACCCAGCCTTAATTATTTCTTTTCCGCACGGTGCAATGGCACTGCGTTACCCTTCTTCAATCCACAATAAAACTAAACCACGTTGGGAGGAGGGTCGGCCGTGTTCGTGCGGTCCGGCCTCCTCCCGTTAGTTTGTTAACAATTGGATTAGAAATGTTTGAGGAATGCCAAAATAAAATGTAAACAACGAGCTCAAGAACCCCTACATCGAAGGAATATCGTGGTTGTCAAACGCCGCGGATGATGGCGTCGTTCTCGTTGGCGGCGGCGTCTCCTTCCTTGTCACGGAGGATGAAGAGGATGAAGAAATTCGGGACCGCCAAGTCGGCGTTCATTGTCGATGTCCAATTGTTCTTCGCGTTCTTCGTCAACAGGAAGAAGAAACTTCAAGAATTCTAAGGCTTTTCTAAAAAATATTTCAAACAACACAACCCCAACCAAATAAAATAAGTTCTCAACTTATTTTATTAAATTTACATGACTTTTGAAATTCATGTGTTTGAAATTCAAAAGACACACACAAATCACCACATTAATTTCAACTCATTTTAGACATAAGGTAAAACTAAGTTAAAATTCTTTAAGTGGGAGTTGAGGGGTTTTAGAGGATATGAAGAGGTGGGGTTCGTGTGGGCCCCACCACCCTCATAACCTCCCAAGGGAGTTTGGGTGGTTACCCAACTTCCACCATGAGCTAACACTTAGAGTAAGTTAATAAAAATTGTAGTGTAGTTACAAAATAAACTTCCACAATTTTTATTATCAACACTCGTGTGAACGCAACTCCAGAACAGGAGTTCCTAAGCGATTACCGGCGCTGCAGTTCTATCGGTGCCCTCAGAATTCGATTCCGGGCAACGGTTCTAAAGTTAGAAATTCCCGCTCGTTCGTTCACTGAACGTACCTGAGCCAAACTTTGGAAATTAATTCCGGGCACACCGGGCCTCGGAATCAGGCGCCGTCAGAAACTGCGTTCTTGTAAAATTCCAAAGAAAATTAAGAAAAAAACTTTCCTTGAAATTTCTGGGTCTTTACATTATACTCGACAAACTATGTAGCCAAAATAACAATTACTAACCTTAGACAACTAAAAAACAAAAATCATAAAATAAAGATAAAATATGTATGTTTCAACTAGAAATTAGCATAATTTGATCTATATTACAATAAAACTCCTCTTACATCATATAACATACGTCGACATTCTATTGATAACCCTAACATCCACCAAAAGGAAAAAAATAAAATATAACCACACAAAAGAACAACCCTCCCAAATTTTACAAAAAGGAATCATATATAACTACCTCATCCTAATTAAAACATTCTCATCTCTATCTCACAAATAATTCCTGAATTTTATAGTTGCATTCTACATGACATTAACTTCTGAAATCTCATATTCAAACCAAAAAAATCCTAACAACTCAATCACTAAACAAATCAAGAAAAAAAAATTACATATAAAATAAAAAATAGATATAAGAAACCAATTAATTCCAAACACCCCATTGGAAAACCATATAAATCATGGTTTCCACTACCCAAACATAAGCTTCTTCCATATTTTATATTAGCTAAACCAAAATAGTGACAAACAATAAGAAGAAATCTCATTCAAAATACAAACCAAGTGAAGAGTCTTATTTTAATTCTAAATCATGGTTTTTATGTCACACAATAATTTAAAATTTTAATTCTTTTTCAATTATCTATTTTTAATGTTAATCACAAATAAGAAAAAGAATATATAATAAAATATTTCAAAAATGATTAGACATTCTAAGAAAATTATTATATATATTATAAGAATTTTTTAATTTCAAAAATAAATAATCAATAAAATCTTAATATATATTTGTTTGTTAAATTTTATTTCAATTGAAAAATAAAATATTTAACATATAAGGGTGTGTGAATCTTGTGAAATAATATTTCTATATAAGAAACAATAAATATAAGAGTTTAGTAAATTAACAAGTGTGAGAAACGAATTTATGTTTTATTTTGTTAATTTTAAATTTTAAAATACATTTTGTAATAAATACGTCATTTATATTTTCAATAACATTATTTAGTTTCCCATTTTGATCAATATGATGAAATATTTGAGCTATATGATTATTTTGTGATCCATATTATGTAATTATGGTCATTTAATATTCCATAATCTAACTGAGATGAGTACCATCCCAACATGGTGTTGGACCACTTATGGAACCTATAACTACACTAGTGGCCCCATGTTTAATGATACTTATGAATGGGAAAAAGGAAAGTACATGGTAAAAATTGTATAAACAATTAAACATTAAATAACATAAAAACCAAAAAATAACAACGAGAAGTTTTTGAATGTTGTATTAGATTTATCTCAATCACTACTAATACATACCACAATGGATTTTAAAACATGCATGTCAAAGAAGAACTCTATATATGAGGAACCTAAAAATCGGGGTTATGATCCTATTAGTGGGTAGGGTGATTAATTTCATAATAATCATGCTGATAAATATATATGAGGTTATTTTATAAAAATGATGTTCATGATGAATTCGATGGACATAATGGTAATGATTGTTGTGAGGGATATATTTTTCCACTATATTTTTCCTATTTATTTATAATAAAACAATCAGGACGTTGTTTCATGATCGATTTTAATTTTATATGGGATTTATTATATTTTTTTGAAAAATTAATTGATTAAGCTTGTATTATCACTGGTTGAAAGCATAAATATATTTCTCTTAATCAATGCATTATTTGAATTGTGATTGATGTTGAGGAAATGGATTTTGTATAGAATCCCAGTCGATACCAAGGGTTTTAGTAAAATTTGTTTATTAACATTATGTAATGTTCAATTAAATAATTTTTATAGCTAAATTCATTACCCTGTATATAAACTATTCTTAGAGAAAAATTGGTATAGACGTATCTCAGTAGCTTATATACGAATAATTTTGGGAATGATTTTAATATCCAAAACCAATATATCCCATTGATATAACAATAATTAAAAACCACTAGTATGTGGTTCCATTATTGTATTGTTCACTTATAACAATATTATTACTAAGGATCTTGTTTTATATAATTGAACAAAAAATATTCTCTTCTTTATTTATTAGTCTCATTGATAAAATCAATTAAACAGTTCGGCCATAACTATGAAATTAAATAATAATATTCTAATAGAATACCACGTTTCCATTAAGCATTATGTTGTCTATAAAAAAATATTTCACTGAAATCAAGTATATTTGGTGAAAAATTTATTATAGAATCTTTTGGAGTTATTATAACATGATCACCTTTCAATAATATCAATGTAAACATTATCTTCAATTTTTCCATAATCTAGTGTTTTTCACTACTATATCAATGCTCAATTTCATAAATAAAGCATGTGGTTCTCATGATGTTAGATTATGGATTATATCACAGTCATGAGATCAACATAAAAAATGTAGGCTCGAAACAACACCTCCATATATATAAATACATTAATTATCCATGGCTGAAGATAATACCCACAATATCATTTTTTCAGGCTCTATATGTGATTGTATTTCTAAACTAATGAATAGTTCACATGTTGAGGAAATTACTGCATCAATATTTTCATTATGATTATACCACTTTATAAGATTTTCCATTCCACTATGCAATAGTAAAAACCCATTAGGGCCACCATACTTATAAGGCCCCAGCCTTAAACCTTACTTAATATTGAATTAAATGAATAATTCACATTGAGGATCTTTTCAGGTTTAGAGTTTTAGAGAATTAGAACATAACTATTACATCTTAAAAGAATACAAAGTAGACACTTCTACTAAGTCTCCATAAAATAAAAACACTTAAAAAGAAAGATGTCTAGATTCCATGTTTTAGATAGCATGAAATTCCCTTGATCCCATCCTTGACCTTATTCCACTTTAAGTCCTGTGAAAACCATTTCGAAAAACATGGGGTGAGCATAAAAAGCTCAGTAAGGGATACAAAAAGAATGAAAACTGTTAGTTTTTCAAAATAAAGTAAACCATGTACACTCTATCAAAGTAATACCTTCACCTTCATGAAGTAGTAAAAACAAATCTTCACTGAATAAAGTATCATTACTTACCTTTTTATAACCAAAGGATTACCATAAAACACATATAAAAAACACATAGAATATATAAAGGTAACTTGGGACATAAACATACTTAAGTGGAATAACCATACGGTTGACTTCCACACATATCACTTAATGGAATAGCCATACAGCCAATTTCCATACATACTTAATGGAATAGCCATACGGCCGACTTCCATACCCAACGAATTGGAGGTCATAACGTAACCACCCGTCCTGGTATTCACGGCACCACCCGTCATATGGTTTATAACGTAACCACCCGTTAAAATGTCCAAGTACCAGTATAAAATCATAAAACATAAAACCAATATAAAGGAATGATAACATATCCACATTTCAATCACAATATATCATAAATATATTGACATAATAGAATCCTTTTTCAAAACCATTTTCAATACCAAAATACATAAAAGAGTATATGGTATTTATTTTATTCTAAAAACATTACGGCTTGTTGAGAAAGCCAAAGATCAAATAATACTCGCTGCGGCAGAAAAGGTCGTTGTCACCGCGTACGTTAAAAAAAACATTCCTTTTTGTCGTTTAGTAAAATGCTTTGTAGAAAAATATTCCTTTTGTATAAAAGTAAAAGTCAAAGGATTTTATACACCGTATAAAAGAAAGTTGTGTATAGAACGAAATATGCCTCAATGAAAGGAGATTGAGACGAAGTCCCTTACCTTGGGTCCGACTTGACTCGATCGTTCTTTAACGTCCTGAATAATAAACTTGAGTTAATTTATACTTGATTAAGAACCTTTTTAAACTTCATTATTCCTTTTATATCACTTATTTCCATGTTATAAACATTATGTAACCATTTAAGTTAATAATGTTTGTTTTGTCAATATTTGGTTCTTAAGTCGAAAGTTGACTTCTTACAAATACATGTTGTTCATGTGGTCAAAAGTTCTTTATATCCAGAATGAAATTCCTGATTTGGATATCATATATATCATATATATCCAGCATATACATGTATTTATAATATTACATAATATTTAGAGGTAATAAATGAAATGCACCGTTCATGGAGACGGTAAGCCGTACGTACGCATGAACGCTACTTTCATTTCTTTGTCATATTAATGGAATTAAAACTAAATGAGAGGTATGTATATTTTAATTCCAGAATTATATAAATCATTTATATATATCATTAATTATATATATCCATTATATACATGTACTTTTAATAGTACATTACATTTGGGGATAAGAAATGAAATGCACCGTTCATGGAAACAGTAAGCCGTACGTACGCATGAACGCTACTTTTATTTATATCTCATACTTTAATGGAAAGAAATAATAATTATATAGAGGTATATTATAATTCCATTATAACATAATCACTTTAAATCCATCCTTTACACGTCCCACATATGGCATTAACGAATCATATCACTTTTAGGGGGCGGTAGTCCGCACTTCCTTAAATGAAGATATCGTGTTTACCCATAATGGAAACCATAAAGGTATTCCAAAAATGAAAAATACAGAAGCTTAATGAAAAAATAAATATATTATATATCATATATAAAAATAGTGACATCGTAATGGCCACCCTTGAAGGTGTTAAATGAGTATTGAACAATCATCGTTTCGGGAGGCAGAATTTCGACATCCACAGAAACCGTATGTTCTTTAACCATTTGAATTAGTTGTGTGAGAGTGTAGCTCAAATAAATATTATAACAACATCCTAGTATATTTAAGATACTGGTGTTGTTACAAAAGAATTAAATAAAAAGAGTTTAGAGGGTTGGAGAAGCAAAATAAAACAAATGAACAAGAGAGAATGAATTACCTTTAAAAGTGTAACTCCTTTTTGATTTGAGCCTAAAGGATTCCTTTGAAAGGATTCTGCCCAAAGGGAATCCTCTAAGATTAGTATAGGTATGTGGAGAGAGTAATTGGTCAGGGGTTGGCCGAGCCAAAGGCTTGAGAAGTGTGTGAAATGAGGTAGAGGTGGGGGCCTTTTATAAGAGGAGGGGAGGGGCACTTTTGGAAAGTAAAGAAATATTACTTTATTTGAAAATGTGTTTCGGTTTTAAAAGGTCCCACATTGATATAATTCGTGGATAATGTGATAAGGGTTCGAAATACACTTATCCAATTGGTTTTGGACATGTGTAGGGTTTATATGTTTCATTATATTTCCATTTTATTTAAATCGTCAAATAATGATGTCATCGCTGCATCATCATTATGTCATATATAATTTAATTTATTTAATGTCTAATAATTTTAAACAAAATCCTATAATGTAGGAAATCGTTTTAGCTTTCCAATGACTATTTATAATCAAAATTTTGACTTTAATAACCCCACTCAAAAATTATTTTAGTAAACCAATTTATGTTAGTGTAATTTTCACTTTAACATTAAATAAAAATATATTAATGTCATTTTCCAACTAAAGTGGCTCCATGGGGTCCCCAAGTTGGCCCATGTCTTGTCTTGGTAGGCCATGACTCACCCAATAGGTGTAAGAAAAGTGTCATGGTGTTTTCACATTCTTATAATACCATTTTTACCTTAAACCACACTAATTACCTCTAATCGCGATTAATGAAAAAAAGTTACTATTCACCAAAAAATTATTTTAATCCCATTGAACCACATTTTACTTCTTAATGACAACCATCTATGTCGGATTTTCAAAATTCAATACACATTAGTGGTAAACTTTCATTTAACTGAAAAATCAGTTTGCTTGATTACCACTTAGTGGTTTCACTATTCATCAAAAATTGAAGTTTTTCAGAAAATTTCCAAAAATTCACCCTAAGCTATATTTGATATTCCGAATTCAAAAATGAAGTCCATTTTAAAAAATTAAAAACATATAAGTCAAATTAATTAATTTAATAATTAATTCCCGCTGTCATGACAAATAGCGTGTTTTTGTGAAACAATAAGTATCAAAAGATTGACACCAGTTTAAGTCCAATTTCAAAGTGAAATTGATTCCAATGACCACCATTGGATTAACTGGTAAAAATATCTTCTAATTTCACTTTAAAACCAATTAAAATAATAATCTAATCATATAAATAATTTAGATTAAAAAGAGGTTTTGAATTAAAATACAACATTTTACACTATTCATAAAAAAAATGAACTTTATCAGAAAGGTACCAAAAATTTACACAAAGTAAATTTTGATGTCCCGATTCTAAAGAAGAGTTATATTTGGTCCAAAATAAATTATAAGAGTTATCAAAACTATATTTAATGACGGTTCACCATTAAAAGGTGATAAGTGATCCTTTAGTGAAAATTAGAGTATATATGCCCTAAAATTGAACTATTTCCGTATTTTAAGCCTTTATCTTTTATTGGGTAAGTGTATAAACATTTAAAAACATATCTTATCATATTTTAGTTATTTCTATCCATTCCCGCCAGTACAACGGCTACTTGTTAACTAACATTTAAAATAATCTTATTTTATTACTAGTGTGCTACGTAAGTTTCAAAGAAACTCATCGTTGCGTATCGGGTATGCTATCGAACATAGAAACCCCTTTAAAATAAAATTAATATTTAATTCGTAAATATTAATAAATATGAAAATTCATTATTATTTATTTACCTGGGATGTTACATCCTTCCCCCCTTTTGGGAATTGCGTCCTCGCAATTTTATTCACTTATCAAAATAAGTGGGGGTATTTATCCCTCATAGCATTTTCAGATTCCCACGTTGCCTCTTCAATCACATGGTTTTTCCACAAAACCTTTACCTGATGAATCACCTTATTCCGTAACACTTGCTCCCTGTGGTCAAGAATCTAGACCGGTTGTTCCTCATAAGATAGGTTCTCTTCCAGCTAAACTACCTCTAGACTCAAAACATGAGATGGATCTGGAATATACATTCTCAACATTGAAATGTGAAAACATTGTGTACCTGAGATAAACTCGGAGGTAAAGCCACTCGCTATGCAACTGATCTAACTCTTTCCAGAATTTCGTATGGTCCAATGAACCTTGGACTCAACTTTCCTTTCTTACCAAATCTCATCACACTTTTCCAAGGAGAAACCTTGAGAAAAGAATGATCACCTACCTCAAAAGATAGATCATTCCTCCGGTTATCCGCATAACTCTTCTGCCTGCTCTGAGCTGTTCTCATGTGTTTTCTGAATCAACTGAACTTTTTCTTCCATCTCTTCTACCAATTCTGGTCCCATCAGCTTCCTTTCACCCACTTCATTCTAAAATGCTGGAGTTCGACACCGCTTCCCATATAATACCTCACATAGTGCCATCTGTATACTGGAATGAAAACTGTTATTATATGAAAACTCAACCAAAGAAAGATGTTGGTCCCAACTTCCCTGATAATCCATAGAAGAAGCTCGTAGCATATCCTCCAATGTCTGAATTGTTCGTTCTGACTGCCCATCTGATTGAGGATGAAAAGCTGTACTAAAATTTAATTCAGTACCCAACGACTTCTGAAGGCCTTTCCAAAAGTTAGAAGTAAACCTGTGATCACGATCTGATACAATGGAAAGAAGAACTCCATGTAACCTGACTATCTCTTTAAGATACAGACGGGAAAGTTGATCAAGAGAGAAAGTATCTCGTATAGAAAGGAAATGAGCAGATTTGGTCAAGCGATCAACAATAACCCAGATTGCATTATTACCTCGAGATGTCCTCGGTAATCCCACAACAAAGTCCATGGTTATGTTTTCCCATTCCCACCCTGGCACTGGTAAAGGCTGAAGCATCCCTTTCGGTAACTGCTGCTATGCTTTAACCTGTTGACATGTCAAACACTTCACAGTAAAATCAGCAATGTCTCTTTTCATTCCATCCCACCAGTAATACTCCCGTAGACCTCTGTACATCTTAGTACTTCCAGGATGAAAAAACAACTCATTCTTCAACTGTGAATCACAAGGCACACATAACCTCTTCAAAAACCTCAAAACACAAACACAAATTTATCCAAGAACTCATGGAAAATTTTATTCAAAAGGTCCATGAATACAGCAGGTGCATTGGTTAACACAAAAGGCATAACTACAAATTCATAATGGCCATATCTAGTACGAAACGCAGTCTTCGGAACGTCTGCTTCTTTTACTTTAAACTGATGGTACCCCGAACTCAAGTCAATCTTCGAAAAAAATACTGAGCTCCCTGGAGCTGATACCACTTCATTCGATGGCCCAATATCTGCTGAAGTTGTTGCAAATGATTTTACCACCCCTTTCTGCTTGTATTCTGGCTGCGTTCCCCCAGTTGAGTTCTTCGTTGGACACTCGTTTGCATAATGACCCATTTCATTACACTTAAAACATCTTACCGTTGGCTTTTCATTTCTTGCTTGATCATCTTCCTTACAGTTACGAGCAATATGACCAGACTTACCACACCGAAAGCACTTACCAGACATGGATAAACATTCTCCAGGATGCATTTTACCACACTTCTCATAGGATGGATATTTGGTTTTCTTACCTCCTTGCTTCTTTGATGAATTCTTCCCCTTTTCCTGCCAACTAGACCTCTTATTCTAATGTTTTCATAGAACACCTGATCATTGGCAGACTCCATTTCTACCTTCTCCGCACATCGAACAAGTTTTTCATAACTTTTGAATTCACGAGAAGCTAAATCCCTTCGATACTTTGGCTTTAACCCTGAGTAAAAACGGTTTATTTTACTATCAAGATCTCGTATAAAGTTTGGAGCATACCTTGCCAATCGAGTGAACTTTTCTTCATAAGCAGCCACTGAATCATCCTCCTGCCTCAATTCTAGGAACTGTTTTTCCATCCTAAGACGAACCACCTTAGGAAAATATTTCTCAAGAAACATACCTTTGAATTCATCCTAGTGAAGATCCTCAATCTCATCACTATCCCTTATATTTTTCACCATCGACCACCACTGATCAACTTCACCTTCAAAACAGTAAACAGCAAGACTAACCTTTTGATGTTCTGAACACCCCATGACATCAAAAATCTTCTACAGTTCTTTAATCCACCCTTCAGCTTGCACAGGGTCAGATGATCCTCTGAATGATGGGGGATGTTGCCTCATGAAATGTTCCACCACTGACATGTTCCTCTGCGGTTGATCTGGCTGATCTCGTGCATGGATACCACCACCATTTATGGCCTGAGTCAATTGTGCCATCACTGCAACAAACTGTTCAGTTCCGATTCCGACCATCTCAGGTTGCTGATTTGGAAGGTTATCTTCCTCCTGATGTCGTCCCAACATAGCTACTTTGTTTCCTCTGCGGAAAACCATTCTGAACACAGAAATATCTTAGGTGAAGCAACATGGTAATCCGTAAATGCTATATCATTTCAATCATATTATAATTTAACACTTTTCTAACTCCTAAAGTTGTCTAAACCGTCCTTTGATACCAAATATAAGGCCCCAGCCTTAAACCTTACTTAATATTGAATTAAATGAATAATTCACATTAAGGATCTTTTCAGGTTTAGAGTTTTAGAGAATTAGAACATAACTATTACATCTTAAATGATTACAAAGTAGACACTTCTACTAAGTCTCCATAAAATAAAAACTCTTAAAAAGAAAGATGTCTAGATTCCATGTTTTTGATAGCATGAAATTCCCTTGATCCCATCCTTGACCTTATTCCACTTTAAGTCCTGTGAAAAACATTTCGAAAAACTTGGGGTGAGCATAAAAAGCTCAGTAAAGGATACAAAAAGAATGAAAACTGTTAGTTTTTCAAAATCAAGTAAACCATGTATACTCTATCAAAGTAATACCTTCACCTTCATGAAGTAGTAAAAACATATCTTCACTGAATAAAGTATCATTAATTTCCTTTTTGTAACCAAAGGATTACCATAAAACCCATATAAAAACACATAGAATATATAAAGGTAACTTGGGACATAAACATACTTAAGTGGAATAACCATACGGTTGACTTCCACACATATCACTTAATGGAATAGCCATACGGCCAATTTCTATACATACTTAATGGAATAGCCATACGGCCGACTTCCATACCCAATGCATTGGAGGTTATAACGTAACCACCCGTCCTGGTATTCACGGAACCACCCGTCATATGGTTTATAATGTAACCATCCATTAAAATGTCCAAGTACCAGTATAAAATCATAAAACATAAAACCAATATAAAGGAATGATAACATTTCAACATTTTAATCACAATATATCATAAATATATTGACATAATAGAATCCTTTTTCAAAACAATTTTCAATACCAAAATACATAAAAGAGTATATGGTATTTATTTTATTCTAAAAACATTACGTCTTGTTGAGAAAGCCAAAGATCAAATAATACTCGCGGCAGCGGAAAAGGTCGTTGTCACCGCGTACGTTAAAAAAACATTCCTTTTTGTCGTTTAGTAAAACGCTTCATAGAAAATGATTCATTTTGTATAAAAGTAAAAGTCAAAGGAGTTTATACACCGTATAAAAGAAAGTTGTGTATAGAACGAAATATGCCTCAATGAAAGGAGATTGAGACGAAGTCCCTTACCTTGGGTCCGACTTGACTCGATCGTTCTTTAACGTCCGGAATAATAAACTTGAGTTAATTTATACTTGATTAAGAACCTTTTTAAACTTGATTATTCCTTTTATATCACATATTTCCATGTTATAAACATTATGTAACCATTTAAGTTAATAATGTTTGTTTTGTCAATATTTGGTTCTTAAGTCGAAAGTTGACTTCTTACAATTACATGTTATCCATGTGGTCAAAAGTTCTTTATATCCAGAATGAAATTCCTGATTTGGATATCATATATATCATATATATCCAGCATATACATGTATTTATAATATTACATAATCATTTAGAGGTAAGAAATGAAATGCACCGTTCATGGAGACGGTAAGCCGTACGTACGCATGAACGCTACTTTCATTTATTTGTCATATTAATGGAATTAAAACTAAATGAGAGGTATGTATATTTTAATTCCAGAATTATATTCATAATTTAGATATATCATTAATTATATATATCCATTATATACATGTACTTTTAATAGTACATTACATTTGGGGATAAGAAATGAAATGCACCGTTCATGGAGACGGTAAGCCGTACGTACGCATGAACGCTACTTTCATTTCTATCTCATAATTTAATGGAAAGAAATAATAATGATATAGAGGTATATTATAATTCCAGTATAACATAATAACTTTAAATCCATCCTTTACACGTCCCACATATAGCATTAACGAATCACATCACTATTAGGGGGCGGTAGTCCGCACTTCCTTAAATGAAGATATCGTGTTTACCCATAATGGAAACCATAAAGGTATGCCAAAAATGAAAAATACAGAAGCTTATAGAAAACATAAATATATTATATATCATATATAAAAATAGTGACATCATAATGGCCACCCTTGAAGGTGTTAAATGAGTATTGAACAATCATCGTTTCAGGAGGCAGAATTTCGCCATCCACGGAAACCGTATGTTCTTTAACCATTTTATGTAGTTGTGTGAGAGTGTAGCTCAAATAAATATTATAACAACATCCTAGTATATTTAAGATACTGGTGTTGTTACCAAAGAAGTAAATAAATAGAGTTTAGAGGGTTGGAGAAGCAAAATAGAACAAATGAACAAGAGAGAATGAATTACCTTTAAAAGTGTAACTCCTTTTTGATTTGAGCCTAAAGGCTTCCTTTGAAAGGATTCTGCCCAAAGGGAATCCTCTAGGATGAGTATAGGGAAGTGTAGAGAGTAATTGGGCAGGGTTTGTCCGAGCCAAAGGCTTCAGAAGTGTGTGAAATGAGGTAGAGGTGGGGGCCTTTTATAAGAGGAGAGGAGGGGCACTATTGGAAAGTAAAGAAATATTACTTTATTTGAAAATGTGTTTCGGTTTTAAAAGGTCCCACATTGATATATTTCGTGGATAAGGTGATAAGGGTTCGAAATACACTCATCCAATTGGTTTTGGCCATGTTTAGGTTTTATATTTTTCATTATCTTTCCATTTTATTTAAATCGTCAAATAATGATGTCATCGCTGCATCATTATTATGTCATATATAATTTAATTTATTTAATGTCTAAAAATTATTAAAAAATACTATCATGTAGGAAATCGTTTTAGCTTTCCAATGACTATTTATAATCAAAATTTCTACTTGTATAACCCCACTCAAAAATTATTTTAGTAAACAAATTTATGTTAGTGTCATTTTCACTTTAACATTAAATAAAAATATATTAATGTCATTTTCCAACTAAAGTGGCTCCATGGGGTCCCCAAGTTGGACCATGTCTTGTATTGGTCGGCCATGACTCACCCAATAGTTGTAGGACAAGTTTCATGGTGTTTTCACATTCTTATAATACCATTTTTACCTTAAACCACACTAATTACCTCTAATCGCGATTAATGAAAAAAAGTTACTATTCACCACAAAATTATTTTAATCTCATTGAACCACATTTTACTTCTTAATTACAACCATGTATGTCGGATTTTCAAAATTCAATACACATTAGTGGTAAACTTTCATTTAACTGAAAAATCAGTTTGCTTGATTACCACTTAGTGGTTTCACTATTCATCAAAAATTGAAGTTTTTCAGAAAATTACCAAATATTCACCCTAAGCTATATTTGATATTCCGAATTCAAAAATGAAGTCCATTTTACAAAATTCAAAACATATAAGTCAAATTAATTAATTTAATAATTAATTCCCATTGTCATGACAAATAGCGTGTTTTTGTGAAACAATAAGTATCAAAAGATTGACACCAGTTTAAGTCCAATTTCAAAGTGAAATTGATTCCAATGACCACCATTGGATGAACTGGTAAAAATATTTTATAATTTCACTTTAAAACCAATTAAAATAATAATCTAATCATATAAATAATTTAGATTAAAAAGATGTTTTGAATTAAAATACAACATTTTACACTATTCATAAAAAAATGAACTTTATCAGAAAGGTACCAAAAATTTACACAAAGTAAATTTTGATGTCCCGATTCTAAAGAAGAGTTATATTTGGTCCAAAATAAAGTATAAGAGTGATCAAAACTATATTTAATGACGGTTCACCATTAAAAGGTGATAAGTGAACCTTTAGTGAAAATTAGAGTATATATGCCCTAAAATTGAACTCTTTCCGTATTTTAAGCCTTTATCTTTTATTGGGTAAGTGTATAAACATTTAAAAACATATCTAATCACATTTTAGTTATTTCTATCCATTACCGCCAGTACAACGGCTACTTTTTAACTAACATTTAAAATAATATTATTTTATTACTAGTGTGCTACGTAAGTTTCAAAGAAACTCATCGTTACGTATCGGGTACGCTATCGAACATAGCAACCCCTTTAAAATAAAATTAATATTTAATTCGTAAATATTAATAAATATGAAAATTCTTTATTATTTATTTACCTGGGATGTTACAATACTCATGGGGTTTACCTATATTACCCCACACATTGGTCGTGGTCCTCCCAATGTCTATCCACATGCACCCTCATGTGGACCAAAAACTATTCTGTAACCATGTGATAAGTGGATTTCATTCTAATCATACATTATCCTAGAATTTTATTTGTACTTATTTTGGTAACACCTAATATAACTTTTTCCAAAATAAAATGATGTTACATACCATTAATATCACTATAAAATCAATACAATACTATATATAGTAAAACCACAACAAATACAATCTTGATTGAAAAAAGTTATTATAATAACATCTGAATATTAAATATATAATTATTGGTTAAAAAATTTATAATATATATATATATTCCTTGATTTTATCTCAAAATATGTTCGAAATAATCTAGCATATAAATTTCTAGTTGAAAAGATTTTTATAATAAGGTTTTTATGTCACACATAGTATTAATAATTGCAATTCTGATATAAATAATATATATATATATATATATATATATATTCATTATATAATTATAATTTTATTATATAATTACTTTTATATGGTTTTTATAATTATTATAATTATAATATTATTATTAAAATACATTTTTTAAGTAGATATTTAATTATTTATTCAATATTATATAAGATATTAAAAAATGAAGAAAATTCAATAATCCACAACATAGTGAATTTAAAATATACTATAAATTGTCTATTTTTATAATTTTTTTTCATTTGAGATATACCTTAGCATTATAATTAGAGGGCTCGATATAAAAAAATACAAAAACATTTAGTTAGTAGATTATATAAATGAATGACAGTGGGGATGTCGTTGGTGACTAAGTCAAATCATGATGTTAATGGATTTGACTGGATTTAAAATAATTTTTATTGAACCTAAATTTTTTAGAATATAATATCTTCAACTAGATGTGGGAAATCAATTGTGGTTTTGATGTGATGAAATAGAAACAACAGATTGAAGTCTACAAGAATGATTGAAGATGAATAATATTTAAGAGATCATCATAGATTCATTTAAGAATAGAATCAAATATTATTTAATCAATGATTGAATACTATATAAAATAATAGATACAATAGAAAAAATGGTTGGAAATAGGTGAATGTGAGAATTACTCGTGAAAATAAATAGACGAATTCTTTTATATATAAATTTTTATAAATATAATACATTTGTTATATATATATTAATTATATTAATTGTATTATTATATTTATTATGAAATTATTTCATTATATATATATATATATATTCTTTATAATTATATTTATAATTATAATTGTTGTTATATTTACTTTGTAAAAAATTAATACACTATATAAAATCATTAAAAATGATTTTTAGACATATATACAATAAAATCATAATTATTCTTATTATAAATGTGTTTATATAGTAAATTTAGTTATATAATTATATAAATATATTTATATTAATATGTTTATGTTTAATAAAAACATTTATATACTCATAAATAAAATTTTATTTATAATATAGTTAAATTAGTACTATGAAAAGTGTAATTAATATAAATATACATATTAGTATACATATTTACAAATATGATTGATATATTTTTTTATATTTTAAAGAATACAATTATTTATTAACAATACTAATATATTTATCAATATATGAATATATATGTTGTTCTATAATTATTTTATTATTTTATTATATTAGGTTTCTTCCTGATTATTTTAGTGACATAAATTTTAATTAATAAAATTATAAATTATAACTTCAAGAATTAATTGAAACAAAAGTAAAAAGATTTTCCTATTTAGTGTTATTAGATCAAACATGAAATAATTTCATAGATTTGTATAAAATTTTTTTAAATAACTATATCATTTAATTAGGCACAAAACCTACATATAAAACTCCCTTATCGTATTTGGAATTCAAATAATTATATTATCCCTAATGTAAACATCATGGTTGTGAAGAAACTAGTTTAATCACATGTGGTGATCAGGATCACCTTGAGGTGTAATTATTAAAATAAAAATAATAAAGAAATAGTTTTCCATTATATATTTATTTGATATGTATAACATGTAATGATTTAAGAATCTATATTTTTGTGTTAGGATAACTTATTATAATAATTATATGGAACTTCCTTTAAATACACAATTAGAGGACTTCAATGAATCAATCATAACTCTACATGAAATTTATTTCAAGCGGGACCGAGTCCAATGAAAAGGTACGGAAATATTTTTATGTAAATGTAGAGATTAAATTAGTGTGGTTTCCAGAATGATATCAGGATATTGATAGAGAAGAAATAAATATATTTCCCAATTCAAGTCTATGAACTTATATATTATTTTTTTAAAGAGACAATAACAGCTATTATTATCATTTATCATTAAATGGAAATACTCATCAATAATTTGGAACATGAAAGTGAAATGCATGATTAAACTAAACATAATAAATATATATAAATGTGAAATAACATATTTTTTATAAGTGTTCATTAGTAGTTCAAAAGATATAATCATATATTTGTTTTAAGAAAAAATTTTATGATCAATAAGATATTTCCATATGTGATAGCATTTTTAGTTTTTTATAAATTTATTTTGATAGTCTCATCCTCAAGGTGAATCAACAATAATGAATGATAGTAGAAGAGAAGAAACCCCCATTTGAGGATCTTTAACATTACAATGGTGTTAGAGGTTGACCACAATTATGATTTATATATATATAATTGTGAATTGATATTCATATATTTTAGGTTATGAATGGTTTATTTATTCATTGGTTCCTAAAGGTATAGTTTATATAAGAGTATAAATTCTTGTGATCATGGAGTTTTAAGAAATATATGAGTTTTTAAGTGTTTTATATTTGATTAATGTACAAATAAGTATGTGTTTGCGTAAAAAATTTAGTGATCTCAAAAAATACATATTTAGAAATTTTTGAGAGAGATCATGTCATGATCGACTATAAATAGTTCTCATGAATGTCTAATAACCTCAAGATGACAAATTTTAGTTTGGGGGGTATAAGAGGAAATGATATTACGATGTGGTGGTTTATATGTGTAAAATATAGTATGGTAAGCAATAGTTCCAAAATTCAAGGATTCTCATCCTGCGTGGGATCATAATTTGATGTTATAGATTCTACTGTATCATTTTTTTCATTTTCATGTGACGTGTAACACATACTACTAGATGAATACAAAATAAACTCTATTTATCCATTAAATATGTTATGTACCCTCCATAGGTATCACCCACATTCTTGAATGGGTCATCAGACAAATGATTATAACCAAATAGGAACACGTTTTGTTTTATCTAGTTTTTTTCTCAATCACATACATTCTAGGAAACATTGGATGGGTTCACCCATCATGACACTATTCTTGGACATTCCCTTTTATCATTTGAGATCTAATTAAGTATGCCCTTATTAAAATAGTGACCCTTGACAACATGGGTAGTAATATTTATCACGTTAACCCTATAACAATCAAGGGTGTTATATTCTCCCTTGACCCTTAAGATATTTTTTTCTTGATTGTGTACTCTATATAAAAACCAAATGAATTTTCCGTAAACTACTGGGTTTTACCTATTAGGTTCATTTGAGACAATGCGGCCCTGGTAGTAGCACATGCATGAATAGTTTCCCCAGAAAAACATGTCATCATTTCATTGAGGAACAATGATGTTCTCAAAATGTCATCATACTATTTACTATTCTGACAGACCAATATATTATATATTATAGTACATTTACCTCACTCACACACACTCTAGAGAACATCCTAGGAATTCACCAATCATAACACTAATCTATGTAAAATTTTATTTATTATGCATTTATAATCTGGTAGTCTCTAAAAAATAATGCATCGCCCTATAGAAATTGAAAATAACATTTAATATTTTGTGAGGATGAGTGGTAGATATATTTTTTATCATTTAATATTTATTTAAATAAGTCATTTCACCCCTCTA
This sequence comes from Viscum album, assembly GCA_963277665.1. Lineage (NCBI taxonomy): Eukaryota > Viridiplantae > Streptophyta > Magnoliopsida > Santalales > Viscaceae > Viscum > Viscum album. Next base: position 1,635,417,669 of record OY728133.1, on the reverse strand, counting down.
TTTTCAACTATTAGTTCTTAATGAACAATAATATGTTATATAACATCTATTGAAGGTGAACTATCGATGAGTGGTTAATCTCTTCTCATGAAAAAAAATAAACCTGGATTCTGTCATCTTTTTTATATTTATTCTAACAATTCATGTTCATATTCTAATGAAACAGATCATATAAAAATTCCACATAACCTGAAATCTCTAAAGGTTAATGATATTGTTTTAACCCTTATGTCGTATCATATCCCATTTTTAGTAGAAGTTGTACAATTTTGTCATGAATTATCATTATTGATAATTTTAATATAGTAGCTCCAGAATGGCACATCAATACAACATCATCAACATTTATTAACCACATAATCAAGAAATATCAACATTCTTCACTATTACTAATCTCATATTGATCATATAATGATTCTATTTTATTATATGAGATTCGATTTTATAATTTTTTAACATTCTGAATTCAACGATGTGCTAATTTTTTAACAATCATGCTCTAAATTTCACAAAATTGTAATTCAATAGAGGGTCCATCAATTGGAGGTATAATTACCCTAAAATCATGTACTACTCTATTTGGTTGTATTTAAGGGAATGTCATATATATATATATATTATGTATCTATGAAAACCCATTAAGAATTAGCGATTCAACCATAATGCCCTTAAAGAAGATGAGTTAAAGAATATGATTAAGAAAAATATTTGTAAAATTAGAAAATAGATCAATTTCATAGTATAACATCATTTTTATCCACTGAATATAGTATTATATTCAAATTACACTAGTGAAATGAAACATTTAAATGACCACTTGAAATGGAATCTTCTTGTTGAAATAGTTAATGAATCCTTATCTCTATCATGGAATCTCCATAGAAAATCATAACTTCATGATCCAAATATTGGTGAATCAATTGATGAATAAAGATACAACCATATCTAATTAATGTTATGAAAAAAATTACTAATATCACGTCATAATAGTTGGCATATATTGGTGGTTTCCCTCAAATGTAATTTCTACAGGAAAACATATCACAGGAATTTTAAAAGATATACTATTCAATGAGGAGGCTCAGACCTAGACAAGTGAGGGATGGATAAAAGAGGTTGTAGAGGGGATGAATAATGAGATCAAAGTATGAGAAGATAAAAATATATAGATATAAAGGAAAAAAATTAAATATGATTATGGAATTGTTAAATATATGAGTAGTAAATGTTTACTATATGCTAAGGGAAAAGGGAGAAAGTCACAATGAAAAAATAAAGATATTTCTATTAACATCAATAAATAAGTTTTACTTTTTACGAATGGATAATAAGATATCATGCCTTAATACCTCATCCTAGAACATACAATTGGTGGTTGATACAATAGTGTTGTACTATTAAACATTACATCATGAGAATTTCATGAAATATAAAGCATGTGACTTTAGTTAATTATAGATGGGTAATACTGGATTGGTAGCAATTTTTTCGCATGGTTATATAAAAGTCAATATGTGTGTTTGGTATATAATAACCATAAATGGTTATTGGAATTTTCTGATTCATCAAAAAAACATATTATTAGGGAAATGAATTGATTGAAAAGTCTATTACAACATATTATGTAATTATTAATGGAATATTATTAATGGAATTTTTATAATTACATGAGGACACATATATGGATTTTTGAACAAAACTCATGAGGATATGTTTTATGAAATAATAAAAATTGTTTAAGGAGTTGAATCAGGAGGTGTATGGATTAGGATAGTCCTAAACTTAAGTTAAATATAGCTATCAACCGAGAAGATAAAGAGGTCCATAAATATTGATAAGGGATTATCACATGATCCTTGAAAATACATCATAAACAAGAAGAAATATAGTGTTTAATTTTTCATTACTTCATTGAGTTGATTTGATTTTCTAGATACAGTTCAATCATCTGTATAGAGATTAATATATTTGAAGTATCTGGGAGGTAAAAATTATGTCTTATCCTTTATTAATGAAGCATCTTAAAAGGTGATGGTGTTCTTCTTCTATAATAAGAAACATGTTTTATAATACCTCAATATATTCTAGGCTTTAATTGAGTGTAAAAATGAAATAATGATAATCTTTTTTTTATGAAAATATCATAGTGTAAGAATATAATGATTGTGATTCCTATTATAGGAGTCAAAGTATCTGACATCTGCGGATTGAACCATACACCAAACAACCCAACATAGTTTCAAAAGAAATTAAAATAACCATCATTTTTAGGGTTATATGTATGATTGGTTTAACTAAGAAAAATAATATATTATGGTAATAAGAATTTAGAGTATCATTTCACCTCATTAGTAGATCACAATCTGTGATACTATATTTGAATATTCTATGTATGTTAAATCCTCATATAAATCCCTATTACTCTTGATTACAGGCTTGTGGATGTTTGGAATTTATAAATTCATCAAATGAGCCAAGGCCGAAGATTCATGAGAGATAAACAACATATATAATCAATGGATATGGATATGCAATGTTTAGAAAAAATCTTTTAGACATAAAGGAGAAGGAGGTGGAATGATATAGATATTTCTTGTTCCATGAAAACTACAAGATTATATACATTAAAACCACATTATGTCATTGAGTGATAATGATGGAGGATGAATTTGGAATCAAAATTATTTACAATAAACCACTACTATTGATGATTGATTTGTTCTATAAGTTCTATAAGTTTCTAACTAGGAAGTTGTATGAGAGGATATTTAGTGCTGAGATATTCAATACTCCCCCAAAGTTCTTGATCTATCACATGAGTTAAGTGATGGTGTAACACTCAAACCTAAAAATAATTAGTTTCAAAAAAATCATCGAAAATGAAATAATTAAGAAGGTGTCCAAAAATGTAGTAAATGTTTTTGATTGATGAGGTAGATTTATAATGACAATAAAAAGTAGGATCTGGTCAGAAAAATAAAATGTTATTTCATGAAATTGAGGTTGTTTTAAAATCATTGATTGATCACCATACATACAAATTTTTAAATATTATTCCACATTGAAATGTAATATCATGAAATATTAATATTCATTTTATTTTTAGTTTTAATTTTACTAACATCATCCATGGGTATTGGTATTAAAATTATGCAAGTTGTAGAGAATTTAAGAACTCAATTTATTTTCATTGAGTAATAATAATTATTCATTGTCATTGGTATTATATGATTATGTGGGTAATTAATTTTTTATTCGTATGTTTTAAAAAATTTATTTGGATTTATATATTGATACACTTAATCAATTATTTGATAAATTATCACATCAATTTTATGACCTCTATTTTGTTTTATTTTACATTCTCATTTCACTCAGTATTATTTATTCTTGAAATTACATTGAAGAACATTTTCTGATCATTTTCTAATAAACCAATCTAATATGATCAACCTCTAGTAATTCATGAATATTTCAATTAAAGTTCCATTTACCACTATTTATATCTTAATATTAATGAGTTTTTTATGAAAATATATTTTATATTTTACTCTTGACTTAAAATATGTTTTCATATAAAAAATATTTTCTAAATATGTTTTCAATGGTTATTTTATCTATTTAAAAATTATTATATAATTAAATTTTTAATCCATTTTAATTTTTTTAGTGCTATAGGAGACTTCATGTTATTTTCAAACAAGGACACTTTGGAATTTTTCAAATTTCTAAAAGTAATCTTTGTTTCAACATACTCGTCACATATAATATTTATGGTAATTAAGAACACTAAATGATTTAGAACATACTTTATAAGTTCCAAAAGTTATTTTAAAAGAAATTTAATTTTTTTAAATTTTTGTGAAATTTTTTTAAAGGTAAATAAATATTTCGATGCTATTTTTCTCAAGAATGTTTTTATTCATCATTGTTGTTTCGATTTATAAAAGACTACAACAACTTATTTTACTTATAATCAACTATGGATATAATGAATTGATATAATCCTTATTATTTATATAGATATCTTATGAACATTGTGACTAAAAAAAGTATTTATATTCAATTTATTGAATCATTTATGTTGTCTATAACATTTACTTGAAACATTCACTTTTTTTCAATCATTGGATATTCAATTTCTCTTAAATATCAATGTTTGTTTTTTCATGAATATGATTTTTATTAAACCATATACCATTTATTAATATAGTCTTTCCATTGAATATTATTTTATTAAATGTAAAATATTAAACAATTCAATTCTCATTAATAAATATGAATATTTGGTGATATGGAATATTTATTATTTACTCAATTAATAAATAAATAAATAATGATTTCTTTAGACCTGTATGTGAAGAGCGAGGAATGCATTTATATAGACATATAGTACATTTATACATTCTTGAGGAAACATGGTAAGTTATAATTAAATTGGTTTACCCATATTATTTAAACTATATTCTGAAAGGTAATGATAATAAATGTTCTCAAGATTCACGACATAATGGCATCCAATAATTAAGAATTTTCATAATTAAGAATTCAATTTTTCTGATCCATGTGATTATCAAAATATTATTATCTCTGGATCCATTTCATTGATTGATAATTGATTAGATATAATGAGTTTTCAGTTATTTACATTTCTATATTGATGATTCCTTAAATAATCATTATGATAATGTAACTAAATAAATGGAAAGTATTTCATTTATTTTCCGTTTCATATTGATTCTATATTATTATATTTTGAAGGTGTTGATTAAATGGAATGTGTCCTCAATTATTTACCGTGGAATATTTATAATGTATTATTTACTTATGATTGAATCCACTATATTTAACCCTTAATATGAATTTGATTGTAACCTCATTTTTTATTTTTGATAGTAGTATATGAAGTATACTAGTAACTATATGCCAGGAGTTACAAGAGGGAATTATGATATTCTCAAGAAAAAACTGATATAATCATTGATTACAAATGAATTATATAGAACCATGTTTATATGTATTTTATCCTTTGTAATAAATAATTTAGTTTTCTGGGGAGTGATCCGTGGAATATTATTCCTTGTAGTAAAGTAACCACAAAATTTGACTACAGAGGTTGAAGTATTTAATAAGAACTGCAAATGTCTCGTTTTTTATCAATGGATAGTCCACCTCGGGACATCATTTTTGTAAATAAGGAATAAACTATGACAATACTAGTCATATGGACCTGTAAATGAAACATTTCTTCCAATCGAAGCATGTTTCAACATAAAATAACTCACTGTGCATTCAAAAAGAAAATCTATCACCATGCATGAATTAGAATACATGATCTCCTATAATGAATTAGTATAAGGACAATCATAAATTAATTATTTCCCAAAAAATATAAATATAGGTGAACCCCTCTAAAAATATTTCTCTTAACAAGTAGAACACTGGCCTACAATGGTCTGATTTGAAATGGAGGGCCCCAAGGTGTCCCACGTACCGCTATTATCATGATCAAGTAGGGACATTAGGTTAATAAAACTATACCTATTTTCATCTACAAGAGAACCATATCCCACATAAGTGATTCTATTACAGAATATCATACATCGTAGTACCTCTCTTAAAATATGTAAAACTATATTAGGGAAGATTTTCATCAACCGAAAAGGATTACAACATCAATTCATACGCATAATAATTTTACACTCATCGTGTATTTTTATTAGGTAATACCCCCTTGATGTATATATAATAGAAACCACCCATTCACTTGGGGGTTTCATTTCATTATTTAATAGTCCAATCATAATAAAAAAAAAATTGAATATCACACACCATGCTTAGAACAATATCAAAAAGTTTAGCTGTTTTAAATATAAAATGGTTATACCAAAATGGGATTACCCCTCATATTTCACATTAGTAAATGAATTTAAAACTTGAGAAACCCTAAATGTTTTAGTAGGCTCTACATCATATCCACTTGGTTCTAAACAATTAGATGAATCCAAATGAGACCAATATGAAATCATGACAATCTAGATCACGCATCTCTTAAGGAAAACAATAGCTAATACATATACTTGTTTTCATGATATATCCAACTAAAAGAGGTTTCATTTATTGATTTTAAATGATTTTATTTTATTATAACAATTTATTACGCTTATATATAATGTAAATCAAGTACTGGTTTTCAAGATAAACTATAAGAGTCCCATAAATAATCTAGAATGTCAAAATATTACATGAGATTATCTACAAATTCCCTTTTAACCATTCTTATATTTAATGAGTTTTAAATGATGGTATCAGTTAAAGAAAGGTTATGTATCAAGATAATGAGGATAACACTCCTTCAGTTGTAACTTCCATTTTGATAAACTAATGTCTCATAATATTAAAACTCAAAAGTACATAAAATGAGTTTTATTAATTTTAATGTAGAATGGGCATGTAAAATCCCACCATAAATTTATATGTAACTTTGTATAAGCACATGCAGAAGGTTAAAATTACCATCCCTATAGAGTAAAAAAACCACGGTGTGTTAAGTGTCTGGGAATATGATGGAATCATGTGAACGATGAGGGTCATATCATCTCATTCTGGAATTAAAAGGCACATAATATGTTTAAATTATAATAATATCATGCAAATAAAAACCATCATGGTTTGATACTTTTTAATATCTTATGAATAATGTTCCACCCGACCTACCTTGGAGCAATTGTTTATTTAAGGATTTAGTAATATGGGTCATCTTACAACATTTATATAGGAACAAGCCTTCATAACAAGAACCATTTTCTAATATTATTTCCAATTTATTATATATTTAAGAGAATCAAGATTCTATGAGGGTAATATTCATTCCTAAATTATAATGATACGGGACTTTTTATTTTAGAATTGAAATCCTTGTAAATATAATCATGTTTTTACCTTATGTTTCAAAATATAACAAAAACAAAAATTATGGATCAATTATATGGGTTTGTAACCTGAAATTATAAAGTAACATATATTTAATAACTGAAAATTTAGATAAAATTTCTTCCAATCCAAAAACTTTTAATCCAACGCAACCAATCAACCATGGTTCAAATATTACATAATTTGTTAATTATTGTCACACAATCACGATATATATGAAAAAACATTCTAGGTTAGTGTATGAAAATTAGTAAAAAATAATTTTATCTTAATTTTAAAAATACATTCTATCAAAAGAATTAATATCAAAATGAATTCATACAATCAGAGAATCAATTTTTACAAATAATCATGTTAATAATTCAATGATACATGTCATAAAAATCCACATACATCAAGAAATATATATTGAAGTTGACTTGGTATGGCATATAAATTGAATATGATAATCATTGGGCCAAAAATGATTTATGAAACTACACTTACTTAACATATCCTTCAATGTGTAAAAACAATAAATTGATATAAATAAAGTACAACAATCATCCAAGGTGAATTATAATCAATTGTAATATAGAGAGTCAGTCTCATTCCTAGAAACATAGTTATATCCTCACGTTTGGGATAGATGGACCCATATGCAAGCTATTTTCAAAGGACAAAAAAATTATTAATCCCTTTTATATAATCAAATATAATAAAAGAAAAAGTAAAAAACCCTCTGATAACACATTGTAACATATCAAAAATTGGTTCCAATAAAACGATGTCAATTGATGTTCATTCACATGGAATCATGCGTGCCTCTCCATATGAATGCTGATTCATACAATTAGTGAGGGTCTAAAAGAATTAATATATGGAGACTCTACCAACAAAAGAATTAGTGATAGATGGGAAAAAATAGTGATATATGATCAACAGAATAATTTAATAACTGCCTTGTAATAATATATGAATAACAAATCATGACTAAACATGATAAAATTAAAATCAATAGTTCTATTTAATGTTGGAATAAAATAGTACTAGACTATCAAAGGTAAAATGTAGTGATCAATCCCCTGATGCCCTAGTGATGGTAAATGTTATCAATTACAATAGAAATACGACATGGAATAATGTATCAAAGGACCGAGAGTTTTATAGTCTTGGTAAACCGGATACATTCATGAGCCTTATATTAAAAATTAATACATTAATTCAAACATAAATTTTTCAATGAAATTGAATATCTTCGAATATAGCTTTATTCTATATACTATATCCTTGAATATCATCCATAATACATTTCATGGATTCCCCGGGAAGAGAAAAATAATAAGGATGAGCTCGAATTATTATTAATGGTACAGTCTAGTGGAATCAATAATGAATCAATGATAATAATATTTATGACAAGGTACATAAATAATGAATCACATGCAATTCAAATAACTAGATTAGTCCAAATAGATATGGAAATGTTATAAACTTAAAGTCATGCAATTTAATCAATGAACAAAAAATGAAATGTATCTATAGATATGTTAATGAAAAATATAATGGATAAATAATATCTAAAATTAATATGGGAAATTCTCGATTATTAGATGACATGATTCCTAGGTACCTGTTACCTTTACCATAAAGACCATTCATAAGGTGATTTACTATATATTAAGTAAAAACTCATCAAAGGAATTTATCCAAACTACTCGTTCCATGTAACTTCTAATGCATCGAGCATCTATCTATAACAGATCTCAACCCAATTGTACCATTCCAAAACAATCCTCATATATAGAATAAATGATTTAATAATGTGCCTTATCACATATTTGTAGAGTATAAGATCTAGATTCATAAACATTTACCAAAAAAATCAAATGAATTTACATGGAAACACCATATGAAAAATTGTATATATATTGTAAAATTAACATACCCAAGATAAATGATATGGTAAAATAGTTGAAATTCCATGTTCAATGATTATAAAAAATTTAATATTTTATGGGTGCAAAAGGAATCATGTAATTGAATGTGAATAATATCTTTATACAAATCAATAATAAACCATCAATATAAAAATTAATATTGGTACCAATAAAACAAACAATAATCATATATAAAAAGTTATCTTTTATTGATTACTTGATGTATTAAAAAATTCATTTTAAATCATTCTCTTGAGGAAAATATCTTTTTGTTTTGGAAAATAGATTCCAAAAACATTTTTGTTTGCCATCAAATATACAAACATTATCTTTAAAAATTAACATATTAAACATGAAAATGAATATTCAATTAATAGATTGTTGGTAAATTTATATATGTTGTGTGATGTAGAGAAATCATTCTTTTTTCAAGGTAAATGTTTTAGGAATGTTCCTTATCTAGATACTGAAAATAAGATTGATTTGAAAGCATTATTATAAAATGAAATGTAAAAATGTGTTTAATAATTATTTTAAAATAATTACAAAAATTTATTAAATCATTGTTCTTAAAAGAAAACATGTTCTTAGAATAAAGAGATAAATACTGTAGGGTTCTCTGAAAAAGATTTTCTAAAACAATTTTTGTACCAATGTGTGGGAAATTTGAAATAATACTTGAATATGGTCATAAATAAACAAAAAATATAAATTTAAGTGTTTTATTAAACAATGTTCGTATAAATTAAACAATTTAAAATTCCATCGAAATATCATCGAATTTATTATTGAGGAAAATAATTTTTGATCATTCCAAATTACCGCATAACACATCGAAACATTTTAAGTCAAAAACCTCATCATGGAATAATATTTAATAGTAGTTTTAATTTACTTGAATATAAATTGGATCATAATATGATATATAATATTGGGTACTATATAAACAAAAAATATATGTAAGTGGTGAGTATGACATTTAACCCCTAAAAGTAAAAATGATATATGAAAATCTATTACCTTGATTTTCTTTTCGGGTGAACATCATTTAACATCTTATATATAAAATTAGTTTAATAATTTCTATTCATAATAACATTTTTCATTTTTTCCATTACATATATTTCACTTAGTACTATTTCAGGTACATCTACATAAACAATTATATTTACATCGATTATTTTTACCAAATTCAATTTATGTGTCAAAAATTGCTTTGGTATGTTAACTATAGCTAAAGTGGTGATTATCAAAAATCTCCATAATAATAATAATTTAATTTGTATTATCTAAAGAGATCATTTATACATTAGAATTTAGTAAGTAAATATGGGTATTTGAAATGAAACAATATTTCATTCATGGAGACGGTGGGTTGTACTTACGTATGAGTACCATTCCCATTTTCCAGTGACCATTATGCTATGAATGTAAGTAATATTATATCCTTATGTAATTATCATTATATTTTCAATAGCATATTTATTATTCATATATAGTTATTTAAATAATTTATGTGATGTAGAATGAATCTAATACTGTCGATGAGGCGGTAATCCAGACATCCACGAATGATGTTACCACTTTTTTGTTGGGTAAATGGTAAAATATGAAATTATAAGTTATATTTAGAAAAATATAAGAATTTCATTAATATAATATTTTATAATGTTTCATATTTTTACTTATAACCTTCCTTTATATTTTCTTGGTTTATTGTGAGTGAGACACATATATTTGGGGGGACATTAGTATGGATTTCTACAAACGATGTTATTGTTTTTTCATAAAATGGAATGTATAACGATATCTGTTTCAAAATCATTAAAGAGGTATAAATACATCATATCTAAAATCTATAACTTATATAAAAAATTCTTCCATTAAAATTTCTAAATTGATAGGTGGTAAATGAAAAATAAAAAATCATCATTTCGTGACGTAGTAGTTCGCCAAACACATAAATAGTATATTTATTATGCATTAGATGGAAGTGTGTGTAAGTGTAGGATGAAGAAATGTCATAAATCCATACTAGTATATTTAAGATACTTTTTTTATAAATTTATATATTAATAAGAGATTATGGGTTGGAGAATGAAAATAAGACTAAATAGCATAAGGAATGATGATTCCATTTAATTGGGTTACTCTATTTGGTTTTCGCCAAATGAATCTTTATATTTATTTCACACTAATGGGAAAAATATAATATTAAATTAGGGACTTTGAATATATATTTTTGAAGATAATTTTTTATCCAAAGTGGAATTAGAGGTGTGATTAATTAGGATATGTGGTGGCCTTTTATAGTGGAGGAGTGGAACTCTTGTAATATTTTGACAACAGAATTATTAAAAAGTTCATCATGTTTCAAGTGGCATACAATATGGTCCAATTTAAATAAATGTGATTATAAGGTATAAATATGTCTAGAAAATTGATGTTGTATATGTTTTTATGTCTTTTGGGATCTAAATAATGAGTTTGAGTTATTTATTATGCTTAATTTTACCGTAATGATTTTAATTAAATTCAATTACTTTTAATAATAATGTTGTTCAAAAAATTTACCATTTTCTAAAATATAAATTATTATTATTTAAAAAAATTTATCCAAATTTTTATATTACAATCACAATATTATATGAAATTACTTTAAATTTAATCCCATATATGGGACAACAATTCATGTCTTTAATCTAAAAATCATCAAATTTTTGGTTTTTTATCCAATAATAAATATCCAATAAATATTTATTCCAATAACCTTTGTGGGATAAATATAATAAAATATGATAAAATTAATCATTAAAACCAATTAAATTTATAATTTAACCATATAAATAAATTAGATGAATAATCATTTTTTATCTAAGATTCTGTATTTTTAACAATATAATAAAAAATGAAATATTTCATAAAAATATAAATAATTCACCCTAAAATAATTCATATGTTCATATATAAATGTTTAATTTCATTTTAACATGCTCAATCTATTAAATATTCAAATTTAATATTGAAAATTTATTATCTATTAAAAGGTGGTAAAATATCAATTATAAAATTATAGGTTTTTATGTGTTAAATATAGTTCTTTCTTATCTTACATCTATGAATCAAAGTGGATGAATTTTATAAATACTTTATTTAATATAATTCTTTTATTTCTTCAAAATCATTCACTAAATGTAATTAATTATATTTTTTATGATAAAACTAATTTGAAAGCATAAAAATACTAACATTTCATTTTATATTTGATTGGTTCTTATTTTCATTTCTCATTATTTAGTAACCCATGAATTCATTTTAAATTTATTTAAACCAAAAATATTAATAAATTATTTAATAATATATATAATATCTACTTTATATATTATTGTATAATATTTTTGAAATATATTATCGTTTGGTAAAACTCATTCTTGCTTGTGACATAAGCCATCGATGAAGGTCAATCTTACATTTAACACATGATAATTTTTTCCATCATGCATTGAAATATATATAATATGTTTTAAATATTAAATAAATTATAAATTATGCAGATATTATATTACCTCACACTCATGGTTTCCTGATTCATACTCAAAATTAAACAAAAGTTTTTACTTTAAATTTTTGTGGCATCACATTCTCCACAAGTTATTTAAATAACATCCTTTTCAATAAAACATGATCGTGGTGACAGATTTTTCTGATAATTACTATGTTTTAAACCCCAACTAATGTTATGGTATTATAATTCATCCATTATTAAATAGAGAATGTAATGTACAAAGGTCACATGGACTACCATGTAATATGTTTTCTATGTAGAAGAACATTAATAGAAAGTGAAAATAAGTACTTGGAAGAAAAGAATAAATATTTATAGGGAGTGAATTAGGTCATAAATCACAAATAAGTGAATGATAAACAATGATATTGAGGACTCCATTATATAAATTATTAATGATTTAGGATTTCATCTCTTAAATAGAAATTAAGGTTTTAGAACAACATTGTATTTCAAAGTCATTTTTCCTATTCATTTTCAACTCATTTACAACCTATTGATATAATGTATTTCACTTAGACGGTATATTAATATAAAAAAAATTTCATCCTTTAGTTTTTCTTCTATAATATTTATAATTCAACCAAAAATCAATTTTTATTCATAATACATTAAAATAAATTTCAAAACGACCTCATGGGAAAAAATGATTGACAATTATAACTATTTTTCTTAAACAAGTTTCCAAAAATAAAAATGTAAGGTAATTAATCTTTCAATCTAAAAGGAAAATTTTTAGTTTGTAATTAATATTTATTCTTCAAATTGTTTAACTATAAAAATAACATTTTAGCCAATAAATTACATAGTTTTGTGGTTGGCATGATACCCTTATCATCATTATTTCATTGGTTCAAGACTCGTAGCCTTGTCGGATTTGATTGGTTATCAGTAAGATCATATGTTTTCATTTTATTCAAAAAATTATAAAATTTCCCAAATAAATATATTGTCAAACCAAGAAATAATATTATTAAGAAATCCTTTTTTAGATATTATTTTAAATAAATACTTAGTATAAAAATACTCTAAGAATTTTATTTCCTTATAGGCCTTTCCTTCTTCTAAATATTATCCATAATATTATTTTTATTGTCTGTAATCATGAAACAATATCTTAAATCTAACAAAATGGTATTAACATTGATTATACAGTTTCATTACCCATTCAAATTCTTTATAGTTGATTGTCAACAAAATGTGGATTATCATAAGAATATCCTCATGGAGTTTCAAACTAGGTTTGCTGTAAGGCCCATTGTCATGTACCATGATACACTAAATTTGGCTCAGAACACCTCATCATATTTATTATTCTTAGATAAATATTTTCCAAAACAATATCCACATGTAGTATCTAGATAGCTATGTATCGATAAGAATACCCACCGAATCTCTACATTAACAGCATTTGATTATGTTCTCGTATACTTATCCTAAAATTATTAATTATGTATATTATATATGACCTATGTTTTTCTTTAACCTTCCTTCAAATATTTCTACTAAACTTCCATTGATAACAAATATATAACCCCATACTAAGAAGGCCAGAAGCTGGTGTCTAGTTTCAATTACATTGGATTGTTTATAGTGAATCAAATCCCAAAGGTCTAAGAGTTTAGTATTATATCTAAACCTGATACATACATGGGAATTGTATTGAAAATTAATACCCTAATTACAAAATAATTTTTCAAACTAAATAAATAACATTTAGGATAACATTATTCAATCTAATATATCCATATATATGTTTCATTTTATACTTCATAGATAACTGGGGAAAGATAAAATTATTAGGGTGATCTCAAATGTTTAGTAAGGGTTATGTATAATGTAATAAATAATGATTCAATGAGAATAATAACTATCTTGTGGTTACTAACTGAACACTTGTGACATATAATAAATAAACTGAGAGGGAAGTGCATAGGTAATATGTATGTTAACAATAACATTCCATTATAATAACTAGTTAAGAATAATAAATATGTCATGGTATGAAGCTAAAAGGGATTCCATTTTATAAATGAACTAAAAATGATTTTTACATATATATATATATATATGTAGATGAAAAATCACATGGATAAATTATAATTGAAACTAAATGAGGGAAATGATTTATTACTGGATGTTATATTTACTATGAACATGGTATGTTTCCATCAAGATAATTTAACAGACAGTTGAAAACATATAGAGTAAAAACAAATCTATGTTGGATATCCAAATGACTCATCCCATGATTCTATTGATGCATTGGGGAACTAACTATAATCAGGCCCCACCCATGTCAAACCAGTCCAAACATTTATTTTACATCAAAAAATATATATAAGAAAATGTGCCTTATATAATATCATTATCGATTAAGAGACACATATTTACAAATAATTAATGAAATAATTAAATTAATTTCAATTTAAACTCCATATTAAAATTGGGGTAAGATTTACGCAATGAACATACCAATGATAAATGATTTTGTAAAAAAATGGAAATTCAATTTTCAATGATCATAAAAAATTGAATATTTCAAGGTGAAAAAAGGAATCAAGGAATTGAAAGTGAATATTATCCTAGACCATGTAAATAATAAACCATCCATACGATAGTTAAGATAACATCAGTGAAACATAGCCCAAGAGAGTTAAATAATGTGTTGTTATAAATGATGAATAAAAATATTATAAAAAATCATTTAAAAACAGTCTTCTTGAAAATAACAATTTGTTTTCAAAACCCTTTTGAAATAAAATTAAGTTGAAGAATAATATAAAAAAATCCATAAAAAGTGTCCTTTTAAAAAATCAAAAGAATCAGTAGATATATGATAATTGGTAAATCCATATAAGATGTACAATGTAAAATAAGAATTCATTTTTCTTGGTAAAAGGATAAAAAATACCTTCATCTATAAAGGATAAGAATATTCCTTTGAAAATGTTGGTTAAATACACAAAGGGTAATGATGGTTTTAACAAAAAAATTTAAAAACATTTTTGAAAATATTTAATGAAAATATGGTTTCTAAAAGAAAACAATTTCTCTAACTAATGAACGAAATAATATCAGGTTTTCGGAAATATATTTTCAAAACCATTTGAGTACCAAAGAGTGTGAAAATAGTACTAATTAATAAAAATGGTCATATGTAACCAATGGAAATATAAAAATAATTTCTAATGAATTATGGTCATATAATTTCCTCAAAATGAAATTCTATTGAATGGCCTTTAATGTTATTATTGAGAAAAATAATCTATAAACATTTTGAAGTCTCCTATAACAATTATAATGATTTTAAATCAATAATATAATAATATAATAGTATTAAATATATTTTTTAATTATCATAAAAATAATGATTAATAATATAATATATAATAATTGGCAATATATACAACATAAAATACAAGTATGTAGTGAATATGGAATTTATTTCATAGAAGAAAAAAAGTGAAATTAAAATCTCTTTCCTTGAATTTTCATTCAAGTGAATGTTATTTAACATCATGTATAATAAACATATATTATTGTTATACGTTATTATGTACCATTTTTTTGTTATCATTAATTTTATTTTTTTTATTACCGTGTCATGTACATATACTTAAAAAATTAAATTTACATTGGTTGTTTTGTAGAAATTTAATTTGTGTGTCAAAATTTAAATGTTAGGTCAAAAATGATCATATGGTTAATTATATAACATATCCAGAATTATATTCATGATATATTTATCATATTTATATATCATTTATACTATTAAAATCAACTATTAAATATGGTTCTGAAAAATGAACAATTGTTTCAATCATGGAGGTTGTAGTTTGTACATAAGCTTGAGTAACATTCCCATTTTCCAATGATTTATATTGAAATAAACTCTGTAATATTATATTATTTAATAATAATTATTATATCATAAATAAAATATTAATTAATCATAAATTATTATATATATTATTATTGTTTTGTAAAATGAATCACATAGTGTCAAGGAGGTTGTAGTCCACACCTCCATAAATGATTTTATAACATTTTTTACATGGAAAGGGTAATAACGAATGTTATATATTATATTTAAATAAATTAAATAATGTCATGAATATTATATCAAGTTATTTTATGTCATATATTTCTAATTAAAACCATCATTTATATCTTCCATTTTATAGTGTGAACAAATAACCACACATTGAGGGGTGGTACTCCACACATCTTCAAACAATGTGATCATTTTACATAAAATTGGGTGTAAATGGATATGTTTTTAAAAATAATTACAGAATTGTAAATAAATTATTAATATAAAATATAACATATAGAAATCTATTTTCAATTATAATGACTTCTATGAGTGGTGGTAATATAAAAATTAACAATAATTGTTTCATGTGGTAGTAGATCGTCGTACATAGAAAGAACATGTTTTTCATCTATTATATGGAAGAGTTTGTAAGTGTACGATGAAACCTTATAAAAAATATATTATATTGGTAATTATTGATTTATAAAATCATATAATAATAAGAGATGATTTTTGAATAATGGAAATTCCACTGAATATGATAAGAAAATAAGTTACATCTTAATCAGATAACTCCATGTTATTTTCACCAGTGGATTTCATGGATATAATTATACTCAAGGGAATAATTATTTGATGATGGGATGGATTTTTTGTAGCTATTTTGTTATATCATGGTCGTTCTCAAGTGGCAAGAGAGGTGTCAGTAATGGGGATAAGTGGTGGCCTTTAGTAGCAGAGGAGGAGTCTCACTCCTGTAATATTTTGAAAATGAAATCATCCCACATTATTCATGTTGTATGTTTCCCCAAAAATGGTCCAAATACGTTACAAGTGGAAATAGTGTATAAATATGTCCATCCAATGGATTTTGTACAATTTTCTATGTCATTTTATCCATTAATAACGAGGTTTTGTTCGTTTATAAGTATAATTTCACCTTAATAATTGCAATTATTTTTAAATATATTAACTAGTATTTTTTGTCAAAAAATATGGTTAATATGAGATAAATTATAAATTATTTTTATTTACAATATTTAATCCATTTTTACAATGTAAAATAACCTATGTGAAAAATTTTAATTAAAAATTATCCCATTGAGGGGACGATCATTCATGTTTTTAAAGTTATTTTTTTAATGCTTTCTATGTTTTTATAGTAATTTTAGAAGATAAATTTATTACAATTAACTACATTGTATATGTTGAAAAAATATGAGTATAATTTATCTATATATATAAATTACATAAAAATATTGTTTTGAAGTATGATGTCGAACTTTAATTTATTGATTAAAAAATGAATGTTTTTACAAAAATGTCAAAAATTCAGTGTAAACTATTTATAAAGTTTATCTATTGGTTATTCTTTTATATTCTCATAATTTTGAATCCAATGAATTCATTATATATTTATATAATCCATAAATTTTCATATTTTAGTTAATACAATTCGTAATAGATTGTTTATAGCTTATTATTTATAATTAAAAAAAATATATTATCATTTGGTAAAACACATTCATGTGTGTGAGGGAAGCCATCGAAGGAGAGAGGTCTTACATGAAATGCACGCTAAATCAGTGGTGCATTTATTGAAATATATTGAAAATATTTTGAATAATAAATATATTATAAGGTATGAATATATAATATTACCTAATGCAAGTGGCGATGATTGTCATATACTCTATTGAATATAAGGCTATTAAACTTGATTTCTGGGATGTCATATAAAATAATAAAAGAATAATACTCTCGAAGGCATCATGAGAACATGATCAACCTCTACTCCCATGATCCATAGTCCAGTCCTTGTCTATATAGAAAACAACACAACACACTTCCAAATACAAAATGCAACCATTATATCATATTATGTAAAAATGAATGACTAAATGAAATGTGGTATATAATAAATAGGCGACCACCAATGGTTTATATTGCAATGAAATCTATGATTATAAAATAAATTATTCTATAAGAATATAAAAAAATATGAATTTTAGTTATGATAAATGTAATCAAGTCAGCACATGTTCTAAACGGACACCTAGCCTACCATACCTACTTTATCAAAAAGTATATTGTAACCGAACATGAAATTGGGTTTATACAATCCATCAAGAGAGTATTCCTTTTTTCATATACGTTCACTAGTGTGGAAATCATAAATAATAGCAACACATGAATATTAAAATAATAATAATAATATATATATGATTTTACATGTATATATTTAATATAAAATTGGAACACAGACAAAAATATATATGTATATATAATACTAGCAAGAACATTAGGTGTAACTCAAGTGTCCATATAATGACATAAGATTATTATCGAGTAATACGGTACATCACTCCCAATTATCATGTATAATGTAGAAGTTCATTCCATGTATCATAAATCATAGAGGATTCTATGTCATGTATCCTGATAAATAATAAAAATAGATATTACAATTATTCTAATCATGGGGTAACGGAATGTCATGCCTAGAAACCCATGGGATGTAAATTTCCCAATCCATAATCTTCAGAAAAGTGTTTTTGAAATTAAATTTCCACAACCATAATCAATTTACCAATATAATTATCTAATACATTGTAATCCTACTTTCTCATCGATCCCTTAGCCTTGGTGTTCCATAAAAGATAACCATATAATCGCTAAAGGTGAATTGTAACTTCATTTAAATATCACGATTTAATATTTTACCAGAATACATGAATTTAAACATTATATAAGATACAACAGTTCCATGAATAAACAGAAAAATAATATAAACACAACTAGCATGTTGGACCATTTCATATATAACAAGAAGGCCATGCGTAACACCCATTTCTTATCTCAAAAAAATTATCACTATGAAATAAACCCAATAGTCACTAATTATGATAGAACACCAAAAAGATAGTTTTATTATGACATTTATCATTATAATTATACAACATAATTGAACATAATTTATTTAATATGATTAATTGATTTAAAAATGACAATCATAAGTTAGTTATCATGATCAAGAGGTGGATCTAAACCATCAAACTCAAGCCAAATTGATCAAAAATTACTCATATTATACATTTTGAAGATATAAGGTATAAATAAGGCCATGATATTTTATTTCTAACAATTTTATTTCAGTTAACCATTATCCCATTAATTTAACCCCTTGAAAACAACTTCAAAACTTTTTTATTGTAGTGAAAATTTACCGCAATCACTATTCATAATAAAAATTTATTATGAAATCCATATTATATAATATTATTAATAATTATTACAAATATTTAATAGATTTTATAAAATTAAATATCTATAATTTGATAAATTTAATTTAATTTTTTTTTGAAAAGACAACAAATCTATTTTTAGAAAAGAAATATGATTATATGAAAAAGAATGAATTCAACATCAATCCTTTCAATGTAAAAACTAATAGATAAATGTTAAAATAATTTATTAAATATATAATAAATATATTTCATTATAAATTTTCATAATTAATAATTTATTTGAATTATTATGAAAAAATACATTTTGTACATTTAAATAATTTTTTTGAAAAGCATATCTATTTAAAATCAAATGATTTTGTTTTTTTACTACTGAAATATAGGGAATTATATGCACCTCAATATCAAAAATTTATGGCAACTTTTGGAAAATACATTTCCAAATAAATGGGTATTATAAACGATTCATATTGACTAATTTATAATAATTCTTCTTTAACAACCATTGGTATAGTCTTTCAAATAATTCCCTACCCTCATGAACTCCCTTACCCCCATCTAACTCTGATACTTATTTCCAACCAAAAATAATATTTTCAATATATTAATCATCCCATAAATATCCCCCTACTTTATTATGATTATTTTCTTCTTAAAAATATTATTGGTGAGTTCTAAATCCATAATCTCTTCAGCACAGAATAATCTTATGTTTTCTCTATTCATAAAACACTAACTTATATCCTTTTAAATTATGATTCTTAATTATTCCTTAAATGATGGATTATTTTTTTTATATTTATTTCATTATTAAATATAAATAATTTTTAGGCAATTTTTATTTTTTATATAGTTTCTTTCTTCATATATATAAATACACACTAAACCAATTAATTTTTGTGATATATATTAGGTAATTATATATTTAATTTTTTTATATTTTTTGAATGCATTAAGATGTTTAAAAATATTTATATCAACATTTTATTTTTATATTTGAAATTATTCATTTTCTGTCTTAATCAAATTGTAATTTTAAATGTAATATATTGTTTGAAAATAATGTTGGTTTTTACTTTCATAATTGGTTGAACATACATATTTTATTTACATATGGTTTTTTATTTAAAAAATTATATATATTTTTAATGAGGTATTAATTTTAAAATTTAAAATAATTATACTTAGAACAAAGGGATTCACCTCAAATTATATCTATATATTTTATATGAATTCCTTTCTTTTAAAATGGATTATTTTTTAAAACATTTATATGGATGTATTTTTTTTATTCTATGAAAAACCATCCTAAATCATGATAAATTTGTTGTAAAAATATTATTCTATACTATTATTTAATTTATTTTCATAAGTATATATAAAAGTTTTTTTTATGCCATATGAGTTGTGTGGGTGGTTTTGAGTATTTTTTTATAAAATATTCCATAATAAATAGTTATTTTACGAAAAATATAATATTTTTATTAACTAACATCAACAAATTGTAGGATTTGTTTCAAACATGTGAGATTTACACAATTCGATGTACCATGGTTATGTTTGATAAACATTTTTGTATGTTACATTATAATTCACATATAAAATAATTTAATAGTTATTCCATACATATACATAAAATTTATTTAAAATAGTTATTTTGATATCTATAATTATGAATAAGATATTTCAATTTGTATCCCTCTGATTCTTCAATTCATTCCCTTCATTTTAAATGACATGAAATTTATTTTTTATACCTTGAAATTGTTTTCGAATGAATATAAATAATTGAAATATTATTTCTTAAAAGTTTTCTCTATTAATGTAGCATGGTTTTATTTTAAATTTGTGACTTATATATGATTATTTTTTAAATTTGTGGTGTGTTTAGGTAGAGTTAATTTTGGGCTATTGAGGATTTCATAAAATTTATTCTTGAATGAATTAATTCATAAACTCTAGATATTTGTAAATAAATGTGCATTCTGATGTTTTTTTATGGGGATTTAAATCATTGATTTTAACATTTTTTTCATGAATTGATTCATGATTTATGTATTTTATCGTCATAATAAAATATTAATATACATTATGAATTATTGTTATTAAGAATTATTCCACTGATGTATTGATTATGTTCTAAATGTCTTGAAATAAAATAATGACTAATTTTACATTTAAGATGATTGAAACAACATTATGTGATGTTTTATGTAATCAATGACAATATACGCAATTAAATTAATATATTAATATAATAAATGTGTGATTTATTATAAAATAAAATGTTAATGTAATATATAATCGGTCTTATTGGGTTATTTTTGTTAATATATTGTCGTATTTATTTGCTTTAGATGGCTTAGACCAATTCAGATAAACTTGTAATTCATCTTCATAATTAGAATAATGAAATTAGATGACAAATTCACTTTAAAAATCATTTTTTCATTAATTAAATTCCTATAAAATATTTCATAATCCTCTTTTACATTCTCTAAATAATTTCCCCCTAATGTGTATTTTTTTAAAATATTAATACATATAGCCTTCTCTTCACTATCATTAATTATTTTCTTACATTGTAATTTTATGGAACAACATCATTAAGTCTAGATAAAATTATTTCAATTTAAAAAGATGTTTTTCAAAAAAAAACTATTCTGTTATGTATTATTATTTGAGAGAAAATACAATATTAAACTATTCTTCGTCTAATGAAAAAGTGTGGCATAAGGAATTTGATGTTTGATCAATTTACATTTATTAACCATGATAAGAAAAAAATTATTACAATGAAATAATATAATTATATTAGTATAAATGTTACAACTAATGAAAACATTAATATTGATAAGGCTGAAAATTTGATAGATGATGTCCAGACTCATGGATATGATAAATGTTGTCAAATTAAAAATATATAATTTATAATGATATTTTTTCATGTTATGGATTTGTATTTAATTTATATTAAAAACATTGAAATGTTCTTACCTATATAATGGGAATACTTCTTAGTGAAGTATATATTCTATTAAATCATTATATGGCATTTGTGTTATTTTACCAATATGTAATTTATAAAAATATTTTTCTCTCTTTAATTATTGGTTTTTATCTTTTTCTAGGATGAAAATATAATGTAATATTATTATAAATATTGTGTTGCATCTTTACGAAATCAAAATTAATATAAAAAACTATGTCTTGTAAAAAATAATGTAATATATAACTTTTTATAGATTAATATTCTCTAAAATATTTTCATGACTAAAGAAATATATTTGTTTGATTGAATAATTCCTACAAAATTATTGATAATGATGAGTTGGATCATCATTAATTTATATTAGTATGGAAAAAATTTAATGCATCATCTTTGGATTTTTTAATTGAGGTGTTTGATATCATGTTAGGAATATCATGTTATGATTGTAATCTATTTTCTCTTATTATATGCTTGCACATATGAAGGAAATTTTAAATAAAATATATAATATTCCACTGTGGGTGTGTATACATAAACAAGCCAATTTATTATGAGCACTCATTTTTTTACATTTTCGTCTTGGAAAAGAAATTTTTGTTTATATTAAAACTGAAATAAAAAAGTTGAATAAACATCGGAATGTTGGTGTGTACACATTTGATGCTTCATTGAATGTCATATTTGGGAGGTGTGTAATGTTCTTATGTGGATGATAAGTGATTATAAAACATAGGAATGTATTTTTTGTAGGAGAAGAAATTGAAAACATTAATATCTTATATATATGTAGGACACACAATTTATAAGAATAAAATTTCATCATTATTTTAGTTTCATGGAGAATTCTTGAATAATTCAAATTAATTATCCTTACCATAATAATCATCATTTTTTCCTAAATTGTTTTTATAATTAGATGACAATATAAAATATTCCCATTAGTAATCTGATTAATGAATGAAAAGATGTTGATCTTTCACTCAAGTCAGTTTAGTAAAATCTTAAACAAAAAATTTTTCCACTGAATCCAAGTAAAATTACAAGAAAAAAATTATCATCTTCCATTTTATTTAATAATAATCCAATTTATGATGTCATTATTGAAAATTAATTCATATTGTTAAATAAATTAAGTGAAGTATTAGTTTTAATTATTTTAAATATCAAGATGATAATCAAATATGATATATGATCACCACATGAATTAAAGGATTGTGATATCATTAATGTATTGGATTCAATGTCTATTGATGAAAATTAATTGAAACTTTTATGCTTGAATTTTTTATATAGCATTTAATAGAATGTAAATTTTTAGACATACTGCATACTATAAATTATCATGATTCATATTAAATAATTATATAAAAACGTGTCAATATAAATATGCTTAAAATGAAATATTTGAGAACTCAATAATTACAAATCATTATTCATGAATTGATTCCAGAAGAAATATCCTATTTAATATCCATTAATTTTTTTGTGATAGTTTATTTATTGTAAATGTTTAATATATATATATATATATGTATTAGATATATTCCTATGTTTTTTATATAAATAATATATGAATCTGAACCATTAATTATGTGAGTTTTAATAAAATTTTTTCATCCATCTTTTTTCACTTGAATGATGAATTTAATTATACATATTCTATCAAACATTATTCATTATACTCCCTTTTTTGATTTATCTACAAAAAGTATAATTTTTCATTGAGATTTTTTATATAGGTATCATTAATCTTCCTAAAGGTTCCATGGAAAAGGGTTACATAGTTCAAGAATATACAAATTTATATTCAATGCCTTTGGGTGGTGTCAGCATGATACATAATTGAATAGTTAGAAATTAAGATGTATATTATAATAAAATTGAACCCTGTATTCCATCACTTCCAAACATTGGGTAATTCCTAGATCCTATAAATTGAATATATTAATCATTAATGTGTGGGAGATAGAACATCATATAATCTTGATTAACTATGAATTTTTTGATTAATTCATCAATTATGTGATGTTAACATGAATATTTTATTTTTAAATAAGTGGTTTCATATATATCATAAATTTTGTTATCCTTTTATATAAAGAACATAAAAATATTAAGTAGAACTAATTATTTATTACCTTTGTTATGGGAAAGAATTTTCATTAAAAAATTATCATCTTTACATGAAATGGGATGTACGAGTACTAATATAATAAAAAAGAAAAAAAATAAATTATTTATATTATTTTTTAGGTATTATGTATTATTTTGGGGTATATCTCTGATGAAATTAGTGTATTATATTTTCTCCCAATTCATTGTGTTCTGAGTGACGAACAATGATCAGCATTGGGCAAAAATGATTTATAACTAATCAAAATAGGAATATAATAACAAATCATGATGTGTTTTGTTAACTATTATGATAGGTTGTTTTATTGGTGCGTCAAATAGTAGACCTCTATTTTTCAACTATGATTTATTTTTAAAAGATGTTGATAAATTAAATATATTGGATTATTATTCACATTATCATATGATAATGATGAAATTTAAGTGGATTGATTTAATGACACAACATTTTACATTTAAGTATGAATGTAGATTAATAATTATTAAAGAGACTCACTTCTTTAGTATCGACTAGCAATGTATTTTATCATCAATGGCGAGACAATTATTTAATATGAAATATCATAAATGATAGGAATTCTGATTCATTAGTGATTTAATCTAAGAACATATTACTGATTATTATGGAGATGAGGTTGAGACCATTGATTCCCCTATATTACCTCGTAAATAATTTGAGTAAAATTACTAAATAGTTAAACAACAAGAGATTATATTGAACCTAAAGTAGTGTATATTAATTTATAAAAGAAACTATATGTGTTCTTAGTTCATTCAGTTTTGGTCAACTAAGTATTTCATGTTCATTTTATTCAAATTATTTTGTTCTAGTCTAATTTTGTAACCATAAAATATATTTAAATAAATATTTTACATGAAAACTATAAAATATACATAAATTTAATTTTATAGTTTCCATTCAAATCAAACAATCCAAAATTTAAATATATTACTCAAAACTTCCCATCTAAATTTATTTAACCAAAAATAACCTAACACAAAAGTAAGACAAATTAATTAACCCGAAATGAACTAAATATTTTCAACTAAATAAAATAAAACAACCTAAATCCCAGGGAACAAATTAGGATATCCAAAAAAACAATTAATAAAACTAGCCAACTAAAAATAATATATCCGAAAAATGAAACTAATACCTTACCCCAGAATTCTACAAATGACTAAACTAAAAAATAACATAACCTAAAATTGAACCAAATGACATCTCCCAAAAATGAAAAAACCTAAATGAACTATTTTACAACCCATAATTTATATATAATATTGGAATCTTAAAATATATGTCTATACTAATATAATAAATAGTATTATACATACAACACAAAAAGAGTCTAAAAAATATTTATTTCATTTATAAATACAGTAACATTGGTCGATTAGATAAATAATTAAAATTTTAAAATCTAGAATTGGATATAAATATAAAATAGAAAAGATATAAAATGTTAATATAATTCCACACAATATACTAGAATAATCACCCTCACAATCAACACAATTTAAAATAACATTTTTTTATTAAATAAATCAACATTATAGAAAAGGGTAATAATTACTCGTGAAAACAATTGAGTTGAATACTGATAGAATGTAGGGATTTATATATATTTTAATTAAACAATATGGATTGTAACATGACCATAGGGTGTGGTATTTTTACACAAAATTAATAAATTGGTTATTTAAATAATATTTATCAATATTAATTTATTTAAATATAAATTTTCTAATGAGAAAAATTAAAAAGCAAGATTAAAAAACAAAACTAAAATATAAGCCCAATAATAATAATCATTATTTTAAATTATTTTATTGATATCATTATTTATATATTAATAATTAAAAATATCTAATTTATAAATTTATTTTTGTAAAATACATATTAATTTAGGAATAATCAAGTAAAAATTGACCAATTGTGAATTTTTGTTAATTTTACAACATACGTCAATTTTCAATTGAACAGTATGAATACTATTTTTTATGTAAACTGTGTATCTTAAATTACATAATTCATGATGTAATAATGTCCAAATCCATTTTAAAAATATTTTATAATTTATGGAATATTTTATTTTAAAAATGAGTTAATAATATCTTATGAACATACATTGTATACCTAAAAAATAACATTCCAGGATTTAAATTCAAGATTGGTTCATTAAATATACATTTCTATTATTCCTGAAATATTTATTGATGAAACACATTTAATTCCACGGGTTATTTCGTGAGAATGATCGTAACATTTTCTATATGGCATGAATGATTATGTAAATATTATGATGCAATGGATGGGCCCGTAATTATATAGCACTCCAAAGCATTGGGTAATGTGATGCATCACATCAGAAAATGTGTATTATGTGTGATCATGATGTTATATTTAATCAAAAATATAATGTATTGATTATGCTCATGTGTTATGGGTGAACATGATTCTATGTTTTTTCACAATTATGTGGGTTATTTGAAAATTATAAATTGATGTTTCATTTTTATGCATTTCCATATTCCAAGAATTTATAAAATATCTCCCTCATGATGTTAATTATGATACGATTATAATTTCATGATGATTACTTTTATGATAATTCATTTTATATTGATGCATGTCTCGTATTCATCCAATTACTAGAATTTGATCCCACCCTATTTGTTTCTTTACATCTTCATTTCACTACATGTACTAAGTATAATGTGATATTAATAAGTTTAAAAAGTTGATTTTAAATAATTAGTTATGTTTTCCTATGTATAATTGATGTAAGGTACAAATATTACAACGATATTAAATTTTCAAATCATGTATTATAATGATATTATTTGGGTTGTATGCCTCTTGTTTCCTTATTAATAAATATTTAATTTTTAATTTCATAATATATTCCATTAGTGATAATTGTGTTATAAAATAATGTTTTTATCCATGCATTCTTGACTTACTACTTGTTTAATACCTTTCTATTTTAGAAGAGAAATGGAACTAGTATAAACAAGCCAATAACCCATTTAGGGGCAATGAAATGATTTTTTGAATGATATCAATAATTTCATGGGGGTGGAGTTCAAACATCATGGAAATATTATAACCGTTGTTGCTGGTAATGAATAATAACCTGAACCATGTTGAATGTTTTCCTTCACCTGAAAAGATAATTACCCATTGATGCATTAATGAGATAAAAACCACTAATATTTAATAGATCATCCAATACACTTTTCATTTATCATTTTTATGATGAATCGGTCAATTATGGGAGTTAACAAAAGAATTCCTAAATGATTACATGGATGAGATTTAGAGGGAAAATATTAATAAAACAATGATTACAACTATTTACCCCAAACTCTTAAAAAAAAATTTATTAGAGAACACATATAGTTGAGGAAAATGCAATTAGAATAATTCACATCTTGTAAGGAAAACATCACAAGGATTTCAAGATACACCTTGTTGGGGTTTTATCAAAAATGATATAAAAATAAAGAGGATATTTAGTGGTTTTAAATCAGACAATAAAAAAACTCCATCTCTCAAAGACATTGAGAGTTATGAAGAATTTGTTTTATGTGAACTCAAATATATATGTACTTCGAAGAATGGTCTCATAGTTATGAAGATAACATGAGATGATGGATAATCAAACTGGTGGGTCAATTAAAAAAGGAAAGAGGATCCAAATTCAAACATGTAGAAAATTTGGGAAGAAAATCATGGGAATTATGTCAAATGATCTATGAAAGTCATCATGTGTGTTATTGAAGTCCCAAAATACCATGAATGCTAAAGAAACATGAATTTTCCTACAAAAATGATGGAGGAATGGATGTTACCCCCTATTAAACCACCTGAGGTTCAATGATTCAATAGTATGGGGAAAGGGAACTCTATAAGTTATCACACAAAACCATGATCCGAAGATGGTAATCAGTGACATCAACTACTATATCCAAATAAGTATGGGATTCCTTGTACAATAAATACTGCTAATGTTGAGTATGAAATTGAATCTGTTCGAGGTATGAATCCTATTACATTAATAATGTTAAAAGTTTCATTTCAATATAGTTTTAAAAATTCTCTTATATGATGATGTACTTCTAGAGATGATTAATTGAATACATAAAACCTTTAAGTAGAGATATATATAAAAAACCTATTAGGAAAATCATTGCAAAAGAAGTACATTAAACTTATTCAATTAGTGTAAGTGGAAGGATTCTTCTAGTAAATCTTATAATCCATCCCTTGTTGGAAGTAAATGCAATATTGGTCATGGATTATCTCTTGTTATATAGATCACAAATAAAATACCATGGAAAATAAATCTAATTTCATATTCTGAAGCACCTTATAATCCTTACGAAATGATTGGAATTTCATATATCTCATTTGAAAAACCAATCAATGTTTTGGGTGTTGATTCCCATGGAAGTGACATTCCATACTCATATTGTTGAGTCAAAGGGAGGTATCATCACAGAGAAGATCCCCATTATGAGGGAATACACTGATGTATTTCTAAATGAGATAATCATATTTCCAATAGATCATGATGTAGAGTTATCAATATAGAAAATAACTAGGACCACTAATATCTCAAAATTTCTATTCAAGATAGTTCAAATTGAATTAGGAGAGTTAATGAAGATTCTGTAAGATAATATTGATAGAGGTCTCATATGCTCTAGTATGTAGCATGGGGTGATCTAGTTATCATTTTATAGAAAAGAAATGGTTCATTATGAGATAATAATTATAATTAGGACCTCTACATGATCACCATAATGAACCAATATCCTCATCCAAGGATTGATAACTTGTTCAGACAACTTTATGGTGAATAGTATTTATATTATATGATTCTTAATACATGATATCATTATCTAAAGTAAAAGAGGGATGATATTTAGAATACTACCTTTTTTACAATGTCTGGTCACTATGAATTCAAATTGATTCTCTTCAGACAAACTAATATTCCTTCAATATTCATTGAGTTGATGAATATAGTCTTTATAGACTATATCAATAATTTTTTGGTAATTTTTTTTATGATAGTCACATTTACATCAAGTTAAAGGAATGTAAAGAGAATCTATGGTTATTTTTGTTATATTATGGATAGATTAGATTTCTTAAATGTATATCATGTGTGACTTTTTGATGGGGTTGGTAACATTCAATGGCCAGATGATCAAAAGTGACTGAATATCTATTGAACCTTCCCAAAAAGGAAATTAATTAATGGCCCAAACCCACTACTATCACAAAAATACATTGTTTTCTACACTAGTCATGTACTAATGAGACTTTGTGAGAAATTTATCATTGTTATCTATCCCACTAAATAGGTTGACAAAGAATGGGGTAATAATTGGATAAAAAGATGAATGTGAGTAATTATTCAAAGAGATCAAGAAGAGGCAAATAAAAACATTTATACTCACACTACCAATCAGTTGGGATGGTTTTCAAATATACATGGAAGATTTAACTAAATGAAAGGGTTGTGTAATCATGTAAAAAGATAAAGTGATATTCTACGCCTCATGACGGATGATGGTCAACTTGTAGAACTACCTTACTATTGATCTCGAGAAATAATATGTGCATTTAACTCTAAATATTTTGTAGCACTACCTCTATAGAGAAAAGTGAGATATATATATTGATCACAATATTCTAATGTATAAATTCCCAAATATGGAGATCAATAAAAGTCATTGAAGATCATTATAGTTGATCAATGACAATAATTTCTCTATTCAATACCATCTTGGAAATGAGAACATGGTATATTATGCTCTCACTAGAAAAAAACATGATACTTTATCCTTGATGAGGATTGAGAAAAACCTAATCTTCACTAAAATGCAATGTTTGTATTTTGAAATAATAATGTCTAGATATAAGAAATTACATTACTATATCATTTCCCAACCATTTATCATAGATATGATCAAGGATACCTAAAATAATGATATGGAGGTACAAATAAATGTTAAAGAAGTAATATAACAAAAGCTAAACGACTTCCATATCAATGATGATGGTGTGATTTAGTTTGTAATGAGTATTCGTGGGACTTCATCACCTATTATAAATAATGATATATTGGATAATGAACATAGTTATCCTTTCTTTATCCATCCTAGTAGTACCAAGATGTATCATTATCATAGATATATATTCTATTGGGACAACATGAATGTGGAGATTTTGGAGTATATTTCAGGGTACTTATTACATCGCTATGTTAATGTTTAGTAACTAAAGTCCAAATTGATGTTGAAAGAATTTCATATATAAAAATGGAAATGGAAAGATCTCAGAATGGGAAATATCATTGGTCTTCTTAATAAATCCAAAGGAAGAAATATTATGTGTCTTGTTTTGGGTCATCAAAATGAGGATTCTCAAATTTACAAAATTAAAAAAAATCTTGAAAAAATTTGTGATAATTATAAAATGGAAGTGGTGAGGTTGCATGGGCTTCCACTTTTCATAATCTATGATCATGATCAATGTTTCAACTCTATATTCATTATAAGTATTCATCATGGATGGAGTAATGAATTGATTTTAATCATGACCTATCAACCCCATACTGATGGTCAATCTCAAAAGATTATTCATATAATTGAGAACATTCAATGAGCATATTAAATGAAATTTAATGGAGGTGAATATAATCATATCCCATATGATGATTTCTCTTATAATAATATATTCTACTAGATTATTTAGATGGCTCCATAAAATGATCAATATGTGAAGTTATGTAGAACCTCATATTGTTATGATAAGTTTGGGGAGTGAATGGTACATGAAACGAACCTTGTATAGGATATGACAGAGAAGTTTTGGGCCATACAACAATATATTAATGATGAACAAGTTCGAAAAAATAGTTCTTTTTTCATATATTAATGGGAATTTTAGTTTTATATTGGAGATAAATTATCCCTTTGAAAATCACCATGGAAGAGAGACATGCTGTTTGGAAAAAATGAATGTCTATCCCATGATAAATTTTACCCATTGAGATCATTGACTACATCGGAGTCATGGGATATCATCATGCACATCAACCAAGAATTCTTAATCTTTATTATGTGTTCCACATATCACTATGAAGGTAGTAAATTCCTGGTCGTCCCATGTAATAAATCAATAGGGGGTACAACTAGAGAATTACACATCATAGAAAGAGAATCTTGTGAAGATCATGGACTATAAAGACAATGTTATATGTTACAAGATAACTCACCTTGTGAAAGTGTTTTGAAAGAACCCAAAAATTGATGAGGTGACATGGGAACCAAACAAAACAATGGAAAAATTGTTCCCTTACTCATTACAAAGTTATAATATGTGTAGAAATTTCAAGGATAGAATTTCTAAAGAAGAAATAATGCGATATTCCAATGTTAATAAATGGTAATTATATCTTGAAATAATTTTTTTTAATATACTATATATAATTATACAAAAATCACATAAACAAACATAAGAAATTATTTCATTAATAAATTTGGTTACATTATATGGATATGAAACCAATTAAAATACACAACATTATAAATGGACAAAAAAATCTTGGAATGGAAAATTGGAATTGCCTCTGTCAACTAGAATAATATACCCCATTGTAAATATTATATTAGAGAAATAAAATTTTACTATGAAAATAATGAATTATATTAAATGGCTATAGATAACATTGATAGTAATTGAGTTTATTATTAAAATTATTGAGTGGTATATAATGAATGTATTGTGAATGTTTGAATAGTAACCTCACTATGGGAACATTATTTATACCCCAAATTAGAAAACTGTGAGATAAAAAGTATTTATAATTATTTATATATGTATATATAAATTTTATAATGCCTAAAAATAAATATCATGGATAAAAAACTCATTGAAAATATAAGGACATTTATTATAAGTTGTATTTCGTAATATTATGTAAAAAATAATTACATTTATATTAAAAATTATAATAAACTATTTTTCAAATATATTTACATAAAATAATATAATTTTTCAATTCATCATTATTATATTTTTCATAGTTAATTCTTGGATAGTTTTTTTGACAAACATCAATTTTCTAGTGAATAGTAAAAATACCAGTTTTCACATAACCATGATCTGTTAAATTACAACATCAATGATGTAATTGTGACATAATCATTGATAGTACTTCAGGTTGTGCGATTATATTTTTAATTTCATAAATTATTCATTAAAATTTTATGAAAATAATTTTTAAATCTTAAAAATTCTTTCTAAAACTTAAATTCAAAAATGATTCGCCAAAATATCAATTTCTCATGTTTTCCACATTCTTATTCCATAAACAAAAAAATGAAAAACATAAAGTGTATTTATATTTTAAAAAAATTAATATTTTAATTTACTACCATTTATATTTTAATAAATCCACTACTACTTGATTTTACTTTGTTTTAATATTTTATTTAATATTTGTTTTCTAAAAATACACAAGTCATCAAGTTAAAATAACTTCTCTCCCAAACCATGGAATATCACTCATACCCAAAATTATAAGGCCTAAAATATAACAAAATCCTTCCTATAAATATTATTTTAATTATCATGTTTGTTATATAGTGATCCAACTCCAAACACCATGTTATTAATGGTGTTTTACAAGAGAATGTACTCTGAGGATTATGTAAGTTTCAATTATCTATTCTCTTTTTTCATAATCCATTTTTTATGCCACCAAATTTAAAACCAAAGCATACGGTATTAATTTTGATGTATGATAAAATTATATTAATTATTTAATCATAATTTTAGATTCATATCTATTAGATAAATATCAAAATTACTGTTTTCTCTCTACTAAAAATGTCTCGTCAAATGTAAGTGAACCACCTACAGAGACATTTCATTGCCAAAACATTTAAAAATAATTATTGATTCGTATTGAGAATATTCAATAATGTATAAAACATTTAAAAACACTTATTATATGATTATATAATTTATTTCACTCATGTATAACAACTTTTAATATAATTAGTAAAATATAAACAAAACAATATATTTTTAAGGAAAACATGATATAGATGCACTAAAAAATCTACAAAGAAAATTAAAAAATATAATTCAATTAATAAGATCAATAAATAGTGGAAGAAAATTATAATAATACACTTACAAAAATATTTTTTAATAATCATATTTTTATTTTTCAGGAGGTAAAAATGATAAAATTTGATGGGAGCTAAGGTAAGGGAATTAAAAAAATCATACTATTTTACATTGGGTTATCGCAAATTCATAAAATATTTGGTATAAATATAGATCTAATGTTCCATAAATAACATTTTATTATTATTATATTTTATTTTATTGTATATAGATGCTTTGATCTATTTTTTTGACTAATACATTGTTTTTCCTATATAATTCTTCTTTCCAAATATAATCGTGACTCCTCTTGAGTTGTTTCTTCATAAATCAAGAATGATTAATCTTATAAAAAATATTATATCAAATTTTTCATCTGGTAATTCCATTTTTTATTCATGAAATCATTTTGAATGGAACCCATTTCATTCTGTGGGTTAATTTATGACTATGGGTGTCATATATTCTATGATGCATACATGATTATTTTAATATTATGATGTCACGGGTTGGCAAAAAATTTTATAGCCCCCTTAATAATTAATTATTGTGATGTATCTCCTAATATATTTTTCATTATGAATAAACATGATTCTATGATTTTTTAAAAAATTTGGCGTTATTATTATAAACATACGTTGTTTGTGATCATATTTACAGCTTTGTTCCAAACTATGTGTGGTAATTGGCCACTAAGTAATGATGTTTCATTTTTATACATTTACACATTATATGACTTTGTCAAATTTTTCTATTATAATGTTAATATGGATAATATTATTATTATGTTATGAACATTATTATAATCACTCATATTATAATGATTCACTTCATTTATTCATACACATATTTTAAAGGAGAGACTGATACATAAAATGATAATGAATGATATTCTTAATAAATTTTTATGTTTTATTATGTATATGTGATCTATGGTTATAATTTTTCTAAGGTAAAAACATGTTACAATCTAGATTGTTACACTATTAGGATGTTTATCAAAAAATGATGAAATGGAGATGTTAAAAAATTCAGGGCCACTATTAAATACAATATAATATACCAAACATTCTACCCGATAATTATCTGAATAATATAACACAAAAATTACATAACCTAAAATTTAACAATATGCCCTAACGCAAATGAACCCTGAAAAAAATGAATCAAATAACATAACCTATAATTAACAAAATGATATTAATCAAAAATTATTTAACCGAACAATGATGTAAAGAGCTAAACATATGAATCTAAAATGACCTGACCCAAATTAATAAAAATAATATAATCCAAAATGGACAAGTATAACAATCCAGAAATTGAGAAATTGATTAAATGACCCAATTGAAATTGGTAAAATTTACAAGTGACTGAAATAAACTTAATGGCCAGACCCAACATTGGCCTAACCCAAAACAAAAAAAATGGATAACCCAAAATAAACCAAATAACCAAACCCGATGTGAACCAATTGAGATAACAATGAAATGATAAATTCACCAAATAGAATGTCAAAAAATGATGTAACCCAATAATAATCCCAATGACTTAACAAAAATAATTCAAATGGCCTATATCAAAAATTACATACCCCCAAAATGAACCAAATGATTGAATCAAAAATGAACTAAAATCCAATGAAGAAAATAAGTTATTCTAGAATGAAAAAAATTATTTAAATCAATAATTATTCACCCCAAGAGTAAATAATACAAATTAAATGAGGTCATCAAAATTATCATCCATCAAATTGATCAAAATTATTAAATTTTATTCCAAAATGACCTAATATCTAATAATAACTTACTCAAAAATGTCCCAAATTATGAACCTCAATTATGATTTAAATCACCTAACCATGTATGAATAAAAATACCTAAAAAATTTCCCAAATGATATAACCGATTCATATATTGACTAGATTTTCAAATAATCATACCAAAAAATTAATCAAATGAAAAAAATTATAAAAAAATTACAAATTACGTAACATATAATAAATTAGAATAAAATTAACAAATAAAAAGATAACCATATCATACAAATTTTTAAAATATTAATTAATATATGTTGATTATGTTATTAAATTATTATGTCATATATTATTAATTGTATATTTATCTTTTAATGCAAGATATATAAAATTTTGATTAGACAATATTGAAAAGAATATTTGAAAATGGTCCATATGTGGGATAGACGGAATCCATCATTCCGGTCCCCTTGTGTGTGTATGATTTCATAAATATATATATATATCAATTAAAATCATATAATTTCACGTCAATAATCATTTTTAAATTTATATTATGTTCCAACTTCTATGATGTAATTCTTATACTAATATAAAACTTTAAGTAGTTAACATCCTACCAATTAGAGGGGAGTACTAGAGATACACATAGCACTGATCATACCCAATAAAAATCGGACGCCTCTACAGATAAAATATATAACAAAATTTATTATCGTGTTATTCTATTATAGGTATCATGGGTTATCATTCAACCAATATATTCCCCACCATTTTAGTATGATCATCCCCATCATCTGACATTTCCATATCTGATGATTTCTATATGAACGCATCAATAGTATTATTTTCAATAGACATCAATACTGCAAATATCATTCCTTATTTCTCTATTGTCATTGTGATTTTATGTGTATACTCCATTGACATCAAATATATCTTCTTCACATCTTATGGAGTAAAAAATTGGACTTCAAGAATTACACATATTAATTATCATTTAAATCCTAGATATTTATCAGAGCCCAAAGGTCTTCCTTGATCATGTATAAAAAAACAACTATAGTAAATTTTTCAACCATTGATCTCATTTTGACTTTTATTAATTTAATATTTTTATTTAATCACATTTATATCAACCGATATTAGGTGGTATGAACATGCTTTTGATCATGATGTGTGGAACTAGTATACCCATTTGGTATTCATTTACAATAATGAAAATATAATGATTTAAAATACTAGAATTGTAAAAAGGTGATTTTCTAAATGATATTAAAAAATATCACATCATTTTCCTGAAACTGATTCCTATACAAAACATGAGAAAATATAATGTATGAGGTATGAGGTTAGATAGGTTTTCAAAAGAATATATGCTTAAATTTTATATTATTAGTATCATTATATGATTTTTTACATTCTTAGTATCTTCACTGATATTTTACTGATGGTGAAGCTGTGATGGTGGAATGTCTAATTGAGTTATTAGTGATGTAGATAGAATATAATACGGAGTTATATAATGGATATATTTGTAAATTTGGATCATATTTTTTGAGATTACCAACCACTATTGATTTATTTTTAAAATAGTACCAAGAATATAATAGGTTAATAGATGATTGATGAGTATGATGTACTATTAAAATATAATGCTTTTTAAATAAAAAATTTATGATTTTGTATTAATACATCATTTATTTTTATTTAGTTTTATTTTAAAAAAATTATAAAAATGAAATAAAAAAACTAGGATGTTATAATGTGTGTCCAAATATTGGGTGAACTATTATTGTAGTGCGCGAGAGAAAAAAATGTATTTATCATATGTAATTGGGTTTTATTATGTCCAACAATAATGAACCATACAAAATAAATCCTAAAATAACTGTACAACTCATTGCCTAATGGAATGAAAAATGGGTGAACTAAAATGAATTATATGAATAGATGATTATATGCACTTACATGAAAAATAACGAACCAAATAAATAAAATATAGACCACAAAATGATTAAATTTCTCATGCATACTATAAAAAGATTATTGTTTCAAAGTTGTTTAAAATTTTATCAATCAATTATATGTTCAACTCAATGTTAACCAAGATGAATATATTAAAAATGATTACTTTCTAAAAATAAAACACAATAATGAATGATATTTTATTGATTTACCACCCAAAACATCATCATTGTATTGACATCGTTTTTTCATACATAAATATTATATCTTTTTGGATGATTATTAATTACATTAGATAGAAACATGATTTGAAATTATAAATCTATAATTCCATTGGATGGAAGATAAAAAAACATCTTATTTCTTGAAATATCATCAACATATCCCATAAATATGATCTGATAAGTTAATCTTCTTATATATACTGTACATTAATGAATTATTCATAAAAAGTTGATGGGAAACATATGAAAGGCTAGTCTCTTGTTCTCAATGAGGGAAAACAGTGGAGATACGTATTAATAACATGGTCATAAGTGTATGTGAACATTATCATAATATTTTCAAATAATACCCTGTATATCATAGATTATAAACATGATATGTGCTATACACATAGGAATTTCATATGATATGATTCATAACTGTATAAAAGAACATGATCAATCTGAGAATAACACTGAATAAGACATAGATTATTGGTCTATACATAATCATTCAAAATATTATTTCAATGATACCCACAAATAAATTCCTAAAATTATAGGATTCTTCTGATGACCTAGGTACCTTATTTGGACTTGGGATAAACTCATGTGTTCTTTCATTCAATCATGGTATAACCTCCCATGAACTATCTTTATGGCCAGAGTAAATTTACCCTGTACCATCTCTTAGGATACAGAAACATCTCATGTACCTTCTTTTGGGCATGGTATAACCAACCAGATACACATTGACCTCATATATCATTATTCATTTTAGAACCCAAGAAATTAAATCGATTTCAGAATTATTAAATTAAATCATAACGTGTGTAAAACAAATTGGTTCATAATCATTCCATTATAACAATCCAAATTGAATAATTAAGAAGGCTTCCTATAAAATCAATCATTCTATAAACCATGTAAAAAATAAGTGGTTTTAAATGAATTATATCATTGAATAACCTAAGGAAAAATATGTTGGTCGTATTCAAATTGTATCATGGTATAACCCATTTTAGGGAATCATGTTCCAAAAACATCATGTCATCACAAACATATAGAATTCAATATAATATTAACAATGGTATACTTGGATCACCAACCCAATAAATCATAAGTACAATAAAATGATGTCATCTTAGTTCATGAATTATCTATAAATATAAATCACATTGAATTTTTCTTGAGAAAAATAACCTTTACATTTAAATAAATTTAAATAAAAAATTATATAATAATTTGAAAATATTTTATTTGAATATAAAATTCAAAACATGTAATGTAATATTCAAATAAATTAATGTTAATGATGTTGGTAAATTCTTTTCATCTTATACTTGTTAATAAATTATTCCTTTTAGATTATTGATAAAATAAAAATGGGTATTGTTGGAAAATTTCAAAATGTTTTTTATTAAATATTTAAAGAAATTAAAAATTGGTAAAATTTTATTTGATAATTAATTTTTTTTAATATTGTAAAATTTTTTAAATAAATTTAGAAAACTAATTTTTGGGTGAAGTAGTTTTTTCGAACTAATAGATAAATGAGGATGATTTTTTTAAAACACAATTTTCAAGTCTTGAGTAGATAATGAGAGGAAAATGTTTAGAAAATTATTATCTAGAAAAAACTATAGGATAATAACACCTTTGATTATATATATATATATATTTAATTATTAGAAGAGAAATTGTATACAATATTGACAAATTATGAGATTGTATAATAAAACCCATATCACATTAGTAACTATGAATCATAATCTATATAAAACAATAATACTAAAAGATATATATAATATCAGAAAAATTATAATATTCAAAATATAACATGTCAAACGAGTATTATATACAACTCATAGAATAAGATAGGTGAAAATATAATTTAGGTCTCCAAGAAAGCAATTGGAGAAAAAATCCATTACCACTTTACTAATATTTGAACCAAAACAACATAAAAGATAGATACAAAAATATAAATGTAATTACATTAATTTTAAAAAATATAATTATAAAATACATCATTTTTATTATACATACAATATAAAATAAATTTGTGTATATTATGGCATGTGTCTAATAGAAAATACAAGGGAGACACATATCCTTTACCGCTTTTAAAATATTTTTAATCGGTATACCAAATAAAACAATACAATAAATGAAACAATAAATATCCTGAAAATAAGTATTTTAATGATATAACATGTCAAATGGGCATCATATACATTACAAAAAATAAATAAGTTGTGAATTTCTATATATCTCCCCCAAATAAATTTGAGACTAGAAATCACATACCTTATATATCATCGTCCATTATACAAATTATGTCATAATTTATATTGAGTATAATAATATTATTAATACAATAAATAAAAATTAATATATATATCATAAAATATACTATTTCATTCAATCCTTTTATTACCCATTTATTAAATACACTTTGTTAGAGTAAAATTTTGGGCAATAAATGCTCTGTTTTTTCATGTATATATTTATTTGTTATTTTTGGTCCTCATAAATAGTTCATGGATAAATAATATCAATAATTTTAACCATGATATAAATATAATATATATTCATTATAAATATATTTATATTTATTTATAAAATATTGATATTGAAAATAGAATACATCATTCAGGCGACATTTAGTGGTGTGTACGTATGAATGTTGTTTCTATTTTCCTATCAAAATAAAAGGAATAAACCAAAATAATATATAATAACTAAGTATTCATTACTATATAACATATATCAGATTATTTCATTAATAAACTCATTAGTACCTTCAATGTACAACATGAAGAAATCACATCACTTCACGGGGAGGTAGTCTTTTATACACACTTTCGACGTTATCTTATTCCCATTAAATGAAAATTATTAAGGAATATAGAATATAATGATTCCAAAAGAATGATAATATCTTATATATCATATATAAAAAATATATAAACAATTTTATCTACACATGATAGGTATTTGTGGAAATATAAAAGACATAAATTCATGAGGACGTAGTCTATCGTACATGTGAAGATTGATTTGTAACCCATATAAAGGAAAAGAACATGTTTTTTGTTCATAACATTAATATTTGAAAATTTCAATATATTTTATATAATTATTTTGTTATATAATCATGCAATAATTTATTTATAATTAGGAGGAGGAAGAAATAAAATAAAATTTGTAGTAAGGGAGATGACCTATTCTTCAGAAAATGTCATTAGGATTGAACCAAAAGCCTTCCTGGGTATGAATTATGACAAAAATTATACTTGTAGGATTAAATAACTGATAAACATAATTTATGGGGTAATGTATTGGTTGAACTAATAAGTCTTTCATTTTTAACTTAGATATGATAGATAGAGGCCTTTTATAAGTGAGTTGTGTGGTAGAGTTGTATTTCATGAAAAAAAGGTGTACACAAATGATTCAATTGTAACAGTCCATAAGATTCCTAAAATATAGATAATATAATATTTAATGCTTATATTGTTCCATGAAAATTCTTGTGGACATTTTTTGGTCTTTTAAAACCCATATCATTTTAGTTTACCCCCCCCCCCTCAGTAAACCAAATTTTACATTAACCTCATTAAATGATTTTTACTATTTTTAGTACAAATTGTGTTAAAAAATTAAGATATCATTATTACACTATATGAATTTTTATATTGAAAATATATAATCAATGGTTTATAATTTCATTCAAATAATTTGAAAAATGTAATTTATAATTAATCAATCAAATGTGACTATAATGTTGGTGTATAAAGAGAAAATAATAAATCATTAAAATAATTTTTCAAAAACAAAATATGAAAATGAAAATAGTGACCTAAAATAGATTAATATATATATAACTGATCTAATATTTATTGGAAATCAATATGAATATAATTTTTGTTTTTTATCATCATTAAATTAAATGAAAATTCTTAATAAAAACATGAAATTTTCAAAATTCATCAAAACATTTATTTCTTCAGAAAAATATAAATAATTCACCATAAGATTTTATTTTAAAAGTTGATTTCAAAAATAAAGGCTATTATATAAAATAAAATATACATGTGTGAAATATTTATTTTAAAATACATTCAATTAGGAAACCAAAACTTTTTTTTAGTTATGTACAATTTAAATAATTAAATGGGATTTATCTTTATCTACAGTCTAAAAACATAAAATATGAATGTAAAAATTTTATTGAATAAAAAATATGTATATTTCATTAAAATAATTCCACAAAAATAATTTTTTTAATTTATTTATATAAATAAATATATTGTGCATAGAATTATTTTCTAAAAAAATGATTCACATTATTTTAAAATTGTTTTTATATTCATTTAAAATTAATAGAACATCAGTG
The DNA here is from genome assembly GCA_963277665.1 of Viscum album. Classification (NCBI taxonomy): domain Eukaryota; kingdom Viridiplantae; phylum Streptophyta; class Magnoliopsida; order Santalales; family Viscaceae; genus Viscum; species Viscum album. The sequence goes on along the minus strand of OY728133.1, from coordinate 1,635,375,312 downwards.
AATTAATTATATATACATGTGTAAACCATATACATAAATAAATAAGTTTATCCTATAAATACCCTACACTATAATGAAATTTTGATAACTATCATATTAAATAATAATTTTTAATAGTAATAATGTTTTGTTTAAACTCGGTGTTACGTGTAACGCAACAAAAATGCAGTTTTGCATGTAACAGAAAATAAACATGTGTTCTATGTAATGTAAAATAAACTCATTGTTTAGTGTAATTAAAATATATAAAGGATTAATTTTATTTTAAAAATAATTATTTCATAAAATAGAGAGTCGTTACATTCTACCCCCTTAAAATGTGGTTTTTTTCTTAAAATTATTTACTTTTTACCAATAAATTGGGATACATTTGATCATTACATCATATGGTTCCCACAAACCATTCTCAAGATAGTGGTTTTAGTTAAATCATTTAATAGTTGAGTGGTATTATTTCATAGATACTTTTATTTATGAAACATAATCTAAACCATGTTTTCCTTTTAATAAAAATCATGCTTTAATAGTATGATCTATGAGTTTAGTTGACCTAAAAGATTGGGTATATACTTTTTAAAGATAGTTACATTGAAAATATCATGAACTAGAGAAATATTTGATTGATGAACCTATTGATATTTTACTATCATAATTTTATCTTGTATTTCTAATGGATAGATATACCAATGGAATATTTTGACCTTATTTCTTCTATAAAGAAATACATATAAAAAAATTCTCACAATCTTAGAATTCAATATTTCATTAAAAATTATCACAATAAAATTAATATAAACTTTTTACTACAATTAAATGTTTTTGAATGTCTCTGAAGTTTTTTTGTCTCACCATCTCTCTCATGTCCCATTATATTTTTTATACAGCTTCATTCTAGTTTGTTGGTGTTCTACTCTAATTTCCATAATGTGATTCAAAAAAAGATATATAAATTATTTAATGATATATATCATTGCGGGAAAAATTAACTACATTAAGATGTTAATCCCAACCAAAATTGAAATCTATATAATATGATCTTTGCATATCCTCTAGGGTTTGAGTTGTTCTCATAGACAAACCTTGTTTTTTAAGATGGCAGGATGTCCTAGTACTATTCTATGATTCACAAAATATCAAATAACATCAATAAAAATTTGATATAAACATTTAATCCTTGTAAGATAAAGTTGAACTTTGTACTCCGTAAAACCTTACTAATTCTTTATGTATATTGTTGAAATCATATCTAAATAAAAAAATCTTTGATAGAAACAATGACTGATTACTTCCTGAGGTGATTGACTGAAAACCATAATTAACTGAATATCAATGATAAGATAAACCCTAGTGTATAGTAGTAAATTTAATCATATTTTTACAAAGTATATATTAATTACTACTCATATACCTATATCACCAAATTATATACAATACCATATAGTTGTGTTGAAATAAATATCACATGAAATATCTTTACTATTCTTAATATCCCATCAAATAAAACCTCAAATTATGTGTCAAAAAAATTCACATATTGTCAACAATGGAATTATAAACCTATAATGGTATCCAAAACACATATGTTCATCTAACATAGAGCCATATACACCTCAAAATATAATTCACCTATTATTCCTCCAATAATATCTTATCTAATATAAAAATATTTCCATTAGAATATTTGGTACAACATTGTACAGATAAACTATCAAATGTGATTTCATAATTCTATAGTCAATATAGAATTATATAATCAATTCTCATAATAACATTTAATTTACTAAATCATGACGAATAATATTTTATTAAGGATAATTCCTAAAAAATCATTCATTAAATTACCTACAAGATAATATAATGTATGTTTTACCCTATTATCCTGATTCAAATCATCCATCATAAATTCCAAGTATTTTCCTTTATAGTTTGTCATCAAATATTTTTTTCCCATTATCTAATTAGCTATTGAATGCGGATATGATTTTTATAATTCTGAAAATCTTTGAATATGGAGCCTTTTATTGTAGGTGGGGTATTTTTTAGCCTACTATCTATTTTCATCATTATCATACAAATTCCAATCACGTTTGAATTTAATTTCCCAATGTCAATCCTTCTATACATTAAACGTTTACTAGTTCCCTTCAGACAATTTCAAATGTTTTTATCCCCAAACATCGATCATAAACTAAATTTAGTTGTCTTCTCTACTAGTTTCATATTTTTCAATTGAATCAAATTTTTATCCTCTTACCAAAATCATATGATTGGTACATATCTCCAACATCAATTTTTTCTTTGATTTCACATAGAAAAATCACATCTTAAATATTGAGGTCTCATATAACTAATTCCCTCCAATGTCTTCATTTTAATCCATTAATGTATTGATCATATGTACATTCAGATTGGATGATAATACCAAAACTATACCACACACGTCATATAAAATTTTCCAATTATGTACCAAGAGATTCATCATCCTTTTTTTATTGCTCAAGGAACTCCTTATATATCATAGTAAAAATAATATGAAGAAATTCATTATTAAAAAAGAATTTCATTAACACATAATAATATATGGAGTAAATTTCATCATACATCCTGGTATAAATGACATGATTCCACCATTTAACTACTTTACCTTTAAAATAGTAAAAAAATGATTTTCTCATGCTCAGAACATTAGATGATTGAAAATATCTTTTCAGTGGTGCTGATCTATTGTTGACAAACTGGTGGATTAGAAGACCCATTAAATGATGGTGGGAGTTGCCTCATTAAGGACTCAATGGAATAATTTTCTCTACATTTCATTCTTGGAAGGCCAAATAGATTTATTTATTGAGATATTGGGGTTAGAAAAGAAATGATATTTTTATAATTACAACTCCTATAACATTTTTTTCCAGGAGGATAAATTATTCATTATCAAATAGAGTTGACATTAACAGAATTTTTTTGATTTTCATCCATAAAATAATACAAAAATCATAATGTGAGAAACAATGATCACATCAGATAATAACATAATTAGTAAAAAAGGTTATATGATGTGAATAAAATGAATCATTATTTTCAATCTATGACAACATATGTTTATCCTATTTCATTCATATTCAATGTATAATTAAATCCTTCATGATGGTTTGTAAATATTTTCTGAATTTAAAAATCATATACCTATGACGGTCAAACTAGGTGTGGAATGAGTATCATTATTGTGCAATAAATAATGATCGATTCAAACATAATGCACCCTTTTTGTGAAATTTTACCTAGAGTCTTTTATGGTATAACAACATTTACTTGTAGTATCCATATATGGATAAAATTTCATGAAAATAAATATATCTACGCTTTTCAAAAATTCTAGAAAATTTAACTATACTTTGTCTCACCCTTATCCCTACCCATAAACATGTCTGTATATTTCTCACTAAAGTTTTTTTCATACTAGTTTACAAAGTTTAACTAAACTTTTCTTCTGATACCAAATGATGTGATTGAGGATTCTGATAAAAAATATAACATATTTTAGGATGAATATTCATTACATTACATAACATAATTTTTAAGGATTGTAATGTAATAGTTCCATTATATAATAGAAAGAAAATATTTTTAGTTTTTAAAATATCTTCGACATATCCACAAAATAACATCTCACATGTTACACTTATTAGAAATACCATACATAAAAACATTGTCCATATCCATAGGAAAGGAAACACCATAATGGGTGATCATAGATGTTGTGTAATAGAAAACAATGTTTATAAATACACATATCATGAGAACAAGTACATTACAACGTGATAACAACATTTGAAAACTATATTGTTCATATCATAAATCATAAAAATGCATCATGGAACTATTCATGGCAGTTCGTAAGACCTGAATCATAATGGATTCAATTAACATGAACCATGATAATATAAAAATATAATAATCCATAGATTTATTTCATATACATAATCCTAGAGTATCATATGTTAAGGCTAACCACTGAGACATTTTAATCATATTTCAATTGGGATAACCACCCTTGTGTGTAATTAAGGATTGGGATAACATTCCATGAAACCTCTTTTAGGCTACATAAAACAACCAATGAAACCTGTTTTGGGCTTGGTATAACCTCATGTTGACCTCTTTCTAACATGTTATAACCCTATATGTTCCCTCTTTCGGTCTTTGGATAACCACACATGTATTCATTGAGAACGTATGAAACTATTCTTTACCCAATTCATTGAACTGGGATATAGATCCTACCCAAAAAATAAAAAATTCATAAAATCATGAGCCACAAGATCATACAAATTTCTATCATTTTAGAACCCATGAAAATATATGGGTTCATACCTATTTCATAATAGCATAACCTATAGAAAAGGATCATGATCATAATCATTTCATCATATAATGACCCATTGAAGAATAGGTGTGTTCCAATAGAATTCTATAATGGTATAACCCTTGGAAAAGAGAATCATGTTTCATAAAAATTCTATCATGTTATGACCTGTTGTAAAAGAAGAGGGTCTCATAAGAAATATATAATGGTATAACCAATGGAAATAAAATGAGTTTTTTAAACATCATTTCATTCTTAACATAATCCATTAATATAAATATGAAGAATAATATCCTTGGATAATATACCAAAAATTTATGTGTACCAACAAAGGGTTTCCTATTGTATAGAGAGGGATATTGAAATATAAATCACAAGGACTGATTCTTGATAAAAATTAACATTCATTGAAAATCACTTTCTACGACTAGACATTAAAAAATATATTAGAAATGATATTTTTTTTTGAGATGTACATGAAAAAATATAAAGGAAGATAGAAATAAAATAGTTTTAATTATGGCATGAAATTTTTTCCATGTTATACACATTAAAAAACGATTCCGTTTATATTTTCTATAAAATCCGAACGAGATTTTTTTGGATTATGAAATGAATATTTATTTATAAAAATTATTAAAAATCAAAAATGATTAATTTATATATAATAAATAATTTTTATAATGTTGAAAAAATGTTGAAAAAAATTTAGATTACATATTTTGGAAAGAATAGGTGTTTTCAACCAATAAATCATTAATGAATATTTTTCATAAAAAATCATTTTGAACACTTGAGTACATAAATAGATGAGAGTTATGGTAAATCATTTATAATCGTTAAATTAAAATGTCATTGTAGTATTAATGAGTTTCTTGATACATATATCCTATTATTTCACCAATGGAGCATAATTATAAACAATCCGGATAATAGATGGTATTGTAATATAAAACTATTAACACTTCAGTAATAATGAATTATTATCACCCTTAATGGTTAAAATAAAATTAAACATAAAATATCGGTAAAATAATTTTATTTATTATATAAAATTTAAAACAGAAATTATATACACCTCATGAATGAAGATACATGTATAACATAACATAGGTCACTAATAAGTTTATTCAAGACAACAATGCCTTACGTCTTTGATAAAATTTAAACCATAATGATCAGGAAGGAAAAACCATCGAATGTATATGTAAATCACAGAAAAAATATTTTTTAATAAAAAAATGCATTTTTGGGCTCTATATTCACACAAATAAAATAAACACATGTTGAAATGTGTTTTCTATGACAAAAAATAATAGTGAAGTGGAAATCTATTTCTACTTGATTTATATTTATCATTATAATAATGAATATAGAAAAAATTCAATTGAAACATTAAATATCATTAATTAATGTTTAATTATGATATATAATGTCAAAGTGGTAATATATATATATATATATCCATATAGAAACAAGTTTTTATTTTCCTTATGTCCCACAGAAATTAAATAGAGGCTATAAATCCCTTACCTTAAGTCCCGATTTTAATCATACATGTTAGAACCCACTATAAAATAAATATGTTATTAATTTAAATATATCACACACACACACAAATATATATATATATATATCATATCTTATATGATTTACTTATGACCTTTTATTACACATTAATAAACAATTTGATGTTAAAGTCTCCTTTTAGGCGATAAATGCTTTGTTTTTTCAGGTATGTTTTGATTTGTCATTTTTGGTCCCCTTAAATTGGCCGTCGTTCCATATTCTACATAATTTTATAGATGAAAATTATGTAATATATTTTATATACATGTATTTAGAGTGATACTGAGATTTTGGACATAAAAAATGAACTATGTTGTTTATGAAGATGGAATGTCGTACGTACACAAAAACATTGTTTCCATTTTTCTGAAAGAAAGAATAAATGAAAGATAAATAATATTTTATCACTACATATTACCTTTTCTTCATATATATTACATTTTTTAAAAAAATTATCCTTATTACCTTCAATTTAAATACTGAACGATTCATAGCGCTTTGTGAGGGGGTATTTCCTATACAAATGATATATGTTATCATATTAACATCAAATATAATGCAAGATGTAATAGGTGATATCCTGACTCTGTAAGAATAATTGTATCATATATATCATATATAAACAAATAATCGATCATTATATCTATCATGAAGTGGTTGTAATGGAAAATCTAATTACATTAGTTCACGGGATAATAGTCTGATTAACACATAAATGAGAATTTCATCACTCATTTAAAGGATGATGAGGTGTTTCTTTGTCATTAACATAACGTACAAAATAAAAATATTTACAGATACGTAGGATACTGTTAAATAATTTTATTAATAATAATTATTGTTGTTGGAGGATGAAATACAATTATATTCTTGGTTAGGGTTGTTAGCTATTATTGAACCATGTTTTTTACATTTTCACAAAATGTATTATTATGTTGGATTTATTACTATAATAAGGCTTTTAGGATTACAGGTGGAAAGTAAAGAACTTATTTGGGTGTGGATTAGCTAACCAATGGTTTTTTAATGTTTTATGAGGATATGAGAGCGTGTGTATTTTATATGTGCGGTGAGTGGCACACTTGTAATTGATCAATAGAAAAAGTTGTACCCCCACATTTCCCGAGACACAGGGCCCTTAAATGTGGAATAATTGATACTATAACATATATTATTTAAATTGGGATATCCAATGAGTTTTTTAATTGTATTGGATCATTTTTATTTCTTAACATTTTATTTTAACCCCTTAGGTAGTCCCTGTTTTACCACAACCACAATAAATATTTTTTTACTTTTTGTAAAAAACATTTATTAATTTGTTTAACAATATTAGATAATATAAATTATTATGATTATATATATAGAATATATTTTCCCAAATTATATTCACCAAAGTGTAAAATTTTAAATTTATGTTAATATCATAAACATGATGAGATACAATGTTTCCTAAGTGAAAATGTTGAAAAGATTAAATAGTTTTTTGATAAAAATTTCAATATTATAGTTATTAAGATGTCCTAAATAGTAATAATCAATATATGAATGATCTTAATTTTCATGTAAACTGATTATAAAAAAAATTTATATTTAGATGCTTTAATAGAAAGGGAAATTCTTAACAAACACCATAATTTTTCACTATTCATTGAAAATATATCTTCTCTAAAATTTTAATGAATTACCCTATAATAATTTTGACTTGTGAAATTTCAAAGATAAAATTTAAATATAGAATAAAAATATAAAATATTAAAAAATAGTAGTTTTAAAAGAAGGGTTTATAAAGAAACAAAAATTATTTAAGAAAAATTTAGATTTTAATCATATAATTGGAACTTATCATTAAAATTTTTTAGAAAACAAATAAGATGAATTTTATAAATTTTCATAAATACATAATATAACATTTAATTAAAATAATTTCCCAAAAGTGATTAATTATATTTATTGAGATAAAAAATGTTTAGACACATTAAAAATGTTTTTTATAATAATACCCCCTCTATTATCAAATTGATTTTATTTTCATTTGTAATTAATTTTTCACCAAGGAATAAATTATATACACATGTCTAGAATTTATAAATACATAACTTAATCCTTTATATTCATATCCTTATTTCCAACATCTAGGTTATAGGTATCATGTTAAATAATGTTTTCTTAACTTTTAGACACTTTTCATTAAAACACATCATTATGTCTAAATAAATTTAAAATCAGTGTTGTTTTTAATATATGATAAACCTGATATTAAATTTAAAAGAAGATAAAATGAGTTTTTCATGTAACAAAAAATATCTAGATGAATAAATATATTTTAAAAACATATATTTCAAGAAATTTTTTGGAATTTATTTTTACCCCCATATAAATAATTTCACATTAAAAATCTGTCACTTCCATTCCAAAATATCTAGATAATTCTACCACATTACATCATTATGCCCCCAGATAACATACTCATGCTAGTGATTTCACCATAAAACAATAAATTGGTGATTCATTCTATTATTTATCCCATTATTTATATTATCTATAATCTCAACCCATTGTTCCTTATAAAAAAGATAATGTTCTAGTTGTGTGAACAAGGGGCTCAATACACATGAAGGATCATTAATGTAATTCCTCGATGGAGGTACATGAAACACATTGTGAACATGAGATAATTATGGTGGAAGAATTAAATGATAATCTAGGATCCTAATATGATCAAATGGACTGATATATGGGGGGATTAGTTTTTGATTAATTGTTTCCATGAAAAAAATTGTGGAAAGACCATCTCACCAACATTAAATTAAAAATCATGTAAGAAAATATTATTATACAATTTATTTCAAATTTATAATAAACTTATAGGTTTCTTCTAAAGTATCTAGCCTTATCTACCATAACATCAACCTTCTCACATCCCAATAGCTATTTAATACTTCATAATTCTCAAACGTTGGAGTTATACTCTTCTTTCTATAAAAGGGCCTCATAATGAGTAATCTGATAGATTGAGTGAAAGCTATTTTTTTCAATAAGACTCTACTAAAGAATTGTTTTGAACCCAAAACACATTAAAATAAATTTATCAATATCTTATCATATCTTCTAGTGCATGTATTTTTCTCTCAAACTAACCATATATCTAAAGATGGGACACAATGCTAAAACATAACTGTATATCAATTTCATTTTAAATAATTCACCAATACCTCAAGTCCGACTCTATATCTTGATCAAATACTATTAAATGTGGAATATCATGAAACATTATAATATTCATCATATATATTGTTGAAATCATATCCAAAAATAAATATTTTTTATTGTAATGATGTGTATTGCCATCATAATGTGATCGATTACAACCGATAATTACCTAAATATTAAAGAAAAGATAAATCCTAATGGTTACTTCTACCTTTAATAATATTTCCAAAAAAGTCTTTATTTATTACACATCAAATTAAATTGATGCTAAAACATTTATAAAACCAATAGATTGTATTGTAATAAATATATGTTATATTATCCTTAATCATGATAAACACCTATCTCATAAAATCAAAAAATGTGTGTTAATGACTTTGAACATTTGATCAATTATAAAATCTTAAACACATAATTCTATCCATTACTCATAATTTAATATTACCTAGTTTCATATATTCTTACAAAATATAATTCACCCCATAGTACTTAAATAAAATCTTATCTTATATAAAAATATGTTAATTCAAATCATGATTATAACTTTTTACTGATATAATAACATAAGTGATTTATTTATTCCATAATCTATGTGTGGGAGAAAATAAATTATCAAAATCACAATAAATTTCACAGAAGTTTAGAAAATAATATTATTATAAGGATCATTCATATGAAATTTAATTTGAAATCCCATAAAAGGTGTTTGAGGATATGTTTTTCAGTTGTCTTTAGATGTTTTTCTTGTATATCAAACTAATTAGCCATTATATTGTTGAATGTGTTAATATACATCTCATTCTCATTATTTGGAATAATTATATTTAGGGTGGTTCATTCTTGTGTATATTTTATTCTATTATAATTATTTTCTATCATATTTTCTTTAATTCAATATTAGATTTCCAAATGATCTTCCATTCCAAACTAAAAAATACATGTACCATTAGGAAAGTTTAATCCATATTCCTCCTCATAATTTCAAAATAATGGAATTTTATTCTTCTTCTGTCAATGGGTTTCAGATTTTCCATTGAATTTTATTTTTCTCTTCTCATCAAAACCATGATATTCATACATAACCTCTACATTCATTTAGACTTTGATAGTACATTGAATAGCCAATTTATTGATAAAAATTCATATTATGTATAACTACCTTCAAAGACATGGGTTTAATCAATTGATGAATTTATCACCCCTACATTTATGATAGGCAATAATACTAGAAGTGTACCATACAATTCAGGTTCAAATTTATTCATATGTACCAATAGATTCATATTCATTTTTAGTAGCTTAGGGAGATACTTTTCCATAATTTAACAAATAATATGAAATATATACATATGGAAAATTTTGTTTTTGAACACAGCCCAATCAATGTATTCAATATCATCGTTTTTTATGATATTCATTATAAAAGACTACCATTGATTGGTTCACCATCCCAACATTAGACAACCAAAATAACATTCTCTTGTAATGGACAATATTGGATGGAAAATCTATCTCTAGTAGTTCTATTCGATATCCCAACATCTAGTAGATCAAAAAACCCACTAAAAAATATATAAGATTACTCATTAAGGGCTCGATATAATTTGTTCCCATGGTTTATCATATTGAGGGCAATATAAAAAAATAGGGTGAAAAAGGTTTTACGTAGATATAAATGATATTTTTTAATTCTTCTCCCATTATACTCATTTTGTTACGAAGATAATTATTTTATTACCAATATCATATAGTTTTAACACAAATTTTTCATGTTATAACCATAAAATAAAACCAAAATTATAATGTGGGGAGTACCAATCATATTGGGTAAACACATTATCATGAAAAATCACATATAGGAAGTCCAAATAATGAATCAATATTTTTAATCTATGACACCATTAGTTTAACTAAGGTTATTTATAGTCATCATCTATTCAAATCCTTTACAATGGTTAGTAATTTTTTAAAGAATTTATAAGTCAATTCACCGAGGAGTGTCAAACTAGGAATTCATCAAGGATCATTATTTTGCACCAGGGGATGATAAAATATTTCTCAATGTTCTTTTTTTAGAGTTATTACACATATTTACCCTTATTCTAGAACCAAGTAAAATTGTAGTGTCCAAAAAGTGAAGTAATTTCATAAAAACCACTAAAAGTATCCATTACCAAAATTCTAGTTCATTTTGATATACATATTCTCATATTTGGACTTATCCTTAAACATGTCCATTAGGATCTAAATATTGTTTTTTCTAATTTTGGTTTCCAAAGGATAACTAATGCTTTACAATTATACCAAATGTTGCAAAATTTGATTTTCATACATAATATCATTTATTTTTGGATGAATATTTATTACATGACAAAAAGACACGGCTGATGACCAAAACTCTATAGTTTCGGTTTATTATAAACACTAAATATTTTTATATATTAAAAAAATTTCAATATGTCCCTTAAGTATCTCTCATATTGTACTCCTCTTAGACTTAAGCTACATAAAACAATTCTTCATATCACATGGAATGTAAACCATTTAAAATGCCAATCTCAAAATCTTGGTAAGGATAACCAAGGGAGATGTGTAAGAATAATATGAGAAAAAGGGTATGAGATCATGATGATAACATTTGAAAACAACACCCACAATATAATATATCATAAAGATGTGTCACTGAATAAATTTCGAAATATCATAAGACATAAACCAAAACGTAATCAAATTACATAAATTATTAGAGAATAACATTAGCATTAGATATATATTTGAGACATATATACAATCATTAATGATCATATACTAGGGATACCCACCACGATAGTCATAACATTTTACTCTGGGGATAACCACCCATGCACATATATTAGGATTTGGATAACCTCTCAAGTAATATATTCAAATACTAGGCTATCCTATCATGTACCATCTTTATTGATTGAGAAAACATCCCATATAGGCCCTTTAGAAATTGGGTAAACCACATTTGTTCCTTGTTTTGGGATTCAGATAACCTCCATTGTACCCTTTAAGATCAAACAACATTAGACATTTCCAAATTATTTAGAGGGAAAATAGGTACCACCCATAACATAATGATTTTCATACTCATGAATATCAATATATCATAAAACATTCATCATATTAGAAATCAAGAAATTAAATGGGTTTTATAAAGATTTCATTATTGGGTAAACTATAGAAAAGAAACTGGTTCATAAGAATTTATTAGTTTCATCATTTCGTAACCTTTTTAAAAAATGTGAGTTTTTATAACAATTCTATTATGGTATAACCCATGTAAACGAACTAGGATACATAAGAATTATGTAATGGTAAAACCTATAAAAAAATAATTTTTCCATAGAATACTATTATAGTATAAGCTGTGGAAGATAAGTGTGTTTTATAAACATCGTGTCATCGTAAAAATAATCCATTCAAGGGAAAAATAATAATGGTATCTTTGGATCACATCACATAAAAACTATATTTGTCCTGAAAAAATTTTATTTTATTTGGAGATTTATTTCTAATGAAATATAACTAGGGAGGATTGTTTCCAAAAATTACCTTTAATTAAAAATCAATTTTTAAGTACAAATTATTTAAATTATTTTAGAAATTATTTTATTTGAATTAAATTAATAAAATATATGATATGCCTTAAAAAATAATCTTCTAGACGATAAGATATTCTATTCATGTTTTACATGTTGTAAAAAATATTCCATTCAAATTTTTAGTAAAAAATAAATGGGAATTGTTTTCGAAAATGAAAAGTAGATTCATATGAAAAAAAAATTGTAAAAAGTTAGATAGGGGTAAAAATGACATTAATAAACCATTTGTAGAATGTTGAAAATGATATTTTGAATTTTTTTGTATACTATGGTTTTGGATGAAATGTTCTTTTCAGCCAAAGAGCGAAATGAAAAATATTTTTCATTAAAACATTTTTTGAACTATACAATACATAAAAAATAGAAAATTATAAGAAAAAATGTATTCTAAATAAATTTCCAGAAGAAATGAATATTTATTATTTTATTGAGAGTCATATCACACTATTCAAAAACATTAATCATAATCCTAAACAGTCCTGATAAATAATGAGATTATATCATAAAAAACTAACCACTTCACTAACATTGAATAGTAATAACCATGAAAGTTTAACATTAAATGAGATTAATAATAAAATGAAAATGAGTGTATTATGATATAACATGTTAAAAGGGTAGTATATAAACCACATATATTTTGATAAATATATAACATAACTTATTTCTCCAATAATCTAATTTGAGACAAAAATTCTCTTAACGTCTTGGAAAATTTTGGACTACAAAATCCATGAAAAAATGATCATTTAATGAATATGTAAATACATGTAAATTTAAGGATATGGAAAATTAAATACATGAACTGTAAGTATATACACCAAAATAAAATAAACACATGGTGAATATGGCTACTATCTCATTGATAAATAATGTCATATATAATTCCATCACCATATTGGTACTCTATTGAATAGTATGCCCTAATTAATAGTAAAATACAGTGATACATTAAATATATTGAAAACTATGTTCATGATTTTACATGTAATAGGGGAATTATATAAATTGCAAAAAAATAAATGAGTGGGGGAATCTGCATAAATCTACGAGAAATTAAATAGATAGTTGAAATCTCATTCCATATTTTAAGAATTTTGTCATTCATAATCAAAACCCTTAAATAAAAAATATAATAATATTAAAAATAAATTAAATATCCATATATATATATATAACAACATATGATTTACGTATGACCATTTATTAATCATTTATTATAAAATACATGTTAATCGTGATATGAATATATTACTAATTAATTATATTTGTATTTATAGTGACTAATAATAGGTAGACATGGAAAATGAAATACAACATTCATGTGGAGGGTTGGATGTATGTATGATAGAACGTTATTTAAATTTTCTTAACAAAAAGAATGAATGAAATGATAAAAAAATATTACTATTAAAGAATAAATTTTATGTCATATATATCACATATTTTTATTATATCCATACTTATAACCTTCATTTAAATCATGAAAGAATCACATCGCTTTGCTAGGCAGTAGTCCTCCATACACACAAGTGATGTTATAATATTACAAAGAAATAGAAAGGAAGAAAGATATCATGAATATAGAATAATAATTGTATCGTATATATCACATTTAAAAAATAAAATATTCATTATTCAAATATGTTATTTGTGGATATAAAAAATATAATTACATCAAATTGTGTGGTTATAGTCTATCGTAAAAATATATAAATATTTTGTAATCCTTTTGATAGAAGAGGATACGGTTGTAGGTTAGGACTTTAACAGGAATACATCGTGATATATGGGAGATATTAAAGCAAAAATATCATTGTGTTTTATTAAAAATTGATTTATATTTTAAATGAAAACAAAATATAACCCATAGTTAAAGATGTTACCTCTTCTTCAGACAATACCTTTTAATTAGTACCAAAAGACTTCCTATGTTGGGTTTAAGAAATAAAATAATAATTATTGAATTATATGAGGAGATTAAAGAAGTAATTAGGGTAGATATCCAATGAACTAATATATTTTTAACGTATAAGGTGGAGAGGATTGTGGTTTGCCTTTTATAAGTGAAGTGAGTGGATCCCATATCATTTTTTAAAAGAAAAAAGGTGTACCCACATTTTCTGAAAGACATTGTACAATAAAATGGTATATTCAATATAATATAGGATATAAGGCCTATATATGGATATTCAATAGATGTTTTTCTATTTTTTTCACATTAAACCATTACATCCACACTGAAAAATCATGTTTACCTTAAGGACATTAAATTTTTTAATTTTTTTTACAATTTTTTAGAAAACAATATTTAATTTTTTCTTTATTAGAAAATAAATTATAATTATTAAAATATTGAATCAATTGTCCCAAATTTAAATAACATAAGTGAAAAAATATAATTTAGAATTAATCCCTAAAACGTGATAAGAAAGTGGGTTTTCAATGAAAAAATTTTCAATAGTTATTATCATTTTTATTAATTATAAAAATGAAAATAACTATAATGAAAAAAAAATTTATTAGTAGATATAAAATTTCACATCATTTCTTTTAATACTATATTATAAAAATGGGTTAGTTTTTAAAAGCATTAAATGAGATGACGATTATTAATAAAAATCGGTATTTTCATTATGCATTTAAAAATTTATCTTCTAAGAAATATATCAAAAATTAACCATAGTATAAATATTACATTATTATTTAAGAAATGTTATTTTTTGTTATAGATTCCATATATTTTTTATATTTTTTTTTCAAATTAGTGCACAAAAGGTAATAAATATTTTTTATTGAAAAAAAGTAATTTTCATTATAAAATTTGATTTTTTTTCTATCTCTTTTCTATAAACCAGATAATAAAAATGTTAATCATATTGTTGAATATAACATATATGTTCAATTAAAATCATTCATATAAAAATTTTTATATAATTTATTGATTTAATATTTGTTTCTCCACATAAAAATAGTTTTCTAAAAACAATTCACTTTTTATTAATATTTTTATTTTTATATCTATTTAATTTATAATAGAGAAATATTATATATATAAATTACTAAAACATATAAATTAATAATTTAGTTAATCCTATTCATACTCTCTATTTCAACAACTATGTGATAAAAATTTAATTAAATATTAATTTTTTAATAATAAATCTTGTTTCATTTAAACTCGACGTTGCATGTAACATAATATAAACACTGTGTTTCATGTAACAAAAGTTAAACTAAATGTTTCTTTTTATTAAGTAAAAACACAATGCTTCATGTAATGAAATTTTTTTAAAAGATTCAAATTATTTAAAAAAATATTACACAAAAAAATTTGGTGTTACAAATATCCATTAAAATTCAAATTATACACAACAACCTCTGTAGCCAAAATAACAATTACTAACCATATACCACTAAAAAAGACACCAATAATATAATAAATATCAAATACATATATTTCTACTTGAAATTAGCATAATTTGATCTATATTACATTCAAACTCCTCTTTTATCATAAAAGATACTTCGACATTTTGTGTATAACCCTAACATCCACCAAATGGGATAAAATAAAATATAACCACACAAAAAAACAACCCTCCCATATAATATAAAAACAAACCATATATTACTACCTCATCCTAATTAAAACATTTACATCTCCATATCATAAATAATTCTTGAATTAAATAGTTTCATTCTATATGACATTAAATTTTGAAATCACATCTTCAATCCAAACAAATCTTGACAAATCAATCACTAAAAAAATCAAGAAAAAAATACATCTAAAATAAATAATTGATATAAGAAATAAATTAATTCATAACACCCCTTTGGGAAACCATAAAAACAATGGTTTCCACTACCCAAATTTCATCTTATTCCATATTTTATTTTAGCATAACCAAATTTGAAATAAGAAAAAGAATATATAAAAAAATATTTCAATAATGATTTCACATAATTATAAAATTATTATATATATTATAATAGTTTTTTCGTTTGAAAAATAAAACATCAATAAAATATTAATATATATTTGTTTCTTACATTTGATTTAAATTTAAGAACAAACTATTTAACATATAAGGGTGTGTGCATCTTGTGAAATAATATTTCAATATAAGAAACAATAAATATGGGAGTTTAGTTAATGAAAAAGTTTCTAAAAATAATTTATGTTTTAGTTTATTGATTTTAAATATTATAATATATTTTGTAATAAATATCTCATTTATATTTTTAATTTAATTATTTGGTGGCCCTTTGTGATTAGTATGATGAAATATTTGAATTAGATGATCAATTTGTGATGTATATTATTTGATGATGGTAATTGAATATTCCATTATCTAACAGAGATTAGTATCATCCCTTCATGGTGTTGGACCACTTAGGGAACCTATAACTATTCTAGTAGCCCCATGTTTACAGATTGTTATGAATGGGAAAAAGGGAGAGTACATGGGAAAAATTGTATATACAATTATCCGTGAAATAATATAAAAATGAAAAAATAACAACGAGAAGTTTATAAATGTTATATTAGATTTATCTAAATCACTACTAATACACACCACTATGGATTTTAAAACTTGCATGTCAATGAAGAACACTATATAAGAGGAACATAAAAATTGGGACGATAATCCTCTTAGTGGGTGGAGTGATGAATTTCATAATAATATTGGTGATAATGATATATGAGGTTGTTGTTCTAAAAATCATGTTCATGATGAATTTGATGAACATAATGGTAATGATGGTTGTGAGGGATATAATTTTTCCCTATATTTTTTCTATTTATTTATAATAAAACAATCAGAACGTTGTTTCATGATCGATATTGATTTTATATGGGATTTAATATATTTTTTCAAAAATCAATTGATTAAACTTGTATTATCACTGGTTGAAGACATAAATATATTTCGCATCATCAATGAGTTATTTGAATTGTGATTTATGTTGAAGAAAAGGATTTTGTATTGAATCCAAGTCGATACAAATGGATTTAATTCAATTTGTTTACTATCTTTATTTATTATTCTATTAAATCAATTGTATACCAAAAATCATTACCTTGAATACAAACTATTCTCAGAGAACAATTTGTATAGTGGTATCCTAGTAACTTATATACGAATAATTTTGGAAATGATTTTAATATCCTAAACCAATATATCCCATTGATATACCAATAATTAAACGCCATTAGTATGAGGTCAAATTATTGTACTATTCACTTATAACAATATTATTACTAAGGAATTTGTTTTATATATTTGAAAAAAAAATCTCTTCATTATTTATTAGTCTCATTGATACCTTCAATTCAATTGTTCGGCCATAACTTTGAAATTAACTAATAATATTCTGATAGAATAACATGGTTCTTTTAAGCATTATGTTGTCTATAAAATAATATTTCAATGAATTCATATATATTTAGAGAAAAATTTATTATATAATCCTGTTGAGTTATTATAAACATGATCACCTTCCTATAAAATCAATCTAAACCTTATCTTTAATTTTTTCATATTCTAGAGTTTTTCACTACTATATCAAAGCTCAATTTCATTAATAACGCATGTTCGTCTCATGATGTTAGATTATGGATCATATCACTGTAATGGGATCAGCATAAACATTGTGGACTCAGAACAACACCTCCATATATATAGTAACATTAATTATCCAAGGCTGAAGATAATACCCACAATATCATTTTTATCAGGCTCCACATGTGATTGTATTTCTAAACTAATGAATAGTTCACATGTTGAGGAAATTACTGCATCAATATTATCATTATGATTTTACCCCTTTATAATATTTTCCACTCAACTATGCTATAGTAAAAAACCCATTATGGCCACCATTCTTATGGGTTTTACATATATTACCCCACACATTGGTCATGGTCCTCCATATGTCTGTCCACATGCACCCTCACCTGGAATTAAAACTATTTTGTAACCATGTGATAAGTGGTGTTCATCATAATTATAGTTCATCATAGAAAATTTTGTCTGTACTAATTTTCTTAACACCAAATATAACCTTTTCCAAAATAAAATGATGTGACGCAACATTAATATCACTATAAAATCTGAAATGCCTGGATCGGTTGTGATCACTAAGAGGGGAGGGGTGAATCAGTGATAACTTTTTTTCTTTTTATGAATTGTTCCCTTTGGATTATCAATTCAACCTCTGCATATGGTTAAAGCCTAGATCTACTCTTTTAGTGGTGCAGTAATAATGAGAGCACAGAACACAGAGATTTACAAGGTTCGGTACAAAGACCTACTCCTTGCCGTGTTGGTTACACCCCCCAACACGGATTCTTCACTATGCCAAAAGATGATTACACAGTAATTGGTTATACCCCCCCAATTACAAGTTGGTTAAACCCCCCAACTCCACAGCATCATCTTCATCGTACCTCCACTTCACTTCTTCAAAGGTGTTGTTCGAAACTTAATGTAGCTTCAACAGTCTTCAAAAGATCTCGTTGGTCTTGCTCACAGAAAAACCAATCACTTAGAATGATCAGTTCTTTTGCATTCACACACTTAAGTGTGTACTCTTCTTCTCAAGGTTGGTCTTCTTCACTTGTGCATACACAAGGGCTAAGCCTTGGCCATCCACTTTGAACACCTACTGCCAGTAGAGAGTTATTATCTTCACTTGGCTCACACAAGGGTATGCCCTCGGGTTCTTCTCCACTTCTTCTCTATGCAAGGTTGCAAGAGTGCGGCCTCTACTGTCTTCAAATGCCGCGCAAGATGCACTGGCCGCGGGCGCGCAGGTTCTACTGCCGCGCAAGCACTCGGGTGTGCAAGGTGCAACACCGCGAGGCGTGCAAGCCACTCCTGCCGCGCAAGTATGCGGGCAGAGAGCTCCTTCCTGTCGCGCAAGGGAGACGCGCAGGGGAATTCTTCGGGGCCTCGAGTGGCTCCGGGATTCTCAATCGCGCAGGAGGCTGCGCAGAGATACTTCGCGTAGCTTGGATGGCTTCGCGGGACTCTCGAGTTCTCAAAGGATCAGCAGCAGCTCTCCAATGCCTCGGGTGCTCCATTTATAGGCAGAGGAATGTGAATGGAGTCCGCGGAATCCAATACTCGAATGCCCGAAATCATCGGCGTTTTGAAAACTTCAAACGCGTTAAATATATTCCGCGTATCTCGTTATTCTTCTCTGTTTTAATGCGGGTTTTCCTTTTTTCGGTTTCCTTCACGTGCATGCGACTTAGAACGCATGCACGGCCTTCGTTTTGGCCATCCCATGCAAAACACGAACACCCCGAGGCCTCGGCACTTCGTTTGCCTTCGGCCTTCCTCGAATTCTCTCCTTTGTTGCATGCAGAGTCATTTTAATGTATGGACATGTTCGGTGTGCCCAGACGAGCTCAATGGAGCCTTCGGCTTCGGCAATGGTGGTCGGGAGCTCGAATTCTGGTGCTCGAAGGGCTCTGGTTCAGCGGGGGACGTCGGGTGGCCTTCGGCTGAGCTCGAGGTGGAAGACGAGCCACAGCCGTCGGATTGGGCGATTGAAATACATCGGACGGCCGGATTAGATCGCGCCGCGCGGCAGATGAGATGAGCGGCTGCGATCCAGCGCGCGATGAGACGGACGGCTCAGATCTGTCCCGGGTGAAATTTCCGCGTCCCACATCGAATCGGCGCGTGGTTTTTCCGCAGTTTATCAACCTAGCGCTGCCTCAACCCCGCAATTGAACTTCCAACCTCCACGGTGCCGCCCCGCACCGTGTTCTCCCTGCGGGCGCGCTCTTCACCCACTCTCTGCTCCCTGCGGGCGCGCTACTGGCGCCCACTATGCATCCTCTGGGCGCGCTCTGGCGCCCATGCTGTGCAGGCCTGATCCCCTGCGTGGCCCCGGCTTACACATGGCCGAGGCCTCTCGGGCTGGCCCCATGGGATCCCCTTGGGCGTGGTGACCTAGTCCCTCATGTGCCTTGGGTTGAACCCTTAAGGCTGGCTTGAGATGGCTAATTTTTTGCAAGTAATAGAACAAGTACTTTGTTAAAAACAAAGTAACCAAGTTCAAATGCCAATTCAACCTTCTTCATTTTTCTTCTTCATTACAATTCCTCCATCCTCCTCACATATACTCAGTACATAGAATGTGGAATTCCCGAAGGGTCTCTTCATCAACCGAGCTCCTAAATCAAACATATTCTTCAAAGAACTTCATTGATCTAATCAGAGAGGTCGGAAAAATTTAAATCCTCATGCACTAAGAGATAGTTCATGGTCTTCTAATCATGTTGTGACAATGTATCTCCTTGAGACACGTTCTTTGAACTTATGATCAGCTTAGCAATCATCTGATTTAATGCTTCTGTAATCATCAATCTTCAAGATGTACTTCATCAGATGGCACACCATGAGAAGTTATTGACAACAAATGCAATTACTTCACTTGGTCACAACAATCTCCCCCTTTGTATTTGGTTGTCAATACTTTGAAGCACAGTGAGAGAATGTCGTGTGCCTGATGATTTCTCCCCCTTATTGGCCAACAAATGCAAAGGGATGAATGAAAGCCATACTCAGAGTATAGAGATTCTGGAACCTGCACATCTTCAACTACCAATGCTCCCCCTCAGGGGATGCACTCATCTCCTTCAATTCCCTGCATGTAAGTACAAGAATACAAAAATTTAGGGAATAAGGAGGGACCTTATTCTTCCTCAAGTGAGAGTAGAAGGCTGAACATGAAGTTTCAGCCTCAATGCAACAAATCTTTCCGTAGGCATAGCTTTGGTGAAAATGTCTGCCACCTGATCTTGAGTAGGAATGTAGTCTAGCTTGATGTCTCCACTGGCGACCCTTTCTTTGATGAAATGATATTTTATATCAATGTGCTTGGATCTGGAGTGTTGGATAGGATTCTTAGACAACCCAATTGCACTTTGATTATCACATAAGATCCTCAATGGTTTTTCAGCTTTAATCCTCAAATCTGCTAGCTGCACCTGCATCCAAATCATTTGAGTACATGCATGTGTAGCGGCCACATACTCTGCTTCAGCTGTGCTCAATGTTACAGAATTTTGTTTCTTGCTGTACCAGCTAACACATCCTTCTCCCAGAAAGAAGGTTCCACCAGATGTGGATCTTCTATCAGTGCAATCACCAGCCCAATCAGCATCTGTGAATCCCAACAACTGTATGTTTGCACTATGTTTGTATAAGAGTCCATAGTTGAGGGTTCCTTTAACATATCTCAGGATTCTTTTGGCTGCAGTTAAATGAGATTCTTTTGGATCACTTTGGAATCCGGCACACAAAGTCACTGCATATGCTATATATGGCCTTGAAGTCATGAGATAAAGTAGACTGCCAATAATTCTTCTGAACTCTTTCTGATCAACATTGTTGCCTTCTTCATCCTTGCATAGCTTGGTTTCGATAGAAATGGGTGTGGAGACTTCCTTTGAACTTTCCATTCCAAACCTTTTCACTAAGTCCCTTGCGTACTTCTCTTGTGAAAGAAATATGGAGTTTTGTCTTTGTTCCACCTGAAATCCTAGAAAATATGTCATTTGACCAAGCATCGACAATTGAAAAGTTCTTTTCATCTGCTCAGCAAATTCTTCACATAGTCCTTCCTTCTTACCAGCAAAAATGATATCATCCACATAGATAATGACTATGAGGGTACCATTGGCCATTTCTCTGACATAGAGGTTACTGTCAACTGTTCCTTTGACAAATTTCATGTCTTTAAGACAACCATCCAATTTTGAGTACCAGGATCTAGGGCCTGCTTCAATCCATACAAGGATTTTCTCAATCTGCACACCATACTACCATCTTTGTCAAGAAAAAAACCCTCTGGTTGTTCAATATACACCTCTTCTTCAAGATCTCCATTCAGAAATGCAGATTTCACATCCATCTGATAGACCTTGTACTGCTTGTGTGCTGCAACTGCTAAGAACATTCTGATAGTTTCCAGTCTTGCAACTGGTGCAAAGGATTCCTCAAAGTCGATTCCTTCCATTTGTGAATATCCTTTGCATACAAGTCTGGCCTTGTTTCTGGAAACTTCTCCCTTTTCATTGAGTTTGTTTCTAAACACCCACTTTGTCCCAATAACATTTTTATTTTTGGGCCTTGGCACAAGATCCCAAGTGGAGTTCTTTTCAATTTGATTGAGTTCCTCATGCATAGCTTGTATCCATTCCTCATGTACAACTGCTTCAGCCACTGTGTGAGGTTCAACTTGAGAAACTAGTGCAGTCTGATATTCCAATCTCAATCTTCTTCTAGTTCTTACTGAGGACTGTAGGTCTCCAAGAACATTTTCTGTGTCAACATGCTTCTTAAATTTGTTGTATCTTCTTCTTCCATTTTCATTACCTTCATCTTCATCACTGGTATATTCAGAGTTGATCTCACCAGCAGTTGGTGTTGGCTCAGGTAATTCTGCATTCTTCTGTTCCAAGGCTGTGTCATTCTTTGAGTCATCATCATCCACAGTGTATGGTTTGGTGTTGTTTTCAATTATTATGACATCACTGCAGTCAATCATTTTATATAACCTCTTATTCCAGCATCTGTAGCCTTTTCCATTAGGTAGGTAACCCATAAAGATTCCTTCTTCAGCTTTTTCTTCAAACTTTCCCAGATTGATGTTTTTAATCATGATGATGCAGGGACTGCCAAAGACTTTGAAATATTTAACAGTTGGTTTTCTGTTAAACCACATTTCATAGGCTGTCGTTTGTGTTTCTAGTCTCAGGAGACATCTGTTCTGTATGTGTATAGCAGTGCATACTGCTTCTCTCCAGAAAAACTTAGAGATATCATGCTCAGCTAACATAGTCCTCCCCATTTCAACAATGCTTCGATTCTTTCGTTCAGCCACTCCATTCTGTTGTGGAGTATATGGTGTACTATATTGATGTTTGATTCCATGCTTGACCAGATAGCTTTCAAATACATCACCGGTATATTCTTTTCCGTTGTCTGATCTTACTTTCTTGATACAGAGCTCTAGTTCCTTCTCAGCCTTCCTTCTGAATGTCTTGAACTTCGCGATTGACTCTGACTTGTGTTTCATGAACATGACATTGGTCATCCGAGTGAAATCATCAATGAAGGTTATAAAATAGAAATCTCCTCTTATAGACTTCTGTCTCATTGGTCCACATATGTCTGTATGGATGAGTTCAAGAGGCCTAGTAGACATGATATCAACTCCTTTGTGTGACCTATGGGTCAGTTTTCCCTTCTGACATGTGTCGCAGACTTCATCTCTTTCTCTCTTTAATTTGGGTAGATCTCGTACAACATTGTACTTCAGAATTTTACTCATACTCCTTTGACCAAGATGGCCAAGTCTTCTATGCCAGAGGTTGTTTTCATCTTTAGAGCTAAGAAAACAAGAATTGATGGGATCACCAATTTGAAATAGATTTCCAGTGGTTCTTCTTCCTTGAGTGATGATTTTTCCATCCTTTGAGCTCTTGATGAT
Organism: Viscum album; assembly: GCA_963277665.1. Taxonomy (NCBI): domain Eukaryota; kingdom Viridiplantae; phylum Streptophyta; class Magnoliopsida; order Santalales; family Viscaceae; genus Viscum; species Viscum album. The sequence continues at coordinate 1,635,351,018 of OY728133.1, read as the reverse complement.
GCATGAGTCCTTCTGGAACAACACCTCATGTCCATCATCACATAATTGACTTACACTCAGTAGGTTGTGCTTTAATCCTTCAACAAACAACACATCATTGGATTTTAGATTTGTTGTTGCAATCATAGCCTTTACAACTCCCTTGATTTTCAGAGAACGATCATTTCCAAACACCACGGTTCCTCCCTCATGACTTTCAATGTTGCTTAGAATTTTTGTATCACCAGTCATGTGGGATGAGCATCCACTATCAAGAATCCATGACTTAGTTTTACTGCTGGATTTTAGAGCCACTTCAGCAAAGCATGTGATTTCATCATTGGTTTCTTGAATGCCTTTCCCTTTCATGTCTTTGACTTTTTGTTTAGGAAGAGTTGTCATACATTTATCAGCTCTATGACCTTGTTGGTCACATCTTCCACAAGCTTCACTCATGCAGTCAAATGAGTTCTGAGTTGGGGATTTTGATGCTTTCTGCAAAACACTATGGGTTTCAGGATGTCTCCCCCTTGACTCATGCCTCATGTTTGGACGAGACATGTTATACCAGCATGCATAGGCCTTATGTCCAAACACACCACAACACCAGTAGTAGACTCTGATCCTTGACCTTCTTTGTTGATAAGATTCATGTTGTAATTTTCTGTCCAAGATTTGAGTAGTCCTTCCTGAGGATTTCCTTTCTTCCATTGAAGATGATTTTACACAGGTTGGTTCATGCCATGTTTGTCTCAATTTTATCTTTGAACCTGCATTGTTAGAAATAACAGATGTATTTAGAGATTTACTTAGTGGTAAATTGACCTGCCTCTGAGCACCAGCATAAGATGATTCTGCCTTGACCTCAACAGCCTTGTTTAAGTCTTCTCTCATCTTTGTCAAGCTATTCTGTGCTTCAATCCACTTGGAATGTGTCACTGATTTCTCTTCTTCTTTGAGGTGAAGTTTCTCCTCAAGATCTTTTGCTATCTTGTCCAGCTCAGCTACCTTCAGTTTATGTCTCTTGATTTCATCAATGTACATTGTCTCTTTCTTCATACATTCTTCCAACTCCTCAGTCATCCTTTTGGTTTCCTTTTGTAACAATCTCTTCTCTTTCTTGAGTTCAGTGTTCTGTTCAAGGCAAGCCACTAGTTCATCTTTCAATATGTGTTCGAGCTCTGTTCGTTCACTTTCATCATCTTCACTACTGCAGGTGTCAAACCCTTTTTCCACATGAGCCATAAAATTCGTTTCTTCTTTTGATTGACTGGCTGAAGTAGAGTCTGATTCTTCCTCTTTGCTTACATAGCTTCTTCTTTCACCTGGAACGAACCTTTTCTTTCTTACACCTGATTTGTTTCCTTCTCTTGGGTATCTACTCCATTTCTTCTTTTGTGACTTCTCATCTTCAACTTCTGGAGCACTATATCTCTTCTTGGGGCAGTTTACAGCAAAGTGTCCGATGTTATTGCAATTGAAACATCTCGATGGTGATTTCCCTTTTCCCTTGAATTTAGTTTTTCCAAACCTTTTAGAAAAAAAGAAATAATCGTGTTGAGATCTTCATCCTTTTCTTCATTGTCAGTATCACTTGATTCTAGGACTTTGTCATCTTTTATCTTGAGTTGTCTCATGGCCTCAAAAGCCATCTCATCCTTGATCTTCTTATTGAATACTGGGATCTTCCTCATTTCATATGCAATGAGAATGTTGTGTAGTTCATCAAGAGAGAGATCATCTCTGTCTTCTAATGCTGAGACTTTGGGGTCAAACCTGTCAGGAAAATTTCTCATTAGCTTTTTAACAATAGTGGAGTCCTCCAACTTTTCTCCAAAGCCCCGAATGTTACTGAAAATTTCATTGACTCTTGTGAAATAATCATCAATATTTTCTTCTTCTCCTATCTTGACATCTTCAAACTTGCTTCTCCAAATTTGTAATTTGGCTTCCTTGACTTTCATGTTGCCTTCATAACTACTTTCCAATTTGTCCCAAATTTCTATAGCATTCTTGAGTCCCATGACTTTTGTGTATACCTTTTCTGAGAGTGACATAAGAATGGCATTTTGAGCTTTAACATCAACTTCCATATTTCTTTTCTCATCGAGTGTCATTGCAGCTTCATTAGCAAGAGGAGGGAATCCAAATAAGGCTGCATTTCTAACATCAAGGCCGAGAGATAGAAGGTAGGGTAACATCCGATTCTTCCAGCTGTGGTAATTCTTTCCATCGAATGTAGGAACACCCCTACTATTAACAGAATTCAGATTTTCCATCTTCTCAGAAGTAGATCCTTACAGAGGTAACCTCCCTCTGATACCACTTGAAATGCCTGGATTGGTTGTGATCACTGAGAGGGGAGGGGTGAATCAGTGATAACTTTTTTTCTTTTTATGAATTGTTCCCTTTGGAATATCAATTCAACCTCTGCAGTTGGTTAAAGCCTAGATCTACTCTTTTAGTGGTGCAGTAATAATGAGAGCACAGAACATAGAGATTTACAAGGTTCGGTACAAAGACCTACTCCTTGCCGTGTTGGTTACATCCCCCAACACGGATTCTTCACTATGCCAAAAGATGATTACACAGTAATTGGTTATACCCCCCCAATTACAAGTTGGTTAAACCCCCCAACTCCACAGCATCATCTTCATCGTACCTCCACTTCACTTCTTCAAAGGTGTTGTTCGAAACTTCAAGTAGCTTCAACAGTCTTCAAAAGATCTCGTTGGTCTTGCTCACAGAAAAACCAATCACTTAGAATGATCAGTTCTTTTGCATTCACACACTTAAGAGTGTACTCTTCTTCTCAAGGTTGGTCTTCTTCACTTGTGCATACACAAGGGATAAGCCTTGGCCATCCACTTTGAACACCTACTGCCAGTAGAGATTTCTTCTCTTCACTTGGCTCACACAAGGGTATTCCCTCGGGTTCTTCTCCACTTCTTCTCCATGAAAGGTTGCAAGAGTGCGGCCTCTACTGTCTTCAAATGCCGCGCAAGATGCACTGGCCGCGGGCGCACAGGTGCTACTACCGCGCAAGCACTCGGGTGTGCAAGGTGAAACACCGCGAGGCGTGCAAGCCACTCCTGCCATGCAAGTATGCGGGAAGAGAGCTCCTTCCTGTCGCGCAAGGGAGACGCGCAGGGGACTTCTTCGGGGCCTCGAGTGGCTCCGGGATTCTCAGTCGCGCAAGAGGCTGCGCAGAGATACTTCGCGTAGCTTGGATGGCTTCGCGGGACTCTCGAGTTCTCAAAGGATCAGCAGCAGCTCTCCAATGCCTCGGGTGCTCCATTTATAGGCAGAGGAATGTGAATGGAGTCCGCGGAATCCAATACTCGAATGCCCGAAATCATCGGCGTTTTGAAAACTTCAAACGCGTTAAATATCTTCCGCGTATCTCGTTCTTCTTCTCTGTTTTAATGCGGGTTTTCCATTTTTCGGTTTCCTTCACGTGCATGCGACTTAGAACGCATGCACGGCCTTCGTTTTGGCCATCCCATGCAAAACACGAACACCCCGAGGCCTCGGCACTTCGTTTGCCTTCGGACTTCCTCGAATTCTCTCCTTTGTTGCATGCAGAGTCATTTTAATGTATGGACATGTTCGGTGTGCCTAGACGAGCTCAATGGAGCCTTCGGCTTCGGAAATGGTGGCCGGGAGCTCGAATTCTGGTGCTCGAAGGGCTCTGGTTCAGCGGGGGACGTCGGGTGGCCTTCGGCTGAGCTCGAGGTGGAAGACGAGCCACGGCCGTCGGATTGGGCGATTGAAATACATCGGACGGCCGGATTAGATCGCGGCGCGCGGCAGATGAGATGAGCGGCTGCGATCCAGCGCGCGATGAGACGGACGGCTCAGATCTGTCCCGGGTGAAATTTCCGCGTCCCACATCGAATCGGCGCGCGATTTTTCCGCGGTTTATCACCCTAGCGCTTCCTCAACCCCGCAATTGAACTTCCAACCTCCACGGTGCCGCCCCGCACCGTGTTCTCCCTGCGGGCGCGCTCTGCGCCCACTCTCTGCTCCCTGCGGGCGCGCTACTGGAGCCCACTATGCATCCTCCGGGCGCGCTCTGGCGCCCATGCTGCGCAGGCCTGATCCCCTGCGTGGCCCCGGCTTACACACGGCCGCGGCCTCTCGGGCTGGCCCCATGGGATCCCCTTGGGCGTGGTGACCTAGTCCCACATGTGCCTTGGGTTGAACCCTTAAGGCTGGCTTGAGATGGCTAATTTTTTTCAAGTAATAGAACAAGTACTTTGTTAAAAACAATGTAACCAAGTTCAAATGCCACTTCAACCTTCTTCATTTTTCTTCGTCATTACAATTCCTCCATCCTCCTCACATATACTCAGTACATAGAATGTGGAATTCCCGAAGGGTCTTCTTCATTAACCGAGCTCCTAAATCAAAAATATTCTTCAAAGAACTTCATTGATCTAATCAGAGAGGTCGGAACAAATTTAATTCCTCATGCACTAAGAGATAGTGCATGGTCTTCTAATCATGTTGTGACAATGTATCTCCTTGAGACACGTGCTTTGAACTTATGATCAGCTTAGCAATCGTCTGATTTAATGCTTCTGTAATCATCAATCTTCAAGATGTACTTCATCAGATGGCACACCATGACAAGTTATTGACAACAAATGCAATTACTTCACATGGGCACAACAAAATCAATACAATACTATATATAGTAAATGCCCAAAAAAATACAATCTTGATTGAAACAATTATTATAATAATGTGTGAATATTAAAATTATAATTATTGGTAAAAATTTTATTATATATTTATATAATAATTCCTTCAATTTATCTCACAATATTTTCTAACTAATCTAGCATATAAATTCCTTATTCAAAAGATTTTTATAATAATGTTTTGATGTCACACGTAGTATTACTATTTTAAATTATGATATACATAATATATATATATATATATTTCATTAAATAGTTATAATTTTATTATATAATTAATTTTATATGGTTTTTATAATTATAATAAAAATATTAATTTTATTAAAATATATTTTTTAACTATATATTTAATTAATTTTTCAATAATATATAGAATAAAAAAATGAAGAAAATTCAATATTACACAACATAGTAAATTTAAAATATACTATAAATTGTTTATTTTTATTATTTTTTTATTTGAGATATACGTTATCATTATAATGAGAGGGATTGATATAGGGAAATACAATAATTCTTAGTGAGTAGCTTATATAAAACAATGACAGAGGGGATGTCATAGGTGAATACGTCAAATCATGATGTTAATAGATTTTACTAGATCTAAAAAACCATAAAGAATTTTTATCGAACCTGAAAAATTTATAATCTAATAGCTTCGACTAGATGTGGTGAATCAATTGTGGTTTTGATGTGAAGAAATGGCAATAATATATTGAAATCTGCCGGAATGATTGAAGATGAATAATATTTTTGAGATCATCATTGATTCATTTCAGGATAACATCAAATATTATTTCAACAATGGTTGAATACTATATAAAATAATAGATACAATAGTGAAAAATGGTTGGAAATTGGAGAACGTGATAATTACTCATGAAATTAAATACAGGCTTTCTTTTATATATAAATTTTTATAAATATAATATATTTATTATATATATTAATTCTATTAATTGTATTATTATATTGATTATGAAATTATTTCATTATAGTTATAGATATATAAATATATTCATTATAATTATAATTATAATTAAAATTATTGTTGTATTTATTATGTAAAAAATTAATACCATATATAAAATCAATAAAAATTAATTTTTAAACATATATAAAATAAAATCATAATTATTCATCGTATAAATGTGATTATATATTAAATTTAATTATATTATTATATAAATATAATTATATATTTATATTTATGATTAATAAAAACATTTATATACTAATAAGTAAAATTGTATTTATAATATTCTTAAATTCATACTATAAAAAGTGTAATAAATATAAATATACATATTAGTATACTTATTTACAAATATGATATATATATTTTTTATATTTTAATGAATAAAATGATTTATTAACAATAATCATATATTGATATAAATATTCTAATATTAATCAATATATGAATATATATATTGTTCTATAATTATTTTTTTATTTTATAATATTTGTTTTCTTCATGATTATTTTTTTTACATAAATTTTAATTAAAAAAATTATAAATTATAACTCAGATAATTAATTAAATCAATAGTAAAATGGTTTTTCTATGTTGTGATGTTAGATAAAACATGCAATAATTTCACTGATTTTTATAAGAATTATTTAAAAACCTATATCATTTAATTAGGCACCAACCTACCTCATAAACTCCCTTATCGTATTTGGAATTTCAAAAATTATGCTATCTCTAATGTAAACATCATAGTGGTAGAAGAAACTAGTTTAATCACATGTGGTGACAAGGATCACCGTATGGTGTAATTATGAAAATAACAATAATAAAGAAATTTAATCCCTTTATATAATTATTGTTGATTTATTACAAACAATGATTTAAAAATCCATATTAGTGTGTTATGATAACTTGTTATAACAATTATATGGCACTTCCTTTAAATACACAATTAGGGGTCTTTAATGAATCAATCATAAGTCTACATGAATATTATTCCAAGGAGGACCGAGTCCAATGAAAATGTATGAAATTTTTTTTATGTAACTGTGGAGTTTACATTAGTGTGGTTTCTAGAATGACATCAGGATATTGATAGGGAAGAAACAAAAATATTTTTTAATTCCATTCTTTGAACTTATAGATTATTTTTTAAAAGAAACTAAAATAAAAATTATTGACATTTATAAATAGATGGAAATGCCCATCAATAAGTTGAAACATGAAAGGGAAATGGATAATTGAACTAAACAAAAAATTATATATAAATCTGAAATAACATATACTATATTAGTGTTCATTAGTAGTTCAAAAGATATAATCATATATTTGTTTTATGAAAACAATTTATGATCCATAATATATTTCCATATCTGATGGAAAATTTATTTTTTTATAAAGTGATTTTGATAGTCTCATCCTCAAGGTGAATCAATAATAATGAATGATAGTTGAAGAGAATAAATCCCCATTTGATGATCTTTCTCATTCCAATGGCGTTAGAGGCTGACCCCAATTATGATTTATATATATAAATATATATAATTGTGAATTCATATTCATATTTTTTATGGATGGTTTATTTTTTCATTGGTTCCTAATAGTATGTTCATATAAGAGTATAAATCCATGTGATCAAAGAGTTTTATGAAATATATGAGTTTCAATGTGTTGTATATTTGACTAAAGTACAAATATGTAAGTGTATGGTAATAAATTTTGTGATCTTAAATAAGAAATATTTAGAAAAATTAGAGAGAGATATTGTCAAGATCAACTAGAAAAGGTTCTCATGGATTTCCAACAACATCAGGAAGACAGATTTTAGTATGGGGTATAGGAATAAATTATATTAGGATGCGGTGGATTAAATTTGTGAAATATTGTATGGTAAGAAATGGTTCCCAAATTCAATGATTCTCACCCTGCGTGGTAACTTAATTTGATGTTATAGATTGTACTATTTAATTTTTTTCGTGATCATGTGACGTGTAACACACAGTCCTTGATGACAAAAAAATAAACACTATTTATCCATCAAATATGTTATCTACCCTTCATAGGTATCAACCACATTCATGAATGGGTCATCAGACTAATGATTATAACCAAATATCAACACGTGTTATTTTATCTAGATTTTTTCTCACTCACATACATTATAGGAAGCATTGGATCGGGTCACCCATCAAGAAACTATTCTTGGAAATTCCATTTTATCTGTTGACTTCTAATTAAGTAGTTCTTTAGTTATATAGTGACCCATGGCAACATTGGTAGTAATATTTATCACTATAACCCAATAACATTGAAGGGTGTTATGTTATCCCTTGACCCATAATATAATTTTTTCATGATTGTGTACACTATATATAAACCCATGAATTTCTCCTAAACTACTGTTTTTTACATCTTAGATTCCTTTGTGACAATCTGGCCCTTGTAGTAGCTCATGCATGAATAGTTTCCCCGAAAAAACATGTTATCATTCCATTGAGGACCAATGATATAATCAAAAATGTCATCATACTATTGACTATTCTGACAGACCAATATATAAGACATTAGTGTGCATCAACCTCACTCACACACACTCTAGAGAACATCCTAGGAATTCACCCATCCTTACACTAATCTAGGGAAAATTTTATTAACTATGGATTTATAATCTGGTAGTATCTGAAAAAGAATACATCACCCTATAGACATTGAAAATAACTTTTAATATTTATTGAAGATGAGTGGTAGATATATTTTTTATCATTTAATATTTATTTAAATTAGTCATTTCACCCGTCTATTTTCAACTATTAGTTATCTATGAACAATAATATGTTGTATAATATCTATTGACGGTGAACCATAAATGAGTGGTTAATCTCTTCCCGTAAAAAAAATTAAACATGCATTAAATCATTTTTTGAATATTTATTCTATCAATTCAATTTCATATTCCAATAAAACAGATTATATAAAAATTCCACATATCATGATATCTATAAATGTTATCAAAAATTAGTTAACCCTTATGTCCTATCATATCCCATTTTTAGTCGACGATGTACAATTCCATCATGAATAATCATTATAGATAATTTTAATATAGTTTCCCTATAATTCCACATCAATACAACATCATCAACATATATAAACCAAATCATCAAGAAATATCAACATTTTTCACTATTACTAATCTCATATTGATCATATAAAGATTCTATTTTGTTATATGAGATTCGATTAAATAAAGTTTTAACATTCTGAATTAGACGATGTTCTAATTTTTTAAATATCATGCTCTAAATTTCACATAATTGTAATTCAATAAAGGGTCCATCCATTAGAGGTATAATTACCCTAACTTCATGTATTACTCTATTTGGATGTATTTACAGGAATGTCATATATATATATTATGAATTTATAAAACCCCATTAAGAATTAGTGATTCAACCTTAATTCCCTTAAAGAACATGAGTTGAAGAATATGATTAAGAAAATGATTGGTAAAATCAGAAAATGGATCAATTTAATAGTATAACATCATGTTTATCAATTGACTATAGTATAAAAGTCAAATTAAAAAAGATAATTGAAACGTTTAACTGGCCACTTGAAATGACATCCTCTTGTTGCAAAAGTTATTTAATCCCTACCTATAACATGAAATCTTCTTAGAAAAACATGTCTTCTAGATCCAAATATTGGTTAATTAATTGGCGACTAAAGATACAACCATATCTAATTATTTTTATGATAAAAAATTACTAATATAACTTCAGAATAGTTGTGATATATTGGTGGTTTTCCTCAAATGCAATTTTTGAAGGAAAACATATCATAAAAATTGTAAAAGATACACTATTAAATTTGGAGGCTCAGACATAGAAAACTGAGGGATGGATAAAAGAGGTTGTAGAGGGGAAGGATAATGAGGTCAAAGTATGAGAAGATAAAAATATACAGATTGAAGCAACAAAAAATAAATATATCCCACTATGGAATGGATAAATACATGAGGAGGAAATTCATACTATATGATAATGAATAAAGGAGAAAGTAACAATGATAAAATGGAGATATTCATATGAACATCAATAAAGAAGTTTCACTTTCTACCAATGGATAATAAGATATCATGCATTAATACATCATCCTAGGACATACAATTGGTGGTTGATACAATATTATTGTAACATAAGACTCTATATCATGAAAATTTCTTAAAATATAAAGCATGTGACTTTAGTTAATTATAGATTGGTAATACTGGTTTAGTAGAGATTTTTTCGAGTGGTTATATACAAGTCAATATGAGTGTCTGGTATATAATAACCATAAATGGTTGTTGGAATGTTCAGATTCGTAAAAAACATATTATTGGGGAAAATAATTGATTGAAATGTTTATTACAACATATTCTATAATTATTAATGGAATATTATTAATGGAATTGTAATAATCACTTGATGAAACATATATTGATTGTTTAACAAAACTCAAGTGGATATATTTAATGAAATAATAATAATTATTGAAGGAGTGGAATCATGAGGTGTATGGATATGGATAGTTATAAACATGAATTAATATAGCTATCAACCCAGAAGATAAAGAGGTACATCAATGTGGATATGAAATTATCATATGATCCTTGAAAAGACTTCTTAAACATGAATAAATATTGTGTGTCATTATTCATTACATCATTGAGTAGATTATATTTCCAAGATACAGTTCAATCATTTGTATAGAGTTCAATATAGGTGGAGTAACTGGGAGATAAAAAAATGTCTTATCCTTTACTACTGAAGCATCTTAAAATGTGTGGGTGTTCTTCTACTATAATGAGGACCATGTTTTAGAATACATCAATATATTATAGAATATACTTGAGTGTAAAAATAAATAAATGATAATCTGTTTTTTTATAAAAATATCTGACAGAATGTATATAATGAGTTTGATTCCTATTACAAGATTCATAGTGTCAGATATCTCCGGATAGACCCATACACCATAAAACCCAACGTAGTTTCAAAATTAATTAAAAAATCATCATTTATAGCGTTAGATGTATTATGGGTTTAACGAAGAAACATATTCTATTATGGGAATAAGAATTTAGAGTATCATTTCAACTCATTAGTAGATCACGATCGGTCCTCCTATATTTGAATACTTCATGGATGATAAAGCCTCTTATAAATCCCTCTTACTCTTGATTACAAGTTTTTGGATGTTTGGACTTTATAAATGCATCAAAAGAGCCAAGGAGGAAGACTCATGAGAGATAAACCACATAAATAATCTATGGATATAGATTTGAAGAGTTTAGACACAATCTTTTAGACATAAAGGAGAAATGAGGTGGAATGATGTAGATATTTCTCGTTCCATGATAACTACATGATCATATAAATTAAAACCCCATTATGTATTATAGTGAAAATGATGGAGGATGAATTCTGAATAAAAAATAATTACTATAAACCACTTCCATTGATGTTTGATAGTTTCTAGAAGTTCAATATGTAACTATCTAAAAGGGTGCATGAGAGGATATTTAGTGCTAAGATATTCAATACTCCACCAATATTCTTGATACATCACATGAGTTAAGTGATGGTATAACACTCAAACCTAAAAATAATTAGTTTCAAAAATATTCATAGAAAATGATGAAATCAAGAAGGTATCTAAAAATATAGTAAATTTTTTTGACTGATGAGGTAGATTTATAATGACAATAAAAAGTTGGATCTCATGTGAAAAATAAAATGTTATTTCATGAAATAAAGGATGTTTTAAAATCATTGATTGATCACCATACATAAAATGTGGTGGATATTATTTTACATTGAAATGTAATATCATGAATTATTATTATTCATTTTATTTTAAGTTTTCATTTTACTAACATCATCCATGGGTAATGGAATTAAATGTATGCAAGTTGTAGAGAATTAAAGAACTCAATTTATTTTCACTGAGATATATTAATTATTCATTGTCATTGATATTATATGATTATGTGGGTAATTATTTTTTATATTCATATTTTTTTAAAAAAATTGGATTTATATTTTGATACACTTAATCAATTCATTGATAAATTTCCACAACAATTTTATGACCTATATTTAGTTTTATTTTACATTCTCAATTCACTCAGTATTATTTATTCTTGAAATTATATTGAAGATCATTTTTTGATCATTTTCTAAAAAACCAATATAATATTATTACCCTCTAGTAATTCATGAATATTTCAATAAAAGTACAATTTCGCACTCTTTTCTAACTTAATATTAAAGAGATTTTTTTATGAAAATATATTTTATATTTCCCTCTTGACATAAAATTTGTTTTCATATAATTTTTTTTTCTAAATATGTTTCCAACGGTTATTTTATCTACTTAAATATTATTAAATAATGAAATTTTTTACCCATTTTAACTTTTTTTTAAATATTATAGGAGACTTCATGTTTTTTTAAATCCAAGTCACTTTGGATTTTATCGAAATTCTAAAAGTAATCTTTGTTTAAACATAATCATCCCGTATAATATTTACGGTCATTATGAACACTAAATGATTTAGAACATACTTTATAAGTTCCAAAAGTTATTTTAAAAGAAATTTATTTTTAAAATATTTTGTGAAACTTTATTATTAAAGATAAATAAAAATTATGATGGCTATTTTTCTCAATAATTTTTATAAAGATCATTGTTGTTTCTATTTTTAAAAGTCTAAAACGCCTTATTATACTTATAATCAACTATGGATATGCTGAATTGATTCCATCCTTATTATTAATATAGATATTTTGTTACTATTGTGACCAGAAAAGTATTGATATTCAATTTCAGGAATCATTTATGTTGTCTATAACATTTACTTGAAACATTCACATTCATTCGATCATTGTATATTTAATTTCTCTTAAATTTCCATGTTTGTTGTTTCATGTATATGATTTTTTATTAAACCATATACCATTTTTTCATACAGTCTTTCCATTGAATATTAATTTATTAAATGGAAAATATTAAAAAAATACAATTCTCAGTAATAAATATGAATATTTGATTATATTTCATATTGATTATTTTCTCAATTAATAATTATATATAATAGGATTTCATTAGATTTGTATTTGAATATTGGGGAATGCAATTATATAGACATATTTTACGTTTGTACATTCTTGAAAAAACATGGTAAGCTATAATTAAATTGGTTTACCCATATTATTTAAACTATATTCTGAATGGTAATGATAATAAATATTCTCATGATTTCGGACATCATGGGGTCTAATAATTAAGCATTTTCATAATTAAGAATTCATTTTTTATGATCCATGTATTGATCATAATATTATTATAACTGGATCCATTTCATTGTTTTTTAATTGATTAAATATAATGTGTTCCTAGTTATTTACATTTACATATTGATGATTCCTTAAATAATCATTATATTAATGTAACTAACTAAATGGAAAGTATTTCATTAATTTTCCATTTCATATTGATTCTATATTTATTCATTTTGAATTCATTGATTAAATGGAATGTGTCCTCAGTTATTTACGTTGGAATATTTATGATGTATCATTTACTCATGATTGAATCTACTATATTTAACCCTTAATATGAATTTGACCGTACCCTCATTTTTTCTTTTCCCTAGTAGTTTATGAAGTATACTAATAACTATATGCAATGACATAAAAGAGGGAATGATGATATTCTCAAAAAAATTGATCTAATCATTGTTTACAAATGTATTATAGGAACATGTTTATATCTATTTTACCATTATCAAAAAATAATTTTATTTTTTGGGGGAGTGATCCTTTCAATATTATTCCACATAGTAAAGTAACCACAAAAATATGACTACAGGAGTAGAGGTATTTAATAGGGACCACATATGTACCATTTTATATCAATGTATTGTCCACCTCGTGACATTATTTTTGTATATAATGCATAAAATATGACACTACTAGTCATCTGGACCCTGAAATGGAACATTCCTTCCAATCAAAGCTTGTTTCAACATAAAATCACTCATTGTGCTTTCAAAAAGAAAAGCCATCACCATGCCTGAATCAGAATACATGATAACCTACCATGAATTTGTCTAAGGACAATCATAAATTAATTATAACCCAAAAAAATATAAATATAGGCCAACCCCTCTAAAAATATTCCAGTTAACAAGTAGAACACTGAACTACATTGGTCTGATTTGAAAGGGGGGCCCAAGGTGTCCCACATACCCCTATTATCATGATCAAGTAGGGACACTATGTTAATACAACTATACATATTTTCTCCTACAAGAGAAACTTATCCCACATAAGTGATTCTATTACACAATATCAGACATGGTAGTACCTCTCTTAAAATGATGTAAAACTAAATTAAGAAATAACTTCATCGATCGATAAGGGTAACAACATTAATTCATATAGATAATAATTTTACAATCATCATTTATTTTCATTAGGTAATACCCCCTTGATGTATAAATTATAGAAACCACCCATTCACGTGGGGGGTTTTGTTTCATTATTTAATAGTCCTATCAAAATAAAAATATCATTGAATAAAAGACACCATGCTTAGAACACTATCAAAAAGTTTACTAGTTTTATATATAAAAGGGATATACCACAATGGGATTAACCCTCATATTTCACATTAGTTAATGAATTTAAAACATGGAAAACCCTAAATGTATTAGTAGGATCTACCTAATATCCACTAGGTTCCAACAAAACAATAAGAATCCAAACGAGACCAATATGAAATCATGACAATCTGGATCATGCATCTTTTAATGAAACCTATTGCTAATCCTTACACTTGATTTCATGATATAACCACCTATAAAAGGTTTCATTTATTGAATTTAAATGATTTTATTTTATTATTAAATTTGATTAAGCTCGTATATAATTTATTTCATGTACTGGTAATCATGATAAACTATAAGAGTCCTATAAATAATCAAGAACGACAAAATATTACATGTGATTATCTAAAAATTCCCTTTTAACCATTCTTATATTTAATTATTTTTAAATTTTGGGACTACATAAGGAAAAGGTTATGTTTCAAGATAAGGAGGATAACACTCCTTCAGTTGTAACTACCATTTTAATAAACCGATGTCTTATAATATTAAAACTCAAAAGTACATAAATTGAGTATTATTAATTTTAAAGTGGATTGGTCAAGTAATATCCCACCATGAATTTATATGTTAGACCATATAAGCACAATCAGAAGGTTAAAATGACCATCCCTATATAGTAAAAAAACCACAGTGGGTTAAGAGCCAGGGAATATAAAGGAATACTGTGAATGATGAGGGACATATCATCTCATTCTGGAATTAATAGGAACTTGATATGTTTAAATCATATTTATATCAAGCAAATACCAACCATCATGGTTTGAGACTTGTTAATATCATACGAACCATGTGCCACCTGACCTACCTTGGAGCAATTGTTCATTTAAGGATTTAGTAATATGAGACATCCTACAACATTTATATAAGAACTAGCCTTCATAACAAGAACCATTTTCTAAAATGATTTCCAATTTAATATACATTTAATATAATCATGATTCTATCAGGTGAATATCCATTCCGAAATTATAATGATACTTGACTTTTTAATTTACAATTGGAATCCTTGTAAATATAACCATGTATTTACCTTATGTTTCAAAATATAACAAAAAAATGATGGATCAATTATATGGATTTGTAACCTGAAATTATAAAGTAACATATATTTAATAATTGAAAATTTAGATAAAATTTATTTCAAACTAAAAACGTTTAACCCAATGCAACCAATCAACCGGGGCTCAAACATGCCATAATTGGTTAATTATTGTCACACCATCAAAATATATAGGTTAAACATCATAGGTTGAAGTATGAAAATTAGTAAAAACTTATTTTATCTTAATTATAAAAATATATTCTATCAAAAGAATTAATATCAAAATGAAGTCAAACAATCAAAGAATCATTTTTTACAAATAATCAGGTTAATAAATCATAGATACATGTTATAAAAATCCACATAACTCAAGAAATATATAGTGATGTTGACTTGGTATGGCATATACATGGAACGTGATTATCATTGGGATAATAATGATTTATGAAACTACACTTCTTTAACATATCATTCAATGGGTAAAAACAATAAATTGATGGAAATAATGTTCAACAATCATTCAAGGTGAAGTATAATCAATTGTAATATAGAGAATCAGTCTCATCCCAAGAAACATAGTCATTTCATCAAATTTGGGTTAGATGGACCCATATGCAAGCTATTTTCAAGGAACGGAAAAATTATTAATATATTTTATATCTTCAAAAATAATAATAGAAAAAGTAAAAAACCCTCTAATACCACATTGTAACATCTCAAACTAGGTTCCAATAAAATGGTGTCATTTGTTGTTCATTCACATGGACTCATGTGTGACTCCCAATATGCAAGTTGTTTCTTACAATTAATGAGGGTCTGAATGAATTAATATGGGGAGACTCTACCAACAATACCAGCAGTGATAGTCGGGAGAAAATAGTGATATATGATCAATAGATTAATTAAATAACTTCCATGTAATAATATATGAATAATAAATCTAGAATGAACATGCTAAAATTAAAATCAATAGTTCTATTTAATGTTGGAATACAATGGTACTAGACTATCAACGGTAAAATGTAGTGATTGAGCCCCCGATTCCCTGGAACTGGTAACTATTGAATATTACAATAGAAATACAACATGTAATAATGTATCAACGGACCGAGAGTTTTATATTATTGGTAAACCAGATACATTCATGAGACTTATATTAAAAATTAATACACTAATTCAAACATAATTTTATTCTATTAAATTTAATATCTTCTAAGATAGCATTATTCTTTATATTATATCCTTGAATATCTTCCATAGAACATTTCATGGAATCCCCATGAAAAGAAAAATAATAAGTATGAGCTCAAATTATTATTAATGGTACAGTCTAGTGGAATCAATAATGAATCAATGAGAACATTAATTATGACAATGTAAATAAATAACAAATCACATTCCATTCAAATAACTAGATAAGTCAAAATAGATATGGAATGATAATAAACTAAAACACATGCAATTTAATCAATGAACAAAAAATGAAATGTATCCATAGATATGTTCATTAAAAATCTCATGGATAAATAATATCTAAAATTAATATGTAAAATTCTCAATTATTAGATGACATGTTTCCTAGGTACATGGTACCATTACCATAATGACCGTTCACAAGATGATTTACTACAAATCAGGTAAAAACTCATCAATGGAATCTATCCAATCTACTAGTCCCATGTGACTACTGATGCATCGAGCATCTATCTATAATAGATCTCAACCCATATCGTACCATTCCAAAACAATCCTCATATAACGAATAAATGATTTAACAATGTGCCTTATAAAATATTGGTAAAGAGTATGAGATGTGGATTTATAAACATTTATTAAAAAAATAAAAAGAATTTACAAGAAAACAAAGTATGAAAAATGGTATATATATTGTGAAATTAACATACCCAAGATATATTATATTTTAAAATAAGTGAAATTCAATGTTCAATGATCATAAAAAATTTAATATTTTATGGGTATAAAAGGAATCATGTAATTGAATGTGAATACTATATTTAGACAAATCAATAATAAACCATCAAAATAAAAATTAATAATGGAATGAATAAAACAAACATAAATCATATTAAAAAAGTGTTTTCTTATTGATTACTGGATTTATTAAAAAAAGTCATTTTAAAACATTCTCTTTATGAAAATATCTTTTTGTTTTGGAAAATAGTTTCAAAAAACATTTTTGTTTACAATCTAATATAAAAACATTTTCTTTAAAAATTATCATATTAAACATGAAATGGAATATTCAACTAATAGATTGTGTTTAAATTTATATAAGTTGTATGATGTAGAAAAAATATTTCTCTTTAAATGTAAAAGTTTTAGAGTAGTTCCTTATCCAGAAACAAAATATAAGATTGATTTGAAAGAATTATTATAAGAAATTGTAAAAATATGTTTTAAAATAATTTTAAAATAAATCAAAAAAATTTAATAAACCATTTATCTTAGATTAAAACATGTTCTTTGACTAAAGAGATAAATAGTTTTGGGGTTTCGGAAAAAGATTTTCTAAAATATTTTGGTTAACAATGAGTCAGAAAATGGAAATAATACTTGAAAATGTTCATGAATAACCAAAAAAGACAAATTTATGTGTTTTGTTAATCAATGGTCATATAATTTCCTCAATTTAAAAATCCATTGAAATATCATCAAATTTATTATTGAGGAAAATAATTATTGATCATTTCAAATTACCCCATACCACATCAAAACATTTTAAATCATTAAAATCATCAAGGTTTAATATTAAATAGATATTTTAATTTACCTGAATATAAATTAGATCATAATATGATATATAATATTGGGTACTATATAAACAAAAACAATATGTAAGTTGTGAGTATGACATTTAACTAACAAAAGTAAAAAAAGATATATGAAAATCCTTTACATTGATTTTTTTCAGGTGAAAGTCATTTAACATCATATATATAAAAGTATGTTAATTTTTTCTATTCATAATTGCATTTTTCTTTTTTATCATTACATCGATTTCACATAGTACCATTTCATGTACATCAACATAAAAAATTATGTTTACATTGAGTATTTTGACTAAATTCAATTTATGTGTCAAAAACAGCTTTGGTATGTTAACTATAGCCAGTGTGGTGATTATATAAAATCTCCACATTAATAATAATTTATTTTCAATAATCTATATAAATCAATTATACATTAACATTTAATCATTAAATATGTGTATTTGAAATGAAACAACGTTTCATTCATGAAGACGGTGGGTCATACGTACTTATGAGTAACATTCCCATTTTCCACTGACCAATATGCTATGAATGTAATTAATATTTTATTCTTAGAAAATTATCATTATATCATCAATACCATATTATTTATTCATATATACTTATATAAATCATATATGTGACATAGAAAGAATCTTATCCTATCGATGAGGTGGTAGTCCAGACATCCAAGAATGATGTTATCACTTTTTCATTGGGTAAATGTTAAAAAATGAAATTATATGTTATATTTAAAAAAATAAAATAATTTCATTAATATAATATTTTCTAATGTTGCATATATTTAATTATAACTGTACTTTATATTTTTTTGGTTTATTGTGAGTGAAACAGATATATTTCAGGGGACATTAGTTTGGATTTCTTCAAACAATGTTATTGTTTTTTCATAAAATGGAATGAATAATGATATCTATTTAAAAATAATTAAATAGGTATAATTACAAAATATATATAATCTATAACTTATATAAATTATTATTCTTTAAAAATGTCCATTTTGAGAGTTGGTAAATGAAAAATGAAAAATCATTATTTCGTGACGCAGTATTTCGCATTACACATAAATTTTATATTTGTTATCCATTAGATGGAAGTGTGTGTTAGTGTAAGATGAAGAAATTTCATAAAAAAATACTAGTATATTAAGGATACTATTTTTTTAATTTACATATTAATAAGAGTTTATGTGTTGGAGAATGAAAATAAGACTAAATAGCATAAGGAATGAGGTTTCAACTTAATTGGGTAACTCTATTTGGATTTCACCAAAGGGATCCTAATATTTATATCACTCAAATGGGATAAATATAATATTAAATTAAATAATTTTATTATATATTTGTTATGAAATTTTTTGAACCAAAGTTTCATTAGAGGTGTGACTAATTAGGATAAGTGGTTGCCTTTTATAGTGGAGGAGGAGTGGAACACTTGTAATATTTTGACAATATAATTATTAAAAAGTTCATCATGTTTTATGTGGCACCCAATATGGTCCAATTTAAATAAATGAGGTTATAAGGTGTAAATATGTCTAGAAATTTTCTCTTTTATAAGTTTTTATGTCATTTGGGATCAAAATATTGACGTTTAGTTCTTTATTATGCATAATTTTACCATAATTATTTTTATTAATTTCAATTACTGTTACTAATAATGTTGTTAAATTTTTTTAACATTTTATACATTGTAAATTAAAATTATACAAAATATTTTATCCATATTTTTATATTAAAATCACAATATTTGAAAAAATTATTTTAAATTTAATCTAATATATGGGACAACAATTCAGGTTTTTAATATACAAATCTTCATAAGTTTTTTTTAATCCAATAGTCAATATAAATTAATAATTTATTTCAATGACAGTAGTGGGATAAATATTAAAAAATATGATATACTTAATCTTTAAAACAATTTAAATTTATAATTTAACTATATGAATAAATTAGATAAATAAGCAGTTTTAAACTAAGATTCTGTATTTTTAACTATATATTAAAAAATGAAATATTTCAGGAAAATATAACAAATTTACCCCAAACTAATTCATATGTTCATATATAAAATATTAATTACATTTTAACATATTAAATCAGTCAAATATTCAAAATTAATAGTTAAAATTTGTTCTCTATTAAAAGGTGGTAAAATATACATTAGATAAATATATGTTCTTAAGTGTTAAATATAGTTCCTTATTATCTTATATCTATTAAACAAAGTGAATGAATTTTATAAATACATTATTTAATATAATTTTTTTATTTCATTAAATTCATTCAAAAAATGTAATTAAATCTATTTTTTAAGACAAAACTCATATGAAAGCATAAAAACACTAACATTTTTTTTATATCTGATTGGTTCTTATTTTCATTTCTCATTATTTGGTAACCCATAAATTCATTTTAAATTTATTTAAACCATATATATTCATAAATTATTTAATAATATATATTATATCTACTTTATATCTTTTTTTATAATATTTTAGTAATATATTTTCATTTGTTAAAACTCGTTCTTACATGTGACACAAGCCATCAATAAATTTCACTCTTACGTCTAAAACAATATAATTTTATTCGCCGTGCATTGAAAAATATATAAAATGTTTTACATATTAAATAAATTATAATATATAGAGATATTATATTACATCACACTCGTGGTGTCATGTTTCATACTAAAAATCGAAGAAAAGTTTTTACATTAAATTTTTGGGGTGTCACATTCTCCCAAAGTTATTTAAATAGCATCATTGTTACTAAAACTCGATCATGGTGATAAATTTTTTTGATAATTACTATGTTTAAACCACAAATAATATTATGGATTTTTAATAAATCCTTTATTAAATCGAAAATGTAATGTACAAAGGTCACATGGACTGCCATGTAACGTGGTCTCTATGTTGAAGAACATTAGTGGAAAGTAAAAATAAGAACTTGAAAGAAAAGAATAAATATTTATAGTGATTGAATTAGGTCATAAATAACAAACTAGTGAATGATAAACAATGATATTGGGGACTCAATTATATAAAATATTAATGATTTAGGATTTCATCTCTTCAAAGGAAATTAAGGTATTAGGACAACATTTTATTTCTAAGTCATATTTATTCTTAATTTTTACCACATTTACAACCTATTGATAAAATGTATTTAACGTACATGATATATTTATTTAAAAACATTTTCTTCCTTTAGTTTTCTTCTATTATTTTTATAATTCATCCAAAAATTAATTTATATTCGTAATGAATTAAAATAAATTTCAAATTGATCTCATGGACCAAAAATTATTGACAATTATAACTATTTTTTGAAACATAGTTTCCACAACTAAAATTTTAAGGGAAATAATATTTCAATATAAAAGAAAAACTTTTAGTTTGTAATTAATATTTATTTTGCAAATTGTTAAACTTTATAAATAACATTTTAACGAATACATTATATAGGTTTGTGGTTCGCATGAAACCCTTATCATCATTTTTTCATGGGTTCAAGACTTGTAGCCTTGTCGGATTTCATTGGTTATTACTAAGATCATATTTTTTCATTTTATAAAAAAAATTATAAAATTTCCCAAATAAATATTTTGTGAAACCATTAAATAATATCATTAACAAAATAATTCTTTAGATAATCTTTTAAATACATCTTCAGTATAAAAATACTCTAACAATTTTATTTCCTCATAGGCCTTTTCTTTTTCTAAATATTGTCCCTAATATTAATTTTATTATTTCTAATTATGAAACCATATATTAAATATAAAAAATGGGATTAACCTTGATTATACATTTTCATTACCCATTCATGTTCTTCATAGATGTTTTTCAACAAAATGTAGACTATCCTAAGAATATCCTTGTGAAGTTTCAAACTATGTGTGTTGTAAGGCCCATTGTCTTGTACCATGATACACTGAATTAGGTTCAGAACACCTCTTCATATTTATTATAATTAGGTAAATCTATTTCAAAACAATATCCACATGTAGTATCCAGATTGTGATGTATCTATAAAAATAACCACCTAATCTCTACATTAAAACAATTTGATTATATTCTTGTATACATATCCTAAAAAATTTTATGTATATTATATCTAAACAACGTTTTTCTTTAATCTAGTTTCAAATTTTTCTACTATACTTCCATTGATACAAAATATAAAACCCCATCCCAAGAAGGCCAAGAACTGGTGTCCGTTTTCAATTACGTTGGATTGTTTACAATGAATAAAATCCCCAAGGTCTAAAAGTTTAGTAGTCTTGGTAAACCTGATACATACATCAGTCTTGTATTTAAAATTAATGCCCTAATTACAAAATAATTTTTCAAACTAAATAAATAACTTTTATGATAACATTATTCAATCTAGTATATTGATATACATATTTCATTTTATACTTCGTAGATAACTGGTGAATGATAAAATAATTAGGGTGATCTCAAATGTTTAGTAAGGGTAATGTATTTTGTAATAAATAATGACTCAATGAGAATAATAATTGCCATGTGGTTAATAACTGAACTCTTTTGACATATAATAAATAAACTGAGAGGGATTTGCATAGGTAATATGTATGTTAATAAAAAAACATTGTACTATAATAACTAGATATGATTAATAAATATGTCATGGTATGAAGCTAAAAGGCATTCCATTTAATAAATGAACTAAAAATGTTTTAGACACACACACACACACACAGATATATATATATCAAAGAAAAATCTCTTGGATAAATAATAATTGATACTAAATGAAGGAAATTATTTATTATTGGATTCTATGTTTCCTAAGAACATAGTGTGTTTACCATCAAGATAATTTAACAGATAGTTTAAAACATATCGGGTAAAAACACATCTAAGTTGGATATCCAAATGACTCCTCCCATAATACTATTGATGCGTTGTGGGGCTATCTATAATCATGCCCCATGCATATCAAACTAGTCAAAACATTTATTTTACATCAAATAATATATATAAGAAAATTTTCCATATAAAATATATGTATAGATTAAGAGACACATATTTATAAATACATAGTGATACAATGAAATTAACTTCCATGAAAAAACCATATCAAAATTGGGGTATGGTTTAGGCAATGAACATACCAATGATAAATGATATTGAAAAAACGGGAAATTCAATGTTCAATTATCATTGGAAATTGAATTTTTCAAGGGGAAAAAGTATTCAAGGAATTGAATTTGAATACTATCCTATCGCAAGTAAATCATAAACCATATATTAAATAGTAAAGATAATATCAATTAAACAAAGCTCAAAGTGAGAAAAATAATATGTTGTTATCACTAATGAAAAAAAAATTTATAAAAAATCTTTTAAAAAACAGAATTGTTGAAAATATCCTTTTGTTTTCAAAACCCTTTCGAAAAAACATTTAGTTGAAGGAAAATATGAAAAAATCCATAAATAGTGAACTTTTAAACAATCAAATGAATCTATAGATATATGATAAAGTGTAAATCCATATAACCTGTACAATGTAAAATACATATTCATTTTTCATGGTAAAATGATAAAAAAATGCCTTCATCAAAAAATAATTAGATGATTCCTTTGAAAATGTTGGTTAAATACAAAAAGGGTAATTATTTCTTTATCAAAACATTTTAAAAATATTTTTGAAAATATTTCATGAAAATATTCTTTCTAGAAGAATACGGTTCCTCTAACTAAAAATAATAATAATATCAGATTTTCTAAAATATATTTTCAAACCCATTTGAGTACCAAAGAGTGGGAAAATGGTACTAATTAATGAAAATGGTCATATGTAACCAATGAAAATATAAAAATGATTTTTATTGAATGATGGTCATATAATTACCTCAAAATGATAATCCATTGAATGTTCTTTAATGTTATTATTGAGGAAAATAATCTATAAACATTTTTAAGTGTCTTATAACACTTTTAATGATTATAAATAAAAAATATAACAATGGAATAATATTAAATATATGTTTTTATTATCATAATGATAATGAATTAATAATATAATATATAATAATTGGAAATAGATACACCATAAAATATAAGTATCTATTGAAAATGGTATTTATCTCATAGAAGAAAAAAATGTAATGAAAATCTCTTAGGGTGATTTTCCTTTCAAGTGAATGTTATATAACATCATGTATAATAAACGTATATTATTATTATACTTTATTATGAAAATTTTTCTTTATTATAATTAATTTTATTTTCCTTTATTACCATGTCATGTACATCTACATAAATAATTAAATTTACATTGGTTGTTTTGTATAAATTTAATTTATTTGTCAAAAAGTCATTGGTAGGTCAACAATGCTCAACGATTTCATTATATAACATATCCAGAATAATATTAATGATATATTTATCATATTTATATATAAATTAATCTTTTAAAATCAATCATTAATTATATCTCTAAAATTAGAACCAATGTTGTAATCATGGAGGTTGTAGGTTGTACATACGCCAGAGTAACATTCCAATTTTCCAATGATTTATATGGAAATAAACTAAGTAATATTATATAATTAAATAATGATAATAATATCATAAATAAAAATTAATTAATCACATATTATTATATATATTATTATTGTTATGTAAAATGAATCACATCGTGTCAAAGAGGTGGTAGTCCACACGTCCATGTATGATGTTATCACTTTTTGTGCATGGAAATGGTAATAAATAAAGTTATATATTATATTTACATAAATTAAATAATGTCATGAATATTATATCAAGTTTTTTATGTCACATATTTTTAATTAAAACCATCCTTTATATCATTTATATTTTAGTGTGAACAAATAACATCAAATTGAGGGGTGGTACTCCACACATCATCAAACAATGTGATCATTTTATATAAAATATAATGTATAAGGATATGATTTTTAAAATAATTAAATAATTATATATAAATTAATAATATCACATATAACATATAGAAATATAGTTTCAATACTAATGTATTCTATGAGTGGGGGTAATAGAAATATTAACAATAATGGTTTCATGAGGCAGTAGTTCGTCGTACATAGAAATAACATGTTTTTTATCTATTATATAAAAGTGGTTGTATGTTTATGATTAAACCTTATAAAAAAGTTATTATATTTATAAAAAAATTATAAAATCATATAATAATAAGAGTTGATTTTTGTATAATGGAAATACCACCAAATAGCATAAAAAATTATGTTCCATCTTATTCAGATATCTCCATATTGTATTCACCAGAGGACTTCATGGATATAATTATACCCATGGGAATGATTATTTGATGATGGGATGGACTTTGTGTAGCTAGTTTGTATTATCTTGGTCAAGCTCAAGTGGCTAGAGTGTTGTCAGGAATAGGGATACGTGGTGGCCTTTAGTAATGGAGGAGGAGTCACACTCTTGTAATATTTTGAAAAATGAAATCTTCCCACATTATTCATGTTGAAATTTTCCCCAATAATGGTCCAATTTCGTTACAAGTGGCTATAGTTTATAAAAATTTTCATCCAATGGATTTTGTACAATTTTTTATGTCATTTTATACATTAATAATGAGGTTTATTTACTTTTTATGAATAATTTCACCTTAATAATTACAATTAATTTTAAATACATTCACTAGTATTTTTGGTCAATAAATAAGGTGAACATGAGATAAATTATAAATTATTTTTTATTTAAAATATATATTCCATTTTTAGAAACTGAAATCACCTATGTGAATAAAATTAAATAAAATTTATCCCACTAAGGGGACAATCATTATTTTTTTTAATGTTAATTTTTTTGAAAGTTTACTATGTTTTATAGTAATTTTAGGAAATAATTTTTTTACAACTAACTACATTATATCAATTGAAAAAATATGAGTATAATTTATCCATATATATATATATATTATCAAAACATGTTCAAAAACATGTATTTTTATTTGTAAAATAGAGTTTGTTCTTATATTATGTCTATCAAACCTAGTGGAAAAATATAAAAAAATTATTTAATATATAACATATATATATATCATTAAAATCATTAAATAATTATATTTAATTTTTTTGAGTAAGATAAAAATCAATTGGATGTAAATAAAATTATCTTTCTTTTTATATTCTATTTTTTCTTCTACTATATTCAAATAATTTTGAATCCAATGAATTCATTATATATTTATATAAACCACAAAATGTCATATTTTAGATATTACTGTTCATAATGGATAGTTTATATCATCTTATATATAATTTAAAAACCTATTATAATTTGGTAATACACATTCCTGTGTGTGAGGGAATCCATCGAAGGAGGGAGGACTTGCATGTAATTCATGCTAAATTAGTGGTGCATGAATTGAAATATATAGAAAATAGTTTGAATAGTAAATATATTATAATGTATGAATATATTATATTACCTAATGCACATAGTGATGATTTTCATATACTCTATCAAATATAAGGTTATTAAATAAGATTTTTGGGATGTCACATAAAATAATAAAATAATAATACTCTATAAGGCATCATGATTACATGATTAACCTCTAATCCCATGATCCATAGTCCAGTCTTTGTCTATATAGAAAAAAACACATCACACTTCCAAATCCAAAATGCAACCATTATATCATAATATGTAAAATTGAATGACTAAATGGGATGTGGTATATTCTAAATGGGCGACCACCAAGGGTTTCTAAAGAAATGAAATCTATGATTATAAAATAAACAAACTATAAGAATATAAAAAAATAAGATGTTTAGTTATGATAAATGTAATCATGTCATCTTAGGTTCTACACAGACACCTATCCTACCATAAAAACATTATCCGAAAGTATAATGTAACCGAACATGACATTGAGATTATATAATCCACCAAGAGAGTATACCTTTTGTCATATACTTGAACTGGTGTGGATCTCATAAATAATAGCAACCCATGATTATTAAAATAATAATAATAATTTATATATGATTTTTCATGTATATAATTACAATAAAATTGGAACACACACACACACAAACATATATATGTATATATAGTACTATTTATATCATTAGGTTTAACATAAGTGTCCATATAATGACTTAAGATCTGTATCGATTAATACGGTACATCACTCACATGTATCATATATAATGTAGAAGGTCATCCCATGTATCATAAATCATATAGGATTCTATGTCATGTATCATGATTAATAAAAAAATAGATATTACAATTATTCTAATCAAGCGGTTATGGAATGTCATGCCTAAAAACCCATGGGATGTAAATTTCTCAATCCAACTTATTCGAAAAAGATCTTTTGAAATTAAATTTCCACAACCATAATCAATTTACCAATATAAAAATCTAATAAAATGTAATCCTACTTTCCCATCGATCCCATAGCCTTGGTGTTCCATAAAAGATGAGCATATAATCGCTAATGGTGAATTGTACCCAAATTTATATGTTTTGATTTAATATTTTACCATGGTACATGAATTCAAACAGTATATAAGATACAAGAGGGACATGAGTAAACAGAAATATAACATTAACACAACAAACATGTTGGACCATTTCATATATAACACGGAGGCCATGGGAAGCACCCATTTCTTATCTCAAAAAAATATCACTGTGAAATAATTCCAATTATCAATAATTATGATAGAACACCAAAATGATGATTTTCATATGACATGTATCATTATATTTATACAACTTATTTGAACATTATTTATTTAATATGATTGATTGATTTAAAAATTACAATCATAAGTAAGTTATCATGATCAAGAGGTGGATCTAAACCATCAAACTCATTATGGAACCTATAAAAATTGCATGTCATTTAAACAACACACCACAATGGTGACTTAGTCATAGGGAAAGGGAAGATGAATATAGAATTAAAATGAACACACTCTAAGAGGTAGTATGATTTGTGATGGTAAACCTAAAACCATGTAAAGGGATAAAGAACATTAGTGTCATGCACTAATAATTTAATTTAATTACATTCAGTTTTTTATGAGAAAGATACTCAAATATTTGAGTGTGTAATGATGGAATAGATTATAGACATTGAAATTATAAAATGGAATATAAATAGAACACAACCCTTAAGCCTAGGATGGCCCACTCACGTATTATAGAGCGTTTATTCGATCAAGAATGAGAGAAGTTGGAAGATTATAAAATGCAATAAAAATATATACAGTTATATCATAGGAATATATCACAAAATATGGTAACATAAAAATGATAGGATATATGAGTATTAACTGATTTATCTATTTCCATCGAACATAAAAAAAATCATTTGGGTTGGAGCTCTAACAAGTGGAAAACAACCACGGGATGAGGTGGAGGAGGTGTTCTTGTGTGGGAGGCCACGATTCCGAGGCACGATGTTCCCTCAATGATCCGTCCAAATTTTTTTAAAGTTAAGTTAACGAACATTCATATTTTCCCTAAAAAATTGGAATAACTCTTAAATGGTAACATAGATAAAAAAATCTAAGGGCACAGTTGTGCTCAGGATGGCGTGTTTACCCTTGATGCGACTTAAGATTAGTCAGCACATGCCTCCTGTGAGAAAACCCAAAAATGGAATTATTTTTAATAATATAATTAAATATATTATTTTATTTTTGAAATGCCTATAAATCAAAAATGATATCTCAGATTACAAATCTGAGAACACCACTGAACTCATGAGTGTATGGTTTATTTATGAATATACTAACTTTGACCGGCATGGGCCACTAGAGAATGATAGTTTTTTGTCGAAAATAAAATAATTAATTGAAAATTGTTTTATTATATAATTCATTACATCTAAATGGTAACTTGGATTTAGAATCTGAGAGTACCGTTGGGTTCGTTGGGATATGTATCTCCTAGGTAGAGTCTAACCTCAATCTTCCTGAGTCGAGGGTGACAGATAATAATTTTCCTATCTTTTTTTCAGGTACGTTCAATATACGCACAAGTGGAATTTTATAAGTTTTGAATCGGTTCTCAGAATAAAAATATTAGGGCACCGTTGAACACGCAATGCCAAAATTTTCTAATGAAGACATTCACTTTGACGGTTGTTGGTCATGAATAAATGTTAGTTTTTATATTTTTATAAAACAATAATAAAATAAAGTGTTCAATAAATTATTTTTTATTAATCGTCCATGTGAGTTATTGTTGGTTAAAAACACCACTTGGGAGTTGGAGGTGGGACTACCACACCCTAACCATCCATGAGAGGTGATGGTGGTGGGGCCCACTCGATCATATCTTCCTACGAGAGGTTACGACGTGGGGACAACCCGAGATCAAAACCTCTCAACTCCCTCAATTAATTACATTGGTCAACATAAAATTATATGCTCTTAATTAAATTTTAGTTGTCAAAAATATTTAAAAGTTATTAATTTATTTTATGTGTCTACAAAATATAAAATCCTATCATTTATTTTTTATTTGAAGAAATCTATGTGGAGGAAGCCTCTTGGAATCCTCCCTATAACTAAGCCAACACACCTTTTAAATGAACCATCATAAATTCCACGATGGTTACATACCTCTCCCCCACTCTTATATATAGGGAGATCAGAAGGATGATTTGGGATGGATTCACCAAGCGACGAAACACTGGAAAAGTGACACAACACCCAACACTTGGAGAATTACGCCTTCTCCAACAAAGAAGGAAGAACGCTGACCTTCTTCGACTTCTTCCTCGGACAACTACAGACGTGGAGCAGCATCAAAGATCCAACACTACTCGTGTTTGGAAGTGCTTGGCAGAACTGATGAACGATGATCCTCTTCATCTTCTTCCATGACTCCTTCAACGAACGATGTAGGCCTTATTACACCAATGCAATCCAATCTCGAGCACGGTCAGGTTGGATCATACCCAATTCCAACTGGGCCCCCAAGACTAAATGTCTAATAACTCATAGACCTGGCGTCCAATTGACATCCCATCAGTTGTCCTTAGACCTCTTTGACATGGAGGATCATTGAGATACATCTTTGTTGGACTTTATGAAAGTTGAAGTATCAACCAATATCTTATTGAGTGGATCTTACAGGGATTAGAAGGAATTTTTGCAGGAACCTAGTAGCTGGTTGAGTCTTGACGTCTAGTGATCGATTAGACTCAAAGTGATTTGATTATCCTAGTGGGCAATGCCTTTTTGTGAGTGTGGCAGGCCCATAATGGGAGAGCCTCTTTGTGAGCATGGTAGACCCACAATACATGACACATGGAGTACCTCTACAGGCTACTAGGGGGAGTGCCTCTCTGTCAGTACAGCAGACCCATGGTGGGGAGCGCTTCTATGTGAGCGTGGCAGCCCCGACGTACTCTACAGGAGGAGTACCTCAGCAGTCCAAGTTAGTGAGAAGCGCCACTTTGGGACGTGGCATGCCCACTTTACACGATATAAAATAATTTATCTAGTAGTCGAGGGTTCAAATTGATACCACCAATAGAATAAAATCCTGGTTGTGCTGATTCAATGAATTTTCTATTTTCTTCATGATTGAGATGGGTTACTAGATAACTTAGGTATAGGTATGGGCATAAACCTAAGTAATGGATATCCGTTGATTTCATTAAATTTGGTTTATCCTTGTTATATTTTGTGAGACTTTACTTTATCAGGATTCCTACTTAGTATCTTTATACTCACCTCGGCATGGGCTATACCCCCACCTCATTGTGTTGGTTGTAGATAACTGACATCACTGACAGGGGCTGTGAGTACCAGGAATGGACGGTACTCGGAGGTGGACCATTCGGTGTGACAGAACATGGAGGGGATGAATGGAAGAAAGTTATGAGGAAGACATATGCATCGACCCTTTAGGAATGTACCTCATAGGATGACCCAGTAGCTACTTCACTTTTATTATATTGTACGTTCTTTCAGTTGTACTTGTACTTTCATGTGGGGATTGTATATCTAACCCCTTTTACATTCCATTGCTTCTTTTGTATCGAGTTTAACATATTTATTTCTTCCAATTGTGTTCACAAATGTGTTGTTTTATAGTTATAATGGAAATTCCTTCCCATTTTTGCGATTTACGCCTTTGGTTCCAGTCACCAACCCCTAGCCTATGGAAGGCCGGTTTGGGCTAGTCATGATACGGGCCCCAGGGGACGGGTCGTGACATATTGTAATCATAGGGGATGGTTCTACTATATAACTAAGGACTCTAATCTATATTTCCTATAATGCAATATTTTTAAGGGTACTGAGTGTGGCTCTCAGTTCAGTGAGTCATGTGTTGGTGTGTTGGTCGTTGTATCCATACACCGGGACCCTGACTACAGATCTCCAACTCAGGGCATGAAAACACTAATTGTGTGTGTGTTTTCAAATGTATTCCTTATGTCATCTCAACCTGGTCAACTCAAAATGTATAACAATTGGCCTTGTCATATTTGTTCAGAAAGCTTCCATGGAGACATCCCGTTAGAGTTCCGAGAGATTACACGATGACGGCCACCGAGAAAGGAGGATCCATTGTAGGGCCCTCTTGCTATGTTGGCACCTTAGGGTGGTGTACCAGCAACACCATGACCCATTGAGATGCATATTCCACCAACCACTCTAACATATGTTGAACGCCGACTGATCATGTTTCATGAGTTCCAACAGAAGTAGCCTTCAAGGTTACGATGTGAGACCAATTCTGAGGCTGCAGAGGACTGGCTGGAGGTGATTTCTAGAGTTTTCACCCTAGTTGAGAAACCAATATAGTAGATGGTGATCTTTTCTACTAGTCTATTTCATTAGGAGACAACTAGGATGTTTTTCTTAGTCAAGAGGCCTCAGTACTCATACCATTAACCGTGATGTACCTCTGAGTAGTGTATCAACTATATCACTGCTTGTTGGTCAGTAGTAGCAATCAGTAGTACTACTAGAGGACACATGTAGGCTTAGTGCCTTAGATTTGTTTCATCATCAGATCCCACTCGGGATACAAGGTGATCCCGAATCATAGGTGGCTGAGGAATGGCTTGAGGAGGTTGCTGAGAGTTCCCATGAACATCTACACTTCGACAAAATGGCATGTCAGTAGCTGAGTTTTCGTCGAGGCATACAGATCATTCCTGGTACTCGATGAATACAGTATGATATATTCTTTAGGTCATGAAAATCTGAGCGAGGTGTGCTTAATGGTAATCTGAGATAGCACAATTCCTCTATGCATTGATTCTTATGTTAGGATGCTAGAGTGAGCCTTTTGGTTGAATTTTCTTTGGATGAGTGTATACCGTCAGTGAATGTTAGTGGTGGGAAAGCAGAAAACCAGCGCCGGTCTCAGAGACATGAGCGTGTAAAAATTCATCAGGAAGATGAAGTGTTAAGGACAAATGAATTTGCAGGGTATTATATGTATAATGAGATCTATGAGAGAAACATGAAGTGGTGTACATTTTGACACATTACAACCAACCCCTTATGTGGAACCCACCAGGCTAAGGGAGCTTGAGGATAGGATAATAGCATAGTTGCTTGCAGTCATGGAGTGAGAACCAATGACTCTGGGAATGATTTGAGGTATGTTCTATGTCTACTACATTCAAAAGTGACAATAGACATAAGTGCCAATCATTCTTTCCTTCCATGAATATTGTCCAAGAACTAGTGTTTCCAGTTAAACCATATACTTGACCCTCAAATATTAAGATACTCTTGGGTAGAGACTTAGTAATAACACATACAATGACAGTGTGATCTGTATCATGAGGCAAGAGTATTGGTTGGATCCTCTTGGTGTTAGTGTCGAGGCCTTATGACGTTAGTTTGGATTTGTACTTGACATCCACAGTTCACACTCAGATTGACTGTATTAAGAAAAGAGGACGTGGTTTATCTAAAATGTTGGGATGTGGTTTTCCTTGGTTGGTGAAAAGGAATCCTAGGAAGCACAGGTTAAGCTCTTTCATAGGAGGTTCTAGTCGATCACTCTTGAGTCATCCAACCTTACCCATGTGGAAGCAGTATTTATGAGTTTTCAGTTCCAAACAAGAGTGATCGACTAGAACCTTTTATGGTTAAGGTTGGATGACTCATGAGTTATCGACTAGAACCTATGGATACTCTATGAGGTTCATTCCAGACCTCTCCAGATTTCAGCACCACTCTCAGCCTTAACAAAGAATGGGAAACCCTTCGTGTTGTCGAAGATATGCCAGCAGATTTATCAAAAGATGAGGCAGATGCTGACTATTTCCCACATCTGGAGGCTTCCAGAGGAATGTGTATAGTACATAGTTTTCTGTGACGCATCAGGGACTGGACTCTAATGTGTCCAGATGCAGGAGCTGGCAGTGATCATATATGGTATTCAGCAGGTGAGACATTATGAGCAGATTTTTTCTACACATGACCTGGAGTTAGTTGCAGTGGTCTTCACCTTTAACATGAGGAAACACAATCTAATGGGCAAACATTTTACTGTGTATTATGATCACAATATTCCCAAATATATCTTCTCTCGGATAGACATGAACCTGAGACAATGATGTTGTCTTGAGCTCCTCCAGGACTATGATTTCGAGATAGTATATACTCTTGGAAGGGGGAATGTTGTAGCAGATGCTCTTAGAAAAAGTACTAGTATATAGTTCCAAGGGGATGTGACATAGCAGCTAGCTGCATTACAGATATCCATTGTGGATAGAGAAGGATAAGTCTTTATACAGTCTCATATAGTCACCCCCCCCACTTCTTCAGTGAGTCTAGGAGGTGCAACATGGATACGATGATAGCGAGACATGATGTGCTCAAATATCCACAGGGCAGGCACCATATAGATTTTCTAATAGTGGGGATCATGTCATCCTCTTCAGGGGACATCCCTATTACCAGTAGCACATCAAGAGAAAGTGTTGAGGGATTTCAACACATCCCCTCCAGTGGTATATCCAGGTGTTCCGAAGATGTACTAGGACCTTAGGTGACAGCACTGGTGGCCTCATATGAAGAAGTTGGTCACAAAGTTTTTCTCTCGATGTCTCACTTGTCAGCAAGTGAAGGCGGAGCACCACGTAAATGTTTTCTTGGTATATCCTTTAAAGGTCCCAATGTGGAAGTGGGATGGGATATCCAGGGACATAGTGATGGTTCTTCCATGTACATCCAGGAGTCAAGACTCGATTTCGGTGATTGTTGAATGACTCACCATGTTGGCCCACTTCATACCAATTAGAGAGAAGACTTCAATAGAGATCTTGTGATGCATCTATGTGCGAGAAAATGTGCGTTTTCATAGAGTAACCTATTTTATTTTCTCCGACCGTGATGCTCGGTTTACATCCCAGTTATGGAAGGGGTCGTCATAGGCTTTTGGGACATATATTCACTTATTCAATTCTTTCCATCCTTAGATGGATTGCTAGAAATATCTAACCATTCAGACCCTTGAGGACATGCTACATGCCTATGTCCTCGACTTCGGTCACAGCTAGGAGGATCACTTGAAATTTTTGGAGTTGGCGTATGACAACAGCTATCACTCCACCATCGGTATGACACATTTTGAGGCCTTGTATGGACGACCATGGAGATCACCGCTGTGTTGGACAGACCTAGGGGTGTTAGTTCTAGTTGGACTAGAGATGGAACGGGCTACCACAGAGATGGTGCAGATCATCTAGGAACGGATGAAGACTGCATAGAATAGAAAAAATTCATATGTTGATAGGTGATAGAGACCTTTGGAGTATGAGGATGGTGACCATGTCTTTCTATGAGTCTCACCTCGATGAGTTCTATGGAGGTTTTCCTGGGGTGGAAAGATATCTCCAAGATTAATCGGACCTTTTCTGGTCCGTAGTAATGTAGGCAAGGTAGCCTACCACCTTGATCTTCCACCTCACTTGCATCTGGTTCATGACGTTATCCACATATCTCAGCTGAGGAGATATGTGCACGACCCTTTCCCACGTCATCAATCATAGAGAGTTGAACATCGATGACAGTGAAAATTTCATGGAGGTTCTAGTGGAGATTGATATTCTATAGAAGCAGGGTCCTCAATGGATGGTCGATACCTCTGGTGCGCATTCGCTGGTAGCATATAAACCTCCAGAAGAGCACATGAAAGCGGATGGCTCAGATGCGTGCTTAGTACCCCCACTTGTTCACAATGTTGTGAGTTGTGGCTTATGGAAACATAGGGCCATGATATGGGGAGAATGTAAAGATCCGGAATTTCCATGTAATTTTATTTATTTAAATGTAAATTTTAGGGGAATTTGAAATCTGATGGCGTGCAATTCTGAGGCCTAGAGTGCCCGCAATGTTCCGTCAAACTTTTTTTAAGATTTAGTTAATGTGCGTAAGGTGTTTTCCTGAAAATGTGGAATAAATATTTAATGGTAACTCGGATAAGAAATATGAGGTCACCGTTGCACTCAGGTTGGTGGGTATACCATTGGCGCGACTCACGATTAGTTAGTGCGGGCTTTCTGTGAGAAAACCCAATAAATAAATTATTGTAAGTAATATAATTAAATTAAATATTTTATTTTACAAATTCGTATATCTGATTAAAAATTTGAGACCACTGTTTTACTATTGAGTGTATGCTTTCATTATGAAGATAATAACATTGATCGGTGCGGGCCACTAGAGAAAGATAGTTTTTGTCCGCAATTAAATTAATTATGTGACAATTATTTTTATTTTAATATTTATAAAATCTATACGGTAACTCGAATTGAAAATCTCAGAGTACCATTGGGTTCAATGGGGTGTGTTTCACCGAGGCAGATCCTAACCTTGATTGACATGAGTCAAGGGTGACTGATCATAATTTTCAAAAAAAAATATCAGGTACGTTCAGAAAACAATCAAGCGGCGTTTTTTTAACATTAGAACCAGTGCTTGAAATTGATATTTTAGGGCAACATTGAACACACAGTGCCAACATTTTCTTATGAATACATTCACTTCGACGGTAATTGGTCAAGAATAATTGTTAGTTTTTGTCTATTTCTAAAAAAATAATAAAAGAATGTGTACAACACTTTATTTTATTTTAAGCTTCCATTTAAGATATTGTTGGTAAAAACCTCCACATGGAATTTGGAGGAGATACCTCCACACCCTAACCTTCCATGAGAGGTTACTGTAGTCGGGCCCACACGAACATACTCTCTTGTGAGTGGATACAACATGGGGACTACCTGAGATCAAAACCTCTCAACTCCCTCAATTAATTTCATGTGTCAATGTAAAATTAAATACATTCAATATTTTTTTATGGGTCAACAAAAATAAAATACTAAAAATTATTATTCTGTGTCAAAA
This sequence comes from Viscum album, assembly GCA_963277665.1. Lineage (NCBI taxonomy): Eukaryota > Viridiplantae > Streptophyta > Magnoliopsida > Santalales > Viscaceae > Viscum > Viscum album. Next base: position 1,635,314,405 of record OY728133.1, on the reverse strand, counting down.
TAATATAAAATACAGTCATATATTTTTTATTGATACATGCTATATGGAGGAAGCATCTTAGAATCCTCCCAATAATGAATCCAAAACACATTTTAAATTGTGCCAATGTTATTTAATTCGCATGACCCCTGGTTTTTAAATTAATTAAACGCATCATTGGAATTTAGTGTGGTACCAAATAAATGAACAATCATTAATTCAACAATGGTTACATACCGCTCCCCCTCATCATGGAGGATTACACCTTCTCTAAAGAAGAATGAAGAACACCGTCCTTCTTCAACATCTTCCTCAGACACCTACCAACATGGAGCATCGTCAATGAGCCAACACAACTCGGGTTTGGAAGTGCTTGGTGGACGTGATGAACTACGATCCTCTACATCTTCTTCCACAACTCCGTCAACGACCGACGCCCGCCTTTTTGTGCAAACGCCATCTAACTACTAGAAAGGTAGGGGTTTACATATGAATAAGTATGATCATTAACAATGTACTTCCTTTCTATCGAAAATGATGAATGTGGAATTGTTGTGCATTAGACTTACGAACCAATTTCTATCACCTCTAAACATGGAGGGTGCGGGCCAAACATACATGCCCCGACCCCCTCCACCGATCATTAGTGGTTTCTCTACAGCAAGGTGATTAGGTGATGACGACGAAGGCCATGCTATGCGTGGCCTCCATGAATCCCGATGCTCCCGCATCGTGCACCAAAGCTTTTGGCCAACCATCTACGGCCCACGCAGAACCATGTCGGTGCCCCCGTGGCCTACCGGTGCCCTCGTGGCCTACCAGTGCCCTACCTGGCGTGTGGCTTTCTTACCCATGGGCTCCAGACGCAATCCCGTGGTGCGGCCCACCTGCCTGCGGCTCCCTTGCGCCCTGCCCGGCGTGCGGTCTGCCTGCCCTCAAACCCCACCCCATCCCGGTGGCCTACTGGCGCCCCCGCAGCTAGCTAGGGCCTCATCGACGCACCTGGGGCCTACCCGGCGCCTTGTCGACTCCCCAGCGGCATGCTGAGCCCCTTCTGCGCCCTACCCGGTGCACCTGCTGCATGCCCGCACTCCGCACGACCTACTGGTGGTCTTCCTCCCGGCCTGACATCCCAAGAAGGGTCACCCAGGCCACGCCCCTTGAGACACTGGCTGATCCAGCCCAAACCTTCAGGACTCGTCACCTATGTGCTGACCTCTATGACAAATCGCCCTCGTTGTCCGTTGGGCCTGGGCCAATGGACCGGGCCAAATTTAGCGGGCTAACCCGCCCTATAGGTCGGGTTAGAGTCAGCGTGTATGACCGGGTTGACCAAGACCAGGTTGGCCCAGTCAGGGTCAGGGTGAGTTGGTCTGATCGGACCCAAGCACACTACTGACCCTTTTACCTTCATGGCCATATAATTGGCACCAAACATCCATTTGACAATACTTCATCAGTGCTGGTTTTCTTGGAGTGAAATCACCCCATTGAGAATTCCGAATTTGAGTTCGGTGTATAGTTGATATACTATCAGGTTGGATCATACACTAATACAACTGGGCCACCGTGACTAAAAGGATAATAACCAACAGACTGGGTGTCCGATTGACACTCCATCATTTTCGATGAGACCTGATCCACATGGAAGAACTTTGAGATACTTCTACATGGGAATTTGTAATAGTTGGAGTATCGGCCAGTAGATTGTGGAGCGGATCATCCCAAGACGAGCATGCATTTGTGCAGGAACGTAGTAGTTGTGTGAGACTTGATGAATGCTGATCAATTTGACTTGGAGTGATTTAACTAGCCTAGCAGGGAGTGCCTCTGTGTGAGCGATTCTGACCAATGGATGGGAGGGCCTCTGTGTGAGCGCGGAAAATCCATGGTACTCGACCCATTTAGTACCTCTGCATGGTACCATGGGGAGAACCCCTATTTGAGTGCAGCAGACCAACAGTGGGGAGCGCCTCAGTTTGAGCATGGAAGACCAACGGTCCTCGAAAAGAGGAGCACCTCAGAAGTCCATGTTTGTGGTCAGTGCCTTTGTGTGACATGATAGCCCCACTGTACTCTATAGAGAAGGAGTTCTCCAGCAGTTGAAGGTTCAGATTGAAACTAACCCAAGAATAAAATCATGATTGAGCTGAATAATGAGTTTTTTCCTCAGGATTGATATGTTTTACTAGATAACTTAGGTATATGAATCTGCATATACCTATGTAATTGTTATCCATTGATTCATACATTTCGGTTTATCCTTGTTGAATTTTTTGAGAGCTTGAGGGTCCCGGGGACCCTATTGAGTATCATTATACTCACCCCTACATAGGCTATTCCCGAATCTCATTGTGTTGGTTAAAGACGATGGAAAACCCAAACAGGGGTAGAGAGTAGCAGGACTGGATGATACCTGGAGGTGGACCACTCGGTGTGATAATACACGGAGGGGATGGATGGACGGGAGTGCTGAAGAGGACATATGTACATACCCTTCACGTGGTATGCTAGGAGGACGACCTAGTAGTTGATTCACATTTCTTCAGTTGTACTTGCCTTCATTTTTACTTTTACATTCCAGTTAGGCTTGTATTTCCGGCACCTTTTACAATCTTGAAATTATTTTGTATATAGTTTTACATAGTGTATTACTTCCAGTTGTGTTCTATGATGTGTTTTTTATAGTTATAAAGGAAATTCATTCCATGTTTAGCGATTTATACATTTGGTGCTGGTCGCCAACCCCTGGCCTATGGAAGGCGGGCTTGGGTTAGTCACGATATGTGTCCTAGTTGACAGGTCGTGACAAATCATGTTCATTTTGTGTATCTCACAATTCCCAAGATCCGCACCTTACATTATTTGGTTGCATAGTTTAGGGAAACCATGCTTCATTAACATAGTGCTACTAGTTAATTAAAACTAACCAACTAGGATTTCTAAATATTTTATCATACTATTAAAACCCCAAGCAGCCATATCTATAATTTTTTTAGAACCCTCACATGTTCATGTGACCAGGGGTTTACAGTTTGAATAACCTATGATACCACCTGAATCGTGTATTTTTTTGGTGCATAGTAACCACTAATCATGTAAAAACTGTATTACCCTTATACCTTACAAAAAATAATGATTTTAGAGCCTACCCCTACCGAAACCCATCTAGATAATTGTTCTACCTTTTGATCTATAAACCACTTCATAAAAAACACATTTATGAGTTCCAACACTCTAAATTATTTTTTAAAATATCATTTTAAGAAGTAACTCATTCAACAAATAAAAAATTTGAATTCCTTTGAGAATTCCAATTCAATTCAAAAAACAGGACACTACAAAATTTTATACAAACATTCGAAAATTATATTATTATTATTATTATTATTAATTATTTATCTAATTTCTCTATTTCTGTTATATGATCAGTAAGTGTTTTTCATTCCGTTTTTAATAATTTTATCCACTCTTTTTATTGTCTCTGCTGTTATTGAAACATTTAACCAATAGTTATAGTCTATCCACTGTATTATTTACACCATTAATGTTAGTCTATAGCCACTAGAAAAATGTATGGAATTCTTCAGGTAAGGTAGGAAACCATAATTAGTAACATAATTAAGAACTGGGACAGTAATATTACTGTCATCAACCACGTTGGCTTTGAGTGTGCTAGAGAGTACATGTCTCTTTCTAATATGTGATTTCATATAATTTCATGTTTATGAATTTATTTCATAAAATAATTTATTATTTACCAATCCTTAAAAAATAATAACAATAATTAATTTTATATTGTAATTAATATTTTTTAATTCAAAAAAACAAAATATGCTACCATTATTTTTAATTGATCATGTTCTTATTATGAGATACATCTTTTTGCAAGGCCATCATGACAATTTTCATAAGGTGCATACTTTCACAAAGTCATCGTATCTAATGATGCATTTATGAAGTGTTTTTTTTAATTGTTTATGATACTAACTCCTCATAATATCCATATATATGATAATTAATATATGATGATTTTGAAAACTTAATAACTAATTAAAATTAACATAGTAATTACAGGTTATTATTATTCTTATTTGTGTGAATAAAATAGATTAATTTAAATAATATGATTTTTAATTATTAATAATAAATCTTACTTTACTATCATTATTTCAATTATTTTAATAAATGTATTGATTTATTTCTAAAAAATTCTGAATTTCATTCATAAAATACGTTAATAATTATAAATCCTAAAAATTAATATTAATATAAAATTATATTTTGTCAATATGTTTTTTCCATTAAATAATATTTTCCATTAAATATATTATATTATTATGTATAGAAAATTAAAATATGTATAACTAGTCATCAAGAAAATATAATTTCAATACTAGAAATAATATATCATTTTTATATATGATATTAAATACAATATTATTGTATATTGTAATAACCATGAGTTTTATATGTTTTATTTATTGAAAATATGTGACCATATTTAATAAAAAATTACAAGATTGATTGTTTGGAGTTATTAAGTAACCATAACATCTTTAGAAGATGTACTTGTAATTCATGTAGAACGTATTGATTGTTTTTGAGGTTGTTGGTATTTTTTCAAAGGTGTATATTTTTTATCTCTCAAAATAATAGAACCTTCAAGTAAGATGATGCATCCAAACAACCATTGAGGGATACTACATTAGGAAAGCAACGTGATCATAATAGACTGTTGCATCATTATAAACAAATGTAATATAATAGCAATACATTCAAGGATCCAAATGTTTAGTATCATGGAAAAATAATTCCGAAACATTACTTATACATAATAAAATTTAAACATCATTTTTATCCATATTCATTATCCTCTTAATGCCTTTTACATTATGCTTAGTACATATTATCCTATGATGATATAAATTTTTGAATAATGTTATCTAAAATCCAAATAATGGGATCAGTAACATAGATGGATAAAATAAACTTGAATAATTATTATATGGGTGAGCATAATCATCATTGAGTAAAAATCATTGGATCGTCATCATTTATGGGGAGGAAATTTTGAAAAATTCGTAGAATCTAGAATATGATTAATAATGAACCATCATTACATGGTCGTCATATACCAGAAATTTTTTTAATGAAAGATATCAACTTATTCATGCATAACATATGTCTATAAATCACAACATCGTAATTGTGAAATCTAATATAAAATTTCATTAGTGAACAATACACATAATCTCATGAGGTATATGAAATTAATCATTTCATTGGAGAGATATATATTGTTGGTCCCACCCATCACCTCCTAATATGATCATAATCCTGAATTCCACATGTAATGATAATATATAAAAATTATATTTTTATAATAAAATAATAGAATTTAATGGGTTTCAAAATGTCTTTATAAAGAATACATTCTGAAATAACTATTCAGTTTCCCAAATGAATAAAGGAAATCATATTATGTTATAAAATATCATTACTATTATTCGAGGAGAAAAAAATGAAGAGTATTCACTTTGATGTTTTGGAAATTAAATAATTTTTGTAAACAATTTGAAACTATCATAAAAACATTTCATCAATGTAAAACAGGTATATCCCTAGAAATAAACAGTAATGAATAGTGGAAGTGAATTTTAAGTGCATAAGAAGAATGTCATCACCCCCTCCCAATAATGTGTAAAACTCTATGGCTATAAATGTGATAAGGGAGATTGTGACCCCTAAGTCCATCCTCAAATAGGACCTGGGATTGTGACTAGCACCGAGGATTTAATAAACAAAAATATGGGAGGTATTACCCACTAAGAGAAGACCTGCAGAAGAGAGAGTATGATAAACCCCCATAATCTACAACTCAGACTGCAATATAAAATATATAACAAGTACACATCTATAATTTTATGAAAATATGAATACATTTGAAATGGAAAACTGCATGTACTGAAATAATGTAAAAAATAGAAGTGACCACAAAGCTCGAACAGCTTCTCTAACCCCAAGCCAGTAGTTACTAGCATGATCTCCATCCTTCTCCAAGTGAACTATAAAACTTTTAATATATATAGGGTGAGTATAAAAAAATACCTAGTAGGATCCTCATAGGAGCCTCTCTTTCAAAATTAAATAAAGTGGACTAAATCACAGTGGAAAAAAGTGAAACTAACTCGTTAGCTAACTAGGTATAAAGAGATCCCAAGCCTCCTGATGGATAAACTCACCATGTATTTCCTAGTAGTGTATATATTATAATAAATAATATCAAGGGTACCCTGTTATATCTTCCCCACTAGTTTTTCACTTTACCCCAATGTATCACATCTTGAGAATCTATCTCAAATTTTTTTCCAATATACACCTAGTAAAAGTACCATAATATGAACCAAATTAAACACAACAACTACATCCACATAACCAAACTAAACAGTTAGTATTTTGGATCCAACTCATCTCACATAATGTGTGTCATATGTCATGTATTACACCTCAATCCATTACACCACATACCCTGAGTAAGGATCCTTGAGACATCACGACGTATAAACAATACACCTATAGTAGTCCATGTAAAAGTAAATCCAGAAAATAGGTGTACGAATAAGCAAAAGACATTATAGACCTCTAAACACGTATATTGGAAAACTAACCACTGTTCAAACCAACATTAATAACTAACATGTGATGAGATTATTTCCATAGATGGTTGTCAGCCATCCATACGCCCACCAGAAAGTTGGGGAAAACACCTCCTCGGTTTAGAACCTGGGGTTTCATTTTCCATAATTGTCAGGGACGAGTAGCGTATAGAAGAATAGTATTTACAGAATCTACTATAGGTCAAAACCACATAATGGGCATAACCTAGTCCTAGACTCAACTGCAGCTAACATCTCTCGGACACCCGACTACCACTACTAAGACCAGGTATCTTATAAGCATAAAACGATTTAAAAAGGTTTATTACAATATTTCATTCCATTTTTATCAGTTTCATGATACATTAATTAATTAATTAAGCATTAATTAACCATTAAAAATTCCACATTATATTTTGTCAGAATCAAACCAAAGTGTCATTCCCTCCATGTATAAACAATCCTAGTCCACAATTTTAAAGAAATAAAAACTCATCATTTCATACCAGCATGCTCTAGCCCGATGGGTAAAAATAATTTGTTAAATAATTTATTAATATCATTATTACTTTCCCATATTTCCATGCATTCTAGAAGAATATTATAAGATACTAAAAACAAGTGGGGTCAACTAAGCAATTAGATTAACATCACGTCAAGAATTTTCCACCTATAGTAGCAGCATGCACCCATCCTCCCGTAATAATCTAAACACGATAATCACGTGGAATTCCCTTAGAGTCTTCACCCCTTTTGGATGTAGGGTAAGGAAGAATAGATACCTTGAGAAATGGGTATTGTAATGAATATGAAAAACAAACAAGATTCACTACGCAACCACCTTTCACATCCAAATCGTTTCATCATCTCTAATGTCAACTTTTACGCCCATATTCATATACTGAGGCATCTAAAAAATATAGTAATCCACTGATAACACAACCAATAGGCCTATTTACCCCCACATCTCCCAAAACCCATCTAGGATAACATCATAAAACATTTAGTAGGAACCAAACATAATATGAACTAGGCTTTATGCCCTTAAACAGGGCATCTTGCCTTCATACATAATGAGAAACCATGGCCCCATATCACTAGGCACTCGGCCTTTCAAGTAAGAGGGTAACTCAAAACCCTAAAAGGAATTATATTTTATCAAACAGATCATTCAATAATCCATCTATAATTAAATGATTTATTATTTTTATCTTCTAAATATATTCATCCAAAATTATTAGCTATTAAAAATTAATTAAACATTCTTACAACATCAATGTAATATCATCAATTTATAAAATTAACAACCATAGTCATTTACATGACTCCTTATATTGGTAAAAATTAATTCAAATTATTCTTAGTTCACATAATTTACCAATTTCTACAAAGAATTACATGTTAAACATTGAAATTATAGATATCACACTATCTAGAAAAACAATAGGCAATTACATACGATCGATTCCATTTTATTTATACAGATTTATTATCCACTATGATAATTATTTTGTCATTCATCGGGATGAATCCTGCTAACTCTATGATTTAACTTTAACAAATATTTAAATGACGAATCCCCTTAAACAAATGGTTAATGAAATTATTAATATGAGAACGATCCACACAAGAGATTATGATCACCTCCCCTGTGACAACTGCATCCACCTAAGGATTCCACAACATGACCACACCAATCAACACCCTATAAATTTCCATTAATGTCATGGAAATCACATTATAGAACATGTTTAGGAGAAAAAAGATAATAAGGGTCGAAAAAACAAAATAACGGAGGTAGATCATACCTTTTATAGATGAGGGATCGATGCATTCTTCTTGTACAAAAACCGATGGTGTGCATGCTGCAAGAATAAACATTAAGGGGAAACGATCCAATGAATTAGGTTTGATCGTAGTACTCCAATAGAAATATTGAATGGTTCGATCATCTAACATCAGGTAACAAGATGGTAGAACAAGGGAAGATGATATCTCATCCCATTAGAAGATTTAACGATGCAATGGTTTAAGATACACCATCTTTTCCATTAAAATCGGATCATATTAAACCCTTCACTATGTCCAAGTAAAGGATACCTCAGCCTAATTAAAATTTAGATAGGAGTTATGGGCTTTCAATTACACTTAAGTAATATAAAATAAGTCCTTGAATGTATTTTTTCTCAAACAAAATGCTAAATGGGAGAATCTATAGGATGATGGACACATTGTACACCTACCGATGTCCGAAAACATTGTACATCTACAAATGACTGGAATCACTATAAACACTGACATCTGGAAACACCATTCACATACTGATGCCTATAAAAAATTTCCCCCTAATGATGTCTGGAAACATTATACACCTACTAATGGCTAGTAACACTATACACCTAGCGACGCCTGGAAAAATTGTACAACTACTGAGGCATAGAAACATTATATACATATCAACATCTAGAAATAATATACACCAACTGACGTCTGGAAACAATGTACACCTACCGGTGTTTGAATCCACTATACTCCTACTGATGTTAAGAAACACTATACACCTACAGATTTCTTCAATTACTGTTAACCTACCAATGCATGGAAACAATGTACACGTACCAGGGATTGCAAACACATTACACCTTCCGACATATATAAACATTGAACACCTAAGGATGTCTGGAAGCATATTACAACTACATATGAGTTGAAACACTATACATCCACTGACATCTGAATACAAAATACACCTATTGGCATCTGGAAACAATGTACACCTACCATTGTCTGGAAAAAATGCACACCTACCGATGGCTGGAAAGATGGTACACCTACTGAAAGATGGAATCATTATACTCAAAATTAAAAACATTGTCCACAACACCAATAATTTGGAAAAGTTCTGGGAATAAGCTAGTTTTACCTCCCATAAAACCTCAAAAAAAATTCATTAAAGGAATTCACTAGATATGCTTTTGTCCTTACATATGACAACTCTCAAAACATTATCATCCTCATGATTTCAAAACCATCCTAAAAGGATACCAAAAGGGGTCCCAAAAAACTCACATTAAGATACTTATAAAAAGAGGTCAAGCCACACAGGAAACAAAAGACAACCATCTCATAAACACAAAAGTTGTACAATAAAAAACTGAACATAATTATTGAACATAGTTGATCATAAAACAACTCAGATTACTGATCACATATATGCGACTCATATTTCTTGGCACTATACTTCATGCTATCGTTCTTCCATAATACACAACCCAAGGGTGTAACACGCCCATGCAACAAATTATCCATGTGGTCCTACATCTCTACAGATCGCACCTAGATGGTTGCATCATCGTCAATGTCAATCTGACCTCAATTAATTATGTGAGAGTCATCATTATGATATTGTAGGAGCCGTGACACATGAAAGACATCTTGTATCTGGCCCATCTATGGGATAAGTTCTTATCGATACACCATGGCTACTACATGAGACAACAACTCAAAAGTCTTGAAAAACTAGGGAGATAGCTTACTTCCAAAATGAAACCATTATTTCCAATGATGAGGAGTAACCTTCAAAAACACATGATATCCCGTATCAAACTCCAAATGTCTCTTGCATTGATCATTATATAATTTCTAATGATCTCACGCTACCTTAATCCATTCACGAATAATCAAAACCAACTTTTTCATATTATGCATTAGTTCAGGTCTGAGAATTTCTGACTCTCCAAACCCAATCCATAATAATAAAGAATTCAATGTTTAGCCATAATAGGCTTAAAACAGCACCATACTGGTGGTGGAGTGAAAAGTATTATTGTAAGAGAACTCTACCAAGGGTAATTTCCACTTCCATAAATATCCAAAATCTTGGACAGAAGAGGGAAATATATCTTCCAGAGTCTAGATAGTCTGCTATGTCTGACCGCCTGTCTGTGGATGAAAATCAGTTTTCAGTCATAGCTGAGAGTAGAAAATGTAATGGATACCCCTCTAATCCCAATATGTAAAATAGGGTTCTCAATCATAAATGAGCATCCTCAGGACTCCATTGATTCTCACCACCTATTCCAGATATTTATAGGAAAAAAACTCCACTAAGATCAAATACATCATCTTGATAAATTGGGATTATTTTTTTAAATGATCCACTACCACCCAAGTAGTGTCATTCCCTCTCTGAGCCTGACATAAACTAGTAAAATGTTATATTGAGATGTACATACACATTCCCTGAGTAATATATAATGGGTGGAGAAAACAATCAGGGACACAGTGCTTGGAATTCTCCTTCTGAAAAACTATACATAGACACACAAACTCTACTACTTCACACATCAGCCTAGGACACCAAAACTAGCTCCTCAAGGATCAGTACATATTTTTCGCACCAGGATTTACTACTAAGAGAGAACTATGAAACTCTATGAGAACCGTCTCTGAATCTATAAAGGAACAAAATCATTCCCTAATTCAACACATGGTTTTGTTCATCCTCAGACCAACCATCATGGGCGTCACAACTAAAAACTAGGTCTCTCCAGACCTCCACCTCTAGATCCCCCAACTAGGACTCTTCCACCTCCTCCACAAGAGAAAACTATATGATCATCTGAAAAATACAACCTATACCCCTATATTTTTTTATATCTATATGTAATACTAAAATTTCAACCATCACTCTCCATAAATCATAAAAATTCACACACTGCATCATTACATGACTTCTTTGCCAATGCACCAGCTAAAATATTCCCCATTCCAGGCGTATACAATATTTCCAAATCATATTCCGAAAAGAACTCCATCCACTGATGCTACATCATGTTAAACTCATGCTAGGAGAATACATTCCTTAGGATCTTATGATCACTAAAAACTACAGAGCAATATCCAATGAGGTAATGTCTCCACAACTTCAAATAAAACACCACAGGCACAAACTCTAGATCATGGGTGGCATAGTTACATTAATGGGTTAACAACTACCAATACCAATAACAATTACTAATTTCTACTACGTTAGAAAACATCATAAACCTAGATACGAAGCATCGCAGAAAACATCAAACTGAACATCCTCTACTGGAAGACAAATAACCATTGAACTGAGGAAGTTATCTTTAAAATGATAAAATTCTACTTGAAACTGATCAGTCCATAAAAATTATTTATCCTTCCTAATCTATAATGTCATAGAGTCATAACCCACGATAAATCGGCTAAGAAACACCTGTAATAGCATGAAAGACCATGAAAACATCACACCTCAATCATTGAATTTTGGGATTCCAATGACACAACTACTTTGATCATTGACAGATCCATTTCTACTCTTGCATGGGACAAATATGTGCCAAGAAAAAGACATCTAAATATCAAAACATAAACTTTTAGGATGTCTCAATTAGATATTTTTGATGCTGAACCACAAAAAGGAATGAAAATACTCTACATTCTCATCATCGGATGTAGAGTACATGAGGATTGCATCTATGAAAACATACAAAAATATATCTTCGAACTCATGGTATGTGGATTTCATCAATCCCATGAACAATGATGGAACATTGAACACACTGAACTACATTACATCTAACTCTAATGCCAATGACGACAATGGAAGTTCGTCTTTGGGATATACTCTTCTTTCACATGCTTCTAATGATATAGTGACCTCAAGTAGATATTTGAGAACCAACTTTTCACCATTCATTTGAATAAATAAATAATCATTCTATAGAATAGGATAGTGATTTTTCATTGTCACATTGTTTAAGAGACAAATATCAATGCAGAACTGTGAACAACCATTATCCATCATTATGAACAAAATCGGTGGATCCCATAGTGACACACTCTCCCAAACAAAACCACACATTAACATACTACCAAGATGCATAAGTAGCTTTTTGGAACTCCAAAGTGGCCATCCTATATGGAGACATAGTGATAGGAGATGCTTCTGGTTGTGGCTCAATCCCAAACATGATTTCTCATCGTGGGGGTAACACAACATCCCCTTCTATAAAATACATCAGGGTGATCTTCTACAACACTAGAAAACAACAACAAATGAACCTATGAAGAACTTGTCGTCAGCACAACCATCATGGATGATAGGGACAAAACACACCTTTGACCATCTAAGGGTCACACTCAACAACAATCACTATGGTCCTTCCATCATCATCGATGAACACCACCTACCACTTGATCTAATCCATGATATCATACATCGTATACAACTAATCTATGATAATTTTGACATAAAATGGTTGTATCCATAATCATATGAAGTCACCCCAACAGCGGAGCTACCCCAGCACAAGCTCATAGAATCTAGATACTTCAAACATGTTAGGTCGACCTCCATGTAGGGTATTCAACACTAATGGTACTAGAACCTTCTCTACCTCAACTTCCAATGAAATGAAAAAGGTAGGTGGTATAAAGGGGTATGTGTATCTAGATTGAAACAAGGTATACACCAATGATGAAAACACATATAGGGCACCTCGAATTATGTCTGGCTCACCTAGCACTAGAAATGCTAAAGTAGGAAGTAGACCATGAACTCCTCCACGTCTTTTTATACCCTAGAAAAAAAACGAACCCCATGGCCTCCCACTTCAATATAAGGATGGGAAAAATCATGAGGTTGTCTTATTCCTACCCCGTTTTCTCTATGCTAATCCAATGTTCGTGAAAACCGCTACTGTTGCCTCATTTGGAACTGCCTCAATAGTGGAACCTAGAGCGGAAGACACTATTCATGATGACCACTCCGAAATGTCATGTACTCTCATTGTTGATTACATTGGCCTCTAAAATTAAAATATATTCCTGATCCATTAGTATATGACAGTGTGATGCTTCCACTATTGAAATGAGATGTGGAGGGACGGGGCCTATCCCCAATCGATCTGAAACTCTTCTGGCCTAAAAAATGAGAAACCCAGACCACAACTCTTCATCATGAGAAATCATGATAACTCCCCTATCATATAGATCTGGTTCTAAAAAAAATCCTCTTGATGGCTTCAGCCCACACAAGCACATCCATTTATGACATTAAAATATACGGGGTGACCTGGAGCTTGATCAATGGATGCATATCCTCCTCGAAATGTCATGTACACCCTTTTTTAAGGTAAAACAGCTCTTGATGACTAGTAAAATTCATTATTAAGGAATGAAACTCGTCTCGGATCATTTCTCAGATCTCGTACAATGAGATTATTGACTCCTTCCAATCCCAGGGGAACAAGAACAACAGCTTCCTCACTACCCCATGAAGAATCATCACCACCAAAGACACCCATTTCTTCTTCTGAGCATGGATCAAACTAAAGGCTATCTCAACATCCCCATACCTATCTTCAATGAATACATCTGAAACAGATCCGTTTTAAATTTTCAAGCTTGGGTGATGAAACACTCGTATTGTACTCCTCTGTGTGTCTTCATTTTAAAACCCTACACTACGAAGATCTTCTGGCATGTCCATTTGGACATCTTATACGCAAACCTAATGAGGATACCTATATAGAGACATACATAAAAAACAAAAAATAGTTTGAGCTCCTAAACCTAGAAAATGGATGATTAGACATTAATTTATTAATTGTTATTTTTTATTCAATTTAGGTTAAAATATCCAAAGATCTACCAAATCAAATACAATCACCAAGAATATATTATACATGATCCTTTCCAAAGACTCTCTACTAAAACTAGTATCACCTCATCTAGTAGCCACTATAATCAAAATAGTACACGCATCAGATAATAGGAGGCCCTAAACACCTATGTCTCAGCTCGAATCTAGTGTTTACATCACATTCTAAACCTAACTAACATTGTTTCCATAATATCCCATGAATCATAACCTAATAATAATATGAACCACCATCTTATCCCAAAACATGACCTATGATTCAACTCTTTCATGACCCCCTCCAAAAAAGGTGTACCCCTCCCTGGCTGGCAATGTGAGAACAGAGATAGTTACCCCCTAGTCCCACATCCCTCAAAAAAACACATGATGAAGAGGGATATAAGATATACAAAAAAGTATTCCAAATCAAGAATGAGTTATAAAAATAAATCACATTTAAACATATGTAATTTCATGGAAAAAAACTAATATAACTGAGATGTAAAACATCAAGTACCAAAATATTGTAAAAACGACAGGGACCTCAAAGCCTGAACAGCTCCTGTAACACCAATCTAGTAATTACATGCCTATTCTATATCCAAATCCTAGTAACTAGGAAAAAATATATTATATTTATGTAGGGTGATAATAATATTATAATCAATGGAATCATCCCTGGAGCCTCTTGTGAAAATGTAAAGAAAAAAAATCCAAATACACAATGACAACAAGTGAAACTATCTCGTTAGCTAAACAAGTACATTGTGTTCTTATTATCACTATGGATACTCTAACCACGTATCACATACATGAGTAAATAATATAATAATGAATATCAAGGCTACTCCACTACAACCTCCTCCCTGGTATTCCTATTTTCCTAACATCGCACGTCCCAAGAATCACTCTCCAAAAAGGTTTTCCCGCAGACAGTTGGGCGAAGCACCACAATAAGAACCTCATACAATAGAACCACCACGTCTACATAACCAATGTAATTACATAGTTTTTGGGAGCCATCATAGCTCGCATATTGTGTATCACATGTTGAGCATTATATGTCAAGCCATTACACACTATTAACTGAGTAAGGATCCTCGAGAAAACAAATACAATACATGTAAAACCTATAGTATTATATATGAATCTATTTCTAAAATATATGAGTATGAATAACCAAAATCAATTTCAGTCCTCTACACACATATGTGGGGAAAACAATTTGATTTTCCTACCAAAACAAGTAACTACTAATAAAAGAGAGCAGGGCCAAAGGGATAGTTATCCATCCATCCTCCCACCAGAATGTTGGGGGAAACACCCCGCAAGGATCAAATTCCCCAGGGTGTCTGTTTCCCATAAAGACGGTTTGATGTAGCATAAAAAATCACAAAAATTACATAATATGTTGTACCCCTCTCTCTTTGATTTTAATGATCACAATCACTCTAATTGTGTTCTAACTTGTTTTCAAGTGTTTTTGATTTTAGGAAAAAGGTTGCCTAGGTGTTGGCCCAAGAAGCCTGAAAGTGGACTCTCTGAGTCCACCGGCCAACCGGTGGATTCCCACCAGCCAGTCGGTGGTCTCTGGCAGAAGCTTTGCATTCTGTCCAGAGCCACCGGTCAGCCGGTGTGAGACCACCGGCCAGCCGGCATGGGCACCGGCCAGCCAGTTCCTGCCCACCGGCTGGCCGGAGGACCCAGGCAGTAGGCTTGCCCACTGCCTGGTGCCACCGGCCGACCGATGTCTGACCACCGGCCAGCCGGTGGAACCAGACAGAAAGCCTGCTCTCTGTCTGGATCACCGGACAGCCGGGGGCTCAGCACCGGCCCGCCGGTGCACCACCGACTAGCTGGTGAGACACCACCGGCCAGCCGGTGTGCCCAGTCAATCTAGTCGTTGGGCTTTGACCAAGCCAGTCCATTTGACCCCCAACGGCTCTGAAAGCCCTCCAATGGCTATATTGAAGTATTTAGGGGTATTTATCCTATAAATAGAAGATGATAGATGCCGAGAACACACCCGAAACACTCGAATGATATTTTGATCACTTGATGCTCTAACGACGAATATTCAAGGCACCTTGTGATCCATCTCCATCTTTGAAACTTGAGCTCTCTCTCCATCGGCTACTCTCATACCATTTAGCGCACAAGGCATCCTCTAGTTTGTTTTATTTCATTTTTTTTGTTCTTCATTGGGTTTGTATTAAAACAAACCTCTCTTTTCCTTCTTCTCTCTTATTTTGGGTTTCTTTCTATAACCATAATAAAAAAGCAAGCTGTACGAAGGTGCTCTAGCCTACCTTAAAATGGCTAGTGGGTTTCTTGCTACAACCAACTCAAAAATAAAGCTGTTGTATAAATCTCTCAATGGTTCTTATTGGGAGCGGAGACATAGGCTTGGGACTTAAGCCAAACTCCGTTATCAAATTGTGTCTTGCCTATTTTTCTTTCCGATGCATTTATAATTGTTTTAAATTGTTAATTATATTTGAAAAGGCAATTCACCCCCCCTCTTTCCATCCTCTACAACCCAACATTTGGTATCAAAGGGAGAGTTTGTGTAATACCTTAACCGGTTACAAACATAAAATCCTTAGTGATGGCTTCTTCCTCGCATGCTTCCGAAGGGTATTCTATGACTCGGGCTCCATTCTTTGATGGAACCGATTACACCTATTGGAAAACTCGCATGATTACTTTTATTAGAAGCATTGGTTATCCTATCTATAGGATTTTGATGCAAGGTTATACCCTCTCTAACAAGGATGAGTCCCAATGGACCCCCGGAGACATTGCCAATTTCGAGCTTGATGGGAAAGCCATGAATGCTCTTCATTGTGGGTTAGACCGTAATGAATTCAATCGTGTTTCTACATGCTCCACTTCTCATGAAATTTGAAAACTCTTAGAAGTGACCCATGAGGGCACTAACAAGGTCAAAGACACTATATTAGACATGTATCGTCAATATTTTGAAAGCTTCCCCATGCACCCACACAAAACAATTACTGAAATGTTTACACGTTTTACTGATGTTTGTAATGGGAGAAAATCTCTTGGTGAGGATGTTTCTGCAGAAATGATGGTCAAGAAGATACTATGGGTCCTACCAAGCTCATGGGCACCAAAGGTGACCGCAATTCAAGAAGCAAAAGTTATCACGAACATGCCGGTTGAAGAGCTCATTGGATCACTTATGACCTACGAAATCACCATGAATAGACAAGCCGATAAAGAAGGTAAGATCTTCAAGGAGAAAAAGAACATAGCCTTCAAAGAAAATGAATAAAGCTCCTCCACTAATAGAAAATCCGAGATTGCTCAACTTGCAAGGAAAATGAACAAATTCATGAAGAAAAAGAAGAACTTTCGAAGGGCACGAAAGGAAGATCCAAAGGAGGAGAATGAAGTTACTTACTTTGAATGTGGAAAGAAAGGCCACATCAAACCGGAGTGTTCTATTTTCAAGAAAATGATAAAGGAAAAGAAAAACAAGAAGGCTTTCAAAGCATCTACATGGAGTGCAAGTGATGACTCCATGTCCTCAAGCGACTCAAGCGATGAAGGTGGAAAATGCCTAATGGTATTTGATGAGGTATCTTCTTCCCACTCCTCTTCCTCATCTTCTTCTTTCAATAATGCCATGTCCTATAAAGATCTAAAAAATGTGATAGATCAATTGGATGAAGGTTTTCACAAACATACCTCTAAATTTTTGACTTTGAAAAAGAAAAAAAAAATTCTCATTTCTAAAAAAGAACAACTTCTGAAAAAGAATGAGGAATTTTCCCTTAAGGTCCAAGATATTCCAAATGTTGATTTCATGAATTCAACCATTAATGATCTAAGGTAATCTCTTGCCAATTTCACCCATGGTGAACAAAATTTAACAAAATTTCTAGGTTCTCAGCGTTCGGCTAGAACCACACATAGACTTGGCTTTAACAAGCAAGCCTCTTCCTCTAGAGCACCCACTACTTTTGTAAGGGGGAGATCTCAATATAAATTCTTTAATAACTGTAAAAATACCAGGCACATGATTTATGAATGTGATTATAAGAATGCAAGGTATGGGAGCCCCAAAACCATTACCTACTCGGATGAGTATCTTAGAAGGAAACCCTCTAGAAATATATGGGTCCAAAAGTCTCTTTTAGCTAATCTGTCAGGACCCAAACTTATATCGGTACCAAAATCTCTTCTCGCTTGATTTTTGCAGGATAAATGCCAAAGAAGTAGGACTTCAAAAGGCTCGTGGTACCTTGACAGCAGATGCTCGACGCACATGTGTGGTGATACCTCCGAGTTCAACTCCCTTGAAGAATTCGATGGAGGATACGTCACCTTCGGTGATAATTCGAAAAGCAAGATCGTCGGAATAGGTACCATTGGTTTTGGTAGCACCTCTTTAATTAAAGATGTTTTATGTGTTAAAGGTTTAAAACATAATTTATTTAGCATTAGTCAACTTTGCGATAGTGGTTTTTCAGTTAGTTTTCATAATGATTTATGCAATGTGTTTGATTTTCAAAACAAATTGATATTTTCTGCTTCCCGTTTTCAAAACGTTTACCTTATTGATTTAAAATCTATAGCTAGCCAAAATGTTAAGTGTTTGAGTGCTCTTGACAATGAGTCTTGGCTTTGGCATAGAAGGTTGGGGCATTGTAGCTCTCATTCTCTTCTAAAGCTTAATAAGAACAAGCTCATTCGTGACCTTCCTAAACTTAAGTTTAAAAATGATTTGATTTGTGATCCATTCCAACATGGCAAGCAACACAAGTCTTCTTTCAAATCTAAGAAGGAATTTTCCACTTCAAAACCCCTTGAGCTTCTTCATCTTGATCTTTTTGGTCCTACCCCTGTAGCAAGCCTAGGTGAAAAATCCTATACTTTTGTCATTGTAGATTATGTTTCTCGTTTCACTTGGGTTTTCTTTTTAGCTCATAAGAATGATGCTTGAAGAACCTTTTTGAAATTCTCTAGGAAAGTAGAAAATGAAAAAGGATATAAAATTATATCGCTTCGTAGTGATCATGGAGGTGAATTCGAAAACAAATAATTCGATGAATTGTGTTCCTCTCAAGGATACAATCACACCTTATCTGCCCCTAGGACTCCACAACAAAATGGAGTGGTTGAAAGGAGAAACCGAACTCTCTAAGAAATCGCTCGAACCCTCCTTAGTGAATTCAATCTCCCTCAATATTTTTGGGCTGAGGCGGTAAACACTGCTTGTTATACTATCAATAGAGTCCTTGTAAGACCCCTTCTTAAGAAAACCCCCTATGAACTTTGGAAAGGAAAATTGACCAAAGTTGGTTATTTTAAAGTGTTTGGCTGTAAATTCTTTATCCTTAACACAAAAGACCACCTAGGGAAATTTGATGCCAAATCCGATGAAGGTATTTTTCTTGGGTACTCGAACTCAAGCAAATCCTATCGAGTCTTCAACAAACGTTCAAAAACCATCGAAGAATCATCTCATGTCATGTTTGATGAAACTCTTCCAAAACCTCATCTGGTCATTGAAGATGTTGAAGATGAGCTTGATCAGCTTCAATTAAATGATTCCTCTTATTCTCTCAATGAGGATGATAATCAAGAACCTTATTCACCTTCTTCACCTTCCACATTGCCTATGGTTTGGAAACCTTGTAAAGACCATCCTTTAGAAAATGTTATAGGTGAACTTCAAGTAGGTACTCGAACTAGAAGATCAATCCTCAACGAGGTTGAACATCAAGCCTTCATTTCTCACCTATAGCCTCAAACCATTAATGATACCATTAATGATGAGAATTGGGTTCTTGCAATGCAAGAGGAACTAAATCAATTCTCTAGAAATAATGTTTGGACTCTTGTTGAAAGACCCAATGATCAACCAATTATTGGCACTAAATGGGTTTTTAGGAAAAAACTTGATGATCAAGGAAATATAACCCGGAACAAGGCTCTCCTAGTAGATAAGGGATATAATCAAGAAGAAGGAATTTATTATGGTGAAACTTTAGCGCCCGTTGCTAGGTTAGAATCCATTAGGATCATGTTGGCTTTCGCCGCCCACTTAAATTTCAAACTTTTTCAAAAGGATGTTAAAAGCGCTTTTTTAAATGGCTTTATTTCAGAAAAAATCTTTGTTGAACAACCTCCCCGTTTTGAAGATCCAAAATTTCAAAATCATGTTTTTAAATTAACCATGGCTCTATATGGCTTAAAGAAAGCCCCTCGGGCTTGGTATGAGCGGTTAACAAAATTTATTTTAGAAAATTATTTTAAAATGTGTCAAGCTGATTGTACCCTCTATTTAAAACACTCTTCAAAAGATCTTTTAATCGTCCAAATCTATGTTGATGAAGTTATCTTTGGTTCTACCAAAGAATCCCTTTGTACTGATTTTTCAGATTTAATGAGAAAAGAATTTGAAATGAGTTTTATGGGCGAATTGAAATTTTTTCTCGGTTTTCAAATCTTTCAAAATTCAAAAGGTATTTTTTTAAGCCAAGGTAAATACACAAACGAGATTTTAAGTCGTTTTGGTATGGATCAAGTAAAGAAAATTAGTACCCCCATGAGTACTTCTTGTAAGATTACATTAGATGAAGTCGGGAAACTGGTGGATAACAAGCTTTATAGGAGTATGATCGGGAGTCTGCATTACCTAACTACAACCCGTCCCGACATCATGTTCAGTGTTTGCCTTTGTGCTCGTTTTCAAGCCAATCCCAAAGAATCTCATTTCAAATCAGTCAAAAGGATTTTTAAGTATTTAAAAGAATCCAAAAACATTGGTTTATTTTATCCTTCTAATACTTCTTTTGAACTTTCTTCATATTCGGATGCTGATTTTGGCGGATGTCAATTAGATCGTAAGAGTACTAGTGGAACCTGTCATCTACTAGGCAAGTCCCTTGTTTCATGGAGCAGCAAGAAGAAAAACAGTGTTGCTCTTTCTACTGCCGAGGCCGAGTATGTAGCAGCTGGCAATTGATGTGCCCAAATTATTTGGATGCAACACAATCTCTTGGATTATGGTCTTTCATACGATCATGTCCCTATTCGGTGTGACAACACTAGCACCATCAGTATTTCTAAGAATCTGATTCAACATTCTAGAAAAAAGCATATAGATTTAAGGCATCATTTCCTTCGTGACCATTTTCAAAAAGGGGATATCACTTTGGACTTCATTTCTACTGATTTCCAATTAGCTTATATTTTTACCAAACTGCTCCCGGTCGACCGTTTTGATTTTATTAAGGGGGAGTTAGGAATGCTTCGTCAATGAGCACTTTTTAATATATGAACTTTTTGGCTTTCTTATTTCCTTGTTTCTCTAATTTCTTCTCATACGTTTCCTCCTATTTTGATAATCCCAAAGGGGGAGAAATCTCTATGTTTAATAGTTTCTTATTTCAATTGATTTAGTGCTCATTTTAAAAGTTCAATTTTATTTGTCCAAATCTGTTTTTAAATGGTTAAGTTATTGATTTCAATAATTTCTTTAAAATGACCTATGGTTGCAATTTCAAAATCTCTCATTCTCATTTTTTCAAGATCATTCTCCATGCATTGTATATTTTTTTTAAATGATCTCTAAAATTTTCCATGTCCAAATTGCTTATTTCATTTTCACTTGACATATCCTTTTTAAAGCTTTCTTTTGTGGTTGCGATCATCAAAATAGGGGGAGATTGGTGTACCCCTCTCTCTTGAATTTTAATGATCACAATCACTCTAATTGTGTTCTAACTTGTTTTCAAGTGTTTTTTATGTTAGGAAAAAGGTTGCCTAGGAGTTGGCCCAAGAAGCCTGAAAGTGGACTCTCTGAGTCCACCGGCCAGCTGGTGGTCTCTGGCAGAAGCTTTGATTTCAGCCTAGAGCCACCGGTCAGCCGGTGTGAGACCACTGGCCAGCCGGCATGGGCACCGGCCCGCCGGTTCCTGCCCATCGGCCGGCCGGAGGACCCAGGCAGTAGGCTTCCCCACTGCCTGGTGCCACCGGCCGACCGGTGTCTGACCACCGGCCAACCGGTGGACCCAGACCGAAGGGGTACCTTATGTCTGGAGCAGCCGGCCAACCGGTGGGTCAGCACCGGCCGACCGGTGTCACAGCGGCCAGCCGGTGGAACTAGACAGAAAGCCTGCTCTCTGTCTGGATCACCGGCCAGCCGGGGGCGCAGCACCGGCCGACCGGTGTGCCCAGTCAAACTAGCCGTTGGGATTTGACCAGGCTTGTCCATTTGACCCCCAACAGCTCCGAAATCCCTCCAATGGCTATATTGAAGTATTTAGGGGTATTTATCCTATAAATAGAAGAGCATGGATGCCGGGAACACACCCGAAACGCATGAATGATATTTTTATCACTTGGCGCTCTAACGACGAATATTGAAGGCACCTTGTGATCCATCTCTATCTTTGAAGCTTGAGCTCTCTCTCCATCGGCTACTCTCATACCATTTGGCGCTCAAGGATTCCTCTAGTTTGTTTTATTTCATTTTTTTTTGTTCTTCATTGGGTTTGTATTAAAACAAACCTCTCCTTTCCTTCTTCTCTCTTATTTTGGGTTTCTTGCTATAACCATAATAAAAAAGCAAGTTGTACAAAGGTTCTCTAGCCTACCTTAAAATGGCTAGTGGGTTTCTTACTACAACCAACTCAAAAAGAAAGCTGTTGTATAAATCTCTCAACGGTTCTTGTTGGGAGCGGAGACGTAGGCTTGGGACTTAAGCCAAACTCCGTTATCAAATTGTGTCTTGCCTATTTTTCTTTCCACTGCATTTATAATTGTTTTAAATTGTTAATTATTTTTGTAAAGGCAATTCACCCCCCTCTTGCCATCCTCTACGACCCAACAAAATATACTATATCTTCTAACCATGTTATGGGAATAAACTAGTCTTTTACTCAACTACAGATAATGTCTCTCGAAATCCTGGTTGCCACTACTAAAACTAGTAATCCAATAAGCACATAACGTTTTATAAAGCATTGTTAAATTTAATCATTCCATTATTATCAGTTTCACTTAACATTAATTAATTCATTATACATTAATTAACCATTATCAATACCACATTATATTTCATTAGCATCGCACCAAATATTCATTCCCTCTTGGCATAACCAAACACTTTACACATCTTCTCAAAAATCATACCTCAACATTACCTCTCAAAACACTCCAACCCAAAGGGGTGTAATCATTTATTAAATAATAAATTAACATAATTGTTACATTCCCATGTTCATTGGATTATATAAGAACATTATAAGATTTTAAAAACAAGGGGGGAAATCCGATGAGTAGATGAACTAGCAGTCATGTCTTTGCCACATATAGTGGGAGCCTAGACATATACTCACTCTAGAAGATATACATGGAAAGAACATGAAATACCATGTGAGTCATTAAACATTTTGGATGGAGGGTAAGCAAGATGTGATGCCTTGTGTAGTGGGGAAGGTAAAAAAGATAAACAACCTACAGATTCAAAAAAGCGTCCAATATTCACATCCAACAATTTTCATCGTCTCTAGTGTCATCCTCAACACCCACATGCATAAACTGATGCATCATTCCACTCTAGGAATCAACTAATACTAAAACCAACAGGCCTCATAGCCCCCACATCTCATAGCATCCACTCATTCTCACATCACAAAACAAGGAATATGAAAAATCATTTCAACTAGACTCTTGGACCTTATGCAATTAATCCACCCTTCATACATAATGGGAACTCAGTTCTCCAATGAAAAAGGCAGTCGGTCTTACAATAATGTGTTTAAATCACAAATCTACCTTGAATTATCTTGTATCGACTATATGGACTTTTAATCCATCTGGAATTAACCAACTTTTTATTTCTATGTTCTATCCATCGGAAAACTAAATTGTATTCCATAACAAATTAATAAAACATGGTTATTACATCAATTAGATTATAATTATATTACAAAAGAAACAACTAGATTAATTTACATTCGTATTTATCCTAGAAAAAATAATTACAAATAATATTAGATACATTTTTTAGCAATGTTCTTCAAGGATGACATAGTAAACATTGAAATCATAGATATCACACTATCTAGAAAAACAAGAGGAAATAACATATGATTGATTCCAAATTATTTACTTGGTTTCAATGTTTATTACATGAATTATATTTTAATCAAGTGGGAAGAATCAGGCAAACTATATAATTTCAAAGAAAAGAATAGGGAGGAAATTAATCCCATACCTTAAAAGATTCTTGATGTTCATTATAAGAGAAAGATCCAAACAACAGATCATGATTGCCTCCCTAGTGAAAAATAGATCCCCTCTATGACGTCGCGATATTACTACTCCAACCGACACCAAATGAAACATCACTAGAAGAATTGATATCACCTGACATAACATGGAAATGATAAATGAGATAATAAGAATCAAATAAACCACAATAACATAGGTATATTAAACCATATATTGATGAAGTATTGACACTGGTTTCTTGCACCCAAATAGGGGCTACACATGAAGCATGAAGAAACAACTTGGGGAAATGATGCAAGGATCAATGTTTTATCACACTACTCCAATGAGAATAAGAAATGGTTCGAGCATCTCATACAAGGGAAAAAGAAGGTAGAACAAGGAATAAAGGTATCTCATCCCTTCATGAAATTTAATGGAGAATGAATTTTAGATACGTTTAATATTCCATTAAATGATGATATCATTAAACCTTGCAGTTTGTCCTTGTAATGGCTTCCTGAGCCATATGAAAATTAGAATAGGTGTTATGAGCTTTGAATAGTCCTTAAATCCTTTAAGAAAAATTCACCAACTATGTTTTTAATAAATAAAAATATAAATGGATGAAACTATAGGAAGATACAAACATTTTACACCTTCCAACAACTAGAAACATTGTACACCTACTGATGTGTTAAAACACTATACACCTACCATCATTTGGAACCATGTACACCTGTCGATTCCTGGAAACACTATACACCAATGGAAATTTGGAAAAACATTACACCTACCTACAACTAGA
The DNA here is from genome assembly GCA_963277665.1 of Viscum album. Taxonomy (NCBI): domain Eukaryota; kingdom Viridiplantae; phylum Streptophyta; class Magnoliopsida; order Santalales; family Viscaceae; genus Viscum; species Viscum album. The sequence continues at coordinate 1,635,289,036 of OY728133.1, read as the reverse complement.
AACATTGTACACTAACCAACATCTCGAATTATTGTACACTTGATGATGCAAGGGAACACTATACACCTACTAATGTCTGGAAACTATGTACACCTATCAGCGCCTCAAAACACTATATAGATACTGACATCTGGAATCACTATACACCGACCAATGTCTGGATACACTTTTCACATATCATTTCTTGGAAACAATATGCACCTACTAATGTCTGGAAAAACACTACCCCTACTGAAGATGTGAAACATTGTACACCTATCAATGTTATTAAACACATTACACCTACCAATGCATGGAAACATAGTAAAAATACCAATTTATGGAGACATTGTTCACCTAATAACATCTGAAAACACATTACACCTATAGACGCCTATAAAAAATGAACACCTATAGAAGACTAGAAACATTGTAGACTTACTGACTACTAGAAACATTATATACAAAACACTATACACTGTTCACAATAACTATAAATACGGCAGTGTTGGGGATAAGCCAACATGACTTCCCCAAAAACCTCAATCACTAAATTTCATAAAAGGAATGGGAAGGGGTGGTCTAGAACACTATATGGAATATCCATATAGTAAACAATTTGATTGTTGTTATAACTTAAAGTATAGGTAGTTGGGTTTGAGAATCATCGTACCCTATATTTCATATTATATCCTCACTTTTCATTCACATAAAATAATAACAAAAAATTATCAAAAATTGAATCATATTTCAATTCTATAAAATTTATTACACCCAAGGAAATATATTCATTAGATTCGATACAATAATTCTCTTTATTTGGGGTGAAACATTCTCATATCATATTTTCAAAAAATATATCATGTCCTTATTAGAATTATTTATATTTATTTTGTACTATTGTTTAATTATTAATATTGACTATCAAAGAATTTAAATAAATATATTTCAACCTTATTGAATTATAATTATTTTATTATAATATTTCATTATGTTTCTGATAAGTTTGGTTTAGAGACGTCCATGTGAACGTATAATTGATTGTGGATGGGACATAATCAAAATTCGATTGAAGTGAAGTATGAAATACAAATGTTTTAAAAAATAATAATAATTATTTGTTTAAATAAAGTGTATATTTTTATCATACTACCCAAATAATCATGTAATATTTGGGATTGAAAGAGATAGGGAAAATATGATGAAAAGGGAAAAATTGGGGAAAATGTTAATGGAAACATACTATCTTCTTAGTGTATATTCTTTTCTATTGCACAAAAAAACATCAATTGATATATTTTAGTCAATATATATAGTCTATATGGGCTATAAATTTTTTAGAAGAGGAAATTGGTGAATATATATTTCAATAGTAAAGGGTAGGTAAGTGGCCTTCCAATGGAGGGGTGAGGGGTTCTTAATATTTGAGGAGTGCAAAATTTTGAGGATAAAATATTGAATATAATATTTTAACTTTGGTAAAAATTTGGATAGTAATATTTTCGACATTAAAAATATATTTTTATTAAATAACATAATTTTATATCTTTAAAACACTTTATAATTGAAATTTAATAGTTTAATAAAATCGAATGGAGAAAAATATAAAAAAAATTACCGGAGTCTTTATAATTTTAGATTTTAGAAAATACATATTTTGTTTTCAAAAATATTTTATTGAATAAAAAATTTATTAAAATTTTCTTTCATAGATCCTAAATTTATTTAATTGATTTTCTCTCTATTAAATGTTGAATGATGTAATCAGAATAAGTAGGTTATGTAAAATTTATATTTCTAACATTCAAATTAAAATGATGTATTTCAAAAATGTACGAAAAAATAAAACATTGAAATTTTTTACATTGTGATTCTAAAAAAATACATAAATTATATCAAAATAATTTTCTAACATATGTAATTTTAATCATTAACATAAAATTTAAGATTTTTACAAAACACAATAAAATACAATTTATAAATAAAATTGTCTAAAACATATTGAAATCTTATGTCAGAATATTTAGTTTATGGAATTAAAAAAAATTATTTTCATAAAATAATAATCATAAATAATAGTTATATTAAATTTTGTTATATTTCGATCAAATAACTATTCCAACAGTCAGGTTACTATTATAATGTATTTAGTTACTATTCCTAATAGTTATGTTATTATTCCCATTAGTTACACTACTATTAAAACATTCACATTACTATTCCATGAATCAGATTTAATTTTACAAATAATTCTTGATTCCTTCATTCACCATTCACTACAATTGCTCCCTATGTATTATATTATCGTGTAATAAATTATTGATTTTTTTACTAATATCTAATTTCTTTTCTATAGTGTAGTTAGTGGGGTAAAGGATTATAGTATATTTTAATGATTAAATTTATATCATTCTAGTTTTTCTACATTCATTTTTTACTCCTTTTAATATTTGGTCTTTTAATGGGTTTATTTTTTGACTAATCTAAAGATCAACATTTGATAAAAAATATTTTTTTTAATTTTAAAGGTTTTCTATCGGTATAATACTATTATATGTAACATAAATATATAACTATTACTTATAATATATGGGAACCTTCATTTTTAAACACCTTAAAAATATTATTATTAGGATTTCAAATCGTCTTCATGATGGATAATATATGAGTGAACTTTGGTTTTATTATTTCCTCCTCTTCTTATATCTCCTCTACATATGTATGGTTCCAACACAAAAAAATTACGATATGAGTTATCATATTTCATATAAATAGATATATATGGTACAAAATAAAAATAAGTTTCTCATCATAAGATATATGAAGCTTTAGTTATTAATATTTTGGATTTGGTACATGTAAGGGGTCCGGTATTTACTTCCTCAAAAGATATTCATGAAACATAACATACACTTCTACCGTGATTGGTGTAAGTATTACCTAAAGGGCACTTATCATATGTGATAAATGATATCAAATGTTAAATTATACCATGAACTATGATTTCCATAATTCCAAATTTCATAAAAATTTTCCACGGTGATATTCAAATGAATAATTTGTCTCTAAATTAAAACATTAACTCCCTTTATTTATTAATCACGTACATTTTACGCTGAATATGATCATATATTATGTGTTCTAATCTATCTTTAACATTTCATATCATTTCAATAATATAATCGAGTCTTTAATCATTCTATCACTTCAATAATCTCTATTAGTAGTACATCTACAAAAAATCATATATTATGATCCATATGCCTATATTTGAATACTTGAGTGGAATTAATGATCATTTTAGAACTTAACAGATGAGATAAGTCTATCCCATCCTCTTTTAAATTATATTGAGTAGGATCTCATCACATCCCCAAGTGTTGGAATGGTCCATTTAAATTTCCATTCAGTTTTTGGGGTGATAGATATTAAAAAAATTCAATTCACTACTTAAATAATGTTGATTTCTTCTCTATAATTTAGATGTGAACCTTGGATCGTGATAAAATATGAATTATAGTTGTTCACCATATAGCCTCACTGTATTCTATAACTATTTCATAGAATGTCAGTTAAGAGAAAAATCATCCAAAATAGTGATGAAGTGGGAATCTATTTGATTTGATCTTCTAATAACCATATAGTATTACAACCTTTTTATTTCATTAATATATTGGTAATAAATACAACATTGTTGTTTTCCCCTTTGACTATGTGTTTGTGAAATAATTTCTTCACTCTCAAAGACAAATGTGTCACTATTTTTTTTTTAAATACCACTAACATTAATATATACTAAAACATCTCCTTATTTATGTTGTCCCTACAAAACCACTCTCAAATTTCATCATACATCTTGGTACTTCTAGGATATATGGTTATATATGAGCTATTTTCATTATCCAATAGATAATTTATTATCTTAATTTATGAAATAATAAAATAAATATATTACAAACACTATGAATCTATCCTAATTAAAGTGTTAGTGATAAAGCATACCTTCTTTTACAAATTTCACCTTTTTGGATTTATCAAATCATTAATTTAAACCTATTTTATCTTCCATTGGATTGCTGGTGAAATGTTTTTATGTGAAATGTATGATTTACCCCTTATTATTATATTTTTCACATATATCCTTTAAATATACATAAAGATATTTTATTTTTCAATCCACATCCTGGATAAAGTAGTATGTTATATTGTTCTCACTGCATATGCTACCTTGTTTTCCATTCTATAAGGGCATTGAAAGGAGGAACGCAAGACCTTGGTAATCTTTAAACATCTTTATTGATGCATGTTAATCTCCTTCTGTCTGAATATATACATTATAATATATTTATCTATATATATTTCAAACTTATAAGTATAGAGGTAGTGCCAAAATATTATACAAATTGAAACACAACTGCTAACGTAAAATCAATTTCGGGGTAGTTTTTCACATGGATCATCAACCATCATGAGGCTTAAAATATAACTTTATTAGTCATTATTAGTTCTCAAACCATGTATTTCATTGAAGAATCACTTTATGTCACAAACCCTTCACTACTTCATGGTAGTTTTTATATACGTGAAGTGATTGTTATTTTCATGAGACCCTTGAATAATTCCATAAATTCTTACATCATTACATATTTTCCTCATTCCATGTAAATTAATTAGCGAGCTTTAGAATCATTACAAATATCTCAAAAATCATTATTAGTAAACAAATGATCGAATAAATTTATTTATTTCAATGACACATGAGTGTCATTACCATTCCTTAATTGTTCGTTTCATTATTAGGTCAACAAAAATTCCCTCACATTTGATAAAATTTACCATGAATGTAACTAAATTTAAAATTCAAACTTTATTGAATAAAATTTACAATTAATACCTTCTTAATTAAACCATCAAAATAACAATATATTATTCATGTTCCACCCAACTCTTGGAGTAAATAATATTATCAGCAATAACTACTACAAAATAGGCCTTCAATTGTTGTATAATAGGCATTTATAATCACTAAAAAAGTGCTAATAAGGGTATTGTGGATAAAAGATGGAATCTTTTATCATCTCTTCCATGACACCATTCACAAAACTCTCCAAACTTTATCATCAATTTTCACTCCACCACCCCTTTTATCATTTCTTTGTAAATATTCATCCCATGAACCTGCCACTAACTAAACCATGAACCCCTCCTTCAATGATGGAACATGTTTACTACTACACCATGTTGTTTTTGCATCTCTTTAATGATATTTCTATTTAAATGTTTATATATATATATATTAACATATACCTTTATATTTATATTTAAATATATATTTACATATATATTTTTTCACATAATTATAAAATTATTTTAAAATGAATGTTTACATTATATCCATGTGTATGATATATATATATATTTAACTTTAATTAAATAATTCATATATTATATTCATTTACATAAACATGAAGATAATATAAATATATATTGTATTATTTATACAAAAATATATGACTATATAAACATTATAAATATATTTTAATAATGTAAAAAATGGTTAGATATTGTTTTCAAAATATTTTTATATAATATAATGATTTAAATATATTATAATATACATTTTTAAATAAATATGTTAATACATGTATTTATACAAGTGATAAATTATATGAAAATAAAAGAAAACATTCATGTATTTAATTATAAATAATATTAATTTGTGTAAATGATAATTTTTCACAACCATAATATCAATATTAATTTAATACCTGAAAATAAATTCAGTATCCGCAAAATTTAGTCAATAATTCATCCATAAATGATTCATAAAATCCATCAAATTTAAAAACATTTGAAAGCCAAACAAAAATCTCTATTTGGGATGACTATTGTTCCTTTTTCCATAATAATGTGATATTATTACCACTATCACTATCATTATAGAGCTCATCACAGGATTCAATTTCATATTTTGTAGTGCCAAAACGAACACCTGAATCAAAATTTATCTTTGTTAAATGTTAGAATTACGTTTTAAACTTGTTATATATATTATATTAATTATTTTACTTTTTTAATATTTAAATTGATATTAAATGTCTATAAACAAATAATAATATCAAAATTATTTATTAAAAATATTTTCCTAATTATGTTTTAATATATATTCACTAAATATATTTTAGATTTATTGCAAATACCTATTTATCGTATATAAATAAAATTTTAAAAATATATATTTTTTATTTATATAAATATAAATATTGTTATATGTCAATATATTATTTCTAATGAAATACGTTTTATAATTGTATTATTATTTGTCATAATAAAAAGGCAGTAATAATTGGTGTTCGTTATATGTGATTCTAAAAAAGTGATGATAACCCTCCCCCTTTTATCTACGCTTTATTAAAAATGCTGGTAAAGGGTCCCATTTATTAATTTTTTTTAAAAATGTGTTGATTAATGGCGGGCCTTTATTATCACTTGTAAAAAAACTCTGATTAATGTCACCATTTAATAATGATTTTTTTACACTATTAAAGATCCCCATTAATAGTGCAATAAAAAACTTTTGTTAAAGACACTCATTACAACAATTTTTAGCACTGATAAAGGTGTATTTAAAAGATATTTTAACTAGTTCTGTTAAAGATGTAGAACTAGATAAACCCAACTTTTTAGTAATGACTAATGGATACCATAAAATTTTCAATGTAGTCTCTAATGATGTTATTCAACTAATCTACAAATATTATAGGGGAATTATTATATCTGAAGGGAATCTGTCTCAAATAATAGTGTTCATACATCATACTAAAGTTTATATTTTAGCTTTCATCTTACTTCATCTCTATCTAATGATATCTAAAATGAACTTCTATTATTGAGAAGTACGTGGATCATCAATGTTATTCAAACATGTCATCAATTACATGTAGGGATACTTGTTATTTATACTGAATATGTTGAGCACCTGGTTGTCAATGAATAACCACATTCATCTGATATTTTTCATAATAAATATAAATTGTGGAACGGAGAGTGATTCACAAGGTCAAATAAAACCACTGTCTAAATACTTTTACAAATTCTTTATTAACTCCTCTTGTTTGATTAGTGATATCCTATATGGTAAATTTAAGATAGGAATAGCTCCTGGAATATGCTCTATTTTAATCACCCCCTCATGATCTAAGGTAAGGCTAGCTAACACATTGTGTAATGCATTTTCGTATTCGATCATAATAAACAATTTATAAATATTGATATATTATTTTAACTCACCCATTGGGGAATGATATTCTTCATCACTGGGTATCTACACCCATTTTGTTCATTGATGTTCTAAAGTAAATTCATGATCATTTGTTAAATTGTAAGAGAATAATGGGACGGTTCATAAAATAGAATGTGATTTACTTTTCCTATAATATTATTTGTTCTTTATAAAATTAGAGTCAATCCATGCCTTTTAAAACATCAAATTCCATCGAGTGAAGGATTATAAGGTACACTAGAAGAATCTTCAAACAACCCCTAATTGGAAAAGAGACCAATGCATGGGTTGAACTGATCACACCACAATTTGTTTTATGGATATCTCTACTACAAGGTATTTTTATTATCATTCAATAGTTATAGAAAAATAAAAACATATAATGGAATTCATAAAACATGAATCCAATAAAATATTTTTCCTTATTGGGTGAAACATATGTTTAAATTATATGATTTAATTTATCATTCAACCTCAAGACCAGGGATCATATAATATTAAAATCATTTCATTTAACTGGTTTGTTGTTAATGGAAATTATCCTTGATGGCTACTAGTTTATAACATTGTCTTATATTACCATTTATCATAATAGTTGAATCATTAATCTTTTAGTGGGGCATTATGAGGGTTCTCCATTTCAACCAACTCACTTGATATCTTTTACGTGACACATAATAATTCATTAGTTTGGTATCAATCGTCCTTAAACAATATAATTTCCATATACATTAACGGAAATTCTCAATATTTTTTCATTCAAATTTTTTTTTCTTATGGGTGCTTAGATCATATTTCCATTGTTTTAATTTGTTCAATATGCTTGAAGAAACTATATTTTTTTCTTATCTCTGTGTTGATGGTAAAATTATACAAATACAACTATACATATATAGTGAATTGAAAAACTTCTTTTTAAAACCAATAATCAAGGATAGGTAGAGTCATTAAGTGGTTTGGTTTTAACCAACTAAATAGTAAATTTATTTTGATGCAAATTTTGATATAAAATCATGAGGATTATATTGCATTAGTTTTAATATTTTCCTCCTATGACATATCAGATTGAACCTCCTTTTTATTAATCACTATGGATTCTATCTCTGTATTTTTATCAAGGATTCAAGGAAATTAATTTTGATGATATATATTCTTGATGTATTCCGACTCCCATTATTTAATTTCATTTTTGGCTTCATATTAATTATCAATTAATACTATATATAATTCTACACATAAAACTATAATGATATACAATCTCATTTTTATAACATTGTATCATAGAAAATATCGTATCATTGAGGTAACCTGATATTATATGAAAAGTTGAACAAGAGATCTAGTTATCATTGGTGGTCATTGCGTCATGATGGTCTCAATGGACAATCCATACTTCTTGAGTGAGGGAATATGTTACAATGTTTCATGTTATTTTTAATATAATCATACAACTAGGAAATAATTGCCTAAATTTTTGATTCTGACCTATAATTACATAGTAGAATTCATTTGGAAAATTATTTCATTGACACTCAAATGGGGTTTTATCTTGGATTATCCTTGTTTGAACCATTTTCTAAAATATAAAATTTGTATAATAGCATAATTCAAAATAATTGTAAATAAATAGTTTATTTTCATATGAATTTTACTACTTATTAAATTTCATATGGGATACATATTTAACAGAAACTTTTATAAGAACAATGCATTGAGGATCACGTATATTATTCATTTTCAAACATTATATTAAATTATTAAATTACCTATATTTCATTAATAAAATTTTCTAAGGACTGTTTATTTAACTAATGAATATCCCTCAGGAGTATCAATCAAGGTGTGTCATAAGGCCTTTTCTAATGCACCATGTGATGATCAAGTAAATTCTAAATCATCCATTTTGGGATTACTAATCCTATGTATGACTATGACAAAGACAAATCTTCTTATATTATTCAAAAATGATTTTATTTCTTTGAAAACACATAATCATATAATCTACTAAAACATTAGTATATTTTCATTAAAACCACATCTTATCCTTAGAGATTTCTCTGACATTTCTTGTTCTAATTTTCAATTCAATTAAACTACTCTATGATACCTTCTATAGTAATCCTTATTATTCATACTATACTATTACATCATTTTAATGGTATGTAACATTATAGTCATACTTTTAGTGATCTAAAGATTTAGCTTCATGTGAAAATTTTTATCATACATCACTGATACATGATAAATCATACACATTATATTAATCCTTATACATTATTCTCAAAAATATTCCTTGCTATCATTACTACGTTTAATCACCTGAGGATATACATCAATGAATGTACTGAAATAAAATATCAGTAAGGGGAGGGATAACATAGAATGAATAAGAAATATGAATCAATGGTATGTGGGTGAGAATAATAATCATCATCATTACATAAGTATAAGATAGTCGTCTTAATCATGAAGGGAAACACTTGAAAAATTCATTGTTTGTGGAATGATCCTAATAATTAAATTTCATAACCTATTAATTAAATACCACATATAGTTTTGGTAAAATCGTTTATCATGTTCACAAATTACATAGGTGAAAAAATTGTAACATCATTCTTGTGATAAAATATAGAATCATGTTGACACAGAATAAACCTCCAATCAAGTGTTATATAACATAACCAATTTAAATGAAGGGATATATAATTCTTGTCCCACATCTCACATCATAAAATGACCATTATCAGTCATTCCACAGGTGAAGATGACCTATGATATATGTATTTATGAAATAAAATGAATGGATTTGATGGGTTTCATAGTGGTTTTGAATGGAATAATTTAATAATTTATCTATAGGGTTCCCAAATTAAAAATGAGATCATGTTTAGGTATAAAACATCATTATTATTTACTTTATAAGAATTAACCAAAGATAATTCAATGTGATGATTTAGAAATTAATGTATCTTTGAAAAGGATTTCTATGTTTACTAGGAGGCAGGTCAACAATGTTGAAATATTTATATCTCTATTAATAAAATTTAATTATTAGTTGAAGAAAATTTTAGGGGAATAGGGGGAAAATACATGATATACATTATATTAAATAGGTGATAATTAAAAAGGGAGGGTGTTGTGTTCCAGAATCCTCTTATCATAAATCCATAATTATTTCATCACATTTCCTCGTTCTGTTTAACAAAGTTATGTTGGTTAAAAAATGGAAACATAATCAATTATTGTTCATTTTTTATAATCTATTAATTATAATCATTAAATTCTATTTTTTAATTCAATTTATTAGAGGTAAAAAAAATTATATCTTAATTTTATTAAAATATACAATTATCCATTGCATTAATTATCTATAATTATTTTTATTAATATATTATTAATGTAAATTATTTATGTTTAAAAACACATTTATTTATATATATAAAGAATATAAATAAATTAATGTAAACAACCATGATGGTATTGACAATTAATGATTTTTCAATTCCCTCATGGAAGGTTAACTTACCATTAACAGTTCACTGTCGTAAGAGGATGAATAAGAGGTATATGATAAAATAATCATATGTTTAATCATTACAGTGTGTCAAAATAACTATGTAAAAAACTACTGAATAAAAATAAAAATTTTGGGTTAGAATAATATAACTAAAAAATGAATACAAGAAGAATATGAGATAAAAATTTAATGATAACCTACCCACTTTATAGTGTTTCTACTTTTTTATGGCACTATCCTCATTGAATTCTTGGACTTGATAACCTCCAATACATCCCAAATGACGATAATGTTCTTAAGAGATTGTATTGGGGTATATTTTTGTAATTTCATATTGTAAGGAAATAGGTTTTCTTAGAAATGGGCGAGGGTTATTTATACTTGAGGAGTGGGGTATTTTAAGGATAAGTTATTGAATAACAAATTATATCCATGGTAAACCTTCAAAAGTATTATTTTATGTATGAAATATATTTGAAAAAAATAACCATATTTAATGAATCTGAAAAACATTATAATTTAAATATATATGATTAATCAAAATCAATACATAAAATTGGTAAAAAAATGTTTATTTAATGGGACCCATTTAAAATATAGACATTATAAAATACTTTATATGATTGGAAATTTCTATTCATGATAAATATAAAATATAATAAATGATTTCCGTCAACGTAAATTTTTTAAAATTGATTATTTCATTATTAAGTATTCAATGATGCAATTACAATACATCAGTTATATATAAACATTATTTTTACTATTTATTTTAGAAATTGTGGTGTAAAATAAATATCTCAAAAAATTCCTTAAATTTATTTTATTTGATGATTGTAAAAATGAAATTAATTTTATAAAAAATGAATTATTTATATTTGTAATTTTTTTATTTGATTTTATGAATCTGGATTGCTATTAAATACTTAAAAATAATTTTAATAAAAAATATGTATATTTTCATTGATTTTTGGCTTTGATATTAATATTATTGATTATTTTTTTAAAAAAAATTGTTACATCATATGATAAATAATATTTATATTCAAAATTATTATTTTTATGTCATACTACTACTCCAACAGATGGAATACTATTCCAATGGTCATGTATCTATTCTCAAGGATTAGGTTATTATTTAGAGTAGTCATGTTAAAAAACCAAATTGTAAGATTACAATTAAAAAGGTCACATTAATTTTCCAATGGTCATATTGCCACTAATAAATACCTTTTTATTGCTCTATTACTTCATTCATAATTCTATACAATTCTCCCAATGGATCAATATTTTAATTTTATAAAATGTCGATTGGTGTAATGATATTTTTTCCCTTATTTATTTTTATTCGTGGAATTGATGATTCTTAAAGATCAAGAAGATCTAAATTTTTACGTTCTAGTTTTTCTACTTTTGGATTATTCTAATTATAATATTTGGAATTTTCTTTTGTATACTTGTTGAAAAAATTGGTGATTTTCATTAAATAAATAATGATTCATTCAAATTATTATGTTTTGTTTATGTATAATAATATATAGTATAATAAAAATATATAGTAATAAAATATCGATTATAATGTTCGGTAAATTAATGTAACTAAGCATGATAACCACTTCAAAATTGAGGGATAGAGTAATGGAAGAACCAATGCGACCTGTATAATTATTTGAAGAGGGGATATTGCATTGAAATCTATAGGGAAGGAATAGACCTAATGAGAATTCACATAGTGGTGTTTACACCTATTTGGTTACTAATAATGTTATATAAAATAAAAAGATTCAATTTGGGGTCATATTATTTAGAGACTATGTATAATTAAATATCACATAGTGTATCAAGATTAAACAATGTCATGTTGACATTGTAATATTCACTCACCATTGAGGGTTTTATTGAATTTTTTTTGTGAGTTTTATGTTGTTCCCTTTTGAGTTCCTTATCCACCAGGATCATCCATCTGATAGTTCATTATTAAATTAAATAACATACAACATCATCTAAATTGGATACTTTATAGGGTTTTTGTCAAATGGGTCCACACCATGTGTACAACCAATTAAGTGATTTCATATTGAAAACCTTTAATCCACTTAAAATGGTGTGGATACTCCCAAACGAAATGTTATGTGATTAATATACTATGGGGTGTTTTATGGTATAATCCAGGCATTGTTGAATAGTGTTGATATTTCTTGTAAAAATTTCAAACTTTTATATAATAGATATATATGAAACATGAATGCTAGAAGTGAATATGCCCTGCCACATAGTGGATGCTTCATTATTAATAAGTGGTTTATGAAGGGGAGTTATTTTTCAATGTCACAAAAAATGAAGAGACTATAAAATGATGGTGGATAAAGTAGTGTAAATGTTATGTAATAAACAATATAGGTGAAATGGATGGTTCATAATATTTTTTAGAGTCAATGAGTTAATTTAAAATCAAAATAAATTTATATGACCAAATTGTTAATATTAGACACCAATGAGAACTCATGAGAGATCTATATAAATGATAACAAGATAAAATGTAAAATATAGAACTCATTTTTTATAGGGGAAGATATAGACTAAAATAATTTATGATTAAATAAAAGTTACAACAGATAGAATGATGGTATTTGATAAGAATCTTCTTGACATAGAGTCATCAGTTCTGAAAGGAGGAAATTATATAAAATGAGATCATCACTGATTATCCATCTATTTTAAAGACCATTAGCAATTTAATTCAATTTATAAATTGAATGTGTAATGAAATAGTTCATATATGATATAATATAATATAAATTGATCTAGAGGGTGGTAAAATTCCATGATTTGTGGATTTAACTATTTCTTATAACATGAACAAAAGAATTTTATTCACATTGAATTCATAAGTACATCCAACATTTTTGTATTTCTAAGTATGAAACCTTGATTAATCCAATAATTTCAACTTCAATAGATTAGTAAATTCCAAATAATCAATATAGGTATCCCATTACATTACCATTATGATCTCTGATGATGGAGATGAAACCCACAGGGCCTGGATTTCTAGTAAATACACCATTAGGGCTACACTCGATCCATCTAATAATTTCCAGCTCTAGATAACATCAATATTTTAGGTAAGATAATGAATATTAAATGTAATTCCAAGACTCTTAATGACAAAAAGTCATTAATAAAATTGTTTCAATGGTCATTATGTATGGTGTTAGATTTCTAAACTTCCACCTTGATTTTTTAAAATGGTTATTTTATGATGAATGATGTTATCTCATGAATAATAATATTCCATCTATTCCATTTCACATTATCACAGTGTGTTTTGACCAGATGTATTAGGTTGAGGTGATTTGGATAAAGGAAAAGTCTATGATATGTTTTCAGAAGATCATGAATGGATTCTATTTGAAGGGTTGGGTACAAAACATGTTGAATACCTCTTATCGTAAAGACAAAGCAGTTTTATAGATCAATAATAGTAGGTTAACATTATACATGTGTTGTTGAAATTATTTTCACCTATAACATATTTATATTACCACATCATGAAGATTGGAGTCAAAAAGGATCTTTTAATAATACATTCACCAATACAACATGAATACGGAATCAATTAGCCATATTTTTTAATGATTTTCTTCCAAATTTATTCATTTCATTGAGTGGAATATATACAGTACAACTTTGATGTAAGAATATAATCCATCTATCATTCCTAGATAACTAAATCACGATATATTATAAAATTATAATAATATATATGATCTCCTTTATAATAAATTCATGGTTGTCTATATGTTATTTGATGGTGGTGTTGAGGCCAACATCATGATTATACGATTTTAAAAGATCTAGTATAGGAAACCCATTCCAGTTCTCTAAACATATATTAAGGGAGGATTTATTTTTATCTAGAATGTGATATTTCAAATAGATATATTATAATTTATATTTAATGGTGGTCTAGGAATAAGAAATAACATAATTCCTATTCTAGATTAAAATCATTCCATGAAATATTAATCTAAGGATTCTATTGGAGTCGGATTATTAATTGATAAGTCTCCATATAAAATAGGATTGAAGGTATTGATTGAAATGAAATATATTATTGATTCCAAATACACTTATATCATGTGGATTGAAATATTACTTTTCAAGAATAGATATTATGTTTAATTCAGGAATAGAGCAACAAAAAACAATTTTTTTATTGTTTATTTGATAATTTTCAAATGCTTAGTAGTCCATTTATAACCCAAAAATGATTTGAAAAATTTAGAGAAAATATTTTTCATCACAAGAAAAATACTTCCCATAATGGATAGAGAATTCCGTTTGGAAAATGTAAATTTTTTAAAATTCTACCCATGTAATGATTAAAATCACAAGCTTGTTGTCTCCGTCAAAATACATGTATATCAAGGAATGTAAAAGGTAAAATCCTTATATGATTTGTAGCTCATTAATATTTTGCACTTTTATGTTTGTTAAATGTCTTCTCCAATGAAATAAAGGATTTTCTCTATACGATCTGTTGTCTGGAGACACATTCATAATTAGGTCATGTAGTTTTTTATTCCGTATATTCGTATTGTCTTTCTCGGTTAATAAAATGATAACATTATAATAAAATAAGTGAGATATAGCATACAGACATCTAATAAGAATGATGGGGTTAAAATTTACATTCTCCACCATAAAAAGGGAGGATCCTACAAATATATTCTTTTATAATTGAAAATATAGAATTGGGGGGATGATATCCCTTCCAAGACTCCTTGGGAATTTATTATATCCCTATGGTGATACATTAATGTGATTTAAAATATGTGTTGATCTAAAGATAGTTTTCACCTAAAGAAATGAATTCTCATCAATGGAATCCTTTGTTTATAAATTTCCAATGAATCATGAGTCCATGGTAAGAAAGGCTTTATTGACATCAATATTTATACCAATGTTACCAAATCTATAAAGAATTATGATATGATTAATAAATTATAATGTAGTTATGGAGAGTTTTGAATGATCCTCTACTAAATTAATCTGACTTTCACATGAATATAATTTTGGTAGATTTTATTCCATTTCAGTTATCAATAATTCATCGCATGGTACATCGAATACTGTTGATAAGAAAAACTTGATTGTGTAGACTTATGACACACGAATTTTCATCTTTTGGTATAAGTGTAATGTATTGATAATTAACACCATGTATGGGAAAACATTATTTTAATAAGTGAATAACCATTATAAGTAATTTTGAATAATAATATCCTATATGGTTTGGTAGAAAAAAATTGTGAAACCATCATGGAAAGGAGATATATATCCATTAAGCCTATATATTGAATCAAAAATCATTACATCAATAGGAATTTGGTTAAAATGTAATTATATCATCATTCACAGGCCCACGAATGACGTCATCCAATAAATAAATGGCGGTTGTGGTGCCACTAATGATATTCATTGTAAATCACACCACATGATGGGAAAGAATTTTTTATCATCTCAATGTTTCTCAACATATTTGAAAAGACATAATGGATGGTTTGTATTTCTATATCATTGTATAGAGTAGAAGAAATTTAAATTCCAATCACCATAATTTAGACACATTGATTTAAATGTATCACATTGTAGACTATCATTGTAATTTTAATATATTTTTCTACTTTCTGGAAATCTAAAATACATGATCCAACCTTCTAGATAAATCCCTAGTACTGTTCCATTCATGAATGAGGTTTATTTTGGTTTTCAATGTAATTATATCCCTTTATAATGTTCTATAATTGGATCTACTACACTGTATCATTTGTATCATATGTAAATAATTCATTATAATAAAGTCTAATGTATATTCCATATAATAATATGTTATCCAAGTGTTCAGAAGAATATTTTAACAATCATGTTGAATCACCAATATAATGTTAAATATAAAGTGTAAGAGTGTCTTTATCATATTATCTAGGAAGCTCGTAATGATTGGGAGGTGATTAGTATAAATTCTTAACAATGAAACACTTGAAATCGAGCCCCATCTGTTCATGGAAACTCACTAAAAAATATCAATAAAAATTTATAACCACCATTCTATTGAGAAATTTTATGTACCTTGTGTACTTCGGCCAGTCCAAGATAATATAAAATAGATAGAAATATTGTATGAAAATTTTAACTCCTTGGATAATTTAATATTATTTATAGGACATAGTTTCACATCTTGGTTGGGTATTGAGTTAATGTCTCCAATTTGGTACCATTGATCATTGATTATATTATATAGGGAATGTATTTCCACACAATGTGATGTGTGGATTTAATATAATTAGAAGATCTAATAAATAGAGTTTTTATTTTGATGACTATACCATTTGAAGATATAGGGGATTAATTGATCACTGAGACTGATAATGGTTTCCCATTCAATATATTTATGAACTAAAAATCACATCCTCTGAATATAGAGAGATTTTAGTTTATCCCAAGATTTTGATATCCCCAAATTTCATATGAGAATGATCTAGCATTGAAATTCCTATTTGGATTATATATAATAATCATGATAGGTTCTATAATTTGGAAGACAATATTGAGATAAATAATAGTCTAATGGTTTTCTATAGCCCGACAGTTCTACAATATGAATTTTGTTTTATTTTATTTATTGAGGTGCATCCCCCTTTGTACTATCAAATTGTGTTATTTTCCTTGTTTTAATTACTAGTTTCTCTAATGTTATTAACATCAGGTGTTGGAGTATTCTTCATTTTATTGTCAAATGAGGAGTTCTCATATGTATCTCGATGTACATTTTTAATCATCAATGGAATATAATATTTATATTTTGATGTTGTTCTAGGGGAATCTTGTGTATTGGTTAGATCTGGTTTTTTCATAACACCATCCCCATGTCTCATTATGTCATCAAAATGAGTCCAACATTTCAATGTAAATGTTAATTTGAATAGTATCATCCTTTTTAGTCTAAGTGAGCCTGATCTAAATCTCTTCATCATGTTGTGAGAAATCTAAATAATTTATTTTTTTGGATGTTTCTGAATCCAAACTTGTTACATTTCCATCATTTCAAGTGGTGACTACATCATTATTAACAGTTGTGTTTTCATTCATGTTTCATTTTCTATATGAGATGGGTTTTTGTTTTTCTCATATTATTCGACAAGATTTTCCCAATACCTCCCAAAAGTATCATTTTTTGATCGTGATTTTACTGATTTCACATATTCTTTTTTTCTATGAAGACACTTTTTTCTAAACAATACTAGATCTATTTTTCATACATTTTTTACCTCTATCCATGATCTATCATCATGTCCAATCCTAACCTATTTCTAAATCACTCTTTAATTATCAATTGAGTACACTTTAATATTGCACACATCGAACGATTATTATATATATTCATACTCAACATGAATCTGAATTTTAATGATCATTGTACTAAGCCTAATTAAATAATAAGTCATCGTATCTAGTATACCATCATTGAGGACTACACAATACATGATACAATATCTATTCAGGGGGAACTAATACATTTTTAATGTTATACCAATGCCTGGATAAATATCATTGGGAATATTTGGGAGCAATAAAAACCACGGAAGGTTATGATGTCTTTTCCAAAAAGAATATTTATAAAACAAAAAATCAAAAGAAATTATTATTCATACATATAATATACAATAAATCACCAATTTGAGAATAAAAGGGATATCCATTTTTGAAGCACTCACTATATAGGTTCCCTATATGTATGATTCAATCAATCCATCAAATATTTATAGATCATAATATGATACCATAACCATAATAGCGAATCCAGAATCCATTCATCAATGGAATTATTTTGGTATGTTCATTGTTCTCGATCACATTACAAACTCAAATTCTGATAAATACAAGTCAATTTAAACCACAAATCCTAAATTTCAAAATATTTGAATGCCTCTACCATGATGATAATCTCAATTGGGATAATCACTCATTATTGTCACATAACCTCAACATAATGAATGAGACATGGAGATCATGCAAAACAAAACAGAATATGATATGATCTATCTATGAAATTACATCTTCATGAGAGTTATTTTTATTATTTTTCTATAAAAACCATTTAATAAAATGTGTCTATGTTAAAATTAATTTTAAAAGTGTATCATAAAGGCATTGAAGGCCATGATGCCATTAGATTCAATGAAATTAACGTGTTCACATCACTCGTTCTTTCATAAGCTTATAATAATATGAGAAACTCCTTCATGAAATTTAATGAAAACATATTTAGTCACTTTTTTAATTTTATTAGACACACACACACACAGACAGATATATATAAATATGTATATATATATGTATATATGTATCATTGTAAATACCATGTTTTTCATAAATTATTTGCAATAAGTTATAATTAATTAATGAAAATTAATAAATTTTAAATTTTAATTAATTTTTATATAGTAAGAATTTATAATATGTAATAATAGTTGGAAATAATTTACCATAATTAGTTATAAATATTCATAATAATGGTTAAATAAAAATAAGAATGAATTAACTACACAAAAAATATAATCAAATTAATGTTATATTAATAATATATTTATGTTAGCATTATAATAAAATAAATTTTTTAAATATAAATATTAAATATATTTAAAAAGATATAAAATAAATATAATGTTTTATTAGATAAATATAACAAATATAAAATATATATAAATAGTTATGAAGAGTTTTGTTCATGTGGTTTTGTAAAAAAAATATCAATGTATATAGTTTTAAATTTTTTCACATACATGCATTATTAATGGATTCAACAAATTTCATCGAGAAGAAAATTAATTTCTGATAAAACATTTAATTTTTTTTACAAATAACCAAACTTAATGATAATTATAATCAATGTAATGAAATTTATTTACATGTATATTAAATTATCATTATAAATAAATGGTGTATATTATAATTAATAGTATTAAGATAATTATATTGATAAAAAATTATACTAATAAAAATAATATAATTATTATTTTGATGTTGATTTATTAAATATACATTTATGAGTTTTTATTATATGAATAATATCTGATGAAAAATTAATAATTATAATTAATATAGGGTGGTAAATGAAATCTACAATAATTTATGTCATATAAATTTCATAGAATTATTTAGTATAATTGATTTTAATATTTTAATCACATGGGGTCTTTTAACATAGTCTAATGTATTAATGAAACACTAGTATTGAGACTGTAGACCTCCATTATATGGAAGAGATTGATGAACTAGTAGGGTGATATACATCTTGTATAAAAAATTCGCCTTTCAATTGATCCATGTCCTATAATTCATCGGGAGGTGGTCTGTGTTTTTCTTTCAAGATACCAAGAAGTGATAATAGTGTATTTAAAACTTCTTCTACTCAAAATGAGGAAGGAAATTTCATCCCATAAAATATCCACAAGGTTTTATATGGAATATATGTACATAGTTAATAAATGGGATATATCCTCTGATACAAACTCGGATTCACTACATATGTTGGATACAGTGGTTATCATGACATAATAATTGAATCTCATTCCTGTTAAAACACAAAAACACCTAGTTTATGCTCATCTATAATACATATTACTTTTATTAGTGGGATATATGAGGCATCATGTGAGAATCAATGTGGACTATTTCATCTCAATCAAATAACATCAACATTAGAATCTAATTGATTTGGTTCTTGAGTGGGAACATACTATCCCTCAAGTGGAATATAAAATATAATATCATATATATGTCACCAATCAATGAAAAAACACACAATTTTGTAGCATGGTAAACTGAATGTATAAATATTGTATCCTCCTCAAAATCAGAAATTGGGAATGTGTTTATTCCCTCAACTTGTTTCAAACCCATAATCATAAAAATACGCTAACACAATTACATTATTTTTTTATTAAAAACCTATATAAAATCTAAATTTTGATAAATATTACACATTATGATTACTAGCAATTTACCGAAAATATTGGATTATTACATTTTATATTCCAAACATTTTAAATATGTATTAAAAATAAATTTAATATATTTAACAATGTGAGTCTAATAGAGTAAATATTTAAATACCCACCCACTATAGTCTTGAAAAATTTACACAGATGAATTAGGAGGTATCAATAGTTATTCTCCACCACTAGAGTTCTCAAATGATATACATCTAGAGAAATTGTTATAGAAAAATCATATATATTATCACATTAATTACTAAATAATTATATTAAAAATAGATGTAATTATTTATCATCAATAATCATATTGATACTAACCATTATAATTACTAATACTAAATAACAAAATATTATCTAATCAAAATAATATTACATTAAATTATTATTAGTCACTATCAATCATTAAATATTAACTATTATTATAAATATTTTTAAAAAACATATTACTGAGTAATTAAATATTATTATTAATAAATATTAGATTATATTTAATTAACTATAAAATATAATAATTATTAATCATTTATAATAAACATGAAAAAAATACTTCAAA
The DNA here is from genome assembly GCA_963277665.1 of Viscum album. NCBI lineage: Eukaryota > Viridiplantae > Streptophyta > Magnoliopsida > Santalales > Viscaceae > Viscum > Viscum album. Next base: position 1,635,267,641 of record OY728133.1, on the reverse strand, counting down.
ATGATCATTTTGATTTATTTAAATTAAAATATCTTAAAATGTTTTCAGTTTTAATTAACAGCCTCTAATGTTATTAATCATATTTAGTCTATTGGAGAAAACACCATACATCCTACTAATCGTTTATGAGAACAAAATACAACGTGGATAAGGAAAATTTTCAATTGATTCCCCACTACTTACAGTTATAACATTTAATAAATATTAATAAATTATAATTTAAAATAATAATTGATATTGTTCATTTAGTAACTAAATAATTAAATATATAATACATTTATTTATTAATTATAAGTTAAAATAATTATTATTAATCATTATTATTCCTAATACTTGTTGATTATTTAACTACTAGTTATAATATTACTAAATTATATTATTTTAAGTGAAAAATTATTGTTAAATATTAACAGTTATTATTACTAAAAGTAAAAATATTCTTAATAACTAAGTAACTATTATTTTTACAAATATTAACTGTCTTATATCTAAATAATTAATTAATATTATTTAAAATTATTAAATTTAAAAAATTAAATTGTTATTTTTATTTCAAATTAATATTATATTATCCATGAAAAATATATTTAAATGAATGATAGAAATTTATTCATAGAAAAAAAATCTATCCCCAATGATTCATAAGAAACAACATTCCAACATGATAGATAATTAGAGGGAAATTTTTTTAAAAAGATATGGAGGCGGTTTGGTTTAACGGGGTTATTTATGATGTTATTTTCAGCCCCCCCCCCCAAGGATTTCATATTTTATTTATTGAAACACATTAGTGGGGGTAATATATTTTTCCTCTGAATGAAAATGCATTTACCCCTTTGATTAATTTCCCATTTCACTGATCATAAAGATGTTATTTATTCCTTAAATTTATTTTAGATGAAATGATACGTTCTGGAGCTATAGATTTCGTTGAAAAACATATTAAAAAATATAAAACCTAAACTGATTTCAATTATATTTTCCCAAAACCAATAAAAACTATTTTCACGAGGAATGATATATGAAAAAGGTAAATCTATGTGAGAAAGTAGGAGTATATTTTCCATGAGAATATGTATCTACAATTTTGACACCCCATTTTATGAATGAATGAATAATGTACATGAAACATATATAGTATACATTGACCATAGAATATAATACATGTGATGACGATGAGATATATAAATCATACATGGATACTGTTCTAAACAAAAACAATGGTGAAATGAATTATAAAAAGTTAAATGATATCATAAAGAAGAGTTGATAATTTATGAAAAGTTACAAAGGTTATGTAATGATTGAGTTAATTCATTTTCATGATGTCAGTGAAATGATAATGAAATATGTAACTATTTTTTTAAGAAACATGACAATAGTGAATATGTATTTTTATAATGCATTACATTAAATAAATGATGAACATGTCATGTAAGATATAGATAGAAGTATGTATTTTGTTGCCTGTGTGAAAATAGGTAATCATATTTATCTTTTAATAGATGTTTCTGAATGAATGTTTCAAAAATCAATGTTGATATGTACTATTTTGTAAATAGACAGGGTTTAATAAATTAAATGTGTTCATATCTATGAAATTTTGATGGTATAATTATTTAGGGAAGAATTCCTATCATTTAATGATTTAATAATTAATATAATGTCTTCTCTTAAATGATAATGCATGTCCTAGTATTATCCCCAAATAGTAAGAATTATTTTTGATGTTTGAGGGAAAAGATAGACTCAACACTCATTCATAACGTGTTGATTTCATATATGTTATTGAATTATATATGAATAATGTTGTAGTTTATTGGGTGTCTATGTAAAAATAGAAATTCAACTAGTTCATTATTACCATGATGAATAATTAGAGACCCTTAAGTTTGTAAAATATCATTATCCTTAATCACTTTTTTGTGTGGATGTGCAAAAATTGGAATGTCCAAAGGGTGAGGATTTATTGAAACCTATTTCTTATAAATATTTTGTGTCTGTCATAGAGTGACCACAAAAAAACACCGTATCCAAAAAACTTGCTAGTCTTAGTGGGTATTTAATGATCAAGACATCATCAATGATTTCTCCAAATACGTACACTATTTTGGTGAACTATTGAAATATTTTTGTTCTATTGGATTCTTTAATTTCCTTTATATTTTGGTTTATTTTAATTGTTACAGCATCATGATTTATATTTTAATAATAGTTCTTTCCAAAATAGTAAAATACATTAAAATATGAAAAATAAATATTTAACATTGATTTATACAATTATTAACTACCCTCTATGTTTTTCTTGGGTTACATCAACTGTTATTTTTTAAAAAGTAACTGAATTGTTGTCCATCATTAACTTTTGTTTGAGAAAGTCATAAAAAATACATATCCCATTATATGTTTCAATCATCATGAATGATAAGGATGATTGGTCAATATAAGAATTTAGAAAAATATGTTGTTTAAATAGAATCATAAAGTAATGGGGCTCTTTAAAAATTATATATTAAAAAAAATTAAAAAAAATATTAGAGATTTATTGAATCAATTATATAAGTATTGTGAGAAAATCATAACATAGAATTCCCAACATGAATTGAAAACCAGAATGAAAATAATCAAAATAATAATTGAATCAAATATTAGGAAAATTATCTAAGGAGATCAATGGTATATGTTCTTATGTGGAATAAAAAAATAAAAATATTATTTCTCTTAATGAATAATTAGCTACATTTAAATGGTGGTCATATGAGGATACCTCATAAGCTTTCATATTTGTGAGAAATTGTTTTCAGGTTTTAATTATGAAGATTAGGAAAATTAATAAACTATGGATTCTTATTAAGAAGAACTATTTTTTGTTTAAATGTGGGGTAGTGATGAATGTCATAAAAATGGATTGAAAATTTAGAATATATAATGATAGAATATTGGTATTATGTTAGAATTATCTCAATAACTATCATGAATATTGATGGTTTAGTGTAATGACCCTCCAATTCATATTGGGTAGATAGTACCATGTGTCGTTACTAGGCCTTATGAGACATCCACAAGGCGCTAGTGGCTGGATATTAATGCCGAAGGGTTTCATGTAAAAGTGGGGGACGATGTACCCATTAAGAAATAAAACCATAAACCAACTATAAAAAAACATTCACTATATGATGCCTGAACATACCAAAGACCAATAAATAACTTCATTTATATCAAACTGCATCCAAGTACACAACAGTGGAAGACCAGACTAAGTATAAAAGTATATATCTGATGAACAAATCAAGACTCTCAAAAGACACTAAAATTCTATGCTTGAAATGCTCCAATCTCCCCTACATCTCCCAATCATCACCACAATCAACTAGAAATTTGATGCTTTACCTTTACTTGTGTCCCAGAATATGACATCTTCAAAATCACGAACATGCCAATGCATGGGTGATTATAAAACATAGTAGGTTTCTCCAATGACATCTCTACTCACGCCACTAGTATAGAAGTGTTAGCAACATTTATTTAAAAACATTTTATATAAAACATTTTCTCAAAATCAGTTTTTAACTAAATATAAACAAGTTTCCAAGAACCATCCTTATCAAATGCCATTCCAAGAGAAATTGAAACCTATTTTCAAGAACGTTATTTTTCCCGAAAAATAACCAAACAATCTTAAGAACCATTTCACAAACATTCCATTTTGGCATACCAACCATTTCCCTACCCATGCTACCAACCATGCATTGTTTGTTATTAAAGATTGATACTCATGAGCAGTCTCTTGTCGATCTACCAAGTCGTCTAAAGGTAATTGTTTCCCATATTCCATTACACCTTTAGCACTGAAAACAAGGTAATATTTCAACCATGCCTCATACATATAGTTACCATTGTGCTCGTAAAAGTTTGGTATAGAGAACAGGGTCATATTTCAACCATGCCTAGTACATGAGAAATGAACACACACAACATATTCCCAACAGTCATGCCAAAATACCCATTCAATAAAAACAACTTTTAATCTCAAACCATTTCCATCAAATCCATTTCAATTACAAACCATACCAATAAAACTCCATTTTTATTGAGATCCAAATCCATCAAAGTCATATCAATCTCAAACCATTTCAATTCCAAACCATTTCAATAAAAATTCCTTTTTTTGAAAACCAAATCCATCAAAGTCATTTCAATCTCAAACCATTTCAATTCCAAACAATTTCTATAAAACACCCTTCTTATTGAAAACCAAATCCATCAAAGTCATTTAACTATCATACCATTTTAATAAAATTACCTTTTTATTGTAAACCCATTATTCATAAAACAATTTACAATTTTGGAAATCATAATTTAAAATCAACATTTTAAATTCATGATGCCAAATCACATTGGACAACAATTCACCATGATTTCAAAATTACATCAAAACCATAAATCATTACTAAAGAAAATTTATTCCATTCATTTCACAATTAAAACCATTTTAATAATCTAACTTGAAACTAAGACAATCAATTATAACAAGAGGAGTCAAGAGAGAATCATCGTATCTTAAAGGTTTTGACGAAAACAACAACGGTCGAAGAACACTAACGAAACCCGGGTTGATTCTCTAAAAACCTCATTTAAATCACTTATGATAGCAAGATAAATACCTAATCACATCATATTTGGCATCCACACACTTATACCTACCCATAACAGGTGTATATCTATGAAATTTAGATAAGAGGAGAAGCAGATCTAAGTAGATCTATGAAACTGATCAAGAACGAAGATGAACGATCACATACATCAATAACCCGGATTTGATTCGCCAAGAGAAGACATTGGATCACCTCAGAATCTATGAGAGAACCCTCTATGACCATAGCAGAAGCAAAATACTATGTCATGGCCACTTATGAGAAAAAACGAGGCACTTTGATGAAAAAACACGTGTGATCCACTTTCATAGGATCTCCTTTAAGTGGTGGCATTATTTGCATGCATGGAAAGAAAAACCATGTGCTAACCATGTGTTAGCCACTACCTCGGTAGACTCTCCATGCATGGTTTGGATAAAGAGTTAGAAAAACTATGCATCTCTCGTGCGGAGGCTACATCTTCCAAGACAAACTACAAACAGTTCTACTGCACAGTTTAGACAAAATGTGTGTCATCCGTGCGACTTCCCCTTTGCCTCAAAACATCATACAACATCATTCGACTCTACCAGTCATCACAATAAACATGAAAACATCTAAAATAAACATGAAAGTGTTATATTATAGAAAAATGGGGTACTACATTATCCCCACCACTATTCATTCCGTCCTCAGAAAGTAGAAAAACATTGCCCAAATGAATGAGTTCCATCCACTACTCTTTCATTTCATTAAGATATTCCCATATATCTTTCTAAATCTGACCATGCAACAATAAATACTATAGCAGACCATTTCTTTTTCCATGCATGACATTCTCATGGCTATCCAAAATCTATATCAGGATGTGTATCAATGAATCATCAGGCTCTAGTTCAATGTCATCCCATCTGATCACATGGTCATGATAATGCTGATACTTTTTCAACTGAACTACATGGAACTTATTATGCACCGAACTAAACTGTTTTGGTAATTCCAACTAATATGCCACCTCTTTAAGATATTCCAGAATTTCAAAATAGACAATGTATTGAAGAAATAACTTTCCCTGCATCCAAAAATGATGATGTCCATGCCTTGTAAAGAACCTCAAGAAGACAAGATCACCCACAAAAAACAAAAATGGTCTTTGACGGTGATCCTCATAAGAATTATGATGACTCTGAGTCAACTCCATACTCATTATAATCAACTGTATATACTCTATTGTTTCTTGGACAAGGATTGGCCCGACTAGTGAATTACCACATATTTCCACCCAGCATTGCTGAGAACAACAAGGGCACCCATACAATGCTTTAAATTGAGTCATGCTTAACAAGGAATGATTTCTACTATTGTATGAGAACTCCACTAAGTGTATATTTAATTACAATGAGCCACTAAAATCTATTACCCAAACCCAAAACATATCATCCAACATTTTTATCATCTGATCGGATTGCCCATCCATCGTGGGATGAAACACCATTCTCATAATCAACACAATTCCAAGGGCTTACTGTAATTATGTCTGGAAACGAGATGTGAAACTCAGATATCTTTCTGAGACTATAGACAATAGTATACCATTATCTTTAACACTTATCAGATATAAATTTTTTATGATCTTAAAATATATGAGTTTCAATAATAGAGATGAAATGGGCCGACATAGTTAGACAATTTACTATCACACAAATGGAATCATGATTACAAGACGTTCATGGAAGACCTATAAAAAAATCCATTTCTATATGATCCAATTTCCACACTGATACGAACTCGTCCACCATAATTTTCTTGTTTCTCCACCAAAACTGCACCTTAAACGCCGTATACATCTTTTGTGTACCTGGATGTACATCCCATATTGATTGGTGGTAAGCATGAAAGAGTTGTACCTGAAAAACCATAGGTACAAACAACTGATCTCAGAAACACAAAACTAAACCCCCATCACATTTCCAGCCCTCAATGGTCTCCCCACCATTGAGTTCTGAATGTACACCCAGACATTCTGCATCATATTTTTGTGATTCATTGATCATATTCACTAAATAAGTAACATGTGTAGTTGAATGGAAAATAACAACATCACCTAAGTCTACACATTCAACCTGCATGTCGGCTATGACTGACATCATTTTCCATTCATTTGATGCTTCTATCACCAACTAAGTATATGAATTTCTTTTCAATGCATCTTCCAATGAATTTATTTTGTTTGGGTGTGTACATCAAGTCATTGTCAAACATTTGGAGATACTCCATCCATCTCCTTTGCCTCAGATTCAAATCTCGCGGTGAGAAATTGTCTTTCAAGCATTTGTGATCAGTAAACACAGTAAATTTATCACCAAAGAGATAATGTCTCCTTGTTTTTAAAGAATGTACGACTACAACTAGCTCTAAATCATGTGTTTGGTAATTCTTATCATGCACCCTTAAATACCTTAAGCTATAAGAAATCACATGATCTCGTTACATGAGAACACAACCCAACCCTGATCCTAAAGCATTACAATACTCCACATACCAATGTCCTGATTCTGGCAAGATCATGATAGGTGTCATTGTAGGCAGAACTCTTTGTTCTTGGAAAGACTTCTGACATTCTTTTGTCCATTGGAATGGAGTATTCTTCTTTTTCATAGCTTTCAATGGTTATGATAGTCATGAGAAATCATGCACAAACTGTTGGTAGTAACCAGCAATACCAAGAAAACATCAAATCTTGAACACATTCTTGAGTGGTTGGAAAGATATAATAGCTTCAATCATTTCAGAATCAACAAAAACTTCTTTCTTAGAAATTACATGGCCATGGAAACATACTTCATGTATCCAAAAATCAAACTTTGTAAATTTGGGAAACAAACGATGATATCTCAAGATTTATTACACAGTTTCCAAGTGCACCTCATGATCAACACTTGTTTTTGAGTTGACCAAAATATAACACATAAACCCCACCACAAAATAATTTGGATATCGCGAGAATATCCAATTAATCAAATCCATGAAGACTACTGGTGCATTCGTTAGACTGGAATTCATTACTACATAATCGTAGTGGCCATATGTACTTTTGAAAGATGCCTTTTGAATATCCCCCTTCCGAACTGGCAATTGGTGATATCAGGATCGCATGTCAATCATGGAGAACAACTGAGATCCCCTTAATTGATCGAATAGAACATCAATGTGTGGAAGTGGATATCTATTCATTATCAAAACTTGGTTAAGCTTATGATAATCAACACACAGCTTAAGAGTTCCATCTGCCTTCATCACAAACAACATTGGTGCTACCCATGGAGAAGTACATGCTCTAATGAAACCCTTGATTTCAAACTCCTCTAACTACACATTAAATTCCAGTAACTCTGTTGGTGTGAGCCTATAGGATGGATGTGAAATAGTACTGGTCCCTAGAAAGAGATCAATCGTAAACTCTACTTCCCGTAGTGGTTGTCACCCAATGAATTTATTGGAAAATACATCTTGAAATTGATCCATAATAGCTGGAAAACTATTTTTCACAATTTAATCCATTGATGCAAATGTCAACGCTACGATTTGGTAAGAGATCATTTCTACCATTAGTGCCAACAAGCTATTTGCATGTTTCTTTACCTTCCTCTCTCCTCTGAAAAGATGGTCGATGCCATCCTCAGTCGTGAAACTAACCATTCTTCTATAATAGTCGATTTGAACCTTATACATTTTCAAGAAATCCATACACAGGATTACGTCATAGACATCCATGTCCAACATCGATATGACCCATTTTATCTCAGCTCCATCAATAGTTATAGCATAGGATCTACACACAATGGTGTGAGGTTCTCTTTCACAATAAGGGGTTTGCAGTTTAAAAATAGAAGGCATCATTTCCACTTTTACTGATAGAATGTCAATCACACGTGAAGAAACGAAAGAATTTGATGCTCCAGTATCAAAAAACACTTGCACAAGAGTAGAATTCAATATAATCGTACCTCCCACTATAGATTGTTCATCCTGATCAATGAACATCATCTACTCGCCTCCATACAACTGCTTCGTCACTGCTCTATTCTCCTTATTGACATTCTGATATTGTCCTAGTTGAGGAGTCATGTTATTTTGAGAATCACTATACATAGCTCTGTTATGTTGACAAGACTGATTCTGTTTTCCTCATCCTATCGAAGAATACGATTCTTTCGACACCTAAGAAGTGTCATGTGCACCCGACCATGGAGCATTCCTACTATAACGCAGTGTTGAGTCAATAAGGTTTTCCTTATGAATTTTCCATTCCTTCTTGCTCAGAAAATCACATGTTTTTAAAATCACAAACACCTATACTTAAGAAAATCCACATTTTCTTACTCTAAGTAAAATTTCCTTCATTAAAGAAATTTTCCATAACCAAAATTTTCTTATACAGACCATATTTTTCATAAGCATGAAAATTAGATTCATATCTTAAAACTCGAAATCACATAATACTTAGATATGAAGCATTCTATCTAGGATCCAAATTCTGGATGTGAACCGTAATGAAGTTCCAATTCGAATTCTGGATGTGAACTGTAATGATGTTTCATCATGAATTCTGGATATGAACTCTCATATAGTTCAACTCTGAATTCTGGACTCTGAACATTTAATGAGTTTGACTCCAAAATTTTATCAGTTCGACTACGAACTTTTACTATTATTGACTCTGAACGTTTATTAGTTCAACTCCGAACATTTATTAGTTTGACTCCAAACATTTAATGAGCTTGAATCCGAACATTTAATGAGTTCGACTCCAAAATTTTATCAGTTCGACTCTGAACTTTTACTAAGTTCGAATTCGAACATTTATTAATTCGACTCTGATCTTTTATAAGTTCGACTCCAAATGTTTAATGAGTTCGACTCCGAACATTTATCAGTTCAACTCTGAACTTTTACTATGTTTGACTCAGAACGTTTATCAGTTTTACACCGTACTTTTAATAAGATCGACTCTGAACATATACTAGTTCGACTCCGAACGTCTACATTTTTGACTCCAAAATCTGAAAGTTCAGACTTTGAATTCTGGAGAAACCATACTCCAAATTTCATTAGAAATTTAGACTCCGAACTTCTACAGAATTCAAGTTCCGAATTCCTAAAAAACAGAATTCGAATATATCTTTAATATACATTCCGAATTCCATTTTTGTTAGACTATGAATTCTATTTTTCTTACACTCCAGACAATTATTTAACTACATTAAAAATTCTTGTTTTTCTTATACTAGAACTTGTTACAAAATGATGTCATGCATTTAGTTACAAAGGTTTTTTTATATAACGATTTCATCCATTCTATTACTAAACTAACCGTTGGTTCATTTCCAAGTGTAAAGGTCCTTCTGAATTTCAAGGAAAATATGACCGTTGGAGGAAAGAGATGACTGTTCCAACTTCACCTATAAATAAGAGCTCATTTGAAAATATCTACACGACATGATCCAACTATGACAAACCTAAATGTTGATGAGGTTATTCGAGAGAGAGATTCTCTTATTATCTCTCCAGCTTCATGCGACTCTGATTGTTGGTGATTACATTTGAGGGATTCCGGGGATACGAAGACAGCGATGTGCCGACTACCTTAATGTTTGAGGGCTTCTAGGGATATGAAGACAGAGTTTCCAACTACCTTAAGGTTGAGGGATTGCGGGGATAGCAAGACAGAGACTCTGATATTCTTATCAAGGGCTTACCCCGGTGTGGGTAAGACACACTTTCTTGGATGTATATACCAAGGGATAAGATTATCCAAGTTTGTTGGATACCCTTCTATTTGGGTTAAAAGATCTATATCTTGTTACTTTTTTTACATGTTTATCTGCTGCATTGTATATTGTAAGGAAAGTATAAACTTCTTATATTTTATTACATTTGTACATTAATAAATTTATAATCTATTCACATTAAGGTAGAATAACATATTGTAAACATTCGTTAAGTTTCAATTTCAAGATCCATATTTCCCGAACAAGTTTTTGGGTGTTGTGAATTTACTTTAGTTTAAATTTTTTAAACATAGCCTTTTCCTTGTCTATGAAAATTTTTTAATGTGTACAATTCACCCTCGCCCCCCACCCTCTTGTATTTTGAGCATTTAAATCATATTTCGATCATACAATTGTTATCAATGGTTGGAAAACTCATACTCTATACAAATCTAAAAATTGGTATCAGAGCAGGTCTCTAAATTAATTATACTCACATTTATGTTTTTCGTGCTCACTTTTTCATGGCTATAATTTTCCTTACTTAGGAAGATAAGTTCCATTCCAAACATTTTCCATTCTGGATTTTCCTTTTCCGAAATTTATCATTCTGAACATTTCTATTCCCAACTGTTTTATTCAAAACTGATCGGTTCCGAATTTCTCATTCGGAACATTGTCATTCCAAACTTTTTGATTACAAATTTTACCTACTAACAAGTTTTGTAACCCAAGTTTTCTTAAAGAATGGAAGGAATAAACATTGGATCGATTGAAAACTTGAACACTAAAAGACAACAAATTTTTTATGGCAACAATTATGAATATTGGAGAGATCGAATGGAGACATTCTTTATCAATACTGTGGTTGATAATTACATTATGTTTACCAGAGGGTATAAAATTCATGAAAAAGAGGTTATCACTTTTACAAATCATGAAAAGCATGAATACCAACTAAACTATAAGGTACACAATATTGTACTCTACTCAATGACTAGAAATATATACAGCCAAACTTCTTCATGTGAAACAACTAATTGTATCTAGAAAAAGATAGAAGTTAAACAATTTGGAACTTCTAAAGTGATTGAAACAAGGAGAGCTATGCTTAGAGTAGAATACCATGGATTCAATTTTCAATATGGGAAACCAGTCTCCAAAGTCCGTCAAAAGTTTATGACTATAGTAAACAGTAATTCTTCTATAAGAGAAAAAGGGCTAGATTATAATGACCCATACTTTACATACATTTTTATTACTTCATAATTGAAGCATACTTAGTACAACATATAACAAAACCACAAAAGGACCGTATAGGTATAGTGTCTTTAGAAACTCGGAAACATAAACAACTGGTTCATAAATCTACTATGATGTCTCCCATTTATTTCATCATATCTATAGTCCATTTTTGCATATCCTACATAATATCTTTCTTCATGACCTGGTGAAATAAAACATAAAAAGAGGTGAGCTCAAATGCTAAGTAAGGGTAAATAATGGTAATATCAGTCATATAATAACCTTTTGAAAATCTTTAACCTGCAAAAGAGATCATAATATCATAACATGGGATAAATCATAAAAGTAAAATGAAATCCAAATAATCATAACATAAAATTTGAATCTTTGTGGTATGCACACATAATCATGGAGAATCATTTTTTGTTAGTCATGACTCATTGCCAAGACTATCGTAGCAGACAAAGTCCATTTCTGAACCGAGTTCACTCCTCGTTTCAGTCCTGTATCACTGAACCGGTTTAACCTGCCATTCTATCCATGACTATCTCATGAGATATAAATATTTACTCAATGAATTGGAGGGATATATAGGTCCCACCCATCTTATAATGAATCCTTTCTTATGTGTGCCACAAAATCATAAATCATACATCATCACATAACCCATGTAATAAAAATGGGACTCTTTAACATCATGACTTCATAAAACTACATGAAAAAATACGTATAAGATAAAGGAATTCATAAAAATAATTCTATAAAAACATGATCAAATCAATGTAAAAATAGAGATAGAAACAGAACCGTATATTGTCTTATATTGGAATAAATTTTGATAAAACATATGAACTCCATTCTTGAGGAAAATATCCTTCCTACATCAAAAACATTTTTCCTTTCTTAACATGTCATATAATTTTAAACCAAATGAAGTGAATTAAAAATAAACTTTAAAACATGTAGGGGAAGCTTTATTTAAATAATATTCTATGAATCCATTCATGCTGTATAAATTTAAAAAAACATTGTTCTCGTACTTCGGTTGGAAAAGTCAAAAAGTTCATCGTACAAAATATTCCTTTCATATCGTTTAATAAAAACATACCGAAGGGTAAAATTGGATTTAAAAAATTGTAGGAGGATATGAATAATATTACATATTGACGTAACATGTATTTGGATGATAAATTACACCCCAGTAAATACCAAATTATGAACAATTTCGGATAAAAATGAGATTGTGAGATTTTCCCTTACCTTAGGTCCGATTTGATTCGAACATGTCTGAACCTCTTGTATGATGATTTAAATAATGTTATTGACTTATTCCAGAATCATACTCATTGTTATGATATCATATATGGTCATATTCTTAGCTTCTTATTAGTAATTTTTCATTGTTACTTGTTATTCGTGTCTTTATTGCTTTTTTTTCTTATGCGTGTTTTGGTGAATAAATTCTTATTTTTCTTTTTAGGTTATAGGTACCACTTATCCAGAATGGTATTAGTGTAATATATTTAATATTTATTCATTCAATTCATTTATATAATTACTATGTAATTAATATCATGTAGAACGAGTCGTATTACATCGTGGAGACGGTAGGCCGTACGTACGCACGAGAGATGATATCGTTCCCATGATCATGGAATTTTATTGAAGTGTATTTATACTATTTCATAATCAATATCACTTTATAATAATCATATATAGTTACCCATTTCACGATTATACCCATCCAAGTATGGTGGTGGTGGAAAATAGATTACACCACGGCGCAGAGACAGTATTTCGTACGTACGCAGACATGGTGATTTCATTTTTCCGTAGGATTGATAGAAGTTGATTTAGGGTTGTTTAATATTTATAATAACATATCATTATATAAGTAATACTGATGATATTAATTTATCATAAAACAACTAAAGAAGAAAATGTTGAAGAAGAAAGAAATTGAAAAGGATCTGTAATGGATATTACATCTTCTTTGAAACGCCTCTTCTTAACCTCCTCTTAGGAAACTATAGATTGTCATTGAAGAAGACCAAGACCTCTTGGATGATTCTAGGTAAGTGTAGAAGATATTTTGGCTGGGGTTGGATGAGATTGAATGCTCAAATTGGTGTGAGGAGGAGAGGGAGGAGGTTCCCTTTTATAAGGGAGGAGAGGGGCACTTTAAGAAAATCTAAAAATATTATTTTATATTAAAGTCACATTCGGTTTATAATGGCTTCAAAGGGTCTTATTTCAAATATAAAGTGGGGATGGGTCAAGATCCTCTCATACAATAGGGTTTAGACATGTTTAGGTTATTATTTTATCCTTATCAATTAGAATTAACTCTAAGTTAAATAATATAACTTTAACTGTGTCTTTTAATTTTCTTACACTATATGGATAATAAACATACTATTACATGCCAAAAGAACCCCAAGTGGTTAATTATTAATATATATATCCTTATCTAAGTCATTTGGGCGATCCTTATATTTTTAGGAATAAAAAAACAATTAATAATATAATATTTGTTTTAAAAACTATTTTATGTCAATTTTGACACTATTTGGTACATGATTTTTATGAAAATTATAACCGAATGATAAGTTCGAACCAAGTTAATTAAATCAACACTAACATGTCATATTAACGAATAAAATAAGTTTATTTCATAAAAAGTCCCAAATTACTTTTATTTGGGCATTTATAACATCAATTATGTTAATATTTTCTTAATAAGATAATTACTGCATCATCATTGTATCATAAATAAATTTAATTATTTAAAGTCTAAAAATTATAAATGAGATAACATTATGTAGGACATTATTTTAGGTTTCTAATTAATTTTTATAATCTAATTTATCTTATGTATAACACAATATTAATATGTTTTAGTTATAAAACATTGATTTTAAACTATTTTAACTCTTCTTTAAATAAAATAATATTAAATGTCCTAATCTAATCCATGTGAACCTAAATGGTCATATTATATTCATAAGGATGTTTTTGGTCGAAATAAACTTATCCAATAGAATTGGGACATGTGTTAGGGTAATAGTAACAACATTTTTACCCATAATTACCATATTTACTATTAACCGCGGTAAATAAAAAAATTACTATTCACCAAAAATTATTTTCATCTCATTAAACCACATTTTACTTACTGATATCAACCGTGTCTCTTGGATTTTTGAAATTCCTTTCACAGAAGCGGTAAAATTATGTTTTATGCAAAATTCAGTTTTTCTAACTACCACTTAGTGGTTTCACTATTCATCAAAAATTGAATGTTTTCAGAAAATACCAAAATTTCACCATAGGTTAATTTTGATATTCTGATTCCAAAAATGAAGTCCATTTTTAAAGATAAAATTTATAAAATTTCAAAAAGTGGTTATTACTATTCATAACCGCTATTTTATATAGCATATCGTTGTTTAGAAAAATTCGGTATTGCATACAACGCAAACTATCGATGAAAGTCGTGATTGCGTGTAAAGCAATCCAAGCAACTATTGTTTGTAGTGAAATATTCCTTTGATGATGTATATAACATAAAAATAAAATATTTCTCATAAAAATCTCGGGTGTTACATAGATGATGAAGCCTTTGTTTATAAAATCATGGATATCGTGCCCAATGAGTGGTAATCAAAATGAACAGCTATTGATGAGAACAAAAAGGTAACTCAAATTACATTGGATGAACTCTTTGGAACACTCCTCCAACATGATGCAAGGATGAAGAGAGATGCTGACAACATCAAGAAGAAAAATGGAAATGGCACTGTGCTTTTACTATAACAGCAAATCATATGAAAGAAAAAACTTTTAAGAGAGTTACCAGATCCATGTCTCTGAGATTTGGTATTCAGTCTGAATCTAGTTATAGTGAAGTAACAGAAAATGAGTTAGCAAATATTTATTGAAGGATGAACAAGATAGCTGGATAAAGAAATTTCCAATCCAAGTATAAGAAAATGTAAAGGAAAGATAGGAAAGACTCAAAGGTTACATGATATGAATGTAAGAGAGTTGGACACATACAACCTGATTGCCCTATGATTAAGAAGAATTTTGATGATGATTTGGATGAGTCCAAAAGATTTCAAACCAAAGTACAAAATGCCATTGAAACTGAGGACATCAAAATAAAGAACCTTCAAGTGCAGCTGATCATTGAGCAATGTTCTCGTACTCAGGAAGTCAGGGATATGAACGGGATTCTCAATTCCCTAGCTCAAGTTGCTAAAAGGGACAGAGATATCTGGATCAAGATTGAAGAAATGATGGCCAAGCAAGATGAAGATGTGAAAGCTCAGGCAGAAGTGTTGAAAGCCCATGAAGAGATATTATCAGCTTTATAGAGGAAAGTTGAGGAAGATCAGAATGATCTAAAGAAGCTGAAAACCATCCTGAAGAATCTTATCCCAATGGAAAAGGAGGACATGTAGAACCCAATCTAATCTTTTGTTGTGTTTCCTTGATAAAAATTTTCCCAACATTAATAAATTTTTTCCTGGTTATACATTGTATTGCTTTTATGCTTTACTAATCTTTCAGATACTTTATTACTTTTCCATTCCCACAAATTCGTTTTGAAAATCCCATATGGGGAGAAGGAAAAAGAATTACACTCTAGGGAGAAGGAATTCTCTAGGGAGAAGGAAAAAAGAAATATTCCTAAGTAAAAATATCCTCGAAGTAAGGGGCAGTATATCATTTCGAACTTTTTCATACCCATGGTAATGAAAACCCATTCTGGAAGTCAAGAATACAATCCTTAGAGGTTCAATGACTAAGGGGGATTTATATGTATTCATTTCCATTAATGAACAAAGGGGGGGATACGTTTTTAATTTCAATGACTAATGAAAATTTTCAAAACCCTTATATTCTTTTTCGTAAGGTTGTTTGTGCTTTCCAAAAAGGGGGAGATTGTTGAGTCAATAAAGATTTCCTTATGAATTTTTCATTCCTTCTTGTTTTGAAAACCACTTTTTTTGAAAATCACAAACACCTATACTTAAGAAAATCCATATTTTCCTACTCTAAAGAATATTTCCTTTTTTAAGGAAATTTACCCTAACCAATATTTCCTTATACATAACATATTTTTCTTAAGCATGAAAATCAGAATCAAATCATAAAACTCAGAATCACATAATACATTGATATGAAGCATTTTTTCTAGAATCTAAATTCTGGATGTGAACCATAATGAAGCTCCACTCCGAATTCTAGATGTGAACTGTAATGAAGTTCCATTCCGAATTCTGGAAATGAACACTAATATAGTTCAACTCCGAATTCTGGACTTCGAACATTTAATGAGTTTGACACTGAACTTTTATCAGTTCAACTCTGAACATTTACTATGTTTGACTAAAATCATTTATTAGCTTGACTTAGAACATTTATTAGTTCGACTCCAAACTTTTATTGAGTTCGACTCCGATCTTTTAATGATTTCGCCTGCAAAATTTTATAAGTACGACTCCAATCTTTTTCTATGTTCAACTCCGAACATTTATTAGTTCACTCAGAACATTTATTAGTTCAACTCAAAACTTTTAATGAGTTCAACTCCGAACATTTAATGAGTTCTACTCCGAACATTTATTAGTTCGACACCAAAATATTACTATGTTCGACTCCGAGAGTTTATCAGTTTGACTATGAACTTTAAATAAGTTCGACTTAGAACATTTACTAGTTCGACTCCAAAATTCTAAAAGTTTCACTCTGAAATCTGAATGCTCAGACTATAAATTCAAGAGAAACCAAACTCTAAATTTCCTTAGAAATTCAGACTCTGAACACCTACAGAATTCAGGTTCCAAATTCCAACTAAAACAGAATCTGAATATATCATTAGTATACATTCCGAATTCAATTTTAGTTAGACTCCGAATTCTATTTTTTTTACACTCCGAACATTTATTTAGATATATTTTTAATTATAGTTTTGCTTACAGTAGTTCAGAAAACGTTATTCGCGTCGGTTTTTAGCCGACGATAATACGGACGACGTTATAAATAACGTTTTATACGTCGGTTATTTAAAACCCGATGTAAAAAACCTAAGATCGTGGTGTTTATCACGTCGGTTAATTAATAACTAAATTGAAAAATGGGGTGGTGGGGGTTTAACATGGTGGTTATATAATAATAGCCATGATAAACTGGGGAGGTTTATGACATCGGTTATCATATAACCTATGTGATAATCACGTGCAGGGGGGTTTATCACATCGGATATTCAATAAACAATGTGATAAAACCCTGGGAAATTGTTTATCAAGTCGGTTAT
The DNA here is from genome assembly GCA_963277665.1 of Viscum album. Taxonomy (NCBI): domain Eukaryota; kingdom Viridiplantae; phylum Streptophyta; class Magnoliopsida; order Santalales; family Viscaceae; genus Viscum; species Viscum album. The sequence goes on along the minus strand of OY728133.1, from coordinate 1,635,249,666 downwards.
TATATAACCGACGTCATAAAGAATTCAGGCAGGGTTTTTCAACGTCGTTTATGTAAGAACCGACGTGATAAATGGCTTGGGAAATGGTTTATCAAGTCGGTTATGTGATAACCGATGTGATACACCATTTCCCAGGCCTTTTATCGCGTCGGTTATTAAATAGCCGACTACGAAAAGTACTAGGAAATGGTTTATCATGTCGGTTAATTGATAACTAACGTGATAAACCATTTCCCAGGCCTTTTAACACGTTGGTTCTTAAATAATCGACGTCAAAAAAGGCCTGGGAATTGGATTATCATGTCGATTTTTAAAAAAAGGACATCAAAACCCATTTCCCAAGCCTTTTATCACGTCTGTTGTTTAAGAACTGACGTGATAAACCATGTGGCAGGTGTTTATCATGTTTGTTTTAAAAACAACTGACGTGATAAAACCCTTCCAATTTATTTATCACGCCGGTTGTTAAAAAACCGACGTGAAAGACAAATTTTTTTAAACAAATAAATGCAGTCCTCTGCTCTCCCCCAGATGCAACCATAAACCAAAACAGAAACCAAATAAGCAGAAGCTACCAGCGCTCCCCCAAGCCCCCACTAAACCCCGCCCTCATCTATACCCCCCCCCCCCACAAACATTGTCAGCCGTCCCCACCCCATTGGATCCCCCACCACATCCCTCGCCCCCGACCCCTTGAACAGCCCCAAACACCCCTAGACAGCCCCAAACACCCCCGAGACAACCCCCCCCCCCCCCCACCCTCATTTATACCCTCAACACCACTAGAAAGCCTTCCCAGACCCCTGGAACCCCCCGACCGCTTAGACAGCCCCAAACACCCATGCACATCCCCAAACACCCCGAGACAATCCACCACCCTCATTTACACCCCCACACCACCGGACAGCCCTCCCATATCCATGGACACCTTCCAAGCCCACTGAACACCCCCACCCTCATCTATACCCCCCCAGACCCTAGCCAGCCCTCCCCCACCCCATTGGAGACCCCACCACACCCCTGGACTGCCCCCTGACCCCTTGGATATCCCCAAACACCCATGGACTGCCCCAAACACCCCAGGACAACCCCCCCCTCCCACCCTCATTTATACCCCCCCCCCACAAACACACAACCTGACAGCCCTCCCAAACCCCTGGACACCCCAAGCCTACTAAACACCCACATCCTCATCTATACCCCCCAAACCCTAGCTAGCCCTCCCCCACCCCATTAGAGCCCCTAGCACACCCCTGGACTGCCCCCCGACCCCTTGGACAGCCCCAAACACCCCTGGATAGCCCCAAACACCCCGGGACAACACCCCCACCCTCATTTATACCCCCCACACCACCGGGCAGCCCTCCCCGACCACTGGACACCCCCCAGCCAACTGAACACCCCCACCATCATCTATACCCCCCCAACCCTGGCCAGCCCTCCCCCACCCCATTCGACCCCCACAACACCCATGAACTGCCCCCAACCCCTTGGACAGCCCCAAACACCACTAGACAGCCCGAAACACATCGGGACAACCCCCCCTCCTCACCCCCACCCTCTTTTATACCCCCCCCCCCCACAACATCGGACAGCCCTCCCAGACCCCTAGACACCCCCAAGCCCACTGAACACCCCCACCCTCATCTATAACCCCCACCCAACCCTGGACAGCCCTCCCCCGCCACATTGGAGCCCCCACCACACCCATGGACGGCCCTCGTCCCCTTGGATAGCCCCAAACACCGCTAGACAGCCCCGAACACCCCGGGACATCCCCCCCCCCCCCACCCCCACAATCATTCCCCCCCCCCACACCACCAAATAGCCCTCCCAGACCCCTGGACACCCCCCAAGCCCAATGAAAACCCCCACCCTCATTTATACCCCCCCCCCCCCAACAAACCCTGGCCATCCCTCCCCCGCCCCATTAGAGCCCCCACCACACCCCTGGACTGCCCCCCGACCCCTTGGACAGCCCCAAACACCCCTGGACAGCCCCAAACACCCCGGGACAACCCCCCACCCTCATTTATAACCCCCAAACCATCGGACAACCCTCCTAGATACCTGGACACCCCAAGCCCACTGAACACCCCCACCCTCATCTATACCCTCCTCAAACCCCTTTCCATCCCTCCCCCACCCCATTGGAGCCCCCACCACACCCCTGGATTGCCCCCGACCTCTTGGACATCCACAAAACAGCCCTAGACAGCCCCAAACACCCCGAGATAACCCCCCCACTTTCATTTATAACCCCCACACCACCGTACATCACTCCTAGACCCCGGGACACCCCCCAATCCCACTGAACACCCCACCCTCATCTATATCCCCCCCCAAACACTAGCCTGCCCTTCCCCACCCCATTGGAGCCCCCACCACACCCCTGGACTGCCCCCCAACCACATGGATATCCCCAAACATCCTTGAACTTCCCCAAACATCCCGGGACAACCCCCACCCTCATTTATACCTCCACACACAACCGTAAAGCCCTCCCAGACCCCCGGACACCCCACCAATCCCATTGAACACCTCCACCCTCATCTATACCCCCCAACCCTGGCCAGCCCTCTCCTTCCCCATTGGAGCCCCCACCACACCACCGGACAGCCCTCCCCGACCCCCAAACACCCCCACACCCTTGGAACCCCTCCCCCCTAGACCCGAATCCAGACTTGAAAAACCATCATAAGTAGACCAAAACAAGAAGTGGAAAAAAATGAAACATTCACATATATAACATTCAAAACATACATTGTTAAATTAAAAAAAACTAAATCCATCATAAAAAACTACCAAATACACAATTACAATGACAATATTAAAAATTAAATTTTACATTACAAACAACAAAAATTCAATCAAACCTATAAACCAATTTGACCACTCCACTTGTAAGTGTTTGATGACTTCGGCAGTATAGGGTTGAGGGTAATCAAAAAGCTAAAAATGAAAAGGGTAGTATTCAATGTGTATAATGAATAAATCAAATTGAAATATTAATGGAATGTTTAAGAGGAAATCTTACTAGGTCAAAATTCACAACATTCCCAGTTGTTATTATTTCATACATAAATGTTAACATGTAATATCCACATTCTATGATGCCTTGTTGTTCATGAAAATTCTGTTTGAATGAGTGTAAATTCAATATATTATTTTTATGTTATAAATCAAAAAGTACAAATTATAAATGTATATTTACCTTCGCATGTACATATTTGATCTGTGTACTCCTTTTCTTTGTGTTTTTTCGAAAGAGGGCCCATGACCTGTTAGAAAATAATACAAATGGTGTAAATTTAAAATTCATTATAATATAGAATACTATTGAAAAATTGAAATGTAAATTTCCAATATATTCTTAAAACATTCCCACACATCATCATGGACAGAGCATATACAATAAAGTGATTTTCCCTTAGGCAGAAAACTCCTAACATCCAATGATCACTGATAAAAGGAAATTTAATGTTAGTGGTTTTTTATGTTAAAAGATAATTAACTCGTTGAGAGAGATGTGTTTCATACCTCTCACAAAAAGGCATTATCCAACAATGTGTGACTATATTCTTTTCATGTCTTTCAGCAATATAAATCATTCTTTGTTCCTCATCCAATGCACATGCTTCAGGGGAAATCAATTGTTGGTCCATGAATACATATACATCTATCAGCTCATTCCTCTCACAAATTTTATAAAGATACCTAATAAAAAACAAACATAAGTATAAATTTTAAATAAATATAACGCAAGGACACGGTGCTAAGACAAACATGGTAATAATTTGCACCACGTTGATTCAGAACTTATCTCGACTAACAAGCACTATGATATTAGTTTTCATATCCTCATACTTATTTCACGTCCAGAAACATGAGCTTCCATTGGAAACTCATAATGATCCGCCAAAAAATTTGAATATCTTAACAATCTGTCATGACGGCTAGTATCTGCATCTGATGTCATAGCTATTTGTCTTTGTTGTTGTCTATACAGTATTTCATTACCTTTGAAGTATTCTTGTAAAAAAATTGAAAAATATATTAGTTTTCATATGATAAAAAATTAATAAAAAAATAAAATAAAAGATATAACTTCCAATCCTCTATGGTAATCAGTCGAAGATGTTTGGATGGCCAAGTAAAAAATGGATGATACTATGTCCAACTATCGCCACCTCATCTGTAGGTAATGGTATCCAAGCTGATCTATCTATAATATCATGTATAGTGACCCTGATTCTATACCTCTAATTCTTGATGATGAACTGTATCTCCTATACAATATAACATCCCATATTCAAATACATTATTTTGAAGATCATCAACATTCAACTCGTAATAAGTAGGAAGTTTTGGCAGAGGAGTTGGATAAAAAATGGGGTCCGCAGGCAGAGGTGGGGTGTGGGAGCTACTGGGGGAGGTGGAGGATAGATAATGGGGTATGCAGGGAGAGGTGGTGGAGTGGGAGATTCATCCTGAAATTTTCATTGCATGTCTGCAAACATAGACTACACTGACGCTCTAATCTTTTCCTCCATTGTCGCATTAATATTATGGACTTTAGCCTCCATGGATTCTAATTTTTTTTAAACTCCTACAACATTAGAAGTTGAATAACGTGGCAACACTTTTCTTACCGATACACCTGCAAGATATCCTCTTACACGAACAGGTTTTTAGGGCTTTCCCAATGCCACAGATAAAATATCTACCCCCCAGTAGGTGTAAAAGTTACATATGAACTCTGCTCTTCAAGAGAGTCCTGTATTAATTAATTGAACATTTCAGTAATGATTGAAATTATATGACAAAAATAGTTAACTAAAATAAATAAAACAGATATCTTACAATCCTCTCAGCTATGACTCTCAATTCTTCTGAAATATATTTCCCTTTATTCCCTTCTGAGCTCTCTTCCATTTCTTATGTATAGATGGTGGGGATGGAGGGGCCACCTCTCTAGAGCTTGAAGACTCATCTCTTAGTTGCTTAAATTTTTCCTCCATCATTTGTTCTTCCAATAATGCATACCCTCCCTGAGATAAACTATGAGGGTATACATTTTTAGATTGGATCTTTTGATGAGCATTCCTTGTTTGATGTAAATTAAGAATACGAAATCATTAACAAAACAGTAATATTTTCATTTATATAAGAATGATTATAAATATTTACATTTCCCTTACCAAAAATAATTCTTTTCTTATACTTTCAATAAAATTTTTATATGTTTCTTCATCTATAAAAGGATATATACGACACAGATTGTCATGACTCCTATGACCATAAATGAAATTAGATGAAAGGGTTGATTTGAAATCCCACCATCTCCTGGAAGCCAACGATAAGCATTTCTTCCTGACTCCTCAAGTGTCAGGAATATTAAATGTCATCTGATAAAAAAGAGGTTAAACATATTATATATACTAGAAACATTTAATGAATATTCAATCAATAGAAAAAGATCTTACCAAAATGTTCTCCCATAGCTGAGATATTATCACTTTATCCACACTTCTCTAGTCATCATACAGAATTCTTACTGTCCTCTTAGCCTGAGTTGCTACAAAACCCTTAAAATATTTAGTATTTGGACCTCTACGAATATCATCATCATCAAACTCCATGACTATCCTCTGATCCTGTGTATGGGAAAGTGCTAATTTCGGTAAACATGTGCACCCACACTTACCAACCTTTGAACCCTTTGTCATAATAGGTGCATGTGAATGTTCCTCCCAAGATGTATGACCAATATGCTCATCTCCAGAATCATGTGGCTGATCAACTGATTGATCTGTCATTATCCTTCAAATCAAAAAAAACAAACATTAGTTAACAAATATACAAATTCAAATATTGTAATACTACTATAATCATAAAATAGAATAGTGTACTATGTTACGTAATAGTAAACATTGGTAATATGTTAATCATTTAAAAAATGGTAAAGATGGTCAAGATGGTAAACATTGTAATCATGGTAAACACGGTAAACCTGGTAAAAATGGATAAGTAATTGTCACTGAACAAAAATAATAGATATATAATTCATGTAATGGAAAACATGATAAAGTAAACTAAACAAACTTAAAACAATCAAAAACTTATACGTATTTTGTTTTGATAAATGTTTTATTAAATTAAAAACATACAATATCTAACATTATAGGAAAAAACTAAATGTAAACAAGAAATAAACATATGTTATCTGTAATTTTAGGAATGTACAATTGGATTGTTTTCCCAAATTCCTTCGCCGTGATCATTTCTTATGGCACAAACCATGTCTTCAACATGCTCATCATTATGTTCTGTTAATCTTTCCATGGATGTAGGGATCTCACAAAAATCAGCATCTTCATCAAGTTTATCCTCACCAACATATTGTTTTTTCCCTTGTAAAACAACAACCCACTGCGTATATTATTGATCTACTACATTGAAAATTTGTTTTGCATGTGTTTCCATTATAAAATAATTAGCTGTGTCATTCAATCTATTCATATTAACAAGTGGCATTCATAATTCATCGTGTTTGACACAGTTGTTATCGATAAACCATTTACATTTAAAAACAAGAACTTTAATCTTAAAGTAATCAACCTCCCATATGTCTTCAATCACTCCATAATATGCACTTGATGCAGAAATTGGGTGTTTGTCCTTAACACTCGAAAAATGCATTGCATCTGCAAACACCAATACACCACTGTTCTAAACAGCACTTCTGTTGTCCTGAGCTTTCCTATGAAATGTATAGCCATTAATGTCATAACCAGACCATGTTATCACATTTAAACATGGACCAGCCACTATCCATTTTAATGACTCTGATAAATATGATATACCAAGCAAGATCTTTTTAAACCATGATAAATTTTTTTTATTGTGCTCATTTCAAATCCAGATTTCTTTCTTCTTTGGATGATATTGTTTCAACTCATTAGTATGCAATGTGATATACAGTTGAGAATTAGCTATGTTATTCAAGATGTATGATTATAACTTCTTCATCTATTCAGCTGACAATGATTTGACTTTCAATCCACGAATCCCCTTTCCCTCATTATTAACTTGTTTATGGTGAGATAGAGTCAAACCTATGTGTTGAGCCGTAACTAAGTAGCTTGTACAAAACTCTGCTACCTCCTCAGTAATATAATTTTCAATAATGGAGGCTTCAGGTCGAGATGGATTTTTAACATACTCCTTTAATATTTTCATATACCTTTCAAAAAGATATATCCAACGAAGATACACAGGTCCACAATGCTTTATTTCTCAAACTAGATGTATCATTAAATGCATCATTATATCAAAAAAAATATGGAGGAAAATACATTTCCAATTGACAAAGTAAAAAAATTGTATCCTTTTCCATAATGTTCATAGGATTCACATCAACCACCTTGTTACAAATTGAATTGAAAAAATAACACAACATCATTATAGCCTTTCTAACATGGATGGGAAATATTCCACGCAGTGCAACTGGTAGAATTTGTTGCATCATGATGTGACAATGATGTGATTTCACAACTTTCAACTTCAAGTCCTTCAATGAGTCAAAATTTTTCACATTTGAAGAATAACCTTAAGGCACTTTGATATCATGAGGACACTTAAAAAAGCTAATTTTCTCCCTCTTCGATAATGTATGACAATTCGGGGGAAGAAATGTTCGTCTTCCATTAGATGTGGGAGCTTACTCTAAACGTATTCTTATTGATAGTAGATATAACCTCGCATTCAACCCATCTATTATTTTTTCCTTTAATATCTAACAATGTTCCAATCAAACAATCAAAGATATTCTTCTCCATGTGCATGACATCAATATTATGTTTAACTTCATGATACCTCTAATATGATACTCAAAAAATATTGGCCTTTTCTTCCAAATATGTCTATCATTACCAGATTTCTGTGTCTTTCCCTGTGTCACATCCAGGTTTTTCACCCTCTCAAAATACAAATCAGGGGATAAAGGTTTTGGTGCTGTATCAAATTCTTGTGATCCATTTTATGCTTTTTTGACTCTTCTATAATGGTTATCCATAGGCAAAAACATTCGATGGCCCATGCAAACTATTTTTCTCACATGATGCAATTGATAATATGACATCTGTTGTTTGCAAATTTGACAAGATTTATGCCCTTTAACACTATATCCAGATAAATTTCCATATGCTAGGAAGTCATTTATAGTGAATAGATGCACTGCATGTAGTTGAAAATATTCCATTTTATAAGAATCATACACCCTAACTTCATCATCCCATAACAGTTTCAAATCATCAATAAATGGTGACAAGTAAACCTCAATATTATTGCTGAGTTGCTTTGAACCAGATATCATTATACTCAACATGAAATATTTGCGCTTCATACAAACATCAGGAAAGAGGTTGTAAATTACCAATAAAATAGTCCATTACTATGTGTGCTACCGAGGATTAGGTATGGATTCATTCCATCTGTGCAGAACCCTAGTATGAGATTTTAAATTTCATTTCTAAATATAGAATACTACGCATCAATTTTCTTCTATTGTGGACAATCAGCTGGATGACGTATTTCTCCATCACATACCCACTCATCAGCATGCCATGTTAACCTTTCCACATCATGCGAATTAACAAATAAATTTTTGAAAAGATGATGTATAGGAAGATATCAAAATACCATTGAATGGAGCTTTGTAAACTCTACATCATCCTGTGATTTTTCATTCACATTATACCGTGATGTCCCACATTTGGAAACCTCTGTCAGAAATTCATATTCCCTCCTATATATAATGCAGTCATTCGGACAGGCATGTATTTTCTTGTATCCCAATCCCTTTGGGAATAATATTTTTTTGGCCTTATAATGTGAATCTGGAAGATCGTTATCTTTTTGAAGAATGTCTTTCATCAATTGTAGTAGCTCTATAAAACTTCTTTCACTCCATCCATGTTTTGCCTTAAGGTTAATCAATCTTAAAACTACTGAAAAAACCATAAAATCTATACAACTAGGATATAATGGTTTTTCAGCATCACCATATAGACGTGCAAATGTTGGTTCTATCCCAATTTGTTCTACTACAATATTGTGAATAATTTCTTCAATTCCATCAGAGTTACCATCTTGCAAATCATCATCATAAGTGATATTTTTTCCAGTTTCACCATGCCAAATCCAAGGGATGTAACTCTAATTGAAACCATGACAAATGAAATGATCCTTTATCTATCTACTTCTCAACTTCTTCATATTCAAACATTTCAGGCATGGACAGAAAAAAATGTCACTACTTGGAAGATTTCGTTTAGCAAATTCTAAAAAGGAATCAACACCTTCCTCATATTCATTGCTCATTCGATGTTATGTAATCCAACTTCGACTCATTATTACCTATAACAAATATCAAAAATATATATATTTTTAAGATAATACAAATGTATGTTTATATGAAAAAAAATCAAAATTTGAATGTAAAACAATTTTGAAATATAAAAAATCTATGTGTATTTAAAAAAATATTCTTGAATATTATTTTTAAAACTAAATATAGTAAGATATAATAATTTTAAATTCCATTGAATCAAAGAAAACCATAAGGCCTACAGTTGTTGATAGAAAATTGGAGAAATTGGAGTAAATCTGAGAATCAAATCATATTTAAAATAAAAATTCAGATATATAAAATCACAATGTAAAGCCAATCATCACGGCACACCCACCCTTTTTGGACACCACCCCCTACCCCCTTGGACACCCCCTTGGACACCCCTCAGCCCTCTGGATAGCCACACCCCCCCCCCCCCTAGACAACCCCCAAAACCCTCTGGACTGGCCTCCACCCCCTTGGACATCCCCCACACCCACCCACCCCTCTGGACACCCACCCCCTTAGACAACCCCTGGACACCCCCAACCCTATGGACAGCCCCCCCACCCCTCTAGAAAGCACCTCCACCCCTCCTGGACACCACCCTCACCCCCTACCACTTTGGACACCCCCCTGGACACCCCCCAACCCTCTGGACTGCCCCACCGCCCGGACAACCCCCAGAACCCTCTGGACAGGCCTCCACCCCCTTGGATGGCACCCCACACCCACCCACCCCCTTGGACACCCCCAACTCTATGGACAACCAACCACCCCTCTAGAAAGCACCCCCACCCCTCCTGAACACCCCCACCCATCCCGTACCACCTTGGAAACCCCCCTAGACACCCCCAACCCTCTGTAGAACCCCCACCCAACGGACAACCACCAAAACCCTTCTGGACAGGCCTCCACCCCCTTATGCATCCCCCCACTCCCACCCAGCACCTTCGACACCCCCCTGGACACCCCCCCCCCCAACCATATGGACAGCCCCCAACCCCACATGAAAGCACCCCCACCGATCCTAGACACCACCCCCACCCCTACCCCCTTGGACACCAACCTGGACACCCCCCAACCCTCTGGACAACCCCCACCCCCCGGACAACCCCCAAAAGCCTCGGGAGAGGCCTCCACCCCCTTGGACAGCCCCCCACACCCACCCACCCCCTTGGAGACCCCCCATGGCCACCCCCCAATCCTCTAGACAGCCCCCACCCCCTCTAAACACCCCCCTGGACACCCCCCAACCCTCTGGACAGCCCCCACCCCCCAGACAACCCACGGACAACCCTCTGGACATACCCCCACACCCACCCACCCACTTTGACACCCACAAACCTCTCGACAACCCCCACCCCCCTTCGAAGAGCCCCCAAAAACCTCTGGACAGGCCGCCACCCCCATGGACAGACCCCCACACCCACCCACCCCCTTGGACACCCCCCTGGGCACCCCCCAACACTATTTAAAGCCCTCACCCCTCTAGAAAGCACCCCCACCCATCCGGGACACCACCCTCCACCCTTACCCCCTTAGACACCGCCCTGGACAACCCCCAACCCTCTAGACAGCCCCCACCCCCAGGACAACCCCCAAAACCTTTTGGAGAGGCCTCCACCTCCTTGGACATCCCCCCACACCCACCCACCCCCTTGTACACCCCCCTGGAAACCCCCCAACCCTCTGGACAGCCCCCACCCCCTTGAACACACCTTGGACACCCCCAACCCTATGGACAGCCCCCCATCCCCCTCAGACAACCCCCAAAACCCTCTGGACATGCCCCCACACCCACCCACCCACTTGGACACCCCCTCGACACCCCCAACCCTCTCGACAACCCCCCACCCCCCCTCCCCGAACAACCCTGAAAACCCTCTGGACAGGCCGCCACCCCCTTCGAAAGCCCCACACACCCACCCACCCCCTTGGACATCCCCTAGACACCCCCAACCCTATGGACAACCCCCCCACTCCTCTAGAAAGCACCCCCACCCCTCATGGACACCACCACTACCCCCACCCCTTGGACACCCCCCTGGTCACCCCCCCCCCCCAACCCTCTGGATATCCTCCACCCCACCGGACAACCCCCAAAACCCTCTGGAGAGGCCGCCACCCCCTTGGACAGCACCCCACACTAACACACCCCCTTGAACGCACACTGGAGACCCCCCAACCCTCTAGACAGCCCCCACCCCCCGGACAACCCCCAAAACCCTCTGGACAGGCCCCGACACCCACACACCCCCTTGGACACCCCCTTGGACACCCCAACCTTCTCAACAACCCACCCCCTCCCCTAAACAACCTCCAAAACCCTCTGTGCAGGCTGCCACCCCCTTGAAAATCCCCCCCACACCCACCCACCCCCTTGGACATCACCATGGACACCCCCGAACCCTCTGGATAGCCCCCCACCCCCGGACAACCCCCAATGTAACACCCCAATCTTCCTCGGTATGTTTCCTTTCGAATAATGCAATGACGTGCATTGTACGCAACTTCGAGATTTTAACACACCACAACCAATCAAACTAGCCGTTATGAATAGTAATACCTACTTTTTGAAATTATATATATTTTATATTTCAAAATGGACTTCATTTTTGGATTCGGAATATCGAATTTAGCCTAAGGTGAAATTTTGGTACTTTTCGGATAACTTTCATATTTTGATGAATAGTGAAAATTACTAAATTTTAATTAAAAACAACTTTTTTAATCAAAATAATTAATAGTGATAAATTGTGAATTTGAGTGGTTTTAAAGTATATTTAGAATATATTTTTACCATTTAATATAATGTTGGTCATTGGACATAATTTTACAATTAAACCGAACATAAACAAGTGTCAATCTTTTGATAGTTATTATCTCTTAAAAACACGCTTTTTGTTTTGACAGCGGGAATTAATTTTAAATTAATTTCTGCCACTTCTGTGTTTTGAATTTAGAAAAATGGATTCCATATTTGGAATCAGGATGTTCAAATTGTGTAAATAGGTAACTTTTATTTTTAGACATTTTGAATAATTACTGCGGTAAATATTTTATTTACCATGGTTAAGGGTAAATCCGGTAAATAAGGGTTATAAAATAATATTATAATAATACTAAATTACCCTAAAACGTGTCTTAACCCTATTGGTTGATACATGGTAGACCATGGGCATCTTTGGGTCAATTTTGGGACCCCATGGATCCACTTGTAAGTGATAATGACACTTTATATTAATTAAGTTAAAATGAATACAAAAATGACACAAGCATATATCCTTTAGCAAAACAATTGTTACATAGGGTTATATATGCTGGATTTTAGATTATAAATATTAATTAGAAAGCTAAAAAGATTTCCTACATAATTATATTTTATTTATAATTTTTTGACATTGAAATAGTTATTTTATTTATGACACAATGATGATGCAGTAATTACTAAAATAGTAAAAAATTAACATAATTGATATTATAAATACCCAAATAATTATAATATGAAACTTTTAATGAATTAAACAAATTTTCTAGGATAATATGATATATTAGGATTGATTTATTTGACTTTTTTCGAAGTAATCAATCTGTTATGAGTTTCACAAAAATCAACTAGTGAATAGTGTCAAAATTGACATAAAAGAGTTCTTAAAACAAATATTATATTATTAATTGATATTAAATTCCTAAAAATCTAAGGTTCGGCCAAGAGACTTATATTATGATAGTTTAATCATTAATGGACCACTTGGGGGTCTTTTGGATGTATATAGTAAGTTTATTAACCATATTATATAAAAATACAAAGAGACATTGTAAAAGTGAAACTAATTAACTTAGAGTTAATACTTAAAGATAAGGTTAATATAAGTACCCAAACCTGTCCAAATTCTATTGGATGAGTTGTTTTCGACCTATCCCCACCTCAACCTTTGAATAGTCAACTTTGGAGCCATTGGAAACCGAATATGAATTTATTATAAATTAATATTTCTAGCTTTTCCAAAGGTGCCCCTCACCCCTCTTATAAAAGGGCACTCCTCCTTCTCATTTCCTCACACCTCTCAAGCCACTTGGCTCGTCCAAACTCTGCCCAACTAAGCTCCCCACATCCCTCTCCTCATCCTTGAAGCTTCCCCTTAGGCAGAAAGCATTTCAACAAGTCCTTTGGTTCCAACCAAAGTGAGTTACCTAAATTAAAGGAGGTAAACCTACCATCGACCAAGGAAAAAGTACAAAGTAAGGGATTCTCTTATCTCACTTTCAATTCCGTGAGATTTCCATTGTTCGCTACTAAATTATTGAAAGTGGTGTATTGTGTACTTCCATTTGATATATATTATCATGATTCACTTTATATTCATTTTATTCTGTAAATCATTTGGTGGTTATTAACTTTTGGCCATGCGACTCAGTTGATTAACGTGGTAAGGGGTTTCTTGTCTCACTTTTAATTCCGTGAGAATTCCATTGATCACCACTTAATTATTGCATGTGGTGTATGTGTACTACCCATGATTGTATTCATTGTGTAATATACTTTATTTTATGGGTATTTACATCATCATGGTATGATCTTTCTTTCATGGGTGTTTGTTTCTTAAGTTACCTAATCAATAAGGGAATTTGAGATTTCAATTTCCACTCATTTGGCTTTACACATATTTCATTGATTATATTACCCCAAGATTATGTGTGGAATCACTATTCATTTGATTATGTCATAATTTCCACTCCCCTTCCTGTGGATATAAGTTTTATACACATAATAACTCCATTGATAATTCTCAATTCATTGATATGAATTTGATAAGAGTAATTTTAACTCATTCTCCATTTGTTGAGTTAAACATCCAATTCGTTGGTATTGTTTTTACAAGAATATGTGTGAATATACTTTGATTGATTTACACTGAATATCCAATCATATTTAGTGTATTTATATTTGTCACACATAATTATGTCGTTGATTTATCCTTAACCAAAGGATACAACCTTAATGAGAGATTTCATCTCAACTTACATTCCATTGAGACTTCTTTGTTGATATACACCAAATCACTTTTATGTGGTGTATATAATGTACTTTGACATAGTATATCATGAATTCCCTTTATTCTCATGATATTACAAAGTTTTGATTACCTCAATTATTTTCATTCAAGTGTCTCTCTTTTGGTTAGAATCTCTAACTGAAATACCATTTTTAAATGTTTTTAAGACTTATTCATCTAAATCTTTCTCATTAATGTCCATGTTTTAAAAATGGTTTTAAAGGATTTATTTATATGGACATTAAAGTTTAGAAATCAAAACTCCTTTTAAAAAGTTTCAAAGTGGTATGGGACACTTTGATTCAAAAATCTATTTTTAAATGGCTTCTTGACAAACAGTGTGACTTTTAAATGTTTTCATGAAAAGGGGGATATTTCTCTCAAATAGTTTTGATGATTATTTTCTTCTATGTCAACATCCTTCATTATTCATGATTGAGGTTAATGTGATACAATACAATCTTCCATATTGTATCAAATGAGTTATATTTGACTGTGGATGTTCTATTTTTATACCATTCATGGTTTGTGGTTAAAGTATTGACATTTCGTATGCTAGTTTTAATACGAATGTTTATTTTATGCTTAAACCTATTCATATGAGGAATGCATTGGACTTAATAAGTGACGGGTGGAGCCCGCTATAGCTCCTCGATGCATCGGTAGGTCTCATGAGACAAACTAGTGTCTTGGCACAAGGCCTTGGCAAAATCTTATTTGTAGTCTTGGCACGAGGCCTTGGCTATGTGGTTATGATAGTCTGGCATTATGCATTCCATCATTATGAAAGTGGTTATTGATATTGCATGTGATCATTCGACTAGTAGAATATCCATGTGAGTAAGTAAATGGCATTATTTCATTTTACCTTCGCCATTTTATGCTGAAGTTTAAATTTAAAAGGCTTTTGTTTTAGTTATAAATTGCCTTAAGTGTTTATGCTTAATTATGAAAGCTTCTGCTATAATGTTATCCTTACTGAGCATCCGAGCTCACCCCTTTCAATGTTTTATTTTTCCCAGGATTATGAAGAAGTAATTTATGAATGATCTGCAGGGATAGTATGAGGGGATATGAAGAAAAGATGTTTTTTTTATGATGTAATGTAAAAATTTATGGATGTATCTAGTTATTCCAAGGCTACTAAACTAATCGGTCTTTCGAGACTTGATCTTTCTCATGATCATGCCAATGTTATGTAATAATGCACCGACTCTAGGTAATTAGGGTCGGGGCGTTACAGTTGGTTTCAGAGGAAGTTTAGTACAAACCTTGGTAGCTAGATTTAGATAAACTCTGATTAGAGCACGTAGACCTAAGATGAACTTTGAGGATTAGTATAAAAGAACTTCCTAGAATTTTGGTATTGTAGAAATTTTGTGAGTTTTCCGAGCAATACATCCCTGTCTGGATATGAGCAGGTAGAGGCGGCTCTGGCACAGATGTACCTAGGGGTAAAACCTGAAAACACCGCTTTGAGCTAGACTCGAACGGGAACTGGTGCACGACAACGGGCCTTGCTGCACTCTTGGTTACGACACTCCCGGGGGTTATGCTTAGGATAATTTACATTTTCTTTACAAACCAATTTAAGTAATATATATATAAGATGAGAGTAAATGACCTTGGTTAATCCTAATATGTTTCAAATTGAGAATATAGTGACATTTTAATCTCTAAATGATTTTACGACTACTATTACTCACACAATGCTTTATGGTTTTAGTCAATGGCTGGATTCCAAGGAAGTCATAGTGACTTTGAGAATGATGTACAAGATGGGAACGGTGGTGGCAATGAGCAACAAAATGGAATGTTGATAGGCGTAAAAGATATCGTCTTTATGCCAAATCAGTTTTCCAAAAATATGATCAACAACATATATATTAACCAACTCCCAGACTCAACAAGGAAGAGAAAGGTGATAAATGATAAGAGCTCCAGCAATGGAGACCATGGAGAAAAGAACCCTCAATTTTCATCATGCAGGAAATGTGGAAAGAGACACCCAGGAAAGTGTCTTAATGGGACAACGAAATGTTTTACGTGCGGGAAGGAAGGACATAAAGTAAAGAATTGCCGAAGAAAAATGAAGAGTACTATGGAAGAAGATAAAAATGGTCCCAAGAGTCCATTTACAGTCATTTGCCATAAATGTAGGGGACCTGGCCATTACCCGAGTGAATGTCCTATTCTATAGGATATTTTCTTGGTCAAAGAAGAAGTTATGTGGGAATAAATGGTTGGAGAAATGTTTAAAAAGTATTAGCACTCCTTGTAGATGGGTTTACTATGGAATAATTTTCTCTTGTATTTGTAACCCCGCAGTTTTCCATGTGAGAATGATATTTGAGGAAGAATTGTCTCTTCTCTTGTGGATATGGGTATAAATAACCATTTGGATTTATATGATCATTGGGGTTTGAGAGAATTATAAGTTATTATAATTTGGGATGAAGATTCAAGGTATGATATAACATTTGTGGTATAATTTATGATATAGTATTTTGAGGAATTTATCTCATTTTGGCAATATTATAAAATATAGTTTTTGAAAAAGGACAACACGTAGACCGTGTGACAACCCGTCGCGTCGGACAAAGCTATGGGAATCGAACCCACAACCAAAGTGCGATTGGGATTTATCGCCTACCACTGGACTACGTGAAGTCCCTGGTTAGTGTGACTTTTTTTTTAGTTAAATGATTTTATTGATCAATAATAATTTGATTTGGGTTCTTATTTAATATCAAAAGAATACCCTTGGTATAGGAAAATGATTTGGTGATTAAGTGATAAATGTTATTTTGGAAGATGTTCGCTTTGTTGGGAACACTATATGCCCAAGGAAAATAGAATACTATGGGGTTTCATTTGTGGAGTAATGATAGATTTTTATCTACGTTTTTATTGTGGATTTATAGTGATTTGGGTTATTTATGGAAATGATTAACCTATAATAGAGAATATGTGATTAGGTTAATTACTTTTGAGTATGTGACTTTAAGAGTATCTGATGTCATTTGGAGATACAATTTAACATGGGAGACTACATAATCAAATTCTTCTATGTTTTGGGTTTCAATATTAGTTTGGATTATATTAAAGGATTTTAAGGACAATTGGTTATTGAATGGTATCTATTTAACTTTGGGGTATTGTTGGTTTAATTTTAGAAATTAAGATTAGTGCATATTTATCTCAATGAATATCCTTTTGGGGGATCATTAGATCATTCACTGACCATTTTGGTTTTGATTAATCTTCAAAGACAATGTAAATATATGGTTTATCCTTCATGGATCATGTGATTCTATAGAAGTTTATTCTATCTCTTCCAGTGTGACCAAGTATTCTTGAATACTCATCGTTTAAAAAAAATGAGTTAGTGGTGGAAATTTATTAAAGAATGAAAATCTACTTAAAATGTAAGTATATCTCATAATGTTCTTAGTCAATATCATAAATGAATTACTCTTCCTTATGTAATGTAACTTAAGAAAAAAATGTTGTCCGTTTACTTTCCTACTAGGAGACTAATGGTCGTTTGTCCCAACACAAGTTTGTGGTTTTCTCATTGTTAACTTTCTCCTGATCATGATTTCTATCCCTCTCCATCAGAACTTGACACTTAGTTTATCATCCATATCCATGTTTTCTTACATGGAATCCTAGTATGGGTTATCTTGGATGACCCTTATACCTCTCTTTCTTTCTTTTAAAGTGATAGTTTTATTGACTCTTTTTCCGATGTGGGACTTTCAATTATATTCCCAAGTAAAATTTTAAAAATTGCGAGGACGCAATTTATTGAAGGAGGGGAGAATGTAACACCCCAATCTTCCTCGGTATGTTTCCTTTCGAATAATGCAATGACGCGCATTGTACGCAACTTCGAGATTTTAACACACCACAACCAATCAAACTAGCCGTTATGAATAGTAATACCTACTTTTTGAAATTATATATATTTTATATTTCAAAATGGACTTCATTTTTGGATTCGGAATATTGAATTTAGCCTAAGGTGAAATTTTGGTACTTTTCGGATAACTTTCATATTTTGATGAATAGTGAAAATTACTAAATTTTAATTAAAAACAACTTTTTTAATCAAAATAATTAATAGTGATAAATTGTGAATTTGAGTGGTTTTAAAGTATATTTAGAATATATTTTTACCATTTAATATAATGTTGGTCATTGGACATAATTTTACAATTAAACCGAACATAAACAAGTGTCAATCTTTTGATAGTTATTATCTCTTAAAAACACGCTTTTTGTTTTGACAGCGGGAATTAATTTTAAATTAATTTCTGCCACTTCTGTGTTTTGAATTTAGAAAAATGGATTCCATATTTGGAATCAGGATGTTCAAATTGTGTAAATAGGTAACTTTTATTTTTAGACATTTTGAATAATTACTGCGGTAAATATTTTATTTACCATGGTTAAGGGTAAATCCGGTAAATAAGGGTTAGAAAATAATATTATAATAATACTAAATTACCCTAAAACGTGTCTTAACCCTATTGGTTGATACATGGTCGACCATGGTCATCTTTGGGTCAATTTTGGGACCCCATGGATCCACTTATAAGTGATAATGACACTTTATATTAATTAAGTTAAAATGAATACAAAAATGACACAAGCATATATCCTTTAGCAAAACAATTGTTACATAGGGTTATATATGCTGGATTTTAGATTATAAATATTCATTAGAAAGATAAAACGATTTCCTACATAATTATATTTTATTTATAATTTTTTGACATTAAAATATTTATTTTATTTATGACACAATGATGATGCAGTAATTACTAAAATAGTAAAAAATTAACATAATTGATATTATAAATACCCAAATAATTATAATATGAAACTTTTAATGAATTAAACAAATTTTCTAGGATAATATGATATATTAGGATTGATTTATTTGACTTTTTTCGAAGTAATCAATCTGTTATGAGTTTCACAAAAATCAACTAGTGAATAGTGTCAAAATTGACATAAAAGAGTTCTTAAAACAAATATTATATTATTAATTGATATTAAATTCCTAAAAATCTAAGGTTCGGCCAAGAGACTTATATTATGATAGGTTAATCATTAATGGACCACTTGGGGGTCTTTTGGATGTATATAGTAAGTTTATTAACCATATTATATAAAAATACAAAGAGACATTGTAAAAGTGAAACTAATTAACTTAGAGTTAATACTTAAAGATAAGGTTAATATAAGTACCCAAACCTGTCCAAATTCTATTGGATGAGTTGTTTTCGACCTATCCCCACCTCAACCTTTGAATAGTCAACTTTGGAGCCATTGGAAACCGAATATGAATTTATTATAAATTAATATTTCTAGCTTTTCCAAAGGTGCCCCTCACCCCTCTTATAAAAGGGCACTCCTCCTTCTCATTTCCTCACACCTCTCAAGCCACTTGGCTCGTCCAAACTCTGCCCAACTAAGCTCCCCACATCCCTCTCCTCATCCTTGAAGCTTCCCCTTAGGCAGAAATCATTTCAACAAGTCCTTTGGTTCCAACCAAAGTGAGTTACCTAAATTAAAGGAGGTAAACCTACCATCGACCAAGGAAAAAGTACAAAGTAAGGGATTCTCTTATCTCACTTTCAATTCCGTGAGATTTCCATTGTTCGCTACTAAATTATTGAAAGTGGTGTATTGTGTACTTCCATTTGATATATATTATCATGATTCACTTTATATTCATGTTATTCTGTAAATCATTTGGTGGTTATTAACTTTTGGCCATGCGACTCAGTTGATTAACGTGGTAAGGGGTTTCTTGTCTCACTTTTAATTCCGTGAGAATTCCATTGATCACCACTTAATTATTGCATGTGGTGTATGTGTACTACCCATGATTGTATTCATTGTGTAATATACTTTATTTTATGGGTATTTACATCATCATGGTATGATCTTTCTTTCATGGGTGTTTGTTTCTTAAGTTACCTAATCAATAAGGGAATTTGAGATTTCAATTTCCACTCATTTGGCTTTACACATATTTCATTGATTATATTACCCCAAGATTATGTGTGGAATCACTATTCATTTGATTATGTCATAATTTCCACTCCCCTTCCTGTGGATATAAGTTTTATACACATAATCACTCCATTGATAATTCTCAATTCATTGATATGAATTTGATAAGAGTAATTTTAACTCATTCTCCATTTGTTGAGTTAAACATCCAATTCGTTGGTATTGTTTTTACAAGAATATGTGTGAATATACTTTGATTGATTTACACTGAATATCCAATCATATTTAGTGTATTTATATTTGTCACACATAATTATGTCGTTGATTTATCCTTAACCAAAGGATACAACCTTTATGAGAGATTTCATCTCAACTTACATTCCATTGAGACTTCTTTGTTGATATACACCAAATCACTTTTATGTGGTGTATATAATGTACTTTGACATAGTATATCATGAATTCCCTTTATTCTCATGATATTACAAAGTTTTGATTACCTCAATTATTTTCATTCAAGTGTCTCTCTTTTGGTTAGAATCTCTAACTGAAATACCATTTTTAAATGTTTTTAAGACTTATTCATCTAAATCTTTCTCATTAATGTCCATGTTTTAAAAATGGTTTTAAAGGATTTATTTATATGGACATTAAAGTTTAGAAATCAAAACTCCTTTTAAAAAGTTTCAAAGTGGTATGGGACACTTTGATTCAAAAATCTATTTTTAAATGGCTTCTTGACAAATAGTGTGACTTTTAAATGTTTTCATGAAAAGGGGGATATTTCTCTCAAATAGTTTTGATGATTATTTTCATCTATGTCAACATCCTTCATTATTCATGATTGAGGTTAATGTGATACAATACAATCTTCCATATTGTATCAAATGAGTTATATTTGACTGTGGATGTTCTATTTTTATACCATTCATGGTTTGTGGTTAAAGTATTGACATTTTGTATGCTAGTTTTAATACGAATGTTTATTTTATGCTTAAACCTATTCATATGAGGAATGAATTGGACTTAATAAGTGACGGGTGGAGCCCGCTATAGCTCCTCGATGCATCGGTAGGTCTCATGAGACAAACTAGTGTCTTGGCACAAGGCCTTGGCAAAATCTTATTTGTAGTCTTGGCACGAGGCCATGGCTATGTGGTTATGATAGTCTGGCATTATGCATTCCATCATTATGAAAGTGGTTATTGATATTGCATGTGATCATTCGACTAGTAGAATATCCATGTGAGTAAGTAAATGGCATTATTTCATTTTACCTTCGCCATTTTATGCTGAAGTTTAAATTTAAAAGGCTTTTGTTTTAGTTATAAATTGCCTTAAGTGTTTATGCTTAATTATGAATGCTTCTGCTATAATGTTATCCTTACTGAGCATCCGAGCTCACCCCTTTCAATGTTTTATTTTTCCCAGGATTATGATGAAGTAATTTATGAATGACCTGCAGGGATAGTATGAGGGGATATGAAGAAAAGATGTTTTTTTTATGATGTAATGTAAAAATTTATGGATGTATCTAGTTATTCCAAGGCTACTAAACTAATCGGTCTTTCGAGACTTGATCTTTCTCATGATCATGCCAATGTTATGTAATAATGCACCGACTCTAGGTAATTAGGGTCGGGGCGTTACACCCAAAACCCTTTGGACAGGCCCCCAAACCCACCCACTGCCATAGACACCCCCTGGACACCACCGAACCCTCTAGACAGCCCCCACCCCCTGGACAGCCCCCGCCCCTCTGGACAACCCCCACCCCTCTTGGACACCACCCCCACCCCCTACACCCTTGGACACCACCTTGGACACCCCCAACCCTCTCATAAGAATATGAGAAAACATGAGATGAGAGGAATATCAAATTATAAAAAATTGAACAATAAGAGTGGTACATAATACCTGATAACAAGACATTTATCCCCAATTTAAAAAATATAAAATTTAATTCTATTCTTGAAATATGAGACAATAAAAACCATTCATAGAGAATACTCATAAGGTTAATGTTACCTATTTCATTGAACAGAATCATAACATTAATCTACAACACTAATGTAAGAGTATAAATTATAAAATCATAGAGTAAGAATCACTGATAATTTTCCATAACAAGGTAGGGTAGACAAAAACACATATATACCATACTAGAGTATACATGAATAACTAATTTTCATAAATAATGTAGAGTAGGATTCACGACACGATTCCGATAAACATAGTGAAGTATGATTCACTAACTAATTCCTATAAACCATGTGGAAAACTATCATTTGATAATTCTCAATGTATAGAGATCATAAATAATCATTTTTTAGAATCATATAATTTGATATTTATAATTAACCAATGAATAAGATAGATCATACAGACACAAACCATCTCGTGGATTTGTTATACCCAAACCGTCTCGGGGATTTATAGATAATGATGAAAAAGTAGTGAAATCATAAAAGTAGTGAATATTGCGAGTCGATCTAATAGATCTGGGGATGATAAATAAGATTATGCAGCCAAAACAAGGTAAAATGGTTCGCAATCGAAGAATATTACCTACTTTCAACAACAAAAAATCTGAAAAGGTATATATAGACAATCCGCGAAAAAAAACGAACGACATAAATGCGTGGGAGGCTTACCTGAGTGTTGCGAGTTTAGATGATAGATCCGATGAAAATAAAGATGAGAAACGATGATTGCAAAAAGAGTTTAAAGGAATGAAATTGATGAGTCGATTAGGGTTTACCGCGTGAGAGAGACGAGTCGCGGACTGTCGAACGAAAAATCGTAAATGAGAATCCACGTGGATTGTTAATTTTTAAATGGTTTATAACGTCAGTTATTTAATAACGGATGTTATAAACTTTTTTTTTACAGTTATAACATTGGTCATTAAAATAACTAATGTTATAAATGTATCAGATACGACTTTTATTATGTCGGTTATACAATAACCGATGTAAAAAAATTTACGTATTGGTTTTTTACGTCGGTTATTTTATAACCGACTTAAAAGAACCCATCAGAAAGCACTGTTTTTTACGTCGGTTATTGCATAACAGACTCAGAAACCATCTGCAGATTGTTTTGTTACGTCTGTTATAAAATAGACAACATCGAAAAGGCCTCCAAATCCGCATTTTGTTACGTCGGTTATTGCATAACCGACGTAAAAAACTTCTACGGATTCTTTTGTTACATCGGTAATCAAATAACCAACGTAAAAAATCCCTCAAAAGCCCTGTTTTTTCGTCGGTTATAAAATAACCGACATAAAAATCTCGTACATATCTCGTTTTTTACATCGGTTATTTCATAACCGATGTAAAAAATGCCCGCCCTTCTGTTATTTACGCCAGTTAATTGATAACCGACGTAAATAACGAAGGCGCGCAATCTGTAACGTTGGTTATTTAAATAATCGATGTTAAAAAGTTACTAATCTTAGTTTTTACATCAGTTATAAAATAACCTACGTAAAAACCCACATTTTACAGATTATAATGTAGGTTATATATAACCATTGTAAAAAATGGTGACGTAAATAATATTTTCTACACTAGTGTTATACATAAACTTGTTACAAAATGATGTCGTGAATTCAGTCCCATTATTTTTGTTATAAAACAATATCATCCATTCTGTTACTGAACTAACAATTTGTTGAGTTCCACGTGTACAGGTCCCTCTGAATTTGAAGGAAAATATTGCAGTTAGAAGAGGGAGCTGACCATTCCAACTTCACTTATAAATAGGATCTCATTTGAAAAGCTCCACTTGACTTGATCCAACATTGAAAATTCTATATGCTGTTGAAGGGATTCTAGAGAGAGAGAGGATCTTATTAAAACTCAATCATTGTGCGACTCCTTAAAGTTAAGGGCATGCAGGGATAGAAAGACAGAGAGTCTGATATTCTTATCGAGGGCTTACACTGGTGTGGGTAAGATATAAATTATTGGAAATATAAATCATGGGATACATTTATCCAAGGTTGTTGAATACCCTTCTCTTTGGGTTAAATGATTTACATCTTGTTACTTGTTTTGGATTACAAGTTTTTCCACTACATTGTGTACTATAAGGAAAGTATAACCTTCTTATATTTTTTACACTTGTACTATGATAAATTAAGATTATATACGCTTTAAGGTAGAATCTCATTTTTCAAACATTACATATATTTCAATTTCAAGATCCATATTTCCGGAACCGGTTTTTTGATGTTGTGAATTTAGTTAGTTTAACTTTGTTAAACATAGGCTTTTCCTTATCTACGGAAATTTTTTAAAGTGTACAATTCACCCCCTCTTGTATTTTGAGAATCTACATAATATTTCGATACTACATGATATAGATTCCCTATATACTTTAAATTGTTACATGCTATAGGTTGTGTCATAAAATCTCGCTTTATGTTGTGAATCGAACCACATTAAAAGCAACCTGCTTTGTTCTAGGGTCGTAGGAGAAGGTTTGTTGATCCTGTCGTCTTGTTCTGATTTTCATGTGCAACGTGGTAATAGGTGTTCCTTTCTTCTTATTCCCAATTGATAGATTCCCACCATTTCAAGTAGGTGTCATCATTCTTCATCCTATCGATCCTGAGATATCACGTTAACCAACAGTCGCTCTATTCACCATGCCCGTATAATCTATACTACAGATCATTGTAATCATCCTTAGAATCCCATTCCTTAGCCTCGATTCAAAGATTCATTCCTTCAATGATGCACTTACCGCGGCCTCTGTTGAAAAATAGACTAAATTCATGAATTTAGCCATGTAATCTATTATTGAGAGTGTCTCGTGTTTCAAGATGAATAAGTCCATCATTTTCTAGAACTTGAACGTGTGATGATAGAATTATTGGTTGAATAAATCATCAAAATCCTCCCATGTAAGGCCTTCATCCAATTTAGCCGGCACTACTAAATCCCACCACTAACATGCATGATCCTTGATCATATAGGTCACCAAATTTACATATAGCTTATTTGGTGTGTTGATGAAATCGAAGATATGATTCATCCTACTTAGCCACACCTCCTCCCTCTCGGGTTCAACATGACACCGAACGTTCGGTGGATTTTGCTTTATGAACTGGATGGTATAATGAACATGACATGGATCATTCCTCTGGTTCCCCGTATCCACAGCCTAAAAATCATGGAGAATACTCTGAACCATCTCTTGGTTCACCCATGGTTCAGGTACAGCCACATTCTCCGTAGCTTCTTTGGGTTGGTTTCGATGATGCCTACCCGGTGCCATTTTTTAAACCGAAAACAACCACCATCAATATCACACTATAGAAACTGAAGGCTTAACATTTCATATTATATCACATTTTATATCACAAAATTGTTTTAAAAACGTCCTTTTGCGCATGTTCAATCATTTAAAAAAAATACCTCATTCCTTTTGAAAATAAACCAATTTTTAAAATTCACTAAATAACATGTTTTCAAAATAATTTACATGAAAACCATTTTTTCATTTTTTAAAAATTATCACCTTTCTCGAAATCATAAATTAGTATCCAAAATGTGATTGTTAATCCTAGAGGGAAGTCATTCTCTATAATAGTTTTCATGCTCATCTCATTGGTTATACCCCTGATAATGAGATTTACAACATTTTAGAAGTTTATCCAAAACACTTATGTACCCAACACCCTGGTAACATGAAGTTCAGCATAAACGGGATAGCTACATCATTTTATTCTATACATTTCATGTTCTGACAATATAACTCATTCTAATATTTTCGATGAAATAGACAAGACCAAATATCAACTCCAAGATCAAGAACATCGATGACTACTTGTTAGGAAAGGACCGAACAAGCTGATACCATTTGTAATGACCCTCTAATTCTTATAGGCTTGAGAGTACCATGAGTCATTTCTATGCCTTAATCGACATCGCCAATGCGCAAAAGGCTGCTAATAAATGAAGAAGTGTTTCAAGTACATGTGGGGGATGATCTTTTATTAAATAAACCCATAAACCAAACATAACCAAAAATTTACTATATGATGCATGAACAAATGAATGTCCAATGAACAACATCCTTTATATCAAACCACATCAATGTAAACAACATCGGAAGACCAAACTAAGAGTCAAAGTACACAACGAATGAACAACTAATGACTCTAAAAAGTCACTTCATCACTATCCTTTGAATGCTTCAAGCTCCACAACATCTCCGAAGAATCACCACAAGCCACTAGCAATAAGAAGCTTTTCCTTTACCTGTGTCTCGAAATACAACTTCTGCAAAAGCACCAATGTTCCAAAGTAGGGGTGAGTATAAAACTCAGTAGGTTTCACCAATGACTTCCCTACTCATGCCACTATGATAAGAGAGTTAGCAACATTTATATGAATATACTTTATATAAAACATTTTATCAAAATCATTTTATAACTAAATATAAACAAGTTTCAAAAACAATTCATATCCAATGGAATTCATAGAGAAATTGAAACCAATTTTACATCAAGTTATTTTTTCAGAAAAATTACCAAACAAGCATAAGAAAATTTTCACAAAAAATACATTTTGGCATACCTAACCATTTCTCAAACCATGTTGTAAAAAATACATGCTTCGTTATGACAGTTCGATACTCAGGAGAAGTCCCTCGTCGATCTACCATGTTGTCACAAGGTAATTGTTTCCCATTAGCCATTACACCTTTGGCACCGAGCACAAGGTCATATTTCAACCATTCCTCATACATATTGTTACAGTTCTTCCATTATACATTTGGCACCAAACACAAGTTCAAATTTCAACCAAGCCCCATATATTCAACATGAACACACACATCATATTCCCAACGGTCATTCCAAAACAACCATTCAATAAAAACACATATTTTATTGAAAACCATTTCCATCAAAACCATTTCAATTAAAAACCATTTCAATAAAACACCCTTTTTATTGAAACCCAAATCCATAAAAGACATTTCAATCTCAAACCATTTCAATTAAAAACTTTTTAAATAAAACTCTATTTTTATTGAAAACAGAATCCATCAAAGTCATTTAAATATCAATACAATTCAATTCTAACCCATTTCAATAAAAATCTGTTTTTATTTAAAAAAAATCCATCAAAGTCAATTCTATTTCAAAACATTTAAATAAAATTCCCTTTTTATTGAAAACCAATTTTTCAGAAAACCATTTACCATTTCAGCAATAATAATATAAAATCAACATTTCAAATTCAAGAAGCCAAATCACATTTCACAACAATTAACCATGATTTTCCAATTACATAAAAACCATAAATCATCACTAAAGAAGATTAATTCCATACATTTCACAATTAAAACCATTCAAATAATCTAATATGATACTAATCCAATCAATTATCACAATAAGAGTCAAGAGTGAAGCATCCTACCTCAATGGTTTTGATGAAAACCACAGTAGGTGATGAATTCCCATGAAACTCAGATAGATTCTCCAAAACCCCGCCTTAGATCACTTATCCTAGAAAGATCATGATAAAATCACATCATAATTGGCATCCACAAACTTATCTCGACCCATAACTGGTGTAGATCTATGAAACCAAGAGAAGAGGAGAAATATATCTAATTAGATCAAAGAAAACGATCAAGAACGAAGAAGAATGATCTCACACCTCAAGAATCCGGCTTTGATTCACAACGAGAAGCCTTCAGATCGCCTATGAAACAATGGGAGGACCCTCTTTGACTTTATTAGAACCAAAATCATGAGTTAGGGATACTTATATGAAAAAACCCAGCACATATAGGAAAATTCATGAGATCCAATTTTATAGGATCTCATTTAATTGGTAGCACAGTTTCTCGAATTGTTAGGAAAACCATGCGTTAACCACGCATTGACCACTACCTTAGCAAACACTCTAGACACGTTATGGTTGTATGATTAGACAAATCATGCGCTGACCATACAGAAGCTACTGCCTCCAAGAAGAACTATGGACGGTTTTACCGCACGGTATAGAAAAACTGCACGCCATCCAGGTCACTTCTCTTTTTTCTTGAAAACATCATTCAAATTCACCCAACTCTCGCATTCTTCACCCTTAACATTTAAATATCCAAAATCATCATTAAAAGAAAAACATAACAAAACCCGGGGGTACAACATTTAGTGGAATATCTCATTCAACACAAAATATCTAATAAGAATAGTGATTCAGTTCAATGATTGATCATTAATATTTATGAAAAAAAGATAATAGTGTAAGAGCATCTATATTTGGAACGGTAATCAATAATTCATAAGTAGATGTCAAGGAAAATGTGTTTAAAGAACTCCATGTTTTTCTCATTTCATTTTAGAATCAAAATAAAAATTATACATAGATTTTAAAAGGAGATTCTACTTGCCAAAAAATATCCTATAAGTTAAAGATATCATTTCAACATGAAGTGATTTTGTTTAAAGGATTATTTTCGAAATATTGAAATAACAATTGTATGGTCTCGGGATTATAGGATGCATGCATGTGGTTGTGGCCAAATTTGGATTTTCATAATCAATGATCCATCTGAGATCTTTATGATGTTGAATGTTGTGATCGTTGGAATTGAATCATAAAATTATGCAATTGAAAAAAACTTCAGAACTGGGAGAGAGGATCATCGCATATTATTCATAATTAAATTAATTAGATAAATATATACCATGTCGGAATTGTTTCTTCATTGATTAATCTAGTGATATATTTGTGAGTCAACATCATTGCATTGTTGATACCATATTCAGATATCCTCTAATGGTGATCCAATCATGTTCAACGAATCTCTAGATGTTGGCAATGTAATATCCATGTGTTGGAACTATAGATCCTTGAGCTTATTTTATCCTACATTTATCTCATTGAGGACCACTTCCAATGTATTATCTATGATCCAAAGGAGGGGGGTTTCTCTCCATTTTGCCGAGCATTCTTAGATAAGAGATCTCTCAAGACTTGAGAGTATTCCCCATGATTTTTGTGCACTACCAATAAAATTAATTGGCTCTCTTGAAATAATAACAAATTTGGATACTTATATTTTTATGAATAAAATAAAATAATATCTCATGTTAGATTAATTATTTATTTAGTCATAGAAAAACACCATTTCAAATAATAGTAAAAGAAATAAAATCCATTCTCAACATGCACTTAACATCACAATTAAAATTGAATATTATTTAATTTAATAATATGAAATATTTATTATGTCTCACTATAGTATAAAACTCGATCTTCCATTCCTCCACAATAATTATTAGGTCTTGAGTAATGTCTACTTATTTTTTATAAAAATATCACTACATTTTCTCTAATATATAAATAAATATTTTATTAACAAAATATATATTTATTAAATATCATTCTCACAATATATTCTCTCAAATATCTAGTGAAAGAATAAATGTGATCAAAAAAAGATGAATAAATATTAAACAACATGTGTTGATAATATTTATTCATACAGTTAAATAATAAATAATATTATATTATTTAATTGAGATTCTTGAAACAAATTTTTGTAACCATCTAGGCATCTTTCTTAGTGGCATTAGATGATGATTCCAAATATCCATGATTATAATATAGAAACATGCTAAGGATCCCATAGTGAAAGAAGCTAATGATACAAAGACAAGTTCCCTCATACATATTCTTATTGTTTAATATAATCAATTTAAATTGGTATCTCTTTTCGAGGAGGTTTCATGCCAGTTCCCTCATCCTATTTTCTTGATCTATCTTTATTTGAATTTTACAAAATTTTACATGCCTATAGAACACAATAGATATGGATTTATTTAGTGTATATCATTTCCATCAAAGAAATTAAAATATTAACTTCTATTAAAAATAATAAATGATAAATTCTTTCTTTCATAATTCATTAATGCAACATTACTCCTTACACGCCCAACATATCCTACTTTGTTGTGAACTTTTTCATCATAGTTTTCATAAATTCATTTATCTACATGACCCATAATAATAATTAATAAAAAAATTATTGTATACACACAAATAAACACATATGAATATAAGAACATACAATGACATATATAAATGTGGAATTAATACTAGTGGGATTCATTTTCATAAAATCCAACGAGATATTATGATGTGCGTACACCATGGAAATGATCATTAATGTCATATGAGTCTCCAACCATAATGTACTATTTCATTTATGTCCATCAAATGATATTATATGGTTATAGAACATTTATTTAGAAATAGGGTTGTTTCATTTTTGTTTTGTCTTCATAGTGTGGAACTTTTATAACCTTTTAGTGTGAATTCTACTCTTAGGACATTTTCACATATTATGTAAAAAATAAGAATAATCATTATGTGATAAGTAGATTCTCAATATTAAAAAAATGAAAAGATTTTATCAAAGATTACATAGAATTTGGATTTATGGCACCTACACCAACAAAAATTACAATAAATAAAAAAATTATATGTGCATCCATTGAGTCATAAAAAAAGGATGGTGATAAAATATATGGCCCCTGAATTATGGGATAATCATGTTTCAGTTTTGATACATCATCATCCATGAAAAATTAAAACCATATAATAATTATATTATAGAGAATAGTGGTTTCCCCATTGAAAATTAAGGAAAAATGTATGATGAATAAAAATTTCATTGAATTAAATATGTTTATCAGAAGATTGAAATATGATGTTATGTTCTTCTATAATGGAATGGATTGTCATATATTATTATTTTATGAATAATGTTTTCAACTGATTGTATGTTATGAATGTAACGGGTTATAAAAATTATCCAAACTACAATATAAGATGTTTCCATAAAAAATCAAGATAAAAAGACTAAAAAATAAAGGCAACTATGTTGTGCTACTTTTATAAAACAATGGGATAAAACAATAACATCTATTAAGAATAATAAGGACTAATATGAATATTGAAGACTATTATATTCATATATAAACCACTAAATGACAATATGTTGTATTAATTTAATGGTATATGTCTTTTATGTTATAATTTTTTGAATATTGATACAAATTATAGCAATAATGAAACTGATTGGGTCATTAAGATGTTCCCCATTTTGACAACAATCCAAAAAATATTTTACAATAAAATAAATTCTATCAAGGTGTCAAATAGATTTATATATTTGAAATATAAAAATAAAATTCAATTAATGGTGAACTATACAAAAATAATAGTTAACATAGAGTAACAATCAATGAGATAAATATGATAAATATGGAAGTGAGGAAAGAAATTATTCAAATTAAGAGAGAGATAGATTAAATTTTTTTGTAAAATAAAAAATGGAAACATAATATTAAAGTGACCCTATCAAAAGTATATATTTATTAAAATGAATCATGATTAGTAGTTTTATAATCTTTACCACAATTAAATAGATGAAGGTTGGTCGAAAATTCCTCCTACAATGAAGTTGTAATGATAGAGGATGCATGAAAATTTCATCTCTTGGGGAAAAATATACTACTATTCTTGGTCTGAAATATGAAAAGAATCTCAACAAAATAAAGATGTAGAATTTTAAGTCTCACACCTTGAGTGAAATTTATAAAAGTGTTATTCTATGAATAACCACTAGTAATCCATGGGTGAAATAAATAATGAAGAATGGGGTGTTCTAGGAATACTTTCCATAATCCTCATTCTAAGAATGTTGTAGGTGCCCATATCCCTATTGAATTATATTTTTATTATATATACTGAATTTACTGTAGTCTTAAGTGGTAATTTGATCTATGGGGTTTTATGTGTTGAAAATAAAATACGTATGTGGAAGGAAATGAAAAGGAACAAAATTTTATTATCACAATTTAATTTCAGAGAGGTGTCAATGCTTATTAGATAGTTAAATATTATCATACTACCATTGATGATTAATAAATTTAATCAGACTATTTATGATTTTGTCCTTGAATTCTATAATATGGATATTCATCATGATGAAATTTTCATTCCCATTAATTGATTCTACATTTAGAAAAACTATGTTAAAATATAATGCAAATATATAAATCCATTATTGGGGATTCAATAATGATCATTAAAATACATCATAGTCATATGTAAAAATAATGTTTCCTCATAAATATTTCATGATACTGAATATGAATCGATATAATTTGATCCAACATGTGGCATTCCTCACACACATTACAAATTATTAATTATCCTATTTTTGTTTGGTTTACGTTAGATTTAGATCACAAGATGTATTAAATATTTTAATGGATTTATTTAGTATTATTTTACGAAAATGATGAATGTCATTAATATCATGGTATTTTTGAATTAATTTTTTGTTTCATACACCTTGATATGGGTCAATATTCCTAGATTATTTTTCAATGGCCCAATGCCAATTAGTAAATTCACATGTCAAATATCATTGAGTAGAAATAAAATTATGATGCATAATGTATCATTATGACTAATAGGTACTAAATATTGTATTATGTTATACAAATATTAAAAAATAGAGCCTAAATGAGAAAACATTGCTGGACATAGATGATTGATAAATCAAAAT
Organism: Viscum album; assembly: GCA_963277665.1. NCBI lineage: Eukaryota > Viridiplantae > Streptophyta > Magnoliopsida > Santalales > Viscaceae > Viscum > Viscum album. Next base: position 1,635,216,567 of record OY728133.1, on the reverse strand, counting down.
TTTCAAGGTAAAATATCAAATTATGTATAGATCATACTGTGTTTGATGTAAAACAACGAATTATTTTGACATTTATTAAATTATAAAACAATTGAAGAGAAATATGTTTTAATATATTGAATTCTAAAAGTAGATGGGAAAATCGGTCCCCAATATGTTTTTGAGGATCATTAAAAAATATGTACAAGAGAATTATTAGAAATGGGGTGTAAATGATGTCATAGACCAACATTGTGGGTTTGTTCCACGACAACTCGATGCTTGTATTTTATAGACAAGAGGCTGGTGACTAGCACTGGGTAGGAATATCCTAAAAGGGAAATGAATTTTCCTTTCATTTTGTACACACACACAAAGACCAAACTACAAAATGTTAAAATATTGTAAAAAACCACTATCAAAGAGAGAAGTACAGAGAGTACCGTGTAAACTGAAAGTAAAAAGGGTCTAGAATAAAATAACAAGACCAAAAAAATAGTACAACTACCACTGTCTATCACCATGATACTATACATCAAGGTTATGTGAAGGGCAGCTTACTATATCCATAGACGTACACCCGTATGTCACGTCTCACTAAGGGACACTTTTTCATAAACCACCAAGGTTTTTGTGGAAGTGTTGATCACCTACACAAGACAAGACATGTGTGGGAGAAGCCTGTGTAGGGGTGAGTAACAAAACACTATGTAGGGACCCAAAACCAAAAGAAAATTCCAAAATGAAATACAACTAATCAAGACCACAAATCAATGATTGCTCACACCAGGTATAACTCATTATTTATAAAATATGATTTATCAGTCATAATGTTGAATCATCTTTTACAACTGAGGGACTCATCCCTGATTAGTCACAAAGTTTTACATGGTTACATGACCACTATGGTAAGCTTGGATAATGGACCACTGAGGTCTTCTCGGATACATGACTACTGATGTCCTCTCAGCTACTGGACTGCTGATGATGACTCCACAACTAGACCACTGAGTTCCGCTCGTCATAACCTTCATCTCCCAACCAGTCATAGGATTCCTACTCTTTGGTGTGCTAGTTTCTGGAAGAATTTATTCCTTAACCCATCGGTCGTATCTCAAATACCATGAAATCATACTTAGAGAAAACCAAAAGTATTGTCTCATCGCTGCGGTATCAACACTGTAGACATATCATCAATCAAACACGTGGTCTAAAAGATATTGCTTTTGTAGTGAATAGTGGTTGATTGCATCTTGGCCAGGTCCAACATGGTCAGACCAATAAGACCAACCCATCCTGTGGGTCCTACGTGACCCAATCCCACCTAGTTGGGTCTAATCCAGCTCAGTCCTGCCTGGCCCTATGGCCGACCTATTAGGCCTTTCTAGACCCAACCTAGTTCGGTCATGGGTCCATCCTTCCAGGTCGCCCAGCAACCTAGTCCAATTTCTTTAGACCGGTCCTGCTTGATTAGAACAGTTTTTACTAGTCTTTGAACCCCATGAATTTATTTTCCATTTGTACCATCCCACAATGGTGGGTTGATACTCTTCTAGATAGGGCCCCCAGTGGCTCAGTCCTCTCCTTCGGCCGGGACGGATGACAGGTTCGACCTGCTGCTCATGCCCGGTACCCTAGACCAGCTTGTTTGATCCATCAGAGACACGGGGGGCATAGTGTCTTTGCTCCACTGACATGGATCGATAGATCTATGGCCCCCTCCACCACCACAGAAAAATATAGGTGCTAATTCCATGTTTATGGCATGGTATCGACTTGGTCCTCCACACACGGTCTGTTGACCATGTGCCACCACCTGGAAACACGGGGCTATGTTCTGAACCGCCCTAGTCAAGACAATCATTTCCAACTTTATTCGCACCACCATAGGTCCCTACCACAACATATTTTCGAGCTACCAACCCCCTTTGCCATGTGGTCACGACGCCACAACCCATCAACAATCTACCATCCACGGGTCACCACTATCGGTGTGGTGGTCAGATTCCTATTTTGAAAGCACCATTGTGATCCTCAGGTTGCTACCTTTATTCCGTAGGCCTAAAGACTGTATTTTCATTGCTTTGAGGTTCTAGTCTAACTCAAAAACATTTTTAATATCCTGACATGACCACATGGGTCTATCAATGATGAACAACAGGAGAGAGAGATCGTGGGGATCAGAATGAACACCAAATGTACAATCTGATCCTTTTTTCAGTGTGTCCCATATATGTTCTTGTTAGTGGGGTCACGAATCATAATTCAATCACTATGAATTTTAATCCCCAACATCAACCCAGAATATTTATTCCCAGTCTCGCCAGAATAATCATTAGCATATCCACAAGTCAGTGAGTTGCTCTTATCAAACGAATTTAAACCCATACATGATAATGGAGATTTCTTGAGGATGATCTTAAATCATAATTCGTCGATCTATGGTCCCAAATCTTCTCTCCAAGGGTGTTTTTTTCATCATCTTATTCCCTAACACGTGTCGTTGAAGATGGTTCCTTTGTGGTTTATCATAGGAATTATAGGTTTATTCATCCACACTAAATTCTCATTTTAATTAAATAAGGAAGGCATGTGCGCATTGCAGTGTTACCACACTGATTCATTATTGAGTTTCATTAAGTGGATTCCAAATCTCCTAGTTGTAGAACTGAATTTGTGAAGTGTCATTGCGTAACTAAGAAGTAAATATAAAAAATTTTCATTCAAATTTCATTCATTTCTCTTTTGAAATGTACAAAAACAATCATTTTTGGTTGACCCATTCAAATCATTGTTAAAACCTTTTTAGGTGAATCTGGATTCTCAAAGACCAACGGTGCCCTAAAATTTTTTATTTGGGAACTAGTTTGAATTATAAAAAACAAATTGCATGTTTATTTAATGAACAGTAAATATAGATCAAAAATACATTTCTTCTATTGCATGCCTCATAATCATGTTCCATCTAAGAGCCTGGTCTAAAAACAATTCAATTTAATTTTCAGAAAAATATTACATTGAATTTCAGGGCATTACATTTCTAGCACCCATAGTGATTTACATCCCTGTAATCCAAAATCGGGACTAATCATATAAATGGGGGTACTATGTACATATATGAGTCTCTTTCTCCCAAGATATCACTTGGAGATTTATGTGTATCCAATGAACATTCATAAAAGGAATTGACCATCCATAAAGGATCCTCTCTTGTCGATCCACTTTCGCAACCAGATACAACACAAATGTGGCCATGTTGTTAGTCTTCCGTTCACCATGGTCGATGACGTGAGAAGGGTCTTCCATGTATCTCGCCTATCGAGATACGTGAAAGACAACATTAACCCAATCTAAATACAATCGTAGATCCAAGAGGTATGCCACTTTTCCCACTCTACCTATTCTCAGGATAGGCCCAATGAACCTCAGAGATAACTTATCACCCTATCCAAATATCTATATCCCTCATCGAGGAGAGAACCATAGGAATACGTTGTGCACCTCCTCGATCATCAAGGATCTCCATCACCTATAATTATAGAACTTCTATTATATATGTGCAGCCATCTCCCACTCTCGGATGACATATAACTTCATAATCGTAGCATGTACCATAACTAGACCTTTGAGTGCAGCCTCCCCTAGGTCTATCTATAATAACAGTGTCATGTATTTTCATTTGTAAAATTCCTCGAACTATTCCTTACTGATGGTAGAGTGGTAGATTTTGTTGTACAAAAACTACACCAGTTGTTGGTGCTCTACCAATCTACGACCAAAATCAATAAATAAAGCTCAAAGCAAGTCCTCCAAGGACTTTTTGGTCTTCTCTGTCTGACCATACATCGGTGGGTGAATGGTTTTTCATAGCATAGATGAGTCCGAAATTCCTTCTAAAATCCCATTTAAAACCAGTATGTAATGAATGCATCATGATGTGAGACTATTTTATATGGGAATCCATGGTGTATAACTATCTAATTCACATAGAGGCATCGCAATTTTTCTACTGAACCCTGCTATTGAATGGGTAGAACGAGGGATGACTTGGTGATTCGGTCTATGATAACTGAGATGGTATCGTGTTGCCTAGATGTACATGGAAATATTTTTGTGAAGTCAATCAATATTCCATCCCACATCCGCTTTGGTAACTTAAGGGGTTGTGTCAATATTGATGGAACCTTTTGTTAAGCCTTCACTTGCTGATTAGTGAGGCATCATGGGGAAAACTCTTCCATTTCCTTCTTCATCCTCTATCACTAGTACTAACATCAATGTTTCTGATACATCACCTCCAAAACTAGACATACTACCAAATGGGATGTATAGAAAACCAATAGTACCACCTCTAGAAATTCCATTGGTACTATGTTGCGTCATCTAAAACGTATGACATTGTCCCCACCATTCAAATATCCATTAGGGGTATGCCCAATGGACATCTATGTATGTGCAGTTTCCAAGATATAATCTCCATGATTCTCCTCCATATAATAGTTTAAGAGTGGATAAGAATCATCCATAGAATGATTAAAATCTATCTCCACTCTATCCATGAAGGATATCTAAAGAGAGGCCAACTGCACTGAGGAATCATTCCGTAGCGGTGAACTCGATCTCCTAATGAGAGAATCTTCCACCATGTTTTTCTTCCATGGAGTATAGAATATCTCGAAGACAAAGTCATGGAGGAACTATTTCCAATGTCATTGTCTCATATTCAGATCTTTCTAAGTAAAGATATACATGAGACTCTTTTGGTCAAAGTATATGATGAATTGTTCTCCCATAATGTTGTGATTTGAATTATATAATAAAAAGAAACTTTTATACTATGAAAACATACCACAACTCATACCTACAACATCATATGTTGATGTGACATGGGTTTGAATCATACATGTTAAAATTTATTGATAATTATTTTCATAATGATTAATAAAAATTGATTTTTTTCATTGTTGATTCCATGTGAAATGAATTTTCAACTAAAATGACACTTTTATTTTCAAAATGTGAACTTTGAGTCATACCATCCAAATCGAGTTTCCGATTTATGCGAGCTCAATTAAAACACATCAAAAATGAACTGTGAATCTTGTTTATAATTTCTAAAATCAATATGATCTTGTTTGATTAGTTTTGACTATGTGACATGCACACTAATCTTACATGACACATTTATACTAAAAACATGTATTTCTAGTCATTCTGGCCACATTATGTGTCAGATTATTGTGAGGTTTATTTCTACAAATAACAATTGAATTTTGGATCATTCTGTAAATGTTTAGAAAAATAATATTTCATTGTCAGTATTTTTTCATCATAACATGTTTTTTAAACTAAAATGACACTTTTATATTGAAAATTAGAACATTGAGTCATATTGACCATATCTTTTTTTGTATATATTTGTGGTTGATTCTATCATTTTAAAAAATAAATACGGATCTATTAATAGATATTTATGAAAATATATTCTCTTTTATTTTTTTTCACTATTCTATATTTTTTAAAACAAAAATGACACATTTATATTGAAAACAAGCACTTGGAGTCATACCAGGTACATCGTGTGTCATATTGATGTGAGTTTAATTCCTGCAAATCAGAAATGAAATATAGATCATTTTAATAATGTATTAAAACAATATGATATTTTTCTCTCGGAATTTTATATGAAACATGTATTTTAAACTAAATTGAATATTTTATAATAAAAACACACACTTCATGTCATACAAGGAACATTGTGTGTTGGATTGTTATAAAGTCGATTCCTAAACACACAAAATTAGTTACAAATTATTTTATAATGTTTCAAAACAATTTGATCCTTTTCACTTGGTTTTCTCAATGTGATTCACATTTTAAACTAAAATGAATCTTTTATATTCTATACATACAGTTTAAGTCATGCTTGGCACATCTTTTACCTGATAGACATGTGGTCAATTCAAACCCATCAAAAATGTATTTGGGATCATTTCCCAAATGATTGAAAATAATATGATCTTGTTTTCTTGGTTTTGTTTATGATTTGTTAGTTTTAAATAAAAATGAAAATATTATATTAAAAACATTAACATTGAGTCATATCAACAACATCATATATCAGATTGAAGTGTAGTCAATTCATATTAATCAAAAATAAATTATAGATCATTTTCCTAAATATATGAAATAATATGATATCAGTTTCATGATTTTGGTTATGTGACAAAAGTTTTAAACACAAAATTATACATATATTGAAAATTTTCACTTCAAGACATAGTCATCAAAAACATCATGTCATATTGACATGATGTTGGGAAAAAATCATTAAGGTAACATTACAAATTTTTTGGTCTGAATATGTTTGTTCAAAAAGAAGGTTTTCATGGTGTGTTTTCATTTTCCAGATATATTAATGACAAGACATGTGTACAATGAAACAAGACAATATAATGGATGATCTCGAGGCTTTATTATTGAATAGATATAAGGTGGCACTATTTTCAGTGTTAGCCAAATTTTTTAAGTCCAAAATTTGGAGTGTGGTTTTTATCCTGGAATGTATATTTCAGTGATGATATATTAAAAATATGGAAAAGGCCTGAATTTAAAAAACATTAGAATTATTTTTTCAATTTCGTGAAGGATGAATGAATTCTACTAAAGGCCTTCAAGAAAGCAACGAGCATTGCATTTCAAATAAAATGGAGCTTGAAATCGGTGAAGGAGTTCCTCATGGTCATTCGATTTTGATGTGTTCAACAAAGGGTGTTTGACAGACTTCCCTGTGATTTCGATGGGCTTCACAAAATGTAAATTTCAGTGGATCTTTGGAAATAGAGGTATGTTGCGAAGATGGTTTTTTACAGATCTGAAATATGTACTAGGGATGGGGGATCGTCATAATTATTCGAGCCTATAAATATGAGGATACCCCACTTAAAAAAGAAGTACAAGAGAAGATGGGATCAATTAATATTCTAAGATGCTGATTCCACAAAAGTGTTCATGAAGGTTGTAACCAAAGTTATTCATGAATGAAATATGCCAACCAGATATTATGAGCAGTATGATGGCAATGATTTTGTAAGGGCCCTAAAAAGTCAATCGAATCTTTTGAGATTCGTGAAGGCTAGTTTTTAATTCTAAAAATTTGCATGCTTCATTAAGTCCAATTAGATTCAAAATAAGAAAATAATGAGATTCACAAAATCCAGTTTGAGCTTCATGAAAGGGATGCTTCGAGAAGGTAGTGAGCATTAAGAAAAGTGGTTGAATATTATTTTCTAGAGTTCATTAAAAAATATGTATTCATCGGTAGATAAAAATTGGACTTCATTATAGCATACTCTAATAGTTTAGGATGTATGTATTCATAAAACTGAAAGGAGTTAGACGTCTTTAAACTGTGAGTAGATCTTCTTATGAAGCAGCAAACAAACATAATTTTAAAGAGTACATAGCTTTCAAATTGTGAGTGCTAATAAACCAGAATGGATAGTTAGTCTTCTTAGACCATGTAAATAGTACTGCGCTTATAGTTGATTTGGTACATCGTCACATCTCTGGTGTATGATAATTATATGTATCCCTATGAGGTTGAACCAAGTAAAATTGTTGTTTTCTTTTCATGCATTATTATTTTTCCATAAACTACAATGATAATAAGAGAGAGAAATGTTTTTGAAAGTAGTGAAACAAGATCAAAATGGGTAGTTGTTTTAATCTTTCAGACCCTGATTCACCCCCCCCCCCACCCCCTCTGTTTATATATCCTAGTGAAAATAACACATAATGTTGATTCCATCTGATCACACATGAATTGTAGATATTTTTTAATGTTTTAAAATAAATTTTCCTTCTTTTATTTATTTTGGAAATGTGATGTGTGTTTCAAATTAAAATAAATATTTTAAATTGAAATCAAATTTTTTTTCATACTACCCACCTCATGAATCATATTAGTGTGAAATTTATTCATTCACATCTTAAAATGAGATATTGATCTATTTTCTAATGTTTGAAGAAAACATTTTTCTGTTTTTATGGGATTTGGATATGTTATGTAAATTTTATGCTAAACCATGATGTATTGATCATCCAACCTCTCAATATTTTCATCTTCCAACATTTCTTCAACTTCCATCGCAGTTAATTCCTAAATTTTACTTTAGGAATGTGATCAGAATATGGTTGAGGAATCTATACTAATAATTATTGCATCCATCACCATCACACATTTTCTTGAATAAAAATTTAAAATAAGGGAATCTATAATACTTCATTATTTTTTAGTTGGAATTGATTGTAATTTTTCCCAAAATATTTTTAAAAACTCATCATATGAAAACAAGATCTGAAATAAAACTGATGAGGCTTGGAGCATGGAAGTAACTATCCCCATAATTTGTTGTATATCATTGTATTTGTGGTTAGAATGAATATTGATTTGTATCCCTCTTTCCCTTATATAAATTGTAGTCATGATGTCTTATATCTCATGATCAATAGTATATTAGGACATGTTAATAGCTATTCTGGAATCTATAGTGTGTAACACTGTATGATAAATATCTTTCAGAAATAGCTCAAATCCTTATATCATTGTAGGTTCTTTGAAAAAGTGTTTTTGATTTTCTAGAAACCTATCATAATAAATAGGTGATTGAAATTAGTAGACAATTGAAAATAAATGCATTTTTCATTGGGGAATGATAATATACCCAGTAGAATCATTTCAAAATTATAGTAACAATAATGATATTGATATACTCACATGAGATACAAGTTTTGTAAATTTTTCTAAATGGTATAATAGAATCTATTATATATATATATATGTGTAGGATGAATTGAATGAATCTGAAATTATTTCCTAAAAATTTGTGGCATGTTATAGATATTTTTTTTGTCACGACCCGCCCTCGGGGTCCGTGCCGTGACTACCCCAAGCCCGCCTTCCATAGGCCAGGGGCTGGCGACTAGCACCAAGGCGTAAATCCCGGTAAAAAGGGAAGGCATTGCCTTTAAAAAGTAAACACACACCACAGAGTAAACAAGCGGAAAGTAAACACTAAACAAAAGCAGAGTACTACTGAAAGTGCGAAAAAGTAAATGGGCCAGTATACAAACCCAAACTGAAAGTAAAGTACAACTCGAAAGGGAAAACAACAACTGAAAAGTAAAAGCCGCTACTCCGAGCTGTCCACTGGAAATCCCACCTGAAGGGTGGGTACAGATAGCTCCTCTGCTCCACGGGTCCCGCCGTCTGCTCCGTGCACGTCCCGCCCAGTGGTCCACCTCCGGGTACCGTCCCGCTGTGCAAGCCTCAGCTAAGGTCAACGTTGTCCGTCGTCTGCAACCAACACAACGTAGTGCGGGCAAAGCCCGTGCAGGGGTGAGTATAAGCTACTCAGTAAGGACCCCGAGACCCCTGAAGGTCTCTCAAAATCCACAAAGGATAAACCACGAAGAAAAGTACAATCACGAAGTAACAACCGACACTGCTTAGGTATATGACCATACATATACCTAAGTCATCAATTCAAATACGCTCCAACCTCCGAGCCCAAGTACAACTCAGTCCACACAGGATAGTAAACGTATTCCACACAGGAAAGCAAAACGTAATCCACACAGGATTGCACAACACAATCCACACAGGAAAGCAATAGGATTCAGCTCACACAGGTATACTTCTTCAAGGACGATAAAGATGATCACTGATCCATCTAAGTCGTCGGACCCACGAAGGATCGATAGGTAACTAACCCCCCGCAATGACCCACACAGGATCGGGCCCACACAGGACTTGTAGGCGCTGGCTCACACAGAACCGATGAGCGCAAGGACCCACACCGGATCGGGCCCACACAGGACCTGTAGCACTGATCCACGTAAGATCGCTGAGTGCTATAGTCGTCGTCGTCGAATCCACACAGGATCTCTGTACTGTCGTCGTCGAATCCACACAGGATCTCTGTACTGTCGTCGTCGCAGTCACAGTAGCAGTAGTAGCAGTAGTAGCAGTCGCAGCCAGCACTAGGGTTCCCGCACACAGCAAGCTCGTTCGGAGGGTCCGCTCCACGAGCCGAGAGGCTGATACATCAACTGTCACAAAGACCAGAGTTGATGTATCCAAAAGTTCTGTATCGTCAACAGGAACTCAACGCAACAGACGGCGTGTCGATCGGACGCCCGGTCTGAGAGTTATTGGCATTTTCGTCTCCGGGGCCCGGTTGGTTTTTAAGGAAAAACCAACCCAACCGTACTCCACCTGCGTCCAAACCTCGGGCAGAGTATGCCAAAAGATTCGTCTCACTAAGAGGGACTCAACACAGCTGACAGCACGTCAATCGGACGTTCGTAGCTCAAGATATGAGCGTTTCCGCTCCGAAGGCCCGGTTGGTTTCGTGAACGAACCAACCCGGCCGAACTCAAAGTAAACTGAAACCTTGAGTGAGATATACCGAAACGACCGTCTCGATCCAATGATCGCGTTGCCGCAGACGGTTCGTCATTCGGAGGTCCGAGGCTCATGTTATGGCCCAAAAACCAAATCTGGTTCGAAACGGGGGGGTCCGGGTCCGGGCCGACTCGGCCCGACCCCCCCTGGGCGGCGCGGTGGCCGGCGGCGGGCGGCGGCGGCGGGCGGCGGCGCGGCGGCGCGGGGAGCCGCGGCGGGCCGCGGTGGCTTGGCGGCTGGCGCCGCATGGAGGCCGCGCGGGGGGCGGCATGTCGCCGCAAGGAGGCCGCGCGGGGGGGATCAAACCCCCGCAGTTTTGAGGGGCGGCGCGGCCTTTGTGCCGCGCCCGTTTCTTTTAAAACGCCCCCCCCCCCCACGTGGGGGGCCTGATTTGAGCGAACCGGGGGGGCCGACTGCCCCCCTCCCTTCAAAGAAAACCGCCCCCCTCATAAAGAGGGGGGTTTTGAGGGTTGGTCGGGGGATTAATTCCCCCGGTTTTAACGGCATCCGGCCAGCCAGCTGGCCGACCGGTTTGCTCCAACGGGACCGGAAATTACGGTTCCCTCTTCAGCTTCCGACGCTGGCGGCCCGGCCGCCGGTCTTCTCTTCCGCCGCGGCCCGGAACCGGCCGCGGTCTCCTCGTCCCGCCGCGGCCCGGAACCGGCCGCGGTGTTCGTCGTCCGGCGCGGTGCGACGGCACCACGCCCCTTCGCCGTGCCTTGATTCCTTTCAACGCGGCGCGACGACGTCGCGTTCTTGAAGATTCTTCCTCGGCGTGGCGCGACGGCGTCATGTAAGATTAACGTACAATTATCCGCGTGGTGCGACAGCACCACGCCACCTTGCTTCCGCCCGCAGATAAACAACATGAACGATGGAGGGGGTTCGGCCGTGTTCGTGCGGTCCGGCCCCCCTCACGTTAAAATAATAACGCAACTTTAAATAAATCAAGCCACTCGTTAGTCTTGCTAAAATCACGATCAAGAATAAAAAGAGGAAACCAAAAAGAAATCAACAACCCCTACCTCGGGTATAAGGTTCGAATATTGTCAAGGTTCCGCGGAAGACGACGTCGCGGAGGTCGGGCGTCGCGGAAGCCGTTCGTCAAATCCGATGACGAAGGGATGCGTTCGAAGAGACACGTCGTTGGCGAAACTTGTACGCCGACGAAGGTTGTCCGAGAAAGAAGTGGCGTCCCCTTTCGTTGACACGGTAAACGAAGAAGAGCGGAGCGGCGTTCTTCGTCGGAAATTGAGCGTTCCTCGTCAAGTCTTGAGGAAAGTCAAATAATAAAGAAAACAACGAACTCAAGAACCTCTACCTCGATAGTCGCACGTTGACGTAGTCATGGAATATCGGTGTCGATTCCTTTGACGTCGGAGGAAGAGTCGTTGTCGATGGTGTTCGTCGCGGAAAACCATCGCGGAAGAGATGACGCGGAAGAAGTACGTCGTGTCGCGGATACGGCGTCGCGGATGGACCGTGTTCTTCGGCGGAGAAGTTCTTCGTTGAAGAACGACGTTCTTCGCGTTCTTCGTTGAGTTTGAAGAAGAAGAAGAGCTCTCCACCTCTCAAGAAGACAAACAAATAACCCAAAATAAAATAAGCTACACCTTATTTTATTTTCACTTTACCAACCTTTCAAAATTCAAAAGTTGAATTCAATACATTAATTAAATCTAGAGTTGACAAAATTAAGTGAAGAGATAGGTTGGCAAGAATTAAAGTAGGGAAGAGTTACATAATTAAGAGGGGGTTTAGAGGGGTTAGGGAATTTGAAAAGAATTAGGGGTTCGTGTCGGCCCCACCACACTTAATCCTCCCAAGTGAGGTTAAGTGGGTGTGGGTCCCACTTCCAACCTCCTTTGATAGGTTTTAAGAAGTTATAATAAAATTTGTTCTACACAAATTTTATTTAACTCAACTAAAAACCCCCAAAATTAACTTTCAACCCGCAACAAACGCAACTCCCGAAAAGGTCTTTTTAAGCGAATATCGGCGCTGCGAGTTCATCGGTGCCCTCGGATTTCAATTCCGAGCACCGGATCAAAAGTTAGGAATTCCCGCTCGTTCGTTCACTGAACGTACCCGAGCCAAACTTCGGAAATTAATTCCGGGCACTCCGGGCCTCGGAATCAGGTGCCGTCTAAAACTGCGCTCTTGTAAAATTCTAAAGAAAATTAACAAAAAATTTCCCTTGAATTTTACGGGTCTTTACATTACTCCCTCCTCAGGGCTTTACGTCCCCGTAAAGATACAACAAAAACTAGGGAAACAAATGAGGGTACTGAGCACGCATCTGAGCCTCCCGCTCCCATGTGCTCTCCTGGAGATTCTCGTGCTGCCATCTGATGCGCACAAGAGGAATCGATCGCCCACGCAGGACCCACTCCTGTCGATCCTCTATCTCCACCGGGACCTCCGTAAAAGTCACCCCATCGTCAACTTCAAGCTCCCCATGATCAATGTTGTGTGTCGGGTCGTGCACGTATCTCCTCAGCTGAGATACGTGGAAGACGTCGTGCACCCGGTGCAACTGAGGTGGTAGAGCCAGGCGATAAGCCACCTCACCAATCCTGCGGAGAATCTGGAAGGGTCCGATGAAGCGCGGAGATAACTTACCGCCTCGGCCAAATCTCTGAATACCACGTCGAGGTGAGACCCTCAAGAAGACGTGGTCGCCATCCTCGTACTCTAGTGGCCTCTGCCTCCTGTCAGCATATGACTTCTATCGGCTCTGAGCTGTCCTCATCCGCTCCTGGATGACCTGGACCTTCTCTGTCGTGGCCTGGACCATCTCCGGTCCCACCAGTGCTGACTCCCCAGGGTCTGTCCAGCACAAAGGAGATCTACATGTTCGGCCGTACAACGCCTCGTACGGTGCCATCCCGATGGTGGAGTGGTAGCTGTTGTTGTACGCAAACTCCACCAAGGGTAGGTGGTCCTCCCAGCTACGACCAAAGTCGAGGACACATGCGCGGAGCATGTCCTCGAGTGTCTGAATGGTCCTCTCCGTCTGACCATCCGTCTGAGGGTGAAAAGCTGTGCTAAGACGTAGCTGCATACCGAACGCCTCCTGTAACCCCTTCCAAAGCCGGGAAGTAAAGCGGGCATCTCGATCGGAAACGATAGATGATGGCACGCCGTGGAGCCGCACAATCTCCTGAACGTAGAGACGTCCCAAGCTCTCCACTGAGCCCTGCTCTCTGATGGCTAAGAAGTGTGCCGACTTGGTGAGTCGGTCAACAATCAACCAGATGGAGTCGTGACCTCTAGAAGTGCGTGGAAGTCCAGTCACGAAGTCCATAGATATGCCGTCCCACTTCCACTCCGGAACCTCCAAGGGCTGTACCAAGCCTGCTGGTACCTGATGCTCTGCCTTCACCTGCTGATAGGTGAGGCATCGAGAAACGAACTCTGATACAGCCTTCTTCATACCCGACCACCAATGCTGTCGTCTGAGGTCCTGGTACATTTTCGCCACTCCAGGATGTACCGCTAAAGGAGAAGTGTGAAACTCCCTTAGCACTTCCTCTCGCAATGCGACTGGTACCATGGTACGTCCTCTGAAAAGGATGTCGTGCTCTGCTCCAAGGGAGAAACCATCAGGTGCCTGTCCCGAGGATACATGTGCACGCCGTGTCTCACAGTCAGCGTCCCCGCGCTGTGCCTCCCTGACTCGCTGCAGTAGTGGAGGAGTGACTGTGAGAGACTGAAGAAAGGCTGCTCCATCTCTATCCACGAAGGATATCTGCAAAGAGGCTAGCTGCTCCGTCGCCTCCTCGAGTAGCTGAATGCCCGTCCTCCTGCTGAGGGCATCGGCTACTACGTTCCCCTTTCCAGGAGTATAGACTATCTCAAAGTCATAGTCCTGGAGGAACTCGAGCCATCGTCGCTGTCTCAGGTTCAGGTCCTTCTGCGAGAAGATATACCTGAGACTCTGATGATCGGAAAAGACTGTAAAGCGCTCGCCCATCAGATAGTGTCGCCATGTCTTCAGAGCGAAGACCACTGTTGCTAACTACAGGTCATGGGTAGCGTAGTTCTGCTCATGCGGCCTCAACTATCGTGATCCATAGGCGATCACTGCCCGCTCCTGCATCAGAACACATCCGAGTCCGGTCCCTGATGCATCGCAGTAGACTACGTACCCTACTCCCTCCTCAGGCAACCTCAAGATAGGTGTGCTAGTCAATCTCTATCTCAGCTCCGGAAGCTCTGCTGACAACTGTCTGACCACACGACGAGTTTCCCCTTCTTCGTCAAAGCTGTGAGTGATGCCCCAACTCTGGAGAAGTTCGGCACAAATCTCCGATAGTATCCAGCTAGTCCCAAGAAACTCTGAACCTCAGTCACGCTCCTGGGTGGCTCCCATTCTAACACAGCCTCAATCTTCGCGGGATCCACTGCAACTCCCGCCTCATAGAAAACGTGTCCCAAAAAGTGGACCTCACGTATCCAGAACTGGCACTTCGAGAGCTTACCATAAAGCTGGTGCTCTCGGAGTGTGTCAAGGACAACTCGCAAGTGATAGGCGTGCTCCTCCTCTGTCATAGAGTAAATCAGAATGTCATCGATGAAGACTACAACAAACCGATCGAGGTATGGCTGAAAGATCCTGTTCATGAGAGCCATGAACACTGCTGGAGCATTGGTTACTCCGAAACCGAAAGGCATAACCAAGAACTCATAGTGGCCATACCGACATCTGAAGGTCGTCTTTTGCACATCCTCGTCTCTGACTCTGAGATGATGATAGCCTGACCTCGAGGTCTATCTTCGAGAACCACCGTGCTCCCTTGAGCTGATCAAAGAGGTCATCAATCCTCGGTAGCGGATACTTGTTCCTCACTGTCACCTGGTTCAGGCGACGATAGTCCACACAAAGTCGCAAGCTCCCGTCCGCCTTCTTGGCGAACAATATCGGGGAAGCCCAGGGTGAAACACTGGGTCGGATGAACCCCCTTGCCCTGCAAGTCCTCCAACTGTACCCGTAGCTCTCGAAGCTCGGCGGGGGCCCATCCGATATGCTGGAGTAGATATCGGGGCTGTCCCGGGGTACAAGTCAATATAAAAGTCTACCTCTCTGCGAGGAGGTAGCCCTGGGACGTCGTCGGGAAAAACGTCCGCAAACTGATCCACCACTACAGGAAAACCAGGACTCCGCACGTCAACTGCCCCAAGGATAAGGCTAGACAACTGATGAGTGATGGGCTGTCCTCTCCTCCCGCGGAAGTTCCATCCTGTGCTGCTAAGGCTCCCTTCTCGCCGGTGAAGGTGAACCTGCTCCCGTCGGTGCGTACACATCGCACCTTGCGCCTAAAACAGTCAATCAGTGCATGGACCGTAGACAGCCAATCCATGCCCAAGATGACGTCGTAAGGCCACGACGCTGCTACAAGAAGATCACCAGCCGAAGCTCTCGCCTCCTAGAGTAAGCTCACACTGCCGGCACCAGTGCGTAATCGTCGAGTCTGCTCCCGTAGGAGTCTCAAGCCGTAAGGATCGAGCCAACGGCTCTGTCGGAATCTCCGAGCTCCGAACAAGGGCAGCGGCTATGAAAGAGTGACTCGCTCCTGTGTCTATAAGAACTGCAGCAAAGGTAGAATAGACACAGATAGTACCTAGAATCATCTCGGAGTGCGCCGTGGTCGTAGGCCTCTGCTGCCTGGAGCTGTGGCCTGTCGGCTGCCCGCCAGCTCCCTGTGGTCGGGGTGGGACCTCCTGGTGGTGGTGGTGGTAGAGCCTCAAAGCGTCGGCCACCCACCTGCTGCTCGTCCAGCTCCTCTGCCTCGTCCGCCTCCTCCCTGCGGACCGCCACGGTCGATCCTCTGCCTCTGCCTCGGTGGTCCATCAACTGACTGCTGCTCCTCGGCACGGCGGGTCGGGCAGTCACGAGCCATGTGGCCCTGCCCGCCGCACGAGTAGCACTGTCTGCCTCTCGTAAGACTGGCTCCGCGCTTTGTGCCCCGCACTGCTGAGCCAGTGCCCTGAGATCGTCTGCCCGAAGGTCTGGTCTGCCTGGACCCCTGAGTCATCCGTCGACTGCCTGCTGCGGATGACTCTGCCACGTGCCGCCCTGCGGTGGGTCGCTGTGCTGGTGTAGACTCAGCAAGGAAGCTCTCGATCAGAAGGGTCCGCTCCAGTACTCCTGTCTGAGTCGGTATGCTGAGGGAGATTAGCAATGCCCTGATCTCGTGTCTCAAACCCTGCTCGAAGGTCCGGGCCCGGAAGAATGGGTCCCGTACCATGTCGGTCGAGTAGCGCGAGAGATCGGTAAATCTCGCCGATCGGACGCCCGGTCTGAGAGTTATTGGCATTTTCGTCTCCGGGGCCCGGTTGGTTTTTAAGGCAAAACCAACCCGACCGTACTCCACCTACGTCCAAACCTCGGGCGGAGTATGCCAAAAGATTCGTCTCACTAAGAGGGACTCAACACAGCTGACGGCACGCCAATCGGACGTCCGTAGCTCAAGATATGAGCGTTTCCGCTCCGAAGGCCCGGTTGGTTTCGTGAACGATCCAACCCGGCCGAACTCAAAGTAAACCGAAACCTTGAGTGCGATATACCGAAACGACCGTCTCGATCCAAGTATCGCGTTGCCG
Source organism: Viscum album (assembly GCA_963277665.1). Taxonomy (NCBI): domain Eukaryota; kingdom Viridiplantae; phylum Streptophyta; class Magnoliopsida; order Santalales; family Viscaceae; genus Viscum; species Viscum album. The sequence goes on along the minus strand of OY728133.1, from coordinate 1,635,199,514 downwards.
CAGACAGTTCGTCATTCGGAGGTCCGAGGCTCAAGTTATGGCCCAAAAACCAAATCTGGTTCGAAACGGGGGGGTCCGGGTCCGGGCCGACCTGGCCCGACCCCCCCCCCCCTGGGCGGTGCGGTGGCCGGCGGCGGCGGCGCGGCGGCGCGGGGAGCCACGGCGGGCCGCGGTGGCTTGGCGGCTGGCGCCGCATGGAGGCCGCGTGGGGGGCGGCTTGTCGCCGCAAGGAGGCCGCGCGGGGGGGGGATCAAACCCCCGCGGTTTTGAGGGGCGGCGCGGCCTTTGTGCCGCGCCCGTTTCTTTTAAAACGCCCCCCCCCCCCACGTGGGGGGCCTGATTTGAGCGAACCGGGGGGGCCGGATGCCCCCCTCCCTTCAAAAAAAACAGCCCCCCTCATAAAGAGGGGGGTTTTGAGGGTTGGTCGGGGTATTAATTCCCCCGGTTTTAACGGCATCCGGCCGGCCAGCTGGCCGGCCGGTTTTCTCCAACGGGACCGGAAATTCCGGTCCCCTCTTCGGCTTCCGACGCCGGCGGCCCGGCCGCCGGTCTTCTCTTCCGCCGTGGCCCGGAACCGGCCGCGGTCTCCTCGTCTCGCCGCGGCCCGGAACCGGCCGCGGTGTTCGTCGTCCGGCGCGGTGCGACGGCACCGCGCCCCTTCGCCGTGCCTTGATTCCTTTCAACGTGGCGCGACGGCGTCGCGTTCTTGAAGATTCTTCCTCAGCGTGGCGCGACGGCGTCATGTAAGAATAACGTACAATTATCCGCGTGGTGCGACGGCACCACGCCACCTTGCTTCCGCCCGCAGATAAACAACATGAACGATGGAGGGGGTTCGGCCGTGTTCGTGCGGTCCGGCCCCCCTCACGTTAAAATAATAACGCAACTTTAAATAAATCAAGCCACTCGTTAGTCTTGCTAAAATCACGATCAAGAATAAAAAGGGGAAACCAAAAAGAAATCAACAACCCCTACCTCGGGTATAAGGTTCGAAGATTTTCAAGGTTCCGCGGAAGACGACGTCGCGGAGGTCGGGCGTCGCGGAAGCCGTTCGTCAAATCCAATGATGAAGGGATGCGTTCGAAGAGACACATCATTGGCGAAACTTGTACGCCGACGAAGGTTGTCCGAGAAAGAAGTGGCGTCCCCTTTCGTTGACACGGTAAACGAAGAAGAGCGGAGCGGCGTTCTTCGTCGGAAATTGAGCGTTCCTCGTCAAGTCTTGAGGAAAGTCAAATAATAAAGAAAACAACGAACTCAAGAACCTCTACCTCGATAGTCGCACGTTGACGTAGTCGTGGAATATCGGTGTCGATTCCTTTGACGTCGGAGGAAGAGTCGTTGTCGATGGCGTTCGTCGCGGAAAACCGTCGCGGAAGAGATGACGCGGAAGAAGTACGTCGCGTCGCGGATACGGCGTCGCGGATGGACCGTGTTCTTCGGCGGAGAAGTTCTTCGTTGAAGAACGACGTTCTTCGCGTTCTTCGTTGAGTTTGAAGAAGAAGAAGAGCTCTCCACCTCTCAAGAAGACAAACAAATAACCCAAAATAAAATAAGCTACACCTTATTTTATTTTCACTTTGCCAACCTTTCAAAATTCAAAAGTTGAATTCAATACATTAATTAAATCTAGAGTTGAAAAAATTAAGTGAAGAGATAGGTTGGCAAGAATTAAAGTAGGGAAGAGTTACATAATTAAGAGGGGGTTTAGAGGGGTTAGGGAATTTGAAAAGAATTAGGGGTTCGTGTGGGCCCCACCACACTTAATCCTCCCAAGGGAGGTTAAGTGGGTGTGGGTCCCACTTCCAACCTCCTTTGATAGGTTTTAAGAAGTCATAATAAAATTTGTTCTACACAAATTTTATTTAACTCAACTAAAAACCCCCAAAAATTAACTTTCAACCCGCAACAAACGCAACTCCCGAAAAGGTCTCTTTAAGCGAACATCGGCGCTGCGAGTTCATCGGTGCCCTCGGATTTCAATTCCGAGCACCGGATCAAAAGTTAGGAATTCCCGCTCGTTCGTTCACTGAACGTACCCGAGCCAAACTTCGGAAATTAATTCCGGGCACTCCGGGCCTCGGAATCAGGTGCCGTCTAAAACCGCACTCTTGTAAAATTCTAAAGAAAATTAAGAAAAAATTTCCCTTGAATTTTACGGGTCTTTAAATTTTTATCCTAGATGAATCTGCATTGTAGTACCCCCCCCCCATTATTTCAATGTAACACTTACTTCATTTTTTCATGGTTATAAAGTGTATGGCTGGAGGATGGGAACGTTTGGTAAACATTCCAATTTATTTGGGGGCCAAATGAGTGGTTCATGGTCTGTTCATAGTTTTTACATTTCACAATAATGTACTAGCAGAAACATTTCACACAGACAGTTTTTGGATACTGGAAAACACAAAGTTAGCGCATGGTTTACCAAACTAGGCGGACTGATCGTGCACATGGAAAAATTACGATCATATTTTTATGAACTTTTTCCTTTCTTATCCTACATTCTATTTTTATGATCAATTACCTAGTTTGATATTTCTATTCATTTAATTTTGGGGAACCTCTCCCATGAATTTAGGAAACAATCTAGAGCCACCTCTTAGCGTTTGAAAGCCCAATTATCATGGTATGTGATATTCTTCTTCGTTCTCTTCATGTTTCATTAGATCTACTTAGATATACTACTCTTATTCTATTTATTTCATTAATATACACCAATTATTGGTAGATATATGATGTTGGATTCAATATAGATGATATGTGGTCTTGGTTTTGATAATCCAAGGGATCTAAGGCCATTTGGGTTGATAATCAACCAAGTTGGTATAGCGTTCTTCATCCGTTGTTGGGTTTCACAAAAACCTATGAGGTATGTGGATTCTCTCACAACTCCACAAATTAAAAATAATGGGTGTTCATTAAAATTTAATATATTATATGGAATTGGTTGTTATTTGGATGTTTGGAAGAATTTGGAAACTCTTCATTATTTTTGTTTGAAAATTTTGTTATTTCAATAAAATAATTGTTTTATTGAATTTAAAATAAATATTTTAAAATGGTAATTTTATAGAATTGGGGAACATGGATTGGATTATGTTTTTTCAATAAAATGTAATTTTTTATTGAAAAGAAATTACTACATTGAAATCAGTTTTTAAAAATATTTTTAAAAAAACTACAGTTTTATAAAAATAGTTTGAAATAGTTATTTGGAATGGATTGGCATATATTGGGTTTTGTGACTTTATGCATGACACACCCTAGAATAAGGGACATGTACCTTTGGGGTTTTATGTGCATAACCTTGGATTGGGGGCATGTTTTATTAGGATAAAGGTGATAATACGTGAGATCCCTTATGTGAATTGGTTTTAATGCTTTGTTTAGTTGTTTTGCTTGAAGTAGGAATTGCTGAAAACTGGTTTAAATAGAACTTGATTTAATTTGATTATAAATTGTTTTCGGCCTTTTTTTAGTGTTTTATAAGTTGTTTTATATAAATGGGTAAAGTTTTCCTTAATAAGTCATTCTGAAAAGGTTAAAATGGTTTTTGAAAACATTTCTAGACAATATTTTTTTGAGAGAAAACATATTTTCAATTGAAGACAGAACTAAATTTCGGTTTTCTTTAAACAATATTATGTTCCAAAGAGTGTAAAAATATTTTTATCAATTAAAAAAGATCATGAATAACAAAATGAGAATAAAATAACATATTTAATTAAATAATTATCATATAATTTCCATCAATGGAAAATAAAGAATAATCAATCTCTAATAAAATGAGATTATGAAGTAAACCCTTGCAAAGATAAAAAAATTTAAATGAGAATAAAATAATGTATCAATTATTTATATCAACTATAAATCCCCATTAAATAAGTGTAGATATAAAAATATATAGTTAAAATTTAGCAGACAGATAATCTTATAATATTAAAAATAGCGAGAAAATAATAAAACCTAATGAAATGAGTGGTGTTATGAAATTGTTTGACTGCTTCGTGAATCTTAATTCAAACATCTTTAGATGAAATAATTAAAATTTAAACCTAAAATTCCATTAAGTAGTAATTTTTCCTGAAATTACATTTTAATTGGGAATTAAATACACCATATAAATAATCGGTGAATAATCTTACAATATGTCTAAAAGAAATGAAATTGGTATAAAACCCCATACAATATGATATCATGTTGGTCGTACATTAATTATCCTCTATTATAGTTATTTTAAACAATTTATTAACTTATAAAAGAACCATATTATTATTTATGATATCATATTTGATTAATTTATAACAAATAATTATTAATTCTATAATATTATTTCATTATTTTTATTGTTACTTTTGTTAAATGCCTTGTTGTTCGCCAATGTGTGGACATTTTATTTTTCATTCATCTTACCTTGATCATGATTAAATAATAAAAAAATACTCTCAATGTTTTAAAATCATATGTATTCATTAAATTTTTATTTATATTGAACTAGAAAATTTGGTGATTAATATGAAATACACCATTCATAGAGATTGTAGGTCATAAGTATTCATTAAAATTGTTTCAGTTTTCATGTCCTATTGAAAGAAACAAAATCAAATTATAAATTTTTTTATTATAATTTATGTATAATATTTATGTTATAGATATCACATATTTTTGTTAAACCAATCTTAAATACAATCAATGTAATGTGATAACGAATCACATCACATCGAGGGTTGATAATATGCTATACACATGAACAATGTTATCATATCCCAAAAAATTAGAAATCTTGAATGTATATGTTATATAATATTTAATGAAGAATTCATAAATTATAAATAATATATATATTATATATAAACTATAAATCTGTCATTATTACCAACTATTAATGGTGGTAATGGAAAAAAAGAATGACATCAGTTCATGAGGCAGTAGACTTTTATACTTATGAAAAATGATTATGTGTAAAATTAGATGAAAGTGTGTAAATTTTTAAGTCATAAAAATAATATAAAAAAAATATAGTTATTTTTAACATAAATAGGTTATTATATAATCACGGAATAATAATAATTTGAGGATTTCGAAAATGTAATAAATTAAAAACTCTTCTAAAATAACATAACCTCTTCTTTGTATTTCCTATTAAAAATTGCTCTAAAAACTTGATATATTTTCTTATTCCAAAAATAAGTCTTATAAGATAATGTGTTTGAATTTTTGGAGTTTTATTGGCATAAATTTTTCGATCCATGTGTCTTTTATGTGTGAGGATATAATGGTAGTGAGTCCATTTGTATAATTGAGGAGTAGTGGAATTCATGTAAATAATAAAAAAATAGTCACTATTAAGATGTCAATATTACCTCAACTGGATATAAAAATTATAATTAATGATTTTGAGGATTATTTTTTCCATACACACCTCAAAAAATCATTAGAACACATATTTTAAAAATAATTCCTTAACTAAAAAGTTCACTTATTTTATCATATTGTTTTTTCATTATGTAAACTTGTATTCAAAACAATTTTAATTTATCATTAAAGGATAATTTTGAGTGATAATTATTATATAATTTATAACCACTTTTTAAAATGATAATTTATAATTTAAATACTAAAAAACCATCTTTGTGTTGGAAATTAATTTTAACACAACCGCATGTAAAACACAAAAACACCACTTTAATCTTAACCACGCTAACTATTTTTTTAATATTTAATGGTAAATATAGTTATTATAATAGGAATATTCATCCATTAATGTACCATATTTTTTATTTACCTAATTTTAATTATCATATGATATAATATTTTTGTATTAATTTTAAATCAATTAATAAAATAATTTTCATTATGAAATAGATTTAATGTAATTTTTGACATTATTAATCTAATTTGATTTTATAAAAATCCAAACAAATATTTAATTAAATTAAATAAAGTTAAAAGATTACTAAAGTGATATTTTCCTAAAAAAACAATATATCAATATAATTCATTTAATTAACTTCTCTATAAATATTTTTAGTATCAATTATTTCATTTCATTGTTAACTAAATAATTATTCTGTTGAATTTTCCTTAGCATTATTAGTAATAAATTACAATATAAAAATTAATGATAAATTATTATGATGGAAAAAAATTATTTAATACATTATTTATATATGAAGCTATGTAATTTTACCAATTTTTAAAATTATTATATAAATTAAATGTACTAATGGAATTTTTTTGTCTATTTCATTACCTAACTTTTTATATGGGTTAATGTTTTGTAATAGTGTCCCTAAATCTCATATATTTTAATCTTAATGTAATAAATGTATAATTATGCCCTAAAAGAGGTTGTTTTTCATTTTTTCATTTTTACCTCTTATATTTTATGTATAATCACTATGTAAACTTTTTTCTCCTTAATCATTATATTTTATTTTTAATATTTCTCTAAATCTCATTGGAAAAATATTAATCTATACTATTTAGAGATTAAGAATTTTTCTGATTCAAAATATGTAATCATTTTTCCTAAAATCAACTCACATAATAGGATAAAATCAATTTAAAATTAATCATGTGAATGAGATGATAAATGAGGTTCATTAAGTGAATCATTTTCAATGTTTACTAAGGTTATATATTTAAATTCAATATAAAATTTTATTCCAATGAAATAAATTTGATTAATATATATATATAATTGATTTATTTTTACATTAAAAATAATTTAAAATATAATTTATTATCATAAATTATTCATATGAATGGCCAGTTTTTAATTAAATATTCATATTATTCACTATTCATCAAATAATGAAGTTTATTAGGGAAAACACAAAAACACATCCAAGATAATTTTTAGAAATAAAATATTAAAAATTAATATTATTTTATCAAATTAAATTTATAAAATTTTCAAATATTAATTTTTACAAAGTACACCAATAAAAGGTTGCAAAGCTACCTTTAGAAAAAATACATCTATTATACGTAAAATTGGATTTATTGTTATCTTATTTCTATAAAATCAATTGGATGAATGTAAAAAAATTTGAATATAAAATATATAAAATTATTTAATATTACTTGACTAATAAAAGATTTTTTAATTTATTTTAATAAAAAGCCTCTAGGAGTGTAAAAATAGATTAGTATAAAAACATTTCTTTTATATTCAATTGGTTTTTATTTTAATTTCTAATTAATTTGATTCCAATAAATTCATTTATATCTCTATAAAAAAATATATTTTCATAACTTATTTAATGAAAAGAATAACCACTAATTTAATGTATAATATAAGAATTTTAATGATAAATACCATTTTTAAAAGTATTTAGTAAAACATGGTCCGACATTTAATGCAAGCCATCAATGAATGTCATTAATGCATGTAACACAAGACAAATAATTATTTTATGAATTTAAATTGGTATCATAGATTGAATTTAATTAAATAGTATATATATTGTAATGTTTCAGGATTTTATATTACCTTATATTCGTTCTATTCCATCTCACAAACGCTATCGAATATGATATTCATATTTTAAAATCTTGATGGAGGTACATTTTCCCCACTATACATAAATTGCAAACTCAGATTTCAAAAATAAACATTGTAATTTATGGTCGGATATTTCAATCATTATTTCATTAAAAATACCACATTATAAAATCGTTAATAAAATAATCTCTTAATAGGAGAGATATGGAAAAATGAAGGTCACATATCTAGATTCCCAAGAAAGAGAACATATATGGGATATGTAATTATGGATATAGAATAAATGTTTATATAACTATATAGAGTGATATAGGACATTCATCATAAGAAATTATGTAATCAATGGAATTTTAAGGTCCATAAACACATAAATCATTGATAATTTGATCGACCACTTGATTCATCAGATTTGAATGTAAGAGGATAACATTTCTGTTTCAATATTCATTTCATAAATTTTGTTTTTCTTTTAATATCAACATATATAATGAAATTTTCTTAATTGATATATTTCTATCTCATAAACAAATTTTAATCCTATTGTGATTATATTGATTAATCCATTAAATGAATCCTAAATATGTATTTTTGTTGCAGAATCACTAAAAATCAATTTTAATAGATCGTAAGTTCAATAAAATAGTGAAAATTATTTTTGAATATGTATAATAATTTTCAAAAACCAATTATGTTGATATATTTATATCTAAACCTCAAAATTAATATCATTATTTTACCATTTCGATTTATTTTTTTGAAAATTTACCCAAAAATAATCAAATATTAACCAGGACATTGTGTTGTCTAAAGGTAGGAAATAAACTGTTATCATCCATCATTCATGGGTTTAGGCCACATTACCTTTTCTTAAGTGGTTGGTTTTTACCCACAATATGGGTTTTATTTTATTTAAAACAATATTAATATAAATTTTATAATTTTTTGAAAAGATATTAATTACATCCATGAAATTTAATCATTAAATAACCTTTCTCTTATGGTTTTCTATACTACTTATAAATTTTTTCACAGAGTCCAATAATGTAATTTAAAAATTATTTAAATGTCATTAAGGTCCATTATAACTCTAATTTTTATAAAAAACTATAAAAATATTTCAATAAAATTCAATGGGATAATACCTCACTTAATTTTTCCACTAAAGCATTTACATGAAAAAAATTCTTCCAAGCATCCTCAATATTTTTAGATTCATATAACATAAATCATGAAAAAGGTGTTTGTTTATTTGAACATATCTAAAATCATAAATTCATAAACCCATAATGGTATATTGACCTGGATTTATTCAAAGAAAATGCGAATAATCTATATCTTATGGAAACATTTAGATTTTCTTCTATACTTATCATAAAATACAATCATAGTTTGTGTTTTTTAATCTATGATTTCATAAATAATATTTCAAAGGATTCTAATAAACATCGATTGATACAAACTATAAAAACCTAGACCATAGAAGCCCATAATTGGTGTTTTATAACATTTCATTGGCATATTCTATAAGAAAATATATCCAGGTGGAGCGAATAGTTACTAGTCCATGTAAATTAGATAAATTGTTGAGTCTTAAATAACATTTTAATATAAAAATTATGAAATATTATTATTCTGAAATAACAATATTCCATCTAGAATATTCCCTCATATAAATAATAGTAATCTTTATGGAATCCGTGGTAATGAAAAACAATACGGGTGTTCTCAAATGATTATAAATGGTTAAGTAAAAAATAATTAATATTGAATCAATCATCATAATCAATACGGAATGGTAAACAACTAAACACACATTCCATTTAAATAACTATATTATAAATAATTCATATAGTAAGGTAAATAATAGAAAAACATTCCATTTAATCAGTAATCTAAGAATAAAATACATCCATAGGTGATAGAAATTTGAAAATGTCGTGAATAAATAATAATATTAATTATTATAAAAATAAATTTATTCTCAACGAACAAAATTCGTAATTATTGGAGGTCGTGTCTGAAGAACAAGAAAACTAATACAATCAAGACCATTCATAAGATGATTACGAAATACATATAGAAGAGCATTTAATTTGGACACCTAATTTTTCTCTTGATACCTCTTGATATATAAAGTGGATATATAATGTCTTAACCTCACCTATCATTGTCAGTCAAAATTATTCCTCATATATTGAATAATTAATTTATTTAACAAAAAAATTTACTTATCATCAATATCCATCATTATTAAATGCTATTTATTTATTAAAATTTCCCAAATAAATAAAAATACTATCTATTTAGATATTATATGTAAAAATGGTATATAGTTTTGGAAATAAACATATTCATAATAAATAATGTGGATATTTTGGGAAGATATAATATCTAATGATCACAGGAAGAGGAATATTTTAATGGGATGATAATGACTACAAATTGAAATAGTGAAGTGAATTTCAATACTATCCCATGTAAAAATAATTATATATGACCTAGAGGTATAATATGGGTGGTATCAATATGACATATATCAATTATTGTATGGATATGGGTTTTTGACCGGGATGAAATAAAAATATATTTAAAAACATTAAAGAGTGAAATATCATTTTAATTATGAAAATCACTTTTTAAATAATAAATAATTTTAAAAAACTTTTTATTTGAGAGTCATATTTGAAAACATTTTATTTAAAAATATCCTTATAAACGTACAATTGAAGCTTCAGTGGAATTACATTTTGAAATCATATGTAAAAAATATATTATTTCATTAATATTAATTCACTAGTAGTAATTAATTTAGTTTATTAAGATAAAAAATTATTAGGATTAAAAAACATATAATTTAAAAAAAATCCTTTATATATAAAAGTTTTTTATTTTCATTTCTCAATAATTTCTAACCAATGAATTAATTATATATATATTTATAAACAATATTTTGTTATATGTTTGATTACAATATTCATATCCTTCAATTCAAAAGAAAGTAGATTATTTTCATTTTAAATAATAATATTAATAGTATTCGGGAAAACTCGGTCTTGCGTGTAATGCCAGTCATCAAAGAAAGTCATTGTTGCTTGAAAATCTAGATAACATGTTGTTGTGTTCATTACAATCTATATCAACAATTGAATCATTATAAAATATTGAATAATTTATTAAATATTGGTATGTTTTATTGACTACTACACATAGTGTTTTCTGTCATATATGCTATCGCATATGAGATATATATTTTAAAATTTTCCAGACATTATAAAAATTACATACAAAATTGTTTTGGGTTAGGCGATATTTTTTATCAAATCAAACAATGTGAAAACATTATTTTGATATATTTTGGGAAATATTTGATAAATGAAAAATACATATTTCAAAATATAGTGAAATTCTATTTATTGATTCATAACTATATATAAAAAACAAATTTATCGCTCATTAATATATTACATGGTCTAAATAACCATGAAGTTAAATAATTTACTCATTGGTTTTTTAAATTAAAATTAATAAACATATATAGTTCTATATAAAAGGATTGTGTTCCTTTGGTGAGTTATTTCAGTATATGGATATTTTCTACCATATAAATAATGAGATATTCTTAATAGTGAATGATGTGGAATGAGAAAAATTTATTTTGGTATACCATTCATTATAATTAGAAAATTAATTTTTATAAGGTTGAGATTGTTGATTTAATAACATAATGACTATGATTATAAAAATACAACAAAGTGGATTCAACTTTTGTAGGCTCAATGAGAAATATAATGGGGAATGAAATATTGTATGCCATTATCGTCACTTTATTAGAGAAAGTAAATCTTTTAATCGTGAATAATAGATGCCTTAAATTTAATTACAAAAATACAAATATAATATTTTGATGGTTAATAATTGCATTTACGAATAAAGAGTGATGGTAAACTCAGTGTTTTATTAGGGAAAAATTCAATCTTGTGGATGAATCAAGGAAATAAAATAAAATATATTCTTTTATAAAGTCTTATCCCATGTGGTTATGATTCTTTTTTATTTTACATGTTTTTTAAAATCCTTGCATTCATTAAACACAAAATAGGTATTTAAATGTCCACTAAACGCACTATCATATAGCAGTAATTTAGTCAGTTTCGTTCTTTTTTTTCATATATTCCAAAACATATTTAAAGTTACTCTATAGTAGTGCTATGTATGGAATTTTATGTGATATTAAATAGCTTATTATTCAAAATTATTCACATATTTCTGAAACAATTAATATTTATAACAATAGAATGATAATTGATTAAGATGTTTGAATGAATTTTAAAATATCAAACATTTATGATTGACTCGACTTATGAATGGGAACACCACTAAAATGGGGTGGAAGTGAAATTAATAATGTATAATATTTTTAAATTTATTAAACTTTTATATAAAACCATACAATAAATAAAATAATTTTCCAATAAAATTTTATATTCATCCTTACATAAATTTTATCCTTAGTAAAATTGATAAAAGAATATTAATTTTTACCTTCTTTACCCTACTCTTGAAAAACTACATCGATATTTTGATCGTCATCATCCAATTCACATAATTTACACAATAATTTTTAATCAATTACATGTCGGTATGTTTAGGTATAATCATATAACCCAGTTCTTCCCAATGCATACAAAACATTATACTATAATTTACTTACCACATAGTTAGTTATGAAATTTTTACAACATGGTCACCATAATTAAAACCCTTATAAATTAATTAATTAAAATTGAAACATTAAATTCCATGAAGAGTTAATTAGTCATGAATTTAAATTTCAATGTTGAAGCATATTCCAAATATAAAAAAAACCCGGTTCCTAACATTACAATATGCCTTAGTGAAATGAAATTAAATTGAAATCCTTTACATCAAACATTACTTTTTTTCATACATGATTCAACATCATTTATAGAGGATTAAATTATGTCATAAACATATAATATAACCATATAAATATTAATTATGTCATAAGTAATTTTCTTATAACATAATATTATTTTTTCATTAATAATCATATATAAATTTCATCATTTCTAGTGTTAATTGCATTATTTTTCATGTATGTTTTGACTGGTTATTTTTTCTTCCTCTTAACTTGATAATGATTCAATAATATATAAAATATAAAAAATGATTTAAATATCATATAATTTTATTATATATATATTTAATTTAATCCATAAAATTGGTTGATATGAAATCAAATAAACTGTTCATGGAGACGATAAGCCAAATGTTTGTGTTAACGTTGTTTCCATTATCATGTCATATTGAAAGAAATGAATGTTAATGATATATTTTTATATCATCCTTATACTATTTTATTTATGATATATATATATATTACATATTGTTGTTAAACCTTCCTTTAATACATTCCATGTATCATGTTAACAAATCACATCGCTTTGCGAGACAATAGGTTGTCGTACAGACAAACGAAATTTTCATATTCCCGTATATAAAAAGAATAAATTTATGTGTTATATAACAATTATAAAAGCATAAATAAATTATAATTATCATATATATCATATATAAAATAAATTTCATCATTATTCTCAACCATGGAAGGAGTTAATGGATGAACATATGGCATTATTTCGTGAGGAGGTAGTCAACTGTGCACAAGAACGATGATTGTGTATCCCATATATAGTAAGTGTGTCAATCTATAGGTCAGAACCACATAATAAAAACAAATCATTATATTTAACATACTTATGTTATTATATTATTATTTAATAATAATAATTTGATGTGGTGGAGAAGGAAATAAAAAAACATTTAGAATAACATTACCACTTCTTCGAGTTTCCAAATAAATATTACACTAAAACATGGAAAGGAGTGTTTTTAGACCAAAATAAGGATTCTAGTATAATGTTAGGAATGTTTTACAGCGATTTGGTTAGATCTTGGTTGATCCAAATGGCTTGAGTGGTGTGAAGAAGTTTGGGGTCTATGAATTTAATAGTTGAGGGCCAATGCCATTCCTATAAATAATCAAAAGTATTCACTATTGGGAGATCAATAATACCTCAAGTTGCACCAATAATGTTAATTAATTTTTAGGGGAATTATTTTATTTAAACATTCCTCAAATACACATCATAGCACATGTTTTAAAACATTCTTTCCAAAATTCAGAAGATCTATTTTTATATCTTTTAAGGTTCTCAATATGGAATATTTTTTTAAAAAAACCTATGTAATTTACTCATTAAGGATAATTTTGAGTTATATATTTTATATAATTTTAATCCTATGATTATATATATGTTATATAATATTTAATATATAACTAATTGAGTTTTGAAAATTATTTTTTAAAAAATGTGCATGTAATGGGCAAAAACAGTAATTTAATCCCAACTGTTCAACCAATGTTATTAGTATATAATGGTCAATATAGTTATTATAATTGAATAAATAGTCCATTAATCATAAATATTACTATATTAATTGAAATTTAAAAATAACGTTACATAATGAAGGATTATTAGTAATTCTAAATCAATTAATAATAAATCAATTATTTTTAAAAAGATTTAAAATCAATGTAGACATTATTAATCTAATTTGAATTTAATAATATAAATACAATGATTTAATTAAAATAAATTAGATAAATGTATTTTAAGAATGATTAATTCATCTAAAAAATAATGTAACACTATAATTCATTCAATTTACTTCACTTTTAAAATTTAAGTATCATTTGATTTATTTTATTATTAACATAAAATATTTGTTGGAATTTCATATAAATTTAAAGTAACTAATTCATTTCTAAATATTAACGATAAATTATTATGATTAAAAAATATTTTTCTTTACACATAATTTTTATAAAAAATCTTTTTTATCTTTTCTCCTTTTCCCAACGCATTATAGAAATTAAATATAAAAAATGAATTGTTTTTGGATTTGTCATTACATAACATTTTATGTATGTCTCATTCATTGAATATTTTCCCAAAAACTCATATATTTCAGTCAATGAAGTCATAGGAGACTAAATATTTCCACAAAATTGTTTTTGGAATGGGTTTCATTCTTTTTTACTCCATATATTCAATGATTAACCACTTAGTAAACACATCTTCAACTTTATCGCTATATTTAATTTGACTTATTTTCACTAATAATATTTGTCAGAAAATATGTTTACAAAATTATATATTATATAATATTTTGATTATAAATATTTAATATTTTTTTCCAAAATTCAAATCAAATAATTGGCCAAAATAAGTTCAAATTATTTCAACAGATTGGACAAAAATTGGGTTTTAAAGTCAAAATGATCAAAAGTTCCCTATGTTAATTTAAATAAATACTATATAAAAATGACCCCAATGACTGATATTGAATTAATAGATATAAAATTTATGTAATTTTATATTTTTAATTTTTATCATATTAATTTAAGTAGTTTCAATGTCTTTTATAAAATAGATTTCATCAATTTTTACTTTTCATAAAAAATGAATCTTTTCAGTAAAATACATAAAAATTCCCAAAATAAAATTGATACATTGTGATATTAAAAATAAAGTTTAAATTTTAAAATAAAATTTTTTAATTTTTTAATTTTTTTTTAAAAATATGTTTTCCATTAAAAGAAAGAATAAATGTACATAAAAAATAAATATTTTTATATGTAGAATTTGTTTTGTTCATTTCATATGTATATAAAATCTATTAGGTGAATATATAAAATATGTCATTTAATTTATAATATATTAATTTCATTAGTATTCATTCATTAATTGTATTTAAAATAATTTATTTAGATAACATACATTTTAGAGTATAAAATTAATTTTTTATAAAAAAATTCTTTATATTCATCTCGGTTTTATTTTTAATTTAAATAATTTGTATCTGATGAATTAATTTTATAATTTTATAAAAAAAAATTTCATAATTTAGATAACCATTATCATAAATACATATTTAATGGCAAGTAAAAAATTTCCATTTTTAATAATATTATTAATAGTATTCAGTAAAACAAGACCTTGCAAGTAATTCATGTCCTTGAAAAAAAATTCATTGTTGGGCGAAATGCAATCTAACTCAGTGTTGTTTTCATTAAAAGATATATCATAGATTGAATTTATTTAAAATATTATATATGTTTTAAAGTATTTGAATGTTATATTCCCTTATACTCTTGGTGTTGGGTGTCACACAAGCAATAAAATATGATATTCATATTTTAATATTTTGGGGTTGTTACGATAAATACCTGCAAAAATTAAATTGGGTTTGTAATAATATATTTTAGAAACATAGAAATCAAAAATAATTATGTATCAAGGGACAAAATTGATACAAGAAAAATATATATTACAACATTTGGTACAATTTTAATTATTAATTCATCTCCATGAATAAAAAATCAAACTAGCACTCATCAAAAAATCCAATGGAGTTAAAATCAGTTAATGTAAAAAAAGATTTATTTTTTAAATTAATCTTCATACAGAATTTTTTTTCCATATCAAACAATTTTATTACTTTGGTAAGTTAATTCAATATATGAATATTTAATTCTAAATTATTAATGATATTTTTCTCCTATTGTGATATATGTAAAAACAGTTATTTATATTTTCATTTCTTCTCTTCTAAATGAAAAGATAATTAATACAAGGTTCATATTGGTGAATAAATATATTAATGACCCTTAAAATGGAAATAAAACATTATGGTTTTCACCTTGGATGGATCAGTGAAACTGATATTGTGGAATGATATGATGTAATCCTTTCTTTTCCCTATATGATAGAATATGAATATAGGCATGGTGACTACTAGAATACAAAGATAATATAATGAACATGGTACATATTATAGTGATAGTGAATACAATCATTTATGAAGTTATAGTGATGATGAATTCATGATTACATGAGAGAAAAATTTCATCATGTCAATGAATCAAGAAGATACATGAAATATTATACTTCTATGGGGGATTTGTCCCTGGTGGTTATGATTGTTTTCTCATATACATGTTTTTAAAAACCCTCTATTTCTTTGAACACAAAATAGTTATTTAGTATTGATTTATAGGAACTATATTATATTGATAAATTAGATCGTGTCATTTTATGAGTTGAGGTGTAACATATCATAGTGAAGATAACTCTATAGTAGTGCTACATATGGCATTTTATTTTTTAGAAAATATTCGGTTAATTAAAAGTAATCTCTTAATTATGACTCCTTGAATAGTTGTAGTAATTACTTGATAATTATTAGAGAGGATTGAATAAATTTTTTAATCTTAATAATTTATGTTTGATGAACCATTGGATTTCATATATCACTAAGAAGGGGTGGACGAAAAATCCGTAATATATAACCAATTACAATTTCCTAATCATTGAAATAAAACTCAACTATCTGTTAAATATTTAATCACTACAATATAATGGTCATCCTTACAAAATTGAAACAATAAATAAATGAGAAAAAGGAATAATTATGATTATGTTGTTTACCCTCTTTTTGGGATGCTATATCCATATTATGATCTGTATAATACAATTAACATAATTTAAACATGAATTTTATTATCAATTACATGCATGTATGTTTACTTATCATCTTATATATCAGTGATTTATAATGTATTAAATGCATTATAATATCATTAACTTACATAAAATAGAAATATAAGTTATCAAATGATATGCCAAATATTACAAGAGAATTCTTGTTGAATAAATAATTTTTGATAATTTTAATTTTGGTGCCTTCAAGATATTCTAATAACATTCTGATCACTTAATTGGATTCCAAAACCTTTTAGTAATAAATGATAAAAATAACATTTTTAGATCACTCACTTCAAGAAAAATAATTACATTGTTTGCTTATAAATTATTTAATTATTTGAATGTCTGATACTGATCTTTTCATAATGGCTCTATTTTAGACTCTTCATTTTTCTTTATTAGATTTTTAAAATAATGGCTCCTATCAGTTCTCTCATAACTACATATTTTCATCATGTATACACAATATTCTAAATTTAAATAAATTGTATAAATCAGTTGTAACTCACCTTATAGAAACCCATTAACTGAATTATGTAATGAAAATAATCTCAGTATTTCAATAATCTTTTATCCTTATGGGATAATAGTCCATATAATTAAATATTATATTCATAAATTACAAACAATATCAAACTAATTTCTTAATATAAATGTATTATTTTTATTTTGGTATTTTTCATGAAAATTTCAGTACAAATTAATTCAAAATTGAATTCCATTTGTGAATTTTAGATGATTTAAATAGTTATATATTCTCTAAATCATCATTGTTTTATCTTAAGAAGATAATATTCAATATGATCATGATGTAAAGAATATCTTCACGGTGAAATAAACATAGAAATTAAAATTTAATAACAACATTAATATTAAATATTTAATTTTATGAATTTTAGATCAGATAAGAATTAGTAAATTAATTTATGCCAAAAAATCCTTGAATTTTAATTTTCCATAATATAATTGATATAAAAAAATTAATTTTATTTCTAATTAACTAATGAGAAAACCTTGCATCACCTATTTTATTTTCAATTATGATATAAATATACATAATTTCTGATCTGCCTAATTCAGAAATCATTATTTATGATTTTCACAATGTGTTTTTCATTCTGAAACCATCAAACATATAGTATCTAACATTATAGATATTTGAACCATATAATGATTTTTGACACTATCATATCATATAAATCAACCAAATGAAGTTATAATAAACCTTAACATGTATTAAATAGTTTTCATGGATATAGTAAATTAACTGAATTCTGTTTCACATCAATATTTCAATGATTCAATTTATCCTAAAAATAATTGTTCACAAAAATTAATAACTTTTGAAAAAATAAGAATATACAATAATTTTATGAAGACCATGCACTATGAATTTGAATAAACCGTACAAATAATTCTTTTTATAAAGTTTTGAACCATGTGGTGTTTGTGAACCTTAAAAATATGTTAAATTTTAACCATACAATCTTTCATTACCTCCCAGATATTTTAAATTAATATATTTATTAGGGGGGTGAGTAATATAGAATTTTTACCTTATGTGCTTCTTCAGTTTGAAAATTTTAATTCTTCTTTATATAGAACATTTTTAACTAAAAAAGAATAAACCATTCAAAATAACACTTTATTAGTGTTTCACTAAAAACATTAAATTACATTATTGATTTCAAACATCTCAAATTTTATCATAAAATCCTCAATCACACCATCTATGCAAAATAATGTTATAAAAACATTAAAATTAATCTCATGATATTTCATTGTTTCATTATCAAAATTGAAAATAAACACAATATATAGTAATCTTATTTTAAAATTCAAATGAGTTATTTAATCTACCTAATGGTTAATGTAGTCCACCATTGTTTTTTATAGTTTTTTTTCAATTAAACATACTTTTTTTTAAAAAACTGAAAAAAATATTTCAAAATAACTCAATCACTTATTTTCTCAAAAATAAATATTTTTTACACCACATTACCGATAACAGAATTTATTTGAGTGTATATTTTTCATAATAAAAAACAATAATGGCAAATTATATTTAATATTTTTTGCAAATTGTTTAAAAAATATCACTTCTAATTTTTTCTAATCAACATAATCTCATATTAACAAAGACAAAAATTCAAGTACTTCTCCCCCTTGACAAAGAAAAAATTAATTTTTAGAATAACTGTTTGACAATTATTCCCCCTTGAAAAATAAAAGAAAAACTATTTTTCTTCTTTATCAACATTATTAGAATTATAATATTGTTTTTATACACTTCTTTAAGTGGAAAGGGAAGGTCGAATATGATTTTTCAACCACAAATCTATGGCCATATTATATAACAAATTTTGTAATAATATCATCAAAATATTATTTTTTGTAGTTGTAATATTGGTTTACATCAATCATAGCCAAAATTTAATTAATAAATTATTATCTAGTTTTATTGTTTTTTATTTTAGAGTGTTGAATATGATTTTTTGATAGATAAATTGTACAAGTATTTCTAAAATAAATATTATGTGTTCATCAAATATTTACCATCAAATACTCTAGTTTAACATACATCCATAAAAATTGGGTACATGAGATTTTTTATGCAAAATAATAATCTTATATGTACTCAATGAAATTATGTTTGAATCAGACTTTATTATTTCACAATAATCATACTGAAATATAATTATCAACTAGATGTGGATTTAATTTACGTACAATCTTTGACCTAGTCTACATATGTGTATCCATATAAAATAAATTCGGATCTATTTCAATATATCAACCAAATCTCCAGTGTTACTTTTTTCTATTTCTAAATCATTTTATCTATCAATACAGAAGAAAAAATTAGTTCAATATAAAATAATATAAATTGAGTTCCTACAATTTCAATATCATGTATTAAATCTATGAGATAAAGTATACATCCTATTAATTTTTCTGTAGCCACATGGATTAGTGTAGTTTATAGCATCATCAATATAAATCATTCCTTGAATTACAACTTCAGTAGGGACTTATTTATAATTATGTAATCCAAAAAATTTAAAAAATTAACTTGAATACTACTCTTAAAAAAAATTATATAACAATATTAAAAAATAATATGTAATGTAATTCAATTAAACATATCCCTAAATACAGAACTCTCATATTTCTTCATCATTTTATATTATTCATAAAGATAATTTTTTCAAAAATAAATATAATTTCATATAAATATATAATAGAATCTATAGAACACATGGTAATCTCTTTAACATATTTATTTTTTTCAACCTTTCCATTAGATGATCTTGAATCTCCCATGTATCCATATAATTTTTAAAATAAGATTCCAAGAGCCTAGTTCAATATATACAAATCATATTCTAATATATAAACTATATTTCTATATTTTCTTTGACTTATTTCTTATGGTTATTAAATGAAATGTTCATCCTCTAGCTCTATATTTAATAATATTTAATTAACATTCATATGATATCGTTTTCCATTTTTATGAGTAGACACTATAAGGATTTGTCCAACGTATTTCATCCATACAGATGGTATAAATTCCTCAATAAAATCGGCATCCATATTAATTATTATACTTTGAAAAGAAACCATTATGTTTTTTTATCTCACATTTATCAACAAATTTGTTTATAAAAAATCCACATGATTCAAAATAAATTTTTATTTTTAGATCATGGAAAAAACTCACAAGTGTATTTATTCTCAATTTAATTAAGTTTTACTCTCGTTCCATTAATATAAAAAAAATTCAACTGTTTAAATTCTGATTGTGGATTAACCTATGAAATCATTGTAGTTTTTCAATGCTCATTCTTCATATTATTAAAAGAGGTGGTTCATAATTTGCAGAGACACTTTTTAAATCAAAAAGATCATTCAATTTGTGGTTCTTTATTTTTTCTATATCATAATCATTATCCTCTTCACTAGACTAATCTAAATTAAAAATAGTAGAATTATTTATATCTCTATCTTCAGAAACAATTTATTTTTCTGAACTTTTCACACAACTAATATCAAGGGTTATAGAAACTGAATTATATAAAACTATATTTTCATTTATTTAAAACCAAATTTATATAAAATAATTATATAATTATATAAATCACTATGTTTTAATATTTATAACCTCTACAGTTGTAAAGGTAGCCTCTGAATGTGCCTTTTTTTGTTTTTAGGAAAATATTCGTTGATTCTTGTCGTTTATAATCTTCTAGAAAATATTTACAAGAATTTTTTATTAGTTCATTACTATATTTTTATGATACTACATTTCTCAATGTTTCATGCATATATCAGGTCTTAGCTTACACTTGTTTTGAATCTGAATATTAGTAAAAAAAATCTCTAAAAAATAATTTAGAGTTTTTATTCTCTACAAGTATTTCTCTTAACATCTCTATAAAACATATTTTTTACATTAATCAATACAGTAATATTTGGGTGTGTAGGGTGAACTATGTTCTTGCATAATTCTATTATTTAGAAGATAATTGAAAAAATAATTTCATGTTTATTCAAAGACATTATATATTTTAATATATTTTATATTAGCTCCTATGTCTAATTTGACTGGAATTCAATAGATGTTGACCATATTAATTTCGTATTATTTGTGAATTATAACCAATAAATATAAAATGGTTGAAATAATCAATGAATGTAATAAAAAATATATTACCATTAATTAATGGTTTATCTCATAGTCATATATAAGCCAATGTAAATTATTCTCTGTTTCCCTATAAGTTGAATATATAAATTTTGTTTGGTATCCAGAACCATTTGAACCTATTATAAATACTCAAAAACATTTCTAATTTATCTCATTGGTTGGGGTTGGTTTCTTACCACATTGTGTTTTGTGATTATACTCATCTTCTATTGGACAGTGTATCCATGTATTTTATACCATAATTTATTTTCATCATTATCACTCATCAATCTGAAATATTTTACCCCACATACTCTAACCTTTTATAATAGTCCTTATATATTTTTAATTTTTAAATACGAATGGATCTTTCAAGAGAGAAACATATTTTCAATTGTTATAAAATTTCATCACACTTAAGATATTGTGATTATTCTATTCCACATAGGGAACATCTTTAAATATGAGCTTCTATATTTTAATCTACATAGAACTAGCACATTTGATTCTTTCATAACAATAATTACAATGTTTTACAACTATCTATCTTTTTCTTCAATATCCTAATTATTTTTATTTCACTTGTTATGTCAGAGGAACAACTGTCACCAATAATCCATGATTTCGAACTTTTTTTTTATTTTATAAAAAACATATGGAGTTTAAAGAATTTTTATCGTAATTCAATTTCTAAAATTTATTTTTTTATCCCTTATCATTATTGTGTATACATTAAGAAAAAATTACAAATCATTCCTTACTTCAATGACCATGTTGTTCACATTATCCACATATTTTATCAAGACACTAAGATCTATTTTTTATGGATATATTTAATTCATTCCTACTCAAAATATTTCCTATATTTCGAAAATTTTGTTATTTTCATTGAATTAATCACCCACAATTAAAAAATTCTCAATAAAACATATATATAATACCACCATGAATATGAATTATGCTAAAAATGACAATCTTTCTAGTAATTTCTATAAAATCTATGTACTCGATAAGAAAAAAAATTATATCTTCAAATTTATTTCATTTAGAAAAACACATATTATTATTTCATATTCCTCAGAAAGTATGTTCTTCATGACACACTCATTCAATCCTCTAATGAGTAAGTGTTATTCCCACAACATTTCTTGGCCCATATTTCTTCAAATTATAAATTTGATCATGTAATGATAATAGTAATAAGATTATTTTTGAATTTAATATGTATAATTTGAAACCATTATTTTGATATCACTAGTTTAACTACCTTATATTATTTAATATAGATCTGAATATTCTTAATGATTTTTTATTTTTTATTATTTTATTTATTCTTAGATTTATGAAAATTAGATTGTGTCTAGTTTATGTATTCTACATTAAAATTTTATTTTTATTTAAATATTTTACAATTTCTAAATCATAAAAAGAAATTGGTGTGTTTTTCTTTGTTTTCATAATGAGTTCTGTTTCATTTTTGAGAAAATATTTTAAAAAATTAATTTGATTTTCATGTTCTTGGACAATTAATTGTATTTAATTAATGGAATTTTAGTTAATATCAAGACTTTCAATTATTTCATCACTAAACATATACTCCATGTATATTTCTTCATGATTAACAACATTAATAATGAGGGTTTTAAACATTGGGGGTCACACATTGATTGTATGTTGGATGAAGTGGTATCTTATTCTTATTTTATCATCATATCTATTCAATTTATGTTGGAAAACAACTGTTTATATTTACCAAATTTTATAAAATCATTATAGTTCATTCCCCATTATTTATTTTAATGTCAATCTCTTTGATATTCTACCTTATTTTTTCTATTATTTTTATTTTGATATATTATAGAAAAGTGTACAATTCCATGAAATTTAAATCATTTGAGTGAAATTTTTACATTATATTTTCATTTTATTTACTACATTACATGGTGTTCAATGAATCAATTATTTTATTATAATTATAGTCTTTCTCGTCATCATTAGTCTCATTGTATTATTTAAATTATTAATCATTCATTAAAAGCATACTCATCGATTAAAAGTCCATATAATCTTTATATTTATTCTTGAATTATAGAATATTTCTATTTTAAGAAAGAAATAATTATTGTATATAGTTAATATTGTGTGATATCATCTCCATCATTATTTGTAAATATCATGCGATAAAATTTTCCATGAAATTTTAAAACTAAATTCTTCACAGTAGTAAAATTCTCAATAATTTCACCATATCCTATGATATTAAAAACAATTTCATGTAATCTTATAAAATTAAATTAAATGATTTTATCTTCACCCATTTTTTATCTTTAAATATGGTTCTCCATACATAAATTTATCCTCTTTTTCTTCAAAATTCCCTTCATTGTTTTATTCCTACTTTTCCAATATAAATTTAGCAGATTAAATTTCCATAACATTACAGTTTATATTTTCTTGTAATAAAATAAGAATATAATTTTAGACATTTCCATCAGTTTCCATATTATTTTTTAATGAGTGGAATTTCATGGTTACATCATTGATAACCTCATTTCCAATATATAATATATAAGGTTTCTTCTTCTTCTTCAAACCATGATGGTTAATTCTATAGAACTATTCAATATAATTACTATTAATATATTTAATATTATCTGTCACAACCCCCTCCCAGAAAAGATACCCCTCCTGGACTGAAAATGTGATAAGGGGGATAATGACCTCTGATTCCTGCCTCAACTAGGCCCCATGTTGGTGACTAGAACTGATGGTAGAAAAAACACACAAATGGGAGGCTTTACCCTCTAAGAGAACACATCTAGAAGAGAGAGATAATATAGAATCCAACCAACTCCATCTCAAAACTAAAATATAAAATAAAACCCAAGTGCACATATGTAATGTCATTCAAATGGACTACAAATGATAGGGTAAACTGAAAGTACCCAAAAGAAAGTAAAAATCGCTGCTACCACAAGCCCGAACAGCTCCTACCACCCCAAGATAATAGAAACCATCTTGATCTCCAACCTTCTCAAAGTGACCTAAAATAGTTTATATATACATAGGGTGAGTATAATAGTATACTCAGTAGGATCCTGTCAGAATCTTCTCATGAAACAGTAATAGAAGAATGATAAAGCACATTGAACAATAAGTGAAACTAAATCATCACCTAAATATGAATAATAAGATCCTATCCTTCCCATGTATACTCTCAACAAGTAATTCATACAAGAATATCTCATATAATTAATAATATCAAGGGTACTTTCCTACTACTTTCCCACTAGTTTTTCGCTTTTCCCCAATGTCTCATGTCCAAAGAATATCTCTCTAAAAAGGCTTTCCCACAGACACCTGGGTGAATCCCCACAACATGCACCTCCGGAAATAAAACCACCACGTTAACATTAGAAAAGTAACCAGGTAGTTTATAGGATCCACCACAGCCCGCATAATGTGTATCATACATCAAGTATTAAACCACAAGTCATTAAAGCCCATACACCGAGTAAGGATCCTCATGCCCTCAAATCCAATACATGTTACACCAATAGTAGTCCATAGAAAACTATATCCATAATAAATGTGTTTGGACAACCACAATACATTACAACCCTCCACACACATATATGTGGATAACTAACCAATGTGGCTACCAGCACAAGTAACAACCAAGAGAAGAGAGTCGGGCCAAAGGGGGTAGCCATCCATCCATCCTCCCACCGAAATGTTAGAGGAAACACCCCCCTAAGGCTCAGAATACATATGTTGTCAGTTTCCCTTACTGATAGTGTGGAGGAGCATATAAAACCCAAAAATTATAGGATATACTTTTTCTAATAACCACACTAAGGGAATTTCCTAGTCTTAGACACAACTGCTGCTAACGTCTCGCAGACTCCAGGTTTCTATTTCTAAGAATAGGTATCATATATTCACAAAACCCCATAACGAGATTTAAAAAATTATTTCATTACCTTTTTAATAGTTTCAATTTACATTAGTTAATTCTTTAAACATTAATTCCCCAATTACAATTCCACATTAAATTTCATTATCATCACACACAAAGTCCACTTTCCCTTTAAAATTATATCCTCATCATTATGTTCTAGAAATCTCTAACCCCATGGGTTAACACCATTTATTCAAATATTCACTATAGAATTAATTTTCCATATTTCTCGGAAATCTAGAAAAACATATTATGCTACTAAACACAAGGGAAATCAATACAGTGAGTAGATATACTACCCATCAAATCTTTTCCTTCTATAGAAAAAGCGTAGACCCATTCTCCCCTGAGAAGCTAAACATGAAAGGAATGTGGCATACCCAGCACGTCTTCACCTCTTTTAGAAGAAGTGTAAGAAAGACCAGCTTCTTTGAGTAGGGGGGAAAAGATTAGCAGATAATCATCCAAAGAAACAACAAGCAACCCAACATTCACATCCAACATGTTCCATCATCTATGGTGTCCTCCCCAACACCCACATGAATAAATTGATGCATATCACCAGTCTAGGCTTCGACCACTGCCACAACCAATAGCCCTCCCTGCACCCACATATCCCAGTATCCATCCAATCTTACATCACCACACTAACAACAGGAAAACAGCATCACATTAATTGGCTCCCAGACCTTAAACAAATATAAGGTTAACTCAGAACCCTACAAGAAATTATCTTTTAACAAAACACCAATTCCTTATTCCATCTTGTATTAAATGATTTATTATTCGTTGGTTCAATATTCATGAAACCTAACTAGTAAACTATCACAAATAAATAAACATGCTTACTTCAACAATTGGATTAACATAATATTACAACAACATCAATTCGATTCTTTCACAAGCCTCTTTATCTTTATCCAATAAATTATGAATTTATTCCAGCATTATGTTCTTTAACAGTTTCCAAAATGAACAAGCACAAATATCACATTATCTTGGAAATCAAAATAAAATAGCATATGATTGATATCAATGTATTTATCCGGTTCAAATTATTCTTATGTCAATTCCATTACCATTCAGTGGGACAATAAATGATAACTATACAATTGCACATATAAAAAAAGAGAAGCAATGTATCCTCTACCTGAAATGTGTCATGACATTCATTATACAACAACAAACCACACAATAGGTCACAATCCTCAAGTTGCGACAACTGCATCAACCTGAGGATGCCACTGTATGACCACACCAATAGAAACCAAATAAAATGCCATAAGAAGCATGGAGATCAAATGCTATACTATGGAATGGATAAATAGGAGATGATGAATCCCAAAAGAATGATAATAAAACATACATTATATTGATTATTAATGGATACTGCATGGTTACAACAAAACAGTGTGGAATCAAACCTAAGAGGAAAGTTCGATTGTGCAAATCCAAAGGGATGGAATGAGATATTCAAGTTTTTTATAGCCGATAACAAGGAGAATGAATTAGAGAGGAATATATCTTGTTAATTTAGATAATTTAATAGAGCGATGGTTTATGATACAATTGACTTCCCATTTAAAGTAGATCTCATTAAATCATGTTGTTTGACCATGTATAAACCTGCCATTCCATAAGAATAATTAATATAGGGGTTATGGACTTTGAATCGGCCTTAGAGTCCTTAAAACGAAATTTTTAAATGCATTTTATGTCAAAGGAAATGACATAGGGTAAAAAATGTAGGATCCTCGAAACACTTTTCAAAACCCAAAATTTTGAAAAGGAAATAAAAGGTCACCTTTAGAACCTCACCATTCTTCAAACAATGTTCATTAAATAAAATTTTTTGAAAAGAATGAAAAGGTCACAGTTAGAACCTCAGCATTCTGGAAACATTATTCACTAACTCAAAATTTTCAAATGTAATGAAAATGTCGCTATTAGAACCTCACCATTCTGGAAACACTATTCATGAACTAAAAATTTGTAAAAGTAATGAACTTGTCACTTTTAGAACCTCACCGTTTTGGAAACACTGTTTACAAACTCAGAATTTGGAAAAGGAATGAAAATGTTTCCATCAGAACCTCACTGTTTTAGAAATATTGTTCATGAACTCAAAATTAGGAAAAGGAAAGAACTTCTCACCATTTCAACCTCACCATTCTAGAAACACTATTCAAAAACTCGGAATTTGTCAATGGGAAGAAAAGGTCATCGTTAGAACCTCACCATTCTAGAAACACTGTTAATGAACTCAAAATTTTGCAAAGGAAACAAAAGTTCACCATTGGGACCTCACCAGTCTCAAAACATTGTTCACAGAACTAAAAATTTGGAAAAGGAAAGAAAAAGTCACCATTAGAGATTACCGATAGAGGATATTGATAGAGGTTACCCATATAGGCTACCGGTAGAGGTTAATGAAAGAAGTTACCGATAGTGGTTACCGATAGACATCACTGATAGAACAGCTCACTGATGGAACAGCTCATAGAATTTGTTATTTGGAAATGGAATGATATATCACCATTAGAGGTTACTGATAGAACTATTCACTGATGGAACTGCTCACATAATCCGAATTTTGGAAAAGGAAATAGAGGTTACCATTAGAGGTTACTAATAGAACTGTTCACAAATGGAACAGTTCACAGAATTAGAAATTTGGAAAAGGAAAGTGAGGTTAATTTTGGACCTCACCATAGGCACTGTTCACAACATTCTACCATTGTAACTATTCACTGAGGGTCACCAATGCCACTATTCACATAAATGAAAAAATTGGAATATTGTTTGGGATAATACACCTTGACCTCTAGAAACACATCAAACACCATATTTTCCCAATGGAATGGACATGAGAGGTCCAAGCCATTACATCAATTACCTCTCAAAACATTCTCATCCTTGACAATTCAAAACCTACCTACAATTGAAAAGAATTGGGTCCGAACAACCACCCTATGTGATACATATCAGTAGAGAGCCAACCAGAAAAGCAATAGAAGGATGCCATCTAATAAACACAAAAGGTTTATAACCACGAAGGCTACATTGATATTTGAAGTAGTTAAACATAAATCAACTATGGGTATTGAGCATGTATATATTCTTCACGCTCCCAAGTACTATCCTCTATTCCACCATGTTGCCACAAGACACGAACCAAGGGGATAGAATGCATGTGAAACCCCTTCTCTTTGTGGTCTTGGATCTCCACAAGTCGCTCATCAATGGACGCATCATTATCAACATACATCTCTCCCAAATCGATGATGTGAGAGTCATCATAAAGACATTGATGGAACTGTGATAAATGGAAAACATCATGTATCTGACTCATCATTGGGTGATGTGCTACTCGATACGACACAACTCCAACACGAGATAACCCCTTGAAAGGCCCAGAAATCCTGGGAGAACGCATACTCCCACGACCAAACCTTCACATCCCATTAGGGATAATCACCTTTATAAACACATTATCCACAACATAAAACTCTATTGGACTCCTTTGATAAGAATATGATATCTGATGATCTTTCACTATCTTCATCCCCTCACAAATCACCTGAACTATCTCTGTTGTATTCTTTACAAGTTATGGTCAGAGAATAGCTGACTCATAGACCATAGTCCAGCATAGCAGAGAGTGGTAAGGTCGTCCATACAAGGCTTAAATAGAGTCCATACTACTGGTGGAGTGAAAACTATTATTGTAAGCGAACTCCACCAAGGGCATGTTCATTATCAATGAACCTCCAAATTCAAGAAACAAGAGCATAACATGTCTTTAATATTTTGGATGGTTCGCTCTGTCTGGCCATCCTTTTGAGGATGAAAAAGTATTGTTATATCCTAGTTGAGAACCGAAAGCATGATGGAGACCTATCCACACCCTGGAAGTAAAACTAAGATCATGATCAGAAACGATCATCCGTGGGTCTCCATAAAGTATCATCACCTCTTCCAGATACTGCCTTGACAAAACAACAACTGAGCTAAAATCCTTTATCACAATGAAGTAGGTAGATTTTGGGAAACGATCAACTAAAACCCAAACAACATCATTTTCTCTCTAAGCTCGAGGTAAACCGGTAAAAAAGACAATGGAGATGTCCTCCCACATCCAATGAAGATTATCTAATGGTTGGAGAAGACACCCAGGAACACGGTGTTTGGAATTCACCTTCTAGAAGACCAAACATCATGACAAAAACCTTACAACCGCATGCTTCAACCCAGGCCACCAAAAATGTATCTTCATTTCTTGGAACATCATTTTCATGCCAGGATGCACTGATAATGGTGAACTATAGAAACTCTCTAAGAACAATCTCGTTCACCGTAAAATGGAAAAAAGTACT
Source organism: Viscum album (assembly GCA_963277665.1). NCBI lineage: Eukaryota > Viridiplantae > Streptophyta > Magnoliopsida > Santalales > Viscaceae > Viscum > Viscum album. The sequence continues at coordinate 1,635,169,342 of OY728133.1, read as the reverse complement.
TTTTTGATATAACACTCAGTATTGTTCATCCTCTGACCAACCATGAGGGGCCTCACCACAAACAACTCGGTCTCTTCAAACCTCCACCTCTAGATTACCCAACTGGGAATATTCCACTTGCTTCACGAGAGATGATTGCACCATCATCTAAAAAATAAAACCTCTTCCTCCAACTACTCCCTTATCAAGATGTAATGCTGATAGTTATTCAAATAATCTCTAGGAATCACCAGATTCATGCACAGCATCACCATGTGACTTTTGACTTAGCACTTCTGCAAACAACCTTCCCCTTTACAGGTGAATATGATATCTCAAAGTCATATTCCTATATGAACTCCATCCACTGATGTTGTCATAAGTCCAAGTCATAATGGCAGAAAACATATTGCTAAATCATATGATCGGTGAAAGCAATGAAGCTTTTTCCAATGGGAGAATGTCTCCACAAATTCAGAGAAAACACCAAGGATTCCACCTCAAGATCATGAGTTTCATGGTTACCTTAATGGGGGAGTAACTAATGAGACCCATATGAAACAACTTATGTTTTCTCTATCCTAACACATCCCAAAACTAGATGTGAATCATCGCAAAAAACATCAAACTAAACTCCCTCAACTAGAAGATAAAAAACCAGAGCACTTCATATGTTCTCATTTAGATAATTGAAGGCTTCTTGAAAGTGATCAGTCCATATGAATGTCTGATCCTTCATGGTCATATCTATCAGAGGAGTCGCAATTCATGAGAAATTGGCCCCGAATCGCTTGTAGTAGCCTATGAGACTAAAGAAACATCACACCACTAACACTATCTTGGTGGATGACCATGAAACTACTACTTCTATCTTCGATTTATCCACAAATACTCCCTGTTGGCATGTGACATGCCAACAAATAGGCTTCTAGATCCCAAAAATCACACTTCATCAACATACCAAATAATTGATGTTTTCAATGAACTCTCAAAATGGAATGTAGATGCTCTGCATTCTCTTCTTCTGAAGTTGAGTACACAAGGATGTAATAGATGTAAACAACAATGAACATGTCTGGGAACTCACGAAACATAGAATTCATCAATCCCATGAATACAGCTGAATCATTCATCATGTTGAATGGAATTACAATGAACTCATAATGCCCCTGACGATAACATAAAGTAATCTCCGCGATATCCTCATCCATTACACGCACCTGATGATATCTTGGCCGCAATTCCATCATTGAGAACCAAATTGAACCCTTCAGTTGATCGAATCAATCATCAATTCATACAATAGGATAGTGATTCCTTTTTGTCACTTTTTTAAGGGACGATAATTGACACACAACCAAAAACTACCGTCACCCTTCTTCATAAACAAAACTGGTGCACCCCCTTGTGACACACTTGGTCGAACAAAACCACACAATAATAGACCATCAAGCTGTATACATTGCACTCATAACTCAGTAGGGGCCTTCCTATATGTAGACATGGAGATACGATATGCTCCTGTTGTAGCTCGATCCCAAACTCAACCTCTCATCGAGTGGGTAATGCTACAACCTCTTCTGGAAAGATATCAGGGTACTCTTCTACGATCCTAGGAAATGCCAACTTTTGAACCTCTATTGAACTAATCTTTTTATCAGCAATCATGGATGATATGGATGAAATCTGCCTATGACCATCCAAGGATCTCGCTCACCATAAAATTACATTGGCCCTCCATTCATACCAATGAAAAATACCTACATCCTGATTCAATCCTTGATATCCTTATCTAAATACAAAAAATCTAGGCCAAGGATGAAATCATATGGTTTTATTTGTAAACATAATAAATCTCCCCAATAGTGGTTCTTCCCCAACACTAGCTCACAGTTTCTAGATATTTCGAACAAGTCGGCTCAACCTCCAACTAGCATAGTCAACACCATAGTTTGTGGAAACCTCCCTATATCAAGACCCAATTCATGTACACGTGTATCTAATATAAAGGAGTGCTTCACTCCTAAATCAAACAAGGCACACACCAAGGTGGAAAACAATCAAAGGGTACCTTGTACAACATATGGCTCACCTGGAGCTGGCAATGAAAACGCATGAAGCTGACCACCACCACCTCTACTGCCTCTCTGACCCTGATGTCGAAGACCACCTCAGTCATGCTCTACTATCTAAGGGAAGGGAGAATCATGCGGTTGTTCTCTTCCTTCCCCATCTACCCTATGCTGATCTAAATCTTGTGCAACCTGCTGCTACGGTATTGGCTGGAACTGCCTCAACAGTGTATCCTGAAGCGGAGCACCTACAGGATATTGAATTCTCTAAATGGTTAGGCAATCCCACTACTGTTCACCTCGACCACCACAAGGATATCATATGACTGATCCCATGGTATAGGCATGGGAGTTACTTCTTCCAGAGAAACGAGAAATGAAATGATGGGTCCTACCCCTGGCTGAACAGAAACTCTTCTGCCCTGAAAACAATCTACCCCAGACCAATGCTCTACTTAGTGAGGAATCATGATGACTCCCCTCATGTGATGATCCCATTCTAGAAAAAGTCATCTCGATAACCTCTCCCATTTCCAGATCATCAATATATGTCTTCAACATAAATGGGGTGGCATGACGTTGGATCTCTGGATGCAAAGCCCCCTTGAAATTTCACGCCTAGACTCATCTTCTGGAAATATGTCTGATGCATAACATAAAATCTTCCTGAAACTTATTCCATACTCTTACACTCTAGATCTCCCCTTTTGAAGGGAATGAAGCTCCTGGTGACTGTATGACTTCGCGGTCGTTGAATGATACTCGACTATAAACATGTCTCAGAACTCCAAACATGAGATCGCTAACTCCTCACGATCCATGAGGAACAAGAACCACCACTTCCTCACTTCTCCATGCATCATCGTCACAACCAAGGATACCCAGGTCTCTTTCCAAGAACGAATCGAACTAAAAGTGAACTTGACCTCCTATAACTAGTCTTCCTTGATTGCATCTGAAACGAAGCCCTCAAACTTTGGCAGACTCTGCCACTGAAACACTCTGAGTGTCCTCCTCCATGTGTCATCATCGTCGACCTCTAACCGGTGACGATCTGCTGGAACAACCTGCTGGACATCTTCTACGCAAACTAGATGAGGACATTGACCTAGAGCTATACCTGTAAAATAACAAACTATTAGAGCTCATAATCCTGGAATATAGAAGACTCATCATTATTTAATTGTTTGTTTTCTTTTCTTCATATTAGGATAATCCTATCACAAGGTCTAACCATTCAAACACAATAACTAAAAAATGATTCATGATCCATTCTTAGGTCTATACCCTGCAACTAATATCACATCATTTAGTATCCATTGAAAACATAATTTTTTGTACATCATATCATAGGGAAACCTAAACGCCTATGTCTCAACCGGTCTCAATTTTTTACATCTCTTTCTAAACTTGAATGAAATTGTTTCCCTACCAACCCATGGAACCTCACCTATGGATAACTCCAAACTCTATCATATCCTTCAACTAGACCTCTAACACCAGTTTTTCATTACCCCCTCCACACAAAGAGTACCCATCTTTGGATGGAAATGGGAGAAGGGAGATAATAACCCTGAGTCCCGCCTCCAGTAGGCCCCTGGTTGGAGACTAGCACCATGGGTATATCAAACATAGAAATGGGAGACATTTCCCGCTAAGATAACACTTGCAGTAGATGGGTATAAGATAGACACCAACCAACTCCAACTTAGAACTGAAATATAAAATAAAACCCAAGTTCACGTATATAATGTCATGCAAAACTACAACAACTTAATGGGTAAACTACAAGTATCCAAAATAAAGTAAAAATTGCAACAACCACTAGCCCGAACAGCTCCTGTAACCGCAAGCTGGTAGAGACCATATTGATCTCCAACCTGACCCAGGTGACCTGAAAATAGTTTATATATACCTATGGTGAGTATAGAAGTATACTAAGTTGGACCCCCCCTAAAACCACTCTTGAAAATGTAAATATATCATGATAAAGAATAGTTAACAACAAGTGAAACTAACTCATCACCTAAATAGGTATACTATGTTCCTAGCCTCACCATGGCTACTCTCACCATGTAACGCATACAATAATATATCATATAATAATGAATATCAAGGGTACCCCACCACTACTTCTGAACTGGTTTTCCTCTTTTACCCTACATCGCATGTCATGGGCATCTCTCTAAAAAAGGGTTGCCCACATATACCTGGGTGAAGCACCACAACACGAACCTCATGCAACAAAACCACCACATCAATGTTAGAAAATTAACTAGGTAGTTTCTGGGAGTCACCATGGCTCGCACAACATGTATCATAAATCAGGTATTATACATCAAGCGATTAAAATATGTACACCAAGTAAGGGTACTTATGCCATCACAACCTATACAAGTTACACCTATTGTAGTCTATCAAAAACTATATACCGAATATATGTATGAGAATAATCACAAGACATTACAGCCCTCAACACACATTTAGTGGGAAAACTAGCCAATGTGCATCTAGAAAATGTAACTACCAAGAGAATTGAGCGGGGCCAATGGGTGTAGTCAGCCATCCATACTCCTAGAGAAATGTTATGAAAAACACCCCAAAGGCTCAGAATTTTTGGGTTGTCAGTTTCCCTTGCTGACAGGGTGGAGTAGCGTATTGAAACACAAAAAGTACATGATATACATTATCTTAAAACCACACTGTGGGCATAACCTAGTCTTAGATAGAATTACAGCTAACATCTCTCAGACTCCAGGCTGTTACATCTAATACAAGATATCTAATAAGCACACAACCAATCAAAAATATATAATAAATTATTTCAATGCGTTTTTATTTGTTTTACATTATGTTAATTAATTCATTAAATAATAATTAACCGATGAAAATTCCACATTAAAATTCACAAACAACACACCCAAAGTCCAATATCCCATTGAAATTACGACCTCATCATTATGTTCATGCAAAATCTAACCCCGGGGGTGAACACCATTTATTTAAATATTCATTACAAAATTACATTCCAATATTCCCATGCATTCTAGAAAAGCATTATATGGTACTAAACACAAGGGGGCTCAACAGAGTGAGTATATGTACTAATCATCGATTCATTCCCACTTATAGAAATAGCGTAGACCCATCCTCTCTTGAAGATGTAAATAGGGAAAGGATGTGGCATACCCCAGGTGTCTTCACCTCTTTTAGAAGAAGTTTAAACAAGACCAGATTCCTTGAGCCGTGGGGAAAGGTAAGGCAGATAATCATCTAAAGATTTAATAGGCATCCAAACATTCACATACAACCCATTACATCATCCATAGTGTCCTCCCCGACACCCACATGCATAAACTGATGCATCTCACCACTCTAGGAATCAAATGATGCCATAACCAATAGGCCTTATTTCCCCCACATATCACAACAACCATCCCAGATCACATCATAACACAACAAGAAGGAAACCAAAATCACATCAATTGTCTATGGGCCCTTTAACAAACAAGAGGGTGACTCCGGACCATAAAACAACTATCTTTTAACAAACCACCAGTTCATTAATCCATTTTGGATTAACAAATTTATTATTCATTGGTTCCAAATTTGAGAAAACTAACCAGTAATCTATCACCAATAAATAAACATGATTACTACACCTATTTGATTACAATCAAATTACAGAAACATCTATTGGATCCCATCACATGCCCCCTTTATCTTTGGCCGACCGATTATCAGTTGATCTTGGATTTATGTCCATTACCACTTTCCATCAAGAACATGCATATATATCACATAATCTAGGAAAACAAGAGGAAATAACATTCGATATATATCAATTTATTTATTTGGTTCAAATATTTATTTCGTTAATTACATTTCCATTCAGGTGGTTAAGACATGAAAACTATACATTAACACATATAAGAAACGAGAAGTAATAAATCCCCTAACTAAAATGGGACTTGATGTTCTTTAAACCAGAACAGAACACACTATGGGTCATGATCCTCCAGTCGCGACAACTACATTGACCCGAGGATGCCACGGTATGACCACTCCAACCGAAACCCAACAAAACTCTATTAGAAGCATGGAGAACAAATTATATACTATGGAAATGAGAAATAAGAGAATTTAAATCACAAGATAACGACAATAAAACACACCTTATATCAAAGTTCGATGGATACTACTTGGGTACATTAAAATAGAGAGGAATCAATCCATGGAGGAGTGTTTAATTGTGCAACTACTATAGGATGGAATGAGATGTTCGAGCATATTATTACTGAAAACAAGGAGACTGAATTTCAGGAGGAAGATTTCCTATTACATTAGAAGATTTATCGGATCAGCCTTTTACGATACACTTTAATTCCCATTAAATGAAGATTGCATTAAACCACATGGTTTTACCTTTTAAAAACCTCCAAAGCTTTAGGAATTTTTAATATCGGGGTAATGGCATTTGAATCGGCCTTATGTTCAATAAAACAAGGTGTAAAATTCATTTCACTACAATGGAATTAACTATGGGGAAAAAATGTTGGAAGCTAGAAACACTATTCACATACTCAGAATTTGGAAAATGGGAAGAAAAGCTCACCGTTAGAAACTCACAGTGTGGAAACGCTTTCCAAAAACTCAAAATTTGTCAATGGAATGCAAAGGACTCTGTTAGAACCAAACCTTTTTGGAAACACTATTCATGAATTAAAAATTTGGCAAAGGAATGAAAAGGTCCCTGTTTGAACCTCACCATTTTGGAAACACTATTCACAAACTCATTATTTGGAAAAGGAATGAAAATGTCACCATTAGAACCTCACCGTTTTAGAAACACTATTCATGAACTCGAAATTTGGAAATGGAATGAAAAGGTCACTGTTTGAACCTCACCGTTCTGGAAACACTATTCACAAACTCAAAATTTGGATAAGGAAATAAAAGTCACTATTAAGACATCACTTTTCTGGAATCACTATTCACAGAACTCAGAATTTAGGGGTTACTGATATAACTATTCACTGATTGAACTATTCACATAATTGGAAATTTTGCAAATGAACTGGAGGATACTATTAGAGGTTACCAATATAACTGTTCACCGATGGAACTGTTCAAAGAATTACAACATGGCAATGGAAAGAGTGGTTACCATTGTACCTCACCATTGGCAATGTTCACAACAATCTACTATTGGAAATATTCACTAAGGGTCACTGATGCCACTGTTCACATAAAGGAAAATATTGGAAATGTGTTTGGGATAAGTCACCTTGACCTCCTAGAACACCTCAAACACCATATTTTCACACGGAACAGACGGGAGAGGTCCGGTCCATTACATTATCAATTCTCATATGATTTTTTGATTTAATATATGTAACATAGAATCTTTAAAACAAATTGATGTTCCCATGGAAAAGCTGAACATTTGAGAAGAGGGGAATGAATCAGTGTTTAATAATATTTTACAATTATTTTTATATTGAAATGAACCTCTACAAGTATTTAAATAAAATCCAATCAAATATTAATCTCAACATATCCTATATTTAAAAAGAAAAAAAATTATCAAAACACATCACATTTATATGTTTCACTAGTATTGTGAGTAAATACATCTTTGTTGTGATTAATATGATCTGATCCAAATGATTTCATATTTTTGTAACAATTATAAGATTTAGAGTTAGGTAAGATCTTATAACCTTGTGTTACCTACCACAAACTCAACACCTCTACAGAAGTAACTAACTACATCTACTATAAAACTTAATAAACCCGTATAAAATATAATACAACAGGATTATTGTTGGCTCAAAATATATTGATAATCTTCCACTGAACCATAAAAAATAATTTGATCACAAAATGCTCCCTTGATCCAAATCAGAGAACTCTAATGAAAAAAAAATGATGACCTCAAAATATATAGGTCTCTGAAATTATGATCTATTTCATGGTTAAAGAATTATTTGTCTATCAGATTTTGACATCTATTATTACCACAACATTTTCCTCCATCAATTACTTCTCGCTATTTTTACTATATTATATTATCTCATTTATATTGTAATTTCTTCATTTTTATCATAAATTCATATTATTATAGAAGTAAATAAATTATATAAATCAATTATTTATCTCCTTTAGAAACACCTCACTCAAATTTTGAAATGAAACATCATATAATTGTTTCCCCTTTCCCCTGTCCATGAGGGTACATTCATAAAAGCTAGATATATTCCATTATTTTTTTAGAATTTTTCTAGTTTAATATCCACAATAAACTTCATCATTTTATTAGATAATTTCCTTGGAAAATATAACAATAAATGTAAACAAAAATAAATTAATTTAAGGATGCAAAAAAATTCCCACATCAATCAATTCACTCATTCACATTGCATTGGTTGTGGATAAACTTCATTATTAAACTTATTGTGTGAAAATTTTCAATTTGCTGAATGACATTGTAAAACTCATCATCTATAACTAATTTAATTAGTAGTAAGATATTTTAATATACATTTATAAATTTATTTTTGGTTGAACATATCATGAATACTATTTTTAATGAACTCGTAAATATCTATTTCAACACATGAATTATTTCTCATTACTATGTGAATATATTTTAATTTATGAATCACAAAATTCAAAACACATTTTATAAGAATTTACCTACATATAAAACATTATGAATTTTTAAAACCTATGATATTTTTATGAAAATTATTTGATGTTTATGAATTTTTATAGCATCATGATAGTTGGTTACTCAATTATAAGAATTTCCAATGAAACTTATGAATTCTGAAGAACAGTTTAAGAATATAGAAAAATAATTGATCTAATATTTGAATCAAACATTTAATAATCAATGTACTATATCGAATTAATGTTCATAATCCTTATAAAAATTAGATATAATATGAAAACCATGTAAATTGTGAACTTCAAACACTAATTCATCATAAACATTTGAATCAACCTTTTCAAGTTCATTTTTTAAACAATGATAATCATTAAAATGTTTTTCATAAATATAAAAATGTTATAGTTCTCCCTCAGAAAATATGAAAACCTTATAATGATTTTACTTTTATTTTTTTATCATATGGGTGAAATGAACAAATTCTATGCATTATGATAAATTTCCACTTCACAATTTTAAGACTTCTTCCACTAGAAACCATAGATTATCATAAGAAAAATGCCTTATTAAATCCTTAATTTTTAAAAATATAACTAAATAAATTAAATTTAGGAACTAAAAGATAATTTATATTTTATTCAATCACTCCAACTCCATTAAAAAAATTCTAACATATTTTAAATCAATCTCAATAAATTACAATGCTTATATTACAATTTCTAACCAATATAACCTATATAAAACATATTCAATATTTCTAATAACATCATAAATATTTATAATGGTTAGTTTAAATAGACTATAGCTTCCAGGAGTTGTAACTCATGATGAAATTATGAAATATTTCATTTAATTGGCCAAACATGAGCTTAAAAAGTGGTTTATTGGATAACATATGTTCATAAACTACCTTTTTTTATATTGGTTAGAATTACATCTAAAATATCAAATCCTATTATAGTCATATCATTATATATAAGCATTTAGTAAACCCGTTAAAAAGCTATTGTATTACCATTTATATGGAGATCCATGATAAATAAACACATTTATATGATTATTGGGCATGAATATGCATTCCATGTAACAAATAGTCAGAAAACCCAATAAACAGAATGTATAGTGTATTGGATTATTACTGACATAACCAAATTCATATATAATACTCTTCAACAATTATTTATATGTACTATACGCTGACCCCCCCTTTGAAATATATCACATGTAATACCTATATTTAAATCTATAGGAATGAAAATATAAGAAATTGGTGAGATTAAAAACTCAGAAAACAAAAAAAACAAATCATCATGTCATCATGTAAATGATAATATGACATGATACGTAAAAGGTTGAAATATAATATCAACATGATTAATAGTAATGTGATATAAACAACCATAAATGAACATGAAATAAGGACATAAATCCATAAAATATAAATAGGGAATCATAATAATCATAATATGTCTTAAAAACATTTAATATAATCCTTGAATAATCTGAGAATAAGATCACATTTCATAAAATTTTTCAAATTTTTCACAAATGTTATCATAATGAATCATTAATTTTATGTGTCACACACATATACCCATTATTAAGAGACAACATTATTGTATTGAAATATACAACAACATCATTAGTGAGACAACCACACCCACATTTTCATACAATAAAATATTGGTAATCTGTACATATCTCATGAGATTTAAACATTTTTCCTACATATTGGAGTGATATATAGGACCCCATCGATATTTATCCATCCTTTTGAGTTCTAATTTAAAACCATTTACTCATTACATCATAAATAACACATAAAAAACATGTCTATCCTAAAACCCTAGATTGAAAACCATTCACTTTTTATAAAGAGACAAAAATGTGAAAATGGGTTTCCTAAAACATTTAATTGATGATAATTCACATTTGACTTCATAAAACTCAATTGTAAATAAAACTAGTTTTTTTTTAAATTTCTATGTTGTCTAACAACAAAAATGAATTCATTGACATCAAAAACGTGGTTGTCCTAAATAATCTCATAAAAATAGAAGAATGTAGGGTGAAACCTAAAACAAAAATCTAATATATATTTATATGGTTTTTATTATGAATAGGTAAATAAAAACCAAATCCAAAAATATATTTCCTGAAAAAATATTCAAACCATCAATGAAGACTTTATTGTCAGTGAGTTTTAAAATGCCTCATTTGTTAATTAAAATAATAAAAGTAAAAAAATTGGGGAATTTTTTTAACATAAATAACCTTTTCATATCGATCTATAAAATAGATCATTATTTAAAATTCAATGATAATGGATACTATAAACATATGGGAATCAAATTCATAATGAATTCATGCAACTCCAAATAAGTTGTTTGGGTTACCAACTTCATTATCTTTACACTTGATTTACATGATAATGATTTAATAACCTATATAATATAAATTAATATATATATAATTTATTTATGAAAAATATTCTAATCAATATAAAGTTTTTTGAATAATTTATATTTTTTCTATACATGTATATTAGTTATTATTTGTGAATTATTAATTTTGAGTCTAAGTATGCATGACGGAATTTTTAAATAATTTAATAATCATTGTGTGTTATTTAATTTTATCCCAATATTCCACCAACAATTGGTCTTAAAAGGTTATAAAATATTTTATTTATAATTAATTATATTTAATAATAATATTATAATATATTTCAATGGAATTTTTGGTTTTCATTCTAAAAGATGAAATCCTCGATGATCATGTTTTAATAATTTTTATATATAGTTTTTTGTATCTCAATTAATGAGTTTAATAAAATATTTACCATTAAAAATTAATAAAAAATGATTTTTACTGTTAATTAATTTCTTATATTCAACCATGATAAAATTTTATATCACTATTCAATTGGGTGATGAAACAGACCCAACAAAACATAACAAGATTACAGTATGATTATGAGTTAATTTAGTTAAAGTATAAGTATAGAAGTATAATAATGATATTTTATTAGTGTGATATATTTAAATTAGTATTAATTTGAAGAAGGGTTGGTGGATACAAAACAATTTAATAATATGAATATTTTTTTTCATAATTCTCTTATTTAAGAAGGCAGATTTTAAAAGGATTATTAATCATTAATATCAATTATAGAATGATTAATTTGAATCAACAAAGTTATATTTATTTCTGTCAAAACTTATTTATCCTTTCAAACCATTATTAAAACCTTCTATTTAAGTTAGTAGTGAAAAACGAAATACATATATCAATGGAGCTGGTAGTCTATATGCCCACATGGATACTAATTTCATTTTCATATAAAATATAGGAGTTATATTTTTTATATTATTATAAAATATTTCATAAATATCATAATTATAATTTAATTTTACTTTTTAATAGTACATTTTAGGTTTTATAAGAAAATGAGCATGTTACTTCACGGAGATGGTAGTCTGCATACACGCACGATTCACATTTTCATTTTTCATAATGTAAATGGGAATGGGTGGTAGATTATTTTTAGCATAATTATTATTCCATATAAATATAACAATAAAACTTATTTTATAATCATATGATGTTTTAATGTAATATTATACTGAATAGTTTCACAGAATGAATATAAAATAGGATGTATTTATTAGTGATTTTTACCTCAATGAATAATATATCTCCTTTGATAATTAGGATAAACCATTCAGGAATTTCCCATTGAGAAGAAAAAAAATGTTTTTATTGATACATTGAGTGTTTATTATAGGTTTGGATTTTTTTTGGGATTATCATTGGAGGATTCAGTGTTAGTTGAAGTAAAAATATGAGATCCACTTTTATATGTCAAATGGTATTGAATTTTGGCAAATACAGATAATGTTTCAATAATGGGAGGTGAAACTTATAAAAACTAGCTAAAAATCATAAATAATTGATTTGGGAGGATTAATTGTCAATTAATTCCTCACTAACACATTATCACACATGTTTCTAACATTTTATTCTCTTTTACTCAAGGTTAAATACTTTTAACCAAAATTTACTCATACTGCGGTAGCATGTTTTTACATAAGTGATTTTTTTTGTTTAACTAAAAATTTTATTTTTAATGAATTAAGACCTTCAAATTCAAAATCATAAATCCATTTAAAAATATTAAAATTCTAATTTTGATCATAATCAATTTGAAAATAATGAATTTTTAATGTATTAAAAAAAATTCATGGGAAAAGTATTATTTATGTTCTACAATATGATATAGATATTTATAAACTAGAATTTTTTTGATTTATAATTTATATTATAAAATAAATATTTTTATAGAACAATGTATTCAAATTTTATATTTAAAATTTACTTGATAATAATTTCATTAAATTATGGTGTTTGAAAAAACATTATATTTCCCTATTCACCATAAATTCAACATTTTTCGAAAAATCCAAAAAAATTAATCATCGTCTAATATTTTCATGATGAATTGAAAAAATATTTAATTTTTTAAAAATAATTATATTATAATTCTTCAATATAATAATTAATTTAAACCATTTAATTTTATGAAAAAATATTTTTTATATGAAATCAATTTTTATGTATGTCAATTAATTTTATCACATTATTAATATTATTTCATTTATACAAATAATAAATCACACATAAAATATATAAAATTTATAAAAAAAATTAATCAGAAAAATAATTTTGTTAGCTTTTTAGTTGTACTCATTGAAATAGTATTAAGAAAGGATTTATATCAAAATGTAGTTACCCAAATTATACAATCATTTAATGGCTATTCTAATGTGGTTAACATTCATAGGTTTCCATGTATCCATAAAAAAGTTGTTATTCTTATACAAAACATTGACTAGATAGGTTCTCTTGTTCCTCAAAATATTGTCTCTTCAATAAAATAATTACATATGTTTTTATGTATATAAATAGCCATGTTCCAGTTGTACAGATTTTGGGGATATCAAATATTATTGATATAGTATTTAATTTCTCATAATAGATACGTGGAACACATCATTATGTTGAGAGAGGTGTGTAGAGATGAATATGTAATATGTTATGATCATGACCCGATCATGGACCTCAAAGTGATGGATGTATCTAAGAATAATATTCCCTTTATTTGAAAATCATATATCCCTCTTTAATGGGTATATTCAAAGTAACACCTTGTAATTAAATTAAAAATCTAAATCACATTGATGATTATATTTAATAATATTCCCTCTAATTTATACAACATTCATATGTTGTTAAATTGTTTTATCCTTCTCTATAATTTCATGGATAACTTCAAGACCAATCAGCATCATCTATCCAACATCCTCTCAATGTATTGGTTTCTTACACCTCATTCAATAAAAAACCTCATATATATCCAACAGAATACTATAATGAAAACTATTTTTATTTGAGTGATCTGCTAGAGAATTTTTTCCATTTTATCATCATTTTAAATCCCTAGAACAAGATCTCAACATATTTTCTAGATTTTGAAGTGAATTTTCTGATTGACCACCTATCTGAAGATGATGAGTAGTGATGAAACTAATATCTATCTCTAAGACATTTTAAAAAATTATGTAGATCCTTGATTTAATACTCGGATCATAATTACATATAATGTATAGTGGTTTTCTCTAAAGGAAAATTATACACATTATATGTATCGTGGTTGGTTTATAAGAGAGAAATCTTCTTTAATGAAAATAAAATATTCCAAATTCATATGTTGGTCGACTATGATCCAAAATAAATATAGAATTTATATTTTTAAGGGATTACTATTATGAAATAAAAGGTAATTTTTCTCATTTACATAATGGTATATATAATAGTTTCAATGAATCCCTAGAAAAATTTTCATTCAGTTTTAACTGCCTAACATACCAAGCATTGAGACACAGATTACATAATTTATCTCTTCATGATATCCAACTTGATTTTTTTTTCAGATCTCTAACATCATCTTACATTCTATATATACTAATAATTTTATTTTTGTGAAAAATAAAAAAGTTCAATCTTCTATTTCATCTATAATGGTACACATATATGTGTACAGTAGTTTATAATTCCATATTTTTCAAATTTAAACTCTGGAATATTCACAATATTTTTTTACATCTACATCATTTTTATAGACATCATTGATATCCATATGAATATATGGTTGAGTAGTCAATTAGTAAAAATAACATTTCACTCATTAAATTATGACTTAATGAATCATCCCTTGCAAATCAGTGAGTATTTTGTCCTTTTTAGTCCTTATCTAGGATAAATTGGTGTCGTATTTCCCGCTCATAGAATTAAACAACATCATTTCATTATGTAGTTGGTAATGTATTAAATAGTCAAAATATTTTATCAATTCCAACCATCTCCTTATGAACATATTCAGATCCTTATTTTTGAAAATTTATTTCAGGATAATATGATCAATTCATATCATACTTTTCTCTATAGAAATAATGCCTCAAAATCATTAATACAATGATCATGGATGCCAAATCAAAAATCATGTGGAGATTAATTTTTCTAAAAAGATTTAATTGGAATAAAGAATATCAAATAACCTCATAATTTGACATAATTATGCAAGATAATCCTTTTTTGATGTATCACAAAATATTTTAAACCCTTCTCCACTACAAGTTTTTGTGTGTATAGGTGAAATTGTATTCCGATTATATCATTTCACTCAAACATTATTTTCATTTCTATATCCAATAAAACTTAAACCCCTTCCATGTTAACTTAGTAAGTGTATTTTATAGATGGGATATATTACTTAAAAATTGTCTATATTATCTAGATAACATGAAACATCTATGAATATAAATTACTATGGTTGGATAGGGAAGTTGTTTTATAACTTTAATCTATAATGGATTTAAAAATATTCACATGATTACATGGCCCAATAAAGAAAACATTCTATAGAAAAAATTCACACTTGCAAAACAGGGTCGAATTTTCTCTTTTATTGAGGTGTTGAAATAAAATAAAAAAAAGACTTAATTATCTTCTTTTAACATATAATATATGATAATGTCATCAATAAAACTATGAAAATTTTAACATGTTTAGTTTAAATAACTCGGTTCCTCAAATAAATAAAGATAGAAAAAGAATTCTATGTTTAGGAATAGTCTCTAGATATTCATATCTTTTGTACAATGTTTATAAGGCAATTTTGGTAATATATTACCTTTATACCCTTAATTGTTGATATCCAAATTAATGTTCAATCTATGAGAAGTATTAATCTCCTTAAATTTGATAAAAAAGATCATCGATACTAGTTAGAGGATACTTGTGTTTTATCGTGATTTATTAAGATCATTATAATCATTTAAAAAATCATTTACTCATCCTTCCTTTTGAGTAAGATGAATGCTTAAACCCATATAGATATTATTGGGCATTCTAATCATTTTTATTCATTCTCATGAAGATTATTCCTAAATTATTCAAATTCAATGGGGGCTATTCGATTCAAACTCGTTGAAATAAAAATGGATCCAGGTATGAGTCCAATTGAGAACTGAACCTCATGCTTTGGGGGAAAACTAGGAATGTCATCTATAAATACATTATCATATTCTCATATAATAGTCAATTCATCAATGTTGACATATACCATTATCATTTGATCTATAAATGCATTTTTCTGGGTATTGGGATTCAGGTTATTGAATTTCCATTAAATTGATGTTCTTGATTATTTCTATATTTGATAATTGATAAAATGATGATACAATGTATGAAATGAGATCCATTTTCATTGATAATTTACATGTGCTTTATGTATGTAAATCTAATCTCTACCCCTTATTATTTCAAATACATCCAATGTAAGAATAATTATATCAATTAGAATTATCCTCCCATAAATATCAGTTAAAGAAGATTTATATATCATAGTCATGATCATTACTCCATTATATGTTTTCATATATTTGTTAATATCAATTTCATGAGGATGTGATTCCGCATTCCCTGAAGAAATATGTGCTAATAATTAATTTTTATGGTCTTCAGTTAGTATATTTACGGATGTGAAACTATAAGATTATATGAAATAACTCATAAATCAAGTAAATATCATAAATTATTACTATCATGAATTCAATCTTATTTTCAATGGTAATATACAGTTATGTTGTCAAACTAATAAAATATTCTAATCTCTTAAAATAATTTATAATGAGAATGTTATTTAACAAAACCATATCACCAAGAAGTATCATACTAGTTGTGCAATTAATAAATATTAACATGAATCAGGTGACGATTGAGTTAATACCCAATATTCTATTTTCATGGTTATTTTCCCTTGGGACAAATTATCTAGAGTATGATTCTATTTTTAGTATTTATACTGATATGTTATTTATATGAGAAAAAAACAATAACTACTTTACAAAAAATCATGGATAATATAATATACTTATACTCATCACATAGACTTGTCCTTATGGTGTTCATGAATGTTTTCTAGTCTAATCATAAAAAAACTAAACCATCTTTTGATTCCACCTATGGTAACCCAAGATAAATAAACACCTTTATATCATTATTTCACATGAATAATGAATCATGGCACAAATAGTTTCATGAACTAGAGAACTAAATGATTAGTTTCATGGTTGATTAGTTACATAAATAATTTATTTTACAATAATTGTCAACATTCATTCATAATTTAATAACACTATACCCCCTTATAAACATTTGACATGTAATACATATATACAAATCCTATGTAATTCAAATAATAGAAATCAGTGACCTCAAATGCATATATTGGGTGAAAATATATATATCAACTAGTAATCAAGGATATAATCATATGACATGACATAAAAATGGGAGAAATATCATATAAACATGAGTAATAATAATACTAAATAATTGAACATGAAATGAAATATTATAAAAACAGATATCCAAAAAATTCCAACAGGTAAAATTAATAGTCATGGTATGGATTAAATTCAATTAACATAAAAAATTAATAATGATAGAATATGAGAAGAATTCATAACATCCCACAAAATGGAAACAAACATCAGTATTGAGAAAATTTTCATTCATGAGTCAAGGACTTTTACACTTTTTTGTGAGATAATGTAAATTTTTTCTTTAATAAATAACATTCTTGAGGATAACACCTACACCAATACTTGAGAAAAAATAATTTGATCCTATGTATATATATATTGTGAGATTTTAAATTATAACCAATACATTAAAGAAATATATAGGACTATACATATCATTATCCATACTTATATGTATCACTTGAAAATCTTACACATTTGACCTGTGAGATTATATCTTCCTTCTATGTTTGTGCTCTATTTTTTCTAAAAACCAATAATATTTCATGATCATATTTTATAGATATTTAATGTACTATGATTGGTCTATTAGATATTTAATCGATAGACTTCCATCTATTTTGATGTGCACTTATCTTTGACCCCATGTTTGAATTTTCAATATATAAACCATATGATATAAATATATATTATAGAATTTATAGGTTGATATTTTTATAAAACCTCATACGCCTTATAACCATAGAAAAATAATTTTGAAATTTGAAAATAACATTACATTTCAATCTAAATTTGGGAATTTTTGATATGGGAAATGGTAATTTGTCAGAATTGTCATGTAAACAATAATTGTCATGAAATTTAAAATCCATTGATGGAATTATTGAATAACATAAAATTATAATATTTGAATTTTAATCGAATCATTGAATAATGTAATAATTCAATGTAACTATAATTTGTATAAATATTGGAATTTTGAATGAAATAACAATGATGTAATATAGTTAATATGTTTTGAATATATTGGTATTTTGGTATGAATTGGATTTTTATTTTAGTTGATACATGTAATGCATAACAAGACGTGGAATGAGGAATTTACCATGTATTTATTGTATGTTTATAATGTAAGTGGATTAAGCATGGTAAATTGCATTGGATCAATTCAAATTTGAAAAGGTTAATTACCCATTTGCAAGTCAATCAATATTGGGTCAGTTGTGAACCGAATGTGTGAATGATACATGGAATGGGAATCTTCCTAGCTAGTGGAAGTTATGGAATCATACATCCAAAATTATTTCAACGTATGTATGGCTAACCCCGAGCATCGATCTAGATCTTAATGGTCATTAAGGTTATTAATAAGTTCTGTAATTAATTTTTAATGTATGACATTAATTATCATAATGTTTCAGGTACTACTTATTTTACAAGAATTTTTAGACACCTCTAGTGGTGGCCTACTATGTTTTAATTTCACCCTATTCATGCCACTATTTTGTAACTAGGAAGACTTCTTGTTTTTAGTTCTGTATAATGGAAAGTGGCCCCACGATTGGCTATTCATTTTTCTAGCTAGGATTGTAGCATGAAGATTAGAATAATCCTGGGGATTAAGAATATTTTCAGTTTTATTTAGTTGAATCCATTATTCAGATGGATAATTTTGTGACCATTAATATGAATTTTATTATGATGATTCCAATTACATTTAATGGTTTGATTTATTTTGAATTTTTATTTTTATTTATTGGAATTTATTTCTATTCATTTTTAGTCATTTTATATTGTGATAGTTATTTCGTACCATAGTATACAGTCTCACCACTATATTTATTTGATTATCACATGTAGTATGTAACATTTGGAATATGGGGAGGTGTTTGTAATGTCTCGTGTCCACTGGACTAAGTCAGTCAAAGGAAAACTGGGATGGGAACATTAAAATGTGGTGTCAATTGGGAATATCTGATTGTTTTACTATTTATTCAAGGATGATATAAGAATGGAATATATTGAATCTTATTAATGAGATCATTCATATGAGTAGCTGACCAATGTGTGGTGGAAAAATATTCTGGTGATGGTATTGGTTTTATTGAGGTTTGTTCATTAATGTTACAATGGTATTTCACTTAGGGTTAAACATTTGTTGTGTGATGATATTAATTTAGGATATTTTCCACATTGCATGATATGAAATAAAGTGATTATTCCTTCATCGTAGTAAACATGTTGGAATATATTTTTTTCATAGTTCATGCTAATGATTCATTTGTTTCTTATTAATTTTCTAGTTTAAATTGAGTTTATATCTCAAGATATTTATAAATACATGGATAATTTAATATGTTATATCTTGTTATTTCAATTATTATTCCAATAAAAAATGTTTCTTTGAATCAATGTATATCTATTGTATCCTTTTCCTTATTTTTTTGTGTATGATATGAAACATCTGATTTGAAGAGTGTGTTTACCCTTGTAGAAAAATTCATATGCATCACCATGTGGTTAAATATATAGAGAGTGGTGACATGTATACAGCTCATGCTACAGTGTAGGTGCTTTATGTGGGTATAATAAATCCAATGTACTACATTATAAATGATGTATTTTTATAGGTCATTTGATTCATGGATAGATGGAATAATCATGTTGTTCCTTTTATGTCAATGTTGAAGAGTATTTTTCATCAATAACACTAACACATGTCCATTGTTGGGGGAGGCCTTTAGGTATAATAGTAATGCCTCTAGTCAATCCAAATAATGTTTAGTCAACTGGAGGAATTCATGGAGAGAAGGGTGAAGATTTCAGCCCTTATTCTGTGAGGATAGCTAAAAGCTGGTCAGATATCATAATGAAATTTGATGAGGAGATTATTTATAATGGTTTAAACAATAACATATGGAGTCACATTTTCCTAGAGACACTATGGTATGAGAGTGATCTGATGTTTATACACCTGATGTAGAGAATCATGTATATGATAGAATACACTGGTTGGTATATCAACATAAAACATTTTTCTTCATCTTTGGTTGGGTGTGATATATCTCTGTAAAATTTCGTTTATGAGTGGATTCATTATGAAATCAGGTCACAAGTGAAATCCTTATATTTAAAAGTAATACTACATGATGAATCTGCTCCTTATAACTAATGGGAGGCTCAAGGATTCTGTAAGTGGTGAGAAATAGATTACTGTGGGGGTAATCCGGGAATTCCACTTTGGGTAGGAAAAAGTGACACTTTTTCAATCTCCACAAAGGAAATTGTGGGAAGAGTAGCTAGGAGAGTGAATAGTTTTCTCAAGACCATGGATAGGTTTAGTGATTTCATTATGGAAGCGATAAACATACTATCTAGAATTATTCTTTCCATGTTATGGAATGTGAATCTTTTTTTATTGTGGGCTCCCTATAGAAGTTCTTTAGATGAAATCTACAATAAAGTGGTGGATGAGGATCATTATTAGCACTAGATTTTTTAGATACATAGCTTCCTTATAGAAGACATAAATCTAGAGTTCCACTGGTCACTCGTCCATAGAGAGGGATTTGTAACCCTAATATAGGAGTGAAAATATTAACATTAAGGAGTATCTCATAAAATTCACGTTTCAGCTTAGGGAAGATGTCAAAGTCAATTACATACAGCAAAATATACTTCTGCTAATCTGGATGAATTTCTTTCCAGTGTTAAAGGTATGATTACTATGTAATCTTCTATTGATTTTGTACTACATTATATAGATTTATCACATTATTATATAAATATTGAATTTATTAACATCATGGATTTTAAATGGTGATCATAGCTTGGTTTATGCCCATTGACACCCATTTAGGGGTGTGATCAGTGGGTATTGAATATTATAAGGAGGGTTCTCTTGAAATTGTTGTCTGTTGTTTTCTTTGTGAGAGGATTAGGATTAAAATAGATGGTCTTGATTTGATTCTATATATTGATTTTCTATTTTTACAATAGGATCAATTTAACTTATTATGATTTTTTATCTCAATGGTAGAATATATGTCTACTATGGAGAAGATGATCATTAGTCTAGTCATCTAGAGCCAATTCAATGTAATTTGTAATGGATTATAGACTAAAAAAATCCTTGATATAGATGACTGTGAGTCATAGTATAATTATAATCCAAAAATAGTGGAATATTTTATAATTGTCTTTCATGAAGAGTTAACCTACATTCCACGAATGAGGGAAATCATGTTCACTATTCAGTTGTTGCAAGGAGTTGAATCTATTTACATCCCTCCCTATAGGACATAATTAGTGGATAATATAGAGTTGAATGACTACTTAATGGATCTAGAAACTAAGGGATTCAAATGAACTAATATACCACACTGAGGTTCACACGTGATCTTTTTCAAGAATGAATATTGAACATTAATCTAATATTTTGATTAAAGGATGTTGAATTAGATAACATTCAAGATCGGGTATCCCTTTCCAAGCATAAATAATGTATTTCAATAAGTGAGAGGCTATTTTTTTTCTATCCAAGAATGTCATAAGGTTCATGGTTCCATTAGTTGAGATTGATACAATCTAATATACCCAAAACTGATTTTAGGAAGAGTTTTGGAGTGTAGTAGTACATGGTAATGAAGTTTGGTCAAAAAAATGTCTAGCCGTAGTCATGGAATTAATGAATTAGATCGTCTATCTATTCCAAGAATAGATTGTGCTATTTTTCTGTGAAATCAGTATAGTATACTCACATCTAGGATTTGATAATTCCCATCATCTTGACATAGTCCAGAGTATGTTGATATAGAATTGGAAATACATCATGTTATCCAAATTTCATTGCTGGATTAAAAATTTTCCCTTTTTAGTCCATGTTATCTCAGATAATAGAGTGTTGGATGACCAAGAGAATGTTGTAGTTTGGTATCAAATGTCTGAAATTATAATTTCATTGTTATTCGTAACATTTTGGGTTTTAAAGGCTACTATCAGTGATTCATACCAATAATCTCTTGTCTCGTTGCATCAGTGTATGATCTTACTAAGAAGGTGGTGATGTTAGTATTCCCAGATTCGAATGAGATGGCCTTACCGAAATTGATTTTAATGTTATCCTCAAAATTAAATATGAAAATATTTAATCCAATTATGGACAATACTATGTTTTTTTCTACAATAGTTGGTATTAAAGGATTTATAATACATGAGGATATCATGGTTTTTGTTATGGATTTAGAAAATCAAGGGTGCTTTAGAGGAATTATCCTACTCATGATCTTGAGTTATTAGTAGTGGTATATACTCTAAGATAGTGGAGATATTAACTTTTAGAAGATATATTCATGGTATGTGTGGATCACATGAGTTTCATGCACATCATTTTAACTCATGATTTCTTCCATCGGTATGGGAGGTGGGTCAAGTATCTATAGTATTTCGGCATTAAGTTTCTATATACTACAGGAATGTGTAATATCATTAAGGATTCCTTAATTAGGAACATAGAGTTATAGGTAGTGTAAGAATATTTTTATTCATTTTGGTTGATTATAGTTTTTTCATATATAAATCATGATCTTCATGACACTCGTAAGCTGGAAGCTTTGACATCAGCCTTAATTGTAATTTTTCCTTAGAATCAGATCAATAGGATGAATTTATATAAAATTAATGGTTTTTTATTTATGTAAAATATATATAGTGGTGAGATACCAATGATTTGGACAATTAAGGTAGATTAAATTCACGTGTGAGGATTTGAAGATAGAATACCATGCTTCAATCTGGATTGTTTTTCATATGTTTAAAAATATGTATCATGATCATTATAGAAAATACATAAGGCCTATGATGAATAATGAGAAAATAAGATTTATGTTCTTAAGTTTTACCTTTCAATAATCAATGGCCAAGCATCAGGGATGTGCTGGTTTGTTGCAACCATTTCCTATTTCAGAATAGAAGTGAGATGATATCACTATGAAATTTGTGACAAGATTTATTAGAAAACCTCAAACAAATGATTATGTGTAGGAGATCATAGATTAAATGAAAAAGGTATCTCTATTCATTCCTATAAATAATAACTTCACCATAGAGGATTTGGGTTACCTCTATGTGTGGGAGATAGTTCAATTTCATTATGTTCCTTGAAGTATGATTTCAAATAGAGATACACGATTTACATAATCCATATGAAAGTGTATTCAAATGAATTTATGGTTGAAGGTTATTCTAAGAACAACCTATCATCATTATACATATGACGAATATAAATGGATGGTTTATATTTTAAATTATATGTTCTAATACTATGATTTTTTAATTTAGTGGATCATTGGAGTAGAATTTTGAACTTATGGAGTTCTCCTATAAAAATATATTTATGGAATCAATTCATATAATTCCTTTCAATGATCAATAGAAAATATTGTTTCATTCACCTTTTTTCTAGTAATAGGTTAGATAATTGTCACTTGTTGGACCTAGCCTCTTTATATAGACATATAAGAAGGTAACATGATTAAAAATTTGTTATAAACATCACATAGCTTGATAAATTAATATACTATCCATAAAATATGAATCTTATTTTTTTTTACCACAACATTATGTGGGTTTTATTAAGGATGGTGGCACACTATATCTAAAAAACAAGAATGTATCAACAATATTTTTCTCAACATTTAATATTGGGGATAGAATTGGTCCATCATCACACTATTTATCTCTTCCACGTTGCTACAGTTTCATTCATTACATGTTTCAAATGTGAAAACTTCAAATATATCACCATGATCATTATCATGTGATTGGTTTTGATGATATTGAGCGTGATGTTGATGAATCATTTGAGGGTAATATGATCTGTATCATATACCGAACTAAGTAGAATATCTAAGGGCATACCATTCAACTAGTGTAATTTTAGTTCTAGCATTGGATTATTCATGAGGATTCCTCAGATAAAGAGTTGGATATGTGGGCTCATTGGATATAGATTTTTACTAATAGATTTCATTAGTGAATAGGATGACATCTTTGCAATGAACTATTACATGTTGGTGTTGTTGTAATACCCAATACTTTTCTAGGTACAACCCAATTAAATATTTTATCATTCTTTTTATTCTATAAAATGATCCTTATAATTTATAAAAATTGTTTTTTGGAGATTCTTATGGTGGCATGGAGGAGCCTAACTAGAAATTTATTGTAGTGGAAAGATATCGAGTAAATGATGTAGCTCCACCAGTTAGTTGGTGGATAGCGTAGTATCCCTGTAAGGATACAATATTCCCATTGGCTAGCCAATGAGACCCACTATAACATTTGTGTGGATTCTAGTGGTGTAGGAATTATTTTTGAAACCACCATCTAGCTACTGGAAAGAAGGGGCTAGCTAGTGATTCTATTATGAATTAGAATTTTAAAGGGAAGACTTGTGTTTTCTACACCGGAAAACAATCATTTAATTATTCTAAACCTCCAATTTTATTCTGAGAATAGACTATCTATTTTTAAATATTATACAGTTTTTTATCAACTTCTATAACACTATTTTCTTATTCCTTGATATATTATTTGATATAAGTGTCTATATTTTATTTGTTTTCTCTGTAATTAATGAATTCCTATCATTGTTTTCTTGAATATTCTACTAGAATTATTGTGGTTGATATATCATTGTCATTGAGTAATAATAGTGTTTTGAGTTGCTTCAGATGTTTGATAATTTTAATTCCTCTTCTTTTCTCTATAGGTACACAATTTAAAGCATCCTCTTGGTCTTTTTCAGTGTCTATTATAATACAATTTTACGATCATGTTAGCATTCCTTTCATGGGATTTTTGCTTTTTAGAAATGGTGAATATTTCTTCAAACATTTTAAATATATCTTCCACATAATGTGTAGGGTTTGTTGGATTTGGGAACCATTGAATTTTAGAAACCATGTGGTGTTTAAATCCTTGACTCTATGTCAAAATGTAACACCCGAGACTTTTATGTTATATAAATCATCAAAGGAATCTTTTTCTACACAACACTTGCTTGT
Source organism: Viscum album (assembly GCA_963277665.1). NCBI lineage: Eukaryota > Viridiplantae > Streptophyta > Magnoliopsida > Santalales > Viscaceae > Viscum > Viscum album. The sequence goes on along the minus strand of OY728133.1, from coordinate 1,635,143,664 downwards.
CTTTCTTTACACGCAATCGCGACCTTCCTCGATAGCTTGCGTCGTACGCAATACCGAGTTTCACTAAACAACAATATGCTATTAAATCTAGCCGTTATGAATAGTAATAACCACTTTTTGAAATTTTATAAATTTTATTTTTCAAAATGGACTTCATTTTTGGACTCAGAATATCGAAATTAGCCTAGGGTGAAATTTTGGTATTTTTCTGAAAACTTTCAATTTTTGATGAATAGTGAAACCACTAAGTGGTAGGTTAAAAACTGAATTTTGCATAAAACTTAATTTTACCGCTTCTGTGAATGGAATTTCAAAAATCCGAGAGACACAGTTAATATCAAGGACTAAAATGTGGTTCAATGAGATGAAAATAATTTTTTGGTGAATAGTAACTTTTTACTATTTTTACCGCGGTTAATAGTAAATAGAGTAACTAAGGGTAAATATGATATCAATATTACCCTAACACATGTCCTAATTCTATTGGACAAGTTTAATTCGACCCAAAACAAACTTAGGAATAAAATATGACCATTTAGGCCCACTTGGATTAGATTAGGACATTTATTATTAATTTATTTAAAGAAGGGTTAAAATAGTTGAAATCAAAGTTTAATAAGTAAATCATTTTTAATAAGGGGTTATACATAAGATAAATTCGACTATAAATATTCATTAGAAAGCTAAAAAGATTTCCTACATAAGGGTATTTTATTTGTAATTTTTAGACATTAAATAATTTAACTTATTTATGACACAATGATGATGCAGTAATTATCTTATTAATGAAATACTGACATAATTGATGTTATAAACACCAAATTAAATGTAATTTGAGACTTTTTATGAATTACACTAATTTTATAGGTTACTATGATATATTAATGTTGATTTAATCAACTTGGTTCGAACATATAATTCTGTTATGACTTTCACAAAAATCATATATCAAATAGTGTCAAAATTGACACAAAATAGTTTTTAAATCAAATATTATATTATTAATTGTTATTTTATTCCTAAAAATCTAAGGTTCGGCCAAATGACTTAGATAAGGATATATATATTAATAATAAACAATTTGGGGTTCGTTTGGCATGTTATAGTAAGTGTATTAACCATATAGTGAAAGAAAACAAAAAGACACGGTAAAAGTTAAATTAATTAACTTAGAGTTAAATCTAATTGATAAGGTTAAAATAATACCCTAAACTTGTCTAAATCTTATTGGTTTATAGGATTTCGACCCATCCCCACTTTATCTTCGAAATAAGACCCTTTTGAACCATTATAAACCGATTTTGACTTTAATATAAAATAATATTTTGAGATATTCCTAAGGTGCCCCTCTCCTCCCTTATAAAAGGGCACCTCCTCCCTCTCCTCCTCACACCAATTTGAGCACTCAAGCTCGGCCAACCCCTGCCATTTTCTCCTCTCCACTTCCCTAGAATAATCCTAGAGGTCCTGGTCTTCTCCAAAGACCAATCTTAGTTCCTTAGGTGGAGGATTCAAAGAGGCGTTCCAAAGAAGAGGTAATATCCATTACCGATCTTTTTATTTTCTTTCGTCTTCAACTTCTTCTTCTTTAGTTGTTTCATGACAAAGTAATAACATCAGTATTACTTACATACTGATATGTTATTATAAATATGAAACAACCCTAATTAACCTTCTATCCATCCTACGGAAAAATGAAATCACCGCGCGTGCGTACGTACGGAATACCGTCTCCACGCCGTGGTGTAATCTATTTTACACCATCACCTTACAAGGATGGGTATAATGGTGTAATGAGTAACTATATATGATTATTATGAAGTAATATTGATACTGAAATAATATATATATATATATACTCCAATACAATTCCACGATCATAGGAACGATATCATCACTCGTGCGTACGTACGGAATACCGTCTCCACGATGTGATGCGACTCGTTCTACATGATCTTCATTTCATAATGATTATATAAATGAATTGAATGAATGAATATCGTATATACTACACTAATACCATTCTTGAAATGAATTATCTATAACCTAAAGATAAGAATAATAATTTATTCGACAAAACACGCATAAGAACAAAAAGTTATAAAGACCCGAGTAACAAGTAACAATGAAATATTACTAACAAGAAGCTAATAATATGACCATATATGATATCATATCAATATGTATGATTCTGGAATAAGTCAATAACATTATTTAAACCATTATACAGGAGCTTCGGACACGAAAAAAGCAAATCGGACCTAAGGTAAGGGAAATATCACAATCTCATTTTTATCCGAGATTGTTTATTCGTAAGTATTTACTGGGGTGTATTTTATCATCCACATCCATGTTTCATCAATATGTAATATTATTTCCATCCACCTACAATTGTTTAAATCCATTTTTACCCTTCGGTGAGTTTTTAGTAATATGTACGAAAGGAATCTTTTGTCGTTTTTCGTACGAGGTGCTTTTTGACTTTTCCGACAAAAGTACGAAGAATGTTTTTTTTAACTTATAAGGCATGATTGGATTTTTAAAACATTGTTTCCAAGAAGCTTCCTTTACAAGTTTTCAAGTTTATTTTTAATCAACTTCTTTTATTTTAATGTTGTATGACATGTTATGAAAGGAAAAATGTTTTTGAAGAAAAAGGATATTTTCCTCAAGAATGGAGTTCAAGTGTTTTATCAAAATTATTTTCCATCTAAGATAATAAAGGGTTCTGTTTTTACCCCTATTATTAAATTGATTTGTTAATGTTGTGATGGAATTATTTTTATGAATTCCTTTATCTTATATGAATTGATTTATGATGTCATGATGTTTCAAGAATCCCATTTTTGTTACATGTGTTATGCGATGATGTATGTTTTATGATTATGTGGCACACATAAGAAAGGATTCATTTTAAGATGGGTGGGACCTATATCTCCCTCCAATGCATTGGGTAAAGATTTTATATCTCATGAGATAGACATGGCTGGAACGGAAGGTTATTTCGGTTCAGTGATACAGGACTGAAACGAGGAGTGAACTCGGTTCAGAAAGGGACTTTGTCCACTAAGATAGTCTTGGCAATGAGTCATGACTAACAAGAAATGATTTTCCATGATTATGTGTGCATGCCACAAAGTTTCATGTTTTATGTTATGATTATGGGGATCTCATTTTCACTTCTATGATTTATTCCATGTTAAGATATTATGATCTCTTTTGCAGGTTTTGATTTTCATAAAGATATGATATGATTTCTATTTCCTTTATTTGCCCTTGTTGAGCATTTGAGCTCACCCTTTTATGTTTTCTTTTCCCCAGGTCAGGAAGATGGATATTAAGTAGAATATGCTAAAAGGGACCCTAGATATGATGAAATAAATTGGAGACACTGTAGAAGATTTATGAACCAGTTGTTTATGTTTCCCAGTTTCTAAAGACACTATACCTATACGGTCCTTTGTGGTTTTGTCAAATGTTGTAATAAGTGTGCTTCAATTTCGAAGTATTAACAATGTATGTAAAGTATGGGTCGTTATACAAAATCATAAATATTTAAACCATGTTTATTAAATCTAAATTATTTGATTTTGATGTTGATATATGGATCAAACCACTTGTACCTTATCTCCTTAAATTTTTAAATTAGATCTTCCAACTTCGCTTGTCAATGTGGACTGGTATTTGGGGATTGTTGGCAAGTGAAATCATAATTAGGAATAAATGGATTATAATTGGATAGTTGGGATGAAATTGGAAATGTGTTAATAGAATGTTAGCATATTAGCATAGGGTTATATTTCACTTATAATTTGAACTTGGAAAATAGGAATAATGACATGTAACTATAATTGGAAACATTATTGGAATTTAGAATGAAATAACCAAGATATAATATTGTTAACATGTTTGGGATGTTTTTTTATTTTTTAGAAATGTTTCATAAATGAAATAGATACATAAAATGTGTATCAATAAACATCTTGGGGAGTTATCATAGGATTTGATGTAAGCTAGATATATAAGTGAATCTAGTTGGGGAATTCCTACTACTTACCTCAATGCGTGGAATGTGTAATTAATCCTTGACATGAGATTTTTTTTGTTCATCTCTGAACCAAATGTGTAAATGGAACTTCACATGGTATTTTTTCTGATCAATGGTCCGTATACATAGAGACATGTATAATCATGTTGAGGTAGGTATAGCTGACCCAATGTATCAACCTATATCTCTAGTGATGTCAATATTATTTAGATATTATTTAGTTAATTGATAATTAATATATTTAATTATCTTGCTATTTCATTCAATATTACTAAGACTGTAATTCATTAAACAATATTGGTTGTGGCCTATAGAGATTTACTCATAACCTGTTTGGGATGCCATTTGGTACCAGATAAGGCCTTTTAGATATAGTTATCTTCAAAGGAAATAGGCCCTACTGTTGATTGGTTTTCTAATTATTTGTGACTAAAAATTGTATATGGGACCAAGAAAGTGGTTCATGATAGATTTTTGTGAGTTTTTTTGGAGTCTGTCTTTTATTTTAACGGTAATGTGACCTTCATAATGATATTTAGTATAATGATCTGTATGAAATTTAATGGTTTTATTTTTCTTTTGTATTGATTTTTATTTTCATTATTTATATAATGGCATTGATTTATATTTATTTTTTATCATTTTTACTGTTATTATTATTATTTGGTATAATAATTTATTGCCCCCTAAAAATATTTATTAGAATCTCGATGCCAGTTAGGTTCCTCTAGAATATGGGAAGGTTTTCTCGAGGTCTCATGGAATCCCATTTCAATCATGTGTTTTAGAAAAATTCCAATGATGAAACTATTCTCTAAATATATATTGGTTAGTTCCTATCCATTTTCAATTCTGGTTATCATTAACCTTAATCCTTTGGAACTAGTACATTATCATGGTTTTTTATTTGTTCTTCTCCTAAATTTGTTCATTACTAGATCAAAAAAGGTATTGAAATAAAATCTTTTTAATTGTGTATATTCCAATAATTTCATTCTATTTGAGTTTCTTTACGATTCATAAATATTAAAACAGTAATGATAATATTTATGAGATTTTTAATAAACTTGCATTTGAATCTTAATTAATAGGTATTATAAAAATGTTACCACTAAAAAACCAAAAAATAATATTATTTATATATTTTTATCATATTATTTAATTAAACGTGTTCCCATGGTCATTCCTGAAATAAATTCATAACATGGTTTTAGAAAGTGGAAAAATTGATCCAAACATGTGAGTACCATGATTAATGGATGATTATGAGGTGAAATTGCTGAAATATTATTTTACGACTAGCCTAAAGATATGTTTTTGTGTTATATATTATATTTATAAATATTTTTGAGAATATGTGATGGATACAAAACAATTACACTGTATGAATGTATTATTTTTTATTCTTAGTTCATTTGATTGAGATGGTTAATTTTAGAATGAGTGTTTAACTATCATAAAACAAAAATTTATTCAATTTGTATTACCATAACCTTATTCATAACATAGAATCATATTATTTTCCTTAAAAACATTCTTCAAACCGTCCAAAATTCTTGTTAATTAAAACTTAAAGGCATCTATCCCTGAAGGTGGTAGTCTGGACGCATTTATGGATGATGTTTTAATTTTCATAGAATGGGAGTGAGGAGTAATACGGTCTATCATTTCATAATATTAAATAATTCAAAAATATCATAATTATTCATTACATTTTAAACTTGAGACATTATGCGGTGAATGAAAATGAACATGTTACATCGTGGATGCGGTAGTCTGTATAAGATCAAATTTCATGTTTTTATTTTTGTTTATTGAAAAGGAAAGGACGAATAATAACTCTACCATAATTATAACAAAATATAAGTGTACTAGTTATACTTATGTGATCGTTTTAATATATAGTAATTTAATTTAATGAAGAACAAGTGAAAATAAATAAATAAATAAGAGGAAGGAGAGGTTAGAAATTTATACCTCACTACATGGATTATCTATTTTCGAAGGGAATAATACTTAGATAGATGGTCCTCTTAGAAACAAAACCCTATATAATGTGACTAGACTTTTTGAGGAGTTTTTTTACTATATGATTCGAAATATATGGGTATTTTCTTATTATGGAAATCGAGGATTGGAGGTACCCTTTTATAAATGAAAATTGGTTACCCTTTTCAAAATACCCAAAACATTTGAATAATATGAAGTCACAAAAAAATAATGTTACACCATGATTGGTAAATAATGTATTGAGTATGATATGATCTTGATAAATGTTTGAAGCACACATTATCAAGCATGATTTTATCATATTTTAGCCTTTTGTACTAGATTAAACCTAGTGAACCAAAATTTACTCTTATGGTGGTACCTAGTTTTTACATAAGTAATATATACTTTATTACTAAAAATATATTGGACCTTTTTAAGTAATTGTAAACAAATTATTAAAAATTTCAAAATCATTCATTATTATTAGTTTTATTAAATATATAAATATTTAAAAAAAATAAATGTGTAATATATTAAAAAACATGGATTCATTTATGGTTTATATGAAATCGATTACATAAGACTAACACAACATATCCAAATACACAATTTCATAATTGTAATACCTTGATATTTTAGAGTACATTGCCCAATAAAAATACATCAATTTCTTTTATATATTTTGTTACACTCAACAATAATTTTTAAGGAGAGCCACAAATACAATAAAGTTATTAAGATTTAAATGCAATTTCTATAAAATATCCATTAAAATCGGTGCTATGAATAATAATAATATTAATAGTAAAAATATTTACAAATGTTTTATATTAAATAATGATTTATTTTAATTATTTACTCAATTTTTATTAATATAATTTTATAATTCAAGTATTCGTTTTCTTCTAAATTCTTTTTTAATGGATTTTTTGTGTGAATATATAAATAAATATATTCCACTTTTAAAAATTTTATTACAAAAAGTGAACATAATTTTTTAAATCAATGTATAAAAATTAAATTAAGGTTTAATTTTTATATTTTCCTAAAATGAAAGACCTTTTATAGAATAGTATGAAATACCAATTCATCAAATACTTTAATTTATTCTCATTAAATAATTTAATTTTAAATTCTAATTATATTTCAGATTTGGTGTCAAAATTTGTTATCATAAATTCTTTTAAATAATCGATGTAATTCCATTTGAATATTCAAAATTCATAATTTTTATATAAGGTAATTTATATACATAAAAACTAAATTTCATAAAAATTAATTTCTATTCCATTTTAAACATTTATTTTAAAATTTAATTCTACCACATCAACAAATTAAATATTAAAAATTAGATATATTATATTTAATTAGGAGGCATGAACTTGGTAAATATCACACTTTTTTACAATTAAGAATTATGAATACTAACCATAATAAAATTCATCAACTAAATAAAGGTTAAATAGGGTAATTAAGGTAAAAAATAACGTTATAAGTACAAAAAAACAATAACATGTTATTTTAATGTATTGTGTTAGTACGGTTAGAGAATCATCATCCAAGATTTAAATTTATGTAAATTTTGTGCCATTTTACTTTCAAAATAACTTATATATTATTTCAAGTAAATATATTTTAAAAAATTACACTCTCTTACATTCAATATCTACAAAATATTTTAACAGAGATAAAAAACATAATTTTTATTATAAATATTTATTTGAAATATAAATAATTTTTTTTTATCACTCAGGTTTATTTTTAGTTTCTACTGATAAAACAATTACCAATGAATATTTTAAAATTTCGACATAATTCTTGTCCATGTTGTAAAAAATCATGTAAATAACTTTAGGAACTATTAAAATAGTATTCTTTTGGTATGAGTTAATGTGTCCAATGAATTTTTCAGAAAATTACAAAATATTAATTATGTTTCAAAGGTTTATATTCAAAATCCCTTATTTTAATTTAGTTTTCATTATCGAATTATTTTAATAGTTCATATTATAACCTGAATATTATTTTACGTTAAATATGTATTATAAAATTATTTTCAAATAAAAATAAACATGGAAATAGAAATTTAGGATGATAAATGATCGATAATTTATTACCATGTACATTTATGAGACATATTCCAAATTATATATAAAATTATAACTCATTAATATAGAAAATAGAATTACCATTGTTTGAGTTAAAATTGGTTAACCAATGGGTTTAACCGAAAAAATATGGTTTAGAATAATATCTAATCCTTCTTAAATAATATTGGACAATTTAATTAAGGAACTATATCTTATTTTCATTGAATAAATATAAATTTTTAACCCTATTAAATGTTATAGATGAAAATCATATTATAATATTTTAGGTATTCCAAAAAAATTATAAATTATTTTTTATAATAATAACTGTTTTATCAAATCATTTATAATTCATAAAAATCAATACATTAACAAAATTAATATTATATTGTTTATAAAATCACAAAGGGTAATTTTTAGGGTATTTTTTCATTTTATAGTAATATTATTAGCCCTCAAATAACAGAAAACAATAATATTATGGTAATTATCATAAAGATTAATGGGGGCTAAAACTAAGACATAATGGATAAATAATAATTGCAACCTAGAAGAAATTTATTTAATTTGAGGATTTGAACTTTTAAACATATTATCACTGTGTTATAACAATTTGTATCTATTTTTGAAATAAAAAATTATATTTATTTATTACATTAAAAGTTTCTAAGAATTCCACTCCCCTCACATATTAAATGAAACCCATTCACTCTTTTTTGAAACCAATTGGGGAAAATTGTATCTACCAAAAGCAACCAAATTCACTTATAAATTTCCCTAGACATGAATTATAGGTTCTATTATACCCAAAAAAATCAATTGTTCTTATGATTAGATCTAAATGATGCCTACCAAAGAATAGGTAATCATCTTTGTTGATTATTTTATTTTTTATCTTCTTTTATTTACTATAATTTAGTTTTACCCATCCTAAAATAAAAAATATAGTATTATAAAGATATTTATTTTATAATATGATTATGTTAAAAAACTAATTCTCATATGTTATGATCATATGATATGTGAATACTTTTTGTTTTCAGGGGTAGGGATTACCATCTCCACGTAGTGAAGTAATTCATTTTTCATTACAACATTACTTGGATTTTAATAAATAAAAAACTATTGAATATGCATTAAATTAATGATATTTTTTCCTATGGAATTATAATATAATATCTACATTCTAAGTTTCAAATGGGTTGGAAAATGATACTTTCAATCGTGTGTACGTGTTGACTACCAACACCACTATGAGATGTGATCGATTTGCCCGTTATGATCTACATGTTGGGTAATAAGGATATATTTAATGAATACATTTCACAAAACAACCAAGGTATACCTTGAACCGGTCACCCTTTCTGGCCCACAACAAGGCCCAAGTGGCATTCCCTATAATCCCAGGCTCGTGACAAGTGCCATGGGAAACAATAAGGGGATTATTTGAAACATTTTGGGCAATATATAAAAGCATAATGTAGTGGAATAGTAAAAAATCATCCCATAATAAAAAAACTAAAATAACAATAACTGATTCATAAAACTAATCAATCCAATTGACCATTAAACTCTACATGAAATAGTGGGTTTATCACTCATCCCAAGACTAAACCTCTCCCATAGTTATTGAGATCAAACTAAAACCCACACCCTAGAATAAAAAAAGAATTGAGTATAGTCATGAATATTAAAACTATGTAGATTTACCGAAGTATTGTACTCAAAATTGAGTTTAGTTTAAACAAAAAAAATCCTCAATTTTTTGTTTTAACTACAATATATAAATAGATTTTTCTGACACATTTTCCATTTAAAGAAAATAACAGTCCATTTCCCTTTTTTTATTCAAAACTATATTCATTAACAAGGTTAAACTATATTCATTTTAAAAGAGATATTAAATTCTAGTAATAAAGGATGTAGTGAGTGTAAACAATTTCCAATACCTTTTTATATAACCATTTTGAAACACTTTATCATTTTATCCAATAATCCTCTATTTTTCAAAAGCAATAACAACAATCATACAAAAAGGGAAATGGGAAGTAATACACAATAATTTCTAGACAAAAATTCATCAAAAGATTTGTTCCAGTAGACATGGGTGAAACCATAGAGATCATTGTAAATCTATAACACTCTATTCATGTTACTCATCCTAAAAAAATCCAAGTATGATTACAAAATAAACTATAAAGTCCTGATCCTCTCCCTTCCTAGAATGATCTAGGGGACCACTCTCATAGAAATAAAAAAAAATATCCACATGTTATGGTCCACAAGAAAATTCATAATCTAAACTAGTTCTGAAATCATTCACTGAAAACTCACTCTCTATAAAATGTTCCATGGTCACAAATGATAAGGAGTGAGCCAACATGTTCCAAAAAACAATCCATCACATATATTTGAATCACACACATGAAATACAGACTAAATTAACCAAGAAATCACTCTAAGTTACATCTATTCTTCTCTACATCAACCAACAACAGACAAGGGAAGTCCCTTATGAGGACCACCTATTCCATAATCATCAAAAAAGGAACGTGGTTCCTCACAATGAGTGGTTATCAAAGAAACTTTTTGTTAGAAAAATACCAAACTGGACTCAAAAAACCATTTAACACTAATCCTTTTCCTAATAACTAATGTATTCCAACTCATTTTGAAAGATTCAAATAATTTTCACATCCAAAGTCAAAACAAATTATAACCCCATTTGAGAAATCCATTTGAGAAAACCAATCACATTTACAATGAAACACATTCATTAAAAAACACAATTTACCTACAGAGGAAAACCCTAAATTTTGATAAACAGTTGATAAATTCTTTGGATACACAATTAATAAAATAGTTTCAAACAATCAAACACAAATAGAAATTAAATTTATTTGTCATCAGACATTTATACAAGAAATAACCATATATAACTAGATAAAATTTATTAGGGGTGAGAAAAGATCGAATTCAATAATTCATTAATTTAATGGGTAATGCATTGGAAAATCTACATCAAAATGGGAAGGGACCAAGCAGAACAATTCAAAAACTGATTCCTTTGATGAATATCTTCCAATAATTGTGCACTCATAACCTCCTACATATATACCCCTGAAAAAAATACACATATTCCTTGTTCCATGTGGGAATATGTGCAAGGAGGATTTTTATATATTTATAGATTTTTCATACCTATTTATATGTGTAAAACCCATTGAGGAACCATCCAACAATTTAATTAATCTATAGGGAACCCACATATAAAACTAGTACACATCCAAAACAATATTCCCACTCTTTAAATAATTCAAAACACATAGTATAAGTAAAAATGGCTTACATTTCTATAATAACACATTTTAAACCTTCCTAACATATAAAAACCCATTTCAAATGATTTTACCTCCTCTAATGCAATTTATAACATCCCCTTTAACAAACACATGAAAAACACACAATTAAAACTAACCGAAAAATGTGTTATGCCCCCTTATGAAAGAATACATAAAGAAATAACGTTATTAACAAAATTCACCATTTAAAACCATCTAAAATTCATATTGAAATGTACAAATCATGTCCAACATCATATGGGAACACACGTTTCATTGAAAATATCATTTCACTCATCAAAAATTTACATGTCATTATAAAAAAAAAGATTTTAATCAAAATAAAAACATTTTAATCATCCATGAGATATATCATAATTCATAAAAATTTATCATAGCTTGGTCATTCCAAATATTACTTTACACTCCATTTTAATGAACACTCCTGAAATATAATTTCAATTAAAAACAACTCCCTTTGTTTAAAAACATCCATGAAACTCTTTTCCAATACTTGACATTTCATGTATCAAATGAAAAGTAAGTCCTGAATAAATTATTTTCTTCAAAAATATAAAATAATAATTATAAAATTGATATGAATTTAAAGGTCTATATAGGGAAAGATATAAACATCTGACACGTGCAGTTAATAAAAAACAATTTCAACATATATTTATAATTGAAACACCCTCCTATTTACATAAAAAATAATTTCAAATTCTATTATATCAATAAATATAAAAAATAAGTAAATAATATTAACAATAGTTAATTAAAATATTTATTTTTATTCCAATCAATAAATTGTTCTATAAATTAATGGTTATGGCATGGGAAAACCTATCCTGAATCAAGTGTAATTGGTGTGAATATTTTAATATGGTTTGTAGGGGACTTGAAAATGAGATCACAATCCCTAATGACTAAAAAAAATTGATTTAGAACCCAAACAACACCTGTGGTTTGTCAAGAATCATGACACAGTAAAGGGGGAGGAAGATGTTGTGGAGGGTAAGGGAGAAGTGACAAACCCCTAACTTATTGAGTATAGAATGAAAACGCAGCCAACAGTGGGGGTTACTCTGGAAAATCATTGTGCCGACGAAGGGTCATCCAAGGGTAGGGAGGCGGCGAAGGAAGATGAGCTCGGTAGTGTGGGTCGTGCACACTATTAGTGAAAATAAGGGGGGGGGTGAGTTGTATAATAAGAGGGGGATGAACATTCGGGTAGGGGGAGGGGATATATTAGGGTTTCATTTTTCGGTTTTCTTTTGATTGTGAATTAATTAATTATATTAAAATATTAATTCAATTGATTTAATATTCAATAAATCTCATACTTGAATACAAATTCCATAGGAAATCAATTATAAATAAAATAACATCAAGGTATTGGGTCGAGGTGTGACAATTCTCCCCACCATGACACTTTCTTCTCTCAAAAAATTCCAAGAGATTCATTTTATTTGGATCCAAGTAAAACTGAACTAAAAACCATGGGAAAACCTAAAAACACAAATACTATAGAATAAACAATCACTTATTTTAAAATCATAGAACTAAAAAAATACCAAAACAAATTGTAAGAGCATTCTTAAAACATGGCCATCATCCAAGGAAAACATCACTAAAGCCCAATGAGCTAGAAAAAATAAAGAAGAGATTCAAAAGAAGAGACACATTCTTTTATAAACACAACCCAATAAAGAACACCTTGATCCCCAACATAGATACAATAATATAAACTATTCATGGCATATTAAAGATCCTTGTGAGAAACTATTACATGAACCACTATACAAGAGAACTGACTACTAAGGTCGTGGTCGGCCAAAGTGAAAAAAAATAAATTCATGGTCAATAACACTTCAAAGTTAGAATCATCATGAGATCATCGCATGGTTGTCTCACCCCTATATTTGGACTCTAGAAAAATATTGATTTCTCAAGGCAGAAATACTCTTTCATTCTAATGATGTCTATAAAACCCAAATAAATGAAACATGGGACAACAGAAACAAACAATAAATATCAAAAAAATAATGCACATCACTATGAAACTTCCAATAAAATAATGTTCTCAAAATACATACAACATCATTATACACACCCAAAATATTACACCATAGATATTACATTAATTACAATAAATGAAAATATAAAACAAAATAAGCTTCTGATTGAGCTTGCGCTAGCCATACATTCATGAAACTGAGTTGGAATGTTCTCTAAGGGAGTGAATCTGGCTCTGTTTCACTTCTTAGTTCCATCCTTACATAACAATTTTAAATGACCTAAAAGTACATATTTCTGAAAGATTATAGGTGCTTCGCGATGGGAAACTAGTAATGCCTAGGCTTACACACTGAAAACATGACATAAAATACTCTTAGATGAATCCAATGAGGATGAATGTAATAGAATATTTGTACCACTTCTCAACTAGATTGAAAGACCTAAATCATCTTGGATTGGATAGCCCACCTCACAACATCTTCACAATCATTTGGTAATTAAGGAACATCCTAAATAAAATTTGAACAGAGACCCCTTTCAATGAATCGAGCTTCCAAAAATTCATCCCCAGTGAGGTTGGGGAGATACAAAACCAACTCAGTGAAGTTCATATAGTATTATAACAAAATGAAGACACCATTCCCAAGACAATACAACCTTTAACACATCTGCATGTTCACATCATCAAGGATGTATTGTTGGTTGAACATGGCTTTAAAGCATTCCCATGAGTAATTTTCTATGTTTTGGCATGAAGAATAGTTTCCACAATTCCTGACTCAGGCCTTTAAATGTGAAGGTGGAAATCTCCATCAAGAGATGTTTGAGAGATTCAATCCAAAAATTTATATCCTTGATAATTTTTTGTCATTACTCATTTTTCCCTGATGATTTCTACTAAAGAAAATGAGGAGGGTTCGACCCTCAAAACCTCTGGATAAAATCATGATATTGAGATGCACCAGGCTCCATATCTAAAATTGATTAACCCAAAACATGATCAATTGAATGAAACACAATGAAAGAAGTACCCACAAATACTTTTCAAAATCTGTTAGAATTCAAAGAGGATATAATTTGAGAACAATGTGCACAAAACAAAATCAATACACATCATAAATTAAAATTCCACACCTTATCATAAAATCAATAACCCAAAATCTAAAAAAAATCAATCATAACCTAGTTTCATCAAATCCAAAGTCCAAAATAAAAACTCCAGGCACAAAAAAGAAGAATCACACCCTCCAACATTTTAAAACCTTTAAATCCTTAATTCTGGTGTACATTTTTAGAAAACATGACAGGTCATGCGAACCAAACACACAACATTGAAATTCTATTTAGCCTCACATATGTACCTTCTCGGGCTAACTTAAGCACCCATAAACTATCCACATACCACATACATATATCTATATACATAAATTTGAGAAATCAAAGGATTACCAAGAGTTGAATAAAAGAATCATTATCAAATTCAATACCACATTGAAAATAATCCAATTAAATTAAAAATATCTCATTACAAAAGAAAAATATTCTCAAATTCCACACTAATTTTTCAAATTTCACATATCACAAAACCTTTCAAAACCCAAAAACACATTTACCCAAATGACTCCCATTTTCAAAACAACCATTTCAAAACAAAATCATTTAATTTTTTAGTTTTGGAAAAATAATTATTAATAATCCAGTCTCTATGTTTTTTCAAAACAGTCATCATTTATAATCTAAATAAAAAAACCCAAAACCATATTGGGAAAACCGTATATACAAATGAATAAAACATACAGCAAAATAGATCAAATATCAAAAAATCGTAAAAGAACCCAAAACAAAATAGAAGGGAAAACTAATGTCAATGGATGACATGGCCATATTGTTGGAGGCTATATGCCAATAAAACCACATTCACAAATAATCATTTAGGACCATGACCATTGATCCATATAGATTTCTAGGACATACGAGATCACTGAAATAATCATCTTGACTCTCGTTTAATTTCCTCATATATCATGAAAAACAAAAGAACCGCCTAAACCAAGAAACCCCAGACTTTCCATGGTAACACAATGTTTGTTCTTGAAATTGTTGGCAATAAACTCCCCCCAACCTACACAATGATCTCTAACTATATTACTCAAGTAAAATTTATATCCAAAATAATAAAGGGTGTTCTGATAACTTTGTCCTATAATGAACATCCTTTGACTCCATTTTGTCACTAACTAACCTAGGTCGTCCCTAAATCAATCCCCAAACCAGCCCATGACAAGGAAACATAGACATTCCTAATCCTCATGGGTCGGAGAAAAATTTCAATGAAATAAATAGAGTATTGGTGGGGTAGATTTCTTAAAATATATATATTCATAATGTAGAGGAATAAAAAAAGTGCTTCCCAACATAAAGTCCCAAAACAAAAAAACTGAACAAGACCTAAAAAACTGACCAATCTTGATGACCCCTAAACTCTATGTGACCCCATGGTTAACTCTCCAATCCTAAGACTCAATTTCACCTAGTGTGATCATGATAAAACTGAAACATTCACTTGATACAAAAAACAAGTTGGTAGTATAGCTGTGTGTATTAAAACTCAGGAGGCATACCCATGTAATATATTAACAAATGCATTTCTTTTAAACAAAATAACCATAAATTTAGGTTTGAAATGCAATATATAAAATTTTGTTTCTCATTTAATTTCCCTTTAATGAAAATCATGGTCCAAATCGCTTTTTCCATTCAATACCATATTATTTAACATGGAAAAACCATATGAATTTTAAATGAAAGATAGAATTCCAGTTATAAAAGAGAGAGTGATTATAAAAAATATACAAAACATTTTTATATAACCATTTTAATACACATTATAATTATATCCAATAATCCACACAATTTAAAAATCATGATCAAAAATCTTACAGCATGTGAAATGGGAAATAATGAAAAAGAGTTCCTTTTAAAGAATGCATCGAACCTTTTGTTCGAGTAGACATCGGTGAATCCTAGGACATTTTGAATAATCAAGAAAGTATTATACGTGTGACTCATCCCAAAGTAATTCCCTATATGGTGAAGTTGTAACACCCAAATACTCAATCGTTTCCCAACTTGGCCTAATTGAGGGGCCCAATCCCATTAAATGAAAAAAGTATCCCCCTCTTATGGGCCACTTGCCAATGTATAGTTTAAACTAGTGTAGAAATCATTCATTGAATGCTCGCTCGCTATGCTAGGTGCCCATGTCACAAATATAAGGGTGTGAGCCAACAATGTAAAACAAACACTACATCACATACACATGCATCACACACATGAAACTCAAATTAAATACACCATAGAATAACTCTAAGCATCTTTTATCACTCATGCCTTCAACCAATAACACACGACGGAATTCCCATCCACGGACCGCCCATTCCATCATCATCTAACAAGTAAAGAAGTTCATCCTAATATGAGGTTTTTCATTGTAATTTATTTTATATAAATACCAAACTTGACTCTAGAAACCATTTAACACTAAATAATTTCCAAATAACCAATTCACTCCAACAAATTTCTAAATAATCCAACAAACATCGCCTCCAATATCATAACCATTTGGAACCCAATTTGAGAAATCCATATGAGAAACCCAAACACATTTAAAACCCAATCCATTAATTAAATCCAACAAATTACATAAAAAGTCCAACCGAGAAACTTGATAATCACATGATTAACACTTGATATACACATTTAATAAAACAGTTTCTTATAATCGAATTCAATGTGAAATTACATTTATTTGTCTTCAGAAATATTTAATAGAAACAACAATATATCACTAGCTAGCATTTAATAGGAGTGTGAAAAAAATAAACCAATAATTATTTAATATAAATGATAATTAATTGTGAAAAGTACCTCAAAATGAGAGTGAATTAAGATAGACAATTTTACACATGATGCCTTTGATGAAGATATCCCTACAATTGTGCCCACATAAAATGCTTTATATATATCCCTTAATCCAATACACATATTCCCCCTTCTATGGAAGAATTTGTTCATGGATTATTTACACATATATATAGATATACGTATTTATTATGTGTGTATAACCCTTTGGGAATCCACTAAAAAATTAAATTAACATATAGGGAACCAAATTACAAAAAAAGTTCATTTCCAAAACAAGCATCCCAATATATATAGGATTCAAAACTCATACAAAAAGTACATGAAAAGGCCCACAAGCTAATACTAAACCATTTTACACATTACTAACCCTAAAAAACCATTTCAAATTATTTTACAGTCAATTATGCAACTTTTAAATTCCCACTTGACAAATAAAAGAATATACACAATTAAAATAAACAAAATCAATGGGCCATGCCCCTTTGTTAAAACTTAAATAAACTAATATCACTTTCAAAAACTGTATTTCATCATTAAAAAACATTTCCAAATAATATTGAAAAGATCACATTGATTTAAACATGAAAAGGGAACACACTGTTCTATGAAAATTACATTTTACTCATCAACAAGTTCAGATTCCTCTTTAAAACCATTTAATTTTTCAATCTATATGAAAAAATTTAAACATACAAGAGAAATATCATAATTCATCAATAACTATCATAGAATAGTTATTCCCACTAGTCCTTTATAATAAATTTTAAACAACCCTTGTGAAATGAAATTTCAATTAAAAATCCAAAACATCATTTTAAAAAGAATCTATAAAACACTATTGAAGTACATAACATTTCAAGTGTCACATTAAAAGTGACTCCTTAATGAATTATTTTTTATAAACATCCAAAAACATTATTATAAACATCATTCGATTTTATAGGGCTATTATAGAAAAAATATAAACAAATGTAACATGGAGATAATAAAAAATTAAATTTATCTAATATTTAAAATAGAAATCATCTCCTCCTACAAAAAATAAAGTTCAAATATGATTTTATCTTTAAAAAAATAATCAATATTACCAATGGTTAATTAAAACATAAATTTAAAATACAATAATTCAACTATAATATAAATTAAAGGTTGTGGAATGGGAATAACGAACTTGAATAAAGCACACATAATGAGATGCTTTAAATATGGGTTTATGGGGTCATGAAAATGAGATCACATACCCTAAAAAGCTAGATAGAATTGATTTAGAACACAAAACCAACCTTCGGCTCACATAGAATAGTGACACACTGATGGTTAAGGAAGAATTCTGGGGGAGGGATGACGTTAGAGAGAAAACCCTATCTCAGGGAGATTCAAATGAAAACATAGCGAGTCATGGGGGTCACTCTAAAGAAATGCTGCATTGGAGATGGGCCCGCCAGCAGTTGGATGGTGGAGGGGGGAAGAGGGACTCGCTAGGGGGTGTTGTGTGCATGTCTAGAAGGAATAGGGGGGAAGTGAATGAGTATGGGTGATGAGGGATAGATTATTGTTTTTTTATTTATTTTTATTTTTATTTAATTATATATTTTTTAATTTTAATTTAATTAATATAATTTTGAAAAAAGACTCGGAAAGGAATAAAAATTAAATTGGAACTCAGTGATAAATAAAATAACTGAAAAGTTTCTAGTCGAGGTGTGACAGTATATGTCATATATATGATATTATAATGATTCTATAAATGTGAATTATTATTTTCTTTTCTTTTGTTTCGTCTGTTGAAATGTAAAAATAGTGTTCATGTGTATATATGCTCTTCCATCCTTATAAGATGGGTAATTCATTTTTCTATCTCTATAATTTTTATATAAGCTGATATATCAATATAATTAATATATATATTATTTATTAAAATCCTATAGAGGATTTATTTATGATAATGATGCAATTAATACCACTAACTAAACAAATTATACATTAAAAACATAGGAGTTATCACCTGAAACAATGAAAATAATTATGGAATATTAAAAATGGGTTACAAGATGTTATAAATGAAACATATATAATGTTATATATATATATATATGTGTGTGTGTGTGTATATATAGTTATGGTATTTAGGTATATTAAATATAAATTTATTGTAAAGGCGGTTAATATTACTTATGATGCTTATAGAACTTGTGGTAACGGTTTTTTACCTCAGTTTATATTCATTAGGTTATACATTTACTTCATTAACTATGTTTTGAATTTATTTTGTAAGAAATGAACAATAATTTTATGTTTTTTATTTTCAATTTCATTCATGGATTTAAATTTTTTACACATAATCGATCCATTTATTAATTCTCACATCATTGATATGATCTTTTCAATCGATTTTCTGTCAATTTCCACTCCACTAATACATATTCAATATTATGCAGCTATAAATTTTTTCGGTGTATATAATGAACCATTCATATATGTAAAATAAATATATAAATATTCAAGATGATTAGAGTATGAATACATTATTACTATTTCAAGGGGTTACAATTTAAAATTTACCAAAGATGTAATAATTTTATTTTAATGTCATTTTTCTAGGACATATTATATATTTCATTGATGGAATCTTATAATCAATCCTTCATAAACACTATATATTTTCATATACTAGGAATATTTATTGAGTATCAATTTTCTCTTCCATCTTTTCTACTCTTTGGAACTTGAATCAAGATAATAAATATTTAAAATAAAATATAGTATTATTTTCCTTTTTTTATTACTTATATTTTTCTTCTCTGACCGTATTTTACAATGTTGTTTTAAAAAAGTATTTTTTTTCTTACTAAAATGATTTGAGAAGAAATTTTTATGTTATCCTTGGATTTTTAAAATATTTTAATACATGATTATTAATGCTTTTCAAACGTTTAATTTCTATCTTTTTTTAAAAAAATCAAATGTAATTGTTTTTATAACGCATATAGAATTGATGAATTTTTCCACTACCGTAATCATTTTACATTATTTAACATCTTTTACATGATTTATGTGAGTTCAAGATGAAAAATATATAATGAAAACATATTTTAATGTTTTTTCATCCATTAGTTTTTATTCTTTAACACAATTAATTTTACTATAAAATCTACTTTTAAAATGAATAGATGGGCATCTCTCATCTCTTGATTATCTTAGTATATTTGAATTTATCTTGAAACATTCACTTTATTGTGATCAACTTTAATTAGATATTTTATTAAATACCCATATTTTTTTATCATTGAAATATATTATGAATAAATCATATAAAATTTCATTATTTTATTTTTTAAATTAAATTTGATTAATTTGGGAAATATTAATATTCCGTATTATTTTCAAAATACTGGAAGGTTTTGATAAGTAATATTGATTATGAATTAATTAAGTAATTAAATATATAATAAATGTATTGTACATGTAGTGAGAGGTGGGGTCAGAATTACAAACCCCTAGATGCATTTATTGGAGTCTTGAGACAAACTAGTTGACTATACTTATTAAATGGGGTTTCATGTATACCACCCATTGATTAAACTATCTTAGTCATGGCTTTGATTGTAAATATATCATCATCTCTATGATTATAACTACCAACATTATGTATTTGCTTTATTTAATATTTAGCTATAAGTATCCATGAAATTATCATACTAAAATTACCTATGGATGAATTTTGTGCTCATTTTATCTATTAAATGGTATTTTTTTCTATTCATTACATTTGTATACTAATTATGCATTTCAATTCAAACAGTTTCTTATAAGGATGATATAATAGAGGTTTTGGAGATATTATTGATCCGGGGGTCTGTTGTTGTTATGTTCTCCATCATTTATGGTAGATGTGATGTTCTTTACGTCTTGATGAATGTGATGGTTATGGGGATGGATTTAAGTGAGAAAAAATATATCAACTTGGAGGTAGTAGAAATAGACTCTTTTATATTTTTTCAAGATCTTCATGGATGTGGATGTTGTCCATCGATAATAGAATATCTCATTAAAATGTGTAAACATATCATATACAGTCAAACGATATAACTCACACATAGAGAGATGAAAATATGGCTGCGAACTTCTTTGTGTCACAATCTTCCTCTAATGAAAATGTTTGTTTCCTTATCATTGGATCATTTTCTTCTAATGTAATCAACATTTTTCTTAATGATGCCTTGGGGATCCATTATTTCAGACCACCTAGAGGATTTTAATGCCTTTTACCTTGTGTTTTTTTCTTAATCAATAAAAATTTATTATACTAATTATGCATTATTTAATCTTCATAGCTTGTTTTGTATGTACCCCATACATATCACATGATCTCACCTTTTATTTTTTTTCCTTACCACATGATATGAAGAAAGATACAATGAATAATATCAAGTATTAAATATTATTTCTTATGATATGTATTTAATAATTCCATTTTAATATTCATGTAATGTATATATTATATTCTACAAGATTAATAAACTAATCGTCCATTTTGGATGATATCCATTATATTCTAGGCTAGTATAATAAAGTAGACACCAGTTCTGGGTTACTGGTGTTGGTGATTTCTACAGTTGATATCATCGGACGATTTGTATAAACCATGGGACTTATATTTATGAAAATATATATTAGGTAACATAATCATATGACTGGATTTGATGATATGTTTAATCAGTAGATAATATAATAAAAAAATTCAAAAAAAATCAGTGGTTTTCAATGAAAAAAATCCTTGTATGGATACTATATGTGGACAAGGTTTTTGAAAAGATGAATCTAGATATAATAACCCTGAAAATAGTTCATCATATTTATCATGACCATCATTATAGTGCATAGTGAATATTCCCTTACTAAATAATTGGATTGAAACTCTAGAAAGATATTCTTTTGTTAACTCTTATTATCATTATATGTCATTATAAAGGATTCGAATCAATGATGGCCATGAATAACCAATGTTACACCTAAGTTATAATAGATTAAATGTAAGGTAACATGATTTGGCCATCCTATAAATAAATTTTATTATTATTTGGTTTCCCTCTATGATTATTATTACTCAAACTATGTTTTTTTTGTTTTGGAGAATAGGTGGAACAATAAAAAAATTGTGTTAATATTGAATGTCATGTACAATGTAATGATTATGAAAAACCGAATTGGAAGATGACTAGAGTGAAAGATATTATGATTATTCATATTAAATTATCATCATATATAAATAATTACTCGAATCTTAACCAACTCTTGGATTCACCAAAGTAGATAATAGTAGAGATTACTAAGAGCGTGGGTGGTGGAGACCAAAGATAGAAGTTGTTTTTTTCTTGCATGTCAGGTATTAGGGGAAAATAGCCTTGTAATTATATAAAATATTAAAAAAATTGTGTTTGTAACATAAAGGTATAAATAAGGTAATTGCTGGGGAAAAATAAATATCTTGATCAACTGATATTAATTAAATCCTAAGGTACCATTTATTATTCAATGTGTTCTGTGTTGAGAATGTGGGAATTATTTGTGGAAATTCCCTAATACAATGGTTAAGTCATAACCCAATGATAGACCTATGTTATTCCAATTTTTAATGGGGAATGGATAAAATTCATGGTATTCATGATTTATATTCTGTGAGTGATATATCAATAATATTATGTCTACAAGAATCAGGAATCATATTTATGTACGGTTTCACATTATTTTTTATTTTATAGTTCTAAAAACATATAGTGAATTGTACTAATAACCAATGATAATTGATTTATATGTAAGATGATATTTTATGGATATCAGATGACTAAGGGGATATATAACCCTTAATATATGTCCTATTTCAAGAAAATAATTTCTATTTGAGATAAAAAGATGATTACTATTAATAATGTAAATGGGATAGTATTAGTGATCATAGAATAGATTACTGATTCTACATATAAATTGTTTATTTTATTATTGATGTAGTTTATTTCATTTTTTATTTATTGAATATATTTAATAATTTGTTAAATTATATAATGAGTTAGGGGAGATAAATTTTTTGGTAACATGTATGTTTTCATTAATTGTTTGTGGTGATTATAGTTATTAAAATGTTTTAGAATAATATATGATCAATGTATACAGATATTTTGTATGAGGAACTATGATCATCATTATTTATTTTTTGGGATTTATTTTAATATAATTCTGGGAAATTTAGTGACCTTTATTCTAAATTTTTTCATTTTAAATCTCTTCAGTTGTATTTTAGAGGAATATTTAGTATAAAAATAAATGAAATAGATTGTGTTGAACATTGGGGTTATTAATGTGGTTTTAAATATTAATATATTATATTTATCAATAATGAATAGATTGTGATAACAAATTTGGTTTTATTAAATATTTAGAAAAAGAAGTAAAGATTTTTCAATATTTTATAGTCCTTATGATCCATTAAAATTTAATTGTAGAGATTTAGAAATTAAAATCATCTTGAATAATTATTTAATGAAAAAAAGAGATGATGTTTTAGTTCATCGATGCACAACCAATGGATGAAATTGTACTTATGAAATAGGAACAAAACAAGTAATCACATTTCACCAAGATATATATCTTGCATGTGAATGATTATCTATAAAATTACTAAAAGGAAAATGAAATTTATAAATACATGTTATAATTTTTACTTCATTTCGGATTAATCATTTGTTTTTTCACCCATCATTGTTTTATGGTTTTGGGTTCGTTAACATTCTTGTGACCACGTTCTCAATCAATCAATATTAGTCTGTGGATGTTTTTTTCTCCTCGATGTCTAAATTTTAACTCCCCAAAAATTTATATCTATATTGGAACCAAATTATGTTCTATTTAAGGAAATTATTATCCTTCCCACTTCATTTTTTCAAAGAAAGCATGATTATCCCTTTGAATGATGTGGGTTTTCCACAAGGTTATTTTCCAAATAATGAAACGTCAATTGCCAAGATAAAATTGTGAGGGTGAAATTTATTTAAGGGGGTTGAATGTAACACCCTGATATTTTAGAATAATTATATATTTAAATAAAACTATTTTTTTGATGACTTACATTACACACAACACTAAATTTAAACAAACCTTGATTAAATATTAACATATTATTATTTTAACATGAGTATTTTAACATAAATGTATATAATTTTGGAATACATCTGAATAATAAAATTATAAAAAATATATATACAAGATAATATTATTTATTTATTTAATAATAATAAATTTTTAATCGTTTTTTAGTAAAATAATTTAATAGTTGAAAAAAGGTTTCTCTAATATTATTTCATTTTCTATTTAGAAATTATATTAAATCTTGATGAGTTTTATAAATTTAATTTTCTAAAATTAACATAATTCTAATAATTATCCTGAAAAAATTATCATAAGGTAAAAAAATTGTTTTTAAAGAATTACAGATTTTCTGTGAATACTGAAAAATACATATTTTTCAAGAACTCTAATTTTTTCTCTTTAAATCAAATTATTTTAAAATACAAATATGTTTTGGATTTTTTATTGAATTATAATTTTATCAATATTATTTAGAATAATATAATTAATATTATTTGAGTCATAAATATTTATAACTATGATATAAGCTAATTTTAATGCATAATAACACATTTTTCTAAAAATTAATATTCATTGTGTTTTATGAATTAATATTAAAAAAATCCACCAATTCTATAAAGTTAATATTGAAATATTAATTACATATTTTGAATAAAGAGTTTGAATTTTTTAAATTATTCCTATTATATTTTTAGGTATAATGAATAGTAATAGTGCAAAATTTAATCACCTTATTAATGGAAAAATCGGCTAATTAATGTTAAAAATAATGCGTTAAAGACTAAAAATAACCCTAAAACATTCCATTAATATATTTAATGAGTTTTTAACACCATCATAATCCATTATTATTATTTATGGAAATAGTTTTTAATTATCCATTGGAAATAAAAAATAAAATTTTCAGTAAATAATAATTAAAGAATGTCATTGTCTTAATTTTAATTTCTATTGAATTTTATAATAGGGATAAAAACAAATTATATTCAATTAAAAGTATTTATTTGATTTTTTTTTATTTTTTATCACAGTAATTTATTTTAAATTTTTATTGATTAATATAATAATCTTAAATGTTTCCACAATGCCAACAGAACACTTGTGAAAATTATAAACAATCAATTAAATTTCATTAAAATGCTAAAAAATATTTTTGGGTGTTTTAGAGTGTCACATGAATTTATAAGATACATATTACATATTAGGGATGTTTTAATGTTTTCTATTCTAATTCCATTTAATTCATGTTATATTCGACGACATGTTATTTGAATAGTTCTTTAAATGACATTAGAAGTATTTTTCTGGAATATGTTTTTTTTATGTTGAAATCATAAAACATTAAATGATAAAAATTATAATGAATAATATTTTAAAATTAAATCCATTTTAAATTCTTGATAAAATTTTCAGTCTAATTGTAAAATTATGACACATTGATATTGAAAAAATCATTACCATGACTAATGTTAAAATTGGATAACCAAACGGTTCAACCAAAATATAATGATTATGATTATATATCACCCTATATAGATTTTATTAAATGATTAAATTGTAACCATATCCTCCATATACATTAATACATGTCATTTTAGAACCATTTTACATGAGTTGGACACAAATTATATTATAATATTTCATTAATTTTTCAAAATGAGTTTAATAATATTTTATAAAAAATAATATTTTTTCAGGGATTTAAAACTCAAGAAAATATAATATTCCTAAATTTTAATGATATATAGTTTACACAATTAACCATGTTGAATTTATGGGTATTTTTATTTTATGGTAATATTATTGACCCATAAATAGAATAAAATTTTTATTGTACAGTAATTGCCAATAGTGTTAACTTGGGGATTAAACAATATGATATGGGTAAAAACAAAACCAAAAAATATCAGGAATTTTTTGGATTTGATTATTTACATTCATCTTCATATTTTATTTTAATTATATCTATCTATATCCATTTTTTAATGAAAAATATTTTATATTAATTTAATACATTATCAAATTCCAATGATCCCCCTCAACACACTTATGAAGGACATCGATAATATATTTTTCTAACATAACATTAAGAAAAACAGATCAAAAAACCATATCCAGTTCCATTATCAGAATACATTGGTATGAATCATAGGTTTTGGAATTTTTAAAAGTCCATTTGGAGGGTCTTTAATATGGGATCTAAAGGGACTCTACTAATGAAGAGGTAATAATTTTTACATAATTCTTATAAATATTTTTTACCCACAATATAATAATTAATATAGTTTCATTAATATATTTATACATTATTAGTATTATTATACAATCATTTTCCATATATTTTAAATCATATAAAAACTACAAATATCACTTGTGTGTATGGGCGGCTTGTTGTCTCCATGTATCGGTGTAATTTGTTTTTCATCAAAACTTTTATTGAATCATTGAAAACCCATAACTAATTAATATATATTTTATATATGATATAATTATTCTTTTATATATATAATTAATTTCTCCTTTATTACTTTCAAATATATTGAAATATAATAACATCGCTTGACTGTATGTGTGGACTACCATCACCCCTAAGCGTTGTTATACGTTTTTTTATGTATGCATTACATTGGTTGTAATAAGTATAGATTTATTTAATACATATGATATATATAATATAATATTTATTATTTAAATTAAAATTATTATTTTGGTTTGTTATTCCCATCTATCAAAAAGTCAATGCATCATTTTTTGTGTATATACAACCTACAGTCTCCATAAATGGTGTAATTCATTTTTTCTATCAATATCATTTAAATATGATTGTGAATATATATTTATTAAATAAATATAAATAAATATATTATTTATATCAAGAATAAAATTTAATACGTAATTAAATTATTTGGAATATATAAGTACTAAAACTACCAAATCAAAACATACATGAAAAATAAAGCAATTAACACTCAAAAAATAATGAAAATAATGAAATATTATTAACAAGGGTTATAAAGATGCTATAAATGCATGAAGTAATATATTATAGATATGTATATAGTATTTTCATTTTTTCATTATAAATATATATTGATTATATTGAAGGTTAAAATCACTTACAAGTCAATTTGAACATGAGGTAAGGGGTTTTTAACACAATTTCCATTCATTGGGTTATACTTATACATCATTGACTATTTTATGTCATAATTATGTGTGAAATAAACTATTACTTTATTTTGATTCATTTCAATTTTTTGTTTAAATGTTTCACCCATAATCTATTTGGGGCATAATCAGATGATTTGACCATTGACTCATGTAGTGTCCTAACTCCTTGAAGATGAAGCATTGTACATTTGAATCATTTTTCATACACATGAAATCACGAACGTGGTGTCCCTTCTCTCCATACATATAAAATACTCACATTCCTTTCATGAATTTATCAACGTGACTCCTTCCATACTTTTCAGATGAGGTAATATCCTTATTTCCTTTCTTCACTTTATCCATCTTTTTTTGTCCTCTTCTTTTCTTGATTCCATTTGAAGACATACGAATTATATAAATATTTACACATAATATTTACAGAAGATATTTTTTCATCATATCACTATGATACATGATAGACTATTTTCGTTCAAAATTTTAGATTAATACCATAAAATTTGTTATCCTTCTTACACAATGGATCGTACGTATTGCTGGAGTTCACATTCCTTCTACTGGGAGTCATTTCAAAATGAAGAAATACAGTAGGTTAGAACAAATCATAATGTATAATACAAAACAATAAAAATTATCAGCATTAAATGATTATTGAGACACATCTAGTATCATAATCATAAAAATAGTTTCTTTACTGATATATTTACTCATAAATCCTTCATAATTATTTCTAAAGAAATGTGAATTATCATACGCATATCGTCCTAGAGTGTCCAACCCGGTGCATAGAAAGGCCCGATGTTGTGTACCATGATACCCAGGGTGAACCCCAAAACTCCTTGTCAATGTTTTAACTCTTATGTATATTTGTTCCAGAACCAATTAAACTTCTAGTATCTAGCCAGGGGCATATTACGTGGAAAACCCACATAATATCTAGAATACAAATTTTTTTTAATGTACTTCTATACTAATCCTCAAACTCTATAATAAGTTAATATTTACTAATCAAATTTTATATAAATATATCACTATGGTTGTTTCTAAAATTACTCTAATACTGACTATAATGCCTCAACCCAAGAATCCCAGAGTCAGTCCACTATTTTAAAACATTGGTTTTATTAAAATGAATCGTGTCAGGAAGGACCGATCAATTTAGAAGTCTTGTAAAATAGATGACATACATGAACAATACCTTAAAATTTGAAACATAAAACAAAGCATAAATAATCCATTGAGAACACTATTATTCCTTTAACATAAACCTATATATAAATAACAATATACTTCTTGGTATCCTTGGAAAATAAAACCCAATAAATGGGTGAACTCAAATGCTCATTAAGGATAAATAAATATTGTAGTAACTAACATATATAATCATAAACATTTATGGAAAGGAATAAATTTGAAAAACAAGTCCATTAACAAAATCATCAGCATATTACGAAAAAGATAAATAAAATAATTCCACATACATTTTGACATTGATATTCTACTAGTCGAATAATCACATGTAAAATTAATAACTAATATCACATTGATATAAAGAATATTGTCGTATATCTTAACTAAAATGTCAAGGCCTCAAAATAAGACCCTAAATATGAATTTTGTCAAGGCCTTGTTCCAAGACACTAGATTGTCTCATGAGACATATCGATGCATCAAGGGGCTATAGAGGGAACCACATGTAACATACTATGTTCAATGCATTCCTCATATGAAAATGTTGAATCCTAACATAAAAATTCATATTAGTACTATAATACGAAATGTCAATACTTTAACCATAAACCATGAATGGTATAAAAAGTAACACATCCACAGTCAAACATATCATAACTCACTCAATACAATATTGATGATGTATTATAATAAATCAACCTCAATGAAAAATAATATCTAGTAAGGATGTTGTCATAGTTCAAAATGATCTGTAAAACTCTTTTGAGGGAAATATCTTTTTTTGTAAAATCATTTAAAAGAAAAATATTTATAAAAGAAGAAATTTTAGAGATATAGTTTAACAAAAGTGTCCCATAACACTTTGAAACACTTGAATGTAATTATCATTTTAAAAAATTCATGTCAATATAAATAAATCTTTCAAATCATTTTGAAAACATGAACATTAATTAAAATGATT
The DNA here is from genome assembly GCA_963277665.1 of Viscum album. NCBI lineage: Eukaryota > Viridiplantae > Streptophyta > Magnoliopsida > Santalales > Viscaceae > Viscum > Viscum album. The sequence goes on along the minus strand of OY728133.1, from coordinate 1,635,113,784 downwards.
TATAAGAATAGATCATTAAAACATTTGAAATGATTATCTTTCTAGAGAGTCACTTCAAAAAAACCTTAATATATTCCTTTTGAAATAATTTTAATAAAACATGGACATGGATGGTAAATATATAATAGTAAATAATTACACATAAACAATTTTGCATAATAATGATATTGAGGAATTAACCATTTCCTTGTACTTTCCTTTGGTTTTGGGTACATTTATCCTCTTGTATAATTACCATAGTATGTTTTTAAATTATAACAGAACCATATTAATATTTATGATATCATAATTGGTTCATTTATGGATTTATACTACACATTTGATAATAATATTAATTTTAAGATAACATTTCGGGTAATAATCACTTTCTTTATTGTACGTGTTTTAACATGTTATTATTGATCGTATCAATTATATCATGATTTAATTGCTTCCAAAATATAATACATTATTTTTGTATCATATATATTCAGCATACATATATTTATAATAGATTAATATATGAAATGTAAAACACCATTTATGGAAACGATAAGTCATATGTGCACATAAACGTTGTTTCTGTTTTTATATAATATTGAACTTAATGTAGTGAATGAGATATATGTAAAAACATATAATTATATATATATATATTTATAGTATAATTATTATATCATATGTAAATTACCATAAAATAATATGTATTTTTATAAGCATCCTTTATGGTGAATGTGGAAATGAATCTCATCACGTCGTGGAGACGGTAAGCCATACGTACACACGGGTGATGATATCAATCTATTGATGGTGAAATAATTTGTAATTGGATGGTATATTATATATATTGAATAATTATAATGTTATATATTTTATTTACATCAATTATAAAAGTTATTATTGAAACGCCCCGACCCCAGTTACCCAGAGTCGGTGCATTATTACATAACATTGGCATGATCACAAGAAATATCAAGTCTAGAAATACCGATTAGTTGAGTAGCCTTGGAAACACTAGATATATTCATAAGTTTTACATTACATCATAAAAATAAAAACTACAACAACATAGTCTCCATAGTCCACAATCATATCCCTATTGTCTATTCCTGCAAGTCAGTCCTAATACACTTCTTCACATCATGGGAAAAAATAAAACATTGAAAGGGGTGAGCTAAAATGCTCAGTAAGGATGACAATATAGCGGAAACTTTCATAAGAAAACATAAGCATTTAAGGCAATGTATAACTAAAACAAAATCCTTATTAAACTTGAACTTCAGCATAATATGGAAAAAGTAAAATCAAATAATTCCATTTACTTACTCACATGAATATTCTACAAGTAAAATAATCACATGCAATATAAATATCCACTTCCATATTAAGGGAATGCATAATGCCAGACTATCATAACCACATATTCATGGCCTTGTGCCAATACTAGAAAAATATTATGTCAAGGCCTTGTGCAAAGACACTAGTTTGTCTCATGAGACCTACCAATGCATCGAGGATCTATAGCGGGCTCCACCCATCAAATAATAAGTCCAACTCATTCCTTATATGAAAAGGTTTAGACATAACATAAACAATCGTATTAAAACTAGCAAACGAAATGTCAATACTTTCATCACAAACCATGAATGGTATAAAAATAACACATCCAAAGTCAAACATTCCACAAAAACATAAATAAAATATGTATGTTTTGTATCATAATGAAACAACTTCAAATAATCTTAAAATCCATCGAAGGATGTTGACATAGATGAAATCAAAACTATTTGTGAGAAATATCTCCTTTTTAAAATTATTTAAAAGTAAAATTATTATAAAATAAAACCTTTACTTTGAAAATATTCTTATAATATTTTAAGGGAAGCTTCGACAAAGTTATAACGGTAGAAAGTAGCTCCACCCACTGTATAAGTTAAAAAACATTCTTACCTTAAATTTGTCAAAAAGGTCAAAAAGTACCTTATTTGGAAAACGATGGAAGGATTCCTTTCAAAAACGTATAAGGGTATAAATAAATTCAACCCATTTTATATTAAATAGTTAAAATGATTTTAAAGACATTATTATGAAACATGGATATGGATGATAACGAGGTCCCATCAGATAAATACGAATAAACAACCTCGGATAAGGAAGAGATTGTGATGTAAACCCTTACCTTGTACTTTTCCCCAGGCGATGGTATGTTAACCTCCTGTATAATTGTTAAAACATTGTTATTATATTATACAATAATCATATACATCAATATGATATCATATATGATCTTTTAACATTGCTTTATTAATAATATCTTAGTATTATCGTCGTTTCGGGTGATAACTGATTCGTTCTCCTTATATGTTTGGTTACGTAAGACTTATTTGGAATGGATAGGCTACATCTTATTCATATTCAGAATTATATTAAGTCTATAAACATTATTTTTAACCATCAAATGAAAATTAGTCTTGAATGGATACGATGGGGAATGAAACTTATCTCGTTCATGGAGACGGTATTCCGTACGTACGCACGAGCGAAAATATCAATCTTTTGCTATTAAAATAATATATAATTGGATGGTATATCATATATACAGAATAATTATAATGTCATATTAATTATTTAAATCATTTATACTCATTATTATACCCATACAAATAAAAATGTATTGAATAACAATTACACCACGATGTGGAGACGGTAAGCCGTACGTACGCACGTATGGTGACATGTAATTCAAATGATGGGTATAATACTGAATATGGTTGTACCATATTTATAATAACATCAAAGTATATAGAAGATTATAGATTTATTATTTTATAATGGAAATAATAAACAAATAGAAAGTGGTAGAAGAATGGAACTTGAAAAGGTTGGTGAAAACGTTACCTCCTTTTCGGGTTCTTCCTTTTGATTTGATTAAATGGAATCTTTAAGATGGCTTTCTGACTAAAGTAGGGATTCTAGGATTAAGGGATAAAAGTTTAGAGAGTATTTGGGTAGGGGTTTGCCGATCCAAATGACTTTGAAGGTGTGAGATTGAGAGAAGGGTGTTTGCCCTATTATTAGAGGGGTGAGGGGAACCTTAGGAAAAGCTAGAAATATTATTTTATAATAAATTCATATTCAGTTTCTAATGGCTCAAATGTTATTTATTTCTAGGATAATGTAAGGATGGGTTTAAAACAACACAACCAATAATATTTAGATAGGTTTGTGTCACTAAATTATCCGTATCATTAAGTATTAACTCTTAGTTAATTAGTTTCACTTTTACAATGTCTCTTTGTATTTTTATATTTTATGGCTGATAAACATACTATAAACATCCAAGAGAACCCCAACTGGTTCATTATTAATATATATATCTATATATAAGTCATTTGGCCGAACCATAGATTTTTAGGAATAGAATATCAATTAATAATATAATATTTGTTAAGAAACTATTTTATGTCAATTTTTACATGATTTGGTAATTGATTTTTGTAAAAATCATAAGAGGATGATATGTTCAAAAAAAGTTAATTAAATAAATAATAACATGTCATATTAACCTAGTAAAGTAGTTTAAGTCACAAAAAGTCTAAAATTATATTAATTTAGGTATTTATAATATCAATTATCTTAATTTTTCACATTTATGGTAATTACTACATCACCATTGTGTCTTATATAAATTAAATTATTTAATGTCTAAAAATTATAAATAAAATATCATTATGTAGGAAATAATTTTAGATTTATAATGACTATTTATAATCTAATTTATCTTATGTGTATCCCTATATTAAAAATGTTGTAGTAATTAAACATTGATTTTAATTCTTTTAACTCTTCTTTGAATTAAATAATAATAAATGTCCGAATCTAATCCAAGTGGATCTAAATGATAATATTTTATTCCTAAGGTTGTTTTTGGTCGAGATACACATGTCCAATAGAATTAGGACATTTTTTAGGGTAATATTAATATCATTTTGTACCCTTAACCTATTTACTTTTAACCATGGTAAATAAAAGTAAAAAGTTACTATTCACCAAAAATTATTTTCATCTCATTGAACCACATTTTACATACTGATATCAACCGTGTCCCTCGGATTTTTGAAATTCCATTCATAGAAGAGGTAAAATTATGTTTGAAGAAAAATTCAGTTTTTCAACTACCACTTAGTGGTTTCACTATTCATCAAAAATTTATGTTTTTCAGAAAAATACCAAAAATTCACCCTAGGATAATTTCGATATTCCGAATCCAAAAATGAAGTCCATTTTGATAAATAAGATTTATAAAATTTCAAAAAGTGGGTATTACTATTTATAACTGCTAGTTTGATTAGTTGTGGTGTGTTAGAACTCGAGGTTACGTACAACACACGCTATTGCATTATTCGAACAGAAATGTATCATGGAAGCTTGGGGTGTTACATTCTCCCCTCCTTCAAATAATTGTGTCCTTGTAATTTCTAGGGTATTACTACATAAAAAGACTTGGTTGGTTCTTCATTATAAGTTCCTCAGGTTCCCACGTTGCCTCTTCTATTTTATGATTTCTCCATAGAACATTTACCAGACGAGTTGTCCGGTTTCTCAAAACTTGCTCTCGCGTTTCAAGAATCCTGACGGGCTCTTAGCAACAAGATAGAACGGGTTATAGTTCCTATTCCTCATAAGTCAGTACATGCGTTGGGTCATGAATGTATTTTCTCAACAGTGATATGTGAAACACATCGTGAACTTTGGAGATACTTGGCAGCATCGCCAAATGGTAAGCTACAGCCCCAATAAGATCCAGAATTTCAAAAGGTCCTATGTACCTAGGACTAAATTTACCTTTCTTACCGAAACGTATAACTACCATCCATAGAGATACCTTTAGGAAAACATGATCTCCCACCAGAAATTCCAAATCCTTTCTTCGGTTGTCAGTATAACTCTTCTGCCTACTTTGAGCTGATTTGATGTCGTTTTGGATTACCTTCACCTTTTCCATTGTTTCCTCAACCAGTTTTGGGCCTACATGTTTTCATTCACCAATATCATCCCAACAGGTTGGTGTGCGACATCTTTATCCATATAATGATTTATATGGTGCCATCTGAATTCTTGAATGGATGCTATTGTTATAGGAAAATTCTACCAGTGGTAAATATTGATCCCACATACCCTGAAAGTCAAGTGAGCATGATCTCAACATGTCTTCTAAGGTTTGAATAGTTCTTTCTGATTTTCCATCTATTTGAGGGTGGTAGGCAGTGCTCAAATTAATTCCAGTATCCATGTCCTTCTGAAGACTCTTCCAAAATCATGAAGTAAAATAGGGACCACGATCCGAAACAATTGATAGGGCTACTCCATGAATTCTCACAACTTAATTAATATATAGCCTTTCTAGACGTTCAAGTGGTAAATCTTCCCTTATAACATGAAATTGTGCTGACTTAGTAAGAAGATCAACAATAAACCATATTGCATATTTCCTCCTAGGAGTCTTTGAAGTCCCATGACAAATTCCATCGTAATGTTATCCCATTTCCACTCAGGTATGGGAAGAGGTTTCAATACTCCACCAGGTTGTTGCCTTCCAGCTTTCACTTGTTGAAAAACCATACATCTTGACAGAAAATCAGCAATCTGTCTCTTCATGTTGTCCCACCAAAAATGTTCCTTCAAATCTCCATACATTTTTATGCTCCCAGGGTGTATATAGAAATTGGAACTATGAGCATCCTCCAACAATTCTCTCTTTAAATCAGGTATATTGGGAACACAAAGTCTCCTCCCAAATTTCAAAATTCCATCTTCATACACAAAATCAATCAATCTCCAATCATTCATAGCTTTAATCTTCTTTTTAAACTCTTCATCATCGGCATGAGTAATCTTTCTACTTTTTAGTAAAGATGGTTTGGCAACCATTTAAAAAAGATTTGATGTTTCACCTTCCATGGTGATTCCCATATACATCTTTACTAGATCCATGAAAATAAGATCCCTTTCCACTCTCATCATGTTCAAAACTCCATGATCTTTTCTACTCAAAGCATCTGCCACCATATTTGCCTACCCCTGGTGGTAGTGTATCTTGTAATCATAAAACTTGAGTAGTTCAATTCATCTCCTTTGCCTCATGTTGAGTTCTTTTTGTGAGAAAATATACTTCAACCTCTTGTGATCAGTATAAATCTCACATTTTTTTCCATAGAAGTAGTGTCTCCATATATTAAAAGAAACATTCACAGCAGCTATGTAGAGATCATGAGTAGGATAGTTTTCCTCGTGAATTTTTAGTTGTCGTGATGCATAGGCAATAATCATATCATTCTGTATAAGGACACAACCATGTCATTTTTTCGATGCATCACTATAAATAATGAACCCATCATTCCCCGATGGTAGAGTCAATATAGGAGCATTTACTAATCTTCTCTTTAGTTCTTCGAAACATTATTCACACTCTTTTTTCCAAACAAATTTACCCCTTTTACATTGAGCTTTGTTAATGGGTTAGCAAACCGGGAAAATTTCTTGACGAAACGTTGATAATAACCTGCTAAACAAATAAAATTGTGTACCTTGGTTATACTTGTCAGTGATGGCCATTCTTGGATTTCCTTGGTCTTTGAAGGATCAACGAAAATTCCATCTTTGGAGACAATATTGCCAAGAAAAGAAATCTCCTAAAGCCAGAATTCACACTTGCTAATCTTTCTATATAATTCATGTCTTCTAAGAGTCTTCATAAAAATGCACAAGTGATTTTCATGATCTTCATGGATTTTGGAGAATACCAAGATATCATCAATAAATACCACTAAAAAGTCATCATGATATTCCTTGAAAACTCGGTTCATTAGATCCATGAAAAAAGAGGGTGCATTAGTCAATCTAAAAGGCATTATTGTAAACTCATAATGCCCATACCTTGTTCGAAATGTTGTCTTCGGAATATCTTCCTTCTTCACACAAAACTGATGGTATCTAGATCGAAGGTCAATCGTTGAAATGTATTGAGCTCTATGAAGTTGGTCAAACAAATCATCAATGCTTGGTAAGGGATACTTGTTCTTTATTGTTATAGCATTGATCTCCCTGTAGTCAATGAATAACCTCATAGATCCATCTTTCTTCTTAACAAAAAGAACCAGGGCTCCGCATGGAGAAACACTATGGCGAATAAATCCATTATTACGCAATTCCTATAGTTGTTTCTTTAGTTCAACTAATTCCACAGTGAACATTCTATAAGTGGTCTTCGATATAGGCCTGGATCCAGGAATTAAATCAATGGAAAACTCAACTTCTTGTTCTGGAGGATGTTAAGGTAAATCTTCTGGAAATACATCAACATATTCTCTCACAATAGGTACCTCCTTTATTTTAATATTTATTTCCTAACCCACAGTGTTTTCACTCTCTTACTCCCCAATAATTGAATTTAGTTGAACTACTAGGGGTGGATCTAGATAAGAATTAGGTGGTAACGATTCTGCTCTAATTATAAGGTGTTCCTTATCATCATCGTCAAAAAGTGTAACCTCGTTCTTCTTTCCATATATTTTTGCATCATAGTCCGAAAGTCAATCCATACCAAGAATTATATCAAATTAAGTCAAGGGTATGATGATGAGATTAGCAGATAAAGAACATTTATATTCCCTAATGGGAACGGATCCACAGAACTTTGTAGCAATAAGACTTCTATTAGAGGTTTTCTCGGACAACTCTCTTGTTAAATCAAATTTGAAATATCTAATTTTCTTAGAAAATTGGGACGATATAAAACAATGCGATGATCTAGAATAAAATAATGCATTTTCTATACTTGAGGAAACCATTAAATTACCTGCCACCACGTCTTTCGGAGCTTCTACCTCAGCAATAGTGATAGCATAAGCTTGGCCTTGATCTCTTGGACTCTTCTGAGGTAATTTCCCCTGATTCGTAGGACATTCATTTGAATAATGTCCTATATCCATGTAATTGTATCACTGAACATCGATAGCTTCATTCTTTCCCTTGCAATCACGAGCTTGGTGGCCTTTTTCACCACACTTGTAACAGACTCCCATTCTCTTCGAGAAAATACCCGGGTGTTTCTTCCCACATTTATTGCATGATGGATGTTCAAATTTTTCCTTCTTTCCCTTATTTCTGTTTCCAGAGTGATCAGCAGATCTCTTCTTCTCCTGCATTGCTTTAAAGTCATAAGACATAGGGAATTCCTTTTCCGTCTTAATAGCACATGAGATAATGTCTTCGTATTAAGTGAAGGATTGTGATACTAAATCTCGATGGAGAAATGGTTTTAATCCATCAACGAATTGATCAATATTACTTCCTGGGTTACGTATATACTCAGCTACATGCCTTGCTAACCATGTAAAGTTAGCCTCATACTTCGCAACATTATCATCCTCCTTTTGCCTCAGATTGAGAAACTGCCTTTCCATATCTACTCGATGGTCATGTGGAAAGAATTTTTCTATGAAAAGCTCTTTAAACTCCCTCCATTCCATACTTGATAACTCTCCATATTCCTTTGTATTTTGAATCAAGGACCACCATTGATCAGCATATCCAGTGAGGTGGTAAACTGCCATGACAACTTTTTCCCTTTCACTACACCCCAAGGTGTGTAATATTTTCTCTAAGTAATTGATCCATTGCTCACCTACTAGTGAATTTTTACCCCCATTAAACTTTGGTGGTTGTTGTCTCATGTAGCGATCAATCATTGATCCTCCACGATACGGATCAGGGTGCTCCATACGAGTAGGGTTATTATTCATAACATGAGTGAGTTGTCCCAGTATAGTGAGAAGCTGATCAACACCAGTTGTATCACTAGCTCCACCATAATTATCTTGAGCAGGAGGAAAATCCCTACATGGAGTCCTTGTATTGATACGGTTTCCATTTCTTCCACTAGGTGCCATTTCTAATCAATTGCATAAACTAGATTAGTTTATGAATTGAGATACATAATTCCATACTCATAAAACACTTAAAATAAATTGTACAGTATATGGATATAATCCATAATCATAACAAAAATGTTTTCTTTGAAGAAGTATATACTCATAACCCTTCATAATGGTTTGTAATGAAAATGTGAATTATCCTAAGCATATCCCCTGGGAGTGTCGTAAACAAGAGTGAAGCAAGGCCTGTTGTTGTGCACTAGTTCTCGTTTGAGTCTAGCTCAAAGAGGTGTTTTCGGGTTTTACCCCTAGGTACATCTGTGCCAGATCCACCTCTACCTGCTCGTATCCAGACAGGGATGTATTTCTCAGAAAACTCACAAAATCTCCACAATACCAAAATTTTAGGAAGTTCTTATATACTAATCCTCAAAGTCTATCTTAGGGCTATGTGCTCTAATCAGAGATTATCTAAATCTAGCTTCCAAGCTTTTTACTAAACTTCCTCTGATACCAACTATAATGCCTCGACCATAGTTACCTAGATTCGGAGCATTATTACATAACATTGGCATGATCACAAAAAATATCAAGTCTCGAATGAACAATTAGTTTAGTAGCCTTGGAAACACTAGATATATTCATAATTTTTACATTACATCATTAAAATTAATACTATAACAAGATAGTCTCCATAGCCTACACTCATATCCCCCACTGACTATTCCTAGAAGTCATTCATAATACACTTCATCACATCCTAGGAAAAAATAAAACATTGAAAGGGGTGAGCTTAAATGATCAGTAAGGATAACAATATAGAGGAAACATTAATAAGAAAACATAAACATTTATGGAAATGTATAACTAAAACAAAATACTTATTAGACCTGAACATCATCAAAATATGGAAAAGGTAAAATCAAATAATGCCATTTACTACCTCACATGGATATTCTACTAGTCAAATAATCACATGAAATATCAATATCCACATTCATATTAAGGAAATGCATAATGCCAGACTATCATAACCACATAGTCAAGGCCTTGTGCCAAGACTACAAATAAGATTTTGTCAAGGCCTTCGGCCAAGACACTTTTTTTTCTCATGAGTCCAACCGATGCATCGAGGAGCTATAGCAGGCTCCACCCGTCACATAATAAGTCCAATGCATTCCTTATATGAAAAGGTTTAGACATTACCTAAACATTTGTATTAAAACTAGCATACAAAATGTCAATACATTCATCATAAACCATGGATGGTATAAAAATAACACATACACATTAAAAAATAACACAAAACCATAAATAAAATTTGTATATTTTCAATCATATGGAAACAACATCAAATAATCTTAAAATCCATCGAAGGATGTTGACATAGATGAAATCAAAACTATTTGCGAGAAATATCTCCTTTTTGAAATAATTTAAAAGTAACATAATTATAAAATAAAACATTTACTTTGAAAATATTTTTATATGCTTGTAAGGGAAGCTTCAACGAAGTTATAACGGCAGAAAATATCCACACCCGTGGTATAAGTTAAAAAAACATTCTTACCTTAAATTTGTCGAAAAGGTCAAAAAGTACGTTGTTTGGAAAACAACGGAAAGATTCATTTCAAAAACATATAAGGGTATAAATGACATTAACCCATTTTCTATTAAATAGTAAAAATGTTTTGAATGACATTTTTATGAAACATGGATGTGGATGATAACGAGGTACGAGCAGATAAATACGTAAAAACAACCTAGGATAAGGAAGAGATTGTGAAGTAAACCCTTACCTTGAACGTTTCCTTAGGCGATGGAACGTTAACCTCCTGTATAATAGTTAAAACATTGTTATTAAATTTTACAATAATCATATACATCAATATGATATCATATATGAACTTTTAACATTGCTTTATTAATAATATCTTAGTATTATCGTGGTTTCGAGTGATAACTGATTAGTTCTCCTTATATGTTTTGTAATGTAAGACTTGTTTGTAATGGATAGGTTGTATCTTATTCATATTTAGAATTATATTAAGTCTATAAACATTTTTTTAAACATCAAATGAAAATTAATCTTGAATGGATACGATGTGGAATGATTCTTATCACGTTCATGGAGACGGTATTCCGTACGTACACACGAGCGAAAATATCATTATTTTGATATAAAAATAATATATAATTGGATGGTATATCATATATACAGAATCATTATAATTTCATATTAATTATTTACATCATTTATACTCATTATTATACCCATACAAATAATAATTTATTGAGTAACAATTACACCACGACGTGGAGACAGTAAGTCGTACGTACGCACGTATGGTGACATGTAATTAAAATGATGGGAATAATACAGAATATAGCTGTACCGTATTTATAATAACATCATAGTATATAGAAGATAATGGATTTATTATTTTAGAATAGAAATAATAAACAAAGAGGATTTTGAAGAAGAAAGGAACTTGAAAGAGGGTGGTGAAAACGTTACCTCTTCTTCAGGTTCTTCCTTTTGATTTGATTAAAAATACTCCATATGATGGATTTCTGACTAAAGTAGGGCTTCTAGGATAATGGGAGCTAATTTTAAAGAGTATTTGGGTAGGTGTTGGCCGATCAAAAAGGCTTTGAATGTGTGAGATTGAGAGAAGAGGGAGTGCCCTTTTATAAGAGGGGTGAGAGGCACCTTAGGAAAAGATAGAAATATTATTTTTTAATAAATTCATATTCGGTTTCTAATAGCTCTAAAGTGATTTATTTAGAGTCTATGTTGGGGATGGGTCGAAAACAACATAACCAATAGGATTTATACAGGTTTGTGTCTCTAAATTAACCTTATCGTTAACTATTAACTCCTAGTTAATTAGTTCCACTCTTACTATGTCTCTTTGTATTTTTATATTATATGGTTAATAAACATACGATAAACATCCAATCGAAACCCAAGTGGTTCATTATTAATATATATAACCTTATCTAAGTCATTCAGCCGAACCTTAGATTTTTAAGTTTAGAATATCATTTAATAATATAATATTTGTTTAAAAACTATTTTATGTCAATTTTAAAACTATTTGGTAATTAATTTTTGTAAAAATTATAACAGAATGATAAGTTCTAAAAAAGTTAAATAAATCAATAATAACATGTCATATTAACCTAGAAAATTAGTTTAATTCATAAAAAGTCTCAAATTATATTTATTTGTGTATTTATAATATCAATTATCTTAATTTTTCACATTTTTGGTAATTACTGCATCACCATTGTGTCATATATAAATTAAATTATTCAATGTCTAAAAATTATAAATAGAAAATCATTATGTAGGAAATTGATTTGGATTTTTAATAAATATTTATAATCATATTTATCTTATGTGTCACCTTATATTAAAAATGTTTTAGTGATTAAACATTGATTTTAACTCTTTTAAATATTCTTTGAATTAAATAATAATAAATGTCCTAATCTATTCCAAGTGAACCTAAATGATAATATTTTATTCCTAAGGTTGTTTTTGGTCGAGATAAACTTGTCCAATTGAATTAGTAAATGTGTTAGGGTAATATTAATATCATTTTTTACCCTTAATTGCCTTATTTACTTTTAATCGTGGTAAATAAAAGTAAAAAGTTACTATTCACCAAAAATTATTTTCATCTCATTGAACCACATTTTATATAATGTATCAACCATGTCTATCAAATTTTTGAAATTCCATTCACAGATGTGGTAAAATTATGTTTTATGAAAAATTTAGTTTTTTAACTACCACTTAGTGGTTTCACTATTCATAAAAAAATTGATGTTTTTCAGAAAAATACCAAAACATAATCCTAGGATAATTTCAATATTCTGAATCCAAAATGGAAGTCCATTTTGAGAAATAATATTTATAGAATTTCATAAAGTGGGTATTACTATTCATACTTTCTAGTTTGATTAGTTGTGGTGTGTTAGAACTCGAGGTTGCGTACAACACACGATATTGCATTATTCGAAGGGAAACGTACCGTGGAAGCTTGGGTTGTTAGAATTATACCCATCCAAATAATTAAGTGTTGAACAACATACTACACTTCGACGTTGAGACTGTAAGTCGTGCGTTAGCATGTATGGTGACTTTTTCATTCATAGGATGGATAGAATAATAAATATGGTTGTGCTAAATATTCTATAAATTCTCAGTATGTATAATTTACAAAATTTATTATTTTGTTATGGAAAAATCAAATAAAGAGTATATGGAAGGAGAAAATTTCATTGAATTAGGTGATAAATAATTACCTCTTCTTTGGGTTCTTCAATTGGATTTGAACAAACAGGCTACTTAGGATGGATTTTGGATAAAAATAAGGGACATAAATTGAATTTAGAGTATTTTGGATGATATTTGAGTAGGTTTTGGCTGAGAAAATAGTATTTGATGGTGTGAAATTAAGATAATTTCTAGTATCGCTTTTATAAGAGAGGTGAGGGGCACTTTAAGAAATCCATGAAATATAAATTTATTATAAAATTATTTTTGTTCTACAATACCTCAAAATGTAGTTATTTTGAGGATAATGTTGGTTTGGGTATAAATCCAATCAACCAATATTTTTTATACAAGTTTAGGTCAACAACCGTATATTTTAGATCTAACTCTTAGTTAAATATTTTAACATTTACCATGTATTCTTGTTTTTTTATATTACATGGTTAATATAGTAACAATTAAATGCCAAGAGAAACTCAAGTGGCTCCTAAGAAACATTTCTAATATTGAATAAGTCTTTTGTTTGATTCTTAGATTGTTATGAATATTATATAATTTAATAATATAGTATTTATTTTAAAAACACATTTATGCCAATTTTAACACTCTTTTTTGTTTTGTTTTTTTGAAATTCATAACAACTTGATTATGTTAAAAAAATACATTGAATCATCCCAAACATGAAATATTCACCTAAAAAATTCTTTTATGGACTCAAAAGTTTCAACGTAAATTTATTTTAATTTTTATAACATCAATTATTTTAATCATTCATTAATAAGGAAATTACTTCTTCATCATCATGTCATTAATAAATATAATTATTTAATGTCTATAAATTATAAATAAATTACCATTATGTCGGAAATATTTTTATATTTCTAATGAATACCTATAGTCAAATTTAACTTACAGATAACACAATATTATATATGGATTTGTTATTAAACATTGAATTTAACACTTTTTAAATGTCACTAAATAAAATAAAATAAATTTCATAATCTAAACCATATTGATAATAAGATATTTTATTTTTTATAAGGATTATTTTAGTCTAAATACAATTATCCAATAGAATTAGGACATGTCTTGGGTTAATTTTAATAATATTTTTATCATTAATTGCCTTATTTATATTTTTTTGTGGTAAATAAAATTCAAATATTACAAAAATTATTTTCATCCTTTTGATCTATATTTTAATTATTGATTTCAAAAGTGTCTCTATGATTTTTTAAATTTAGTACCAAGAAACGGTAATATATTGTTTTATAAAAATTTGCAAATGTGCCTCTAAGGTGGGTAAATATGACTAAATAGTTGGTAAAAAGACATTAAAATGGTTCAATAAAATTTTTTATATCTAATAATAATATAATATGACTTCAAGGACATAAGTTGTACTAATATATGTATTATTTATCTATTTGGACTTAATAAAAAATATTTAATTAAAAATAATTTTATAAATGAAAAAGTCAGTTTTTATGTACTATGCAATATTTTTTACTATTCATCAAAAATTGAATTTTTTCAAAAAATACCAAAAATTCACCCTAAGATAATTTTAATATTCTGAATTCAAAAATGATGTCCATTTTAACAAAATCAATTTTTAGGATTGTATAAAATTAATTTTATTATTCTTCACAAAATGAAATAAAAAGTAGTTCTTTTAACAAATAGATTTTCTAAATATATAAATATATTAACAAAAATTATACATTTCCTTATAAATATATATTTATTTATGTGACAGAATTATAAATAATATATATAATTTTTATTTTATTATTAATATTACAATATATAATTGATAAATAAATATATCATTTAAATAATTATATTACTAATGTGTTGTTTCGTAGAAACTCAATCTTGTATATAAAACAAGCCATGTCGGTGTTGCATGGAATAGAAGCTATTAAATTACATTAATTTGATAACATAATATGAATTATTATGGTGGTACATTATCCCCTCGTATAAATAGTGTCCACACAATTTGAAATTGTTCATCAAAATTAAAAGGTTGAAAATAGAAAATCCTGTGGTGCAAAATCCATATCAAATACATGGTTACTAAAATTAAATATTAATAAGAGGGAAAGAAAAATGAAAAAATCACCACTAAATTAGGATTTTGAATAAGAGAACCTTGGTGGAAATTAGAGACACATACTTTGAGGAAAAACATAAATATTTATAGGGAGTGATTGAGGCCATCAATCACAATCAAGTGAACAATAAATGTAAAATTGATGGAAATAAAGCCATAAATTTGTAATGATTTAAAGTATCATTGGATCAACAAAAAAATAGGTATTAGGATAAAACATTTTTCTAGATACATATTTTTTTGAAGAGGAGGGATTAATTTATTATCATAAAAAAACTCAATAAAATATACTTGATTTCATTACCTACTATAATCATAATCTCATCAATTGGTTGTGCTTTGATATATTTTAACTTCAACCCTTACACTATGATATGAATGTTCAAAAAAAGATTTTTTTTATGCCTGAAGGGAATTTGATAAATTTTATGTTCCACAAGTATTCCATTAATTCCCTAAATTTTTACTAAAAACGAAAAGGATCAGTCCAAGTATCTAAAAAATCATACTTTATCCTCACACAATAATAAAGTGTTCAATATACTCAATTTGAACTATTAGACATATCTAATATACTTGTGTCCAAATTCATTGTTCAAAAATTGATAAGGAAGCTCAACTTGACATAATAATTATCAACATGTGAATACATTCATCATGTATTTTATTAAAACAAGGTATTAACCATAATTACCATAAAACCATATTTGAATATGTATGTACTTCATTATTCATTTAGTAAAACATAGATTACTTGATATACTCCGTAAATCCATAAATATTGTGAACTCTAAAAATGATGGAATTTTCAAATCATTAATCCGTTACAAGGTGGTAAATATTATCAAACATATTTTGTCTAAATAAATCATATCTTCTTCTAATGTCACTACCTCATTATTAAAACTATGTTAATGTTTATCTTTCATTATACCATGTAGTAACAAAAAAAGATTCACTTGATATTGACTCAATTTTCATAGAACTATATAATCTGAAATCATCAATAATATAGTATTATAGTACAATCCTTATTTATTTCCATAATTCATATATACAGGATATCGTTGATACAACACTCAAATGGAATAACACATTAATAATAAGATACAAAAACTACTCATTCCACCTTGTATGTGGTAGTATAATAACTTGATTATTATCTAGTAGCATCATTTGGGGAATACTAGGATGATTTGGTCATTTTTTCTCATAGTTTCCCAACTCCTTGCAGATTAACCATTGTACATTTGAATCATTTTTTATACCATGGTAATCCCCAAAAAGGTGTCCTTTTTATCCACACATATAAAAAACTCCATTTCCATCCAATAATTTAACAAGGTGAATCCTTCCAGAGAAATCATATGTGGGAATTTCATTATTTACCTTCATCCATTTATCCATCTTGTTTTCATCCACTACTTTTCGTTCTTCCTTTTAATGACATATGGCTCAGATAATTCGTAAAAGATCTTATTAAGACATTATATTATTCCTTCACATGATGCAAATATGTGAGATATTATTTTCCTTCTAAATTCTTTCTTAAGACCATGAAATATATTATCCTTATTACTATTTGGATCATGTGTATTGTTGGAGTTCTCATTCATTATATTGGGCTCCATTTCTAATTGATGACATATACTAGGCTAGATCATATCATATTGTATAATACAAAAACTATAAAAATTAACAGCATTAATTGAAGATTTACACACATCAAGTCTCATAATCATATCATTTGTTTCTTTACTGACATATTTACTCATAAATACTTCATAAGGTTTGGTAAAGAAAGTGTGAATTATCCTAAGCGTGTCTCATAGGAGTGTCACACCAGGTGCATAGTAAGTCCCATTTTCCTCTACTTGGATACCCCTGGTCAAGCATGAAACTTGTTGTCAGATTTTGTACTGATAGGTACTTCTGTTCTGGAACCACGTCCACATGTAAAATCCTGACTGGGATGTATTTCTTGAAAAAACACACATAATATCTACATTACCAAAAATTTTGGATGTTCTTTTATACTAATCCTTAATGTCTATCTGAGGGTAATGTTTACTAATATGAGTTTATCTAAATCAATATCCATCATTGTTGATAAACATCTTATGATACCAATAGTAACTCCCAAAACCCGGATGCTTGGAGACGGCAAATTATTTTAATACATTAGCATGATTACAACGAATCATGTCCTGAAGGCGGATCAATTTAGAAGTCTTGGAAAATATATTACATACATGAACATTGCATTAAAATTTATAAGAGAAAATAAAGAATAAAAAATCCTTTGTTAAATCCATTATTCCATTATCTTAATCCTACATATAAATCATAATATACTTCTTGGTATCCTGGGAATATAAAACATAAGAAATTGGTGAGCTTAGATGCTCATTAAAGATAAACAATAAGTCAGAATCTATTATAAATAATCGTAAACTTCTATGGAACGGTATAGAATTAAAACAAAATCCCTTCAAACAAAAACATCAGAATAATATGGAAAATATAAGTAAAATAATTCTATTTAGTTATTAACATGGATATTCTTCTTGCTGAATAATCACATGTACCATTAATAACTAATCTAATAATGATGGAATGCATAATGTCGAACATTTTAACCACAATGTTAATTCCTCCTCCCAATACCCTAAATGAAAATTTTGTGAAGGCATTGTTCCAAGACAATAGTTTGTCTCATGAGACATACAGATGCATCATGGGGCTATAGTGTTCCCCACCTGTTATATACAATGACCAGTGCATTCCTCATCATAAAATATATAAACATAACATAAAAATTCGTATTAAAACTAGTATATGAAATGTTAATACATGAACCATAAACCATGAATGGTATAAAAAATAGAACATCCACTATCAAACATATCATAACTCATTAAATACCATATTTAAAATTCAATTATAATAAATGAAACTCAATAAAGAATAATATATTGTAAGGATGTTGACATAGTTGATAATGTTCAATAAAATTCTTTGAGGGAAATATCTCTTTTTTTCAAATAATTTAAAAGTCACAAATTTATAAAAGAATCCATTTAAAATAGATTTTTATAAATTTTTCTCCTTACACTTTTATACTTATTAATGGAATTAACATTTTAAAACAATCATGTCAATATAAATGAACCATTAAAACATTTTGAAAACATGGGCATTATTTTAAAATATTTAGAAGAATAAATAATTAAACTTTTTAAAAGGATGATATTGCTAAAGTCACCCTTCCACAAAACCTTAAAATATAACATTCAATAACATTTTAATAAATCAGAAACATTGATGATAAATATGTCCTAGTAAATACATACACATAAACAATCTCATATAATAATGATATAGAAGAATTAACCATTACCTTTTATATTCCTTTGGTCAAGGGTACGTTTAAACTCTTGTATAATGACCATTGTATATTATTATTGTATACCAGAACCATATTCATATTTATGATATCATACATGATTTATTTATGGCTTTATAAAACCCATTAAATAATAATTTCTATGATGAAATAACAATTCAGGTAATAATCACTTTCTTTATCATACGTGTTTTAACATGACATTCTAGACAATATAACATATATAATTATTTAATTTATTCTAATATGTAAAACAAGGATTATGTATTATATATATTCAAAATATAAATATGTATAATATATAGATATTTGAAAATGAAAGTCTTTTCCTTTGATAATGAAATCATTCATGAAAATTATTAGAACATTCCCCAAGCCTCACAAATGAACAAAACAATGTTTGATATGTCAATGGACATCTAATTCCAATATATTTATGAATCCCAAATCAATGTAACCTATTTTGTTATTTTTAGGAGAAAATTATCTGTATGCCTTCATTGTTTCTAAATCATAGGAAACCATCCGTATCATACATGATATTAATAATGACATCCTTGTTTCTTATAATATATAATGTATATCTATATAAAGGATCCATAATACATCTCAATCTATCACTTTAAATGAAATTAAATATATTATATCCACCTCATGGCCTTTCTTCATAATCCATGTTTGAGGTTCATAGTGGTTTTAGATATACATTTTCTCCCTTTATAATCATTCAAAAAAGATCATCATTTTAAAATGTAAACTGATATTATGTTTTTAGCATGTTTTATTATGCCATTGACTAGTTTTTCTTTCCTATTTGAGTCTTGTTTTGTATATTCCTTTGTATCATTAATGAAACATTCATATATTTTTTCCCATATACTTCATACATGAAACAGTAGCCATCAAAAACATATTAATTATGTTTAACTATGTTTATCTCTATTTATATTCTATTTTGAAATATCTATGTTATATATAACACAGATGTTAAACCTTCCCTATGTTTACAAAATATAACCATATATTTATAATTTGTTTTTTGTTTTTTCACTACTAATTTTTTAGAATATTGGGTCTTCACCTAGATATGTTTTCTTCTATATATTGAGTTCATGTTGGTTTTCCCAAACCATTATTTATTTGTTGTCAATCCCCACACAAAAGTTTCCTTTTTAATATATCTTTTGCTAATATAAAAAATCCTTTCATTGGTTTTTTAGATCATAATTATTTTTTTTCACTTTTTTCACATCCATTGAAATCCCATTTCTCAATGTTATCTTCTGATTTAATGGTATTCAAAAATATTCAACCTTTAATCACATATAATTAACTTTTACTTTTTTATCCTCAATTCTCTTATCTTGACCCATCATTATATAGTTCAATATATCAATGATACATGCTTTCACTCTGTAGATAAACATTATAAAAATAGACTTCTCTAATTTCTGAATATTTTTTTATTTGAGATTCTTTAATTAATACTTTAAGACACATTTCAAATATTTTTACTACTATAATTAGTATTTGGAATGATGAACTAATCAATTGGATTTACTTATCTCTTCCCTCCATCAAATTTTTCTTTTTATGTCAAATATCAATATAAACATTGAGTATTAGTCATCCCTCAACATCACATAGATAATATTTTTATTTCATATTAATTACATTAAATTGAGATTCATAATTGATGTATCCTTAGCTCCTATTTATTATAAGATAAATTTCATCAAATCCAACATTGTCATATAAAGTAAATGATTTATAATTTAAGAAATATCACTTGGTTATTTTCATATCTTTCTCATCTATAAATGTTTACTTAATGGGTGGATCAACATTGTTTTCATCTTGAAACATCCTTAGACACATTTCTATGTGATCCAAAAAAAATCACATAGAAAAAATTATAGTTAAAATTTCCACCCTTGAAATTTAATTTCCCTTTATTTACACTTCTTGAATGAAATAACATAATTTTGTGAACTATGTTTTCTTTATTGACATGTTGAATATATATATATATATATACATATTAAATTTTTTTGGGAAAATAAGATATTTGTTTCTAATTTTAGGGTATTATTTGTATTATTTTAGAAAAAAAAAATTATTTTAATTTTATAAACGGTGTAAAAAAATTTGGTATATTTTTATGATTATTATACTAAATAATATAATTTTAAAAAAATAAAAATATTTATTTGAACAAATATATAGGATATAGTAAAAAAGTGAGCTTATTTCATTCAAATGTAGACTAACACATTGTTTATTTGATGTGATAGGAGAAATTGTGGGATGACACTGAAGAATGGAAGAGTTACAAACTCTAGGAAAGAGCCATAGTTTTGTGGTACAGGATTGTGAATTATTTGTAGAAGAACCACATTTAAAATGGTGTTTGTGCGAATCATTCCTAAATGATAACATTATTCTGTCATCTTCCTGAGAATCATGCCTTCATGAAATTGATGGTGGAGCTTCAATAAGAACAACATGGAGTCATATCTATAATTTAAAAACCACAATTCGATAATGATTAAATTATATAAATTACCATAATGATAACCTAAAATGAGTGTGATGACTTTTACATGCATTTTAAGTCCATGGACTGAAACTTTTAGAAACGGTAACAATGTAAAACATAATAACAAGAGAGGTTCTCTGTCATGATCATCCCAAAAATTAATAAATCAACACCATGATTTTTTGTGATTAAAAAAATGTCAAGGAAAATTTAGGGGAAACAAAGATAATTTCTATGGGAAGAATGTGTGAGTGTTTATTTTTCAACCCAAACCCCAAGAAGCTTATTATGATGAATTATCTAGAAAATCATTATAAAAATTGGATCACAACATAGAGGAGAGAAATTTCAAACATGTTAGGATATGTTGTATACATTTAATTGGTTCCTTTCAACTGGGATTTATAGTTTTTTTTATAAAGTGATATCAGTCTTTATGTTGTGGAATTCTTTGTTACATGGAGAGCATTAAGGATTCCAAGGAAGCATCAATGATGCATAATGCCTTTACACCAAGACTAGTCTATGTATTTCATGATGTAAAATTTCATATTTATGTTTACAAAAAATATTGTGAACTGGCATTTCTGATGATGAAGTAGAGATGATAAAAATGGAGTATAATAGTAATTCAGATATATTGTGCAATTTTTTTGAAATGATATTCTTGAGAATAAGTCCTTTAACTATGGTATGATGTTATTACAGAATGGGTTAATAGATAAATATTTCAGGGTGACATGAATGTTATCATTTTATCATGAACTTTTTGTTTTCATTGTGGAGTAGACTGTTTACAAGAGAGGATTTTGGATGTGGGAAGAATGAGACCATTATGTTGTGTAATATGGTTTTATAAAATATATAAAAACATGATCTTTTTATATTAATTAATTAAAAAATAATCAATTTTAAATAGATATTAGATAAATGATTCAAATGTATTTTCAAATGGATGGTTTAGCATAAATGGTTTACCACCCTGGAGAGGGGCTATAAAAATGAGCATCCAATACTTGAACTGAGGTATCATAGTTAGGTTTTATTTCATTTTCATTATTACACTGTTACGTAATTATGGATATAAAACAATGGATAGGTTTTCATGACGGACCTATTCTTTTTTATATTATTCAATTATTTATTAGTTTTTGTTAATTTATTCTCTCATCAATGATGTGCAGTTTATTCATTATTCATGACCCATTTATGAAGAGTGTAAAACCACTAAAGAGATAGTGTTATGGATGTAGTATGGTGTGTAAGACATTATTTTATTTTATTTTACACATGGAATTTTCTTATTTAGTATTATTGTGTTGTGACATAATTTATATAATATTAATTTATGAATCATAAAATAAATGTGTTTAATAATGAAAAAAATCCAATGCAATAGATGGAATTAATTCATCAACAATGATTTGGATTTTTTTTATGACTTTATTATAATCTGTTTTATCTCAATTTGTTATTATTTTTCATGAGTTTTTGAAATGATAAAGTAGTTGTGGCACCCCTAACCCACTATTTAAGAATTAGTTACAAAAAAACATACTTTATTACTATATTCAATAACAACAATAGATTTTAAGACTTGATTATACTATGATTATATGACATAATGAAAATATTTTATTAAATACAATCCCAATAAATTTTATGTTTACATAGTCAAATAATTATGAAAAATCATAAATTAATAACAACCCAATATTTATCGACTAATGATCATTTTTTCCACTATATAGGAAATTAATTAATCCATAAGAGGTCTTAAATGTATGATCACAATATTCATTAGGTATTCACCAATTTAAATTTATAATCCCATTTTAGTTGGGTTATAATTTATTTGTTATTTATTTTGTAATTCCTTCTTAGGTTTGGTATGTTTTGGGAGGAAGCAGAAGGTGGGGATGATGTTTAGGTTATAGAAAAAATTCATGCTATGAATTCTCAATTCATGAAATCAATTGTTTGGTTTTACCACATATGATATTTACAAGGCATGAATTCTCTAAGCAAAACCCCTTGAATCCCATTTTTTTTTAATATTTCAATGGACTTACATGGAATTATAACTCATATCATGTAAGGGATTCGTGATGAAAAATTTATTTATTATGGTTTTAAATAAGGGTTGACTAGTTTTCTTATATAAATATTGAAAAACAATTCACAATGTGAATATGATATTCTCATCCTAAATGTTGTTAACCCAACATTATTTTAAACATATAGTGGTTGTGAGACCAAATATCATGTCCCCCCTTTTGACTCCATCTCTTCTGTGGATGCCTATAAGAAGTCTTATTCAATCATAAATATATGATACTTTCGAAAATTTTGTCCTGAATCTAGAGATTAAGGGTAATTTTTCAAATCCTTATACCCCTTCATGAATGATTATCATACATTGAGGGAACCATTGGACAAGACTACTTTACTTGAATCTTGTTGGGATATCAGTGAAGAATATGTTTCTTCATTTCATTGAATACAAATATAGATGAATTTGATTGTTGCCTCATACATTGAAGGGGTTTCCATGTCCACTACATTTTATTGAGGGTGGTCTAAAATAACTACCTAATTTTGGATTTCAGTTGTATAATATGTATAATAATTGTGATCTCACTGGTACATCGTTCATGTGACCAATTTTTTTTCAAATAATTCATTTGTTTAATGAATTCCTCATTATTATAACCCCCATGTATCTCATCAGGCATATTGGCATTGAGACTGGACTTTTGGCCACCCGAGATGTTATCCATCCTTTAAATTTGTCATAAAAGATCATCAATGATTATGATGAATTTTATAATACTTCTAAGATTTTATAAATGAAAACATGACATGATAACATATAGTGATTCATCCTGACGTAGGTGAATAAAAAAGTTGATGATAAATGGCTGAAAAACATGTAATTAGATAAATTGACCGACCTATATTATGATAACATGATAACATATTGAAATTTGGATTCATGATTATAAAAAATGTTGTTTTATACAAACAATAGTAAATAAAATAAATTACAACTTATGCATCTTGAATTTCTATCTCACTATAATATTTATATGACACTTGTTTTTTCTTTTGTTTTGGAAGTGTTTCATGGGGATGAATAAGTGGAACTCTCATAGTGTAATAGTCCAATATTATATGTCCATAAATTCAGAATTTTATTTGGTTTGGAAGTGTTCCATGGGAACACATAGGTGGACTTATTGTGGTCTAAGTTCCTAGTATTATGTGGTTACTTCCCCTTGGCAACATGAACTCTGGGAATTTGTAATTCTCTCTATAATACTCTATGGGTTTAGTATGAAATACTTACCTAATTTGTGACACTAAAAATTCTTCTTGAATAAAGAAATCAACCAATAGTTTGGGTGATTCATCTTGATGTAGAAGGATCCACCACAAAATAGAGATATGCATCATTATGTTGAAGTAGGTTTGGAAGACCTGTGGGTTGTCCTAGATCCCAAGGGTTGGTATTTTTAAATGATCATTAGTTTTGGTTTATTAATTATTTCTCCAACTTATCAATTTATTGCATGCACTATATATATAGATTAGATGTTTAGACATCGTGGGTGTCATCCAACAATGATTTACTCCAAACCTGTTTGAGCCTCCATTTAGTACTCAAATATATTCACTAGTTGTAGGTATGTAAAAGTGTAAATTTCTATGTGTTGACTGATTCCTTGATATATTGGTTAGATCATAGAGATGCAACCGAAATGGGGTGTTGGTTTGGGGTATTTAGTGTATTTATTTTGTTTTTTAGAAAATTATTCAATGA
Source organism: Viscum album (assembly GCA_963277665.1). Taxonomy (NCBI): domain Eukaryota; kingdom Viridiplantae; phylum Streptophyta; class Magnoliopsida; order Santalales; family Viscaceae; genus Viscum; species Viscum album. The sequence goes on along the minus strand of OY728133.1, from coordinate 1,635,088,691 downwards.
CTATCAACATTTCATTTATTTATATTCAACATAAGATTATATATTTTTAGTTATTATATGTATTGTATTTTATTTTTGTTATGGTGCATGCCTGATTATTTATTTCATTACACTATTATTTCTACTATGTACGAGAAGATATATTCCACTCACCATATTCTTTACAACCTCACTATTATTCGGTATATAATTATATACGAGGAGGCATGCCTGAGGACATGGATCTAACTAGGATCAGACATTAGAGGATGAACAATGTCCTGGATGTTATAAAATGATATTATAGCTGGTTATTTTTTGTCACTACACTATTTTGGAATGGTATGAAGGAGACAATGATTTTTTGAGTCCTACAAATGATCTCATTCATTGATGTATCTAACAACTGTATGAGGGAAAACCATGTACTAAAGGATGGGTTTAAGGTTCATGATGTTCTATTGATATTGTTTTGATGTTAGTTTATTTTGAGGTGACTCGCTTATTGTGTGATGTTAATGTTTATTATGATTTTTCTCATGATCCTGTTAGGTATAAGATTACTATGCATGCATCATGGTCGGAATATTGGGATATATTTTCACTTGAATTCTTTATATATTGGATACATCTATTTCATTTTACATATCTGCCTATATAAGCATTTAAATTAAATAACTTGATGTGTCAGATAAAAAAATTGAAATAAATTTTTATGTTATACAAATTTACTTATAAATATATTAGAGAGTGAGTAGATATTTGTTTTGCATGCCTTTGGTGGTTGATCGTAATAGGAATCTTGTGTTCTAAGGATGTTCATTACCATTGTTTAGAAAATAACCCTTTTCCATATTTAAGATTAGTATTCTGAGAGTATTAATTAGTACACTAAAAACAAAATCCATTATGAATTTCCTACAACTATAGAAAATAATATAGAATATAAGCTCCATGATAACATCATAAGGGTCACATGATACATTGAAATAGATAATTCCTACTCAATCCCATCAATTTATAATTTGACCAGTGTGCTCCAGTTTCATAACTCGCTAATGTTCACTAGGGAGGGAGACCATCGAACATCCACGTTCTAGGTTGAGTCAGTCCAAATCATATTTAATCATCTTAAGTAACCCATTTATAATAGGGTGAATATTTCCTCCTATATTTTATGAGGAATGTCCATGAATTAGAGGAACCTTATAGACAAAGATAATCAAAAAGATGATCCAAAATAAAAGTAATTTTACTTGATGTTCTTCAGTTACATTTATCCAATGATATTGTACATTGATAGGTCTCAAGAATCCATGCACCTGACATAGGAGGGCACATAACTGATGGAAAACATATGAAATTTCACTGAACTATCGAGTTATACTTCTTCCTTAGTAGTTGATTGAGTAGCTTGGTAAAGATGTTTCAAGTATGAGATTTGTTATGAGATAATGTCACAGATAAATTTCATTCTCTTGAGTAGATTCAAAGATGTGTTAAATTAGGCTCTCATCACAGAATGGAAGCTAAAAGACTCCCTTTGTAGTGTCTAATAGATTTTAGGAGGGAGGTCAGGGAGTTCTTATTCTAGTTGAAATAATCTCCAAAATGGTAGTTATATATAAGGTTATAAAGAGAATATAATCCTGGTCAGGTGTAGCGATCTTCGAACCATTGCTTTTTGTACCGATTTCAGTGTGACCGGTTTCGACCCATGCACCCCCATTGTCTTCCCCCTAAATGGAGTATCAAAATTGTGGAAGGATAACCTAAATACATAGGTTCATTTAAATACCACAATATACAAAAAATGGAATTTCATCTTGATCAGAACCAGATTCTAGAAGGGACTTAGCTATGCTATAGTAGATGGGTGGCTGGAGTTCCTCCAGATGCTCAGGCTGAGGTAGAGATCATTATGCCCCCAAACGATTTTGGTATTACTAGCAAAATAGAAAAAAAAAGAGGGACCTGTAATGTATTCCATGGTAGTGGGGTGAGTCATATGCATCTTATTCAATTGACTAGGGATAGTTCTGATGTTAAACATTATACTGACCGAAGTCCGATTCTTCTATAATCTACAATTTCATATTATTTATTTTATTTAAGATCATAAAATTCAATTTTATCATATCAATTTTAAAATACTAGGATATTGTAAGTGGATATAATATATTGATTTATAACCATAGAGATGTTGTTGGGAGAGTCATCTGAGGATATCATAATCTACAAGAATTACTCTCTTGAAAAAGATTTCTATTAATACTTTTCGGAGTTGTTTGTGCTAGAAATGATAGGATTTCATTTAATTATATGTATTTATTTGATTTTTTTAGTACCGTGAACATATCGATTATTATTGGGGAAGTGTTAACAACCTATCTCTATAAGGGAAGTTATCTTCACCTGGGTGAATGAAATCTCTACGCTGGTCATATTTTACCAATTTAGTGTATATTATATTTTCTCACAACTCTGATGGATAACATTTGTTTGATTGGTTGTGAGATAAAAAAAAATATGATTTTTCCATAGTGTTAGACCACTTTCATGACATATTTCAAGAATAATGTTCTTTTTTACCACATGAGTGATAGATTAGGATCATGGTCGAGTTTGTGTTTGTGTTTAGTGTTGAGACAGTTTTTATTCTCCCTGATAAGATGGAATAAATAGAGAATCAGGAGTTGAATGTTTAGTTGGAGTATTTGGAAGATAAATCATACATATACAAAGTAACTCATCAAGGGGTACTCCTGTGGATTTCTCCAAGATGGAAAGTTGTACCATACTCATATACGAAGATTATCATATAATGAACCAAATGACGATCAAGAATTTTCATTCCCTTTTTCACATCAATGGCCTATTTAATCTATTGAGATGTTATGGGATCTTATCCATATTTTTCTCGAAGACAAGGTTTTATCATTTGATTTTGAGACAATCTAACAAACCATGGACCAATATGTGGAGTAGGTATGGATTTTATGTGTCTGTAGTGATGGTGCTTGGTATAATGACCACACTAGTGTTATTCATGGACATGATGAGTTTGGCCTTTCATCCTTTCGCAGATCAGTTTTTAATATTTTTCATCGATGTAATATTAGTGTACTCCAAGTCCATAGTAAATCATTACCAATATCTTGACATCATCTTGAGTCCACTAATAGAGAATCATATTTTTTTTCAATTTTACAAAATTTATCTTCTAGATTGATAGATTTCACTTCATAAATCATGCTATCTCAGTGGTTATAAGTGTAGTAGACCCAGAAAAGGTTTGTTTCTGTTAAATTGGTATAATCATAATAATCCATTTGAGATGTGGATATTTTTTTGTGTATCATTCTATTATCATAATTTCGTTGAGGATTTCTCTCGTTTTGCTGTGTTGATGTTTGGGTTGGCCAATAAAGTTGTAATTTTTGTTTGGTGAGATTCTTGTAAGATATAGTTCTATGAGATAAATGGTATGATAACCTAAATATCAATCCTCACATTACAAATTATGGTTAAGGAATATATCATATAGTGTGATGAATCTAGAGATGGACCCATAGTAGCATTTGATGTATGAGTACAAAGTGGTTACATACTACTCTAAGTAGTGGAGACTACATGAGAGGAATTACAATACACATGATCTAGAGTTAGATTTAGTGGTAATCACAATGAAATTTTGTGAAGACTATCTATTGGGATAGTGGTTTTGGTGTAAACAAACAAATATATCTCAATATATATTTTTTCAATGTGAAACGTAATCCATCACAACATGAGGTGGGTCTGGTATCTATAGTATTCCAACGTCAAGATGGTTTTCACTATAAGAAGGGAAACATTGTTTTCGATGATTTGAGTCATAACACATAGATAGATATAACATTGGATTCTTCAAATGCAAGTTGGTTATGGTACTCTATTCAAATATGAATCTAGATGACTAGTAGTCTCATGGAAAGGTATTTGTATCTTCAACGTCAGTTATACTCATACTCATGTATTGGATCATTATAGAGTGTATACTAAATCCAGAGGTCATTTCAATCAGGTATATCTTATATGGTTGGGATCCACCATCAGTATAATATATTAGTAGTTGTGATGTTCTTCTTATCTATGGAATTGTATGGGTTCTTAATATCTAATGAATGGAGTAATTAGGGAAGTTAATTCTTTTAAATGGTTGGTAAAATAATATCTAACAAATATGTGTCATGATATATATATACTGTGAAGGATTATATGAATGATGATGAAGAAATAGGTATTTATGGAGAGATATATTAGATTTCAGATGGTTAAGGTAAACAATTCACGTGCTATTGGTTTATGGAATCCTCTTCTCTTTCAATTATTTAATAGGGATGATTTCATTCTAGATTTCATGAAATTATTAACTTAAAAACACCATAACAACGATGAATTAGTAGTGATCATTGATTGAATGATGATGTTATCACAATTCATTCAAATCACTGAGACCTTCATCCTCAATAATCTAGGTAGTATCTATGTTTGAGATATAGTTAAACTATATGGCTTTATAAGGAATATATTTTATGATTGAGAACCCGGATTCACATCTTGATACTATAAGGGTATTCAAAAGTCTCTCAAATCATAGATTATTCTATGTACAACCTATCAGCATAATATTTATGGCCATTTTGAGTAGATTATTTAGATTCAAGAAGATATATTGCAAGAATGTGTTTTAAATTTCATTAGTTTATGAGAATCATGTAATACTCATGGAGATATCTTATAATAATAGATTCTAAAAAATATCCAAATGGTTCAATTCATGTATTTGAATAGAATTCCATGTTTTATTATAATTTACGGTTATAGGTAGGTGAAACTATGCTCATTGGAATTAGAATCATGCAGGTAACATCGTAGAATCATCAGTTAATCAGTAAGTGTTGGGTGAATGCAGAGAGATGGCATACATCATATTCTAAATATTAGGGACAAACTAATGATTTTTAGTTATATCATTTCATTTTCGTTTAGGTATTACATAGAGTTGCGAAAATGTTTATCATGGAACAGGTGAAGATTTCACCTAGGATTTTTAGGCCATTTGAAATAGTTGAAAGGGTCAGTCAAGTATAATTCTAATTAACCCTTCAAAAGATATATAGTTCCATTAATGATGTTTTTAACAGGTAACAGCTTCAAATAAATCATTATCTCCCTTATCACATTATATACATTTATTTTGATGATATAAATGTTGATGAAATTTCTGAGTAGAATCTAATCTATAAAATTGATTATAGTGATAAAATTATATGTTGGAGGACCATACCCCTGGTATGGTTGTAGTGAAATCTTGGGTGTGTTCAATATTAGGCCTGGTATAACGAATATGATAGTTTTAAATAATGTATATACTTTCTTGTAGATACCCACTCACATTCTTTAGGGCACAAATTGGGGATGAGTAGTTATATGTTGGGGAGGTTGTAAGATCCCATATTTTCTATGTACACGCCTAATTATGATTAGAATAACTATTTTCGATTATTTTTCCATTGTTTGAACCATGTTTCGTTATGTTTGGTTTAGTTGTATTTGTTTTGGGTGGAATCCAGAGGAGGTGATGATATTCTACAAGTAGTAAAAATTCAAATCATGAATTACAAATTCATAATGTTAATTGTTTGCGTTGACACCATGAATTCTATTAAATTCATGAATGGTTTGGGGTTGATCCCTTAAATCCCATTCACATAATTAATGTTTCATGGATAGTTCATCAAATGAGAAATCATTTCATGTAATGGATTCATGATATGAAATTGGATTATTATCATTTTTAATCCAAGGAGATAATTTGGTGTGTAAATAGAAAATGATCCATTCATAATGTGAATCCATTATTCATAACATGAATATAACACTCCCAACATTCTATTAAACTATGAGTATCCTAGAAATATGATATCATGTACCCACATCCTGAGAACATCCCTTCCATATATTCCAATGACAATTCATCTCTGAAAAAAAAATTGTTCCTTTGGATCATCATACTCCATAATGGGATTTTGAATGTGATCAGTATGATTCTTCTTCCCCTTCGTTAATCCATTTCCATTCATGAGGGATTCATCATATATGATATATTTAAATGGATATTTTTCGGTTTTCTGTTCTAATATTTATTCTTGGATTCATATAGGGGGAGGAAGAATGAATCTGATCTCTACCTTGGACATAGAAGGATTTTCCACATCTTCACTATTTTGGGAATAGTGGTCTAGAAATACTGTGTAGTTTTTAATTCAATTTTTCTATTAGGTTTAATCATATTTATCAAACTATAACACTATGCATGTGAACTTATTAAATTGGATCATCCATTTTTTAATGAATTTCACATAATTAGACAACCCACCCACCCACCCCCCCCCCCCCAGGATCCCTCCAGGTCCATTAGAATTGAGACGAAATGGCTTACAAACTACTAATTTAATGAATTGATCAACCTAGAATATGATACCATGACAACATGTTGTGTTTGGTAACTTGATTACTACCATTGGTAAATAATCCATATGCATGAGAATCATCAGAAAAGAAATTTTCAATTTTTTTTATGAGTTATTAAGGATCACTTGATATATGTTTTTCCATTGGTTTTGAATTTTTTTCATGGGAATACATAACTGGCTCTAGAATATTCTAAGATTCCATTATTATATGTCTTGAAATTAGGAATTGAACATTGTTTGGAAATGTTCCATGGTAACATGTTAGGGTCTTTAGAATAATTTTAGGGTATCATATGATATGATAACATTCTCCTAGGGAATTCTCACTCAATGAAAATTTAAGTGGTGTTATGATAATTTAAGAACATGATATGAAATTGTATCTTGAGATATGATTCTAAAATTTATACGAGACATAAGAGAATATTACAAAAGTTTTTTTCTTATGTTGATAAAATATAATCAACCACAGTATATATATAACTAGAATTCCATCAAAGTTTTTTTATGACTCTATTGTCAACCTAGTGCCTGAGGGTTGGCAGGTACATTTGATGCTTATTATTATTTAATTAATTAAAAACCATGTGTATCTCTTTTTTTCATAAACTATATATTTATAAAATATTTTTTATACACCATGGGTGTCGGCATACTGAGTTATACTCACACCCTATTCAGCCATAGTTTACTACACGAAAATACTTCATGGTTGTAGGTCTAGCTAAATGAAAAAAGACATGAATTGATTGATTGATTACTGGATAAGTTGGATCATGCATGTGCTTTCAACATGGGATTGGGGACTAGGTTATTTAGGGACATTTATAGAGTGTTTTTATTGTTTTATTTCACAACTTTCCTCGTGTATTTATTTAACATTCAGAATGGAATTAAATGGAATTTATTATTATTTAGATTGTTTGTTTTTCCTTTATTTTTCTTATAATCCATTATGTATTATTACTAGTTTTCTATCTATTGTTGTTACTATATAATAGAGTTTATTGTGTCCCCATTATATTCCTGCCAACCTCACTACTAGTAGGTGGCCTTTAACTATGGGGTGGCACGAGTGCAGTCCTGTAACCAATGTGGATCGATCATGTGATAGAGCACTATGTTAGGTGATATTATATTAATCATCTCCCATAAATTCTTCACATAATATATCATTTTAGAAATATCATGTGTGTTTTTTTTCATCAGATCCTATAGAATAGGAAATATATATAGTACTGTGATCAAACACATAGTACTGTCAAACATTCATCTTAGGATCTCATGGAATAAAAATTAAATATATATTATGACAATAATATGTTTTCATCATAATGGATTAATGAACACATTTTTAGGGAATAATATATCCATGGATAGAAAATAATATAAATAGATTATGTGTATAACAATAAATTTTTTCTTAATGATTAAATTAAAAATTTCAGAAAACTAATTCTATACCATATGCCAATACATTGTGGTCTTAACATTAAGAAAGAATCTTGTTTTGGGAAAGCATACACAAAAATAACCAAACATATTTGTCTCATGATACCTACTGATGAATTGTGCAACTATATAATTAATGTCCCCATTAGCTACTTGTATGAGTCAAATTCATCCATCAAATGATTTTTAAGTGAACAATACATATGTAACATCCCGAATCTAGATCCCCCTCCACTAGTGCCTCATACCCGGTTCGCCACATGACCTCAGGCGCATTTCCCCAAACACCAAAGGCTGCCAACTAGCAGCGAGGGCCTTGGTAAGTCGGTTGGGAAACTATGCCATCATTCGGTAATGTATACAGCCGAAGAACAACAATAACTAATAGTAGAAACAATAAACAGCATACACCAGGTAATAACCGAACAGCGGAAGAAATATATATAAAACAATAATGATGATCATGGTACATATGTCTATGGAAAGCAGTAAACAAACCAACGTTCTAGAATACAACTGAAAACCAAGAAAACTTGAAACAAAGTTAACTCTTCAGCATCGCAAGCTATCTCTTGGTCCCATGCTCTCTATCTCCAAAGTAAGTCAGGTATATAAAGTAGAAGGGCGCTTCCCCTTATCTATACGTGCAACAACATAGTCTGCTCGGGCCCAAAAGCATGGCCCGAATAGGGTGTGAGATACAATCCCAGTAGGCAATCACCCAAAAGATCTGTGCCTAACAGTCAATGAATACATGGCAGTAATAAATCTGAAAGTAGTAAACAGGTAAGCACAACAGCTACAATCCAGTTCTAACATACAAGTACACAGGAAAGCAGTCATCAACAAAAGAAAAAGGTAACCCTCTCGGTAGCTCTCACAGCCTAACCCCTATGGTTTAACCTCTAAGAGCTAGCAACCCTCTTGGAGGCACACTCAGTCTCACCACTCCGGTTCAGCTATGTAAAGTAATAAAACAGACTCTCTGAGGAAGCACTTATCGTCAATTCCCCCTATAGTCTCATATCGTACTAAAGGCTCTCTGGGGAAGCACCTAACGTCACATTCCCCCTGTGGCCCGCGTCGAGGAACTACAGACTCTTTGGGAAAGCACCCATCGTCAATTTCCATTTTGGTCTCATATCGTAAAACAAGGACACTTTGGAGAAGCCCTTATATCTATTCTCCATGTGGTCCACTACACTAGGTTCTCTCAGCCCTATGTAAAACAACATGCATAACGAGCGTGTAACATCCATGTAAACCTTAAGAACTAGTTGGCTATCATTCTAAGGCTCAAAAACCATACAAACAATAGTTCCAACAACCTATGACTAGGCATGGCAATAGGAAAACACCAAAAGAGGCAAACAAGCATAGAAAATCATAGGATCACATCATAAATTACCCAATTCTACAAGCAATAACCTCTACTAAAGAAATAAATCAAAGAAGGAAAACAGATGGGCAAAACAGGAAACACACAATTTCCCCGTTCGAGGGAAATTGGTGGAAATTGCACAAATACTCAAGGACTTTCTACGGAAAGGCACAAACCACCTACCTCGATCCTAGGATGTCGATATATGTGAGCCTCGGCCCGTGAATCGGCCTAGAATGGATTAGATCTGAGAAAATGAAAAAAACACTAAACCTACGATATCTTGAAATTGGGGAGGAATCAAGAAACAAGGCTCAAGCAGAAGGAAGAACTTACTGCTTCGGTTCCAACGCAATCGATTGTGCTCGAATCGGAGAACGGACAAAAGGGTGGGAGCTCGTCGAAGGTTTGACCGACCAGGGTGTTCTCGGATGGGAGAAATATGGAGAAGAAGATAGATATGGGGGTTATCCGCAACCCCGGTCCGATTCATGATAAAATAGAAAAGTACACGGCATGTACTTCCATAGTACACAGCGTGTACTAGATCTATCCGTACTACTCAAAAAACGGCCTCCACGTCACCTCTACACACCGTGTGTGTGGCCTGGGCATGGCCAGCACACGGCTTCAAGCCTGGACAAAGTACACAGCGTGTACTCATAAAGTACATGGCGTGTACTCCGAAAATTTTCAGAAAGTCCAAATTAATTCAAAACTCCAGAAAATGGAAAAACGTACCTGAAAAGAAAATCCTGGTTCTTACAAACTTCTCCCCTTAAAGAAATTCATCCCTGAATTTCCCAAACAAGGCGGAGAAGAAGAAACCCTGAACAACTCCGTCCACTGTGCTCGTACATCGACCTCCCTCTCCCAGGTCTCGTCCTGTACTCGCTCGTGCTATCATAGCACCCATACTAGAGAAACAGGCCAGACTCGGAGAACCTTCATACGGCAATCAACAATCTGGATAGGATGCTCCTCAAACGACGCATCCTCTTCAAGCTCAACCTCCTCGGGCTGAAAGACATGAGATGGGTCTGAAAAGTAACGTCGGAGTTGAGAGACATGGAAGACGTCGTGCATAGCCCGATACCTCTGAGGTAACTACAACCGATAGGCAACCAGCCCAACTCTCTCCAACACCTCGAACGGCCCAACGTACCGCGGTGAAAGCTTACCCTGTCTTTGAATCCCCTTGTGTCCCAACCTCGGTGCTACATGCAAGAAAACCTTATCACCGACCTCGAATTCTAGAGGACGTCTCCGCTGATTAGCATAAGACTTCTGCCGAGACTGTGTCGTAGCCATCCTCTTCCGAATCCACTCTATCTCCTCTAAAGTCTCCTAAACAAGACGAGGCCCCAATAAAGCTGCATATCCTACCTCCAGCCAGCATAAGGGTTATTGGCATGGCATACCGTACAAAGCCTCGTAAGGTGAAATCTGAATGGTCGCCTGAATACTTTTGTTGTAGGTGAACTCCACCAGAGGAATATGCTTCTCCCAGGAACCACTAAAGTCTAGGATGCAAGCTCGGAGCATATCCTCAAGCACCTAGATCGTGCTCTTGGACTGGCCATCAGTCTGGGTATGGTATGATGTACACAAAATCACATGTGTACCCAAGGCCTTCTGAAGTCCCTGCCAGAACCGAGAAGTGAAGCACGCATCCCTGTCTGAAACAATGGAGTGTGAAACCCCATGCAGACGAACGATCTCTCAGATGTAAAGTCATCCCACCTCATCAACACTGAAGGTCTCCTTAATCGGAAAGAAGTGATCAACCTTCATAAGTCTGTCGATGATGAACCAAAAAGCATCATTCCCTCGAGGTGACCTCGGCAAACTGGTCACGAAGTCCATCGCGACGTCGTTCCACTTCCACTCTGAAATGGTTACCTGCTGTAAATGGCATGCTGGTCGTTGATGCTCTGATTTCACCTGCTTACAAGTACAGCATCTCAAGACAAAACCAGCATCATCCTTCTTCATACCTGGCCACCAGTACTGGCGATGAAGATCCTGATACATCTTGGTGACACCAAGATGAACTGTCCAATCTGAGGAATGAAAATCCCACATCAGCTCCTCATGTATGTTTGCTGGCACCCATACGCATCCCTGGAAATGCAAGATCTCATCCTTGCCCACTGTCCATCCAGGAAGAGAGTCCTCTCCTGACACGCTTTCCCAGAGGACCAAGCCTTCTGAGTCTGATAGCTGCCTCATCCGCACCCGATCAAGAAGTGTAGAGGTAACAGCCACAGATGAATGAAATGTTTGTCCCTACCTGTCGTGCACCTTCAGATGCATCTCAGAGAACAGATCCATAAGCATCCACTCACTACTGGCCATATGTACTGCGTAAACCTGAGTCCTCCTACTCAACGCATCTGCCACTGCGTTGCCCTTACCGGGTGTATAGGCGAGCTCGAAGTCGAAGGACAGAAGATACTCAACCCACCTGCGCTGTCTCAGATCGAGATCACGCTGGGTGTAGAAGTACTTGAGACTCTTGTGGTCGGTAAAAACCACAAAGTTGTCTCCCAACAGGTAGTGTCTCCAACATCATAAGGCATGAACAATAGCTGAAAACTCTAGATCGTGCGTAGGGTAGTTCCTCTCATGTGGCCTCAACTACCGAGACCCATACACAACGACTCCATCACCCTGCATAAGCACAGCTCCCAACCCGATACCTAAAGCATCACAGTAGACGGTGTAACTCTTGCCTAGCTCTGGCAAGACTAGTATTGGTGCTGATGTCATCCTCCCATTCAGCTCCTAAAAGGTGGATTCACAAGAATCTCACCATAAGAACTTTTCCACCTTCTTGGCTAGACCTGTCAATGGTGCTGGTAGGCACGAGAAGTCCTGAATGAAGCGTCTGTAGTAACCAGCCTGTCCTAGGAAACTTTGTACCTCAAAGACGTTCTTCGGATGCTCCCAAGAAACTACAACACTCACTTTATCTGTGTCCACTATTACTCCTTCCTCTGAGATGACATGACCCAATAAGTGAATATGATCCATCCAGAAGTGGCACTTCGAGAGTTTGGCATAAAGCCGATGCTCTCTCAGTGTACTCAGAACGATCTCAAGATGGGTGGCATGGTCGTGTTGAGTGTGAGAGTACACCAAGATATCATCCATAAAGACCATGACGATGGAATCCAAGAGAGGATGGAACACTCGGTTCATCAGTGCCATGAAAACTACAGGCGCGTTCGTGAGGCCGAACGACATAACTGTATACTCAAAAAGACCATACCTGCTCTTGAAGGCTGTCAGAGGTATATTTGATGGTCTAACGCGCAACCAATGACAACCGGACTTCATGTCTATCTTCGAGAACACCCGGGCTCCTCGATGCTGGTGAAAGAGGTCATCGATCCTCGACAAGGGATATCGTTTCTTGACCGTCAACTGGTTCAGCTTCCGATAATCCATGCAAAACCAAAGGGTACCATCCGCCTTCTTCGCAAAAAGGACAGGCGAACCCCAAGGAGAAGTACTGAGTGGGATGAAAACCATTGCCTACAACTCCTCCAACTGCTTCTTGAGCTCCTGTAACTCAGGTGTGGCAATCCTATAGGGAGGAATGGACACCGGTGCCGCTCCTGGAATGAGCTCAATAAAGAAGTCTACCTCATGCTCTGGAGGCAAAACTGAAAAGTCCTCTGGAAAAATGTCCCTGAAGCGATCCAACACTAGAGGAAAGTCCAATTGTGGAGTCCCCTAGTCATCCAGATAAAGACTATCAATCTGGGCTATCACCCGTCCCAGCCCATGATGCTCGAGTCCTGCTCGACTCGCCTGACCATCCCACTCGCCTCTATGAAGACAGGATTCACCCTCTGGTGAAACGAAGCTCAGTCTGTGGCGGTAGCAGTCGATGACTTCTTGGAAAGGGAACTAATCATTCCATGCCGAAGATGACATCATAGTCATTCATCTCTAAGACATAGAGATCACATAAGAAACGATACACTGCCACCTCGAGAGGGCACTCTCTACACTGGTGTACACTAGACGTCCTCGTTCCAAAAGATGTGTCTAGTGTCAACGTGTCGGCAGAAGGAAGGATACCAAGCCCAAGTCTCTCTATGACAGCAATAGAGATAAAACTATGCATAACACCAGTGTCGAAAAGGGCTGAAGATAAAACTAAGCCTACTAAAACCATATCTCGAACTGTAGAAGGGTCGGGATCCAGATCTTGATAGGTCTGATCCACGGCGAATGACTGGCCTGTACCGCAGCCCTGCCCCCTAGCTGACCACTCTGAGCTGAACCTCCCTACAGGTGCTGAGGAACGGGTGGCTGACCGCTACAGCCTCAACCTCCACCTCGGCCTGAATGGCCGGAAGAACTCCAGTGCCCTGACTACTGAGAAATTAATGGTGCTTCTCTTGAATGAGGAGTCATAGAAGAACCCTGGTCACCAGAAAATGGTGAGAAGACCTGGAAGAACTGCTGGAGGTAACCCATATTGCCGCAAGATCAGCACTCCATGGGGTCTCTCTGGCATTGCGGCCTCGTGTGACCTGACCGGCCACACTGGTAGTATATCACCTGACTGCCCGATGATGCATCCTGCTTCCTCGGATCACCGCGCGTAGACTCTCTACGGCGCTTCCTGCTATCATCTGGAGGAAGGAAAGCTCTGGAAGTAGAACCGCCCCGGCTCACTGACCCGGAGTCTCTCAGATTGCGCTCCGCAATCAACGGCTGGTTGACGATGGATGTAATGGAGGTCAACTGGATGATATTCACCTGTGACCTGATCTCCCTCATGAGTCCATCCTCAAACTTCCTAGCCAAAAAACACCCCACTACCATCCTGGTGGGGTGTGAAACGCTGCAACTTGGTGAAACGTGAGGAGTACTCCACAACTGAGAGAGTATCCTACTCTAAGGTCAAGAACTCCCTGACATGATCGGCCCTCAGGGTCTCCGGGTAGAAGTAGTTATAGAACATGCACTGGAAGTCCTCCCAAGCCATAGTATGAAGCTGAACCGCCTTTGAGATCACATCCCACCACCTCTTGGCGGAATCTCGGAGCATGTAGGTAGCGAGCTTGACCCACCTCTCTGGAGGCGTCTCCAAATGCTCGAAGATAGTCAGCATGGCTTCCAGCCATGACTCTGCAGCCTGATGTCCTCATTCTCCCGAGAACGTGGGAGGATTCTACTGCTAAAAGTCCCACGTCAAGTCTTCTATAGTCATGGAAGGAGGCGGCACTCCCTGGAAGGCCTATATCATCCTCATGAAACCTTCCTGGAACTTTTCATCAGCGTCTGCAACTGGTATGCCAGTTGGTGCCAAGGCTGGCCCGTCTGGAGGATCGGCAGAACGTCCCTAATCGACCATTTCTGGCGTCTGCTCACTGCCTGACGATAGATGTATGACCGGAGGACGTCTTAGAAGCAACGCTCTGAAAGATCAAAAGCACGCCTTAGATCAAGAAAACAAGGATAGTGAAACCAAGGGAACAAAACGGAACAGAGGAAAGAAAAACACAAAAGCCTCCAAAACACGACTACACGGCGTGTATAAACACTACACGACGTTTCTCATTAAGCCATTAACATGGGTGTGCATTCCCGCCTCACAGGTCGTGTAAAAACCAAAACTACATGGCGTGTTGTCCCAAAACAAGGCGTGTACCAGAAAGCCTAACCCATGCCCGAGTCTCCATACACGGTTAACCAACACGGTCCAACTCAACCTGAGACTACACGGCGTGTTCCAAACAAACACTGTGTGTACTAGACACCGGCTCGGCGGCCCGTGTTGTTAGTTACACGGCCGTCTAACACGGCTGACCCTTACACAGTGTTTTCTGAACAAACACGGCGTGTATAGGTGAAGGTGATATCGCCCTGTGTTGTTCGTGACACGGCCGGGTACCTAGGCAAGAGTACATGGCATGTTCCAAAACAACGCGGCATGTCTAAGAGACGGTCATGCCGACCCATGTTGTCCGTAACACGGCTGGGTACTTGGATAAGACTACACGGCGTGTTCCAAACAAACACAGCATGTTTTACTCGAGCTTCCCTAAACTGTGTTGTTAGTGACATGGCCGGGTACATGCCGCTGAGCTCCACGGCGTGTATCCCTCGTACACGGCGTGTTCCTGAAGTTACATTCAGGATACCGTGTTCTGCTCACACGGTCAGTGACAGTGCCCGAACATTACACGGCGTGTGCCCAAAAAGTACACGCCGTGTATTCTGGGTTTTTCTGGGCAGTAGCTCTGAAACTGCTCAGAACCCCCAGAACACAAAAAATAACTCAAAGAGGTGCCAAATTCCGATCTGTGAGGGCCCATACTCCCCGCTAATCAAAGATTGGCTTCTCTTACAGTCATACACAAGAGATAACAAGGTCATGATCCACCAAATTCGGACTAATGAGGGACCATAACACCTCATGAATCGAATTTTGGCGTCCATTTTAAGCAACAAATAAAACAAACAGTTTCCTAATATAACAGAAAAGATTATATCAAGCATCTAACACAATAGCATGCATAGTCTATACAAAGCCTATCACAACAGCATGCAATCGCTAATGCACCCTAGATGGCATGATAAGAATTCATGGCATGTGAATCCTACATGTGTCTATATGATGCATGAGATGGCATTCCCTCATTTCATCGGGTTGCGAAAAAATGGAACTGTAATATCAAAATCGTAACAACACTAGGAAAGTAAATCACTCTAGGTCAAATCAGATCAACCATAAAAGCTCTCAAAACCAGAAACTGCAATTAATGAGGTAGTATGATCTTTCCATGTACATGGGTTAGCTAATCCCGAGCACAACTTAATACCAAGTACTGAATCCATCCTAACCCTGGATAAGTCTCCAAATAGTAAGGCAAGAGAAAATAATTGCCTCTGATACCACTTTGTAACAACCCGAATCTGGAGCCCCCTCCACTGGTGCCCCGTACACGGTTCGCCTCATGACCTCAGGAGCATTTCCCCAAACACCAGAGCCTGCCGACTAGCAGCGAGGGCCTTGGTAAGTCGATGGGGAAACTATGCCCTCATTCAGTAATGTATACAGTGGAAGAACAACAATAACTAATAGCAGAAACAATAAACAGCATACAACAGCTAATAACTGAACAACGGAAGCAATATATATAACACAATAATGATGCAGCAAGGTACATATGTCTATGGAAAGCAATAAACAAACCAATGTTCTAGAATACAACTGAAAACCAAGAAAAAAGAGAAACAAAGTAAACTCCTCAACATCGTAAGCTATAGGTTGGTCCCATGCTCTCCATCTCCACAGCAAGTCAGGTACCTGATGTAGAAGGGTGCTTGCCCTTATCTATACCTGCAGCAACAAAGTCTGCTCAGGCTCAAAAGCATGGCCCAAATAGGGTGTGAGATACAATCATAATAAGAAATCACCCAAAATATATGTGCCTAACAGTCAATGAATACATGGCAGTAATAAAACAGAAAGCAGTAAACAGGTAAGCACAACAGCTACAATCCAGTTCTAACATACAAGTACACAGGTATGCATTCAGTAACAAAAGAAACATGTAACCCTCTGGGTAGATCTCACAACCTGACCCCTATGGTTCAACCTCTAAGAGCTAGAAACCCACTAGGAGGCACACTAAGTCTCACCCCTCAGGTTTAGCTAAGTAAATTAAAAAAACAGACTCTCGGAGGAAGCACTCACCGTCAATTCTCCCTATAGTCTTGTATTGTACTAAAGGATCTCTGGGGAAGCACTCAAAGTCACATTCCCCATGTGGCATGCGTCGAGGAACTATAGACTCTCTGGGAAAGCAATAATCATCAATTTCTCTTGTGGTCTCGTATCGCAAAACAAGGACACTCTGAAGAATCCCTTACGTATATTCTCCCTGTGGTCCACAACACTAGGTTCTCTCAGCCCTATGTAAAACAACATGCATAACGAGCGTGTAACATCCAAGTAAACCTTATAAACTACTTGGCTATCAGTCTAAGGCTCAACAGCCAAACAAAAAATAGTTACAACAACCTATGACTAGGCATGGCAACAAGAAAACGCCAAAACAGGAAAACAAGCATAGAAAAGCATAGGATCACATCAGAAATTACCCAATTCGACAAGAAATAACCTCTACTCAAGCCAGAAAGAAATGTAGGAAAACAACTGGGCAAAACAGGAAACATGCAATTTCCCCGTTTGAGGAAATTTGGTGGAAATTGCACAAATACTCAAGGACTTTCAATGGAAAGGCACAAACCACCTACCACGATCCTGGGAGATTGATATATGTGAGCCTAGGCTCGTGAATCGGCCTAGAACGGAGTAGATCTGAGAAAACGTACAAAACGCTCAACCTACGATATCTTCAAAACGATGAGGAATCATGAAACAAGGCTCAAGCAGAAGGAAGAACTCACCACTACAGTTCCAATGCAATCAGCCGTGCTCAAATCGGTGAACAGACGGAAAGGCAGGAGCTCGTCGAAGGTTAGGCCGAGCGGGGTGTTCTCGTTGGGAGAAATCTGGAGAAGAAGATAGATATGGGGGTTAGCCGCGACCTCGGTCCGATTAATGAAAAAAAGAAAAGTACACGGCGTGTACTTCTAGAGTACAGGGCGTGTACTAGTTCTGTTTGTACTCCAATAAAAATGGCCTCTATGTCACCTCTACACACCGTGTTTGTGTCCTGGGCATGTCCAGCACACGGCTTCAAGCCAAAACAAAGTACATGGCATGTACTCAGAAAGTACATGGCATGTACTCCCAAAATTTCCAGAAAGTCCAAATTAATTAAAAACTCCATAAAAAGGAAAAACAAACCTGAAAAGAAGATCTGGGTTCTTATAACATAATTAATTATTCCAATAATCATCTATGTTGGAATAAAAATACTTGAAATGTCAATAATTTTCCCCATATCCTTAAAAGGGATAACATTATAATAACTCACCTTGAAAAATTTGGTTTGAGGTGAAACAATACATAGTCAACATACCAAAAATCATCTATATTAGAATTAGAACTTACAAAACACCAATACTCTTCACCATGTGAATAAAAGGAATAACCTGATCATAAATCAGTAATAGAAATATAGTGGATTTTCACACTATATAGGTTCAACATTCCAAAAATCATTCATATTGAATTAACAACATAAAAAACACTAATACATTCCCATAGATCATAAAAATGGATATTATTTTTATTTGGGGAAATCATCCAAAACGAATTAGGTAAAATGATATGGCCACACCATATACAAAAATGAGTATATGAATAGGTTAAAACTAGAATAACATGACAATAATCAATCCAAATAATGTTGGTGGATGGATCAAAAATAATATATCCCTATTGTAATAAAGAAAATGTAGATTTATTTTTTAATAGATGAAAAGAATCCATGAAAAAGAATGCATTGAATTTTTTCACATGAGAAAGGATCAAGAGTCGAGCTGTTTGAATCCATGAGTTAAAACCCCCAAAAGATAAACATTTATTAGTGGAAATCTCTTATGAAACTAAACTACATGTAGCTAAATACTTTTGAATATGATAATTAAAATTGAATTTAATCCCTAAAAGATACATTTGAAAACTTTTTTAGTATTGACATTAAAAATATGGTACATGTCACTTGGAAAAGCATTTTTTTTTCAATTTGAGGTTTATACTATTTGATAATAGTAAATTTTAAAAAGTAACCTAATTTTAAGTCCCTGAAAAGGCATAATGATTATCTTGTATAAATGTGAAGAGGAAGACAAGACATGTGAATGTGAATGAGAAAAAAATTACTATTAATTCTGAAATATCATTATTCAAAACTCACAATATAAATAGAGTAACAAAAAATTTATTTGTATCAATATATATTATTATAAATACAGGAATATATATTAATATATAAGAACCAAATTATTAAAGAAAATATTTCATGATTAAATATTATAACTCATATAAAAAAGACTTGGGTTATCAATATCCCATATAAGAAAGATAATCATTGAAGTAAGAAGATCATAAAAAGGGAGTTTCATATAATATATTTGTAAATATATAAAATAACACATATTATAATTAATTGTTATAATGTATGCAAATTTTATGTCCACGGATCTGATCAAAACGTAAAAAATGAATCTTGAGTTACTAAAAATATTTATAGATTTGGTAACAAATTGGAAAAGGGAATTTAATGAAAATTAAATGATTTTGATTAGTATTTTCCTAGAATAATAAGAATCTATTAATAATTATGAATCCTTTGGAATTTAATATAACATTTATTTCAAAAATATGGTTCATACCATAACCATTTATCAAAGAATTACTGTTTTAAATAAATAACCCTTCCATCTTTAGAAAAATTTTAATCAAACCCCTTAAAATTTGGGTATTGTAATTGATCATAACATACCATGAATAAAAAATAACTCATTATATGATAAATTAAGATGGTAGTATATAGACAACATAATTGAAATTATTTTCATTACAAAATTAAATTCTCAAAGAGAAGAATTTAATTTGAAACTCATCACCAATTTCATGATCTATTATGCGTGTGAACCTAACTCCCTAAATAATAAAATTGTGTTTATTAGATACCTTATATAAAATCTTATTAATATATATATATTTTGTTATGTAAAATATATTATGCAATGATACTTATTAATTATATTTTTATTTAAATTTTTTCTTGATAATTTAATTGGTTTTGGATTATTTTAGTGCTTTTAAAGATTAGGGATGATATTTTAAAAATTAGTTAAATAATTAAAATATCCATTACATAACCAAAAAATATATATCTAATTTCTAGTTAAATAATTATAAAATTATTATTTTTTTTCCCATAATCATTATAATATATTTTTATAACATTATTCATGTGTGTGGTCAAATCAACCCCAACATGAACAGACTAAATAACGATGGGTACGAATGGATTAGGAATTGTAAAAGTTTATTATAGAATAACAATAACAATATATTTAATATTATTTATGTTTTTTAATATTATTTTATGTGTTTTGTATAAGGGAATAAAATCATTATGTAACCGGAAGAGCATTACTTCATTGAGGTGGTAGTCTGCACAACATATGATTCCTGTTCATTTATTTTTTAAGTGAATGGAAATGAATAAAAAGGGATGATACATTAATATATTAAATTAATTTATATTATCATATTTTTATGGTTATTATTTGTTTTTCAGATGATTTTTAATAAGAAATTATTAAAGATTACGTAATAATCACATTGGGACTTTGAAGATTCACCTAACAGTATCATTGGATATGAAAGGAATAAGCTATCTAATTGAGACTATAGAAATATGAAAATGATATAGGATTCAAGGAAGGGAAAAAATTCATTGTATTAGGAATAAATTATAAGTCGTGGTTGGATCATGGAGTGGTGTAAGATTCCCCATTTTGTTGTGAAGAAAAGAGAACATTGAGAACACCTTTTAATTTTCAGTGATATTCAATATATATTCAAGGGAAAAGGAAAAAATATAGAAATAATGATATTTTGGGTGTGGTTGGATAAATAATTCATCTACTATTTCTTTTCACAAATGCTTCAAGAATTTTTTAATTCTTTGTGTCTTTGGTTTTTACATCAAACATCTTTTATTTTAACTTGGTTAATTTGTTAAACTTATAAGTTAATGTTTTACTAGAAATAAAAAATTAATCCTCTAACATAACATATTTTTGAATAACCCTAATCTAATACCCATTTAATATAATATAATTTTTATGTAATTTGAAATTATCTTTGATACAATACAATTTATATGATAAAAAATTATTGAAAATGTTTTTTTAACTTCATCTATTCTTAAACATAATAATAAATGATTGCCAATTTAGTGAACATTTTTACACCAGTAAATATGTTACACTCACTTTTCTCAGAATAGACATTGTGTGAATATCACGTGATTGATAAGACACATTATGTGTCATCTCCTTCAAACTCGATGTATCAGATTTTTGGATTTCCTCATGGGCTTGGGGTGAATTCCGCACATCAGTATGATCTAGAGCAGATGAGATCCAATGCACCATATTTCCTCCAACTGAGACATCCATATTAAATTTTATAATATCTATTATTCACACTTGATGTTAAATTAAATGGAGAGACAAAGACCCCCACTCATGATAATGTGAAGAAAATTGTAATCATACTATCATTTCAAAACATGACATGGCCTCTATCTTGGGTCTCCAATTGATACAGTTTACAAACATTATAGTGTGTGATATCATATAGAATTCCTGAATTACATGACATTGATAAAGTAAGAAAAATGTAATTGTATATTTTGGTATTAGAAAATGTTTACCGGTACACACATGATGCTTTCATGGTTTTCCATTGATGTGATCTTACTATAACACATGTAGTTCCCAATGATCATTTGGGTGGACACTCTATTTTCAAATATGTAGAACATGATGGAAAAGTGTAATGATAAATATCTGGGATATTATGCTAGGTAAGAAGAACCTTTATTCACTATAACTGGAAAAAATACAATCATCATCAAAAATAGAGCATGGCTATCAAAAAAAATCTATTGTGAGAATGTGTTTCAAGAATTGTTAGTGAATGATGAAACTCTCTATCACACACAAATAACTCCCGAAGTATATTATGTGATGGTGAAGATGATCTATTAGGTTTTCTAATTGTTCAAATAAAAATTAACTTTATATATATAGTTATAAAAGATTTTATTATTTGATGACATACCTGGATGCTGAATTATATTGTAATATGAGGCAGAGTGTGTGTGTGTGACGGATGAAAGAGAATGTTCACAGAGCCCAAAATCTTTCTCATATGATCATGTGTAGGTTGATAATTTTTATACAAATAAATGGATATCAAAAAAAGAATAAGGGCCCAGCCACTCTGGAATAGAGATTTAATATTTTCCTTGTGGAAAAGGCTATATCCTAACTTATAATAGTTAGGTGAAGCTTGTCATGCTTGTCTCATTCTTGCATTCACACAAAGATTTATTCCACTACATAAACTATCATGTGATGAGTTTTTTCATTTCTTTACTGATCATGAAAATGGTAGGCATCATGTACCCTATCATGATAATGGGATGCTTTAGGCGTTGCAATGGTAGGAACTTATGTCTCTCTAATGAAAAACCATCAGAAGAACACTAATACCTATTCCTATAATCATCTGGCCTTCCACTAAGAGGATATTAAATTTTCTCGTACATATTTATGTGAATAATATTATATGTAAACAAGGTGTTTGGATATGATCAAGTCTTTAAAAAAATTAATGCACCCTAAAAGTCGGGCAAGAAATAGCATTCAATGACTCGAAGTTCCATGTTGATGTGATGGAGGTCCACACCAGACACCTAAAATATTCATGTGTTTATAAGAATATCATTGCCACTCTAGATATATATATGTTATGTAAATAAATATTTCGAGTAAATTCAAGTAAAAAAATCACAAGACTCAATCAGTGTGCCTCCTTTACTCAATCGCATAAGGAATTTGATTTCATGCAACACCTTCATGTGTACCTCTGGTTGTGAAACACATTCATATGGATTAGGTTATGTTACATTCACATGACTTCTTAAAACACCTTCCATGGCCCCTTTTGAATGTTTCTTTGTTATGAAAGCAACCTTAGTAAAGCTATGGAACCAAACTTCTATGAATATTTGACACATCAAGAGTATGAAGAAAAAACATCTAGGAAATTATTCTCACTCCATCACATGATCCATAAGAAATAAGGTGATGAATCAAAAATAAGAATAATAATTATCACTGGTGTTGTTCGATCGTCATCATGAGATTCATTATTAATCACATGGTACATTACAGATAGATAGAGTGACTTTATAACATAACATTCACATGGTAGCTCGATATCTCAATAAACCATGTAAAGTAATGGAAAAAATAAGAAAAATGTGAGATCCTATCACAATCATAAATGTAGCTCAATGTGCCCTTGGAAATTTTCAATACACCATGAAACCTAATGGACATGTCTTCTCTATCTTGTGAAATCTCCCCATTATTTCATCCTCACAACAACTGAAGCATTTCTAGGTAATGATTCATGCACCCTTTGACTCTCTAAATACATACAAGTTGTGTTTTCCATGACGTCCTCATCAATATCCTTATGACTTTTATTGGTCAGATGATTCTTCATGAAGAGGTGAAGTAATTTTCTTTTACATTACTCATGAAGTCTCACATGACTCCAAACCAATATAAAATAAACACATGAATTTAAAATAAGAGGAGATAGGTTCCTATCGTGGCCATAAAACCATTGTGACATGCTATGAAAATCCACAGCAAAAGCCCCCAAGATTCCATGTCAAGCCAGTTAGATTTTGAAAAGTCCCTCCAACAAGTCATCCTTATCTCAAATAATGAAGACAAAAAGATAACAAAGATAAAACGACACATATTGGCATGCATCCTAATCTAATTATTACTTTTAGACATTTCAAAATAATAGTATGCAGGTCCATCGAAATGATCACAAAACATAGAAAGTCCCCATTAATTGGAAATAATGCACTAAACGAGACGTTGTTGGGATAGAATCACTTTTATTGAGAAACTAGAGATACCCTCAGAGAGATCCATGGAAAAGAATCATGAAGGTATATGATACAGAAGCCCTTCACTGACTCCATCCTAGAATCTCATGACAATCACCACCAAATAGAGAACAACTGGGTTCAAGAGGCCTATAAATCCCACAAACCATCATGAAAAATTCATTGCTACCAATAAAAACAAGGAAGACTCTTTGAATGATCATGATCACATTCATCGAAACCACAAAATTGTAGAACCTCGCACATGCACAACAACATATTTCTTAGAGCATCTAATCTCATGAATAGAAAAGCTTCCCATCATGTAGGATCTGGAGAACCACTATAGCAACAATGTAGAATGCATAATCAATTTGTGTGATCATTCATAGATAATGTGAATGATTTCTAGTGGTTTATGAGAAGAACAATGTGAATACCCACAAAATCATATGAGAATTAATATAAGATAAACTGAATAAACATAATAGATTTTAAAAATAATGGATATAGAAATACAAAAGGTTATAGTATTAAGGAATGAAAATATATCCCTGACCCTCTGATCTCTGCCTGAACCACCTGAGATATAAGACAAAACCATGGCATGTAATTCTAATCTTGTGACACTTTATTGGAATACAATTTGGATCATGTGAAGTCCTCTAGACATGTCAAAGAATTTCACATGGAGTCTTTCTGTGAAGCCTCTCATGTCTCGTGAAACCCTACGGGCTCACTATTCAATCTATTCAATTTCCTTCAACTGTGTTTCCCTACTCATATGGTACCAAAAACATAGGACATCTATATCTCGTGGTAGCACCATGTCATGTCCACTAGATATCAAGATTCCCTCCAGGCATGCCGACCAGGTTTTGTGATTCCCGTAAGATATTTCAACAGGACATGCGACACCCACCGAGATATGTGGCATTGAATCACGTGTTTACCTTAATATGTGTCATCTAACACATGAAATGTCATCTATGTAGGTTGTTAGATCATTTGAAACCCTCTCAACAAGTCACCCAAGTAAGTGATGGCTTCGACGATCAACAAACCAACTCATGTGATATCCTGTAGACAATCCATCCATGATCATGGGATAACCTTCATCCATGCCATATAAATTATGAAAATTCCATACGAAATGTCAATTAGATTATAAAATTATCATTTGAAATATTATCTAAATATTCTCATTCATGTCAAGAAAGCACACAAAGCATGATGAATAGAAAATCAACAAGCATTGAGAAGGTTATTTTTCTATGTTTTAAAGGGAATTCATTAATTGGATGACCTTACCCATCCTCGAAGCATAATCCCCTAGAGATAAGGTAAACATCTATTTGTAATATCCAATAAATTGAATAATATGATATTCCCCAATTATATGGTAATCATAATTGTGTAATCAGTGGTCAAGGACACTATGATTACTATGATTAATGCAATGACATGGATACGTAGGACACCTCCATGGTATTTGAGATCCATATTAATCTTCCACATATATTCCTAACAAAGATGTCCCACAAATACCGGTATTGATGTTGATTATTTTCTATCCCTTGTTTCCCATGATGAACGAGGCAGAAATGGTGTTTGGGAGTTAAAATAATCATATAATTTTAACCATAAACTCCTTTAAAGATCAGGGAAACATTAGTTTCTATTCCCCGATCAATTGAACTTTGAAAACTCTAATTCATCCAAAAATAGAGTGTTTGGACACCTCTCTATGACTTGAGATCCATACTAAACATATCAAGGGTTTCCCTAAAACACAAGCCCTATATCTGTATGATGTGGGAATGATTACTTTTTATCCCATGTCTCTCACATCGATCATAAATCACATGGTCCTAGGATTTTGCAATACTCATATCATTCGTATCACAAATAGGATCCGACATTAATGTGTGTATTCTCTTATCTCTAACACTTCCACCATCCAAAGCCAACCAATTCCATGGGATAATCATTCTACCTCATCATTCAGTGGACTGGGAAACCAAATGTGCAATGAAAACCATAATTCTCAACATAATTGTGATATTTAGGACATTTACTCGAGATTTGAACATGAATATCTAGTGCCTCAGAGTACTCATATATGTTCTTTCCTTATGTTGTTAAACATCATGTGTATAACAAACTAGGTCTGTTTTTATTCCTATGAAAATCATGATTCTTATGAAACCTCATTATGGCTCAATCGCATCCTCAAAATATTAACTACCTACCAACATGGAATAAAATTATAAATATCCTAATAACTTTTCTTCAGCACATAATAAACATTTCAGTGCTATGACATGGGTGAAGAACATTGCTCACACACATATGGATTCACAGATGATATTCTCATTATATATTGATGGAGATACATATCTCATTATCATTTTTTCTTTTTAATTATTCTCGTATAGGGATTAGGAATAGATTCAAAAACATATCTTAACATTATAAGAGATTCATGTAGAAGGAAAAAATTCCTCCCAATAGGTTTTTTTAGCATGACCTCTCATCCTCTCGACCATAGTGAGTCCTTAGGCATTGTTGGGTCTAAAACCCCAATTGGACACCTACCATTGGAAAACATGTTTATACCCAATTATGGAAGAGGAAACCATTTTTAGTTTCGAATATGAATGAAAATGGTGGACTGACTTAAATGATTCTGCATTAAATTAACACCCCACAATCAGCTGATGGGTCAAGCCAAATTCACTTGGCGGTCATCCCTCTTTCTGTTTAAAAAAATTGGGAACCGGAAAATAATATCTCTAACAAAAAAACAATAGGGTTATCATCTATCAAGAAATGTTTTTACAATATACTAAATCAAAAATGTAATGTCTAATTTTGGACTCTGAAGTAACGTAATGATTGGTTATTCATATGGAAGTCCACTTTGATTTTGCATATCCTGAAAAAACAAATCTGATAATCTTGAAATAAATCTTTCATATGATCTAATATGAATGAGTTTTCCATAGATAAGTCTATCCTTGCACTGAAAAGTCCACAAGAGATGAATGGATGAATTGGGAATAAAAGAGAAATAGTGTTAGTCATGAATATATGATTCTGAATATTATGAAAATGATATCAAAAAATTCGGTGACATTGTCCCATGGTGTTTGCATGAATATGGATATCATTCTCATCAATAGTATTCTAATACAAAATAATGAGTTCTTTATTTAGTGATCGCTCAGGTAAATCTCTTACAGATGAAACCCTCAGGGGCTGGAAAAATACATCATCTTATTTCCATCTCCATTGTAAAGTGGTGAACATGATGATCTAGGAGAACCACTAATGTTGTATAATCATTACACTAGAAGTTGAAAATGTTGTTATATAAGTATGTAACCTAAAAATTCATTATCTCCAAATGAAAGCTAAAACAAAGCTATTGTCCCTAATCACAACATCTAACTGCTTCAAGAGCATATCCCTAGACTACAACAATTTCCACCTACACTCATTGATGAAGGTAGTCTAGGGAGTCAAATACTGCTCCCTCCTGATTCAGGTGTCATGGGGGAGGGAACCTATCAACAGTTGTTACTAGAACAATCCCATCGGTGCCCAATAGTAACCTTCAAAAGGTACCACCTTACACGCTTCCACCTCTGAATTCCACAAATGGGAAGTAATGAAGACACAACATGAAGTAGGACTATAGATATCCACGAGTGGGATTATATCACCATCCTCATTGATATAGACTTCATTCATATTCCGATAGTAACCAGAATGTAGGTTGATTTTTTTACTCACATAGAACAAGTCTGTGGGAATATCATCACCGTAGGCCTGGAAGAGGTGGATATCCCTACCCCTATCCATGAAGCCCATATAAATACTCTAGTGGAAGAAAGAGGACATATGTGGGTACATATTCACGCTTGAATCAAGGACATCAACCATTATATTGTTGAGATAGATAATGTGTACATTCATATCATTATACAAGATTTATTGAAATGTCATTATATTTTCACAATAGACGAAGAACTCCATTGGTATATTTTAGTCTTATTTTAGTTGTAGGTACAATTGCATACTCTTATCATTATATCATGGGAAACATAACACTTTTATTATTATGAAAAAGTTGCTACCTCAGAGAAAGTGCACACTCTTCCTACCGTCCTGGATGATTATCATCATATTATGTTAAAGGATATGTTATAGTACCATAATCATAAAACTAATCTAATTGTGGCTCACCGTTTGAGAGTGGCACAGTCCTCTGGAAAGCAGAACATGCCTTTCCAAAAAATTCAACTATATATTTCAAAGGCCCATGATCGGGCTCATATCCTTATTCTGGTCCGGTATAACTAAGTGATAGGGGCACATGACCTATGGTAGACTCATATTCTGATCAAATAAGTACATTTGGAAAACTCTAATGGCCCAAGATCAGGCAGTTACCATTTTTTATTCATGGATATCCATGTTTGAATGGACCAATCCCCAGGACACGCTCAAATTCATGTTAGTGAATCATCCAGGCATAGTCCATCATACCATAGAAGTCAGGATCAAATTAATACTTTATCTGATGATTGACTATAACAGTATCATTCTAAGGAAATACAATATAATTCTCAAATAAATTCTCTAAATCAAGAAGTTCTTCAGAATATTATGGTGTGGAATCCATATTTGGACTGGGATAATATTCTTATTCAAACTAGGTATCACTGGGTGATGGTTGAAAATTCCTTGGTGTAGGATCCTATCCCAACTAGGAAATACAAACGACTAATCATACAAGATCTAGATCAGGCTCATATTCTCATCCTAAATGAGGATCACAAATAGATAATGAAACATGCCCCAAGAAAGGATTATAAACTTGTCATAATGAGACAATGCAATTTCATATTACAGAATCTTCTTAGTATAATGTGTATATTCTCATAGCATAAGACAGTTATTGGAATGTTCTAGAAACATTCCTACAGAAGACTGATATGCTTGAAAAATTCCAAATGGATGTTTGGAATATTCCATCCATGACAAATATTGGGATCCATATTCCCAATTAGTTCAATGATTGTGTCCTTGAGGTTTTAAAAGACACATTGAAACACCAATAGATTCCACTAACTATTCCATCGAAGTAGAATGCAATCATTTCTCGGATATTCCATTTTATTGTTGTGTGGAGATGGATCATAGGGACCTTACTCATAACATCGTCCATAGTCAACCTCCCCATGGTGGTACCTCTCGTAGACAAAGAGATCCCTCGTTTACCAGACGCCTCCATATAGAAAGGTGATAAAAATATGGACACCTTTATATAAATAGGCGCTCAAAACATTGGGATCCACTTCTTAAGGTTTTCCATTTATATATAGTAGTACTCTCCTCTTGACATTAGGAGACTCTCAAAAGAATATTCTATGGTATGGCTGGATTTAATTGAGTAAGTCTGATGAAGAGGATACTGACATCAATATATGGAGAGTTCGATTGAAAGAACCTACCTATCCTATTCTCACCCCTCACCACATCTATCTATGAGATACCAAGGGAGCTAAAAAAGGAGTGCATGTCATGTGCCATAATATGCGGGATACTTATTAGTGACTAATGACTAGAAACCTCCCTTATCTAGGATATTATATTCACCATAAAACCATAATGATACTCTCTTGTTAGCTCAAACTGGATGTTATTTTCCTAGACCCTTATCTGAAAATAGAAAATCACAGTGAAAACTTACAAGACTCTTTCCACCATTACATAAAACCATTTTGTAGTTTATTTATAAACCCAAATCATGCATTTATATTCATTGATATGGATAGTATGGAGCATTACACTTCTTCATACCCCTTGAATAGAATAAAGCATCAAATATTGAACCCTGCAATGTTATATACTCCAATGAAATCAGGGGACCATGTAGTGCTTGGTCCAGTTGGTCACTGTAATGAAATGTCATTGCCTCAATGATTGTTAGACATAATGAATGAAGGTATAGGATAATCAATAAGTCATTGATTTGGGACCCTTAATAAAATTAGAATACATTTTGAACATGGAGACTCAAGTTGTGATCATCTATAAAACATCCCATAAATAATGGATCACATCAGGAGCTGCCGTCACTCCCAACTCCTAAATGAGAATGGATGGACCACATAAAATAGGCTATAGTGGTATCTATCATAGCACCCTCATTTTTTTCATTAAATAAAATTATATTAAAATACAAATATATTTTGGAATTTTTATTTAATTAAAAGTCTATCCATCTTATTTAAAATAACATAATTAATTCTATTTGAGTCATAAATATTTATAACTTTGATATTAGTTGATTTAAATGCTTTAAAAACATTTTTAAAAATATTGATGTTCATTGTGTTTTATGAATTTATATTAAAAAATCCACCAATTCTAGAAAGATGATATTGAAATATGAATTCCATATTTGGACTAAAGAAGTTCAAATTTTTCAAATATTCCTGTACTATTTTAAGGTAATTTGAATAGTAATAGTGGAAATATTTATCACCTTAGTAAAAGGAAAATCAGTTTATTAAGGTTATAAATAATGTGTTAAAGACTAAAAATAACCCTAAAAATTTCCTTTAATATATTTTATGAGTTTTTAAACCAAAAGAATCCATTATTATGTTATATGGAAATATTTTGTAATTTTTCATTCAAGATGAAAAATAATATTTTATTTACATATATATTCAAGAATTTTACTCTCTTGCTTTTAATATCTATAAAATTTTATAATAAGGATAAAATAAAATTATTTTAAATTATAATTAGTTATTTTAAATATATATAATTTTAGTATCATGGAAATTTATTTTAAATATATTGTGATTAAAATAATTATCATCAATGCTTCAGCAACACTGACAAAATTCTTCAGAAAATCTTAAAAAATCAATTAAATTTTATTAGAATACTAAAACATATTTTTGATTTATATAGAGTCTCCCATGAATTTTTAAGATACATATAACATATTATTGTTTTTTTGAATTTTTATATTCTAATTCCAGTGATTTCATGTTATATTTGAAAACTATTTATTTGAATAGTTCTTTAAATGACCTTAATATTATTTTTTAAATATATTTTATTAAATTAGTTAAAAAACTAAAAATATTAAAATAAAAAAAAATAGGATGAATAATATTCTAAAATTTAATCCATTTTCAATTTATGACTCAATTTTCACATTATATATAAAATTATGACCATTTAATATTGAAAAAAAAACATTACCGTGATTAATTTTATAATTGGTTAACAAAACGGTTCAACCAAAATATAAGGATTAATATAGTATGTCCCCCTATATTGATTTTGTTGAATTATTAAATTTAGACCCTATCCTCAATATACATTAATACATGTCAATTTCGAACAATTTTACATGAGATGGACACATATTATATTATAATATATCATTTATTTTCCGAATTGAGTTTAATGATATTTTATAATAAATAATATTTTATTCTAGGATTTAAAACTCATAAAAATATAATATTAATTTACATTAATGTGATATAGATTAAATAACTAATCATGGTGAATTTAAGGAGTTTTTTATTTTATGCTAATATTATTGACCCATAAAATTAATAAATAATTAATTTTGTAGTAATTATCAAAAGGGTAAACTCGAAGTTTAAACTATATTATATGGGTGAAAACATAACAAAACAGTATCAATTATTTGTTGGATTGGATTATTTACATTAATTTACATCTTATATTAAAATTATATCCATAGATATCAATTTTTTCATGAAAAATAATTTATATTAATTTATTACTTTCTTAAATTCCCAGGACGCCTTGACGCACACTTATGATGGACATCCATTATATATTGTTGTTAAAAAAATTGAAAAAAATAGCTCCAAAAATCCATATACAATTCCATTTTCACAATCCATTAGAATAAATCAGAGGTTTTGGTATTTTTAAAAGACCCTTTAGACGGTCTTTACGAGGGGATCTAGAGGGATTCTACTACAGTAGAGATAATCATTTTAACATAATTACTATAAATATTTTTTACCCACACTAAAATATACAGTATTGTTTCATAAATATTTTTATACATTATTATTATTGTGATATAACCATTTTCAATATCTTTTGAATCATATTAAAACTGAAAGTATCACTCATGCGTACGGGCAGCTTATTGTCTATATGTAGAAGTGCTTTTTTTCTTCACTACATTTTTTGAAAGGTTGAAAACACAGAACTAATGAATATATATGGTATGTATGATATAATTATCCCTCTATATATATAATTAATTTCTACCTTATTAATTTCAAATTTGTTTGGAAAATAATATCATCGCCTGAGTGTTTGTGTGGGCCACCACTACCCCTATTCTATATGATATGTTATTCATTTATGAATTAAATTGGTGGTAATAAGTATAAATTTAATTAATACATATGATATATATATATATATTATAATAATTTTTATTTATATTAGATTTATTATTTTCTTTTCTTTTTCCTATCTATCGAGATGTTAATGTACTGTTGTTGCATGTGTACAACCTACCATCTCTATAAATAGTATAATCCATTTTTTCTCTCTCTATAATTTATATAGGATTGTGAATATATATTTATTAATTATATATATTATTTTTATCATGAATAAAATTTTGGATACAATTAAAGAATGACGACGATATATGTAATAATACTTCTAAATGAAAATATACAATAAAATGAAAGAAATTAGCACATGAAAAAACAGTGATAATAATGTAATATTGCTAACAAGAGGGTATTATGATTTTATAAATGGGCCATATATTATATTATAGATATGTATATAGCTTTGTTGTGTATTCATAAAAAATATAAATTGATTATATAGAAGGTTAAAATTACTTACAATGAAATTTGAACTTGAGGTAAGGGGATTTTAAAACAATTTCCATTCATTGGGTTATACAACAACTTCACTGAATATGATATGCCATGATTATGTGTAAAATGAACTATTATTGTATTTTATTTCATTTCAACGTTTTTTTAAATTTTTCACCCATATTCAATTTGGGGAATAATCCTATGATTTGGACATTGATTCGTGTAGTCTCCCAACTATTTGCAGATGAATCATTGTACATTTGAATCATTTTTGCTACACATAAAATCAAGAACGTGGTGTCTATTTTCTCCAAACGTATAACATACTCCAATTCCCTTCATGTTTTTACCAAAGCGATTCCTTCTATAGTTATCATATATGGGAAACTCATTATTTACCTTCTTCCCTTTATCCATATTTATTCCCATCCTCTT
Source organism: Viscum album (assembly GCA_963277665.1). Lineage (NCBI taxonomy): Eukaryota > Viridiplantae > Streptophyta > Magnoliopsida > Santalales > Viscaceae > Viscum > Viscum album. The sequence goes on along the minus strand of OY728133.1, from coordinate 1,635,055,333 downwards.
CTTTTTCACGCATCCCTTTAAATCCATAGGACTCAAATAAATATTTAATTATTTTATTATCACATGATACTATTTCTTCATACGATTCAGATACGTGAGAGAATATTTTACATCTAAATGTTGTCATAATACCATGAAATATATGATCCTTCTTACTCTTTGGATCACGTGTATTACTGGAGTTTTCATTCCTTCTACAGGGCACCATTTCTAAATGATGACATACACTAGGATAAATCATATCATAATGTATAATCTAAAAACTATAAAAAAAATCATAATTATTTGAATATTTACACACATATAGTCCCATAATCATAAAATTGGTTTCTTTTCTGACATATTTACTCATAAATCACTCATAATGGTCTGTAAAGAAAATTTGAATTATTCTAATCATATCTCCAGGAGTGTAAAAAAATGTGCATATTAGAAAATGTTGTCGTGTACTAGGATTCCCCGGGTCAATCCCGAAACACCTTTTTTGATTTTTTACACCTAGGTTCATATGATCCTGAACCACTTCCACTTGTAGTCTCTAGAAGAGGACATATTACTTAGGAAACCCACATAATATCTACATTACAAAAAAATTGATGTTCTTCTAAACTAATTTTAAAAGACTATATGTGGTTAATGTTGACTAATCAGAGTTTATCTAAATATATTTCCATTGTTGTTTTAAAAGTTCCTCTGATGCAAACCTTAACATGCTGATCCCAGAATCCCACATATGGTGAACAATTTTAATACATTGGGATGATTTCAATGAATAATGTCATGAACGACTTCTCATTTTAGCAGTCATGGAAAATACAACACATACATTTAAATTATAATAAAATTCCTAACATCAAACACATCATAATTAATCCATTGATAATTTTCTTATTTCATTAACATAAAAATTCATATAAATCAAAATATACTTCTCTGTATCCTATGAAAATATAATATAAGAAATGGGTTAGCTGAGATGCTCATTAAGGATTAACAATATAGTGGATGCTATAATTAATAATAATATACTTTTATGGAAAGGTATAAAATTGAAACACAAGCTATTCAAACATAAAGTTCATAATAATATTGAAAAGATAATAAAAACAATTCCATTAAATTATTCAAATGGATATTCTACTAGTAGAATAATCACATGTATCATTAATAACTATTCTCGTAATGATGGAATGCATAATGTTATACATCTTAACCAAAAAGTCAAGGACTCATGCCAAGAACCTAAATATAATTTAATTCAAGAAATTGTGCCAAGTCAGAAGTTTGTATTATGAGACCTACCTAGGAATTGAGGGGATATAGCGGGCCCCACCCATCACTTACTAAGTAAAATTTATTCCTCGTATGAAAATGTTGAAACATAACATAATCATTTGTATTAAAACTAGCATACGAAATGTCAATACTTTAAACATAAACATTTAATGGTATAAAAATAGCACATCAAAATTCAAACAAATGATAACTCATTCAATACAATATTGATTATTTAATTATAATAAATCAACCTTAATAAGTAATAATATCTAGTAAGGATGTTGACAATGTTGAAAATGATCAGTAAAACACTTTGACAGAAATATCAATTTTTGTTAATTCATTTAAAAGGTGGACATTTATAAATGATGTAATTTAAAAATTATTTTTCAATCAAATATTCCCATAACACATTGATTATTTTGAAAGGAATTTTCCATTTAAATAAACCATGCCTATACAAATAAATCCTTAAAATAATTTTGAAAACAATTATATTAATTAAAAATATTTAGAAGAATGGATCATTAAAACAAATAAAATAATTATATTGCTAAATATTCCCTTCTACAAAACCATAAAATATTACTTTTGAAACATTATTATGAAACATTGAAATTTATGATAAATATGACCTAGTAAATAATTACACATAAACAATCTTGGATAATAATGTCATTGAAGAATTAACCCATACCGTGTACATTCTTCTGGTTGAGGGTACGATTAAACTCATGTATAATTAACATAGTATGTTATTAACTTATGAAAAAAAAATATTCATATTTATGATATCATACTTTATTCATTTACGTATTTATAATACCTATTTGATAATAATTTATATGTTAAAATATAATTTCGGGAAATAATCGCTTTCTTTATCGTGTGTGTTTTAACTTGTTATTATTGATCATATTAAATATATAATTATTTAATTTCTTCTAGAATATAATAATTTATTTGTGTATCCTATATATTTAAAAAATAAATATGTATAATAGATTGATATATGAAATGGAAGACACCATTTAAAAAGATGTTTGGTCATACGTATGCATAAACACCATTACCGTTTTCATATCGTAGTTAAACTGATGTAAGTGAATGAGATATATTTAAATACATAAATATATATATATATATAGTATAATTATTATGTCATATATTACATACTCATAATTAATATATATTTTAATAATCATCGTTAATTGGTGAATGTGGAAATTTATCTCATCGGGTCGTGGCGATGGTAAGACGTACGTACGCATGAGTGATGATATCATTATATTGATGGTAAAATAATATTTAATTGGATGGAATATTATATATAAAAAATCATTAATATGTTATATTTATTATTTACATAAATTATACTTATTATTATACACATCCAAATAATGAATATTTGAATAAAAAACTACACCACGACTTGGCAATGGTATATCATACGTACACACGTATGGTGACATTATCATTCATGGGGTGGATAAAAAAATGAATATGGTTGTACCTTTTTCATAATGACATCAAATTTTGTATAAGGTACTGTAGTAATTTCTTTGGTATGGAATCAACAAGGAAATAGTAAGTGTAAGAAGAAAAGAACTCTGAAAGAGGTGATGAAATAATTACATCTTCTTCCGGTTCTGCCTTTCGATTTGAACAAATGGGATCCTTAGGTTGGATTTATGATCAAATAATGGCCTATAGGTTTAATTAAGGGTATTTTGGAAGATATTAGAGCAATTTTTGCACGATAAAAATTCCATTGGAGGTGTGAATTAAAGAGAATGTGATGTACCCTTTTATAAGAGAGGTGAGAGACTCTTTAGGAAATGCTTGAAATTTTATTTTATTATAAACTATGTTTCCATTTCTAATACCTAAAAATAGATTAATTTTGAGTTTAATGTGGGTAGGGGTCTAAAAATTTTCTCATTTAATAGGTTTTAGACAATTTTATGCCACCATATTAATCTTATCATTTAGATTTAACACTTATTTAAAAAGTTTAACTTTTACCATGTCTTCTTGTATTTTTATATTACATGGTTAATATACTCACTATAAAATTAAAATGGAACCTCAAGTGGTTCAGTAATGAAAAACATAACATTGTATAAGTTCTTTGGTCGATTCTTATATTTTTATGAATGTTTTATCATTTAATAATATAGTATTTGTTTTTTAAACTCATTTATGATAATTTTAACAATATCTAGTATTTGTTTTTTTGTAAAAGTCATAACAACTTGATTAAATCAAAAACAATACATTAATTCATCCATAACATTTAATATTCACCAAAATATTGTGTATGGCATAAAATGTTTCATTTTACTTTTATTGTAATATTTATAACATTAATTTTATAATGATTCCATAATAAGGTAATTATTGCATCATCATTGTGTCATAAATAAATTTAATTATTTAATGTCTAAAAATAAAAAATAATATACCATGATGTAGGAAATATTTTTATCATTTGAAAGAATATATATTGTTGATTTTATCTCTTGTGTATCCCAATATTAAAAATGGTTCACTTATTAAACATTGAATTTAACACTTTTAACTCTTCATTAAATAAAATATTATAAATCACTTAATCTAACCCAAATGGATGAAAAGTATCTAATATTTTTTATTAGGTCAACATTGGTCAAAATACACTGATCCAATAAAATTAGGACATGTGTTTGGGTAATTTTAATATTATTTTTATCTTTAATTAACTTATTTACCTATTTCCATGGTAAATAAAAATCAATATTTACTATTCACTAGAAATTATTTTCTTCTTTTTGAACCACATTATACTTACCTATTTCAACCGTGTCTCTCGGATTTTAGAAATTTAATTCACTGAAGTAGTAAAATTACATTTTATGCAAATTTGAAAATGTGCCTTGAATGTGGGTAAATGTGCCAAGATGTTGTGTAAAAAGACATTAAAAAGGTTCAATAAAATTTTATATATATAATGTTATTATGAAATGACTCCAATTAATTATATGGAACTTATATAATTATTATGTATCTATTTTGAATAAAATATAACCTTTTAATTAAAAATAACTACTTATATGAAAAGGTCGGTGTTTATGTACTATGAAGTATATTTTACTATTCATCAAAAATGAATGTTTTCAGAAAAATACAAAAAATTCACCCTAATATGATTTTGATATTCTAAATTCAAAAATGAATTCTATTTTATGAAATTAACTTTTTAGGAGTGTATAAAATTATATTTATGATTGATCAAAAAAGGACATGAAAATTAGTTCTTTTTTGAAAATATATTTTATAAATATATAAATATTTTAACAAAAATTATACATTTAATAATTAATATATTTTATTTATGTGAAAAAATTATAAATAACATATAAAATGTATATGTTACTATTCATATTAAAATAATTAATTGAAAAATAAATATATCCTTCATGATATTATAATACTAATGTGTTGTTTTGTATAAAATCAATCTTGTGTATAACACAGGCCAAGTCGTTGTTGCGTACAATATATGAAATTAAATTACATTAAAGTGAAAACGTACTATGACATAATTGGGTGCTAAATTCTTCACGCCTTATATAAATTTTCTCCTCACCATTTTAAATTGTTCTTCAAAATTATAAGGTTGAAAATAAAAAATACCTTCATGGACAACCCACATCCGAAATAGGGATAATAAAATTTATTCTTAATAAAAGTGAAAATGAAATGAAAAAGTCAACACCAAATTATGACATTGAATAGTATTACATTTTGGGAAATTAGGGAAGCATAATTATAGGAAAAACATAAATATTTATATGGAGTGATTGAGGTCATCAATCACAAACATGTGAACAATAAATGTAATATTGAGGTAATCAAAGCCATCAATATAAGCTGATTTAATGTACCATCAGTTCAACAAAACATTAGGTATTAAGAAAACACATTTTTTAGATTTTTTTTGAAGAGGAGGGATTAATTTAGTATCAACATATGAACTCAAGAAAACATACAGAATTTCATTACCTATTGTAATCATAATCTCATCATTTGGTTGTGCTTTGATCTATTTGACATCAAACATTACACTATAAAATAAATGTTCAAAAAAATATTTTTTTTACATTTAAAGAGAATTCGATAAAACAGAAGGTCCACATGTTTTCCCTTAATTCTCTAAATGTTTACTATAGTCTAAATACATTATCCTCATAAGAAAATTAAGTGTTCAACGTACTCAATTCCAACCATTAGATTTATCAAAAATACTTGTCTCCAAAAACAAAGTGAAAAAATTTATCTGGAAGGTTAATGTAAAATAATGATGATCAACAAGTTAAAACCCTCATCATGTATTTTATTAAAGCCTATAAACAACCTGAATTACCATAAAACCTTGTTTGAATATATATGTACATCATTGTTCCTTCGGTAAAACATAGAATACTAGATATACTTTCTAAATTTATAAATGTTGTAAAATATTACAATGATGGAATATCTAAATCATTAATCAGATTCAAGGTAGTCAATCTTATACAATATGATTTATCGAAATAAATCATTACTTATCCCAAAATCACTACCTCAATATCAGAACCATATTAAGGTTTATCTATCATTTAACAATGTATTTTCTAAAATGATTAACTTTCTATTCATTCACTTTTCATAGAACAATATAATATCAAATCCTCAATAAAATAGTACTTCTGTAGAATCCTTATTTATTTGGAATATTCATATAACTAGTACATCATTGATAAAACACTCAAATAACATAACTCATTAATTACAACATAAAAAACAACTCATTTCTCCTCATATGTAGTACTACTATAACATGATTATTTTACAATAGCTTCATTTGGGGAAAACCCGGATTATTTGGCCATTGATTCACGAGGTGTCAGAACTCCTTTCAGATTAATCATTGTAAATTTGAATCATTTTTCATACCCTTGAAGTCACAAATGTGGTTTCCTTTTTCTCCACACCTGTAACATACTCTCATTCCCTTCATACATTTACCAAGGTGACTCCATCTACTGTAATCACATGTAAAAAATTCAATTTTCCCTTCATGCCTTTATCCATCGTTTTTTACATCCATTTCTTTTATTTCATCCCTTTAAATTCATATGACTCAAAGAATTCATTACATATCTTCTTAACAAATGATAATAATTTTTAGTATGATTTGGAAACATGAGAGACTATTACCTTAAAAATATTGGCTTAAGACCATGAAATATATGATCCTTCTTACTATTTGGATCATGTGTATTGATGTAGTTCGCATTCCTTCTATTGGGCTCCATTTCAAAATGACAAAAAACACTATTTTTGATCATATCATAATGTATAATCCAAAAAATATTAAAATTATCATAATTAATTCAATATTTACACATATGTAGTCTCATAATAATAATATTTGTTTCCTTGTTGACATATTTACTCATAAATCCTTCATAATGGTTTGTAATGAATATGTAAATTAACCTAAGAATATCCCACCGAAGTGTCAAACCACGTGCATAGTAAGGCCCATTATCATGTACCAGGATACCATAGGTCAAGCCCGAAACTCTTTATCGATGTTTTCACTCCTAGGTACATATGTGCTAGAACCAGTTCCACTTGTAGTATCCAGATAGGGATATATAGATTGTAAAACCCACTAAATATCTACTCTCCAAAAAATATTGGATGTTCTTCAATACTAATCGATAAATTCTATCTTAGGGTAATGTTTACTAATAATAGTTTATCTAAATCTATTTCCATGGTTATTGCACATCATCCTATGAAACCAACTGTAATTCCCAAACCCCAGATTTGTGGAGCCAGTACATTATTTTAGTACATTGTAATGATTATAATGAATCATGCCCTGATGGACCGATTAGTTTAGCAGTCTTGGATAATTTATTTCATACATGACATTTAAATTAAATTTTATAACATAAAAGTAGAATAAATAAACATTTGATAACACATTTATTCCATTAGAATAAACCATCATATAAACCAAAATATAATTCTTGGTATCCTGGGAAATAAAAAATAAGAAAGGGGTGTGATCAGATGCTCATTAAATATAAAAATTAGAGTGGAATATATCATAAATAATCATAAAATTTTATTGAATGTTATAAAATTAAATAACAAGCCCTCTAAACATAAAAAACAGAATAATATGGAAAACGTAAAAAAAATATAATTTCATTTAATAATTCACATGGATATTCTACTAGTATAATAATCACATGTAACATTAATAACTAATCTCATAAAGATGGAATGCGTAATTCTGGACATTTTACCCACAACATCAAGGCCTCTCTCAAGACCCTAAATATAAATTTATCAAGTACTTTTTCTAAGACACTATTTTGTCTCATGATACCTACTGATGCATCGTGGGGCTATAGTGGGCCTCACCCATCACTTACTATGGATAATGTATTCCAAGTATAAAAATTATGAAACATAACATAAACATTCGTATTAAAATTTGCATATGAAATGTAAATACATGAATGATAAAGCATGAATGCAATAAAAATAACACATACATAGTCAAACATATCATAACATATTCAATATGATATTGAATATTGTATTATAATAAATCAATATTTCTCAAGAATAATATAAAGTAATAATGTTGGCATAGTTGAAAATGATCATTAAAAATCATTTAGGGAAATATCCAGTTTGTGAAATCATTTAATAGACTAAAATTTATAATGAAAGTCATTTAAAAATGATTTTTGAATCAGTGTTTCCCATACCACGTTGAAAATATTGAAAGGAATTAACATTATGAAACAATCATGTCCATATAAATAAATCCTTAATATCATTTTGAAAAAAGGGTCAATATTTAAAATGATATAGAAGAATAAATCGTTAAAAAATTTAAATTGATGATATTTCTAAAGATTCACTTCCACAAAACCATTAAATATTCTTTTTCGAAAAAAAATTATGATTCATGTACATGAATTATAAATATTTCCTAGTAAATACATACACATAAACTATTTCGGATAATGATGATATTGAATAATTAACCCTTACATTGTACTTTTCATTGGTCGAGGGTATGTTTAGCCACTTGTATAATGACCTTAGATTGTTATTAAATTATATCAAAACCATATTCATTTATATGATATCATACATGACTAATTTATGGCTTTATACTACCCATTTAATATTAATTTCCATGTTAAAATAACTTTTTTTTAACAATCACTTTTTTATCATACGTGTTTTAACGTGTTATTCTTGTTCAAATCACATAAATAATGATTTAATTGCTTCCAGAAAATAAAAAAAACTAATTATTAATCATTTATATTCAGAATATAAACATTTATAATGGATAGATATATGATATATAAAACACCGTTTATAGATATGGTAGGTCGTACGTACAGAAAAACTTCACTACCATTTTAATATCGTATGGAATGGATGTAAGGGAAGGAGATATATGGAAATACATATATATAAATATAAATATATCCAGTATCATTATTATGTCATTTATTAAATAGTTATTAATAATAAATATTTTTATAATCATTGATGAATGGTAAACCTGGAAATGAATCACGTTTTGGAGACTGTAAGACATACGTACGCACGAGTGATGATATAATTTCATTAATGATGAAATTATATATAATATGATGTTATATTATACATAAATAATAATTAATTTTATATTTATTTTTAATTATATTATACTATTCCAAATAATGAATTGTTGAATAACAAACTACTCACCGATGTGGAAACATTAAACCATATGTACGCACGTATGGTGACTTTTTCATTCATAGGATGGATAGGGTAATGAATATTTTTTTACCATATTTACGATAAAATATCAGTAGGTATAAGTTACGGGATTTATTATTTTGGTTTGTAAACAACAAAGACACTAGATGTAGAAGAAAAAAAGAACATTGAATTAGGTGATGAAATAATGACCTCTTCTACAGGTTCTTCCATTTGAATTGAAAAAAATGGATCCTTAGATTGGCTTTATGATCAAATTAATGCCTCTAGGTTGAGCTGAAAGTTGTTGTAAATATATTTGAGTATGTTTTGGCTGATACAAAATGGTTTGGATGTGTGAATTTAATAGAAGGTAAGTACTCTTTTAATAGAGAGGTGGGGGCACTTTGGGAAATTCTTGAAATATTAATTTGTTATAAAATAATGTTCGATTTATAATACCTCTTAATGGATTTAATTCTAGAGAAAGGTGTTTATGGGTCTGATTAATCTCAACCAATAGTTTTTATACAAGTTTTGTCCACCATATTAAGCTTATCTTTTAGATTAACACTTAGTTAAATAGTTTATCTTTTACCATGTCATCTTGTAATTTTTATTAAACGGTTAATATAGTTACTATAAAATTCCAAGAGAACATAAACTGGTTAATTAATGACATATATAATATTATATAATTCATTTTCTCTAATATTATATTTTTAGGAAATTTAATTCATTTAATAATATAGTCTTTGATTTAAAAACTCATTAATGTCAATTTTAACACTATAAATTATTTTGTTTTTGTGAAAGACATAACTACTTCATCACATCAATAAATTACAATGAATCATCCCTAATATGTCATGTTCACATATAATATTCTTTTATGGAATTAAAAAATTCAATTTATATTTATTTTAATATTTATAACATCAACTATTTTAATCATTTATTAATAAGGTAATTATTGCACCATCATTATGTCATAAAGGAATTTAATTATTTAATGTATTAAATTTATTAATAAAGTACCATGTGATTTAAAAAATTTTATATTTATAATGAATATATATTGTATAATGTATCTTTTGTGTAAACCTATGTTAAAAATCGATTACATATTAAACATTAAATTTTAAACTTTTAACTCTTATGTAAGTAAAATATAATAAAATGACTAGTCATACCTGAATGGATTAAAAGGATCTTATTTTTTCCAAAGGATGATTTTGAGCGAAATAAAATTATAAAATAGAATTAGGAATGTTTTGGTGTAATTTTAATATTATTTTTAACAGTAATTACCTTATTTACTTTTTAAAGAGGTAAATATAATTTTAATGTTATTATTAACGAAAAATTATTTTTATCTAATTGAACCAAATTTTAAATACTAATATTAACTGTGTCGAATAGATTTTTGAAATTAAATTCACATAAGTGGTAAAATTATGTTTTATGGAATTTTAAAAATGTGCCTAAAAGGTAGGTAAATGTTTTTAAAAGGTGGGTTAAAAGACATTAAAAATGTTCAATAAAATTATATATATATAATATTATTATAAAATGACTCAAATAACAAACATTCTTTCAATATATGTATTATGTATCTATATTTACATTAATATAAAATGAAAATTAAAAAAAATATTTAATTAAAAAAATTGGATTTTATGTACTATGCGTTATTTTTCCTTATTCATAAAAAATTGAATGGTTTTTGGAAAATACCAAAAAATCACCCTATTCTAATTTTGATATTCTTAATTCAAAAATAAATTCCATTTTACCAAATTCATTTTTGATGAGTGTATAAAATTAAATTTAATATTTTTCACAAAATGAAATAAATAATAGTTCTTTTATGAAAATAGATTTTCTAAATATATCAATATTTTAACAAAACTTATACATTTCATTACGAATATATTTTATTTATGTAAAAACAATATATATAAAATTTAAAATTTTTATGTATCTATTCATATTAAAATATTTAATTGATAAATAAATATATTGTTTAAATAATTATAATACTAATGTGTTGTTTTGCAAAAACTCAATATTGCATATAACACAAGCCATGTAGTAGTCATATGAAATAAAAGCTATTAAATTAAATTATAAAGTTAAGAAACTATGAAATCTTGGGATGTTACAATGATCATAGGAAACTATATGGATGTCAAAAGCTACATCATTATTTACTATTTATACCAAAAGATTTGACTCTCAAATTGAACTTGAATTTTTTAAATTAAGTATTTTAACGTCGTTGAATAGAAATCACACATCATTTTCCCATTAATTAGGCTTATGTCCCTCATTGTGTTATTCCCCTAAATTAAAAATTGGACAATCTCTTACTTTGATAATTGAATCCTTCTTGATAAATATTATAACATTATTAAGGCCTCCCAATTGAATAAAACGAGGAATGATGTGTTAATGTCCATCTACATCCAATATATTTATGAATCCCAAGTCTATGTATCCAATTTTATAATTTTTAAGAGATAATTATCTTCATGCTTTCATTGTTTTCAAATCATAAGAAACCATCCTTATCACACATAATGTTATTAATCACATCATTGTTTCCTATCATATATAAAGTACATTTACTATAAAGTATCCATAATACAACTCAATCGATTAATTTCAATGAAATTAAATCTATTGTAACCTCTTCATGAATTTTCATCATAATCCATATTGGTGGCTCACCATCAGCGGTTGTAGATATACTTTTCCTCCCACAATATTCATTAGACAAATATCATCATTTTAAAATCTAAATTGATTTTATATTTTTAGCATTTTTGATTATGCCATTGAACATTTTACTTCACAATTTAAGTATTGTTTAGCATATTCCTAGGTATTATTGATGATAAATTCAAATCATTCTTCCCATATCCTTCATACTAGAAACTGTATTCATCAAAAACATATCAATTATGTTTTCTTATTTCTATATCTATTTATATTCTGATTTTAAGTATCTATTTAATAAAGAACACAAATGTTGAGTATTCCCTATGTTTTAAAAAAATAACACTTTATTTTTAGTTTATTATTTTTTTGTTTTCACAACAACTTTGTTAGAATCTTGGGTCTTCACCCATATCTATCTTCTTCAACATATTGATTTCGTAGTGATTTTTCCCAACCATGATTTATTTTTTGTTAATCCCCAAGGAAAAGTTTCGATTTTAATATATATATTTTTACTATAATAAATTTTCACATTGGTTTATTAGAGAAACATTTTTTTTTCTCTTTTTCCAAATCCAGTGATATCCCATTTATCAATGTTATCGTGATATTAATGGTTCTTCATAAATAATTTACATTTCATCACATATAATTTACTTCTCCTTTAAGATCGCCAAACATAATATCTTGATCCATCATTATATTTTTCAATCTATCAATGATACATGCTTTCACATTATAGATGAACATGATCAAAACCACCTTCACTAATTTTTTAATATTTTCTAAATTGAGATTATTTAATTAAAACATTAAAACATAGTTCCACTATTCACACTACAATAAATAGTATTTGTAATGATGAACCAATCAATTAAATTTTTTTATATCGTTCCTCCAGCAAATTTATATCTTTCTATCAATCCTCTAGCTACAAATTGAGTATTATCCATCCCCTAACATCACCATCCTCATCATCCCATTGATCTTATTTTTATATTGTAACAATTACATCAACATGAGCTTCATAATTGATGTATATTTATGACTTATTTATTTCAACCAAAATTACTTCCAATACAACATCTTCATATGAAGTAAATGTTTTATAATTTACAAAATATCGCATGGTTATTTTCATAACATTTTCATCAATAAAAGTTTATTTAATCGGTGGATCATCTTTTTTTTAATCTCGAATTTTTTTAGATAGTATTCATTGTGATCTTATAATTTTCCACATTAAAATGATAATAAATAAAATACCCTTCATAAAATTATATTTTCCATCATTTACGTTTCTGGAAAGGAATGTCAGCAGTTAATAATCCATGTTTTCTTTAATTAAAAGTTGAATATATATATATATATATATATATTATTTTGGATGGGTAAATAATATATGTGTTTATAATTTTGGTGTTTTATTATTATTAATTTTAGACAAAATTATATTTTAATTTTATAAATGGTGTAATTATTTTGGTATATTTATATAATAATTCTACTCAATACTATAATATGAAAAAAAATATATTTAAAAATATATTATTTGACCAAATATAGAGGATATAGAGAAAAAATTGACATAATTTCATTCAACGGTAGGTAAACCCATGTTATATTTGAAGTGTAAGGTGAAATTGTGGGGTGTCACTAAATAATGGAAGACATACAAAAACCAGAAAATAGGAATAGATTTGTGGTAGAAGATTTTGAAATATTAGAAGTAAAACCACATTAAAAATGTTGTTTGTGCAAAACATTTTTAAATGATATCATTCGGTTGTCATCATCCTAAGAATCATCCCATCATCAAAATGACGGTGGAGTATTAATAACAACACCGTTGACATTATATCCATTTTTTAAAAACCACAATTGGATATGGTTACAATTAGATGAATTACCATTATGATAACCTAAAATGATTTTTGATAAAATTTACATGGATTTGAAATTCATGGAATGAATCTTATAGAACATGTAATAAGGGAAAACTCAATAAGAAGTGAGGTTCTTAATCATAAAAATCCCAAAAAATAATAACGAAAAAATACAATGGTTTGGTGATGAAACAATCCAATATCATGTCTACTCCGGGGGAATCAAAGATCATTTCGATGTGAAAAATGTGTGAGTGTTCAATGTTGAACCAAATCCCCAAGAATCTTACTATGATGAAAAATCTAGTGCATCATTGTGAAAAATTGGTTCACACCATGGAGGTGCCACATTATATACATGTAATGATATGTTGTATACATTAAATAGGTTCCATTCAGGTGGGATAGATAGTTTTGTCATGATGTGATATCAACCTTCATGTTGTGGGAGTCTATGTCACATGGAAAGCTTCAATGATTACTGGTATGCCTCAAAGATGCATAAAGACTTTACAACAAGGCTTGTCAATGAATTTCATGATGTATATTTTAATTGTTATTTATATAAAATGTCTTCTGGACTAGCCTTTCTGATGATGACATAGAGATGAGACAATTCGAGAATAAGAGTAATTGGGATATGTCATGCAATTTCTAGGGACAGTTCTTCATGAGAAGAAGTGTTTTGAATTTTGGATGATTATTTTATGGAATGGTAGAATAGAATACGATGTCATGGTGACATGAATGTCTTAATGATGTGCACTATATGTCATCCAACTGAGAATTCCATGTGATATTTTGTAAAATTTATACTTTAAAACATGACATTAAATAAAATGGACAGATAAAGACCCTACTCTTGATCATGTGAAGAAAAGATAGACCATACTCTCATATCAACACATGACATGGCCTCCATCCTATGTATCTGGTTGATACAGTTTACAATAATTACAGTATGTGATGTCAAAGAGAATGAATGAATTCCATGACAATAACCAATTAAAAAAGGACATTCATATTTTCATATTAGACAATGCATATAGGTAGACATGTGATGCTTCAATGGTCGTCCATTGATGGGATCCGACTGTAACACATGCAGTTCCCAGTGATCAGTTTTGGTGGTCTCTATATTTTAAAAAATTTACCTCGAGTTAGACAAGTGTACAGTTTAAAATAAAGGTTTTTATTCTCGAAGAAGAGATTGTATTCAACATAATAGGAAAAAATGCAGTCATCATCAAAAACTGAGCATGGCTATCGGGGAAAAATCCATTGTGAGAATGTGATTCAAGAATATTCAGTGTGTGATGAAACTCCTAAGCTAACACACATAACTCGTTAATAATATTATGTTAGGATAAAGATACAACATGAGTTTATTTGATTTTGAAAATAAAAATTCACTTAACATAAAATGTACTAAGTGATTTTATTATTTGACGAGATTCCTTAATGTGGAATTATTTTCAGATCTGAGGCTTAGTTTTTGGGTGTGATGGATGATAGAGCATGTTCACAAAGAAAAAAACATTTCTCAGATGATCATGTGTTTGTTGATAATTTTTTTATAAATAAATGGATAACACACAAATGGGAAGGCCTCTTGCACTCTGTAATGGAGATTTGTTATTTTCCCAGCCACATAGCATAGCCTGCCCTCAAAGTGTTAGTTAAAGAATGTCATGCTAGGCACATTCTTTCATTCACAATAGGATTTAGGCCACTTTTTAACCTATCATGTGGATGGTTGTAAAATTTCATAACCAATAATGTGAATGGTAGGAAACCTATACCCTATCATGCAAATGATATTCTTTATACTTTTGTAATGGTAAAAAATCATGTCTCTCTATGGAAAACCCATCAAGGGAACACTAATACCTATTTATTGTCATAATCCATCCTCCTTCATATAGGATATTAAATTGACATATAACTTTTTATGTGAATAATTCTAGATGGAATCATGGATTTTGGATATGATAAAGTCTTAATGAATTTTTTTGATGCACTGTAATGGTCGATAATGAAATAACATTCAATTACTTGAATAACCATGCAGATCTGATGGAGGTCCACACCAAACACATAAAATATTCATGTGTTTATAAGAATTTCCACGCCACTCTTGATATATCAATGTGATTGAAATAGATATTTCACATACATGTGAGTAAAATTTTCACAAGGCTCGATCACTTTTCCTTCTTAAATAAATCTCATGAAAAATTTGATGTCGTGCGGCACTCTCATGTGAAATATTGATTGTGAAAGACGTTCAAGTGTACTTGGTTATGTTACAATCTTGGGACATCTTAATACACATTCCATGCTCCCATTAGAATGTTACATTGACATGATAACAACCTTAGTTAAGCTATGGAACCATACATCCATGAATATATGACACATCAAGGATAAAAAGAATAATTTCAAGGAATGTATATTCACTCAATCTCATGATCCATCCCTAATCGGGAAATAATCCAAAAACAAGAAGAACACTTATCCATTGTGTTGTTCGATCATCATCATGAGATTCATCATAAATCACATGATTCATTTGATAAAAATAGAGTCTATTTATTTAATAAAACTCACATGGTTTCTCAAGATCTCAAAATGACTTCTAAAATAAGGATAAAAAGTGAAAAATGTGACATCCTATCTTACTCCAAAAAGACACATGTTGTGCCCCTGGAAATTTTCAATATACCATGAATCACATTGGACCTATCTGCCTTATCTTGAGAAATATCACTATTTGTTCATCTTCACCACACCTCATGCATGTCCAGGTAATTTTTCATGCCCCCTTTGAATCCCTAGATACAAACGGGTTGAGTTTTCAATGAAATGATCATGAATATTCTTATAAGATTTATTGGTCACATGATGCTTCATAAGGATGCATAGAAATTGTATATTACATTAATCATAAAATATCACATGACTCCTGACCATTATAAAATAAACATATTAAATAAAAATAATAGAATACTGGTGGCTATCAAGGCCATAAAATCCTTGCAACATGCTAATGAAATCCACAGCATATTCCCCAAGGAATCCTTTTCAATCTAGTTAGATTTTTCAAAGGCCTTCCAACAAGTCGACCTTATCTCATTGAAAGAACCAAACAATTCACCATATATCACACAACACCTCTCTAATGGAATCCCAATCTCATGAATACTTTTAGACATGTCCAAATAATATTATGTACGTCCTTCAAAATGATCACATACCATAGAAAGTCCCCATTAGTTATAAATAATACAATAAATTAATTGTTAAAGGGATGGACTAATGGTCGCTGAGAATATGGAGACTCCCTTAGGGAGATCCAAGGCAGAGAATCATAAAGACACATGATGTTGACACCCTTCACCGACTCCTTACTAGAATCACATGATAAGAACCACACAAAATATAGAACAACCTGCTTCATGATACCAATAAATCCCCCACCCAAACACAAAAAATTCATTTCTTCCAATCACAACAATGAATACTCTACATATGTTCATGATCGTGACCACTACAAACACCAACTCATAGAACCTCGCTCCAGCAAAATAGATGATTTCATATTGCAGTAGATCTCATTACTGGAAATGCATCCCATCATGTAGGATCTTGGGAACCACTATAGAAACCATGCGGCATACATAACCACTTTGTTTGATCATTCATAGATCATGCGAATTATTTCAAGTGGTACATAAGAATAACATTGTGTACACATAGAAAATCATGTGAGAGATAATATAAGCTAAAACAGAATAAACATAAGAAATTCCAAAAAAAATGGATAGAAAAAAGAAAAAGGGTGGGAGACTTAAGCAAGGAAGATATATTGATGACCTCCGTACACTTATCATGAACATCCTGTGATATGAGACATAACAATGAAATGTCATTCGCATCATGTGACACTCTTTTGGTATACAATTTGTATCATGTTAAGTCCTTTAGACATGTCAAATAAAGTAACATGTTTTCATTCATACAAGCCTCCCATGTCCCGTGAAACCCTATGCGCTCAACATTCAAGCTATAAAATTTCATTTAATTTAATTTTCATACTCATATGGTTCAACCGTCTCATTTCATTTAGTCTCATTGTAGAACCATGGCATGTCCACCGGATCTCGAGATTCCCTCCAGGCATGCCAACCAGGTCTTGTGATGTCGTTTAGACATTTCATCCCGGACATGTGACACCCTCTATGTTATGTCATGTTGAATCTCATGACTCCATTCATATGTGTCATCCTACACATGTGGTGACATTTGGTATGGCCTTCTAGATCATGTGATACTGTCTCAACAAGTCACCCAAGTCATGTAATGTCTTCTAGGATCAACGATCCAGGTCTAGTGATGTTCTCTAGGAAATCCAGCTATGATCTTGTGACAACCATCCGACATTCCATCAATATAATGAAAATTACTCCTGAAAAGTCAATTTGATTTTAAAAGTTTTATTGAAAATGTTAGCTTAATACTCTCCTACATGTCAAGCTTGCACATGAAGCATGATGAATAGAAAATCAACATGTTTTTTAAAGGTGAGTGTGGCATGTTTGAAAGGTAATCTGATTATTGGATGATATTACCTATCCTCGATTGGTAAGCCCCGTATATAAAGGAAACATCAGTTTTAAATCCCTTGTAAATGGAATAATATGATATTCCCCAATTATAAGATAAATGTCATTGTATAATCCTTGGTAAATGGAACTATGATGACTTTGATTCTGTTCATAACCTGGATACGTAGGATACCTCACTACGATTCGAGATCCATTTTAAACTTCCATAGGTAGTCCCAACACATATGTCCCACAACTATAAGAAATGTTGTTGATTATTTTCCTTACCTTGTTTCTCATAATGAGAGAGGATGACATGGGATTAGGGTGTTTAAATAATCAAATAATTATCACTATAAATCCCATCAAATACATGATCAACATCAGTGCATAATCCATGATCAATTTAACTATTATAAATCTAATTAATACAATAATCAACAAATGTAGGTCACCTCTCTAATACTTGATATCCATATTAAACATATCAATGGTTTCCCTAAAACAAAATTTTTATATCTGTATGTTGTGAGAATGATTACATTTTATCCCTTTTCTCTCACTCCAAGCATAAATAACATGGTCATGGGTATTTTCATTATTCATATCATTTATATCACAAATAGGAATCCACTTCAATGTAAGTCTTCTCATTTCGTTAACATTTAAACCATCCGGAGCCAACCATTTACATGAGCTGACCATTTTACCTCATCTTCCAGTGGACTAAGAAACCAAATGAACTATGAAAATAATAACTCTAACCATAATTGGGATATTTAGGACATTTTCTCGATATATATGTTTGAATATTCAGTCCCTCAGAGCACTCATATATATTCTTTCTATATGATGTTAAACATCATCGGTATAACACACTATCTTGGATTTTATTCCTTTGATAATTAGGATACTTATCACACCTCATTATTTCTCAATCTCCTCCTAGAAATATCAACTCCCTCCATGCATAGATGAATATTGTGATGACCCATGCCACATGACCTTATCACATAAGAAGCTTTTCAATGCTATGAAATGGGTGACGCACCTTGGATAAACACATATGGATTCATAGATGAAATCCTAGTTTACTATAGAAGGAGATACAAGAGTCATAATCATTTTTTCAGGGTATCTATTCTCATATATCGATTATGATTTGATTCCAAAAAATATATTAACTTTATAAGAGATTCATTTAGATGGAAAAAATTCTACCCAATAGGGTGTGTTGAACCTAACCTCTCATCCTCTTGACCAAAGTGAGTCCCTACTCATTGTTGGGCATTAGACCCCAATTGGGAACCAACCATTGGAATGTATGTTTGTATCCCATTTATGGATGAGGGAACCATTTGGAGATTATATTAAGAATGACAATGGTGGACCAACATAAATGTGTGTGCATGAAATAAAACCAACACAATCAGTTGATGGGTCTAGCCAAACACACATGGAGTTCATCCATCATTCGATTAAATAAATGGTGAACACAAAAATAATATATCTAATATCAAAATAATTTTGTTATCATCTATCTTGCCATTTTTTCACACTAGAATAAAAAAATGTAATGTATAATATGATGCTTTAAAATCACACAATTATTTGTTATTAATATAGAAGTCCTCTTTTTTTTCTTATCCTAAACAACCAAATCTTATAATCTGGGAAAAAATATTAAATCTGATCCAATGTGATTGGGGTTCCCATAGGTAATTCCATCCTCTCACTGAAAATGACACATGATATTAATGGATGAATTTCTAATAAAAGTGAAATTGTGTTAGTTGTGATTATATAATTTTGCATATTATGCCAATGATATTGAATTAACCAGTGACCTTGTCCCATTTTTTCATGAATACAGATACTTCTCTCATTAATTGAATTCTGATCCAAGATAATGACTTCTTCATCTAGTAATCACTCTTGAAAATCACCTATGGCTACAACCTTTATGGGTTGAAAAAATATCTCACCTAATTTATTGATAAATTATCTAGTGGTGAACAAGATGGTCTAGAAGAACCATTAAAGTGGTATAATCAGAACACTTGATGCTTACCATGTAGTTCTATAAGTACGGAAAACAGAAATTCTTCATCATCCATGGAATGTTGAAGTTAAGCCAGTGTCCCTAGTCCCCACAACTAACTGCTTCAGGAGAATATCTCTATACCACAAAGACATTCACCTTCATTCCGTGTGGAAGGTGGTCTAGGGAATCATATACTGCTCCCTCATAATTCTAGTGCTACTGAGGAAGGACCCTATCAACTATTATCAATAGAACCATCCCATTGGGGCCCAATATTCACCTATATAGGGTCCCACGTGACATGTTTCCACCTCTGAATCTCACACATGGGAAGTAAAAATGATTGAACATGATGTAAGGCACTAGATATCTTTATGTGGGATCATATCACCACCCTCATTTATATTGATTGTCTGCATATTCCGACAGTAACCATATAGAAGGAACATTTTCTCACTCACTTAAAACAAGTCTGTTAGCATATCATCATGGTAGGAATTGAAGATGTGCATATCCCTACCCTCAATGGATGATGCCCATTAGAATACTCTAGTTCCACAAAGATGATGACAGTGGGTAAATATTCCTACTTCAATTGAAGGAATCTACCATTATATATTTGAGATAAAAAATGTGCAAGCTTATATCCCTACACATTCATTATTGAAAGGTCATTATATTATAGAAATAGATGAAGAACTCCATTGGTATATTTTAGCATAGTTTTAGTCTTAGGTAGAAGCATATACTCTTATCGCTATATCTATCACAGCCTGACACTTTGATCATTATGAAAATAGTGGCTACTTTGAAGCAGGTGCACTCTCATTCTCCCATCCAGAAGGATTATCTACATATTATGTTAAAGGATAATCCATTGTACCCGGATCATACAACTACTACAATAGGGGATCACTAGGTGAGAGTGGAAGATGCCTTTTGATAGGGTAATATGCCTATAAAAATATTCAACTCTATATTTTAAAGGCCCATGATCGGGCTCATATCACCATTATGATTGTGGAGAACTGTGTGAGTGGGGAATAGTACTCCGGGTGGACTCATATTCCAATCAAATAAGTCTACTGGAATATCTAATGGCCCGTGATCTGGCATATACCATTTTTTATTTGAGGCTATAAATGTTTTGAATGGCACAAGCCCTAGGAATGTATCATTTTTAAGTGAGTGAATCTTCTAGTCATAGTCCAGAATATCATAGAATTCAGGAACAAATGCATACTTCCACCAATGAATGAATGTACAAGTATCATTACATTGAAATATATGTTGAGGCTCATATACATTATCCAATTCAGGACGTTCAGTTAAATATTTTGATGTGGAATGCATATTTTGACCAGGATCATATTCTTATTCCAATAGAATATCCCGAGGTGATTGTAGAAAATGCATGGGGGTAGGTTCTAATCCCTGCTAGGAAAGACCAATGACTAATCATATAGGCTCTAGATTGGGCTCATATTCCCTTCATTAATGAGGATAAAAAATTGAGGATTCAACATACCTCAGGAAAGGTTTATATTATCTTCATAATGAGACAAATTATTGACATATTCCATAACATTCTTAGTAGAATGTGTATATTCTCGTAGCACTAGATTTTTATAAGAAACATCTAAAAACATTCATATAGATGGATGATATCCCAACATAATTCCAAATGGATCGTTGGCATATTCCTTCAACAACACAGATTGAGTCCCATATTCCCAATATGTTCAATGGTTGTGTTCTTGAGGTTTTTGGAGACACATTCAAAACACCTCAAGGGTCTACTGACTCTTACATCTAAGTATAATGTAATCATTACCTTGATATTCCTCCATATTATATTGTGGGGATGGATCATAGAGACTATACTTTTAATATACATCATAGTCAACCTCCCCATGGTGGTATCTCACATGGAAACGAAAATCCTCCCCATTCACAGACACCTTCATATAGAGATGTGTTCAAGATTTTGACTCTATTATAAATAGGCGCTCAAAAATCTGAGATCAACAACATATGGTTTGATTCCAACATCTAGTGGCACTCCACTCGAGTCATCAGGCGACCCTCAAAATATTATTCTATGGTATGACTGTATTGATGCAAGTATGTGAGATGAAGAGGAGACTATCATCGATATATGGAGAGAGTTAACTGGAAAGAACCATCCCATCATGTTCTGGGCCCACACCACATATGTCTATGAGATCCCCAATGAGATAAATAAGGACTGCATGTCCTATGAAAAAATCTTGTGGGCTACTAATAAGTGATTGAAGACTAGAAATAATCCTTATCAATGTTATGATTTTCACCATAAAACAATCATGATACTCTATTTTTAGCTAAAACCATATGTTATTTCCATGGTCCTTGATCTGAAACCAGAAAATCATAGTGAAAACATAAAGAAAGATTCACACCATTACATCACAACCATTTGGAAGTTGATCTCTAAATCCACATCATGAATCTATATTCAAGGATAGGTAATGAATGGAGAGTTAACTGTTTTGTAACCGTCGAATAGAATAACTACTTGTATATGGAACCATACAATGTTATAGCCTCTAGTGAAATCAGGGGACCAGGTAATGCTTGGGCCAGTTGGTCACTACAATGGAATTTCACTACATCAATGATTCTCAGACATCTTGAATGTTGGTAGAGGATAAAAAATAATTTGTCAAACTGGGACCCTCATAGAAATAAAAATTCATTTTGAACAAGGATGTTGAAGTTGTGATCATCTGTAAAACTTCCTATAAATAATGGTTCACGTCATGGGCTTCCATCACATTTAACATCTATACAAGCACGGTTTTACCCCATTAAATGGGCTATATTAGTAGCTAACATAGTAGTCTTTTACGAGAAGACCCATCTCACCTGTGTAGAGGAATATCTATAATAGCCTCCACACCTCAGATTATTATATCCGGATAGGATTCAAGACATATAATTTTCATATTCAAGAAAACCCTATCCCACTACGCTATGGGAATTTATATCTGAGTCACTATCTCTAGGATCATCATCCCCATAGAGGGCCCTTGGGAAATATGAAATGACTCGAGATCACCCTTATCCCATTGGACTGGGGGAATTTATATCTCAATATACATCTATGAAATAATCAAATCCAAAATATTAATTAACATAACCTCAACAATTAGACCAATCAATGCCAAATATATCCTTGAACAACCCCTAATCCACAATTCCAGGAAAATTATCACCATTATCATCCACATAAAGGGAATATGAATTCTATATGATGGGTGAATTAGTTCCACTATTAGCATCCCACCACTTCTTGAAATGATAAGACAAACCTCTTCTATATGTGGTTCAGTCAGTGATCAATATCAAAAACACCCTCAACGTCACTCCCCACGGACCAAGATATTTGGAATGTACTGAAATACTGACTATACCCTATCGCGGTCATAAGCTAAAATGGACCTATATGTCTAAGGGCTTGAATAAAACCCCTAATGAAGGTAGTATAGAATCATCATATTGTGTTGAGAGTAATCTCAAAACAACCATATTATGATATGATTCTATGAATGTTTCCATTATTAATATTGGATATATTGATGACCAAGGGACAAATTCAGAGGGTCACAACATGGAAAGCATTGCATGGGATGAGGGTGATATGGATTCACTAGCTAAGGTTTCACACACTATGAATCAATGAAATCTCCAAAATATGGTACCCCTAAATAACGAGATTACACCTCTATGGAAGAATACATCAAACCAAAACGAAATGTGTTTGGCCACATATCGATCACCACCCAGATCATTCGAAGTTTCATCCAAGGAAGAACATTTATCAAAAAATGATAGTTTAATAAAAACTATCTAAATACTCTATGAGGATCTTCTAAGAGGAATTATGCACGTTGGAAATCATCTTCAGTATAAGGCAAATATCACCCCTCCAATGAAGAGAATTCACCCAAAAAAGTGGCATCAAGGTGCCATTGTGGATCTGGATCTAGGAATCTAGTCTACATAGATGGAGAACACAAAAATTATCATTAATTCCATCTATTAAAGAAATAGACTCTCTATCATAGAGGTAATCATTCTGTCATATGACGAATCAAGAATCTACAAGAGTTAAAGGTGGGACCACCACATAATCACTTTTATACCACCTATGGAATGAGGCATGTCTTACAATAGTACCTTCAAGGCTACATAACATTATTGGATCCCCAGCCACACAAATTGAAGCAATGGAAAGGAGAAACAAACTAGTGACACCTATGAGTAAGCCATATCATATGTGGATGGATTACACCATTCCTCAACCCAATTTTATCATCCATACATTATCTACCGTTGACTGTGCAAGAAATCCTATATAGGATCTCACACACATCATATACCAATATGGGATGATGATCAACCCTCGAGTGAAAAAAAAATCAAAATGCTGAAGGGTTTTAAAAAAAATATTACATGGCCATCCTTTGTTTGGTATAACATATTGCCTCCCATGTACATTGTAGGATTGGAAAATGTTCATTGTTAGTTCCTTTATCAATTCATCCTTATAATTATGAAGATAAAAAAAGAAAATAAATAATTGCAAAAAAAATTAAAAATGACATGGTGTATCACTTCATTGTCAGGATTAAGGGTTTAACACATTCAGTCATCATACATCAATCATAGGAAAAAAATTTGGAACTCTATTTGTGAATCTTTAGGAATATTTTTATACACCTATGATCACAATGAAATATCCATGTGGGTTCTTTGAGTTCATATAAACGAAACAATATCTTGAAGATACCATTCATCAAACCCTATCCAATTATTAGCACATGTCGCCAGTATAAGTAAAAAGGTTATGCAATGAAAATTCTATAACTACCAATCTCAAGACAATAGTGGTTCTCAAACAAGCACCCATGCTAGTAGTGAATAGACCAGAAGCACCTTTCATGCCTCGAAAAACACAAAATATCCCTTTTCCAGAAGAGAAATATGGGTCACCCTAGATTTTATGGATGTATGAATAAAGCACACTCCTTTCAAAATGAACAGATCCTCAATTATTTTGTGGTAGACATAGAAAATAAATTTCATAGGCTACCAAAACACAGGATGTAACACCCCAAGCTTCCATGGTACGTTTCCCTTAGAATAATGCAATAGTGTGTGTTGTACGCAACCTCGAGTTCTAACACACACCACAACTAATTAAACTAGCTATTATGAATAGTAATACCTACTTTTTAAAATTATATAAATCTTATCATTCAAAATGGACTTCATTTTTGGATTTGGAATATCCAAATTATCCTAGGGTGAAATTTTGGTATTTTTCGGATACCTTTTATATTTGGATGAATAGTGAAAATTACTAAATTTTAATTAAAAACAACTTTTTTAATCAAAAAAATTAATAATGATAAATTATAAAATTAAGTGATTTTGAAGTATATTTACAATATATTTTTACCATTTAATACAATGTTAGTCATTGGACATAATTTCACAATTAAACCGGACATAAACAATTGTCCATCTTTTGATAGTTATTATATCCTAAAAACACGCATTTTGTTTTAACAACGGGAATTAAATTTAAATTAATTTCTGCCACTTATGTGTTTTGAATTTGGAAAAATGGATTCCATATTTGGAATCAGGATGTCCAAATTATGTAAATGGGTAACTTTTAATTTTACACATTTTGAATAATTACTTCAGTAAATATTTTATTTACTGTGGTTAAAGGGTAAATCCGGTAAATAAGGGTAACAAAATAATATTATAATAGTCCTAAATTACCCTAAAACGTGCCCTAATCTTATTTCTGGACATATACCCGACCATGGGAATCCTTGGGTCGATTTTGGGACCCCTTGGACCCACAAGTATGTGGTAGGGACACATTATATTAATAAAGTTAAAATAAAAATAAAAATGACATAAACTTACATCTTTTAGAAGAACAAATTTTACATAGGGTTATAAATGTTAGATTTTAGATTATAATAATTCATTAGAAAGATAAAAAGATTTCCTACATAATTATATTTTATTTATACTTTTTAAACATCTAATAATTTAAATTATTAATGACACAAAAATGATGCCGTGTTTACCTCATTAATAAATCATTTAAATAAACAAGATTATAATGATTAAAAAAATTATCCAAAACATGTCCAATTCCTGTTGGTTTATTATATTTCGACCATGTGTCATCTTAGATTCGACTATAATGATTGTTGAACCATTATAAACTGAATATCATTATATTATAAAATAATATTTCTAGCTTTTCCTAAGGTGCCCCTCACCCCTCTTATAAAAGGGCACTCCCCCTTCTCTCATTCTCACACCATCAAAGCCTTTTGGTTCGGCCAAACCCTACCCAAATACTCTCCCAACTTATCTCACTTCATCCTAGATGTAAAGGCCCGTAAAATTCAAGGGAAATTTTTTCTTAATTTTCTTTGGAATTTTACAAGAGCACGGTTTCAGACGGCACCTGATTCCGAGGCCCGGAGTGCCCGGAATCAGTTTCCGAAATTTGGCTCGTGTACGTTCAGTGAACGAACGAGCGGGAATTCCTAACTTTTGATCCGGTGCTCGGAATTGAAATCTGAGGACACCGATGAACTCGCATCGCCGATATTTTCTTAAGAACGCCTATTTTGGAGTTGCGTATACACGAGGGAAGTTGTAAAAAAAATTGTGAATGTTAAAATAAAAATTTAACTTCAATTTTTTTTATCTTTCCTTAAGTGTTTTTATCCATTGGATGGAAGTTGGGTGACTACCCAACTTCCCTTGGGAGGTTAAGAGGGTGGTGGGGCCCACACGAACCCCACCCCCTTCATATCCTCTAAACCCCCCAACTCACAACTAATGATGTGAACTTGAGTTATAACTTATGACATTAATAAGTGAGTTTAATTTGAGTTTTGAAATTCAAACTCTTGAATTTCAAAGGTTAGTGTTGTGTTAATAAATTAAGTGTGAGATTAATTTATTTTTTGGTTAGTTTCTTTGTGGCTTGAGAGGTTTGGGAGAATCGTTGAGAGACTTGAAGATCTTCTTCATCGTCGACGGAGAATGTGAAGAACGGTTCTTCTCCGACGAAGAACATCGACCCCACGGCCTTCAAGACTCGGCGTCCCGGATTCTTCCATCTTCATCTTCCTCCTCGACAAGGGAGACGTCGCTGACCGTGGTGATCATCGCCAACGACAACGTACCTCCCTTCTTCGTCTTAGCGACAAGTAAAGAGACGTCGTTTCCTCCTCGGACGCACCCCGACGTCCACGGAATCTACGTCCGACGCCGCGACGCCTTTCTCCGCGATACCCGACGTGCGACGTCAATTTTCAAGGTAGGGGTTGTTGTTGATTATTTGTTTAATTATTTATTCATGTTGGTGGTTCTAGCATGACAAGCGTGAGGATATTTAAATATGTGTTATCGTTTAACGTGAGGGGGCCAGACCGCATGAACACGGCCGAACCCCTTCCTTTGTTCTTGATGATTTATCTTGCGGTTGAAACAAGATGGCGTGGTGCCGTCGCTCCACGCGGATATTCGTACGATTATTTTGCGCGACGCCGTCGCACCGCGCCGTCGAAGGATCATCAAGAACGCGACGCCGTCGCGCCGCATCGAAGGGAATCAAAGGCGCGGCGGAGGGGCGCGATGCCGTCGCACCGCGCCAGACGACGAACACCGCGGCCGGTTCTGGGCCGCGGCGGGACGAGAAGACCGGCGGCCGGGCCGCCGGCGTCGGAAGCTGGAAAGGGGACTGGATTTCCGGTCCCGTTGGAGAAAAACCGGCCGGCCAAATGGCCGGCCGGAAGGTGAAAGGCCGGGGGAATTTAATTCCCCCGGCCAGCGCTCAAAATCCCCCCCCCCCCATTTAATTGGGGGGGCGGTTTCTTTGAGGGGGGGCAGGCGGCCCCCCGGTTTCCCTCAAGCAGGCCCCCATGAAGGGGGGCCGGTTCTCCTAAGGCGCGGCTAAAAGCCGCGCCTCCCTTTTGAAAAAGCGGGGGACTTGCCCCCCGCACGCTGCACCCGTGCGGCGCCAGGCCACCGCGCCGCCGCGCCGCCGCGCCGGACCGCAGCCGGCCGGGCCGGGTCGGACCCGGGTCGGGTCGGGTCGGCCCGAACCCGGACCCCCTATTTTCGAGACGGTTTCGGTCTTTTGGCCATAACTTGAGCCACGTACCTCCGATTGACGAACCGTCAGCGGCTACGCGATCCTTGAATCGAGACGGTTGATTTGGTATATCACACGCAATGTTTCGGAATACTTTGAGTTCGGCCGGGTTGGTTCGTTCACGAAACCAACCGGGCCTTCGGAGCGGAAACGCTCGTATCTTGAGCTACGGACGTCCGATTGATGTGCCGTTGGCTTTGTTGTGTTCCTCTTAGTGAGACGGATATTTTGGCATACTCCGCCCGAGGTTTGGACGCAGGTGGAGTACTGTCGGGTTGGTTTTGCCTTAAAAACCAACCGGGCCCCTGGGACGAAAAAGCCAATAACTCTCAGACCGGGCGTCCGATCGACGCGCCGTTTGTTGCGTTGAGTTCCAGTTGACAATACGGAACTTTTGGATACATCAACTCTGGACTTTGTGACAGTTGATGTATCAGCCTCTCAGCTCATGGAGCGGACTCTCCTGTACGAGCTTGCTGTGTGCAGGAACCCTAGTGCTGGCTGCGACTGTTACTGTGACTACTACTGCTACTACTGCTACTGTGACTGCGACGACGACCGTACAGAGATCCTGTGTGGATTCGACGACGACGACTACAGCACTCAGCGATCCTACGTGGATCAGTGCTACAGGTCCTGTGTGGGCCCGAACCTGTGTGGGTCTGATCCTGTGTGGGTCTTTGCGCTCAGCGGTCCTGTGTGAACCAGCGCCTACAGGTCCTATGTGGGCCCGATCCTGTGTGGGTCTTTTGCGGGGGTTAGTTACCTATCGATCCTTCGTGGGTCCGACGACTTAGATGGATCAGAGATCATCTTTATCATCCTTTGAAGAGGTATACCTGTGTGAGCTGAATCCTGTTGCTTTCCTGTGTGGATTGTGTTGTGCTATCCTGTGTAGATTACGTTTTGCTTTCCTGTGTGGATTACGTTTACTTTCCTGTGTGGACTGAGTTGTACTTGGGCTCGGAGGTTGGAGCGTATTTGAAATTGTTGACTTAGGTATATGTATGGGCATATACCTAAGCAGTGTCGGTTGTTACTTCGTGATTGTACCTTTCTTTGTGGTTTATCCTTTGTGGATTTTGAGAGACCTCCAGGGGTCTCGGGGTCCCTACTGAGTAGCTTATACTCACCCCTGCACGGGCTTTGCCCGCACTACGTTGTGTTGGTTGCAGACGACGGACAGCGTTGATCTTAGCTGAGGCTTGCAGAGTAGGACGGTACCTGGAGGTGGACCACTAGGCGGGACGTGCTCGGAGCGGACAGCGGGACCCGTGGAGCAGTGGAGCTATCTGTACCCAACCTTCTAGTGGGATTTCCAGTGGACAGCTCGGTGTAGCGGCTTTTACTTTACAGTTGTTGTTTTCCCTTTCGATTTGTACTTTACTTTCAGTTTGGGTTTGTATACTGGCCCATTTACTTTTCCGCACGATCAGTTGTACTCTGCTTTTGCTTAGTGTTTACTTTCCGCTTGCTTACTCTGTGGTGTTTGTTTACTTTACAAAGGCAATGCCTTCCCTTTTTATCTAGATTTACGCCTTGGTGCTAGTCGCCAGCCCCTGGCCTATGGAAGGCGGGCTTGGGGTAGTCACGGCACGGACCCCGAGGGCGGGTCGTGACAAACTGGTATCAGAGGAGTTCGGTTCTACCGCGAACTCTGATCTTTTCTATGTGAACCAATAATGTTTAGCGTATTGAGTGTGGTTATCAGTCCAGGGAGTCCAGTGTTGGTGCGGTGGCCGACGTATCCGTACACCAGGACCCTGACTTCTGATTTCCGACTTAATGCACGAAAACATAGATTGCATGTGTGTTTCAATGTTTTCATTGTGATTTCTTTGTGTCAGCTCACCAGGTATATTGTTTGACCGTGGCACACCTGTTTCCTATTGAGGATGGCCCCACGATGGAAGCCAGTTAGGGTTCCGAGAGTCGAGTATGACGACAGCCCACTGAGCGACGAGGCCTCGGGGTAGGTCCCTTTGTCAGCAGTGACACTGGCAGTAGCTCTACCCGCCGAGCCCCTGATGCTTTCAGCGCCAGCCGCTGACGATGCACGTCTCCTCGGCGCACTGCATGAGTTTCAGCGCCAACGACCACCCAGGTTTCGCGGGGAGACAGATCCCCAGGTAGCCGAGGACTGGCTGGAGGCAGTGGTACAAGTATTTAGGCTAGTGAGGACACCAGCAGACCTCATGGTGATCCTCGTTGCGAGCCTACTACACGCAGCAGCAGGACGATGGTGGAGCTTGATGCTTCAGGTGCACGATGAGGCATCTCTACTTTGGACGGACATTGAGAGCCTCTTCCGCTCGGAGTTCGTCCCAGCCACCCTTCGTGCGGTGCGTATCCTGGAGCTTCTACAGCTGCGGCAGGGCAGCATGACGGTCGCTCAGTACTCGACAAGATTTACTG
Organism: Viscum album; assembly: GCA_963277665.1. Lineage (NCBI taxonomy): Eukaryota > Viridiplantae > Streptophyta > Magnoliopsida > Santalales > Viscaceae > Viscum > Viscum album. Next base: position 1,635,024,319 of record OY728133.1, on the reverse strand, counting down.
ATCTCTCGCGCTACTCGACCGACATGGTACGGGACCCATTCTTCCGGGCCCGGACCTTCGAGCAGGGTTTGAGACACGAGATCATGGCATCGCTGATCTCCCTCAGCATACCGACTCAGACAGGAGTACTGGAGCGGGCCCTTCTAATCGAGAGCTTCCTTTCTGAGTCTACACCAGCGCAGCGACCCACCGCAGGGCGGCACGTGGAAGAGTCATCTGCAGCTGGCAGTCGACGGATGACTCAGGGGTCCAGACAGACCAGACCATCAGGCAGACGACCTTAGGACACTGGCTCAGCAGTGCGGGGCACACAGCGCGGAGCCAGTCATTCAAGTGGAAGACAGTGCTATGCATGCGGCGGGCAAGGCCACATGGCTCGTGACTGCCCAACCCGCCATGCATAGGAGCAGCAGACGGTTGAGGAACCACCTAGGCAGAGGAAGAGGTTCGACCGTGGCGTTCCGCAGGGAGGAGGCGGACGAGGCAGAGGAGCTGGTTGAGTAGCAGGTGGTGGGCGACGCTTTGAGGCTCTACCACCACCACCACCAGGAGGTCCACCCCGACCTCAGGGGAGAGCACAGCTTCAGGCAGCTGAAGCTTATGATCATGGAGCTCCGGAAACGGGTGGACTAGTGCGGGACTAGCTCCAGGCATAGAGGCCTTTGCCCATAATTCCTCTAGCTTCGTAGTTTGTGTTGCTTTGTGACCTTGTTCTTTAAGTTGAAATAATAATAGACACTTGCCTTGGTGACTTTTGTTTTCTTGTCTTTTGTTTGTCTTTACTAACAGGTGCCGGTTAAAAACTGTTGACTTGACCCTCACTTGCAAGATTCGTACTGGAGGAAACCCAGTGACCACACACTAATGCCGACAGTGTGACTCAACCCTTGGAGGTGAGAGTAACGGTTGGATCTCTTGGTAGCAGCGTCGAGGCCTTACGACGTCATCCATGCCATGAATTAACTAATCATGACGGGATTGACTGTATTAGGCAAGGAATGTGGTTCATCTAGGGGATGAGACCGGATTTCACTTTTCGGCAAAGGAGAAATCTTTGCAGCTAGCCTCTTTGCAGATGTCCTTCGTGGATAGAGATGGAGCATCCTTCCTCCAGTCTCTCACAGTCACCCCTCCTCTACTACAGCAGGTCAGAGAGGCACAGTGTGAGGACGCTGACTGTGAGACACGGCGTGCACATATATCCTCGGGACAGACACCTGATGGTTTCTCCCTTGGAATAGAGCACGACATCCTTTTCAGAGGACGTACCATGGTACCAATCGCTTTGCGAGAGGAGGTGCTGAGAGAGTTTCACATTTCTCCTTTGGCAGTACATCCTGGAGTGGCAAAGATGTACCAGGACCTCAGATGATAGCACTGGTGGCCGGGCATGAAGAAGGTAGTAGCAGAGTTCGTTTCTCGATGCCTCACCTGCCAGCAGGTGAAGGCGGAGCATCAGGTACCAGCAGGCTTGGTACAGCCCTTGGAGGTTCCGGAGTGTAAGTGGGACGACATATCTATGGACTTCGTGACTGGACTACCACGTACTTCCAGAGGTCACGACTCCATCTGGGTGAATGTTGACCGACTCACCAAGTCAGCACACTTCTTACCCATCAGAGAGCGGGGCTCAGTGGAGAGCTTGGGACGTCTCTACGTTCAGGAGATTGTGTGGATCCACGGTGTTCCATCATCTATCGTCTCCGATCGAGATGCTCGCTTTACTTCCCGGCTTTGGAAGGGGTTACAGGAGGCATTCAGGACGCAGCTACGTCTGAGCACAGCCTTTCACCCTGAGACGGATGGTCAGACGGAGAGGACCATTCAGACTCTCGAGGACATGCTCCGCGCATGTGTCCTTGACTTTGGTCGTAGCTGGGAGGACCACCTACCCTTGGTGGAGTTTGCGTACAACAACAGCTACCACTCCACCATCGGGATGGCACCGTACGAGGCATTGTACGGCTGACCTTGTAGATCTCCTTTGTGCTGGACAGACCCTGGGGAGTCATCACTTGTGGGACCAGAGATGGTCCAGGCCATGTCCGAGAAGGTCCAGGTCATCCAGGAGCGGATGAGGACAGTTCAGAGCCGGAAGAAGTCATATGCTGACAGGAGTCGGAGGCCACTGGAGTTCGAGGATGGAGACCACGTCTTCTTGCGGGTCTCACCTCGACGTGGTATTTAGAGATTTGGCCGAGGCGGCAAGTTATCTCCGCGCTTCATCGGACCCTTCTAGGTCCTCGGCAGGATTGGTGAGGTGGCTTATCGCCTGGCTCTACCACCTCAGTTGCACCGGGTGCACGACGTCTTCCACGTGTCTCAGCTGAGGAGATGCGTGCACGACCCGACGCACATCATTGACCATGGGGAGCTTGACGTTGACGATGGGGCGACTTTTACGGCGGTCCCAGTGGAGATAGAGGATTGACAGGAGCGGGTCCTACGTGGGTGATTGATTCCTCTTGTGCGCATCAGATGCCAGCACGGGAATCTCCAGGAGAGCACATGGGAGCGGGAGGCTCAGATGCGTGCTCAGTACCCTCATTTGTTTCCCTAGTTTTTGATGTATCTTGATGGGGACATAAAGCCCTGAGGTGGGAGTAATGTAAAGACCCGTAAAATTGAAGGAAAACTTTTTCTTAATTTTCTTTGGACTTTTACAAGAGCGCGGTTTCAGACGACACCTGATTCTGAGGCCCGGAGTGCCCGGAATAAATTTCCGAAGTTTGGCTCGGGTACGTTCAGTGAACGAACGAGCGGGAATTCCTAACTTTTGATCCGGTGCTCGGAATTGAAATTTGAGGACACCGATGAACTCGCAGCGCTGATATTTGCTTAAGAACGCCTATTCTGGAGTTGCGTATACACGAGGGAAGTTGTAAAAAAAATTGTGAATGTTAAAATAAAAATTTAACTTCAATTTTTATTTTTATCTTTCCTTAAGTGTTTTTATCCATTGGATGGAAGTTGGGTAACTACCCAACTTCCTTTGGGAAGTTAAGAGGGTGGTGGGGCCCACACGAACCCCACCCCCTTCATATCCTCTAAACTCTCCCAACTCACAATTAATGATGTGAACTTGAGTTATAACTTATGACATTAATAAGTGAGTTTAATTTGAGTTTTGAAATTCAAACTCTTGAATTTCAAAGGTTGGTGTTGTGTTAATAAATTAAGTGTGAGCTTAATTTATTTTTTGGTTAGTTTCTTTGTTGCTTGAGAGGTTTGGGAGAATCGTTGAGAGACTTGAAGATCTTCTTCGTCTTCGATGAAGAACGTGAAGAACAGTTCTTCTCCGACGAAGAACATCGACCCCACGACCTTGAAGACTCGGCGTCCCGGATTCTTCCGTCTTCATCTTCCTTCTCGACAAGGGAGAAGTCGCCGACCGTGGTGATCATCGCCAAAGACAGCGTACCTCCCTTCTTCATCTTAGCGACAAGTGAAGAGACGTCGTTTCCTCCTCGTACGCACCCCGACGTCCACAGAATCTACGTCCGACACCGCGATGCGTTTCTCTGCGATACCCGACGTGCGACGTCAATTTTCAAGGTAGGGGTTGTTGTTGATTATTTGTTTATTTATTTATTCTCGTTGGTGGTTCTAGCATGACAAACGTGAGGATATTTAAATATGTGTTATCGTTTAACATGAGGGGTCCGGACCGCATGAACACGGCCGAACCCCCTCCTTTGTTCTTGATGATTTATCTTGCGGTTGAAACAAGATGGCGTGGTGCCGTTGCACCACGCGGATATTCGCACGATTATTTTGCGCGGCGTCGTCGCGCCGCGCCATGGAAGGATCATCAAGAACGCGACGCCGTCACGTCACGTCGAAGGGAATGAAAGGCGCGGTGGAGGGGCGCGGTGCCGTCGCACTGCGGACAGTTCCGGGCCGCGGCGGGACGAGAAGACTGGCGGCCGGGCCGCCGGCGTCAGAAGCCGGAAAGGGGACCGGTTTGCCGGTCCCGTTGGAGAAAAACCGGCCGGCCAGATGGCTGACCGGAAGGTCAAAGGCCGGGGGAATTTAATTCCCCTGGCCAGCGCTCAAACCCCCCCCCCCCATTTAATTGGGGGGGGCGGTTTCTTTGAGGGGGGCAGGCGGCCCCCCGGTTTCCCTCAAGCAGGCCCCCACGAAGGGGGGCCGGTTCTCATAAGGCGCGGCTAAAAGCCGCGCCGCCCTTTTGAAAAAGAGGGGGCCTTGCCCCCCGCGCGCTGCACCGGTGCGGCGCCAGGCCGCCACGCCGGACCGCCGCCGGCCGGGCCGGGTCGGACCCGAGTCGGGTCGACCCAGGGGGGGTCTGGCCTGGTCGGCCCGGACCCGGACACCCTGTTTTCGAGACGGTTTCGGTCTTTTGGCCATAACGTGAGCCACAGACCACCGATTGACGAACCGTCAGCGGCTACACGGTCCTTGAATCGAGACGGTCGATTCGGTATATCGCACTCAAAGTTTCGGAATACTTTGAGTTCGGCCGGGTTGGTTCGTTCACGAAACCAACCGGGCCTTCGGAGCGGAAACGCTCGTATCTTGAGCTACGGACGTCCGATTGACGTGCTGTCAGCTTTGTTGTGTTCCTCTTAGTGAGACGGATATTTTGGCATACTCCGCCCAAGGTTTGGACGCAGGTGGAGTACTGTCGGGTTGGTTTTTCCTTAAAAACCAATCGGGCCCCTGGGACGAAAATGCCAATAACTCTCAGACCGGGCGTCCGATCGACGCGCCGTCTGTTGCGTTGAGTTCCTGTGGACGATACGGAACATTTGGATACATCAACTCTGGACTTTGTGGCAGTTGATGTATCAGCCTCTCTGCTCGTGGAGCGGACCCTCCTGTACGAGCTTGCTGTGTGCGGGAACCCTAGTGCTGGCTGCGACTGTTACTGTGACTACTACTGCTACTACTGCTATTGTGACTGCGACGACGACAGTACATAGATCCTGTGTGGATTCGACGACGACGACTACAGCACTCAACGATCCTACGTGGATCAGTGCTACAGGTCCTGTGTGGGCCTGATCCTGTGTGGGTCCGATCCTGTGTGGGTCTTTGCGCTCAGCGGTCCTGTGTGAACCAGCTCCTACAGGTCCTATGTGGGCCCGATCCTGTGTGGGTCTTTTGCGGGGGTTAGTTACCTATCGATCCTTCGTGGGTCCGACGACTTATATGGATCAGAGATCATCTTTATCGTCCTTTGATGAAGTATACCTGTGTGAGCTGAATCCTGTTGCTTTCCTGTGTAGATTGTGTTGTGTTATCCTGTGTGGATTACGTTTTTCTTTCCTGTGTGGATTACGTTTACTTTCCTGTGTGGACTGAGTTGTACTTGGGCTCGGAGGTTGGAGCGTATTTGAAATTGTTGACTTAGGTATATGTATGGGCATATACCTAAGCAGTGTCGGTTGTTACTTCGTGATTGTACCTTTCTTTGTGGTTTATCCTTTGTGGATTTTGAGAGACCTTCAGGGGTCTCGGGGTCCCTACTGAGTAGCTTATACTCACCCCTACACGGGCTTTTCCCGCACTACGTTGTGTTGGTTGCAGACGACGGACATCGTTGATCTTAGCTGAGGCATGAAGAGTAGGACGGTACCTAGAGGTGGACCACTAGGCGGGACGTGCTCGGAGCGGACGGCGGGACCCGTGGAGCAGTGGAGCTATCTGTACCCACCCTTCATGTGGGATTTCCAGTGGACAGCTCGGTGTAGCGGCTTTTACTTTACATTTGTTGTTTTCCCTTTCGAGTTGTACTTTACTTTCAGTTTGGGTTTGTATACTGGCCCATTTTCTTTTCCGCACGTTCAGTTGTACTATGCTTTTGCTTAGTGTTTACTTTCTGCTTTCTTACTCTGTGGTGTTTGTTTACTTTACAAAGGCAATTCCTTCCCTTTTTACCGGGATTTACGCCTTGGTGCTAGTCGCCAGCCCCTAGCCTATGGAAGGCGGGCTTGGGGTTGTCACGGTACGGACCCTGAGGGTGGTTCGTGACACTAGAAGCCCTCCTTTAGTCAGAAAGACAACAAAAGGAGTCCTTTTGATCAAATCAAAAGGAAGAACCTGAAGAAGAGGTAACGTTTTCATCAACCCCTTTCAAGTTCCTTTCTTCTTCAACTTTTTCTTTCCTTATTATTTCCATTCTAAAATAATAACTTCAGTATCTTCTATATACTGTGATGTTATTATAAATATGGCACAACCATATTCAGTATTATACCCATCATTTGAATGACATATCACTATACGTGCGTATGTACGGCTTACCGTCTCCACGTCGTGGTGTAATTGTTATTCAATATATTATTATCTAGATGGGTATAATATTGATATGTAATTCATGTATATAATAAATATAACATGATAATGATTATGTATATATGATATACCATCCAATTATATATTAATTAAATATCAAAAGAATGATACTTTCGCTCGTGCGTACGTATGGAATACCGTCTCCACGAACGCGATAAGATTCATTCCTCATTGTATCCATTCAAGACTAATTCTCATTTGATGATTAAAAGTAATGTTTAAGGACTTGATATCATTCTGGATATGAATAATAGATGTCCCCTCAATAAGAATATGGCTCACATAATGAAGGATATAAAGGAAAACGAATCCGTTAACACCCGAAATGATAATAGTACTAAGATATTATTAACAAATAAACGTTAAAACATCATATATGATATCATATTGATGTATATGATTATTCTATAATTTAATAACAATTTTTTAACTATTATAAAGGAAGTTAACATACAATCAACTAAGGACATGTTCAAGGTAAGGGATTTTCATCTCAGTCTTTATTCCCGTGAGATTCATGCCATATTGCCACTATTATCTTTTGTGTGGTGTATGTACTGCCCATAATTATATTCTCTGTGTAATAGACTTTACCATATGTGTATTTACATATTTCTTTTATGATACCTCTTTCATGGGTTGTATGTTTCGTAAGTTACCAAATTGGTAAGGGTTTACTTAACAACCTCTTCATTATCCAAGGTTGTTTATTTGTATTTATCTACTGGGATCTTGTTATCATCCACATCCATGATTTTTAAAAAATGTCTTTCAAAACATTTTTACTATCCAATAAAAGATGGGTTAAAGTCATTTATACCCCCATACGTTTTGAAATGAAATCTTTCCATCATTTTCCAAACAATGTACTCTTTGACCTTTTCGACAAAGTTAAGGTAAGAATATCTTTTTAACTTATACGGCGGGTGCGGCTATTTTCCACCGTTATAACTTCATCGAAGCTTCCCTTACAAGCTTATAAAAATATTTTCAAAGTAAATGTATTATTTTATAATTATTTTACTTTTAAATGATTTCAAAAAAAGGAGATATTTCTCTCAAATAGTTTTGATTTCATCTATGTCAACATCCTTTGGTGCATATTAATCTTATTTGAAGTTGATTCATTATGATACAAAACTTCTATATTGTATTTAATGTTTTGTGGTATGTTTGACTATGGATGTTTTATTTTTATACCATTCATTGTTTATGAAGAATGTATTGACATTTCGTATGCTAGTTTTAATACGAATGTTTATGATATGTTAAATCCTATTCATATGAGGAATGCATTAGACTTAATATGTGACGGGTGGAGCACGCTATAGATTCTCGATGCATCGGTAGGTCTCATGAGACAAACTAGTGTCTTGGAACAAGGCCTTGACAAAATATTATTTGTAGTCTTGGAACAAGGCCTTGACTATGTGGTTATGATAGTCTTGCATTATGCATTCCCTTAATATGAAAATGTGATATTTCATGTGATCAATCGACTAGTAGAATATCCATGTGAGTAAGTAAATGGAATTATTTCTTTTTATATAGCCATGTTATGTTGAAGTTCAAGTTTAAAAGGCTTTTGTTTCAGTTATACATTGCCTTAAATGTTTTTGTTTATTTTTGAAAGCTTCCGCGATATTGTTTTCCTTACTGAGCATCTGAGCTCACCCCTTTCAATGTTTTAATTTTCCCAGGATGTGAAGAGGTGTATTATGACTGACTTGCAACAATAGTCAGTGTGGATATGAGTGTGGACTATGGAGACTATATTGTTGTAGTTTTCATTTTATTGATTTAATGTAAAACCTATGAATATATATCTAGTGTTTCCCAGGCTACTAAACCAATCGGTCTTTCGAGGCCTGATCTTTCTTGTGATCATGCCAATCATGTAATAATGCACCGACTCTGGGTAACTAGGGTCGGGGCGTTACAGTTGATATCAGAGGAAGTTTATTACAAACCTTGGAAGCATGATTTAGATAAACTCTGATTAGAGCACATACCCTAAGATAGATTTTGAGGATTAGTATAGAAGAACTTCCTAGAATTTTGGTATTGTAGAGATTTTGTGAGTTTTCTGAGGAATACATCCCTGTCTGGATACGAGCAGCTAGAGGCGGCTCTGGCACAGATGTACCTAGGGGTAAAACGTGAAAACACCTCTTTGAGCTAGACTCGAATGGGAACTGGTGCATGACAATGAGCCTTGCAGCACTATTGGTTACGACACTCCCGGGGGATATGCTTAGGATTATTCTAATTTTCATTACCACTCATTATGAAAGGATTATAAGTATATACTTCCTCAAATAAAACATTTTTATGATTTTGGATTATATCCATATACTGTACAATTTATGTTAAGTGTTTTATGAGTATGGAATTATGTATTTCGATTCATAAACTGATCAAGTTTATGCCATTGTTTAGAAATGGTGCCTAGTGGAAGAAATGAAAACTGTATCAATGCACGAACTCAATGTAGGGATTTCCCTCCTTCTCAAGATAATTATGGTGGAGCTAGTGATACAACTGGTGCGGATCTGCTTCTCACCGTATTGGGACAACTCACTCAGGTTATGAATAATAACCTTACTCGTATGGAGCACCCTGATCCACAACGTGGAAGATCAATGCTAGACCGATTCATGAGGCAACAACCACCAAAATTCAATGGGAATACAAATCCCATAGTAGCTGAGCAATGGATAAATTCCTTAGAGAAAATATTCCATGCATTGGGGAGTAGTGAAAGGGAGAAAGTTGTCATGGCAGTCTATCGCCTTACTGAAGATGCTGATCAATGGTGGTCATTGATACAAAACATGAAGGAAGATGTGGAAGTATAAAATATGGAATGGATGGAGTTCAAAGAGATATTCATATAAAAATACTTTCCTCGAGACCATTGAGTGGATATGGAAAGGCAATTTCTGAGTCTGAGGTAGAAGGAGGATGATAATGTCGCAAAGTATGAGGCTAACATTACAAGGTTAGCAAGGTATGCTGCAGATTACATATGTAACCCAAGAAGTAAGATTGATCGTTTCATTGATGGGTTAAAACCTTTTCTCCGTCGAGCTTTAGTATCACAAACCTTCACTTCATACGAAGACATTGTCTCATGTGCTATCAAGGCGAAAAAGGAATTTTCTAAGTCATATGACTTTAATGCAAAGTAGGAGAAGAAGAGATCTGCTGATCACTCTGGAAATATAATTAATTAGAAGAAGGGAAAAGTAGAACATCCATTTTTCAGTAAAAGTGGGAAGAAACACCCTGGTATTTGCTTGAAGGGAATGAGAGTCTGTTACAAGTATGGTGAAAAAGGCCACCAAGCTCATGACTTCAAGGGGAAGAAAGAAGCTATCGATGATCAGTGCTATAATTTCAGGGAAATAAGACGTTATGCAAATAAATGTCCTAAGCGTCAGAAGAACGTACCTCAGAAGAGGCCAAGGGATCAAGGCCAGGCTTATGCTATCACTGCTGCTGAGGTGGAATCTATGAAAGACGTGGTGGCAGGTAATTTAATGGTTTCCTCAAGTTTAGAAAACGCTTTATTTGATTCTGGATCATCGCATTGTTTCATATCTTCCCAGTTTGCTAAGAAAATTAGATATTTCCAATTTGATTTAACAAGGGAGTTTTCGGTCAAAACCCTTAAGGGAAGTATTATTTCAACAATTTTTTGTTGATTAATTCCCATTAGAGCACCTACATGTTCTTTACCTGCTGATATCATCGTCATACCCATGATTGAATATGATAAAATCCTCTGTATGGATTGGCTTTCATTCCATGATTCAAAGATTTATTGTAAGAAGAAAGAGGTTACAGTTCTTGATGATGATGATAAGGAACACCTTATTTTTAGAGGAGAATCGTTGCCACATAATTTTTATCTAGATCCACCCCCAGTAGCACAACTAAATTCAATTATTGGGGAGGAAGAGAATGAAATCATTGTGGGTGAAAAAAGGAATATTCAAATAGAGGATGTACCTATTGTGAAAGAATATGTTGATGTGTTTCCAGAAGATTTACCTGGACATACTTCAGAACGAGAAGTTGAGTTTTCCATTGACTTAATTTTTGAATCAAGGCCTATATCGAAGACCCCTTATAGAATGGACACTATGGAATTAGTTGAACTGAAGAAGCAACTAGAAGAACTGAGTAATAATGGATTTATCCGCCATAGTGTTTCTCCATGGGGAGCCCCTGTTCATTTTGTTAAGAAGAAAGATGGATCTATGAGGTTATGTATTGACTACAGGGAGATCAATGCTATAACAATAAAGAACAAGTATCCCCTACCTCGCATTGATGATTTTTTTGACCAAATTCATGGAGCTCAATACTTTTCAAAGATTGACCTTCGATCTAGATACCATCAGTTGTGTGTGAAGAAGGAAGACATTCCAAAGACATCATTTCAAACAAGGTACGTGAATTACAAGTTTACAGTAATGCCTTTTGGATTGACTAATGCACCCTCTGTTTTCATGGATCTAATGAACAGAGTTTTCAAGGAATATCTTGATGAATTTGTAGTGGTATTTATTGATGATATCTTGTTATACTCTAAAAGCCACGAAGATCATGAAAATCACTTGTGCATTATCTTAAAGACTCTTATAAGACATGAATTATATGGGAAATTTAGCAAGTGTAAATTCTGGCTTCAGGAGATTTCTTTTCTTGGCCATATTTTCTCTAAGGATGGAATTTCTGTTGATCCTTCTAAGACAAGAGCAATCCAAGAATGGCCTGCACCGACGAGTATAAATGAGGTACACAGTATTATTGGTTTAGCAGGTTATTATCGACGTTTCGTCCAGAATTTTGCCCGTTTGGCTAACCCATTAACGAAGCTCACACGTAAAGGGGTTAAATTTGTTTGGACAAAAGATTGTGAAGAATGTTTCGATGAACTGAAGAGAGGATTAGTCAATGCTCCTATATTTACTCTTCCATCGGGGAATGATGGGTTCGTTATTTTTAGTGATGCATGGAAGAAAGAACTTGGTTGTGTCCTTATGAAGAATGATAGGGTTATTGCCTATGCATCATGACAACTAAAAATTCATGAGCAAAATTATCCTACTCATGATCTCGAGTTAGCAGTTGTGATCTTTTCTTTGAAGATATGGAGACACTACCTCTATGGTGAAAAATGTGAGATTTATACCGATCGCAGGAGTTTGAAGTATATCTTATCACCAAAAGAACTCAACATGAGGCCAAGGAGATGGCTTGAACTACTCAAGGATTATGATTTCATGATACACTACCACCCGGGGAAGGCAAATAAGGTGGCAAATGCTTTGAGTATAAAAGATCATGGAGTTTTGAACATGATGAGAGTGGAAAAGGATCCTATTTTCAGGGATCTAGTAAAGATGGATATGGGAATCACCATGGAAGGTGAAACATCAAATGTTTTTCAAATGGTTGCTAAACCATCTTTATTAGAAAGGATAAAGAGTTTTCAAGACGATGATGAAGAGTTTAAGAATAAGATTAAAGCTGTGAATGATGGTAGATTGTGTGAATTTGTGTATGAAGATGGAATTTTGATATTTGGGAGGAGACTTTGTGTTCTCGATATACTTGATTTATAGAGGGAATTGTTGGATGATGCTCATAGTTCCAGTTTCTCTATACACCCTGGGAGCACAAAAATGTTTAGAGATTTGAAGGAACATTTTTGGTGGGACAACATGAAAAGGGAGATTGTTGATTTTGTGTCAAGATGTATGGTTTGTCAGCAAGTGAAAGCTGGAAGGCAACGGCCTGGTGGAGTCAGACAACCTCTTCCCATACCTGAGTGGAAATGGGATAACATTACAATGGACTTTGTCATGGGACTACCAAAGACTCCTAGAAGGAATGATGCAATATGGGTCATTGTTGATTGTCTTACCAATTCAGCACATTTTCTTGCTATACGGGAGGATCTACCACTAGAACGTCTAGAAAGACTATATATGAATGAAGTTGTAAGACTTCATGGAGTACCCCTATCGATTGTTTCTGATCGTGATCCCCGTTTTACTTTAAGATTCGGGAAAAGTCTTCAGAAGGACCTGGATACTGATCTACGTTTGAGCACTGCCTACCACACTCAAACAGATGGACAATCAGAATGGACTATTCAAACCTTAGAAGACATGTTGAGATCATTCTCTCTTGACTTTCAGGGTATGTGGGATCAATATTTACCACAGGTAGAATTTTTTTATAACAATAGCTTCCATTCAAGCATTCAGATGGCACCTTATGAAGCGTTATACGGAAAGAGATGTCGTACACCAACCTGTTGGGATGACGTTGGTGAATGAAAACTTGTGGGACCAGAATTGGTGGAAGAAACGATGGAAAAGGTGAAGGTAATCCAAAACCACATCAAATCAGCTCAAAGTAGGCAGAAGAGCTATGCCGATAACCGAAGAAAAGATTTGGAATTTCATGTGGGAGATCATGTTTTCCTAATGGTATCTCTATGGAAAGGAGTTATACCTTTTGGTAAGAAAGGTAAATTGAGTCCCAGGTACATTGGACCTTTTGAAATTCTAGAACGTATTGGGGCTGTAGCTTACCTTTTGGCGATGTCGCCAAGTCTCTCCAAAGTTCACGATGTGTTCCACGTATCATTGTTGAGAAAATACATGCCTGACCCAGCGCATGTACTCACTTATGAGGAATTGGAACTAGAACCCGATCTATCTTATTGCGAAGAGCCCGTCAGGATTCTTGATACGAGAGAACAAGTGTTGAGAAACCGGACGACTCGTCTGGTAAAAGTTCTATGGAGAAATCATAAAATGGAAGAGGCAACGTGGGAACCTGAGGAACTTATGATGAAGAACCACCCGAGTCTATTTATGCAGTAATACCCTAGAAATTGCGAGGACGCAATTATTTGAAGGAGGGGAGAATGTAACACCCCAAGCTTACACAGTACGTTTCCCTTAGAATAATGCAATAGCGTGTGTTGTACGCAACCTCGAGTTCTAACACACACCATAACTAATCAAACAAGCCATTAAGAACAGTAATACCTTCTTTTTGAAATTATATAAATCTTATCTTTCAAAATGGACTTCATTTTTGGATTCGGAATATTGAAATTAGCCTAGGGCGAAATTTTGGTATTTTTTGGATAACTTTTATATTTGGATGAATAGTTAAAATTGCTAAATTTTAATTTAAAAAAACTTTTTTAATCAAAATAATTAATAATGATAAATTATTAAATTATGTGATTTTGAAGTATATTTAGAATATATTTTTACCATTAAATACAATGCTAGTCATTGTACATAATTTCACAATTAAACCGGACATAAACAAGTGTCCATCTTTTGATAGTTATTATATTCTAAAAAAATGCTTTTTGTTTTAACAATGGAAATTAATTTTAAAATTATTTCTGCCACTTCTGTTTTTTGAATTTGGAACAATGGATTCCATATTTGGAATCAGTATGTCCAATTAATTTAAATGGGTAACTTTTATTTTTACACATTTTGAATAATTACTTCACTAAATATTTTATTTACCGTGGTTAAAGGGTAAATCCGGTAAATAAGGGTTACAAAATAATATTATAATAATCCTAAATTACCCTAAAACGTGTCCTAACCTTATAGGTGGACACATACCCGACCATGGGAATCCTTGGGTTGATTTTGGGACCCCTTGGAGCCACATGTATGTGGTAGGGACACATTATATTAATAATGTTAAAATAAAAATAAAAATGACATAAGCATACATCTTTTAGAAGAACAAATTTTACATAGGGTTATACATGTTATATTTTCGATTATAAATATTCTTTAGAAAGATAAAAATATTTCCTACATAATGATATTTTATTTGTAATTTTTAGACATCAAATAATTTAAATTATTAATGACACAATAATGATGCAGTGTTTACCACATTAATAAATCATTTAAATAAATAAGATTATAATGATTAAAAAATTATCCAAAACATGTCCAATTCCTATTGGTTGATTATATATCGACCATGAGTCATCTTATCTTCGACTATAATGATTGTTGGACCATTATAAACCGAATATCATTATATTATAAAATAATATTTCTAACTTTTCCTAAGATGCTCCTCACCCCTCTTATAAAAGGGCACTCCACCTTCTCTATTTCTCACTCCTTCAAAGCCTTTTGGTTCGGCCAAACCCTGCCCAAATACTCTCCCATCATTTCTCACTTCATCCTAGAATCCCTCCTTTAGTCATAAAGACAACATAAGGAGTCCTTTTGATCAAATCAAAAGGAAGAACCCGAAGAAGAGGTAACATTTTCATCAACCTCTTTCAAGTTCATTTCTTCTTCAACTTCTTCTTTCCTTATTATTTCCATTCTAAAATAATAACTCCAGTATCTTCTATATACTGTGATGTAATTATCAATATGTCACAACCATATTCATTATTTTACCCATCATTTGAATGACATATCACCATACGTGCATACGTAAGGCTTACCGTCTCCACGTCATGGTGTAATTGTTATTCAATATATTATTATATAGATGGGAATAATAATGATATGTAATTCATGTAAATAATAAATATAACATGATAATTATTCTTTATATATGATATACCATCCAATTATATATTATTTAAATATCAAAACAATGATATTTTTGCTCGTGCGTACGTACGGAATACCGTCTCCACGAACGTGATAAGATTCATTCCCCATCGTATCCATTCAAGACTAATTCTCATTTGATGATTGAATGTAATGTTTAAGGACTTGATATCATTCTGGATATCAATAATAGATTTCCCATCCATAAAAATATGGCCCACATAATGAAGGATATAAAGGAAGAAGATTCCGTTAACACCCGAAATCATAATAATACTAAGATATTATTAACAAATAAATGTTAAAAAATCATATATGATATCATATTGATGTATATGATTATTGTATAATTTATTAACAATGTTTCAACTATTATACAGGAGGTTAACATACAATCAACTAAGGACAAGTTCAAGGTAAGGGATTTTCATCTCACTCTTTATTCCTGTGAGATTAATGCCGTATTTCCACTATTACCTATTGTGTGGTGTATGTACTGCCAATAATTGTATTCTCTGTGTAATAAACTTTAACTTATGTGAATTTACATATTCCTTTTATGATACCTCTTTCATGGGTTGTATGTTTCGTAAGATACCAAATTGGTAAGGGTTTACTTCACAACCTCTTCATTATCCAAGGTTGTTTATTTGTATTTATCTACTGGGATCTCGTTATCATCCACATCCATGTTTCTTAAAATGTCTTTCAAAAAAATTTTACTATCCAATAGAAGATGGGTTAAATTCATTTATACCCCCATACGTTTTGAAAAGTAATCTTTCTGTCGTTTTCCAAACAATGTACTTTTTTACCTTTTCGACAAAGTTAAGGTAAGAATGTCTTTTTAACTTATATGGAGGGTGAGGCTATTTTCCTCCATTATAACTTCGTCGAAGCTTCCCTTACAATCTTATAAAAATACTTTCAAATTAAATGTATTATTTTATAATTATTTGACTTTTAAATGATTTAAAAAACGGATATATTTCTCTCAAATAGTTTTGATTTCATCTATGTCAACATCCTTTGGTGGATATTAAGCTTATTTGATGTTGATTCATTATGATACAAAACATCCATATTGTATTTAATGTTTTGAGCTATGTTTGACTATGGATGTGTTATTCTTATACCATTCATGGTTTATGAAGAAAGTATTTACATTTCGTATGCTAGTTTTAATACGAATGATTATGATATGTTAAAACCTATTCATATGAGGAATGCATTGGACTTAATATGTGACAGGTGGAGCCCGCTATATCTCCTCGATGCATCGGTAGGTCTCATGAGACAAACTAGTGTCTTGGCACAAGGCCTTGACAAAACCTCATTTGTAGTCTTGGTACAAGGCCTTGACTATGTGGTTATGATAGTCTGGAATTATTCATTCCCTTAATATGAAAATGGTTATTGATATTGCATGTGATCATTCGACTAGTAAAATATCCGTCTGAGTAAGTAAACGGAATTATTTCTTTTTATATTTCCATGTTATATTGAAGCTCAAGTTTAAAAGGATTTTTTTCAGTTATACATTGCCTTAAATGTTTATGTTTATTTTTGAATGCTTCCGCGATATTGTTATCCTTACTGAGCATCTGAGCTCACCCCTTTCAATGTTTTAATTTTCCCAGGATGTGAAGAGGTGTATTATGACTGACTTTCAGGAATATTCAATGGGGATATGAGTGTGGACTATGGAGACTATATTTTTGTAGTTTTCATTTTATTGATGTAATGTAAAACTTATGAATATATATCTAGTGTTTCAAAGGCTACTAAACCAATCGGTCTTTCAAGGCCTGATCTTTCTTGTGATCATGCCAATCAGGTAATAATGCACTGACTCTGGGTAACTAGGGTCGGGGCATTAAACAAGAATCCTGATGAGGTTGACCTCTTTGACTATCCAGACTACTACCCTTTCTATAGACGTCTGGGTCATAATATCCTGGATAGCTTATTCTTTAAAGACATCCTTCAAGGAATTTTAAATTCTAGATAGGTAGTGTTGGAAAAATACTTAGAACAAATAGCTTGCATAACCAATTCCCATTCAAAAATCAAGAATGGATTATAGAATGTGATGGCCAGGCAGTTGAATAAGTTTTATAACTGGATGACCAAGAAAATAGTTGTTCTCATACCCCCCTAAGATAACAGTTGTGCAGTCCCACAATAGCTCAAACACCTAAGAAGGTAATAATGGATACACCCATGAAAAGTCACCCTAAAAATTATAAAAAATAATAAAAATGATACAAGACATATATTCTACTCCAAATAATGCTCTAACTCTTGCAGATTTATCCACTAAAACATCTGATGCATGAGAATCACCCCAACAAATGAAATCCCTGTTTGATGAAGAAATCATATTAATTCATTTAGTTTGATACACTTGGAAGACCCATTCTTCAATGATGAATTATCCTCAAGATACGAATTCCCTATATATAACTGGGTAACAGGAGGCTTCATACATAGAAATAGAGGATTTCAAGAATAACATGATCATGGTCTGACCCAATATTAAGGCTACATCTCCACATCGGTTATATATTAAGCTGAGACTCGTGCAAAGGCCCTCCAAAAAACTCAATAAAAACATGGAGGTGTCTCAAAAATTCCATGTAGAACTTTATGCCCACACATCATTCTTGACCTCTTATATATTTTTTGATTAATTCATTATCCCAGAAAAATGGGAAGGCTTCCACAACCCATGCGGTTGAAAGAAAATTCTCCCACAATATCTACATATGAACCATGACCATCAACCTCAAATATCTATTCATTTAAGCCTCATGTTTAAAAGAAAACCCATATCGGAAATCACAAACCTATGGAACAAATTTATGTCATTTTGAAGCAGCTGGCGATAGTCCTAGCCAATCTTTCAATCATAGATGCATTGAATTTTTGAAAGAACATGAGGAGGAACTTGATAAATCACTCTAAATACAACAAGAATTTATGA
The DNA here is from genome assembly GCA_963277665.1 of Viscum album. Lineage (NCBI taxonomy): Eukaryota > Viridiplantae > Streptophyta > Magnoliopsida > Santalales > Viscaceae > Viscum > Viscum album. Next base: position 1,635,006,370 of record OY728133.1, on the reverse strand, counting down.
TAAAATACTCTATATCTGAATTCCATCAAATGGAGACAATGTTAGTGGAATTTCATATCGCCATCTAATTCACAATGGATGCCAAGGAAGAGTCCATTTAATGGTGCATTAAAACCCAATATTTTTCAGGAATACTCGATATAGTCAACATATAAAGGGTTATGATCAACAATTGAACCCAAAAATATATCATCCCAATTCAATCCCTATGATGTTTGGTATAAAATGAAGGGGATTTTTCTCACACAAATATGGCCACTCATGTGTATGATAAGTGTGAGAAAAGACCTTTTAGGAAGATAAAACTCAAAACTCATTTTGGGGACCACACAAATGATGTTGATTATATGGTTATTCAGTATGGTGCCAAATATAATGCCTTTATCAGAAGTCACTATCTCCAAATCCACATGGAAGTACCTTTAACATTCAATCAATGTCTGAAATACCCCAATTATTGAAGTGTTAACATACTACCTGGTGATTGTGTCCCTTTTAGAACCTACAATCCCACATGCTCTAAATTAGGATTCTATAAAAGGGATCCAAGCATCCAAATATAAATGATGTTACATAGATTAATGTTTAAAATGGTGTATTAATATCCACTTCAAACTCCTAGATTATTTTTGATAGTAACTATGTTCTCCCTATAAATCTAGTTGATGTGATAGACATGGGCCTTGGGAGCCATGATCCCCTATCACCAGGGACAATGAAAAAAATAAGCTCTCACAATTCTCTATAATGAATATTATATTAGGGGATGATAATTTAGCTTCTCATTTCCTCCTTCACCATGATGGTGATGAGAAATCCCCACGATTACCATCTCCCTCTGAATGTACATCTATAGACACAGAAGTGGAAGAATGTGAGAATGATCTATAGAATGGGCCTCTTACATTCAAGGAATGTCTCTCCGCCACATTAGATGATCTAATACGAAAATTTTTTGTAATGATATAAAGTAGATGGACTACTATAATTAGTGTCTTCATACCCCTTAAAAAGACAGTGATTTAAAATGCATTTTTATATAATCTTCGATATGTATTCTATGGGAATGATAATGAAATTTCTATACTGAAGCTAGATGTAACTATGCACTATCTCAGCCTACCCAATGAGCATCATAGATTTAAAAAGGAATCCATGATGATTCACCCCACTCATTCCATCCATGTAGAAGAAAAAGATGAATGACTTTCAAATCCAACATTTTATGAGATGTTTAATACCAGATATGGATTTTCAACAACATACCGACGTCAAAAAATAATGGGAAACTAGGGTCTTCCTTGATTTCTAACACCTTAATTAGAACATTCCAAGGGATGTGTTCTATTATTGATCATATAACTTTTAATTGATGCTACCGGTGGATTCCATGCACTTTACATTATAAATTGGTATTTAGGTTAAAATAAAATAAATATGACTTCTCTAGATAAGGATGTAACTTACATCAGAGTTCCTCAAGGGATCTTCTACTATCAGTTCATTCCCTTTGGGATAAGGAACACTGAAACCACATACCAATTATCAATACATCATATATTTAATACATTCTTAGGAAGTATAGTTTAATGATATGTTGATGACCTAGTTGTGAAATCCCAATAGAGATTTGATCACAACATGTATCATAAACTAGTATTCGACAAGATGCAATAGTGCTGCTTGAAGATGAATCCAATAAAATTATCTTTTGTGGTTACATTATAAAATTTCCCTAGAATTGGTGTATTCCACTGCATCATTGAGGTTGAACTATAGAATAAAGGTTCTATTTCATTAATGTCACCACTATAAATCTCAATGAACTAATAAAAATCCAATAGCACCTTGCCTATATTAAAAGATTTTCTATCCAACAAGGTCAGTAATTCTCTTCCCTTCAAAAGGAAAATTAATAATGGAATTTTCTACCAATGGGATAATGATTTCCATGAAGCCTTTGAATATATAATGAAGTATCACCTCACCCACCTTTTCTAATTCTTTTGGTGGAATGGAGTTTTCTCATCTTGTATGTTGTTACCTTGGGACACTCAAGGGGAGCCATCTATGTATAGAAAAATGATGCTGGTTGTATGAAAAATCACATATATCTTAGTAGAATAATTCTAGGTTCTAACACCAGATACATTGGGGTCGAGAAGAATATATTTGCAGTCATTTTTTACTGAATATATGGGGCATCACTTACATCACCATGAAGTTCAACTAGTATCTCATATTGATTCTCTCAAGTAAATCCTTGGACACCCTATGCTTACTAGGTTCATGGCCCAATGGGTGGTCATTCCAAAGAAATACTAAATTAAGTTTGTATCATATAAGTCATTAAAAAGAAAATCCATGTATGATTTCCTTGTATAACATAATGCCCTAGAAACTACATCAAGGAAAACCAAGAACCATGATGCAGAGGTCTTATATTCCCATTACACACCCCTTACATGGAGATCTAAAAAGATGGTGCCTCTCATTGACTTGTTAGTAAAATAATGGAAAAAAAAAGGTTAATTGGGATGGTTTAAAGAATGTGTTTGTATCTATAGAGAAATTAGTTTCTCTATACTCTTTCCCACCATCAGAAAGATACATGAACAATGAGAAAGAATACAAATCCCTTGTCACTGGGAATGAACTATATCGACCGCTTCTCATAACCAACCTGAATTTAAAAGTGGACTCATAACTAGTAATAAAATATATTGATGGAGAATATTACACTAAAAGCGAATAACTATACCTTATCATGATGGAAGGGTTCCATTTTGATCCCATATTACATCATATTCCCCCATAATAGAATTCATTCATAGATACATTGGCTAATGCATCCACATTTCTAGCCGAACCTAATCTAGGGGAAAGAATATTATGTATCAAAAATTGAAAAATGGTTTCATCCATATTATTGTGTGATATTGAATAAATCAATCTATTCAACACCACCCAAGAGTGTGATGAACCAATGACCACCCCAATATGAATAGAGGCCATAATTTTTTATCTTCAAAATGGGACTCTCTCGATAGACTAAGTCAGTAGGGAATAAATTTTTCATAGTTCATAAATCATTATCATGTATGATGGTCAAACTGAATAGTGTTCCATCTACAAAGGAGGCTTACAAATACACCTCTTCATATGCATATAAAAGAATATATTTCCACCATCATAGAAGATTTCCATGTTGTCTCTTATGGTGCCCATAAATCTGGCGCTAGACACTCCCATAAAATCCAGATTTTGGGGTCCTACAAAAAACCCATGACACAATATAATGTGGAATATGCCATGAAATTTCATGTGTTTTATATCCAATAAAACTTCATCCAAGAACCACATTAATTTATATATATTTCCAAATCTCCATTTCTATTTTAATTTGGGGAATGGATATTGTGGGGTCGTATCCCCCATCCATACCTATATAGTTTATGTACATTAAAATTGCTATCGACTTCTTCTCCAAATGGAATGGGGAAATACACCTCAATGAAGTTAGGAAAAATAAAATAATAAACTTTTTGAAGTCACATATCACCACTAGGTTTGAGATCCATCACACAATATTGGAAGAAAAATGTAAAAACATTAATTCTATAGATTTGAAGAAACCGTATCTGGAGTATAATATTTAATCCAATCACCCATCTCACTATTATTCAGTAAAAAGTGTATAGGTATAATCCTTCAATATTACTCAGTCAAATATAATTCATCTGATGGTGAACATGGATGAAAATTCTTGGCAATATAAGATCCACCATGATCAATTGTCTTACAATAACACCATTAGTACCACTACACAAGATACTATAAAATCGTTCATTTATGGGACTACAATAGTTTTACATATAGTGGTAGAGTTTCCATTTCTCTAAATATAAATTTTGAAAATAGCTCTTATATGGTGAGAAATCGAAAATATTAGTGGGATGAATTGGAGCGGCTCAATGATAGAAGGTTTCAAGCATTACACAACCCATAGGACCATCACAATTAGACCTCCTTATCCTTTAAAAGTAATTTTTTTATTTATTCGTTCTTCCAAGGAGAACTAATATTGGACCTCAAGATCCCAATTGTACAAGGGAAGAATCATGTTAAAGTATAAATCCCATGGAAAGGGAATTATGTCATACATAAGTTATATCATAATGATTCTTACTTATTGGCCACCATGGATGACGTGTGTGACACACCTCTGAAAAATGAATGATTTATTAAGAAATACATTGTATAGATGTCATCGAGAAAACATTATTACAAAAAGTAAGACTATAAACTTAATGGTAATGTTCATATTGACCACATGATGATAAATTGTATAGATATCATCCTGACCACATGATAATAAACTATATAAAGATCATCCTGACCACACGATGATAAACAGTATTGAGATCATCCAAACCACATTATGATAAAATGTACATATATTTTTCTAGATGCATGAAATTAAAAGGCATGGTTACCAAAGAACTACATATGACTGTATTCTTTCAATTTTAAGATATTTAGTGATGCCTGAACCTCTAGTTTTAGGCACAACCACAACATTCATCTCCATTTACGTCGGGTGATTCATGTTCTTATCAAAAGACATCTAACCACATAGATAATTTACTATCTATATAATGTTCAATAGAATGGGCTTTCTAAAACTGTGTGTGGATTATTTCTCAATTTCAATGAGATACATATGGATGCCTTGATCAAATATCTATGTCATTCCCCCACATTATAAAAAATTTCCTTGTACAATCCATTATTTAACTACATAGTGAGAGTAACTCTTATCACTCCATGTTTCTCAACAAAAGCATAGGTCATGTGAGATTAGGAATTTTAGTAAGGGATTCCTGAAAAACAAGTTATACATGATTGTGTAAGGCTCACCATTGTCCTGAATGCACGAGAATGAATATAGTAATATGAGTCCCCATTGCATAATGTTAAACAACCCGGTTAATGTCCCTTTCTAGATATAAAATTTTATAGTCTTATGGACATCACCTAAGAGGATAATTTTTGTTTGTATGGGTCTCCTAATACACCTAAGTTCAATAAATACATGAGACTTGATTCCTAACATCATAGGATACATAATGATTTTCGTCTCATTAATATCTTGTCCAATCATAAAAAATATAAAAATTCCCCTCTATATGTTTAAGCCAGAAATAGGTAGAGAGGTCATTCATCATAAACTATGTGTGTATTGATTCTCATTCTCATAAGATATGTAGTGAATCCTATACTTAACAATCGGGTCTAGACACAACATTCCCTTCCTTTCACATCAATTCATCTTCTTCCTCACTGCATGACAATAAAAAAACATTGAATTTTGAGAACTATGTATGGCATGATTCCAACCATCATAGGATATGTACTGACATCCAGATCTCCATTCCTCTATCCAGATATGATATGCAATGGAAAAAATTCCCACCAGTACACATAGATCAGACATGTAGATTATTTATCGTACAATAACTATATGTTTTTTGATTCCTATCATCACAATATACATAGTGACTCCTACATCTCCCATCTTAGGTCTATTTGCAAGAACTGGCAAAAATATGCTCCACAATTTCAAAGGGATTGAGTCACACAACCTCATTTTCCTATGTATAATATATATCTTCATACATGTTTATTTTTTACAAAAATATATCATGCACAATTTATCCACATCATTCTCACATCCTTACCACATTATTAGAAACTGCAAGGAAAATGTCATGGTCACGTGATAGTTAAACCACTCTATACATGTCCTTATGACATGACATTAAATTTCATTGAATACTAACCAACTACATGATGAAAATATATTCCATCAATCACCTATTTTTTCCCTAATCAAACGACCACAAGATCCTTACTCCAATGAGCTATAGTATAGGGCGCTTCCATAGTCTTTTAAAGTTCCTAAATCCATAAAACCACATGTCAGGTCTTGAGTTCTCTGGATAACCACAACCTTCCAAGGACCAACGAAATGATACACATCTTCAAGGAAAATTTTTTGACTATGAAAGTATGCCTATGGCTTGTGAATATTTTCTTATTTTCATCATCCAAATGTGTTACATTGAAAAAAATATTTTTATATCCTTGTGAGCCCTAACATCACTGTGGAAGAAGTCAACACTTTAGCGTGATCTCAACTAATCCTATTATGATTGTCCCATATCATGAATCTGGACCTGGGGTCCTCAATACATGATTTACAACATTTTCATCTCATGCTATGAAGGATGTTGAGGTACTCATAACCGTAGGATACCTAATGAGTCTCTTGTGTATCATTCCTCATATATGTTCCATACACATCATGATCATAAAATTCCAACACATTAGTCAAAGTTGAATGACAATAAACTCTATCCTACAATGGTCTAAACCATAACACATAAAACTAATAGAAAAAACACACAAAAATTGTGAGACCAAAAACTCACAATGGTTGGTATGAGAAAAATTCATGTCTCCACTCACAAAACTCATCATCTCTACAGTTTAGTAAAAAATATGGCACACATAAATAATGCATGATACTCATAGAGTATAATTTTTTACCCCTAGTAAAATTTATATAATGCTTTTTGGACCCCATTAGTTGAAGAAAATGTTATAGTAATGATTTTTCATGTCTTATAGTCACAATAAATTATTTTCAAGGAAGTGACACAAATTTAGGATGCTGGAACCCTTCTTTGATATTACACTTTCCAAAAGTGACACTTCATTATTTGAGTGTCTTAGATCATCATAATAATTCATGGCCAATGGAAATGATTCCAAGCATCAAGGAGCATTTTCATAACTTTGTATGTTTGCCTATGGATCATGCATATGCACCTATGGTCATCAACCAAATGAGGCACTCTAAAAAAATTTCATTTCAACAGTTGTGAGACGTAATATCAATGTGGAATAACCCAGAATCCCAACATGATTTGGGTCATTCATGGAATTATTTTCTCAAATCATCCTCATGAACCAGGTACATTGAATCATGATTTATAACCTTAATGAAAAACTATCCAAAAGGATTTGAAATCCTTGACACTATGTCACCATATCTTATACCCTTTCTCAAACCAAAAAGGATATACTCTATTCATGAACCTGTAATGTCCCACACCTCTTGACATTAAACCATAGGGCTTATAGATTTAGCTAAAAAATTAAATGATAAAATTTTCACAAGGATTCCAGAACCCTTCCTGGATAGATTTCCTTATATACAAAACCTCATCATATAGTTATTTGAGTCTTCAAATACCTTTCATGGACATCATATTGAAGGGGATATCATATTTGTATTGGTCGTTCTAACAATCCATAAGGTCCTTGACCCACCAAATAAAGGCATCTCTTCAATTCCAAAAAGAAGCTTATATCCTTGTGAGACTTAGAAACACCATGAAAGAACATGGAATCTCATAATGTTATGGGAAATTCCTAAAATGTCTTCCTCATCACATGTACACCAACTCAAAAATATGTGTTATGACTTACGTCAGCCATATTCAAACTATCCTAGAAGATCTAGTTTCTCTATTATTCTATTCTCAAATAATATTACCTCCATTAGTCTTCCACGGCCATTGGAGAAGATACATGGATTTAAGGACCGTTTTTAAGACTATGAATGTATGCCTATGGATCATGAAAATACACCTATGGTTGTCAACCAAATTTTTCACTCTGTAAAAAGGTATTTTTGATCTTTGTGATCCCCAACATTTCCATTGTAGAACCTATCAACTTAGTGTGTTTTGGTTCACCCATAGTAATTCTACACCATATTCCACAATCATTGATCCGGTTTGTTCTAAAACACCCTAAATTAAAGAAATATTATGTCTGACCTAAAATATCAAAAACTGAATAAATATAATGTATGAACTAAATGACACTAAACAATAGTGATATAAGGTCTAAGTTAAAAGGCCTTAAACTATAGCAATATAAGTTTCGACCTAAAATACCTTAAACTAAATAGATATAATGTCTGATATAAATGACCCTAAAATATAGCACATTAGTGCTTTTAGTATACATGAGCTCGTAAGTCTCGTTATATAGCCTTATTACAAATCAAAATATTCTCACCAAGACTATCGGATTTGGAAGAATAATGATAACACCCCCCCAACTATGGAATATATATGTGCTACTCAAAAAATCCTTTTACAAATTAGGTGATCTCAATATAGTTGGAAGAGATTATCGATAAAGACTCTCATATTAGTGGGAATTCATGATCATTTATCAAAAAAGAATCTATTATAATTTATGCATTCTATCACATGAATTCTTGTCTACATGATATTACACATCAGATGCGTATCATTGGAAATTAATATCAAAGTATCATATAGTTCTAAACTACATGAATGAAATAAAAATGGACAAAAACATGAAAGGTCCAAAAAATACATTCATTGATATAAGGAAAAAGGATTAATTCATCATTAATTATATTCATGGAAAAGTTTCACATATTTACAATATAATCAAATTAATCATTTTTGAATGAATCCAACTATGAGGTGTGTACGGTATTCTGTTAATACCACAAAACATGTGCCACACACTATTCTAGGGATATATAAGGGGTTCATATAACATTATGTATAAGCCACGTCATGCGTAATTGCCTTCAACATAGTTGTATTGGATTTTTTGCTTTCCTCTTACAGTTGGGATGGATACACACATCAGCAGGACCTCAAGCATATGATCTTCCCCACATCATATATTTTCTCACTGAGATAGCCAAAAGAGAGACAATTAAATAGATACAGCACACTTTATGTGATATCATATGGATTGATGAATATCGTGCTCTTGATCTTCTATAGAATATTGGAACCAAGCTCTCATATCAGCACCTAACATGTCATGCATCTGGGTCTCAAGTTCATGTAGAAAATTGTCCTTATAGTGTGTGATATTTTTGAGAACACATGAATTCATTTTTAATTGTCAAGCAGACAAAATGATATGTAGATTTTTGTATAATATGAAGCATTTATTTATACATGTGATGCTGCCAAGGTTGTAAGTGTTTGATATTCAATTGTGATTCATGCAGTTTCCAATGATCAGTTTGGGTGGACTCTCCTTGTCCAAATATATAAAACATTATATAAAAGTGGTTTGTCAAACATATGGGATATTCTCTGGGAGAATAATATCCTACATTCTCTTCAATATGAATAAATGCAGTCATCATTGGAAAAAAGCATTAATGTAGAAGAAATCCAATGTTATAATACATTTTAGGAATAGTAAATGCCAAATGAAACTTTTTGATGCATGTACAGAACACCTTAAGTATAATATGCCATGATTCATTGCCTCCATGATGTTTTACAAATTCCAATGTACAAGTTCACATCACAAAAAGAGTACTAAAAGCTTCGGTTATGTGATGACATACCACGATGTGACATTTTTTTTGGATATAGAGCTGAGCACATAGATGTGATTGATGATAGAGTGTGTTCATAGGTCACAAAACTATTCACATATGGGAATGTATATTATGATCATTTTTTCAACAATTATAGGGTGATAACATTTCAGAGAATGTCATTGCCACTCTAGAATGGAGTGGTCTTATTTTATTTCAAAAATATAGCATCAAAGACCCTATAAGGATTATGTAAAGTCGAAAATCTAAGACACATTCTTATATCAACATGAATATCTAAGCCACCACATACCAAATCATGAGAAGGATTGTTGAATCACAAAACCAATCACAAGAAGGTCAGACAACACGTAACCTATCATGCAACGGTCAATCATTGTGCTTTTTCAAAGGTAAAAAATTATGTGTCTCTAATAAAAACCCAAAAAGAAAACACTTATAACTATTCATATCATGGTCCATCCTCCTCATAAAATGGTATTAATCTTTTTTATACCATGTTATCAGAAGAAATGTTGATGGAAGCTTTGTGTTTAACTTTAACCAAGTCCTAAAGAAAATTTGACGGGTCGCAATGGTTGAGCATGAAATAACATTCAAACACTCAATGAACCATATTGATTGATGGAGGTATACACCACAAACAAGAAATAATCATGTGTGCATAAAATGATACATGATGCGCTTGATACAACCATGTGAAGAAAATAACTATTTCAATTACAGACAAGTAAAATCATCATGAGACTCCATATATTTTCCTAATTTACTAAATCACATGATGATTTTCAAATTGTGTTATGCCCTCATGAAAACCATTAGGTACCTAGAATAGTCATGTGGCTTGGGTTATAAGACATTCATGCTAGGGATTTCAACACTTTCCTTACACCATTTGGAAGTTTACTTTTACATGAATAAACTCTCAGTCACCCTATGGAACCATACAACCATGAATATGTGACACAACATAGGCTGGTAGACGGACTACCCCTCTAAATTTAAACACGTCATTAAAAGATCTAAAACTAATTAAAAGATACACCATAGAATAAAAGAAGGGTTTTCCTTAGTAGTCCTCGAATGAGATTGGTCATTAATTATGTGATGCATTCTAGACAAAGGGAGTGATTTTTTATGAAAACAGTCACATGGTTGTGTGAGATATGAAAATCATTATTAAATAATGATATAATATTTAAAATGAAATTGCCTCTCATGGTAATAAATGTATCTTGTTGTGCCCCTGGTGATTTTAAAGGCACCACGAGTCTATGGTAACATGTGTGCCTTATCTCATGAAATCCCACTGGCATGTCATCCTCATCTAGTGAAAATGCCTCAGGCAGGTCCAAGAAACATCACACTCTCCCTTTGACTCCCTTAATGAAAACGTATAGAGTTTTCCACGAAAATCTCATGAATCTCCATAGGTCCTTTTTTGGTCACGCGTTTCATCATCAAGAGGTAGAATGATAATATTTGACAATACTCATGCAATCATGCCTGACTCCCAAAATATGTAAAATTAACAAATAAAATTCAAAATAATATCATATGGTAGGCTATCATTGTAATAAAACCACTATGAAACAATGAGGGTGAACAGAGCATGGTCTCACAATACTCCTTGGAATGATAACCTAATTTCGCAAATGTCCCATCACAAGTCATCCTTCTCTCATAGAATAAACCAAAAAAGCCACACAATATCATATGAACAACTTTTGATAGTCATTTAATCCTTGTGAATACATTTAGATATGTACAAATAATCTTATGTAAGTCCTTAGAAATTCCCACATAAGCCAACAAATCCGCATTAATTGGAAATAATTTAAAAAAAGGAGGAATTGATGAGAAGAAATCACAGTCACAATGAATCGGGAGATCCCCTCAGGGAGATCCATGATAAAGACTCATGATGAATCATGACACTGAAGCACTTTGTATAATCTTTCCTAGATTCACACATGAAAAGTGTCACACAAAATACTGGGAAACTATGGTGGTGAGGCCTAAAAATCCCCCACCCCAGCATGAAAATTACACCACTACATATCCAAACCATGATGAGTCTCCATATGATCTTGATCATGACCACCACGACCATGAAATCTCATAACCTCACATAGGTGAATGTTTTTATTTCATGGAGTGGTTGATCTCAAGACTGGAAAATCAACCCATCATATTGGATTTGAGGAATAGCTGGAGAAATCAGGCAGCATGCATAAGCACTTCACATGATCATTCATAGATCATGTGGATGATATATAGTAGGAAATGTGAATAACACCCACACACCTACTAAATCATATGAGACATTATATAGTACAACACTGAATAAACGTAAGGAATTATAAAAATAAAGGCCAGAACAATGAATATTGGTGGGAGACTAAAGAAAAGAATATATATCAATGACCCACGTCTGCTTCTCATGAACCACCTCAGATATGAGATAGCACATGGAATGGTTTTTTACGTCACATGAAGATCCTTTAGAATTCTATTTTTTCATGAAAAGTACTATGGACATATCAAAACAGGTTAAATGGTGTCCTATAAACAAGCCACACAATTCTGATGAAACCCTATAGAATCACTAATCAAGCCTCATGATATCCTAGAGATGTGTTTCTGGAATCATATTGTTACACCAACACAAGTAAGCAATGTCTTGTGGGTTTTCATGGGCCTGTTGATTGGGTCTCATGAACCCCCCCCCCCCCCCCACCACAGCACACCATCTAGCTCTTGTGATGACCTAAAGAAAATTTTTATAGGACATGTGACACCCTCTAAGATATTTTTCATTGAATCTTCAACTTCCCTCCATATGTGTTAGCCAAATCTTGGGATGACATATGAAAAGGTTGGCTAGATCTTGTGACACTCCAATAAATGTCACATTTGTCCTGTGATGTCTTCCAAGATCAACATTTAGGTCTTGCGATGTCCCCCATAAAAACTATCCTCGATCGTGTGACAATCATCATAAATTCCATCGACATTATGAAAAGTCCATCAAAAATGATGACTAGATTATAGAATTGTATTTGAAAATGTAAGGAAGATACTTTATTACATTTCAATCTAACAAACAGAGCCTAAATAATGGAAAATCATAATGAGTGTCACAGGTCAGCAGTACAAGATAGAAACGGAATCTGAGGATTAGATGACCTTATCCATACTTGTTGTGTAGGCCCAAAAGAAAAGTGAAACAATAGTGTGTAATCCCGGATCAATGACACAATATTATGTTTCCCAATTATAAAGGAAAAGACTGTGTGTAATCCCCAGTTAAGGGAACTATGGATACTCTGATTCTATTAATAAGAAGGATACTAAGGACCCCTCCATGATGTTGTAGAAACATATTTATCTTCATAGGGTAGACCCAACACAAAATACCAACACCTATAAGTAATGACATCAATTATTTTCGATACCTTATTTCTCACAATGATCATTTCTCACATGATCTTAGGTAGTTGTAATAATTATATCAATAGTACAATTAATCCATACAAAGACTAGGTCAATGTCACTGTGTGATCCCCAACCAACTAAACTATGATGAAATTAAATCCTTCCATAAACAAGATACAAATTATGCAACCCTAGTGCTCAAGATCTAAAATAAAAATCTCAAGATTTGTCCCAATATATAAGCCTCGTATCCTTATAATGTGAGATTAATTACATTTTGTCCCCTATTTGTCACACATGTCATAGATCACATGTTTCTAGGGAGTTACAGATGTCATAACATTCGCATCATGAACCTCCCTCAACCAGGGAAATCTCATCATGTAATCCCCGATGAGTAAATTGGTATAAAACACTCCCATATGAGGATATATAGCTAGGGTTAGTCCCAAGGGTATGATTGAACTATGATAACTCCAATTCCTACTATAACTAGGATAAGTAGGACACATTTATATGTATTTAACTTAAATAGGCCCCTACATCATTATAAGTCTTCTCATATCTCCAAAAATTCAACCATTGGGACCCAACCATTACCATGGGATCATCATTATACCTCATATTACATTGGTATGAGAAACCATATGAAATATGACAGATTTGATTCTCACCATATTCAGGATATGTTGGACATCCCTGAGAGATTTGATCTTGAATATCTGGTGCCTCAAAGGACTCATATATGTCCATTATATACGATGATAAATTTCATGCATTCTAACAAACAATGTAGGTTTCGATTCCTACGATAATTTGGTCATATAAGACACCTCATAATGCCTCAGTACCCTCCTAGAAATATTGACTTCCTCTATGTATGGAAATTAATTCTAATGATCTTGGTTACATATATTTAGCACATGAGTATTTGTTCATTGTCATGAAATGGGTGAACAACATCATATACACATAGATGATCTCATGTATGAGATCATTATCTTCTGTATAAAGATAGACTTAAACTCATAATCATTTAATTATCGTAACTGTTCTCATATCAATATTAGGAATATATTCCTAAACTTATCTTAATCTTATAGGAGAGTCTCAAGGTAGGAAATAATTCCCCCTAATAGGGTTTGGCGAGAACAATCTCAAATCTTCTTGACCAGTGTGAGCCCCTTAGAATTATTGTGTCCGAATCCCAAATTGGTCACCAACATTTGGACATCATGTATGTACCCATTTGTGGATGATGAAACCATGGGCATGTTTATCTACGATATACAATGGTGACCTAGTGTTAATGATTGTCAAATAGATCACCCCTCAAAATCAGTTGAAGGGTCCAGCCAAATGCACCTAGTGGTTGTACCTCCTTTCATCGAAATAGTGTGTTAAAATAATTATTTATGTTTTTGATAATAACATTAGAGATATCATTTATAAAATAATTAATAAATAAAATTTAAAAAAATCACAATAATAATATTACATTTTTTTGAAAATGAGAGTATTACATATATCATTTTCCTTTTTTAATATTATTGCTCATAATTTCATGCCTAAAATTTAAATTAACCCTACTTCCTAATACAATAATGTTTCTCAAAAATTTGATATACATTTATATAGATTTAATTTCATTATGTGATGAAAATTATTTTTTAATATAAGAAAATATAAATACAATTAATAAAAAATTTGTATTTATGTTCTAAGAAAGTTATAAATATATTTTATAAAATCAATATAGTAATTTAATGATATTATTTTTCTTATTAATTAAAATAAATATAAATAAGGGTTTAAAAAATTTATTTCATTCTCATATTATGAAAATTTCAAACAAGTTGTAGTTCTTAGTAAATTTTACTTACTTTTTACCTTAATGAAATTATTTTTGAAAAATCCCAAAAATCTTTTACAGAATAAATTTTTATCGTAAAAAAATATTTATTATTTCTTAAAAAAATTACATATTTTATAAATTTATTTTTTGAAAAAATTCCAAAATTATAATGAAAATATTAATTTATAAGAAAATGGATTTTTTTTAGAATATTAACCATTCTCATTAAAATTTTCTATAATTTAATAATTAAATTATTATTTTTCAATTATTCATATAAAATAATATTTTTCACCATTAATAAAAATTATATATTTTGAATAATAAATTACATACAATAAATCTTGTTAACTGTTTTAGCTATATCATTTGAATTTTATATTTATATAAAGAAACCATTGAATTTATTTCTCTAGAAAAAATTAAATCATATACTCTCATTAATTACTGCTAATATAAGTAGTATAATTTTGATTTCAAAACTGTAGATCACAATTTCAATTTATTTCTAATTTTGGTTTGGGGTAGGATATTAAATGCATTTTTCACATTAAAATGTAATAGTATATTAAAATATATGGGTGTTACATTATCCCCCTTAAATAAATTATGCTCTAAAAATTTAATTATTACTCACTGATGAAATTTGGATAGAATATTCTTATCATCTTTATCATCCAAGATATAAATTCTAATTTGATATGTACATTACACTATTAGTCTGTATAATGTTTCTTACAATTCCTTAAATAACAGTAATAATTCCTATAATCATCTACCCATGTATATATATACCATAATCATATATTATCTATATAATACTTTTCCTAAAACTATTTGAATCCTTATGTCATTAAACCACATCAAAACTATATATCCTAACAGAAGTTAATATTATCTTTAAAAATTAAATTTTATAAAATATAACATTGGACATTATATACCTAAATTTAAAAAAAATGGGATGATCATCAAAAAATGTATCATAAATAAAAATATCTTCCTAGGGTTCCAATACCATCTTACTAACTTTTTCAAAATAAAAAAAAACCATCAATTACTTTAATATCAGTCATTTATTAATCATGTGTTCTTAAATACATATCCGCAAAGGTTTATCCTTTTCATAAAATTAGTTTTCAGTGTTATTGATTCAATTTATTATGTTTTTTCAAAAATATCAATCAAAAATACTAAAAAAATACAAATTGGATTCACATAATGACCAGAAATTTTATAATATACTAAAATGTCATCGATAAATGTCATTCACTAAATAAAATATCTAAAATTATTAAAAATTAATTTATATCACAATATCAACATCACAACCTAATGTAAGAAAAGGAAATAATCATTTTCCATCATTACAAAAAATTAATATGTTTCTTGACCATTAAAATATGCTCCCATATCCAGTTATAACACATGGTGGTCTCTATATATATAACATTTAAGTATCATTTCCACGATGCTATTTTAAACAAATACTAAAATCCAAACTGGTTATCAATAAAATATGTTTAAATGATCATATAAATATGAAAACTCTATCCAATTATGTCTTCATAAATGAAACCACAATTTTATCCTTTGATTCATATAGTTCAACTTATTTTTTGTTTGGTTTGTTTTTTTACTTCTTAATATAATATCTTAATGTTATTATGAAATAACTACTTCATAATAGTGTGTAAATATAATGAGATAGAAAATGTAATATCACTTGTGATTTTCAACATAGGTATGCAGTTATGTCATTTTGTCATGCGATAGCTGATGATCAATTTAATAACAAATCCACTCATTTCATTGTTATTATTTCTAGGTCTATTTTTTCATAGTCGTCATCCACTTATATTACATAGATAGAGATTTAATTACTAGGAGAACCAATGAATATCTACTTTACAAAACATTGGAATGTCATCCTGTACTAAAAATTATATATTAGCCTTATCCATAGGGCCTTCACAAAAGTTACCTAATCCTAATCTGCAAATAAAGAGTGCATTTTTATCTTAACATTAAACCATATATTATCGCAAAGGGTTATATAAGCAATTGAAACTATGATCCACTAAACTTATCAACCCTTATGTTATCCATGCAAAGCATCCTAACATCTAAAGTTATCTATATTCTTCTCAAAAACCAATTTATGTGCCCTAAACCCATTGTCTTATATCTAGTGCCTAATCACATACTTTACTTGATTCCATAAATTAAAACTAAATATTTCAGTATATAAATATACTTTAATTAAATAAATTTAAGAAAATATTTCATTACGTACATTCTCAATACCTTTTAGGCTTTGAAATTTAGAGAATTTAAAAAAAACATAAACTAAAAAATACTATGTATTTATCAACTAAATGAACCTTTTTCTGACTATATGAAACTACATAATTCATAACATTTATTTAACCTATCCAACAAATAATCTGATCAAGATATCTTATTAGACATATTTTATGTAATGTATTTCTTAATAACCTATGGAAAAAGAAACATTAAAAGATTTGAGCTCAAATACTCTGTAAGGGAAACCCCATGACTAAGGAAATCAAGATATAAACATGTAATAAATTTTATAGAAGAAATACATAATAATCATAATTCCATAATGAAATTAAACTAGAATGACAATATATTCATGGATTGAAATATAAATAAATAGTTCACATAGATAACAATAATATGTTTCTTAGTGATGAAATACAAAATTTAAATAGAAAATTCTATAGTGTAATCCAATACATCATGATCTTAGATATCATCATATTATAATCACGAAAATATATTTTTCTAGGAAGGTATATAGTAAAATACCTAAAATGTTTGTCTCTTGAGACACACTGATGTATCGAGGGGATATGTAATGTTATGCCCCAACCATCACTTGTTTATGAGAAATGACTTCATCATATTAGATATTAAATATAAAATATAAAATCAATTCTTCTAGTAAAATTTAATATTTGAGTAAAAGAATAAAAAACAATTATACTTTTCTCCATGTTAATAAAATGGAAAATATATTCATAAACCATTCATAGAAAGGTGTTGGATGGTCAAATAACACACTGTCAACATACATCTATTCATCCATATTGGAGTACCAACATATGAAATTCAAATAATTTTTTCTATGTTAATAAAATTGATGACATTGTCATTACCCATCTTCATAATGAATGTTGATAGTCAAAAAATACATAATAAATTTTTTAATAATTATCCATATTAGAATAAAAAAATATTTAAATTCAATGTTTTTACCCATATCGATAAAAAATATAACATATTTCTTGGTTAACATAATCTAATATGAATTATGTAAAATGGTATGTTAACACTATATATGGAAATGTGTATATATAAATTTCAATAATAGAATAACATGATCATAATCCATCTAGTAATATAATGTGTATTAATTCAAAAAACACATTCCTAGTTCAATAATGGAATCCTTGAAGGATGTTTACATATATGAAAAAACATCCTTGTGAAATAATGATTCGAATGGTATCCTTCAAGAAGGGGTAAATAATTTTTTTTTGATTTCATGAGTTCAAACCCCCAAAAAATATAAATTAATAAAAGAAGACCAATCATGAATCATGAACCCATGGTGACAATTCATTTTGATCATTTTAATTAAAATAGACGTGAGAACATAAATTAGTATTTACAAAAAAAAATTAACATTTAAATAAACGATGAGGTTAGAGATCACTTCCAAAAGTCATCTACAATAGGTTATGTGAAAAATCATTTAAAACCATTACTTTTGAAAATAATCTTCAATAATAATTCTTTTAAGGTATTTATGTATTATCATTGATAAATTTGAAGATGTAAATAAAAAATATAAAAGTGAAAGGAACCCCCCTTTTATTAATATTAAAATACCTTTGATCAAAAATAACATTGTAAGAAGATTGAAAAAAACATTCATTTGTATCAAAATATATTTTCCCCACAGATATAAATTAATTCCCACATAATAAAAAATTATGCTGGAAGAACCCATGAATGGATGGAATATGTTAATAAAGTGACAGTATAACTAAATGAAATTAGATCTAATTTATCAATAACCCTTGTTGACAACATACAAATAGAATTAAGATATATATACAAGAGAGTATTTTTGTTATCGGTGTGTAAATAACTAAAATAACCCATAATATAGTCAATTGGTAAAATGTACCTAGATTTTCATCCAAATAGGATGATCATAACTCAATGATAAAAAAATTGACTTACCAAAAAACATTAAAAAATCGGTAAAAAATTAGTAACAAAAAATTGATGCAAATGAACAAATTTTTATTACTATTTCCCATGAATGAAACAAAATTATAAAAAATATGCCTCCATGATAATTGAATTAACCATTTAGGAAAACATGGTGCACAACTAAAAGAATTAATGATTGAGAAAATGATCCATTTCATTTTAAGTAACATTTTAATAAGAACTTCTTGAAATTTTGGTCATATAATTGAATATAAAATAATGAATAAATGATTATTAAACAATCATTTCTCAAATAGGAATTATATACACCACATAAATCAAATAATGTTCTTAATAAAAAAAATGTCTTTAAAATTAGAATTTTAAATGAGAACCATACCATGTTTAATATTCATTATGTGAATGCACCAATCATCCTAAATAATCAAATTATGTTTATTACATAAATTCATTAAAAATATTATTATTATATGTTTCATTTTATATGGAACATTTTTACATATGATAAATAATTGTTAAATATTTCTTTCATATGATTGTAAGAAAATTGAATTGGTGTCACCTTATTTTGGTAATTTGAGCAATTAAATATGATATTTTAGTAATAAAAAAAATACATGATATAGCCATTCCAAATACCAAAGAAATATTTAATTTAGTATGAATAAATAATAATATTATTATTTCATTTCTTATATTCACTTATGATATTGTTTTACAGAATTATTCATGTTGGTGGTAAAACTGACCCATATATGAACAAGTTATATCTCAATGTGTGGGTGTAGTTAAAGAATAATATGAACCCTTTATATCATAGAAATTTTTATATTGTTATGTTTTTAGGTTTGTGAATCATATTTTAAGTTTTTATAATAATGAAATAAGATCATTATAAAAATAGGAGTAACATTGTGGATGCGGTAATCTGCACATTGTAAAATTAATATATTTGTTATTCTATGTGTATTGAAATAAATAAATAAAGGTTGATATATTAATATAATAACACTTATTGTTGACTTGTAAGAGATTTGATTCCTCTATATGGTTCTAATAATAAAAAATCATGTCACATCATCTTCTATCATTTCAATAATTTTTTTTAGTTTAAATTATTTTAAATATGATTATATATGATCAACTTTGTATTTCACTCATTCAATGAATATTAATTTTATAATACAATTAAAATACAAATAATGGACTATGTATGAGTTACTGACATGTACAGAACAAGTGTGACACCGATTATAGAGACCCGAAGATTGATGTACATGGACATGACATTAAATTTGCAGAATACTTGATACCTAATGAAAACAGACACAGAAGGACCGTAATAGTTTAGTTTCTTTGGAAACTTAGAACATAATCATTTAATCGTGGTGAAAGATCTTCAACATCTCCCATAAAGATCTTCCCCTTTTTGTTTTCTTACCTAAAACCATTCATTAAATCCTGGGGAAAAGAAAACATATAAAAGGGTGAGATCAAATGCTCAGTAAGGGTAAGCATAAAGATCATGAAATAATCGATAAACATTTGAATGCAATAACTTGAACATAAAATCTAAACATCATAATCATGAGCAAAGACATAAATCGTGGAAGTACATAAGGCATATATCATAAAGTAACACAGAATGAGAATAAAACATGTAATTTGTGGCATCCTTTATGCATTTGTTTTGATTTCAATAGTAGCCAAGGCATTGCTTCCAAGACCATCTTAGTTGACAAAGTCTCTTTCTGAATCGAGTTCACTCCTCATTCAGTCCTGTACTGAATCAGATTAACTTACCATTCCAGTCATGTCTATCTCATTAGATATAAATCTTTACCCAATGCATTGGATGGAGATATAGGCCCCACCCATCTCATATTGAAATCATTCTAACTTGTGCCACAAAATAAACATACATCATTCATAATAACCCAATGAAAAGAAATGGGTTTCATAAACATCATCCCATCATCACATAATCCATATAAAAGAAATGGATATCATCATCATAATAAGAAAATTGAAACCATGTAAATCATAGAGACACTATACTTGATGCATACACTTATGAAATATTGTTATCTTAGATGAAAAATGGTTTTGATAAAACCCTTGAAATGAATTCTTGGGGAAAATATCCTTTCTTTGTAAAAATCCTTTTCCTTTCAAAAAATGTCATGAAATTTTAAAATAAATGGATTTTTTTGAAAATAGATATGAATTAATTTTGAGGAAGCTTCATGAATATAAGGCTTTATAAAACCGTAAAAATCATTTCATGCGGTATAAGTTAAAAAAACCTTTTTCTCGTACTTTTGTCAGAAAAGTCAAAAAGTACCTCGTAATGAAAATGACAAAATATTCCTTCCATACCATGTGGTAAAAGGGTAAAAATGACTTTGAACATACATGGAAGAATAGTAAATATTTTATAAAAACATTTTGCAAAATTATGGACATGGATGATAAACATAGCCCCAGTAAATACTTACGCATAATGAATCTCAGATAAAAAATTGAGATTGCAAAGTTATCCCTTACCATAGGTCCAATATGCTTCGTACGTATCTGATCCTCCTGTATAATGATTTAAATAATGTTATTGACTTATTACAGGATTATATTCATTGTTATGATATCATATATGGTTTACTTATGACTTTAAATTACCCGTTCTTTTGTAAATTCCATGTTAAAGAAGCGTTTTGGGTAAAATCATTTCATTTATCGTAGGCGTTTGGACTTGTTGTTTCATAACATTATTATTACTTATATCATGATTTAATTACTTCCAGAATATAAAACATGATTTATATATCATATATATTCAGTATATATATATATAATAGATAGATAAATGAAATGAAACACACCATTCATGGAGACGGTAGTCCATACGTACGCATGAACGCTATTTTCCTTTCCATATTGTCTTGAATGGAAGTAAGTAGATGACATATATATTTATATATATATATATACAGTAGATTTATCATTTCATATATTTCATTATTATTCGTTATATATATAATTTATAATCATTCTTGAATGGTAAACATGGAGAATGAATCACATCGCGTCGTGGAGACGGTAGTCCGTACGTACGCATGAGCGATGATATTGTTCCCATGGTCATGGAATTGTGTTGAAGTGTATGTATACTATTTAAATATCAATAAAATTTTAGAATAATCATATATAGTTTCTAATTACACCAATATACCCATCTAATTGAGGTGGTGGTGGAAAATAGATTACACCACGGCGTGGAGACGGTATTCCGTACACACGCACGTGCGGTGATTTCATTTATCAGTAGGATGGATAGAAATTGAATTAGGGTTGTTTCATATTTATAATAACATATCATTATATATGTAATACTGATGATATTACTTTATCATGAAACAACTAAATAAGATGATGTTGAAGAAGAAAGAAATTGAAAAAGATTGGTAATGGATATTACCACTTCTTTGAAACGCCTCTTTTTAACCTCCACTATGGAATTAAATATGGACATTGAAGAAGACCAAGACCTCTAGGATGATTCTAGGGATGTGTAGAATAGATTTTTTCAGGGTTTGGACAAGCTTGAATGCTCAAATTGGTGTGAGGGGGAGAGGGAGGTGGTGCCCTTATATAAGGGAGGAGAGGGGCATCATAGGAATATCTCAAAATATTATTTTATATTAAATTCAAATTCGGTTTATAATGGATCAAAAGGGTATTATTTTAAAGATAATGTTGGGTTGGGTCGAAATACTCTCATAAAATAGGATTTAGACAAGTTTAGGTTATTATTTTATCCTTATCAATTAGATTTAACTCTAAGATAAATAATTCAACTTTTACCCTGTCTTTTTGTTTTCTTACACTATATGGTTAATAAACTTACTATAACAAGCCAAACGAACCCCAAGTTGTTTACTATTAATATATATATCCTTATATAAGTCATTTGGAAAATCCTTATATTTTTAGTAATTAAATAACAATTAATAATATAATATTTGTTTTAAAAACTAATTTATGCCAATTTTGACACTATTTGGTACATGATTTTTATGAAATTCATAACAGAAAGATAAGTTCAAACCAAGTTACTTAAATCAACACTAACATCTTATATTAACCTATAAAATTAGTGTAAGTCAAAAAAAGTCTCAAATTACATTTATTTGGGCATTTATAACATCAATTATGTTAATATTTTCTTAATAAGGTAATTACAGCATCATCATTGTGTCATAAATAAATTAAATTATTTAAAGTATAAAAATTATAAATAAAATACCATTATGTAGGAAATATTTTTATATTTTTAATGAATTCTTATAATCTAATTTATCTTATGTAAAACCTTATATTAAAAATGTTTTAGTTATTAAACTTTGATTTTAACTATTTTAACTATTCTTTAAATAAAATAATATTAAATGTCCTAATCTAATCCAAGTGGACCTAAATAGTCTTATTATATTCATAAGGTTTATTTTGGTCGAATTAAACATATCAAATAGAATTAGGACATGTTTTAGAGTAATATTAATATCATTTGTACCTTTAATTACCCTATTTACTATTAACCGTGGTAAAAAAAGTAAAAATTTACTATTCACCAAAAATTATTTTCATGTCATTGAACCAAATTTTACTTACTGTTATAAACTGTGTCTCTCAGATTTTTGAAATTCCTTTCATAGAAGTGGTAAAATTATGTTTTATAAAAAATTCAGTTTTTTAACTACCACTTTGTGGTTTCACCATTCATCAAAAATTAAAAGTTTTCAGAAAAATACCAACATTTCACCTTAGGCTAATTTTGGTATTCTGAATCTAAAAATGAAGTCCATATTTAAAGATAAAATTTATAAAATTTCTAAATTTGGTTATTACTATTCATAACAGATATTTTATATATCATATCATTGTTTAGTAAAACCCCATATTGCATACAACACACGCTATCAAGGAAGGTCGTGATTGCGTGTATTGAAAGCCATGTCAGGGTTGCGTGTAGTGCAAGAATCCTTTGTTGTTGCGTATAAATAAATCCAACCATATTTTATATATATATATACACTCAATGTTTCATTAAATAACTACTATCAAACAAACTTGAAATTTTATTTAACATGATCTATGATTAGTGTTGTGTATACTACAAGCTAATACGGTGTTGTGTATAGTTCAAATAATTTTGGAGTAATGTACAACACAAGAAATTAAAGAAATTAAAAAGAATAATTGTTATAAAATCTCAAGTTGTTACACCGATAGAATAAACTAAATCCTTCATACTGACAGAGTAAATGTATCACCAATAGTTAAACTGAGACACCAATAGAAGGAATTTATCACTGATAGATGGAATGTCTCAAGGATAGTACAGAATTACTCATCTATAGAAGACTCACAGCTAATACAAATGAGAAACCAATAGATGAAATGACTCACTTATAGAAAAAAAATTATTCATTAATGCATTCAGTCATCGACGCATAAAGATACTGGAGGAATGAATCCCTGATAACAATATAAGGACTCACTGATATAAGGGGTTAATAACACAATGACTCACCAACAATGGATTCAACGACAAAATATTCACATTTTATTTTATTTAAAATTATCATTAATTTTTATATTTGAGTGTTTTAATGCCACTGATTAAATAAATGAATTTTTTTAAACAATGTTGATTGGGACGTCAGATGTACGAGGTACATAGCCTACCCCAATCATGCTTATTTTTGGGCTGCAAAGTCTAAAAGAGAAAATCATGAGAGCTGAAGGACAAAAATATAGACATGGAGTAAATGAATCGCACAAGCACCAATACTTATCCTCTGAAAAAAAAGGAAGAAAAACACATGATAAATTATCATTATTTCTAACTGAACACAAAGGAGAAAATGTTGTGCACCAAATTTCGTAGACCACTACAACAAACAAAACAAAACCTAAGGAATATTACATCATCTTCCTAGTAAACTAGAACAAAAATATTCATGATAATCTATTTTCAGTGATTGTTTCAATAAGTGTACTCAATAATCACAACATCTAAATCCAAATTGTCAATATATTAATTTCAAAACACATATATCCTTATAAACTCTATCTACTTATTTCCTTCTTTGTTTTGCTCATTTTTAATACATTTCAAGAAGTGTGTGCATCTTTATAATAAAAATGCAATGTATCCTACACTAAATTGAATGACAAAAAATATCATCACACAAACATCTTTTTATACCTAGTATATCCCCCATATAATTTATTTTGAGGTCTTGTGTGATCTGGCTATTTTAGTTCCCACAGTGAACTGTTGTAGAGGTCTTGTGACCTTGACAGTTAATATATTGTTGTGTAAAACCTGATCTAGGGTGTTGATCAAAGAATTACATATATATATTGGTTGGTGTAAATTTTACACTTATTGAATAGGACTAAGTCTTTAATTAATACTGAAACTCTTTTTTAATCCACAATGTTTTGAAATTTAGATTACTCTTTCTTAACCCATATGTTAGAAAACTATGTTTCACATTGATAGTTAGTCTTGGATAGTATTTATAATTTTTTTTCATTATTAAATTAGTTTCAAAAGTTATATCAATATCTCATATTGTTATAACTGACTAATTTTCAATCTTATGATAAATTAATTGAACAGTCAAACTATTATAAATTTACTACATTGATTAACTGGGTGGTCTTGCTTTTAAATTAAGGGATTATTTCAAAATAATATTTTTAAAATATATTTTTTAGAGTAACTAATTTCACCCCATACCCTCTATAGTATCGAAATTTGACCAAAATTTGGTATCAATGGTTTTATAAAATATTTTTCAAATATTTTCAACTGTGATTTTAGTTTTGGTTAAAAGATCAATAAATTTCAGTTAGTTCTAATTTTTTATCTCTTTAATATTCTAGTATTCATCCATTATTATAGATAATTGATAGAAAGGTTATACTACCAACATACCTACCTACATTAATTATACAGATTATGAATAGTAAAATTTTAAAATGAAAATGCACATAGAAAGTATAGGTTTTATATTTGGACTATAATAGATGATAGGTATAAAATACCAAAGACTAATGGAAATACATAGAGTGAAACTTCAATAATTTTAATGATATAAATTCCCTATTTTGTGCTTTAGGTGATGACTAATTAAATATAATATCTAATTTAAAGATGCATATAAAATTTTTGATATATTATCTGTTTCACATGAAGAAATCACTAATGCGAAAAAATGGACTTAATATATATATTATTATGTATGATAATTTCAAGAGGAGTCATAATAAACCCCTTTCTGATATATATCTCATGTTCAATGATATAGTAAATATAATGAGTACTATTGAATGGTTGTGGATTGTAATTAAAAAATACTTCATCTACTTAGAGTTATACATGAAATAATGAGAGACCATTGCTATTAATTACAGACTCATGTGATAGCAGTAAGTTTCAATTCATGGAGCTGATAAGTAAGTGAATGATATAAGAGAAATAAATTAAAGTCAACAAGGAGGAGGAGGATGAACCAAAGAGAAGGTGACGCACGCCTATCGTAGGGCGTGGCAAAACAATTTTTTCCTAAGTTAAAATGTAGTAATGTGGTTGACCTAGGATGTCTCCCGAAGAGGAGTGCACACAAAATGGGTTGTCACTTTAAAAAGGGGGTAAAAATGTTGTGAACGGAAATTTGAAATTCAAATGATTAAAAAACAATGAAATTTAAAAGGGTGATTAGGTCGGGGTCGGTTTCCTAATTATAATGCTATCCTTGTTCAATTTAATTCAAACCTCTTCTTCTTAGTTGATTAAAATGAGTTTCCACAATCGTTTCCTCTCACTTCCTTGGTGAAATTATTATTGTGAGAGAAAACCTTACCAAGATCTTGGTTTGGTCAACTCTCCTTCCATTGTAAAATAGTTGTATTGAATATCCTTAATTTAAATGGGCAATTCCCAATCAGGTTTTGTTTATCCCAAACAATCAAGAACATTCACTACACCTTTTACACGTACTGACGATCGTCGAGTACTTCACCACTAATTCCTGGTTTATTCCATCGTATATAAACCAGAAATTAGTGGAGGGAGATATTGATTATTTTACCAAGGCAAAAATAAATAACGGAATTAATATTCAATAACGATCGAACTTGATAATAAAATCCGCTATAATAAATTGAAAACAACTTTGAAGAAGAAAGAAATTTATTCAATTGCGTCCAAGAACTCAAGCATTACAATGTAGAAAACCAACCCTTCCCCAATCACTCCAAAAGTTTACCCCACCATGGTAAGGGTAATCGAGATGAATGGGGAAGAAGAAGACATTACAAAACTGTGAAAAAGAAAATAAATAAAATAAAAACGAAAAGATCTTCTTCTTGGTGTCCCGGAAGGAATGGGGTGGAGATGGATGCTTTGAGAGGGTGGAGCTCTCCTCATTTTATAGCCATAATTCTTTCCCCGAATGTCGATGCGTTGTAGCCCCAATAAATGACATCTTCACGCGTTGATCCCTTCTTGCATGTTGTTCATAATTCCCTTGGTCGTGTCCCCTCAAAATTTCAGCGGATTATGACATGTATTCCGAGAGTTATGACCGTTTTACTATGAGCATTTATTCTGTCCAGTCAGACTCTTCAAAACGAAATTCTTCCGGATTAGGGTGATTTAATGGCCCCATAAACGGACAATTCACTCGGTTCTTCCTTCATAAAAGATGCTTCAAAACTCCTTTCGCGTCCACCGACCGAATTTCACAATCTTTGGGCCCAAAGTGGATGAGTTATGGATCCCACATCAAAAATAGGCAGAACTGAAAACAGTTTTCTTGAGCCAACTTGTGAGCTTCGTTTGAGCTTCCATATGGCCGATTCAGATTTTAGTCAAAATATATTAAATGAATCCCTGGATGTCTAGAATCTGGAAAAGAAAGAATTTTTCAATTTGGATCAGTGTAGATAATGTTATGGCCAAACTACCGAATTAATTTAAAACTGTTAAAAATCCAAAATGGCCAATTTTTACTATTCAGCTCAAAATAACACCATTATCAAAAAAATGAAACAATTCATCTTAGAGGAACAATTTTGTGGGTTTAAAACAATGATATTTAATATAAATTAATTGAAAATATTTGCTCTATCAATTCCCCCACACTTAGAACTTGGACTCCTGGACAAGTAAAAATCAAATCAAATCAAATCCAAAACACATATCAATGAGATCAATCAAATCAATTTCAAGAAACAAAAAAATATCATGCCTCATAAAAAACTGTTATTTCAAGTTCTCCATTTAAGATTTTAATATATTTCCACTTCATTTCTTATCCCATGCACACAAAACATCTACCTCACATGAATTTTCTCTCATCTCACAAATGTAAATGCTGAACAAGGTTTTTCTCATCCAAACTCACACAAGAGTCACCATAGGTTTGATAAATTCCTACTTCTCCACCCGATGTGAGTCAAGAACATGTGTTTCTCATGAGGACTTTTCAGGGTTGTTCTGTGGCTTCCGGTTGGTAGGATTTAGATGTTAAAAGTTCTGAGGCCGAAAAAGGAAGGCTTGGCTCTTATTGAAGCAAAATTGCAAGATTCTAGTTTTCACTCAAATATGGTCTCCTTCACTTCCCCTTTGTTGAAAATAGCCTCCATCATCAATCAATCTGCTCAGCATCAAACATTTCAATCTTTTCAAACATAATTTTTTTAAAGCTCCAGATAGGCACAGCATTCTTTTTATATTGGAAGCTCCAGAAAGGCACAGCTTCTCTTTTCATAAAAGCTCCAGAAAAGGCACAGCTTTCAACAGAATAATTTTTCAGCATCACACACATCTCTTCCACAATTTATTTTCCACCCAAAGTATAACCAAATGATGTAGTACGTCACAAGACATCTTCCCCCACACTTAAGTTCAACAAGATCATGCAATTTTACTTCAAGAGCAGGTATGTTAGGGAAAATTGGCTTGTAATGTGGCTAACCTAACAGGCAATTCATGGCTACTAGGGGCTACAATGAAGGATAAATGTAAATGTGGGCCATAATGAAAAGGATTATTTTGAAAAGGGGGCTTCAAAAATAAATGCCTCAATCATTTAAAACACACGTACCCCAACCCACAAGTTTTGAAAGGAATAAATCAAATTCTGGTTAAAGCAAGCATAGTCTGGTTCTCTAAGGAAATGAGGTGAATGAAAAGAATATGACGAAAATGGTTCAGAAGCCTCACATGAAAGTTATTTCAAAGATATAGACAGTGAAATATGGCATGAGATTCAAAAATCAGTGTACTTTTCATGAATTTCCAAAAGATTTGAACTTGAAACAAAGTTATTTCAGCATTCATTTAAGATCTGTTTCATGAAATATACTGGTTCACTCATTGACATGGGTTTCAAAAATGGTATTGATTGTCATTTCAGCTCAAAAGTTACACCAAAAATTGAAAAATAAACACACAAAAATTTGAAAACACACAATTTTTTTATTTTTTTATTTTTTGAAAACAAACATCAAATAAAAATCTTATACTACAAAGGTTCCCTCCCCCACACTTAAATGATGCAGTGTCCTAGATGCATTCAAGTGGATTTAACTTGTAAGTAGATTTCTGATTGAATCACAACAGCAAGAAAATGTGAAGGAGAGGTACAACCTGATTTATTTGCAGTGCAACATTGAGTTAACCTCCTAAGTGTTGCACTCTAAAAACCTACAAATAAAAGAACAAAACAAAACATAAGATATTTATTGAAATAAATAAAAATAGAAATAGGATGAGAATAGAAGGATAAAACTTGGTTTAATCCCCCAAGTGGGCCCTGGGTTTTGACTGCCTCCAGTGGGGCAGTTCTAATCGGTTATCCCCAATCTGATGGTGGATGAGGTTTCTTTGATTTGAACCACCACATGTGGCTCTTCCCACCTTTCATTTCATTGTTCTTGTTGAGGAGGACTCCATAGATAGAGTACACCGGATCCACCCCCTTCGCAATGTGGTACACTGTGCATGGTGGGGGTAGAATGAAGTAAAGAGCCTCCTCCTTCGTGGGTTCCTCATGAACAACATCTTCTTTATTCTCCAGTGGTTTCTGAAGGTATGATACATCTGGAGAAAAATCAAAGGGAATGTCAGAGTTTAATTCTATTTGAAAAAAAATTAAAGCATGAAGAATCAATATCAAATTCTTCCCTTTCAAAGTAAGCAGCATGTGCCTCTAAACAATTCACTTTGATCTTCTCATGTACTCCTTCCATTAAATTTTCAACAGGTTTGGGGAGCACCAGATGTTCCTCTTCAGATGCATATTCTATCTCCAAGGAAATACAAGTGTTGGATGAATCTGAAAAATTAAAACAAGGGGAGGTAATACTCAATTCAGTTTCAACAAAATCAAAAGATAATGATTTTATGAAAAGATTAACTCCCTGAGCCTGTTTGGATTCAATTTCTTCTTCAAAGGGATGTGGCTCTTGGAGTTGAATTTCCGTAGATAGAGGTAGGTAGTCAGACTCCTCTATCTTCTCTTCAAATTCCACTACTTGGTTGGTTTCTTCCTTCAATGTCGTTGAATCATCTAGATTATTAGGAATAGTTGGATCAAGAAGTTCCTCACACTCATTCCAGAAGTTATCCAGATCTTTTTGATCTCCCATATGTATTTCAATTGCTAAATCTTCTTCATCAATCTCATCCAACATTGATTGAGATGGGCTCAATGGATCTTCTTTTAATTTCATCAAGGCCTCCATGGGTTCTTCAACTTGAAGGATTTGTGAGGATAATTCTTCCATCAATTGTCCTGGTTCTGGTTCTGGTTCTTGTTCTGGCTCCAGTTGTGGATCCTGGGATGCATGTACTTGTTCCGATATCCACTGTATTGAGGTCTCTAGGTTTTGAACTGTTTGAATAATTCTTTAAAATTGGGATTCAATATCCTTGTGAACTTCTTCTTCTTGGTCTTGTACATTGATCATTTCTTGATAAAATTCTAGAAAATACTCCTGAAGTTCAATTAATTCTCTTGCCAAACCCTCCAACACTGGGTATTCGAGGTTCTCTTTAAGGTTTTCAATGAGATCCTTGAATTCATCCTTTGTTATGATTTGGATTCGAGCTCCCCGAATTTGTTTAGCCAAGAAAGAAACTTTATACTCTATAGACCAAGGTGATTCAATAATTGTTTCTCTCACTGGTGGGTAATTGTTCCATGAATTAAAGAAATAATCATTTGAAAACAACATGGAAAAAGAATTGTTTTTTATATTTTTTTTAATTGAAAAAGTCAAATATTAACAATTAGTTTGTGGAACTACCTCCCCGGCAACGACGCCAAGTTTGACGCACGCCTGTCGTAGGGTGTGGCAAAACAATTTTTTCCTAAGTTAAAATGTAGTAATGTGGTTGACCTAGGATGTCTCCCGAAGAGGAGTGCACACAAAATGGGTTGTCACTTTAAAAAGGGGGTAAAAATGTTGTGAACGGAAATTTGAAATTCAAATGATTAAAAAACAATGAAATTTAAAACGGTGATTAGGTTGGGGTCGGTTTCCTAATTATAATGCTATCCTTGTTCAATTTAATTCAAACCTCTTCTTCTTAGTTGATTAAAGTGAGTTTCCACAATCGTTTCCTCTCACTTCCTTGGTGAAATTATTATTGTGAGAGAAAACCTTACCAAGATCTTGGTTTGGTCAACTCTCCTTCCATGTGTAAAATAGTTGTATTGAATATCCTTAATTGAAATGGGCAATTCCCGATCGGGTTTTCTTTATCCCAAACAATCAAGAACATTCACTACACCTTTTACACGTACTGACGATCGTCGAGTACTTCACCACTAATTCCTGGTTTATTCCATCGTATATAAACCAGAAATTAGTGGAGGGAGATATTGATTATTTTACCAAGGCAAAAATAAATAACGGAATTAATATTCAAGAACGATCGAACTTGATAATAAAATCCGCTATAATAAATTGAAAACAACTTTGAAGAAGAAAGAAATTTATTCAATTGCGTCCAAGAACTCAAGCATTACAATGTAGAAAACCAACCCTTCCCCAATCACTCCAAAAGTTTACCCACCATGGTAAGGGTAATCGAGTTGAATGGGGAAGAAGAAGGCATTAAAAAACTATGAAAAAGAAAATAAATAAAATAAAACCGAAAAGATCTTCTTCTTGGTGTCCCGGAAGGAATGGGGTGGAGATGGATGCTTTGAGAGGGTGGAGCTCTCCTCCTTTTATAGCCAGAATTATTTCCCCGAATGTCGACGCGTTTTATCCCCATTAAATGACATCTTCACGCGTTGAGCCCTTATTTAATGTTGTTCATAATTCCCTTGGCCGTGTCCCCTCAAAATTTCAGCGGATTTTGACATGTATTCCGAGAGTTATGACCGTTTTACTATGAGCATTTATTCTGTCCAGTCAGACTCTTCAAAACAAAATCCTCCGGATTAGGGTGATTTAATGGCCCCATAAACGGCCGATTCACTCGGTTCTTCCTTCATAAAAGATGCTTCAAAACTCCTTGCGCGTCCACCCACCGAATTTCACAATCTTTGGGCCCACAGTGGATGAGTTATGGATCCCACATCAAAAATAGGCAGAACTGAAAACAGTTTTCTTGAGCCAACTTGTGAGCTTCTTTTGAGCTTCCATATGGCCGATTCAGATTTTAGTCCAAATATATTAAATGAATCCCTGTATGCCTAGAATCTGGAAAAGAAATAATTTTTCAATTTGGATCAGTGTAGATAATGTTATGGCCAAACTACCGAAATAATTTAAAACTGTTAAAAATCCAAAATGGCCAATTTTTACTATTCAGCTCAAAATAACACCATTATCAAAAAAATGAAACAATTCATCTTAGAGGAACAGTTTTGTGGGTTTAAAACAATGATATTTAATATAAATTAATTGAAAATATTTGCTATATCAGAAGGTCAGTAGTTTTCAAACCCAGTACTTACAAACATTAAAAAAATGAAAGTATTAAAACTCATTCTCACATTACAAATGATTAAGATTCACCATTATATCGTGATGAGGAAATGACTCAATTATTGGGATGTATTAAAAAGTTTTATAGAAAGATGAATATTATCATGAATCCTAGCTAAAAATGTCAATATGAAAAAAAGTGAAAGTTGAAAATGCATTGGAAAAGGAATCACAACTTAAATTAATAAGATTGGTATAAATGTAAGGGAAAAGGAAATGTAAATTCTGATTGTCTGAAGTTATAAAATAAAAATAAATATGATGACAAAGAAAAAAGATTACAAAAAGAAAATAAAGGAAAACTAGAGTGCATCTGAATAAAGCTCTGGTGAGTCAAATTCATTACATGATGAGAAAGGTAACATGGAAAACAGGAGTTCCAAGTAACACACATTTGAGGTAACCCTTGAGTCTCATGTACAAAATTCTTATTATTCTAGAGAAGAAAGTTATTCTAAAAATATGACTAATGAGGAAATTTTTGAAAAAATACATATTCATAAAGATACATGCAATGAATTAAAAGATAAATATATGTAGTTAAATAAATATCATGTTATTAACTGAACAATTAAATATGAGCTTATGATAGAAAATGAAAAGAATGCTAAATCACATAATAAAAACAACGATGTTAAATTTTCCAATGAGTAATTGAATAACTATTTAAAAATGTTTACCAATTTAAAATATATATTGGTTCTACCTCTTAGTATACAATTTGTTCCCAAATACAGTATTTGTATTGGATATCAACCTCGTAGAATAAATTTGTTCAAAACGAACATTTTATCTATCTCTAGAAAATCTAGTTTTATTCTGAGTTCTAGAAATTATTTTTCATGTTCTAACCATGAATCATATAATACTATTTCATGTTTTTCTGAACCAAATAATGTTTGTTTTTTCAATACATTACACACTGTTTATAAAAACCCCATGAAACAAATGTGTGTTCCAAAATCACTTATTACTAATTTTACTAGTCCCAAATAAATTTGGGTACCAAAATATTTTCATGTCTAGTATTATTTTTAGGAATGTTTGTTGAAGATATCATGTAGAAGTCCATGGTACATGATAGTGGATGTGCAAGACACATGATAGAAGATTGTAAATGATTCAAGGAACTAATAAATATTGGTGGTGGTCATGTCACCACTAGTGATAATGAAAAAGGGAAAATAATTGGTCTTGACCATATTGTTAAATCAAATTAAGATTTCATTTAAAAATTACTTCTTGTTGATGGATTAATGTATAATATGCTTAGTATATCTCAGTTGTTGGATGATGTTTTTAATGTAAAATATGAAAAAGATGTATGAAATTTTATTAATTTCTAAAATGATTTTGTATTTACTTATCTTAGAAATGAAAATGAGTATGTTTTAAACATTGATTCCTTAGAGTCTTAAAATTTTTCTTGTTTATGTTCTTTTTATAAAGAGTCTTGGCATTGGTATAGGAGATTATGACATTGTAATATGCATTCACTTAGAAAGCTCACTAAGAAATGTCTAGTTACGGATCTAACCAAATTTGAGTTTCCAAATGAAAAATTCCCCAATACATGTCAAAATGATAGACATTATAAAATATAATTCAAACCAAATAAATAATTTTCAACTTCTCAGCCACTTGAGTTTGTTCACATGGATGTTTTTTGTCTATATAGTGTTTATAGTCATAATTGGAAGTAGTTTGTCTATGATTTATTTGATGAATTTTCATGATATACTTTGGCCTTTTTCTTGTCTCACATAAGTTATATTTTCCCTCATTTTATCTAGTATGATAGAATAATAGACAACTGAAGTGGTCTAAGTATTAATACTATAACAACTGACCATGTTTGTTATTTTGAAAACCATGATTTAGAATCTTTTTACTCACAAAATTGATATATTCATTACTTCTATTCTCCTAGGGAACCCCAATATAATTGTGTTGCAGAAAGATGAAATTAAACCTGACAACAAATAGCTCAGGCTATTCATTTTGAATATGACGTACCTGTCTATTATTGGTAAAAAGCATTCAATATGGCCTTTTATATAATTAATATTGTCTTAATCAGACTAATTAATTAGAAAACCCCCCTATGGCCTATAGAATTGTAGGAACCTGAAAGATAGAAAAATCAATTTTCTAGTTGCAATGTTTATATGATTAATACAAAGCAAAATCATGAAAAATTATCATCTAGAAGTGATTAAGGAATCTTTCTAGGTTATTCATTTTCTTGTAAAGACTGTGGAGTTTTAATAAAAGATCCAAATGTGTTGAAGAATTGGCACATGTCAAATTTGATGATACAGATACACATTAACCCATGACCTCTATAGAAAATATTTAGAATAATCTGTCCAATTTGGACATAAATAAAAAATCCTCTTACCCTTCTTTTAATAACCAAGATAAATCATCCAGTTTTGAAAAATCTAGACTCTAGTCATGATGATCCTGAAATTGATGATTAACATGAAACTAACTCTACATTCTTTTTCTATACCCACAAGAATCATTAAGAACAATCCTTTAGATGTTATAGGTATAGAAGTAGATAAAGGGATATATACTAGTCATTCTTAGAGAATCTTGGTTGAACATCAATAATTTTTGTCAAATCTTGAACCTAAAAGAATTTATGATGGAATCAATAATGATTATTTGGTTATGGATTTGCAATAATAATTGAATCAGTTGGAATGAAATAAATTATGCAATCTAGTAGACATACCTAATGACACCTTGAACATAGGCTCTAAATGGGTCTTTAGAAAAAAACTCGAAATAAAGCTATATTGGTTACATAAGAATATAGTCATGAAGAAGGCATCGAATATGATGAAACATTTTCAATGGTTGTCAGACTCAAGGACTTTTGAATTTTACATTCATATGCAGCTCATCTCAATTTCAAACTACATCAACTAGATGTTATGATTGTATTTTTAAATTGATATATATTTGTGTTTCTCTTTTTAACAACCTCTTAGTTTTACAAATCTTTATTTTTTTTAGATTTTTTTTAAATTAAAAAAGGATTTATTTGGTTTAAAACATGATCGAAGAGTTTGGTATGATCATATCAGTACTTTTATTATTCCAAAAATATTTATAAAAGATATATATGATCCGAATCTCTTTATAAAAATCCTTTCTAGGGATGTTCAAGTTGGTAAAATCTATGTAGATGATATTATTTAAAAATTATTAAATAATTAATTATGTAATTATTTTTTAAAAATTATGGAATGTGATTTTATAATGTGATTAATGGGGGAACTCAAATTTATTCATATATTTCACATCTTTCAAAATAAATAATGTATTATTCTAAATCAATATAAATATACTAATGATGTTTTTAAAGGGTTTGGATTTTTTGGTATAAAAATTAGCGATACTCTAATGAGTGCCACCTATATGTTTGATCATGATGAAAATGGTAAATTTTTTGATCAAATCACATATAGGGGAATGATTGATATTTTTCTCTACTTAACCTCTAACCAGTCTGATATTATGTTTTTTGTGTGTATATGAAATTTTTTTCAACCTAATACCAAAGAAACTCGTTTAAATACTTCTAAAAAAATTTCAAATACATCGAATATACTACCAACATTGGACCTCACTATCCTCAAGGAAATCCTTTTTATTTAGTTATTTATTGTGATACTAATTTTGGTGGTCGTATGTTAAATAGAAAGGGAACCTTTACTAAATCTCACTTTTTGGGAAAGTCTCTAGTTTCATGGTGGCGTAAGAAGAAAAAGTTGTATTGAATTATCTAATTCTAAAAATAAATTCATATCTACTACTAGTTATTATTCTATGATTTTGTGGGTGAAACACACATTACTAGACTGTGGATATCGATTCAGAAAAGTCCCTAGAAACCGTGATAATAAATTTTTCTATTAACTTCAATAAGAATCTTGTTTCTCATTCTAGAACAAATCAAATGGATATTAGGCATCGCTTTTTTATATGTCATTATCAAAAAGGTTATATAACACTAGAGATTATTTTCACTTCATATAATCTTGTTGACATATTCACAAATCCACAGTAAACTAAAAAATCAATAACATTAAACATGATTTAAGGTTGATTAATTTGTATTGTCCATTTTGTTGATAACTCTTTGTGAAAAATGATTGTAGATATAATTCCAACTCTGACAATTTAATACTGTCAATGTCATGCTGACACAGAAACATTTTTCATGCCAACACCTCATCATGATGACACTGACACTTTATCATGCAGACACCAATCGTTTCATGGCTATATTTTCATGCTGAAACCGATAGAACATGCTATTTTTCCTATTTAATGTTTTAACCATTAATATGTTGTTTCATATATTTCGTTGAGATCGGTTTACTAATTTGTGATCTATAAGACTTAATTGATATACATTTTAGTTTATCTGAAATACTAGTCACCCTCACCATTAACAGTTACACTCTCCTACCATTTCTCTTTAACCTTAACCAATCACCTCCAAAACATCAAACTGAACCTTTATAATTCTTAGAGTAAAGTGAATCATAGAAGGATATGAAGATGAATCGTGACCCTCTAAAAGGAAGAATGAATAAATCAGAAAATATCAGCCAATCAATCTAACTGTTCTGAATCATGTAGTAACACCAGAATAGTAATTTCATTCATAATGGTTGTTGTAAAGTAAGACATTGTTGTTACAGGAGTTTCAGAACAAAAAATTGAAAAATTAGTTCTCATATAATGAGAGGCCTTATAGTCTGAAGATTTAACATATGTTTCATATGAATAGAGAGTTTCTTATTGAATGAAGTGAGCTATTATTTGTTATGCCAATTGTTGAAGGAAAAAATAATTTCATTTTCTTCTTTGCATTAGGACTAATTCTCTACGATACCGCAAGAGGGAATATATGATGACTAACAATGAAATTCTCCACCTGTAAGTGATATGTTATGCAATGAGATAGCTCTAAAAGATTTTCCATTAAATGAACAGAACATGAGGCCTATATCTATTGAATGTGATTGTGAATGCAGGCTAATGTTTAAGTTTATTAATCAATAGATATGTCCTAAGAAAAGATACATTTCTTCATTGAAGTATCATGACATGTGTTTGGTTTATTTATTGAAGAAATGATTTAATGTTAACCTATAAAGATATCTGATAGTACATATAGGTGAAATGGTCAGGCATTGTTGCAAGACCAATTCCCTATTCAACCTAAGGATGATATCATCCATGTTGTAAGTGAAAAGTTACGTGAGTAAAGATGAGGAGACTTTTTCTACCTGCAGTGGCATCTGTTTGAAAAAATAAATATGTAAAAGGTTAAAAATTATTTATAACCCTTGAAAAAAATGAATGGGTTGGAGATGAAGAAAATAATTTATGCGAAATTAAACATTTTTGACTATCTAACTTGTAACTCCCGAGATTTTTATGAGTAATATTTTTTTATGTTATATATATCATCAAAGGAATATTTCACTACACATTAGCTTGGCTTATTTTACATGCAATCGCGACCTTCCTCGATAGCTTGCGTTGTACGCAATACCGAGTTTCACTAAACGAAGATATGCTATTAAAATATTATTTAAAATAGCCATTATGAATAGTAATAACCACTTTTTGAAATTTTATAAATTTTATCTTTCAAAATGGACTTCATTTTCGGATTCGGAATAACGAAATTAGCCTAGGGTGAAATTTTGTTATTTTTCTGAAAACTTTCAATTTTTGATGAATAGTGAAACCACTAAGTGGTAGGTTAAAAACTGAAATTTGCATAAAACTTAATTTTACCGCTTCTGTGAATGGAATTTCGAAAATCCGATAGACACGGTTGATATCAGTAAGTAAAATGTGGTTCAATGAGATAAAAATAATTTTTTGGCGAATAGTAACTTTTTACCTTTTTTTACCGCGGTTAATAGTAAATAGAGTAACTAAGGGTAAATATGAAATTACAATTACCCTTACACATGTCCTACTTCTATAGGACAAGTGTATTTCGACCAAAAACAACCTTATGAATATAATATGACAATTTAGGTCCACTTGGATTAGATTATGACATTTAATATTATTTTATTTAATGAATAGTTAAAATAGTTAAAATCAATGTTTAATAACTAAAACATTTTTAATATGGGGTTATACATAAGATAAATTCGATTATAAATATTCCTTAGAAAGCTAAAACGATTTCCTACATAATTATATTTTATTTATAATTTTTAGACTTTAAATAAATAAATTTATTTATGACACAATGATGATGAAGAAATTACCCTTTTAAGGAAATAATAACATAATTGATGTTATAAATGACCAAATAAATGTAATTTGAGACTTTATTTGAATTACACTAATTTTATAGGTTAATAAGATATATTAGTGTTTATTTAATTAACTTTTTTCGAACATATAATTCTGTTATGACTTTCACAAAAATCATATATCATAAGTGTCAAAATTGACACAAAATAGTTTTTAAATAAAATATTATATTATTAATTGTTATTTTATTCCTTAAAATATAAGGTTCGGCCAAATGACTTAGATCAGGATATATATATTAATAATAAACAACTTGGGGTTCGTTTGGCATGTTATAGTAAGTGTATTAACCATATAGTGTAAGAAAACAAAAAGACATGGTAAAAGTTAAATTATTTATCTTAGAGTTAATTCTAATTGATAAGGTTAAAATAATAACCTAAACATGTCTAAATCCTATTGGTTGATAGGATTGCGACCCATACCCACTTTATCTTTGAAATTAGACCCTTTGGAACCTTTATAAATCGAATTTTAATTTAATATAAAATAATATTTTGAGATATTCCTAAGGTGCCCCTCTCCTCCCTTATAGAAGGGCACCTCCTCCCCCTCCTCCTCACACCAAATTGAACACTAAAGCTCGGCCAACCCCTGCCAAAATCCCTCCTCCTATTCTCTAGAATAATCCTAGAGGTCCGGGTCTTCTTCAAAGACCAATCCAAGTTCCCTAAGTGGAGGATTCAAAGAAGCGTTTCAAAGAAGATGTAATATCCATTACCGATCTTTTCAATTACTTTTTTCTTCAAATTCTTCTTCTTTAATTTTTTCATGATAAAATAATAAAATCAGTATTACTTACATACTGATATGTTATTATAAATATGAAACAACCCTAATTCACCTTCTATCCATCCTACGGAAAAAATGGAATCATCGTGCGTGCGTACGTACGGAATACCGTCTCCACGCCGTAGTGTAATCTATTTTCCGCCACCACATTAATTGGATCGGTATAATGGTGCAATGAGTAACTATATATGATTATTATAAAGTTATATTGATACTGAAATAGTATAAATACACTTAAATACAATTCCACGATCATGGGAACGATATCATCGCTCGTGCGTACGTACGGAATACCGTCTCCACGATGTGATGCGACTCGTTTTACATGATCATCATTTCATAGTAATTATATAAATGAATTTAATGAATAAATATGATATATGATACAATAATACCATTATGTATATAAGGTATCTATAACCTTAAAAGAAGAATAAGAATTTATTCGGCAAAACACGCATAAGAACAAAAGACAATAAAGACCCGAATAACAAGTAACAATGAAAAATTTCTAATAAGAAGCTAAGTATATGGCCATATATGATATAATATCAATATGTATGATTCTATAATAAGTCAATAATATTATTTAAACCATTATACAGGAGCTTCGGACACATACAAAGCAAATCAGATCTAAGGTATGGGAAAATATCACAATCTCATTTTTATCCGAGATTGTTTATACTTTGGCATTTGCTGGGGGGGTATTTTATCATCCACATCCATGTTTCCTCAATATGTAATATTATTTCTATTCATATACAATTTTTTAAATCCAATTTTATCATTTGGTGAGTTATTGGTAAAGAATATATAAGGAATCTTTTGTCGTTTTTCGTACAAGGTATTTTTTGGCTTTTCCGACAAAAGTACGAGAAGAATGTTTTTTTAACCTATACGACATGAATGGATTTTTAAAACATTATTTCCAAGAATATTCCATTATAATTTTTCAGGTTTATTATTAATCAACTTCTTTTAGTTTAGAATTGTATGACATGTTAAGAAAAGAAAAGTGTTTTTGAAGTAGAAAGGATATTTTCCTTAAGAATGGAGTTCAAATGTTTTATCAAAATTATTTTCCATCTATGATATTATAGGGTTCTGTTTTTATCCCTATTATTAAATTGATTTGATTATGTTGTGATGGAATTATTTTTATGAGGTCATTTACCTTATATTATTTGTTTTATGATGTCATGATGTTTCAAGAATCCCATTTTTGTTACATGTGTTATGCGATGATGTATGATTTATGATTATGTGGAACAGATAAGAAAGGATTCATTATAAGATGGGTGGGACTTATATCTCCCTCCAATTCATTGGGTAAAGATTTATATCTCATGAGATAGACATGGCTGGAACGGAAGGTTATTTTGGTTCAGTGATACAGGACTGAAACGAGGAGTGAACTCGGTTCAGAAATGGACTTTGTCCACTAAGATAATCTTGGAAATGAGTCATGACTAACATGAAATGATTTTCCATGATTATGTGTGCAAGCCACAAAGATTCAAGTTTTATGTTATGATTATTGGGATTTCATTTTCACTTCTATGATTTATCCCATGTTAAGATATTATGATCTCTTTTGCAGGTTATGATTTTCAAAAGGATATGATATGATTTTTATTTCCTTTATTTTCCCTTGCTGAGCATTTGAGCTCACCCTTTTTATGTTTCTTTTCCCCAGGTCAGGAAAAAGGATATTAAGTTGAATATGCTAAAAGGGACTCTAAGATATGTTGAAATAAATGGGAGACACTATAGAAGATTTATGAACCAGTTGTTTATGTTTCCCAGTTTCTAAAGACACTATACCTATACGGTCCTTTGTGGTTTTTATCTTATGTTGTAATAAGTATACTTCAATTCTGAAGTAATAACAATGTATGTAAAGTTTGGGTTGTTATAGTTGGTATCAGAGGAAAGGTATAGTCGACCTTTGGAAACTAGGATGTGAAAGACTTAGTAAGAACCTTAAGGATATATCTAAGCCTAGAACAATCTTAGTGTTTTAGACATGACCATGAAGTACCTATGATAAGACCTTAAGCATGAAAATTTTATTCGTGATTATGTGGTTTTCCTATTATAAATAGTGTTGCTCACACTATTCTTCTTGGTTTTAGTCAATGGCTGGAACACGAAGGAACCGTGTTAATGCATAATGCGATGGGAAATGCAATGATTGTCCCCCTGAGAAACCAAACGATATGGGATCTGGAATGCAAAATTTTGTAGGCATGCTCACACAACTTTCTCAAGCTATGAATCATGCAGGACTTCCAAACGAGCAAAGGAAGGAGCAACAATCTGTTGAATCCTTCATGAGGAAACGTCCACCTTCATTCAGCAGTTCAACTGATCCATTAGTGGCTGAACAATGGATTAGTACCACTGAATAGATATTTTCAGTTCTTCAATGT
Source organism: Viscum album (assembly GCA_963277665.1). NCBI lineage: Eukaryota > Viridiplantae > Streptophyta > Magnoliopsida > Santalales > Viscaceae > Viscum > Viscum album. Next base: position 1,634,963,646 of record OY728133.1, on the reverse strand, counting down.
TCTGAACATGATAAAGTCATCTTAGCGGTATATCGTTTGGAAGGAGAAGCTGATCAATGGTGGAATGTTATCAAGAATACGAGGCCAAGGGATGAAATTGAGTCCATGGAATGGAACGAGTTCAAAAACTTGTTTTTCAATAAGTATTTCCCTCGTATTCTTCGAACTAAGATGGAGAAGGAGTTTCTTGAATTGAAGCAAAAGGATGATGAATCTGTTGGAATCTGCGAAGCAAATTTTACAAGACTTGCAAGGTACACTTCTGGAATTGTTATCCAACCTGAGAGTAAGATCGATCGATTATTTATTGGCTTAAAAACATGTCTTAGAAAGGCGTTGGCTATAAGGGACTTCAATAGCTATGATGAAATTGTTCGATGTGCTCTCAAGGTTGAGATGGAAATTGGAGTAACCCATCAGTCATATGGGTTTGATAAGAAGAGGAAAATGGAATTCAAAGGGAAATCTAAAGACCACACTGAAAAGAAGATGAATTTTCTGTTATGCTCAATGTGTGGAAAGAAACATGGAGGGAATTGTCTCAAAGGGACAAGTAAATGTTTTAAATGTGGAAAGGAAGGGCATCGGGCATTTGAATGCCGCAATGATGGGAAGAAGATGTCTAGTGATGTGAACAAAGGAAAGGCTACACAGAATGAACCTCCTGCTCTTCAATGATTCAAGTGCATGAAAATGGGACATTATGCTAATCAATTCCCTAATCCAAGGGTTGCTGATGATGATCGACATCGACAAACTCTTAAGGCTAAAGACAAAGGAAAGTCTCATGAAATTTCTATCAGTGATGTGGAGTACGATAACGATGTGGTGAAAGATACACTTACATCCACTCTAAAGTAGCAAATGTTTTATTTGATTATGGATCCACCCACTCTTTTATTTCTGAAGAATTTTCTAAGGATATCACCACTTTACCTCAACAATTAGATGTTGAGTTAGCTGTGACAACTCTTAATGGAACACCAATCGCATCAAAAGTTTATAATTCTTCTCCGATTGACGTTTGTGGGAACGTGCTTCCTGCAAATCTTCTGATCCTTCCTTTAGTGGAATTCGATGTGATTCTTAACATGGATTGGATTTCTTTATACGAATCTCATATCGATTGCCAAAGAAGGGAAGTCACATTTCATATTCAAGATCAATCTATGATCATCTATCGATGCAAGGATGAACATAACCTTCCTGTGGAAATTTCTTCCATCTTATGGGTCATGATTCCACTAAATGAAGGTTTATTATCTCAAATGGTTGCAGAGAAACTTGCTATTAGGAAGATTCCCATTGTACGGGAGTTTGATGATGTCTTTCCAGAAGAATTTCCTGGTCTTCGACCAAATCGTGAAGTTGAGTTTTCAATAGAACTCGTACCAGGTGCTATTCCTATTTCAAGGACACCTTATAGAATGGCCCCAATTGAGTTGCAGGAATTGAAGAAGCAACTCCAATAGAATCTTGATAAGGGATTCATATTCCCTAGTGTGTCACCTTGGGGAGCACCTGTTCTGTTTGATAAGAAGAAAGATTGATCAATGCGACTCTGCATTGATTATCGAGAACTTAACAAGATCACTATCAAGAACAAATATCCTCTCCCACGCATTGATGACTTCTTTGATCAACTACGCGGAGTTCAATACTTTTCCAAGATTGATCGTCGTTCAGGTTATCATCAATTAAGGGTCAAAAGGGGGGATATACCAAAGACAGCTTTCCGTACAAGGTATGGACACTATGAATTTATAGTGATTCCATTTGGTCTTACTAATGCGCCTACTATTTTAATGGATCTGATGAATAGAGTCTTTAGAGACTATCTTGATCAGTTTGTGGTAGTCTTTATAGACGATATTCTTGTCTATTCAAAGAGCAAGGAAGAACATGAAGATCACTTGAGAATTGTTTTGAAGACCCTGAGAAAGGAGAAGATTTATGCCAAATTTACCAAGTGTGAATTTTGGCTTGAAAAAGTTTCATTTCTAGGTCACATAATCTCAAAAGAGGGGATATCTGTGGATCCAGCAAAAACAGAAGTTATTGAAAGGTGGTCGAGACCAACAACAGTAACTGAGATCTGAAGTTTTCTTGGACTGGCTGGATATTATCGATGTTTGGTGAAAGATTTTTCACGGTTATCTAATCCACTCAACAAGTTGACTCGAAAAGGAGTTAAGTTCGTGTGGACTGAAGAGTGTGAAGAGAATTTCATGGAGTTTAAAATAAGGTTATCCAGTGCACATGTGCTCAAACTTCCTTGTAGTGGAGAAAGGTTTGTGATCTACAGTGATGCATCCAAAAAGGAGTTGGGGTGTGTTCTTATGCAAAATGATATGGTGATTGCTTATGCCTCACGACAGTTGAAAATCCATGAGCAAAATTACCCAACTCATGATTTGGAGCTAGCTGCGGTAATCTTTGCATTAAAAATTTGGAGGCATTATTTTTATGGTGAAATGTGTGATATTTATACTGATCATAAAAGTTTGAAGTATATTTTCACACAAAAAGAACTGAATATGCGCCAAAGAAGATGGTTGGAGCTGATTAAGGATTACGACTGCTCAATTCATTACCACCCTGGGAAAGCGAAAAAGGTGGCTGATGCATTAAGTCGACAAGACCATGCTAGCTTATCCATGATGAGGATCTCAAAAGATCCAATATTTAAGGATTTACAAAGGATGGATCTCTGTATCATAATGGAAGGGGAGAAATATTATCTTTTTCAAATGAATGTTCAACCCTCTATGCATGTGAAGATTAAGGAGGCGCAGAAGGAAGATGTAGAGTTACAACATAATGTGAGAAATGTTCCTGAATTCAACCTTGATTTTGATGGGATAATAAGGTTCAGGAATCGGGTTTGTGTTCCTCCCATCCCATAATTAAAGAAGGAGGTTCTGGATGAGGCTCATAGTTCTTCATTCTCTATTCATCCTAGAAGCACAAAGATGTATAGAGATATGAAAGAGTACTTCTGGTGGGATGGCATGAAAGGAGATGTTGCTGAATATGTCTTTCGATGCTTGGTTTGTCAGCAAGTTAAAGCTGAATGACAGAAGTCTAAGGGGATGTTACAACCATTACCCATACCTGAATGGAAATGGGAAAACATCACTATGGACTTTGTCACCGGACTTCTGAAAACATCCAAAGGCAATAATGCTATCTGGGTTATAGTTGATCATCTCACAAAGTCAGCACACTTTATTGCTATAAGAGAAGATTTCCCTCTTGATCAGCTTGCTAGGATATATGTAAAGGAAGTGGTAAGATTGCATGGAGTACCACATTCCATTATATCTGATCGGGATCCGAGGTTTACCTCGAAGTTCTGGCGAAGTCTTCAGAACACCCTAGATACAGAGTTGAGTTTCATCACTGCTTATCATCCTCAGATAGACGGTCAGTCTGAGAGGACAATTCAAACTCTAGAAGATATATTAAGAGATTGGTCTATGGATTTAAAAGGTGGTTGGGATAAACACCTACCTTTGGAGGAATTTTCTTATAATAATAGCTTTCACTCCAGTATTCAGATGGCTCCTTATGAAGCTCTCTATGGAAAGAAATGCAGGACTCCAACTTGCGGGGATGAAGTTGGGGAAATAAAGCTATTAGGACCTGATGTTGTTGATGAGATGGCAGAAAAGGTCCGATCTATTCAACAACACATAAGAGCATCTCAGAGTCGACAAAAAAGTTATGCCGACAACCGTAGAAAAGAGCTAGAGTTTGTAGTGGGCGATAAAGTGTTCTTACGAATATCTCCCTGGAAGAGAGTAATGAGATTTGGAAAGAAGGGAAAGCTGACCCCTAGATTTATCGGTCCTTTCGAAATACTGGATCGTGTTGGGAAGGTAGCTTACCGATTGGCGCTTCCACCGAATCTCTCTCAAGTTCATGATGTGTTCCATGTATCACTCCTGATAAAGTACATACCTGATCCGTCACATGTACTCAGCTCAGAAGTTGTACCGTTGGAGCAAGATCTTTCTTATGAAGAACGGCCGATAGAGATTCTGGATCGTAGTGAAAAAGTATTTCGAAACAAGACCACTCTCTTGGTGAATGTTTTATGGAATAACCACCAACTTGAAGAAGCTACATGGGAGCTTGACGATATGATGAGGGAGAAGTATCCTCATCTGTTTGTTACAAAGTGACAAATTTCGAGGGCGAAATTCTTTTTAAGGTGGGTAGAATGTAACACCTGAGATTTTTATGAGTAATATTTTGTTTTTATGTTATATATATCATCAAAGGAATCTTTCACTACACACTAGCTTGGCTTATTTTACACGCAATCACGACCTTCCTTGATAGTTTGCGTTGTACGCAATACCGAGTTTCACTAAACGACGATATGTTATTAAATTTTTATTTAAAATAGCCGTTATGAATAGTAATAACCACTTTTTAAAATTTTATAAATTTTATCATTCAAAATGGACTTCATTTTTGGATTCGGAATACCGAAATTAGCCTAGGGTAAAATTTTGGTATTTTTCTGAAAACTTTCAATTTTTGATGAATAGTGAAACCACTAAGTGGTAGGTTAAAAACTGAATTTTGCATAAATCTTAATTTTACCGCTTCTGTGAATGGAATTTCGAAAATCCGACAGACACGGTTGATATCAGTAAGTAAAATGTGGTTCAATGAGATAAAAATAATTTTTTGGTAAATAGTAACTTTTTACCTTTTTTTACCACGGTTAATAGTAAATAGGGTAACTAAGGGTAAATATGATATTACTATTACCCTTTCACATGTACTAATTCTATTGGACATGTGTTTTTCGACCAAAAACAACCTTATGAATATAATATGACCATTTAGGTCCACTTGGATTAGATTATGAGATTTAATATTATTTTATTTAATGAATAGTTAAAATAGTTAAAATCAAAGTTTAATAACTAAAACATTTTTAATATGGGGTTATACATAAGATAAATTCGATTATAAATATTCATTAGAAAGATAAAAAAGATTTCCTATATAATTATATTTTATTTATAATTTTTAGACTTTAAATAAATTAATTTATTTATGACACAAAGATGATGAAGTAATTACCCTTTTAAGGAAATATTAACATAATTGATGTTATAAATGCCCAAATAAATGTAATTTGAGACTTTTTATTAATTACACTAATTTTATAGGTTAATATGATATATTATTGTTGATTTAATTAACTTGGTTCGAACATATAATTCTGTTATGACTTTCAAAAAATCATATATAAAATAGTGTCAAAATTGACACAAAATAGTTTTTAGATCAAATATTATATTATTAATTGTTATTTTATTCCTAAAAATATAAGGTTATGCCAAATGACTTATATCAGGATATATATATTAATAATAAACAACTTGGGGTTCGTTAGGCATGTTATAGTATGTGTATTAACCATATAGTGTAAGAAACCAAAAAGACATGGTAAAAGTTAAATTATTTATCTTAGAGTTAATTCTAATTGATAGGGTTAAAATAATAACCTAAACTTGTCTAAATCCTATTGGTTGATAGGATTTCGACCCATCCCCACTTTATCTTCGAAATTAGACCCTTTGGAACCATTATATACCGAATTTGAATTTAATATAAAATAATATTTTGAGATATTCCTAAGGTGCCCTCTCCTCCCTTATAAAAGGGCACCTCCTCCCTCTCCTCCTCACACCAAATTGAGCACTCAAGCTCGCCCAAACCCTGCCAAAATCCCTCCTCCACATCCCTAGAATAATCCTAGAGGTCTTGGGCTTCTTCAAAGACCAATCCTAGTTCCCTATATGGAGGATTCAAAGAAGCGTTTCAAAGAAGAGGTAATATCCATTACCGATCTTTTCAATTTCTTTCTTCTTCAACTTCTTCTTCTTTAATTTTTTCATGATAAAATAATAACATCAGTATTACTTACATACTGATATGTTATTATAAATATGAAACAACCCTAATTCACATTCTATCCATCCTACGGAAAAAATGAAATCATCACGCGTGCGTACGTACGGAATACCGTCTCCACGCTGTGGTGTAATATATTTTCCGCCACCACCTTAATTGGATGGGTATAATGGTGTAATGAGTAACTATATATGATTATTATAAAGTTATATTGATACTGAAATAGTATAAATACAATTCCACGATCATGTGAACGATATCATCGCTCATGCGTACGTACGGAATACCGTCTCCACGGTCTGATGCGACTCGTTCTACATGATCATCATTTCATATTAATTATATAAATGAATTGAATGAATAAATATTATATATGTTACACTAATACCATTTTGGATATAAGGTATCCATAACTTTATTAGAAGAATAAGAATTTATTCGGCAAAACACGCATAAGAACAAAAGGCAATAAAGAGTCGAATAACAAGTAACAATGAAACATTTCTAATAAGAAGCTATGTATATGACCATATATGATATAATATCAAATGTATGATTCTGTAATAAGTCAATAACATCATTTAAACCATTATACTGGAGCTTCAGACACATACAAAGTAAATCGGACCTAAGGAAAGGGAAAATATCACAATCTCATTTTTATCTGAGATTGTTTATACTTTGGCATTTACTGGGGGTATTTTATCATCCACATCCATGTTTCCTCAATATGTAATATTATTTCCATTCACCTACAATTGTTTAAATCAGATTTTATCCTTTGGTGAGTTTTTGGTAAAGAATATGTAAGGAATCTTTTGTCGTTTTTCGTACAAGGTACTTTTTGACTTTTCCGACAAAAAGTATGAGATGAATGTTTTTTTTAACTTATACGGCATGAATGGATTTTTAAAACATTATTTCCAAGAATTTTCCTTTATATGTTTTCATGTTTATTATTAATCAACTTCCTTTAGTTTAGAATTGTATGACATGTTAAGAAAAGAATAGTGTTTTTGAAGTAGAAAGGATATTTTCCTCAAGAATGGAGTTAAAATGTTTTATCAAAATTATTTTCCATCTAAAATATTATAGGGTTCTGTTTTTATCCCTATTATTACATTGATTTGATTATGTTGTGATGGAATAATTTTTATGAGGTCATTTACCTTATATGATTTGTTTTATGATGTCATGATGTTTCAAGAATCCCATTTTTGTTACATGTGTTATGCGATGATGTATGATTTATGATTATGTGGCACACATAAGAAAGGATTCATTATAAGATGGGTGGGACCTATATCTCCCTCCAATGCATTGGGTAAAGATTTATATCTCATGAGATAGACATGGCTGGAACGGAAGGTTATTTCGGTTCAGTGATACAGGACTGAAACGAGGAGTGAACACGGTTCAGAAATGGACTTTGTCCACTAAGATAGTCTTGGAAATGAGTCATGACTAACAAGAAATTGTTTTCCATGATTATGTGTGCATGCCAAAAAGATTCAAGTTTTATGTTATGATTATTGGGATTTCATTTTCACTTCTATGATTTATCCCATGTTAAGATATTATGATCTCTTTTGCAGGTTATGATTTTCAAAAGGATATGATATGATTTTTATTTCCTTTATTTGCCCTTGCTGAGCATTTGAGATCACACTTTTTATGATTCTTTTCCCTAGGTCAGGAAGAAGGATATTAAGTAGAATATGCTAAAAGGGACTCTAATATATGATGAAATAAATGGGAGACACTGTAGAAGATTTATGAACCAGTTGTTTATGTTTCCCAGTTTCTAAAGACACTATACCTATACGGTCCTTTGTGGTTTTTATCATATGTTGTAATAAGTATACTTCAATTATGAAGTAATAACAATGTATGTAAAGTATGGGTCATTATAGTTGGTATCAGAGGAAAGGTATAGTCGACCTTTGGAAACTAGGATGTGAAAGCCTTAGTAAGAACTCTAAGGATATATCTAAGCCTAGAACAATCTTAGTGTTTTAGACATGACCATGAAATACCTATGATTAGACCTTAAGAGTGAAAATTTTATTCTTGATTATGTGGTTTTCCTATTATAATTAGTGTTTCTCACACTATTCTTCTTGGTTTTAGTCAATGGCTGGAACCTGAAGGAACCGTGTTAATGCAGAATGCGATGGGCAATGCAATGATTGTCCCCCTGAGCAACCAAACGATATGGGAGCTGGAATGCAAAATATTTTAGCCATGCTCACACAACTTTTTCAAGCTATGAATCATGCAGTACTTCCAAACGAGCAAAGGAAGGAGAAAAATTTTATTGAATCCTTCATGAGGCAACGTCCACCTTCATTCAGTGGTTCAACTGATCCATTAGTGGCTGAACAATGGATTAGTACCACTAAAAAGATATTTTCAGTTCTTCAATGTTCTGAACATGATAAAGTCATCTTAGCAGTATATCATTTGGAAGGAGAAGCTGATCAATGGTTGAATCTTATCAAGAATACGAGGCCAAGGGATGAAATTGAGTCCATGGAATGGGACGAGTTCAAAAAATTATTTTTCAATAAGTATTTCCCTCGTATTCTTCAAAATAAGATGGAGAAGGAGTTTCTTGAATTGAAGCAAAAGGATGATGAATCTGTTGGAACCTACGAAGAAAATTTTACAAGACATGCAAGGTACACTTCTGGAATTGTTATCCAACCTGAGAGTAAGATCGATCGATTCTTTAGTGGCTTAAAACCAAGTCTTTGAAGGGCGTTGGCCATAAGGGACTTCAATAGCTATAAGGAAATTGTTCGATGTGCTCTCAAGGTTGAGATGGAAATTGGAGTAACCCATCAGTCATATGGGTTTGATAAGAAGAGGAAAATGGAATTCAAAGGGAAATCTAAAGACCACACTGAAAAGAAGATGAATTTTCCCTTATGCTTAATGTGTGGAAAGAAACATGGAGGGAATTGTCTCAAAGGGACAAGTAAATGTTTTAAATGTGGAAAGGAAGGGCATCGGGCATTTGAATGCCGCAATGATGGGAAGAAGATGTCTAGTGATGAGAACAAAGGAAAGGCTACACAGAATGAACCTCCTGCTCTTCAATGTTGCAAGTGCATGGAAATGGAACATTATGCTAATCAAAGCCCTAATCCAAGGGTTGCTGATGATGATCGACGTCGACAAACTCTTCAGACTAAAGACAAAGGAAAGTCTCATGTAATTTCTATCAGTGATGTGGAGTACAATAAAGATGTGGTGAAAGGTACACTTACCATCCACTCTAAAGTAGAAAATGTTTTATTTGATTCTGGATCCACCCACTCTTTTATTTCTGAATAATTTTCTATGGATATCACCACTTTACCTCAACAATTAGATGTTGAGTTAGCTGTGACAACTCGTAATGGCACATCAATCGCATCAAAAGATTATAATTCTTCTCCAATTGACGTTTGTGGAAAAGTGCTTCCTGCAAATCTTGTGATCCTTCCTTTAGTAGAATTCGATGTGATTCTTGGCATGGATTGGCTTTCTTTATACGGAGCTCATATCGATTGCCAAAGAAGGGAAGTCACATTTCATATTCAAGATCAATCTATGATCATCTATCGATGCAAGGATGATCATAACCTTCCTGTGGAAATTTACTCCATATTACGGGTCATGATTCCACTAAATGAAGGTTATTTATCTCAAATGGTTGGAGAGAAACTCGCTATTAGGAATATGCCCATTGTACGGGAGTTTGATGATGTCTTTCCAGAAGAATTTCCTGGTCTTCCACCAAACTGTGAAGTTGAGTTTTCAATAGAACTCGTACCAGGTGCTATGCCTATTTCAAGAACACCTTATAGAATGGTTCTAATTGAGTTGCAGGAATTGAAGAAGAAACTCCAAGAGAATCTCGATAAGGGATTCATACACCCTAGTGTGTCACCTTGGTGAGCACCTGTTCTGTTTTTTATGAAGAAAGATGGATCAATGCGACTCTGCATTAATTATTGAGAACTTAACAAGATCACTATCAAGAACAAATATCCTCTCACGCGCATTGATGACTTATTTGATCAACTACGCGGAGCTCAATACTTTTCCAAGATTGATCTTTGTTCAGGTTATCATCAATTAAGGGTCAAAAGGGAGGATATACCAAAGACAGCTTTCTGTACAAGGTATGGACACTATGAATTTATAGTGATGCCATTTGGTCTTACTAATGCCCCTGCTATTTTCATGGATCTGATGAATAGATTTTTTAGAGACTATCTTGATCAGTTTGTGGTAGTCTTTATAGACGATATTCTTGTCTATTCAAAGAGCAAGGAAGAACATGAAGATCACTTTAGAATTGTTTTGATGACCCTGAGAAAGGAGAATCATTATGCCAAATTTACCAAGTGTGAATTTTGGCTTGAAAAAGTTTCATTTCGGGGTCACATAATCTCAAAAGAGGGGATATCTGTGGATCCAGCAAAAACAGAAGTTATCGAAAGGTGGTCGAGACCAACAACAGCAACTGATATCTGAATTTTTCTTGGAAGGCTGGATATTATCGATGTTTTGTGAAATATTTTTCACGGTTATCTAATCCACTCACCAGGTTGACTCGAAAAGGAGTTAAGTTCGTGTGGACTGAAGAGTGTGAAGAGAATTTCATGGAGTTGAAAAGAACACTATCCAGTGCACTTGTGCTCACACTTCCTTGTAGTGGAGAAAGGTTTGTGATCTATAGTGATGCATCCAAAAAGGGGCTGGGGTGTGTTCTTATGAAAAACTATATGGTAATTGCTTATGCCTCACGACAGTTGAAAATCCATGAGAAAAATTACCCAACTCATGATTTGAAGCTAGCTGTGGTAATCTTTTCCTTAAAGATATGGAGGCATTATTTTTATGGTGAAAGGTGTGATATTTATACTGATCATAAAAGTTTGAAGTATATTTTCAAACAAAAAAGAACTGAATATGCGCCAATGAAGATGGTTGGAGCTGATTAAGGATTACGACTGCTCAATTCATTACCACCCTGGGAAAGCGAACAAGGTGGCAGATGCATTAAGTCGACAAGACCATGCTAGCTTATCCATGATGAGGATCTCAAAAGATCCAATATTTAAGGATTTACAAAGGATGGATCTTTGTATCATAATGGAAGGGGAGAAATCTTTTCTTTTTCAAATGAATGTTCAACCATCTATGCATGTGAAGATTAAGGAGGCACAGAAGGAAGATGTAGAGTTACAAAAGAAGGTGAGAAATGTTCCTGAATTCAACCTTGATTGTGATGGGATAATAAGGTTCAGGAATCGAGATTGTGTTCCTCCCATCCCAGAATTAAAGAAGGAGCTGCTGGATGAGGCTCATAGTTCTTCATTCTCTATTCATCCTGGAAGCACGAAGATGTATAGTGATCTGAAAGAGTACTTCTGGTGGGATGGCATGAAAAGAGATGTTGCTGAATATGTCTCTCGATGCTTGGTTTGTCAGCAAGATAAAGCTGAAAGACAGAAGTCTAAGGGGATGTTACAACAATTACCCATACCTGAATGGAAATGGGAAAACATCACTATGGACTTTGTCACCGGACTTCCGAAAACATCCAAAGGCAATAATGCTATCTGGGTTATAGTTGATAGTCTCACAAAGACAGCACACATTATTGCTATAAGAGAGGATTTCTCTCTTGATCAGCTTGCTAGGATATATGTAAAGGAAGTGGTAAGATTGCATGGAGTACCACTTTCCATTATATTTGATCGGGATTCGAGGTTTACCTCGAAGTTCTGGCGAAGTCTTCAGCACACCCTAGATACAGAGTTGAGTTTCAGCACTTCTTATCATCCTCAGACAGACGGTCAGTCTGAGAGGACAATTCAAACTCTAGAAGATATGTTAAGAGCTTGGTCTATGGATTTCAATGGTGGTTGGGATCAATACCTACCTTTGGTGGAATTTTCTTATAATAATAGCTTTCACTCCAGTATTCAAATGGCTCCTTATGAAGCTCTCTATGGAAAGAAATGCAGGACTCCAACTTGCTGGGATGAAGTTGGGGAAAGAAAGCTATTAGGACCTGATCTTGTTGATGAGATGGCAGAAAAGGCCCGATCTATTCAACAACACATAAGAGCATCTCAGAGTCGACAAAAAAGTTATGCCGACAACCGCAGAAAAGACCTAGATTTTGAAGTGGGCGATAAAGTGTTCTTACGAATATCTCCCTGGAAGAGAGTAATGAGATTTGGAAAGAAGGGAAAGCTGAGCCCTAGATTTATCGGTCCTTTCGAAATACTGGATCATGTTGGGAAGGTAGCTTACTGATTGGAGCTTCCACCGAATCACTCTCAAGTTCATGATGTGTTCCATGTATCGCTCCTGAGAAAGTACATACCTGATCCGTCACATGTACTCATCTAAAAAGTTGTACCGCTGGAGCAAGATCTTTCTTATGAAGAACGGCCGATAGAGATTCTGGATCGTAGCGAAAAAGTCTTACGAAACAAGACCACTCACTTGGTGAAAGTTTTATGGAGGAACCACCAACTTGAAAAAGCTACATGGGAGCTTGAGGATATGATGAGGGAGAAGTATCCTCATTTGTTTGTTACAAAGTGATGAATTTCGAGGGAGAAATTCTTTTTAAGGGGGGTAGAATGTAACAACCGAGATTTTTATGAGTAATATTTTGTTTTTATGTTATATATATCATCAAAGGAATATTTTACTACACACTAGCTTGCCATATTTTACACGCAATCGTGACCTTCCTCGATAGTTTGCGTTGTACGCAATACCGAGTTTCACTAAACGACGATATGCTATTAAAATATTATTTAAAATAGCCGTTATGAATAGTAATAACCACTTTTTGAAATTTTTTAAATTTTATCTTTCAAAATGGACTTCATTTTTGGATTCAGAATACCGAAATTAGCCTAGGGTAAAATTATGGTATTTTTCTGAAAACTTTCAATTTTTGATGAATAGTGAAACCACTAAGTGGTAGGTTAAAAACTGAATTTTGCATAAATCTTAATTTTACCGCTTCTGTGAATGGAATTTTGAAAATCCGACAACCACGGTTGATATCAGTAATTAAAATGTGGTTCAATGAGATAAAAATAATTTTTTGGTGAATAGTAACTTTTTACATTTTTTTACCGCGGTTAATAGTAAATAGGGTATCTAAGGGTAAATATGATATTACTATTACCCTTACACATGTCCTAATTCTATTGGACAAGTTTTTTTCGACCAAAAACAACCTTATGAATATAATATGACCATTTAGGTCCTCTTGGATTAGATTATGACATTTAATATTATTTTATTTAATGAATAGTTAAAATAGTTAAAATAAAAGTTTCATAACTAAAACATTTTTAATATGGGGTTATACATAACATAAATTCGATTATAAATATTCATTAGAAAGATAAAAATATTTCCTACATAATGATAGTTTATTTATAATTTTTAGAATTTAAATAAATTAATTTATTTATGACACAACGATGATGAAGTAATTACCCTTTTAAGGAAATATTAACATAATTGATGTTATAAATGCCCAAATAAATGTAATTTGAGACTTTTTATGAATTCCACTAATTTTATAGCTTAATATGATATATTAGTGTTGATTTGATTAACATTTTTTGAACATATAATTCTGTTATGACTTTCACAAAAATCATATATCAAATAGTATCAAATTTGACACAAAATAGTTTTTAAATCAAATATTATATTATTAATTGTTATTTTATTCCTAAAAATCTACGGTTCGGCCAAATGACATTTATAAGGATATATATATTAACAATAAACAACTTGGGGTTCGTTTGGCATGTTATAGTAAGTGTATTAACCATATAGTGTAAGAAAACAGAAAGACATGGTAAAAGTTAAATTATTTATCTTAGAGTTAATTCTAATTTATAAGGTTAAAATAATAACCGAAACTTGTCTAAATCCTATTTGTTGATAGGATTTCGACCCATACCCACTTTATCTTTGAAATTAGACCCTTTGGAACCATTATAAACCGAATTTTAATTTAATATAAAATAATATTTTGAGATATTCCTAAGGTGCCCCTCTCCTCCCTTATAAAAGGGCACCTCCTCCCCCTCCTCCTCACACCAAATTGAGCACTCAAGCTTGGAAAACCCCTGCCAAAATCCCTCCTCCACTTCCATAGAATAATCATAGAGGTCCTGGTCTTCTTCAAAGACCAATCCTAGATCCCTAAGTGGAGGATTCAAAAAAGCGTTTCAAAGAAGAGGTAATATCCATTACCGATCTTTTCAATTTCTTTCTTCTTCAAATTCTTCTTCTTTAATTGTTTCACGATAAAATAATAACATCAGTATTACTTACATACTGATATGTTATTATAAATATGAAACAACCCTAATTCACCTTTTATCCATCCTACGGAAAAAATGAAATCATCGCGCGTGCGTATGTACGGAATACCATCTTCACGCCGTGGTGTAATCTATTTTCCACCACCACCTTAATTGGATGGGTATAGCGGTGTAATGAGTAAATATATATGATTATTATAACATTATATTGATACTGAAATAGTATAAATACACTTAAATACAATTCCACGATCATGGGAACGATATCATCGCTCGTGCGTACGTACGGAATACCGTCTCCACGATGTGATGCGACTCGTTCTACATGATCATCATTTCATAGTAATTATATAAATGAATTGAATTAATAAATATGATATATGTTACACTAATACCATTCTTAATATAAGTTATCTATAACCTTAAAAGAAGAATAAGAATTTATTCGGCAAAACACGCATAAGAACAAAAGGCAATAAAGACCCGAATAACAAGTAACAATGAACAATTTCTAATAAGAAGCTAAGTATATGACCATATATGATATAATATCAATATGTATGATTCTGTAATAAGTCAATAACATTATTTAAACCATTATACAGGAGCTTTAGACACATACAAAGCATATTGGACCTAAGGTAAGGGAAAATATCACAATCTCATTTTTATCCGAGATTGTTTATACTTTGGCATTTACTGGGGTGTATTTTATCATCCACATCCATGTTTCCTCAATATGTAATATTATTTCCAGTCACCTACAATTGTTCAAATCCAATTTTATCCTTTGGTGAGTTTTTGGTAAAGGATATGTAAGTAATCTTTTGTCGTTTTCCGTACGAGGTACTTTTTGACTTTTCCGACAAAAGTACGAGAAGAATGTTTTTTTAACATATACTGCATGAATGGATTTTTAAAACATTATTTCCAAGAATCTTCCTTTATAAGATATCATGTTTATTTTTAATCAACTTCTTTTAGTTTATAATTGTATGACATGTTAAGAAAAGAAAAGTGTTTTTGAAGTAGAAAGGATATTTTCCTCAAGAATGGAGTTCAAATGTTTTATCAAAATTATTTTCCATATATGATATTATAGGGTTCTGTTTTAATCCCTATTATTACATTGATTTGATTATGTTGTGATGGAATTATATTTATGAGGTCATTTACCTTATATTATTTGTTTTATGATGTCATGATGTTTCAAGAATCCCATTTTTGTTACATGTGTTATGAGATGATGTATGATTTATGATTATGTGGCACACATAAGAAAGGATTCATTATTAGATGGGTGGGACCTATATCTCCTTCCAATGCATTGGGTAAATATTTATATCTCATGAGATAGACATGGCTGGAACGGAAGGTTATTTCGGTTCAGTGATACAGGATTGAAACGAGGAGTGAACTCTGTTCAGAAATAGACTTTGTCCACTAAGATAGTCTTGGAAATGAGTCATGAATAATAAGAAATGATTTTCCATGATTATGTGTGCATGACACAAAGATTAGAGTTTTATGTTATGATTATTGGGATTTCATTTTAACTTCTATGATTTATCCCATGTTAAGATATTATGATCTCTTTTGTAGGTTATGATTTTCAAAAGGATATGATATGATTTTTATTTCCTTTATTTTCCCTTGCTGAGCATTTGAGCTCACCCTTTTTATGTTTCTTTTCCCTAGGTCAGGAAGAAGGATATTAAGTATAATATGCTAAAAGGGACTCTAAGATATGATGAAATAAATGGGAGACACTGTAGAAGATTTATGAACTAGTTGTTTATGTTTCCCTGTTTCTAAAGACACAATTTATATACGGTCCTTTGTGGTTTTTATCATATGTTGTAATAAGTATACTTCAATTATGAAGTAATAACAATGTATGTAAAGTATGGGTCGTTATATAACTAGTCCAAAAGAGATGGTGGACCCTAGTCTAGGACCAGAAGATGTTGAACCAAACCATTCAGATGATGATTATGTTGTCACACCTGATATGGAATATGGGTCTGCTATAAATGATAGGAGTGACCGAGACATTACTAAAATATCTAGGAGAATGAACTCTGTACCACCCAGTCTACCTCATACTCTACCATTAAAATAATTAATTTTAGGTGGGGATGAAGAAACTAAAGAATATGGTAGTTTTGAGTATGTGAGATGATCAACTGTCTCAGAAGATGATTTTATAGAGGAAGAATAAGAATTATGAGAATAAGAAGAGAGAAGATGTGGGTCTGACAGTGGATAAGAGGATGAAGGGTATGAATAAGAATATAGAAATGATGGAAATGATAAGAATGGATAAGGTAGTGGAAGTGAAAGTGGCTATTTTCATCCAAATGATACTCATTGTGATAATAGAGTGCTTGCGAATAATGTCAATTATGAGAAGAATGTATAATCTCTTAATCAAGTTGAAGCTGCTACTGGAGAAGAAGAAGAAGTAGTTGAAGTGAGTGATTCAATGGGATATAAAATATTTCATGTACCATAGTTGGATTATGATAGAATAATATCTCAAGATGAGGGGGAGTAGCATGTAATAGTAGATATAATTAAGGGGAAGCTCCAAGATTGGAGAGATCAAGAAGAGGGGGAGAATCATGCTGGAAGAGTGAGACCTAACCCTCTATCCTCTTTATATGATAATGTTATGACTGAATGGGAAAGAAATCCTAGATATGAAGCTCTTGGTTTGGACTATGAATATTCATATGATGTTGTCTATGTACATGTCGCAAGAGAATCAGTGTCTAAGACCCTTTCTAGTTAGAATATCACTAACGATGAATTTGAAATGATTAAGGAAGAAATTTCTTCACATATTAGAGGATCTATTCAAACTCATGTTGTGCCCATGCCTACACAAATTGGTGAGGTATATTGATTAATGTATATTATTTAAGAGATTAATTGGATTGTGCATAATGCTCATCCTCCTATTCAAAATGTTACAATATATGAGGCTGATGTTTTCCAAGTCTCAAATATTGTTATTGTATATATTGACACAAATTTAATTTCTTTAGTTGAAAAAATAGTTGGGAACAACACCACATTTGGAAATGAAATGCATTGCTTTTTTTCTTCCATAAATTGTCTTACCATTTAGTATAAATGATGTTTGGAAACTATTCTTAATGCTTTGTAGACACACAAAAAAGAAACTATTATCCCTTCTACCTATTCTTAGCCATATCAATCATTGTATAGTGAAGTATTTAGTTCTATTGATAATGAAGAGATTCAAAACATTTTTGGTGCCTCTAGTTTATAAAATTTTACTAAAATTGAGTAGAACACTTATGGTGTGCATGATATGGTCAGTCTCTACTCAAGGAGTGTTGAAACAACCAATTCTCTTCTCAAAGAGAATGTTGGATATTACATCAAGAGGATTTATATAAAAAATCAACTGAGAAGTAATTTTAAGTATTTTGTATATAATTTAAAGTCTCAACCAGTGATAAGAATATTTAAGGATCATGTTCCAAAATTGATGGAATTCACACCTCTACTTGTCATGATCATAGAGAACAAGGATGATTTTGAAAAGTAAATACAATATGATGGGGATAAAATAATATATTTCATCAAACTACTGAAGGCATATCTTTTTGTTATGATTAGAGCCATAGTTTTTCTAGTGGCTGCACCTCTCATACTGGCTCCATATCCTACTACATAAATTCTTATTCGTCCATAGTCTATGTCAGTTTCTTAGGCTTGAGCCAGATCTAAACAATCATCATAGAGAATATACAGCCTTGTGCTTCAACCAAACCTTCGCTTGTGACTTTCGCTCATAAAGTCATTGTAATTTTTCCCTTGAAAATTCATTCTAATCCTCTGGTCTCTCAACCTCTATACACTAAAAATAATTTTGATCATTCTAATAATGGAAATGAAAAACTAGATCACTAGATTTAGTATGGATAACTATTTTATAAGGCTATTTATTTGTAATATTTTTTGTATTTTACTAATATTCTATACTTCCAATGTACAATGTACTTTTTTCTCTCTATAAAATCGATAATCTTGCATTTAGTCTCATTTATAACTATTTTCAATTTTTTTCATCGATATTTTTTTGTCTTTATGATAATACCAAAAGGGGGAGATCATCATTTATTATTAATTTTTTCTCTAAACCGTACATCTTTTTTGATAAATTGCATTTTCTATAAAATTCAATAACGGGAGATAGTAAGCGGAATGAATATAATAATCATCAAATAATCGTACTTTTTAATTCTAGGATTTATGATCATAATGAATTGGGGATTGTTGGACCATAAGAGATTATTGGCCCCCTCTACTTTTAATAATCACAAATCATGACATTATAAATTCCAATCATTTCAATTGTTTTTTAATGTTTAACTATGATTAATTTTGATTATATATGATCATCTATGTTATTAACACATTCTGTGTATATTCATGTTATAAGATAGTTAAAATAGATAAAATTAGATATGTATGAGTTACTGAAACCAACAGAACATGATTTTCACTGACTACACAAACG
This sequence comes from Viscum album, assembly GCA_963277665.1. Lineage (NCBI taxonomy): Eukaryota > Viridiplantae > Streptophyta > Magnoliopsida > Santalales > Viscaceae > Viscum > Viscum album. The sequence continues at coordinate 1,634,944,779 of OY728133.1, read as the reverse complement.
GATTCACTAATACCAAAAGAGTATATTTTTCACTTGCAAGTCAATTGGGACACTGATAAAAGAAATGCCTCACTGACATAAGGAATGTCTCGCTGAAAGTTCAAACTGACTCACTGATAGATGAATTTATGATAGAATAAATGAGACTTTGACAAAAAGAATAACCCATCGACTGAACTAAATGAGTCTTTAAAGGATTGAGTCACTGATGCATGGAGATACAGAAAGAATGACTCATTGATAGAATTATTCAATGATACTAATAGAATGACTCACTAATTAAAGCATTCATATACAGAATGACTCACCGATAAAGGAGTCACTAGTAGATTATGTAAATTTTCATTTATTTGAAATTATCTTTAACAATCATATTTGAGTGTTTTAATGAAAATGATTAAATTAATAAGTTTTTAAGAAAATATTAATTTTAATTTTAGAAGTACGAAGTACACAACCTACCCCAGTCATGTTTTCTGTCGAGCTGCATAATATAAAATTGAAAAGCATGTTAGTTGAAAGACATACACATAGACATACAGTAGAGGACTTGTACAAGAACCCATATTAAACCTACAAACCAAATGTGGATGAAGACATTAGGCATTGTCATTCTTGCTGACTGAACACAAAGGAGAACTTGTAGTGAACCAATGTTTCAACACCTCTGCGGCAAACAAAACAAAACTGATTTGATATACCATTATCTTTCTTGAAAACCAAAACAAAATACATCAAGACACTACACTTTTAGTGTCTATTTATAGAATAGGAATCATTCTTTTCATCTGTTGAATCCAAATAGACTATAGCTACATTTCACAACACACATCACCTTTTAAACTCTATCTCATTATTTCATGTATTGTTGTGTTCATTTTTACTAAATTTTGAGTAGTGTATGAATATGTCTCTTAAACACATGTTGTCTCCTACACTGAACTAAATAATACAAGGAATCATCACACAAAAAGTTTTTTACACCGGTTATATCCCATGTAGAACTATGGTAGTGGTCCTGTGTGACCTGGCTATTTTAGTTCCCACATAGAACTATGGTAGTGGTCTTGTAACCTGGATAGTTTGTATACTATCGTGTAAACCCCGATCCAAGTTACGGATAAAATCATTACATGTGTATTTTTCCTAGTGGTTGGTGATCACTAATTAGAGGGGACAATTTATTTGCTTGAGATTATACCTATTTTTTTAGTCCTCCATGATTTTCATTTTAGTTTACTTTATTTTCACTCATATCTCAGAAAAACTAAGTTCCACATTGATAGTTAGTCTTGGATAATATATATAACTGTTTTGGTATAGTAAGTTAGTTTCAAATTAAATATTAGTATCTCATACTATTATAACTGATAAATAATCAGTATTCTGAAAAATTAATTGAACAGTCAGATTATTATAAATTTACTACTTTGATTAAATGGGTTGTTTTATTTTTAAATTGGGGGATTCCTTTAAGTAATATTTTTTTAACAGAAATTTTTTATCTGAACTCAATCCCCACCCTCCATGATTTTACTATTATAACCAACACATATGTATAACAATGTTAGTGAAGTTAATATATTACTATGGTATGAATTGGTTTGGAAGTGAAATATTAAGAAGAAAACATTAATGATTAAATAATACTCACTTTGGGACTTTGAAAATAACTTGAATGCATCCTTGAAAATTTTGGGAATATTAAAATTAATTGTGACCCACCGTTTATGAGATTGGGAGAATATTATAGTATGAAAAATGACATATTTATAAGAATAATTTCTAAGGAATGTGTTTGTCATGATGGGTAAGAATTTTTCCCCTTTAAATCTAAAGAAAATGGTTCTTTTGAGAACACCAAATAATTTTCATAGATATCATTACACTATTCATGTTTCAAATGAGAAAAGGTTATAAATAATGGACTTTTACGTGATTTTGGCTTGGGAAGGCCTCCACCATGTATTTGTAGACATATTTTTAACATATTGAAAGTTATTTCTTCTGAGGATTATTCTTTTTGCATTTTTTGTTTTTAACATGAGGACGAGTTTGTAACTAAGTAATTTTTGATTTAAAAAAATATCTAAAAAAACAAATCCTAAAAAATATTCATGATTTAATCCTAAATTTAATATATTTATTTATATAATTTTTTTATATAAAAATTTAACCATTATATGCTATAAATCTTAATTAGAATAGGTTACCAATTAAGTGCGCAATAATATAATAATATTTATGATTAAACATTTTTTAACATAAAAAATGAAAAATATGATAACATCATTTGTTGGAAAAATTTACAAAATACTAATTAATCAATTCCTTGAAAAAAAAAATTTTATTTTTATTATGATCATTATCATTAATATAAGTTACCAAAATTTGATGGCCAAAATTGAAATTGAACCTATTTAATAGTATTATATTGTTGATCTAAAATAATAAATTTATTTTTATAGATTTAAAATAATAAACTGATTAAAATTAATTTTTAATATATGTGATAAAAAGATATTTTGGAAGAAAATATTACTTATTTTTTTGAATAATATACATGGATTTTATAAAATAAAACATACTACTTTAAAATTAATTTTTATCCATATAAATAAAAATATATAATGGTTTTAATATAATTTAATTCATTATCGTACTCTGATAACGCCATAAAAGTGATTTTTTTAGCAAAATTAATAATTTTTCACTATTCACCTAAAAACAAATTATTTTGGAAAATTTAAAAAAATAATCAGATGATAATATTTTTATAATTAATTTGATAATGATTTTAATTTTACTAAATGAAAATTATAATAAATATAAATTAAAATTTGGAATTGAATTGTAAAATATAATGATAAACTGTTTTTATTGGAAAGTGACTTTTTTGATTATTAACGATTCCCGTTCATATTTCATATCATTAAAAATAAAATTAGTATTAACTAATTATAAATATAAACTATATTTTCTTATCATTAATACCAATTTTATTGAAATACAACTTTATATAAAAAATGAAATATTTATGATGAATACTTATCTAAGCATAAAATGATCATATTAGGTTATTAGCCTTATCAATTGAATATCATAGGTATTATGGTATACTAGTATATTAATTTTATAAATATTTAATTAATTTGGTAGTATTATTTATTCCATCTAGTTTAATGGAATTATTTTAATGGGTTTCTTTTATATTTATATATTTATCTATATATATATCAAGAATTCATTTAATTCGGTTTTGCATGTGGAAAAATATATAAAACACATTTGGGTCAATTAGAATAGAAAATATTTTAAAATATCAAGGTATTTCTATTTTGTTATATAATTTTACAATATGGATATCAATTACGATGATAGTTATGCAATTATTGTGTTTTGTTATATTGAAAGTGATGTCTAGTTTTTATTTCAAGAGAAACACCCTTTCATGTTGATACCCATACCTTCATCACTTCATCTAAATTTTCAATATTTTTGAGTTTATATCTGGTTATTTTATTATTTTTTATATTCAATTACATAATCATGAAAATATTTTGAATGTCTAACAATTGTTTTGGATATGTAAAATGTATTCCTAGTTCATTATGGGATCGAACTCGTGATTTGACAAAAATATTCACATGTAATTAGTTTTAGTTTAATATTTATAAATTCTAAACATTTTACTCATTAAGGAATTAATGATTCCTACAAAACTTTCTTTTTTTGGTTCGATTTTTATGTACAATGAAAATTACAGTGAAACTTAACAATGACTAACTATATAAAAATCAATTTTAATTTCTACGTTATTATTTTTATTTTGGGTCTATTTATTTACATTTATTTATTCTTTATTTATTCTATATAGATTGTTCAAGAAATTTTTTTAGGAACAAAAATTATGCCACACCACAAGAATATAAAATTTTGCAACAGGATTTTACATCATGAATTGCACAAATATTCTGAATAGTGGACAAAAAAAGATAAGGATAGAATGATTTTTATTCTTAAGGATATGATGTATTATAGAATAAAAATTAGAGTAACTCCTAATATAAACCATGTCAAATTTATACTGTCTTTGAGATCATTCAATATGAAAAAATGATATGGGTAGAAAAATATAATAACCCCGCTCTTTATTACACACTTTTACTTGATTTTTTTACAAAAACATGCACTTAAGACAACTATAAGGATCCAGGGGTCTGGTTTATTTGAAAATTAGTATCATTAGATGATCATATAATACATAAAATACAACATATTTATTGAAATATTTTGTTACATGACCATAACATTCCTTTGTACTTATCATTGCATGGGATAAAATGAGAACATACATATGAGAACGATGAACTATAAAGACCAGTAATGACATAAAAGGGGTAGAAAATTAATAATAATAAAAATGTTATTAAATAGTCATATTAATGGATCATTAGGTAAAAATTAACATAAAGGCATTAAATATCATTATTATCATAACATGGAGATTTAGCAACATCATTTAACAAGATATTATCTTGATCCAAGGCTAATTGCACAAAGAGCAAGAGTAAACCCTAATTGTATATTAATTAGAAAGAGTAAATCCTCATTAAAAATGAATTATCATGATTCAATACTCATTTAACATGACTTATCTTGAAACTATTCTTTACCAAATATATTATTGTGCTATCAGGGCGAACCATTCTTAATCATTTCATTTCATGCATAAGTGTGTCACATTAATCATACAACATGGATTCAGAAAACATAATAATATACTACAAGAATAATATTTGTAGAATAAAAAAATTAGGCATATAATAAACAAGTATGTGGTCATAAATTTGAATACCCTTGACAAGTAAATGGGTGTGGTATTCAGTTACATGATGATTTTTTCATGGTAAATTTTGGTGTAACAACGAAAACCCAACGACATCAAATAGAATCGTAAAGTTGGTTGATGAGAGAGAACATGGTATATCATCATTTATAATTGAATTGGATTGTTAAGGGGTCATGTATCATAATATCCCACCATATTTTATAGAATTTAGATGCATAATATAAAAGAATTTCTTGTATGTAAATGAGGAGATAGAAATCCCTTATGGAATTTTGGCATGGTAACAGGTGTATGTGGGAGGAATTAATGAGATAGAAAAAGGTATATCATCATTTAAAAATAGATAGGAAAGTATAGGGGAGGTGAAAAATCATAACCAATCATTTTAAATTTAAAATAAAAGGGAATAACAATATAAGGAAACATGGACATAAATAAGGAATGATGGAACGTGAGGATCCCTTACTAGGAAGTGACATACAAATGGCATGGGAGAGGCTTAAGTGGGGCTTCTTAGAAGATTAGGCCACCTAGAGAGGATTATAGAGTGGGAAAGGAAGAGGTCATAGATTCACTAAATAGTTTTAGTGAAGAGGAATGGGAGGTTGAGTGGGTTTATATTGGAAAAGAGATGGAATTATTTATTATTTAGGTTTTGGATAGAACACATTAAACTAATCAAACCCCAATACATTACCATGATTTTTTGATAATGTTTATTTCAAAATTTTAGTGGAAAAAAATATTTTATATGGTAAAATTCCAAACATATTAAAATGATAGGAATGCTTATGTGGATGTTAGTCACACTCTCAAGGAAATCAATTTAAAATGATAAAATATTTTATTGGTTTGGAGGGTCCACTATAGGATTATAAAATTAATACGATAAATCAAAAATAACAATATTTTATTGTTAAAACATATATTTCCTAAATAACTGTTTTATTGTATTTTATTACATCACTATTAGGTCATTATGATGCACTAAACCACAATATAAATTTAAACGATATTTAATTTTTACCCAAAAATTCGATTGTCTCAGAAAATTATGAAAAATTCCCCATTAGGTATCTTTGATGACATGAATCCTAAAATAATATTTCTAATGACTCGACTCTTTGGAAAAGGAATAAATCGTTGGTTTTCTTTCAAATATTTCCTTAAAGCATTTGTAATGTGTGTAACATCCTATGGATGGTCCGGGGAGTGTCTAAGGTATGTTCGCTGCCTGGGAGTTTGAGAAATGGGCTTACAGACAGTGGCGCACAGCCTACACACAAACTACGCATGGTTTCCGACAAAAAGTGCAACCTTTGGTCTGGAGGTAGGGAGGTACGCATAAGTTGTGCATGGTTTTGGTAAACTGTGGGCCTAAACCATGAGGCCCATGGTTGGGAGGTAGTGTGGTGCACAAAATTTGTGTACGGTAAGAAAAATAGTGTGCTTAAACCGTGCGTCCATGATCTGAGTAAAATTTCCATTTTCCACATAAATTGTTTTAAAAACCTAAACCCTTTTCTTTCTACCTCCAGTGGACAGAACTAGACGAGGATCCCTCCTTTAGCTCCAAAACCTCTCTCACTATCTTTTTTTGGTTTCTTCTTCATCTGGTGACCATTCTTCAATCCGTCAAAGGCATTGCATCACCCAAAGTAAGGCTTACCTCACGCACCCTTCATTCTTCAATGATTCTGGCCTTTCATCTTGTAATCTTGATGCAGGCTCATATGCCCTTTTTTCAAGGCATTAGACTGGATCCGAGATCTCCTTCAACCTACTGCGAATCTAAGGTCGATATCAAGTAAGCCTACGTCTACAGCTCTGAGGTAGGTGGTCACGTGGTTTCTATTTCAGGTTTTCACATTTGGGAGTTATTTTTGTCGTGTTGTGGTTTTTCTTTCGCCAAACCCCTTATTCAAAAAGAATTATTCATATCTAAATGACATGTGTTGTATGATATTGATGAATCTAACATTTTTAGGGTGTTTAGATGATGGATGAACTGGTTAAGGAAAGCCATAGGTTATATGCCTTTAGATTTGAAACTTTATCACCATTAGACATTAACGATTTGTCTTGAAAGGTAATTTTCCATGTTAGGAAAATGAGATTGCTTGGTTAGAGGTCATCTAGGATGAGATAGCCTAAACACCTTGAATGAATTGAAATGTACGTTGCCTTGAGATGTGATTATGTGATATTATAAGATGGATTTCCTTATATTTGTGAAATGATATAAGATGTATTTCCTTATATATATTGTGATGTTAATGGTTATGTCATACCATGTTGACATGCTCGTGATAACCCGTGTGTGGGTGGGTGGCATTCATACCCCATGCAAGATGAATTTTAGTGTGTGGGCGGGAGGCATTTTTAACCTATGCCAGATAAATCTCCCTATGTGGGTGGGATGCATTCTTACCCCATGCGAGATGAATCTCTGTGTGTGGGCAGGAGGCATTCATACCCTGTTCCAGATGAATCTCCATGTGAGGGCGGGAGGCATTCTTACACCATGCCTATATATCCTTTATGGGTGGGAGGCATTCTTCCCTATGCAAGTCAAAAGGCTTGTGGACGAGAGGCATTGATACCTTATACTAGTGATGATTATTACTTACGTTAGAAGCATGGATGAGAGGCATGCATACCTCATGCCAGTGATAACCTATAACTATGTACTTATATCCCAGGTGATTGTTCAGAATACCAGCCATGAGCGGAAATAGGTAGATCCACCTGGTGTCCTTCTGGAACCTGAGTGGGAGGGTTATTTATTACATTCCATTACTTACATGCAGTTTTATACACACTATTTATTTTTGTGAACACCTATTTGGATTACACATAGTCATCTTTGGTTATGGCCTACTGAGACTTGTCTCATACCATACCCAGTCAGCCTCCTTGGCACCTATGTAGTCTTTACTGTTGTAGGTACTAGTAGTGGAATGGGCCAATCTTCATGATGTTGATACATGTATGTTCACGTTGGAGATCCAGAGCAGAGGACCGATCATGGAAAGAGATTCTCATGGACGACTTTTGTTCTCTTTAGTACTATTGTGTCGCATGTTTTCCATCTATTTATTATGTATCAGCATGCCATGCATCGATTTTGTATCAGACACTACCTATGTGGCTTTTGTATATTTGTCATGGTTTTTCTTACTTCTGTTTTTTGGTTAGTATGTTTCCCTTTTCCTCATATTTACCATTGGTTGTGCTTCTGCTATTTTTATTACATTGTTGTTATACCACTGTGTACTCTGACATGGGGGTACAGTCACCCCATTGGCATACCATTAAACACCTGATACTAGTCGGCATCCCCTAGCCTATGGGTAGTTGAGCCAGGGGTCATGTGGCTGACTGGGCTCGGGGCTACGGTTGAGGGGCAGTCGGGTCCGGTACGTCACAATATTCATTTTATCTAAATAATTTTATAAATATTTTATTTATTATTTTTAATATAAAAACCCGATATTTATTAACAATTCATGGGTTTTGAAAAATAGCTTTCAAACCATATGAAATATTAAAATTGAATCAATAGCATAACATAATTTATATATACTAAAATGAAATTTCGTAAAAATATTTTATTAAAATATTATTTAATTAAAAAATCTCTTAATTCCTCAAAATATATTTCTTTATTGAATATTATCTAAAAATACTATGTGTGCTTTAAAACGAATTTCTAATGTAACAATAATATAATGAATGTATATTCTTCATTTTATACCAAAATCATGAACATAATCATAGTACTAGGGACTTGTTACATAACCCCTTATAACACTCGCAAATGACCTATATCTAAGGTGTGTGGTCATGAGGGACTATTGGGGTGGCTCAGATAAATCTCTCGTGTGGTAATCTCTATTAAATTCCACTTCACTCGTATGTGATTTCTATCAAGATTAACTTGTTGAATCCCCACATGGGCTTGATCCAGACTAGATCCCAGTGATGCTACCACCTTTCCAAGCTCTAACATATGTGATTTGTATGGATTAATTCTATAGGATGAAGACATATATTCCTTTTTCTATGTAAATTGGATTTTTTAGAGCCCTATATTTATACTAATCATATGATCATTGTTCGATGTTTATATTATAAATGGTAAAAATTATTAAATTTATTTTAAAATTGAATAACCTAAAACCATGTAAGATTAGATGTTTTATATTGATTTTTTATATAATAATACATTAATTAAATCATGAGGAATTTTCATTAATAAAATTTTGGGTCGTTACAATATTCCACTCTTATTAAATTTCTCCCTTGAAATTTTTTTGCCATTGTAAAACATATTAGGGTACCTATGCTTCATCACTTCCTCTGATTCCCACCATGCTTCATCAAACATATGGTTTCACAACAACACCTTGACGAGGGGCACTGTCTTATTTTGTAGAACTTTTTTACTACGATTTAAGATCTTATCCATATTCTCTTCATAAGAGAGATCATTCTTCAATGGTACCACCTCTAGATTGAGTACATATTATGGGTTAGGTATTTAGTTCCTCATGAGTGGAACATGGAAGATATCATGTACTTGAGATATGTTTTGTGGGAGTTCTATTTGATAAGACACAACTCCAATGTGATCAAGAATCTCAAAAGGGATGATGTACCTTGGAATAATCTTTTCATTGTTACCAAATCTCATAACTCTATTCCAAGGTGATATGTGGAGAAATACCATGTATTTAACATCAAACTCTAGGTATCATTGATGATTATCAGTATATCTCATTTGTCAACTCCAAGTAGCTTTAATGCGATGTTGGATGTTCTTATGCTTCTCCTTTGATTTTTCAACCATTTCTGGACATAAGAGTATTCGCTCCCCAACTTCATCCCAACATTCCAGTGTTCTGCACCTTGTCCCATTATGGGATTCATAAGAATCCATTTGGATGCCTTAGTGGAAATAGTTATTGTAGGAGAACTCAACAAGAAAATGATATTGATCCCATCCTCTTTTTAAGTCTATTAAGCCTTCTCATAACATTTCCCCTTGTTTTTACATTGTCTGCTCATATTGGAAGTCATTTTAAGGATGATAATTTATACTGATGGTGTTCATAGTATTCCAAGCATGTTGGAGACTCTTTTAGAACATATAGTTCAATCTTGGATCTAGATATGATAAAATAGATAGTGATACTACATGAATACCTTCCACTTCTATGATGTATATTCGTGTCGATTGATATAATGAGAAATTATATCAAATTACAATGAACAGTATAGTATTTTTAAGACAATCAACAAAAACACATATAGCACTGTTTCTTTTGGATTTCATTGGATGTATGATGACAAAGTCCATAGTGATGTTCCCCCATTTTCATGTTGGTATGGGTAATGGTTGCATCATCCCCTTATACATCTCCCTCTCATCCTTAACATGATGAAACACCAGGCACTTTGATGTATACTCAGTGATCTCCTTCTTTATGTTATTCAACCAATAATTCTCTCAGATAAAAGGATACCTCTTTTTGTATCATGGGTTAATGGAGATTATAGAACTATGTGAATCATCCAAATGTTCATTCTTTAACTCTGAATTTCATGGAACTCATATTCTAGTCCCAAATCTCAAAATTCCTTCTTCATTAACATTGAACTCTAGGAATTTACTTTCTTTGAATTTCTCCACTATCATATGAATTCTTGCATCAGACTATTGATCATTCATTAACAATTCTTAAAGAGACTGTTCAAAAACTATTTGTGATAGTAAAAATTAAGTTCTCTTCATTAGTATTCCAATGTCTCTCTTCATCAAATGTAAGAATATTGTATCCTTTTCAATTATCATCAAGGATATAATCACTAGTTCCTTTATAATTGTAGAATCTTCCACCTTATTCGCTTTCCAATGGTGGAAATTGATTTATATGTCATAGTCATTGATCTTCTCTAACCATATTCATTAGTGCATGTTCAAATCGTTCTGTGTGAATATATACATGAGGATTTTGTGATCCATATATATTTCACACTTCTACACAATGAGGCAATTTTACCAAATTTTTTGTGTGAATAATACTAAAGCCAACTCCAGATCATATGTGGGATAGTTTTTCTAATTAACATTCAATTTACTTGAATTATAGGCAATGTCTTTGTAATTTTTCATTAATAATCTATGCATTCCCTTTTTAAAATCATCACTGAATACCACAAAAAGTTTTCCACTTGTGGGTAGTGTGATTAGGGGCTTAGTGATAAGCCTCTTTTTCAACACCAAAAAGCTATCTTCACATTCATCACTATAAGAAAACATGACACTATTCCGAGTTATCTTGTTACGAGTGTTTACCAATCATGAAATATTTCTCACAAATCATTGATAATATCAAGCTAACCCAATGAATCTGTAGATATCTATCACAGATGTTGGTCTTGACCATCCCTCAATTGCATTATTCTGGGATGGATCCACATATATCCTATTTCTTGTGATGATATAACAAAGGAATGACACGTCCTTCTTCCAAAAGTCACACTTTTGTACTTTACATAGAGCTTCTCCATTTTCAAGTTCTATAGAACAATGATTAGATGATCATGAAGATCCTCCTTGGTTTTGGAGTATATTATAATATCCTTTCTAAATGCTACCATTAATTTGACAAGGTAATCTCTAAAGACTCAATTCATCTATTCTATGAAGATTTTTTGATAATTACTAAGTCTGAAAGGTATTAATATGAATTCATAGTTCCCTTAACATATATTAAGAGTACTCATGGTGATATCCTCCTTCTTCACCCTTACATGGTAATATCCTAAACATAGATTATCCTTGGATATGTATTGTCCTCCAACTAGCTTATTGAACAAGTCATAAATTCATGTTAGAGGATACTTTTTCTTTATCGTAATTTTGTTGAGCTCACGATAATCAATGTAAAATAAAATTGACTAGTCCATATTCATGATGAATAGGACTGGTGCACCCCATGATGATGCACTTGGTAATATAAACCCTTTCCCAAATTTTTCATGTATTTGTTTCTTTATCTATTCATGATCCAAAACATCCATTCTATATGAATTATTTGATATTTTAAATTCACCGGTTATAAGGTCAATTGAGAATTCAACATATCTTCAAGGTGGAAGACTAGAAAATTCCTCAGGAAACACTTTAGAGAATTCCCCCATAACAGGCATGTCGTTAAAGATGGATTCTTTATTAGACACCATCATATGAGCAAGATACATGTGCTCATAGGGTATTAACATCCACACATTAGATGGTTGTACTAATGAATATTCATCCTCCACATATCACTTATAGAGAGTCATGGGTCTATTCACTATATGGATAGAGATTTCTCTCTCACAGAAATTTATTTTACCTATATATAGAGAAAGAAAGTCCATACCATGAATTACATCAAATTCCTCCTAAGGTAGTATAACTAGGTTCACTCGGAAGTTCAATCCCCAAATTGTGAAATGTGAGGAGTTATATTCATTTGATGCAATAATTTCCCCATTTTTTGTTCTCTCTGTGATCTCTACATCAATGATTTGTGGGGGTGTTGGGCATGTTCTACTAAACATTCTGGATATAAAAAATTTGCGCAGAACTAGAATCAAAACGTATGTTCACTATTAAATAATGAATAACTAGCATACCACTCACCAAATTGTTTTCGGGGGTCTCTTCAGTGATTGTTTTGGAATAAAGAACTCTCATTCTTCCTTCGAGGTTTTTGTCTTCCTCCGAAAACCCTTAGATAGGTTAACCGGTTTACAAAGTGCCCTGACTATTTGTAGTTGAAGCAATGAACAATGCATTGATGAAAGAAAATAGTGTCCCCCTGGTCACAATTGTAGGTTTTTCTTATTATAAGTTAATGGCTATGTGCCCTTCTCTTCCACAACTAAAGAATTTCCTTATCTCCTTTAGGTAATTTCTAGGGTTCTTATTTTCTTCACCATTGGCACGTGTGGAACAAGATTTTCAAAGAACTATTGGATTATCCATCAGACTGCCAAAATTATAGACCACTTTTTTCTTCTTATACCCATGATACCCATAAGATTTGTTGATCTCCATTTTTACATTGAGGGCACATCAGACTATTTCCGCATAGCTATCAAAGTCATGGATTTCTATGGCTTTCTATCGGGTATTTTTTAACCCACCAAACAAGAATTCAACATTGAATTTGGAGGGGTAACATGAAATCCAAAAGCATGTTTGAAAGACTTGTGAATTTTTCCTTGTTGCTCTGATGGATTCATAGACTTTTTTCATGAGGGAAATGATGTCCCTTTCCATATTAAGTTGAAGGGTGCATGGATAATATTTATCAAAATACATTCTCTTGAAATCATTCCATTCCAATGCCTCGAATTCTTCCCCCAGATTCGTATTTTGATCAATGTCCACCATTGATTAGATTCACCCTCCATACGATAATAAGCCAGAAGAACCTTCTATTTTCCGAACATTTAATTATGTAGAATATATTCTCAATAGTGTTGATCCATTTTTCAGCTATTGAGTGATCGGAGATCTATTAAAAGTAGAAGGCCTTTGTCTCATGAATCTCTCAATTGTGGCTTGATCTTTCTTGGGGGGGGGGGGGGTGTGACGTTCCCCTTGACCCATGTATCCATTCTAAAATTGAGTTAACTGAAAGAGTATCATGGCAAATTTTATGATTCTCGCTCTTATTGGATTGGGAACTTCATTAGAACAGTCATCACATTGATCTTCAAATTGGTTGTTAGCCCGAGTACTATTATCACAAGCCATTGTCTAGAATAAAATCATTGTTTGGGGTAACACCTAAGTGTAAACAAATGAAAAAAGGGATAACTTATAAATTAAATTTATTTTCATTACATAAGAATTTATAGGATTCAAACTATGTTATACACAATATACATCCCATTATATATTCTTAGGGGAATTTTAATGTATTTACCTAATAATGGTTCATAATGACCTTATGAATTTATCAAACCATATCCTTCAAGAGTGTATAACCAATAGTGAGTTATGTCCTATTTCCATCCACCGATTTCCATTCGACTCTAGCTCAATACAATGTTTTTAGGTTTTACCCCAAGATACATATATTCTAAGGCCACCTCTACTTGTTTCTATCAAGGTATGGGTGCATTTTATTGATAAACAACATACTCTATACTCAAATAAATTTTTGTATGTTTTATTATACATAGTATTATCCCTAAGTCATTCAATAGTGTTTTCTAATCACGATACCCAAAATAACTAATCAAAATTTTTGATAACAACTATAACAAACCTGCTAAATATTACTCACATTAAGATGATTTGTTACATAAACATTCAATTAATAAAACATTGAGGATTAATAGGTCTAGTGTCATGGGAAATTATTATCATTACATGAAAAATTAATACATAAAATACAAAATCTTTTTTGAAAACTTCTTTTACATTACCACATCAGTACTTCGTACTTAGCATTATATAGGATAACCTAAGGAAAAACATATGAAAAGGTTGAGATATAAAGCCCAATAAGGGAGTTGACAAGGCATAAAATGAAAAATAAAATACATGTCAAGAAAAAGGAATATAAGTGGAGCATAAAAGAAACAAGAACATAAGTTCACAATATAGCATAATTATCATAAAATGGAGATGTGGCAACAACATTTATCTTGATATTAGCATGATCCAGGGATCTTTTTACATGGAGCCTGAGTAAAAACTCATTTCTCATAAATTAGTATTATTAAACCCTCATTGCACATGATTTTTCATCAGTAAAAACTCATTTAACATTTCTAATCATGATACTATTCTTTACCCAATGCATTAGAGTGATCTCAGGGCGCACCCATCTTAATCATTTCATTTCATGCATATGTGTGTCACATAAATCATACAACATGGATTCATCAAACATCATAATTTATTCCATGAATAAGAGATTTGGAATACATAAATGTAATTCCTCAATCAAATCGTGAACATTTATAAATTTGAATACCCTTGATTGAGAAATTGGTATGGTGTCCACTTACACGATGATTTTGTAATGGGAAATTTTGTTATAAATTCAGCAGCATAACAACGTCAAATAGAAATTGTAAAATGGGGTGATGAGAGATAAAAGGGACTCTCATCATTTATACATGAAATAATAATTAAGGGGTTAATGGAACATAATATCCCAACATATGTAATGGAATTAAGATACATAATATAAAATAATTTCATGAATGTAAATGTGGAGGGAAAATCCCTTACATAATTATCTCATTGTAATTATTGTACATGACAGGCATTAAAGATAGATAAAGGGTTATATAATCATTAATGAATGATTATTGATTTATATGGGATGTTATCAATAATACCCAAACTTCTTTAATTGAAAATAAAAGGGCATAACAACTTAAGTAAACTTGGACATAATTAAGGAGGGAAAGTGATGATCCCTTACTTGGATGTTTTATCCCAATGGTGTGGGAGAGTCTTGAGATAACCTACATGAGAGCACCAGTAGCCCTGTGAGGATTCTTGAAAGAGGAGGGAAGAGGTTGTTCGTGCTCCAAATGGTATTAGTGATGAGTAATGTGAGTTTAATTGGATTTATATAGTAATGGGGAGGAAATTCTTTATTATATCGGTTTTGGACACTAAACATTAAACTAATCAAAACCACAAACAATACAATGGTTTTGACCCATATATTTTTCCAAAGGGAAGTTGAATATATTTATTTATAATCAAAATGGGCGAAATTATTAAAATTTTATGCTTTCTTCAGTGGAGGTGAGTCACAATATTAATGAAATCGTTTTAAAATGTTAAAATATTTTATGAGTCTTGGAGGGTCCACTGATAAATTGTAAAATTAGTCAGAAAAATCTAAAGTAACATAATTTTAAAGCCAAATCATATATTGGGCAAATATACCTTTTATAGTATTTTATTACATCAATATTGGGACATTATGATGATGTAAAACATATTATATATTAAAATTGTAGTTAATTTTTACCCAAAAATTTTACTATTTGAGAAAATTATGAAAAACTCAGCGTTTGATAATTTAAATACCGTGAATCCAAAAATAATATTAATTTTATCTAAATATTTTTTTAAATATTTGAATTTTCTCTTTTAAAATAAAAACCATCATTTATTGAAAATTCATGAGTTTGGAGAAATACATTATTCAAACCATAAAAATATTACAATTGTATACAAATTATATGAACATTTATATTTAATAAAAATTAATATACTAATAATATTTTATTAAAATATTACATAATTGAAAAATCCATTAATTCGACAAAATGTATTTCTATGTTGAATATTAACTAAAAATTATATATGTTTTTTAAAATCCAATTAAAAAGTAACAATAATAAAATGAATGTATATTCTTTGTTATATACAAAAATAATTCACATAATTATAGTGCTAGGGTCTTGATAAATAACCGATTATAAAACCTGCGTAAGATCTAAGGTAAGGTGTGTGATGGTGATAGACTCTTGGGGTGGATTGGATAAAATCGCATGGGTGGTAATCATTATGAACATCCACATCACCCAAGGGCAATTCCATATAAGCATAAAGTGTTGAATCTTGGCTTGGGCTTGGTTCTGAGTGAATCTCAGTGATTCTACATACAACCAAAGCTATAAAAAATGGTATTTTTATGGAATAATTCTACTAGATGAGGCCATCAATTCCTTTTTCATTGTAAATTGGATTTTTTAATGCCCTATATTTCTACTAATCTTGTGATCATTGTTCAACTACTATATTTGCAACAGTAACAATTCTTAACAGTAGTTCAAAATCCCAAAATATAAAACTAACGAAGTTCATATGTTTTATATAACCATTTTACCTAATAAGATATTTAATTGTCTCAAGAGAAATTTTCATTAATATAAGTCTGGGTTATTACAAACTATCAAGGTGATCATGGATATCAAGTAAAAGAATATCATAATCTACAAAAATCAATATTGAAGGAAACACTCATCATGTATAATATAATCAATAATGTAAAGATCAATGAAAAAATGAACTAATTGGAGAATAGTATAAGATAATCACCAACATTAAAAGGCTATTAATATTATTTATTCAATTATTTAAAACATGTGTTTTCATCATGACATAGGGATTAATGAATAGAAAGTAGACTATGAGGTAAAAGAAATAATGTTTTTTCAAATAAAAAAGATGGTGGAGGAGATTGATTTCATGAATTGGATGAATTTTTTTATAAATAAGTACATCCATCATTAAAAGATGAGGATAAAGTTTCAAAAATTAAATGATAAATTAAATAAGTAAAAAATAATTAAAAAAAGTTTTGTATGTTTGAATTTTGGTATTTATATACATTTTAGAGGCAGAATAAACTATATTTCATGATTAAATATAATTAAACACTAATGAATTTGAATGATATAACATGGAGTTTGAGTGGGTTCGAAAAAAAAATTTGAAGAGGAACGTTGAAAGTATTTGATAGTATTTTATTTTAAGGTTCATTGAATATAACTTTAAAAAATAATGGGTTTAACTATAAAGAAGTTTTATTCTACTATAGATTATGAAATGTATAATAATTCCAAAATATGATAAGAATTTAGAGTCAGTTTAAAATATTAATTGAGTATTCTTGTATCATTGTCCTATAATGTGAAGCATGAGGTGAGGACTATCTCAATGAACATAATCAATGTAAAAACTGAAGGAAAATTATGTTATATTTGATCTATTTGGAAATAGTTGTAAGATGTACTTTAGGAACTCCATAGTACATGGAATATACATGTAAACAATGGATTAACAGTTGGTCCTAGCACACAAACTCAAACAAATACCCAGTTAGTCTAGAGAAAAAAATTTTCGAGCTTTATTCCACTAGTCCTCACATGATAGTCATGTCTCTATTGATTCAATTATTTAGTCCTAGGGTATTGTATATAGTCTTCTATGTAAATAATTATAACTGAATCTTCACCACTCTGAGATAAATCTGTCAAGAGATGACTCATTTGAAGTATTTACTTTGTCTTATGATGTGACCTTGGATCTTTGGTAAGATCCACCACTACATTATTATCACATTATAGAGTGATAAGATCTTTAAATTATGTTACTATGTCAAACTATTGGATGGATTTTATCATCCACACTACTTTTTAATCTTCCTTGAATCCGCATTATACTTGGACTCTACTATAGAATCAGTAACCATAGCCTTCTATGATATATTAAATCATATAAAAATTCAACTCAATGTGATGGTGTATCCTATTTGTGAATTTGTGTCCTCTTGATGAGTTTAAAAACTCTCATCTGAATATCCTCTGTTCACTAGTTCCTCAGCTCCTCCATAAACAAGAAACATATCCATAGTGCATTTTAGATACTTAAAGATACTATTCATTTCCATCCAATGGTGATCACATGGATCATCATTATATATTACTATCATATGTAATGTGTTGATGACATCTATCCTAGTTCATAACATAACATTAATGATTGACCCAATCACCGATGCATATGGAATCCTTGCTATTCTATTTCATTCTTCATGTGCCTGAGGACATGTTTTTTTAGAAATATGAGTTGTATGTGATACTAGAAAAAATATCCTCATGGATGGTTTTATAATATTTACAATCATAATTGTATCAATGTTTGTACTTTGGAATAAGTTGGTAAAACTCTTAGATCTATCATGATAGATCCTGATCCAAATAACATATATTATCTCTCCCATTTCCCTCATAGAAAATCATTTATTCAACCATGCCTTAACATATTGTATGACTGGAATTTAGTTTCCAATGAGTAATATTTCATCAACAATTATTGTTAGGAAAACAACCGCACTCCCCATAAATATTTTATATACACACTACTTGCATTCATTTATTATCAATCCAAATTATGATATGGCCCCATTAACATGAATTTTCCAATACTAGGATGATTTATTTAATCTATAACTGGATATTTACAACATTAATACCTTGTTAGAATTATTTGGAGTCACAAACCCATCAGGTTGTTTCATATTGACATCATTCCGTAGGTTCCCATTAATGGATACTATTTTTACATCTATTCAACAAATGACATAATCATGAAAATAATTAAAGTAAAGTAGAATTATTGTGGACTTTAGTATTTAAACTGAGAAAGATGATTCATCATAGTCAATGCCTTGACAATTTTTAAACCATATACCACCAATCATGCCTTATAGGTACTAACTTTTCCTTCCTTGTCCAGATTCTTCTAAAATACCCATTTTAGATCATTGGTATTTACATTTAATGGATAGTATGCCAAAATACATACGCGTTTTTTATACATAGAATATGTTTTAGAATTATGGTATTCTTATCACTTGGAAATATTTATTCCACTTATTTATTCCTTGTAGGTTAGAGGATATTTATTATCAACAAATAATGATTCACTATTCATCAGTGACTAGAAAACAATATCATTCTATAAATCTAAAAACTCAAGTTCTCATATATAGTAATTATGTATCTGGAGTTATTTCATCTTCCATGTGGCTTTATGTAATTTTTTCATGTTCCAACTCTGGTGTATCTTGATCCTGGACATCATTGAAGAATATCTCTCTCCCATAATATCTTTTAGAGATAATATCCTCATCATGAAATTTGTTATGACTTTTAAGTAAATCTTTTATCTGAAGGATTTTATATGTAGTTCACTTTTTTTCTTTGCGATTTCCCATAAAGATATTGTTTATTCCATTGGCTGCAAATTTTTCACCTAAAGATGCCTTAACAAACACATTAAACTCCACCCATTTATGTAAGACAATAAAAGTTTCACTGCATTCCATAATTGGTATGGTATATTGTATTTCTCTTTATTTGAAACCCATTATAGTATGTATGATTCAGTTTTTAATATGAATACCTATATGGATAATCGAATACTTGCATGACTCATCATTGATCTCACCATGTCCAAAATGGTGTGGTTTATCCATTCTCTTAACCATTCCCCTGAGAAGTATATGGAATAGTGAATTCAGATAATATCTCAAACTCTTATAAATAATCAATGAAGTGTTGAGTTAGTTATTCGTCATGATGGTCTTAGTGGGTTTTTTAAATCCTCTTGATATGCGGCAGCCCATCATCATTCTTGTTTTCCTTTATTTTATCAAAACTATCTAACTTAAAATACATTATGAATATATATCCATATTTACCAAAATCTTATATAAATGTTTTGAAGTATTATTACCCACCCCTTTCTGAAAAAGTAAATGGTCCATACACATCAGTATAATCAAATTAAAGATGCTCTTTATCTCTTTCACCTTTACCGATAAAAGGTTCTTTTGTCAATTTTCCTTGTATACATGTGTAAAATACATCATGTGTTTTAAGTTCAATAGAATCTAAATATCCATCATTTTGAAATTAATAATTTTTTTTTCATTTACATGACCTAGAAGATGATTCCAATGTTCGGTGTGGTATGATTCATCTAAATTATCTTCATTATCGATTTTTATTACTTGGTTCATGTAATCCAACAAATGAAGACCATTATTTACATATGCCTTACTATAAAAACTACAATATTTATAAAAGACAAAATATATTATGAAATTTACAAATAAACCCATATGTTTCAAGCCTTCATATAGAAATAATTTTTTGGGTAACTGAAGGAAGATGAAAAAAACACTTTTTAACTAAGATAATTCATTTCTCCAACAATAGGTGGTCCTGCCCTATAGAAACAATAACATGTTTAGCTATATTGGAATATCAAAGATCAATCTCTCCTTATTCAATTTTTCTAAATATATTTTTTTGGTATTTGAATACATATGTGAGCACCATAATTGGAATTTGATTCCAAATTTTATGATATAGATAAATTTTTCTTGAAAAAAATGCATCTAAAGTCTCCCTTACTTCATTTTTTAGGTGTAGTTTTTCTTTTAGTGTCCCTTCATTACACATGTGTAACAGAAAACATCATGTTCCCATGATTTCCCCTTGATAATATTTTCTTGGAAGGGAATAAATAATATTTCTGTAAAAATATATTTTCTTTCCCTTTCCATTTGATTACTATAAAGATGAATGGTTTTTCACCTTTTGTATACTTATATTCTTATTCAATTAGAGTATGATGATTTTTAAGACACTTCTCGATGCTTTTTATATTAAATTTTACATAAAATCTAGAGAATCTTTGAGGGATTGATTCCTGAATGAGTTCAGTTCCAAGGTATTTTGGGAATTTAAACACTAGAATCAATAAGAGATCAATGCAGATAATGATCTTAAATATGTTAGGCCCATGTAGGGAACCCTCTCCAAGTATTCTATAAAAGAGGTCCTAGGAAATATAAAATTGTTCTTATATATATTATTCCTGGTAAATTCCCTAGAGGTGTTCATGAATACTATACATATCCATGTCTTTTTAGACTTCATTAGTTCACTAGACATTGATGAAACCATCAAACCATGATTGTCATCCACATCACTCAAATATTTTTCAGTGACAAGTAACTCATTATCACTCACCACTTCAGAAGAAATATTGAGAATGGAGGATTCTAGAACATTGTATTTCTATTCATGGTGTAGCACAACACAATGAAGTCAAAATCACTCCTAGAACATACTTGTAGTTAGGAGGTTATATTTTTTCAATACTGATCATAGTGATAATATATATGTTTTACTAGTGGTTTATTTAAAAATTAAAAAGACAGTATTATTAATACTTTTATGGAATATTGAATAAATAAGATATAATAAATTAAATGTTGTTTTATTAAATCTCCCACTATTTTACCATGTCCCATTAGCCCTCAGAATTGAACTCATATTGTCTAGTTAATTTAACATTATAGTCGTAAGGATCCCCATAACATTTTCTAATGATCCAATTTTTCCATGAAAACCATTATAATTTAATTTAATAAGTATTCTTTAAAACCACAGACTTAAATCTCCTTGATCCATTGAGTGGATCCCCCTATC
Source organism: Viscum album (assembly GCA_963277665.1). NCBI lineage: Eukaryota > Viridiplantae > Streptophyta > Magnoliopsida > Santalales > Viscaceae > Viscum > Viscum album. The sequence continues at coordinate 1,634,922,815 of OY728133.1, read as the reverse complement.
CAAAAAATTAGCATGTATTTCCTCAACACATAATTACACATTTGTATTGATCGGACATTGGACGATAAAATCAACAGAACTTTGGTTAAGTAAACCCAAACTTCACACGATTATTCCCTGATAAAAGTAAGTGTTCAAACATTAGTCATATACTACACTTATTTCTTGGGTTTAATTCAAAACAATTCAATGTAATAATGATTATGTATTTATATTTAATTGAGGGATTTAAATTCATTATGCATTAATTGTTTCATGTTTTATCATTTAAATTTCCTGTTAATATTTAGTATATGTAACTTAATTAAATAACCATGTTGGACAAACAATTTATAAATAATTCAATTAAATAATTTATATCTTTTCACAATGATTCATTTGTTTATGTGTTGATGGCCTTGCATCTACATAAATAAGAATTCAATAGATTGAAATAAATAGTTAATTAAATGAATTGTCCATGATATTTATCAATTTGTTTATTTAATGAGAGGAAATTAAATAAATCTTTGACCTTGGATAAATCATTTATTTTGGATCTTCGAATTATTTGTAGCATTCCACCTATCCACCTATGTAATACATTGGTTGACATAATTATAGTTCTTTCTTGAACACCCTACACATGCTTTCGATGCTCCATTAATTAAAAATAATTATTTCTCACACACATGGAAGAGGTAACAAAGGATTGGATATAGGGTTTTACATAAATATCCTTTAACATGAAGGATCTAAAACATAATGGAGGGAGTATTGACGTGAATACCATCATTTAATTTAATATCAAATAATATTAAACCCATGGAATAATAAAAATTAAGTAAATTTAAACACATACATAGTTCTTGGTCAAGCTCATGATCATCCATACATGAAACGAATATGAAAAATTAATTTATTATCATTCATTTTATTGTTTTTATTTTTATTATTAAGAAAAAAGTTAATTAATTAATTAATTAATCAATCAATTAACTTTCATCTTAATGACTATCAATTCATAATTGGGGTACCCTTCAATTATGGAATTCATTGAAAATAACTAGTAAAACCATCAATGAAATATTAATTACAAAAAAATAATTGAGACTTTAATATTATTTTTAATCCATTATCTATTTTTTAAACATGAAATAGTGTTCCAGTAAATAAAATATGGTAATAATTCTATTCCTTTCAAATGTTATGTAATATTAGTTTTTTTCATTAATGAGATATTATAATTGTGTACATGAAGAAAAAGATTTTGAACGTCTGTTTTTGTGTATTTGATTCACGTGTCAACGATTTTTTGTGTTAACTCATCCAAACTACATGGCATGTATATGCTAACTACACACCATATATCTAGTTTATGTGTTCCAGGTTGGCTCGGTCAACATGTGGTGTGAAATAAAAGCATACTGGGTAATTAATTTCTCAGCATATCTAGGTAAAATGAGCATGGGTATACGATGTGTGTGCAAACTAAAAATCATGTAACCCAGTTTTATTGGCTAGAAATTTGGAACTTTCTTATTTCATCTTCGATTGATCTTCTTTTGTTCTTAAACCATTATGAAAATTAATCACTTAACGAACATCGATAATATATTAATTTAAATCACATTAATGAATTAATAACATGAAATGAAAATCAAAAAAAAATTCTCATAAATAAACAATCAAATAAATAATTATAAATAAAAATTTGACTACTTTGATATCATTGTTGGTTCTGTGTATAGTGGAAGTGTGTGATGGTGGGTGATATATTAAAATTTATTATTATAATTTTTTTGGAAACAAAGAGCATAGATATTTCATGCCTAATTAATAAATGATTTTCTTAAATTTTTAAAAAATAAATATATATTCTTAATAAATTTATTCTTTGGAGAATGTTAAATTTCTAAAAAACACCATTCAGTTTACCTATTTTCACTATGATGATCCAATGATAAAATTCCTCTAACGGATTCCAAACATGCTCCTATGATCTCCGTGTAACACCACTTGATCTCCATGTCCTAGCGCAGAAAGTAAAATGCCTTTTGTTGTTCAGGTTGATCACTATTTCTTTAGAATTGAAAAACCTCTCTTGATATTATCATTCATAAGAGGGAGAGATAATGATGAGTTAAAAAATATTTTGTTATGTGAAAAAAACTATATTCTCAATTTTGGATGCTCTAAACAATAGAAATAGTCTTATATTTATATAGTTTGGATTTAAGTTAAAATATTAATTAATTTCATAACATTCATTAAATAACATTTATTACCTTTGATACCCCACATGACATGAAATAAAAATTATATTATTATTATTTTGTGGTGTGCACCAACATTTGCAATAACAAATATTATGTAATAGTTTTGTTAATTAATATTTATCAATAGACCTTGGCTTGGTCTTTTCATCCAACTTTAGCATTTATTTAACAATAGAATTAATATTTTATCCCCAATTTAGAGATTAATTATTTAATTAAATATTAGACTAATAAAATATATATTTATCCAGAACCCAGAGAAGAAATATTTAAATAATTTATGTGATCTAGAAATCTTGAATAAATTTATTCCTCATAATTTATAATAAATTTTTTTAAATTAACTAAACACAAATAGAATTAAATTTAGTTTAAATGAAACACTTACTGTGTTATAATCCAGGATCCCTTCATGTCGGAATAATGTGGGCTAGCCTAATGTCCATGATAACTATCTTGCAATGGGTTAAGGTACCCATGAGAATGAACATAATGTTATCGCATTGACAAACACGTATGAATTATCACAGTGTAATATAATCTTCTATCACAATGTCTCATCAAATAGGTTGCAATTCATTTTCACCAACCTGTATTCTCAATATGTATATTTATTTGACTATCTGAAATAAACACATCATTAATCCATGGCCACAGAATATAATTAGACAATTCTATTCCAATAGAAGGGTTGATTTATTAGCTTATATAAATATGGAAGGAAAAATTCCATCCTCGACTTATTCATTAATTATATGTCAATCATGATTACAACAATGTATCAAACCTCACCATGAACATTTATCATCATGGATTAAAAATAAATCTCTGTACATGTTTTTTAACAATAGTTAATAATAATCATAACATCTATTGACCATGATACATGATCATAGAATGGAATTTATGATGACACTGAAACATGTGCAACTTATATTGGTTGGTATGTTCTCATAATCTCTCATCTTAGAGATTACCATGTGTGAACGTCATTAAAAGAAGCCTCGTTTGCTTATGAGTTCTCACAATAGATAGAATATTTCCTACATGACCCATCATAGTATATTATCCAACTGAAAAAATATTATATAAGAATATCATCATATAACATCACAATTCTCATAATAGTGTGAAACATCTACGGCCATATAAATGAGAAATATACTATAGTAAATTATTACATTAAATTCATGTAGCGAAATAAACAATGAATAATATATAATTTTATTAATATTGAATAATTTGAATATGCATGTAATCAATGAACAAATAGTTGATCCTTGGATGCCAACTACAAGAGTTATTTTCCCTATATATCTGTGTAGAGGGTTGTGATGGAGATTGGTTATCTTATACACATGTATCCCTACATATATTATATAAATGGTTATTATTGTTTTGAATTGTATATTATATGATGGATTTAGGTAATATACTCATAAAATTGGTTGTGATGGAAGGAGGTATTATTCACGATGTATAAAACACGTCAAACGAGTTCTGGTGGCTCTTAGAAACTACATGGTTACTATAGGATGATGTGATATGGGATGATGTGATTCTTGAGTTAAATGTTGTAATACATATCCAAAGTTTACATATATTAGATTATTTAGGATGGGGATGTCTCATGACATGTAACGTTTGGGCAGAGCGATAAACCAGTTGAGAAGTGGTAGCATGGTACCCTTGATGTTTCATTATGATATTATATTCCCTGTCATATGTGATACATGGTGAGAAATATCCCTGGTGAGGATGGGAAATTAGTATAAATGATTAATAGATGAGCTAGTTTCACATTGGTTCATTGGGCATTAGCATGATTTCTTTTTCTTTTTCAGGACATTCTTCTGGGAGGATTATAACGACCCATAATCTACTTACATTATTATTACTTCATAATTGAAGGATACTTAGTACAACATATAACAAAACCACAATAGGATCGTATATGTATATTGTCTTTAGAAACTGGGAAACGTAAACAACTAGTTCATAAATCATCTACATTGTCTCCCATTTATTTCATCATATCTAGAATCTATTTTTGGAATATCCAACTTAATACCCTTCTTCCTGACCTGGGGAAATGAAAACATACAAAAGGGTGAGCTCCAATTCCTCAATAAGGGTAAACAAAAGAAATAACAATTGCATCATATTCATAAGAACATAAAATTATGGAAATCTTAACCTGCAAAAGAGATCATAATTTCATAAAATGGGATCAATCATATTATTGAAAGTTAATCCCAATTATCATAACTTGAAACTTTGTGGCATACACACATAATTATATAGAATCATTTCTTAGTACTCAAGACTCATTGCCAAGACTATCTTAGCGGACAAAGTCAATTTCTGAACCGAGTTCACTGCTCGTTTCAGTCATGTATCACTGAACCAGATTAACATGTCGATCCAGCCATGCCTATCTCACGAGATATAAATCTTTACCCAATGCATTGGACGGAGATATAGTTCCCACCCATCTCATAATGAAACCATTCTTATGTGTGCCATAGAAACATAAATCATACTTCATAACATAACCCATGTAATAAAAATGGGATTCTTAAACCTCATGACATCATAAAAACATTCCTATAAGATAAAGAACTTCATAAAAATAATTCCATCATAACATAATAAAATCAATTTAATAATAGGGATACTAACAGATCCCTATATTTTCTTAGATGGAAAATAATTTTGATAAAACATTTGAACTCTATTCTTGATGAAGATATCCTTTCTACTTTAAAAACATTTCTCTTTCATAATATGTCATATAATTTTAAACTAAAAAAAGTTAATTAAAAATAAACTTGAAAACTTGTAAAGGAGTCTTCATCAAAATAATGTTCCATGAATCCATTCATGCCGTATAAGTTAAAAAAATCATTCTCCTCGTACTTTTCTCGGAAAAGTAAAAAAGTATCTCGTACTTAAAAGGGAAAAATCTTACTTTCATCTATTTTACTAAAATTCACCAATAGGTAAAATTTTATTAAAAAAATTGAAGGAGGATATGAATAATATTACATAATGAGGAAACATGGATGTGGATGATAAATACACCCCAGTAATTACCAGAGTATAATCAATCTCGGATAAAAATGAGATTGTGAGATTTTTTCATACCTTTGGTCTGATTTGCATCGTGCATGTCCAAACCTCCTGTATAATGATTTAAATAATGTTATTGACTTATTCCCGAATCGTAATGATTGATATGATATCATATATGGTCATATTATTAGCTTCTTATTAGTAATATTTCATTGTTACTTGTTATTCGAGTGTTTATTGTTTTTTATTCTTATGCATGTTTTTACGAATAAATTCTTATTCTTCTTTTTATATTATAGATACCTCATTTATAGAATGGTATTAGAGTAATATATATCATATTTATTCAATCAATTCATTTATAAAATCATTATTCAATGAATATCATGTAGAACGAGTTGCATCACATCGTGGAGACTGTAGGCCGTAAATACACACGAGCAATGATATCGTTCCCATGATCGTGGATTTGTATATAACATTAAAATAATAATATATAGTTATTATTTACACCATTATATCGATCATGTTAAGGTGGTGGTGGAAAACAGATTATAGCACGGCGTGGAGACGGTATTCCGTACGTACGCACGTGCGGTGATTTCGTTTTCCTTAGGATGGATAGAAGGAGAAATAGTTTTGTTTCATATTTATAATAACATATCATTATATGAGTGATACTGATGTTATAAAATCCAAAGGAAATAACTAATGAAGAAGTAGAAGAATAAATAATGTTGAAAGAATTAGTAACTGACATTACCTCTTCTTTGAAGATCCTCTTGTTAACCTCCTCTTAGGGCACTAAAGATAGTCTTTGAAAAATATTAAGAACTCTAGGATGTTTCTAGGGAAGTGAATAAGAGATATTTGCAGGGGTCGGCCGAGATTGAAGGCTCAATGTGGTGTGAGGAGGAGAGGGAGGAGGTGCCCTTTTATAAGGGAGGAGAGGGGCACCTTAGGAAAACATAAAATATTTTTTATAATAAAGTAAAATTCAGTTTTTAAAAGCTAGAAATTGATTTATTTAGAAGATAAGTTGGGGATAGGTCGAAATAATCTCAAAAAATAGGTTTTAGAGATGTTTAGGTTACTATTTTATCTTTATCATTTAGATTTAACTCAATGTTAAATAGTTTATGTTTTACCATGTCTTTTTGTTTTCTAACACTATATGGTTAATAAACATACTATAACAAGCCAAACGAACCCCAAGTGGTTCATTATTAATATATATATTCTTATCTAAGTCATTTGGCTGAACTTTAGATTTTTACGAATAAAATAACTATTAATAATATATTATTTGTTTTAAAAACTATTTTATGTGAATACTATCACTATTTGGTACTTGATTTTTTGTGAAAACCATAAAATTATTATTACATCAAAAAAAGTTAATTAAATCAATGCTAACATGTCATATAAACCTATAAAATTAGTGTAATTCATAAAAAGTCTAAAATTACATTTATTTGGGAATTTTTAACATCAATTATGTTAATATTTTCTTAATAACATAATTAATACATCATCGTTGTGTCATAAATAAATTAAATTATTTAAAGTCTAAAAATTATATATAAAATACCAATATGTAGGAAATAATTTTATATTTCTAATGAATATTTATAGTAGAATTTATCTTATTTATAACCCTATATTAAAAATGTTTTATTTATTAAAAATTTATTTTAACTATTTTAACTCATCTTTAATTAAAACAATATTAAATGTCCTAATCTAATCCAAGTGGACCTAAATGGTCATATTTTATTCCTAATGTTTTTTTGGTCGAATGACACTTATCCAATAGAATTAGGAAATGTGTTAATGTAATAGTAACATCATTTTAATCCTTAATTAACCTATTTACTTTTAACCGTGGTAAATAAAAATACAAAATGTTATGATTCACCAATAATTATTTTCATCCCATTGAACAAAATTTTACTTACTGATATCACCCATGTCTCTCGGATTTTTTAAATTCCACTCATAGAAGTGGTAAAATTAATTTTTATGTAAATTTGAAAATTCTTCTAAGAGGTGGGTAAAAGACGGTGAAAAGTTAAATGAAATTTTTATATATCAAAAATTATTATAAAATGTATCCAATGAATTATATTGAACTTATATAGAAATTATATATCTTTTTGACCTAAAATAAATTTAAATATAATAAATATTTATTTAAATAAAAAGTCGGTTTTTAAATATTAACCAAGTGTTTTCACTAATCATCAAAAATTGAATGTTTTCATAGAAATACCAAAATTTCACCCTAGGCTAATTTTGATATTCCAGGTCCAAAAATGAAGTCCATTTTAAAAGATAAAATTTATAAAATTTCAAAAAGTGGTATTACTATTCATAAAGGCTAGTTTTAATAATTTTTTAATAGTATATCGTTGTTTAGTGAAACTCAGTATTGTGTACAACGCAAGCTATCGAGGAAGGTCGTGATTGCGTGTAAAGCAAGACCAGATAGTGTTGTGTGTAGTGAATTATTTCTTTGATGATGTATATAACATAAAAACACAATATTTCTTATAATAATCTCAGGTGTTACATTCTACCCCCCTTAAAATTAATTTACCCCTCGAAATTCGTCACTTTGTAACAAACAGATGAGGATACCTCTCCCTCATCATATCCTCAACCTTGTATGTAGCTTCTTCTAATTGGTAGTTCCACCATAAAACATTCATTAAGTGAGTGGTCTTGTTCCGTAAGCCTTTTTCACTACAATCCAAAATCTCTATCGGCTTTTCTTCATAAGACGATCTTGCTCCACCGGTAAAACTTCTTGAGGTGAGTATATGTGAAGGATCGAGTTTTTACTTTCTCAGGAATGATACATGGAACACATCATGAACTGGAGAGAGATTTTGTGGAAGTGACAATCGGTAAGTTACCTTCCCAACACGATCTAGTATTTCAAAACTACTGATATACCTAGGGCTCAGCTTTCCCTTCTTTCCAAATCTCATTACTCTCCTCCAAGAAGATATTCATCAGAACACTTTATCACCCACCTCAAACTCTAGGTCTTTTCTTTGATTATCGGCATAACGTTTTTGGTGACTCTGAGCAGCTCATCTGTGTTATTTAATAGATCAAACCTTTTCTGACATCTCATAACCAAGATTAGGTCCTAATAGCTTTCTTTCCCTAACTTCATTCTAGCATGTTGGAGTTCTGCATTTCTTTCCATAGAGAGCTTCATAAGAATCCATCTGAATACTAGAGTGAAATATATTATTATAATAAAATCCCACCAAATGTATGTTTTAATCCCAACCCCATTTGAAATCCATAGATCACGCTTGTAACATATCTTCTAGAGTTTGAATTTTTCTCTCAGACTGAACAGCTGTCTGAGGATGATAACCTGTGCTGAAACATAGCTCTGTATCCAGCATATATTGAAGACTTCTCCAAAACATTGATGAAAACCTCGGATCCCGATCAGATATAATGGAATGTGGTACTCCATGAAATCTTGCCACTTCCTTTAATATATCCTGGAAAGCTTATCAAGAGAGAAATCATGTCTAATAGCAATGAAGTGTGCTGACTTCTTAAGACGATCAACAATGACCCAGATAGCATTATTGCCTTTGGATGTTTTAGGAAGTCTGGTGACAATTTCCATAGTGATGTTTTCCCATTTCCATTTGGGTATAGATAAAGGTTGTAAAATCCCCTTTGACTTCTATCTCTCAGCTTTAAATTTCTGACAAACCATGCATCGAGATATATATTCAGCAACATCTCTTTTCATGTCATCCCACAAGAAGTAATCTTTTAGGTCCATATACATCTTCGTGCTTCCAGGATGAATAAAGAATGAAGAACTATGAGCCTCATCCAGCAGCTCCTTCTTTAATTCTAGGATGGGAGGAACACGACCTGATTCTTGAACCTTATTATCCCATCACAATCAAGGTTGAATTCAGGATCATTTCTCACATTCTTTTGTAACTCTACATCTTTTTTATGTGCCTCTTTAATAATTACATGTATAGATGATTGAACATTCATATGATAAAGATAATATTTTTCCCCTTACATTATAATTCCATGATCCATCCTTTGAAAATCCTTAAATAGAGGATCTTTTGTGATCCTCATCATGGATAAGCTAGCATGGTCTTGTCGACTTAATGTATCTGCCAACTTGTTTGCTTTCCCAGGGTGATAATGAATTGAGAAGTCGTAATCTATAATCCGATCCAACCATCTTATTTGGTGCATATTAAACTCCTTTTGAGTGAAAATATACATTAAACATTTATGATCAGTATAAATATCACAACTTTCACCATAAAGATAATACCTCCATATTTTTAATGCAAAGATTACCGCATCTAACTCCAATTCATGATTTGGGTAATTTTTCTCAATAATTTTCAAATGTCATGAGGCATAAGCTATCACCATATCAATTTTCATGAGTAGACACTCCAATCCCTTCATTGATGCATCAATATTGATCACAAACCTTTATCTACTACAATGAAGTGTGAGCACAGGTGCAATGGATAACCTTCTTTTTAACTCCATGAAATTCTCTTCACACATTTCTATCCATGCAAACATAACTCCTTTTCGAGTCAACCTTGTGAGTGGATTAGATAATCATGAAAAATATTTCACAAAATGTCGATAATATCTATCCAAATCAAGAAAAATTAGGATCTCAGTTACTATTGTTGGTCTTGACCATCTTTCGATAACCTCTGTTTTTGCTAGATCTATAGATATCCCCTCTTTTGAGATTGTGTGACCCAAAAATGAATCTTTTTGAAGCCAAAATTCACACTTGGTAAATTTGGCATAAAGCTTATCCTTTCTCAGGGTCATCAATTCAATTCTCAATTGATCTTCATGTTCTTCCTTGCTCTTTGAAAAGACAATAATATCGTCTATAAAGACTACCAAAAACTAATCAAGATAGACTCTAAAGACTCTATTCATCAGATCCGTGAATATAGCAGGGGAATTAATAAGATCAAATGGAATCACTATAATATCATAGTGTCCATACCTTGTACGGAAAGTCATTTTTGTTATATCCTCCCTTTTGACACTTAATTTATGATACACTGAACGAAGATCACTCTTGGAAAAGTTTTGAGCTCCGCGTAGTTGGTCAAATAAGTCATAAATTTGTGGGAGAGGATATTTGTTCTTAATAGTGATCTTGTTATGTTCTCGATAATCAATGCAGAGTCACATTGATCCATCATTCTCCTTTACAAATAGAATAGGTGCTCCCCATGGTGATGCACTAGGGAATATGAACCCCTTATCAATATTCCCTGGGTGTTGCTTCTTCAATTCCTGTAACTCAATTGGGGCCATTATATAAGGGGTTTTTGACATAGGCAAAGCACCTAGTACGAGTTCTATTGAAAAATCAACTTCACAATTTGGTGGAATACCCAGCAATTCCTATGGAAAGATTTCATCAAACTCCCATACAGTGGGAATATTCATAATCTTGATTTTCCCACCAACCATTTGAGATAAATATCCTTTTTTAGTGGAATCAAGAGCCATAGGATAAATGAAATTTCCACTAGAAAGTAATATTCATCGTTATATCAATAGATGATCATAGATTGATCTAGAATATGAAATGTGGCATCCCTTATTTTGCAATTGAAATGATCTCCATATAAAGAAATCCAATCCATGCCAAGAATCAAATCAAATTCCACTATAGGAAGGATTACAATATTTGCAGGAAGCACTTTCCCACAAAATTCAATCATAGAGGAATTATAAACATTTGATGCGACTGTTGTTCCATTAGGGGTTGTCACAGGTAGCTCAACATCTAATTATTGAGGTAATATGGAGATACCCTTATAAAATTCATCAGAAATAAAACAGTGCGTGCATCCAGAATCAAATAAAACATTTGCTACTTTAGAGTGTATGGTATGTGTACTTTTCACCACTTCGTTATCATACTCCACATCACTGATAGAAAATTCATGTGAATTTCCTTTTTTGTTAGCCTTAAGAGTTTGTTGACGTCGATCATCATCAACAACCCTTGGATTAGGGCATTGATTAGCATAATTCCCCATTTCTATGAAATTGTAACATTGAAGTTTAAGAGGTGCACTCTGTGTATCATTTTCTTTGTTCGCATCACTGGACATCTTCTTCCCATCATTGCAGCATTCAAATGACCGATGACATTATTTTCCACATTTGAAACATTTACTTTTCCCATTAAGACAACTCCCTTCATGTTTCTTTCCACACTTTGAGCATAATGTAAAACTCATCTTCTTTTCAGTGTTCTCTTTAAATTTTCCTTTGAATTCAATTTTCATCTTCTTATCAAATGCATATGACTGATGGGTTACTCCAATATCCATCTCAACATTGAGATTACATCGAACGATTTCCTCGTAGCTATTGAAGTCCCTTATCGGTAACGCCCAACAAAGACTTGGTTTTAATCCACTAATGAATTGATCAATCTTACTCTCAGGTTGGATAATAAATCCAAAAGCATACCATGAAAGTCTTGAAAAAATTTCTTCATAGGTAACAATAGATTTATCATCCATTTTCTTCAGTTCAAGAAACTCTTTCCCCATCTTTGTTCGAATAATACGAGGGAATTACTTATTGAAAAATAAGTTCTTGAACTCGTCCCATTCAATGGACTCCATTTCATCTCTTGGCCTCATATTCATGATAAGATTCCACCATTGATCACCTTAACCTTCCAAACGATATACCGTAAAGATGACTTTTTCATTTTCAGAACATTGAAAACTGGAAATATCTTTTCAGTGGTACTGATCCATTGTTCAGCCACTAATGGATCAGTAAACCTGCTGAATGAGGGTTGATTCTTCCTCATGAAGGATTCAACAGAAAGTTTCTCCTTCCATTGCTCATTTGGATGTCCTGCATGATTCATTACTTGAGAAAGTTGTGTGAGCTTGGCTACAATATTTTTCATTCCATCTCCCATTACATTTGGTTTCTCAGGGGGACAATCATTTCATTGCCTGTCGCATTCCTTATTAACATGGTTCCTTCGGGTTCTGGCCATTGTCTAAAACCAAGAAGAATAGTGTGAGAAACACTAATTATAACAGGAAAACCACATAATCAAGAATAAAATTTCATATTAAGTTCTTGTTTTAGGTTGTTCATGTCCATTTCAAAAACACTAAGATTGTTCTATGCTTAGATATATCCTTAGGGTTCTTCCTAAGGATTTCACATCCTAGTTTCCAAAGGTTGACAATACATTTCCTCTGATGCCAACTATAACAAAACACCCTTTACATATATTTTTATTACTTAATAATTGAAGCATATTTAGTACAACATATAACACAACCACGATAAGACCGTATAGGTATAGAGTCATTAGATACTGGGAAACAAAAACAACTGGTTTATAAAGCATGTACATTGTCTCCCATTTATTTCATCATATCTAGAATCTCTTTTGGTATATCCTACTTAATACCATTCATCCTAACCTAGGGAATAGAAAACATGCAATTGGGTGAGCTCAAATTCTCAGTAAGGGTAAACAAATGAAATATCAATTGCATCATATTCATAAGAACATAACATTATAGAAAAATTAAGCTGCAAAAGATATCATAATTTCATTAAATATGATAAATCATAGTAGTGAAATTTAATACTAATAATCATAACTTGAAACATTGTGGAATAAACACATAATCATAGAGAATCAATTCTTAGTAGTCAAGACTCATTTCCAAGACTATCTTAACACACAAAGTCTATTTCTGAACCTAGTTCACTCCTTGTTTCAGTCCTGCATCACTGAACCAGATTAACCTTCCGTTTTGGCCATGTCTATCTCATGAGATATACATCATTACCCAATTCATTGGAGGGAGATATAGGTCCCACCCATCTCATAAAGAAACAATTCTTATGTTTTCCACAAAAACATAAATCATACATCATAACATAAACTATGTAATAAATATGGGATTCTTAAACATCATGACATCATAAAAAGATTCATATAAAATACATGACTTCATAAAAATAATTCCATCGTAACATAATAAAATAAATGTAATAATAGGGATAAAACAGAACCATATATTGTCTTAGATGGAAGATAATTTTGATAAAACATTTGAACTCCATTTTTGAGGATGATATCCTTTCATCTTAAAAAACATTTCCCTTTCTTAACATGTTATATAATTTTAAACTAAAAGAAGTTAATTAAAATTAAACATGTAAAAGAATATTCATTAGAATAATTTTCTATGAATCCATTCATGCCGTATAAGTAAAAAAACATTCTCCTCATACTTTTTCTGGAAAAGTAAAACAGTATCTCATACTGAAAATGACGAAAGATTCCATTCAAATATTTAACTAAAATTCACCAATAAGTAAAATTGTAATTAAAAAATTATAAGAGGATACGAATAATATTATATATTGAGGAAACATGGATTAGGATGATAAATACACCCTAGTAAATACCAGAGTATAAACAATTTCGGATAAAAATGAGATTTTGAGATTTTCCCTTACCTTAGGTCTGATTTGCTTCGTACGTGTCAGAACCTCCTATATAATGATTTATTTAATGTTATTGACTTATTCCAGAATCCTACTCATTGATATGATATCATATATTGTCAAATTCATAGCTTCTTATCAGTAATATTTCACTGTTACTTGTTATTCTGGTGTTTATTACTTTTTGTTCTTATGTGTGTTTTGCCGAATAAATTCTTATTATTCTTTTTAGGATATAGATAAATCATTTCCATAATGATATTAGTGTTATATATATCATATTAATTCATTCAATTCATTTATATAATCATTATTCAATGAATATCATGTAGAACGAGTCGCATCATATCATGGAGACGGTAGGTCGTATGTACGCACGAGCAATGATATCATTCCCATGATCGTGGAATTGTATTGATGAAGAAGTGCCCAGATCAGTGTGAATCACTGAGAGGGGGAGGGGGTGAAACATTGATCCCTTAAAAAAATTTACTAATTGATTCATTATGAATTAAACCTCTATGGATGGTTAAAGCCTCGATCCACTCTTCTTGTATCTCTCACCTTTCCATGAATGATGTAGTAAATTAAAGGCACTGGACACAAGGATTCACAAGGTTCGACACCAAAGGCCCACATCCTTTCCATGTTGGTTATATGCCCCAACATGGTTTCTCCCATTAGAACTTGTTAGAATTACAATGGTTGATAAAGCGTCCCACTGTAACTCTCCTGAGTCCCACCGGAGAGTCTTTATACTGCGTCCCATAGTGTTACCAGAGTCCCACTGGCCTGCTCCAGAATCCCACTGAAGACTTCCTCCACCCTGAGTCTCACAGGGGGCTTCTCCTGGCTCCTCGAGTCACACAAGTAGCTCTTCTTCTCTTTAGCTCTTCAAGTATCTTCAGCAGCCTGGGATAAAGGCTGCTGGCCTTGCTCTGTACCTCTGATCACTTGAATTGATCAGGTCTTCTCGTCTTGCTCAGGATTTATCTCCTTCTTCTATGGATGACCTGACTTCTCTCTTCAACCACTGAAAACTCAGACAACTGATGTCTTTAACTTCAGTACGGCTCCAGTCTCACTTCACATCAACTTCATGCACTGAGTCTATGGCAACTCTCCTTCCTCATGCACTGACTACATGGCTTCTCATTAATCTTCAAGATCTCCTAGTCTTGGACTCTTCAAGTGAACACAAGAAGATTCAACTTTTTCACATGTGCATGTGCATGCATGCATGCATTCACTCCTTTGTTCTTCTTCTTGGTGCAGTAAACCAACAAAGGGTGTAGTATCTTTAAGCAGACACCTTCTCAACTTCTTCACACACTTTATTCTTTTTTTACACACTTAATAGTGTGTTCTACTTTAGTGTGTATGTCCTCTACTTCTTCTATGTGTGTACACACTTCTTAATGCACACACATAGGATTTCCCTTCTTGTCTCTTTGGACACACTTGTTTCACTTTTCACACACTTGAGACTTGGCCTCTTATTCTTCTTGCACACACAACATAGATTTAGTTGTGGTTTTCCTCTCTTCCTTGCACACACACGGCTAGAGTGTAATTCACATATCATTCACAAGGCTTGTCCTTCTACATTCTTTGCATGCACTCAAGGTGGGGTCTCAGGATCTTTAAATACACACACTCACAAAAGTGTGATTTGTCTCAATATACCTGAAATCAAACAAGGAGCGCAAGGGGTGCGGCCTCACTGTCTTCAAGGAGGAACCGTGCAAGGTACAAGCGGCGTGCAAGGGTCTGGGGTACCCACTGTCATGTAAGTGTCACGTGCCTCTAGGGTTGTGCAAGCCTCAGGTGCAAGGACTTCTTTAACACTACTTCATCCACTTAGAGATGAAATTGGAACTTCTTCATATTCTTATGCACTAAGTGACAGTGCATGGACTTATTTAACACTACTTCATCCACTTAGAAGTTGTGTATGGCTCTCATTCACTCCTCATGCATTGTTAATACAATTCATGGTATTCTAACATTTTTGTGACATTGTATCATCAGGATAAAAGTTCTTGGAACTTTAAGAACAGCTCAGCAATCGTCTGATGTGATGATGATGCTCCATCATCATCCATTCTTCAAGTGTTGTCACTTAGTATCATCTTAATACAAGTATTGAAACATTTAAGATCAGTTCTACAATCGTCTGATATTATATGGATGAATGTTTCAACCATCATCTCCTATGTCACCTAGTGAATCTCCTAAGTGACATTCCTCTAAGATCCATGGCCATTCTCCATTCATCACCAACACCATCACATCCTTTGTCATTCACCTCTTGACATTCCTTGACATCCATTCATTCCATGACAACATCATGCCTCATTGAAAACAAATGCAACACAATGTACTTCAATCTCACCCTTTGTATTTGTTGTCAATACACTATTTCAGCACATATGAATGGGTCAATATGTGTGCCAATATTTTCTCCCCCTTATTAGAAATCAAATGCAAAGGTGTGGTGTGGTTCACTTTCAAAAATCTCTTCCTCCCTTTGAAAGGAATATTCTTAAAAAACCTTAAGAGAGGGATGATGTCACATGTTCTTCTTTAGCAAAGAACCTTTAGTAGATCAACTCTAAGTCTACTTTGGCTAACCCGGTGTAGAAAACAAGAGTGATGTATCCAAGGAACTCAATGTTTTCCACATTTCACTATACATGTGAGATCATGAATCAAGGGGTTTGATATTTTTCATATTTATCAATGAATTGCTAAATTCTGCACATACTTAACAAAACTCATTAGAATGTTCAGTGCAAAGATAAAGCTCCCCCATTCAACCATTTGCCTTCAATCAATACTCCCCCTTAATTGTCAGGATGAATACAATTATGAAACAAGGGATGAAAGTATGATTGGAATACCTTCGGTCTTCTCAAGATAATACCAATCTCAAGATATCATCTTCTACAGATTGGCTCCCCCTCAAGGGGTGCACTGCATTCTGTCCAAACCTTCTTCCAGCTAAGAATGATCATCATCTCCAATTCCCTGCAATGTTAGCACATGTAAATACCAATGTATAAGGGAATAAGATGGAACCTCCTTGGTTCATAAATGTGAACAACAAGGTTGAGAAGATTCTCTCAACCATGATGTCCCGTTTTCACCATTCTCCACACTTGCACATTTGATCTTCAATGATGTTTGTGCTGGTGTTGATCTCAACACCTCTTCATGTGGAATCTTATTCTTCCCTTTTGCTTTAGCAATTTCCACTGCTTCATCTTCAGCTCTCTGCAGTTCTCTGGCAAGTTGCAACTGATTCGGCCATATGAATAGTAAATCACTTGGAAGAGTGGCCTCAGTTCTGTAAATTCCACATGGTTCTTTTGATGCTGTCAAGCTACCTTTCTTAGGCAACTTGTTTTCAATCAATCCCTTATGCTTCTCCTGGATTGATTGTCTGTGTGATTTCAGTCTACATCTATTGATTTTCATGGCTCGTTTACAAAGATACATGGTATGACCTTTCTTTGCACAGAAGAAGCATGTTTTCTTGGTGGTCCTTCTGGATGACTCAACCTTCTTGGACATAGACTCCAAGGTCTTCTCTTCCTTTTTCATAATCTTCTTGGAAGCATTTTCAATATTCTTCTTCTTGCTTCACAAGGATTCCTTTTTAGCCAGGTTCAGTGATCTTCTCTTCTTTTCAGCTCTGGATATAGTTGGAGATTGACATGTATCTCTTTGACCACTTTTGCAAACATCCCAGATGTAATCAAGAAATCCAAATCTATTTGCAGTAAATAGATGTCTCTGGACCTGTGGATGCTGCTTCTTTTCCTCTGGCTTGCTCCCCCTGGGCATGGGCTTCCTTTGTGCTTTTGTATTCAGTGGATTGTACCCACAATCCTTTTCACAATTCCCATACTTGTTACAACACCAACATTGGCCCACAAATATTGACTTCTTGAGTCCTTCTGGTTGTTGGGAATTTTTCATGACTTGATGTGTTGTTTTAGGAGAGCTCTATTTCTTCACCTTCCCCATCTAGATGGATGGAACCTTCTTCTTAGAAGATGTTGCCCTTTCATTAGAGGATTTCTTTCTTTTAAAATCATCCTTCTCAATGCTTACTTGTGTAGCAACATTTCTTCTATCGGCTGACTGGAAGTTTCAGCTTTGGGTGATTGCAGATTTGTCAATATCACCTCTAATTCTAAGAATCTCATGTTGAGGGAATTCTTCTAATTCTCAACAGTTCTTAGCCTACCTTCCCAATTTTCTTTCATCTCTTTTATCTAGTCATCATGCACCTTCTTCATTTCAAGAAATGCATTGTCAAGATCCTTCACCAATTTTACTTTGTCTTCAATTTGAGCATCTCTGACAACCATTGACACTTTGTGCCTCTTCTCCAGTGCATGGAACACTTCTTTGACCACAGTCTTAAAGAATTCTTTCTCAGAAAGACTTCTTTGCAATTCTTCAGCAGTGTCTTCAAATCTTTCATTGAAAAGAGAAACTGTTTCATCCTTATCCTTCACCAGCTTTCTGAGAGTGTTGGTTATGCCAACCCTTTTAGCCAACTGATCTTCCATTGCATTGGCTTCTTCTTCTAGCTGTAAATTTTCTTCATGAAGATCATGGATGCCTGTAGCTATACACATTGCTACTTCCATGGGGATTGTCTTCTGAAGATATTCGATTCCATACTGAAGTTCATTCATTGTTTCAACTTCATCACAGCTAGGACATGCTTTCTTCATCTTCTTGGCATGTTTCTTCTTTCTGTTTTTCAGAGTCTTAACAGATATCTCCATTTGAGGTTGTTTTCTCATTTCCTCAAATCTGCACTTCATGTAGACTCCCTTGGATCTTTTTGAGGCAACATTCCCTATGATACCAATTGAAGTGCCCAGATCAGTGTGAATCACTGAGAGGGGGAGGGGGTGAATCAGTGATCCCTTAAAAAATTTTACTAATTGATTCATTATCAATTAAAACTCTATGGATGGTTAAAGCCTCGATCCACTCTTCTTGTATCTCTCACCTTTCCACGAATGATGTAGTAAATGTAAAAGCACTGGACACAAGGATTTACAAGGTTCGGTACGAAAGGCCTACGTCCTTGCAATGTTGGTTATATGCCCCAACATAGTTTCTCCCATTATAACTTTTTAGAATTACAATGGTCGATACAGCGTCTCACTGTATCTCTCATGAGTCCCACAGGAGGGTCATTATACTGCATCCCACAGTGTTACCAGAGTCCCACGGGCCTGCTCCAGAATCCCACTGAACACTTCCTCCACTCTGAGTCTCACAGGGGGCTTCTCCTGGATCCTCGAGTCACACGAGTAGCTCTTTATCTCTTTATCTCTTCATCTATCTTCAGCAGCCTGGGATAAAGGCTGCTAGCCTTGCTCTGTACCTCTGTCACTTGAATTGATCAGGTCTTCTCGTCTTTCTTAGGATCTATCTTTTTCTTCTAAGTATGACTTGGCTTCTCTCTTTAACTACTGAAAACTTAGACAACTGATGTCTTTAACATCAGTCTGCCTCTAGTCTCACTTCACATCAACATCATTCACTGAGTGCATGGAAACTCTTCTTCCTTATGCACTGACTGCATGGATTCTCAATAATCTTCAAGATCTCATGGTCTTGGACTCCTCAAGTGCACACAAACAGATTCAACTTGTTCACATGTGCATGTGCATACATGCATTCATGCACTCCCCTGTTCTTCTTCTTAGTGCAGTAAACCCACAAAGGATGTAGTATCTTTAAGCACACACCTTCTAAACTTCTTCACACACTTTATTCTTTTTGTTTACACAATTAAGAGTGTGTTCTACTTTAGTTTGGATGTCCTCTCCTTCTTCTAAGTGTGTACACACTTCTTAATGCACACACATAGGATCGGCCTTCTTGTCTCTTTGCACACCCTTGTTTCACTTTGCACACACTTGAGACTTGGCCTCTTCTTCTTCTTGCACACACAACATAAGTTTAGTTTTGGTTTTCCTCTCCTACTTGCACACACACGGCTAGAGTGTAATTCATATCTCATCCACAAGGCTTGGGCTTCTTCTTTCTTTGCATGCACTCAAGGTGTGGTCTCGGGTTCTTCAAATACACACACTCACAAAAGTGTGATTTGTCTCAATATACCTGAACTCAAACAAGGCGCGCAAGGGGTGTGGCCTCCATGTCTTTAAGGAGGAACCATGCAAGGTACAAGCGGCGCGCAAGGGTCTTGGGTACCCACTACCGTGCAAGTTTCACAGGCCTCAAGGGTCGCGCAAGCCTTGGGTGCAAGGCACCCTGGGCGCGCAAGTGAAAACCGCACATGGGGCATGGTGCACAGAGGGGGCGCGCAAGTTCGCGCTTCCCAATCCTCTTATTCTTGTAGCGCAATGTGGTAGCGCACAAGGGACTTCAGCCGCACAAGGTACTTTCACGGGGATTCTTCTTCGCGAGGCTTGGGTAGCTCCACGGGACATCGGTTCTTCAAAAAAATATCAGCAAGCAGCATAGAGGGATCGGGCTCTTCTTTTATAGGCGAGGGATGCCTCATATCTTCCGCGTGAATTCCCGAATATTTCGGATCTTCGAAAATCTTTAAATGAGCCGCAAATCTCGTTCTTTATTTTCTAATTCACGCAGACTGCTTTATTTTTTATCTTGTCCTTGTGCATGTGACTACAAACGCATGAACGACCGTCGTTTAAGACAATACATGCATAGCATGAATCCCACGTGGCCTTCGGCAGCTTTTCTTGCCACAGCGTCAGCCGAATTTCTCCATACGTTACATGCAAACTCATTTTTATGCATGAATTGAATCAGTAGGCTCGTACGATCTTAATGGACCCTTCACTTTGTTCAGAGATTGTCGGGAACTCGAAAACATGCTCGGAGGCGCCTCTGGTACACGACGAGGCTGTAGATGGCACAGTGTGTCTTCGCTCGGCCGGAGGAGGAAGCCGACTTTTCATCCATTGGATCTGGCGCTTCAAATAACCTCGGACTTCCACGATCAGAATATCTTGCGCGAGATCGATCGTGTGGTCGAGATCTGGCGCGCGATCGATTGTGCGGCCAGGATTCGTTCCGGGTGATTTATCCGCATCCCACATCGAAGCCGCGGCCGATTTTGCCACGGTTTAACAAAGTTCTCCTGCCGCAACTCAGCAATTAACTCTCTCCTCCCTCCACGGTGCCGACACGCATGGTTTCTCTGCGGGCGCGCTCTTGCGCCCACCATGCACATTGCGGGCGCGCTCCTAGCGCCCACCATGCACGCCCCTCTGGGGGCGCGCTGCCTCAGGGCTGCGCCTCGGCCTTGAGGACCCCTTGAGAGCGGTTGACCCTCGGGTCCGGCATGAGCTCGAGGGTTGTCCTCGGCTAGCCTCCCTTGGTGGCAGTAAATTTTTTGCTAGTGTTAAAACACTAAGTAACTTTGTATAAAAACAAAGTACCAAGTGTAATATGCCAAATGCCATTCCAAGCCCTTCTTCTTCTTCTTTTCTTTCTCTTCTCTTCTTCTTAAGAATTCATCTATCCTCCTCAACATATATTCTAGACTTAGGAGGTGGAATTCCTGAAGGTTCTTCATAAACCGAATCTCCTAAATCAAATAGATTCTCTAATGTGCTTCATTGATCAAATCAGAGATCAAATTGGAACTTCTTCAGATTCTTATGCACTAAGTGACAGTGCATGGACTTCTTTAACACTACTTCATCCACTTAGAAGTAGTGGATGTCTCTCATTCACTTCTCATGCATTGTCAATACAATGCATGGTCTTCTAACATTGTTGTGACATTGTATCATCAGGATACAAGTTCTTGGAACTTTATAAACAAATCAGCAATCGTCTGATGTGATGATGATTCTCCATCATCATCCATTCTTCAAGTGTTGTCACTTAGTATCATCTTGATACAAGTATTGAAACATTTAAGATCAGTTCTACAATCGTCTGATATTATATAGAAGAATGTCTCAACCATCATCTCCTATGTCAATTAGTGAATCTCCTAAGTGAAATTCCTCTATGTTCCATGGCCATTCTCCATTCATCACCAACACTATCACATCCTTTGTCATTCACATCTTGACATTCCTTGTCATCCATTCATTCTATGACAACATCATGTCTCATTGACAACAAATGCAACAAAATGCACTTTATATGTGTTTGCATAATATTTTAGAACCAATATCACATCACAATAATAATATATATTTATTATTTACACCATTATACCTATCCAAGTAAGGTGGTGGTGGAAAACAGATTACACCACGGCGTGGAGAAGGTATTCTGTACGTACGCACGCGCGGTGATTTTGTTTTCCTTTGGATGGATAAAAGGTGAAATATGGTTGTTTCATATTTATAATAACATATTAGTATATTAGTGATACTGATGTTATTACTTCATAATTAAACAACTAAATAAGAATATGTATAAGAAGAAATAATGTTGAATGAATCGGTAATGGACATTACCTCTTTTTTGAAGCGCTTATTCTTAACCTACTCTTAGTTCACTAAATATAGTCTTGGAAGAAGGCCCAGATCTCTAGGATGTTTCTATGGAAGTGGAGAAGATATACTGGCAGGTTTTTTCTGATCTTGAAGGATCAATCTGGTGTGATGAGGAGAGGGATGAGGTGCCCTTTTAAAATAGAGGAGAGGGGCACCTTTGGAAAACATAAAATATTATTTTATAAGAAAGTCATATACAGTTTTTAATAGCTCCAAATTAATTAATTTAGAACATAAGTGGGGATGGGTCGAAATACTCCCAACAAATAGGTATTATACAAATTTATGTTACTATTTTATCATTATCATTTAGATTTAACTCTATGTTAAATAATTTAACTTTTACCGTGTCTTTTTGTTTTCTTACACTATATGGTTAATAAACTTACTATAACAAGTCAGACGAACCGCAAGTGGTTTATTATTAATATATATAACTTTATCTAAGTCATTTGGAAAATCCATATATTTTTAGCAATAAAATAACAATTAATAATATAATATCTGTTTTAAAAACTATTTTATGTTAATTTTGACACTATTTGGTGCAAAATTTTTGTGAAAACCATAACAGCATGATTAGTTCGAAAAATTTAAATTAAATCAATTCTAAAATGTCATATTAACCTAGAAAATTAGTGGAATTCATAAAAAAGTCTAATATTACATTTACATGGGCATTTATAACATTAAATATATTAATATTTTCTTAATAAGTTAATTACTACATCATCATTGTGTCATAAATAATTTAAATTATTTAATGTCTAGAAATTATAAATAAAGTATAATTAAGTAGGAAATATTTTTATATTTATAATGAATATTTATAGTCTAATTTATCTTATTTATAACGATATATTTAAAATGTTTTAGTTATTAAACTTTGAATTTAATTATTTTAACTTTTCATTAAATAAAATAATATTAAATGTCATAGTCTAATCCAAGTGGACCTAAATGGTCATATTTTATTCCTAAGGTTGTTTTTTTTTGAATTACACTTATCTAATAGAATTCGGACATGTGTTAGGGTAATATTAATATCATTTTTACCCGTAATTACACTATTTACTTTTAACCGTGGTAAATAAAATTAAAAAGTTAGTATTCAAAAAAAATTATTTTCATCTCATTGATCCACATTTTATATAATTATATAATCCATGTCTCTCAGATTTTTTAATTTCCTCTAACAAAAGTGGTAAAATTATGTTTTATGTAAATTTTCAAATTCTCCTTGGAGGTGGGTAAAAGACGATGACAAGTTCAATAAAATTTTTAGATATCTAAAATTATTATAAAATATCTCCAATGAATTAAATTGAGCTTATATAGGTAATATATATCTATTTTGACCTAAAATAAATTTATATAAAATAAATAATTATTTCAATTTTTTTTATTAAATAGTAACCTAGAGTTTTCACTATTCATCAAAAATTGAAAATATTCAGAGAAATAAACAAATGTCACCCTAGGCTAATTTTGATATTTTGAATCCAAAAATGAAGTCCATTTTAAAAGATAAAATTTATAAAATTTTCAAAAAGTGGTTATTACTATTCATAACGGCTAGTTTTAATAATATTTTAATAGCATATTGTTGTTTAGTGAAACTCGGTATTGCGTACAACACAAGCTATCGATGAAGGTCGTGATTGCGTGTAAAGCAAGCCATGATAGTGTTCTGTGTAGTAAAAGATTCTTTTGATGATGTATATAACATAAAAACAAAATATTTCTTATAAAAATATCAGGTGTTACAAGGATCCAACTGATTATATTGTTATGCTCACCATATATATTGATATACTATTTTTAGGTTAGTGGGAGTTGGATGGAGATTGGGACAAACATTACTAGATCATCATTTTCAAAAGAGTTTTGGGCTTCCGGATCGTTATGATCTTAACCTTTTGATACTTTTAGTTTTCCTTTCAAATGGTTTAGTAATGCATGACATTGCTTTTATATTCTTGGGATTTATATTATACATCTGAGAAGGTATTGGTTGGTTTATTTATCTTATCTTTATCATTGACATATTTATATTAGAGGTTAATTCCTCTGTTTTTATGTTTATTATTCCCTCAGTGCTACTCATTTACATGGGTCCTAATAGAGGTAGGAATAAGGTAGTAACTATCTCATTTCCCATATTATCTTTTCAAGATGTTACACTTTGGTTGGGAGGGGTCAGGACAAATGTTCCTGGAGAAATATAGTATATTTTATAATCATATTGAGTTATATAATAAGAGGTATGTTTATTCGAACCTCTTTAATTGATTTTATAATTTCTATTTGGATTTATTCACCTAAATTTTCATATATTAAACCATTAATGAGGGTAATGGTAGCATGTAATTTTATTTTTCCATAAAATTTTTATATAGTGGTTTTGATTTCTTATTACTCTTATCAATTGTATCTTTTTCATCCACATTAGTCACCCTATGAAAATATAGATATTATTTTTTGTCAAAACTTTTCTCCTTTCCTCACAATGTTGTTCCCATACATGTATATCCATTCAAATAATAAATGGTTTGAGCTAGTAGTTTTTATGGGTTTTTGGTCATTGTTTTCGTAGTACATCCCATATAATAATTCAATTCTTCCATGCCATTTTTTATCATTTCAATAATAGGATTTTTTTTGGTTGTACACCAGGGATTGGAAACTAGTTTTTGACTATTCAAAGTATTTCTTTTTCTAAGAATGAACTTGTTTGAATCATTATTGATTATGTAGATTAATGTAGGGTTTCAAGAATGGTAGAGTATGATTATATTGTAGATAAAAAGGTTGTATTTCCCAATTGTATTTATTTTCAATTCCATATTATTCTTGGGAAGTGTCCGTGTATCCTTTATTAAGATATTGAAATGTTCTTTATTTGAAATAATTCATAGTGTATTTTTTTATAACATTACCAAATTTCTTTGTATAATTATTTATAGAAAAATGAAGAGCACATGACTTTAGTAGTGTGAGATGATCAATTGATTTCCTAATATACATACTCCTAACAAATTTGGTTATTTACTTAAATTTACACAAAATTATTGGTAATTTAGTGTACCTTACCACATGAAATCTTGTTTTATTAATTCCAATTAAATTAAAATACTATTAACTTTGAGTAATCTTATTGATCAATCCTTTGGCATCAACTAGGGTCTTTTCGGTCAACAATATTATAATCCATCATGTATTTTTCTATCAATATGTAGAAAAGTGTTATAAGAAAATACTATGATATTCCCTTCCCCAATTTCAAAGTGTGGAAAACGTACACATAACATCCAGTACACATTGAGAATTTCTCCTAAGGCTTTTAGTATGAAAAAAGAATCATACCTATTCTCCTTTAATTTGGAAACAATATCTAGAGAAATGGTATTTCTGGGTCATCACATTAATTGAATACAATATGTTATTTATTGTATAACCATTTTATGGATGTACTTAAATAGTATATATGGAGGCATTCCATTTTAGTTCGTCTCAAACCACTCCTCTTGTTTCAAATATAGCACACACTTCGTAGAATTCTTTGATATAATTGTTGGTATCCTAACCTATATGTATTTGAAACTTTTAAAAAGCATTATTACTGATCAAATCATCGAATAAGTATGGAAAATTTATTGATTTTATTATATAAATATAGTTCACAGTGATCTATATGTGTTTGATTTAGATTTTGATCCATGGTCTTTGGTACGCAGTGAACACATAGTATTTAACTGAAGTATTACACTATAATATTTTCAATAAATTATCATATCATTAACATTATATGTTTATTTATGATGTTTCTTTTAATCACACGATAAATAAGTAAAATATGGTTAGTGTTATAATGAATCATACAAATTAATAAATGTAAATTTGTCACCTCCTCCTAGGTATCAATCTAATTTTTTTGAATACCAATCATAGGGTGGTGAAAAAAACTATAAATTACATATGGTTAAACCATAGTATATTTGGGACCAATGGTATTCTATAAAGTGTGGTGAAAAATAATTTTATCAAATTTAGTAAGACTAAAATTTGGGGTTTGATTTTATTTAGATTAACTAAGATAATTTGAAATGCGAATAATGTTTATTGATTCAAGTAATGGAATATGTGATTTGTTTAGGGTTTTTATTATTAATTTTCATGACATAGTATACATAAATTTCCTAACAAACAATTCTAAATTTGACCATTCTTGGAATTTATAATTTTTATACTCTCATCAATGGGTGGAAGTGAGTGTTAGTTTTGAATTAATAGTGAACAATTCCAACTAATCCCCTTGTTATGAGTATAGAATGATAACAATGGTCTCCCCCCAAATCAATCAAGAAAATCCCAGTTGGAATAATTAAATAATGAGATATATATAGATAAAATACCTTCAATAATAGTATTAGTAATTAAAAAATACTTCTACAAAAATCCCTACACATCACATCAAATATATGAAAATAAATTAGAGGGAGAAAATAAGTTAATACCCTAAATAGAAAATGTTGCAAGGAAATATCAATGAAATTTAAAATTTTTCATTTAATCATGATAAACCTAATTTTATTATTGAAATAAATATAAATAGATTATTATTAACATTTATACTCAATTAGTATCAAATGTTTCACCTACCTATTGTCTAAATCACCAAAATTATTTTAACTATCAATGTGTAAAGATTTAACAAAGGAAGAATAAACATATAAAAAATTATTGAAAAAAGCACTCTAAAACTCACACACCTCAATATTATTTTATTTCTAGCCACTCCAACATCATAAATAGAATCTTCCTTTCTCCCATGGTTTTATCAATGAATCCATTGTAAATAACATTTCAAGATCTACTATATATTTATTTTCAGTATTTCTGAATAAATTTTGATTCCCGACAAGTTATCACGTTGAATTTTCTCTTGCCAATGTCATCTAAAAACTATACTATGATCCTAGTTCTATCATGATTTGGAAATTATTTCACATATGGAAATATTATCTTTGTTCCTAAAACATACACAAAATAAATAAAGCATTAAGATGATTCCCATGAAAAAAATATGAACTATTTTTGAAATAATTAAACATCGTGTAATGTTTAATTCATGGAAAAACATGATTTTTATGAAGGAAAAATCATATACAAGTGCTATGAGAGTAGGGAGAATTTAATCCTACATGTTATCCAAATGAACATATATAATACACTCGATTTCATTATGTATACAACATTATGTGAGATCTAAAAAATCATACATATCAACATTGATACTCTAAAAAACATATATATCATCAAATATATTATGTTTTGAATTTCATAGTAAGTATAAAACCGTACACAATTAAAAAAATCATACATTTTCTTAAGAACATCATTCTATTCAATACAAAAGTAATTTTTTAAATCACTTCATTCAGATAAAGTTTATTTCATATCAATATTCAATTACACATAAATTGTGATGTCCTTATGGAATTTCTTATATATAACCCAATTCAATGAAAATTTTTCTTTATAATAGGGAAAAATATATTATGTATATTGAAATATGTAAAAATTCCCATTCTTTAAAATATTATTCAAACATATTTTAGATATTATTCCTTCTACTTCTATTTTATTCAGAAAAATTATTAAATTTCATTCTTCTGATTCCAAACATTACTTGATCTTCTTCTTCAACAATCATCTGGAAGTCTATCCATATTTCAAAATATATATTTTTTATAAACCGTTATTTAGATGAATTATCCACTTATTAAATTAGTCCAACAAATATGTAATAAATATTTCATATATAAGATATTAGTCATTGTTAGAGTCATTAAATGATATTACAGACTGTGATAATTCAAGATCTATTCCAATTCTAGAATAAAAAGTTTTAGTAACAATCTTTTTCACATTTAAAATAAAATTTCAATGGATTTATAATAATTTTCAATTTTTATTATTCCTAAAATTAAATTGATCTATCAATTTAATAATTTCATCCATTTGAATAAATATTTACAAAATCCAATGAAATTATCCAGTAATTCAAAATATATATATATCATAAATAAATAATGCATATGTGGGTTTAAAATGAATATAATTTCAATGAAATATAATGATTTTATTTTATCTTTCAATGATAAATTCCACCATTTTCAAATCCCAAACACATCACCATCAACCCTATTTCATTCCAACTAAAATTTTTCCATTTATGAAATATATAAGAAGCATTAGTCTTCATTTTGAAAATATGAATCCATTAACTTTATTTTCATTCAACAATCAATTTACAATAATAAATTAATCTGAAATGAGAATATACTTATAGGGGAACTAAAAATTTTGAATTTATAATCTCAATCATTTATTCATTTAATGGTTTTCCTCCCTTTTTAAAGGATTCATTTTTATACATTATTTTTTTATAATTATACCAAAATCTAATAAAATATAATTTAATATATAATTTAAATAGATTCATTATAAATCCATAATATCTAATTCATCAATATGAACCAATCTAAAATTCTAGGTTTTCTAAAATTCCTCTAAATTTAAGGCCATTGTAATGTACATTGAATCATTTCATAAGTAAAATGTTGTGTTATACAATCTTTATATTATAACTATAAAAACCATTGTGATTTTTTATGATTACCCAAATATGTGAAATAATATCTCTTATGATAAACCAATATAATTGGTATTAAATTTCATTACAGTCATGAAATATCTCTAATATTATATAGTATCTAAAAATTTTATTTTGTGTTTTAATTGTTTTATAAAATTTTAAAATAATATCAAGGTGTTAATCACCTATAAAGACCACATTCTTAAAAAATTTTATAACAAGATTTTATTGAAATCATTTTTATATTGTTGAATAAAAGGAAGAATATAAGACCAATATCTAAAACACTATGGGACTATTAGTATTCAATGGTAAAAAATTCACCATCTTCATATTTTTCATGACCTGCCCCTACTAGAATCCCCTCATAGTCTGACAATAGTGGAGAGTATGAATCCTGAGTCCCTCCATTAGAAGTAATTAGGTTTTAATCTAGATCCATGGATATAAAACACATGTATGGGAGGCATTACCCTTAATAGTACTAAGGATCATAATGTAATAATCCACTAACCAACTCTGTATAAGTAAAAAAAAGATCATCATTTATCATATTCATTACTATATCCCAATTGAAATGTACATGTCACACTATAATCTAAAAATAGATATATAGAAATAACCAAGAAAAAACCAATAATTATATAATTTTAACCAAGATACCAAAAAAACATCTCTAATACCTCCCAGTCCAACCTACAATCACTAGAATACTATGTTTCGGTGAGCACTTTTGGATTACTCAATATGATTTTCCCTCTAAACGATCAACATTGATGCCTAATAATATATATGACTAAATAATTAGTATAAAATATAACAAAAACATATTTCAACAAAATATAATCCAATGCATAATCAAAAATAGATCAATTCATTGATATAATCACCCGGACATGCATATCACACCACATTGGACATTTTTTCCTTCCATCACTTTCATAACCACCAATCATGTCCCTAGTCATATATCTCATCTCATAGAACAAAAAATTTATCTCCTCCTAAAAATAAGTGGTAATGTAATGTAAACATGAATGAGATCAACCTTATTCACTCCTCCTTTGATGTACATCCCCCACCAATACATATATTCTATTATAGTAGGGTTTGATGAACATAAAAGACATCAAACTGGTTCCATCCTCCAGTCAATCAATAAAGAACAAAAAAATAACATTTGATCATATTATTTTATAATTTTTGGAAGATATAATGAAAATTTCAATCAATTATATTATTATAAAAGTTGACTAAGAAGTTTATAGATCACCTACCTCAAACCATTTTTTATAATCAATTTAGGGATGATGAGAAGAAGATGATCCAGAGACCAAATACATGAAAAGAAAAATACAATAATCTACGATAATAGAAAGATCTTATAAATACCTCAACCAATTATATTCCACCCAAATGGTCACCATTGTTCCAACCTCCCCAGATGGAAGACAAAAAGAAAAGAGAAAAAATATTATGATTAATTATCCCATTATATGAAAAGGGATTTATCTCTTTTAGGAGATTTATAAGACCAACCAAAGGGGGTCACAAAAATGAAATATCAAAACCATGGTCACCTATGGAAAAAAAGAAACAATAAGTGGAAAATAGAACTCAGTGAGTCTTTTGAATTTATCGATCACGTCAAAAAACACTAATTCACTGTGTGGCAAGTTATTTCACAACATGAAACCTTTGAGTGACCACCAATTCATATTATTGTAGTTTTCTTCATTTCGTTAATGATTTGAGTATAACATTCAAATATCAAAAAAGAACATGGATCTTAGAAACCCTATAATCCTTTACACCATGAATCTATTGTTTCGGTGCAGATGTGCGTCGGGTTTCTGTTCCGACGCTGTTCCGCCAGGACGCGTTCGCGCGTGCACCCGTCGACCCGAGGGGATGGGCGCGCGGCTTGTGGCCCCGCAGTCCCGCTTTCCAAAGGCGGGCGGCATCCATCCCTTGTTCAGGGGCGTCTGCTCCTTGATCGAAACCGGGATGATGGGATGTCGGCTCCTCCTTCCGTGGACGTCTCCCCGGAACTCGTCACCTAATCCGGGTCTCCCTCATAGATTTAAGAATGTTCGTGAATCTCGTTCCCGGCGCCATATCTTCATGGACACCAGTTAATTACACTGTTTCCGCCCAGACGCTCCAAGGGGTCTGGTCGGGGCAGCAACCTGCGGTGAGGAGACCGGGTAGCTCTGTGTGTTGGGGGCGTGTCTTGACACTGCGGCTCTGCATGTCTGCCTTCTGTCCCTAATAGGGCTTCTTGAAGGCGTGATGGCCTGAGGCATCCTGCGCTGGGTGCGGGGAACTGTGTTGCCTGAGGTTTTCCTCAGCTTCCCAGGTTTAACACGGGGTATGCCGCGAGTTTAACGTCCAGCGGGGACGGCATCGGACTGATCGACACGAGGAGTGGATCAGATGACAGAACCCCTTGCGGGGAACCTCCGACGCTGGGGCCAGCACATGGGCGGCTTCCCGAGTGAAGTGGAGTGGAATGAAATGGCATGACCCCACATGGATGTGGCGGCCCGGGTAAGGATCAGGATGGATGATGGAGTGAAGAGCTTGGACCCCATAGGGGCTTCCTACGTACCGCGCGTTAGCGCGGATCAAAGTCAGCGTAGTTCGGACATACAGTTTAACGTCATGCTGGACGTCAGCAAGCCGACTCACGAAGAGGTCGAGGCTGCCGGGCGGAGGATTGAACCGAACCACCTCGCACAGAGGGGGATGGAACGGCCGGGTGGATCACAGTTTCACGTCATGCTGGACGTTGGCAAGCCGACTCACAAGGAGATCGAGGCTGCCTGGAGAAGGATTGAACCGAACCACCTCGCACAGAGGGGGATGGAACGGCCGGGTGGATCACAGTTTCACGTTGTGCTGGACGCTGAAGGGAGAAATAGAAAAAGGCAGTGGGGAAGTGCAATGGAGATACACATGTGCAGTCCCCCACAAGAGCGGATTCATAGGTGAATCGACGCGAATGTGAACCCGGGAGGGGTCCACGGATGGACGAACCGACGTGAATACGACCGGGACGACCAGGTGGTGGGCTTGAACCTCGGAGAGGCTTCCTACGTACCCTGTTTAGAAGACAGGGATCAAAGTCCACGTAGTTCGCTCTGTTTGTAACACTCTACCCCGTGGGTGAAGGCCACTCCCATGAATCGTCCCTAAAGAGGGGCAATCCCGTCATCCCTGTAGAGACGAGCGGGTGGGGGCCACATCCAAACCGGGGGGACCCTGCGTGCAGGGCACGGGATCGGGTGAAGCGGACGGTTTAACTTCTTGCCGGACGAAGTACAGTTTAACGTCATGTGTTGAGGACGAAGCGGACGGTTTAACATCTTGCCGGACGATGTACAGTTTAACGTCGTGTGTTGAGGACGAAGCGGACGGTTTAGCGTCTTGCCGGACGAAGTACAGTTTAACGTCGTGTGTTGAGGATGAAGATTCTTGGCAGTTTAACGTCTTGCAGTGCGGACGAAGTACAGTTTAACGTCGTGTGTTGAGGACGAAGATGCTTGGCAGTTTAACGTCTTGCAGCGCGGACGATATTCTAGGCAGTTTAACGTCGTGTGGCTTGGACGTGGTGTAGTTTAGCGTCATGCAGGACGAATGCTGAACAGCTTAACGTCTTGTAGCTCGGACGAGGATACAGCCGCCGATGGGTCCGTGTCACTTCGCACGAGCCTGGAGGGCCGCACGGGAAGACAACGCACGGTGCGGGCACCCAGGATGAAGTTCATCGGGCGCCACGCAGGCGAGTACCCTCAGGGGGTCAAAGGGGTCGACCCTGGCGGTTTGCGTGCAAAGAAGGAGCTTGGCGCGCAATACTGCGGGTCGGCGCGCAAAAGGGCGAGCTGGAGAGCAGTTGAGC
The DNA here is from genome assembly GCA_963277665.1 of Viscum album. Taxonomy (NCBI): domain Eukaryota; kingdom Viridiplantae; phylum Streptophyta; class Magnoliopsida; order Santalales; family Viscaceae; genus Viscum; species Viscum album. Next base: position 1,634,889,806 of record OY728133.1, on the reverse strand, counting down.
CAGCACTTTGCGCGCGGGAGATAGAGATTGCGCGCACCGGGCTTCGGATAGCGCGCGGGGGCAACGACTCATTCTTTAACGAATGGCCTCTTAATAAAGGGGGGTGCGCGCAATCGGGCTGGATTGTGCGCACCCGGGGGCAATTGCGTGCAAGTGGCTTCTTTTGCGCGCGAAAGCCCTTGGGTGAAGAATTATTCAAAGGAATGGAGCCAAGGGGATTGCGCGCGAAGGCGAACCCCGAGGCTTTATTGCGCGAAAGAAAAGAGGTTACCTGAAGATCGGCATTGCACGCGGAGGGGGTTGGATTGAGCGAACGAGCGACTCTTCGAATTCCGGCAACCTTCAAAACGTCGGGGGTCGCTTTATATTTATAGGCAACCCCGGGCGCGGAATCCGGTTCACGGGCGCGGAATTCCCTTCGCGGGCGCGGAATTCCCTTCGCGGGCGCGGAATGGGGCACGGCGCGCAAGGGAGTCGCGCGGGCAACGGGCGCGCAAAATTGCGCGCCGGCCCAGCTCATTGCGCGCATCCCGGGAGGTTTGCGCGCGGCACTCCAACTTTGCGCGCGCGTATCCAAAATTCCGCGCAAGGCTTCCGGGCCCTCCGAAAAGGGCTTCCGACTCCAAATATGACCTTGCTTCCCGCATCCGGAGCTTCGTTTGGGAAGAACGGACTTTTCCGGCGTCTACAAAATCCCCCCCTCGGAATCTGATCGGCGAGAGGTCGCAACGATCGGGTTCCGAGGGAGACGCCGGAATGCCGAAGTCCTGGGTGGCGCGGGACTGTGGCGCGCAAAAAAGGGTGTCGGGCGCGAAATTCGCCGGTGCGGTCGCGCAAAGCGCTTTCCGCGCAGCGCGGACACCCGGCCTCATCTATAAATAGGGGCCCTGGGTCCCCCGCACCGTACACCGGCCTTCCGCGCAATAAGCATTCGAGCTCTCGTGCGCGAAATTTCCCTTGCCGGCGCGAAATTCACCCGCTTGTCACGCAAACCTCTCCGGATTTCGGCCTGCTTTTGCGCGAACACCCGGGGTTTTACGCGACGAACTTCCCGATTGCGCGCCGTCCACTAGGATTGCGCGCCAACTCTCAAACTTCTCTACCAGCCTCGTCTGATTCCGCACGCTTCATCCCTCAACCCGCACGACTCTCGGAGCTTCTGAGATGGCCATGAATCAAGGAAATGAGGGGGATGCCGCCACTCACAGAGCTGAGATGGCGACGAACGAGGAGGTCTACGGAGCCAAGGAGATTGTTTCCAACAATCAATCCTTGTTCGACTTGCTGACGCCGGCCCAGAAGACATATCCGTTGTCGGAAAACCTGCCGCTCTGGAACTTCGGCATCCTAGATGAGGTTTCGGTGCCAGGGTTCGAGGTTGATGCGCCACGGACCTGGGTGACTCGGGAGGACGAGCTTCCCCGCTATAACATCACCAACAATGGGCATCCTGCCAGGGAGACCAGACACTTAGATGTCTATGTCCTGAACCCGAGGACGCGAACCATCGTCGGAAGTGAGCCTACTGCAGAGAGCTCTCCAGCCCTCTACTCGAGCACATATCGCCAGAGTGTCACCGACGACACCAAGGGCTGGCTGAAGGACTGGGACTTGCGATCTGGGGGCAATTTCACCAGTGAGTGGGCCTGGGCGTTCTGGGTACGCCACACTTGCGATCACTTCGCGGAGGAGCTGCGGTACATCGGCCTGTTTGAGGCGGTGTGGACGTCGCAGTTCCACTTCTACCAGCAGTCCGAGCTCGGGCCGGAGCTGTTCACCCGCTGGTCCCCGGATACCAACACCTTCCATCTTCACCATGGGGAGGTCGGCATCGGTCTGTGGGACATCCACTACATCGGAGGTATCCCGCTGGAGGGTTACCAGTACGTTGAGTTCCTGCCTCCGAAGAACACCTGGGAAGACAGGTCACAGACTCCCATTCTGACATGGCATCTACTTGAACTGGCTACGCAGCGGCTCGGGATCAGGGACTTCCAGAAGGACATAGCCTATAAGTAGTGGTTCGGCCAGTTCTTGGAACATGACCCAGCGGTCAAGATGCCAGGCAGGGGGAAGCGGTGCCCGACCGCGGCTCAGAGGATCCGGAACGGGTCGTACTGGCGGGTCCTGGAGACGGGCGACTACCGCTCATGGGGGTACCGCATCATCGAGGCCCGGGACCCAAATGTCCGGTACGCGGCGTTCCTGGCCGCCTTTCTGAGTGGGTGGCTCCTGCCAGTGCGGGACGCGAGAATGGGCGTCCGCCCGGCGACACTGGCGATGGCGGGCGCCATGGCTGCCAATAAAAGATATAACCTCGGGGTCCCAGTGTTGGCTAAGATGTACGCCATCCTGGGACGCATCTCGCGAGGGGGGTCGCCACAAAGGATCTGTGGGACCTTCCAATTATTCCACGGTTGGGTGGCTGCTCACCTTGGTGGGTACACGTTTCCGAACGCCATCATTACTCCGGGCAACGGCCTACGACCCTCCCTGCTGAACATTGCGGGGGTCGCTCCGATGACCCTAAATGAGGAGGGCGTGAGGATTCGGATTGGCAATCATGCCAATTTCAACTTCAGCCCATTCCCCACTCCCGTTGGCCAGATGATCGACAACGGGAAGGGTCCGCTGGAGGAGCACGAGTACTTCCTGAACATGCGGGGCGGGGTGCTCGTGGCTCGGATCGACGGGAAGGTGATCTGCGAGCCCTACGTGCCAACCCGGTTCGCCAGGCAGTTCAGGTGCCTTCAACGGATGCTGAAGAGGGTATTCACTCCTGTCCGGGAGGAGACGAACCCTGGCGTCCTTCGCCAGATGTGGCTGATGTTCACCGCCTTTGCCTCTGGCGGCGTCATCAATCTTCCTCCTACCGGGGTCGACGCAGGCTTGGCAACCAAGTACGCCGAACATTGGGCCATCGCGTACCCTGAGGGGCTTCTACGGAAGCTAGTCCGGCGGCTCGAGGTCACCCGTGCGGAGACCGGGCGTCAAGGAAGGAGGCGATGCGCCACCACAGGGGGGAGAACGGAGGCGCGCCAAGCAGCGGAGTCGGCGCGAGCAGGGACTTCGGCGGCGGGCACATCACAGGCTGCCGCTACGACCTCGGCGCCCAGAGAGGGGGCACGTGCGGTGGTCGAAGAGCGGCCCGGGAAGCAGGTGAGGCGTCTGCTCGAACCCTCCCGCGATGCAGTCTTCCCAGCGATGTGGTCGGCCTGGATGACCCTACGGCAGTCACTGGGGACCGAAGCCATCTGGCGAAAGATACTCAGAGAAGGAATCCATCTGCCAGAGGTCGGGTGCCTCCAGATCGCCGACAGGGTGAACTTCCACCGGCGGTATGCATATCTGACGGCCATGGACTAGTACGCGCTCCAACGTGGTCAGCGTGCGGAGCCGTCCCTTCTGGTGAAGGTGATGATCGGTCGAGAGCATGCTCCAGAACAGATGTCGCCGGAGGGAGATGAGAGTAACGACAACTCCGAGGAAGAGGAGGAGACGGGGGAGGATGAAGGTTCTGAGGAAAGGCCCCATCAGGGGAGCCCATGGGAGATCGGCGAGGTGGCCGGCTCTGGCAATATTGATATTACTGAGCTCCTCGAGGTCCGCTTCTATCCCTACTCAACTTGCTTCATCCATTCTCTTATGCAGCTTCTAACCCATTTCTCCACCTTTCTCAGGAGTGCGTGGATGTCGGTCAGGCATCCTCAGTAGGAGTAGGAGAGGCGCCAGCAGGACAAGGCGGGGGCCAAACACCCATCATTGAATTGACAAGCGCGGAAGGGTCCCCTGCTGCAATTGTTCCTGCGGCGGCCGGGACGGCGGAAGATGACGCTCTGAATTCCCGTAAGTCTCCTTACCTTACTGTCGGTGCTTGCTGTTGACGATCCGTGACTAACCACGGCATGCCCTGCGCAGTGATCTCAACACAGGAGGCTCGTCGGGCTGCCGAACCCGGGCCATCCACGAGTGGACCAGCGGCGGACCTGCCGCCTGCTCCGGAACAGACTTCCCAAACCGAGTCGGCCCCACCAACTGCTGATCAGGGGGCTGCGGACGCCGGCGGTGCTGACATCAGAGAGAGGTCGGGGGCTGACGAGGGTGTCGACGCCGCTGGGGCGAGAGAAGAAGGTCTCCCAGATGTTGGGGAACCTATCCCCCATGAGGGCATCCCAGGGGCGGACCCTGCATCAGACCTGCTGGCTGCCTTCCCTGCCTACCGGCCTGCCGACCCCGAGGAGATGGACGACTCGGACACGGAGGCGGTCGAGGAGAGCCGGATAACGCGCCGCAGGGGGTGGAAGTGCATCCAGCGCTTCCTCAAGCGAGACCCATCAGAGTGGATGGGGCGCATGGGATCACTCCAAACCTGGCTGCGCTTCCTGTGTGCCGGGGGAGCTGATGCTCAATGCCTCCATCTGACGGTCCATGACTTCATGGCCGAAAAGATGCGCGAGAGCCGCCGGCGTGCTGACGTCGCACAATGTCGGGACGTGTCGGAGAACGCGCGGGCGCTCCTCGCGGCGGAGCAGGAAGTCCGGCGCCTCGAAGGGCAGGCGGCAGAGAAGGAGGCCTTCGTAGCAGCGTGCAGTGAGCTTGTGGAGCAACTAACGGCCCAGCTGATCGACGCCCAGGTACAGCTGACGGAGGCGGGCCAACAGATGGTCACACTTCAAGTCGAGCAGGAGCGTGCACATGCCAGAATCGACGAACTGCGTGCTGCGACCGCCGACGAAGAGAAGGCACGCAGAGAGCGAGAAGCAGCTCTGGAGGCCGCCAGCCATAGGGTAGCGGCGATAGAAAGACTTATCCAGCACGCTAATCCCTAGGGGCTTTGTTTTTGCCACTCCCAGAAAATTTGCTTCTGCTACTCAATATTTCGATCCACTTGTATGAACCAATATATTTATCCGCACCTTTTGGCTTAACATGCTCAACCACAATTCATTGTCTCGCGGGAGCGTTAACCAAGCTCCAGGCATCCGTAATTGGGCCTGGATTTCTAAAGAAGAGAGGGAGGTCATTCCTAGGAAAGGAGACCTCAGACCTAATCAATGTACCATCCCCCCAACTTGTTCCGACACACGAGCGGGACAATGCTAGGGGCATTGAGATTTTATCCGAACATAGGAAAATGAGAAAGGGTGAATCGCGTGTCCCGAATTAAGAAATCCACAACGGACGGCCTTCCAGGAAATGCCCAAGACGGCAAGCGGACAATGGATCAATCGACCATACTACTGCAATAGACGGACCGAAGGTCATCATTCATATTGCAGGAGGCGGATCACATGTCATCATCAATGCCGCTTTGGGGGTTCCTTCAGGCACAAGGGTGGAAATCCAGATCAACAGGGCATGCGAAGCGTGGGGCGAAGTGATGATTTGTTCGGACAGAATCCAACGATCTCAAAATTGCGCCACCATGGGGAAAGCGTATTAGGCGGATGCACTAATCTGGCCGTGAATCACCCCAATTCTCAGACAGAACCTCTTTGACGAGGAAACTGTTGCTTCCCATCATTGCAATGGGGCATCCCGAGCTGGATCAGGGAGTATCACAACTGCACCACTCTACCAGAAGCCAGGCCAGACGGCCGGCGACGAGGAGGGGCGGGACTTAGCGATCCCTGAGGCTGGACCCGAGTCGAGATGCCCGGGCGTTCCTACGTACTCCATCAGGCTGGAGATCAAGCCACACGTAGTTCTGAAAGTGCAGTTTAACGTCATGCAGGACGTAGAACCCCGATTGGGGAGATCTGAGTTTAGGGTCGTAGAGCTTGGACCATAGGAGCAGATCTTAGTTTAAGGTCTTAGAGCTCGGACCATAGGGGCAGATCTTAGTTTAAGGTCTTAGAGCTCGGACCATAGGGAACCTCAAAGTACGCCACATCGTGGTCCTATCCCCTGGAAATGCGAAGATGCACTGAGGGATAGTGTCAAGAGTGTCGAGATTTTGCCTGGTCAGAATGGGAGGTGAAAAACGTAATGTGAATCATGCGGCCATTAACTCAAGGACTGGGGGCACCGGCGTAACGATATGGGAGTACTGCCGACCGTGGCGGAAAAGCAGCATCAATATCGCACTGACCGTTGATGGAATGGGGCAGCAAACGAGCATCAACCGCTCAAGCGCAGGATTCATATCGATTTGCTTCCCGAGGCCCTTGGGGGCACCAGCCCGAGTCGGTGGGAGAGCACTGAGGCATTGTGTCCAGACCGCTCACGGGGGCTCCACCCAGGGCGTAGGCGATGGGTCCGAATGAAAGGGAGCACGAAGCCTGAAAAGTGAAAGGAACCTGACCAAGCCGAACCTGACCCTCCTGGCAATAAACCAGAGTACTCTTGACACCGGTGGACCACTGCAAGGGGTCGCGGGACACGCCTTGAGGGTGACCCGAAGGCGGCGGATTCCCAAGAGAAGGGGGAATCTTTATGAGGTGGGGCTGGACCCGAAGTTTCAAACATCCGGGCGTTCCTACGTATCCCATAAGGATGGGAATCAAGCCACACGTAGTTCTTGAAGCGCGGCGCAACACAATCGGGCACCAGCGCGGGGAGGGGTGCGGGTCTGGCCCTCGAACCCAGAAGAAGCGGTATTTGATATTTCTTGTTTGTCCTTAAAGGTTGATGGTTTTTCTTTGTGCAGCGACATGCCTGTGATTAAGAAATCCCTGGCTTCGCCACAATAATCAAGCCATGAAAGGCATTGATGAATGGCGTGGTTATTAACCAGCGCCCAACGTGAGTGTCCTCTGAAGAGGACATCACAATGAAGTGCCGTTTCTCGTCGGGCGGCCAAGACGATCACAGTTTACGGTCGTGTGGTAGGACCAGACAACACAGTTTAAGGTCGTGTGGTTCGGACCATGGAGGAATCCGCTTATCGCGATACGGCGGACCCAGCGGAGGTGGGAACATACCCCCGCACTGCGGTCACGCACAATTCCAGGAGAAGGATCCCGGGATAGGGGCCTGCTTATGTCCATCACCCGAGGGGCAAAGATGCTAGCCTCCAGCTATACTGGGCCCAGAACGCGATTGTTCGGGCGACTCCTTCCTCCTTATGGGGACGAGGGTCCAGCTACACATGGCCCTTAGGGAGTACATCAGCATATATCCTTGGTGATCAGATCGTGGGAGCCTCGAAAGACACCATTACCCTGGTTGGCCTGCCTAACGTGTAGAGCTGTACTGAAGGTCAGTATGAAGAGAGTGTCGAGATTCCACTACAACGCACAAAGGCGGAGTGTGATGAGGACTGCGCAACCAATGTTCGGAGCCTGAAAGAGCCGACATGGCGATCAAGGATGTCGCTGACCATATTCGCAACACAACATCCGATCGCGTCAGCCTAAGATGGGGCAAGAAAATGAGCATCAACCGCTCAAGCGCAGGATTCATATCGATTTGCGGCCCAGGACCCACTGGTAAATCATCCCGGAGCGGTAGGAGAGCACTGAGGCATCGTACCCAAACCGCTAACGAGGATCCCTTTGAGTGAAGGATCAAACAAGAGGAAGCGCGAGGTCCGACAAGCAACATAGGACTTGTCGGGATTGAATCCGACACTACGGGTCATAGACCGAAGTACCCAAAACATGTTAACAGATCACCGGAAAGGGTCGGAGGACTCTCCCTGAGAGCAACCAAAAGACGGAAGATCCCCGTGATCAACCAAGAGACGGGGCTGGACCTGAAACACAAGCGTCCAGGCGGTCCTACGTATCCCATAAGGATGGGAATCAAGTCGTACGTAGTTCTTGAGAGGCAGTTTAATGTCATGCAGGATGATGAGGGGTGTGAGGTAGTCCCACATACGGGTGAGGCGTGCGGCGTGGCCAGTAGACCAACGTGAATGAGGACATAATCCCCCGCTCGCGCCACACGCCTCGCACAAAAAAGGAGGGGAACTTGGGCCAGAGGCCCAACGTGGGATAGAGATTCCCGGGAAATGGGGCTGGGCCCGAAACATGAATGTTCAGGCGGTCCTACGTATCCCATAAGGATGGGAATCAAGCCGCACGTAGTTCTTGTAGTGCAGTTTAACGTCATGCATGACGAGAAGAGAAAGGGGGGAGCAGAAGGCATCCCCAAACGTGGGGGGCGTACAGCGTGGCGAGCAAACCGACGTGAATGAGGGCATAGCCCCGCGTTCACACCATACGCCGCACACCCGGAGGCAACTGGGCCAAGGGCCCGAGATGGGATGGAAATTCCCGAAGGATGGGGCTGGGCCTGAAACATGAATGTTCAGGCAGTCCTACGTATCCCATAAGAATGGGAATCAAGCCGCACGTAGTTCTTGAGGGGCAGTTTAACGTCATGCAGGACGAAGATGCTTGGCAGTTTAACGTCTTGCAGCACGGACGTGGTACAGTTTAACGTCATGTTGGACGAATGCTGAACAGTTTAACGTCTTGTAGCTTGGACAAGGTGCAGTTTAGCGTCATGCAGGACGAAACACTTGGCAGTTTAACGTCTTGCAGCGCGGATGATGTGGACTCAGGAAAAGTACTGCTTGAGGAACCTAGCGTTGGTGGGAGGAGTGACACGCTCACCATCCATTGTTGCTAGGGAGTACGCGCCATTGGGATAAACTTTGTGGACGACAAGAGGTCCCTCCCACTTGGGCTCCAACTTGGGTGGCTTCCTGCCGGGGATCATTGGCGCTCTTAGGGCCAGCACTAGGTCACCCTGCAGGAAGGAGCAGAGGCGAACCTTCTTATTGAAAGCTCGAGCCATTCTGCTTTGATGCCTCTCCAAGTTGTGCAAAGCGCGAAGTCTATTCTCATCCAGTGCTTCCAACTCGACTAGACGGGCTTAGGCAGCTCTGTCCGGCGCTTGCTGGTCGTAGACCACAGTGCGCAAGGACGGTAACTGGATCTCGATGGGCAGGACGGCCTCAGCTCCATACACAAGGGAATAAGGGGTCATCTGGGTGGAATTGCGAGTCGTCGTATGATAAGCCCAGAGGGCGTTGGGGAGCTTGTCCGGCCAACTCTTCTTGTTCTGACCAACCATCGTTTGCAGAATGTTAGAGAGGGTCTTGTTAAATTCCTCGATCTGTCCATTCGCCTGCGCATGATAGAGAGATGTATGGTTCGAGCGAATGTTGTACTTGGCGTACAACCTCTTCAACTCGGCTGCTCGGAAATTGGCTCCGTTATCCGTGAGGATAGCGTGAGGCACTCCAAATCGATGAATGATGTTGGAGGTCACGAAGTCAGCGATCGAACAGGATTTGACCTCTCTGAGCGGAATCGCCTCTGCCCATTTGGAGAAGAAGTCCGTGGCGGTCAGAATGAACCGGCACTGGCGAGCCGTCGCCGGCGGGTAAGGTCCTACAACGTCCATCCCCCAGACTGGAAAGGGCCAAGAATACCTGGTGGTATGGAGAGGCTCCGGCGGCCGATGCACAAAGTTTGCATGAACCTGGCACGCATGGCACCTCCTGGCATACTCGATGCAGTCATGGATCATGGAGGGCCAGAAGTATCCCAACCTCCGAATCTGGTGGGACAGCTTCGGCCCAGTCTGATGGGAACCGCATGAACCAGCATGAACCTCTTGCATGACTCGTGGGATCTCAACTCCATGAAGGCAACGGAGGAGAACACCATCAAATCCGCGTCTGTAGAGGATCTGCTCCAGGCCGGGACTGCTCTGGAGGACAAACTGCGATGCACGGCGTCGAACTCACTCGTGCTCAGCTCGATCCGATGGGAGAATTCCATGTTGGAGGTACTCAAACAAAGTCGCCCTCCAATCAGGGGCTGGTTCGACTGCCATATCTGGGGTACTCGGGGCTCCGGGCACAGGGGCAACCGTGGTGAGATTACTTACCGACGGGCCGCGATCTCCCTCCGGGATAACGGGAGCGATGAGCCTGCGGTGCGTCACGCGGACGGTCAGGTTATCCTGTTCAGGCTCTGCAAGTGACGCAGCAAGGCTGGCCAAGGCATCTGCTCGACCGTTCTGCGACCGGGGAATATGGACAATTTCTGGCCGAGAAGGGAACTGGGCCATCAGAAGGAGGGTGCACTCCAGCAATGGCACAAGTTCCGGCTTCCTGACAACATAGTCTCCATTGATCTGCCTAACGACCAGCTCGGATTCCCCTTTCACACACAGATGGGGAACGTCGATCTCGAGAGCCAACTCGAGGCCGGTGATGAGGGCATGGTATTCCGCCTCATTGTTGGTACAGCCCTCTGACAACATGAAAGAGTATGGCTGCACGGCTTGCTCCGGGGTAATAAAGACGATGCCCAAACCCACTCTGTTGAGCTTAGGATTATCGAGTCTTCTACCGGTGGGGCTCTGGGAGGCACCGTCAAACTGAATCTTCCAGCATGGATCGGCATGATCAACCGAGAGAATGGCCTCATCAGGAGAGCCTAGATCCAGCGGCTGATCCGCGGAGGTCGGGTGAGCAGCCAGAAAGTCTGCCAATGCTTGCCCTTTGATGGCCTTCTGAGACACATAACTGATGTCGAACTGCTGGAGAATCACAGCCCACTGCGCTAGACGGCCAGTCAACATAGGCCGGCTCAGGATATATTTCAACGGGACTACCCGAGAAACCAACTGTACCTCATGGTGTTGCAAGTAGTGCCGTAATTTCTGTACGGAAAATACGAGCGCCAGAAAGCTCTTCTCAATGGGGGAATACCTGACTTCCGCATCGAGGAGCATGCGACTGAGGTAATAGAGGCTATTCTCCGTTCCCTCGTTGTTCTTCTTGGCGAGAAGGGCACCCAGGGACCGTTCCAGGGCGGTCACATAGAGGACCAGTGGCTTCCCGGATACAGGCGGCATCAAAACTGGAGGTTGAAGCAGGTACTGCTTGATTTCCTCGAAAGCGGTCTGGCACTCTTTATCCCATACATAGGTGGCACCTTTCTTCATGAGCCGAGAAAAGGGCTTACACTTGCTGGCCAGATTCGCGATGAATCGGCGTATATAGGCTAAGTGGCCTTGGAACCCTTGCAGTTCCCGAATTTTACCTGGGGGAGGCATCTGGCTAATCGCCCTGATCTTCTCTCGGTCGATCTCAATACCCCAGTATCTTACCACAAATCCAAGGAACTTTCCGGAGGTGACCCCGAAGGCACACTTCAACGGGTTCATCTTCAGGCAGCGAGACCGGAGGAAGCCGAACACTTTCTCAAGATCGTTGAGATGGTCCTGATGCTGGCGCGATTTGACCACCAAGTCGTCGACATAGCATTCCACCAGTGTGCCGAGGATTGGATTGAATATGCGGTGCATCGCCCGTTGATAGGTGGCACTTGCATTCTTCAGGCCGAAGGGCATGACCTGGTAACAAATGATACCTTGGGGGGCCCTGAAGGCAGTGAAATCCTCATCCTCAGGGGCCATCTGGATTTGGTTGTATCTGGAGTATCCATCCATGAAGGAGAAGGCTTGGAACCCTGCCGTGGCGTCAATCAACAGCTCTGTCACCGGAAGGGGAAAATCATCCTTCAGACAGTGGCGGTTGAGATCGCGGAAGTCGATGCAGACTCTGATCTGCCCGTTCTTCTTCCTGACCGGCACAATGTTGGCCAGCCATTTGGGGTACTGAACTTCCCTCATGAAGTTGGCTTTGATAAGCTTGTCAACTTCGGCCTCAACCATGGCACCGTGGGATGGGTGCATCTTCCTGGGAGGCTGCTTGAACCCGCGTTGGTTCGCCGGGAGACCAAGGCGGTGGACGGCTACCTGAGGATCTAGCCCCGGCATCTCGTCATAGCCCCAAGAGAACACATCACGGTGCTGCCTGAGAAAGTCCACGTACTGCTGCCGCTCCTCAGAGGGCATGGCGGCACAGACCAATGTGGGTCTTGGATCTGCTTCGGTTCCAAGTTTCACCTGTACTAACTCATCGACCGTGGCGGAGACGCCCTCCTCAAAGGCTGGGGGTGCATCTTCTACGTCCTCTCCACTTGGGGAGGGATCGTCCACGGGAGAGACTGCATTGGAAACTGCATTGGGGCTACCAAATCCTGCTGGGCCGCTGGTGCTGGCATGGGCGGTCACGGTCATCTCATCGGGAGACTCACAGGCCGTCGAGACCATGGCTACGTCCAACCGTTGAATCGGGAGGATGTAAGCTTCATCCAAACTTGCCCAGGGATCACTTGCAACAGCGAAAGGCTCGACCTCACCTGCCAGGATCTGCATATCCTTGCTCTTGTAATAGTCCGCGTCCAGATAGCGGGCTTCACATGAGGCAAAAGGAGAGGCATCTCCCTGAATCACGCCTACTCGACCATTAAGGGAGTATTTAAGGCATTGGTGGTATGATGAGGGAAACGCCGCATGAAGGTGGAGACATGGCCTTCCCATCAATGCGTTATACGCAGTGTCTTGAGAGACCACCATGAATTCGGTGTTGGCAACCAAGTTACCGAACTGGGTCTTCAAACGTATCTTGCCGACCGGAGCTTGCTCGGTGCGGTCGTACCCCTGGATCCTGAGGTCGGAGGGAATCAAGTCATCCTCAGACAACCCCAATCTCCGGAGCATCCGAGTGGGAATCATGTTAATCCCGGACCCCGTGTCGACAAGACAGCGCCGGAATTCAAGGCCATTGAACTGGCCAGTAACGTACAGCCGAAGAATGTGCCCCTGTATAGGAGGGTCTTCATCCTTACCAGAGAACGAGATAACTGCCTGGCATTCAGCGTCCTCAATCGTTTCGACGTGAAAGGCCTCTGCAGCCGCAACCTCTGTCTCAAACTGGAGGGGGCTCTTCAGGGCTTCAGCGAGTGCCTCGCGCATCTCAGGTGACATGCGCAGAGCCTCAAGGATGGAGAGCCTTGCTGGGATGTCGGCCAAGTGCTTCAGGACATCATACTTTTTGGCCAAGCGCGAGCCCCTGGTTGCAGGAGGTTGCTCTGCGGTTTGAGGCATGATGGGCCTTGCCGGTTGGGCCGGCAGCCGACTAGTGCTTGGCGCATCTCGCTGTTCATTGGTTGAAGTCCGGGGAGTGGTCACCGTACTAGGGTCAGGAGGCCGGGATGGACTTGTGGCAGGACGGAGCTGGTCGCGGCGCGGCGGAGGCGGTTCTGCCTGGTCCCACACCACAAACAGTGGCGGAGGCGAATCCTTCATCCCCGGATGGGGAGGCTGCGCACGCTGAGCTCGGTTTTGAGTCTGCTGCCTAGTCTCAGTGGCGTGCACGTCCTGGCTGGAGGTACCAACTGCTGTGTCCCGGCGACTCCTGTTGTTGTGGTTCCTCCGACGGTGGCGACGACCGGGGACACTAGGGAGGTCCACCTGGTGTTCTTCAACGTCGGGAACTGAAAAGGGATTTACCAGCTCGACGGTATTAACCGAAGCGTACCCAACACTATCATTGGACGAATCATTCATCACCGGGAGGATCCGAGGAGGGATCCCCATATCCGGGGGCATGAAATCGCCGAGAGTGCGGGATAGTGGTGGAACTGGCGGGGCGCGCTCTTCCTTCTTGCGCCGCCGCCGTTTGCTCTTCTCGGAAGAGGCAGGCTGGGATGACGATGCCGAAGCAGCACCCGCAGATTCTGGGGGCTCAGGCTGATTCAAGCGCACACGGATGATTCCATGGGCGCGAATGATCGTCTTACGGGCCATCCAGTTTTTATACTTCTGGGATCTGCGGTCGGAGACCAGCTGCCATTCGTCCTCACTGCCGATATCGTCATCTGATCCCACGAACACGCCCGCCACCTGTGCTGGAGCAGGGCCCAACCTAATTACATTGTTGTTAATCTGGTCTTGGAGCCAGTCCTTAAACACGTAGCACCGCCGGATGGTGTGCCCCAGGGCCCGATGGTAAGGGCAGTAGCGGGGGTTATCCGTGAGATGTGCCTCCTCTGGCCTCCAATACTCAGGCAGTCGCACAATCCTCTGCTCCAGGGCGCTCCGGAAATAACCGGGGACCTGATCCTCGTGAAATGAGTAGGTCAGGTATCGCGGGCCCCTGGGAGCGAGGTCTTGACGAGGGGCTGGAGGGGCCTGCCGAGGAGGTGGACCCTGATTATCTCACCTGGGTTGTGGCGGTACATTACGCGGAGGGGCCGACCGGTTCTGGGGCTGCCGCTGCTGGGCCGGGAACTGAGCCCGTGGAGGCGGATTCCTGTGAGGCTGTGGAGCTGGCCTCGCCGGCAGCAACTCCAACTGCCTGGGGGCCTCTATCTGGGCAACAGCAGCGGGCTCAGCCCTGCTGACTCTCCTTGAAGGGATCATAGGAGGCAGCGGATGTGCCTGACTGGCCTGTTGCAGAGCTTCCTCGAGACGTTGAGCTTTGTCTGAGAAGTCCCTGAACCCTCCGGGGTAATTCTGAGTGATCAGGGAAGGGACCAGCTCGGTCTTGACGTTCCCGACGCACATTGTCAGCAACTGCTCCTGAGTCAATGGCATGTCAAGGGAATACGTGAGACCCTTCCATCGGGCGACGAAGTCCGCGACTCGCTCATCAGGCCTCTGCTTGCACATGAAGAGGTCTGCGATACTCATCTTCCGGGTCGTGGAACTGAACTGGTAGAGGAACTTTCTACGAAGGTCCTCCCAGCTAGTTATCGACCCGACGGGGAGCTGGCTGTACCAGACAAATGCTGGCCCTTCTAGTGTCTGGACAAAGCAGCGAAGCTTAGAGGCCTCTTGCTGCACCGGAGTTCCCAACATAGGCCCGCACCTCGAGTTGAAATGGGCCAAATGCTGTGGCGGATCTCCAGTTCCGTTGAAGGGGGCGAAAGTGGGATTCCCGAATCCCAGAGGCACCGGCATGTCATCCACCCATGCTGGGTATGGCTTGCCGTCCGGTGGGATCGCCACTTGCCGAGTCTCCAAGGCTTCCAAGCGGGCGATGAGTGCCGCCATCGGATCGTCCGGACATGGGTTCCAGTCCTAGCGAGGATCTCTCACCACGAGCGCATTGCATGGTCCTTCAATCGGGTCGTCGACCGGGTCGTCGAACTCGGCAGCTCGTGGGATGGTGGGCGGAGCGGCCCTTGGGGCAGCGGGAGGAATCCGAGCGGGGTCTCTCAGGTAGTCACGCCGCTCGGGAGGGTGTGGTGAAACATACCGCGCCCTCTTGCCATAGGCAATGGCCTCTCTCCTGTCGGCGAACACGGCATAATCACGGTTGCCTGGGAGAGCCTCATCGAGGGGTGGTTGTTCCTGTCCCTGCTGTCCTGGCCTAGGATCACCGTAGTCAGGCCGCCGTTCTACAGCGCGCTCGGCGAGGAGCTGGTCAACTAGCTTCTTCTGCTCAGCGAGCTGTTGACGTAGCGTAGCCTTCTCGGGATCCTCTTCTGCCCTCTGCATGGAGGCAGATGGTTCGGCGGGCTTTATAGCCACGCCGTTCTCTTTACCTTTGCTGACGTTTCGGCTCAACGTCAGTGATTCAGTGGGTGCGGGGAGACCCAGGAGGTTCCTCTGGTGACGAGTAACCCTCACTGACGGATCCAACGATGGCTTGTCTTCGGGGGGAGAGCCCCCGCCGAGGAGTTCCAAGTCGTTCCCCTCTCCCGACAGGTCAGCCATATTGACCGTTTCCGTCCCTGGGGATATACCCTCAGGGCCACCCAGTGAATCGGGCTGTCGGCGAATCGCACTGAAGCGTAGGGCAGCGTACTGCCCCCATCCACGGATATACACGTGGGGAGTGGATTCCTAGATAACCTTGCGGAGTACTTTAAAACACTCGACTCATCGTTGTTGGAGGGCCTCGTGGTGCTCAAATGACCCGGGGTGCCGAACCGCGGGGAGCGTGGCCAGGTCAATTTGACGGCACTGCTCACCAATATCCTCCAGGTACACTTGACTCCCGGGATATGGCATTTGTAGGCGGTGAAGACGGGAGTGAGTTTCCCGGAGAGTTCTGCGGAAGCATTCGAACTCATCCGGGGTGAGTGATTCGGGTGCATCAAAGCCTGGTCCTGCGACTGGCCAAAACTTCTCAGGGAAGTGCCCCTCTGCAAGGACGGTCCAGAAGCTCCACGACTCAAACTCGGGACCCAGGTCTCCTTGGTCCTCTTCAACGACTGGGAATGGACGGGGAACCGGCAGTGGTGTCGAGGCGGGCCGTCGGGCCGACGGGCTGGCCGGCGGTGAATACGGCGAGCAGGCCGATTGGCCTCCATATCCAGGGCCGCCCTCTGAGGGTGACGGTGCCCCAGCTACCACATCACGATAGGACGGGCCGGCGAGCGTACATCCTGTCGTAGCGTCGGTGCTCGCCAAGGGTGCACTAGATCGTGGTTCGACCTTCGGTCCCCAGAAAAAGTCTCCGGCTTCTCCGATCGAGGCAGAAGGCGCTTCCGGAGGGGCCGGTACCAACCGCAAGCTTGATCCTTGGGGGTCTACCAGGCCCTCGCTACTCCGGATATACCTTCAGAGAGAAGCGAGGATCATATCGATCTCGCTCTCGGGAAGTACGAGGCTGAAGTGCCGCATTCCTACCCCTGCCCCTGACTGGCGGGATTGGGGGGAGGGCTCTGTCGCCGAATCATACTCCGCCTCTGTATCAGAGAAACGAACCGGTAAGATCTCTGTCCGGAATTCCGTAACATTCCTCCCTCTACGTCGACGCCTCGCCTTCCTGCCCCTGGGTGGTTCTTCGGGGCATGGCTGATCTCTATCCTGGCGTCCTCCGGCCGCACTGGTGCTGGGGCCAAGAGGACTGGAAACCAAGGTGCGAGGCGCACCGGGACAGATATCGAACGGGACGCGGGGAGAGATGATTCCGGGCAGGCCTCCGGGCCGGGATTGAAAGGTGGGGTGACCCATGCCTCTTGGATCGACCACAAGGAGTAGACCCTGCTGGTGAATAGCGCTGCCGCGAGGTAGTCCGCGGGGGCTATTGCCTGTACCAGCAACCGGGAGAGTCAACCCAACCTGCCTTTGGGGCGGTCGGGGCCTCGATCCAGGTCGGGCATAGAAGTGCCCCTGCTCAGGATGCGCAGGGGCCTGGTGACTGGATCCAGCAGTGGCTTGAGCCAATGCGGCCGCCGTTGCTAGGGCCCCAAGGTGGGCATCCTCTTCCGCTCGTGCCCGACGTTGGCGTCGGGACAGACAAGTCGGGATGAGCGGCACGGGCAGGTGGAGAGCTCGTCCTTCGACTTGAGAAGCCTGGCGGCGGTGTCGCCGTGGCCTGACAGGAGCCCTTATCGCGGATCCCTGGAGCGAATCTCGGATAGGGTGGTCCCGGAAATCTTCCACCTCATCCGCATAGGGGAAGGAGTTGTCAGAGCGCTCTGGGGATAAACTCCCGAAGCGGTTGGATGTCGAGGTAGGCAGCGGTGCCTCCCTACGCGGCCCTCAGGGGCGGCGTTGGTGGCGAGGTGCAGCTTCCTTGATGCCTAGGCGAGCCATGTCCCTGGTGGGGATGAATCCCTCTTCCTCATATCTCCGCACCAAGTTGTTGACCACCCTTCTCTGGATGACCTCCGAGGGGGAGAGAGGGCGTGGTTGCCCTGCAGCTGCGGCTGCTGGGACGGCTGTGGAACGGGTGGGACCGCGCGGAGTAGCCGCGTCGGTGTTTCCCCTACCCCTGCGCCAGTGGGCGGGCGGCGATCGGGCACTGGATTGGGCGACCTGATTCTTGAAAGCAGGGAGAAAAACCCATTAACACTGACAGGAAAAGGAATCGACAACCAACCATTCGTGCCACGACGCCCTCCATGGGGGGGAACCCAGTCCATCGACGTCGTGAGACGGAGTGCCCGATTTCCCTTCCCCAGCCCCTAGCGGGTTCTGTGCCCCGGTGTTGAATGCTCGGTCGAGCAGCATCCTGGTCTTCCAACACCTCTGAAAGCAATCGATCTTCGTATTGAGGAGAAGAGATTCACGTCGGGTTCACCATTTTTCTGTTTCGGTGCGGATGTGCGTCGGGTTTCTGTCCCGACGCTGTTCCGCCAGGACGCGTTCGCGCGTGCACCCGTCGACCCGAGGGGATGGGCGCGCGGCTTGTGGCCCCGCAGTCCCGCTTTCCAAAGGCGGGCGGCATCCGTCCCTTGTTCAGGGGCGTCTGCTCCTTGATCGAAACCGGGATGATGGGATGTCGGCTCCTCCTTCCGTGGACGTCTCCTCGGAACTCGTCACCTAATCCGGGTCTCCCTCATAGATTTAAGAATGTTCGTGAATCTCGTTCCCGGCGCCATATCTTCATGGACACCGGTTAATTACGCTGCTTCCGCCCAGACGCTCCAAGGGGTCTGGCCGGGGCAGCAACCTGCTGTGAGGAGACCGGGTAGCTCTGGGTGTTGGGGGCGTGTCTTGACACTGCGGCTCTGCATGTCTGCCTTCCAACCCTAATAGGGCTTCTCGAAGGCGTGATGGCCTGAGGAATCCTGCGCTGGGTGCGGGGAACTGCATTGCCTAAGGTTTTCCTCAGCTTCCCATGTTTAACACGGGGTATGCCGCGAGTTTAACGTCCAGCGGGGACGGCATCAGACTGATCGACACGAGGAGTGGATCAGATGACAGAACCCCTTGCGGGGAACCTCTGACGCTGGGGCCAGCACATGGGCGGCTTCCCGAGTGAAGTGGAGTGGAATGAAATGGCATGACCCCACCGGGATGTGGCGGCCCGGGTAAGGATCAGGATGGATGATGGAGTGAAGAGCTTGGACCCCATAGGGGCTTTTTACGTACCGCGCGTTAGCGCGGATCAAAGTCAGCGTAGTTCGGACATACAGTTTAACGTCATGCTGGACGTCAGCAAGCCGACTCACGAAGAGGTCGAGGCTGCCGGGTGGAGGACTGAACCGAACCACCTCGCACAGAGGGGGATGGAATGGCCGGGTGGATCACAGTTTCACGTCATGCTGGACGTTGGCAAGCTGACTCACAAGGAGATCGAGGCTGCCTGGAGAAGGATTGAATCGAACCACCTCGCACAGAGGGGGATGGAACCGCCGGGGGGATCACAGTTTCACGTCGTGCTGGATGCTGAAGGGAGAAATAGAAAAAGGCAGTGGGGAAGTGCAATGGAGATACACATGTGCAGTCCCCCACAAGAGCGGATTCATAGGTGAATCGACGCGAATGTGAACCCGGGAGGGGTCCACGGATGGACAAACCGACGTGAATACGACCGGGACGACCAGGTGGTGGGCTTGAACCTCGGAGAGGCTTCCTATGTACCCTGTTTAGAAGACAGGGATCAAAGTCCACATAGTTCGCTCTGTTTGTAACACTCTACCCCCGTGGGCGAAGGCCACTCCCATGAATCGTCCCTAAAGAGGGGCAATCCCGTCATCCCTGCAGAGACGAGCGGGTGGGGGCCACATCCAAACCGGGGGGACCCTGCGTGCAGGGCACGAGATCGGGTGAAGCGGACGGTTTAACGTCTTGCCGGACGAAGTACAGTTTAACGTCGTGTGTTGAGGACGAAGCGGACGGTTTAACGTCTTGCCGGACGAAGTACAGTTTAACGTCGTGTGTTGAGGACGAAGCGGACGGTTTAGCGTCTTGCCGGACGAAGTACAGTTTAACGTCGTGTGTTGAGGACGAAGATGCTTGGAAGTTTAACGTCTTGCAGCGCGGACGATATGTTGGACAGTTTAACGTTGTGCGGCTTGGACGTGGTGCAGTTTAGCGTCATGCAGGACGAATGCTGAACAGTTTAACGTCTTGTAGCTCGGAAGAGGATACTGTCGCCGATGGGTCCGTGTCACTTCGCGCGAGCCTGGAGGGCCGCACGGGAAGACAACGCACGGTGCGGGCACCCAGGATGAAGATCATCGGGCGCCACACAGGCGGGTACCCCCAGGGGGTCAAAGGGGTCGACCCTGGCGGTTTGCGCGCAAAGAAGGAGCTTGGCGCGCAATACCGCGGGTCGGCGCGCAAAAGGGCGGGCTGGCGCGCAATTGAGCCAGCACTTTCCGCACAGGAGATAGAGATTGCGCGCACCGGGCTTCGGATAGCGTGCGGGGGCAACGACTCATTCTTTAACGAATGGCCTCTTAATAAAGGGGGGGTGCGCGCAATCGGGCTGGATTGCGCGCACCCGGGGGAAATTGCGCGCAAGAGGCTTCTTTTGCGCGTGAAAGCCCTTGGGTGAAGAATTATTCAAAGGAAAGGAGCCAAGAGGATTGCGTGCGAAGGCGAACCCCGAGGCTTTATTGCGCGAAAGAAAAGAGGTTACCAGAAGATCGGCATTGCGCGCGGAGGGGGTTGGATTGCGCGAACGAGCGACTCTTCGAATTCTGGCAACCTTCAAAACGTCGGGGGTCGCCTTATATTTATAGGCAACCCCGGGCGCGGAATCCGGTTCGCGGGCGCGGAATTCCCTTCGCGGGCGCGGAATCGGGCCCGGCGCGCAAGGGAGTCGTGCGGGCAACGGGCGCGCAAAATTGCGCGCCGGCCCAGCGCATTGCGCGCATCCCGGGAGGTTTGCGCGCGGCACTCCAACTTTGCGCGCGGGTCTTCAAAATTCCGCGCATGGCTTCCGGGCCCTCCGAAACAGGCTTCCGACTCCAAATATGACCTCGCTTCCCGCATCCGGAGCTTCGTTTAGGAACAACGTACTTTTCCGGCGTCTACATCTATCATCTTTATCATGAATACTATTATACTAGAATTACATTAGTCCTACCTAGAAGCCATTAACACTCTAAACCACAAATCATGATGTGAACCAAAAATTAACATGATGAATCGATAATACATTATTATTACAAGTCCAAATTTATGCACTCCTCCCTAATCTCTCACTAACACCCATTACTCACAACGAACCTGGTCTGAAATATCTAATCCATTACAATATATAATTAATGTTGAAATTTTTATGATATGAATCAACTATCAATTACACAACCAATCAAAATTTCCCATGACATGAAATAAATTCACCATAAAGTATATTATATGATAATATTGACATTATAAAGTGTCCAATATCACCATGTGAAATTAATATCATTCAATCCATTGTGAATTCAAGATATCATCTATTCAATATCCACATATTTCAATATAGAATGTAATGCACCCCACTACCCATGGTTATGATATATTCTCAACCTAAGATGAATATATTGATGCATTATTATAACTAGTGTGTTATATTATACATTAATATTCTATTATTCTTAATACCAATACATTTTCCATATTTTCACTAGTTGGAAATAGTTAAATAGAAATTTGGCATTTGAGCTTAACCAAGCCACATGTCAAGATCCATTTGTTGTTGATTCCAAAATATATGCTATGAATACATTATATTAGGCATTGAATGGCCATAGAAGATATGTTTTATATGATTTGGTTTATTAATATCAATCATTTCTATTTTTGGAGAAACATAATGTGTTTTCTCGATAAGGGATAGTTGAGAAATCTAAAACTGAAATCATTCTCTATTATTATCTTTAATATATTCCATTCCATTATGAATTTGTTTTATTTGGATTATTCCTTACATTACTTTCTATAAAAAATATTATTCATTACTAATTTATAATGTTACAAAACCTGAAACTTTACTAATCCCATTATGATCAAAGAAAACCTTCTATGAACTAATACTACAAATAATTTGAGTCAAATTTCTTGAGTTTTTCATTAGAGAAGTTATCATAAATATTTTTTTGTATAAGTTATCATTTATTTATCTTTCAACCAAATATTCCATTTTCATCAAAAACTAATGATTTAACTCATCTTTCATTTAAATTTTTCTTATGTCCTCCCATCTTACAATTCATTGTCATCAATTCATTTCATATGAAGAGCCTCAACACCTTTATTTGTATCATTTTCATTCTAATAATTGATAATCCCAAACCGTGTAGATTTTTTATCTCTAATACATATCACTATTTTACTAATTATTACACCATATTCACTAAATTTCCCCCTCAGTTCCTGTATATTTTTAGAAACTAGCATTTTATTTAGAAACCTATCATTATATATTTCATTTTCAGATATAATTTCCTACTACTATTTTTCCATACTGAGCCACTAAAAGACATACATATCATTAAAAATCATACCACTTGGGTTTTTTATATTCGTTTATACCAAAATATAATTATAAGATATAATGAATTCATACATAATTTAAGTCTCATATAAATCTATAGCAAACTTGTAAGGAAGGTTATCACTAAATATAAATATTTTAATTTCAAAAAAAATAATTTTAATTTTAGATTCAATGAATTTATATAGTATAATTTATAATTTTTTTAATATAATTGATTTTATATATAGTTTATTCTATAAAAAGAAAATTTAAATTTAAATTTTGTTATAGTCAATAACTATTACAAATTTCCATAATAATAGTGGTGTCCTATTTCAATGCTTTTAATATTTTTTTTATAATGGAATCCTTTATTAGAACTAAAAAACGCATTGATAGAACTAAGACATTATCAATTCCATTCACTAAATTAATAAAATCGATATGGATTTTATATGATGGCATGTTTTACAGTTTATATTGTATAATATTGGCTAATCATAATGGATTTTAGAATCAATTTTTATTGTTTAAGTTAAATAAATAAAAGTCTTGTATTATCGAACCAATATTCTTTATATTGTAAAATATGATAATTAGTTGTTAAATTTGATATCTTAAGACACCACATGGAAATCATAATGAGTGGTATCGTTTTGAACAATCTCACAAATTATGATATTGAATATATCATCAAATATGATTGATATCAATGATTATCACAATGTCATGAAATGTATATTGTTTCTTGTGATGTAGGTTTTCAATGGAATCACATATTAGAACACTATGTATATCATAAAACACAATATATACTTTTTTATTTTAAAATATTTTTATTCAGACTATAACTAAATAATTTAAAATTTCTAAATAATATTGAAAACATATTTTTTCATTTTTATTTAACTTATAATGTTTTTATATCATAATTAAATATAAAATCGTAATGATTAATAAAGAATTTTTTAAAAAAACATATAACAAAAAAATATTCATAATAGTAATCTTTAATATTGAAATATCATTTATTTATATGGGATGAATTATGATTTTGATATAAATTTTTTATATATAATTTATAATGGAATTTTTAAAATATTTATAAATTTAAAAATAATAAAAATTAGAAAATATTTTATATTAAATTATTAATTATTTATAATTATACATTTCATATGTTCAAAATAAAGTCTTTATTTGAGAAATTATATAGACCATATCAATAAAAGTTTTGATAAATTAATATTGTCATGGTTGAAATAATAATAAATATATGATATTTAGTTTATGTAAAATGATTACATTATAGATATAAAATATATAATTTTTATATTTCAAATATTATATATTTAAAATAATTAAAAATATTGTATAATTAAATGAAGATCATATTATAAATAAACATATTGTTTTTATATTTATTTAATATTGGAATTCCTATAATGTGTGGCTAAATTATAAATTATTTATAATTAATATATTTATAAATTGTAATTCTTTTTTAATATTATGTATAAATTTATGAATAATTCCTTCAGTTATCTTATTCCATACAATATTCATTGATATAAATATTATATTTTGAATGGTTGTATGTTTTTTACATAGAGTGTAAAATTGCTCTATAATTTGTCATACTTGAATATAAGAGCAATATGCTAGGTATGATATTTGATTTATTTTTATTATATCATTATTTTAGATTATAATGAGGTTATAAAATTAAATATAATTTTTGGTGCCATTGAAGTATCACATGATTATAAAACCATGGTTTTTGGGACATTAGGTATGATTAATCACTAGTTTGAGACCATAGACCTTCTCTAGAAAATAAGGGGTTATCAAGCTATCAAACAATTATTACTCTTACAGTGATTGATGATTTAATATAATTATTGGACTTTATATGAATGGTTTTAATGTACCATGGCCCTAAAATTCAGTTATATATGATTAAATATAATTTCTTTTTAAAATTGGAAATGTAAAAAAAAAGCTTTGAGTTGGGTAAAGAGTTAATGATCAAGATGGTATATAAATATTTATATGGTGGAAGGAATTGGGATTAAAAAACTAAATCATTGGAAACACTAATTCATATAATGTTAATATGATATATAAGATGTTGAGATATTAAAAACACTAGTATAAAAATACTAAGCATCATATTCCATTACAAGAAAAAACATTCAACACCATGATAACTCAGTATCATTAATCTAAAACATTATGTGGCCATATTCTATCTTTTGTAGAAAAAGTAAGGTACACAAGACCCAGACAATTAAATGATGATTTTTGTTTTGATTTTTGGGTTTTACTTAGTCGATAAACCCAAATGGTTAGGATAACATGGAAGTCAGGTTTAGTAAATATATATGATGGAATATAATAAACAGTTATCCAATCAATCATATAAGAGTCACATTTTAAATTAATGACAAAATATTCAGCATGATAATGTTTTGAATTGTGCTTCAATTTTCTCCAAGATTTTTCATGAAGAAAGATAGATTTTATACATCTAAATAATTTATTATAATTCCAAATGGGTAATCATTTTAGTGGGAGATAATATAATAGTATTATTTATTAAATGATATTAAATATTTACACTCCATTGATTATAGAATATTTTATAGATAAAATAAAATCATCATTAACTCTAGATTTCATAACAATATTAAATAAATAATGACATAATAGAAGTAACTTATATTAGTAGTATAAAAACATAAAAAAAATGTTATCAAACAAGAAGAACAACATTATGTGTTATATAAATACCTTCATGAGTAGATACTTAAAATATTTTTTCAATAAATTGATCTATGTACTTATGGTATGAATTTGACAGATTTTCTTGATGCTATCACATTAATTCAAGTATTAATGAGGCGAATATTGAATAATAGAAATGAATAAAAAATTTTATTTAGTATGATAAGTATCTTCAAAAGTTATTATAAAGAATATTATAGTGATGAATGGTAAGGGGTTTCAAAAGAAATATTTGGATGCTATATGAAGTAAATTCATTTTCCAATAATATGATTATTATTATTTGGTATGATTATAATGATGAGAGAATGGATCACTTCTAAGGCTTAGTCTATATATCAATTTCATTCATTTATCACACTATAATTGTTTTGAAAGATTATTTTAAACATAAACATGAATATATTTAACAAAATATTATTCAATCTCATTATATTTGGTGGAAAACTAAGCAGTGAAATGTTGGTCCATTATCAAGTGATGTATATATAGTTAGATTAGGTAAAATTTAAAATTATAAAAAATAATTTTTAATGTTGAAAACATGGTATTTTAATAGATATTTGAGGACATTGAATCATATGGTTGTATTCAATGAGAGAAATTTCATCCATTGTAAAAAACCTAGTCAATGGTGGTGAGATTTAAACAAATACCTCAATGGTAAAAATAATCCCATTAGAAATTTTGTGTATGTTAATATGTCATAAAAATCCAATCATATGTACTTAATAGTACATAATAAAATTATATGCTTTATCAGTGATGTAAATAACCTTAAATACAAAATTGATGAAGATAAAAAAGTAAAATATTGAATTATGCATTTATGTGAAAGAATAAATGTTGTTATATGTTAGGTTTGGATTTCGACGTTCATTTAAAATCATTAATTTTTTATGAATAAATATTATTTATTTTCATATTATATTTTCTTATATGATAATAGATATTCATAAATAATGGATGGAATCATCAAACATATATGGTATTTTTGACATCTGTGGTTATGATATAATTCAGTTTTATTACACGGTTTGAAATTTAGGTATTACCCAAATGGCTTAATGCCATTCTATTTTTAATCATTTTTTACAATCCCCCCTTTTACAGGGTGAAGGGGAGCTCTTACATGGCATATAGGCTTCGTGACATTACATGACATGAAGGAATTTTATGAATTCATCCAAACTATAACAACATGAAACATCCCATCCCCAATGCCTACTTCATGAAGTCAGCTATCCACCTTCATATACGTGATTAGCTAGGCTTCACATTCATGCAAATCTGAGTCCTGATGAAAATTTTCATACCCTCTCATCTTCCAAATCTTTTATCTCTGCTATACTGAATGTGCCCGCTTGGAATCTCCATCTGGACTTTGTGCCTTATAGATACTTTCTAGTTCATTTAAGCACAATTTCATGTGTCTTATAAGTCATGAGGTGGACGAATGTCCTTGAGGTTCTCTAATGGCCTTGAGGTGTCCTGAAATCCTTACAGGCGCAAAACCATTGGGTGGCCTATAGGACTTGAGGACCAAACTGTGGTCCTAATGCCCAAATAGATGGATAGTTATTACTGCTATTATAGTAAACAATACCAACAATAGTGCCTCCCACAATGCTGCTATGTAACCCAAAAAAATGTCTCTACCTTGATTTGATCTCAAGAGTCTTGGATTTAATTGTCGAGTAATCAACAACATGGATGAGGCTATTGTGCTGTGAAAATTAGGTGAGGATTTAAATTTTTTCTGTGGATAAATGACTTTATACAGTATATTTGTTATAATTGGGTGGAAATAATTTCCCTTAAACATCTGTGAAATATTTACAAAAGAAATATTTTTTTCAAAATAATGCTCTAAATAAATATAATTTCAAAAAATATATATTTTTAAATGATGTGTTTCTTTATAAATTCTCACTAAAAGAATTTTTTTTATTTCTTAACACAAATGTGTTTTCATTTGGTATCATGATACATTAGAGAAAAAATAGTCTCTAAGAGACCCTTAATAGTATGATTCGACATTATTAAGTTTATAAATGTATTAAATTAATGATTCCTTTGGATTGTGAATGAATTTTTTGTGAATAATAACATTAAAACGCATCTTGGATTATATGGTTATTGGATTGAGTGTCCAGTCAAACAAAGTGCCTCCCTAAATATATTATAAAGTAATTATTTCTCATGAATAACTAGTTGGAAATATTCATGTAAGGGGGACTAAAATATAATTATTGGTTAGATATTCCATAGGTAAAACAAAAATTAATAAAGAATTATTCAATATAATATTACAAATAAAAGAACATAGAATGAGGAATCAATAAACAAACTTGTGTGTATAATGGACACATTTTATAAGATATTGTTAAAAGAGACAAAATATCCTCGAATTTGTCGATAAGAATGCTTGAAGTTGCAGAGAAACCATACTTTACTTATATATGATATGTTTTATAGAATATTGTTTTTAATATCTGTTGGATGATGGTTTTAGATGTCTTAAGTGAAGGATGAAATGAGAATGCAGTTAGAGCTGAGCTAATTTAATTATATTCATATAGAATAAAGAAAAAATGCTTATGTCCTGGAAAGCTCATTTGTTTGAGTTAGTACCTTATAATTTTGATATATTATACACATTTAAGGTTCGTAAAATCTTCACATAAGGTTGAAATATATTTCATAACTTTTGTATAATAAGAGGATAAATTTTTTACAAACACTGTATAGTTGTGAAAACTAGTTCCCATAAACTTTAGACATGTCTTTACAAAGTTTAGTATCTATTTATAAGGTCATGAAAACTATAAGGTATGGTTGATACATTTCCTTATAAGGTTTTCCCTGATGCCTCAAGGTAAATATAGGTGATTGTAATGTTATGATAGATCCCCATATGGTTCCTCAACTAATTTTTTTTAAAAAAGTTTCTAGAATTGAAATTCTTATGTGGAATTTTTTTTAATAAAATGATATGTTATTTAACTAAAATAAATATATTTATGTGGTTATACTTGAGAAAGTCCTAATTTAATTGAGTTGATTCTTGATAAACATGGTTATATTTATTATTTTGTCAAATTTAGAATATTTGGAAATGAATATTTTGTGGTCAAAATGGATGATAAAATAGATGACGCTATATATATTCCTCAAATTATAAAACATTATAAAATAATTATTATATAAGGTTAATAGGAGAGATAGAATTTGGTCATCACGAATGATTCAAATGGAATCGGGGCTAACTTATATGGAATGAAAAGAAATTATATAGCCTAAAACATTGAAATTATAGTTTTCATAAATATATAATTTAATGGGAAGACAGATCTATTATTATTAATTGATTGAAATGTCACAAACTCATTGTGATTATTGATAAAATAGAACATTATGTGATTTTTGACATTATAGCTATTAATTACCAGATCATTCATGAGGGTTAGACTCTTGAAAAAAATATTTGGTGTCATATAAACAAAATTGTTTTCAAATGAATAAAAAATGGAATAATGAATGGGAAGAATATCATATGAAAAATAAATTTATGTGGTTCTGGAAATTATTCATACATCCATAGAGTTTTAGAACACTTCATTAATTTTAAGAGTATAATTACATGGATATTTTTAGTGTTTCATAGACATTAAAACTCTATCTTGAACGATCTCAGAAATAAGATGATGAAATTGTTCCACCAATAATAATACAAGTTAACTATGCTAAAGTGGAAAGTGGATGGATGTCTGTGGAGCTATAGTACCTCTACCTCCATAGCATGAGATGTTATAGTAACCATGTCATTTTCAGCACTACTAAAGTGCCCGGTAATTGTCTCTTGGTTTTCTATAATAAAATCTAGTCATAGTTGTGATTTAGTGTGTATTTGCAAAAGCTATAATTTATCCCATCATCATTTAAAAATATTGGGCTACATCATCTTATCATATACTAGTTTTCAAGGAATCTCTCACGTCCTAAGATGAATGATCCATGCTACAAGTGCTAGAATTGTATATTTTTTATAGATCTGAATAGTGATTCATTATGATCTAATATGGATGTATTTAATGAAGAATAGATACTCCAAAAAATATATTAAATTGATGAAGAAATATTCAACACAGATATAAATAAAATAATAGGTGATTTTTATAATTCTCATTGAGATATTCAATAAAAGAGAGAGCACATTTTAGATTTTGTGGTTGTGCAAGTGATTTTTTCTTGAATGTAATGTCTTAAATATTTCCATTTATGGAAATTTTAAAATTCAAAACAAATAAAAACTATTTCCCCTATATAGATGTTAGTTTTATGAAAATAAAAATATAATATAGACGATATAATTGTACAGTCTGTGCTAAAACTGAGGAATCAAGAAAAGGCCCTACATAGAAATAAGTACTGTGAAGGAAATAGTAGTTGTGAACATGAGGAAAACGATAAGGAGATAAATTAATACACTATAAATATAGACCATTTATGTATCAAACATGTGGGAATAATGAATTAGAAAATGTTGGTTTACAAAAAAACCAATACTGCACTATATGTTACTAATATTTAAATAAGAAGTAAAAGTAGTAGACCTCTGGGATAATTCTTGTATTGAAAATGAAAACGGACCTAGTTTTTGTTTATTAATCACAAGTAATGATTCTAGAGTAGTTTTATTCATTGTATATATCACTGACCATTTTATATGAGCTTTAATACTTAAAGAATATAATGTAACACCAATTGTATAAGTTTATATATAATATTTTTTGGACTCTAAAACATTTGAGCTTGAAATGAGTTTCTTGTACACGGTTTCGAGAAAAAAAATAATACTATATAGAAAAAGAAAATATCAATTTTTGTTTTATGTTATGGAATATTAAATTCATTAAAATACTCTAATTTTAGGAATAATATAATATATATTTTAATGGAATGAAATCCCTTGTAGAAATGTGATCTACTTCAATAAGGATGATTATGTAACAAAGAAAAAACCCTAGAAATTATAAAGAACATACTAAAAGAATATTACATTAATATGTGTTCTATTGTAAATAATCAGCCACATGAAATGTGAACCTAGTATCTAAATTATCCTTGTCATACTGACATTTACTTTATTGTAAAAATATTTTAGAAAAATCCATGATTTGGTGAATCTCAATCACAACAAATAGTAGGTGTCCCACATTGATTCCAAACCACATAAACACACATCTCTTATACTTCACTAATAACATAGATATTAGTTATTATATACTTGGATAATCAAGAATTACTGATAGATTATATGTGATTTAATGACATGTGATGTTTTCATCTATCAAGTATGTTAATACATGGAGAATAGAGACTCTATGAGTGACTATATATGATTGAAATACTTTATGTCACATGGTTACATAATGTCTATGGAAATGGGAACATATGAATATTTAATCATGTATAATTGTTTCCAATCAAACATCAAACTATTTTTTCCGTATCATAATAATGATATAATCAATCATGTCAGATCCTTTGGTGTATTTCTCATTTTTTGGAATAAATTATATTTGTTCATCTTTAAAATAATGGGGGATATTTTCCACCAAGATAAATTGAATTTAATTATAAATTGTTAATAGTAAAATAATTTTATATGGATTGGGGAGATGTTAATATTGTGAATTTAAGGCTTATGATATCCATATGTTTTAAAATATATATTTTTAAAAATAACATCTATAACACAAGATGATATAAATAAAAATACAGAAGTATAAAATTTTATCCAAGCCCGAACAAGGGTATTGAATATATTTTATTACAATTTATAAAAAGTTTACAAATTATTGAACATTACATTGGTGGCTCTAATAATCTAATGAATCTGTGTAAATAAATATGTCACTAGACCATCATATATATTTTATGTTGCACAATGTTATTAATTTTATTCAAAAAAAGTTTAATGATCTGAATCGCATTTTATCCTTTCCTTTATAACTCATCAAATTGGTTAGTTTACTAAGACATTAAAATGTTGAATATGTTTGTCTATGTTTATTTTCATTATAAAATAATAAAATGGGATAATATAAAATTTTTTGTGCACTAAAATTAACGCAATCATACAAAAAATAATTTAACAAAAAATTAAATGAGATTTTAACCTAGTTGATGAAAGGGTTACACGTAGATATAAAACTAATTCAAGAACAAATAAATTAAACAATAGAAAAATTATTGAAATTTTATTTAATAAAGAAACAATCATTAATATACAAACAATATTATAATGATTATGAATCTAAAATAAATAAAGTTAAATAAAAGGTTGTAAAACAACAGTAGAGGACATACATATCTAGATAAAACTATAGAATGAAATATCCTACCAAACCTTAAAGAAGGTGTGGTATTTTTTATATATCATCTTATATTTTTGAATCTACATCTTTTTGGAAAGGTTTAATGGACATGTATTTATTTCCAATTTGGTGGGCTTTCTTTCCCCTACCTCTATAGTCCATGTTAACATGCCAATATCAAATTTATGATTGTTTTATATTAGAGAAATATATTTTTATAAATTTTATAGTTAAATTTATAAAGATGAACATTTAAATTTGTTTTCCATTGGAATTTATTATTCAATTGTCTAGTTATTATGGTTGTTTTTGTAAGTTAGGTTCTATTATTCTTTATTGTTATGAATTTCATCAAGTATTATTTATGAACACATATATGGCTATGAAAATTTCCAAAAATCTTCTATACATAGTTCAATGTTACCTTCCTCATATTTTTTTATTTCATTATAAAAAATATGACCAATATTTATATTTTATATTTTGAGGTATATAAAATAGAGTTAACTATACTAAAAATAAATATAGAATTATGGTTCTTCATTTCTTGTATTAAAAATGTTTTTAGTTGAATTTTCCCATTAAAGTTTTATACAAGTACAAGTGTATTATTATTGAATACCAACTAAAGTTCTTTTTTATTTTTACTTCTTTATTACTCCCAAAAATGAAAACATCATATGTTTTCTTTCAATTTTCTTTATCTGTCTAGTGGTCCATATTATATGAATCAAATCGACAATAAAATTGAAAAATTATCCAAGTATCTCGTTAAAAAAATTAAAAAACATATTAGTCAAGATTCTTATAAAATAAGAATCATTTAATTTTAATTAGTACAATTAATGTTATAATAAAAAATAGATAAATTCCTCATAAATAGTTCAATCTTAACAATTATATATATATATATTACGGTCAACAAATGAACACTGATTGAAAATAATTGGTTTAGTTAAAATTAATAAATAGTACTATTTTGAAACCCATTATTAAATACAAAACAACAATTTTGAATGGATTTATATGATGTAGTTGGTGGATACTTATATCAAGATACTTTTATTTGATGTATATTTGGCATGAACCTTTTGTATCATGACTACTCTTTACTTACATTTATGAATTAATGAATTTATATTTTATTTTAATGAATTAATGGTTTTTTTCACACTCTATTAAACGACACCAGGTTTTGATCTCTCGATTTTTATTTTATTTTCAAATTTTTAAGTCACATATAATTGAGAGTGGGGTGTTTGGATTATTGGTGCTAGAAGGAGGCCACTAACTAACTGATGGTGGTGTGTAAAACCTATGCAGGTCTATAAGATCCATCGTCCCTCTATTGGGAATCCACTAGCCCATGGGTGGAGAACCTAGAGCTAAATGTATTCATCATGTTCCCAACATCCATCCAGTGGGCTGTCACTAACTGACTAGATTACCATGAGCCCACCGATGAGGCCCAGTGGCTAGTTGGAGAAGTTGTTGGGTGTGCAGTATAGAATTGGTGAAATTATAATTTTAACTGAAAATGATTTCATACCCTCTATAGATCTTCCCTATCAACCAAATATTTTTATCTTTGTTTAGAGGATTCACGGTGACACTTTTTTCTTCTGTCCACATCTATTTTTTAGATCACTATTTATGATGAGTTATTGTACCTCCATTGGTTGTAATCTATTATGTAGATCCTTTCTAATCCATTTTCATCTTTTCTTCACTCTGATTTTGATGTATTTTTTGACGAGGCATTTTGATATATAATTAACATGGATATGTAATATGGGTTTTTATCTAGGTTCATGATAATATAATAAATTCTTATCTAATGTTTTTTATAAAAGAAATTTTTTCATCTATCATAAGATAAGTGCCTCAACCATATGGTATAACCCTTGAAATAAATTATGTTCTTATGATTATTTTCTTTGGTTTTGAATATTGAATTTTTTTTGTAATTTTTATTGAAAATTCTTATTTTAAAAAATGGGGTTATGTAAGAAATCCATTTGAAACATGTGATCAGTTTGTTAAATATTCTATAAGTTTATCTTGAGAAGGAAATAGAGGTTTTATAATGGAACTGGGATGATATTACTCTATTAATGTTTTTATCAAAATTTGTTCATTCATTTGAAATGTATTTTGAATGGAAAATGATTTTTGAAACATGTTTTGATTTCATTAAATATAATGATAATGTAATACCACATTTGAATATCTTGGAATATAGTGTAAAACAAAACATTGAGTAACCCAATTAGGGTAAGTTATTCCTAATAGTGTTACCTTTAATTTAATGGATTCTAGAGTAGTATTTGTGAGGAATTGGCATTCGTAATCATTAAGAGTCATATAAGCCGACTAGAATTACATTTCATGTAATAGTGGTTTAGTTTATTCCATCATTTTGCCATTGATTTCCCTCTTTGGATAATTGGATATGAAATTAGTATCATGATCTTTTGATATACTTATTAGTTCACATGATATTGATATTGTTCTTGATTCATTAAAATTATTTAATATTATATTCACATGCCATTAGATATCTGATATGTAATATTGCATTATTTATCTTAATATGGGTGGATTTTGAATGTAATTTCATGTTTTTTGGAAGGAAAACCAAACCAAATGATGAAATAAAAATTGAATATGATTTAATTTTTAAAAAATTAATAATATTTTTTATTTATTAAATAATGGATTCATGTTTATAGAAATTTCATACATTATTCATGGTATCCTACTAATATTTAATGATCACACCCTACATTTTCGTTCAAGAGTTTTTCACCAAGGTTTTTTGGGATATAAGAAATGTTATTAGAATCCTATAGAAGATAACATTACTAGCCTTTATTGCCTATCTTATGAGTTGGGGTGGGGTGACTTATGGTCATGATGAGATAAAATCATGGGTTGCTTCAGGTTCCATGTTTATGGTCTTCTATTTATTATTTTCAATATTTGGTGTCCATATATGTTATGTGATATTTTTTGTTTGTTTGTTTGAAATATGAGAAATATTTTAGTTATCTTTTATGACACTCTGATTATTTTATCTTAAAATATGTATGTTGAAGAGTGAAATTCTTCCCACATTTTTTCTTTGATACACTAGTGCTTATTACCAAACTATTACAATTGGTGATGCTAATTGGTCATTATACTGGGATACAATGGCTGACATTATTGGTTGATCATGGTTGAAACGACATTTTAATTCATTAGATGAATCCCAAAGTTCTAGTTGATATTAAGAATTACCTTATGCTCAACTCCCCATATGCAGGATGTTGTTAAATTATAATGATGGTGAAAGTGTCATAAGATGATATACTATGTCCCCAATGTCAATAATCAAATCTAAAAAATTATAGCTTGAAATAATTGTGTGTGCTATATAATCATTGATTTAATAAAAGGCATCATATGTGGCACACAAGAAAATAAACAATGGACTCCCAAATGTGAAAACTCCTTCCATTTAATCAATAAAAAGGTAAATAAATTTTGTATAAATAATATAGAGTATTCCATGACATCACCTATGACTCCAATCCTCTACCACTCTACCTCGCTTTCATATCGTCTTTTCCATTTTCTAGATCCATGGTTATAAAATATGTATATACATCAAGCTTCCCATATAGATTTAGAGTAATATACTTAGTGGGACCCCACCAATGCCTCATTAGAATAATTGAAAATAATACATAATATTGAATGTAATGGCATATACTAAATTTTATAATAAACAGACCATGTGATAAGTCATTGTGCACTAAATAAGATTCGGGAAACCTCATCCCCACCTGCTTCAGCATGATTTTGGAATTGATTCTAATGTATATAACAATATATCATAAGACATGCCTCACATCGCAACATCATTTTTCACCCTATTCCTATCATTCATGTCCACAATACCAACCATAATTAAATTTCCACACACCCACCCTAATGGAGGTCATTAATAGGAACACATTATGCCCCACCATAATGGTGGTCATTAGACTTTGCTAATAGAAAGTCCTGCCTAAAATGTATGAAGAAATTGGGTAATCACATCAACCAAAAATGGAATTATCCCATTTTAGTTTGTGATTTATTGATTCTCAATTCTGATGCATTTTTTACTCTTTCTCTAGTATACATTTATTTGATCTTACATATACCATCACACAATCTATATTTTTAGCAGTCATCATGCTTCCCCTACATGGGGTCTTTTAACCAAAACTCCACAAACTAATCATACTGATATGTCAAGAAATGTTCCTTGGGGTATTAAATATTATATAAAATATGTATCATAAAATAAAACAATAAGGAATAACTATAAAAGTTATCAATGGGTTACACACAAATCATATTATCACATATCATTCATGGTCTCATCGGTCACTCACTCACCCACAAGTAAACCCATATCAATCATTGGTTATGAAGAATAAAAAATTATAGCCTGAAAATTCCATATCAAAGGCCCTTTATAGTAAGGAACATCAAAACACAATATCAGTGATGAAGAACTCTAATATTAATCAAAGGATTAAAGAGGGAACCATGATGGGAACCCATAAAAACCTATTTTTTACATTAAAGATGCATATTTTGGATTCCAAAAATGAAAAAAAAATAGAATAGAAACCTAAAGAGATTACTTTTCAATAAGGATGGTTCAAGAATCACATATCCCATAGATTCTATCAATGGAACTACTGAGAATATATATCGAATAAGAACAAACCAATTCTCTATATTTGTTTTATATTAAAGAATATATTGTGAATTCATTGTAAAATCTAAAATACAACATTAGTTCTAGCCAACAAACATCGATCACCATCAATCTATTATTACAAAATAGACTCAAGATGATTTTCAAGAAGAATAATGTCACAAGATGATTGATCAATGATAAATCAAATTGAAATGTCCACTATTCATGGGTGATCTAACTATAATAAAATGAATGTCATTGTCATATCAATTCCACCATCCATCTACCAAGGGATCATCAACCTCATATTAGATCATTATAATGGATTATTCTTCTATAAAGAATATTAAATCATGAAGATGTCTATGATGGTGACATTTAGTCACACTCCCATAAGATACCCATAGAATATGTTCTATCTATATTTTATCAAGATTAATCATCTAAAATAAAGATCCATCACTGATTTATATATGGTGGTAGAAATAAACATCAAATTCACATATAATCCTTAGATTCATTATAAATTAATGCACATATCTTAACGAATAAGTGTAAATTGATGTAGATCTAGAGATAACTTACCTTTCTAGTTTCACCAAAATGATCCAACATTGAAAATGAAAGGGGTTAATGAAAAATCTCAAGAGTCGATCGAGGTGGTATCAAATTATAAATAGGATAAAACCTTTGGATTTTATAATTAGAAGTGGTAAAAAAATTGGAGGAATTAAAAAATCAGGGGGTTAATTTATTACACACATAGGAATCCTTCACCATTCAGCTAGTGACACCATGTGCTAACTGGTGGGGTCTGTAGAAAACTATAGACATACCATAACTCCAGTATCTAGCTAGTGGTAGTGATATATCCATGACATGGATAGGCCTCTACACATCTCTTAAATCATCAATTCTTGTATCCTTTTTACTTAAAACTATCCTCATATTCACCAATAAAAAATATGAATCAAATAAATTAATATAGAATTTAATAAAAAAAATTATTTTACCAAGAATTATGGGATGGAATTAAAATTTTTCCACTCCTATAAATTATTTTATACCTTGTAATGTGTCGTAAATAGTTCTGCTAAAATAAATTAGACCATTAATTTGAAATATTTCTCCCCCAAAACCTATGTCACTAACCAGATATGTATATGGTGTTATAGAATATAGACAAGTAGAACATTCTCCCCTCGTATTACTTTCTCACTCCAATATATAAACCCAACTAGGTGTTGCACGTATAATTCACTAGGATCTAGGTATTCATTATCACAGTAAATAATATATTTTTGGTCAATCATGGATGTATAGTGGACGATAATTCTAATATAACATTCCTCTATCAGACTGATTCCCTTCTATGAACACTTATAAGAATCACTCTATGAACTGCAAGTTATGTGCCTTTGGATTAAAATTTTTTAGATCTATAGCATGTTGGAAATATTTTTTTATCCTTCTACCACTCCTTGCCTCATTTTCATTTTATTTGGGAACCATGGTATGAAATATTTTACCAAAATATTATTGATATTTTGTTGTTGAATATGTATCTTGGTTTTATTAAGGGGAAGGATTGAAGAATTTGATTATTTATTCATAAAATGATGGCTTTTACACTTCATAATTTCTTTTGATGTGTGTGGTATAAAACTACACATTAATGGATATTTTGAGTTATAAAGAACGTGAAATAAGTGTGATATCCCTGGAACTCCATTTTCAAGATCAAGAATTTTTTAATAAATCATTTTAATCGAATTTTACAAAATTAGGCTCCCTCATGGATCTTGTTGGGTCCATTACTATTGAGATTGGACATGTAGACACCAAATATGTGATCCTACCATAGAATTTATGATGAGTAAGAAGCCTTGATTACTGTGAATTTGGTATAACTTGGGAGATGTGATAATTTTGGAAATGACATGATATGATATCATTGAATGATATTAATGTATGAGAATTCAACAATTGAGAAAAAGTGGATGAAAATTTGTTAATTGAAAGAATTTACCAATTAAGATTATGATAACATAAAATAATGTTTATGTTTTGTTCCTTGATTTCGATCAATGGTGATCCATACTAATAATTAAGACTCCACCATATTACTAGATATAGTTTTGGCATTTTAGTAATTTGAAAATATTACTTGATACATGTTTTTTCCTTGGTTTGAAAGTTCTCCACGAGAAAATGTAAGCGGCTCTGGCATTATATAATAGTCCAATATGATATGTTGTGACATTTAAAATTTTCATTGGTTTAGAAGTGTGATAAGGGAACATATCGGTGGATCTATCATAGTCTAAGTTTCCAGAATGATATGGTTACTTTCCCCATGGTTGCATTCACTATGAGAAGACATAAGTGGCTCTATCAAGGTCTAAGGGTCTAGTTTGAAATGGTTACTTGATATATGACTCTATAAATTCATCCGGGCAAAGGATAATCAACTAAACGTTTGAGTAATCATTCTTGATGTAGGTTAATCCACTACATGACAGAGATATCCATCATTATGTTGAGATAGGTTTGCCTGACCCGGGTGTCAACCTATACCCCAAGGGTGAGAAGATTTATTAGATGATTATTATTAATTTTTTAATTAATAACCTTGTTTATCAAATTATTTGATTCACTATATATTTATACTATATTTTATATATACCATCTGTGTCAGCCTTATGAGTTGTTCTCACACATTATTTGTCCCACCATTTGATACCAAGATAGATTTCATG
This sequence comes from Viscum album, assembly GCA_963277665.1. Lineage (NCBI taxonomy): Eukaryota > Viridiplantae > Streptophyta > Magnoliopsida > Santalales > Viscaceae > Viscum > Viscum album. The sequence continues at coordinate 1,634,851,163 of OY728133.1, read as the reverse complement.
GTTGTAGGTATGGACATGGGTAAAGGGCCATGTGTCAATTAACTGCGCCCCAGATGGGTTGGAGCATAGAAATAGAATTGGCATGGGGTTCTAGGTCACTATATTTTGTGTATTTTAATGATTTTGTTTATTCAATTATTGTATAACTATCAAAACTTCGTTTATTTAAATTATACAAGACATTACATGGTATTAATTATTTTTGGATTTTTTTGTTTTTTTAAATTTTGTTGTGGTGCATGCTTGATTGTTTATATTATTCTGTTGTGTTTTATACTTTGTACAAGTGGGTATAGTCTCCCCACTATGTTACTTACACCCTCACCATTATCTAGTATACTCTATCACTTGGGAAAAAATGCATGAGACTTGTGGCTAGTATAGACGAGACTATTGAGGGACTATTGAGTCACGGGATTATTCAAAGTGGTATAATATGTTGTTGAATTCTATTTATATACTATTTATGAAACGTAGTTATGATCCTATGATTTTTTGGGCTTGAAAATAATCTCGTTCAAGGAAGTAGTTGACCCATGATTGGTTGAAAAATGAGTTCTCAAATATGGGTTGGATGTTTATGATGTTCTATTGCAATAGTCTTGATGTTATTTCACCCAGAGGTGATCCGCTTATTGTGTGATGTTACAATTTATTGAGATGTTTCTCACGGGATAATATGACATAAGATGAGTATACATGCATCATGGATGTAATGTATGGATTTATGTTAACATTCTTTGTTCATGTTAGCGAAACAATTATTTCATGCGACACATCTTCATATATAAACTATGAAATTTTATCCATTTATTTTCTTAATGAAAATGAATGAAATATTTAGGGACTAGTGGGTAATGTATGAATGCATGAGGACATCTAGATAGTATAGTTGAGACTATTGAGGGACTATGGTGTCACAAGATTATTCAAAGTGGTATAATAGGTTGTTGTCTTCTATTTATTTACTATTTATGAAACGTAGATATCATCCTCTGATTTTATGGGCCTACAAATGATATCATTCAAGGAAGTAGCTGAACAATGTATGGGAGGAAAATTAGGTTCACAAATATGGGTTTTATGTTCATGATGTTCTATTTCTACAGTTTTGATGTTATTTCACCCAGAGGTTATTCACTTATTGTGCGATGTTACTATTTAATGAGATTTTTCTCGTGGGATAAAATGACATTAGATGAGTATACATGCATCATTGTAGTAATGTATGAATTTATGTTCACGTTAATTGTTCATGTTAGGGATGAAATTATTGCATGTGACATATCTTCATATATAAACTATGAAATTTTATCCCATAATATTATTGATAAAAATAAATGAAAAACTGACGGAATAGTGGGTAATGAATGAATGCATGAGGACATGTGGCTTGTATAGATGAGACTGTTGAGGGACTACTCTGTCACAGGATTATTCAAAGTGGTATAATAGGTTGGTTTCTTCTATTTATTTACTATTTATGAAATGTAGATATGATCCAATGATTTTTTGTGCTTACAAATTATCCCATTCATGGAATTAGTTGACCCATGTATGGGGTAAAATTGAGTTCTCAAATATGGGTTTGGTGTTCATTATGTTCTATTGCTACAGTTTTGATGTTATTTCACCCATAGGTGATTCACGTATTATGTGATCTTACTATTTATTGAGATGTTTCTCATGGGATAATATGACATAATATAGGTATTCATGCATCATGGTAGTATGGTATGTATTTATGTTCACATTAATTGTACATATTAGGGAAAAAAATAGTGCATGTGACATGTCTTCCTATATAAACTATGAAATGTACTCACTTTATATTCATTATAAAAATAAATAAAATAAATTTTTATATTAATCCAATTTTCTTGTCAATATTTTTAATGAGTGAGTGGTTATCTATTGTTCATGCATTGTGTGGTTGATCTTGATGAGAAACACATGTCTCTGGTAATGTGTTGAATTTTGTAGAGAAAATTCATTTGTGTTATCATTTAGTTAAGCATCAAGAAAGGAGAAATCATCATACTCTTGTAGCAGTTGACCCCTAACATCCTATAGCTCTAAAGAACTATATAGATTATCAAATCCTTGAAAAGTTCCTAAGTTTAATGAAAACCAAGAAAATAGATATTATCGTCACAATCCCTTCATTTTCTGGTCTGACCAGATGGTTCTAGTTGTAATACACACTATCATTCAATAGGGAGAATCCCTCTGGTAGCTATGTTCTAGATCAATTTAGTCAAGATGATATCTAATCATTTTGATACAACCACTGATAGGAGGTTGAGGAATGATTCTTATATGTTACGATGACTAACCAAGATATTTTAGGAAATTTTGAGGCAAGATGATCAAAATTTGGATCTAATATAGAATGAATTTGATTAAATGATCATTAACCACCTCTATTCAGATACATTTTAGGATTAAAGGGGTCAATATTTCATGAATCTGACACAAGAGGGTGGGTAAGTTATTGTCTATGTAGTATTTTTCACCAACCTACGATGATCTTCTCATTCCTTAATTGCTAATGAGGTAGCTGGGGAGAAATATTTCTAGAATTGGATTGTTTTTGAGATAAGGGTATAAGTGAATATATTTATATTGAAAAGAATCATAGACATGATTAATGATGCATTCATAATAGAATATAATCTACGAGTGGCCTTATAAAATGACCAAGAAATTTTACCATGGTTATCTGAGGGTACTACATTTTGTTGCATGAATCAATACTATGATGGTTAAAGATGAGTTAGTAGTGAGAAATGTATGCAAGGTATTGGGAATCCATCTCTGAACCCCCATCGTGTAGTATTGCTATCAGTATAGAGGGTTTGGACACATGGACTCCTAGTTTCATTCCCCTACTATGGATTGTAATTATTTTGGGGAGATAAGCTATCATTATAGGTTCTTCTGGAGCCCAAAATACATGAAAATGGATGGGGATATAGAAAAGCACTAGATGTTGGAGAAGAATTATAAACCGAGGTGTAGGTAGGTTGCTATAGTTCCCCTGGATACTCAGGCTGAGGTAGGGGAAATTTTGTCCTATAATAGGAGTGGTATTTCCATATAGATAGAACAACATAAGGGACCTAGACTGGATCCAATATTATATAATAATGTAATATATCTTTTATACATTAAATTATGAATAGTTTATAAGTTTTCACATCAACCATAAAAGATAGAATTATTAAATAATAAACCATTTATTATGTATTATTTCATATAGTATCAACATATTACATTTTATGTACTCAATTAAAAAATATTTTGACCATGGATGTGGACAGAATAGATGGAGTTATGACTATTGAAACATTTTTGGGAGTGAAGTCAGATAATATCATATACAAAAAGGATGTTCTCCTAAAATAAGTGGCTATAGTTTCGTTAGAGAGTTATTTATTAGGGAAATGAAATAGTTAGATTTTATACTTGTTATGGATTTTTTGGTTCAATACAAGGCTCATATCAATTGTTATCAGATGAGTGTATTCCTATCTTTAAAAGGGGAAGCTATATTCACCAAGGTGAATGAAATATATCGGCAGCTCATATATGACAGATTTGGTGTAAGTTGGATTGTCTCACATATATGATAGAACACATTATTTTTTATAGTGTTGATAAGAAAAATTATTCTTTTTTCCAATTGTAGACCATTTTCATGAAATATTTCCTAAATTATTCTCTAGTTTAGAACACACATGGGAGATGGAGTTCACGGTGGAGTTGGTTTCAGGAGCTAAGATAGTTTCTATCCTACTTGACAAGATTTCACTAGTGGATATTCTTGATTTGAATTATCAATTAGAATATATAGAAGTTATATGATTCATATGATCTAGTATATCACCATGGGGGTGTTCTTTAGTTTTCAAAAAGAATACTATTATTACTATGCCCTTATGTGTAGATTATCATAGACTAAATCTGATGATGATCAAGAATTGGTATCCTCTTCATTGAATATATAGTTTATTAAATCAGGTGAGAATATAAAGGATATTATGCAATATTGTCGTGTGGTCAGGGTACAATCATTTAAGGGTGATACCATTAGACATTCCCAAATTTTCTTGTTTGAACATTTATAGATTTTATGAGTTCATGGAGATGTCGTTCATCCTAATGATAACACTTGTCGTATTCAGAGAAGTTTTGAGTTAGTTATTGAAACCATTAATGAATCAGTTTGTAGTAATTTACTTCGATGGAATCTTAGTGTACCCTAAATTTATAAATGGTCATGCTCAACCACTTGAAATCATCTTTAGTACACTAATTGGTCATCATTTTTTGTTTAACCTATCCAAATGTAACTTCTAGATTGATACAGTTAATTACACGAGTCATATTATTATAGTGTTTGGTGTTTTAGTAGACCCATAAAATGTTGTTGTCATGGTATATTAGGATAATCCCATGTATGTCTCTTAAATATAGATATTTCTAGTTCTAGCATTCTATTACCGACATATTATATATGAATCCTCCCATTTGGGAATGTATAACTCTATGACAACTATTAATGGGGTATTTTTTTAGTAAGATGCTCTTAATAGAGTTTTCCAAGAGCTAAATAATATAATAAACTCAGTATCTATCCTCACCTTACTTGTGTGGTGTGTGTAATGTACAATGTACTACAATTCTTTTGATTATAGGCACACAGTAGCTCTGATGTGGTATTTCTGAGTGATTGCTTATGGCTCTAAGTAGTTGATACCTTATGATAAGAATTAGTCTTCTCATGATCTGGATATATATGAATTGGTACATTCCCAAGTTATTAGAGACATCATTTGTTGGGTGATGGGGTTTTTGTGTACACAAACCATAAAATCCTCAAATATATATTTTCATAGAAGGCCTAAACAATTCACAGAATGAGGTGGATCAAGTATCTATAGTCATTCAACATTGTGTTTTCTTACACACTAGAAAGGGGGAAATTTTTGATTATTTTATATAGAAGACATAGACATAGGTAGTATTGGATTCATGTGATTATTGTGAATTTATGGAAGTCTTTGAGAATATGAATATAATTGTTCCGGAGTCCCATGGATGAGTAACTCCGTCCTCGAAATCTGTTATACTCTTACCCAAAAAGTGTGTGATTCAAAATTATTTATCTTTTTTGTAGGGATTATATATAATGGATAGGTTATATAGTTAGAATCCACCGTCTAGATTGACTCTTTGTATTTATGATGTTGTTCTTATACATTTTCATTTATGGGTTCCTACTAACATATGAGAGTAGCTGATGATGGAGACTCATGATTCTAAATCAGTGGTACATTATTGTTTAACTAATATATAAAATGATATTTGTGCATAGTACTTGTTTTTATGAATGAATAAAGATTTTGTAAGATTTTTGTCATGGTGATTCACTAATCAAAAGGTGGATGTCAAACATCATGAAACTGTTGGGTTGTTGCGGCCACTACCCATTCTAGAATTGAAGTGAGATGGTTTCAAATATTAATTTAGTATAATATTACCCAAATAAACTCAAAATGATTTTTTATTGGTGATATTAGATCGAATTAATAAGTTATCCAACTTCTTCTGAATCAGGGATACCTTTAACTTCATAGATCTGGGTAGTCTCTACATGTGAGTGAACGTTTTACTTTATGATGTTTTAAGGAATGTCATTTCTAATTAAGATCCTAGATTTACATAACAGTTTTATAAAGGAATTTATATGTATTTGGGATCATATATTCTTCTTAGTATAACCTATCTTCCCCCACAAATATAGCCAATATGAGAAGATCATTCATATTCTAAAGGACAAGTTGCTAGAATGTGTTCTGGATTTCATTGGTTCATAGGATAATCATTTGGAACATTTGAATTTTTCTTATTAAAATATCTTATAAAAAATGGTTCCATTCAATAATTCAAATGTATTCTCATTTTGTTCTCATCATTAGTGGTTAGAGGAAAGTTCGTCTTCACTCATTATAACATGTCACATTTTGTAAACTTCGGAGCAGATTTTGTTAATAAAAAATTTGTAGGTAACCATGAAGATTTTATAGAAATAATATTCAAAACATTTAGTATTATCTATATAGTTTTAGTTTATTCATTTCATTTTCCATTTGGTGTCACCTAGTCTTTTCCAACACCATAACAGATAAAAATGGAAACTAACACCCAGATTTTTTAGGCAGTTTGTAAGAGTGGAAAGGGTCGGTCCAATAGCCTACCATTTGGAATATCCATTGTACTAAATTTCCATGCATAATTTTATTTACATTTCACATATTCATATAAATCATCCTTACCCTTGTCACATGGTAGGGATTAATGACATCGATCTGGATGCATATATTCTTTTAAAGGAGTATCTGATTTGGGTCTTGGACTGTAGTGAAAAGAATATTCATTGGACGATCATACCTCTAGTATGATTATGATGGACTCATGGTAATGTTCAATAGAATGCCCTAGAGATATAATATGATATTTTTACAAGGTGGCAAACATGTTTGTTGATACCCACATAGATTCTTTGGAGTAAATCTCGGTGATGAACTATAATGTGGTGGGAAGGACGTAAGGAACCATCTCTCTCTGGTTTCAACCCTCCTTGATTTTAGAAAACCACTTTTACTTGTGTTTTCCTTTTTTTAATCATTGTTCGGTTATGGTTGGTTTGGTTTTCATATTTCTAGGAGGAATTTGGAGGGTGGAAGGAATTTCTAGTTGCAAAATAAATTAATGTTGTGGATTCCCAATTCATGACATGACTTGATTAGGATAACCCCTTTAAATATATTCAAGTCATTATTATTATGATTATGGGCCCATAAATCTCATTCATGTCCAAATGTTATATGAGAAGTTCATGAAATAATAACTCACATTGTGTAAGGTATTCATGATGTGAAATCAGATTATTGTTCTTTTTAATCCAATGTGACTACTTTTTGTGTAAATATATAGTGGTTCATTCTCAATGTAAATCCCCTATTCACATAATGATTATAAAATGGCCATCATAATTTTAAACCACCAGTGGCCAAGAAAACTAATATCATGTTTCCCCCTTCTAACTACATCCCTTCCATGGATTCTCTAATATGTCCTATATGAATCAGAATTTATGTTCAGTTGGATCATAACATTTTGAATTGACGGTTTGAAGGTATTCCTTATGACCATTAATCCCTTTATTGTTTCATTTTCTCATGAGGTAACCATGGTATGTGAATTATTTTCCTAGATATTAATAGAGCGCCCATTCTTACTAATTTTTATGGATTCATTATAGGGAAGGAATGAGGAATATAACCAATACATTGAACATTGAAGGATTTTCAATAGCTTCTTTGCTTATGAGGATATCGGTGTTGAAAAACTATTCAAGTTCTATTTTAATATATCTTGATTTTTGAGTATGTGGTATTACACCGGAACGGAATACTTGAGAACTAAATAAATCATATATTTTATTGTTTAATTAATTTCACATAATTAAACCACACCCCCATGGATCTTATCAGGTTCATTGGTTTTGAGACCACACTTCTGGACACCTGATAAGTGATCATATCCTAGAATCTATGATTAACTTGAATCCATGATTAATGTGAATTTGTCATAAGTTTTTTGATTTTATAATTGTGAACAGGGCATGACATAATATCAATTATTCATTATATTCTAACTCAATTCACCTTGGGAGAGTAAATGTCTTACAGATTGGTGATTTGAATAATTGACTATTATATATTTTAATAAATTCTTATGATTACTTCATAACATATGGATGTTTGGCTACATTATTATTACCATTTGTGATTCACCCAAACAAAATAAAATCCACCAAACATAATTTTATTATTTTATCTTGTGGAAACATAGTAATGATTACTTGATACTTTTTACCTTGGTTTGGAAGTGTTCCATAGGAACACATAATTGGCACTAGTGGAGTCTAAGATTCCATTGTGGTAATTTTTTAATTTTAAACTGACCTTTGTTAGAAAATGTTTCATGGGAGCACATAACAGGATATATAATATTAAAAGGTTCCATTATGAAACTGTTACTTTCCCTTGGCATTGAGAACATTGGTTAGAAGTAAGGTATTCTGGAATTATCTAAGTGTCCATTATGAAAATGCTACATGAGATATGATTCTGGAAATTATTCCAAAATATGTTGTATCAGCCAATGGTTTAGGTAAACAATTGTAATGCAAGAGGATCCACCACATAACAATGATATCAGGCATCATAGTAAAGATTGTTTGGATAATTTAGGTGTCAAACTAGATCCTTAGGTTCAACATGTTTATTTGATGCTTAGAATAAATTAATTAATTAATTTACTTTTTTGTTGGTTGGGACCTATATTGATTAATTGCTTAGTGGATGGATTGATGCTTGGATATGAGACTGAGATGTGTTTTGGAACTCATTATTTTGGTCACTTTTGTTTAGTTTTTTTAGTATTTTCTCATAATACTATCATCATTTAATTTATATAAATTTAGTTTAACATTATATGGTATTTATTATTATTTAAATATTTTGTTCTATCATTTATTCGTCTTATGGTTTATGCTTGATTTTTTATATTATATCTCCATTACTACCACTCTATACCATAGGATATATTATCCCCACTATATTCCTTACACCATCGATTCTATTTAGTATCATCTAAAAAATGGGGAGGATGCATAAGTTCATGTGTCCAATATTTCATGGTCATGTGTAGGAGTACCGGGTTGAGGGATATTATTTTAATCATCTCCCACCTATTATCTAAAAATATATCTTATTATAAATATTATTTGTAATTTTTTTCTTAAAATCCTTGGAAAACAAATTATAAAAAGGGTTTCACCAAACATATGGTAATGGAAAACAAATATTTGAGGTAATCATGTCATAAAAATGAAATATATATTATTGAAATTATAAGTAATCATCAATTTTTAATAATTAAATAAAATTAAGAGAATAATATATCTGTGTATCGAAATGAAAACAAATATACTACATAGATAATAATTACTAGTTCCTTGTTGTTGAAATGAACAATGTACGACATAAAATCCAATTCCATAAGTAAATACAACATGATCGTAAACATCAGGGTCTTACCATCAAGGTAATAAATGGTTTTGGGAAGTATTGCAGAGAAATACCCAAACATATTTGTCTCATGAGAACTACTAAATCATTGAGCCTATATATAATTTCATTACCCACCTACCACTTGTTTTTTCTAATTCATTCATCATATGAGATATTAAATAAAGAATATATAATAATATTTTCCAACAATAATATATATTGGAATAAAAATATATAGAATGTCAATAGTTTTTTAAATATTCATTAATGGGATAAAATTATAATAACTCATCTAGGGAAAGAATTTTGGTAGTCCAACAATACATAGTCAAAATTCCGACAAACATCTACGTTAGAATAACAACATATAGAATGCCAATACTCATTCCCTTGTCAACAAAATAGATAACAAGGGAATAACTCATTTAGAGAAAGATGGTGGATGGTCCACATATATAGAATGAACAAGCCAATAATCCTCCATGTTATAATAAGGACATAAATAACCTCAATACATTTCCCTATATCAATAAAATAATTAACATTTTTTTGGTAACATTTCAAGATATGAATCGAGAAAAATGTGATGCTGACTACGTATTGAAAAATGAGTTTATGACTATGTTAAAATTTAAAAATCAAGATAATAAGTTTTCTAGAGAATGAACGTTTATAGATTTAAAATATATAACCTCATTATAAAAAAGGAATCCTTGAAGGAAGTTTACAATGATGTGACAAATATTTGGAAAAGAATTCTTCACTCAGTATCATGTAAGAACAGATCAAGAACAAATTGTTTGATTCCATGAGTCCAAACACCTGAAATATAAAAAACACATTGAATAAATCCAAAAACATTTAACCCCATGAGAGTAAATTATTTTGAATTTGATAAGGAAAGTGAATGTTAAAACATAAAAAAATTTAGAAAACATTTTTATCATTAACATATAATAAGATGTTACAGGTCACCTCTAAAGACCTAGTTCAGAATATGATGTGTAAAATCATTGAAACCCATAAATTTTGAAAATATTCACAAATAATATGGCCTTGAGGTGCAAATTAGTTTTATCCTATTGAAATTTAGATATGAATAGATGACATATGAATGTGAAAGGAAAAACACATTTTACTATTTTTGAAAAATGTTTAGTAAATATCACATTTTAAAAAGAGTAAAAAACATTCATTTATAACATAATACTTTTTACAAATAGAGGAAGAAATAATTCTATATAATTTCCAAATAATTGAATAAATAAATTAATAATGAAATAGTAAAACTCAAGGAAATAACACTTTTGTTATGAATATCCCTTGTGGGAAACATACACCTTAATGTAAAAAAAGACATAAAAATGTTTCATAATGTAGAAATGTAAATAAATAAAATAACGCATAATATAATCAGTTGGTATAATGTACCAAACATTAATGTCCTATTGGATTATCATAACTCAATGAATGAAAAGTGAGTTTCCATAAATATTTACAGCTTGGATAACAATTGTGTAAAATACATTTAATAAAATGTAACTAATTTAACATAGTATTTTATATGGGTTTATAGGTATAACGGGTGGAGGAGTGTGATATAAATCTTTGGTTATTATCAAAAAGATCCATGATATCGCTTGGATATGTTTTTATTTAGAGTGACTTTTTGTTTTCTAATTGCTTAACAATCCACGTATTACTAGATGGATTCATATTAGTGATGGTAAATGGGGATTCCCATCTATAATGAAGTTTATTTGGAATCAATTTAACTATCAATTAAAAAAACACTTATTTTTCTTGGTAAACAATTTTATTGAATCTTCTTGTCATGTTCCTATCTAATTATTTCCTTTTAAATTTTATAATTTATAATGGAATCTTTCTTCATTCATTCTAATTATTGAATTTGAACTTTGATATTTTTTATGAGTTTTTCTAGATTAATATTTATTTTTATGTATACCTAGTAATACTTTTATTATCTCCCCATGGGTTGATGAAATATTTTTTCAGAGATCAACTGGTATGGTCTCATTATAATTATGGTTTTATAGTTACATTGGTTATCCCATATGGTGCCTTCTCTGGCTTTTCTCTAATATTTTATATTTTTATTTAAATTTTTTATTGGATTCCATTAACATCCCTAATAGATACATCATCATATCCATTTGTTTTAAATGGTAGTTTTTGATGTTTTTTGGGTGATTACATACTTTCTCATTATATAATTTTGTATAATAATGAAAAGGTGGGATCCTTAGTCACTAATGATTTCAATTGGGATTCAAACTCTATCAAAGTTATTACCCCTAAAAAAAATAGTTGAATAATTAGTTTTCTTTTCTTTAACATCCTCCCATTTCGAAAAAAAAATCTTCAGCTAAAAAGATGCATTAAAACCTAAATGACATGGGTTCCACTAAAATCTTTGACCATTACATGAAATATTTTATAAAAAAACATTAATCAATGGGGACTATCTTTTCAATTTAAAACATTTCTAGTAAAATTACACTACTCACCAAGGTTAAAAAAATTGTTGACCTTTAAATATTGTTATTTAGTAAATTCTTGATTCAATGTATTTCTTATCAATTTGTTGAGGTACAAAGTCCACTTACCATGCCAATTTATGTAAATAATCTGGTATAATTTATACTTTACTTTCAGGAATCTATATATTATTAATTTTATTGCTAAAAAATTTCCAAAGGAATTTTTTTTTAAAACATAAAAAATTATATATCATTGAGTTTAAAAACATTTTATATATTAAAATGTTATAGTGTTTGAGAATTTACTATAAGGTTTACCAATCCTATCCATGGTACCAAAAATTCAATAAAATTATGTTTTCACTTGGAATTAATTAATTAAATGGCACTATTTCTATAATTTCTACCTCACCTACATGGGGTTCCCTACTCAAGTGATCACAATTATGATATTTAGCACAAAAGTAGTCCTCTGTCTCCAAATTAAAATACTATAGTACATGTATCTATATTACCAGTATTGGATTTTCAACTATTTTCATCCTAATATATATAAGGTCTATATAGTAAGATTAAAAAAAACCATAATACAATGCAGATATGATATAAATTTATCTAAAGTAAAAATAACTATTGAAAAAAATATAATAGTGGTTTTAAATTTTTTTTTGAGGTGTATCCATTATTACGAAAGAATATACAATAAAATATTTTTAGCCATCAAATTTTAGAGAGAAAATTACTTGAATTTTATTGTTTAAACCCTATAAATTATCTCAAATGGATGTTAAATGTTATGTAGTTGTATAACTAATAGTGTAGTTAGTTTACTCATACGCTCATCGAAATCTTATCTATAATGATCATAAAAAATAAGATATGGATATTTTGATTGAAGTTTGGATAGTGGAAAAATTTCATAAAAAATCCATGATGAATCATATGTAAATTAATTCATGTACAAAAATAGATCATCATTTTTTCAAAAATCTTGGGTAAGATAATGCAATTATAACTTCACTTTTATATTTATCAACCTCAATCCCACATTTTTAAATTATATATCTAGAATCAATTCCTCATTTAACAGTATAATGAAACCATAAAAATATTTAATAAAAAAAATTTCATGAAATTATCAAAAAAAATCAAATTTTGTTCAAGCTATTTTCCAATAATAATGAAATCATCAAGTAAAACTTTAGTTTAGTACTCAATAAAATCATAGAAAATTATTAAAATGTATCTTTGAAATATAATAGGTGTATTTTATAATCTAGATAGTTTTCTATTGTAAAATGAATTTACATAAGGGGAATTAAAGTAAGATTTTTCATAGTCCTTAGGTACATTGAGAACATGTCATTATATTTAAAATCCATTTAAAAAGAAATAATAGGTTTTTATGATATTCTGTCAAGTATTTATTCAAAAAAACATACAAGTAATCAATATTATATTTTTTCCTAATTTATTTTTATATAGATAATATATACTCTACAATTATTTTGGTCTCTCAATGGATTTAATTCATTTAATTCATTTTTCATAATGATAAGTCTATATTATTTTGGAACTAAATGAATTAGGTTTTCCCATTTTGAATAATAAATTAGGTAAATAATTCCTTTATTTAATAACATCTCAATTTATTAATTAATAAATTCCATAATAATTTTTTAACATTTCATATATATTTTCCTAATAGTTTCTTCATAATTTTCTTCAAGATATCATTGAATACATATTTTAGAATGAATTCTCGGAATGTATCCTAATTTTAACTCTAAATCTCTCAGAGATCTCAAATGATTTATCAGCTTTTTTAATTTCATCATTTGTTTATAGAAACAAATATTAAAACCTTCTTTCCCTCTATTAAAATTATATACTTCCAATTATATTGAAATGGTTTTAATTCCATATTAGGGGCTAGACTATATATGAGAGAATATTTTGTTTATAGACCCAAATACCCAGAACATCCAATATACGAGATACAATATCATATCCTTCTCAATTTAAAAAATTATAATATACATAAAATATACTAGTTGTTACCTTATATTCAAATTATTTAACAATATTTCTGGATTTCTCCAAAAATATTCTTATAGAATTTTTAAAAATTAATTGGTTAACCAATCACAAAATTTATAATAACAAACTATTTTTCTCACAAGTATTACATTCATAAATATCATATAATGTAAAAAATATTTTCTATTCTTATGGATATTTTATATAATAAAAAATACTAAAAATGTATAAAATTGTTACAAAGTTCCATTAATAGATTGACTTCATTGAAATTTAAGATTGTTTTTTCTATTTTTAGGAATGGTCATCTTTAAGGGATGGGTGACAACAAACCTATACCCTAGTGGTATAGGCTCTTTGTTGGAATCCAAATGAACCATGATCAAATCCGGGTAGGGGAGAATTTTCAGTACTGTAGCAATACTGTAGCAGGGCCTGTAGCAGTACTGTAGTAGCGGTGGAACTCTAGCAGCAATGACACTGTAGAAGGGGAGGGACTATAGCAAGTACTGTCGCGATGGCTGTACTGTTACTGGAACTGTAGCAGCATGGGTACTGTAGTAGTACTGTTCACCGTGGGGTCATTTGGACCATCGTATGGGATTTCAAGCATTGTATTCAGGCCACTTGGCCATGGGCCTTCGAGTTATGTAATGGGTCTCCCTCTACCTAGTCTAAATAAGACTTTTCTTTAAATAATAAATTTAGGCTTCAGCCTCATCCTTTAAAAAAATCCTTAAGGGAAGGGTGATTGAGAAGGAATCATTTATATTCTATGTTTAAAACATAGATGTAAACTATAAAGATCATATTATATTCTCTATCAAAAATATATTTTGGAACTCTTATTGGGAATGTAATGGATCAATTTAATAATATAGAAAAAAGTAATTTCTTTCAAATCTCACATATTTTAGTTACAAAATTTTTAACGTGGAAGTAAATTATTTGAATCCACTATATCAAAAAAAATTACTATTAAATATATAAATACAATTGTAGAAGGAATAAAAAATATGCTTATACCTTGATATTTGGTTTAATTTTGTGGTCTGATCAAGGATATGCATTCCTCCATAAGTTCATTCTCTCATATCATCAATGTATCCATTTTTTATTTAATGTTCATAAAGGGAATTTATATATTTGATAATATGTTTTAGGGTTACAAGAAGAGGTATGTATATTCCAACCACATTAATAGTTTTTATAATTTCTATTTGCATTTAATCCTTCTATGTCTTATTAGATTAGACCATTGTTGAGGGAAATGGTAGTGTATAGTTTTCTTTTACCTGAGAAATTTTTGTGTTGGTGTTTCTGATTTCCTCTTACTATTATCAAGATTTTCTTCTTCATAAAAAGTGTTCTCCATGAGAATTTCTAGATCATGATTTTGAATACAATGGTTCTCCTTTCTTACCCTAATTATAACTCATGTGCATTTCTTTTTAAATTATTAAAGGGTTTAGATAGAAGATTCCATGAGAGTTTTTTCAACTTTTCCATAAAAAATCAAATCTAGTACTTAAATTATTTAATGTTATTTTTTGTCTATTCAATCATAGGATCTAGTTGATTCTACACATGTTCATGAAAACTACTTTAGGCCTATTCAAAGTAATTCTTTTTATTATAAGGATTATGTTGGAAATCATATTGATTATAAATTTACATGTAGGTTTTCTATAATGCTATAGGTTGATTATATTATCGTTATACGGATAACACAGCCTCATTTTGATGGCATACAAATTCAAATTCTTCTATGAAAGTGTCTCTATATATTTCATTAATATGTAGAATTTTTCAACTATTTAATGGTATTCATTCAGTTTTTTTCATTTAATTGACAAAATTGTTTAATATAACGATTTTTAGAAAAATTAAAACCTCATACCTTTACTAGTGTGAGTTTACCAGATAATTTCATAAGATCCTTTCACTTATATAATGTGGTTATTTCCATAATTTTACACACTAGTAAATATGATTTACTAGAACTTACATCATTAACTACACTTGTACTACTTCCTCTTATACCAAACTAATATAAATTTTTTAGTAATATTATTAATCAATCCTTTGGTTTCAACAGGGACACATCAATCAAAACAACTTGTGATGTTAAATCTAGTATATTTATATAAATATCTAGAAATTAATTGTAGAAAAGAACTATGAAGTGATTTTCCTCTATTTATCAATTTGGAAAACAGTTACTTAACTTCTTAAATCTCTCACAGTACACATTGAGTGTTTCTTCTATGGATTTTAATTTAAAAAATATTCTTTTATAGCCATGATTCATTGATATGGAAATAATATCTAGAGAAAACTTCTATCATGGTCCCAAAATTATTTGACTACTATATGTTGTCATATATATATCAATTATTTGGTTTTACTTTATTATAATATATATTAGATCTCTATTTGTCTTGATTTGTAACCACACCTCTTTTCTTATGCGTAGAAATTTTATGGGGAATTCCTTGATGAAATTTTGAAAATCCTCCCATATTTTAATTAAAATTTTTAAAAAAGATTACTAGTGGTCAAATTAGACTATAGGTATGACCATTTAATTTATATGATTACTAAAATAGGGTTCATAAAGATCTATAATTTTTTGGATTAGATTTTTATTCATGGCCTTAGGTAAAAAGTGAACACTTAATATTCTATTGATGTATAAAACTACAAATTTTTCAAAATCATATAATATATTATGACATATATGTTTATTAAAGATGTTTCTCTCAATCTATAGACCATTATAGATATTATGGTCAGTCCTAGAATGAATCATGATAATTAAAACAATTATATTTTACACCTCCTCCCTAGTAATGATGTGATTTTGTGGAATAGTAATCACAAGGTGGTAAAAATATATATAAATTACCAAAGTTCAAACTATAGTATATTAGGGACTAAAGGTATTCTCCAATAAGGGGTGAAAATCATTTGATCAAAAATTGTATGAAAAAATGGAAGGTTTGATTTTATTTATAAAAACTAATAAATATATAAATGTAAATAATGGAAATTGATTCATGTATTAGAATAAGTGATTAGTTTTGGGTTTGGACTATGGATTTATGTACAATCTTAAACATAAATCTTTTAATAAATCATTTTAAATTTTACCATTGTGGGAATCTATATTTCCTACACTCTCATCAAAGGTTGGTATTTAGTGTGAATTCTAATGTAGTAGTGATCACTTCAAATAGATCATCCGTCCATTGATTATGGGAAGCTAACTGTGGGATCTCCCAAATCACTCAATAATCACTTAATCAGGAGAAGATATTAATGAAAAATATAGAATGTTAAAGTACATTACTACATCATATGCATAATTACTAAATTAATCCCCAAAAGAACTTACCCATTGTATCTGATATGGTGAGATAATATATAGGGATAAAGGAAGATAATGTTCCAATTAGGAGACAGTGGATTGAAATATTAATGAAATATAATTTTGTTCAATTAATATTTATATTAACAAAAACTAACATCATATACCTTCAAAATTATTTTTTTTAATATTTAGACACGTGTTGTATTAAAAATTTTACCTCCCATGAATCCTCATCAGTGAATATGATTTGACACTCCCTTTGTAGGTATATAATAATGGAGTAATAATGATATATGAAATATATGAAACGAAAATAGACTTTTACACTTTAACATCTCCGCCTTTTTTATTCACATCCACATCAACATCTTAAATAGGCTATCCATTTCTCCCTTGGATCCAACGATGACTTCATTGTAGAAAACATCATATGATATCCTATAGTTTTATTTTTAATTTTTTATCCAATATTATGTTCCAAAAAAATTTACACATTGAATGTTCTCTTCCCAAGGTCATATGAAAACTAAACTGTGATCCTAGTTCTCTATGGATTTCGGAAATTACTTCACATATGAAGTATTCTTATAGTTCTTAATGGATATGAAAAATATATGAATCATCAACATGATTACCAACAAAACATTTGTTCTGAAGTGTTTTTGAAAATATTAGAGCCACATGTAACAGACAATTCTTATAAAAACATTATTTTTAATAAATAAGACCTATATATAAGTGTTTTGAGAACTGAGATAAATAAATCGTACACATTATTCATAGCATATTTTATAAGACGTTGAGTTTCATTGAGTATAAAACCTTATGTAAGACCCAAAAAACATACATATCAACATTGAAACTCGAAAATGCAATATATATCATCAAATTTATTATGTTCTAAAAAAATAAATACGAATAATATCTTACACAATTCAAAAAAAGTCATACCTATACTATGGATAATTATCTCTAATTAATTAAAAAAGTAAAATTCATTATATATCACTTCATCAATATAGAGTTTCTTAAATATCAAAAATAGATTACAAATCTATTTTGTTGACCTAATAGAATGTCTTATATACAGCCCAGTGAAAAAATAATTTTCCATATATAATGGGAGAAAATATCTTATGTATATTTAAAATAATAAATATTAAAATAATTTAACATATTATTTAAAATTAATTATGAAATTAATACTCTTTCATCCAATTTCTCTAATAATCTTCTAAATTATTCTAGTTATTATTCGTAACATATCATGATCTTATTACTCAACAATCATTTGTAATTTTATTTGTATTTTATAATATATTTTTTTAACATCCTTTATTCGAAGGAAAAATCCACTCTTTAAATCAGTCCACCTAATATGAAATAAATATTTCATATATAATAAATATTTCATATATAAGAGATATGCCACTATTGAAATACTTAAATGATATTCTAGTCTATTCTAATTCCAAATCTATTCAGCTAACATAACATTGTTTTTTAAAAACAATATATTTAACATTTAAAAAAATAAACAGATTACTAATAACTCTCAATTAATTATATACCATAAAATAAAGTAAATCAATCAAATTCATAATTTTATCCATTTAAATAAATATTTAAAAATACAGTGAAATGATTCATTAAATCCAAATATATAAAATACATAATCAAATAATATATACTAGAGTTTAAAATAAATTATATGTCAATAAAATTTAATGAGTTTATTAACTTTTCAATCATACTTTCCACCATTTGAATACCTCAAACACATCACCATCAACCCAATTCCATTCCCTCCAAATCATTTCTATTTCAAAAATAATGAATAAAAATTAGACTTCTTTTTCAAAATATAAATTTTTCCATTTCATTTTATTCATAAATAAATATAGAATAATAAATTAATAAAACAATATAATATAATGTAATAGGTTTTCATACTTCATAATGTTTAATCTATAGCATTCATGGATTTGGTGTTCTTCCTCCCTTTATAAGGAAAACATTTTTCTACTTTATTTGTTTATAATCTTCACATAATATAATATAATATAGTTTTATATATTGTGGAAATAACTTCGTTATTAGAACCATAATTTCTTATTCACCTATATGAACCAATCTATTATGAAAGGTTTTGGAATTTTCCTCTTAATTTTATGTTGTCACAATTTCCATTGAATCATTTATCAAGTTAAATGTTGTGGCCATCACACCTTATAATCTAACCTTAAAATTATTTATGATATTTCATGATCCCCCACATTTATAACTGAATATCCATTATGATAAACTTATCCAATTGATATTAAATTTATTTTAATTATTGGAATATATCTAACATTATATAACACCATGGGACTATCAATACTAATCATCATTTTATTTTGATATATCTCGAAAGTAGTGTTCACTAATTAAATACTTTAATCATTTGTAATTATCTTATAACCCATTTTTTATTGTCCCTTCTTCCCACAACTATAATATGTCCCACATTTTTTATTGGATTTATATTGGCTCCATCATCTTGGAATTGAATGAACTCTCAAGTTTCACTAATTCAATGATCATCACTCAACTTCAATATTTATTCAATTTCAAGAAAAACTTCAAAATTGTATTTTGATAATATCTTTATATAAGATTAAAATAAAAACCACATTATAATTCAATTTTGTATTTCTATAATAATTACTCACCATTTTGATCATCACATCTCTACTCCCTAGAAATTTTGATAAGAGAAGTAATGATTTGATTCATTTATAATTTAAATATAAACCAAAATAAACTATATTTTAATTATATTGAATTCAATAATATGGTCAATTAAATTATTATCTTCATACATATTGAGTATGAATAGCCTATGCATAAATTATTCATTGTTTACTAGAAAAGGCTTTTCAAAGATATTTTACCTACCATTATCAGTCATACAGTAGTATCCTCCACCATAATTTTGAATAAAAAATTCATAAATATAATGTGCACAATTCCTTGATAATTTTTATAAAAAATTTAAATCCATGACTAAATATTATTCTAGATTCCCTCTGTTGATGAAAAATAGATTTTCTTCTAAGAAAATTAGTCTCCAATTCTTATCTTCTAGAATCAATAGTCATTTCCATTTAAGAATTAAATCTTAATCATTATTTGTAAAACTAGATCTAATAGATTTTTTTATGGAAAAAAGGGAATACAAAATTGAATGATTAAAAGAAAAAATTATTGAGCACAATAAATTACATGAATTGGGAAGAATACATCACATTCATAAAACAAATAAATACATAACACTTTATAAGAAGTGTTACATGTACTAGGTAGAGGACGCATGTTTATTTTTGTTTCCTCTCTAAAAAAACATAAATATATAAAATAATATATTATTATTCCATTGGTAAAATTCACCATATTCATTTTTATCACAACCATACCCCACTATTAACCCCTCATGGCCTAGCACATGAAATGACAATGACTTCTGTATCCCATTGTTAATAGGTCCCATGTTGGAAATTACCATTGAGGTTATAAAATAAATGATTGGAAGGTAGTTGCCTCAATAAGACAAAGTATCATGATATGAAAAGGTACTTACCTACTATATATAAGTAAAAAAATTACTAAATTTGTCGTATTAATTCCCATATCAAAAATGGAATGTAAATATAATAATATAATCATACAATACACATATCAATAACCATTAAAACTAAAAAACTTTTTCAATGTAAATAAATATACATGAGAAACATTTTTACTACATGTTGGTCTAATATGAATACACTAAAAACTAAAGTGGGTTGAGAACTTTTGGATTTCTTAATCGTATCTTCACTCTAAACAAGTTATGATCCATGTCTCATAATATGTAAGAGTAAACAAGTAAGATAAAAATCAAATAAGCACCACAATATGATAATGAGTTGTCACCTTAAGTCATAAGGGATTTATATCTTAAAGAATATGAATAAGTCCATCCAAAGGGGGTTAACGATAACCAAAATAAAACCTATGGTCAAAAATGGTTCTAGGAGAGAGCTAAAGAAACATGAAAATTTAGATAGTATTTTGGATTGATTTATCCAAAAACAAATTCCAATTCACTGTGTGATAAGTTATTTCACATCATGAAACATTTTAGTGTCCACCAATTTATATTGTGATAGGTTTCTTCCAATCATAAATGACTCAAGTATAAAAAAAATTAAAAATAAATATTACTAGATCATATAAAATATAATATAATTTACACCATTAATATTGCCTTCATATCATGAATATATGTCGTATAGAAGTACTCTGGTTCTTCCCAAAAACCATTAACTCCTCAAACCACATTTCATGATCTGAACCAAAAAATAACATCATGAATCAATTTTTTAGATGTATACAAACGTGGGATTTACCTCCTCCTCCCAAACCTACTTCCAACACCTATCACTCACAATTAATTGGGACCCAATGATTTATACTATTATAGTATACAATGAATGTTCAGAATTTTATAATATTAATTCACCATCAGTTAAATAACCAATTAAAATTTAACATCATATGAAATATATTCACCATCATGAATATTCTATGAAAATATTGACTTAATTAATATTTCATCATCACTATGTGAAAAAATATCATTCAAACCATAATAACATCAAGATAACATCTATTCAATCTCAACATATCTCAAGAAGGTAGGCAATCCTCCCACCCATATAATAAAATTCCCTCCACATTAGAAGCATATATTGTTACATTATTCTGACCAGTAGGTTATACTATACATAAATGTGTCTAATCTTCTTACCACCCAAACATTAGACACAAAAATTTGGGATTATAGTGGCATAAACCCTCAGGTCAAGAACCATTTGTTTATGATACTAACATATATTCTATGAATAGAATATTTTATGTGTTTTATGTCTATATGAGTTATTTTACCATGAGTTAAATTACATAGATCATACATTTTCATTTTTAGAGATATGATAGGTGTTATCCCTATTAGTCATATTTTAGAAAACTAATATTTAAATCATCCTCTCATATTATCTTTATGATATTCCAGAGAACTATTAATTGGTTTTGTGTTGACTATTTTTTCTTTTAATCTCTACATTCTAAAGATATTCCATTAGGAATTGGAAATTCTATAAATATTGTACCATTACATAAACCATTAGGATCAATGAATACATTTCTAGAAGTAATAATACTAAATTGTGAGAAAATTTCCTTGTGTTTTTCCTCATAGATGTTATAGTAAATATTTTTTCATATAAGTTAAATTTTTATCATTTTACAAATACATATTTCATAATATATAAAAGTTAATTCTTTAATTAATCCTTCATATTATATTTTCCTGATTTTTTCCTATAATCTCATTGTTTTTCATTAATAATTCCCCTATAAAAAGCCTTAACAACATTATATGAATCATTTTCATCCTAAAAATTGATAAACCCAATACATTTTGACTTTCTATCTGTAACCCTTATCATTTCAACAGTAACTATTTCTCCATATTCCATAAATTTTTTCCTCAGATACTTTTTATTTATAGAATATAACATATTATTTATAATTAAATTATTGAATTTTTTCTTTCTACCGATCATCTCCTATTACTATTTGAATATAAAGGTCCACAAAAACATTTTTATCATTCAAAATCATCCCATATTTATTTTATATAAAATTTCATACCGAAATATCATTATTATATTGTATGAGTGAATAATAATTGAAATTCACATAAGAATCTATATCAAAATTGTAAATAAGTTTATCACTAAATATAATTATTTTAAATTCAAAAAAAATATATCTTAAATTTGAAAATCAATGATTTTATAAATTGTACTTTATAATTTTCATAAGTGGCTTGAATTCATGTTTAATTTTTTTTTAAGAATATATAAATTTATATTTTTTTATAATAAAAAACTATTTCAGATTTTCATAAAAGTAGTGATGGAATTTATGAATGCTTTTAAATAGTGTTGATAATGGCCCCTTTTATTAGCACTAAAATATGAACTAGTAAAACTTGTCTCTTATCATTTCATATTTATCTTTGAAATAAAATTATTTAAAGACAAAAAATTTATCCCAAAAATTATTATCAAATAAAATAATTTTATAGGAATATATATAAATAATATAAACATATATATATATATATATATATCTGAAGGACCTTTGGGAGAAATTTTGTTAAAAAAGTTTTTGTATATTTTTACAACAAACTTTTTTTAAGAATGTTTTTTTATTTTGGAATTATACCATGTCCATCATAATGATGTTGCTCTCTTGAAACAAGTTACCAGGCCCAAGATTCAGTTTGAGTTACACTTTAAACAGAAGTAGTTAGCAGGATGATGTTATTAACAAGAAACTTATTATATTTAGGACTATCAACATTACATTGAAATAATGGTATCCAAAAGAATAAGATGTAGAATTTATTGAATGTTGGATATTTTTCATTTTCTTATTTAGAGAAAGAATGTATCTAATGATTTTGTTGTGTGATGAAGACATAATTGTGTTGTATATGATCAATGAAAATTGTAAAATTTGGAATTACAATGTCCTCAAAAATAATAATCTATGTTAGATGATGTGTTTATTATCATAGAGTTTTCACTAATCATGAATATTTCATGATAAAATAATTTGAATAAATTGAGGAGAGGATTGAAGAAATTCAAAAATTCAACAGTGTATAATTCCATATTAATGGAAATTCTATCATGTGGAGAATTTTATAATAATTAATATTACATAATTATTAAAAAAATCCATCGAAGGATGAATGTTTAAGAATATTTTATCTAGAAGTCATATTGAGTGAATCTAAGGATGTTTGAGAAATATCATGTTTTCTAAGTGGATTCATAATTGAATAATTTTTATCATTATAGAAAAATAATCCTAATAGGATTTCTATCATAATGTGAATTCCATCATAATAAGTTATGGAAGAAATATATTTCGTAATGAGCTGAGAATGAAAAAAATTCATAATGAGTAAATTACAATAAAGAATCAAAAATAATATTATAGAAGTTTTATAAAGTGTTCAAGAGATCAAAATTGAAATTCTGTTTTGTTTAAATCTCAGAGAAATAAAAAGAGTTTTTAAGAATTCAATTTTGATGTTTAAATGAAATAAATATTCAGAGTTTTTGAAATCTGAGGAAGTAGGAAAAGTGTTTATGGTTCTCGATCCTTCATTTCAAATCAACCTATAAATACTTCCTTAGATCATTTGTTTATTTTTAACATTCACATAAACGTAAAATGTGAATCCCTAGAGAATTGAAATTGAAAGTTACCATATGATTGAAGAAGTATTATATTGATAATTTGAGTAGTTCTTGTCTTTTTTAGATTGAGAATCAGATCCAGCCTCTTCTCATTGAGATAATTTAGTCCAACCTCATCATATTTAGATAATAAGATCTAGATACATGAAATTGAGAAAATTGGATCTATCCAAATCAAACTAAGGAATTGAACCGAGAAATTGTCGATAAGTTTCAAAAAAAATTATTCATTTGTTTGGATCAATTATTTTATTTGTAAACATTATAACTGATGGGAGCTAGTGTAATATTTATTATGAGGAGATATAAGGTTTCTAGAAACTGTTCTCACATTTTTTATTCACGTCTTCATAAAAATGTATTTTCATAGACCCCCAGGAGTGGGTTTGGAATGAATGTAGGTTCTCACACTAAGGAATAACCATATAAATCTTGTCTTCCTAACATACTTTCCTACTTTTTAATGCATGAATATTTACTAAAAGATGATAACGAAATAAATCTTAACAGATTGTAGGGATTATGTTTCTATATGTTTTGAATCTTATAAAACGTTGAAAACGGATTCCCCAATCCCCTTTCAGTTGCTATTTAATCATTTGTAACCTCAATTGGTATCAGAGCTGGGTTCCCTTATTTAATCCTTATCATGGATAATGTAAATTCTATCAACAGTAGATGAATTCCTATATTAGATAGAAAGCATTATTATGGGTTTAAAAATTAATATGATTACTTATCTCCAATATATTATATTGAATTTTTTTTTGATGATTCTACAAGTCGGTTTCCACCTATTGAGAAATTTAATCCTATGAAGTGTGCTGATGAGAAACATTATTAATTTATTAGAAAGCTAATGATTCTGTCCTTATGACCTTATCATAGAATATTTATCAGAAGGTGGTGGGATATAATACGTCAAATGGAATGTGGGATAAGTTGGAAAGCATTTTCAAATGAAATACAATTAATAATAAATCAATGATTTTAATTTATCAAATTAAGTATGAAAAAAACCGAATGATAGATGAAGAAACAATTGATTAATACATTCTAGAGTAAATGAATTTATTTTCAACATAAGAGGATTTATATATGTCATGTATGATTTTACAATTGTGAAGAAACTTATGAGAAACATACAAGACATTTTTGTTTCTAAATTTTATTATTTGGAAGATAAGAAAGATTTAACTCTTGATTAATGACATAACATTCTTGTAGCTTATGAAATGAGGAAAGCTCAAATGTTTAAAAAAAGATGAAAAATGAAATAGCTTTTTAAACTATTAGAATGATGTAAATAAAATATTTTCATGATGCTGATCCTTGTGAGTTATAAGATATAGGATAAAGAGTTGAATGAAAAAAAAATCATGTCACTTCTATCTAAAAACTATTATAGAGGAAAGGAGAAAATATCAAGGTAAACAACCTCTAAAACGTTTTGACTATAGTTGAATCATAAAATTTTCTATGAATTTCTACATGATGAGTTTTATTGAATATCAAGGTGATTGCTCTAATAAACCTTGATCTATGATGTTGAAAAAAATTATAAAGATGAAAAGTCTTGCAATAAATACAAGAACATGTTTACCGGAATAAAAGAAAGTATATTGAGTATGAATGTTTAATTAGACTCAATGAACAAAAATTCTTCTAAATATGAATGTTTAGAAAAATTTAAATACATCAATGCAATTTTTTAGAAATCAATAGATTACTAGGATATTAAAGAAGGGGGGAAGAATCTTATATAGATTATCAACTCAAAAAAGAACTTGTTGAATGTTTTTAGCAAAACAATGCAATAATGAAATAAATTAGAGTTATGAATAAATATTAAGAAGAAATATTTTTATGGAATAAAATATTTCATCAACTAAGAGAAAGAATACATAAAAGAGGTCTTATGTTACAAACAATGAATAGATTTTTATGTAAATTTGATTGAAGATCATTGTACGAAGCTAGAAGATAAGGAATAAAAAGTTAGCTAGTTTCATTCATCAAATATGGAGTTAATAATTACCATATGGAAGTTGAATTAAAACATCGAAAAAGATTCATAAATAAAATATTGTACTTCTAAAGTTACTACAAAGGCTCAATATGAGAATCAGGTGAATACTTCTCGTACCAAAAAATAATGTTTCATTTGTATCTAATAACATTTCTTGTTTTGTAAAAAAATATTATGAAAGCATGGGTGTAGAAATGAACTGAGAAACCTATCAAATATTCAAAAGTATAAAACTTACACAAATAAAAAATGGCACATGTTCTTGTTATGTTATAGCTAAAATAAGTTACCAACCTCAATAAGGTTCAACAAAGAAAGATATTTCATAAATAGAAAATTAGGATTTTAGGGCTATTGTTGGTGTTGTGTAATCTATGTCTATATGAGATATAATTTTTAACACAACATATATATACCTAAAATTATATTTAAACCAAGTGGAATAAATAGTAGAAGTAAAATGAGTAACATTCCTAGCCTACATAATTTTAAAAAAGTGATTTCTCAATATTCTAAAAAATATCAACAAAAAAAATATTTGATCATCTAGAACAAGTTTGTGGAAGATGTCATTAGGATGGTCATCATGTTAAGAGATATATGACACTCCTTCTGGAACAAATTCTATATAGTGGAAAAGAAAAGGAAGATGAGAAGAAAAAGATGAGGAATGATATTTTATTATTGAGATAGTTTTGAAATAAAATAAAAGGAACAAATAACGGATACATGATAGTGGATTCTCTTAACATGTTAAAGGTAACATAAAAATCTAAAAACATATTGAAAATCATGATAGATGAGCAGTTATGTTTAGTAATGATATATTCAAAAAAATTAGTGGAATCGGAAAGGCTGTGATTGAAGCTATAAATATGAAAACTAATAAAGTTTCATTTATTGTTGGGATAAAAGATAGCATACATAGAGTAAGTCAACATTTTGATGAGGGAAAATTTTTTTTTTAGAAAATATTTTTTACCGCAAAAATTTAGGAATATGGAAATGTTGCTACAAAATGAGAATGCAACAGTGGGAATCTTTTTCAAATAGAAGATTTAAAAAATTCATGTTACTTGAATAAAGAAGATGAAAACAAATTGTGGCATGGAAGAATTCCAACCCTTATGAATAAGAACATGAATAAACATTATACAGTTGATGTTGTTTAGAATTTAATATAATTTAAAAGAAGAGTTGAAGATGTTTGTATTACTTTCAGGAAAAGAAATATGGAAAAAAATTTCATGAAGAATTGAGATCTATTCTACAAGACCTCTTGAACTAATTCATTACTACTTATGTGGGATGACAAGACATAAATAAAATTTTGAATATTTATACTTTATCACTTTTATTGATGATTTCACTCGAATCAAAAAATCATGTTTATGAAAAATAAGTGAGATTCTAGGAAAATGGTTATGTTTTTCAAAAATGAAGTGGATAAATAAATAAGGGAATATATTCAACAATGTATAAAAAATAATGGTATTGAATTCACAATTAATGTTGTTGAACAATTTCTGAGAAATCCTACTATCAAACATCAGTATATTACTCCTTATACTCCACAAAAAAATGAGTTAACAAAAATAAATAATAGTTTCTTAGTGGAAATGGATATAAGTATGCCAGCATAAAACAAACTTTCAATGTTATATTGGAAGGAAGCTGTTATTACTATTATACATATTCCAAATCGATTTTGTTTGAGACTAGAATCCTACAAGACTCCTTATGAAATTTGGAATAATAATAAAACATTCATTAAAATACATCAATATTTTTGGAAGTCCATGTTTGTTAAAAAAACAATATTAAAGAATGTTTGATGACAAAGATTATGAATAAAACTTTATGGGTTATTCAAAAAATTGAGGAAGTTAAAATTCTAGAAGAAACATTTACAAAAGTTATTGAACTCATATGATGTGAAATAAATTGAAAATAAAAACAAACTAAATAATTTTGTAGAGAATGTAGAAGAGAATAAACTAAAGATTTCCAACAATAGTGAAAGTAATTCAAAACATCCTTGTCATGATTTAAAAGAATTGTCTGATGAAGAAATTTTAGTTGGGAAATAATATTTGAAATTTCCTACCGTAAAAAATTATTATTATAAAAAATGTATTAGGAATCATAAGGAACTGGTTCAATTAAAAATGAAGTTGATATTAAAATATCATACTACACTTATTTTAGAAGTAAAAATAAAATCTATTTCATTGGATATTCAATTAAAATAACTAGTGGGTTCTATAAATGATGGTTTAGATCAGATTAATAATAATGAAACAAGAGAACTTGTTCTCCATCTATAAAATAAAACAGTTATCATAACCAAGTTGGTTTAGAGATACAAAATAAATGAACATGGAGAAGTTTCAGAAAACAAATTTGGGCTTATTGGTAAATGATATTCATAGGTGGAAGGTGTTTATATTCATAAAACATGTTCCCACATTTTAATTCTAGAAACTACAAGAATGTTTCATACAGAGGATTTTTATTTTAATTAAAAAGATTATCAGATGGATGTAAAGTCAGCTTTCGTAATAATTGATATTGAGAAATAATTTTACATTTAACAACCTTATTGTTATCTAATTGATGAGGATGAAAAAAAAATTAAATTGAAGAATTCCTTGTATGAGATGAAACAATAATCATGAGCTTGGTATTCTAAACATGAAAACTGTATGAGAATGTAAAACATTTCTAATGAAAAAGTTGATAGAAACTTATATTGGAAAAATGTTAACTTCAAAAATCTTATTTAATTGTTTATGAGGATGATATAATTTTTTGGTGGATGAAGAAAATGTTATTGAAACATTTTTTATGTAAATGAATAAGAGTTTTGAAATATCTAAGTCAGGATAATTAAATTTCTTCCTTATCCTAAAAGTTCGAAAAAATTAAAAATACATTTTCTTAGCTCATGAAATGTATTTTAGGGAATTGTTAAAGATGATTGGGGTGGAATAATCCAAATAAGTTTCAACTCCAATTTCAGTGAGCTCAAAGTTGAGTTAATATGAATTTTAAATAATTTTTAATCATAATGGTTTTCAAAAGCTGATAATAATTTTTATTTACCTTATAGGCACAATGTCTAATATTGTTTATTCTATGATTTTGGGTTCCACGTATCAATGAAATCTGAAAAAAATCACGGATGTTGTTAGGAAAGAGGATTTTGAAATATGTTTATGGAAAAAATTAACATGGGTTATTATATAAAAGAAATACTGAGGTAAAGATTCATGGTTATACTGATGCTAATTGGGTTGAAGAACGTAATGATAAAAAATCAACAACATGAGAAACATTTCTCTTTTGTGAATATTTTGTGAGTTGGAATAGAAAGAAGAAATGTGTTGTATCCTTCAGCACATCTGAATCTGGATATGTTGCAACTACTCAGTCTTATGCTCAAATGTTTCAGATGATTATTCAGCTTGATTATTTGAATATAAATGTATCTAAACCATTGGAGATATATTGTTATAATCATAGTGAAATTTATCTTTCTAAAAATATTTTACAATATTCGCGATCCAGACTCATTCACAAAAAGATTCACATTATAAAAGGGAAATTTGATACTAGATTTTTTTGTACTGCATTTTAAAAATGTATGAGATTACTGAAATATTTAAAAAATCAATGTCAGAAGAAAGTTTGATGGAATTTAGGCTACAACATCATGTTAATCTTCTTCCCGTGACCTCATAAACCTCATAAATAAGGTACCCCCATCGTACTATTGAGTATGTTGACAAACGTGGAGATAAATTAAAGACATTATACTATATAAGAATTTATTACATATCTTTATATAATGTATATAAGGGTGTGGCTTCCGAAAATGGTTGATATTAAAAGAAAAGTTAGAGTGGAATGGATAAATATTTGGGGTGTTTATCTATACCTGGCCAAAAACATGTGTGTCACTGAGAGATGAAATCTATCAAAATAATTTCCTTATATAGTAGTGTTGTGTCAAGAAACTATTTTTTTAGAGGGTATGTGTTTTGATAAATTTCAAAAAACATGGGTTGTATACAAAAGTTGTGTTGTGGAAATTTTTCTATGATTTGAAAAGTTTTTAACAAGGGTATCAACAAATCCAAAAGAATATACTGAAAGAACCTTTGTGACAATTTTCTTTAAATGTTTTTTTATTTGTTAACAACTACACCATTAGTCTATGAATTTTCTACTATTTAGTAATTAAACCCAATCCATTGTAATGAGGATGTATTTGAGACAAAAGACTCCAGACCCAGGTTTTTGGATTGAGATACACCTGACATAGAGGCAGTCGGAAATCCGAAGTTTCTAATTACATAATTTATTGTATTCAAGTTTATTGGATTGAAATTAAATATCATCAGATCCAAAAGAATTAGAGGAATAAATTTTTTGTTGGATGGTTTCTTTTTTCCTTGTTCATAAAAAAAGGACACTACTGATGTTTCAAAGTGAATAAGTTTTAATTATGATGAATAGGTTCATTGAACATTGTCAAATTGAGATTTAGAATGTTCTAAAAAGTTATAATCTAAGTCATATGTTGTGTTTCTAATCATATTGTTCTCACAAATCATGAAAACCATCGTGATAAACGATTTTGAAGAAATTGTGGAGAGGTTTAAATGAATTAAAAAATAACAGAGTGAATAATTCCATTGTGATGAAAAATACTCTCACAATTATAATTTAATCATAATGAATATTCCATCATTATGAAGAAATCCTTCAAAGATATAATGTTTAAGATGATTGGATACTGAAGTCATATTGTCTGAAGCTGATGATGTTGGAAAAAGTTCAATGTTTTTATGTGGATTCATCATTGAATACTTTCATCATTATGAAAAAAAATATCATAATTGGATTTCCATCCAAATTGAAATTCCATCATAATGATAATTCCATCATAATAAGCTGATAAGGAATCCAAAATCATAACGATCCAAGTGTCAAATAGATTTGTAATGAGATGATTACAAAGAATAATCGAAATGAAGATTCTAGAATCTATATAAAGAGTTGAATAGGTAAAAATTGAAATTTAGTTTTAAATAAATTTTGTTGAAATTTAATGTGGTTTAAGGAATTAAATGGTGATGTTTAAATCCGAGTTGGTTTAGATGTTTTTGAAATTTGAGTAAGTGGGTAGTGTTTTCATGTTTCCCAATCTTTCATTTTTATGATGCCTATAAATACATTCTTAGATATTTCATTAGTTGTTAACTTTCACATACACGCAATAAGATGAGCACAGTATAATTTTAAGTTGATGTTACCACAGGATTGAAGAAGGATTGTATTGAGAATTTGATCAATTTTAGAGTTTTGTATATTGGGAATTTGATCCAGCCTCATCATATTGAGAGAATCAGATCCAGCCACATTATATTGAGAGAATCAGATTTAGACTCCTCAGATTGAGAAAATCAGATCCATCCAAATTGGACTAAGGAAATGGACTGATCAATTTTAGAGAAGTTATAACAAAGACATTATTCTTTTTTCAGGCTCAATATTTTTATAAGGAAACACAGTAATCTGATGGAAGTCAGTATAATCATTCATATCAGGAAATAAAAGTTGTCTAATGGAAGATATCACAAGTTTTATTAACTTCTTCATAATAGTGGATGTCCATAGACCCAAGGTACTGGCTATGGAAAGGATATAGGTTCTCACATTGAGGCTAAACCTTTAAAATCTTTTGTTCTTTACTTACTTTTCAACTTTTTCATGCATGATTATTTAATAAAAGTTGATAAGGAAATAAATTTTAATAGGATGCAGCTATTAAGTTCTAAAATTATTAAAACTTATAAAAATGTAACAACAGATTCAACCCACTCCCCCCTTTTATGTTTTTAATCTATATTTTGTAACTAATATAAATATATGAATGTGAAATTATGTAAAATTGAAATTTTAAATATTAAATTATTTATGTGTGTCTCAAAATATATATTATTTTTATGGATTAATGACCTAAAGCCTAATTTTTTATGATATATATTTTCCAATATCATAATATAAAATATAGAGATATCATATGGTATAAGATTTTTATTACCATGAAATATCATATGGAACGAGATAAGATATCCACTATTAGATTGAGACATATCATATTATATGATATGTTCATGTCATAATTGTCATATGATATATGTGAATCATAGCATATAATTTACTTTATGTAGTTGAATATTAATTGTTTGCATTCATTCAACATCGATAGTATGCTATAATTATTATTAAATATTTATATGATAAAAGATGTAGAAAATGAAATACATATAAGTGTTAAAGACATGATTATCCTAAGGGTTTTTATTTCTATTACTCAACAATTACCTAATGTTTGAGTATGTTGAGTCAATAATGTTTCTTTTTATGATTATATTCCTTCATGTTTTGAAAATCACACACTCCATCATAAGGCAAACTTATTTTTCCATAAGATTTATTCTAATGGGGAAGATTTTTCTTTCCCAAGGAAAATTTATCCTTACCATGTTCTCATTGTTCATATGTTAATTTCTATAAATCTAACTCATATTTTTTTCAAAGTGTAAAATTATGTATCATATTGAAAAACATCAGAATACTATAAATGCATAGATATAGAGTATTCTGTTTCCAGGATTCGAATTCCAGTTCTGAATTTCATTTAAATTCAGACTCCGAATTCTCTGAATCTCGACTCTAAATTTCCTTAAAATTTGGACACTAATTTCTCTGAATTCAGACTTTGAATTCCTCAGAATTCAGACTCTGAATTTTATAGAATTTAGGCTCTAAATTCAATAAAAAACTAAATCCAAATGTCATTGTAATATAGACTCTGAATTCTTACATTCAATGAATCTGAACTTTTATTTTTTACCTTAGACTCTGAAAAATATATTTATATAAGCAACCATATTTTTTTAACCATGTTATAGTTATGAAACAATGTTGAACTATTTGTTTATAACTAACTGTTGTTTTAGTGACACATGTATAGGTCCCTCCGAGATTAAATAAAAATATGACCGTTGGAGGAGGAAGCTGGATGTTGGAGAAGTGCCTATAAATAGGAGCTCATTTTAACAGACTAAAAATATAAAACAACTTATTGAGAACACTAGATATTATATGTTGTTAAAGTGATTTCTTGAGAGATGATATCTTGTTTAGTGAATACTGAACATCTTGTTCAGATTGCTTTGTGCGACTCTGAATGTTGTTGAGTACATTTGGGGGCTTTTGGGGATAGGAAGACATAGGTGACAACTACCTTAAACATAGAGGGATTGTGGGGATAGCAAGACAGACTCTTGTATTTCTATTGAGGGCTTACCCTAGTGTGGGTGAGTTAGACTTTCTTGAAATTATAAATCATGGGACCATAATCCAAGGTTGATGGATACCCTACTATTTGGTTTAAAAGATTATATACATGTTACTTGTATTGTTTCAAGTTTATTTTTCCACTTCAGTTTGATTAAAAATTAAAGTATATCTATCTTATACTATCATGTATTTGTATACTCTGATAAGTAAGATTATATAGGCTTTAAGGTATAATCATTTACTTTTATACTTTTCTAAAGTTTCATTTCCAGAACCATATTTCTAGAAACTAGAAAGTTTGTATCAAAGGAGGTCTTTGAAATAGTTATATAAACGTATAAGTTTTCTTGTTCAGTTTTCATTTTTAGTAATATTTTCCATGTTTAGGATTATTTTCCTTATTTTCAAACTTTTTCTATTAAAATATTTTTTGTGGAAATATATTTTCTCCTAAGATGACATGAATGAATGTTGGTTCGATTGACAATCTAAATCCTATTAGACCATCAAATATTGATGGAAATTATTATGAATATTCTATTGGTCATATAAAGACTTTTTTTATTGAAACTAGAGTAGAATGTTTTGTTATTTTTATAGGAGGATATAAAATTTCGGGCAAGGAAGTCAGTACATTCACCAATCAAGAAAAGGATGAATATCAACTGAATTATATAGTACATAATACTCTTCCTTTTTCTATGACTAGAAATATATATATCCAAAATTCTTTTTGTGAAGCTACAAATTTTATTTGGAAGAAGCTTGAAGTAACTCACATTAAAACTTCAAAATTCATTGAAACTAGAAGAGCCATTCTCAGAGCTGAATATCATGGTTTCAGCTTTCATTAGAGAGAACCCATATGTATGGTACCGAAAATATTCATGAGAATTTATAGTAGTTTAAAATCCATGGGTGAGTAAGGTCTTGATGATTAATCTCTTATGGAAAAGGTCATAGACATCATGAATAGTGAATGGAAATCTATGAGGATAGCTAAAGATTAAAATATTAATGTTTCCCATATTGCACCTAATGAACTTTTTGGAACACTTCTTCAACATGAAACCAAAATGAAGTGAGATGCTGATAATAATAAGAAGAATAATGGAAATGGTAGTGTTTCTTTTACATCAACTTATAATCATTTGACATCCTGGACTCCTGAGAGAGTTATAAGATCTGAATATAAGAAGATTTTTATACAATCCAAATCTTGTAGAATTGAATCTTCAGAAAACAAGTTAGCCAACCATGCTCGATGGATTAAAAATATTGTTGGACATAAGAACATTCAATCTATATACAAAAAATAAAGAAATAAATGAGAAGAATGAATCAGAAGTTACTTATTATGAATGCAAAACAGTAGGGCATATAAGGAAAGATTTTATTATGCTTATGAAAAAGGATAGAAAGGAAAATCATTCTAAGAGAAATAAAAAATAGTACTATAAGGCTAAGGATAAGAATGTTTTGGATGCTAATGACACAATGAGTTCTAGTGGTGTAGACTCTTCTGATTAATCCACAGATTATGAATCTTATTGATAGATGAAAATTTGTTTTCCATCCAAACTGCCTATTGAAAATCATTGCCTAATGGCTAGTGTACAGAATGATGAATCAATAACTAATGTATAATTGAATGCAAAATATAGTGATAATAAATATTATGAATCATCAGATGATTGATCCTCTTCTGATGAAGATAATACTTTTCCTACATATGAAGAAGTTTCTATATTTTCTAAATTCTTTGAGTGAATAATATTTCATTATGCCTATTCCATTCCTTCATGTTTTGAAAATCACAAACACTCTAACTTAAGGAAAGATTCATTTTCCCTATGTTTTATTCTAATAAGAAAAATTTCCCTTTCCAAAGGAAAATTTATCCTTAACATGTTTTCATTGTTCAAATTTTAATTTCCTTAAATTTTCTCATTTTATTTCTATGTGTAAAATTCAGTTTCATATTGAAAAAACTCGGAATCCTATAAATGCATAGATATAGAGTATTCTGATTTCTCGAGCAGAATTTTGGTTCTGAATTTCATTTAAATTCAAACTCCAAATTCCTTGAATTCAGACTCCAAATTACCTTGAAATTGAAACTCTGAATTATCTGAATTATGATCCCAAATTTCCTGGAAATTCATACTCCAAATTCAATGGAATTCAGGCTCATAATTCATTGAAAAATAGAATCCAAATATCTATGTAATATAGACTTAGAATAATTACTTTCTTAGGGTATGAACTTTTATTCTTTCCTTAGACTCTGAAAAAAATATTTTGTAAAGCAACAAGATTTTTCTTAAACGTGTTATAGTTATGAAATGATGTTGTAAAATCTGTTTCTAACTAACTGTTGTTTGAGTGACACGTGTATAGGACCCTGGATGATTCAAGGGAAAATATGGCCATTAGAGGAGGGATCCGACCGTTAGATAAGTGTCTATAAATATAAGCTCATTTGAATGAGATCATAACAACACACAACAATAATTGTTCAGAACTCTAGAGATTACATACTGTTGAAGTGATTTCTAGAGAGAGACACTCTCATTCTTTGTGCGTACTAAACATCTTGATCAGATTTCTTTGTGTGATTCCAAATGTTTCTGAGTGCATTCAAGGGATTCCGGGGATAGGAAAAATCAGTTTCTAACTACATTAATGTTCGAGGCCTTCCTTGGTTAGAAGACATATGTTCCAACTACCTTAAAGATAGAGGGATTGCAGTGATAAAAAAACAGACTCTGATATTCTTATCGAGGGCTTACCCTGGTGTTGGTAAGATAGATTTTTATGAAAGTATAAATCAAGGGACCTTTATCGAAGTTTCTTAGATACCCTACTATCATGGGATAAATGATTTCTTACTTGTTACTTGTATTGTTTTATGTTTATTTTCAACTACATTTTTATTAATAATGAAATTTTAACTATCTTATACATTTTTATATTTGTATACTCTAATAAGTAAAATTTTATATGATTTAAGGTAGAATATTTTACTTGTAAAATTTTCTTAATTTTTATTTCTGGAACCATATTTCTTGATCCTTGCACGTTTTTAGAACTAAGAGGTCTTGTGAATTTACATTGTTTAATATTTTTAAACATAGATTTTATTAAGGATAAAATGGATGTTTTTATACCAACTTTAAAGGTTTGAATATAATTTTTAAAGTATAAAATTCACCCCTCTCCCCCCTCTTGTATATTGATAATCATCATTCATATTTCAATATTACAATGTATATCAGAGCTGATTTATGAAATACTTATATATACATATAAGTTTTCTTAATATGTTTTCATTGTTCAAAATATTTTCTGGCATAGGAATATTTTACTTTCGTTACAAACTTTTTCTATTAAATTTTTTTGTGTGGAATGATATTTTCTATTAAGATGGAAGGAAGGAATGTTGGTTTTATTGAAATCCTAAATCCTACTAGACCACGAATTTTTTATGGGATGATTGTGAATATTGGAGAGATTTAATGAAGACTATTTTTATTAACACTAGATTAAAAAAAATTCATGCTAACTGGAGGGTATAATATCCCTGACAAGGAAGTCAACACTTTCACCAATCAAGAAAAGAATGAATATCAACTAAATTATAAGGTATGTAATACTTTTCTTTATTCAATGACTTCAAATATATATAGCCAAATTTCATCTAGAGAATCTGCAAATTGTATTTTCAAAAAGCTTGAAGTAACTCACATTAAAACATCAAAAGTCATTGAAACTAGAAGAGCCATGATCAGAACTGAATATCATGGTTTATGTTTTACTTATAAAGAACCGATATGTAAGGTAAAACAAAGATTCATGAATATTTTAAATAGTTTACAATCCATGGGTGATAAATGTTTAAATGATTATTATATTTTAGACAAAATCATATAAATCATGAATAACGAATGGGAATCTAATAGGACAACTTTATATAAGAATTGGAAAGTTACCCAAATTTCCAGTGTTGAACTTCATGGAAGTATTCATCAATTTAAAACTTGAATGAAGAGAGATATTGATAATAATAATAATATGAAGAATGGGAATATCAGTGTTTTATTTAAAATAACTTCAAATCATATAAAATCCATGATTCCTAAGATAGTTACAATATCTAAATCTAAGAAGATTGTTATATAATACGAATCTTGTAGAAGTGAATCTTTAGAAAATGAGTTAGCCAACCTTTCTCGAATGAAGAACAAGATTGTTGGAAATAAT
Source organism: Viscum album (assembly GCA_963277665.1). Taxonomy (NCBI): domain Eukaryota; kingdom Viridiplantae; phylum Streptophyta; class Magnoliopsida; order Santalales; family Viscaceae; genus Viscum; species Viscum album. Next base: position 1,634,813,067 of record OY728133.1, on the reverse strand, counting down.
AGAATTCATTCTAGGTACAATTAGAAATATGGAATGTAAAATAAAGTCTTAGACGTTACTTGTCATGAATACAAAAGAGCAGGGCATATAAGGCCTGATTGTCCTATTCTTAAGAAAAAATATTGAAAGGACAATCATTCTGAGAGGAATAGAAAGAAGTACTATAAGGCTAAAGATAAAAATGTTTTGAAAGCTAATGACACCAGGAGTTCTAGTTGTGGAGTCTCTCCTAATGAATCCACAAAGTATGATTCCTCTGGATTGAGGAATCTTGGTTTACTATCCAAACTACCTATGGAAAATTATTGTCTAATGGGTAAGGTACAAAATGTTGAATCTATAACCACTATATCTTTGATTAAAAATTATAATGATTTTAAATATTATGAATCTTCTGATTATGAATCCTATTTTGGGTAAGATAATACTTTGCCTAATTATAAAGACATTTATAGATTTGATATACTCCTTGAGAATGAAATTTCTAAACTCAAGAAAAATCATGATATGGAAAATTCTAGAAACACTATTCTTACTATGGAAATGTTAGATCATTCTAATGATCATGATATGAAAATTTTTTATTTTGAAAATATTTTCGAAAACATTGAGGATGTTAATTCTGAGTAGGATAAACAATTAAAGGATTTTGAAAATGTTGTTTTTAAGAAAAATATTTTAGAGAATAACTCATGTTCTAAAACTAATGTTTGTGAGGATAAAAACCTGGTAATTAAACTAATTTTAGAAATATTTTCCTTGAGGATGTTTTTATCAATCTTTACCATATGTAAGAAAATTTTTGATAAGATGTATTCACATATCCAATCATTAAGAAATAATTCTTGTTTTGGTTAGACCAGTTCTAAATCATTTTTTAGTAACAATAATATTGTTTCTCAAAGTGATCAATTGTGGACTAAATGTCTATGTGGTGGACACTAGGTAAGAAGTTGTTCTATAAAAAATCATAGTCCTTAGGTTTTAATAAAGAATGTTTTCCTAATAAAATGTTGATACCTAAGATTTTGCTATCTGAAATTTGCATATCCATGAAATTTGAGGTTATGAACGTCTAACATTCATATTTTAAGAAAATCAGGGAAGTACCAACAACCATATATAGCACATGGATAGTGGATGTCTCTAGAATATGACTGGTAACAATAACATCTTTGAAAAGATTTTCAAATCCAAAGGATTACAAGTATCTATTAGAGATAATGCTCGAGGAGAAGTTATTGGTATATGTAACATTGTTCTTCTTGAAAAAACTTTCATTTCAATGGTTTTATTTTTTAAGGGTCTTATGTACAACCTTATTAGCATATGTCAGTTGTGTGTTGATGTTTACCTTGTGAATTTTAGGAATGACATGTTCTTAGTACACAATTCTAAGGAAGACATTATTCTTTCTGCCAGTAGGCAAGATAATGTATATACACTAAACGTAGAAGATCTTAGGAGACAGGACCTACCTCGCCTTAGTGCAATGGAAGATCATTCATGGTTATGGAAAATAAGGTTAGGTCACTGTAACAATAGGATCAATTGGTGAAGTCTCAATAACTTATCCATTATAGTTTCTACACATGGATCTTTTTGGACCAATACAAACTAGAAGCATTGAAGGCAAGTATTATGTATTTGTTTTAGATGATGATTACACTAGATTTACAAGGGTCTATTTTCTAGAAAATAAATATGAGTCATTTTCTCAATTCTTAAGTTTTAGAGCACAAGTTAGAAATCAGAAAATCCTTCCATTGATAACTATTCATAGTTATCATGTAGGAGAATTTCAAAATTTGTATTTTCAAACTTTTTGCAAAAAAAAGGTATTACTCATTACTTCTCAGCACTAAGAACTCCTCAACCGAAAGGTGTTATTGAAAGAAGAAATGGAATTTTTAAAGAGATAACTAGAACCATGTTAGATGAATATTCAATTGAAAACCATTTTTGGTATGAAGATTTATGTACTACTTGTTATACTATAAATTGAGTTTTGATTAGACCTTTTCTTCATAAAACCCCTTTTGAATTTTGGAATAGCAGAAAACCTAGCCTTTCATACTTCATGGTTTTTGGTTGCAAAGTATTCATTCTGAATACTAATGATAATCTACATAAATGTTCTCCCAAATCTGATTAAGGCATTTTCATATGCTACTCCACAACTTCTAAGGATTATATATTATTCAATAAAAATAATTGTATTATTGAAGAAACAATACATGTAAAATTAGATGAAACTTATTGCTTTGTTTTCAAATAACCCCAACCTACATCCTCAGATTTGTTTTCAAAAATTGACTATTAACCCTTGATAGAAGTTCTTTATAATAAGAAAAATGTTCAAGAAAATGTTTCTATGACATTTACCCTAGAATGTTTCCAACCATATGTTGATTAACAGGTTTTACCATACCCAAATCAGTTATTTTTAATGAATCATTCTAGTGATAGTATCATTGTTGATGTAAATCAACCTGTAAATACTATATGTTCCTTGAGAAATGAAGTAGAACATCAAGCATTTCGTTCTCGATTAGAACCTAAAAGAACCGATGAAGCTTTAGGTGATGATGATTAGATTAAACCCATGCACAATGAGCTAAATGAATTTGAAAGGAATAAAGTCTCGACACTGGTTGAAAGTCCTATGGAAACATCAGTTATTGTAGTAAATGGGTCTTCAAAAATAAGTGTGATGAAAATGGAATCATAGTAAGAAATAAATCTTGATTATTTTTTAAAGTCTATAATCAAAAAGAAGTAATAGACTATAAAAAAACCTCTACTCCTGTAGCTAGACTTGAATCTATTCATATTCTACTTTCCTTTGCATCGTTCTTCAATTTCAAAATTTTTTAAATGGATATTAAATGTGAATTATTTAATAGTTATGTTCAAGATGATGTTTTTGTTGAACAACAACATGGTTTTGAAGATACAAAACATCCTGAACAATTTTTCAATCTTACCAAAGATTTGTAGCGATGTAGAAAAACCCCATGAGATTAGTATTATAGACCTACATTATTTTGGCTTCAAAATAATTATGTTAAGGAAAATTCTGATCCAACCCTTTCTATAAATAATTTTAAAAAAATGTTTTTATTGTTCAATTCTATGTTGGTGACATTATATTTTTTTCAACTTAGTAATTGTTAACTTATTCTTTTGCAAATCTAATGATATATGAGTTTTAAATGAGTATGATGTGTGTGTTAAAAATTTTCCTAGGATTTAAAATTTCTTAAAAACCAAAAGAAACTTATATATCTCAACATATATATATTAAATATATTCTAAAAAATTATTTATATTACAATGCTAAGAGTATTAGTACTCCCATTGGTACCACAAATTCAATTAATCTAGATGAAGCTGAGTAACTAGGGGATCAAACATAATTCAGAGTTATTATTGGAAGTTTACTATACTTGAAAACAAGACATCCAAACATAATGTTTTCAGTATACTTATTTAAAATATATCAATCCAATGCTAAGGAATCTCAATTAAAAACAACGAATAAAAATTTTCTACTTAAAGAGAACCATGGATCTAGGACTCTATTATACTTCTGGAAATCATTTTGTTTTAAAAGATGTTTTGGATGCTGACTTTAGTGGATATAGAATGGATAGGGAAATTACATCCAGAACATGTAATTTTTTGAGAGATTAATTAGTTTTGGGGACATAAAGAAATAAACACTCAGTAGCACTTTCCACAGCTGAAGCTGAGTATGTAGCAGCTTGATGTTTTTGTGATCCAGTGATGTGGATGACACACACACTCACAAACCATGGTATGAGTTTTAACAAAACACAAATTTTGTGTAATAATACTAGTTCCATTGCATTAAATAAAACCCATTCAAATCACTATCATGATAAACACATAGATATTAGGTATCACTTTCTTAGGAATCACACACACAAAAGAGATATCATTTTTCAATTTATCAGAACTAAACATCAACTTGCTAATATTTTTACAAAATATTTACCATCTGATAGATTTGAATACAATAAAAAAGATGTTTTTAATGATAAAAATAAAGTAATCCTCCATGAAAACTTCCTGTTGAAACCTATCTTCTTATAGTAAGAAAATGCTTTTCATAACAGGAATACATTTTCTTGTTAGATTTTCTAAATTTTTTTGTAGTTTAAAATTTTTCATAATAAAATTTTACTAAATTTTTCATATTAAAACCTTTCATATTCAGTTTTTCTAAATTTGTCATAGCTAAATTTATCAGAATCATATCTTCTAATTTTTTTGTAGTTAAATTTTTTGTAATCCGATTTTCTAAATTTTTTGTAGTTAAATTTTTCATAATCAGGTTTTCTAAATATTTTGTAGTCTAAAATTTTTTTCAAACAAAATTTTTTTTGTAATGATGATTTCAGTACATAAATTTTTTTTAATGATGTTTATAGTATTTAAAATTTTTATAATGAAGATTTTTGTAGAATAAATTTAATCATAATGAAAGTTTTCATAATTTAAATTTTTTTTCGTAATTAAAATTTCATTGTAGTTTAATATATTTCTTAATGATAATTTTTTAGAAACCTTTCATGGAATTATTATTTTTGTAGTAAAATTTATCTAAATGAATATTTTATTTCTCAAAATTTTCATAATGTAGATTTTCATAATCAAAATATTCGTAATAACGATTTTTGTACATGAATATTTTGTAATGAAGAGTTTCGTACTCAAAATTATCATAATAATGATTTTTGTACTCAAAATTTTCATAATGAAGAATTTCTTAGTCAAAAGTTTCGTAATGAAGATTTTCATAGACAAATATTTCATAATCAATTTTTTGGAATCTATGGTTCATCAAAAGAAATATCCTCTTTAAAAATAATCTTCTTGGAAATATGAAAGGTTTTTTACATTCTCAAAGTTTCATAATCATCATTTACTTTTTGTAATTTTCTTTTTCTTTTAAAACTCTTCAGATTTGAATTACCATAGGTCCAAATGTTTTTTCATAGAAAACGTCAAAATATCATATTCAATCAAAATCCTTCATTGACTATGTTCTTAGCCGTCAGATCTGATTAGAAGGCTTTTTCAGCCATTGGATTGAGTATGGGAGCTGAACCATCTCCTCAAATGCCTATCTATATCCTACCTTATTCTTGTCTTACATCTAAGTCCAAGCTCTTGCGTTCTGAAACTCTACCCTTTCTACTTATGCCTGTTCTGGGCTTCTCAGATCTACCTTACTTTAAAATGTCAACAAAAGTCTCTTCCCAGAATGAAATGTTGAATATAATGACAATCTACGAATGGAAGGTTTACAGATAATGGTTGGATAATCCTAATTTCATTGCTATGTATGATTCTATAATATCTAATAATATCAAGATGAATGGGTAGGATAGTGTTTTCATATCTAAATTGAAGGCACGTGATTAGGTGTATCAGGACATGTTGGTTAAGTTTATGAGTCAAACTGATTTTTCAAGGAAAATGGAAAACCATGTTTTCTTTTAGGTGCTATAAGAATCCATACTCTCTTAAATATAGTAAGGCATCTAGTTTAACTATAATTTCATACTAAGGGGAAGCTGAATTCTATACACACAATTTACATGATGTATTAGGATACTTTTAAAAGGAAAATTAATTATCCTGCCTTGTTCTTTAAGAGGTGAAGACTTTGAAGGTAGTTCATCTATCTACAAACATCCAAATTCTTGAATTTTCAATTCAAGGGTTTGTCATTCAGAGAAAAGGAAACAAGGATACTATGAAGAAAATTATTATCTACATTTTAGATTTCTTTTCGAATATATGAAAAATAAATTTGGTTATGTACATTTTGGTTGCGATTGAGAATATCAAATATAGGAATTTGAAATCTCAAATTATAATGTATCCAGCCATTCTATTGAAGATGATTGTTCAGTGTTTAGAATCCTTCAATATTTCTTGAAGTTCCTAATCGAGGAATTGTAATGTCATTTTGTTGAGTGACTATACCTTGAGAAGGAAGAAAGTTGGTTTTTCCAATGAATCCAAATAATTCGTTTATTTTATTAAAGAGGATGTAGAATCCCAATCAAAGAAACCGGAAGCGGTTGAGTCTTCCATGAAATGTGGATGGGAGAGGAAAACCAAGCATCCGTAAAACAATGGAAAAATCCCTGTGGACAAGGAAACTCAATCTTCACCTCCAAAACCAAAGAAACAAAAGTCTTATTCAGATGAAGTAGAAGCTAAGTGGAGAGAAGATAAGAAAAGATAGAATGAAGGGGATCCTATGTTTAGCTTGGACATTGCTGAGGCAAAATCGTTGAAGGAAATTGCTGCTAATAATCATGAGAAGTAATAGAAATATAAGATGGTGAAGAAAAAGAAGACTGAGGCTGAGATTGTACAATCACTTCTTAAGGTTTGTTGAAAAATTCATTGAGAAAATTTTGGTACCAGAATCATTTATGATCGAACCATTACCAGAGACTCCAAAAAAAATATTGGTGATGCTGGAAAACTTTCAAGAAGAAATTGTGAAAGAAGAAGAAATACTGCATGATAAAATGTAGAAGAACAAAAGAAGAAGGAAGTGGTGATACTAAAGATTTGATAAAGCAAGTAGAGGATTTTCATGAGAATGATTGTCTCTTTGAAAAATTATAAATCTGAACTTCTGATGAAGGGTCTTCAAAGCATGATACCCCATGAAAAATAGAGAAGGAAGAAGAGGAAGTGAATATGTATTCAAAAGAAGAATGCTCTAATCATGATTTCATACAACCTGAGGATGCTGAGGCGGGAACTGAGAATGAATAGGTTGATGAAGATAAAATTGTACAGTTATCAGATAATGAACATGAATCACCTAATAAAGAAGAATCCATTCTTAATGATAATATAGGAAAACAGGTGGTAGTTGATACACCTAGAAAAATAGTAGTGAAGAAAAAATAAGTTGGTGCTTCATTGAAGAGGAAGGCTGTTGAAATAGAAAAAGAATCATCCCCAACCAAAGTCTTGGATACCGAATCATCTTCTCTTTCCCATGACTTTGTTGTTCAATCTGGGACAAATATAGTTGATTTTATTCACTATTCCTCAGTCTAGATTCAAGATTTCAAATGATTCATCGTTCTTTAAATCAGAAATCTTATTCAGTATCCATGGTGGTGGATAAGTGTGCCAAACATGAGGCTAACTTCAAAACCATTTTCATAAATTATGAATCACATAAAAGATCATGTAAGAATATGACTAGTTGTTCAATGAAAAATATTGAAGATATTAAAATTCTTGATGTGTCTCAAGAAAATGTCAAGGATGCATTTGAAACCGAAGATAGTAAGCTCAACGATCTCACAAAATCTTTCTAGAAAATTTCATCTCTTTAGAAAGATACCCGGATGAAAGAAGTGAAAAATCTAAATGTTATGTTATATTTAGTTGCAGAGAGGTGGAAGAGGTAAGTGGTTATCAGAATTGAGATTTAAGAGAAGCTTCATAAGTAAGAATAAATTATGAAGCATTAGACAAAAAATCATAAGGCTCAGAAACAAAAGATAAAAGCAATTGAAATGAAATATGAAGATCAAGATCAGCTTCTCAAGCGTATGGAAGAAGGTCACAAGGAGCTCCTGTCATTGAAAACCATAGTAAAGAAGAGGATGTGGAATTAGAATGATGTATAATCTTTTTTGGATCCAATATTTTGTTGTATTTTCCTTGTTTTACAAATTCTTTCAATCTTAATGATTTTTTTAGATGATCCGTATTTTTTTGTTGTTTAGTACTAATATTTCAGGTACCATGTTCTATTTTCTATTCCCTTAATCCTTTTTTAAAATCACAATGGGGGAGAAATGAATTTCAAAAAGTAATCTATGTAAATAAGAAATTTCCGTACGTAAGAGAGAGTTTATCTAAGGGTGATTTTTCATCATGAATATTTTTGTATGCAAGAAAATGAAAAATCGCATTCTAGAAATTCTGAATACAATTCTTATGGATTTCAAATCCCAAGGGGGAGTTAGTCTTATTCACTATAATCCATAGGTAAATGAAGATATGTTTTATTTACAAGCCCATAAAATTTTCAAAGTATTTATATTCTTTTTAGTATGGATGTTTGTGCATTCCAAAAAGGGGGAGATTTTTGAGTCAATATTGTTTCCTTATGAATTTTTCATTGCTTCACGTTTTGAAAATCACAAACACACTATCATAAGGCATTATTCATTTACCCTAAGCTATATTCTAAGAAGGAAAATTTTCCATTCCCAGGGAAAATTTATCCTTACCATGTTTTCATTATTCATATTTTAATTTCCTAAAATCTAACTCATTCTGTTTCTATGTGTAAAATTCAGTTTCATATTGCAAAACCTCAAAATCCTATAAATGCATAGATATAGGGTATTCTATTTTCCTGATCCGAATTCAGGTTCTAAGTTTTCTTGAAATTAAGACTCCGAATTATCTGATTTTGGTCACTGAATTTTCTAGAAATTTCGATTCTGAATTCTCTGAATTTAGAGTCAGATTTTCCTTCAAATTATGACTTTGAATTATCTGAATTCATACTCTAAATTTACATTAAATTACACTCTGTATTCCTCAAAATTGAGACACTGAATTCTATGGAATTCAGGATCTAAATTTTCTGAAAAACAAAAATCGGAATATCTATGTAATAAAGACTCTTAATTCTTACTTTATTAGGCTCCGAACATCTATTTTTTCCTTAGACACCAAAAAATTGATTTAGTTTCGCAACAGAATTTTTTATACCCCTGTTATAGATATGAAACGATGTCATAAAATCTGTTTCTAACTAACCGTTGTTTGAGTGACACGTGTACATGTCTCGCCGACAGTCAAGGGAAAATATGATGTTTGGAGGAGGGTGCAGACCATTGGAGAAGTTTTTATAAATAGTATCAGATTTGGAGTAGCTAATAATAACACACAACACCACTTGTTGAGAACTCTAGAGATTACATGATGTGTAAGTGATTTCTAGAGAGACAAAATTTCATGATAACTGCATACTAAACATCTTGTTCAGATTGCTTTGTGCGACTCTGAATGAATTTGATTAAATTCAAGGGCTTCTGGGGATATGAAGATAGAGTTGTCGCCCACCTTAATGTTCAAGGACTTCCTTGTTGGGGATGAAAGAGGTATCGACTACCTTAATGTTTGAGGGCTTGCGGGGATAGTAAGATAGAATTTGATATTCTTATCGAGGGCATACCCTGGTGTGGGTAAGACACAGTTTCTTGAATGTATAAATCAAGGGGTCTTTATTCGAGGTTGTTGGATACCCATCTCTTTGGGTAAAAAGATTTTATACTTGTTACTTCTATTGTTTCATGTTTATTTTCTGATGCATTATGATTAACAAGGAAAGCATAACTATCTAATACAATCTTTTATTTAAATACTCTGATTAGTAAGATTCTATACAGTTTATGGTAGAATCATTTACATGTAAAATTTTCTGATATTTCTTTTCTGTAACAATATTTATGGATCCTATCAAGTTTGAAGTAAAAAGGGTATTACTCATAACTTCTCAGCACCAATAACTCCTCAACAGAATGGTGTCATTGGAAGAAAAAATATAATTTTACATGAGATAACTAGAACCATGTTGAGTGAATATTCTTTATCAAAACATTTTTGTGATGAAGTTGTAAGTACTTCTTGTTATTCTATAAATCGAGTTTGGATTAGACCTTTTCTTAATAAAACCCATTATGAGATATGGAATGGTAGAAAAACTATACTTTCCTACATCAAAGATTTTGGTTACAAAGTATTAATTCTAAATACTAAAGATAATCTACATATATTTTCACATAAATTTGATGAAGAAATTTTCTTAGGCTACTCCACAACTTCTATGGTTTATAGAGATTTCAATAAAAACACCTGTACTGTTGATGAAATAGTACATGTCAAATTTGATGAAACTAATCTCTTTGTTTTCAAACAACCCCAAACTACATCCTCAGATGTGTTTTAAAAAACTGACTATCATTCTTGATAGAAGATCCATATAATAAAGAAATTGTTAATGAAAATGGTTCCGAGACATTTACCCCAAAATATTTCCTAACATAAGTGGATGAATAGGTTTTACAAAACCAAAATCCTTTGATTTTAAAGAATCATACCAGTGATAGTATAATTGGTGATGTAAATCAACCTGTACGGACAAGAAGTTCTTTGAGAAATATAGTAGAACATCTAGCATTTCATTCTCAATTTGAACCTAAATGCACTGATAAAGCTTTAGGTGATAAGGATTGGATTAATGCCATGCAAGATGAGCTAAACTAATTTGAAAGGGATAATGTCTGGACTCTAGTTGAAAGATGTAACACCCTGAGATTTTAGGAGATATAATCTTTTTAATTATGTTGATGTCTTCTATTTTACACTACAACCCGATTAGCTTGTACTATAAACAACACCATATAAGCTTGCAGTATACACAACACTATTCTTGGCTCGTATTACACACAATTTCAGGTTCATTTTGTAGAAATTATTTAACACAACATTAAGTATAGATTTTTATTAATGTATAAATGAAATAAGTTTTTATTATATGCAATAGTAAACGGAGCTTCAACTACATGCAGCACAAACTTGGCTTGCATTACACACAATTGCGACCATCCACGATAGCATGTGTAGTACGCAATACCGGGTTTTGCTAAACAACGATATATTATTATAATATTATTATGAAATATCCATTATAAATAGTAATAACTAATTTTTAAATTTTATAACATTATTATTTATCTTACACATTTTCTAGAACATTGTATGAGAACAAAATAAATTTTTCGAGTAAAATAAGTATTTTTTAAGAAATGCATTTTTGCCACCATTTGATGGCACATCAATGTTAAATCTAGTTTTTGGAATTTTTATAAGATCAACTTGATGAAATAAAATTCTTATTTGGAAGCAGGATATAAAAATTTACTTTGGATAAATTTTTCATATTATTCTGATAACTTTCATTTTTTAATGAATAGTAAAAACAAGCTATATTTTAATTAAAAACAACTTCATTCATTATTATAATTTATATGGATAAATTATAATTGTGATTGGTTTTAAAGTATAAATAGAATATATTTTTAACATTTAATATAATGTATGTCATTAGCATTGATTTTACATTGAATTACTAGGTAAAATCATTTCAATCTTTTGACATGTTTTAACTTTTAAAACTCATTTTCTTAACAAAGAGATTAATTTTAAATTAATTTCTGCAACTTCTATGATTTGAATTTGGAAAAATTGATTCCATATTTGGAATAAATATGTCCAAATTATGTAAATAGTCTACTTTTTATTTTTGGGCACTATGAATAATAACAAAGGTAAATTTTATTTACCAAAGTTAAAGGTAACTCGGTTAATTACAGGTAAATATAATAATATAAAATTACCCTAACACTTGTCATAATATAATTAGATGATTATATTTTTCCTTAAGTAATTTTTGGGTCTAAATGGAATCCATTGGAACCCACTTGGATGTGATTAAGACCTTTAATTTATGTTATTTTAATGAAAGTGAAATATGTCTCACTCAAACATAAATAATTAATGTATTTTTAATTCAAGGTTATACAGAATATAAATTAGATTATAAATACTCATTTGAAAAAAAAAATGTTTTTATTTGTTATTTTAATTTATTTGTAATTTTTATGTGATATTTAATTACATAATAGCTTATACATTAATGATGTAGAAATTATTTACTTAGTGAAAAAATCAATAATATAGTTTTTTATAAAGTAATAATACCCATCAAAAAGCCCAAACACTTGACCAAAAACTATTAGTCGAGTATATCTATACCATAAGAATCCATGTGATACTCTGGAACCATTTGGAGTCATATAAAAGGGATTATGACATTTATATTATTTTCTTTTTAATAATGTCAATGTTGGCACCTTCATAACTTAATAAATATAACAATTTAAATGTTTAGATTTTAAGATGATAAATTCGAGTAAAAGTATTATTATGAAGGGTGATAAATTTATCTTCATCCTATGATTTTATTTTTATTTTTTATGCAACAAATATGTATATTAAATAATTATACAAAAATGTTATTGTGATTATTTTAATAAGAGAAATATCAAATAAATGGTTTCAAAAATATTAAAATAAATTTTTTATGAACTATTTAAAGTGATCAACAAATTTTCTAGATTAATATGACATTTTATTAATATATTTAATATTATTTATTGAATATATATTTTATGTGGATTTTATTTAAATTCAATTAATTTAATTGTGTCAAAATGGACACTAATGATATTTTATAAAAATAACATATTATTAAACTGTTTAAAAATCAAAAAAATATTTAAAAATTACAAATTGTAAATTATATGGTCCAAAATGTAATTATTTATCTAATTATGGAGAATTCACCACATATAAGTAAGTATTAATAAAAATTTAAAAATCAGAATTTTATTACCACAAAAAAATTTAAATAGATTAAATAAGGATAAATCAAATTTATAAGGTTTAAAATAATTTCCAAACATGTATAAATATTATTAGTTGATGATATTTAAACCTTATTTCATCTCATATTCAATTTTCTGTCATTTTTATGTTTTTATGTGGGGTTTGAATTTATTATAAATTTATATTTCTTATGTTTCCAAAAGTGCCCCTCTCCTCCCTTAAAAAGGGAACCTCCTCCCTCTCCTCCTCACACCACATTGAGACATAAATATCGGCCAACACCTATCCATTTACCTTATTCATTTACTTACAAACATATTAGAGGTCTTGGTATTCTTCAAAGTTTATCATTAGTGCCCTAAGATTAGGTTTAGAAGAGGCGCGTCGAAGAAGAGGTAATAACCTTTAACGGTTCTTCCATGTTTATTTCTGCTTATACTTCCTCTTTTGTTCGTGTTTCATAATAAAGTAATAACATCAGTATCACTCATATACTGATATTTTGTTATTAATATGAACCAACCCTATTTCACCGTTTCTCCATCCTACAAAAAACGAAATCACTCCGCGTGCATACGTACGGAATACCGTCCCCACGACGTGGTGTAAACTGTTTTTCCACCACCACCGTACTTGGATGGGTATAATGGTATAAAGAATAACTATATATGGTTATTATAATAGGATACGAATTTTGAGATATTATATTTATCCACTGTAATTTCATTTAACAATTATGGGAACAATATCATCGCTCGTGTGTACGTACGGATTATCGTCTCCACGACGTGATTCGATTCATTCTCCATGTTAACCATTCAAGAATGATTATAATGTATATATATTAAATAATCATGAAATATATGACATATTAATGATCTATATTTTTGTATATGTTATTTACTTACATTTATTCTATTTAATTTGGAAATGAAAACAACGTTCATATGTAGGTACGGCCTACCGTCTCCATGAACGGTTTATTTCTTTTCATTTATTGATCTATTATATATTTATATGATGAATTTATATTATATATAAATCTTTTTTTAAATTCTGAATGTATGTATCCATGAACTATGTAATCATATGAATAATTACATGTCAAAACATGTACGATAAATAAAACAATTTTACCCAAAACGCTGCTTTAACATGGAATTGACAAAAGAAAGGGTAATATAAAGTCGTAAGTGAATCATGTATGATATCATAAATATGGTTATGTTACAAGTTAATAATATTTTTAAACCCACTATATAGGACTCTCACACACCTATTGAAGAAATTGGACATAAGTTGAGGGATAATTTTTCCAATCTCATTTTTATCTGAGAATGATTATACGTATGTATTTACTGGGGATATGTTTATCATCCATGTCCATGAATTCTAAAAATGTTTTCATAAAATGTTTACTATTATTCCATATGAGTATAAAGTCATTTATACCCTTTGTGGAATTTTTACCATATTGTATGGAAGGAATTGTTCTTTTGGATACTATATATGGTACTTTTTTACTTTTCCGGAAAATGTATGAGAAGAATGTTTTTTTAACTTATATGGAGTGGATGGATTTTTACGGTTTTATAACGAAATATTTCAATGAAGAATCCTCTACAAAATATCATCAATAAAATCCATTTCTTTTAAAATTTAATGGCATTTTGAGAAAATAAAATTAATTTGAAGAATAAATGATATTTTCCTCAAGAATTCATTTCAACTATTTTATCAAAAAAAATTCCATCTAAGAAGATATTATTTAGTATGTTTATGTTTCAAGTATAATGTCACAATTATTTACATGGTTTTATTTTTCTTATGATAAACTAATATCCATTTATTTTATATGGATTCTTTTATGATGGGATGATGTTTATGAAACCCATTTTATTTGTTGTGTTATTATGAATAATGTATGATTTATGATTTTTTGGCACACAAAAGAATGATTTCATTATGAGAGGGTTGGGACCTATATCTCCCTCCAATGCATTTGGTAATGATTTATATCTCATGAGATAAACATGGATGAAATGGAAAGTTAATCTTGCTCAGTGATACCGGACTAGAACGAGGAGTGAACTCGATTCAGTAAGGGACATTGTCCACTATGATGGACTTGGCAGTAATACCTTGGCTACTATGAAAATCATATCATCGGATTAATGGTTTTCTACAACTGCATGTTTTATTCACCATTCCATTTTAGCATTATTGATGTTCTATTATGATCTATGAATTACGTAATTCCATGTTTTATGTCATTGCTCAACATTTTTATGTTTAGACATTATATTCATGTTTTTAAATTCAAATGTATATGGTTTGTTTTATATTCTCGATTCTAACCCTTACTGAGCATTTGATATCACACTTTATATTTTTTCTTTTCCATAGGATATAAATAAAGGCAATAGGTAAGAAAACAAAAAGGGGGAGATCTTTATGAGAGATGTTGAAGATCTTTCAACATGATTAGAATATTATGTTTCGAGATTCCAAATACACTAAACTAATACGGTCTTTCGGTGTCTGTTTTTTTTTCATTTATTAAGTATTCCACCAAAGTAATATAATTTCTATTTATGTGTTTCCTCTAGAATTGGGGATGACCTTTTCCATTTAAGGATCAAACATTCCAATAAGTTTCTAACAAGTTTGTTCATAGAACCAAAAACATCCAATGATTCTATATCCCTTTGGACCAACTTTCCAATGGTTGTTGCTCATTAGTTGTGGACCGATGAGGATTAAGAATTTGCATTGGTCAAAAGGATGGGAGGTAGGAGTCATCACGCCTTTTTGGGGGAAATTATTATCTACTCCGGGACTCTCTTTATAGATTTATTCTATGTTTGTGAATCATTATTAATTACAATGTATGAAAATGAGCTTTTATTTAGATCTGATACTCAATTATTAATATGTATGAGATTTAGAGAATATTTTATAAGAGTTATAGGTTCTTCGTCAATAGAGAATAAATTGTATTTGTTAGAGATTCTTAGTCAATGGTATCCATCAACACATTAAATAAAAATATCTTGGTCGTTATGACAACCAAACTGGTTTTAAAGCCACTCAAAGGGGCACTTGATGTTTTTTGTCATTCAGAAGGACATTGATTATTTCAGAGTTGGGATCGTACCCGTAGATGGGCTACCTATATATCATTGTTTAGGAAAATGAATCATAACCCACATACTTTGAGTGATGAAGTATGAAGTTTATCCCTGATTAATGGACCAAAGAAAGATTTCATAATTACTTTTATGCTCTAAGCTCATGTGTGTCCTACTCGGTGTGAGAAACAAGAGGTATTAGTAAAACATTATGATTTTTCCATGAAAGATGCAGTCATAATAAATTTTGTGGGGCATATATATATATGACTGCCCAGATAGATAAAGATCAATGCATTCTTCAGAGAAACATCCCATGAACATGGTCCATAAAGTTATATGTGCATTATGGAGATTTGGATACTCTATCTTGGGGTTTACTCTAAAGGATGATGACCAAATTAGGACGGGACTTGTGATTGGGTTTTATTCCTGAGAAGGAAGCCAAAATCAACAGAAATTATGACTGGTTAAGAGAAATTATGAATGGGGCTTATTTTTGAGAAGGAGGCCCAGGTTAAAGGGACTTGAGAACTGAGGCTTACTCCTAAAGAGGATGACCATACTATGGAAATTTTGAGATTGGGAACTACTCCTGATGAGGATGCCCATGTTAAGAAACATTATGATTGAGGATTACTCCTAAAGAGGATGCCCGGATTAAGGGAAGATGGACTGGGGCTTACTCCTGAAATGGAGGCCTAGGTTAGAAGACTTGTGATGGGCCTTACTCTTGAAAAGGAAGACCATATCAAAATAATTTAAGAATTGGGGCGTACTCCCATTGAAGATTCCCTGATTAATGATCTTCTCATCTTAAATGATGAGATTGAACGAATGAAATTTCTAACCATAAGGACATAAAGATATGTAAATCACTAGGTTTTGAGAGATTTTCCACAGAATTATTTTCAAATAAGGATGCCAAAAAAGGAACTATCCCATAAAGGACTTTCAAGAGTGTTTTAAGGCTAAATATTGAAGAGGAAAGGTGGATTTAGAGTTAAGATTTGAATAAGCAAAAGGGGCACCCAAAAAGAGGTAGGCGCGCAAGTCCTATTGGGGCGCACAAGTATTGGTCGCGCAGGTATACTTGCACGACACATATATACTTGCGTGACAGTCAACCCATAGCGTAATACATGGGAGGGACTTGGATAAAGCCTTTAGTATTATCCCTAAGGGCTTCCAAAAGAGTGGTGCACAAGTTTAGTTGTTAGGGATAAGGTGGAACACAAGTGTGGACACTTTTCCTTAAGGGTTAGACACTTAGGCGCACAAGTGTTGGTGAATTTCAACACTTAGGCCTTGTTCCCCCTCTTTAGATCTTCCGTTATAGGTAATAAATTACCATAGAAGTGATCAGAAGACTTCAATCAGAGACTAGGGTGCCGTGAGCAAAAATCTGACTTTTGGAATTTTTCGTCCCCAAAATGAGGTGCCCAAAGGGGGTATTTATATGCATATGAAGACCATGGGATAAAATAAAATAGGGCTCTCAAGGTACCTGCACGCCCAAAATGTGGCTTTCATGTATACTTGTGCGACCATGAAGAAACATGTGTGGCCCATATTTAACCAAATCCTTGTTCATTCCTTAGTGGATTTTTTATGTTTCATCAAAGGATGAATCACTTTGTGCTCCAAGTATTTCCCTTTTCATTCAATAGACTCTGTGACGGAAAAGAGCACCAACAAAAGTCCCCCCTTAGAGATGGATCTGAAAGGAAGGAGGATGTGACTCTAAGGTGAAGAAGGAAATCAAATAATTGTGGTGCGCAGGTTTTGAGGGTGCAGAAAGCGGTGCGCAGGTGTGAGGCGCTCAGGGGTGTGGCTTGGCCTATAAATATGTGCTTCATTCTCACGCAAAGCACCCAGCTTTGAACGCTTCTGAGCTCTCACCATGTTGATTGCTCTTGGACCGTAAGTAACTTGTTTTCTGTTGTTCATTGCTTCTTTTAGTGTCGTGCTTCTACAGAGGTATTTGGACTTGCATGGTGATACCTGCATGCCAAAACATGCACGACACTGTTACACTAGTGCGCCAAAATTGGAATTGCGTGCCTTAATTCCTTATCAATTTTTTCACTTTTCTTCAAACAAATTATGAAATATTAACTTACATAGGATTTAATTATTTGGCCTTTGTGAATATTAAATCACTTTTAAAAGAATTGGAATGGCTGATGAACTGGAGAGCAGGCGAATTGATGATATGATTAAAATTTTTGTCCACGATTACTATGATATTTGTGACATCAATCTCCCAGATTTGGCCAAGTACTTGAAGAAGTATCATCTTAATTTTCCACAAAGCATCTAATTTCCTCTGTATGGGTATGGTCATCTGAAATATGTCAACATTCCAGAGGCAAAGAATTATCTTCCGCATTCATTGTTTCAGACACCAATTTTTCATTAGCAAATGTCTCAATGGGATGATCATTTTTAATTACTGGAATAGTGGAGAAAGCCTATATAATGCATCATAGCCCATGTTCCCCAGATCTGAAACCTCACAAGCCTGAGCTACAACCACATTTTTATCCTTCAATCTTTCGAAATTCTTAGATGTGTCAATCCAAAGGTAGGAAGAAGAGTAGATACTTCTGTCCTGGAGGAGGTGTGAAGCAAACATGGATGTGGGCATATTGGGTGTGACAAAACTGTGTAGAGTATATCAAGGATTTGAATGGAACTACAATATACGAAGTAGTTTAGGTTGGGAAGGCATATATCTACAAAAATGATGACATTGTACTGGAGTTAATCATCTACTAGAGACCAAAAAAAATTCTTTCCATCATACGCATGGAGAAGTAGGTATTAGTTTGTGGGATGTCTATAAGATCTCAAGGGCTCCAATTTTGGGTGATATGTATGATGAATTCATCCCCCCCAAGGTGAATTGGAATTATTTGAATAAGACTCTGGCTATGGAATAAGAATTATTTAATATTTTTTACATGCTCAATAACTCAAAGACCTCCAAAAATCATTCTAGAAAAGATATTCATCCAGAAGAGTGGATGGATATGTTTCTTACCAAGAAGGAGGTGATGGGTCCCGCCAGTACTAGTCCTACTACCTACCCCAGAACAGAGAAGAGGGGTGCTTTTGGCACATTATGTCCGACCATGGAAGCGAGAGAATTTGAGAAGTGGTGGAATGAAGTGGAACAAAGAATCCCATAAAAGACCCGTTTGGTGGGATTCTTATCCTTGTGTATTAGTGTTAATCTATTTCCAGCCAGGGATTTGAAGAGAGGATTCAGGCCAAGGACCTTCGTTGTGGCGGCCAAGTTGGCTGAGAAAAAAAACTGTTGGGTTGGCCACCCCCATTTTGGCGATGATTCACAAAAGCTTACTCCATGTCTTTATGCGTATGTCTCCTTTGAGAATAGTAGGACCATTCCATGTTTTGTGGGGATGGATCGCCACTCACTTTGAACATATACTATACAGATCGGAGTACAAGTTCTTGTACGCTCATTCAGGCCATCAGTGAAGGAATTTTATAGAGTTTCTCCATTAGCCCTCAACCCCTATGACATGAAGGTGAGGATGACCATGTTCAAGTTATTCAATTTCATTCCTTATGGAAACCCCCCAACAAGGAAATTTATTGATGATGGAACAGTCATCCTGGAATTGAGGCCATACATTCTGGCTTGCAGAGATGGTGTATTGGCCACCAAGATTGACGGAGAGATTATTTGTGAGGCATGTGCTATATACCGATTTGAACACCAATTCAAGTGTTTGCAGCAAAATGTTATATCCTCTGTTTTTCATGTCATATCATAGAATCATCTGATGGTTTCCCAAAAACTATGGTTGTTGAAATCTATGGAGAATACTGGAGCAGTGTTTGATCTACCAGTTGCTAAACCAACGAGTAACTCGACTACCTGGTATGATGAGAACTGAATTGAATCATACCATAAAGGGATTATAAATCATCTGGTTCATAAGGTTGGGAAATATAAAAGAACTATAGATAAAGAAACCCTTCATCCGGAAGGTGACTCTTCCCCACCTCGAGCTAATTCACCAGGTTCCTCGCCCAGGGCTGACTCACTGGATTCCCAAGAAGGGGATGATGAGGCATGGCATGTGTCAAAGAAACCTCATGCTAGATATAATCTTCCTGTGAGAATCATGATACCAACTCCATTGACTCCTAGTGGGTTACATAATTGGGGAAATATAATCAGCACAAATCTATATAGAAACAAGTCTTATTTTCTTATCCTTTATATGTAGTTGTAAGAGGTGGGAAGAAGCTGAAGTATAAGATTATATGACCCCCCTCATAGACTTCAAGTAAACATGCTGAATATCTTTGACCAAGGGATATCCATACATGGTGGAGATTATATTGCGATGCTGAAAGGGCCTGGTTGGATTTGTGTGAGGGAATACACATCCCTGGAATAGGGATTCTTCGGGCCTATACCGAAATTCATTTCGAGGATAACCATGATGAAGTTCGGGCTTACATCAGAGAGCCAGAGATTCTCATATATTCCACCGATGATTCCATTCCTATCTACAAGCAGGTGAAGGAAATGATATATTGTGGAACCACTGAGGGGACTGGTGCTTCCGAAAATGAGGAGTGGCATGATTACATGGCTCCAGAAGATGTAAGTCGGTTTCCTTATTTTCATTGTAACTTGATTCCAGTTAAATATTTTTTACTCAAGGAAATTACATTATTCATCTTACATCTTGAAAATAAAGGAACTGTTGAGGTTCCTTCACCATTTTATAGCCCTGGTGGTACTGCCATTAGGGCTAATGAATCTCTTCGTGAGCCAGAAGAGGTATCTCCAGGCGAGCAGGCCATGGAGGAATAGTTAGATAGGGCACTTTATTATCCAATTCATGTATTTGGCAATGATGATGTCATCACTCCCAAAATGCCAAATAAGAAAAAGCATTGAAGGAAGAAGTCCACACCTAAGCGCTTCATCAGTTGTGGTAAGTCCTTTGGACAATTATGAGTCTTATCCCATTCTCATTCTTCTTGGGATTGTAGGGGCTTCTTCAATTAAATGTTTGAGGGAGTGGGATGGACATCCTTTGAGGACGACAGAGGGTGCTGGTGAACAATCACATGTTCAGGCTAACTTGGCAACTCATAGAGAAGAGCAAACATCTATTCCCAGTATCGCTCATGCTACTGTTACAAGGAGAGAACATCTTGATTTTGGTAAATTAATAATGCTTCATAATATGTTGAATGAAAACATCAACTAACATCCATTCTGTGAAACTTTAGGTTCAACCCCTGCACTGAAGAATTTGGTGGCCACTACAACTGATGTCGTAATTTTATCAGAAGAAGTTGTCTTGGGTCAGAGCCCACAGGATGAAGGGTGCAAAGAAGACACATCAAATGCTTCCACTGGTGAGACTAACCAAGAATCTAATATATCATTTGATGAAATGATGAAACTTGGCGCTTTATTTGATGACATTTCAGATCATGTTAAATTACCATGTTATTTTAATGATTTTGGATATGAGTGTTATCCTTATTCCAGTAAAAATAACTTCTTATTACATGTCTGGCCATGATTGGTTCAAATGTACAGTTCCATCAGAGCAAGCTTCTTAACTACCAATCCCTGAAGTGGTTATAGACAACCCTACTATTGCAGATACAAAATCTCAAGTAGAGCTGAACCCGGTAGAGCTTCATGGAACTCTTCCTAAAAATCTTGTTGAAGCTATGAAAGACGGGGAAGAGCCTTCTCCTACTGTTGATCTACCGTTGTGTAAGAGATAACAATATTTGTGGATGTAATTATTTTTTAAGACAACTTAATCAACTTTTTTCATCCTTTTAAACTATCCAGAAGCTTTCAATTGACTATGTCGGGCCATCAATTTCAGTGTCTAGATCTGGAGGTGAAGCCTCAGACTCCGCCCCAACGGGAATAGAATGTGGAATAACATGGGTCAGGGGGAAAAAGAGTAGAACAAGGCACTTCTCTAAGTGCATTAATTCTGGATTATATTACCACCTTTTACAGTGATGCTGAGTCAAACCTAGAAGTACAAAAGGCTATCCAATTTTCAAGTCGCAAGGCATGGAAGAACATATAGAAGATCATATCTGATGTGCCTCTAGAAGAGCTATCTTCGAAGATCCCGCAACTATCATCCGTGTTCGTCGTGTTGGGACTTGGTGGTTTTGTATGTCAAGAAATTCATACCATGGTGAAACAAGTCATTTTAAGGAGGGAATATGAGCATAGGTACCATCAAGACCTGACCGGAGTGAGGCTATTGGTCAATATAAGTGAATTTCAGGTTGTGGTGTCCTGAGATGAGTCTGATCATACTACCAAGTTGAAGGAGCTGTAGCATTAGATCAAGAAGAAATTTGTGCAACAGATGCACCTCCAGCAACAGTTAGATGATTTTATTGGGGAACATGACCAGCATAACAATTCAATAGAAGGAGTTCAAACAAATGGTATGAAAGCCATTGTAGATTCTATGAAGGCACTCCACCAAGCTGAAATGAGTGAATCTGGTCGAGTTTATGAGCTTCAAGTGGCTGCTGATGAGGCTCAGGATGTCGTAAATCAAATGAAGAGTTATGTTAATAGCCTCTTGTAATTCAGGGAAAAGAGAAGAGAATCCAAACTGTGGATGTTGTAGAGACCCGTAGCCTAACGTACATGGACATGAAATTTCATTTGCGGAATACTTGATACATAATGAAAACCAACACACAAGGACCGTAATGGTTTAGTGTCTTGGGAAACATGGAACAAAATCTTCTAATCGTGGTGAAAGATCTTCAACATCTCCCATAAAGATCTTCCCTTTTTTCATACCTAAAACGTTCTTTATATCCTGGGGAAAAGAAAACATAAAAAGGGTGATCTCAAATGATCAGTAAGGGTAAGCATAGAGAACATAAAATAGTCTATAAACATTTTAATGCAAAAACGTGAACATAAAATCTAAACATCAAAATCATGAGCAAAGACATAAATATTTGAAGTACATAAGACATATATCATAAAGAAACATTAATCATGATAAAATAGCATGGGAATAAAACATGTAATTGTGGCATCCATTAATCACTTGTAATGATTTCCATAGTAGCCAAGGCATTACTGCCAAGATCATCTTAGTGGACAAAGTCCCATTCTGAATCGAGTTCACTCCTTGTTCCAGTCCTGTGCTGAAGCCGGATTAACTTACCGTTCTAGCCATGTCAATCTAATGAGATATAAATCTTTACCCAATGCATTGGAGGGAGATATAGGCCCCACCCATCTCCTAATTAAATCATTCTTACCTGTGCCACAAAATAAACATACATCATTCATAATAACCCAACGAAAAGAAAAGGGTTTCATAAACATCATCCCATCGTCACATAATCCATATAGAAGAAATGGATATCATCATCATAATAAGAAAATTAAAACCATGTAAATCATAGAGACATTATACTTGAAGCATACACTTATTAAATATTGTTATCTTAGATGGAATATGGTTTTGATAAAACCCTTTAAATGAATTCTTGACGAAAATATCCTTTCTTTGTAAAAATAATTTTCCTTTTACAAAATGTCATGAAATTTTAAAAGAAAATGATTTTGTTGAAAATAGAAATGAAATTATTTTGAGGAAACTTCATGAAAATATGTCTTTATAAAACCTTAAAAATCCTTTCATGTCGTATAAGTTAAAAAAACATTTTCTCGTACTTTTGTCGGAAAAGTCAAAAAGTACCTCGTATTGAAAACGACAAAAGATTCATTCCATACCATGTGGTAAAAAGGTAAAAATGACTTTAAACATACATGGAAGAATAGTAAATATTTTATAAAAACATTTTGAGAAATTATGGACATGGATGATAAACATAACCTTAGTAAATACTTACTCATAATCAATCTCGGATAAAAAAATGATATTGCAAAGTTATCCCTTACCTTATGTCTGATATGCTTTGTACGTATCCGAACCTCCTGTATAATGATTTAAATAATTTCACTGACTTGTTACAGAATCATATTCATTGTTATTATATCATATATGGTTCACTTATGACATTATATTACCCATTCTTTTGTAAATTCCATGTTAAAGAAGTGTTTTGGGTAAAATTGTTTCATTTATCGTAGGTGTTTGAACTTGTTGTTCTTGACATTATTATTACTTATATCCTGATTTACTTAATTCTAGAATATAAAACATGATTTATATATCATATATATTCAGTATATATATATATATAATAGATAGATAAAAGAAATGAAACACACTGTTCATGGAGACGGTAGTCTGTACGTACGCATGAACGCTGTTTTCCTTTCCTTATTGTCTTGAATAGAAGTAAGTAGATGACATGCATATATATATATATGCATAAATCCAGTAGATTTATCTTGTCATATAATTCATTATTATTCATCATATATACATTATAATCATTCTTGAATGGTTAACATGGAGAATGAATCTTATCGCGTCGCGGAGACGGTAGTCCGTACGTAAGCACGGGTGATGATATCGTTCCCATTGTCATGGAATTAAATTAAAGTGTATTTATAATGTTTCAGAATAAATATCACTTTATAATAATAATATATAGTTACTCATTGCACCATTATACCCATCCAAGTAAGGTGGTGGTGGAAAATAGATTACACCACGGCGTGGAGACGGTATTCCGTACGTACGCACGCGCGGTGATTTCATTTTTCCGTAGGATGGATAGAATGTGAATTTGGGTTGTTCATATATATAATAACATGTCAGTATATAAGTAATACTGATGTTATTACTTTATAATGAAACAACTAATGAAGAAGAAGTTGAAGAAGAATGAAATTGAAAAAGATTGGTAATGGATATTACCTCTTTTTGATGCACCTTTTCTTAAATTTCTCTTAGGGAACTAAATATGGTCTTTGAAGACGACCAAGACCTCTAGGATGATTCTATGGAAGTGGAGAAGATATTTTGACAGGGGTTGGCCGATCTGGAGTGCTCAAATTGGTGCGAGGGGGAGAGGGAGGATGTGCCCTTTTATAATGGAGGAGAGGGGCACCTTAAGAAAATCTCAAAATATTATTTTATATTATGGTCAAATTCGGTTTATAATGGTAAAAAAGGGTCTTATTTCAAATATAAGGTAGGGATGGGTCGAAATCCTTTCATCCAATAGGATTTAGTCATGTTTAGGTTATTATTTTAACCTTATCAATTAGATTTAACTCTATGTTAAATAATTTAACTTTTACTGTGTCTTTTTGTTTTATTACACTATATGGTTAACAAACTTACCATAACATGCCAAACGAACCCCAAGTTGTTAATTATTAATATATATATCCTTATATAAGTCATTTTTTATAACCTTATATTTTTAGGAATTAAATAACAATTAATAATATAATATTTGTTTTAAAAACTAATTTCTGTCAATTTTGACACTATTTGGTACATGAATTTTATGAAATTTATAAGAGAATGATAAGTTCTAACCAAGTTACTTAAATCAACACTAACATGTTATATTAACCTATAAAATTAGGTGAAGTCATAAAAAGTCTAAAATTACATTTATTTGGGCATTTATAACATCAATTATGTTAATATTTTCTTAATAAGCTAATTACAGCATCATCGTTGTGTCATAAATAAATTAATTTATATGAAGTCTAAAAATTATAAATAAAATACCATTATGTTGTAAATTGTTTTAGCTTCCTAATAAATATTTATAATCGAATTTATCTTATGTATAATTCTATATTAAAAATGTTTTAGTTATTAAACTTTGATTTTAACAATTTTAACTCTCCTTTAAATAAAATAATATTAAATGTCCTAATCTAATCCAAGTGGACCTAAATGGTCATATTATATTCATAATGTTGTTTTTGGTCGAATTAGACTTATCCAATAAAATTAGGACATGTGTTAGGGTTATAGTAATATCATTTTTACCTTTAATTACCCTATTTACTATTAACCGCGGTAAATAAAAGTAAAAAGTTACTATTCACCAAAAATTATTTTCATCTCATTGAACCACATTTTACTTGCTGATATCAACCGTGTCTCTCAGATTTTCGAAATTCCTTTCACAGAAGCGGTAAAATTAAGTTTTATGAAAAATTCAGTTTTTTTTAACTATCATTTAGTTGTTTCACTATTCATCAAAAATTGATGTTTTTCCAAAAAATACCAATAATTCAGCCTAAGCTATATTTGATATTCAGAATTCAAAAATGATGTCCATTTTGGCAAATTCAAAACATTGAAGTGGCACTAATTAATTTAAAATTAATCCCACTGTTGAGAAAACGGGTTTTAAAAGGTAAAACGTTGCAAAAGATTGAAATGATTTTACCTATGAATTCAATGTAAAATCAATGCTAATGACATACATTATATTAAATGGTAAAAATATATTCTATTTATACTTTAAAACAAATGAATATTGTAATTTAACCATATAAATTATTACGATGAAAAAAGTTGTTTTTGATTAAAATATACCGTGTTTTTACTATTTATCAAAATATGAAAGTTACCAGAATAATATGAAAATTTTATCCAAAGTAAATTTTTATATCCTGATACCAAAGAAGAATTTTATTTTGTCAAATTGAACTTATAAAAATTTCAAAATCTAGATTTAAAGTGGGTGCCCCATCAATAGGCGGTAAAACTTCATTTTTTGAAAAATACTTATTTTACCCGAAAATTTGATTTTGTTCTCATAACATGTTCTAGAAAATATGTAGGATGAATAATAATGTTATAAAATTTAAATTTCAGTTAATACTATTCATAAAGGCTAGTTTATAATATTATAATAATATATCGTTGTTTATTAAAACTCGGTATTGCGTACTACACACGCTATCGAGGAAGGCTGCAATTACGTGTAATTCAAGCCAAGTCAGGGATGTGTGTAGTGAAAGCTCTCTTTGGTGTTGCATATTACAGAATTCAAAACTTATTTCATTTATACATTAAACAAAATCGATACTTAATGTTGTGAAGAATAATTTCTACAAAACGAACATCAAATTGTGTGTATCACGAGCCAAGAATAGTGTTGTGTATAATGCAAGCTAATACGGTGTCACGTATATCACAAGCTAATTTTGGTGTAGCGTACAACACAAGACATCAATTAAATTAAAAGAATATTTTTCATAAAATCTTGGGGTGTTACATTCTAACCCCCTTAAAATGAATTTCTCCCTCGAAATTCGTCGTGGTTATAAATGGTCTACTACTTGAATGTTTCTTTAATAGAAACCCACATCGTAAAAAAGGAATACCAAAACCTATCTTTAAAAACTAAAGTATGAAACATAATTGATACCCGAATTAACTAATAATTGGGTTTCCACATAGTTTAAAATATGGATATGGAAGAGAAATCTAACCATCATGTTCTGATGGAGAGTGGTAGAGAACATGGCTATGAAAAAGCCAACAAACACAAAGCCATAGATTTGTGATGATCTATGGTACCATCTGATTCATCAGATAGAAGAGCATTATGACCACATTTTTTGTTTTCAAGATCCTTTTCATAAAGTTGATGAATTAAAATAAATACTTACATGATTTTGGTAAAATTTCACTGCTGTTCGTGACTTGAACAATTTCCACTTCATCTCTTAATGAAATGAAGTTGAATTTGTCTTCTGTGAAGTGTTAGTAGATCAAGCGATAGAATGATAGGTCATTCCATCTATTTTAAACAAAATGTTAGTAAAAGTTCTCAAATATACATAAGTCCATCTATGGTGAGTTTATCGTATACGATTCCAAAAATGGACTTATACATCATCTATCATACCTCTTAATAAAATAAAACAAGTTTCTACTAACCAGGGACTTCCTGTAGGCCAGTGGTAGGCAATAAAGGCTTGTTGCACTTCGGTTGTGGGTTTGATTCCCACAGCCTTGTCCGACGCGACGGGTTGTCACACGTCCTATGGGTTGTCCCTTTTTCTAAAACTACACTACTATAACATTTCAGAAATAGTATCGAAAAAAAGTTCTAGCCTTGAACAATACTATCTGAAGTCCAACATAATCAATTCCAACCCTTAGGCCTATTCAAAATACATATGTCCAATCTCATAGTATAAAGAAAACGATTACATGAAATGTCACATAACAAGCACATGAATACCACCATTTATTTCCCATATATCACAAGATATATCTTGTTTTGTCACATTCCAAACATGTAAATACCCTAAAACTTAATACCCATTGATCCTTAGTGAAAACATGAAAGCTGTCAAAAGTTATCTCTTTCCACATAACAAGATTTCTATATACTCAAACCATGATATCTCTTATTCTTTTTATCAATCACGAGCTCATGAATACTATCAAAAATCACTCTATCTCCTTGTCCTTTAATTATGAAAATATCATATATCTTCCAAAAATATATGAATAACCTTTAATGGTTACCGATACCATTCAAAATATTCATTTAAATACTTTAGGAAAAACAAAAGTGTAACAATCCTTAGGTGTGTCTTTATTCCATAGTACCATACATTATTCTTGATAAATAGACAATCATTACACTGCCATCTTAAACAACTGACTGGGCTTCATCATTTTATTCCTCAACATTTTTTTCATTTCATATTTCATTTGTAGTCTCTTCATCATCATCCACATAAATACTACCCATGCAACCATGCTGATTTTCTTCATGAGATCTTTCCATAGGGCATTGGTTTGAATAATTCCTGTAAATTCCACATTTAAAACATTTAACCATTTTTGATATTGTAGCAACACCATTATCCTCATCCATGGTGTTAACTGAAACTTTTCCTCTGCACTTACTGTCTTTATGTCCTTGTTTTCCACACACAAAGCATCTTCCAGTTCCTTTGAAACATTCTCCCTGATGCCTCTTACCACATGATTTACAGAAGGGAAATTGAACTTTCATTCCTCTATGATCATCATGAAACACCATCTTTCTCTTATTATCTGAGTGGGGAAACTTACCATAATTGAGATTATTGATCATATTATGAGATTGCTGATTAGGCATAATAACGATGTTTCGCCTTCCAAATCCCATATCATTTGCTTGATCATGAAGAATATCATTCCATTGTCCATCATATTCTCTATTATCATGAATCTTTTTGTTTCCAGCCATTTTCTAAAACCCAAAAAGAATAGTGTGAGAGACTAAAATCACAATCAAGGGGGATTACCATCAATATCTAACATCTTAGGTTAAATTCTAAGATTGTTATCATAATTCTAGGACTATAACCAATACATATACGTAACCATAGAGACATTAAGAAACCTTAGCGACATCCCTAGACATACCATAGAAATATCTCCATGGATCTCACTAAATTTCTCTCATCCTAGTTTCCAAAGGTTGACTAAACCTTTCCTCTGATACCAAATGTAGAGACCCGAAGCCTGATGTACATGGACATGACATTACATTTGCGGAATACTTGATACATAATGAAAACCAACACACAAGGACTGTAATGGTTTAGTGTCTTTGGAAACTTGGTAAAAAATCTTCTAATCGTGGTGAAAGATCTTCAACATCTCCCATTAATATCTTCCCTTTTTTTTCTTACATAAAACATTTCTTTATATCCTGGGGAAAACAAAACATAAAAATGGTGAGCTCAAATGCTCAGTAAGGGTATGCATAGAGAACATAAAATAATCCATAAACATTTGAATGCAAAAACTTGAACATAATATCTAAACATCAAAATCATGAGCAAAGACATAAATCTTGGAAGTACATAAGACATAGATCATAAAGAAAAATTAATCATGATAAAATAGCATGGGAATAAAACATGTAATTGTTGCATCCACTATGAACTTGTTATTATTTTCATAGTAGCCAAGGCATTACTGCCAAGACCATCTTAGTGGACAAATTCCCATTCTGAATCGATTTCACTCCTCGTTCCAGTCCTGTGCTGAAGCCGAATTAACTTACCATTCCAGTCATGTCTATCTCATGAGATATAAATCTTTACCCAATGCATTGGAGGGAGATATAGGTCCCACACATCTCATTATGAAATCATTCTTACTTTTTCCACAAAATAAACATACATCATTCATAATAACCCAACGAAAAGAAAAGGGTTTCATAAACATCATCCCATCATCACATAATAAATATAAAAGAAATGGATATCATCATCATAATAAGAAAATTGAAACCATGTAAATCATAGATACATTATACTTGAATCATACACTTATGAAATATTGTTATCTTATATGGAAAATTGTTTTGATTTAACCCTTTAAATGTATTCTTGAGGAAAATATCCTTTCTTTGTAAAAATCATTTTCCTTTCACAAAATGTCATGAAATTTTAAAAGAAAAGGATTTTGTTGAAAATATAAATGAAATCATTTTGAGGAAGCTTCATGAAAATAAGTCTTTATAAAACCGTAAAAATCCATTCATGCCGTATAAGTTAAAAAAACATTCTTCTTGTACTTTTGTCGGAAAAGTCAAAAAATACCTCGTATTGAAAATGAAAAAAGATTCCTTTCATACCATGTGGTAAAAAGATAAAAATTACTTTAAACATAAATGGAAGAATAGTAAATATTTTACAAAAACATTTTGAGAAATTATGGACATGGATGATAAACATTACCCCAGTAAATACTTACGCATAATCAATCTCGGATAAAAAATGATATTTCAATGTTATCCCTTACCTTATGTCTGATATAATTTGTACGAATCCGAACCTCCTGTATAATGATTTATATAATGTCATTGACTTATTACAGAATCATATTCATTGTTATGATATCATATATGGTTCACTTATGACTTTATATTACCAGTTCTTTTGAAAATTCCATGTTAAAGAAGTGCTTTGGGTAAAATTGTTTCATTTATCGTAGGTGTTTGGACTTGTTGTTCATGACATTATTATTACTTATATCATGATTTACTTACTTCTAGAATATAAAACAGGATGTATATATCATATATATTCAGTATATATATATAATATATAGATAAAAGAAATGAAACACATTGTTCATGGAGACGGTAGTCCGTACGTACGCATGAACACTATTTTCCTTTCCTTATTGTCTTGAATGGAAGTAAGTTGATGAAATGCAGATATATATACATAAATACAGTAGATTTATCATGTCATATATTTCATTATTATTCATTATATATACATTATAATCATTCATTAATAGGTAACATGGAGAATGAATCTCATCGCGTCGTGGGGAAGGTAGTCCGTACGTACTCACGAGCGATGATATCGTTACCATGGTCGTGGAATTGCATTGAAGTGTATTTATACTAATTCAGTATTCATATAAATTTATAATAATCATTTATAGTTACTCATAACACCATTATACCCATCCATGTAAGGTGGTGGTGGAAAATAGATTACACCACGGCGTGGAGACGGTATTCCGTACGTACGCATGCGCGGTGATTTCATTTTTCTATAGGATGGATAGAAGGTGATTTTGGGTTGTTTCATATTTATAATAACATATCAGTATATAAGTAATTCTGATTTTATTACTTTATAATGAAACAAATAAAGAAGAAGAAGTTTAAGAAGAATGAAATTGAAAAAGATCGGTAATGGATATTACCTCTTTTTGACGCGCCTTTTCTTAACATCCTCTTAGGGCACTAAAGATGGTCATTGAAGAGGACCAGGACCTCTAGGATGATTCTAGGGATGTTTATAAGATATTTTTTCAGGGGTTGGCCGAGCTTGAGTGCTAAAATCGGTGTGATGGGGAGAGGGAGGAGGTTCTATTTTATAAGGGAGGAGAAGGGCACCTCAGGAAAATCTCAAAATATTATTTTATATTAAGGTCAAATTCGGATTATAATGGTTCGAAAGGGTCTTATTTCGATGGTAAAGTGGGGATGGGTCGAAATCCTTTCATCCAATAGAATTTATAAAAGTTTAGGTTATTATTTTAACCTTATCAATTAGATTTAACTCTAAGTTAAATAATTTAACTTTTACTGTGTCTTTTTGTTTTCTTACACTATATGTTTAATAAAAATACCATAACAATCCAAAATAACCCCAAGTTGTTTATTATTAATATATATATCCTTATTTAAGTCATTTTCAGGAACCTTAGATTTTTAAGAATTAAATAACAATTAATAATATAATATTTGTTTTAAAAACTAATTTATGTCAATTTTGATACTATTTGGTACATAATTTTTATGAAATTCATAACAGAATGATAAGTTCGACCCAAGTTACTTAAATCAACACTAACATGTCATATTAACCTAGAAAATTAGATGAAGTCATAAAAAGACTAAAATTGCATTTATATGGGCATTTATAACATCAATTATGTTAATACCATTTTAATAAGGTAATTATTGTATCAGCGTTGTGTCATAAATAAATTAAATTATTTAAAGTCTAAATATTATAAATAAAATACCATTATGTAGGAAATACTTTTAGATTCATAATGAATATTTATAATCTAATTTATCTTATGTATAACTCTATATTAAAAATGTTTTAGTTATTAAACTTTGATTTTAACTATTTTAACTCTACTTTAAATAAGATAATATTAAATGTCTTAATCTAATCCAAGTGAACCTAAATGATCATATTATATTCATAAGGTTGTTTCAGACGAATTAAACTTATCCAATAGAATTTGGACATGTGTTAGATTAATAGTAATATCCTTTTTACCTTTAATTACCCTATTTACTATTAACCGCGGTAAATACAAGTAAAAAGTTACTATTCACCAAAAATTATTTTCATCTCATTGAAACACATTTTATTTACTAATATCAACTGTGTCTCTTGTATTTTCAAAATTCCTTTCACAAAAGCGGTAAAACTAAGTTTTATGAAAATTCAGTTTTTTTAACTACCACTTAGTGGTTTCACTATTCATCAAAAATTGATGTTTTTCCGAAAAATACAAAAAATTCAGCCTAAGCTATATTTGATATTCGGAATTCATAAATGATGTCCATTTTAATAAATTCAAAACATAGAAGTGGAATTAATTAATTAAAAATTAATCCCATTGTTGAGAAAACGGGTTTTAAAAGTTAAAACCTTGCAAAAGATTGAAATGATTTTACCTATGAATTCAATGTAAAATCAATGCTAATGACATACATTATATTAAATGGTAAAAATATATAATATTTATACTTTAAAACCAATCAATAATATAATTTAACCATATAAATTATTAGGATGAAAATAGTTGTTTTTGATTAAAACTAGTACTCCGCCTGTGCGATGCACAGAACATATAAAATAATTTATATAATTAAAGATAGAATAGTATTTATCAAATATGAATATGTAAAAGTAAATAATGAAGTATGTAAAATGATGTAGAATAGAAATAATAAATGGAAACATAATTCATAGATAGATGATGTCGGTGAAACATGTAAAACATGGAAAAATAACATCAAAAAGAAAAGACCACTAAAATTAAATAATTCATCCACTGCTCAAAGATACTACATGATGTAGTTCTCTAAAAATATAATCACAATTCATATTTAATACAAGTAAAGGAATCTATTGAGTGAAACAAAATAAAATGACCCACTACTTGAAAATATGCCCTTTTTCGAGTCTCTAATAAGGTATTTCTCCAAAATCTAGTGTTACTCCACCCTATCACCATGTATGTAGAATCAAAACCCTATATTAAAATTGATTATATTGAAATCATAAATTAGTGGTATAGAATTTTTTAATAAAATTCTATTAAATATGAAGTTAAAATAGTAGAAAACATAAAGGACAGACGCATTGTACCTTTGTACTGAATCATCAACATCAAAATCTTATGACACATTCAATAATATCTATACATAAAAAATGATAATATTAGAAATATAATGTATAAAAGTTATAATAAATAACAATGCAATATGAGAATAAAAAATATGCTGGACATCTAAGATGTTTTCAATTGTTCTAAGAGTACACACCTCCAAACACAACATTATTTTTATACGTAATGTAACAGAAAGATCCCTTCTGCAAGCCCTCTCCATACTCAATAAACATTTAGTCAAGTGGGGGTACCAAGTAGATGAATTCTACCTAGCATCAATTTAGGAATGAAAACTAAAAGGTATGATTGAAAAAATAGATTTCTCTGTAGCAAGTACAATATCTATATAACTTATAATCAAGATCAGGCCATTTGAAATGCACCTACCGTAATGATTTTATGGAAAGGACTCATTGGAATCCTTCATCTAGATCAACCTGAAGATTTTTCCTACAACCAGTGCTACACAAAATTAAAAAAGAAACTGGTTTGGGGGAAATCATGAAAATTGTAAAAAAATATCATTGGAGATGATATCTATTGAAGATGGTTCAGTAGACCTTATCCCATCAACAGACAGTGGAACAACCTTTCAAAAATCACAATTAAGGTATCCTAAAGCCTTTAGATAAACATCAATAGAATCTCACCTACGATCTGTTTCATGGAAAGTGTGGTGATGATTTTTGAAGAATCAACAAAAAAATACTCATAATTTTGGAAGCTCAAAAAAGTGAAAATATGTATAGTAGAATTTTATCCAGAAATTTTAATAAAGCCCAAAAAAACAAAGATAGAAAACTATGTTAATGATCCCAATTTTTAACAGACTCCCCCAACTGAAAAAATCATATCAAAACATGTCTCATATATATGTTTTAGAGAAATTGTCATAAATATGCAGTTAAAATTGTAGTAAACATAAAGGCCAAACACATTGCACCTTTGTACTGAATCTTCACCTTCAAGATCTTATGACACATTCAATAATATATGTACACGGGAAATGAAAATATTAGAAATATAATGTATAAATGTTATAATAAATAACAATTCAATATGAGAATAAAATAATATGCAGGGCAACTAAGATGTTTTCAATTGTTCTAAAAGTGCACACCTCCAAACACAACATTAATTTTAAACGTAATGTAACTGCAAGATCCCTTTAGCTAGCCCTCTGCCTAGCCCCTCCCCTCCCCCTATCCTAGCCCCTCAACCCCCCCATCCAGCCCATTCCCCTCCCCCCTGCTCAGCCCCTCATCCCACTGCCCAGCTTGTCACATCCTCTTACCCCCATGCCCAGCTCTTTATGCCTCCCATGCCCATCCCTTCCTCTCCGGCCCATCCCTTCCTCCCCCACCCACCACCCTACTCTTCCCCCACTTAGCCCCTCATCACTGAACTTCCCCCCATGCCCCCACATCCACCCCACCCCCCTCATCCAGCCCCTTCTCTCCCCCCTGCCTAGCCCCTCAAACCCCCCGTCCAGCCCCTCCCCTCCCCCCTGCCCTGCCCCCGCTTAGTCACTCATCACTGCCCTGCACCCCATGCCCTCCAGTCCAGCCCCCCCCCCCTCCAGCCCCTCCCTGAATTGTCATCATCACCTCTCCATCGCCCCTCCTCTCTCGCCCGACCCAGCCCCTCCCATCCCTCTGCAGCACCCCCCCCCCACTGCCCAGCTTGTCACCTCCTACAACCCCCATGCCCATCTCTACCCCTTC
The DNA here is from genome assembly GCA_963277665.1 of Viscum album. NCBI lineage: Eukaryota > Viridiplantae > Streptophyta > Magnoliopsida > Santalales > Viscaceae > Viscum > Viscum album. The sequence goes on along the minus strand of OY728133.1, from coordinate 1,634,777,748 downwards.
ACTCCCAACTCTTCTTATTGTCCTCCCTCCCCTTCCCATCCCTTCCTTCCCTAACCCACACCCTACATCGCTTGTAACACCCACAACCCCACCCTGCCCAGCACCTCCTCCTAACCCTTCCCAGCTATCCATCACCCCTCCTCTCCCCCCAGCCCAGACCCTCCCCTCACTCCGCAGCACCTCCCCTACCCCCACTACCCAGCTTGTCACCTCCTCCTACCCCCATTCCCAGCACTACCCCTTCCCTCCCAACTCCTCTTATTGTCCTCCCTCCCCTGCCCAGCCCTTCCTCCACAAACCCCCACCCTACCCACCATGAAACCACCCCAACCCCACCCTACCCAGTACCTCCTCTTACACCCTACCTAGCTATCCATCGCCCCTCCTCTCCCCCTAGCCCAGCCCCTCCCCTCCCTCTGCAGAACCTCCCCTCCCCCCACTTCCCATATTGTCACCTCCTCCTACCCCCATGCCCAGCTCTACCCCTTCCCTCCCAACTCCTCTTATTTTCATCCCTCCCCTGGCCAGCTCTTCCTCCCCCAACCCACCCCCCCTGCCCAGCATGTAACCCCCCCAACCCCCACCCTTCCCAGCACCTCCTCCTACACCCTACCCAGTTATCCATTGCCCCTCCTTTCCCCCTCGGACCAACCCCTCCCCTCCCTCTACAACACCTCCCCTCCCCCCACTGCCGAGCTTGTCACCTCCTCCTTCCCCCATGCCCAGCTCTACCCCTTCCCTCCCAACTCCTCTTATTGTCCTCCCTCCCCTGGCCAGCCCTTCCTCTCCCAACCCCCACCCTGCCCGGCTTGTAACCCCCCTAACCCCCACCCTTCCCAGCTCTACCCCTCCCCTCCCCACCTCCTCGGCTTGTCTCCCACCCCACCCCATCACCTCCCCCTCCCACCTCAGCATCCCCCCTGCCCAGCCTCTTCCCCCACCACTCCCCCAGCCCAACCTCTTCCCCCACCAGCACCCTCCTCCCTCCCGTTCAACCTACCCAGCCCCGCCCCTCCCCTTCCCTGCCCACTAACCAGATATAAAAACACCACATATTTTAAGATGTTATAAAAATTGATTCACTACTCAATTAAACAAGATAATATCAACTACTCAAAGAAATGATTCCACTTCACTAAAAACGATCTAAAATATCAATTATAGTTATCATTATAACCAAATCATAGAAAGAAGAGAATAAATCATCAAGGAACATGTAGTTCATATAAATACTAAAAATTACATTGTGTTTATAGATTGGTACATCGTCATCCCATGCTCCCAAACTGAAATAAGACAACAATTAAGGAAACTTTATTAAGAAGAAGCCTAACAATATTGGTTAATCATTTGCAGAAGACTCCATCAATTTGTTGATTCTATTCTATTTTCCCAAAAAAATCATTCATTAATTAGAAAATATAATATAAGGTTAATTTTAAGTTAAAAAACTAATGATAAATTCCATATGTTCAATCGATTTTAAGTCTTTTTAATAATTTCTTTTAAATGGTTTGTTATTAATTTATATTGGTTATTGGGACTTTGAAGTAACAAACATGTCATTTTTTAAGATACCCACAACATAAGCAACATGCATCATAATTCTAAGGCAGAGTGGGATATATGAAATACCTTTACTGCTGAAATAGCTTCTACAGCACCTGAAGCTCCAAGAAGTTTTCTAGTCATAAACCTTGTAAATTTAACTTCTAACTGCAAAAATGAAACATGGCTTAGAAAAAAATACATTAAAGAAAAAAAGGGTCACAAGTGGATCAGTGTGCACATAAATTATGTGGCATACACACTAATTTGATAATGATAAAACTGTCATCTTACCCCAGGACTCAAGACAAAGCAGTCAATTAGAGTGTCATATTTTATCAGGTTGAAAGACATTGCATTTATATGCAACGATCTATTTCCAAAGCATAGAGTCGTGCACTTCAACACCCTTGCAACCACTTAAGTGAAATGTTGGTAACAGCACAGTGGACATCAATGAACATAAAGATCTTAAATCAATAGTTATAAGTAGAGCCGGTTTGGAAATAACATGAACTGGATACATGCATAAGTGAAATGATGTGATGGAGAGGGGTCATGCCATGCTAGGATTTCTTCTTCTATCATGCCCCCGGTCTGAAGGAAGCTATAACTGAAAAAAGATTTGAAATGATCCAATTCTAAAAATGTAGGACTAGTCTGAAATAACATTTTTAGAATGGGGGTAATGGCACAACAGTAATGAATGGACATCTATAAAAGCTTACAAAGATAAAAAAGAAAAAACTGGATAGGTATGATGCAGCATAAGACATGTTTGAGATTCCACCCCTATGTTTAAACCATCAAAAAACCAAACACAAAACCACATCATGTTATGAAAATTTGAGAAATGGAAAGGAGAAACTACTACTAAAAAATGAAAGTTCCATTTATGAAATGAAAAATGAATCACCAGTCACCCAGAAAGTGAGTTCTATAAATGATTAACCTCTATCAGAAAAAATTAATGTATCTAAACAATTTTACAATAATAATGTTTATGATGGATAAAATTACTAAGAATATAATTGGAAAGTTAAAAATGATCGAATTGCACAATTTTTATACAGGTTTTTTCACCCAACCCTTTTGTAAGGCACCTTGAAAAATCATTGTCAATATTATTACCTTTTATCCATGATTTGAAATAAATAATAAAATTAATGAAATGATAACAATAAAAAGTTGTTTATGAAGACCAAGGACCGCCAACACTAAAAAATTAACATTCAATTAATGAAATTAAATAAATAATTAATAGGCTTGGACATATAAATAACAAATGAAAAACCAATGAATTAAACACTTTCACTCTTCTTCTAAAATGTTCAATGCCATGAGGAAAATGTGTATGAGTTTCTTTAAAACACATCAAATTTCATATTTCATTATTTCTGGTTGTAAATTACAGTAATTCGAAATTATAATCTTAAAAAAACCAGATTCATAGTGGAGTAATCAAGTCAAAGATCAAGCATGAACATTAAATTATAGATTAAATTTCAAAAACAATCAGAGGATCTCCCTGCTGAAATCTATGAAGTATAAAATGTAATAATAATAAATTCCCGAGGGATTAAGACAGTGTTATGAAAACAATACCTCTTTGTTGAATTCCATCTATTGAAGCTCATGTGACTATTAATAATTGATGTTTCTTACAGTGGGAAAGAATGTATCCAGATTTGTGACTTCCAGCATGGATTTCTACATTTATATAGAATCCATTAGGAAGGTAGTGAATGAATCACAATTTAAAAAACCAAATAATATAATTACTAATACATATATAAAAGCTTATCTGTAGTTGTTTCAATAGTAGTCTCTATACTTATAAATTTATGGTGAAATCTTCATAAAAAATTTCTTGTAAAAATATACTTGGAGAGATTGAATTAAAAAATATACATAAAGAGAGATTGAATATTTGTGTAGCATGACAATCAATATAATCATTCTATTCAACTCCATTTCTGTATAAATAATAACTACATGTTGAATATGGAAAGATAAGTAAGTGCATACATATTTGAAAATCCAAAAATTTCCTTACTATATGGTTGCAATTGTATCTGATTTTGTTTAATGGGTGATCTTCAATGTTGATCTCATGCATTAGTAGAACCCAATGAAAAGTCTAGTCAATCATGGTCCTTTAATGACTGGAAAAAATTTCTTGATTATTGAATTGTAAACATTGAAGGAAAAAAGAAAACATCTTCCAATGACCATCTTTGTTGTACTTATTAAATGATCTATTGACATTAAGAAAACAATTCTAGATATCAATGTTATTTTTGTAAATAATTTTTTAGTTGTGATAAGGATTAATAGTTACTGAATAGTAGTTAATAATCTAGCAGCTGATCACCTAAAGATTCATGCAATATGTTTGTCTAAACATACACCAATGTTTTCTATATGTTCATGGTTGAATGAAAATGAACTCAGGGAATAATATTTCCTAAAACATAAAATAACTTCTACCATAATCGTTAATGATCTAAAATCACAATACAAGAAAAATCACAAAAGCTTCTCTCTGCGTCCCATCACATCCAATTATGTTCACCTGAAATGAAGCAGACTGTTTAGCCATCTAACATGATCAAACACAAAAATAATTCGAGAGACATGTGCCCAAAAATCAGTAATGTCCACCACAATGATGTAATGAAAATAAGATACATTGAAGATTAATATATTATTACCTCAATGCATGAAAAAAATTTAGTTGTAATACAAAATCCAATGTCATTATTCCACATGACTCTTAAACAACCAGTTCTTTCATATTCCAACTACACAGTTGTAAATAGAAAAATCACTAACCCAATATTAAACAACATACACTGTAATAATTGAAATAGATGTGGATTAGGAAATATTAATCAAAAAAAAGAGAAAACATCACCTCCCCCAATGATGATGGACTTCATCAATCCACAACGGTAGTACTTTTGTCACAACTTCAAAATTTTCTCCCAGGAATTATTCATATGTTCATATGATAGTAATATTGTTTTTGATAGAATCTTTCTTAGTGATTTTAATGTCATAACTTATTACGGCACCATGAAATCATATCTCATGCATGTCATTATTATTCCCCAAAATATTGATTCTTTTCCCCTAATCATTAAAACAAATCCAGAATAATTATTATAATATATAGATATGTTTGTGAATATATTAATTTTCCCATAATAGAGAATAGAATACAGTCTATGGGAGATATCTTTATCTGGCTGTATTCATTACAACCACCAACTATGGAAATGCCATCATCAAGGTAAAATCAAAACAGAATCTGGTCAACAAAAAATATAAAAACCTGTTACAGAGAGAATATAAAATGAGAATTGTAGCAGTGTAGTACTGTTTGATGGTAATCGAAAGTGTAGTAATTTAAGGTTAGAAACTGGAAATTGAAACATCACATATTGTTGACTAAATTAGGTATGGTTTTTTTAAACTTGTTTTGAATGAAAATGAATGAAAAACACCTAAAATGGATGAGATGTACTAATCCATGAAGTTCATTAATATGTTTTAACTATTTAATGTGGCAACATGTTAATTATATTAAAAAATGTATGAATCATTATATGAAACCATTAATATATTTTCCCAAAGTAGTGAAACAAATTAAAATAACTACATAACCTAAGACATGACTTCCACTCCACATTAGTGTTTCTAATCAAAACAGTTGGGATGCTCCTTATAAACAGAATGAGAGTTGTGAATTTTTAATTCAGGGACTATAGGAGACACTAACAAGTCAAAAATAGAGGCAATGTAAAAAACATATTTCACAGATGGTAAAAAAACATATTTCACAGATGGTTCTAAATTCTATGCATTCATGCTTTCACCTTATATCAGACATAGAAAACTTTTTTGGAGCTCCAAGCAACCCATTGATTAAAACACAATATTTTACCTACCAAAAAACAATTCCAACGTTAGTTCGAGATCTTAAACACTGAAAGTAATTGAGGTGAAGTAATATGACCTATTACTATTCATCAGAAACTGGCATTAGTCCATGAATCCTCTTATAAAACAGCTTTATTGGTGTAATAGAGGAAAGAAATACTGATTGATGTGGTTTTGTATTGAATGGCTTCCGTAGCACAACACCAGAAGAATAACCCCATGACATCGCTCAAAATGGTGGTATTTTAGGAAAAATATACAAAACAATTCAAGGAAAATATAAAGGGAATTCAATTCACAAATCTCAAAAGAATGGAAATATTAAACAGGATTCAAAACATAAATGAATCTACATTTTTACATAATGAATGTTTCCAAACTTCCAAAACAAGTGAATTTCATACAGAATATTGAAAAAATATAAGTATTGTTTTCATCAAATATAATATTAAAGGAGAATCAGAGACAAACCAGGAGCAAGAAAATAATGGTGGCATAGTTCAGTGGGAACCTGTAGTGGGGTCACTATGCCGACATGGTTCTACTGGAACCCTCGGTTGAGAGGACGAGCAGGAGGAGAAATCCAGGGAACAGGCACCGGGGATGAATAGTATGAAATTGAATGTGCACCTTCAAAATAATATGAAGACATGTAGATATAGGTAGAATGTGACCGAAGGTGATGAATCTTACAAATGTTTTGAGTTTAGATGATCAAAGGATGAAATGAGCATTCTAGTGATAAGCGAGAAAATATAATTGAAGATACATGAAAGAAAGGGAAGTCGATCGCAAACCGTAATGAACCGTTGTAGATGCCTTTGGATTTTTTGGGTTATTCAAGCTGCACGGTGGTAAATGTAATCTCTTCAAAGTTCAGAAGGGATCGAAAGGATAATCCTGGAGGAAATTTTCTTGAGCAGCACTGCACGTATGGAACCGTAAACAGGAGGTTGTGGGATTATCAAATTGGAGGTGCTCAGACAGAAGCATTGGAGGATTTGATGGAAATCGGGACAGGTATAATGACATTGGCGCTGGTATTCAGAAACCCTACCACGAGCAGAGCTAATTTTCGAGTGGGGAAGTGAAACCCTAACATGGATTGAAAACACGACGACCTGCGCGGGGGAACGTGTTTTCAGCCGCAAGAGAAGGCGGAGACCGGGAGCAGGAAGAGATGGATTGCGAATTCACGGGCGAAGGATAGAGAGGATACAAAGGAGTAGGAGAAGGAGGCTGTGGGAGAAGGTGGAGGAATCTGCGAGAGAAGGAAGCTGGGGGATGGAGCGGTTGTGGAACCCTAGGTGGGGGGAGTGACAGCGCGAGCGGGTAGTGAAAATTAGAGGAGGTGAATCCCGATCCGGAGTGGGTGCTGGGTAGAGAATAGAATTGGAGAATAGAAAATGGGGTGACGTGGAGGAAGGAATGGGTGACACGTAAGCTGGAATGAAGCCTGTTTTAGTATAGTTTATAGATATAGCGTGTTTTTACTATTCATCAAAATATGAAAGTTACCAAAATAATATGAAAAATTTATCCAATCTAAATTTTTATATCCTGATTCCAAAGAAGAATTTTATTTTGTCAAATTCAACATATTAAAATGTCAAAAACTAGATTTAATGTGGCTGCGCCATCAAAAGGCTGTAAACCTGCATTTTTTTAAAAAGACTTATTTTAACCGAAAATTATATTTTGTTCTCATAACATGTTCTAGAAAATATGTAGGTTGAATAATAATGTTGTAAAATTTAAAATTTAGTTAATACTATTCATAACGGCTAGTTTATAATATTATAATAATATATCGTTGTTTAGTAAAACTCGGTATTGCGTACTACACACGCTATCGAGGAAGGTCGGGATTGCGTGTTATGCAAGCCAAGTCAGGAATGCGTGTAGTGAAAGCTCCCTTTGTGTATACTGTAAGCTAATACGGTGTCACGTATATCACAAGATAATTTTGGTGTAGCGTACAACACAAGAAATCAATTAAATTAAAAGTATTTTTTTCATAAAATCTTGGCGTGTTACAGATGTCCTTCCAACTCTTGTGTATCAATGAAATCCACATTTATATTTGAACATTTGTGCTTGCATCCTATTGTTACCTACATAGAATTTTAAAACAATCCAATGGGCTTAGTAAACATAGTTTGATTTTTTAAATGATTATAAAAAATAACCCTAGAAACATTAAATCTTTTAATTTCTCAATATTACCAAAATCATACACAATGTATGTTTAGTGAGCTGGGACTTGTCTTTTGTTCAAGGTACCATTGTCTTTGGTGGGAAATTTAATGTCATGCACATCGGACATAAAAATCTAATGTTTAAGGTGGAAATAGCTTTGACTAAATGGATTAAAATTGGCTCAATTCTTTGATAATTTATCTAAAAACATATTACCATATTCAAGTATGTGGGAACAAATGTAAACTATGACATAAAAAAAATTTGAATCTGAGCAATGATATGAAAAAAAGGGATAAAAGGCATTAGAATAAGTATTTCCCAAGAATGAAGTTTCTACTATTTAACAAACCCGTTAGGGGGTTGAATTATGTGGCACAACTTATGGTCATTAGATGCATAGTCAAATAATAGCATCTTTTGGCTGATAAAACTATTTTATAGACTACTTATGCAAGACCACCTAAGGGAATGTGCTTCATAGTTAGGAAAAATAACTCTTAGAAACTTTACATTTCTGTTGCTAAAAGGACAATGAATGTTTAGGGAGATTCAAATTTTCCATAGCATTGAGTATGCGGTATTAAGAGAGGTACTTGAATATGGAGACAATATTTCCAATCAAGATTGTCTAAGAATTGGATGAATGTCACTCCTGTGAAGGTCTAACCCAAACATAGGGAAGGGAAATATAAACCATAGACTTGAATACTTTTAAATCATGAAAAAGAGTTTGGTACAAATATGTTAAGGATGGCTATTATTGCGGATCCCCACATATTGTCATTACGACAAATAAGGACAAAAGAGGTTTTCCTCCCAAGAATGAAGTTACCACTATTTGAAAAACGAGTAAAATTGTTTAATTATGTAGGGACACTTAAGGGTATTGGCAACATAGTCATATAATTGTATCATTTGGCAGATAGATCCATTATGTAGTCTACTTATGAAAGGCTGCATAAGGGAACATGTTGTATAGTCACACAAAAGAACTCTCGGGTATCAGACCTTTTGTGATCAAAAGTCAAGAAAAGAGTTATGGATATCTGAAAGTATTTAAGGTTAGGTGTATAACACATCAAAATGGGCACCATCCAATGTATGTAGAGATACACATATCAATTCTAAACATAATCATGTTGTGTTTGGGTCCTGAATTGAGATGTTGGACTTCACTACGTATCCCATAATGATAGGAATAATGCAATACATAGTTATTGAAATACAGTTTAATGTCACGTGGGACAAATGTGTAGGAGATCATAGTTTAGGGTCATAGATCTCGGACCATAATAAGGAATACACAGGGTGTGGTTTGTTATAAATCAGATGTGAATTAAGACCGGGGTTTTCATATTACATTAATGTTTTTAATAAGGGGAATTTTCAACCAAGGGACTGAAAGTGGAATTTGGGGTTAGGCACAAAGAAATAGGGCTGGATTTGAGGGATTCTCAAACGTTCCTACGTATCCCATAAAAATGGGAATCAATCCAACGTAGTTCTAGAAATACCTTCTTTATAGATTTGGTTCTTACAAGTAAAGGGTGAAAGGGGACTTTAGTGCAATGATGGTTTGACCCAAGATAAAAAGTTCGGGAATTGCCATGTATTCACATAGACATTAGAATATAAAATGATTGGAGATCAATGTAAATAATGATTCCCTCTTAGGTGAGGGTATCAAAGAATGTTGTAGTTTATTGTTGTATTGGACAGAATTGCAAAACGGTTTAATGCTAGATAACAAGGATGATGGTGTACCAATGAACAAAATATTTTTTGGGGGGAAGCTTCACGAATAAAAATCTTATTAGATGGAGGTGAACAGATTTTAAGATATTGTTTATGGTCTTCAACCTCTGGTGGTTGCCTAAGTAACCAGCCTTGAAGACAAGGATCAATGTCTGTGTAGTTTGATTGAAGAATGAATTGGTGATCAAGTTGTACTTGAGGAAAATGACCTAAAAATGGTGTTGGGGCATATGCATTTTTATCAACCCATAGTGGGTGTTATGGTTGATATTTAGTCTAAGCTCACGTGAGTTATACTCGGTTTGAGAAACAATATGTAGCAACAACTTTAACTATGCACAATTTAATGTCATGTTGGATGAAGAAGGAACTATGTAGTTTTATGTCATGCAGTGAGGACTTAGGGGGGCCTATGTAGTTTATTGTCATGCAGTAAGGACAAAATAAGGGATGTATAGTTTAACATTATATAGTAAGGACAGGTGTTGTACAGTTTAGTGTCATATAGCTAAGGCGTATGCCTCTGAAGTTTAATGTTTTGCAGTGAGGACAATGGGGACACTGATTAATGTCATGTTGGATGTATTAAGGATTTTTCATAGTTTAATGTCATGAGGGATGAAGAGGGGTATAGTTTAATGTCATATAGCTTGGATGACATACTTTAATGTCATGTTGAACGATATGGGGACAATACATTTTAACATCTTGTTGGACGATTACACAGTTTAATGTCATGTTGGACGAGACTGAAAATAGATTATGGTCATATTCATGGACCAGAGGATGTATTTGTATTATTCAAAATACTTATTCAGAAATTTGGAATTTTTTGGAGTCGTGATGAGTTCTCCATCTATTGAGATTAAAGAATAATCTCCATTAGAGTAGAACTTATGTATTGAGTAAGGTCCATCCCACTTTGGTTCAAGAATTGTTGGTTTCTTTCCTAGTATCATTGGAGTTCTAAGAACCATTTCCAATTCTCCATAAATGAATGAACTAAGATGATCTTTTTTGTTGAAATATCGTGCTATACGATTTTGATAGACTTTCAAGTGGTGCATGGTGCACAATCTATTTTCATCTAATCATTCCAATTCATCCAAATTCTTTTCAGATTGTTCATCTGTATATGATTGATCAAAAATAGATACTCTGTGTGAGGTTAATTGAACCTCAATGGGCAATACTACTTATGTTCCATACTCCAATGAATATGGAGTTGAATGCGTTATTGTGGGGGTGGTGGTCTAATAAGCCCAATAAGGAAGAAAAGGTTTATCAGGCCTTGGATTCATATCATTATCCCCCATCATTTGCAGTATGTTTGAAAGAGTCTTATTGAAGGTTATATTAGTCCATTGGATGTTGCATGATACCGAGTGAAATGGTTGGATTTGATGTCGTATTATTGATACAACTTCCTTACCTCAGATGAAAAGAAGTTGGTTCCATTGTTCATCAATATGGTATGAGGGACACCAAATCTAGTAATGATGTTATACATGATGAAGCTAACATTACTTTTCTAACTAACTTATTTGAAGGGAATTGCCTCTGCTAATTTGTAAAAGAAGTTAGTTAAAATAAAAATATCCTTGAACTGCTTGGATGTAGCAAAAGGGTAAGGTCCTACTACATCGATTCCCCATGTGGAAAATGGCCATGAGTATTTAGCTGTATGAAGCAACTCTGGGGGTTGATAAATGAAGATGGAATGTACTTGGAAAGAATGATACATCTTGGTGAAATCAATAAAAAAATTTATCATTGAAGGCCAAAAGTATCCAAACCTTAGAATTTGATCAGATAGTCTATATCTAGACTGGTGGGAACCACAGACTACTGCATGTACTTCCTTCATGACAGTCGTTATCTCTTCACCATCAATTCATTTGAAGAGATTTCCATCAAAACCACGCATGTAGAGAATTTTCTCTATGTGATTTGGTCTATCATAAAGAGTAAAATTAGCCACATGTCGCCGGACATGTTCTTTCCTGGCTCTATCAGGTGGGAGTGTTCCATTTTAAATGTATTCCCTGATTGGTGTCATCCATCCTGTAGTATGACCATATGGCTCAGAAATGGGAAACATTTCATTGATTTCCTCTTTTATGATTTGAACATAAGTTGAAATTGTATGACGGTGGGCAATACTGATGATTGTCTCTTCCCGGTTTGGATTTTCCAGAGTTTTGTCTATGTTAGCGAGTGTATCAGCAGGTGCATTTTTTGAATGTGGGACATAAAAAATGTCAGTTCTGAAAAAATTCCTCCATTAACTATCTGATGTAATCATACAAAGGGATTAAATCTTCTTTTCTAATGGCATAATCCTTATTTACATCTTTGATTTCCATGTCTGAATCACCTTTGATAGTTAAGTGACTCACTTGTGCCGGAAGCACGAACTCCAATCCTATTATGAGAGCTTGATATTCTTCTTCATTTTTTGTCCTGCCTTTCCACAATAATAAGGAATATGGTAACACTGCCTTTCCTGGGGAAATCAGCACAATTTCAAACCCATCTTTGTTGAAATTTGGATCTTCCATTTTCTTCCTTGTTGGACCTCTAGAAGCACCATCAAAGTACATTTCCCATGTTTGAAGATTATCTTGAATAGAGAATATTTACTCATCATGGAGTTTAGTATCTAATGATGTATCTTCTACTAAAGGATACTCAGCAAGGAAATCAGCCACAGCTTGTCCCTTTACTGCCTTTTGAGACACATACTAGATATCAAACTGCTGCAAAATAACTGCCCACCATGCCAGACGTCCTGTAAGCATTGAACGACTAAGGATGAATTTGAGCGAGTTATTGCAAGATACCAATAGGACCTTATGATGTTGTGGGTAGTGTCTCATTTTTTGAACTGCAAAGATTAATGCTAGGCAGCACTTTTCAATACTTTAATATCGGGTTTCTAATTTATTCATAGCCCAACTGAGATAATAAATGACGTTTTCATTCCCAGCATCATTATTCTGGGCAAAAAGGCACCCAATGATCGCCCTAAAGGTATTACTTAAATAATAAGTGGTCTTCCTTAAATAGGTGCCAATAATAATGGTGGTCTCATGAGATACTTCTTGAGAATATCAAATACTTCTTGACGTTCTTTAGTCCACTGGTAAGTGACTACCTTTATCATCAATTTGGTGAAGGGGAAACTCTTTCATGCAAAATTGGCGATGAAATGCCAAATATAGGCCATGTGTCCATGACGTCCTCTAAATTCTTTCAAATTTCGAGGATTTGACATACCAAGGGTTGACTTTTTCTTCTAAGGATCGACTTCGATACCACGATAATGTACAATAAAGCTGAGAAATTTTCCTGAGGTTACCACAAAAGAACATTTTAAGGGGTTCATCATCAAATTATGTTGTTAATGATTGTGTAATATGATTCCCAAATCAGTCATGTGGTTATAATGTTGTTTGGATTTTAACCACTAAATAGTCCACATAAAATTCAACAAATTTCCCCAAAATGGGTTTGATGATACAGTACATGGCACGTTGATATGTTGTTCCCGCATTCTTTATGCCAAAGGAAATTACCCAATAGCAAAACACACCCCGAGAGGCTCTGACGGCTGTAGGTTCCTCATCTTCTGGAGCCAATCAGATTTGAATATTCCCGGAATATCCATCCATGATGTAAAGTGCTTTATAGCCTGCTGTTTCATCAATTAAGAGTTTTGTAATCAGAACTGAAAAATCAGCCTTAGGACAATGATGATTAAGATCTCTGAAATCAATGAAAACTCTAATTAGTCCACTCTTCTTTTTCACAGGGAAAATATTAGCGAACCACTTTGTATATTGAACTTCTATGATGAAGTCAGCTTTGATAAGCTTATCCAGTTCTACATCAATTTTGGAAGCATAAGTTGGGTTTGTTCTTCTTGCGGCTTTCATGAATCCTCGATGTTCTTCTGGCAATCCTAAATGATGAGTTGCAACATCATGATCATGCCCTGGAATTTTTGTATAGTACCATGCAAATATATCTCAATTTTTCTTTAAAAATGAACTATACATCTCTTGATCTTCAAGAGTCATGGCCACACTAATTAAAGTGGGACGTGGATCTTCTATTGTACCCATATTTATTTCTCTAATTTCATCCACAGTGGTAAAGATACCCTCCTCAAATGCTGGAGGAGCATCTCTACGATCATCTTCTTCTTCATAAACATGTATTATTTCTTCTATTTTTACTTGCATAGTAGATGATGAAGCAGAATTTCTATAATCAGAAGAGTTGTCCAAATTTGAACATCTTGAACTAGAGTCTTCCAATTCTGACCATATTGATGATGAAGGGTCTTCCTTCGGTTATAAAGAGGATATGATGGATTGAAAATTGACATCATCGTTTACCTCTTCCATTTTAATAACTTCTTGTAGCCTGGTTAGCAAATTATAGATGTTCTGGATTTCAGCAGATGAAATGAAGACTTCTCCATTTGTGCATTCATCATTTCTTGGTGAATCACCAATTTCTCCCATGTTGTCTTGCTTGAGTTTTGTAATTGACATTATAGATTTTTCCATAAGTGTGTTTTTATTTCGGTCTATCTTTTTAATTTGACTGATAGGCAACACATAAACCAAACTCACATGTATGAATGGATTTACTGGAATCTTTTCCAAACCATATGGAGCATTAACTTTGTTAACCTCCATTTTTGTGGATTTATTCTTTCCCTCCACGTGATAAAATGTCGCATCAATGTATTGAGATTCACATGTTTTTAATGGGGCTTTATCACCATACAATGTCCAAATTTTTCCACTGAAACAATATTTGATACATTGATTGTATGATGAAGGGATAGCCGCATGTTGATGTATCCATGGTCTTCCAAGAAAATATTAAAAGCTATGTCATTTCGAACAACCATGAAATCTGAATTGGATACAAGATCACCAAACTGGGTTCTGAGTGTAATCTCACCTAGAGGTTCTTGTTATTTTTTATCATATCCTTGCAACATCAATGTAGAGGGAGATAAATCAGATTTCGTGAGGCCTAATCGACGAAGTGTACGAATGGGGATGAGGTTGACTCCTGAACCATTATCAATGAAAGCTCTTCAGATGTATACATAATTTACCTTTCCAGATAAATACAATGGTCTAATATGTCCATTCACAACATCATATTCATCTTCATTGGTAAAATATATCCCTACATGGAATTCGGCAGGATCATTCCCTACATGGTAGACTTCAGCTACAACAATTTCAGTTGCGAATTTTTACGGACATGAAAAGGCCTCAATGAGTGCCTCCCGATGATCCTTCGATAGATTCAAGGCATCCAAAATTGATAACATGGATGGTACATGGTCCAAATAATTTACGTAATCATATTTTTTATCCAATGGTCTGTGTATCCCAACAAGAACATGTGGTCTTGCATGTACCTTAGAAGTTGATGCTTTGGAAGTAGATGCTTCTTGTATCGGGGTAGAAGTTGGAAATACTCCTGGCTATGGAGGATTAGACAGACTATGTCTATTTAATTTATGAGAGGAATAAGGTGTAACATCTAATTGATCCTCCAAAATTATTGAGCCAGAACCGAATCTGGCATGCATGGAAGAACTGTTTTGTTCCTGTTGAGCCCGCTGAAGAGCTCTACCACGAGTTTCTATTGCATAAACGGTTCTAGCAGGGGTAGAATTGGAATAGTGGTTTCTGTGACATCCACGTCTTCCTTTGTATCCCAGACCTCTAAAACTCTCTCTAATCTGTAACACCCCAAGCTTCTACGGTACGTTTCCCTTCGAATAATGCGATAGCGTGTGTTGTACGCAACCTCGAGTTCTAACACACACCACAACTAATTAAAATAGCCGTTGTGAATAGTAATACCTACTTTTTGAAATCATATATATTCTATATTTCAAAATGGACTTCATTTTTGGATTCGGAATATCAAAATTATCCTAGGGTGAAATTTTGGTACATTTCGGATAACTTTCATATTTTGATGAATAGTGAAATTTCTAAATTTTAATTAAAAACAACTTTTTTAATCAAAATAATTAATAGTGATAAATTATGAATTTGAGTGGTTTTAAAGTATATTTAGAATATATTTTTACCATTCAATTTAATGTTTATCATTGGAAATAATTTTACAATTAAACCGAACATAAACAAGTGTCAATCTTTTGATAGTTATTATCTCTTAAAAACACGCTTTTTGTTTTGACAGCGGGAATTAATTTTAAATTAATTTCTGCCACTTCTGTGTTTTGAATTTAGGAAAATGGATTCCATATTTGGAATCAGGATGTTCAAATTGTGTAAATAGGTAACTTTTATTTTTACACATTTTGAATAATTACTGCGGTAAATATTTTATTTACCATGGTTAAAGGGTAAATCCGGTAAATAAGGGTTAAAAAATAATATTATAATAATACTAAATTACCCTAAAACGTGTCTTAACCCTATTGGTTGATACATGGTCGACCATGGGAATCTTTGTGTCAATTTTGGGACCGCATGGATCCACTTGTAAGTGATAATGACACTTTATTTTAATTAAGTTAAAATGAATACAAAAATGACACAAGCATATATCTTTTAGAACAACAATTTTTACATAGGGTTATATATGTTGGATTTTAGATTATAAATATTCATTAGAAATCTAAAAAGATTTCCTACATAATGATATTTTATTTATAATTTTTAGACATTAAATAATTTATTTTATTTATGACACAATGATGATGCAGTAATTACTATAATAGTGAAAAAGTAAAATAATTGATATTATAAATACCCAAATAAATATAATATGAAACTTTTAATGAATTAAACTAATTTTCTAGGCTAATATGATATATTAGGATTTATTTAATGGACTTTGTTCGAAGTAATCAATCTGTTATGAGTTTCACAAAAATCAACTATTGAATAGTGTCAAAATTGACATAAAAGAGTTCTTAAAACAAATATTATATTATTAATTGATATTAAATTCCTAAAAATCTAAGGATCGGCCAAGAGACTTATATTATGATAGGTTAATCATTAATGGACCACTTGGGGGGTCTCTTGGATGTATATAGTAAGTTTATTAACCATATTATATAAAAATACAAAGAGACATTGTAAAAGTGAAACTAATTAACTTAGAGTTAATACTTAAAGATAAGGTTAATATAAGTACCCAAACCTGTCTAAATTCTATTGGTTGAGTGGTTTTCGACCTATACCCACCTTAAAATTTGAATAATAAGCTTTGGAGCCATTAGAAACCTAATTTGAATTTATTATAAATTAATATTTCTAGCTTTTCCAAAGGTGCCCCTCACCCCTCTTATAAAAGGGCACTCCTCCTTCTCATTTCTTCACACCTTCAAAGCCTTTTGGTTCGGCCAAACTCTGCCCAAATACTCTCCCAACATCCCTCACTACAACCTAGGGGCCTTAGTTTGATCAGAAAGCCAACCTAAGGAGCCCTTTTGATCAAATCAAATGGAAGAACCCGAAGAAGAGGTAATGTTTTCACCACCCCTTTTCCAAGTTCATTTCTTCTTCCACTTCTTCTTCCTTTGTTGTTACCATTCTAAAATAATGACTCCAGTATCATTTATATACTGTGATGTTATTATAAATATGGTACAACCATATTCAGTATTCTATCCACCCTTTGAATAACATGTCACCATACGTGCGTACGTACGGCTTACCGTCTCCACGTCGTGGTGTAATTGTTATTCAATATATTATTATTTGGATAGGTATAATAATGATGTGTAACTCATGTAAATAATAAATATAACATATTAATGATTCTGTATATATGATATATCATCCATTTATATATTATTTTAATATAAAAAGAATGATATTGTCGCTCGTGCGTACGTACGGACTACCGTCTCCACGAACTCGATGAGATTCATTCTCCATCGTAACCATTAAAGTATAATTATCATTTTATGATTTAAAAATGATGTTTAAGGACTTGATATCATTCTGGATATGAATAATATACAACCTATCCTTTACAAACATGTCTTACATAACAAAACATATGAAAGAAAACAAGTAAGTTAACACCCGAAACAACGATAATACTAAGATATTATTATCAAATCAATATTAAAAGATCATATATGATATCATATTAATGTATATGATTCTTGTATAATTTAATAACAATTATTTCACCATTATACAGGAGGTTAACCTACCACAACCAAGGAAAAGTACAAGGTAAGGGTTATTTCACAATCTCTTCATTATCCGAGGTTGTATATACGTAATAATCTATTGGGATCTCTTTATCATCCACATCCATGTTTTCTTAAAAATGTTTTTCAAAACATTTTTACTATTTACAAGAATATGGGTTAAAGTCATTTATACCCTTTTTTTACTTTTTATAAGAGGTTTATAAAGGAATCTTTCCGTCGTTTTCAAAACAATGTCCTTTTTAACCTTTTCGACAGAATTGAGGTAAGAATGTTTTTTTTAACTTATACGGCGGGTGCAGTTATTTTCCGCCGTTATAAAATCGTCGAAGCTTTCCATACAAGCTTATAAGAATATTTTCAAAGAAAATGTTTTATTTTATATGGATCTTAAATGATTTCAAAATAAAAGGAGATACTTCTTTAAAAAGAATTTTGATTTCATCTATGTCAACATCCTTTGATGGATTTTAAGATTATTTGAAGTTGATTTTTTATGATACAAAACTTATATATTGTATTGAAGGTTTTGTGATATGTTTGACTGTGGATGTGCTATTTTTATACCATTCATAGTTTATGGTGAAATTATTGACATTTCGTATGCTAGTTTTAATACGAATGTTTATGTTATGTTTAAACCTTTTCATATGGGAATGCATTGGACTTAATAAGTGACGGGTGGAGCCCGCTATAGCTCCTCGATGCATCGGTAGGTCTCATGAGACAAAATAGTGTCTTGGCACAAGGCCTTGACAAAATCTTATTTGTAGTCTTGGCACGAGGCCTTGGCTATGTGGTTATGATAGTCTGGCATTATGCATTCCAACATTATGAAAGTGGTTATTGATTTTTTCATGTGATTATTCATTTAGTAGAATATCCATGTGAATAAGTAAATGGCATTATTTCATTTTATTTATGCCATACCATGTTGAAAGTTCGTATTTAAAAGGCTTTTGTTTTAGTTATACATTGCCTTAAATGTTTATTCTTATTTATGAAAGTTTCCACTTTATTGTTATCCTTACTGGGCATTTGAGCTCACCCCTTTTTTTTATGTTTTATTTTTCCCAGGATGTGAAGAAGTAAGTTATGAATGACCTGCAGGGATTTTATGAGGGGTTAATAGTGTGGATTGTGGAAACATTATGTTGTTGTATTAGTTTTTCATTTTATGATGTAATGTAAAACTTATGAATATATCTAGTGTTTCCAAGGATACTAAACCAATCGGTCTTTCGAGATTTGATCTTTCTTGTGATCATGCCAATGTTACGAAGTAATGCACCGACTCTGGGTTGCTGGGGTCGGGGCGTTACAGTTGGTATCAGAGGAAGTTTAGTACAAACCTTGGAAGCTAGATTTAGATAAACTCTGATTAGAGCACATAGACCTAAGATGAACTTTGAGTATTAGTATAGAAGAACTTCCTAGAATTTTGGTATTGTAGAGACTTTGTGAGTTTTACGAGAAATACATCCCTGTCTGGATACGAGCAGGTAGAGGCGGCTCTGGCACAGATGTACCTAGGGGTAAAACCCGAAAACACCGCTTTGAGCTAGACTCGAACGGGAACTGGTGCACGACAACGGGCCTTGCTGCACTCTTGGTTACGACACTCCCGGGGGAGATGCTTAGGATAACTCTCACTTTCTTTACAAATCATTATGAAGGGTTTATGAGTATATACTTCCTCAAAGAAAACATATTTATGATTATGGATTATATCCATAGATAGTTCAATTTATGTTTAGTGTTTTATAAGTATGGGATTATGTATTTTGATTCATAAACTGATCTAGTTTATGACATTGTTTAGAAATGGCGCCTAGTGGAAAAAATGGAAACCGTATCAATGCACGCACTCCATGTAGGGATTGCCCTCCTGCTCAAGATAATTATAGTGGGGCTGGTGATGCAACTGGTGCTGATCAGCTAATCACCATACTGGGACAACTTACTCAGGTTATGAATAATAACCTTACCCGTATAGAGCACCCTGATCCGCAGCGTGGAGGATCAATGTTAGATCGATTCATGAGACAACAACCACCAACGTTCAATGGGAGTACAAATCCCTTAGTAGCTGAGCAATGGATATTTTCCCTAGAGAAAATATTTCAGGCTTTGGGGTGTAGTGAAAGGGAAAAAGTTACCATGGCAGTTTACCGCCTCACTGGAGATGCTGATCAATGGTGGTCATTGATTCAAAACATGAAGGAAGATGATGAAGTATCAAACATGGAATGGATGGAGTTCAAAGATCTGTTTTTAGAAAAATACTTCCCTCGCGACCATCGAGCAGATATGGAAAGGCAATTTCTAAGTCTGAGACAAAAGGAGGACGAGAATGTCACAAAGTATGAGGCTAACTTTACAAGGTTAGCGAGGTACGCTGGTGATTATATTCGTAACCCAAGAAGTAAGATTGATCGTTTCTTTGATGGTTTAAAACCATTTCTCCGTCGAGCGTTAGTCTCACAATCCTTTTCATCGTACGAAGACATTGTCTCATGTGCTATCAAGACCGAAAAGGAATTCTCTAAGTCTTATGACTTTAAAGCAAAGCAAGAGAAGAAGAGACCTGCTGATCAATCTGGGAATGGAAATAAGGGGAAGAAGGGAAAGGTTGAATATCCATCTTGTGGTAAATGCGGGAAGAAACATCCTGGTACTTGCTTGAAGGGAATGGGAGTCTGTTACAAGTGTGGTGAAAAAGGCCACCAAGCTCATGATTGCAAGGGGAAGAAGGAAGCTACCAACGTTCAGTGCTACAATTGCAGGGAGATGGGGAATTATGCAAATGCATGTCCTAAGCGTCAGGAGAACTTACCTCATAAAAGGCCAAGGGATCAAGGCCAGGCTTATGCTATCACTACTGCTGAGGTAGAAGCTCCGAAAGACGTGGTGGCAGGTAATTTAATGGTTTCCTCAAGTTTAGCAAATGCATTATTTGATTCTGGATCATCGCATTGTTTCATATCTTCCCAGTTTGCTAAGAAAATTAGATATTTCCAATTTGATTTAATAAGGGAATTGTCAGTTAAAACTCCTAAGGGAAGTATCTTTGCAACAAAGTTTTGTGAATCAGTCCCCATTAGAGCACATAAATTTTCTTTATCTGCTGATCTCATCTTCATAC
This sequence comes from Viscum album, assembly GCA_963277665.1. NCBI lineage: Eukaryota > Viridiplantae > Streptophyta > Magnoliopsida > Santalales > Viscaceae > Viscum > Viscum album. Next base: position 1,634,756,908 of record OY728133.1, on the reverse strand, counting down.
CTATGATTGAGTTTGATATAATCCTCGGTATGGACTGGCTTTCGAACTATGATGCAAAGATTTATTGTAAGAAGAAAGAGGTTACGATTCTTGATGATAATGATAAGGAACACCTTATTTTTAGAGCAGAATCGTCACCACCTAATTCTTATTTAGATCCACCCCCAGTAGTTCAACTTAATTCAATTATTGGGGAGGAAGAGAATGAAATAACTGTCGGTGAGGAAAGGAATGTTCAAATAGAGGATGTACCTGTTGTGAAAGAATTTGTAGATGTATTTCCGGAAGATATACCTGGACATCCTCCAGAACGAGAAGTTGAGTTTTCCATTGATTTGATTCTTGGATCAAGGCCTATATCGAAGACCCCTTATAGAATGGCCACTGTAGAGTTAGTCGAACTAAAGAAACAACTAGAGGAATTGAGTAATAAGGGATTTATTCGCCCTAGTGTTTCTCCATGGGGAGCCCCTGTTCTTTTTGTTAAAAAGAAAGATGGATCTATGAGGTTATGTATCGACTACAGGGAGATCAATGCTATAACGATAAAGAACAAGTATCCCCTACCTCGTATTGATGATTTTTTGACCAACTGCATGGAGCTCAATACTTTTCAAAGATTGACCTTCGATCTGGATACCATCAGTTGTGTGTGAAGAAGGAAGACATTCCGAAAACAGCATTTCGAACCAGGTACGGGTATTACGAGTTTACTGTAATGCCGTTTGGATTGACTAATGCACCCTCTGTATTCATGGATATGATGAATAGAGTCTTCAAGGAGTATCTCGATGAATTTGTGGTGGTATTTATTGATGATATCTTGGTATACTCCAAAACCTACGAAGATCATGAAAATCACTTGCGCATTATCTTGAAGACTCTGAGGAGGCATGAATTATATGGGAAGTTTAGCAAGTGTGAATTCTGGCTTCAGGAGATTTCTTTTCTTGGCCATATTGTCTCTAAATATGGAATCTCTGTTGATCCTTCTAAGACCAAGGCAATCCAAGAATGGCCAGCACCTACGAGTATAACTGAGGTACGTAGTTTTATTGGTTTGGCAGGTTATTATCGACGTTTCGTCCAGAATTTTTCCCGATTGGCTAACCCATTAACGAAGCTCACACGTAAAGGGGTTAAATTTGTTTGGACAAAAGAGTGTGAAGAATGTTTCGAAGAACTGAAGAGAAGATTAGTCAATGCTCCTATATTTACTCTACCATCGGGGAATGATGGGTTCGTTATTTATAGTGATGCATCGAAGAAAGGACTTGGCTGTGTCCTTATACAGAATGATAGAGTTATTGCCTATGCATCACGATAGTTGAAAATTCATGAACAAAACTATCCTACTCATGATCTTGAGTTAGCAGCTGTGATCTTTGCTTTGAAGATATGGAGGCACTACCTCTATGGTGAAAAATGTGAGATTTATACTGATCACAAGAGTTTGAAGTATATTTTCTCACAAAAAGAACTCAACATGAGGCAAAGGAGATGGCTTGAATTACTCAAGGATTATGATTGTACGATACACTACCACCCAGGGAAGGCAAACAAGGTGGTAGATGCTTTGAGTAGAAAAGACCATGGAGTTTTGAACAATATGAGAATTGAAAGGGATCCAATTTTCATGGAGCTAGTGAAGATGGACATGGGAATAACCAGGGAAGGTGAAACATCAATGCTTTTTCAAATGGTTGCCAAACCATCTTTACTAGAAAGGATTAAGAGTTCTCAGACTGATGATGAAGAATTCCAAAAGAAGATTAAAGCTGTGAATGATGGGAGATTGAGAGACTTTGCGTATGAAGGTGGAATTTTGAAATTCGGGAAGAGACTTTGTGTTCCCAATATACCTGATCTAAAAAGGGAATTGCTGGATGATGCTCATAGTTCCAATTTCTCTATACACCCTGGGAGCACCAAAATGTATAGATATTTGAAGGAACATTTTTTGTGGGACAACATGAAGAGGGAGATTGCTGATTTTGTGTCAAGATGTATGGTTTGTCAACAAGTGAAAGCTGGAAGGCAACAGCCTGGAGGAGTCATGCAACCTCTTCCCATACCAGAGTGGAAATGGGACAATATTACAATGGACTTTGTCATGGGGCTACGAAAGTCTCCTAGAAGGAACGATGCAATATGGGTTATTGTTGATCGTCTTACCAAGTCAGCACATTTTCTTGCTATAAGAGAAGATCTACCCCTGGAACGTCTAGCAAGACTATACATTAATGAAGTTGTGAGACTTCATGGAGTACCCCTATCGATTGTTCCTGATCGTGATCCCCGTTTTACTTCAAGATTTTGGAAAAGTCTTCAGAAATCCCTGGATACTGAACTTCATTTGAGCACTTCTTACCAACCTCAGACAGACGGACAATCAAAACGGACTATTCAGACCTTAGAAGACATGTTGAGATCTTTCTCACTTGATTTTCAGGGTATGTGGGATCAATATTTACCACTAGTAGAATTTTCCTATAACAATAGCTTCCATTCGAGTATTCAGATGGCACCATATGAAGCGTTATACGGAAAGAGATGTCGTACACCAACCTGTTGGGATGACGTTGGTGAAAGAAAACTTGTAGGCCCAGAACTGGTGGAGGAAACGGTGGAAAAGGTGAAGGTAATCCAAAATCACATTAAAGCAGCTCAAAGTAGGCAGAAGAGCTATGCCGATAATCGAAGGAAGGATTTGGAATTTCAAGTCGGTGATCATGTTTTCCTGAAGGTATCTCCATGGAAGGGAGTCATACGTTTTGGTAAGAAAGGTAAATTGAGTCCCAGGTACATCGGACCTTTCGAAATTCTAGAACGAATTGGGGCTGTAGCTTACCGATTGGCAATGCCGCCAAGTCTCTCCAAAGTTCACGATGTGTTCCACGTATCTCTGTTGAGGAAATACATGCCTGACCCAACGCATGTACTCACCTATGAAGATTTAGAACTGGAACCCGATCTTTCTTATTGCGAAGAGCCCATCAAGATTCTTGATACGAGAGAACAAGTGCTGAGAAACCGGACGACGCGCCTGGTAAAAGTTTTGTGGAGGAATCATAAGATAAAAGAGGCAACGTGGGAACCCGAGGAACTTATGATGAAGAACCACCCGAGTCTTTTTATGCAGTAATACCCTAGAAATTGCGAGGATGCAATTATTTGAAGGAGGGGAGAATGTAACACCCCAAGCTTCTACGGTACGTTTCCCTTCGAATAATGTGATAGCGTGTGTTGTACGCAACCTCGAGTTCTAACACACACCACAACTAATTAAACTAGCCATTGTGAATAGTAATAACTACTTTTTGAAATCATATATATTCTATATTTCAAAATGGACTTCATTTTTGGATTCGGAATATCAAAATTAGCCTAGGATGAAATTTTGGTACATTTCGGATAACTTTCATATTTTGATGAATAGTGAAAATTTCTAAATTTTAATTAAAAACAACTTTTTTAATCAAAATAATTAATAGTGATAAATTATGAATTTGAGTGGTTTTAAAGTATATTTAGAATATATTTTTACCATTCAATTTAATGTTTATCATTGGACATAATTTTACAATTAAACCGAACATAAACAAGTGTCAACCTTTTGATAGTTATTATCTCTTAAAAACACGCTTTTTGTTTTGACAGCGGGAATTAATTTTAAATTAATTTCTGCCACTTCTGTGTTTTGAATTTAGGAAAATGGATTCCATATTTGGAATCAGGATGTTCAAATTGTGTAAATAGGTAACTTTTATTTTTACACATTTTGAATAATTACTGCGGTAAATATTTTATTTACCATGGTTAAAGGGTAAATCCGGTAAATAAGGGTTAAAAAATAATATTATAATAATACTAAATTACCCTAAAACGTGTCTTAACCCTATTGGTTGATATATGGTCGACCATGGGCATCTTTGTGTCAATTTTGGGACCCCATGGATCCACTTGTAAGTGATAATGACACTTTATTTTAATTAAGTTAAAATGAATACAAAAATGACACAAGCATATATCTTTTAGAACAACAATTTTTACATAGGGTTAGATATGTTGGATTTTAGATTATAAATATTCATTAGAAAGCTAAAAAGATTTCCTACATAATGATATTTTATTTATAATTTTTAGACATTAAATAATGTATTTTATTTATGACACAATGATGATGCTGTAATTACTATAATAGTGAAAAATTAAAATAATTGATATTATAAATACCCAAATAAATATAATATGAAACGTTTAATGAATTAAACTAATTTTCTAGGCTAATATGATATATTAGGATTTATTTAATGGACTTTGTTCGATGTAATCAATCTGTTATGAGTTTCACAAAAATCAACTATTGAATAGTGTCAAAATTGACATAAAAGAGTTCTTAAAACAAATATTATATTATTAATTGATATTAAATTCCTAAAAATCTAAGGTTAGGCCAAGAGACTTATATTATGATAGGTTAATCATTAATGGACCACTTTGGGGTCTCTTGGATGTATATAGTAAGTTTATTAACCATAGTATATAAAAATACAAAGAGACATTGTAAAAGTGAAACTAATTAACTTAGAGTTAATACTTAAAGATAAGGTTAATATAAGTACCCAAACCTGTCTAAATTCTATTGGTTGAGTGGTTTTCGACCTATACCCACCTTAACCTTTGAATAATAAGCTTTGGAGCCATTAGAAACCGAATATGAATTTATTATAAATTAATATTTCTAGCTTTTCCAAAGGTGCCCCTCACCCCTCTTATAAAAGGGCACTGCTACTTCTCATTTCTTCACACCTTCAAAGCCTTTTGGTTCGGCCAACCTCTGACCAAATACTCTCCCAACATCCCTCACAACAACCTAGGGGCCTTATTTTGATCAGAAAGCCAACCTACGGAGCCCTTTTGATCAAATCAAAAGGAAGAACCCGAAGAAGAGGTAATGTTTTCACCACCCCTTTTCCAAGTTCATTTCTTCTTCCACTTCTTCTTCCTTTGTTGTTACCATTCTAAAATAATGACTCCAGTATCATTTATATACTGTGATGTTATTATAAATATGGTACAACCATATTCAGTATTCTATCCACCCTTTGAATAACATGTCACCATACGTGCGTACGTACGGCTTACCGTCTCCACGTCGTGGTGTAATTGTTATTCAATATATTATTATTTGGATAGGTATAATAATGATGTGTAACTCATGTAAATAATAAATATAACATATTAATGATTCTGTATATATGATATACCATCCATTTATATATTATTTTAATATCAAAAGAATGATATTGTCGCTCGTGCGTACGTACGGACTACCGTCTCCACGAACTCGATGAGATTCATTCTCCATCGTAACCATTAAAGTATAATTATCATTTTATGATTTAAAAATGATGTTTAAGGACTTGATATCATTATGGATATGAATAATATACAACCTATCCATTACAAACATGTCTTACGTAACAAAACATATGAAAGAAAACAAGTAAGTTAACACCCGAAACAACGATAATACTAAGATATTATTATCAAATCAATATTAAAAGATCATATATGATATCATATTAATGTATATGATTCTTGTATAATTTAATAACAATTACTTCACCATTATACAGGAGGTTAACCTACCACAACCAAGGAAAAGTACAATGTAAGGGTTATTTCACAATCTCTTCATTATCCGAGGTTGTATATACGTAATAATCTACTGGGATCTCTTTATCATCCACATCCATGTTTTCTTAAAAATGTTTTTCAAAACATTTTTACTATTTACAAGAATATGGGTTAAAGTCATTTATACCCTTTTTTGACTTTTTATAAGAGGTTTATAAAGGAATCTTTCCGTCGTTTTCAAAACAATGTCCTTTTTAACCTTTTCGACAGAATTGAGGTAAGAATGTTTTTTTTAACTTATACGGCGGGTGCGGTTATTTTCCGCCGTTATAAAATCGTCGAATCTTTCCATACAAGCTTATAAGAATATTTTCAAAGAAAATGTTTTATTTTATATGGATCTTAAATGATTTCAAAATAAAAGGAGATACTTCTTTAAAAAGAATTTTGATTTCATCTATGTCAACATCCTTTGATGGATTTTAAGATTATTTGAAGTTGATTTTTTATGATACAAAACTTCTATATTGTATTGAAGGTTTTGTGATATGTTTGACTGTGGATGTGCTATTTTTAAACCATTCATAGTTTATGGTGAAATTATTGACATTTCGTATGCTAGTTTTAATACGAATGTTTATGTTATGTTTAAACCTTTTCATATGGGAATGCATTGGACTTAATAAGTGACGGGTGGAGCCCGCTATAGCTCCTCGATGCATCGGTAGGTCTCATGAGACAAACTTGTGTCTTGGCACAAGGCCTTGACAAAATCTTATTTGTAGTCTTGGCACGAGGCCTTGGCTATGTGGTTATGATAGTCTGGCATTATGCATTCCAACATTATGAAAGTGGTTATTGATTTTTGCATGTGATTATTCATTTAGTAGAATATCCATGTGAATAAGTAAATGGCATTATTTCATTTTATTTATGCCATACCATGTTGAAAGTTCGTATTTAAAAGGCTTTTGTTTTAGTTATACATTGCCTTAAATGTTTATTCTTATTTATGAAAGTTTCCACATTATTGTTATCCTTACTGGGCATTTGAACTCACCCCTTTTTTTTATGTTTTATTTTTCCCAGGATGTGAAGAAGTAAGTTATGAATGACCTGCAGGGATTTTATGAGGGGTTAATAGTGTGGATTGTGGAAACATTATGTTGTTGTATTAGTTTTTCATTTTATGATGTAATGTAAAACTTATGAATATATCTAGTGTTTCCAAGGCTACTAAACCAATCGGTCTTTCAAGATTTGATCTTTCTTGTGATCATGCCAATGTTACGAAGTAATGCACCGACTCTGGGTAGCTGGGATCGGGGCGTTACATAATCCCTCTGTTTGATAGAGGTAACTCAGGTTCATCGAGATCGAAACTGTGACTGGAATAAGGATTTATTAAGTGAATCATGTTAACATAACCAAAAATCAGCTATTCATCTGATGAATACTCTGCCTTATTAGAAAGTTTAGGTTGTTCCATTTGGTGGGGCGGTTCACTTAGCATTGAATTAGATGGCATAAAATCTACCAGAGTCAAATACAACATTTTTTTTGACATGATTTCATCTTCTTCTGATTGTTCCTCTTTCTTTGAATTATGCCACCCCTTTGAGAATTTTTCTTTTGATGAAGGAGGTTTTGTTGTGGCATTCATAGAAAAAGAAACAATTGGTTTCTTCAATTGTGTTCGTAAAAAAGACATGACCTCGGTTGATCGTTTTCCTAACCATCCAATCATCATATTTCTATGCATTTTTTCTTTTGACTTCATGTCACTCACCATCTTCCTCTCGATTTATAACAGTAACACAAACTACCATGCTGGATGAACCTTTCAATTTAACTTGTCCTGAGTCTACCATTTTCTCTAGGTGGTCATTGAAGACAAAACACTCTTGAATGGGATTCCCCAACATCTAATGAAATGGGAAATAGTTGGGAATGTCTTCATCTCCTTCCTTGTTTTTCCTTTGGGGAATTTTAAACTGAACCAAATAATTCTCCAATTCCAAAATGGCGTAACTAAAAACATGTTCGTTTCAGAATGAATAAACATTGTTCTTCAACTCATCAAATTGTTTATTTCTTTGATCTCTATGATCATCTTGATGAATCAGCCTATGTTATTTATGCTCAGGAGGTAGAGACCTTTGATAAGAAGAAGGTTTTGAAGTAGAATCAGGTACGGGGGAATGATTAAGTGTAATTGTGGCAGTCGCTGCTCTACCCATTATCCTTCTGGGAGCTGGTTGAATTATATGAGTTTTATCCTTATTCATCGTAAGATAATCTTCAATCTACTGAGTGATTGAAGTAAGGTCGCAAAACCGTCCTGTGTATTTCACAGGAATCAACGGTGTGCGTAATTCATCACACAAATTTTCCACACATATTGGAAACAACTCTTCTTGAGGGAGTGCTAATGTTAGGGAATATTTTAATCCATTCTAGAGAGCAATGAAATCTGAAACTGTTTCATTCTCCCTTTGCATACAATTTTTAAGCTCAAAAATTGTTGTCTTTGGAAACGTTGAGCTGAATTGAATAAAAAATTGTTGATGAAGATCATCCCATACAGTAATTGACTGGGATTACAAGCTTGTGTACCAAACAAAAGCTGCCCCTGTAATGACTATAAAAAAACCTTAGCATAACTACTTCTTATTGCAGAGGGGTTCCCATCATTGGATCACAGTGAGAAATAGAATGAGTTAAGTGTTTCTCTGGGTCTTCCGAACCCTTAAAGTTGGGAATGTGGTACTTACAAAATTTGATGTGGGAAAATTTTCATCAACCCATTCAGGGTAATCTCTCTTCTCCAGTTGAATCGGTGCACGTTTTACTTATATATCTTCCAACTGAGCTGTAAATGACTCAATGGTAGTTATTAAATTTTGAGAATGATCTAATTGAGCTTGCACCTGAGCAGGTGCAATAACTGGAGCTTGGACAGTTGTGGTAGTTGGTACTCCAACTGATGGTAGCACTGCTGATTGTTGTTGCGAATGACCCATAAGACTAGACTTTTGAGGATTTACTAGTAAAGAGGGATACTCCCGATCCATCTTAGTATCTGAATCAAATTCCCTTGGCTGACTGACTCCATCACTCTTAGAATGAAGACTACTTTGAAATATTTCACCATTCAACCTCCTTAATCCCTTCATGTCTTCCTCCTATTGTGAAAATCATTTCTCTAGTGAGAGTGGTGGGCCTTATCTAGAGGGAGGGGTGGAATGTGACCCGATTCTTTTCTTTCTCCTTTTTGGACACCTTTCGGAGAGAGGGAAGTTGGGTATTTGATGGAATACCTAGATTCTGGGTAATCCATTGATTTCTTGTATGCACAAACTCTTCATTTGACTCTGTCTGCACAGCCACTTAAGCAAGAATTACTTCATCTGATCCCTCTAAATGAGCCTCATCTGGGGGATCAGCAACAACGGAGTTGATGACAATAATTGATGAATAATGCATTACATACCTTCTATTAACATTTTCGAGATGTTTTATTCTTTTATGTCTTTGATTAGACATTTCCTTTTGTTCATTTGATCCCTCATGAACTTCTTAATGAACTGTAATTTGGAGGGAATATCCTGATAATTCGTCTCTTTGTTCCTCATGGGGATTCTTCCCTAATCTAGATAAGACTTAATTCCATTGAGGAATGGATTGATGATTTGAAAAATCCCCAGTCCTGTGGACTAGGGTTGTTACTGTTGTTCCTACACAACTCCTCCAATCCTATTTGTTGATTCCAAGGGTTGTGCTAAATGAGTCACAAGTCTGGAAAGATGGGGTGGTTCTTGAGCTGCTGTATCTGAGACTTTCATTAAATCTCTCCTAATCTTGCGGACTTTAGTCCAGAAATTGCCAGGATGCATCAACCAACATCCACTCAAATCACCTGGCTCAAAAGATCATTGAATGATTTTCGAAACTTCTGTCACTTGATGATGTGCATGCTCTAAACTTGAGGCCTGTTCGATATTCTCATTTTCCTGATGCATGAGTGATTTGACAACTTGTTCTTTGTATTACTGAATTTGAGAAAACTAGTTGAGGCCTCTTCTTGAGAGATCCTTTGATTAAAAACAATGCTAATTGGTCGTGGCTGGCCATAGGCAATAACATTGCATAAGAACATTTTTTGTGGGCTTTGTTGGCTGGAGAATACATTGAAATATAGTGCTCTATGAGCACCCAATTCCCTGATTTTAATACCATATGGAACATCGGAAATTAACTGGCACAATATTTTTAGTGTGCCAAGGCATGAACGTTGAAGGGCTCTCTGCTGCTTTTCAGCTTTCGGATATCGATAAATTGAGAGAGATGCCAAATCAATTTGGAGTTATCGCTCTTATATTATCATGAAATTATTTTCATATTCATCATAAGATAATATTTTCTTTTTCAAATGACAATGTGTTTTCCACATGTTGAGATGAATATCGTGAATACAATCATCCATCAAAATTTCTGGAAAGTCATACTAAGAGTCAGCCAAAGGCCAAAACATGATTGGTACTTCACCTTTCGTCAGTTGTTACCTCATATTCAGAATTTCCACTTTATCCTATGATGAAGATTCTTCTACTTGATTAGATTAATTCTAGTGCTTCTATGTTGTTTCATTAAATTCAAAAAGATTCGTAGAGAGTTCATTTATCAAAGTAGAAGATTAATGACCATGGGGTGGTTCGGAGAATGACCAACACCCTGGGTTATCTTCTGGTTGAGAAAGTATTTCACATGCTAGTAGTAAAGCAACAGAAATAACTGGATTCACCTTTGCAAGTGCCTCAAGATAAGAGGGATTTCTCATTTCTGCATTTTCAATTGAATAATTTTCCAGGCAATGAGAATTACTAATGTAGAGAGTACATTCACAGCTAAATTCATCATCATGGGAAGGAAAACAATGGTGGGTTACTGTAAAAGATAAAACCTTTTTCTCCTTGATCTTCTAGCCACGCAGAGGGTTATCGCGGCTCTCATCTGAAGATGATACATCGAGATCGATCGAACTGTCATGAAGCAAACCTTCATGAGGAAGTGTATGATGAAGTCCTTCGGTATTAATGTTCCCACTATTGGGAAATGAGAGAGTAGAATCTTGAGTTGCAATAGATAATTGTCTGAGTGCATCAAGCACTCCAGCATCGAGTAAGGCCTTATTACAGATTGGCCCTGGATTTCATGATTGTGGTAGACGGGTCATTTTAATAGACGCATTTTTACTCACATTGGTAACAACTTGTTGAAAAAAGATGTTATTATGGGTAGGTGTATTTGCATTCTCAGAAAAAATAGTTATGTTAGGATGATTATCTCTATTTAAATCAGTTGTATGTGCCTGACTTGATTGTCTATATGACATAGGGGAGTATACCCCACAACCCTCTTGGACTGGAACAGATGTGTGTATCTGATCCAGAGTGACAAGTTGATGAGTCACTCCACTGGTAGAGATAGATTTATGTTTCTTTCGTTGTGATGCCACTGAAACTGTTATAATATTCTGATAGGCTTCCCGAATATGAGCAGGGATTTGCATATTCTCTTTCACCATCAACAGAATGTGATTTGTGACTTTATCTGCCAGAACAGGAATATATGTCCATTCTATTTTTGGATTAGGTGTGTGTTCCTACACCTATCATCCTTTTCCTACCAGTGAATTCTGATAGTACTCATGCATGGGGCAGAGAGTTGTGTCTGCTACAAATTTGTCGTCAGAGATTTCCGACTGACATCTCCAAGTACTACCAAATGAGACTGTTGGTGGACTTGATGAACATTGGTAGGTGTATGTGTCTGCTATGTATTCTTCATCAAGAATGGCTGATTAATTTCCTACAATACTGGAAGATGAGACTGCTGACAGAATTGTTTATTGTAAACAGGTGTATCTCCCTGCTTATCAGTCACCACCATATTATATTGGCGAGCTTCATTGGTTGTAGTCAAATGAGATTGATGACTAGATGAGGAGTTATAAATAGGTGTATATTCCTTCCTATAATACTCTGTCAGCATTGCCTGGCGGGATTTGTGGGTTGCAGCCAGGCGAGTCTGTTGGAAAGCGGAATTAGAACAGACGAGTGTATGTTCCTGCTCTTTATTTGACATCAAATTGGTTTGATGGACTTCTCTGGAGGGGGGAGAAATAAGAACCTGCTCCATATTTACCAGATTGCAGCACTAGCAGTTACTCTTCCATGCTTGGGTTTGAGGAACCTGAGCCAAACCCCTGAAGGTGATACCCTCATCATGTTGAGAGTTCACTGCCACACGAGTCTGGCGGCTATTGTTGATGGGAGCCCTCAAAAAGTACTCATGTATCCTTAAATTAAATCCTTGAGTGGACTTCTCATTCACCTCCCCATAATATGGGAGGTACTAGTGATTTCTTTCTGAGGATAACGACACAAAACTGTTGGAGATGGCGGTTGGCACCACCTGTTTCATGATCACTGGTCATCGTTGTCCGGACAACCAGGGTGAATTATTGACTTGGATGGCATGTCGAGCAGCCTCCAGAGATAGAATGGTACCATGTCAATGGTATTCCATAACCAGTGCATTTGATACCCAGTATTGAATACACTGATTAGGTGATGTCATCCTTAGAGTGGACGATGATCATGCAGGAGTAGCAGCAGATGTATTCATAGGTGTGAAATTTAGAGAAGCCATTTTTGTAATGAAAAAAAGTTATTGGAAACGAGTGCCTATTTGATATAATATACATAATCAAGAAAATTTAGGCCACTACATACTTTGTATGAGCACATATTTTATTGATTGTTTTTTTGGCCCTCTCATTGAGTTTAAATAGGGGCCTAAAAAAGTAAAACATCATTTTAACGTGGATAAGTATTTTCACCAAGTTCACCATTTTTTGTTTCATCTAGAATTGGGGATGACCTTGTTTGTTTTAGTTTCAATTATTCCAATCAGTTTATAATGGGGTTGTTCATAGAACTAGAAACATCCAATGATTTTATATCGATTTGGACCTACTTTCCAAAGGCAGGTTCTCATTATTTGTGGACTGATAAAGCATAAAAATTTGCATTGGTTGAGAGGGTGGGAGGTCGGACACATCACACCTTTTTGGGGGGAATTATTTTCTACTCCAGGACTTTCTTTATAGATATAAGTTATGTTCGTGCATCCTTATTAAATTACCAAGTATGAAAATTATCTTTACTTTAGATCTGGCAATCGGTGATTGATATGTATGAGATTTAGAGAATCTTTTATATGTGTTAGAGGTTCTTCATCGATAGAGAATCATCTGTATTTGTTAGAGATTCATATTCAATGGTAACCTTCAACACATTATATAGAAATCTCATGGTCATTATGATAACCATTCTTGTTTTAAAGCCACTCAGTGGGGCACATGAAGTAGATTGTCATTCAGAAGGACATGGATTGTTTCAGAGTTGTGATAGTACCCGCAGATGGGCTACATATATATCCTTGTTTAGAAAAAGGAATCGGAACCCACATAGTACAAGTGAATAAGTATGAAGTTTATGCATGATTGATTTCCCAAAGAAAGATGCCATAATTACTTTTACGCTCTAAGCTCATGTGATTCATGGTCGGTGTGAGAAACAAGAGGTATTAGGAAATCATAACGATTATTCCATGAAAGATGAAATCCTAAGAAATGTTGTGAGGCTTAAGATATATGACAACCAAAATAGATGAAGACCCAGACTTACATTAGAGAAGAAGCCCAGGAACAAGGTCCATAATGATATATGTTCTTTATAAATACTTGGATACACTAACTTGGGGTGTACTCATGAGGAAGACGCACAAATTAGGAGGGGACTTGTGAATGGGTTTTATTCCTGAGAAGGAATCCCAAATAAAAAGAAATTAGGACTAGTTAAGAGAAATTATGACTGGGGATTATTCCTAAGAAGGAGGCCCAAGTTAAAGGGACTTGAGAACTGGGTTAACTCCTAAAGAGGATGCCCATATTAAGTAAATTTTGAGATTGGGGATTTCTCCTGAGGAGGATGCCCATGTTAATTAAAAATATTATTGGGGCTTACTCCTGAAAAGGATTCCCAGATTAAGGGAACATGGACTAGGGATTACTCCTTAAAAAGAGGTGCAGTTTTGGTGACTTGTGATCTGGGGCTAACTTTTGAACAAGAGGCCCATATCAAAAGAATTTAATACATGGGGCTTAATCCTAAAAAGGATGCCCAGATTAAAGATATTCTCATCATAAAGGATGAGATTGAATGAATGAAATCTCTAACCATACTGACTTAATGATATGTAAATCACTAGGTTTTGAGAGATTTTCCATAGAATTCCTTTCAAATAAAGAATCCAACAATGGAACCATTACATATATGATTTTGAAGAGGGTTTTGAAGGATGAATCTTTAAGAGGAGAGGTGGATTTAGAGGAAGGAGTTGAATAAGAAAGAGGGGTACCCAAAAAGAGGTAGGCGCGCATGTCCGGTTGGGGCATACAAGTATTGGTTGCATTGGTATACTTGTGCGACACATGTATACTTGCGTGATGGTCAACCCATAGGGTAATACTTGGTAAATACTTGGCTTAAGCCCTTAGTATTATCCCTATGGTCTTACAAACGAGGGGCGCGCATGTTCTGTTGAAGGGATAAGGTGGCACGCAAGTGTGGTCATTTTTTCTTATGGGTTAGACACTGAGGCATGCAATTGTTGGTGAATTTCAACAATTCATCCTTGTTCCCCATCTTTATATATTCTTTTCTAGGTAAGATATTACCTTAGAAGTGATCGAAAGACTTCAATCAGAGACTAGGGCGCCGAGAGCATAAATATGTCTTCTGGAATTTTTTGCCCACAAAATGGGGGCCCCATAGGGGTATTTATAGAACTATGAAGACCATGGGAGAAAATCATATAGGGCATGCAATTTACCTATTCACTCAAAATGTGGAGCGTAGGAATACTTGCGCGACCATGATGAAACTTGTGTGGTTCATCTATAACAAAATCCTTGTTCCTGCCTTTGTCAATTTTTGATGTTTCTTCAAAGGATAAATCAATTTTTGCTCTAGTTATTTCCCTTTTCATTCGTTAAACTATGTGATGAAATGGAGCATCAATAGTACATCAAGCTATGTGTCTCTACAAAAGACCTAAGGAAACATCCGTTATTAGAGTAAAATGGGTCTTCAACAATAAGTGTGATGAAAATGGAATCATAGAATGAAATAAATAAATATTAGTTTCTAAAGTCTATAATAAAAAAGAAAGGAATAGACTATGATGAAGCCTATGCTCTTGTAGCTATAATTGAATCTATTCTTATTCTAGTTTTCATTTGAGTCATTATTCAATTTCAATCTTTTACAAATTGATGTTAGATGTACTTTACTTAATTGTTATGTTGAAGTGGAATTTTTTTTTAAAAACCACCCGGTTATGAAGATATAAAACATCCTAAACATGTTTTTAAATTTAACAAAGCATTATATGGTCTTAAACAACCCACTAGAGCCTGGTATGATAGAATTACAATATTTTTTATTCAAAATATTTATGTTAGGGTAAACGTTGATCCAACCCTTTTTATAAAGAAAGATAAGAAAAATGTTTTTGATTTTTCAAATATATGTTGAGGACATTATATTTTCTTCAACTCAGCAATCGTTAATTGATTGTATTGTAAATCTAATGAAATATGATTTTGAAATGAGTATGATGGGTCCGTTAACATTATACAATGTTTTTTCATGTCACAAAAATCTGAAGGAACTTATATATCTAAACATAAGTATATTAAATATATTCTTAAAAAGTATGGATATGAAAATACTAAGAGATTTAGTACTCCCATTGGTACCTCTAATTCACTTGATCTAGATGATGTAGGGAAACCAGTTGATCCAACATCATTCAGAGGTATGATAGGATGTTTAATATAATTGACTGCTAGTCATCCATAAATAATCTTTTTAGTATTCTTATGTGAATGATATCAATACAATCCTACAGAATCTCATTTAAAGGAAGTGAAAATATTTTTTCGCTACTAAAATGGTACAATGGATCTAGGACTCTTATACTTCTTGAAATGATTTTGTTTTAAAAAAATTGGATGCTGACTTTAGTGGATGTAAAATGGATAGGAAATGTAAATCTAGAACATGTCATTTCTTAAGAGATTCATTAGTTTCTTGGTCATGGAAAAAGAAACATTCAGAAGCACTTTCCACTACTGAAGCAGAATATTTAGTAGCTGGAAGTTGTTGTGCTCAAGTGTTGGGGATGCAACACACACTCACAAACATTTCCATGAGTTTTACTGAAACACCAATTTTCTGTGATAATACAAGTTCCATTGCCTTCATTAAAACCCCTACATATCACTCTCGTGCAAAACAAATAGATATTTGGCATCACATTATTAGGTATCACACAAATAAAAAAGATATCATTTTTCAATTTATCAGAGCACAATATCAACTTGCAGATATTTTCACAAAATTGATACCATACGATATATTTTAATACATTAATCAAAAGTTAGGAATGATAACTGTAAGGTAATACCCCTTCATAACGTCTTGTTGAAACCAATATCCTTACAGTAAGAAACTTCTATTGATAAGGGAAGTACATTTGCTTGTAAGAATTTCCAAATTTTTTCATAGTCAAAATTCTCATAATAAGATTTTCTAAATATATTTGTAGTTTACAAATTTTTTTAATTAAGATTATTTTAGTTTAAATTTTTTTGTAATGAATATTTTTGTAGTTCAAAATTTTTTTAATGATTAGTTTTCTCCTTTAAAATTTTTAATAATAATGTTTTTTTAGATTAAAATATTTCGTAATGATGATTTTTGTTGTTTAAAATTTTTTGTAGTGAAGATTTTGTTGTGTTTAAAATTTTTTTGTAATGATGATTTTTGTATTCAACATTTTTGTAATGAGAATTTTTGTACTAAAAATTTTCGTAATGAAGATTTTTGAAGTCAAAATTTTTATAATGCTGCTTTTTGTACATAAAATTTTTATAATGAAGATTTTTGTAGTCAAATTTTTTGTAATGAATATTTGTGTAATAAAAATCTTCATAATGAAGATTTTTTATGTCAAAATTTTCATAATGCAGAATTTTGAAGTCAATTTTTTCATAATATAATTTTTAGAATCTAAATTTCATCACAAAGAATTTTCCTCATTAAGAATAATCTTCCTAGAAATCTAAAATGTATGTTACCTTTCTCAAAATTCTGTAATCATCATTTACTTGTTGGTATTTTCTTTCTGTTTTAAAAATCTTTGGATTTACTTTTCTTTATGTTTAATTTTTTTTATAAAAAACCCCTCAAAAGATCAGATTCAATCAAAATTATTTTTCAGCCATCTTCTCCGTAGTAAGATCTGATCAGAAGGCTTTTCAAAAATTGGATTGAGTATAGGAGATGAACCGTCACATCAAATTCCAATATATAGCCTTTCTGATGCTTGTCCAACATCAAACTCCAAGATCATCTGTGCTTAAGCTCATCCCTTTCTACTTAATCCCGATCTGAACTTCTCAGATCTTCCTTACATCCGAATGTCTGTCGAAGTCTTTTCCCTGAATGAAATGGCTACTGTAAATCCAATCATTGAATGGAATATTTAAATAGAAATATTGAACCAACCAAATTTATTTTCTAAGTATGATTATATTATATCTAATAATATCAAGATGAATGGTTGGTAAAGTGTATACCTATCGAAAACAAAGGCACAGGATCCGGTGTATCCGGACATGATGGTTGAGTTCTATGAGTTAGAATGATTTTTCGAGGAAGAAGGAACAGAAATGTTTTATTTTAACTGCTATGGGAATCCATATTCTCTTTCATACAACATGGCATCCAGTTTGATTGTAATTTCTTACGAAGGGGAAGCTGAGTTCAATACTCAAAAATTAGATGATGTATTAGGTTTCTTTCAGAACGAAAAATCTGTATCCTGCCTTGGCCATTTAGAGGTGAAGACTCCAAAGACAGTTCATCAATCTACAAACATTCGGATTCTTGAATTTTGGGTTCAAGGGTTTTTCATACCAAGTAAAAGAGTCAAAGATACTTTGAAGAAAAGTGATATGTACATTCTGGATTTCTTGGTTTTTCCCATGAAATAAATATTTGGTTATGTACATTCTATTTACTGTTGATAATATCTAAAATGGGAATTTCAAATGTAAAATTATTATGTATTCAGCCATTCTATCGAAGATGATTGTTCGGTGTTTATAATTCTTCAAAATTCCTAGTAGATCTACATCAGAGAATTGAAATTTCATGTTGTTCAGTGACGATAACTTGTGAAGGATGAATGTTAGATTTTCCAAAAAAAAATCAATGAATTCTTTGATTTTCCAGATGATGAGGTAGAAGCCATATCAAAGAAACATGAAGTGGATGAGACATCCCAAAAGGGTGGAAGAAAGAGAACTTTGAAGGAAGTTTAAGACATAGAATAAAAACCAATGGCCATGGAAACTCAATCCGCACCACCGAAGACAAAGAATTGAAATCCCTATATTGATGAGGTTTTGGATAATTGGAGGGAAGATAAGAGAAATCAGAAAGAAGGAGAGCCTATGTTTTGTTTGGACCCTATTGAGGAATAATCCTTGAAGGAAAAGGCTGCACAAAATCTTGAAAAACTAGAGAAAGTGAAAGAGCTGAAGAAAAAGATGTATGAGGCTGAGATATTTTAATCTCTTATTAAGGATGTTGAGAAAGCGTCTGATATAATTCATGTACCATAATCCTTCATGTTTGAACCATTACCTAAGAATCTAGGAAATAGGATTGTGACTCTGAAAAAGGTTCAACAAAAGGTAGTGGAAGAAGAGGAAGAAGAAGAAGGTGGCGGTGATACCGAAGATTTGATAAAGCAAGTTGAATATTTTCACGATAAGGAAAGTCTCTCTAAAAAACTATCAATCTGATATTCTGGTTCCATGTATTCAATAAATGCTACCCTAGAAAAATAGAATAAGGGAGAAGAAAAAGTAATCATGTTTTCAGAAAAATAAAGCTCCGAACATGATTTTATACAGCCAGAGGATCTAATGTTGGAGCGGAGAAGGAAGAGGTAGATGAAGATAAAATTGTGCAGTTATCAGATATTGAACATGAATAACCTAATCAAGAAGAAGCAATTCTGAAATTTGATAATGGAAAATAGTTGGTTGTTGATACACTTAGAAAAAATAGTGGTGAATAAGAATGAAGTTGGTTCTTTGTCGAAGAGGAATGCTACTGAAATAGAAAAAGAATCCTCACCAACCAAAGTATGGGATACAAAATCATATTCTCTTGGCCATGACTTTGTTGTTCAATCCTTGAATAAGCTGGTTGATTCTATTTATCTATTCATGAGTATATATTCACGATGTTTGATCATTCATCATTCCATAAATCATATTTAAAATTCAGTATCCATGGTTATGGATAAGTGTTTCAAACATGAGGCTGACATCAAAACCATTTTCATAAATTATGAAGCACATAAAAGAACATGTATGAAGAATACTAGTTGATCAAGGAAAATTGTTGAAGATACGATAATTCTTGGTGAGTTTCAAAAAAATGTCAAGGATGCATTTGAAAACGATGATAGTAAGCTCAATGATCTCACCATGTTTTTTGAAAAAAATTTATCTCTTAAAGAAAATAATCGGATTCAAGAAGTGAAATATTTGAATGGGAATGCATATTATGTTGCACAAAGTTGGATGAGGGAAAGAGATATCATAATTATGATTAATGAAAAGCATGATAAGCAAGAATAAATTCTGAAGGATCGGGAAGAAAATTATAAGGCTTCGGAAGAAAAGATAAAATCCTTTGAAAAGAAAATCGAAATCAAGATCAACTACTCCTGTATATGGAAGAAGATCAAGAGGATCTCAAGAAGTTAAAAACCATAGTGAATAAAGCCGATGCCAAAGGAGAAGGAAGAAAAATCTCTTCCAAATCCGATCTTTTGTTGTAAGTTCTTTGTTGTACATATTCATCCAATCTTAAAGAAATTTTTTGGAAGTTCCATATTATTTGGTTGTATAGTACTAATATTTCAGATACCATATTTTCTTTTTTATTCTCTTTAATCATTTTTGAAAATCACAAAGGGGAGAATGTAATGTCAAAAAGGAATACTAAGTAATGAAGAATTCTCCCTAAGTAAGGGGGTTCATATAAGGGGTAGTTTTCATCAGGAAGACTTTTTTATGCATGAAAATGAAAAATCTCATTTTGGAAATTCAGAATATTATCTTTATGAATTTATAAGACAAAGGAGGAGTTATTATTATTCTTTATAATCCATATGTATAGGGAGATAAGTTTTATTCACAAGCCCATAAATTTTATGTCCTTATATTATTTTAGTAAATATGTTTTTTCTTTCTAAAAAGGGAGAGATTGTTGAGTCAATATGTTTTTGATTTTACTTTTACATTCCTACAGGTTTTTAAAATCACAAACACTCTATAATAAGGAAAAATTCTTTTTCCCTATGTCTTATTCTACAATGAAAAATTTTACATTCCCAAGGAAAATTTATCCTTACCTTGTTTTCAAAGTTCATATTTTAATTTCACAAAATCTAACTGATTTGATTTATAAGTGTAAACTTCGGTTTCATATTGATAAACCATGGTAACCTATAAATTAATATAAATAGATTATTCTGTTTTCAGGATCTAAATTCCAGTTCTAAATTTCCATGAAATTCCATCTTTGAATTCTTCTAATTTGGACTCCGAATTTCATTGAAATTCAGACTCTAAATTCTATGGAATTCCAGCTCGGAATTCCTTGGAAAACAGAATCTGAATATCTATGTAATATATACTCTGAATGCATACTTCCATAGACTCTAAAATTTTACTTTTTTTCATAGACTATGAAAAATAGATTTATTTAAGCAACAATACTTTTCTTACATGTGTTATAGTTATGAAACAATTTTGTACAATCTATTTCTAACTAATCATTGTTTGAGTGACATGTGTACAGGTCCCTCTGAGATTCAAGGAAAAATAATACTATTGGAGGAGGGAGAAAATTGATGGAGAAGTTCCTATAAATAGGAGCTCACTTAAACTAGCTGAGAATAAAACGCTACTTGTTGAGAACTCTAGAGATTACATGTTGTTGAGGTGATTTCTAGAGAGAGATAATATCATGATTAGGGCATACTAAAAATCTTGTTTTTATTTCTTTATGAAACATTGAATGTTGCTGAGTATATTCGAGGGCATTCAGGCATAAGAAGATAGGGGTGCAGAATACCTTAATGTTAGATTACTTCCTTGGTGACGAATATAGAGGTGCCAAATACATTATTGTTCGAGGGATTTCGGGGATAGAAAGACAGAATCCGATATTCTTATCGAGGGCTTACCCTAGTGTGGGAAAGATAGACTTTCATGAAATTATAAATCAAGGGACCTTTGTCCATTTTTTTAGGATACCCTACTCTTTGGGTTAAAAGATTTCATACTTATTTCTTGTATTGTTTCAAGTTTATTTTCTGCCATATTTTGATTAATAAGGAAATTATAACTATCTTATACTTTTTGTGATCATATACTCTGATTAGTAAGATTCAATACACATTAAAGTAGAATATTTTACTTGTAAACTTTTCTTATGTTTCATTTCAGGAACCATATTTCCAGAAAATAACAAGTTTGTAGAACTAAGATGTCTTGTGAATTTACCTTGTTTAACATTGTTAAACATAGTTTATCTTAAGGATAAAAACGAATGATTTTATACCAACTTTAAAGGTTCCAAAAGAACATTTAATGTATACAATTCACCCCCACCCCCATTATATATTGAGAATCTACCTTTATATTTCTATCCAACAGAGTAAATATATAGAAGACTCGGGGAGTGTCCCTAAGGCCTCTATAAAGTATAAGAATGATATCAAAATGGAATCCAAACAGAAGTTCTCTTGTAGTTAATTCTCCTCACTAACGTTCTAGACACCTACACCATCTGAAATCAAGTGGTACTATGATACTATAGACATGAGGATAATCCCACCAATGAATTGGGTTATTCATTCAGTGATATTCATTGAACTCACAGATGAAGAACTGAAGCATTTATATCGATGGTGTAAGGTGTAAATGTTCTTTATTATTTTTAATATTTAGTTGTAGTTTCAATTCATTGAGATATTTGATTATAGCTATCCATGTTATTACTCAACTAGAATAAATATTATTAGATCCTAGATATCCCAATAGTGGTATCAAAACCATGCAATACATTTTGATTCAAGAATTCATGTTTTAAAATGAAGAAAAATGATATCATTTATTAATGTATGTTACTGAATCATTAAAATAAATATGGATTTTATATGATGGCATATTTTAAATATTTTATTCTATGATATGGGATAATCATAATGTATGTTTGTATCAATTTTCATTGTTTGAGTTTTATAAAGACAACCCTTTTATTATCAAGTGAATATTGGGTATATTGTAAAATATGATAGTAGATCATTGAAGGTGATATTATAATCCACCACAAGGAAATCATAAGGAACAATATCATTTTGAACTAACTCATTACTTTGGATATGAAATATAGCATAAAATATGATTGATATCTAAGATTATTTATATCATGTCATGAAGCACATATTTTAACCTATGATGTTTATTTTAAACTGAATCACATATTGAAACTCTGGTATTATCATAGAACACAATATAATGTTTTTTTTATTTTTCTTGTTTTTCAGTATGAATTTATATTACTAATTTATAATTTAAAATAATTGTAAAATTTATTTTGGTATATTTATATGATTTTTAAATTGATCATAAATTAACTAATTCTAAAATATTAATAATTTATAAATAAATATTTTTGTAAATTTTAACAATTAAATATCCATAATATTAATAATTAATATTAAAAAGTCATTTATTTATATGATATGAAAAAATATTTCCATACTAATTTTTAATATATAAATAATATGGTAATTTTTAAAATGCTTAAAAATTACAAAAATAAGATATAATTTGAAGGAGATTGTATTGCATTATGAATTTATCATAATTTCCATTTTAAAATGTCAAATTAAACACATTATTTGAGAAATTATATTGACTATATAAAAAAGTGTTTTGATAAATCAATATTTTCATGTTTGAAATAATGATAAATTTATGATATTTTGATAATGTAAAATGCATACATTATAGATATAAAATAAAAATTGTTTAGATTTCATGTATTATATATTTAATTAAATAAAAGATAACGTATTATATAAATATATACCTATTAGAAATAAATTAAATGATATTATATTTATTTAATTATAAAATACCCATATTGCGTGGATAAATAATAAATTTATTATAATTTATTTAATTATAAATTGTTTATAAATTTTTAGCTCATGTATAAATTTATAAAATATTCTTTTAGTTTGTTTATTCTATATATTATTCATTGATATAAATATTTTATTTTTAATCGCTGTTTATTTTTTTTTGAATTGTAAAATTTCATCAATAATTTGTCATGCATGCCTATAAAGAGCTATATGCCAGGTATGATAATTGATTTAGTTTTCTTATATCAATAATTTTTATTATAATGAATTTGTAAAATAAAATTCAAAATTCGGTGTAATCGAAGTCACTCATGAGTAGAAAACCTTGGTTTTTTTGACTTTGGGTTAGATTACTCGCTAGTTTGAGAGCTTAGACCTTACCAAGACAAGAGGGGGAGACCTACTAGTTACACAATGCATACTTTTATGGTAATTGTTCATTTCATATAATTCCATTTCTTTATATGAATGTTTTCATATACCTTGTGAATAGAATTCTTTTATATATATATATATAAATATTGTTTCCTTTTGTTAAATTGTATTAGTAAAAAAAACCTTGAACATTATAAAGAGTTATAAATGAAAATGGTATATACATATTGATATGGTGGAAGTAAATTGGATTCAAAAAATAAATGATTAAAAACAAACATACAAATATAGTGAATACTATATTTCAGATGAGGATATATTAAAAACCACTAGAAAATACTAAGAATAAGATATTATTACAAGAAGAAACATGTAATTCCATTATTATTTAGTATCAGTTATGCAAAACATTATGTGACCATAAGTTATCATATATACATAAATTAATGTACATGTGGCCCAAACCATTAAGTACTAATATTTGATGTGAGATATTGGTTTTATTGAGTTTGGAAACTCAAATAATTATGATACCCAAGGAATAGAGTTGAGTAAATCTATATGATGTATTATAAAAAATAATTAACCAATCAACCATATAATTGTCAAATCGTATATTATTGAAATAATTTTCTACAAGATATAGTAATGATTTGTATTATAATTTTGTCAAGGATTATTCATGATGAAATATGCTTATTTTCCAATTAATGAATATGTTTTAATTTTTGATTGGTAATAATTTTAGTGTGAGAACATTCATAGAATACATTGTTATATGTTATTAAAAATTGATGAACCTATGATAAAGTTATATTTTATATATAAAATGACATCATTATTATCAAAACTGCATTTTAAACCAATCATATATAAAGGAAAACAAAATATAATTAACATATATGAATTGTATAAAAATATAACATATAATCTTAAATAATAAGGGAAATTTTTTATAGAAAGCCCTTCCTAGGTATCTAATTTTTGAATTTTTCAATAAATATATCTAAATAATTATGATATGAATTTGAAGGATTTTTGTGATGACACCACATTAATTCTAGGGTTCATGAGTCCAATCGTGCCAAATAAATATCAAAAAAGTACTATATTCACAATGATAAATATATTGAAAATGGATCTATAAGAAAAAGGCTCGGAATGAAAGGTAACTGGTTTCAAATGAATAATTTTGATGCAAGATACATAATGAAAATTTATTTTCCAATAACATGATAAATATTATTTGGTATGCTTATATGTTATAGATAATGGGTGTCCTCTAAGGCTTAATCTAACTATTTAATTTATTCTGCTATAACTATTGGTATTTTTTTGATAGTTTATTTTGAATTTTAACATGAATATATTTAATAAAAAATTATTCAATCACCCAATATTTTCTAGAAAAATAAAACGATCAAGGATATACTTTTATAAAGTTTTGTATTTATAGTCAAAGTGGATAAAAGATAAAAGAATAAGAATAAAAAAATTATGGAAAAGTTAAACTCACAGTCTCCTAATAGATTTTCATGTACATTGAAACCTAAGGGGGATTGATGGAGTGGAATTTATTCCAATGTGTAAATCCCAGTCATTGGTGGTGATGTTTCACCAAATATTACAAGGGTCAAAATAAACCCATTAAAGATTCAATATAATTTATTTTTTTAATGAAATCAATTATTCGAAACTAAAGGTTATATAATACTAATTATAAGTTTTATTAGTACTATAAATACCCTATAGTCCAAAATTAATGAAGATATATCAGTAATAGATTGAAGTATGCATTCATGTGATGGTGTAACATTTGTTTTATCAAGGGTTGGTATTTAAAGGATTTAATAACATATTAAATGCTTTAAGACTAAGTATTGTGTACTTGCATTTCGTGTTGTCTTATATGATAATATATATTTGTAAATAATTGGAAAAATCAACAAAATATATGATCTATTTGACATATTTGGTTATGATTTGATCCAATTGTATAACATGGTTTGAAAATGACATATTAATGTAATTTTGTTGTCTTGGGTAAAAGACATTATCCAATATATTTTTTACAATATAATGGAAATAATCCCCAAAACACATCAGTGTAATATTTAGAAAATTAAAAAAATTAATAAAATAATTCTCCAAGTAAATATAATATCATAAAATATATTGTTCGAAAAATTGTAATTTTTATAAATTCCCACTAAAAGAAATAAGTGTTACTATATAACAAAAAAGATTCTTTATTTCATATCATGATTTTTTAGATTAAAATTTGTTTCTAGATTACTGGTGTGAGTATGTTTGGACTTTTATAAGTTCATAGATATAATAAATCAATTTCTTTTTTCTTTAATGATTTTGATTCAATGAAACTATAAAAATGTATCTTGGATAACATGGGTTGTGGATTATTTGTCCACTCAAAGGAAGTGTCTGGAATAATATATGGTAAATAATGTACATCCCTTGAATAGCTAGATAGAAAGATTCATATGGGGGATCAAAAAATATTTATTGTATATATATACCTCATGTAAAATAAAGGTTCTATATAATTCATATCTATAATATTTGGAATATAAGAACTTATAATGGAGATGCTATAAACTAACATATGTGTATGAAGGATACCTTGAAAAGTTACAACTAAAAGGAATAAAATAAATACAATGTCCTGTAAAAACGTTCTTAAAGATATGGATAAATTGTCATTTAATTATCTATAATATTTTGTAAGGAATATTATATTTCATATATCTTGGATGATGCTTTTATATGTATAATGTGATTGATGAAATGAGAATGAATTTGAATTTGAGATCAATTTACTCTATTCTTATACAATAATAAAAAATTCTCTATGTCATGGAATTACCTTATGTTTGAGTCTATACCTAATACGGATTGGAAAATCTATAATTGAAATATGGGACAAGTTTCCCATAAGGTTCAACCATATCTCATAAGTTTTGGATAACTACAGTATATGAGTTTTATAAATACATTGTATTATTATGCAAACAAGTTCATGTAAGGTTCAATCATGTATTTATAAGGTTGATTCTATATTTATAATGCTAGGTAAACTAGATCGTATGGTTGATACATGTCCTCAGAAGAGATTTACATGACAAATTAAAATAAATATAGGTGGTTGTAATGTATAGAAAGATCCCCATTAAATTCCACAACCATTTATAATTTTGAGAATTTTCTAGAATTTATATTATTAAGGGGAAAATAGTTTTGGCTATCCAAGAGAAAATTATGATTTAATTGAGATGATTTGATAATAACATGGTTCTATTTATTGTGATTTCAAATTAATCATATAATTATTTGGTGAAAAAAATTTACAATGAATCAGATGGTGTAAGATCTATTCATCAATTAATAATACACTATAAAAAAAATTCTCATCCAAGATGAATACGTGAGATAAATTTTGGACTTCATAAATGAATTATTGGAGATCGAGGCTGATTGATATGGATTGTTGGGAATTTATCTTACATAAAATAAATACATTACAGGTTTTAAAAATATGGAATTTAATTGGAAGATACTGATCACACTGAAATTTAACATATATTACCAACCTTTTAATTTTTATTAAATTTTTTATGTGTTTTATTATCCCATTTTTAATTTTCTTCACTCAATGTATATTTTGAATTCTTTTTTTTAACATGCTTAAAAAATGAAATTTCACAGTGACCAATTTGATAAAAGAACATTATTTTCATCATAATATTTAATATGCACATTTAAATGTGAAAATTACTTTTTTATTGGATTTTATGATCATTGGGATTAAATAAATCCAAATAGACCAAAGTATAGATCTAAGCACAAGAGGCACAAAAGAGACCAATACTGTTATGATATTCTGGGCGAAGCAAATTGGAAAATCCTTTTGTGTTTATGACATAACAAGGGTCTCAGACCTCCAATTGAAATTATTCCACATCTATTGGGTTTATAACTCGAATACCCACCTCTCTACCTCATTTAAAATCAATTCAACATGTTTTTTAGTCATTCATCTAGACAAAATTGAGGTAAAAAGTCTTCTTTTAATACTCACCACATTGCTTAGACACTTGACTTATTTTGTGGAATTTTGATTTTTTTCCCTAAAAACACTCATCAACCACATTTTATAAGTTTTAGAGACCATAGAGTAATATTTTATTTTTTATGTGATTCATAAACCTTTATATCTTCCTCCACTTCCATGGAGTTTTACAATCCTTGAAATCACCTAGGGAGGAATGTTATTTAAATAAAAAGGTTACTATTTTTAATATTTCAATTATCTTCTTGCTTTCAGGTTTTTATGTTTTTTTATTTATAAAATCTTGTTATTTAGTTGATTTATGTACTGGTATGTCATACTCTACTCATATAATCATTTTTGGGTACCAATTCAAGATATGTTTCATGCATCCTTCACCGGTTTTTCTTTTCTTTTTAAATTATAGTATTTTTGTTCTTCAAATTAGTATTTTTAATTCACAAATACACCTAAAATTCCATGTAGTATAATTTAATGTTATCTTATTATAATAATATAAAACCCTATGAAACAGGTCATGTTCTTCATAAGATTCTTTGGTGAGCTTCACTTATGATGTTGGACACAAATCACCCAATCATCAGTTGTAGTCAGCAATTAATTTTGTATTCCTGACCAAAACATAGGATTTATCCTAGAATAAAATTAGTAAGAATCTTGTTCTAGTTGTTTAAAACAAGCGATTGAAATATCTAAAATCAATCTCTTAAATCAATGAAGGATGAGCTCATGATATTTCCCTAGGTTAATCATGATTAATAAAATTTGTTGCTTTATACATTATTTTATTACTATTTTAATTATGATTTCCTTTTTAGTAAAAAAAACCATTTCAAAAAATTTATTCGACTTTGCATAATAAAAATCGTCTTTTTAATTAATTTTCTAAGGCACTATTTAGAGATAGTGTATGGTTCCTGCTATACTACAGAAATTCTAGTAAATAATCTTATTTAACATGATAACAATTTGTTATAATTGTGTTTCCATTACCAGTGAGACACGATCATTTTTTCTTTTTTATTCATTTACTTTCATTTTTTTAATTTCTTGATCATTTCAATATTTCCCCCGTCCCTTTTGATTGGATTGTTTTATGTTTCTTCCCTCTAGCTCTGTTCTTCTCCCTCTATCTAATTTTTTAATATTTAATTCTATTTTATTTTAATTTTTATTTATTATTACATAATTTTATTGTATTAATATTCTATTAAAAAGGTAAAAAATAACATAAAAATACATAACAACTTATCTACATTACCCGATCAATAAATGAAAAAATATTTAAAATGGACTCCAAAATTGAAATGACCATTCACTCAAAAATTAGTTCATCTAGAGTAGGATAGTCAAGAAACACCGAGGAATCCCTTTTGAGACATAAAATGTTCCTAATGCAATCTATGAGTGAACCTAATTTATCCCCAAAAAACTTATCAAAAAATAATAAAAGATTAAAATAACTCATTACCCATTATTTAGATTACCGACCTACGTACATCCAATACCCCTAGGAAGAAACAAAATTTGATATAAGGTCAAGACTCATTCACCTATTTCCTAAATTCCAGGATCTTCCTAGTGATTTACCTTACAATAATCTCAAATAGTTTCACATTGTATTCTTCATAATAAAACCCCAAAATATAACTAAGGGCCTCATTAAGTTTAGGGCCTTTCGTTTATCTATTGATGGTGTACCCAAATACAATATATGTTATCTACATACCATAATTTGGGGTTCAAATGACCATAAATGAATCTTTCTTATGATGTTCCTCTATACATCTCGGTCTGTATTTGTTATGAAATAAATAATTGGCATTACGCAATCAAAAACAGAGCCCCTTTATGAATATTGGGATATATTCAAAGGACTTTTTTTTATTTGCTAACACTAAAAATTAAATAATAATTTCTAATTAATTACTTCTATTAGGTAATTTTTGTCATAGATTATGGAATAATAGATTTTTTATCTAGTAGAATCCTAGTTGATAAAACTCCTACAAATACTCATCACTAAATATCCAACATGTCTCAAAAGTCAAAATAATTTTTTACATAAGCAAATTTACCGACCAAATGAGCTAATGAGGTAAGCCATTCATCACTAGAAAAAACTACTAGATGATAAAATTGATGAAATGCACACCCTTATAATACAATTAGTTATGAATCATTGTAATTCACACTCTCCACCACTTTCATTACACAATGGTATTTGTTCTTATAATACTCACTTCTCTTATCGATGCCCCTAACATTAGGGTTCATCTGAATCTTATGTAGTAGTCTTCCACAAGCATCATTTTCAGTAATAACCTCCCTTTAAGAAATAGAACTTTAGAAAAAAATACAAACCTTAGGTGGTAAGAACAACAACAGTACAAACAAGGAGGCAACATTAGCTACTTTGAAAAGAACTAGTGTCAACAAGGCTAGGGTATTCAACTGTAATACCCCTCTTCATCTCGAAACAATCCTCCTCCTCCCAAATCCAAACCATGAAACAAGGGAATTGCGAAGAAAATGGCATCCTAGAACCTATATTTCAAATTGACCCTGCAATAGGATTTTCAAAAGCTACAAACTCAAGTATTAAAATTGAAAAAAAACAATCGGCGATATAAATATTGAAGGTTATGGAAAACTACTATCCCAAACAACTGTTAATATTACAGTAAAAGGTAATGTATGTGTTATAAAAATTAATAGTGGTTGAAAATTTCTATTTCTAGTGATTCTACCAAATAGGTATGTCCCCTATTGAAAACTCATATTATCTACTCATAGAAGATTATAGTAAAGAAAAACAAAACAAAAAGTGTAAAAATGTTATCATCGTGGATTCCACTAGACAATTCTTTCCTCCCCCATTTCTATAAAGACTCTGTAAATTAAAGAAAAATTATGAAAATGAAAGTGAAAAAGAGATCACAGATACATTTAAAATAGTACAAGTTAACATTCCTATCTTGGATAAAGATAAAAATATTTATTGATATAGAATATTTATTAATGAACTTTTATACAATAAATATAAACTGAAGGGGAATGAGAGATTCAACCTTGGAAGAAACATCTCATCCTTGATACAACCATCCATTCCATCCAAATTCAAGGATCTGTGATATTTTATGATACATTTCAACAAATGAGAGACTTTATTTTTTGATAGAATCATTGATTTATGTGCATCTATTAACATGACACATTAGTCTATGTATAATTATTTTTTATGTTAGAGAGTTTAACCAATTTGAATTTCCAGTAAAATTTCCAACCAAAGCATAACACACCCAACATGAGTAATATAGGATGTCCTCATGAGATTAAATAATTTCATATTCCATAAATACTTCTACATTCTTTGGATAAAAGATACTCAAACCCATGGACATGCTCCTCTCATACTTATAAGTCCATTCCTTAAAATATTAAAGATGATCATCAATTTTCACAATGGTATACTATTCATGGAGTTCATTCGATAAATGGTATGTTTAAATATCCTTGATGATATGAAAAATCCCATTGAATACCACTCTACTATTCCTGGCTATTTGATGGAAGTGATCTCTAATGACACTCACACACAACATTGTATCCTCAACTCAGAGTATGATTCATTTTTTTCTTCTTCAATCATGGATAATTTGAGTTGTGATTCATGTTTGTAGTGTTTTTTGGGTTTGAAAAAGTGTAAACAATGTTCATTAATTTACAATCATGTTCATTATGAGGTTTTCATTGTTGTTGATGATTCTTTAAATCTCATTTCCATTGATTCTCATTCCTTTGAGAATAACCACGAGGAGATGGACAGTTTCATGGACTTCAATCCCCCTAAATTTTCTCCTTCAATATTAAAAACACTAGTGTTAGAATCGAAAATTACATTAACCAAATTTAATATATTTCTATCTTGAAGTAATTGACCAATTTCCTATAATTATTTCCAACAATATCTCACCCATAAAGGAATCAAAAGATCAAGACAATTTGAAAGTGTGTAATTAAATATATAGGATGGACATTGGATGATATTATTTGGATTATAACATGTAATTTAATTCATTGTATAATTTCATATAATGAGGATAATATTGTAAGGAAATATCAGTGCTAGTTGAATATAATTCTCCTTGATGTGGTAAAATTAGATGTCAGTAAATTACTTGATACTGGGATCATCTATCCCATATCTTATATAAGTTCCAAGAGAGGTATTTCATATCAATCCTACAAAGGAGGATTTGAATAGAATATTAGAAAGTGAGATATGAAATGATGTTAATAAGGAACAAAAGTCGTTGGTTGATGAACAAGATCAAATTTTGGCACAGGGATTCAATAATGGTAAGATTGATGCTGAAATGTACATCTAGACATTGGAAAAGATGTTTGATCATTTTAAATATTTAATCATTGTTGATCCACATACGATGGTAAAGACACATCAGTGGGAGCTATATCGGGTATGAAACTCCAATAATCTTAGTCTCATTTTTAATAATTTTGTGATTATCCAATGTGATCATTGATCATTGATGATGAACTTGTGTGGTTCCCCACTTTTTTCTAAAAATTTATTTTGAAATAAAAAATATAAAATTCTGTCAATGGTATTGAAAAATGAAAATTATTCCAAAAAAACTATATTACTAGTTGTTTCAAATGAATATAATGAATTGGATACAAAATATGTGAAAAAAATTGGTGTGTTTGTGTTGATTATAATCAAATAAATAAAGACACGAGAAAGGAATACATTCCTCTACCTTTCATTCACCAAATATTAGAATGATTAGATGGTAAATTACCTTATTTTTTCATTAATGGATATTCATGTTATTTTCAAATATATATATCAAATGAATATCTATAAAATATAAAATTTATCGGCCCATTTGGCACATTTTTATATAGGTGGATGCCTTTTGGTCTCTATAATTCTACTGGAACATTTAAGTGTTTTATGTTGAGTATATTTTCTGTGTACCTTGATAACTATATGGATGTTTATATAGATAATTTCACTATTTCAATCTCATCATTTGATGATTTTTTATCACACCTATGTTATTTAACATATTAGTGCATTGAAAATGATCTCATTCAAAATTTTGAGGAATGTCATTTCATCATTGAGTGGATGGTATTTCTTGGTCATGTTGTGTCAAATAAAGAGATTATAGTTGATAAGTAATAAATTAATATAGTTTTTTCCTATTCATTCCCAAAAATCTAGTGTGATGTGTGATATTTCTTGGGTCAAGCTGGTTTTTACCACTAATTCATTAAAGACTTTGTTAAGATAATACTTAACTTTTAATGATTCATACAAAACGATTCTATGATTTTTTTAGATAAAAAATTTTGAGGATGAATTTAATTCAAAAAAAGGAGTCTCTGATCACAACCCATCATCCAACCACCAAGGTGGGATGTAACATCCTGGGTTTGGATGGCACCTAACAGTTCTCTAAGCTCAGTTGGCCACATGGCCTCAATAGAAACTTCAAAAATTCTAGAGGATTTTGATTAGAAGTGAGGTCCTAGGTTGTTATATTGGGTAGACTATTTACTAATTTGATGAGTATAACTTAGTGGAAACAATATGTCGATAGTGGAAGTGGTAATACCATACAACGGAACTAAATATTAGAAGACTGATAATATAAATAACTAGATGTCATATCATTCCAAATATGATGATTTCAAGTTATGTGTTCTAGGAAAAAATACAAAACATGTTACTCTAAAATAATACAATATATAATTACTAGAAGTACAAAAAGGGACAAAGGGAACTCAAAATCATATCAATCCCAAGCTTGTCCACATTCTCTCCTTCTCCAAAGCAGCATATCATGTACCTATAAAATGGATCTTTCCTATATCGACAACTGCAACAATATAATCTGTTTCAACCCAAAACATGACCCAAATAGGGTTTAAGACTAAATCCTAATAGGAATCCACCCACGGTCTCCACCAATCAACCAGTGAATATATATAATAAGAAGTGTAAAATAATGAAATAAATAAGTTATGATGGTATTTAAAGTTAACATTCATACAAACAAGTGTTTTAATTTTACATTCATTTCGTGTTCATTAACAATTCAATTACATTAAAATACATAAGTCTCAAGAGCTGTCTTAGGCCCGATGATCCCCATATAAAATTAAGCACAAATAATTTCTCAAAAAGCTATCTTCACAAGTAAAAGTTAAGTCCAAATCGAATATTATGATTTGGCATGGAAAATGCACCATATGTCATTTCATTTCAATATTCAATTTTTCATCTAAGCCTGGACTAGAAATTAAAAACATGGAATTAATGTATCACTCCAGGTGAAAATTCCACCAACATCTTATGAGCATGTCCATATGATCCTCTCAAGAACTAAGCCCCACTCAAGGTGTGGGGCGAGTATATGTCTATTAATCCATCCATAGATCCTATAAATAATCCCTAAGTATCTCCCATGACATATAAACAGTTCTAATAGAACTCATACATGGAATCCCTCATTTTATTTATTCTATTAGCATTTAAATAATGCATCTATGAGCCCAACCACTACATCTATTGCTCAGTCACAGCATAACATATGACCTCCATTTTGGTCCTTCCCTGGAATCCCTCAACGAAACCATGGTTACCTGATGTATAAGGCATAAAATTCATATGGACCAATTCATGGCATTATAATCTAAATCCATGATTCAACCATTTCTATTTACCCAATTATCATTTAAGATTTAATTAAATATTTTATAAGGTATGAATAGTTCAAAACCAAAATCATCTAATATAATCTCAAGAAAGATCCAACCTTAGTAGGCTTATCCTTTTAAATACTCACATGGTAAAATTACTTATAAAAAGAAACTCATGTAAATTAAATTGTTACATGGTGATAACATTTAAAAACGTACAAGGGCACATATCATATAAGAAGAAACACATGTAAAATAAACTATTACCTGGATTTAACATTAAAAAACTCATGTGGTCACATATGATATAAGTAGAAACAGAAGTAAATTAAACTATTACATGGATTTAACATTAAACAACTCACATGTGCAGGTTCACAATTGGAGAAAAACATTCCAATTGTGCTTAAACAAGAAAAGGCATAAATAAACGTCAAGGGGAAATCCAGCCATCCCAATCCCCTTAACCAATTCAATTATTATTAAACAACCTTTTAATTCATTAATAATATCAATTGATTTTTTTACAAACCATGTATAGGAAAATGGCATGCCTCATATGAATCCTAGGTCCAACATCCATAAATGGTCATCCAATGTAAACTCACCCATGGGGTGGCCCTTAATCAACGTATACAACAACATTCATGCTTTAAAAAAATTATTCGATTACCAAAAACATCAATAGGAAGAAACCATGGTAAATTATAAATCATGTGGCACCCCAAAAATGGTTGCACGACACTCTGTCATATATAAACAGCTTGACAATTAGTGAAAGGCACGTGACCACCTACATTATACTTAAACGACTCTACTCATCCTACATCAGCCTCTATTTCATCCTTTAATAGAGTATATCTTTAAAATGAATACAAATACTCAACCCTCAATAACAAGGTCGATAGAAGAAATCATGAAAAATCACTCAAGGGTAATTGATAACTCATATAATGGATTCAAACTCATCAAATGGTGTTCGAATCAGAGTTTGGACAACAAAACATGAGGAAGTTCTTCCATCAGTTTTTTCGTTCCCAATACCTATGTGATATCTTCAATCCATCTATGAAAACACAAGGTTGCTTCCTGTTTTATCTAAAAACACAACGTGTACTAATAAATACATAGATTGAATATTCTTGATCCTATTTTTCTATTAACTTCTACTTACATGAAATACTAATGTCTACCGGCTCGCCTTACATGGCCTGTACTAGGACTACACGGTGTTTAAA
Organism: Viscum album; assembly: GCA_963277665.1. Classification (NCBI taxonomy): domain Eukaryota; kingdom Viridiplantae; phylum Streptophyta; class Magnoliopsida; order Santalales; family Viscaceae; genus Viscum; species Viscum album. Next base: position 1,634,721,391 of record OY728133.1, on the reverse strand, counting down.
CCCTAGTTATGTCATGTAATAATCTTGTAGCTAGTAATTAGTGTTTTTTCAAACCTATATCTTAAGTACAACATGAAAACAAAATATTTGTAGCTAAAAAGAATAACTTGGTTCTTACAAACTTCCCCCATATATAAATTGTCCCTAAATTACCCTTCTAATAGTAGTAAAGAAAATTATGAGAACAAATATGGAAATTGTGGTCGTACATAGACCTCTCTCTCCTAGGTCTCTTGATTCACTTGATTTTGTTTCCATAACACTCATACTAAAGGAACATACTGGCCATGGAGAACCTTCATAATATTATCCACAATTCATAATGGATTAACCTCAAAGGACGCATATACCTATAACTCAACCGTCCCAAGATGAAAATAATGAGATGATTCTTAAAAGTAATGTCAAGACTGAAAAATGTGGATGATTTTAGGCATATCACATTACCTCTGAGGTAACTGTAACTGATAGGCAACAAAACCGACTGCCTCCAGAATCTCGAACAGCCCAATGTATCTCGGCAAAATCTTACCCTGTTTGTTGATCCTTTTGTGTCCCATCCTTATGAAAACATGTTCGAAAACCAGATTCCTGAACTCAAAATCCAAAGGACATATGAAGAGATTAGTGTATAATTTCCAATGAAACTGCACAGTATCCATCCGCTTCCAAATCAACAGTATATTCATAGTGCTCTCCAAGACAAGACGATGTCATTGCATAGCTGCTTCTCCCACCTCCTGCCAACAAAGGGGTGATCGGAATGGTATATCATAAAAATCTTCATATAGATCCATATGAATAGTATCATGGAAGATAATTTAATAGGTGAACTCAACCAGGGTTATGTGACTCTCCCAGAACCCCATAAAATCCAGAACACATGCTCACACCATGTCCCCCAGAACATAAATCATGTGCTCTAACCAGCCATGTTTCTGTGGGTTGTAATTTGTGCTCACAAAAACCTATGTACCCAATGTTTTATATAGCCTAATCGATAAAAATTATGTTAACTGAGAAACCCTATCTAAAATTATATATTTTTGGAACTCATGTAGTCATATAATCTCATTGATGTACAACCTCCCCAGCTCATCAACATTGAAGGATGACTTGATTGTTAGGAAATGTGGAGCCTTCATGAGCCTCTCAACAAAACCCCATACTAAATCATTACCACAACATATCCACCATCATAAAACCCCAAAAACCACTCCTCTAAGCATTTTAGCGACTCTACCGGGGTGATTTTCCTTTAATTGGGAGAACCTGAAGACGATTATGGTCATACTAGTGAACTCATCACAAATAACTGTTGAACCCCAATCAACCTTATAAACAGTAGTCATTATAAATTAACTCAAAATACATTTCATACTTTTACATCATAAACAACATAAAATGATAGCTTTTTCCACTATCTTACTCAAACCATACACAAGGAATAAGAAATAAAACAAGCCAAACCATCACGAAATGACTTATCATAGAAACACCCAAATTTTAATGCATGTGTATTACAACAGAAAAGCATTGAATTCTACCAAGGCACCACATTCCCAAAATGATCCCATTAACCTAAGCCCATGCATGCCATTTAGTGATTCTCCTTTTAAAACCATCCCACAATCATGAAAAAATGATACAGCACGAGATAATGTGTAATCCAGATCCATCCAACTAGAAACATTACCTATTATAAAGAATCACATTTGAGCCCGACTACAGGTCTGGGATAACCATAGATTTATCAATCTAGTGTCCAAGAAACTCGCCAAGGTGGTACATACTCTCAGTTATAAGTGATATATTATTACAAGACCAAACATCAACATATGAACACTAATTGAACCTAGAAAGGCATCTTCCTGGTGATCATATCAAGGAAAATGACATGCATCTAGAGTTCATACAAGGAATTCCTACATAGGAACCCATGTATGACTCAGTATTAACCAATCCTCATATAAAACCATGCATCCAACACAATACATAGAAAGATATCATGCACTATCCCTTGGGATATTAACTATAGTGTGGTGTATAACTGATGCTCCCATAGAAAATCATGGATGACATCAATAGAGGGTACGATTTCGTCTCTTATAGAATAAAAACTAAAATGGTATTCATGTATTACCAGAAAAAGACAGTCGAACACTATTGATAAACCTCCTAAAAGAAACTCAACATCTCTTGTTGAAGAGGCATCATTTAACCGACCAAAATGCATTTATCCCAAAGGATTTCCGGGATCACTTGCACTGAACTATCAAAGAAAATCCATGATCATCAGTTCCTCAAAAGGAAAACACATAGAGCCAAATTAAATCAATTTCATGCTACCAAGAAAGAACCAATATGAAATAGAACTCGCAAGACTCAAATAAATTCATGTACAATTGACCATTTTTGAATGGTTCTTGACTGAGATCCTTCTACTTTGAATGACACATTTAAACAGAACCAATGTGATGCTCACTAACTAGTAGAGTCCTTGATGTCAAAAAAAAGGACCATCCTATCTCAAATTCACTATTTTGAAACCAACATAAATGCATGAGTGTCATTCCATGAACCATGATCACCATGTCATATTACATGGATAGAAATATGACATTAAAGAGACTGGCATGTCAAAATAGATATTCCCCAGAATTCCCTCTCGTCGAGTTGGATGAACTTGGTTCCATAACACTCAGGACACTATAGTCTGAAGATAACCTGAGAAAATACACAATAGATAAAAGTTAAAATATTTAACCAAACTCAATGGTTCATTTTACCATTTAACACTCAATGGCTACTGTGTATCTCAACATATACTACCCCGAGTTTAAAAGATAAAATAGCACATTCTGTACACTATTTATAGGTTGTCCACACAATGTATCCTACTACCATATGGATCATGTATGAACTGTCTCAAATAGACATCTTCCATACTACCATTTACACTTATGAAAACAAACAATGTTTCCCGTCACAAATGAAAGGAGAGGTTCACACGAACTCATAAGCATTTTACCATGCCCAATTCATTTCTAACATATTCAACTAAGTATTACTCAATACTCATTCCAATATTAAGGGTTATGATACATTAAATCATGCAGTACAAAAGGAAATATATTAAAACATGAGTGGTCAACACCTTCTTCTAAGAACAAACCCCTCTTCCTTCCCATGCGTCAGGTCTACGTTTCAAACATTTTGAGATGCTATAAAAATCCCACTACTAAGGTCAAGTGCAATCAATTAAAACACTGAGAGGCATCCTAATTGGGATCCTCAAAGTTCAACATGATCATAGAAATCCTACTCGGGATCCATAAATATATAAATGTGTGGGATGAATTTATTATAGAATCCTAAAACTATATGCTATGGAGGTATCCTATAATGGATCCTTGAAAGAATTAATAAGAGTGAGGAATCCCTCTCCGGATTCTCAAAATGATAAACATGGGCATAGATCGGGTAAGGGAATTTATAGACAAACTATTATCAAAGGAATACCTCCGAGGATCCTTCGTATCCATATAAAAGATAAAGGCACTATACATAGAATCCCTTATGTTGAACACTAAGTAGAGGAATAATATATTGGATTATTGATAACAACCATTCACACGACCACATAGACCTTAAGGGCACATCTTGCAAGGGATACATCCTCAAAGCATAGTTCATGGATATATCTCAAAGCACATCTTTGATAAAAGGTCTAATCTAGGTTGGTATGGACACCCATCAAATCATTCAAATTCTAGTCTCACTCTCAGGATACAAAGGAAAATGACAACTAGAAGAAGAACATATCTATTTAGATAGGATCCCAAAAACACCCATTAGGAGCCCTTATAATTGTCCATGAGTTTCACCATCATGATCTACATGAAAAAATACTCAAAAAGGAATTCCTATAGGTTGAAAATTTACAATGGGAGAAAAAATAGAAAAATAACCTCATTAGGTACCAAAAGTGGAGTAAAATGTGTATAGACACAACACACAACATGTACCCTCAATCTCCCACATGGACATGTACTTCTGCCAGCATGGGCATATAAAGAACACATGCACATGGTTTGTAATATTGGTACATGGTGTTTACCCAATATAAGTTCATTATCATGTCCTTCAACTATCTTGGTTGTTTACCTAGTGAATCCATGTACTACTACAAGGTGTTTTACCTACACTTGGTATGGTCATGTCAAACAACAAGGTGTGTACTTAAAGTACACGGTGTTTACAATCCAAAAACCATTATTCTATGTTCCCCTTCACATGGGCAGAAAACGTTGAATTACCCCATTGTGTGTGTACATCATACATGGTGTGTACTTAAGAATGGTTTTTTCTTCCCAAACAGAAGAACGTATGGTTGGTGTTCATAGAACTGTGTGCCGTATTGTTTGGATTTCTAAACATAAAATCCATGGATGTTTCCTGGAACCCACTTTTTAAAAAATTAATACAATGGTATGCCAAATTCTAATCCATTCAGGGCCCATACCATCATCGAATCAAGGATTGGCATCCACATATATTGCATCATAAACCAATTTACCACAAGGCCAAAACACGATTCACAAAATTTTGATCCAAGATGGAACATACATTCTAGGGGCCAAAGCATGGCATCCATACATTTCGAACCATAAAAAATACCAATACACCTATCGAAATATCATGCATATGTATCATGGTACTTATTATAACAACATGAATATCTATTACGACATTTATCACAACAGAATGAAATTGCAATGCTCTCTAAATGGGATTGAAAGAATTCATGGAATGTGATATATAAAAAGTTCCTATAATATTAATGTGAAGGTATGCCCTCATCTCATCAAGTTTCAAAAAAATAAAACCATAATGATATCAATAATAACAACACAATACAAGTTTGAAACCCATTGGGGAAATCGAATCAATTGATATAGGTCAAAATGAAGAAAAAAATGCAATTCAATTTGATGTAATTTTGATTTTCCCTATATGAGGGGTATCTACTCCCATGAATATATTATTACCAAATCCCATTTCATTTTTATCTCTTCCCATCATCGCCAAACAATAACGAAAACCAAAAAACTAATGCTCTGATATAAATTTTTAACGTCCCGGGTATAGATGCCTTCTGATAGTTCTCCAAGCCTGGATGGCCACATGGAATCAAGCATATCTTCACAACTGCCAGAGTCTAACGACATGAAATGAGGTCTTAGGTGATGATCATGGGGAGACTACTTCATATTTGGCAGAGTATACCGCATTAGAAACAATATACAGATAATATATGTGGTATTACCATTTAATAGAAATAAACAGTGGGAGAGTGATAATATAAATAACCAGATGTCATTTAATACAGAAGATATTGTTTCATGTTACCTATTCTTGGAAAACAACCAAAACATGTTACAGTACAATATTACATGTAAGTACCAAAAGTACAGTAGGCACAAAAGGAACTCAGAAACATCACATGCCACATCTTGGTACTATGCTCTCATGTTCATTAAAAGCATATCAAGTACCAGAAGAAGGACTCTTTTCCATATCAATGCTTGTGAAAATATTATTTTTTTGGTCCCAAAAAATAACCCAAATACGATGTGAAACTAAATTCCCAATGTCCATCACCCAAGTTATGTTCTAATCGGCTATTGGATATATATAACACGCAGTGTACAAAAACGAATGTAGTAAGCTTTGAAGTAGACAAAAGTAAACAATCATACAAACACTAGTTTCAATTTTACTTTCATTTCATGTTCATTTACAAATAAAATACATTGAATTATATATTTATCAAGATTTGGCTTTGGCACAATGATACCTGTAAAAAAGTAAGCACAAGAGATACATCAGAAGGTTATCTAAACATGTATAAGGGAATAATAAATCTAATATTGTGTTTTGGATAGGTAAATGTGTCATAATTCATCACATTTCAATATTCAATTTATAACTTGAGCCAATCCTTGACATTCCTAACATGTAATTCAAGTATCATCCTAGGTAAAAATTCCACCTATATCCTACAAGCCCATCAATATGATTCTCTCAGGAACCCGGTCTCACTCTAGGTGTGGGTCGAGTATATTTCTATTAAGCCATCCTTGGATCTTATAAATAGTCCCCAAGTATCCCCCATGACATATAAAATGTTCTAATATAACCCTTGCATTAAATACCTCATTCCATTATTCAATTGGAATTTACATAAAGCCTCCATGAGGCTAACCACTAAATATGTGACTCACTCATGGATTAATATATAAACTCCCCTTTTGGTCAGTTCATGGAATCCGTCAATAGATTCATGGTCACCTAAGGGATATGTTACAATAGTCATATGGAACCTTTCATGAAATTCTAATCTGAAACCATTATTCACCCATTTCTATTTACCCATTTATCATTTATGATTCAGTTAAACATTTTATTAGGTATGCAATGGTAAAGGCCGAAATCATAAAATATAATCACATTAAAGAACCAATCGTGTAAGGATTTTTCATTAAATTACTCACATGGGTACAATTCTCAGAACAAGAAACATATTTAAATTAAACAGTTACATCAATTTAGTATTTATAAACTCACCTAGGAAACTATCATATAAAAAGGAAAACATGTAAATTAAACTATTTCATGGATTTTATGTAAAATAACTCATGTGAACACATATCATTTAATAATATACACTTGTAAATTAAACTAATACATGGATTTGACATTAAAAAACTCATGTGGGAAGTCTCACAATTGGAAAAAAATCATTTCAAATATGGTTAAACAATTAGATGTATAAACAATTGTCAAAGAGAATGAAATTCATCCATATCCCATTATCCAATTTAATTACAATTTAATAACAATTTAATTAATTAATAATATAAATTAATTTTTTTAGAACCCAAGAATGGATATCAAAGGCATGCCTCATAGGAATCCTTGGCCAAATTTCCATAAACATTCATCTAGGGGTACTCAACCATGTGGTGGACCTTAATCAATGAATAAAAACTAATTAATTATTTCAAACACTTATTCTATTACATAAAGATCAATAAGAAATAGAAAGTGTATATTTTAAATCAAGTGACACCCTAAAAATGAGCATGCGGCACTCCGGCATATATAAATTGATTGACAATTAGAAAAAGGCATGAGACCGCCTACCTCGTACTCATACAACTCTCCTCATCCCGTATCGGCCTATAATTCATCTTAGAATAATGTATATCCAAAGAATGAGCATAAAATCTCTGACAAAGATAACTAGGTTGAGAGAATTAATCATGAAAAAAGGATCAAGGGGAATCTATAACTCACTAATTGGATTCCAATGCTTCCGATGGTGCTCGAATTAGAGTTTAGATGAAAAAACAGGCGGCAATTATTCTTCTGGGATAACTATTTAAAAAACCCAAGTGACCCCTTCTTTCCCCCTAAAAAACAGGATGCTACTAAACATGTTAGCTTTAAAAGAAATGTACATGCCATGTAATAATTAATATACAGCGTGTATATTCTAAATTCTATTTTTCATCTGAATTCCACTTACAGGTCATACTCAGGTCGGCGGACATGGCTTACATAGAATGAATATGGATTATAAGGAATCTAGCCCCTAGTCACATCATGTAACAAGATTGCATCTAGTACATGGAATTATTTCCCTCACCATTCACAAATACAACGGGAAAGGAAAGGATATTTGCAAGAAAGGAGGAACCAGATTCTTACAAAGGATCTCCCCTTAGAACTTATATGTGATGCCTCTAACTTTGGGGTTGGAGCAGTTTTATAAAAAATGGTTGAGATGGATCCTCATTTCATTGTGTGTTTTTCATAAATTCATGACTCTTATAAGTAAAAATACATTATTACTGAAAATGAATTTCTTTTTAATGTGTTTTCCTTGTAAACACTCTATTCGTATCTTATTGGGTCAATATTCATTATGTTTTTTTGTTCATTATGTCCATTCATTTATCCATAAAAAACCTAAATCTATTTCCTACCTCATATACTGCATGATCCTAAACCCGGAGTTTGAAATAGAGATTAACGATAAGTGAGGAGTGGAAAATTTTATAGCTGAACGTATTAGTAGGATAACCCCTCCATTGGACTACCATGTTTACACATCCCCCAATTAGAAAATTCATTCCTTCTAAGAACCTTTGTGATGTTATGGACCTTACCCCACTTTAAGAAAGCATTGTTAATTTTCTAGAGGCAACTAAGATACTCAAAAAATTTATAACATCAAAATCCTAGAAAATTAAGAATGACTCATGATGGTACATTTGGTGTGACCCATACTTGTTGAGAATTTCAAATGACCTGGTTGTTAAAAATTGTTTCCCCAACCATAAATTCACCTCTTTATTTAGATTTTACCACACTTTGGCTTCTGCATGACACTTTATCTCTCAATTTACATCTCGAAATATCCATGACTAGATAAATTATTGGCCAACATTATATTGAGGTTCCAATCAATCATTTAAGTCATGCGCATAATTTCAATTCATAAGGAATATATCTAAGAGGATTTAAATTCCATAACAGCCAATTTTTTGTGAGATCATCGATGCATGGGGAATTGGATTTATGTGACTTTTTCCAAAATCATTTCGATTTGTGTACATCTTATTACATGTTAACAATGTCTCTAAAAGGGTGAAATAAATGGGTACTAGGTCTAATTACTATCAAGTTGTTGATTTTGTGAGATCTCAAATTTTCAATGGGTTCAATTTTCTATGATTCACCATTTGTTATCATCATTCACATTTTTTCAATCTCTAGAAGAAAAATATTACTTCAATAGTAAGGGTTTGTTCATAAATTATCCACTACTTATTATCCCCAAGATAATGGACAAAAAAATCTAAAATCAATAAGTTAATAAAATCATAGAAAAAATGGTACAAATGAATAGGAAATATTAGGGTTTTTTTACGAATGATTTGTATTTAGAATACCATACAGTTTTGAAAACCACAATTGGAATTTCACCATATTGAATTTTTTTTGAAAAGGATCTTCAACTTCCAATATAGTTACAACATCGTGCATATTGAGATGTTAAATAATTTAATATGAATCTATTATAATATGGTGAGAATAAAAACATTATATTTAAGAGTTGAGATATATAAAAATAATAAAATATCATTCTATAATGATATGAACCATCAGTGGAAGATTTTTATTTGTGTGAAGTTACTCATGTAAAATTATCAGAAAATACTCCACTCAGCTAAGCTTTATTACCTATGGATTGAACCTTACACTATTTATAATGTTTACCATATTGGTGTTATCAAAGTTTGTAATGAGAAGAGTTGATAGTGGTTTACTATGAATGGGAAAAGACTCAAAAACTACTGTGAATATTTTCCAAGTCATCCAGTGGAGGAAATTCAACTGATGTATGCCACATATGACACCACTTAGTAAGTTATCCCTTATCCCTATCTTTATTAACATTTATATTTATTTAAAAAACTAGAACTGATGAAAATGTAAATTTTCAGTGTGTGGGAGGGCTATAAGTGATATTTAGGATTTAAATTTAATGAAAAACAAAAATAAATAATTGTGTTTTCATTTTTTCTTTATTTTTTTATTCATTGTTTTTAGATAAACATTGATCTTGAACATCATAAACGAAATCTATTTTTATTCTTGAGTTGATTGAGTTAAAAACTACATTGTTTTATTGAAAAAAATATAAAATGAATGATGATATGGAATATCTTTATAGAATTTTTTTTTTAAAATCATTCTAATGATTTTTTAATTTTTGAAACCCATTCCTTATTTGTATTGAAAAACATTTCAAATCCCATATCTGAGAGAGATTAAAATCTCTTTACATAATATTCTTCCTTCTAATAACATCATTGACTGTCTTAGGTCATGTAGAGAAAATATTACCTTACTTTATTCTATTTTAATCTAGAAGATTCATGTTTCTTTTACAAATGATAGAGGACAACATTCAATTGGCAATCCCATTTTTCAAGTATCCTATCTTTTTATCCACCTTGATATCTTACCTATTAATATTTAGAGGCCATGGAATTATTTTTAGGTATCCACAATAAAATCTAACTTATTCGTACCATCCCATATATTGTTTATATATTTGTTTTACTTTTAGAAAATGTGGGAGATATGGTGTTTCCATTGGAATTCTAGGGAAAGATTTATTGTAATATTGGGAGCAAAAGGGTTCCTACAATTTTAGTAATGTGGGTTCAAAATCTATATTTTATCATTGTATTATATATTTTTAACTCTTTATATCCAGAAAATTATATTTTGAAAAGAATTTTTTTTTATAAAAAAGCAAAACAAAAGAAAAAAATATAGAAAAGTGGAATTTTACTCGTTATTATTCACTGATTGGTTCTGACCAACACAAAAGGAAAAAAGTAGGAGTAAATTGGAAGTGATACACTATATTAGGGGTTGAGAATCTACATTCATTGTAAAAAAAATTCTTAATTTTAACTTTATTTATACTTAATATATTAAACACTACTCTTATACCTAAAAATTTTTAAACATCAAATCCAATCAAAATTTAAACATCATAACAAATTATTGGATGTCCCGTTGAGTAGAATAATTGTATATATTAGTTAATAACCATTGATCTCATCAAGAAAACATTAACATCACATGAAATCTTAGAATTGAGGATAAATATAGTTTCATATGTTCTTACAGGGAAGAGAGATTATTTTTAGGTGAGATGTGTTGTGAAATGTTTCATGGGTGAACAAATGAAGATTTAAATTTTTATTGTGTGAGATATATAATTATAATAATCTTAATTTAATAAACAAAATATGATGCATATCATTTCAAAAGAATCTGGGAAGCTTTACCACCTTTGATTTAGGAATGGTCCTTGATTAGGATATTAGAATTTTCCTAGGAGTACAAAGGATTAGCTGTGGGGGTGTGATCACAAAGTGATATAACATATATTATCACCATTATAATTTTGTATTAAATTTTTTATGGGTTTTAGTATACCATTATTAATTCCTTTTTCACTTAATTTATATTTTGTATTCTTTTTTTAACATCTGCTTAAAAATTTAAAATTACACAAATGCCCAATTTGATTCCAGATATTTTTTTTAACATAACATTAAATACACTCACACAAATGTGAAAATTAAAAAACAAATCTTTATTTTATGATCATTGTGATTCTATTCATCTGACTAGACCAAAGTCGGGATCTATGCAGAAGAGGCTAGCAACGTCAAGAAATTCTGGGTGAGGAAGATTGTACTACACTAGAATATTTGGTCCACAAATCAGGCCTCAAAACTCCAATTGTTATTATGATACATAAATTGAATAGATAAATAAAATTCCAACAACCTTACTGGATTTCAATCAATTAAATTCATTTTGTTCAGTCAACCAATGAGAAAAATACAGGTATATGTTTTGCATGAATAGTCACCTAGTCTCATAGACACTTGATTATTTTGAGAAACTTTTTATGAATTTCCCGATAAAACATGCATAAATCTCATTATATAGGGTTTATATACAATCATGTAATATTAAAGGATTTGGTAAGTGTTTCTTCAACATCCATGGCTTCCTCCCCTTCAATAGAGTTCTAAACTCATTATATTCACCTGTAAAGGAACGTGATGTAAATTCTCCGCTTCTTGTTTGTAATATTTGAATGGTATTTTTAATTCCAACATTAAATGTTTTATTCATCCAATATTATTATTTAATTGAGTTTTATACTACTATTTTGTACTCAACTCAAATTATAATGTTTGGGTGTACCCATTCATGTGATGTTTTAAACATCATTGTTCCCTTTTTCTTCTATCCTTCAATCGGAGTGTTTGTGTGGTTAATGTTCGTAGATTGAATTATCATAAACACAGGAAAGGACATGTAATTACATATTATGGTAAAATATTAAAATAATATACAAATAAGGATAACATGTCAAGTTTTTCATGTGTTTCCTCAGTGAGTTTTTTTATGAAGGTAGACACAAATAACCTTATCTTCGGCGGAAGTTGGTGGTTCATTTTTTTATTCAGGACAAACACTAGGAGGTATCATCCTATATAATTAGTAACAATAATTTTATATGTCTAATAAAAAAGGGATTAAAATATCAAAACCTTGTATCTTGGATTGCTTAAGGATAAGCATAATGATATTTTCCTGGTTTGTTTACGCTTAATCAAATCTGTTAATTTTTGGTTTATTTTATTAGATATTTATTTATTATTTCCTCATAAATAAAATATCTAATATATGTAAAATTCTATTCCCATTTTATTAATAAAACCTTCCCTTTTAAATAAATGACTATGGTCTCTATCGAGAGAGGACCTAGGTTTCCATCTATATAATATATAATCTCCAGTAAAAGCATTTTCTAATTTGACATGCTCGACAATGTGATTAGATACAAAATTCATTTTTAGTGTTTTAAGTATCAAAAATTCTTATTATTATTTATAAATAAGAATATTAGATGAGTTTTGATATTATAGATATTTGGTATAGAAATAGTCATGAGCTCTATTTTGTTACAAAAAAATATTGGGAGTCTTAGAAATAGAATGTTTTGTAGATAAGAAAATAGAAGAATGAGAATAAGTTCGCAAGAAAAATTAAATTATATCGTCTGGGAAATGATCCCTATATCTAATTAGAGGAAGAACACTTAATTTATATAATAGAATTATACGGATATTTTCAAGGTTTCACACACATAGAAACTCTAACTAAAATGAGCTAATAAATAAGAAGATAAAATTTTTCCACCAACTGCATTATAATATCATCATGATAGAATCACTAATGGATATAACTTTATAGAGATTTAGTTTCACTATCTAAGAGGTATGATATGTTATAGTAACCATTTCAATGTCATCACTACTATACTTCCCTATCAGTTTATCCTTTCCTCGTCTTTTATAATATAGTCAAATTTTCAGTATAGTGTGCGTTTTGGGAAGATATCATTTATTCCAACATCATCCAAATGCATCAGGATATATCATTTCATCATATAATTGTTTTCATGGTATCTCTCATGTCGTAATAATAATGGTCTAAGCAAAAAAGTTTTAAAATGGTACATTTTTATATAGATATGAATAATACATTAATATGATATACTATGACTATTTTTTATGAATAATAGAAACTCAATCAAATGTAGAAAACAGATTTAGATATATTAAACTAGGAGAGAAATTAAAAATATATTTTTTTTTATAATTCATTTTGAGACAATCATTAATAAATAGAATATCATGAGTAGGATTCTGTTTTTGTGAGATTTCTTTTTTTATGCATGAAATTTATTAAATATTTTAATTTATTAAAATTGTAAAATTCCCCACAAATAAAAAATAATTCTAATATATAGTTATGGTTATTGAGAAGATAAGAATAAAATATAGATGAGATAGTTGTAAATTTTTTTGTTGAAAATGAGGAAACATGAAATACACTCTTGGGGAAGAAGTTCTAACAATCCATGAGAACCAATTCCCATGAGGAAAATTTTGAAAAGAGACATAAGTATACTATAAAGTCAGACCTATTGTTTATTGAACAAGAGGGAAAAATAATGTGGTGAATTTTGGTTTATAAACAAGCCCCTGTTGTACTATCTGTTACATTTGTTCAAATAAGAAGTAAAATTAGTAGTCCTATGATATATTATTTTTAGTGATAATGAAAAACCCCAACTTCAGTTTTCTATCACCAGTAATGATTTTAGAGTAGTTTTATTTAGTTGATATATTCTATATAAGATTTTTTGGGATGTAATTCTTAATGAATAAGTAAGGTGGGCCAATTATATAAGTTTCCAAAAAATATTTTTTGTAGTCAAACACATTTGAGTTTTATTTGAGTTTCTAGTAAACAATTTCTATAAATAAATAAATCTAAAAATAATAATTTTCATTTTTTTCTTAAGGATTAAAAATATTTCAATGACTCTGAGTTGATGAAGAAGTTTATATTTTGGTAATGTAGTGACATCCTCCATAGACTTGTAATATACTTAGATAAGGGGAAATGTGTAACTGATAACTCGAAAGAGAAGGTATAAAGAACCTAATAGATAAATATTACATTCACATGTGTAATATTAATAATGATCACCCATATAAAATGGTGAACCTAGTATCTGAATGATCCTTGTTAAATTGTCCTGTACATGATGATAAAACAATAGTAAGAGAATCCATGACAAGGTGAAATGTAATCATAGTAAGGATTAGCTTTCCCATATAAAAGATAAACCTTTTAAAAACGCATGGGCCATACATTAATAATTTACATTAACTGCATATAGATTTTTATTCTATGTCAATCATGAAGGATACATTTTATTAACTGGTAACTAAGGCTCTAAGACCAAATTTTTAAAATTTTAAAATAAATAATATGTGTTAGATAAAAATTTGACCACACATGATCCTCCACCCCTCATATCAGATGTACCTATACTGATCATATCATGTTAATAATAAAAAAATGATTGTATCAGCCAATTTAAGTGAATTTCACTTGATATAATTTTAGGTTTTCATAATGTTATTAAATAATCATTAAAAGAATTATATTTACTTACAAAAACAATCAGAAATAAAAATTTCTATATAATTATTAATTGATGATAATGATAAACTTATAAAAGTTTGGATTAGAAAATAAAAATAATTAACATTATCACATTTAATGTTATGAAGTAAAGTATCTTGAATACTATGTTCAAATACTTGGATATTATGAATCTATTTCCTAGTATATCAATTATTAAAATAAAATTATATATAGGTTTTAATGACTAATAGAGATTAGTGGATGTTTTTTATCAGATAAGCACTCTAATATTTCAAAATAATTTTATCATGGTGTAATGTGCATAAAAATACTATAAAAATACAACAAACATAAACCATTATAGTAGTAACTTATATGGGATATATTAAAATAGGTTATATATTAATTGTTAATTGTATTTTTTTAAAGATTTGAAACATTTTAATGAGATATAAAATGAATTATTATTGTGTCAGATAACATGTGAATTATATAAACTGTGTAATACACTATGTATTTAGAATACTAGAGGTTCATGTTTAATATTGTAATTTAATAATTATATAAGATTAGAAAAGAAACATAGAATGTTAAAAATTATGATTTTATGCCATTATTATTCTATAATTTATGCAACTCTATTTAGGGGTTGGTTGGGTATTTTTTATCATTGAATAAATTTAGGTTTTCCAACATTTGTTTTTTCTCTCATATAAAGAGTATGATATTTAGAAACAAAATTGAGATAGGTCGATATAGTGTATGACAATACCCATGTAACTGACATGTGATATGCATATCTATTAGATGAAGAATATGTGATGTTCTATCATCCATTATGTTGATTAGCATTTTACGTGTTTATCTAACTAGTCAGTCTATACATGGAGAATCAAGGATGTATTAGCAACTATATGTGATTTTAATACTCAATGTCACATTGTTATTTAATATCATGTGAAAAGGGATCTTGTGGTTATAGAAGTATTTCTGATTTTTTCATATCAACCATTAAATTATACATGCACTATCATAATTTTATGTAATTAGTCAGGTTAAATAATAATCTATAGTACTATTTTTTGGAATAAATTGTGTTTTTCATCATTAAAATAAAGGGGGTTGATTTTTCATAGGTATAAAGTCAATGAACTATTAAATATTGATTAGTAAACTAATATAATATAGATTGTGGTGATGTTAATATTGGAAATTTATGACTTATGATAACCTTGATCCGTACAATGTATTAAAAACATAATATCTATATCAAAATACGATTTAGAACATAACCCATAAGTTTTGAATTTAATGCAAGTCTCTACTAGGGTGTTGAATATAATCTAATTCTATTTATATAATATTAAATGATTCATGAACTATTGTGTTGGTGGTTCCAAAAATATATGGAATACATGTAGAATAATATACCACTAACCCTTCATATATCTCATTAAGTTGCAAAATGTTAATTTTGTTGAATATAAAACATGTAAATATCCAAATCACATTTTATCCATACATTTATAACCCACCAAAAACATCATCTTACTCATCCACTAAAATGTTGAATATGTTTTTTTAGGTTGATTTTTTTAAAAAAAAATTAGAAAATATAAAAGTTTATGTGCACTAAAACATAAACAGAAAAATTAAAAATTAAGAAACAACAATTAATTGAAATTTAAAGTGGATGAGCATAGGGTCACCGACTAAATTAAAACTAAATTAAGAACCAAAAATTAAACTAAATAAAAGTTATTGGAGGAGAATTTTATAATGAAACATTAATTAATATATAAAAACAATTACAATACTTATGAAATTGAAATAAATATATTGAAAGGAATGGTTGTAAGGGAATTTTATAGGACATGCCTCTCTAGTTGAAACTATAATACAGAAGATCCTCCCATACCATGATAAAGGAGTGGTATTTCAAATATATCCTCTAATATTTTTAAATTTCTATATTTTTTAAATGGTTTCATGGAAATTTATTTTTTTCCCAATGGGTGGTTTCTCATCCCACTAACTATATCCACCATGTTAACATGTCAATATCACATTTAATATCACATTATCTTAGACCAATTTATTTTTGAAACTTATATATGTATATGTATAAATTCAAACCTCTAAATTTCATGTCCCTTGGACTTTCTTATTCAAATATATGGTTATTATGGTTGTTTTTTTAAGACATAATCTATTGTTCTGTATTATTCTTAATTTTTTCAAAGATTAATTATGACCACAATTATGGATATCAATATTACTAAATATCTATTATACATGGTTGAATAATACCTTAAACCTATTTGTAACGTTTTTCATACAAAATTTGATCTATATTTATCATGTATATTAGAAGATAGGTAAAAAAGAAAGAACTAAACTAAAAATATGTGCATAATAATGGGGCATATTTTGTTGCTTTCATAGTTTTATTGAATGAATTTGTCAATGAAATTTTTTACGATGTACATGTAGAATATTATTTAACATCTAATAAATTTTATCTACATTTTTATTTTTATATTGAGCCAAAAATTGAAAACATCATAGTTGGTATTGTTTTATTTATCAATATGGTGAACTATATTATGTGATTCAAATATCCCATCAAATATACAAATTGGCCAAATATTCATTTGAACTATTTGTAATAATATGATTCACGATTCTTTTAAAATTAGAATCATTTTTGTTTTCTTATTATAATGATTTTTATTTTCAATATAGACTAATACATAGAAAATGGATAAATTTGATGAATTATAAATATTTAAATATATATATATATGATCCAAACAAAAAAACAAATATAAAATATTGGTTTTTAGAAAAAATTTAACAATATAATTTTTTTAAAACCTATTATTAAATACATTACATCAATTATATTTAACATTAAATGATATAGTTGGTGTAAAATGATATCAAGATACTATTATTTTATGTATATCAGGTATAATCCATTTATAGAATATCTAATCACTTCATGAATTTATTAACTAAAGAATTTATATTTTATTTGAATGTCATAAAGGATTTTTTTGTCACTCTAGTATGAGGGCCCAAGTATGGATCTCATTTTTGTTATGTTCGATCTAGTTTTTAGGTTGTTAATAAGTAAGAGTGGGGTGTTTGGATTGTTAATGCTAGTAGGATGTCACCAACATGTTGGTGGATGGGGAAAAACCACTATAAGTCTTCAGGTTCCTCCAACCCTCTAGTGGGAGTCCATCATCCCACTTTTTGAGGACATTTGGGTGTATAGTTTCTTCATGTACCCATTTTCCATTATGTTGGCTATCACCAATCCGCTATAGGAATATGATCCTAAAAGTGAGACTCATTAAATATTTGGTGAAATAATTTTACTTGTAGTTTAGAAAGGGTAGAAGTATCATTTTCACCCAAAAATATTACTTAACCTCTCTAATCCTTCTCTCTTAACAGAAATATTTATCTATTGGTTGGTCGGATCCATAGAGAAAAATTTAGTCCTTCCCCACTTCTGATTGACATTTCTCAATGCCAATTAAAGGATTAGATCTTCATTTGTTGTAATGTAGTATGTAGATCCTTTCTAATCCATTTTATTCTTTTTTTATCAATTATTTTTAAGTATTGTATGACTAGATATTTGGATCATGTTTGAATATAGAGAATATATGTGGTTTTATAGGGATCTATGTACTTGATAATATGACATATTTTTATATAATAAACTATCTAGATGACAAAACAATTTTCATAAATCTTGATATAGGTTCCTCTACCCTATGGATTAGCCATTGGAAAAACATATCTTCTTATGATTTTTTCCTTTGGTTTTTTATATTTAAATTGGTTTATAATCTTTGAGAAAAAAATTTATGTTTTCAAAAAAGGTGTTCATGATGAAAACCATTTTATACACATGATGAGTTTGTTAAATTTCATCTAACATGGTTTTATAAAAAATAAATGGGTTTCTAGACATGGGATCAGAGTGTAATTTCTATAGAAATTATTTTTTATAAAATTCGACAAAAATTTTAAATAGATTTCCTATTGAAAATGATTGAAAAATAGGTTTTTATTTTCATTTAATATAATTATGATGTAATAGCACATTTGGATACCTTTGGTTATAGGGTAAAACTATACCTGTAATATCCATGGTGAACTAAGCTATTGTAAAAGTATATTACCTTGATTCCATGTGGTCTAGGGTATCCTTTATAAGGGGCTAAGGTTCCTTGAATTTAGGAGTCATCTATTGTGACTAGTATTTATTTTTTTGTATTATTTGTTTTCTTTCATACACCCTGGAATCATGTATTGCAAACATTGTGTGATTTTTTATTACATTACATACATTGTCTTTTTATATGCATATAAGTTCACTTTATCTTTATTATGGTCATTGATTCCTTAAAATATTTTATTAATATCTTGTTATGGCATTAGATATGTGATATTAAATATTTCCTTGTTTATCTAAATATAGATTATTTTAAACAGAAATGAAATTTTTTTAAAATAAAAACAATGTATTATTTTAAAATTGAAAATTATTTCTTTTGAAATGTATTATAAATATGTTTTATTCAAAAAATAATAGATGCAAGTTTATAGAAATTTTAAATTTTCATGGTGGTGTCTAATTGAGATTTAATGATTGCACCCTAAATTTTCCTTTAGGTGTTAATAGCCTTGGTTTTATAGGATAAAATAAAAGGGAAGATTGAAAAGTAGAAGATGAATATCTTAGTGTGTATTTCCTTTCAAATGGGTTTGTATGGTGGTGACTAATATTCACAAGGATATTTACCCATGGTTTTCTTAGGGTTCCATTTTCATGGTATTTCGGTTGTCTATTGAGACTTTTTTATCTATATGTTTGATGGACCTTTTTTTTAAGATGATATATTATTGGGTTATAATTTTTAATACTCTATTTTTATCTTATCATATATATATTACAGGGAAAAAATTTCCCTTGTTTAATTCTTTGATATCCTACTACTTGTTTCAATTTATGGCTGATTAGAAGCATGATTTGGTCTTTGTGGAGGGCCAATTTGGGTGACATTAGTGTTTTACCAATGTTGATACCACATTATAATAACCTGAACTAAATCACTATGTTCGATTTGATGTTCTAAAATCATGGACACATCCCTATACGTAGTAGGATTTTGACTAATTGTGGTGTTTTTTAGTTTCCTCAGTTGATGGACCATTCCTCCTAGTGTTAATAAAGACTAGTATAAGTGATTATATGAAATTATGTTGTGGGATAAGTAAAAAATGTTGTATTAATTGGAATTTTATATTTAATAAAGGAAGATAAACCATGGACTACAAAATGTGGAAGGTAAAACCATATCATCAAGAATGAAAGAAAATAAATGTATTCATGAAATGAATTTCTATTCCCAAGAATCACCTTAAACTCCAAACCACCATCACACTAACACCCTTTCATATAGAATTTTCTATTCACTATATCCCTGGTCATGAAATCTATATAAAAATCAACATTCTCATATAAGGTGTGAGTAATAAACCTAGTAGGATACCGAAAATTCATCATTAATATAATTTCACTCAATTATAGTATTTTGTATTTCATGACATATGTAATTTTTATAAAAAACATACCAGCATACATGTGCTAATTCATTCTGCACTAACTAATATTTTAGGGACCATATCCCCACCTACATCGTCATGATGCTGGTAAGGATGTCAATGTATTCCACCAAATATCGCAAGACATGCCTCACATCCCAACATCATTTGGAACCCTATGCCCATTATTCCTATTCATATTATCCACATTTAATAAAATTACATATGCCATCTCTGAAGGTAACTGTTAATAAGAACACAACATGCCCCACTCTAATAGTTTTCATAAGCCTTGGTTGATGGTAAGACCCCCCCAAGATGTCTTATGTAATTGGTAAATCACATAACAATTATATTGAAATCTAACATTTCATAATATATTTTATGGATTTTCATTTTCCATGCATGTTATACTCCAACAATGGTACAAATATTTGTGATTTGATCCATATTATCATGCAATCCATAGTTTGTATCTATCATCATGTCATCATGCTTCCCCTCCAAGGGGTAATCTAACCAAAACTGAGCAACCCAATAATCCTGATATATTAAGGTCAGTTCCATGGGATATAAAATTCCATAAAAATATTTAGCATTTTATTGAAAAATAAGGAATATCAAGAAACATTCTCAATAGGCTATAAAAAATCATATGATCACATATCATGCATGGTCTCAAGGGTTCCTCACTCACCCAAATGTAAACACATTTCAGTCATGGGTTATCAAGAATAAAATATTATACCATGACAATATCATATAAAATCCCATTTATGGTATGTAACATTCTACCTCAAGATCATTGATGAATTTCTCTAATATTCATCAAATTATTAAATCTAGAACCACTTTGTGAACCCAAAGAAAACTAGTTCTCACACAAAGGGTGTTTTTCATAGTTCCAATATTGATGAGTTTTAGACTAGAAATGTGAAGCTATTACTTGTTAAAAAGGTTGGTTCTAGAATCACATACCCCCCAAAGTCTATCAATGGAACTAGTTCCAAGAAATTCCAAAGAAAATGTTTCACCATATTTATCAGCTATTAAATAATAAATCATGAATTCCTCATCAAATCTAAAAGTTAACCTTCGGTCTATCCAATAAACATTCATCGACATAAATATAATATCAAAAAAGATATACATGAATAGATTCAAGAAAAATAATGTCTAATTATGGTCTATATATGATAACTGACTCAAAAATTTCCATCATTCATGAGGGATCTAACTCCAATAAAAGGGATTTCATTTTCATATCAAATCCAACATCAATCTTCCAATATGTCATCAAACTCTCACTATATATTTATAATGGATGGTTATTATAGTAATAATCATATAAAAAGAATATGTCTATTAATTATATACATAATAACATACACATAATATGCCCATAGTTGAAGGTAGATCTATATGTGATAGTGATTCATTGTTAACAAACTAAATCCATCACTGATATATAATTTTTGGAAATATCTTCATCAAATAAAAATAGAATCCATAAAAACATTATAGATACTTGCAAATCTCTCAATGAAGAAGATAAATCTCATGTAGATCTAGAGATAACATATCGTTCTACAGTCACTGGATTGATCCAACACTGAAAATCCAAGGGGTAAAAAGAAATCTTCAAGAGTCAAGGGACGAGGTGTCTGGTTTGAAATAATCAACTATGATTGAATTTTTTATTAAATATAATAAAAAGTTATTGGAATTTAAAATTAATGTATTGAATTTATAATACACCATTCGGTCCTCCATTATCTAGCTAGTAGAATAATGGGTTGGCCAGTGGGTCTACAAAAAACTGTAGACCTACCATTACTCTTGTGGATAGTCATTGGTAGTGTCCATACAAGATAAAGACTATCCCCCAGACATCTCATCATTCATCAATTTTTTTACCCTTTATATTAAAAACCATCCACCTAAATACTAATTAAAAATGATCCAAAAAGGGAAGAGATAATTTAATAAACTTAAAACATCTTTTTTCTTGAATTTTGTGAGGATGTTATAGTTATCCTTCTCTTATGACCTATATTTTTTGAGAAGTATCATCAATGGTTCTGCTCAAACATCTTTGTCCATTGATCCTAAATATCTTTCACCCACTCCAATTTCTCCTCATGGATTTATATATGATTTCAAATAATTTAAAGATATTCTATGATCTTCCCTCATAGTAATTTGTCACTCCAGTTTACAATCTAAAACATGAATTAAATCTAAAATATACCAGGATCTTGGTCATCATCCTCACTGTCAACAATATATGTATGATAGATCATGCACATCCAATGTAGAGACACGTGAAACAAATCATTCATACCTTATTAGTGAGAAGAAATATTCAAATGGTATAAAATTGATGCAATTTTCTCAGTGATCTTAAAGGGTCCATCATATCGTAGTACTAGCTCCCCCTTCTTTCTCAAGCATCAGTTCCGTAACCAAGGATTTACTATTTAAAAAATATTTTCACCTATATAAACAATAAATTGGTCTACTCTTATGATTGGTCTAACATATCAATCTCCATTGAGGTGGGATCAACCACCTCAAAATCAATTCCACCAACTTAGAGGTCTCATGTTACTTAATTTGCTCCAAAACTACTTCTTCACCGGTATAATGTCAACAAATCAGTGAATAGCTTGGCCTATAGTAAAGATAAACAAAAGGATTCAACAAAATCAAATCCCAATTTGTTTTGTTGAATGTGAACTGAATCATGGTTGGTTGGTCATACCAAGTGCCTATAAAATCCGAAACATATGTCAAAATTACAATATCTAACATGTAAATAATATTCTGTGAACACTCATATTTTTGGGGATGGTACTCTATCCTCTATATCAAATGACCACTAGTTGACTTCTCTAAACCCTTCTCAAACAATGATGTAAAATGTGTGTCTCTCTAAGATAAATATATCAAGGTAACTCCATAAAAGTTTACAATATCAAAGACACACTATATTCCAAAATCATCTACTAATTCAGTATCATGGATTGAAAATAAATGGGAAAATTTGATTATCTAAACAATAATCACACAAACAGTGTCACGACTCCTTAGGATCCTAGGTGACCCCTTAACAAAGTCCATTGTGTCATCTTCCCACTTCAACAAGGGAATAAGAAGTGGTTGTATAAATTCACTAGGACATTATTGCTCAACCTTTATCCTATGGAAAGTAAGGCATCAAAAATTGAATATTGAAATTTCCTTATTTATCTCTGTACATAAGAACTATAGTCAAAATACTTGGTAAATAATATTCACTTTTAGACACACCACCCATTTTTAGGTATGAAAAAATCTCTATATCATCCCAAATAGAGGAAGTGACTATAACTCTACCATGTATTCAGATCATGTCATCGTCATCTAACAACCACATAGGCATCAGGTCACCACTTTCGAGTTGTTTGTGTATCAGAACACAATTTTGGTTAGATTCCTATTAAGACTTCAACTAGTGCACTAACAAATATGTTTTCAATAATGGGGAAAATTTTATTAATCATTGGTCCGTGAAATAATTCATCCTCCAATCATATAATAGGCTCAACAGGCACTAATATTCCCCCAAAGGTCATTAAGTATGATATTGAGCTACACACAGCTTACATTTAAGAGAAAATTTAAGGATGTTACCCTTAACATGGGCATATATCATCTCTTAGTAGAACATCTACAAGTACTCTACCCACTGCCACTACCTCAAATTCAGATCCAACTATGTAAACATATAGAAGAATCCCTAGTGGCCATTATAAACTATAAACCACTATCTAAAGAGATAGTTTCATCAATACATTAAAGCATAGACCATGATTAATATCTTTAATTTAGGGATATGACAGTTCTTATCATTGGGTTATTGCTGACATGGCCTTTATGTTACCTCCATGTCTCTTCTTTTCAATAATTTCCCTAAACAAACTATAGAAGAATTATAATAAATAGTATATCAAATCCCATGATCATGAAGAATCGGAATTGGAGTTATAGTCAACCTCCACATCAACTCATGAAAAACCTTCTCACACCTATAAGAACATTGAGACTTCACAAATTTCATCATCAATATAGTAATAGGTGATGACAAATGTGAAAATTCCTAGAAAAATATTACCCTGATATTCCTATAATGATCATAATCTAAAACATGTTCTAGGGGTGTATCCCTAACATCACCACCTCTACTTTCTCAAGGTATAATGATATACCAATATAAAATACATATGACAAATGAATTTCACCTACTAAATTCCAAAGTTACACTTTGACAATTTAATATAAAATCAATGTTCTCAAATTGTACTCATGATTATCTCGAGATGTCTAGCAATATAGTCTAGGGTTGATGAATAAATGAGAATTTCATTAACAGACACCTTAAATAATGTATCAAGTTATGGGTGGAAGATCTTTTACATGAGGTCCATCAACACATAGAGTTTATTTTTCAGTTCAAACAACATAACTAAGTAACCATATACCCCACACCTTCTCCAAAACATTTACTTTGAAATTCTATACTCTCAAACAGTCCACTAGTGATATCCAAACTAGAGATTATTCTTGGGTAACCTTCAGGCTCCCCACAATCAATTAAACATATTATTAAAAATTATTAATGGTTATTAGTTCCCTATATTCAACAGATTCAGCTTCTGGTAATCTATATAGAGTCAAATACTACCATCTATTGTATTGGAGGACAATAAAAGTTAAAACCTTGGGGATGTACTCAGCCTAATAAAATTCTTTAGTTCCTAGTCCTTGAGCTATATTTTTATCTCATTTAACTTAATTGGTGTCATAAAATAAGTTGGTATGATAATGTGTTCTTCAATTGGAATGAGTTCTATCTGGAAGTCAACTCCTCTATATGGGGGAAGACATATGATGTCATGTGGGAATGTATCTTGATAGAGATCCATAAATAAAGGAAAGGGTGAGTGGATATCATTGATTCTTCTAAAATATACAATCCTACAACATGTTTGGTAATAATCTCAATTTTATCATGTTTGGAACATCTCTTCCTTCTCCTAACTCCCACTCATCAGATACCATAAACTTCTCTTCCTTGGGTGATGTAAAAGACACAAATCTCTAATATAAATCATCATCATATCAAAATCTGGTTAGCTATCCATGCAAAGAATCTCAATGAATCTTATCATGTATAGAATAATGAAGTCCCACATATTTTTATAACTAGATACAACAATTGCGTACTATGGGCAGCATTTAAGACACTACACTTTGATTCCTAGTGATTTATCAAGTGAAAGAAATGTAGAAAATAACATAGAAGGTAACTCATATCTAGACTTAACATGTGAAGATATGAAGGAATTGGAAATACTAGTATTAAACAATGATGTATATATCATATATGTTATCTAGGCCATACATTGAACCATATATATTCCCTCACCACCATCATTTCTAGCATCTTCCACTGAAAAAAAAAATCAAGAAGCCTTGGCTCTATGCCCTTTACCCTAAGGAATTGATGTCTAAGAAGTATGTATCCTCTATTGAGGTCATATACTCCCATATTTCCATAATATATAAACTCTCCTCTGAGAATCCCTTGAGAAAATAAACCAATGATGACTACTCCATCCTGTACTGTGGCACTACACAGATGTATTCTTACATGAATTTCTATGATTCCCCCTTTTTCTTCAAATTGAAGCACTACTAGAATCAACTATTATAAAGGACATTATTTAAGTCCTAATAAAACTAATTTTCCTACATCCCTACTACTCCTAATCAACCTTCCACTTCAAATAGGAAAATGTGTTGTGTGGAATGATGATCCCATTTGTTTAAGTGAGTAAATAGTGGTGTAACGAAATCTATTAGACATAAGAGTGTGAGTCCATGATGATGTATAAATTGCCTTATTTTTTTCATAGGTTCATGATACTGAGCCTTCATATTGAAAATGGTATTTTATAGTGGGAATAATTATCACACCCCTTTATGGGGCCATCTTTTATTCTTTTATTCTTCTATTTTTAGGACATGCATAAGTGACAGAGGGTTTTTTATATTAGTGGCAGAATGATTCCAAAATCTAACTAGCATGATCCACTGCCTATATAGAGGAGGTGGCCACAAAATTTATAGGTTTTTAAGTTCAACAGACCTGCAAGTGGTTTTCCACCGTCAAACAAATGTACTTATAATATATTGTCAATGGGTTGTCATCAACTAGTCAATTGAGTGTCACGGGCAAGCTGGTGGGATATCATTGGACAACCATAGGTTATCATCATCCAATATGTAGAACACCATCCCACCAATGATCTAGTAGCTCACTAGTGACACACTGGTCATGGAGGTTTTAATGGTTGAAATCTTCATTTTCACCCAAAATGATCAATAAACCTTTTTAATCCTTATCCTATGAGTCAAATCTATTTTATATCATTTTAGAGGCACCATGGTGAATTATTTGTCTATTTTCAACTTATCATAGATTGATCTTGATTACAATTAAATTCTTGTATCTCTGATTGGTGAAATCTGATAAGGATATCCTTTCAAATATATTTTCTTTTTTTCTTCCATGTTATTTTGTTGTCTTGTGGGACAAGATCACTCGATGTAGCACATATATAGAGAATTTATGTCAATTTTTCATATCTAGTTTCTTTATAATCTTTTATCATTCTCTCTCATGACCTTTCTTGATGGAGACATTATTTTATCAATCATGATGTAGGTATATCTATCTTATAGTAAAACCCTTTATCATGCCTTATATTTTTTATACTTTCCTTTGGTTTTAAATTTTAAATGTTTTTTTGGAAGGAAGGTTTTTATGAAACATTTTTATGTTTCCTTGAATGGAATAAAGATGTAATAGGACATTGGGAGACCTTGGGGTATAGGGTGAAAATAAACATGCACTATACCTATAAGACTAATACATCCCTATGGGATGATTCTATAATTCCATGGACACTAGTGGGTAGCCTTTCTCATTGACCAAGGTTCCAAAAAATTAGGTGTTATGTATACATGATACTATTAATTGCTGTGTATTATATATTAAGTTGTATAAACCCTCACATCATATATTTCCCTCTTTGGATACTTTAAGAATATGTTATATTCATGATATTTTGATATTCTTTCTATCCCACTAAATATTGTTATGGTTTTTGATTCATGAAAACTTTTTTATTTTAATTTTTTATACTAATGTGTATGTGATATGTTATTTTTCTCTTTAAATATTAATGTGGAATGATTTTGAATGGAATGAAATGTTATCGAAAAGAAAACCAAATGATGATTTATAATGGGAAAATAATTTCTTTTTATATTTTTTATAAATATATTTTTTTAAATAACTAATGCATTCATGTGTATAGTTGTTATATAAATTTGTTGTGGTATCCTATTAATATTTAGTGCTCACACCATACATTTTCATTTTAGTGTTTATAGTCTAGTTTTTGTAGGATACAAGAAAAATGAATAGAATCATATAAAGGATAGTTCTCCTAGTTCTTGTTATATTTTTGATTGGTTGGGATGGTGGTGACTCATGGCCATGAGGAGATAGAACAATGGTTTTCTATGGGTTCCCTGATTATGGTGTCCTATTATTCATTAACACCTTGTTATCTTGATGGTGGATGTGACCTATTTGGTTTTTTTACATAGGATATATATTGTGGTAATTTTTTGTGACATTCAGATTGCTTAATATTGGCATAGGCTTTTAAGAAGGTGACGTTTTTCCAAGGTTTCTCTATTTGGTACCCTTGATTTGTCTTCAGCCCGTAGTGATTAGTAATGTGTTTCAAGCCTTAAGGTAGGATAGTTTGGGTGACATTAATGGTTTACCTAGTTTAGTCTGTTGTGATTTTTGAGTCACAAATTGATTGTGACTAAATACAGTTTATGTTTTATAAAACATGGTTTCTACTCTATAATTTTATTGGTGTTTACCCAAAAGTATTCTTGGATGGATATACCCTATGTATAACATTTTATGTTATACATTCTGAAAGTGATTATAGCTTTCCAAATATTTTGTGGGACATTGTTAAAAATAATTTTTTGGATATTATTTCATAAATTATTATATATGATAAGATAAATTTCCAAAAAAATATTATTCTTTATAGAAAAGTGATAAATTGATACATAGATAACATAATCCATAATGTATGTATGATATATACATGATTATATCGTAATGTAAGATATAAGGATGTCATAAGGTAATAAATCTATATGAACAATGTATATCAGAGTTCATAGATAAGTACATTAAATGAAAAGATATGGGACATCATTCCACTCACTTGAGTCTTATCATATTTTAGGATTTATTCATGTAGAAATTATTATTTTATATGTGACCATGTACTAATATTTTGTCAGGAAGCCAAATTTTAATTGTTAAAATTTATCTATCATCCATGAAAGGGTATAATTATTATTAATGTTTTGTATAATTAAATTCATGTGAAATCAAATTATGTTTTGTATTAACTATAGTAAAAACTAGTGGATTAAAATATTTTTAGCAATTTGAATTAATTCTGCATTTCATAATGTTCAAGTAAATTCATTAAAGGATCAGGAAGTATTATTGATGCCTATATAAATTAGCTTAAGGCCTTGAAAATAAAATCTTAAAGTTGATGATTTTATTATCACTTCCTCCTTTCAATGATTTATTCTACTCATCCATTTACCACCAAGATATAAAATCATTCGTTAGACATAAGGTAAATCCAACCCAAGTATTTAATGACTTGTTAACATATTGATTCACTTAAGAGGAAGGATTCATTTTTTTACTTATCAAGTGATCTTCATAAAAAAATTTCTTAAAATTTTAATAATATTTATCCATGATGTAAGGTATATATGTTCTTCATTTTTTTATACATTTTTCATTTTCAATTTATGGAAAACCTATTTTGTGGTTTCTTATTTTCCTTATAGATTCAATGATGACTAGGTATTGAATTTAGTAATTCCAATAATTATTATTAAAATGATCCAACTATGGTTTTCATTATCCCTACATAGGTCATTGGAAGGGATCATCCTTTAATTAGGGTCCCATATACTTTTTATGGTTTGAATATTTCAATCAGTTTGAGAAAATATTTTCCCATTCCAAAATATAAATATAAGGGTAGTATCTCATAGGGAAAACATAATTCTTCCTTCTATAAATGTCGAAATATTTCAAAAGGACTTTGGAATGATATATTTTTCAACTCTCTAAATAATCATATCACGAAGAATGGATCCATAGCCTTAATTTAACAGAATCAAAAGATATCCATGAAGCATCATGAAGAATGTAAAATTTTTATTATTTCAAGTTCTACCTACCAAAATGGGTTCTCTTGGAAGCATTATGACTTATAGAAAAAGTTATATTAAATTTATACATTTTCTAGTTAGCTAATGTCTTCCCTTAGAAATGGTTTTTACCACATTTAATTTCCTATAAAAGAAATAAAATCAATGGATGGGAGTCTCGGGTCAATGAATTATTTACCAAATGTGGAGGATCATAAGAATTTTGGATGATTATATGTATTTAAACCATAAATTATCTAAGAAATAAATCACTCGGTCATGGATTTGAATCTATGGACTAGCACCTGCAGATCCGTTGGGACACTACCTTAGAAATTGGGAAGAATATTAAATTTGACAGACCGACTGAAAAATCCAGTTATTACTACATTTCTAGATTTTTAATCAAGGATAATTTACGTAGTCTTATTTATATGACTATAATATTTTTATTTTTATTAAAAATATTTAAAATTATACAAAATTTTAAAAAAATAGTTTATTATAGAATGAAATGTAGTTGTATTTTAATTCTATTAGTGAGTTCCGTAGAAAATTGTTTTGTGTTAACTATAAAAATCATGAAATCACATTTATTAAATAAAATTAAAATTCCCATTAAGTATAAATTATTTTCCATTATAAACACCCATATTAATAATCTACATGTTAGGAAACTTTTATATTAGATCAATGATGTTTAAAATTAAGTATTGTGTCTCTATTTTTTTCATGTAACATATTAGAGTAGTTATAATAATATTATTGGAGCTAGGTGCTGAGACAATGTGAGACTCCGAAGTTCGGTGACCCTAGTAGTGATATTATAAAAATATTAAATATATTGATATAAGCCATGTGTAGTTTTCTTAAAGAAGTGGAATAAGTCCTAAAAGGGGAGTTGGATGAAAAATTTCATAACTCCATCAAATCCAAAATAAGGGTTTTATCATTAGTGTGACATAACCTTTGTGGACTTTTAGTGTTTTGATAAAATATTGTCGCGGGCGCAAATAATAAATAAATAAATTAATTAATTAATTTTATTAATTGTTGATGTAGTGACCTAAAAAACTTCTTTAAATATGTGGTTATAACCAAATTGTTGTGTTATTTATAGATCCCTGGGATTGTGAGATGATCCATAGAAGGGAATCATGAAGAATGACAATGGATCGAGATAGTGATCGAGGATCATTTCACCAAATATTGTTATGGATCATTCTAGTAACATTGATGTGTGGCCATTACTCATAAAAAAATCTATCTATTCAAAGGTATGATTCTATTTTATATGTATTTCTTACCTGTTTGGTTATCTCATGATGATTGTGAACAAAATCAACAAATAGATTGATCCGCAGGTCGCTCATATTGCCGGTGTGGGTTTTTTATATGGGATTAGGGGATTTTTTATTTCTTTGTTTTTTACTATTATTTATTAATTATAATGTAAATGAATTTAGTATTCTATGTAAAATGGATAAAGTTCATTCCTCGTGTTTTAATTTGTGTATTCCTCCCGTTGTTTCTTCACACATTCATTACCAGAAATTTCTTTGGATGGTTGGTCGATGACTACCTAGTATTTGATCATTGATAAATTGTTCTTCACTGAAACATATCTCTACCGAAGGTTCAGTTGTTTGATCAAAGGTAAAATCAAGATGCTATATTTAGGGTTGGGTTATAGTCACCAATGAATGTGAGCCTCGATAAATGCCTGATTCATGTTTTGTGGGAATGAGCAATGGTGTATATTGGTTAATATACATAAGTGTGAAGAAACCATGGGATTCAATAAAATACTGTGTTATATGGCATGTATGATAGAGATACAAGATGTGTGGATTCCCATGCTACAATGTTAGGGTATATGTTTAAATTAAACATCACACACCATGTGACCCTGTACTAGATGCTCGGCATGTAAACCATAAGGTACATGGGAATAGACATAAACAAGCACACACGAAATGGTTGAGTACATGGGAATGGCTTGGTACTCGTACACAGCCCAGTATTTGAGCACGTCCATAGTATATGGGTGTTGCACAAAATATATGGGATCATCCAGGTGTAAACAGGCACAGTCTGGCAGAATTTTGAGTTCTATCCTTACCTCTACACATCATTTACCCCTCAAATACATTCTATGTATATGGGTTTAACTTCTATTTTAGATGGTGATACATGGGTAGACCCCTCAAATTTAAAAACACATTGTGTGCCCCTAGTACTCACTATATACGATTTTAGGTAGGTTAAGGCCCTCTATTTCTTTAGTATAGATCATTTTTATTTGAGTGTGATTCATTGGTCCATCCCATTAAAGATACTAGGTGGAATTATTTCTTTAGTATAGGATTGTGATCCCCTATATGTATTTTTTCTCATATAGGGTGTGATGTATCCCCATGTATAACAAGGGTGAGATCCCCTATCATATCCTACTTCCTAGTTTGGGACCATTGTGTCATCATGAACACCATGCACATAGAATTGATCCCTTATCTAGAATCTTGATTCAATAGGATTGGTGGAATCCCTCAACAGTTCAAGGTGTGATCCCTTATGTAGATTCTATGATCATTGGAGATACATCAAGTACTTCATAGAGATTATATACAATCACAAACTCACATATAAGTTTTATCAATGATAGCATAGCTCGTTGAGTGATTCCTCTTAAGAAATAAATTCCTTGAATCCTCAATGTAAATATTATATCTAATAATATTGGTTATTGCCTTTTGAAACTAGTTTTTTGTTATGATCACTTCTATTTTTTTATTTTTTTATTATTATGCCTCATATCTTGATTAACATATATGTGTTTTGACGACAATAATACTCTTAATTATTTATGTTTGGCTATTTCATGGTGTCCTACTAGATATTATTATACAGGCCCCTTCATGAGATCCACCCGCACATGTCGTGTCATATGCTGAAGACATACTTTTTGATGGAGTCCTAGGAGGATGGGTATCAAGAGGGGCATAGTTTATGGTTAGAATGATATGGGTTTGTATCAATGATTCATTTGAAATTTATCCCCACTTTTTGAGCATCTTAAACATTATTTCTAATTTTGGTGGGATTGTATTTGGTCCTTATACATTCTAGTAATTTTGGTACACTAATTGTGGATTTATTGATATGTGCATGAATTGGAATTAGAATTACTTTTATTTCAGCATTGTCTAGTCTTCGATATATGTTCATTTGTATCAGTATATTAGTTTAATGCCTCTCATATGTGTTATGTTCCTACTCAGTGTATTTTCACCATCTCCTAGCCTATTGGATATGGACATAGGGTTTTTACACGTGGATTATCACAGGCTGGGTGGACCTGACAGGTTGAATTATGAATGAGTGGAATCAACGGAATTTAGTTATACCAGAAGACCAGAGTTAGTGTTATGTATATATATTTGGCTCGCATTGGGATTTATGAAAACATTATTAAAGTGTTTTGAGGTTGTATTTTAATCTTGGGTGTCTAATATTGGTATGGAATTTGACATATCCCTTCACTAGGACTCTAAAAAAAGATGACTAAGTGCATGTAGAATCTAATTGGAGAGAAAACATTGGCACATATGTCATAGATCAATGGGTTTTTGTATCCCTTTCCTTCTTGAGTTGGATTCCAAAATTTTCTCATTGACTATGGTCTGTCTTGTTTATATTAGAATGCCTACATAAATATAGTTGCCCATGATTCCATTTCTAGATCATGTGGAAAAAATTCCAGGTAATGAGGCTTTAGTATAGGGTCTTGTATATGGGGTGGTACCTCTGGGTTGTTTTCTAGTCATGCCACCACCTATTGAGAAATATATTGCATTAGAAGTACAGTCCAAGGATGTGTACGGGCTGAGTGCACTCCATGATTTTTAGAGGTAATGAACTCCTAGGTTTTTGGGTGAGCCAGACCCCCAACCATCTGAGTACTGGCTAGAGGTGGTCACCCAAATTGTCTTCCTTTTGATGACACCTACATATCATATTTTTATCCTTATATTAATAATTCTTTGGAGATATGTTAGGTGATAATAGAGTCAGGTCACCCAGTAACATGATGAGATATCTCTCTCTTAGTACTATTTTGATCATCTCTTCATAGAGGAGTTCAACCTAAATACAATACAATAAGTTCACATCCAATATATTATTTAGTTTTAGTAGGTCAGTGTGACCATAGAAGAGTATTCGGTGAGGTTCTCTAATCTCTGGTGATACTCTCTAGATGTTGTTTGAGATATGTTATTCAATGAATAGACTTTTTAGTGGGGATAAGTTAAAGATATAAAGGATATTGTAATATCACTTTCTATTCCCACTTTTTTTGATTACATGATTCAGATTTAGTAGTGGAGAGTTTCTTGGTAAAGCATACATCGATAGAAGGTGTTGGTAGTGGTCACTCGAGAGTTGGGACCTCAGAAGCAGGTAGCTAATGATGTTCAGAGGGATCATAGCTTGTGAGATGCTTCATGAGACAATCCCATGATTGAAAATTTAAAATTAAGGGCTCTAATGATGGATTGAGTCATCCAAAAGAGATTTGGTGTTTCTGTTATAATGGCTCGAGACATCTCATTCAGGGTTGTTTGACTTGTCTTTCTATTGATAGAGAGATGATCGATTGACCACCTATACATCAATAGTGATAAGATCATGGAGGTCTATAGGGTGGAGGATGTGGCATAAGAGTAGGTAGAGAAAAAATTGTTGTCATGCGTTTTAACCTTTTTCCACCACCACCCCTGGTTTTCAATGCTAGGATCAAAGAGCTGGGGATCAGAGACAAGGATGGATGTAAAAAATAAAGGATCATGACCTTAAGGCTCCTAGGATAATTAGAGTTATGATATATGTATTCTATGATATAGATGTAGTATTACTAAATATGGGTGTGAGCCACTCGTTTTTTTATTCTATTGTTCGGGACATAGGGATTCTGATTGAACACATGGCTCAACCCATATTCTTAGAGTCTCCAATCGGGTGTTACATAGAAATCACACACTGCTTCGGATTGTGTTACATGACTCTTGGAGGGAATAGATTATTATAATATATATTCATGGTAGTGATGGGGCCTTACGATTTCATCAAAGGTGTAAACTATTTATCCATATTTCAAACCCGAATTTATATAGGTGGAGGACATGGTGTGTTTATGGTGACAGATCAAGGCATTCCTTTAAGGGTGGGAAGGAATGTAACATCCAGATATTTTATGAAATTATTTTTTTCAAAAATATTTGATAATTTCTATATTTTTTGTGACACAAAACACAATGTTTATCTTGAATTATGCATAGAGCTATGTTTGGATTTTGTTATAGACAATATAAAGTTTCACTTATGTTATACTCAACTCTGAGTTTAAAAAAACATTTCATAAAATTAAAAAATTATTATTCAATATGATAATTATCAACTAGACATTGGAACACTATGTACGAGTAGGATAAAATAATTTAGAAAAGTATTTCCTACACATGTATACATAAAAAATTATATTACGTCTAGTTAACTATAATTGAAAATAAAAACAATTTAAAAATAAAGGAAATCATTATTCTAAAAACTATTTTTATGAAAAAAGTTTTTTTATAACTAAATAAGCAAAACAAAAAAAACTGTTAGTGAATGAATATAATATAATTTATATAGTATATATATTCATTTAACTATTTAACATTCATATTAATTTTTTTAATAAAAATTAGATAAGTATAAATCTAATTTTTTTCTTAAATGTTTTTTTTTTCTGAAAACAATTGTGTCACCTTTTCTAGAGTAATTATTTTAAAACTAAATTTTTCTAATTTAATAATATTTATCTTAAAAAAATAACAATAATAAAAAAATCATCTCAGTGTAAATTGATTGTTATTTTTCTAAACAGATTCATTTTTTGATGATTAGTGAAAATAAAAAATTTAAAATGAAAAATTCATTATCATATAAAATAAATATAATTTTAAATTGTGTTTTGAATTTTTATTAAAGTAAAATTAGTTTAATTTGATATGAATTAATATAAATTAGTTAAATTTCAACAATCTCATATTGAATTCTAATCTAAAATCATTTTGTAATTTTGTAATTTTTCTCTTTAAAAACATTATGTATCATCATATTTACTGGAATAATTTTAAATTATATTTTCCCAATTATAATAATGGAATTTGTAAAAAATAGATTCCATAATAGAAATCATAATAATTTATAATGTATAATAATTTCAACAAATTTTTGAATAAAATGAATAGTTAATACAGTAAAAATTAGTTCATACGGTTGAGGTAAAAATGGGTTTACCAAGAGATAAACAAAATAGATAAGTGTGAAAATAACATATACACATTTCTAAAAACTATTGGATACATATATTTTGATATTAATTAATTTAAGGTTCTGTAGTGGTCTATTTTTTTACCCTTTTTGCATAAGAAAAATGGTTGTATGCACTACTGGGAAAATACCATATACCAACGGTTTTGACCAGTTGGTATAGGCCGTATACGGTTGGTATTTCTTATACCCACAGTTTGGAGAACTATTTACAATTAATCCGTTGGGATATGTCTATACTGACAGTTTTGGAGAAACCATTTGTATAATTAATATTAAAATCAATACCAAGGGTTCCATAAAACTGTTAGTATATGTAATTCAAAAAAGAATCATTCGGTTGGTATTAATCCATTCACCTCTAGTTTGTGATTTAATGACCTAACCACTAACCTAACTTACTAACATAACTTTATTTTGGTATAACTCCAAATTACTGACCTATACAAATAGTTTTTGGAAAACCGTTCGTATAGGTCCATATGAGTGACCTATACTAACAGTTTGGGGAAAACTGTTGGTATAAGTCCCAATTAGTGATATATACCAATATTTTTCCCAAAACCATTTGTATAGTTTTTATTTCCAGCAGTGACACTCAATTAGTTTCAAAAATAACAAGTGTGTCCTTTTCCCACTTATAAAAGGTCGTCCCATATCCTCTATTTATCATGCCTTAAATCCTATTTTGTTTGGAAAAAACAAACCCAAATCACATCCCAAATTACCTTCCTTATCATAGAAGCATTATTTTTGGAATAAAACCATCATTGGAAGCATTTATTGAAAAACTAAAGAGAATAACTGAAGAAGAAGTAATGATCTTCAATAAGCATCTTTATGTTCTTTATTTCTCCAACTTATTTAATTATTATAATATCATTATTTTAAAATAATATAATTATATTCCATATACATTATGTTTTTTTGTTAATATTATGACCTACAACCATATATAATTCCATTAAATGGGGAAAATATCATCATGTGTGTGTATGGCGGACTACCGCCTCATGAACTGATGTCATTTTTTCCCATGAACATCTCCAAATGTTAGACATACTGATGTATTTATTGTTTATAAATGATATTTATAATATTATTTTTCTTATTTAATTATTATATCACAGATTTCATTATGATTTATATTTTTTTGGAATACAACAATATTTCTCGGGATTATAATGGACTACTACCTAATGAAGTGATGTGATTCATTCATGTTTTACATGAAATGTGGTATGGTTAAAATTTAATGATTATATGTGATACATATGAAACAATTATTTCAATAATGACATATTTATAGTTCTTAAAATATAATTTATATCATTTTATATCATACATTATCACTCAATGAAAGATGGTAACATCACTCATATATGTGTGGACTATCGCCATCACGAAGCGATGCGACTCTATATTCATAACCACGCCACATGTATGATATGTATTGAAATATTTAAATAAATAATATGTTATTATGATCTTATTATAATTTTTTAATAATAATTTATTACTTACCTCTATTCCTTAATGATCTCTTAATAATGGAAACTGCTCATGCATTAATGTGTCACAATGTCTCCAAGATCATAACATGCATCATTTCTCAAAAAAACAATTTAGTGATTGGAATTAAAAGAATATTTGATATATAAATATGACTAATATTTTATGATTACAATTATTTAATTTATGGAACCATTATCAACGATATATTACCAATAATAACACATCAAAACATACCCAAAAACCTCAATGGTAATTACACATAACCTAACATTAACCTAGAATTTATAGAAAACAGGTAATAAAGGGACTGAAGTACTATATATATTGCATGTTATATTAAGTTATTTTTCATTATTAAATATATAATAATCTAATATTTAATATATATGAGTTTTGAATGAGAGTGATGGAAGCCAATACTTATGTTAAGGGATTTCCATCTCACTTTTTACTATTGTGGTACACATGTCATATTCACCACAAATTTATTTCATGTGGTCCATATACATCCCATGAATTTTTATTATGATTATTATATTGAAAAATGTTTTGTTTTACATATATATTTGGATATCTCTCTTTCAAAGTGATTACAGTTCAATATTTAACAAATCAATATGGAATTTTGGTCTCAAATTTCCTTCTTTGAGCAATAAGAAATATTATGCACCAATCCTCATTTATGAGGTGTATATATTTTAATTTGAAATTTTTTAACATAATTATACTTATTTTTCCTGATATTATAATCTTCAATTGAAAATATTATTTAATGGGGAATACGATACAATGTTACCAAAGTGGTGAGAGTTCTATGTTACAATCATATCATTTATCCATATTATTCATGATTATGCTTCCAATGAAGAAATATTATGATATATTTCTAAAAAAATATAGATTTTTATTATCCTCAATTTATTTCATGTGAATTGATGTTATCCATTCATTTTTCTTTATTTATATACTGAAGAGTTTAAAATAATGTCATTATCAAAAATCATCTTTCGAGCCGAAAATTATTTTTCATCAGAAATCATGTTTTTTAAAAATATTTTAGAAAATATTTAATTATTATATTATAATTATTAAAAAACATTTTCACTGGTTTTAAAATTTTAAAAAAAATTAACGGAATCTTCATGTCATTTTTTAAACAATCCACATTTGGCTTTTACCGAAAATGTGAAAGGAATAATTTCATT
Organism: Viscum album; assembly: GCA_963277665.1. Taxonomy (NCBI): domain Eukaryota; kingdom Viridiplantae; phylum Streptophyta; class Magnoliopsida; order Santalales; family Viscaceae; genus Viscum; species Viscum album. The sequence goes on along the minus strand of OY728133.1, from coordinate 1,634,682,599 downwards.
TAACATTAACGAGATGAATATTATTTATCATTTTCATGAATAATTAATGATTTTAGGATTATATTAAAAATTTATATTGTTATTTCCAAATAAAATTATTTCTTTAATATTTAAAAAATATATTTTAAATAAATGATTTCTAAGTGAAAAGGATTTTTAAACTGTTTTATGATTTAAAATCATATTTCAAATAAGAATGGATATTTTTTCTTCAATAATTGTTTTAAATGATATTTATAATATTCTATTATAACTTTTAATGTTTATCTTAAAAAAATATTTTTGTTATGTTTTATGCTTTAAAAATATATTTTTGAAGAAAATATATTTTCTCCAAGAAATGTCCCATATAGTATTTCAAAATTATATTCCATCAAAGATGAGATTCATTGAGGTTACATACGCTTTATAGGGGATATTATCCAATAATCCCATTCTTATTATTTTTCAGAATGTTTTATTTTTATTGTGAAAAAAATTATGAAACATATTTCTCTTGAACGGTTTATACCATGAAAAAACGATTATGAAACTCGATAATTTCTCAATGGGTTATGCTTTGATGAAATGATGAAATGATTATGAAACTTAGTTATTTTAGATATTTTATGCTATTATGAAATCTTTATGAAATCTATTTCATTTCATGAGTTTCGATACGATGAATTTTTTATGATCTTGTGGCACACAAATCTATGATTTTCATTCTGTGATGATGGAAACATTATAACTAGGGAAAATGGTTACATTATATCCAATGATGGGGTTGACATATTTCTCCGTACAATGAATTAGGTAAATAATTATTTCATATGAGATGGATAAAAATATAATGGGTATTTAACATACATTAATAATATAGGAGTGGAATGGGTAGTGTACACGGTTCAATAAGACAAGACTATAATAAAAAGTGAACTCAGTTCAATGAGATATGTTTGGAATAGGGAGTGAAATTGATTTAAAAATAGAAGATTGGATTAAGGGGGTGACCCAGCTCTGTAAGAAAAGACTATAATGTGGAGTGAAATCAATTTAGTAATATAGTACTAGAACATAGAGTGAATTCGGTTCAGTAATACGGGATTGGAATGGGGATTGAGCTCAATTTAGTAATTCAATAATGGAATTGCAATTCAACTCTATTCAGTATGATAGGGATAGAATGGGGAGTGAACCTGGTTCAGCAAAGGAATTTTATTCAATGATTTTCTTTTATGTGATCCTTTTCTAATATGGAAATAATTTATTATGCTTATGTTTATTGATAATTATATTTCAAGCATATATTTTATGATATTTTAATGTATTGATTTCTATATTTAATTGATGAATCATTCCAAATTGTTAGTGGTTTGACTTGTTTTGTGTTTTATGGAAGGATACAACCAATACTTAGAAAATGATTGAAAAGACACCTCTTCCCATGAGCAATGTAACGCAGTGAAACAATGTAATTTTGAAGATGTAGTTAAGATAGAGATACTAGAAGAGGATATTTACACATCATGTATTTGAATACACCACGTGAGTTTATCTGGAAGTCATGACCACTCAAGAAATGTTGTGAATGAATACATGCTGTGAAAATCTATTACACATCATGTACAATGTACACGATTTGAACATTATAGAGAGAGATATATATATAAAAGTCATTGTTGACATAAATGACATGTGGTGAAAAACCGCACACCCAGAGAATATTAGGAAATAGAAAAAAATAATGATATTTGAAATATATAGGTGGTTGAGGGTTCGAAAAATACACATATAAAACCACCCCTCATCTTCCACATTAGAGTGCCTCATATGGATCCTTGTCAAGGGACTCCATTTGGAAGATGTGCTCCACTATGGAGCTCTTTTTCACCACCTTTCTATATATTTTGTTCATTCTTTTTTTACACCGACTAATAGCTAGCATAAGATGGTAATTTCTTTATGTCATGGTGTGTGTGATAAAAGGGGATTGATTTTATGAGTTGGATTTTCTTTTATTAGAATTTAGGTATGGATTTCAAATTATTTCATCTTTTTATCCCTTCATTGATTTATTTTTTCCTGCCCATTGTGGGTGGGGTTAAGAGGTGGGTTTGATTTCAATATTTCTTTGATCAAGACCATTTTCCAAGTTAAATTGAATACTACTGATGTGAGGTCAGGGATTATAATTCCACCATGACCATTAACTTTGTTTCATTCCATTGATTTAATATTGTTTTGGGTTACACATTCATTTCAATATGAAGTACCTAAGCCTGAGAAAGTGAGAGATTTGGATGGAGAGTGTTTACCAAGACCATTATACTCGCTAGAACCTGATTCTGATGATTTTATGATTGTTAATGGATTATTACATACCTTGTTTTCCCCTAAACATGAATTATTTGATGCCCAACAACATTTTTTGTTTTCATTTCACATATTCTTCTTCAATCACATGTCCAGTATCATATATTTAACATCTGCAAATGAAAAATTGTTAGGTATTTTTTATTTAATTAATATTAACTATAACCATGACTCTATGCATTCAACCGTAGAATTTCATATCTAATACTACCCTATAGTTTTTTCTTTGATTTATTTTTTTTTCTTTTTAAATTTCATATGATAAGGGAATTAACAATTCCCCATTGGGATATCATGTATTCAACATCTTATGTTAACGTTATTATCTCATGGATCATATTATTTGACTTTATTATGTTTCATACCTTATGAACTGCCAATATTTATTCTATAATTCAAGATTATGATCTCTGATAAGCATAGTATTATATTCAAATTATATTCTCGTGTTCTCATTCCCCTATGCTCATGTTATGAATATGTATATCTATTGTTTACCATTATTGGGAATTTGGCCTCACACTTTATAATGTTTCCTTTCCCCATGTTTTGAAGAGTGTATTTTAGAAGGATTTTTAAAGGGGAAGATATGTATGGGAGACATTAAACATATTCAAATTATTAAAAATTTGGTGTCCCATGTTGTTAAAGGAACTAAACTATTATGGTCCTCATGAATGTGTTTGTGCAATGTAATGAATATTTATCTAAAAATATGTAATATCCACTATGAGAGGATTGGGTCTTTATAGTTGGTATCAGAAAAAATATTTTGTTCAAATTTGGGAACTTGGATGATAAAAATTTAGTGATATGACTAGGGATATTTTCTAATGATATTTCATGGGGTTTCTCTATGTAAATGATTAAGGATGAGTCCAACTATATGAAAATTTCATAAGATTTTGGTGTAGGATAGAGTGGGGGGTTTTCTAGAAATACATCCATGTCTATATAAGACAACTAAATGTGGATTTGGCATGGATGTACCTAGGGATTTCAACACCGAATAACCCTTATTATGTTATACTTGATTGGGAATTGGTGCATGACAATGAGCCTTGTTGAAGACCTAGTTTGGAACTCTCGGTGTACATACATTGGAAACTAAAAAACACATCATAAACCATGAAGAAGGATTTAATTTGATAATATTAATGGATGGCCGTGGTAAAGCCTATGGTTGCATATATTTAAAAAAATGTGTCAAAATTTATACATCCTAATTTTTTTAATGATTATAGGGCTTTCCACAAGGATTAGTTTTTATGAAACTATGAATTTTATCTTATCCAATGTTGGTAGCCTGAAGAAACTAGGTTAACATTGGATATGATGGATAATTTTTTGATGGGCATCCAAATGGGATGATGACAGGAGTAAAGTATGATGTGATTAATCCTCATCCGTTTTTACATAACACTATTAATAATATTTTCCTTAACCAACTCATAAACTCACCAAAGAAGAGAAGTAAATAGTTCACTGAGATTTCGAGTAGTATAGACCATGGAAGAAAGAAGATTCATATTTCTATGTGTCGATAATGTTGGAAGAAACACCAAATTAGATGTCTTAGAGGAATGGAAATATCATTTGACTATGGAAAAAAACACAAATAAAGTAACTAAAAATTAAAAATGAAGAGTTTGGTTAATGAATAGATGGGAATATTGGTCTCCCTAAGGTATTTTCAATGCATAAATTCTTTAAATGTGGAATTTATGGGAATTATGAAGATAAATATTATATGGTGAAGGATTGTGAATAATGTCATCAAGGTGGAATGAATAATTGTTATTGTTGATTGTGAAGAGACTAGAAATGACAAGTGAAAAGAAAATAAGTTCTAAAGATTATGATGATGAAGCCTAGTTAATTATTTCATAATGATGTGGGATTATTGAAGTATTTATAAATTATAATTTAACTATTATGTTATGTGAATCATGAAATATATATGGATTGTTTAGTATATGTTTTTTCGATTAGAATTTGAAAAAATATGTTAAGTTGTGTTGAAGGACTAGAAAAGATACTTAATGGAAAGGTTATTGAGGGTCTATAACACTTAATATGTTCCTGAGATTGATAAAATGAAATTAATTTTCTATAAAGAGAAGATTGATATGGATCATCTAAATTGGATAACATTGATGACCTCAAAACTAACAAAGGATTTGTTGAAAAAGTGGTTTATGTTATTATAGATGGGGTTACATCATTATTGGATCAATATAATATGGTCAATAATATAATTTTTTATTCATGGAATGAGGAAAAAATCATGATTTACTTATGTTTTCATAGTAATTATATTTATTACCAAGCATTAATAGAATTTATGATGAAGGTATTAACATTATTTTTAAGTGCGAATCAAGAGCCACTTTATGATGTATGTTAGATTTTGATAAATCAAGTGACCTTATTTCTCATGTTTTGGATTTTAATCATTCAAAAGGATAATAAGGTTAACAATTTATGAAATAGTTTATCATTAACATTTAATGAGGTTTTAAAGATTAATTTTTTATTTCACCATATGATTATTAATTCAAATAATAATGATGAATTTTTATTCATTATGGATCTTATGATCCATTGGTGCGTTGGGAATTAAGAAATTTACATTAATTTTATTGTGTAATATATGAAGTGGAAATTTAACAAGTAACAATCCATGGTTGATATTGTTCTTATGTAATGTAATGAAATCATGTACGTATATATTTTCATGAAAATTATTCAACATTAAGAAGAGGGTATTGAAATAAAATTTTTTCTTTTTATCATAATTTTTGAAGATATCAATGACCGTTTTCATACTTCATTATTTTATAGATTTTTTTTCATTAACCTCTCTTGATCATACACATTCATTTTATAAATTCTCTATATTAATATCCATTATTATTTAGCTGTTAGTTTTCTCTTCTATTCTCATATTCTGATTTCCCACTTATATTCTCTTATGTAGAAAACTAGTTATGAGTTAATTTGGGATTTTATTGGGCTTCAAAATTTAAATTTTTAAAGATTTTTTGTTAATAGTTTTTATTAGGTGGGTTTTTATGAAGGAATCTTTTCAAATTTAAACCATTAATGGCTGAGATGAAATTTTATTGTGAAATTATTCTTAAAGGGGGTATAATGTAACACACTAAGATTTTGTGAAAATATTTCTTCAAATAGATTTAATTTTTTCCATAATTTTGTAACAAAAATAAATAATTCAACTAAAAGTACATGAAACCCTAATTTTGTATCATGTTATAAACAATACCATGTCTATCTTGCATTACACGCAACACTGGGTTTAAACAAAACGTGTCATACAATTAAAATATAATTATATAATATGATAGTTATCACTTAGCTATTGGAATTTGGGGAATGAAGAGGATTAACTAAGATATGATAATATATATTTCACATGTATATTTAATAAATTACTTTATGACCAATTAGTTATAAATTAAAATAATAACTATATTAAAATAATGAAATGCTTCTCTCAAAAAATTTGTGTATAAACAAAATGTGTTCTACATCACTTGAATAAATGCAATACTTATTGTGAATTATTTTAATGAAATATAAATAGTAAGTATGTTAAATATACTATTTAATATTCATATTATGTGTTTTCTAAACAAGAGATGAAAATAAATTAAATATTAACCCTAAAATAAATTATTTTTTTTAAATAATTTTGTCTTCATTTAGGGAGAACTTATTATAAAAATAATTTTTCCTATTTTAGTAAAATAATGTGGTATATTATAAATAATTTTTTAAATCATAATTCAAATATTATTTTAGTGTAAATGTTTATGTATTTTCCATGAATATTTTCTTTTCTGATTAATAGTCAAAATACTATATTTTAATTAAAAGATGTTTGTTCCTTAAAATTATTCTTAAAGTAAAATTATATTTTTCAATTGGATTTAAATTGAAATAAGTTAAATATTAAAAAAATCCCAGGTTAGGTCATTTTAATTAATCTCATATTTAATTGTGATATAAAAACCTTTCAAACTTTTAAACCTTTTCACATTAAAACCCTTTTTCTTGTCGCGTCTACGGGATTGATTTTTAAATTAATTTTTTTCAATTATGTGAATTTAATTTTAAATAATTTATTATATACTTGGAATCATCATAATTGTTAATTTTAAATATTCCCATCATAATTTTTTATCATAATGAATAGTAAATTCTGTACAAATTTATTACTACAGTAAAGGAAAAATCAGGTTTATCGGCAGTTAATAAAAAACATAAAGGTACAAATAACATATAAACATGTATAAAAACTATTTTATGGAAATATTTAAAACATTAGGTCTATAAGTTTTTTAAATGCTCCATTTTGGACCCTTTTTAAATATGCAAAAATGTGGGAGCAATCAATTCTTGTTAAAAAAACAATTATGCCCACTCCCTCACTTAAAAAAGGCCACACCCTCTCCTCCCTTCTTCATACTATCAGACCACTTTCTTTTAGCCAATACCTTCCAAAATCACTTCCAGAATTACCTTCCCCCATCCAATAAACCTTATTTTTGGAATAAATCCAACCTAATAAGGCTTTAGTTTAACACAGAGGATAATACCCGAAAAAGAGGTAATGTTCTTCAATGAGAATCATTATTTTATTTATTAATCTACGTTATTAAATTATCACTATCTAATCATTATATAATAAAAATATTATATTACATATAATTATATTTTTTTATGTTATGTTCTTGACCTATAACCTGATTCAATTCCATTAAATGGGTTACTAAATCATCATTCATGTGTACGGCGGACTGCTGCCTCACAATAGATTTCCAAAAATTTTCCATTACCACCACTAATGGATTGATATGATGATTTATTTATTTTTTATATATGATATTTATGATATTTTTATTCTTAAATAATTACTATATCATATATTCCGTTATGTTTTCCATTTTTGGGAATATGATAATATCGTTTATCTGTACAACGAACTACTACCTCGTGAATCGATATGATATGTGCACGCTTTACATGGAATGTGATAAGGGTTAGAGACAAAAGTTTTATGTGATATAAATGAAATAATTATGATACTAATGACATATTTATAATTATTATAAGATAATATATATCATTTTTTATACCTTTTCACTCAATGAAATATGATAACACTACTCTTGTACGCGTGGACTACCGCTTCCACAAAGTGATGTGACACTCTTTTCATCACCACACCACATGCATGATATATATAAATATATATAAATAAATAATATTTTTTATGATATTATTATCATTATAAAAAATATAATATATTTCAATGCTTTTTTCCATAATTATCATTAAATAATGGAACATTGCTCATACACACGTACGACCTACCGTCTCTATGATCATAATGTACTTCATTTATCAAAACTATATTTCTTGATTAGTATTAAAAGTATAATTGATGAATAATTGTTATTATTATGTTATTATTATTATTATATGTGTTATGTAACAATGACTAAAGTATGAGGACCAAAAATAACAAATCAAAACATATATGAAAAACCTAGCGGTTATTACCCAAATTGTGACTTTAACATAGAATTGTAAATTAATATGAAATAAAGGTACTTAACTAAATCAAAAATGTACGATATATATAAGTATTGTTCGGTAATAAAATACCAATAAATAAATATTTATTATACATGAGGTTCAAATGAGTTAGAAGGATGTCAAAACTTAAGCTAATGAATTTCCATATCAATTTTTACTTTCATGAGACAAATGTAATATTCACAATCAATTTATTTTATATTTTTATATACATACTGTGAAATCATATTTTTATTATTCTCCTAAAAATTATTTTGTTTTACATATCCTTTTGAGGATGTTTCTTTCTTGGGGTTTACATATCCAAAGAGAGAAAATCGATATGGAATTTTTATTTCAATTTGCCTACGTTGGGACATAAGGTATGTTATGCACCTATCCTCTTCAATGAGGTGTATATAATTTAATTTACACATTTTATATCATTAATATAAATATTTTAATGATATTTTATGTCCCATTTAATTATATTCATTCAGGGGACTGGTGATTCAGATTTACCAAAGTTGTAAGTGTTTTATATTATTATCTCATCATTTATCAGGATTGTTGGTAATTATGCATATAATGATGAAATTGTATTATCTATTTTTAATGAAACTAATGAATTTTCTTCTTAACTATTTATGAAATTAGAATAAATTTTTCTCTTCATTTTCCTCTCTTTATGTAATCAATGTTTCAAAATAATTTTTAATAAAAAAACAACCTTTTGGTCAAAAACATTTCTTTTCCCAAAATCATGTTTTCTAAAACATTTAAAAATTGTCTTATTATTATTAGATTATTAAATGTAATATTTATCCATATTTCTAATTTTGAAAAAAAAATTTGAAGTTAATCTTCATTATTTTTTCCAAACAATTCCTGTTTTGATATTACTGCAAATGTGAAAAGAACATTTCTTCTTAGCATGCACGAAAAAAATAGTATTTCCTACTATCATAACCACTCAATGATTTCATGATTCCTTTACAACTTTTAGTGTTATTTACAAATAAAATTATTTATTTATTATTTTTGAAAATTTTATATTTTAAATAAATTATTTCATAGTGAAAAGAATTTTCAAAGTCTATAATGTTTTAAAAGACATTTTCCAAAGAAGAAAGGATATTTTCCAAAAGAAATTGTTTATGTTATTATTAAATATTAATTTATATGTTTCAATGGATTTTTTTAATGAAAATTATTTTCATAATGTTTTCTATTTTAAAAGATAATATTAAAAGAAACCCTTTTTTCTTATGAAATGTCTCATGTAGTATATGAAAACTATATTCCATATATAGTTACATTATTTGAGGTCACTTATCCTTTATTGGGGATATGATCCAAGGATACCATTCTTATTATTTTTCTGAATTCTTTGTGTTTGTGATGAAAAGATATTTATGACACCCATTTCTCATTCACAAGTTTTACCAGTATAAAATTCTTATGAATCCCATTTTTCCATGTGTTATTATTTGATGAAATTATGAAATGATTTTGAAACCTATTTTTCCATAGTCTATGTCATAGTGAAATTTTTATCAAACCCATTTTATTTCATGGGTTTTATATGATAATTTTTTATTGTCTTGTGAACACATATATATTATTTTCATTATTTGAGGGTGGTCACATTATAACCAAGGAAAATGTTTATGTTATAACAAAATATGGGAGTGACCTATATCTCCTTCCAATGAATTGGGTAAAGATTTATATCTTTAGAGATGAAAAATAATGGAATGGGAAGTGAACCTAGTTCAGTAATATAGGATTGAAATGGAGTGTAAACCTATTCTGGTAAGACAAAACTAGGATGGGGAGTGAAATTAATTCAGTAAAATAGGATTTGAATGGAAAGTGAAATTGGTTAAGTAAGACAGTACTCAAACGAGGAGTTAACATGGTTTAGTAAGAAATTACTAAAATTTGTAGTGAACTTGGATTAGTATGATAGGACAAAAATGGGGATCGAAATTGGTTCAGTAAGAAAAGAATAGAATAGGGAGTGAACTTTGTTCAGTTTGATGGGACTAGAATGGGGAGTGAACGTTCTTTAGTATGACAGGGTTGGAACGGGGAGTGATCCATTTTTAGTAAAGTACTATGTCTTCTAGGATGGTCTTGGAAGTGAGACTTGAACAATATGGAAATTATTTTCTAGGATTACGTGTCTTCCACAAATTCAATGACTTATGCCATTGTTATTCTATCATTCCTCAGGTTTTTCGATGTTCTTATGATTCATTTATAATGAAATTTCATTATTTATGACATAATTCAAATTATGACCTTTGATAATCAAGGTATTTTATTCAAATGGTATTATCATGTTCTCTTACCCTTATTCTCATGATATTCTTACTTATCTCTCTTGTATACCCTTAATGGGAATTTGATCTCACCCTTTTTTGTTTTCCATTCCTAATGTTATGAATAAGGGATTTTAAAATGGAGTGAAAAAATGGAAGATATTTATGGTAGACAATGAATATCTTCCATTAATTGAGAATTTTGTGTTCCAAGATTCTTATGTCACTAAACTACTATAGCCTCAGGCAAGTGTTTGTGAAATGAAATGAATATCCATCTAAAAAGATGTTATATAAATAAATGAGAAGTGTGGTTCATTATAAGTAAACCATGAAGAGTAGTATATGCTCATGTGTAGCTGGGTATAGCCGATTACACACCAGTTATCTAGTATATCCCTATGATCAATGAATGTTATAATATTTTAGCTTTCTATAGTAGTGGCGGAGTATGAGGAAGTATTCCTTGAGAATATTTTGGGATTACCTCCCCACTGAGAGATATATTTTTTTATTCAATCATTCCTTGGGCCTACCCTAATATCTTTTTCAACAAGCCAGTTGGATCCCAAAAATCTTAATTAGGTGAGCGTGTTCTTGAATGACTTCCATAGGAAGGGATTGGCACGGCCCAATTTACCACACTGAGTAGCCCTAGTTTTGTTCACCATGAAGGAGAATAGTATCTTGAGTTTTTTTGTGGATTATTGTCGGCTAAACAAGGTTACTGTGAAGATTAATTATCTGATATTGATGATTGAAATCCTCTTCAATCTATTGATAGGGGAATGTTGGTTCATAAAGATTGAATTCAGATCCAGATATCACCAGCTTCAAGTACATTATGAGGATATAAAAAAGATGATATTTTGATGTCCCTGTGGTAACTATGATTACTTGGTGATTCCATTCGGTGTGATGAACACCCCAAAAATGTTCATGGAACTCATTAATATAATATTTAATTATCTCTTAGACTAGTTTTTGGCGGTCTTTAACAATGATATACTATTTGACATATAATATGATGAGGAAAATGTGAGAAAATTGAAGATGGTTCTAGAAATACACTAGGAGAACTATAATTATTGTATGCTCTTGAAGATTTAATTCTAGATATGAGGGGTCCACATTTTTGTATAATTCGTCTCAACAAAGGTTATAGTAGTAAACCAAAAAAAGGTTGAGACGATGTCATCTTAGGAGCCGCACAAGATCGTGATGAATATTTGATGATTCCGTAGATTCAGAGGCTATAATAAAATATTCATTGATGATTTGTCTAGGATGTAAACACCATTTTCTTCCTTGATTTATAATGGGAATCCATTCATTTTGATGGATATGTATCATTATTATTTTCAGAAGTTGTGGGAGATGTCAATGGGAACCCCCATCCTGATATTTCTAGAGGAGGGTGTTGATTATGTATTGTTTTTTGATGCTACAAAGACGATACATAGTTTCTTTCTAATGTAGAGGTACGATGTGATTGCATATGGATTCGTGTTATTGAGATTAAATGAGAATAACTATGTGTCCCATGATCAAGAGTTAACAGTGGTATTTTTATCCGTAAAGATATAGTGACACTACATTATGTGTGATCAGTTTATAATCTATTCTAACCATAAGAGTATCTATTATATAGTCTCATGTAAAGATCTTATCATAAAACGGAGGTGATTTATAGAGTTTTTACAAGATTATAACATTGAGATAGTCTATACATCTGGGAAGGGGAACGTGATGGTAGATTCTTTCAGCTAGTGATCATGGTAATTATTGATGGTTGATTCATTAGAGTAGTTAGACTCATTGATGTTTTCTCTTATGGATGATGATGTTTCAACTTACCTCTAGTTAATGGTTGTCACATGAATACATCTATAGTGTGTTAGGGAGTCCTATTATAGAGATACTGACTTTGGGACCACACGTACATATATATCTGATGGATTTGATCATGAAGTATTTTTTAATGGTGGGTACCATGTCATCACATTCATAGAAAAAGTGATTAAACTAGTGGTATTGTGTGAGGATGTTCTAAGGGAGTTTAATAAATACACATTGGCATTACGTCCAGGTGTGTAAATATGTACCAAGACATAAAAAATTTGTTTTAGAGGCCATGTATGATTAATTGTATAGTAGAATGTATCTCTTGATGGCTCACTAGTCTGTAGTTGAAGGATAAGAACTAGGTTCCATGAATTCTATCTCAACCCCTTGAGGTTCTCGAGTAGATGTGAGATGGTATATCAATGTAGTTTGTGATAGGGATGTCATGGATTCATAAAGGACATGACACCATCTAGTTGATCATGGACTAACTCATCAAGTCATCCCACTTCATATCTAATCAAGAGCAGAGTTCAATAGAGAGATTGTGACAACATTACATGTAAGAGATATTCTAGATCCATATAGTTTACTTGATGGTTTCTTACACTATGATGCACTTTTCATGTAATGATTATGGAAAGGGTTATAGGAGGAATGGATAGACTATGTTATCTAATCAGGTTTTGGAGGACATGTTGTGAGGTTTCATGTTAGACTTAGGCTATAGATGGTAGAATCTCTTACCCTTTTTTGAGTTTCCTTAAAACAATAGTTACTATTCCACCATCAGTACGACACCATTAGGTTCCTTTTATGTGTGAAACTGTAGGTCGCCACTATGTTGGATAAATCCATGCGAGTCAACAATTATGTGATTAGTGTTTATTTAAACTATTATAGAGAAGGAGTAGATCATCCAGGAGAAGATTATTACTTACTAGAACCACCATAATTAATATGTGGAATGATTATGGAGGCCTTTGGAGTTTGAAGAGGGAGATCGTGTGTTTATGAAGGTCTCACCTCAATGTGTATTTTTTATATTTGGACATGGTGACAAGTTATATCTGATATTAATTGGCCATTTCCATATAATTCATAGTGTCTGTGAGGTGGTGTACCACTTTCCCCTTCCATTGTTATTAGAGTGCGTATACAACATCATCTATTTGTCACAACTGAGGGAATATGTATCTAACTCATTTCTTTTTATTGAATGGGGTGAGCTGGACATCAAGGATAGAGTTACCTTTCTAGAGTTCCTGGTAGAGATTGAGGATCCTTGAGTGAATATACTTCATTGGAAAGTGATTACCTTTGTGTGTGTTTATTAGTAGCATATTATCTTCAGGATAGTACCTTGGAGCAGGAGACCTAGATTAGAGCTCAGTACCCACATCATTTTGAGTATTATTTTTCTCTATTTCAGGTGTAAATCCCATAGGCGGGGAGAATGTAACATCACTTTTTTTATATGTAATGATTTGGAATATTGATAATAAATATTTTAGATCCATGAGCTATGACGGTGTGATATTCTGATCCCTCATGATCCTAATTTTGATATTATAAAAACGTTAAATATCATGATGTCACATGCACATTATTTTCCTAAAAAAGTTGAATAACTCTCAAATAGGGACTTAGATGGGAAATCTTATTATGTGATGATGAAATAGCCTTGAGATCCACTATAAATATATTATTATATACAAGTCATATGGTCATATACTAAACACTAGGACTGTGAGAGGAGTCATTGGATGAAATCATGGTGTACAATAATGGATTGAGATCATGATCGTGGATCATTTTTCCCATCCAGGTTTTAGATATTTCTAGTGAAGTCGATGTGTGACCATTATTCATCAATGTTTGATCTAACATGAGGTATGACAATATATTACGTGAATTTATTCCATGTATTATTATACCATGATGAATTCCAATCATATCATCCAACAGATTAATTTGTGGGTCGATCGTGTTATGGGTGCTGGTTTATTTACCTAGGATTTGAGGATTTATTATTTATTTGATGTTTACTCTCTGTTTTCCATTCTAAAGGAAATAAGACAAATATAGTTTAAAAAAATAGTCAAGAGGCATTCCTCATGTTTTATTTTTTTCATTTCTCCTATGTTTCATTGCACTTTCATTGAAGGCAATTTGGTAAGATAGTGGTTTGGTGAATATAGATTATTCGATCATTGTGATATTTTTCTTTGGTGAAACTGATCAATACTATGGGTATGGGTCACAATCAAGGTTGATATCTAGGTTCTATGTTGATGGAGGATTATTTTAAGTTTTTTGAATAATAGTGATAATGGAATGTTCTGAGGATGGTGGTGATTCATGCGTGTTGAATGATGGGCTTTGGTCACTATCGACAGTGAGGCTTGGTCAAGGCCTAATCCATGTTTCATGGGAATGATAAATTTCAATGGTAGTGAAATTGGGAGAAGCATTAATGAACCGTGAGATTCTTGAAAATCCGACATTACACAACATATAGTCTAGAGATACACATCATATGGAGTCCCTAGCTATGACACTATGGTATACACATAATGAAAATTAGTATACACTACATGACCCAATTATGGATGCTCTGTGTCTACCACAAAGAGTAAAAAGGAATGAACACGTCTAAGAACACATACATGGGTATAGTACATGGGAATGGCCCAGTACTCGGACACAACCCAACACATAGGTATGACCACAGTACAGGGGCACGACCCGAAGTACACAGGCATAAAAAGGTGTACATGGGTATGGGATGGTGGCATGTTGATTGTCATCCCAACCACTACATTTCATATACCCATCAAAGAAATATCATGTTAATGAGTTTTACATAACATGTGAGATGGTGACACATGGTAAGACCCCTAGGTGGGAAAAAGACGTCGTGTACTCCTAGTACACACCATGTTCATTTTTTAAGGAATGTTAAGGCCATTAATTCCATCATTATTGAATAGGTTATGTTCAAGGTGATTCATTTATATATTCTCAAAAGGGTACAGTGTGGAATTATGTCATCAACATATGATTATGATCCCCTCAATGTGTTTTTTCTCTGATAGGGTTTTGTGTATGCCCCTCTATAACTAGTGTGGGATCTTCAAAAATAAATTCTTATCGGGGTGGGGTCATTGTATTGGTGTAACAACCAAGCACCACAAATCGATAACATATATATCATTTTGATCCTATAGTGTTGGTGATGTCCCCTAGTGGTCTTGGGTGTGATCCCCTTTCTGGAAAGCATGATCTTCATAGATCTATAAAGTATGGAATGGTGAGGGAAGATGAGTATGATGTCACGACCCATCCCACTGGGGCCCGAGCAGCAACTCCCCAAGCCTGCCTCCAATAGGCCAGGGGCTCATGACTAGCACCTAGTAGGCATGCTATTAAAATGGGAGGTATTTCCTAAAAACATTTACACACACACACACATCTCCAAGCCCACAAAGCTGAAAAGTAAAAAGTTCTAAATTTAAAAAATGAATGCATCCACTAAAAACCCAACAAATATAGTACTAAAGGAAAGGTAAAGTACAGTAATGTAAAACCCTAGGAAAAATGTACAAGACTACCAAAAGAGAGTTCGTAACAAATTCCAACCTATAAAGAAAGGTGCTAGGACTGAAATGTGTGGTCGTAGGAACACACCTCGGCCTGTCTGATTTCACTAAGTATTGTCAGGTCCCAGTCTACCAAAAATCCTGTCAATGAATCGCTCGTAGGCTCAAGACACGACACGTGTGGGAAAATCCTATGCAGGGGGTGAATATAACAATACCCAATAGGACACCCTGAAACCACAAAGGAATACAACAAGGGAAATACCACAAAGGAAAGATACAATAATCTCACAACATCATATGTCTACAGAACATATAACAAGAATATCTATATATACACATACTCAAACGACCATTGTGAAACCACCACTACGATCCAGTTCGAAGATTCCACTATGCATGCAACAGAGATAACACACTCCTAGGTCTGAGGAGACAGATACGATGTACTCGTTTTGGGAGAACACACTCCATATGTACTTGAGAACATGATGCTCAGATAAGGATCACCACCAAGTCAGGGGGTTATTCCAAAAACTCAGTCTGAGCTAATCCAATAAGTAGAGGATCGGCGCCCGGGTAAAGTGGGTCAAGTAGATACCAAGAACTCTACCTAGGGTTGAAGGAATGAATATATGATCCTGTTCTATTTCTCACAGAGGGGATTCCAACAACCCTATTCAAGAAGTCATGCTGAAGGGATCATACTCATATATGTTTGAAATGATACTGGGAACGATCAGGAGAAATACCAAGCGGACAAACCCTAAGGAGACTAGCCCATGTCACAGAAGAAAACTGGCTCAAGCCATCTAAGATTGGTTACACTGCGTGTATTATGGTTACCCAACGTGTTCATTGACCCTAGGTACTGCTTGTGTAAATGGAATGTGTAATCTGCTCAAGCTATGTAAAACTCAACTACACAGCGTGAAGAAGAATCACACATTGTGTTCCTTGACTTCAGTTACTGCCTGTGTAAATGGCTCATGTCATTTGGATTCGTCATATAAAAAGTAACTAAACGGCATTTAGATGAGTCACATGCTGTGTCCAAGCACCTCGGACTCGCTCTGTGTACAGTTTTCATGTACTTGTACACGGTCTCTGTCCGTGTCGCCTACCTGTATACTAGCACACGGGGTATCCTGTATATCTGGTCGTGTCTGGCCGAGGAGGGGTATACATGCTGTGTCCTTAGCCGTGTACCCAACTCGTGTCCGTGTACTCTTGGAGTACACGCTAGGTAGTCCGCCGATGAACACATGTTATGTAGCCCATGTTACACGCCGTGTAGTTAGGATTTTTCCAGAAATGCCGTCTTCCTCCTCGTGCAGTGGCTGATACTTTGGATCCAAGTTTTCTCATCCATTCACCATGATTCTCCATGGGTTGGTTCATTTAATCATAAAAACACCGAAACGGGTTTTTTCGGTCCTCAAATCGGATCATAAACATTGAACAATCCGTCCGAAGAAAAACACCCGAAAACTCATATCTCTCGATCCGCTCCGAATTGTCTGCTGAAACCCTTGTCGCACCTCTGTGACATCGCTCTAGGGTTGGATCTACAATCTCGGATTGTTGCACCATTAAAAAAATGTGCAAGGATCGATTTCCTCCATGAACGTGTAGAACAAAACGAAGAACACATGGGAGCATAAAAATACAAAGAATCGAAAAAGAGGGATGAACCTCAATCATATTTCGTGACGATTTGGGATCATCACCATTAGATCTAAACCACCACAATCAACAGATTATAAATCTCAATTATTTGATTTCGCGATAAAACCCTAAATCACACCCGCCCGCAAAATGATCGATTTGCAGGCTAATAGGTTTGCAAATTAGTCTGCGTTCTTCGTAGGAATCAAGAATCGGGAAAGGAAAATCAAAACAAATCCTACATGGATTCCGCGGTGTTCATTGGAGAAGATCTAGTCACCACATCATCGCCGACAGCGAAGCTCGTCAAGAACACCATCACCACGTTGGGAGGTTTTCTCCTTAGCTCTCCAGGGATATTAAGGGTTATGAGAAATGTAACCCTGATCCCCTAGGAAATATATAATTAAAAATAAAATGATATTTTGCTACATAAAATATTTAATAAAATATTTTAAATTATTTATTTTATTACGGTTACGCCTAAAAACCAGATTTCGCCACCAACCTACACCAGCCGATGTTAGGTCTCTTCTTGGATAAACCCACTACTCTGGACGCAACGGCACCCTAAGATTTCAAATATGGGAACCCGTTCAAGAGTTATTCCACTGTTTCAGAAAAACCACAAGCGCTCGCATTTTTAATTATTTAATTAAATTCAAAAATTTGTTCCGGGCTCACCGGGCCTCGGAACAGCACGCCTTCTCAAAAACGAGTTTCGAAATAATTTCCATAAATTATTAAAAATAATGCATGGAAAAATCCGAGACATTAAATCACACACACCTTAGGGATTTTACAGGCCCAAAAAGACAAAAAAAGGCTACTCAAAAATATGTGGGTACTGGACATGAATCTGAGCCTCCCATTCCCACGTGATCTTCTAGAGATTACCATGCTTCCACCTAACATAAACCAAGGGAATAACTTTCCCACAAAATAGTTTCTCTTGTCAATCCTCGATCTCCACCCGGTACTCAACAAAGAATGCTCCATCATCGATTTCCAACCCATCCTAGTCGATGACGTGCAATGGATCATGCACGTACCTCCGTAGCTGCGACACATGGAAGACGTTGTGTACCCACCTCATTTGAGGAGGTAGTTCCATGCGATACGCCACCTCACCAAATCTACTCAGAATCTGGAAAGGGCTGATGAACCTCAGAGATAGCTTGACGCCTCAGCCAAACCTCCACAATCCCCATCGAGGATAGACCCGATGGAACTCATGGTCTCCATCCTCGAACTCCAGGGGCCTCTGGCTCCTATCAGCATAAGACTTTTGTTGACACTGTTCAGTATTCATCCTCTTCTGGATGACCTTCACCTTCTCTATAGTATCTCTCACCATCTCTGGGCCCATGACTGTTGAATCTCCAGGGTCAGTCCAGCAATGTGGTGACCTGCAATGTCTCCAGTAAAAATCCTTGAATGGTGCCATACCAATAGTGGAATGATAATTGTTGTTAAAATCAAATTCCACCAGGGTTAGGTGATCTTCCCAACGATGAACGAAGTCATGTATGCAAGCTTGAAGCATATCCCCTAGAACCTGCCTGGTCCACTCCATCTGACCATCAGTCTTAGGATGAAATGATGTGCTCAAGCATAACTGAGTCCTTAAATCTTCCTACAATCCCTTCCACAAACGGGATTTGAAATGACCATCATGATTTGAGAAGATTGGGGATGGCACTCAAGGATGTTGAACTATCTCTTGCACATAGAGGTGTCCCAAGCTCTCTACTAAAGACTACTCTCGTATGGCTAGGAAGTGGGCTGACTTGGTGTGTCGATCAATGATCACCCAGAGGGCATCGTGTCCCCGAGATGTACATGGTATACTCATCACGAAGTCCATTGATATTCTGCCCCAAATCCACTCTGGCACCTCAAGAGGCTGAGTCAAACATGCTGGCACCTGGTGCTCAGCCTTTACTTGCTGAAAAGTAAGCCACCAAGAAACAAACTCTGCCACAATCTTCTTCATTCTTCGCCACCAGAACTGACGCCGGAGGTCCTTGTACATCTTTGCTACATCTGGATTCACCGCCAAATGAGATATAGGGAACTCCCTAAGAACCTCCTCCCAAAATGTCACTGGTACTATTGTACATCCTTTGAAAAGAAAAACGTTCTCCCCACCATCTGGATATCCAATAGCAACATCACCTGTTGATATCTGAGCATGTAGAGTCTCACAGATAGCATCCCCGCGCTATGCTTACCTGAATCACTGTAAGAGTGGAGAGGTAACAACCATCAATTAGAGGTAAGATCCCTCATCTCCATCCACGAAGGATAACTGTAAGAAGACCAACTACCTCGTCGCCTCATCCAGCAACTGTGAACTGGATTTCTAGCTGAGAGCATCTGCCACAATGTTCCCCTTCCCAGGTGTGTAAACAATCTCAAAGTCATAATCCAGGATGAACTCAAGCAATCATCTTTATCTCAAATTTAGATCTTTATGAGAAAATATATATCTGAGACTCTTGTGATCAGAGTAGATAGTAAACCACTCTCCCATCAAGTAGTGCTGCCACATCTTCAATGCGAAGACTACCATTGCCAACTCAAGATCATGGGTCGCGTATTTCTACTCATAGGGCCTCAACTAGCCTGATACATAAGAAATCAACGCATGCCTCTTCATCAGGACACAACCACACCCAGTTCCTGATGTGTTGTAGATCACTACGAATTTTACACCCTCCTCTAGTAATCTCAAGATTAGGGTGCTCATCAGACTCTTTCTCAATTGCTGGAATGCCTATTGGCAACTCTCGGTCCACCCAAAAGGCTACCCTTTTTGGGTCAAAGCTGTCATGGGTGATGAAATCTTAGAGAAATCCAGAATCAATCTCAGATAGTAGCCTATCAACCCAAGTAAACTCCGCACCTCCATCACACTCCGGGGTGGCTTCCATGCTATCATTTCCTCTACCTTTGTTGGGTCCACTGCTACAACATCTCCTGAGATAATGTGTCCCAGAACGTGGACCTCCTATATCCAGAACTGACACTTCGATGGTTTCCCATAAAACCAGTGATCTCATAGTGTGTCTAGAACCATCCTTAGGTGTCTCATGTGCTCCTCCTGGGAAGCATAGTACACAAGGATATCATTGATGAAGACCACTATAAACTGATCTAGATAAGGCTAAATGATCTGCTTCATGAGTCCCATGAACACTATCGGGGCATTCTTCATGACAAAGGGCATCACCAAGTACTCATAGTGATCGTAGCGACATCTGAAAGTTGTCCTTTGAATATCATCATCCTGTACTCGCAGGTGATTATAGCTAGATCATAGATCAACCTTTGAGAACCATCATGCCCCTCTCAACTAGTCAAAGAGGTCATCGATCCTCGGTAGTGGATACCGGTTCTTCACGGTCACCCGATTCAAGTGTCAAAAATCCAGACATAGCCTCAAGATCACGTCTTCCTTCTAGACAAACAGCACTGGGGCTGCCCAGGGTGAAACGATGGGCCTTACAAAGACCTTCTTCTTCAAGTCTTCTAGCAAAACCCTCAGCTCACGAAGCTCTACAGTAGCCATCCGATATGCGGATGCTGATATCAGTGACGTCCCGGGTTGCAAGTCAATGCAGAAATCTATCTCCCGACGAAGATGTAGTCTGGGGACATCCTCCAGAAAGACATCCTCATACTCATCCACAACAGATGGAAACTGGAAACTCGTAACATCTGCTACACCAAGGGCTAGGCTAGCCAACTGATAGGATATCAGTTGCACCTTCCAATGCTTGAGCCCATCCTGCGCTGCCTGGGTCTCTATTTCACTGACAAAATAAACATCATTCCAACACTGCAGACACACCACACCCTTCACCTAAAATAGTTTATCTGGGCATGAACTGTGGATAGTCAGTCCAAACAAAGAATGACATCATAAGGCCTCGACGCTACCACTAAGAGGTTTCAACAGAAACTCTCGCCTCTAAGGGTCAGGTCACACTATCTGCAAAGGTGTGTGATCTCTAAATCTTATCTAGTTGGTGTTTCTAATCTTAAGGGTCCATCCAACAGCTCAACTAGAATCTCAAGGTCTCGAGCAAGGTAAGAAGATAGTAAGGAATGATTAGAACCTATGTCTATCAGTACGGCAACCAAAGTAGGAAAGACACATAATGTACCTTTAATCATTTCGAGAGTACCTGGGTCATTAGCCTCTGCCGCCTGCAGCTGTCCCTGCCTCATTTCCCCAACTACCTGAGCCTGGGGTGGACCTCCTTGGGGTGGTGGTGGTAAAGGGTCAAAACGCTAACCCCCTCTAGCTGCTCTCCCAGCTCCACAACCATGACTGTCACCCTATGGATCTGTCTTCTCTACACATTATTTCTACCTCGGTGGGCCATCCACTACTCCCGTGTGAGTTGTACGGAGGGTCAGAAAATCTCTAGCGAGATGTCCCCTGCCATCACATGAGTAGCATCATCTCTATCGAGGCTGGTTGGATGCATCCTGCAAATCCTATATGGCAGATCCCATATTCTGGGATCTCCTCTAAAAACGTGTCCCACGCCTGGGTCCCTAACTTTGGATCCCTACTACTGAGGTCTCTACTCCAGCTTGCTTGCTACTGAAAACTGCTAGCTATCTCTTCTCTACCAATAAGCTCTTTACCACCAAAGCCCGCTCAAGCACCCCAACATAAGTAGGAATTCTTATAGGGATGATAATATATTGGATATCTCTGCTCAAACCCTTCTCAAAAGTCCGAGCTCTGATGTACTGATCTCTGACCATATCCATCGAGTACCACGAGAGGTCGGTAAACCTTGATGACTAGTCATCCACCATCATGGTTCCCTGTTGGAGCTGAAGAAGCTCTTGTATACGTACTGCTCTCAGGAAAATCGGTGAAAACTCCTCTTTGAAGAGATTCTCAAACTCTGACCATGCAAGAGTCACCTTGTCGTGAGTCTGAATAACCAAACTCCACCATCGCCCAGCCGAGCCCTGCAGGAGGCTCACTGCCATGATCAACATCTGGTCTGCTAGTGTCCTAACAAAATTGAAGACTCTAGACACTGCCTCAGGACAGTCCTCTACTGCCTGAGGGAAAGGCTCGCCTCGAAACCTGAGGGGTCTCTATCTCTGAAACTCATGGAGTACGCTCAGCCTGTGCTCCTCCTCCACTGGTACAGTAGGCACTAAACACTGCTCCACAGTTGGTGGGACAACTAGCACACCACCTGCTGGTAAAACTAAAGGATCTAGTCCTTGTATTGAGGCTCCATCACTGAGGGGGTCATCCTCATGATTGTTCTTTTGGATCCTAACTGGTGCGCGTCGCAGAGGCATCCTGTAATAAAACAATATGTATCGCCATCAGTGAGTAAATCTGGATAGCTGACACAAGAAGGAAATGGAAACAACAACCCATTACTATATGATGCATGTACCATTATTTTCCCCCTTCCAACTAGTGTTCTCATGATCTAAGTCAAAAAGAAAGTTATCAGAGTCCTGGTGTATGGATACGTCGGCCGCCCTCACCGGCACTGGGGTCCCTGGCCTGAAATCCAAACTTGAAACACTTAACAATGTTTCCCCAAACCAACTCACAAACTCTCAGTCCAAAGGTAGAACCAACCACCTCTGATTCCACTCTGTCACGACTCATCCCAGTGGGGCCCGAGCCGCAACTCCCCAAGCCCACCATCAATAGGCAAGGTCTGGTGACTAGCACCGAGTAGAAATGCTACTAACATGGGAGGAATTTCCTAGAAACATGTACACGCGCACACACATCTCCAATCCCACATAGCAGCAAATTAAAAAACTACTAAAAGGAATAAATTCATGCATCCACTAAAAACCCAACCAATAGAGTATGAAAAGAATGGGAAATTACATTAAATTAAAACCCTGGGCTGAAAGTACAAGCCCACTATAAGAGAGTCTGTAACAAAGTTCAACCTATAAAGAAAGGTATTGGGACTACAATATGTGGTTGTAGGAACACACATCGGCCTGTCTTATCTCACTCAGTATTGTCTAGTTCTGGTCCACCTAGAATCCTTTCAATGTCTCGTTCGACTACACAAGACAATACATGTTTGGGAAATGCTAGTGCAGGGGTGAGTATAACAATACCCAGTAGGACACCCCGAAACAAGAATAGAATACAACATGGGAAATACCACAATGGAAAGATATAGTAATATCTACATAGTATATGTCTACAGAACATATACCAAGATTATATAGATATACCCATACTCAATAGACCATTGCGAAACCACCACTAATATCCATCTTGAAGACTCCACAAAGCATGCAATCGAGAGAACACACTCCTAGGTCTGTAGAGAGAGATATGAAGTACTCGTTCATGGAGAACACACTCCACAAGTACTTGAAAACATGATGATCAGATGAGGATCACCACTAAGTCATGGGGTGATTTCAACAACTCAGGCTGAGATAATCCTCTTAGCCGCAGATTGGCACCCGGGTAAAGTTAGACATGTCGATAACAAGAACCCTTCCTAGGGTTCCAGGAATGAATAGAGGATCTTGTTCTAAGTCTCATAGAGGGGATTACAATAACTCTATTCCAGAAGTACTGCGGAAGGAATCATACTCCTATACGTAGGAAATGATATCGGGAACCTTCAAGAGAAAGACCAAGGGGAGAACCCCGGGGAAACTAGCCCATGTCATAGAAGGAAACTGGATCAAGCCATATAAGATTGATTACACGACATGTAGTATGGTTACATGACGTGTTCCTTGACCCCAGATACTGCCCGTGTAAATGGCGCATGTCATTCGTTCAAGCTGTGTAAAACTCAACAACACAGCGTGTAGAAGAATCACACACCGTGTTCCTTGACTCTGGGTACTTCCCATTTAAACGACCCATGTAATTTGGATTCATCATGTAAAAAGTAACTACATGGAATTTCGATGAATCACATGCTGTGTTCGAGCACCTGGGGCTCACTCCCAGTACGCTGTTCATGTACCCGTACATGATATTTGTTTGTGTCTTCTGCCCGTGGACCAGCACACAGGGTATCCCGTGTATTTGGTTGGGTTTGGCGGGGGAGGGGTATACACTTCATATCCTTGGTCGTGTACCCAACCCATGTCTGTGTACTCCCGGAGTACACTCTAGGTGGTCCGCCGATGAATATACGTCGGGTAGCCCATGCTACAAACCGTGTATTCGAGATTTTTCCAGAAACGCTATCTTCCTCCTCGGGTCGCGGCTGATCTTTTGGATCCACATTTTCTCTTATGTTCATCCCGATACACCAGGGGTTGGTTCGTTACATCATAAGAACACTGAAACGGGTGTTTTAAGTCCATAAATGAGATCATAAACCGCAAATGATCCATCTGATGAAAAACGCCCAGAATCTCATATCTCTGGATCCGCTCCGAATCGTCCGCCGATACCATCATCGCACCTCCGTGACATCGCTCCGGGGTTGGATCTACAATCTCGGATCATTGTGCCAACAATCAAATGTGCAACGATCGATTTCCTCCAAGAACACATAGAACGCAACGAAGAACACATGGGAGAATAAAAATACAAAGAAACAAACAAGAGGGACGAACCTAGATCATTGTTCAGGACGATCTAGGTTCATCACCATTAGATCAAAACAACAATAATCAAAATATTATAAACATCGAGTATTTGATTTCCCGATAAAAACCCAAATCACACCCGCCCGCAAAACGATCGTTCCGCGGGCTAATCGGTTCACAGATTAGACCGTGTTCATTGTAGGAATCAAGAATGAGGAAAGAAAAATCAAAAACAAATATCCTACCAAGATTCTGCAGCATTCATTGGCGAAGATCCGGTCACCGTGTCATCATCACCAGAAATGCTCATCAAGAACACTGTCGCCGCGTTGGGAGGTTTTCTCTAGAGCTCTCCAGGGAGATTCAAGGTTATGAGAAATTTAACCTTGATCCTCTGTGAAATTTATAATTAAAAATAAAAAGATATTTCGTTGCAGCAAAGATTTAAAAAAAATTTATATTAAATATTTTTTTATGGTTATGCCCAGAAACCAGATTTCTCCACCCACATGAGCCAGCTGATGTTAGGTCTCTTCTAGGGTAAACTCGCTGCTCTAGACGCAACGGCGCCCTTGGATTTCCAATCCGAGCACCCGTTCACGAGTTCTTCCACCCTTTCAGGAAAACCACATGCACGCGCTAGTTTAATTATTTAATTAAATTCAAACATTTGTTCCAGGCTCACTAGGCCTCATCACTACCCGTCGTCCCAAAGACTAGTCTCGAAATAATTCCCACATATTATTAAAAATAAAGCATTGAAGAATCTGAGACATTACATATGACCTGTTGAATGATATTCTTAAATGATATAATGTATCATAGAGTGATTCCTATCATATGATAATTACATTGAATCCATGAGAATAAAACAGTACATGGTGGTGTTATTTGAGAACTCTTGATTCCAGTTTTCTGTTAAGAATATTTTTGGGTTTTATCTATTTATCATAATGTATCATACCTTTTTTTACATACATATATTTTGATGTGATATGTAATATAGATGTTTTTTATATATTTATTTTTTTTTCCTAATTGGAATTATTATACTCACCCCTACATAGTCTCTTCCCACACATATCCTATCTTATGCTGATGATAGATATTTTTACAGAGTATTGGGATGACTGGAAGTAAGGGGAGCATAGTGTTAGGATAGATAGGTTGAGGTTACTATAGATGAATCATTCTAAATAATTCCCCTCCTTCTAAGTTTATTTGAATGTATTTATAGTTCTAGTGGGCTTGTATTTTTCCCTTATGTTTTATAATACTTTTCATACAATGATTGTGGGAATGTAGATGTATGTGTTCATTGGTATCACTTTCACTTTACTTTTAGCATCTTTGATCTTCGAGATGTGTGCATGTATACAATTACCTAAAGATGATGCCTCCCATATGTGTTATATTCCTACTCGACATTAGTTTCCAACCATGGCTTATTGAAGGTGAGATTCGGGTTCTCACACTCAGGTTATAGCCAGCCAATTGGGTCTTAGTGGGTCAGGTCATGACATTGTGACTTTTATCTTGATCTTGTTCATGATTTTTTACCTCATTGTACTTCTAACCCTAAAAATATTGTTATTAAAACTGGTAAATATTTTATTACTATTAATGGGTATTGTTAAAATACAAAAAGTCTTTGTTTTGTTATTAAATTTGGGATCATGAATGAGTGTATGCCTTTAAGTATCACATCTGACTCCCATATTGATTAGTATTTGGTAGTTGGTAGTAATTTGACTAAATTTTTCCATGAATAAACATATTATAGGATCTTTGGTTTGTCCATGGGAAGGATTGTGTCCAAGGATTTGTGTAATTCAACTCCAAAACCTAGTGTAAGAAAGGATACTCATAAGGCACTTGAAGAGTCTAAAGAGGATTTCAAGAAGGTCTTGGAATAATAAAGTAGTGATGTAGACTTGAATCAGACTAATTTTTATGAATAACGCTTGTTGAATTCGAGTGATAGAAAAGAAAATAGGAAATTGAGGGGTGTACATCAGTCAAAAGACAGGGATAAAGTAGACATGTTATCATTCTCTAGTCCCTCCAGACCAATAAATCTTCACCATTTGATGTTTGATATATGGAGTCTATAATAGATGACCATTGTAGAACTCACACATAAAATGATTTTATAGACCCATTCATCTTGGATGCATCAAAACATGTATATTTCATGGTTGTAGGTTAAGATTAGTATGTTATAGCTATTAAATTCAGGGCTCTACAATGAAATTTGGATGATTCCTAGGATCCAACTAATACTATAGAGGTTTTGTAGTGCCACCTTGGAGATACTAATTTCTCTTAGATGAACATGACAGACTAGGTAGAGTTTCTTGGTGTAGGGTTTACGCAACCTTCATTACAATCTAGGGTGAATAAGGTGATAAGAAATGATTTTTTACAATACATGAGTTGTTTAATTTTCCTAAAGAGGGTTCTTTTTTATCTTCAATATGTTAATATATTTCAGTGTGTTCCGTACAACATGGGGTTAATGGAGAGATCTATTCCTCCAACCCCCAAGGTGGATGTCCTCAAACATGAGGTTGGGGTCTTACTCACAAATACCTATTTTTTGAAAAGCTTGAAAAAGATAAATTATCCCATTAATTACATGATTAGATTGATGTAGGAAGGGATGATCATATGGCCTCTGTAAATGGAATCCCCAAAGGGGATATGAGGGTATCATATGTTGAGTTTATTACTTTTGTGAAAGATTTTATTGGCCCTAATAATGGTTCACAATATATGGATGACTTCTAGTCATTGAACATGAAAGAAAAAACTACATTGTGATATTCTCTTAAGAAATAAAAGAGTGGTCAACAAATGATTAGTCAGGCTGGTTCTTGGAATAGGAGAAGTGGACATAAACAAAATATCACACATTTTTCTCTTAGAATGGAGGATGTAAGCTTGTTGTTTTTTACATTTCCTTTGTTTGTTTACTAGTGGTTCTTCTTATTATGATTTTGTAACCCCCTGTACTATATGTGCATGATTTTTTCATAATAAATTATTCCGGATCATGGGTTTGGATTTCAAACTAAACAGTTTGTACCTTTTCTGAATAATATATGTGTGTAAAGACATATATAACTCTATATTTTAGTAATTACAATAATTATTGATATTTTTTAAAAATTAAAATGTTAGTATTTAATTACTATTAATAATACTTTTATGACATTCTAGTTAAATTTTTTTCTATATATAATTAATAATTAATTTAATTATTTTAAAATAATAAATATAATATTATTTTTAGATATAAATAAAAATATATAGGAAATTTTATTATATTTAAATATAATTAATGTCATGTATATTTATATATATATATATTAATATACATAGTCATATTTCAATATATATATATATATATATATATATATATTTGTAATTTATGGTATTACATTAAATATGCATACAAATACATTAATACTTATTAATTAATTTTTTATAAAATATTATTAATATGTATTTATAATAAACAAGTAAGATTATTTTTTTAATTTAATAATTAATAAATCTATTATAAATATATAAAAAATAATATATGACATTTTTAATTATATTTTATTCTAATTGATATTATTTATAGATTTTTATTTATATTAATATATATTTTGTAGTATTTTTTAATGTAATTATATATTTAACTTTACATTACATAATTAATTTAATTTTACAATTTCAAATTATAATATTTTTTTAAAATTATTAAGAAAATGTACATACATATATAATTATTAATATTTTTAAAATTATAACTAATTATGTAAGTTGGAAAATTAATTAATTATGTTTTTAAAAAATATAATTAATTAAAATATAATTTTTTATATATATGTATAAATAAATATTAAATTTAATTAAATTTAAATATAATTAAAAAAATTAAATATAATTAGGAATTTATATAAAAAATAGTATTTTATTTAAAAAATCAACAACATTTATATATTATTAACTATTTGTAATATATTTATATATAATAAATCATAGCATGAATTTTAAATATAGTTATTATATTTTTTTATATTTTAATATATATATTTTAATCATTTACATGAAAATATATTTTAATTCTCATTTTTATTATGACTATAAAATTATCTATAAAGTCTTCATTATAAATCTGAATGAATTTGCTGAGATGAGTGGTTATCTAACCACTCCTCAGCTTTGAGTTACACAGTTCGAATCCCACTAGCCTCTTAAGGGGTAGGGTCATTTTCATGGTATGTAAAGTCTACTTTTGATATATATTAATGTTTGGAAGGTTTGGAGGTGAGATTGAGTGTTTTGTAAGGGTTTTGAAGGGTGTATAGTGTAACACTAATGCTTATTAAGGTGAATTAAGTGCATGGTTCAAAAATTAATGTGTTGGTGAGAAGCAGTCAAGTTATTTTATTTATTATTTAATTACAAAATAACATTCTTAATATTGCATGCTTCTTGTAAATAAATAATTAAATGGGTTAAATATTTATTTCATGGTAATTAATGTGGATATGTTGACATTGAATTATGGCTAGGATATATTAATTTATTGGCATGTATTTGATTGAATATTTATTAGTGTTATTAAGAGAATATTTGTATGGATTAATTGATGGTATTATTGACATATATTATAAAGATTTTAGAAGATTAATTTATAATATTAAGATAGAGTTTTTGAGATTGGAATAATTCAATTATATTATTATTGATTAATTATTTTTTAAATGAGAGTATTATTTAGATAATGGAATTTTTGTATTATGTCATGAAAAATAATGATGTAAGATTATGGATTTGATGTAAGGGATATGAGGAATGTATTTTTTTAAGTACAAGTCTGACTCTAATTCTAAGAAGAATTTAATAACAAATATATCATATGATATATTTTTTTATTTTATAAAGTTGGTACTCTTTATTTTTTATACACCTCTTGTCAGTACAGTCCCATTTCTATCTATCTACTACAACATCCCTAGAATTATTTCATATTGAAGGCATGGTAAAGGAACTCTTAATTGGGGGATTAAAAGAGAATTTAAAACATTGAATTATGTAATATGAATGGTTTTATATGATTTATAAAAAACATTGTGTTTGATAACATATCAGTTCCATTAAACTGAGAATTCTAACATCCTTGTATTTGTGTATTTAAAAATGTATTTATGACATTTGGCATTGCCCATGCAATAATAAAATAGGGGTCCTCTCAAACCCCATATAAGTTTCCTTTGAATTGTACTTCTTAAGTATCTTGATACTATAGAGTTATATAGGTACATTTCAATCTTTCTGGGTGCTTTTTGAGTCTTTTAAGGAAATTAACTTTAATATCTAAAGTCGCATGGGCACTATGTGAAATAACATTATTCATACCCGAATAACACAATGTCCATGTTAATTTTCATGAATTTTTTGAGTTTCCTCTAGAGAGGATTTGTTTGATATGATTTATAACTAATTATTTAATAATTTCTATTAGTGTTAGGTCTTAGTGCTTTGTCCCCTAATGGTAATTAAATTGAGGGCTTGTGAAATTTCCAATGAAAGTGAATCTTGGTAAGAGATTTTGAACTATTCAAAACTAGGGATATACTATACATATATTTTTAATGGACTTTAAAATAATCATTATTTTGAAATGAATTTATGCTAAATCAAAATAAATGGGTTTAAAAAATATCTTATTTAAAATATTAATTCATGATAAAATGGAATAATTGATATCTATAATTTTTATTTATTAACTATGGGTTTTTCTGCAATTCAATGAAATTATTTTTGAATTATGGATTTGAAAATTGATTTCCAATGATTTGTTGTGTTTTAGAATTCATTAAAAATTAGGGGTTAGAGGATTTTTTTGGTTTTAACTGTTAAGGTGTTGGTTTTGAAATTTAGTCATAGAAAGGTGGTTTTGATCATATATTCAAAATGGTTTATTATATTTCCATTGTAAGGTTTAACTATTTTTGGACATCTTTGGGGTTTTATATTGGACTTTGATAATGTTGTTTTTTATAGGTTCCATAAGGACATACTTGATGTTCTTCCATTTCGAAAAACCTAGGGATGGGCATGTAGTCGTGAAATGACCTTAAATATAAAAATAACTAGGTGGGTGTTGGTTTATTTTGTCACGTTTATATCTATTATCATGTGTAATTTTTCTTTTTAGTTTCTCTTATCCATCCTTTTTTTAATCTTGGTAGACTACACTACTCTATCTACCAATGAGACGAATTCAATGGATGTAAAAATTAGGTATCATTACCAAGAAAACATAATATATTTTAATAATAATCCTTGTAATCATTATAGTCTATTTTTAAGGTACATGTTTTGAATAATTTATGTTTCATCATACACTGGTTCATGATTCTTCCTTGAGGGTTTTAAATTTTATTATTATTCCTTTTTAGGTTAATATCTTCTACTTATTGTTACCAGTATGGTTACTTTCCCTCTAATATAATTATAACCTTATTCATTGATTAAATAGGGAGATTAATTATTCTTAATATATTTGATAAAATGGTTATATATATATTTTATAAAACCGTTCAGTAAAAACGCATGCTTGGTTAAGTCATGCTTGTTTTTAAGAGTATTAGAAAAATATTGGTGTGTTTATACACACCCTATACTTGTACATTATGGTGAACTTGTTGATTTCTTTATACGTGATTTAGGAAAAAGTAAGACACTATTATTTTGTAGTGCTGATTTTTAGATCCATGAAAAGGATAAGGAATGAGGAGTTTAGTCACATGGAGATTGGGTCACATTATTTTATTTTTTCTACATGTTTTCTTCTTTTTCTATGAGTTTTTAATGTTCAATGATTTTAACCTAAAATATATATACCCTTTCTACATTTATAAGAGTGTTTTATATTAATTGGATTTAGCTATTAACATTATACAATAGGTAATCATTCCTCAATGGTTTCTTTTTATTACACGACACTACATTATGTCCCTTTGTGATTGGATTGTGGAAATATAGTGTCTCGATTTGTGTACCATGTACTAGTATTTAAAATCTGGTAACAAACCCTGATTAATTAATTATAATTACATTAATAATTTATAATTATACTATTGGTATTGTATCTTTCCCAAAAAATAAATATAGGTAACCTTTTTGTTGTTAAATTTATGTTACCAAGAAGTTTTGAAACAATAATGGTTGGTGAAAAACTTATTTATTGTAATGAAAACAATACTTACATGATGAGTTATTATTTTAAATTAGTGATGCATAATTATAGATATGATATACCTTATTAACATTAAAATTAATTTGAATTTTTTTTTAAAATTTTAATTTCCAATGACTAGATGTTTTTTTATTTAGAAATTTTTTATGAAAATGCAGTGGAAAACATAATTTGATTTATTATTCATGTTTTTATATGATATAATGTTAAATAAGGAGCCAAATAAATTTATCTTGGAATAGATATGTGGATAATTTTTAACTAAGGATATTCTTTTCATAATTTAGAATAATACTTCCAATATGGGATCTTCTAAAAGAAAATATAGAGTGGGAGGAATAGTTTATGCTTATCCTCATCTTATAAACATGATTATTTATGCTTTTTTCACAGTGGATAGGGAAGATAATAAGGATAGAATGATGGAAGATAATTAGGAATCATGTTTTACAATCCAAAATATACCATAATTTAGAGGTTATATTGGACATGAACATTCTAA
Organism: Viscum album; assembly: GCA_963277665.1. Taxonomy (NCBI): domain Eukaryota; kingdom Viridiplantae; phylum Streptophyta; class Magnoliopsida; order Santalales; family Viscaceae; genus Viscum; species Viscum album. Next base: position 1,634,649,848 of record OY728133.1, on the reverse strand, counting down.
ACAATATTTAATGTAAATAAATCATATATTCTTATTCTTATAGATTCTAGAGATATAAATTGTGGAGTATGTAGATTATTTACTAGATAGGATATCTTATAGGTGGTTAGATATTATAAAAAAATTTAACATAATAAGGATCCTAACTGGAAATAGATATAGAAAATCATTAATGAAAAATATTTTCCAGGGGAATAGAAGGATATAAAAACTAGTGAATTCCTAATTTTTTAGCACTCCAATTTAATGATGATGAAATATGCTTCTATGTTCATGGAACTTGTGTAGTAATCATTTAAATTTAAAAAAAATAAGAATCTCTAGACATGAAGATCATTATAACGACCCATACTTTACATACATTGTTAATACTTCGAAATTGAAGCACACTTATTACAACATATGACAAAACCACAAAGGACCGTATAGGTATAGTGTCTTTAGAAACTGGGAAACATAAACAACTGGTTCATAAATCTTCTACAGTGTCTCCCATTTATTTCATCATATCTAGGGTCCCTTTTAGCATATTCTACTTAATATCCATCTTCCTGACCTGGGGAAAAGAAAACATAAAAGGGTGAGCTCAAATGCTCAGCAAGGGCAAATAAAGGAAATAGAAATCATATCATATCTTTATGAAAATCAAAACCTGCAAAAGAGATCATAATATCTTAACATGGAATAAATCATAGAAGTGAAAATGAGATCCCCATAATCATAACATAAAACTTGAAACTTTGTGGAATGCACACATAATCATGGAAAATCATTTCTCGTTAGTCATGACTCATTGCCAAGACTATCTTAGTGGACAAAGTCCCTTTCTGAACCGAGTTCACTCCTCGTTTCAGTCCTGTATCACTGAACCGAAATAACCTTCCATTCCAGCCATGTCTATCTCATGAGATATAAAATCTTTACCCAATGCATTGGAGGGATATATAGGTCCCACCCATCTTAAAATGAATCCTTTCTTATGTGTGCCACATAATCATAAAACATACATCATCGCATAACACATGTAACAAAAATGGGATTCTTGAAACATCATGACATCATAAATCAATTCATATAAGATAAAGGAATTCATAAAAATAATTCCATCACAACATGAACAAATCAATTTAATAATAGGGATAAAAACAGAACCCTTTATTATCTTAGATGGAAAATAATTTTGATAAAACACTTGAACTCCATTCTTGAGGAAAATATCCTTTCTTCGTCAAAAACATTTTTCCGTTCATAACATGTCATACAACTTTAAAATAAAAGAAGTTGATTAAAAATAAACTTGAAAACTTGTAAAGGAAGCTTCTTGGAAACAATGTTTTAAAAATCCATTCATGCCTTATAAGTTAAAAAAAACATTCTTCGTACTTTTGTCGGAAAAGTCAAAAAGTACCTCGTACGAAAAACGACAAAAGATTCCTTTCGTACATATTACTAAAAACTCACCAAAGGGTAAAAATGGATTTAAACAATTTTAGGTGGATGGAAATAATATTACATATTGATGAAACATGGATGTGGATGATAAAATACACCACAGTAAATACTTACGAATAAACAATCTCGGATAAAAATGAGATTGTGATATTTCCCTTACCTTAGATCCGATTTGCTTTGTTCGTGTCCGAAGCTCCTGTATAATGGTTTAAATAATGTTATTGACTTATTCCAGAATCATACATATTGATATGATATCATATATGGTCATATTATTAGCTTCTTGTTAGTAATATTTCATTGTTACTTGTTACTCGGGTCTTTATAACTTTTTGTTCTTATGCGTGTTTTGTCGAATAAATTCTTATTCTTATCTTTAGGTTATAGATAATTCATTTCCAGAATGGTATTAGTGTAGTATATACCATATTAATTCATTAAATTCATTTATATAATCATTATGAAATGAAGATCATGTAGAACGAGTTGCATCACATCGTGGAGACGGTATTCCGTACGTACGCACGAGTGATGATATCGTTCCTATGATCGTGGAATTGTATTGGAGTATATATATATATATTATTTCAGTATCAATATTACTTCATAATAATCATATATAGTTACTCATTACACCATTATACCCATCCTTGTAAGGTGATGGTGGAAAATAGATTACACCACGGCGTGGAGACGGTATTCCGTACGTACGCACGCGCGGTAATTTCATTTTTCCGTAGGATGGATAGAAGGTGAATTAGGGTTGTTTCATATTTATAATAACATATCAGTATGTAAGTAATACTGATGTTATTACTTTGTCATGAAACAACTAAAGAAGAAGAAGTTGAAGACGAAAGAAATTAAAAAGATCGGTAATGGATATTACCTCTTCTTTGGAACGCCTCTTTGAATCCTCCACCTAAGGAACTAAGATTGGTCTTTGGAGAAGCCCAGGACCTCTAGGATTATTCTAGGGAAGTGGAGAGGAGAAAATGGCAGGGGTTGGCCGAGCTTGAGTGCTCAAATTGGTGTGAGGAGGAGAGGGAGGAGGTGCCCTTTTATAAGGGAGGAGAGGGGCACCTTAGGAATATCTCAAAATATTATTTTATATTAAAGTCAAAATCGGTTTATAATGGTTCCAAAGGGTCTTATTTCGAAGATAAAGTGGGGATGGGTCGCAATCCTATAAACCAATAAGATTTAGACAAGTTTAGGGTATTATTTTAACCTTATCAATTATATTTAACTCTAAGTTAATTAATTTAACTTTTACCGTGTCTTTTTGTTTTCTTTCACTATATGGTTAATACACTTACTATAACATGCCAAACCAACCCCAAATTGTTTATTATTAATATATATATCCTTATATAAGTCATTTGGCCGAACCTTAGATTGTTAGGAATAAAATAACAATTAATAATATAATATTTGATTTAAAAACTATTTTGTGTCAATTTTGACACTATTTGATATATGATTTTTGTGAAAGTCATAACAGAATTATATGTTCGAACCAAGTTGATTAAATCAACATTAATATATCATAGTAACCTAGAAAATTAGTGGAATTCATAAAAAGTCTCAAATTACATTTATTTTGGTGTTTATAACATCAATTATGTCAATATTTCATTAATAAGATAATTACTGCATCATCATTGTGTCATAAATAAATTAAATTATTTAATGTCTAAAAATTACAAATAAAATACCCTTATGTAGGAAATCTTTTTATATTTCTAATTAATATTTATAGTCGAATTTATCTTATGTATAACCCCATATTAAAAATGATTTACTTATTAAACTTTGATTTTAACTATTTTAACCCTTCTTTAAATAAATTAATAATAAATGTCCTAATCTAATCCAAGTGGGCCTAAATGGTCATATTTTATTCCTAAGTTTGTTTTTGGTCGAATTAAACTTGTCCAATAGAATTAGGACATGTGTTAGGGTAATATTGATATCATATTTACCCTTAGTTACTCTATTTACTATTAACCGCGGTAAAAATAGTAAAAAGTTACTATTCACCAAAAAATTATTTTCATCTCATTGAACCACATTTTAGTCCTTGATATTAACCGTGTCTCTCGGATTTTTGAAATTCCATTCACAGAAGCGGTAAAATTAAGTTTTATGCAAAATTCAGTTTTTAACCTACCACTTAGTGGTTTCACTATTCATCAAAAATTGAAAGTTTTCAGAAAAATACCAAAATTTCACCCTAGGCTAATTTCGATATTCTGAGTCCAAAAATGAAGTCCATTTTGAAAAATAAAATTTATAAAATTTCAAAAAGTGGTTATTACTATTCATAACGGCTAGTTTTAATAGCATATTGTTGTTTAGTGAAACTCGGTATTGCGTACGACGCAAGCTATCGAGGAAGGTCGCGATTGCGTGTAAAGAAAGCCAAGCAAGTGTTGTGTAGAAAAAGATTCCTTTGATGATTTATATAACATAAAAGTCTCGGGTGTTACATTCTACACCCCTTAAAAATAATTTCGCCCTCGAAATTCATCACTTTGTAACAAACAGATGAGGATAATTCTCCCTCATCATATCCTCAAGCTCCCATGTAGATTCTTCAAGTTGGTGGTTCCTCCATAAAACCTTCACCAAGCGAGTGGTCTTGTTTCGTAGGACTTTTTCGCTATGATCCAGAATCTCTATCGGCTGTTCTTCATAAGAAAGATCTTGCTCCAGCGGTACAACTTCTGAGCTGAGTACATGTGAAGGATCTGGTATGTACTTTCTCAGGAGAGATACATGGAACACATCGTGAACTTTAGAGAGATTCAGTGGAAGCTCCAATCGGTAAGCTACCTTCCCAATACGATCCAGTATTTCGAAAGGACCGATATATCTAGGGATCAACTTCCCCTTCTTTCCAAATCTCATAACCCTCTTCCAGGGAGATATTTGTAAGAACACTTTATCACCCACTTCAAACTCTAGGTCTTTTCTTCGGTTGTCGGCATAACTTTTCTATCGACTCTGAGCTGCTCTTATGTGTTGTTGAATAGATCTGACCTTTTCTGCCATTTCATCAATGAGATCAGGTCCTAATAGCTTTCTTTCCCCAACTTCATCCCAGAAAGTTGGAGTCCTGCATTTCTTTCCATAGAGAGCTTCATAAGGAGCCATCTGAATACTGGAGTGAAAGCTATTATTATAAGAAAATTCTACCAAAGGTAGGTGTTGATCCCAACCTCCTTTGAAATCCATAGAGCAAGCTCTCAACATATCTTCTAGGGTTTGAATTGTTCTCTCAGACTGACCATCTGTCTGGGGATGATAAGCAGTGCTGAAACTCAACTCTGTATCCAGAGTATGCTGAAGACTTCACCAGAACTTCGAGGTAAATCTCGGATCCCGATCAGATATAATAGAAAGTGGTACTCCATGCAATCTTACCACTTCCTTTACATATATCCTGGCAAGCTGATCTAGAGAGAAATCCTCTCTAATAGGAATGAAGTGTGCAGACTTTGTAAGACGATCAACTATGACCCAGATAGCATTATTGCTTTTGGATGTTTTAGGAAGTCCTGTGACAAAGTCCATAGTGATGTTTTCCCATTTCCATTCGGGTATGGGTAATGGTTGTAACATCCCCTTAGACTTTTGTCTCTCATCTTTAACTTGTTGACAAACCAAGCATCGAGAGACATATTCAGCAACATCTCTTTTCAAGCCATCCCACCAGAAGTACTCTTTCAGGTCCCTATACATCTTCGTGCTTCCAGGATGAATAGAGAATGAAGAACTATGAGCCTCATCCAGCAGCTCCTTCTTTAATTCGGGGATGGGAGGAACACAAACCCGATTCCTGAACTTTATTATCCCATCACAATCAAGGTTGAATTCAGGAACATTTCTCACCTTCTTTTGTAACTCGACATCTTCTTTCTGTGCCTCTTTAATCTTCACATGTATAGATGGTTGAACATTCAATTGAGAAAGATAAGATTTTTCCCCTTCCATTATAATTCCAAGATCCATCCTTTGTAAATCCATAAATATTGGATCTTTTGTGATCCTCATCATGGATAAACTAGCATGGTCTTGTCGACTTAATGCATCTGCCACCTTGTTTGCTTTCCCAGGGTGGTAATGGATTGAGCAGTCATAATCCTTAATCAGCTCCAACCATCTTCTTTGGCGCATATTCAGCTCCTTTTGTGTGAAAATATACTTTAGACTTTTATGATCAGTATAAATATCACACCTTTTACCATAAAGGTAATGCCTCCAAATTTTTAATGCAAAGATTACCGCAGCCAACTCCAAATCATGTGTCGGGTAATTTTGCTCATGGATTTTCAACTATCGTGAGGCATAAGCTATCACCATATCATTTTGCATAAGAACACACCCCAATCCCTTCTTGGATGCATCATTGTAGATCACAAACCTTTCTCCACTACAAGGCAGTGTGAGAACTGGTGCACTGGATAACCTTCTTTTCAACTCCTTGAAATTCTCTTCACATTCCTCTGTCCAGACAAACTTAACTCCTTTCCGAGTCAACTTGGTGAGTGGATTAGATAATCGTGAAAAATCTTTTACAAAATGTCGATAATATCCAGCCAAACCAAGAAAACTTCGGAACTCAGTTACTGTTGTTGGTCTTGACCATCTTTCGATAACCTCTGTTTTTGCTGGATCCACAGATATCCCCTCTTTTGAGATTATATGACCCAAAAATGCAACTTTTTGAAGCCAAAATTCACACTTGGTAAATTTGGCATAAAGCTTCTCCTTTCTCAGGGTCTTCAATATAATTCTCAAGTGATCTTCATGCTCTTCCTTTCTCTTTGAATAGACAAGAATATCGTCTATAAAGACTACCACAAATTGATCAAGATAGTCTCTAAAGACTCTATTCATTAGATCCATGAAGATAGCAGGGGAATTAGTAAGACCAAATGGCATCACTATAAATTCATAGTGTCCATACCTTGTACGGAAAGCCATCTTTGGTATATCCTCCCTTTTGACCCTTAATTGATGATACCCTGAACGAAGATCAATCTTGGAAAAGTATTGAGCTCTGCGTAGTTGGTCAAATAAGTCATCAATGCATGGGAGAGGATATTTGTTCTTGATAGTGATCTTGTTAAGTTCTCGATAATCAATGCAAAGTCTCATTGATCCATCTTTCTTCTTAACAAATAGAACAGTGCTCCCCAAGGTGACAGACTAGGGCGTATGAATCCCTTATCAAGATTCTCTTGGAGTTGCTTCTTCAATTCCTGCAACTCAATTGGGGCCATTCTATAAGGTGTCTTTGAAATAGGCAAAGCACCCGGTACGAGTTCTATTGAAAACTCAACTTCACGATTTGGTGGAAGACCCGGCAATTCCTCCGGAAAGACATCATCAAACTCCCGTACAATGGGCATATTCTTAATCGTGAGTTTCTCACCAACCATTTGAGATAAATAACCTTCATTTAGTGGAATCAATACCCATAAGATGGAAGAAATTTCCACTGTAAGGTTAGGTTCATCCTTGCATTGATAGACGATCGTAGATTGATCTGGAATATGAAATGTGACTTCCCTTCTTTGGAAATCGATATGAGCTCCATGTAGAGAAATCCAATCCATGCCAAGAATCACATCAAATTCCACTAAAGGAAGGATCACAAGATTTGCAGGAATCACTTTCCCACAAACTTCGATCGGAGAAGAATTATAAACTTTTGATGCGATTGATGTGCCATTAGGTGTTGTCACAGCTAACTCAACATCTAATTGTTGAGGTAATACAGTGATACCCTTAGAAAATTTTTCAGAAATAAAAGAGTGGGTGGATCCAGAATCAAATAAAACATTTGCTACTTTAGAGTGGATGGTAAGTGTACCTTTCACCACATCGTTATCGTACTCCACATCGCTGATAGAAATTGCATGTGACTTTCCTTTGTCTTTATCCTTAAGAGTTTGTTGATGTCGACCATCATCATCAACCCTTGGATTTGGGCATTGATTGGCATAATGCCCCATCTCCTTGCACTTGAAACATTGAAGTGTAGTAGGTTCATTCTGTGTATCCCTTCCTTTGTTTGCGTCATTAGACATCTTCTTCCCATTATTACGGCATTCAAATGCCCGATGACCTTCTTTTCCACATTTAAAACATTTACTTGTCCCTTTAAGACAACTCCCTCCATGTTTCTTTCCACACTTTGAGCAGAAGGAAAAGCTCATCTTCTTTTCCGTGTGCTCTTTAGATTTTTCTTTGAATTCCATCTTCCTCTTCATATCAAACCCATGTGACTGATGGGTTACTCCAATCTCCATATCGACTTTGAGAGCACATCGAACGGTTTCCTCGTAGCTATTGAAGTCCCTTATGGCTAACGCCCTTCGAAGACTTGGTTTTAAGCCGCTAAAGAATCGATCGATCTTACTCTCAGGTTGGATAATAATACCAGAAGCGTACCTTGCAAGTCTTGTAAAATTTGCTTCATAGGTAATAACAGATTCATCATCCCTTTGCTTTAGTTCAAGAAACTCTTTCTCCATCTTTGTTCGGAGAATACGAGGGAAGTACTTATTGAAAAATAAGTTCTTGAACTCGTCCCATTCCATAGACTCAATTTCATCCCTTTGCCTCGTATTCTTAACAAGATTCCACCATTGATCAGCATCTCCTTCCAAACGATACACTGTTAGGATGACTTTATCATTCTCAGAACATTGAAGAACTGAAAATATCTTTTCAGTAGTACTAATCCATTGTTCAGCAACTAATGGATCAGTAGACCCGCTGAAAGAAGGTGGACGCTGCCTCATGAAGGATTCAACAGAATGTTGCTCCCTCCTTTGCTCGTTTGGAAATCCTGCATGATTCATAGCTTGAGAAAGTTGTGTGAGCATGGCTACAAGATTTTGCATTCCAGCTCCCATATCGTTTGTTTGCTCAGGGGGACAATCATTGCATTGCCCATCGCATTCCGCATTAACACGGTTCCTTCGGGTTCCAGCCATTGACTAAAACCAAGAAGAATAGTGTGAGCAACACTAATTATAATAGGAAACCACATAATTCAAGAATAAAATTTTCATGATTAAGGTCTTATCCTAGGTTATTCAAGGCCATTTCTAAAACACTAAGATTGTGTTCTATGCTTAGACTTATCCTTAGGGTTCTTACTAAGGCTTTCACATCCTAGTTTCCAAAGGTTGACTATACCTTTCCTCTGATACCAACTATAACGACCCATACTTTACATACATTGTTAATACTTAGAAATTGAAGCACACTTATTACAACATATGACAAAACCACAAAGGACCGTATAGGTATAGTGTCTTTAGAAACTGGGAAACATAAACAACTGGTTCATAAATCTTCTACAGTGTCTCCCATTTATTTCATCATATCTAGGGTCCCTTTTAGCATATTCTACTTAATATCCATCTTCCTGACCTGGGGAAAAGAAAACATAAAAGGGTGAGCTCAAATGCTCAGCAAGGGCAAATAAAGGAAATAGAAATCATATCATATCTTTATGAAAATCAAAACCTGCAAAAGAGATCATAATATCTTAACATGGAATAAATCATAGAAGTGAAAATGAGATCCCCATAATCATAACATAAAACTTGAAACTTTGTGGCATGCACACATAATCATGGAAAATCATTTCTTGTTAGTCATGACTCATTGCCAAGACTATCTTAGTGGACAAAGTCCCTTTCTGAACCGAGTTCACTCCTCGTTTCAGTCCTGTATCACTGAACCGAAATAACCTTCCGTTCTAGCCATGTCTATCTCATGAGATATAAAATCTTTACCCAATGCATTGGAGGGAGATATAGGTCCCACCCATCTTAAAATGAATCCTTTCTTATGTGTGCCACATAATCATAAAACATACATCATCGCATAACACATGTAACAAAAATGGGATTCTTGAAACATCATGACATCATAAATCAATTCATATAAGATAAAGGAATTCATAAAAATAATTCCATCACAACATGAACAAATCAATTTAATAATAGGGATAAAAACAGAACCCTTTATTATCTTAGATGGAAAATAATTTTGATAAAACACTTGAACTCCATTCTTGAGGAAAATATCCTTTCTTCTTCAAAAACATTTTTCCTTTCATAACATGTCATACAACTTTAAAATAAAAGAAGTTGATTAAAAATAAACTTGAAAACTTGTAAAGGAAGCTTCTTGGAAACAATGTTTTAAAAATCCATTCATGCCTTATAAGTTAAAAAAACATTCTTCGTACTTTTGTCGGAAAAGTCAAAAAGTACCTCGTACGAAAAACGACAAAAGATTCTTTTCGTACATATTACTAAAAACTCACTGAAGGGTAAAAATGGATTTAAACAATTGTAGGTGGATGGAATGAATATTACATATTGATGAAACATGGATGTGGATGATAAAATACACCCCAGTAAATACTTACGAATAAACAATCTCGGATAAAAATGAGATTGTGATATTTCCCTTACCTTAGGTCCGATTTGCTTTGTTCATGTCCGAAGCTCCTGTATAATGGTTTAAATAATGTTATTTACTTATTCCAGAATCATACATATTGATATGATATCATATATGGTCATATTATTAGCTTCTTGTTAGTAATATTTCATTGTTATTTGTTACTCGGGTCTTTATAACTTTTTGTTCTTATGCGTGTTTTGTCGAATAAATTATTATTATTATCTTTAGGTTATAGATAATTCATTTACAGAATGGTATTAGTGTATTATATACCATATTCATTCATTCAATTCATTTATATAATCATTATGAAATGAAGATCATGTAGAATGAGTCGCATCACATCGTGGAGACGGTATTCCGTACGTACGCACGAGTGATGATATCGTTCCTATGATCGTGGAATTGTATTGGAGTATATATATATATATTATTTCAGTATCAATATTACTTCATAATAATCATATATAGTTACTCATTACACCATTATACCCATCCTTGTAAGGTGATGGTGGAAAATAGATTACACCACGGCGTGGAGACGGTATTCCGTACGTACGCACGCGCGGTGATTTCATTTTTCCATAGGATGGATAGAAGGTGAATTAGGGTTGTTTCATATTTATAATAACATATCAGTATGTAAGTAATACTGATGTTATTACTTTGTCATGAAACAACTAAATAAGAAGAAGTTGAAGACGAAAGAAATTAAAAAGATCGGTAATGGATATTACCTCTTCTTTGGAACGCCTCTTTGAATCCTCCACCCAAGGAACTAAGATTTGTCTTTGGAGAAGACCAGGACCTCTAGGATTATTCTAGGGAAGTGGAGAGGAGAAAATGTCAGGGGTTGGCCGATCTTGAGTGCTCAAATTGGTGTGAGGAGGAGAGGGAAGAGGTGCCCTTTTATAAGGGAGGAGAGGGGCACCTTAGGAATATCTCAAAATATTATTTTATATTAAAGTCAAAATCGGTTTATAATGGTTCCAAAGGGTCTTATTTCAAAGATAAAGTGGGTATGGGTCGAAATCCTATAAACCAATAATATTTAGACAAGTTTAGGGTATTATTTTAACCTTATCAATTAGATTTAACTCTAAGTTAATTAATTTAACTTTTACCGTGTCTTTTTGTTTTCTTTCACTATATGGTTAATACACTTACTATAACATGCCAAACGAACCCCAAATTGTTTATTATTAATATATATATCCTTATCTAAGTCATTTGGCCGAACCTTAGATTTTTAGGAATAAAATAACAATTAATAATATAATATTTGATTTAAAAACTATTTTGTGTCAATTTTGAGACTATTTGATATATGATTTTTGTGAAAGTCATAACAGAATTATATGTTCGAACCAAGTTAATTAAATAAACATTAATATATCATAGTAACCTAGAAAATTTGTGGAATTCATAAAAAGTCTCAAATTACATTTATTTTGGTGTTTATAACATCAATTATGTCAATATTTCATTAATAATATAATTACTGCATCATCACTGTGTCATAAATAAATTAAATTATTTAATGTCTACAAATTACAAATAAAATACCCTTATGTAGGAAATCTTTTTAGCTTTCTAATGAATATTTATAGACGAATTTATCTTATGTATAACCCCATATTAAAAATGATTTACTTATTAATCTTTGATTTTAACTATTTTAACCCTTCTTTAAATAAATTAATAATAAATGTCCTAATCTAATCCAAGTGGGCCTAAATGGTCATATTTTATTCCTAAGTTTGTTTTTGGTCGAATTAAACTTGTCCAATAGAATTAGGACATGTGTTAGGGTAATATTGATATCATATTTACCCTTAGTTACTCTATTTACTATTAACCGCGGTAAAAATAGTAAAAAGTTACTATTCACCAAAAAATTATTTTCATCTCATTGAACCACATTTTAGTCCTTGATATTAACTGTGTCTCTCGGATTTTTGAAATTCCATTCACAGAAGCGGTAAAATTAAGTTTTATGCAAAATTCAGTTTTTAACCTACCACTTAGTGGTTTCACTATTCATCAAAAATTGAAAGTTTTCAGAAAAATACCAAAATTTCACCCTAGGCTAATTTCGATATTCTGAGTCCAAAAATGAAGTCCATTTTGAAAAATAAAATTTATAAAATTTCAAAAAGTGGTTATTACTATTCATAATGGCTAGTTTTAATAGCATATTGTTGTTTAGTGAAACTCGGTATTGCGTACGACGCAAGCTATCGAGGAAGGTCGCGATTGCGTGTAAAGAAAGCCAAGCAAGTGTTGTGTAGAAAAGGATTCCTTTGATGATTTATATAACATAAAAGTCTCGGGTGTTACAATCATAATATATATTAGATAAAGATATATTTAACAAAAAAATTATTTACATGTAGGTGCTAAGTATAGCTACAAGGGAAGAAACTAACAAGGTGGAAGTGTGTTCGTCTAAAATATTCTTTTTATAGCCTAATGAAGGGAAGGTTTCATTTATGTCCCTAAATTATTACGGTTGAATTTTATAATAAATCATCTAATATTTCCATGGGTTCTTCTCAGGGTGGAATGTAACATATTTTCCAGCAATTTCGTCACAAGGGTTATATAAAGAATCCATGACTTATTACAGGTTTCAATTTCCATCCTAGAGGAAAGATGGGTTACTTGATGAAGTTTAGGGGGTTTGTCTCTATAATGTATTATAGAGGTGTATAAAAATTTGATTAGTGTTCTCATAATTTATATTATAAGAATAATTAGTCTAGGAATGGAACTTAAGGGTGGATATAAATACAATAAATGGAACTGGGCCAACTCTTTGCAGCTAAGTAAGTGGAAAAGGTATATGAATAGTACATGAGACAGTATATTATACAAGGAAATATATTAATTTATTCTGTACTCATTACTTATTTTTTTGATACTATATAATATCATAAGTTTTATAAATAATTAAGTATTACACCTCCTAATATTGTAAATTGATATGATACCTTATATAATGAAAATTTATACATCATTGGGTGAAAGAAATAAGAAAGGGTTCAAGTGATTATCCTTTTCCATTACGGTAGGATATGTGGAACTATAGTTCTATAGATGTAATCATGTGATTGTATCAGTGGTATGAACAATCTTATCAAATTAAATGACTAAATTGACTATTATAGTTTTATAGTTCATTTCAACTCAATTTATGGTGGTGTTCCTTCGTTAATAGGATAGTTAGAAGTTAATTTAAGTTGATGTTTTCCTATTTTTGATGACATTAGAACCATATCATATCAATTTGGAAGATTATTTAAACCTTATAGATAACATGAAATTCCAAATATACCCATTTTTTATTCTATATACTAATTTTTTTCAAAAATATTTATGGGGGTTTCCTATGAGAAGAGATGTAAAAATTTCCATTATTCTATTTCCAAGAATTAAAATTCATTCTCTACCTTGAAGCTACATGACTCAAACAATGTTAAAGAAGTTAATGTATCTAATGGAATAATTGGATAAAAAGGGATTCATTTGGATTATTATTTTACCTTCGGTAGAATCAATGTTATTTTTTAAGCAGTTTGATGATAGTTAGCAATTATATAGTTACTTCTATAAATTTAAGTAATATATAATATGTAATAAAAATCCCCTAAATATTATTAATAATTTTTTTAGTCAATAAAGGGGTTGTATTTCATTTTCTATCATTTATATTTATTTTAGTTATTCTAAAATACATCAATGGTATGAATAAATAAATAATATAACTTTTAAATTTCTTTATGAACTCTATGAGTTCCTAATAGTTACTTGTTGTGATATTATTATACCAATAGTGTTCATTTTTTGTATGAGTTAAATCTTATACTTGTAGTTAGTCAAATTCATAGTGGTGTTCATAGATGAAATATTGATTTATTAAAAAAAATATGATCATGAAAAATGTCAAAATGTTGTTATGTTAATTTTTCACAAAACATATGTTATCAAAAAGTTTTATAAAAATAACCTTTAGATTTAGAAGGTGAAATTTTACAGTCGTGTTATTTTAGAAAATATAATTTTTATTTATTGTGTTATCCTAAAGGATGTTATATCTTGGGAGAGGCCTAAGAAATTTTTTGTGATCCATAGTTTTGCTAATAGAGTAGAATATTACTATAGGTTCATCAATTCCTTTGAAAAATTAGTTTCACTCATAATGCCTTTAATGTGGAACGTTGTTCATATAGTGTGGAAAGAGTGGTTCTTAATTTCCATTATTAATATTAGGTTATGTCTTATGCTAACACCAATGTTAATCCTACCTAAGTATGGTTATGGATATGAGGTATATTAGGATACTTTTGGAGTGAGTTTGGGGTATCTTATTTTACACGGAGGTCATTTCACGGAGTATATTGTTAGATAGCTAAGACACCTAAAATAATGAATCTCATGTTCATTGTTTAGGATTAAATATAGTTATTCACACATTAAAGGTACAGAGACACTATCACTTGACTGAATGTTTTAGGATATATAATGGTAATAATAGTTTGAAGTATATCTTCTCACAACATGATATAAATTTAATAATACCAAGGTGCGTATATTGTCTTTAAAATTTTGATTTTAAGCTTTCATATAACCTTATAATGTGTAATATTTTATCAGATGCTTTGTGTAAAAATACTACATCTCATTATATTAATGAAGCTAAAGAGTATTGGTAACCAATAAGAACATTGGCCTATTTTCATTTAGAGAGAAACCAAATAGAATGAAAGGTAATTATTTACATCATACACGTGACCTTTTCATTGTTATATATGGAGAGAGAGTAAATTTTATCTAAACATGAGTTTAAGAGGATTTGAGACACCTTTTATAGATGGGAAAGAACTAATCTATGAATTATAACAATCAATTTAATTCTTTATTTCAATGTTAAAGTATTTTTTCTTATGCAATTGAGGAATAAAGTGATGGAAAATTTTATTAGGGATAGTTTTACCTAAATCCACATGGGTTAGGGGATTGAGAGTATAAAGATTAAAAAATCATTTATTTAGACTCCTACTTAATTTGAATCATGATATCATGTTAGTAGGAATACATTCAGTCTCTTAATCTCTCATTTCAATAATAACATCAAATAATAAACACAAATAAATAAATAAAAGCACGTAAAACATTTGGATTTTACTTGGTTTTACACTAAAGCCTAATTCAAGGACTATACACACAGTGATATTCCATTATAAAAAAATACATGATACTCAATTTTGGGGGATATCAATTTATAGGTAAAAATAACTCAATGCCAAGGTGAAAAACACTTACAAGGTTAGGGAAAGTCTCAAAGAAAATCCAACGGTCAGTCCCTATTCATTCCCTCTATTCATGAACTTAGTGAAGGATTTGTCAGTTTACAGATGTGATTTTATATTCAATAGTTTATAGACATTATGTTCTCTCCATGCTCATCATATGAAATTAAACACATCATTATTCTTGATTTGATCATTATTTGAACATATATTTTCTAAGATATCATTATTTAGTGATATATGAGATTGACTTCTTGAAGAGGGTATTGAGTCTTTTCATTTAAACCATCACAATAGTAGCACTTCTTCTGCATATTATGAAAATTATTAAAATAGGATTGTCATTTTGAACAATATTTCTTTAACTTCTAGTTATATTATTCATCATTTTCCTTATTATTCACTTAATAAATCTATTTAAATGGACCAGACATATCAATATAATCACCATGTTTCTCTCCTTATTCATCTCACAAAAATTATAACTTTTATATTTTTAGTGACTCTTTATTCATATAATAAATCAGATATTTAATTATATAATTATATATATTTCCAAAACAAATATACGTTTTTTATGTAATCATTCAATAATATAACACATTTTATCAATGTATTGGGATCAAATCTATTTCTTATCATCTTTTGAGATCAATCCAATCATACAATGTGATTTAATTTTGATTTAACAAATTAAACCAAATTCATTCTTAATATTTCAATGAACATTTCCTCATTTTAATTTATAGTTAAAATAACTAAATAATCTTGAATCCACATAATGATATCATGACTCCCTCTATAAAAACGTGAAATGAATTTAATTTATATTCATTAAACTATGATTTCCTTCACTATGGTGCGATATTTGTTCGAATAATAGATCAAAAAATATGCCTAACCATAAGTATAATTCTTATTAATATCATGATGTGATACTCCCAATTAATTTTATATTTAAAAACCCTTCATAGCGTGAGACTCTATTTAATGTAATGTTCTTGAATTAATATCATAAATAGACTAAAGCTATAAATTTTTGGTGTTGTATATTTTTCACATCCAGATATAATGAAATTATTTCTTCAGTCATAGTGTGACCTTTCTTTCTATAGCATGAAATTCTTCTGGTATTATAGATCTTCAAAATATTTGTGTAGTGAAACTTTTTACATGGTGTGTTTCTCACTAAATATGTAGAACCCCTATCAAGAATCCTTTATAGAATATCCATTCATTACACAACATGGCTGACACTTCTCTCTAAAATTAGTGAATTATAAAATTTTGCATTGTAGGTAAAATCTAACGAACTCCAAAAATAATATGTTACACACCAGATAAAAGTGTACGCATATATGAAATTTTACATTAATGAATTTCCATATATATTAAACATATTCTCCACATATATAACATATATATATAAGGGACATTCCTCTATCTCATTTCGAATGCTTCCTAACAAAAACCCATATGTGACTCTTAATATCTTTTATATTTCTAAAAACATATCTTCCATTTATCATTTTGTATGGATTTCAAAAAATTAGTAACTTATGAAACATTTTTAAAAATTATATGAAATTAAAAAATATTTTATTAACTTTAATGTATATATAACTTATAAACTCAAAAAAACCACATATACAAAACTTCGTCAATTTCATGTGATCTAAAATCATGATGTGAATTCATATCCCCTAATATGATGTGTTATTAATTCATATATCAACTATCCTATTACAATTACCTTCGTGAAAACTCTAAATTATTATATATCAATATAAATGTACCATAATAATTATAGTCAAAAACTATAATGTATAATCTCCATGATCTAAAAGACATAAACATGTTCGTTATATGTTTTAATATTAAGGTGGCATCCTCTACTTTATTGAATTCAATGATACCACATAAAATATTTAATTACCATCCATAATCTCTATTTTGAAGTATTTATTTATCAACAATACCATATTTTAGGATTTTAATGATTTAATACAAATACAACTATAAACACACCTTAGGTTTTAAAATTCTCCATATTTAATTTTATTAATACTATCATAAATCTAACCACCCTCAAATACTTCCAAGGGAATGAATTTATGATCCCATTATTCCCAACCCAATTAAAATCAAAATGAAATGGTACTTCTCATCCATATCATAATTTTTATTATCTCCCACTTTCTTAAAGGAAATCCCATTAGGGAACCTATTTAGGTCTTCTCTTCCTTAATATATACAATAATTACTTTATATTTTCAATGATCATCACAATGGTCTTATTGGTAAAAAATATATTCTCTTAGCGTTTTAAAAACAATATTATGATAATGTTTTCTCCCATATTATCATGAAATCCATTCATATCCTATTTAACAATGGGATCTTGCAATCAATTCTATAATATACATCCTCTTTACAAATCCTTCGAAACTGCTAGTGACCACCACAACTAATTGGACTTAAAACTCTATGATGTAACACATAAAAAATGTTAGCTTTTTATAAATAACATGAAAATTTTATTTTCTTTATTAAAATATTTACTTCCTTTACCACATTTACACCAATAGGATCAACCACTTATCTATATAATCATTATCTCTTTTAATACCTTTTGGTACCACTTATTGGAAATAAACTCCCTATTTTGTAAATGTGGAAGAGCCTAAAAGTGTAAATGTGGAGAGTTTATAGATCTTTTAATACCTCTCAGTACCATTTATTTGAAATGAACTCCATATTTTTTTATCCTTAATTGTAATTGGAGATTCCACTTGATAAATAAATAACATTTTAGAAATTCATTATTTTCTTTTAAATCACTATGGCAGTCTTTATATATATATATATGTTACATAGTTATTTTTTCTGAGTGAATTTACCACTCATTATTGAGTCATTGTAATGTCCAAAAATCCTATAGAGTTATAAATTATAATTATAAACTATTGTTTATGTCAAAAAACTCATGGATATCCATCTCACTCACTTACAAAAAAAACATTAATCTTGAGGGTTTCATTATCCTCAAAACAAATTATGATATTGATTATGCTAACACCAAACCATCAAATAATTAATAATAAATCACATCTGCATGATATATATCAAAAATTGAACAATGAAATATAATTTTTTTAGGAAAAATCTGTCATACCACTTGATATTAATGTATATATTATCTTCATGGGGATACTTCATTCTCAAATAAGGATTGGTGGCCTTTGAGTGCTCTTCACAAATTTACCTTCAATACCATCAGTACATTTCTCTAAATATTATGATAATATTTGTCGATGTAAAATCATTTTTTGGTTTTTATATTTCCTTAAAATGTATTCTTAGTACACTAAAATTCAACCAGTGGATACCATAATGATGGTACTATAAACAAAACAAATAAGAAAATAATGATCATTGTTTCTTTTTCTACCAAGTTTTCTACTTCTTCCAAGAGTGGTGAGATACCACTTTAGAAATTTAATTATAACACTTATTGACCTATGATGATTGCTTAATACCATTAAAAAATTTATATAATTCTTGAAACATATTTAACTCTATATTAGTATCTATATCTATTTGTTCTACCTCCAAAATTTCAACTGTTCTGGATTCACCTTGGGAATTAAATGATATTATTTGTCAGAAATATTTATGTCTGATCTGGTCCTTGATACCAATTCTAAATTTTTCTTTTATTATTAAAAAAATTAAAAAAATTAATTCTTTTGACGTTACATATTTCATTTATCTAATTTTATCTCAGATACACTTACTTTTAGCTTTTATACATGTCTTATTTCATCACAATCACCCAATGTATCATATGTCCAATTAATTATAAACCAATTTAAAAATAGTTAAATGAAATTAATTATATGGAGAATGGGGAATCTCTAACATTCATAATTTGAGGAACATGGTAGTTCATGGTGAACCAATCCTATTCTTCATACTTGCTTTCATGGATTTCTAGTTTATTTTATTAGAATAACACTTTTAAAATTTTAATTTTGTATACTCTCTCTAGGATTATTAATCTTATTTGGCTTTTCCTCCATCTATATTATTTTACTAATACCACATGGGAATGTTTCTTCTATTCATGAAATGTTGGCACATATTTCTTTATCAGTATTTTACAATAAAATTCCTCTTCCACAAACTATCACCTAATTAGTTAGGGTATTATTTTTGAAACATGGAAATAACTCATTTTTTCCAATTTTATATTCATTATAGTCACATTGGACTTAATTTTTATTAGTGGGTATTTATTTTATGGTACATTCAATTTCCTTAGAAGTTATTAATCTTTCTTCCTTCTCTTATATGGTTTTTTACTTTCACTCCATAAGGGAATTTATTAGTGTTCCATAGTTGGTACTTGATGCACCTTTTACTGAGATTTATTGTTTTCCTTAAAATAGTTACTAAATTTTCAACTCAAAATATTTTATTTTAGTTAAAATAATCTCTTGGGTTTTTATTGGAATAGAGGAAACCATTATTGCACTTTGGGATTCCTTTCATACCATATCTCAAAGGTTATAAATTATATAACATGTCCTATTGAAGACATACCTCATGTAGTTAATTTAATATTTTTACAACTTTCATTGATCCCTTGGTATTCTAGACACACTCAAAATTTTACCAAAACATTAGAAATTGTACAATGTTATAGAAACATATATTTGAGACACTTCACTTATAGATTTAGCATGAATCAATATTATATTCACTAAATTTTCATCATCATGTTTTTATTATTATACACTGAATAAAATAAAATTTTCAAAACAAAAAAACGAAAAAAAAGATGAGAAGCTAAGGATACCTGAAATGATGAAGTCTAAGTAAATATCTTCTAACAAGAATGTTCCCATTAATTTATACAAAATGTAGAAATTTGGGGAGGATAATATAGCATCCCTCCGTTTTTCACATAATCTTTCATTACATTATACAAAATCGAGGATCTTTAATGTTTAGAGTCTTGGAAACCAGAAACTTAATAAGTGAAAACATAAAACATTATTCTTAAACACTTGAAAGGATTCTCCTTATGTTCATCCTAGGTTCATTACTGCATCTCAAAACCTAGAGACATACATCCAAAGAAAGGGTGAGCAGAAGGCCCAGTAAAGGAAACAAGGGAAACATTTAACATGTGAAATGAGATACATCAATAAAGTCATGAAAAAGAACTTTAAGGCATGAGAAAGGAATCATGAGGCATATCATAATAAAAATAATGTATTTCATAAATTTAAGATGTGGCTACAAGATTTAACTTAGATAATCATGAACATATCACCAAGGTCCATCCCCAAGGTGTCATTTAAAATTACCAAGGTAAACACCATGGTATCGTTAATATTGTAATCTGTAGTGGTTACATCATTACCCAATGCATTAAAGCGCTATCATATAGAACCCTTAAAATTTGTCTTTATTATCATGTGATCCACATATATAATCATCAAAATTTCATAAATAACACATATAGAATAAAATAATTTTGTTTCATTTCATAATCATAACATTTTAAAAACTGCTTTAAAGACATGATCTTTATATCACTTAATCCCATGGAAAAGAAAACCGGGTCTCATGTATGTAAATCCTAGAATATAAAATAGAAAATTTTGGTATATATGTGAATACCCTTGTATAATAATGATCTTGAGTGTTCACTTAATAAAATAAAAGAATTTGTGATAAAGAGAGAGATATTTTGAGACGAAAATTCTGCAGCATAACGACTATGTTTCAGGGTTTTAGAAAACATTGAAAAGAGAGGGAACATGGGTCACCAACTCATAAATGATCCAAAGAACAGTATAGGGACAGAATACAATGGATATAAGAACATGGTAATAAGATTTTAAAGACATACCATATGAAATTAAAACTTTGAAGGAAGACAAAAATAAGATATCTCTTATAAAAATTCAGCAGCCTAACGACGTCACTTAAAACTCCAAAAAAATGAATTGATGAGATCAAATAGGGTCTCTCATAATATGAACATAAAATATCTGTATGATATATATATATATATATATATATATATCATACCCCAACATAATAAAAATTATCTTTAATGACTTCACATGAAAGTAGATCTTTATAAAAAGAGAAGGGTGAAAGAATCTCTTAAAAATTCGGCAGCCTAACGGCGTCACTTAAACATTTATTAAATGAAATGATAAGAGAAATGAGGGTATCACATCATATTAACATGAAATGGACAGTATGATGAATATAAAATAACATCCCCAACATAAGAACATAGAGCTTTAAGTAAATGACATAAACAAGAATACTTGAAAAGAAAGAGAGAGGTAGGATCCCTTACCTTAAAACATAACTCTTAAAACTCAAAGGTTGGGATCTTGAGGGCTTGGGGGTACCTTGGGAGGACTCTATTGGAGGTAATGATACAAGAACGTCGTTGAGGAGGATTTTGTAACAGAAAATATGAGATAATGGCTTGGTATTTATAGGGGATGTGAAGTGGCAAGGCATTAATGGCCAAGGGACACCTCATCGGTGGTATTGGAAAAACCATGGGCTTGCCCATGGTATTTGCCCATGGTATTTGCCACTTGGGACACCTCATACAATAATTCTTCACATTTGGTCGGCCAACCCTTAAAATATCTCATGACATCATCATGACATAGTTAGGATGTCATTAAACATACCGAAACCCTAAAACTGTATTTTTACTATTCACTGAAAATTCGAGTTTCTCAGAAAAATCCCAAAATTTCACCTTAACCAAATATTGATGCTCTGATTTGAAAAATGAACTCCATTTTATAAAAATAATTTTTTAAATATTTTTAATTTAATTTTTAAATAAATACACTATTAAATGAAAATTCATTTTTTCAGAAAAATCCCCAAAAATTACCGAAACAAAAAATCTATGCTCTGAGTTCCAAAATGATATCCATTTTATAAAAAATGATTATCTAAATATTTTTAATTTAATTTTTGATTAAAAAACACTATTCACCAGAAATAACTAATACTTGACTAAAAATTAATGAAACAGTTATTTACCTATTTTATCGAATCACATTACTTAATCAAGGTTCTTAGATTATATTAATACTTTCTTTAAGTGAGATTACTAATCCATCTGGTCACATTACTAATCCTAATCATAAAATCACTATTCATAAATTATTATTCATCAAAAATTAAGTTGATATTATTAGACTCTAAATTTTGTTATGAACATAATTATGGAAGACCATTTTTTGAAAATCATTACACATAATTAATTATTTAAGGTTTACATAAATATTTTCCAATATTTTTTTCTAGAATTCAACAAAAATATTCATACTATTTTTATCCGGACATTTGAAAATTCACAAACGTCATCATAAGAAGAAATGACTATTTTTGTTTAAGTCAAAGGATTACACAAGGCTGTTATTGTCTCGTTAGATAACCCCTTATCACACTAGCATAGTTCATAAGTGTAAGGTGTACTAGGGTGATAGAATCTGAGGGAGGTTCGGCCAACATCGCACGAGTAGTAATTTCTATCATTTTGAACTTCTCACGAAGGCGATTCCGTTCTAGCTTAACACGATGAAGTTCGGCTTGGGTTTGGTCAATAGAAAAGCCTAATGGTGCTATATCCTTCCCAAGTTCCGTTAGATGGGCATCGATTGGCCCGAGACTACCGGATGAGGCCATCAAATCTTCATTCTATATTAATTAACCAAGATCACTTGTATTTAGAGGAAAATCACAACATTTTGTTTTCAACTGTCATATTGACCAAATGAAACATTTTTGTTGAGTATAAAAATAAAATAACTCACAAAATTAGGAAACAAGCTTTATTCAAAATTTCAGGTCGTTGCCATCTCCCCCCCCCCTAAGAAATTGCGTCCTCGAAATTTTTAAAAAAATTGGCCTTGTAAATTTCATTGAAAGTCCAACATCCGAAAAAGTGTTAGTAACACTATTACTTTAATAGAAAGAAAGGGAAGTACAAAGGTCACCCGAGATAACCCATACTAGTATTCCATGTAAGAAAACATGGATATGGAAGAAAAAAACATAGGGTCATGTTCTGAGGGAGAGTGATAGAAAACATGATTAGGAGAAAGTTAACCACAAGAAAATCTCAATCTTATGATGTGTGTAAACAATCATTGATTACCAAGTAAGAAACGTAAACCAACAACATTTTTTTTACATTCCATTTCATAATTTTGAGGTATTCATAAAAACATAAGGAAATATACTAACCTACAAGTAGAGTTTCATCCTTTAATTAGTTTCTACCAATACTAATCTTTTTTCCAAATGATGAGTTATTCAAAAACACTTGGTCTCATCAAAACAAAAGAATCGTCTTCTAGAGAGTCACGCAATCCAAAAAATATTAACTATCTATTTCTTTTATCTTTAAACATTATCCCAAAAATATAAAGGGTAAGATAAAACAACTCATCAAAAGAAAAAACCTCATAGGAAGGAAAACTACATTCAATCTTCAAAGTTCCACGGTACTACCCAAAGTTCATCATAGACCATTCCAGAAATAACTATCCATAAAATTCTACAAAATAAACCAAACTAGAGAGTGAATCCCAAATACAAGAAGGATTTGATAACATAATCTTCGAAAATAAACTTCATTGTTCATCTCCAAACAACATCAACAACTCCTAACATCTTAATAATAAAAGTTACTAACCAAAACATATTTTTCCCAATGTGGGTTAATCATTTTCATAAGTAACCTAAATTACAATATGTTCACCTTAAATTCATCGATTCTTCAAAATATAAGTCAACTTTTACTCCTTAAATAAAATACTATAGTAACCTATTTACCTTGATCAAAAAGGGTTCCCAAAATAGTGAACGTCTTCCCAAATAATAATCATCTTTTGGTCCCCTAATCAACTTTATCATATGAACATCCTTGAGACATCGTCTTCTTCTTCCTTGATGAATTTGGGCATTCAACTAGGTGATAATTATTAATTGTGATTTTTGATAGCTGGTTTGGCATAATAGCAATATGTTCAACATGATCTCTCATCATCTCTGACATATTAATAGGGCAATAGTCACATTTACTATCACATTGGTTATTGGGACATGTTCTTCTATTTTAATCCATTAACTAAGAAATGAAAGTATAATTAGTGGGATTAAATATTTAGCCAATAATCATGAAAAGGAAACTTTAAGCAAAGAAGTATTAACTTGTAGAAGAAAAGTATATCCTAAATTGTGATCCCCTAGGTTCCAATATAGGTTATCCATGATCATATATTCTTATGTGAATCTTTATTTTATCTTATCTTTGTTCCTTTAATAATGATTTATACTAAGCTTATGAATTTACCAAAGCATATCCCCCAAGATTGTCATAACCAAGAGTGAAGAATGGCCCGTTGTCGTGTACCAGTTCCCATTCGAGTCTAGCTCAAAGAGGTGTTTTTGGGTTTTACCCCTATGTACATCTATGCCAGAGCCATCTCTACCTGCTTGTATCCAGACATAGATGTTTTTTCTTGGAAACCCCTTACTCAATACTCACCAAAATACCCGGAAAATTTCCTATATTTAAACATTACTATAGGGTTCTTCCTAATGTTTTCGTATCCTAGTTTACACAAATAACTAAACCATCCTTTGATACCAACTATAGCATCCCACATTTTTTCATATAATATTTCATTACATTATACAAAACCGGAGATCTTTAAGGTTTTGTGTCTTGGAAACCAGAAACATAATACATGAAAACATAAAACATTCTTCTTAAACACATGAAAGGCTTATCCTTATGTTCATCCTAGGATCATTATTTCATCTCATAACCTGGAGACATACATCCAAAGAAAGGGTGACCAGAAGGCCCAGTAAAGGAAACAAAGGAATCATTTAACATGTGAACTTTAGATACATCAATAAAGTCATGAAAAATAACATTAAGGCATGAGAAAAGAATCATGAGGAATATCATACTAAAAATAACATATTTTATAACTGTAAGATGTGGCTGCACCATTTAACTTAGACAATCATGAACATATCACCATGGTCCATCCCCAAGGTGTCATTTGAAATTATCAAGGTAAACCCCTATGTATCGATAAAATTGTAATCTCTAGTGGTTACATCATTACCCAATGCATTGGAGCGCTATCAGGGCGCACCCTTAAAATTATCTTTATTATCATGTGACCCACATATATCATCATCAAAATTTCATAAATAACCCATATAGCATAAAAGAAATGGGTTTCATTTCATAATTATAACATTTTAAAAAATGCTTTAAAGACATGATCTTTAGGTCACTTAAACCCACAGAAACAGAAAGTGAGTCTCATGAATGTAAATCCCAGAATTTAAAATAAAACATTTTGGTATATATTTGAATACCCTTTTAGAAGAAGGATCTTGATTATTCAATTTATAAAATAAATTAATTTTAGATAAAGAGAGAGACATTTTGAGACGAAAATTCTGCAGCATAACATCTATTTTTTGGGGTTTTAGAAAACATTGAAAAGAGAGGGGTCATGGGTCACCCACTCATAAATGATCCCTAGAACAGTAGAGGTTCCGAATAAAATGGATATAAGAACATGGTAATAAAATTTGAAATCCATACCATATGAAATGAAAACATTTATGGAAGACAAAAATAAGATTTCTCTTATGAAAATTCGGCAGCCTAACGGCATCACATAAAACTCCAAAAAAATGAATTGACGAGATAAAATAGGGTCTCTCATCATATGAACATAAAATATAAGTATAATAAATATAGAGATCATACCCCAACATAATATAAAGGGTCATGAAAGACTTGACATTAAAGTATAACATTAAAAAAAGAGAAGGGTGAAAAAATCCCTTAAAAATTCGGCAGCCTAACGGCATCACTTAAACATTTATAAAATGAAATGATATGAGAAAATAGGGTATCTCATCATATGAACATGAAATGGATAGTATGATGAATATAAAAGAACATCCCCAACGTAAGAACATAGAGCTTAAAGTAAATTACATAAAGGAGAATACTTGAAAAGAAAGAGAGAGGTAGGATCCCTTACCTTAAAACGTAACACTTAAAACTCAAAGGTTGAGAACTTGAGGGCTTGGGGGCACCTTGGGAGGACTCCATGGGAGGTAATGATACCTGAACATAGTTCAGGTGGATTTTGGAATAGAAAGGAATAGATAATGGCTTGGTATTTATAGGGGAAGTGAGGGGACAAGGCATTAATGGCCAAGGGACACCTCATCGGTGGTATTGGCAAAACCATGGGCTTGCCCATGGTATTTGCCCATGGTATTGGCCACATGAGACACCTCATACAATAATTCATCAACTTTGGTCAGAAAAACCTTAAAATATCTCATGACAGCATCATGACACATTTATGATGTCATTAAACATACTGAAACCCTAAAACTGTATTTTTACTATTCACTGAATATTCGACTTTCTTAGAAAAATCCCAAAATTTCACTTTAACCAAATATTGATGCTATGAATTCAAAAATGAACTCAATTTTATAAAAATAATTTTCTAAAAAATTTTCATTTAATTTTTAAATAAATACACTATTCACCGAAAATTCATTTTTTTCAGAAAAATCCACAAAAATTACAGTAACATAATATTGATGCTCTGGGTTCAAAAACGAAATACATTTTATAAAAAAAAATCTAAATATTTTTAATTTAATTTTTCATTAAAAAACAATATTCACCCGAAATAACTAATACTTGAGTAAGAATTAATGAAACACTTATTTACCTATTTTATCGAATCACATTACTTAATCAAGGTTCCTAGATTATATTAATACGTTCTCTAAGTGAGATTACTAATCTATTTGGTCACATTACTAATCCTAATCAAAAAATCACTCTTCATAAATTACTATTCATCAAAAATTATGTTGATCTTATTAGACTCTAAATTTTGTAACGAACATAATTGTAGAAGACTAATTTTTGAAAATCATTACACATAATTAATTATTTAAGGTTTACATAAATATTTTTCAATTTTTTTTTTAAATTCAACAAAAATATGCATACTATTTTTATCCAAACATTTGGAAATTCAAAAACTTCATCATAAGAAGAAATCACTGTTTTTATTTAAGTCAAAGGATTACACAAGGCTGTTATGGTCTCGTTACATAACCCCTTTTCACACTAGCATAGGACCTAAGTTTAAGGTGTGCTAGAGTGATAGAATCTGAGGGAGGTTCAACCAACATCGCACGAGCAGTAATTTATATCAGTTTGAACTTATCACCAAGGCGATTCCGTTCTAGCTTAACACGATGAAGTTTGGCTTGGGTTTGGTCCAGAGCAAAGCCCAATGGTGCTACCTCCCTCCCAAGTTCCGTTTATTGGGCTTCGATTGGCCTGAGACTACTGGATGAGGCCATCGAATCTTCTTTCTATATTAATTAACCAACATCGTATGTATTTAGAGAAAAATCACAACATTTAGTTTCCAACGGTCATATTGAAAAATGGTCATATAACAATTGAAACGCAATGGTATCATTTTAATTATACTCATGTTATCAAATGAAACAGTTTTGTTGAGTATAAAAATAAAATAACTCACAAAATTAGGAAACAAGCTTTATTCAAAATTTCGTGTCATTACAGATAATGTTAATACCATGTGTCACCGTAGAAACAATGTGAAACAAAACATTATTACCCTCTATCCAAATGTGAAGGATGTCAGTTCCATCGCTGATATATGTCATGCACAATTTCAAAATATAAGATATAGAATGTGGGTGTAAATCTTGACATTCAATGAGTCATTGATGATGATATAATATGTTTCAATTGCATCAAGGCTGATTTTCCCTTTCATGCAATGATGAATACCTATAAGAAGGTCCAAGGCCTCTTGTTGTAGTGAGTTCCCTCTACCAAGGAGATTACAAATGGAAAAGATAACACTTCCAATAGAGTCCTAGACCACATTTCCTGTTTCATATCATTTATAAAACATGATCCATCAAAACAAAGATTGAAACCAAGAAGGTGAGGGACTTATTGAACCCAATTACCTGAATTATTTGAGGATTTAGTAGTGGAAAACACCTGGAAGATCCTTGGGAGACTATC
Organism: Viscum album; assembly: GCA_963277665.1. Lineage (NCBI taxonomy): Eukaryota > Viridiplantae > Streptophyta > Magnoliopsida > Santalales > Viscaceae > Viscum > Viscum album. Next base: position 1,634,621,378 of record OY728133.1, on the reverse strand, counting down.
TTTTCCAACATGGAGAAAAATTCTTTTCTAGAATTTCACACTTATTCAAGTGGTTTCATGAGGGGGTTAATATTTTCTTTTAACGTTTTCTCTATAGATATTTATTACACACTTATTATACATTTCCTTAGAGTATGTGACTTTTACCCTTCATCATTGAACCCATATTCATTATATCTGTATCTAATACCACATATACTCTTTTTAGACATATGTTCTCCAAAGGAAAATATTTAATAAATACACAATCCACATCATGTATAATTACCCATTGATATTCCATTTACTCTTAGGATATGATATAATTATTTTTAATACATGAAAAACATCAAAATTGAAATGTTGGTGTAATTATCATTCCATTATTTGAATCAATAATTATATAAATCATTATGGGTGATTCAGATTTTTTAGATTTTCAACAAAACTTCCAAAAGATTTTTAGAAATATATTTAACAAAAGAATCAGATTTTTTCATCTCAATTAGGGATTCTATATTTTTAGGATTCCTATTATTATTTTTTATTTTTTTCTTCCCTTTACACACAAGGAACGCATCACTATATTTTGAGGATGATTACTCTATCTCCATTACATTCATTTTTCTCCAATAAAAGATCTCAAGGGTCTTCCATATCTTAAATGTAGTAGCATAATTAGAGGTTTTCTTATATACCTCATTATATAAGGATTATTCAAAATATTCCCTATCTTGGAATAATAATAACATTCACTATTATTTTCGAAATCATTATCATGAATAATATATTCTATGAAAACCTAATCATAAGATCATGGAAATATCAACATTTATGTTTACCAACCATAAAATATTTTTCTTTAATAAAATATTCCACATTATAAAATCCATAAAAATAATAAATCCAAATATATTAATAGATTTTACATCATCACCAAAAAATTTGTATCATATTCTGCTTTTTCGTATTAGGTTGACTTGAGGAACAAGAGAGGGTTGGGAATCATGATGCACAATATTCAAAAATTCTTTTATAATTTACTTTCTGTCAATCAAATCTTGTTCCCATTTTAATAGGAATACATTAAATATAACATTATATCATGTTAATGAACACACTAAATGATAAACAAAAATTCTGAATGTAATGAACATAAAACAAAAGGATTTCACTTGGTTCTCTACAAAGGGAAATCTACGGATCGTATAAATAGTCACGTTTTGGTGCACTAAAATATATTATACTCGAATTAAATGGATACTTGTTTTTGGGTTATAGTCACTTTTTTCCAATGTTCAAAACACATAAAAAGTTCTAAAATGTCTCACTTATGGTCAAATTACCACTCTATATTCTTATAATGTGTGAAATACTTTTGTGAGGGATTGGTCAATCTATAAAAATGACAGTTGCTTTAATAGTTTATAGACATGATAGTCACTCTAAATAAAACATAGGTTATTGCTCACATCCTGACTCTGGATTATATTCGTGTTTGTACCTTCCGTTAAAACATTATACATTAGTGATGTTGGATGATAAGGTTGATTTTTTGATTTCTTCTATATCCCAACATCAATGGTTCTTCTTCAAATTGATATAATTATATAACTTGAATTATCCTTTTACACTCTACTTATTAAGTAGATAGTTATATCAATGACACTATTTGTTTTTCCTTAAGGCCTTAAATTTAAATATAAAGGATATATTATTTGAATACTAGGTTAATCTCCTTCTTCCACACATGAAAAGGAGATATACAACATTTTTAGAGACTTTTTCATATTTTTTTAAATCAGATATTCAATTTTATTATTCCTTGTCATGAACTATTACGAGAAGATTATAAAAACTACCATACATCTAACGACTTTGATCCAAGGTTTGGAACCAAATATCATTACTCTCCTCTTTCGAGATCAAGCTAGATGTATTACATGATTTAATGCGGTTATCAAATTCATATTAAACTAAGTTAATTCCTAAAACCATATCCAAAACAACATAATTTTAATTGTCCATTAAAACATCCTGATAATCTAGAAACTTTCCATTCATGGAATGGATTCCATCATCATTGAATGAAATTCCTCATATCCATATTCTTTATTTAATGATAATCTTAATTATAGAATTAAAATCAATAAAATATCATATTGAAAAAATTTATCCAAAATTATTTTTTAATCATTTTAAATATCTTGGCATCAATGGTCTAATTTCATCGTGATTAAAAAAAATTTCATGGTGTGATATTTTGATTCATGGTCTGATATTGAATTTATATTTTTATTTTCTCAAGGCCAAACAATCATGTAATTGTAGATTTTTCATATCTAGATGTTCTGGTGTGTCCCCTTGAGTTGTGATGTGGAATTTCTTCACACATGGTGACATTGTTTTGGTATACATGTTCTATGAACTAGTTACAACATAAAAATTCTTTCATATCATGTTTCTATATTAATCATCAAAATCACTAAATTAAATTAATAAACCTCACAATATACACATTCATTACATGGAATATCATATACTTCTCAAAATCATAGATGTATAAAACATTGTGTTATATTAAAAATCATATGATCTTATATTAAATATATTATGGAACTAATAAAACCTTATATATCTACGGCATTTTATATATATGTATTTTCTGAATATAGTGCACATATTTCCATAATATATTATATATATATAAGAAAAGGTTGTGCCATTACAACATTTTTATTACTTCCTTATAAAAGAACAAGAAAACAGCCATTATCTCTAGTATTTAAGGTAACTTATCTCACATTTACCATTTTCTATTTATTATAATAAATAATTAATATATAAAACATTCATACAAATTTTATGACATTTGTATATCTGATATAAAATTCAATGAATATATTTTATATGAACTCTAAACCCACACATCCCAAACTTAATTTTTTTTTTGATCTTCAATCTTATTCAGAATTCATGGCCAATGGGTTGATGTGTTGTTCCTTTAAATATCAATCACCATTTTTTAATTAGATTCATGTAAACTCCAACTTCTTCTTAAAAAATATTAAATAAAAATAATCTTATCATGAAACTTCTTGATTCAGTAATATTTATTCCCTTTATGGTAAATCAAAGAATTTGATCGACAGTGATATTATTGTGTCATCCTCCACTTCATTGAATTCAATGATAATGTCCTAGGAATAAGTAGATCATACTCAAATAAAATTTCTAGGTAGTAAATTATCATAAATACCATATTTTATGGTTTTAATTATTGAAATCAAATCTAACACTAAATTCACCAATGGATCTAATAGATTTATAGTTGGTGATGTATCCATGAATTATATAATGTATCTTGGTATAAGTCAGATCTATTTAGGGTCAATCATGAGAAAATATATCATTGAATATAATTCATAATGTTTTATTCTTTTGGATTTAAATATCAAACACTAATTACTCATTGGGTTGTCATAACCCTAACCTAATTCTACATGGAAATGGTAGAACATTTTTATGGACTTTTTTAGATTCCATATTCTGCCCCTGCTAAAAACCCACTTAGGTCAATAGTAAAGTTTTTAATAACCCATAAATCCTGCCTCTAAATGGATCAAGATTTGATAATATCATTGAGGGCATTTGTAACATTTATTGGAGGCATTACCCTTTGAATTACTAGGAAAATACAAGTACAACCACAAATCAACTCCATATAAATTAATAAAAAAGTTATCAATTACTATTCCTAACTAATGAAACATACACAATAAAACCTAAGATAATGTATCATCTAGCTCTTGAATTTATGCTCTATATTCCCAAATATCATTTTCCCCAATCTCTATAGAACTATCCTACAAAAAAACTCAAAAAACTATAGATGGGTGAGTATTCTTTAATTCTCAATTAGATTATATCCCAAGTAATAAATATCCATTTGAAATATGTATTGGGATAGAAAATTATTGAAATAATAAAATAAAATAAGTAATCAAGAATGAATTTTTTACATACATTAATAATCAGTGAAAATTCATAACATTATTGGGATATTATAATCCTCACTTAAACAAATTTCATGATATCACAATCCTAACTATTAACTACTTTCTAATAAATTTATTCTTTCTGTTAGTAAGAAACATCCACGAATATTTGAGATGTGTATCATTAAAAATATAGTAATGAAAAAAATGGCCATCAAAATTATAACCACTCATACCAATTAGTTTATAGGATATTCCAACTCAAATAGGTGGTTACTTTCTAGAAAACCCCATTATAAACTAATTAGGAAGAGGATAATAATTTTCACCACATCTCACCTTTTTGTCCAACCATTAGGACATCATAACAAAACCATATTACCATAACCATAGACCTAACACTACCTTTGCATCACCCATCAACATGAAACATACCTTGATCCATAAAACTCCAATTCTAGATAGCATCATGTCATTTTATCCATAAAACACGTCATATCAAATATAAATTCTACAATGGTATGTTCATTATAACCATTATTAAAAAATAATTGATACCCTATAAGAATGTAATCTAAGTGAAATTTAAATAACTTTCACTATATTAAATAGATATCATAAGGAAACAATATACATACCACCATTAATATCCTCATCCTAACAAATACACCATTTACTCATTCCAATACATAATCATAATTTATCACTATATCAGTAATAAAATATTCAAATTTCTTATAAATAATTTCTTAGCCACCTATTTATACGTCATTCATAATATTCATAATTTTAACCCCAATAAAGGATACATTTTTTTACTTAAATATTAATCATATAACCCATCCAAATAGTTCATTTATATGAATATTAACAACATTATAGTCCATGATTCAGTTTCCATTATAATTATTTATTTACTTAATCATAACCTTTAACCGTAAAATAAGGCAATTATTAAATTTCTATATACATTTAGTCAACATAAATTTCCACCCGCACCTTTTGATGTCTAATAAATATATCCTAACTAGAAATTCAAATCCTAATACAATCCTAAAACATGACATATATCCACCAACTTATTTGGCTATATAAGTAGTCAATTATCATGGAACAACCCCACACTACTATAGATTAATCTATTAAGAGTGCTAGTGAAAGTACATTATCAGCACTATAGAAGTGCTAATATTGTGAGTGATGTTATAGGGTTGGCATTAAGAGTTATTTTATTACTGATGTTAAATGCCACCTTTATCAGTGCTTTTTTAGCACTGTTAAAGGCCCCTTTTATCTATGCTAAAAAAATTGTTGTCAGAGGCCACCTTTTTCAGTTAATTTTTTAGCACTGTTAAATAGGAATAATATTTTTTGAACAACTTAAAACCCCACATTTTATCATCAATTCCAACCCCCCCCCCCCCTTATCTGCACTCTACTCCCCCCTTTATAAACACATTACATAATTTTGGCCTCTTGCGCGTGCCCCTTCATACAACATGTTTTGAACCTGAAACTTCCTCCACTTATTCCCAATCCTTTTATACTACACTATATTGTTTTGTTCTGTATTTTCTGATATATATATATATATATTTATATACTTATTATTACATTTTTTATCATAATGTTTATATATTTAAATATATATATACATATATATTTATATTTTTCAAAATACATATATAAAATATGTTTATTGTTTATATCTGTGTTTATAAATATTGTTTCCTCGCTGGAATTGGGGATGAACTCCTTGATTTGATATTAAAACATTCCAATCAGTATCTAACGGGTTTGTTCGTAGAATCAGAAACATCCAATGATTCCATATCCATTCAGACCTACTTTCCAAAGGTAGGCGCTCATCAACCATAGGCTGACAAGGCTTAGGAATTTTCATTGGTCGAGAGGATGGGAGGTCGGACTCATCACATCTTTTTTGGGGGAAATTATTTTCTACTCCGGGACTCTCTTTATAGATTTTAGTTATGTTTGTGAATCCTTATTAAAGTACCAAGTATAAGAATGAGCTTTTCCTTAGAACTTGGCATCAATGATTGATGTGTGGGAAATTAGATAATCTTTTTTACATGTATTCGAGGTTCTTCATCAATAGAGAATCATCTGTATTTTGACAGAGATCCTTAGCCAATGGTATCCTTCGAAACATTATATAGAAATCTCTTAGTCATGATGATGACCATACTGGTTTTAAGCCACTCAGTAGGGCACTTGAAGTTTATTGTCATTCAGGAGGACATTGATTATTTCATACATGGGATCATACCCTCAAAGGAGCTACCTATGTATCCTTATTTATAGAAGGAATCAGAACCCACCTAGTTCGAGAAGGTGTATGAAGTCATGCATGATTGATGGCCCAATGGAAGATTTCTTAATTACTTTTATGCTCTAAGCCCACGTGAGTCAAGCTCGATGTGAGAAACAAGAGGTATTGGTAAAACTAGACAATTGTGCCAAGGAAGATGCAATCATGAGAAATAAGGTGGGGCTTATGTATGTTTGACTGCCCAAATATTTGAAGAGTAATGCTCTAACTTAGGGCTTATTCTTATGGAGGATGCACAAATTAGGGGAGGACTTATGATTGGGTTTTATTCCTGAGAAGGAGACCCAGATCAAAATGAATTAGGACTGGTTAAGAGGAAATTATGATAACTGGGGCTTATTCCTGAGATGGAGGCCCAGGTTAAAAAGGAACTTGGGGCTTATTCCCAAAGAGGATGACCAGGATAAAAGAATTATAAGTGTTTGGGGACATGGGGCTTACTCCTGAGGAGTATTCCCAAATTAGGATACATGGGGCTTACTTCTGAAAAGGAAGCCCAAATTGAGGGATTTTTGAGACTTATGACTTATCCCTGGGAAGGAGGCCTAAATTAAAGAATTCTCGAATCTTTGAAGGATGAGGTTAAATGAATGAAAGTTTAGATTGGGGCTTACTCTTGAAAAGGATGCCCATATTTAGGGGACTAGGGCTTACTCCTGAAACGGAGGCCCAGGTTAGAGGGACTAGACTAGGACATAATCCTGAAAAGGTGGCCTAAATCTAGGAATTTGATATTTGAGGACTGGGGCTTACTCCTGAAACGGAGGCCCAGGTTAGAGGGACTAGACTAGGAAATAATCCTGAAAAGGAGGCCCAAATCTAGGAATATGATATTTGAGGACTGGGGCTTACTCTTGAAGAGGATGCCCAGGTTAAGGAAATTTTGTATGAGGACTTACTCCTGAGGAGGAGGCCTATGTTATAAATTCTCTCATCTTTGAATGATGAGGATGAATGAAATTTTTCATGGAATTCCTTTCAGATAAAGAGTTTAATCAAGAAAAGATGCCAAAGATGGATTTGAAGAGTGTCTTGAAGACTGTATCTTGAATAGCAGAGGTGGAATGTTATCAAGGAGATGAACTGGGAAAGAAGGGAACCCAAAACCATAAGGGCGCGCAAGTCCTTAAAAGGCGCGCAAGTCCTTAGGTGGCGCGCAAGTCCTTAGGCAGCGTGCAAGTCTTAGTCGTGCAAGTGTACTTGTGCGACATAAAGGGACTTGTGTGGCATTCAACTCTTAGGGAAGAACTTGGGCGAGCCTTAGGTCAAGCCCTTAGTTCAATCCCTAGGGTCTTCCAGATAGGTGGCGCGCAAGTCCTGATAGACAGATCAAGAGGCGCGCAAGTGTTCCATAGGCGTGCAACTATTAGGGAAATCCAAGACTTAGGCATTATTCCTCTTGTTTAAACCCTCAATTCTAGGTAAATAATTACCTTAGAAATGCTTGGAAGACTTTAAGAAGAGACTAGGGTGCCGGGAGCTCGAATCTGGGTTTTGGAAATTTATCATCCTTTAAAATGGGGGGCCCACAGGGGTATTTATAGGCTGGAGGAGGCCTTGGGAAGAAAAAAAACTTGGGCGCGCAAGTACTTGCTTGACCACAGGTGCGCCGGGGCCTGCGTAGTGACATTGTGGCGCACAAGTGTACTTGCGCGACCACAGAAAAACTTTCACTCCGCTTGTGGATTCTTCTTCCTCTCTTCCCTTTGTCAATTTGTTTTGACATTTCATCAAAGATTGAATCACTTTGAGTTTAGATATTCCCCTTTTCCAATCTTTAGACTCTGTGATGAAAGGAGCATCAACAAAAGTCCCCCATCAGAGTTGGATCTGGAGAGAAAAAAGGATTTGACTCTGAGGAAAAATCAAGAATCCAAAGGAAAATGGGGCGCAAAAGGTAGGGCATGCAGGTTATCATCAGGCACACAGACTACGGCGCGCAGGGGTGCTTCGGGCCCGCAGGGGTGCGGCGCGCAGGTTATGGGTGCGCCTATAAATAGCAGGCCCCATTTTCGCACTGAGTACGCTGCTCACACTTGTTTCATGCTCTCGGTGCGCAAGTGGTCTTCCGGCCTTCCATTCATTCGCGCTAGTTGTTTTTCGGTTGTCTCGCTAGTCTCAATGTATTTAGACTTCTACAGTCCAACCTGTGCGACCTGTACTTGCGCGATCACAGGGTGCATGCGCGACCATTGGGGACTTGTGCGCCCATTACGGACTTGCGCTCCCATTGGGGACTTGCACGCCTATGATGCCTTTGCCAAATTTCCGAACTTCCTTCACAAATTTTACGAACAATTAACTTAATTTAAGAGCTAATTATCCAACTTTTTTGCAGATCAAATGGCTCCAAGGAAAATCGGAACTGCTAACAAACTGGCTAACAAAAAGATTGATGACATGATGGAGATCATTGGCCCCAATTATTATACTGTCTGTAAAAGTACTCTCCCAGATTTAGCCAAATGTTTTAAGAAGTATCATCTTGATTATCCACATAGCATCTATTTGCCACTGTTTGCCCATGGTCATCTGCAAGATGTCAACAATCTAGAGGAAAAGAATTATCTTCCACATTCATGGTTTCAATCAAATACCAACTTCTCTCTAGCCATCGTCTCAGTTGCAGGAACATTCTCCAACACTGGAACCGTAAAAGAAAGCTTATGTGATGAATCATAGCTCATGCACACCAGATCTGAAACCTCATAAGCCTGAGCTGTAACCGCACTGCTATCCGTCAATCTTTAAAAATTCTCAAATGGATCAATCCAAAGGCTGAAAGGAAAATATAGAATTCCGTTCAGGAGGAGGGTTGAAGCCGACCTGGATGTGGGCTTACTGGGTGTGGCAAACTTATGAATAGTTTTTTGAGGATCTGAAGGGAGCAGCAATTTATGAAGCAGTCTGGGCGGGGCAGACGTATGCGTACATGAATGATAGCTTTGTACCAGAATTTCTCAGTCGTTGTAGTCTAGAGACCAATTCTTTTCATCTGACCCATGGAGAAGTAGGCATAAGTTTGTGGGATGTCTACAAGATCTCAGGGGTTCCAATCATGGGTGATATGTATGATGAGTTTATCCCTCCTAAGGCAACCTTAAATGACCCAGAAAAGACTCCGAATTTGGTCAGAGAATTATTTATGATTTATCACAAGCTTAGGAGCTCAAAGAATTCAAAGACTCATCCTAGAAGAGATATTCACCCAGAAGAGTGGGTGGATGTGTTTCTCAGGAAGAGAAAAGAGAAGGGGCCCACCTGCACTCATCCTACCAGTATCCCCAGAGCAGATAAGAGAAGTGCTCCCGACACATTTTGTCCAACTCTGGAGGCGGGAGAGTTTAAGAGATGGGGATATGAAATAAATCATAATGTCCAGAAAAAGACCTATTTGGAAGGATTTTTATCCTTGTGGCTCAGCATCTATCTTTTGTCAGTTTGGGATTCGAAGGGATGCGCCAGGCCAGGGACCTTCGTCATTGCAGCCATGCTGGCTGAGAGAAAAATGGTGGGGTCAACTACCCCATTCATGGGAAAGATTCATAGGAGCTTACTCCATGTATATATGGGTAAGTCTCCTTTGAGATTAGTGGGACCATTCCAGTTTTTATGGGGATGGATCACCACTCATTTCCGAACCTATGCTATGAAAAATGGAATAAAAATTCCCGGGTGTTCTTTTAGACCGTCAGTTCAAGCTTTTTCTGGAGTTTTCACTTTGGCACTTAATTCTTATGATATATGGCCAAGACTGGGCATGTATAAGGAATTTCATTTCTTTCCGTATGGGAATCCGTCGATAGGTCTATTTGTAGATGATGGGTCAGCCAGTTTAGAACAGAGGTCTTATATACTGGCTTGCAGAGATGGTGTGCTGGCCACCAGAATTGATGGAGAAATCATATGTGAGTCCTACTCTCCATACCGATTTGCACGCCAATTCAAATGTTTGCAAAAAACTGTTCAATATACTCATGTGCACATTAGATCAGAGCATCGCCCAATGGGTTCCCGTCAATTGTGGTTGTTGATGGCTATGGAAAAGACTGGGGTAGTCTCCGACTTTCCAGATAATGAAGCTTTAGGCAATCTAACCACATGGTATGCTGAAAATTGGGTGGTGTAATATCCCAAGGCTATACTGAACAAACATGTTTCTCGTGTGGGAATGAAAAAGAGGATTGCAGTGAAAGAAACAATTGAAACTGCAAGTGATTCTTCTACCCCTGAAGCTGGATCACCCAATTCTGAGGAAATGCAACATGTATCAAAGAGGCCACGTGCTGTATACAATCCTCCTGTCAGAATCAAGAGAGCTACTCCATCAGCTCTTGGTGAGTTACCTCATTTTGAAAATTACTATATAGAGTAAATAAGTCCAATTTTCTTATTTTCTATTTGTAGTTGCAGGAGCTGGAAAGAAGCTGAAGTCGAAGATTGTAGGACCTCCTTAGCCTTCAAAGTATGTATGACCAGATGTTGTCCAGACATGGAAGAACCTATATTGTGATATTGAAACGACCTGGATAGACCTGTGCGAGGGACTACATCTTTCTGGGATAGAGAATCTCCTAGCCTCCACTTATATTATGTTCGACGATAACCCCAATGAAGTTCGAGCTTACATTAGAGAGCTGGAAACGCTCATTTATGCCACAGACAATTCTGTTCCTGTCACCAAGCAGGTGAAGGAGATGATTAATCGGGGCACCACTAAGGAGATCAGAGATGAGGAGTGGCGTGATTATGTGTCTCCTGAAGATGTAAGTTTATTTCTACATTTACTTTGCAACTTATTTTAGTCCAAGCTTCATTTACTTAAGAAAATTACTCTCTTCATCCTACAGCTTACAAAGAAAGGAACTGCTGAGGTTCCTTTACCTCAATATAGCCCTGGTGGTACTGCCATCGGGGCTACTACTGAATCGTTCTGTGAATCGGGTGAAGCATCTCCGGGCCAGCAAGAAATGGGAGAGGAGTTGGAAAAAACATTCCACTATCCAATTCAGGTGACAATAAGGGAGGCTGCTAATACTCCTGTGAACCCAAATAAGAAAAGTCTTTAAAGAATGAAGTCCACGTCCAAACGCTTTGTTAGCAGTGGTAAGTCCTTTGTGAAATTATGAGTCTTAAATCATGAAAATATTGTTCATCTTTTTCTCTTTGGAATTTGTTGGGGCTTATTAATTTTCACCCCTAAGAGAGGGGGTCGATCCTCCTGTTGGAATGCTGGAGGGTGCTGGGGAACAAACTCAAACCTCTGACGACCTGGCTGCTTCTGGAGAAGGGCTAGCATCTTCCCCCAGTATCCCTCCTGTGACGGATGCAAGAGCAGAGGAACCTGCTTCTAGTAAGTTAACAATGATTCATAAAATTTGACTGAGACATTGAATAACTTTCATTCTATGATGTTTTACGTTCAATTCCTTCATTGGATCTTCTGGAAGTGGCTGCAACTGATGCTGCTATTTTAAATGATCAAGCTGTCCAGGATCAGGAATCACAAGCTGAAGGTCATCAAAGAGAGACATCCAATGCTCCCACTGGTGAGATTAACCAGGATTCCAATGTAACTTTGAAGGTCATGATGAATACTGGCATGTCTATTGAAGATTTTTATGATCATGCCATGTTATCATTTGATTTAGAAGATTTTGGGCGTGAGTGTTACCCTTCGTCTAGTAAATTTCTTCATAATTTACACTTCTAATCATGCCTGAAAATGATATGCAGTGTCATCCAAAGAAGTTGCTGAGTTACCAATGCCTGAAGAGGGTGCAAACATTGATGTCGAACCTATCATTGCAGCAACAATAGCTCAAGTGGAGCTTAACCCAGAAGAGCTTCCCCAAATTCATCCTGAAGATCCTGTTGAAGCTAGGACAGACAGGGAAGATCATTCTCAGGTTACTGATTTACCATTGTCTATGTAACAGCCCAAGATTTTATAAAAAAATATTCTTTTTAATGTCTTGTGTTGTACGCTACACCAAAAAGAGCTTGCACAACACACATCCTTGACTTGCCTTTCATTACACGCAATCGCGACCTTCCTCGATAGCGTGTGTTGTACGCAACACCAAGTTTCGCTAAACAACGATATGCTATTAAGATATTATTAAAACTAGCTGTTGTGAATAGTAATAACCACTTTTTGAAATTTTGTAAATTTTATTTTTCAAAATGGACTTCATTTATGGATTCGGAGTATCGAATTTAGCCTAAGGTGAAATTTTTGTACTTTTCGGATAACTTTCATATTCCGATGAATAGTGAAAATTACTAAATTATAATTAAAAACAACTTTTTTAATCGAAATAATTAATAGTGATAAATCATTAATTTGAGTGGTTTTAAAGTATATTTAGAATATAGTTTTACAATTTAATACAATGTTGGTCATTGGATGTAATTGCACATTTAAACCAGACATAAACAAGTGTCAATCTTTTGATAGATATTGTTTCTTAAAAACACGCTATTTGTTTTAATAGCGGGATTTAATTATAAAATTAATTAATGCAACTTCTATGTTATGAATTTGGTAAAATAGACTTCATTTTTGAATTCGGAATATGAAATATAGCTTAGGATGAAATTTTGGCATTTTTCTGAAAACCTTCAATTTTTGATGAATAGTGAAACTACTAAGTGGTAGGTTAAAAACTGAATTTTGCATAAAACTTAATTTTACCGCTTCTGTGAATGGAATTTCAAAAATCCGAGAGACACGGTTATTATCAAGGACTAAAATGTGGTTCAATGAGATGAAAATAATTTTTTGGTGAATAGTAACTTTTTACTTTTTTACCACGGTTAATAGTAAATAGGGTAACTAAGGGTAAATATGATATTAATATTACCCTAACACATGTCCTAATTCTATTGGACAAGTGTAATTCGACCTAAAACAAACTTAGGAATAAAATATGACCATTTAGGCCCACTTGGATTAGATTAGGACATTTATTATTAATTTATTTAAAGAAGGGTTAAAATAGTTAAAATCAAAGTTTAATAAGTAAATCATTTGTAATATGGGGTTATACATAAGATAAATTCGACTATAAATATTCATTAGAAAGCTAAAAAGATTTCCTACATAATGGTATTTTATTTGTAATTTTTAGACATCAAATAATTTAATTTATTTATGACACAACGATGATGCAGTAATTATCTTTTTAATGAAATATTGACATAATTGATGTTATAAGCACCAAAATAAATGTAATTTGAGATTTTTTATGAATTCCACTAATTTTCTAGGTTACTATGATATATTAATGTTGATTTAATCAACTTGGTTCGAACATTTAATTCTGTTATGACTTTCAAAAAAATCATATATCAAATAGTGTCAAAATTGACACAAAATAGTTTTTAAATCAAATATTATATTATTAATTGTTATTTTATTCCTAAAAAATCTAAGGTTCGGCCAAATGACTTAGATAAGGATATATATATTAATAATAAACAATTTGGGGTTCTTTTGGTATGTTATAGTAAGTGTATTAACCATATAGTGAAAGAAAACAAAAAGACACGGTAAAAGTTAAATTATTTAACTTAGAGTTAAATCTAATTGATAAGGTTTAAAATAATATCCAAACATGTCTAAATTTGATTGGTTGATGAGATTACAACCCTATCTCATCTAATCTTCGAATATGAGTCATTTTGGAGGTTTTTAAGTGGGGTTAGATTTATTATAAATTAATATTTTTAAGAATTCCTAAGGTGCCCCTCTCCTCCCCTATAAAAGGACACCTCCTCCCCCTCCTCCTCACACCAATTTGAGCTCTCAAGCTCGGCCAACCCCTGCCAAAATCTCTTCTCCACTTCCCTAGCAACATCCTAGAGGTTCTGGTCTTCCTCAAAGACCAATTCTAGTGCCCTAAGAGGAGGTCTCAAAGAGGCGCTTCAAAGAAGAGGTAATTACCGTTACCAATTCTTTTATCTTTATTTCTTCTTCCACTTCTTCTTAGGTTTTTTCATTATGAAGTAATAACATCAGTATCACTCATATACTGATATGTTATTATAAGTATGAAACAACCCTATTTCACCATCTATCCATCCTACGGAAAAAGAAATCACCGCGCGTGCGTACGTACGGAATACCGTCTCCACGCCGTGGTGTAATCTATTTTCCACCACCACCTTACAAGGATGGGTATAATGGTGTAAAGAATAACTATACATAGTTATTACAACATCATATTGATTCTGATATATTGTATAATTCACTCCAATTCAATTCAATACTTATAGAAATGATATCATCGCTCGTGCGTACGTACGGACTACCGTCTCCACGACGCAATGAGATTCATTCTCCATATTAACCATTTAAGAATGATTATAAAGTATATATAAGAAATAATAATGAAATATATGACATTATAAAGCTACTGGATTTATGTATATATATACATATGTATGTCATCTACTTACTTCCATTTCAAGACAATAAGGAAAGGAAAACAACGTTCATGCGTACGTACGGACTACCGTCTCCATGAACGGTGTTTTTCATTTTATTTATCTACCTATTATATATATATATATACTGAATATATATGATATATAAATCATATTTTATATTCTGGAAGTAAGTAAATCATGATATAAGTAATAATGATGTCAAGAACAACAAGTCAAAACACCTACGATAAATGAAATGATTTTACCCAAAACGCTTCTTTAACATGGAATTTACAAAAGAACGGGTAATATAATGTCATAAGTGAACCATATATGATATCATAACAATGAATATGATTCTGTAATAAGTCAATGACATTATTTAAATCATTATAGAGGAGGTTCGGACACATACGAAGCAAATCGGACCTAAGGTAAGGGAAATATCACAATCTCATTTTTATCCGAGATTGTTTGTACTTTGAAATTTACTGGGGTATATTTTATCATCCACATTCATGTTTCCTCAATATGTAATGTTATTTACAACAACCTACAATTGTTTAAATCCAATTTTACCCTTCGGTGAGTTTTTAGTAAATGATATGAAAGGAATCTTTTGTCGTTTTTCGTACGAGGTACTTTTTGACTTTTCCGACAAAAGTACGAAGAATGTTTTTTTTAACTTATACGGCACGAACGGATTTCTACTGTTTTATGAAGCCTTATTTTCATGAAGCTTCCTCTAAAAGATTTTATGACTATTTTCAATAAAATATCTTTCTTTTAAAATTGCATGATGTTTTGTGAAAAGAAATTGATTTTGAAGAAGAAAGGATATTTTCCTCAAGAATTCAATTCAAGTGTTTTATCAAAATTATTTTCCATCTAAGATAATAAAGGGTTCTGTTTCTATCCATATTTTTACATTGATTTGACTATGTTGTGATGGAATTATGTTTATGAATTCCTTTATCTTATATGAATGGTTTTATGATGTCATGTTGTTTAAGAATCCCATTTTTATTACATGGGTTATGCAATGATGTATGATTTATGATTTTGTGGCACACATAAGAAAGGATTCATTAAGAGATGGGTGGGACCTATATCTCCCTCCAATGCATTGGGTAAAGATTTTATATCTCATGAGATAGACATGGCTGGAATGGTAGGTTATACCGGTTCAGTGAAACAGGACTGAAACGAGGATTACTCGATTCAGAAAGGGACTTTGTCCACTAAGATAGTCTTGGCAATGAGTCTTGACTAACAAGAAATGATTCTCTATGATTATGTGTGTATGCCACAATGAGTAATGTTTTAAGTTATGATTTCATTTCACTACTATGATTTATCCCATGTTATGAAATTATGCTCTCTTTTGCAGGTTAAGATTTCCAAAAAAGTTATGTTCTTATGAAAATTATGTGATTGATATTTCTTTTGTTTACCCTTACTGAGCATTTGAGCTCACCCTTTTATGTTTTCTTTTCCCCAGGATATAAAGAAAGGTTTTAGGTAAAAAAAAAGGGGATGACCTTTATGGGAGATATTGAAGAACTCTCACCACGATTAGAAGATTACGTTCCGAGTTTCCAAAGACACTAAACTATTACGATCCTTTAGTGTGTGTTTTTGTTATGTACTAAGTATTCCGCAAATGTAATGTAATGTCCATGTACGATAAGCTACGGGTCTCTACAGTTGGTATCAGAGGAAAGGTTTAGTCAACCTTTGGAAACTAGGATGCGAAAACATTAGTGAGATCCCTAGAGATATTTCTAAGGTATGTCTAGGGATGCCCCTAAGGATAAGTATACGTATAGGATATAGTTCTAGAACTATGGTAACGATATTAGATTAAACCAAAGATGATAGATATTTATGTTACTCCCCCTTTATTACGATTTTTGCCTCTCACACTATTCTTTTTTGGGTTTTAGAATATGGCTGGAAACAAGATGATTCACGATAATGGAGGATATGATGGACAATGGAATGATATTCTTCATGAGCAACCAAATGAAATGGGATTTGGATGTCCAAACATCATTATTATGCCGAATCAACAATCTCACAACATGATCAATAAAGTAAAATTTGGTAAGTTTCCTGACTCGACTAATAAGAGAAAGATGGAGTTCCATGATGATCATAGAGGAAAGAAAGTTCAATTTCCCCTATGTAAATCATGTGGGAAGAGGCATCAAGGAGAATGTTTCAAAGGAACTGGAAGATGCTTTGGGTGTGGAAAAGAAGGACACAAAGCCAGTAAGTGCAAAGGAAAAGGTTCAGTTAACACCATGGATGAGGATAATGGTATTGCTACGACATCAACAATGGTTAAATGTTTTAAATGTGGAATGTATGGGCATTATGCAAACCAATGCCCTAAGGGAAAGTCTCATGAAGAGAATCAGTATGGTCGTATGGGAAGTATTTATGTTGATGATGATGAAGAAACTACAAATGATATGTGAGATGAAAGAAATGTTGAAGCTCGGTCAATGGTCTAAGAATATAGTGGAATGATTACATGTTTATCATGTGTAATGTTGTATAGGTAATCTCATGGAATAAGGAGACATCTAAGGATTGTTACACTGTTGTCTTTCCTTAAGTTTTGAAAGTGTATGATGAATGGTACCAATAACCATGAAAGGTTATTCAGATACTTTTGGAAAGTAGATGATAAGTGCATAATGAAAGGATAATAAGATAATGAGATGTTTGATTGTATTCATGAGCTCATGATTGATATAAAGACTAAGTTATATCATGGTTTGAGTATATAGAATTTTGAGGATTTTGGTATGTGGAAAGTGTTAACTTTAAACTGCATTCATGTTTTCACTAAGGTATTCAAGAGAATACATGATTAAGGACTTTGAATGTTTGGAATGTGACCAACAAAACATATCTTATGATATATGGGGATCAACGATGGTATTAAATCTCTGGTAATCGTTGTCACTATATTATGAGAGTGGACTGCAGTATTATGTATAAGCCTAAAGATTAGACTGGATTATGTTGGACATAAGTTAGTATTGTTTAAGGATAGAAGATTTTCGATATTATTGATGGGATGTTATAGTAACGTAGTTTTAGAAAAAGGACAACCTGCAGGACGGGCGACAGCCCATCGCTTCGGACAAGGCTGTAGGAATCGAACCCACAACCGAAGTGCAACTGGCCTTTATCGCCTACCACTGGCCTACAGGAAGTCCCTGTTTAGTAGAAACTAGTTTTATTATATTAAGCAGTATGATATATGAAGTATAAGTCCATTTTAGGAACCATATATGATTAATCTCACTATAGATCGACTTATGCATATAATTTTTGCTAATCTTTTGTTTGAGACAGATGGAATGACCCGTCATTCTATCACATGATCTGCTAACACTTCATGAATAACAAATTCAACTTCATTTATTTAAGAGATGAAGTGGAAATTGTTCAAGGCACGAACAACAGTGAGATTGTACCAAAATAAAGTAAGTATTTATTCTAATTCAAATTTTCAACTTTAGGGAAATGATCTTGAAAACCAAAAATGTTGTCCTAGTGATCTTATACCTGATGAATAAGATGGTACCTTATATCATCACAAATCTATGGATTTGTGATAACTGGCTTTTCCATAGCCATGTTCTCTACCACTCTCCATCAGAACATGATGGTTAGATTTCTCTTCCATATCCATATTTTCACCTATGTGGAAACCCAGTGATTAGTTTATTTGGGTAATCGTTACATTTCATACTTTAGTTTTTAAAGCCAAGTTTTGGTATTCATTTTTTACGATGTGGGTTTCTATAAAAGAAACTTTCGAATAGTAAACCATTTATAACCCCGACGAATTTCGAGGGCGAAATTCATTTTAAGGGGGGTAGAATGTAACAGCCCAAGATTTTATAAAAAAATATTCTTTTTAATGTCTTGTGTTGTACGCTACACCAAAAAGAGCTTGCACAACACACATCCTTGACTTGCCTTGCATTACACGCAATCGCGACCTTCCTCGATAGCGTGTGTTGTACGCAACACCAAGTTTCGCTAAACAACGATATGCTATTAAGATATTATTAAAACTAGCTGTTGTGAATAGTAATAACCACTTTTTGAAATTTTGTAAATTTTATTTTTCAAAATGGACTTCATTTATGGATTCGGAGTATCGAATTTAGCCTAAGGTGAAATTTTTGTACTTTTCGGATAACTTTCATATTCCGATGAATAGTGAAAATTACTAAATTATAATTAAAAACAACTTTTTTAATCGAAATAATTAATAGTGATAAATCATTAATTTGAGTGGTTTTAAAGTATATTTAGAATATAGTTTTACAATTTAATACAATGTTGGTCATTGGATGTAATTGCACATTTAAACCAGACATAAACAAGTGTCAATCTTTTGATAGATATTGTTTCTTAAAAACACGCTATTTGTTTTAACAGCGGGATTTAATTATAAAATTAATTAATGCAACTTCTATGTTATGAATTTGGTAAAATAGACTTCATTTTTGAATTCGGAATATGAAATATAGCTTAGGATGAAATTTTGGCATTTTTCTGAAAACCTTCAATTTTTGATGAATAGTGAAACTACTAAGTGGTAGGTTAAAAACTGAATTTTGCATAAAACTTAATTTTACCGCTTCTGTGAATGGAATTTCAAAAATCCGAGAGACACGGTTATTATCAAGGACTAAAATGTGGTTCAATGAGATGAAAATAATTTTTTGGTGAATAGTAACTTTTTACTTTTTTACCACGGTTAATAGTAAATAGGGTAACTAAGGGTAAATATGATATTAATATTACCCTAACACATGTCCTAATTCTATTGGACAAGTGTAATTCGACCAAAAACAAACTTAGGAATAAAATATGACCATTTAGGCCCACTTGGATTAGATTAGGACATTTATTATTAATTTATTTAAAGAAGGGTTAAAATAGTTAAAATCAAAGTTTAATAAGTAAATCATTTGTAATATGGGGTTATACATAAGATAAATTCGACTATAAATATTCATTAGAAATCTAAAAAGATTTCCTACATAATGGTATTTTATTTGTAATTTTTAGACATCAAATAATTTAATTTATTTATGACACAACGATGATGCAGTAATTATCTTTTTAATGAAATATTGACATAATTGATGTTATAAGCACCAAAATAAATGTAATTTGAGATTTTTTATGAATTCCACTAATTTTATAGGTTACTATGATATATTAATGTTGATTTAATCAACTTGGTTCGAACATTTAATTCTTTTATGACTTTCACAAAAATCATATATCAAATAGTGTCAAAATTGACACAAAATAGTTTTTAAATCAAATATTATATTATTAATTGTTATTCTATTCCTAAAAAATCTAAGGTTCGGCCAAATGACTTAGATAAGGATATATATATTAATAATAAACAATTTGGGGTTCGTTTGGTATGTTATAGTAAGTGTATTAACCATATAGTGAAAGAAAACAAAAAGACACGGTAAAAGTTAAATTATTTAACTTAGAGTTAAATCTAATTGATAAGGTTTAAAATAATATCCAAACATGTCTAAATTTGATTGGTTGATGAGATTACAACCCTATCTCATCTAATCTTCGAATATGAGTCATTTTTGGAGGTTTTTAAGTGGGGTTAGATTTATTATAAATTAATATTTTTAAGAATTCCTAAGGTGCCCCTCTCCTCCCCTATAAAAGGACACCTCCTACCCCTCCTCCTCACACCAATTTGAGCTCTCAAGCTCGGCCAACCCCTGCCAAAATATCTTCTCCACTTCCCTAGCAACATCCTAGAGGTTCTGGTCTTCCTCAAAGACCAATTCTAGTGCCCTAAGAGGAGGTCTCAAAGAGGCGCTTCAAAGAAGAGGTAATTACCGTTACCAATTCTTTTATCTTTATTTCTTCTTCCACTTCTTCTTAGGTTGTTTCATTATGAAGTAATAACATCAGTATCACTCATATACTGATATGTTATTATAAGTATGAAACAACCCTATTTCACCATCTATCCATCCTACGGAAAAAGAAATCACCGCGCGTGCGTACGTACGGAATACCGTCTCCACGCCGTGGTGTAATCTATTTTCCACCACCACCTTACAAGGATGGGTATAATGGTGTAAAGAATAACTATACATAGTTATTAAAACATCATATTGATTCTGATATATTGTATAATTCACTCCAATTCAATTCAATACTTATAGAAATGATATCATCGCTCGTGCGTACGTACGGACTACCGTCTCCACGACGCAATGAGATTCATTCTCCATATTAACCATTTAAGAATGATTATAAAGTATATATAAGAAATAATAATGAAATATATGACATTATAAAGCTACTGGATTTATGTATATATATACATATGTATGTCATCTACTTACTTCCATTTCAAGACAATAAGGAAAGGAAAACAACGTTCATGCGTACGTACGGACTACCGTCTCCATGAACGGTGTTTTTCATTTTATTTATCTACCTATTATATATATATATACTGAATATATATGATATATAAATCATATTTTATATTCTGGAAGTAAGTAAATCATGATATAAGTAATAATGATGTCAAGAACAACAAGTCAAAACACCTACGATAAATGAAATGATTTTACCCAAAACGCTTCTTTAACATGGAATTTACAAAAGAACGGGTAATATAATGTCATAAGTGAACCATATATGATATCATAACAATGAATATGATTCTGTAATAAGTCAATGACATTATTTAAATCATTATACAGGAGGTTCGGACACATACGAAGCAAATCGGACCTAAGGTAAGGGAAATATCACAATCTCATTTTTATTCGAGATTGTTTGTACTTTGAAATTTACTGGGGTATATTTTATCATCCACATTCATGTTTCCTCAATATGTAATGTTATTTACAACAACCTACAATTGTTTAAATACAATTTTACCCTTCGGTGAGTTTTTAGTAAATGATATGAAAGGAATCTTTTGTCGTTTTTCGTACGAGGTACTTTTTGACTTTTCCGACAAAAGTACGAAGAATGTTTTTTTTTAACTTATACGGCACGAACGGATTTCTACTGTTTTATGAAGCCTTATTTTCATGAAGCTTCCTCTAAAAGATTTTATGACTATTTTCAATAAAATATCTTTCTTTTAAAATTGCATGATGTTTTGTGAAAAGAAATTGATTTTGAAGAAGAAAGGATATTTTCCTCAAGAATTCAATTCAAGTGTTTTATCAAAATTATTTTCCATCTAAGATAATAAAGGGTTCTGTTTCTATCCATATTTTTACATTGATTTGACTATGTTGTGATGGAATTATGTTTATGAATTCCTTTATCTTATATGAATGGTTTTATGATGTCATGTTGTTTAAGAATCCCATTTTTATTACATGGGTTATGCAATGATGTATGATTTATGATTTTGTGGCACACATAAGAAAGGATTCATTAAGAGATGGGTGGGACCTATATCTCCCTCCAATGCATTGGGTAAAGATTTTATATCTCATGAGATAGACATGGCTGGAATGGTAGGTTATACCGGTTCAGTGAAACAGGACTGAAACGAGGATTACTCGATTCAGAAAGGGACTTTGTCCACTAAGATAGTCTTGGCAATGAGTTTTGACTAACAAGAAATGATTCTCTATGATTATGTGTGTATGCCACAATGAGTAATGTTTTAAGTTATGATTTCATTTCACTACTATGATTTATCCCATGTTATGAAATTATGCTCTCTTTTGCAGGTTAAGATTTCCAAAAAAGTTATGTTCTTATGAAAATTATGTGATTGATATTTCTTTTGTTTACCCTTACTGAGCATTTGAGCTCACCCTTTTATGTTTTCTTTTCCCCAGGATATAAAGAAAGGTTTTAGGTAAAAAAAAAAGGGGATGACCTTTATGGGAGATATTGAAGAACTCTCACCACGATTAGAAGATTACGTTCCGAGTTTCCAAAGACACTAAACTATTACGATCCTTTAGTGTGTGTTTTTGTTATGTACTAAGTATTCCGCAAATGTAATGTAATGTCCATGTACGATAAGCTACGGGTCTCTACAGTCTAAGGGATAACATTTCTTTGCAACTGTACATAACGATATCCAAATTGACTTTTTTCATCCTTTGAAACTAACCAAAGTTTTCAATTGATTTATGAGGGGCAATAAATTACAATGGTTAGACCTGGAGGTGAAGCATCAGCATCTGCCCCAACGGAAATCGAGAAAGATGGAGCACGGGTCAGGGGGGATGGAGCAGAACAGGGCACTTCTCTATGTGCATTAATCACAGAATATACTCCCTCTGTGACAGTGATGCTGAATATGACCTGGAGGTGCTCAAAGCGCTCATCTTCTCACGATGCAAGGCATGGAATAATATCTGGAAGATCATATCCAAAGTGCCTTTGGGTGAGCTTCCAATGAAGATTCCACGGTTGTCATCTTTATTTGTGATGTTGGGACTTGGTGGTTTTGGATATCAGGAAATCCATACAGCAGTAAATCATGTTAGCTTGAGAAGGAAGCAGGTGCTGGAATGTCGTGAAGATCTGAACAGGGTAAGGTTGTCAATCAATATCAGCAACTTTGAAGCTGCAGTGTCCCAAGCTGAAGATGACTATGTTGTTAAGATGAGAGAGATGAAGCATAAGATCAAGGAAATGGTCGTCCAGAAGATGCATCTTCAGCAACAGTTAGATGTTGTTACTGAGGAACTCGACCAGCTCAACAATTCATTGGAGGGAGCTCAAACGAACGGCATGAAGGCCATTGAAGATGCAAAGAAAGCACTCCATCAAGCTGAAAGGAGCGAGGCTGGTCGGGTGCATGAGCTTCAAGTTGCTGCTGATGAAGCTCAGGATGTTGTACGTCAAGTGAAAACTAATGTTGACAGCCTTTTGTAATTCTTTGAAAAATAGAAGCGAATCAAATCTGTGGATATCCTTTTAATCAATGTGCATCAATGAAAGACAATTTCATCCTCAACCTTTGATCATGCTTGCTTTCATTACTTGCTTGGAATTTTACCTAATCCAGTGGGCCTACTAAGCATAGTTTGATTTTTACTATGATTATTATGAATAACCTTACAAATTTTGAATCTCTTATTGCTCAATATTACCTAAATCATACAAAATGAATGTTTAGTGAGCAAGGACCTGACTTTTATTCAAATATCCCTTGTCTTTTGTGTGCAGTTTAATGTCATGCACAAAAACATTGAAAAGGCTAATGTTTAAGGTCAAAATAGCTTTGACCAAATGAATAAATAAAGACTAAATTCCTTGATAATTTATCTGAAAACATATTACCATATTCAAGTATGAAGGGAAATGTGTAAAATAAGACTTAAGACATTTTGAATCCGAGGAATGATATGAAAAAGGGATCAAATGCATTAGAAGATGTACTTTCCAAGAATGAAGTTACTATGATTTAACAAACCCGTTAGGGGGTTGAATTATGGAGGGCCACCTACGGGAATTGGCTGCATAGTTAAATAAATAGTATCTTTTGGATGAAAGGTTTGTTATGTAGACAACTTTATGCAAGGCCGCCTATGGGCATGTCCTACATAGCCAGGCAAAAGAACTCTCAGAAATTTACTTTTCTAGTGCTAAAAATCCAGTGAGAGTTTATGGAGATGCAAATTTTCCAAAGTATAGAATTTTTTGTATGGAAAGAGGTACTTGAATATGAAAAAGATATTTTCAAACAAGATTATTTAAGAACTAGATGAATGACGCTTCTACGAAGGTCTGACCTAAGCATAGGGAAGGAAATCACAAACCATGGACTTGAATACTTTCAGATCATGAAAAGGGAAATATGGGATAGATATGTTAAGGATGGCTATTTTTTCGGATCCCTACATATTTTCATTGAGAAAAATAAGGACCAAAGAGGTTTTCCTCCCATGAATTAAGTTACTACCATTTAACAAACCCGTTAAGGGGTTGAATTATGCAGGGCCACCTAAGGGAACTGGCTACATAGTTAAATAAATAGTATCTTTTGGCTGACACGTCTGTTATGTAGACTACTTATGCAAGGCCACCTATGGGCACGTGTTGCATAGTCAGGCCAAAGAACTCTTAGGTATTAAACATTTTGTGACCAAAAGTCAAGAAAAAGGGTTATGAAGATCTGAAAATATTTAAGATTATGGTTATGATATATAAAAAATGGGTATTGTCAAATGTTTGTAAAGATACAAAGACGAATACTAACCAAAATCATGTTGTGGTTGGGTCATGAATTAAAGTGTTGGACTTCACTACGTATCCCATAAGGATGGGAACAAGCCAAACATAGTTCTTGTACTACAGTTTAACGTCGTATGGGACAAGAGTGTTGGAGATCTTAGTTTATGGTTGTAGAGCTTGGACCATGAAAAAGAATACACATTGTGTATTTTATAGGGACTTTTCATCCAAGGTATTGAACGTTGAATTTAGGGTAAGGCCCAAAGACTTGGGGCTGGATTCGAGGGATGCTCGAACATTCCTACGTATCCCATAATTATGGGAATCAAGCCCACGTAGTTCTAGAAATACCCTCTGTACAGATTTTTTTCGTACATGTGAAGGGTGACAAGGGGACTTTAGTGCAATGATGGTTTAACCCAAGATTAAAGGATTGAGCATTACCATGTATACATGTAGTCTTTGAAATATGATTGAAAATCAAAGTAAATAATTATTGGTATCAAAGAATATCATAGTTTATTTTCATACTTGACAAAAAGTGCAGTATAGTTTAACGCCATATAGCAAGGACAAAGGTTAACCAATATGAGGATATTAGTTCTGGGAGTGGTTTCACAAGTCAGAATTGTTTGAGACGGAAGTGAACCGATGTGAAAATATATGTTTCGGGCTTGAACCTCAGAAGGTTGCCTACCTACCCAGCCAAGAAGGCAAGGATCATAGTCCGTGTAGTTCAGTTAAAGAATGAAGTGTTATGGTTGACGTTTTCTCTAAGCTCACTTGAGTTATACTCAGTGTGAGAAACAAGAGGCAACAACAACCCTAACAATGCACAGTTTAACGTCATGTTGGACACAAAACAGTACTATGTAGTTTAAAGTCTTACAGTGAGGACTATTGGTGCTGCACAGTTTAATGTCATGTAGCGGGACAAAATACAGTTTAATGTCATGCTGGAAATAAAGAACTTCTGTACAGTTTAGCGTCATGTAGATAGGACGACGAGGGACTGTGCAGTTTAATGTCATGCAGTAAGGACAAAGAGGACACAGTTTATCATCATGTTAGACGAATTGAACATTTTTTCACAGCTTAATGTCATGTTGGACAATAAGGGTGCTGTACAGTTTAACTTCATGTGGCTAGGACGAGATACTGTTTAGTGTCATGCTGGACAATGGGAACTGGTACAGTTTAACGTCATGTTGGATGATAACGTTTCTGTGCAGTTTAACGTCATGTAGCTAGGACATAAAGAATTGTATAGTTTAACGTCTTGTTGTACATATGGGACTTTCTGCATATTTTAACGTCATGTAGTTAGGACGATGCGAATATTTTAAGGTCATATGCATGGACCGCACAATTTAACGTCATGTTGCTAAGACGATGAATACTTCCCATAATTTAACGTCATTTCAGACGAAAGAGGGACTTTTACATTTTAACTTCATGTTGGATAACGAAAGTGCCATACAGTTTAATGTCATGAAGTTAGGACGTAAGATGGTGCAGTTTAACGTCATGTTGGACGTAATAAGGGGAACGTTTTCTATAGTTTAACGTCAGGTTGGACAATAGATGAACCAAAAGTAATGATATTGGTTGTGGGGAAAACATTTTTTGTTTATACAAAATATTTCTTCAGAAATCTGGAATTGGTTGGAGTCGTGATGAGTTCTCCATCCATTGTGATTAATGAAAAAGCTCCATTGGAGTAGACCTTATGTATTAAATAAGGCCCTCCCATTTTGGTTCAAGCTTGGGAGGATTCGTTCCTGGTATCATTGGTGTTCTGAGAACCAATACCAATTCTCCCTGAGTTAATGAATGAAGATGAACATTTTTGTTGAAAGCTCGTGAAATACGATTCTGATAGACTTCCAAGTGATGCAAAGTGCATAATCTTTTCTTGTCTAATCATTCCAGCTCATCCAACCGCTTCTGAGATTGTTCATTAGTAGATGACTGATCACAAATAGCAACTCTGAGTGAAGGTAACTGAAGCTCAATGGGAAAAACTTCTTCTATTCCATATATCAGTGAATATGGAGTTGACTGCGTTGCAGTGCGAGTGGTGGTTCGATATGCCCATAAAGCATGAAAGATTTTCCTAGGCCATGATTTCTTATCCTTATCCACCATATTTTGCAGTATGTTTGATAGAGTCTTGCTAAAGGCTTCTATCTGGCCATTAGCTGCTGCATGATACCGGGATGAACGATTGGATTTGATGTTATAATCCTGATACAATTTCATCACCTAAGATGAACAGAAGTTGGTGTCGTTGTCCGTCAATATGGTATGAGGGACACCAAATCCGGAATGATGTTCAACTTGATGAAGCTAACAATTCATTTAGAACTAACTTCTTTGAGAGGTATTTCCTCTGCCCATTTGGAAAAGAAGTCAGTAGCAGTAAGAAAATACTTGAACCACTTTGCAGTAGCGGAAGGGTAAGGTCCCACCACATCCATTCCCCACGTATAAAATGGTCATGAGTATTTAGCTATATGAAGTAACTCAGGGGGCAGATGAATGAAGTTGGCATATACCTGACATGAATGACACTTCTTTGTGAAATCAACACAATCTTGTATCATTGTAGGACAAAAGTATCCATGCCTTTGTATCTGATTATACAATCTATGCCCAGCCTGGTGGGAACCACAAACTCCTGCATGCACCTCTTTCATGACATCCACTGTCTCTTCACCATCAATGTATCTGAAAAGAACTCCATCAAAACCACGCTTGTAGAGAACATTCTCTAGGTGGTCTGGGCCATCATAAAGAATAAAGTTGACCACACGTCGCCGAATTTTCTCTTTCCCGGCTCTATCAGGTGGAAGTGTTTCATTTTGAAGTTATTCCCTGATAGGTGTCATACACCCTTTAGTATGACCATATGGTTCTGGAATGGGACTAATTTCATTTATTTCCTCTGTTCTTGTTCTAACATAAGGTGAAATTGTACGATGGTGGGCAATGCTGATTCTTGTCTCATACCGATCTGGATCTGCTAGGGTTGTGGCTATGTTAGCCAATGCATCATCCTGAGCATTTTGTGATCGAGGAACATAAGAAAATGTCGGTTCCATAAGGAATTCCGCCATTAACTCTCCAGCGTAATCATACAAAGGGATCAGTTCTTCTTTTCTGATTGCATGATCCCCATTGACTTGTTTGATTACTAGGTCTGAATCACCTTTCACATTTAAGTAATTCACTTTTGCCTGAAGCGCTAATTCCAAGCCTGTAATGAGATCTTTGTATTTCGCTTCATTGTTGGTACCACCTTCCTGTAATAAAAAGGAGTAGGGAAACAGCACCTTTTCCTTGGAAATTAGAACCACTCCTAACCAAACTTTGTTGACTTTAGGGTCTTCCATTTTCTTCCTTGTTGGACTCCTTGAAGCACCATCAAAGTACATTTCCCAGACCAGAGGACTATCCTGAATAAAGAAGACTTCTTCATCAGGGAGTTCAATATCTGAAGATGTATCTTCCACTGAAGGGTGTTCAGCAAGGAAATCAGCCAGAGCTTGGCCTTTTATTGCTTTTTGAGACACATACTGAATGTCAAATTGCTACAGAATATCCACCGACCTTGCCAGACCTCCTGTAAGCATTGGACGACTGAGGATAAATTTGAGAGGGTTATTGCGAGATACCAATTGGACCTCGTGATGCTACAGATAGTTTCTCAACTTCTGAACTGTAAAGATTAATTCAAGGCAGCACTTCTCAATACTCGAATATCGGGTTTCTGCTTCAAGCATAGTCCGACTATGGTAGTAGAGGTTGTTTTCATTCCCAGCATCATTCTTCTGAGCAAGAAAGGCGCCTAATGATCGCTCTAAGGCTGTCACATAGAGGATGAGTGGTCTTCCTTCAATAGGTGGCATAAGTACCGGTGGACTCAGGAAGTATTTCTTGAGAATGTCAAATACTTCATGACAATCTTCAGTCCACTGATAAGTGAATCCCTTCTTCATTAATTTGGTGAAGGGTAGACTTTTTCCTGCGAAATTGGCGATGAAATGCCGAATATAGGCTAAGTGTCCCTGAAGCCCTCTTAATTCTTTCAAATTTAGAGGATGGTACATACCAAGGATTGACTTGGTCTTCTCAGGATCAACTTCGATACCATGGTGGCATACAAAAAAGTCGAGTAATTTTCCTGAGGTTACCCCAAAAGCCCATTTTAAGGGGTTCATCTTCAAGGTATGTTGTCGAAGCTTGCAGAATATCACTTCCAAATCAGCCTAGAGATTGGACCTCTGCTTGGATTTGACTACAAAATCTTCCACATAGAATTCGACGAACTTCCCTAAAAAGGGCTTGAAGATATGATTCATGGCACACTGATATGTTGCTCCAGCATTCATTAAGGCCAATGGGCGTCACCCGATATCAAAACCCACCCTGAGGGGATCTGAAGGCTGTAGATTCTTCATCTTCTAGAGCCATTTGGATTTGATTATATCCGGAATATCCATCCATGAAAGAAAGTGCTTCATAGCCAGCGGTTTCATCAATCAGGAGTTCTGTAATCGGGACCGGGAAATCATCCATAGGTCAATGCCGATTAAGATCTCTGAAATCAATGAAAACTCTAATTTGCCCATTCTTCTTCTTTATAGGGACAATATTATCCAACCAATTGGGATACTGAACTTCTCTGAAAAAGTTAGCTTTGATAAGCATATCCATTTCAGCTTCAATTTTGGAAGCATAGGTTGGGTGTGTTTTTCTCGCGGCCTGCTTAAACCCTTGATGTTCTTCTGGAAAACCCAAATGATGGGTAGAAACATCAGGATCAAGCCCCGGAATCTATGTACAATTCCAAGAAAATATGTCTCGATTCTGCTTTAAAAAGGAAATATACATCTCGTTTTCTTCAATAGTCATGGCCGCACTAATTAAAGTGGGGCGTGGATCTTCTTCAGTGCCCAGATTTACTTCTCTGAGTGTATCCACGGTAGTAGAGATGCCTTCCTCAAATGATGGGGGAGCAGCCCTGACATCTTCTTCTTCTTCTTGAACATGTGTTGTTTCTTCTGTCTCTACTTTCATTCTAGATGATGAAGCAGAATTTCCACAATCAGAAGAGATGTTGAAATTTGAACATCTCGAAAAAGAAGCTTCCATTTTCGACCCAATTGATGATGAAGGGTCTTCCTTGGGTAATAATGAGGATATGATGGATCGAGAATCGACATCATTAATCACCTCTGATTTGTCTATAACCTCTTCTCGCCTGATTGGGAAATCATAAACTTGTTGGATTTCAGCAGATGAAATGAAGACATTCCCATTTGGAATTTGCTGGGGCTTATTCATTTTCACCCCTAAGAGAGGGGGTCGATCCTCCTGTTGGAATGATGGAGGGTGTCGGGGAACAAACTCAAACCTATGACGACCTGGATGCTTCTGGAGAAGGGCCAGCACCTACCCCCAGTATCCCTCATGTGACGGCTGCAAGAGTAGAGGAACCTGATTATGGTAAGTTAACAAAGTTTCATAAAATTTTAATGAGACATCGACTGACTTCCATTCTGTGATTTTTTAGGTTCAATTCCTTCATTGGATCTTCTGGAAGTGGCTGCAACTGATGCTGCTATTTAAAATGATCAAGCTGTCTGGGGTTAGGAATCACAAGCTGAAGGTCATTAAGGAGAGACATCCAATGCTCCCACTGGTGAGATTAACCAGGATTCCAAAGTAACTTTGGATGACATGATGAATACTGGCATGTCTATTGAAGATTTTTATGATCATGCCAAGTTATCATTTGATTTAGAAGATTTTGGGCGTGAGTGTTACCCTTCGTCCAGTAAATTTTTTCATAATTTTCACTTCTAATCATGTCTGAATATGATATGTAGTGTCATCCAAAGAAGTTGCTGAGTTACCAATGCCTGAATAGGGTGTAGACATTTATGTTGAACCTATCATTGCAGCAACAATAGCTCAAGTGGAGCTAATCCCAGAAGAGCTTCCCCAAATTCATCCTGAAGATCCTGCTGAAGCTAGGAAAGATAGGGAAGATCATTCTCAGGTTGCTGATTTACCACTGGCTAAGGGATAACATTTCTTTGCAACTGTACTTAAAGATATCCAAATTGACTTTTGTCATTCTTTGAAACTAACCAAAGTTTTCAATTGATTTATGCAAGGCCATCAATTCCAATGGTTAGACCTGGAGGTGAAGCATCACCCTCTTCCCCAACAGAAATCGAGAAGGATGGAGCACGGGTCAGGGGGGATGGAGCAGAACATGGCACTTCTCTAAGTGCATTAATCCCGAAATATACTCCCCCTGTAACAGTGAAGCTGAATCTGACCTGGAGGTTCTCATAGCACTCAGCTTCTCACGATGAAAGGCATGGAATAATATCTGGTAGATCATATCCGAAGTGCCTTTGGATGAGCTGCCAATGAAGATTCCATGGTTTTCATCTTTATTTGTGATGTTGGGACTTGGCGGTTTTCGATATCAGGAAATCCATACCGCAGTAAATCATGTTATCTTGGGAAGGAAGCAAGAGCTAGAATGTCGTGAAGATCTGAACAGGGTAAGGTTTTCAATCAATATCAGCGACTTTGAAGCTGCAGTGTCCCGAGCAGAAGTTGACTATGCTGTTAAGATGAGAGAGATGAAGCATAAGATCAAGGAAAAGGTCGTCCAGCAGATGCATCTTCAACAACAGTTAGATGTTGTTACTGAGGAACTCGACCAGCTCAACAATTCATTGGAGGGAGCTCAAACGAATGACATGAAGGACATTGAAGATGAAAAGAAAGCACTCCATCAAGCTGAAAGGAGCGAGGCTGGTCGGGTGCATGAGCTTCAAGTTACTGCTGATGATGCTCGGGATGTTGTACGTCAAGTGAAAACTAATGTTGACCGCCTTTTGTAATTCTGTGAAAAATAGAATAGAATCAAATCTGTTGATGTCCTTTAGATCCCTGTGCATCAATGAAAGACAATTTTATCCTCAACCTTTGTTCATTCTTTCTTGCATTACTTGCTTTGAATTTTACCAAATCCAGTGGGCCTAGTAAGCATAGTTTGATTTTTACTATGATTATTATGAATAACCTTAAAAAATTTCAATCTCTTATTGCTCAATATTACCTAAATCATACAAAATGCATGTTTAGTGAGCTGGGACCTGACATTTATTCAAATCTCCCTTGTCTTTTGTGGGAAGTTTAATGTCATTCACACAAACATTAAAAAGGCTAATGTTTAAGGTCAAAATTTCTTTGACCAAATGAATACAGAAAGACTCAATTCCTTGATAATTTATCTGAAAACATATTACCATATTCAAGTATGAAGGGAAATGTGTAAACTAAGACTTAAGAAATTTTGAATCTGAGGAATGATATGAAAAAGGGATAAAATGCATGAGAAGAAGTAGTTTCCAAGAATGAAGTTACTATGATTTAACAAACCCGTTAGGGGGTTGAATTATGGAGGGCCACCTAAGGGAATTGGATGCATAGTAAAATAAATAGTATCTTTTGGCTGACAGGTCTGTTATGTAGACAACTTTATGCAAGGCCGATTATGGGCATGT
Source organism: Viscum album (assembly GCA_963277665.1). Classification (NCBI taxonomy): domain Eukaryota; kingdom Viridiplantae; phylum Streptophyta; class Magnoliopsida; order Santalales; family Viscaceae; genus Viscum; species Viscum album. The sequence goes on along the minus strand of OY728133.1, from coordinate 1,634,588,760 downwards.
GCTACATAGCCAGGCTAAATAACACTCAGAAATTTACTTTTCTAGTGCTAAAAATCCAGTGACAGCTTATAGAGATTAAAATTTTCCAAAGTATATAGTTTGTTGTATGGAAAGAGGTAGTTGAATATGAAAAAGATATTTTCAAACAAGATTATTTAAGAACTGGATGAATGACGCTCCTACGAAGGTCTGACCCAAGCGTAGGGAAGGAAATCACAAACCATGGACTCGAATACTTTCAGATCATGAAAAGGGAAATATGGGATAGATATTTTAAAGATGGTTATTTTTGCGGATCCCTAAATATTGTCATTGAGACAGATAAGGACAAAAGAGGTTTTCCTCCCATGAATGAAGTTACTACCATTTAACAAACTCGTTAAGGGGTTGAATTATGCAGGGCCACCTAAGGGAATTGGCTACATAGTTAAATAAATAGTATCTTTTGGCTGACAAGTCTGGTATGTAGACTACTTATGTAAGGCCACCTATGCGCACGTGTTGCATAGTTAGGCAAAAGAACTCTTAGGTATTAAACATTTTGTGACCAAAAGTCTAGAAAAAGGGTTATGAAGATCTGAAAATATTTAAGATTATGGTTATGATATATAAAAAATGGGTATTGTCCATTGTATGTAAAGATACAAAGACGAATACTAACCAAAATCATGTTGTGGATGGGTCCTGAATTAAAGTGTTGGACTTCACTACGTATCCCATAAATATGGGAATCAAGCCAAACATAGTTCTTGTACTACATTTTAACGTCGTATGGGACAAGAGTGTTGGAGATCTTAGTTTATGGTCGTAGAGCTCGGACCATGATAAAGAATACACATTTTGTATTTTATAGGGACTTTTCAGCCGAGGGATTGAACGTTGAATTTGGGGTAAGGCCCAATGACTTGGGGCTGGATTCGAGGGATGCTCGAACATTCCTACGTATCCCATAATTATGGGAATCAAGCCCACGTAGTTCTAGAAATACCCTCTGTACAGATTTGGTTCGTACATGTGAAGGGTGAAAAGGGGACTTTTGTGCAATGATGGTTTAACCCAAGATTAAAGGATTGATCATTACCATGTATACATGTAGTCTTTGAAATTTGATTGAAAATCAATGTAAATAATTATTCCCTCTCAGGTGAGGGTATCAAAGAATGTTGTAGTTTACTTTCAGACTGGACAAAAAGTGATGTATAGTTTAACGTCATTTAGCAAGGAAAAAGGTTAACCAATATGAGGATATTAGTTCTGGGAGGGGTTTCACAAGTCCAAATTGTATGTGACGGAAGTGAACCGATGTGAAAATATATGTTTCGGGCTTGAACCTCAGAAGTTTGCCTACATACCCAGCCTAGAAGGCAAGGATCAAAGTCTGCGTAGTTCAGTTAAAGAATGAAGTGTTATGGTTGACATTTTCTCTAAGCTCACTTGAGTTATACTTAGTGTGAGAAACAAGAGGCAACAACAACCCTAACGATGCACAGTTTAACCTCATATAATACACAAAACGGGACTATGTAGTTTAAAGTCTTACAGTGAGGACTATTGGTGCTGCACAGTTTAATGTCATGTAGCCGGGACAAAATACAGTTTAATGTCATGCTGGACAAAAAGAACTTCTGTACAGTTTAGCGTAATGTAGATAGGATGACGAGGGACTGTGCAGTTTAATGTCATGCACTAAGGACAAAGAGGACACAATTTATCATCATGTTAGACGAATTGAACATTTTTTCACACCTTAATGTCGTGTTGGACAACAAGGGTTCCGTACAGTTTAACTTCATGTGGCTAGGATGAAATACTGTTTAGTGTCATGCTGGACAATGGGAACCGGTACAGTTTAACGTCATTTTGGATGATAACGTTTCTGTGTAGTTTAACATCATGTAGCCAGGACGTAATGAATTGTACAGTTTAATGTCACGCTGGACATATGGGACTTTCTGTATAGTTTAACGTCATGTAGTTAGGATGATGCAAATATTTTATGGTCATATGCATGGACCGCACAATTTAACGTCATGTTTCTAAGACGGTGAAGACTTCCCATAATTTAACGTCATTTCAGACGAAAGAGGGACTTTTACATTTTAACATCATGTTGGATAATGAAAGTGCCATACAGTTTAATGTCTTGTAGTTAGGACGTAAGATGGTGCAGTTTAACATCATGTTGGACATAATAAGGTGAACTATTTCAATAGTTTAACGTCAGGTTGGACAAAAGATGAACCAATAGTAATGATATTGGTTCTGGGGAAAACATTTTGTGTTTATACAAAATATTTCTTCAGAAATATGGCATTGGTTGGAGTCGTGATGAGTTCTCCATCCATTGAGATTAATGAATAAGCTCTATTAGAGTAGACCTTATGTATTGAATAAGGCCCTTCCCATTTTAGTTCAATCTTGGGAGGTTTATTTCACAGTATCATTGGTGTTCTGAGAACCAATACCAATTCTCCCTGAGTGAATGAATGAAGATGAACGTTTTTGTTGAAAGCTCGTGCAATATGATTCTAATAGACTTCCAAGTGATGCAAAGTGCATAATCTTTTCCCGTCTAATCGTTCCAGCTCATCCAACCGCTTCTGAGATTGTTCATCTGTAGATGAATGATCACAAATAGCATCTCTGGGTGAAGGTAACTGAAGCTCAATGGGAAAAACTTCTTCTATTCCATGTATCAGTGAATATGGAGTTGACTGCGTTGCAGTGTGAGTGGTGGTTCGATAAGCCCATAAAGCATGAAAGATTTTCCCAGGACATGATTTTGTATCCTTATCCACCATATTTTGCAGTTTGTTTGATAGAGTCTTGCTGAAGGCTTCTATCTGTCCATTAGCTGCTGCATGATACCTGGATGAATGATTGGATTTGATGTTATAATCCTGATACAATTTCTTCACCTAAGATGAACAGAAGTTGGTGTCGTTGTCCGTCAATATGGTATGAGGGACACCAAATCTGGTAATGATGTTAGACTTGATGTAGCTAAAAATTCATTTAGAACTAACTTCTTTGAGAGGTATTGCCTTTGCCCATTTGGAAAATAAGTCAGTAGCAGTAAGAAAATACTTGAACCACTTGGTCGTAGTGGAAGGGTAAGGTCCCACCACATCCATTCCCCATGTATAAAATGGCCATGAGTATTTAGCTATATGAAGCATCTTTGGGGGCTGATGAATGAAGTTGGAATATACCTAACATGAATGACACTTCTTTGTGAAATCAACACAATCTTGTATCATTTTAGGCCAAAACTATCCATGCCTTTGTATCCAATTAGACAATCTATACCCAGCCTGGTGGGAACCACATACTTCTGCATGCACCTGTTTCATGACAGCCACTGTCTCTTCACCATCAATGCATTTGAAGATAACTCCATCAAAACCACGCTTGTAGAAAAATTTCTCTTGGTGGTCTGGGCCATCATAAAGAGTAAAGTTGACAACACGTCGCCGAATTTTCTCTTTCCCGGCTCTATCAGGTGGAAGTGTCTCATTTTGAAGGAATTCCCTGATAGGTGTCATACATCCTGTAGTATGACCATATGGTTCAGGAATGGTACTAATTTCATTTATTTCCTCTATTCTTGTTCGAACATAAGGTGAAATTGTACGACGGTGGGCAATTCTGATTCTTGTCTCATCCCGATCTGGATCTACTAGAGTTGTGGCTATGTTAGCCAATGCATCAGCCTGAGCATTTTGTGATCGAGGAACATAAGAAACTTTCGGTTCCATAGGGAATTTCTCCATTAACTCTCTTGCATAATCATACAAAGGGATCAGTTCTTCTTTTTTGATTGCATAATCCCTATTGACTTGTTTGATTACTAGGTCTGAATCACCTTTAACTTTTAAGTAATTCACTTTTTCCTGAAGCACTAATTCCAAGCCTGTAATGAGAGCTTGGTATTCCGCTTCATTTTTGGTACCACCTTCCTGTAATAAAAAGAAGTAGGGAAACATCGCCTTTTCCGGGGAAACGAGAACCACTCCTTACCCAACTTTGTTGAATTTAGGGTCTTCCATTTTCTTCCTTGTTGGACTCCTAGAAGCACCATCAAAGTACATTTCCCAGACCAGAGGACTATCCTAAATAGAGAAGACTTCTTCATCAGGGAGTTCAATATCTGAAGATGTATCTTCCACTGAAGGGTGTTCAGTAAGGAAATCAGCCAAAGCTTGTCCTTTTATTGCTTTTTGAGGCACATACTGAATGTCGAATTGCTGCAGAATAACCACCTACCTTGCCAGACGTCCTGTAAGCATTGGACGACTGAGGATTAATTTTAGAGGGTTATTGCGAGATACCAATTGGACCTCGTGATGCTACAGATAGTGTCTCAACTTCTGAACTGCAAAGATTATTGCATGGAATCACTTCTCAGTACTCGAATATCGGGTTTCTGCTTCAAGCATAGTCCGACTAAGGTAGTAGAGGCTGTTTTCATTCCCAGCATCATTCTTATGATCAAGAAAGGCTCCTAATGATCGCTCTAAGGCTGTCACATAGAGGATGAGTGGTCTTCCTTCAACAGGTGGCATAAGTACCGGTGGACTCAGGAAGTATTTCTTGAGAATGTCAAATGCTTCCTGAAAATCTTCAGTCCACTGATATGTGACTCCCTTCTTCATTAATTTGGTAAAGGGTATACTTTTGCCTGCCAAATTAGCGATTAAATGCTGAATATAGGCTAGGTGTCCCTAAATCCCTCTTAATTCTTTAAAATATCAAGGAGGGGACATACCAAGGATTGACTTGGTCTTCTCAGGATCAACTTTGATACCACAGTGGCGTACAAAAAAGCTGATTTATTTTCTTGAGGTTACCCCAAAAGCATATTTTAAGGGGTTCATCTTCAAATTATGTTGTCGAAGCTTGCATAATATCACTTCCAAATCAGCCTAGTGAATGGACCTCTGCTTGGATTTGACTACCAAATCGTCCACATATAATTCGACGAACTTCCCTAAAAAAGGATTGAAGATATGATTCATGGCACGCTGATATGTTGTGCCAGCATTCTTTAAGGCCAAAGGGCATCACCCGATAGCAAAACACACCCTGAGGGGCTCTGAAGGCTGTAGATTCTTCATCTTCTGGTGCCATTTGGATTTGATTATATCCGGAATATCCATCCATGAAAGAAAGTTCTTCATAGCCAGCGGTTGCATCAATCAGGAGTTCTGTAATCGGGACCGGGAAATCATCCATATGGAAATGTCGATTAAGATCTCTAAAATCAATGCAAACTCTAATTTTCCCATTCTTCTTCTTTAGAGGGACAATATTATCCAACCATTTGGGATACTGGACTTCTCTGACAAAGTTATCTTTGATAAGCATATCCATTTTAGCTTCAATTTTGGAAGCATAGGTTGGGTGTGTTCTTCTCGCGGCCTGCTTAAACCCTTGATGTTCTTCTGGAAAACCCAAATGATGGGTAGAAACATCAGGATCAAGCCCCAGAATCAATGTACAATTCCAAGAAAATATGTCTCGATTTTTCTTTAAAAAAGAAATATACACCTTTTTTTCTTCAAGAGTCTTGGCCGCACTAATTAAATTGGGGAGTGGATCTTCTTCAGTGCCCAGATTTACTTCTCTGAGTGTATCCACGGTAGTAGAGATGCCTTCCTCAAATGCTGGGGGAGAATCCCTGAGATCTTCTTCTTCTTCTTCTTCAACATGTGTTGTTTCTTATGTCTCTACTTGCATTGTAGATGATGATGTGGAATTTCCACAATCAGAAGAGATGTTGAAATTTGAACATCTCGAAAAAGAACCATCCATTTCCGACCCAATTGATGATGAAGGGTCTTCCTTGGGTAATAAGGAGGATATGATGGATCAAGAATTGACATCATTAATCACCTCTGATTTTTCTATAACCTCTTCTGGCCTGATTGGCAAATCATAAACTTGTTGGATTTCAGCAGATGAAATGAAGACATTCCCATTTGGGCTTTCATCACTGCTTGGTGGGTCACCAATTTTTTCCATGTTGCCAGACTGGATTGCCATAATAGAAATTATGGATCTTTCTATAAGAGTATTGTGATCTTGGCCTATCTTTTCAATTTGACATATAGGCAGCACATAATCTGAACTCACATGTGCAAATGGATTTACTGGAATCTTTTCCAAACCAAATGGAGAATTAATCTTGGCAACCTCCTTTGTTGTGGATTTATTTTCTCCCTTCATATGATAGAATTCTGCCTCAATGTACTGAGATTCACATGTCTTGAATGGAGATTTATCACCATACAATGTCCCAATCTAACCATTGAAACAATATTTAAGACATTAATGGTGTGATGAAGGGATAGCTGCATGCTGATGTAGCCAGGGTCTTCCAAGAAAAATATTGAAAGTTGTGTCATGATCAACCACCATGAAATCTGAATTGGACACAAGATCACCAAATTGGGTTCTGAGTGTAATCTCTCATAGTGGTTCTTACTCATTTTTATCATACCCTTGCAACATTAAAGTAAAGGGAGATAAATTAGATTCGGTGAGTCCCAATCGATGAAATGTACGAATGGGGATGAGGTTGAATCCAGAACCATTATCAATAAAAGCTCATCGGAAATCCACACCATTGACCTTTCTAGATAAGTACAACGGTCTGATATTCCCATGCACAACATCATCTTCATCTTCATTTGTGAATGATATTACTGCATGACATTCTGCGGGACTATTCTCTATATGGTAGACTTCAGCTGTAGAAATCTCAGTTTCAAACTTCTAAGTACTTGACAAAGCCTCAATGAGTGCCTCCCAAAGATCCTTCGACAAATTCAATGCCTCCAGAATTGATAACATGGCTGGAATATGGCCCAAGTGTTTCAATACATCATACTTTTGATCCAGAGGTCTGTGTTTCCCAACAGGAACATGTGGTTTAGCAGGTTCCTTGGAAGTTGATGCTTCATGTAATGAAATAGGAGTTGGCAATAATCCTGGCTTTATAAGGTTTTATTGATTGGATTCATTTTCTCGTTGAGAGGATGAAGGTGGAACCTCCAACCGATCTTCTAAAATGACCGTACCAGGATTGAATCTGTTACTGGTGGAAGAACTTGCATGTTCCTGCTGAGCTCTCTGAAGGGCTTTGCCACGAGTTTCCGCTGTGTACACAGTTCTGGATGGGGTAGAATTGGAATAGTGGTTTCTGGGATATCCACGTCTTCCTCTATATCCCTGACCCCAGGAACTTCCTCTAATTCCTCTGTTTGATAAAGGGAATTCAGGCACATTGGGATTGAAACCACAATTGGCATAAGGATCTGTTAAGCTAATCATATTAACAGAACCGAAGATCAGCTCATCATCCGATGAAGACTCATCCTGACTAGCCAACTGAGGCTGTGCCATTTGGTGGGGCGGTGCCTGTTGCTTCGATGTAGATGGCATAAAATCTGCCAGAGTCAAAGACAGCTTGGGCCTTGATACATAATCATCTTCTTCTGATTCCTCTTTATTCATTGAATTATGCTGCCCTTATGAGGATTTATGTATTGATGGAGATTTCACTGCGGCATTAGTGGAAGACACAATCGGCTTCTTCAATTGTGTTTGCAAGATGGCATGAGTCCGATTGATTGCCTTTCTGACCATCCAATCATCATATTTTTGCACACATTTGCTTTTGACTTCCTGCCACTCACCTCCTTTCTTAGGATCTGTAGCAGTAACACATGCTACCTGAGCTGAAGAACCTTTCAATTTGACTTTCCCTGAGTCGAACATCTTTTACAGGAGGTCCTTGAAGAAGAAACACTCCTGGATGGGATGTCCCAACATCTGATGAAACGGGAAATAATTGGGACGGTCTTCATATCCTTCCTTGTTTAGCCTTTTAGGCCTCGGCAGCTGAACCAAGTTATTCTCTAGAGCTGAAATGAAATAGCCAGGAACTTGTTCATTTTTGAAAGAATAAACTTTGCTCTTCATTTCATCTAACTATTTCTGTCTCTGATCTCTTTGACTGTCTTGACGAAGTGTTCTCTGTTGCTGATGCTCAGGAGGTGAAGCCCTTCGGGATGATGAAGGCTTTGAAGTAGAAGCAGGTATAGGTGCTTGTTTAAGCATGGTTGTAGTAGTCTCTGCCCTACCCATTCTCTTTCCTTGAGCTGATGGAATTACATGAGATTTGTCCATAGTCTTTAAAAGAGTATCTTCAATCTGTTGAGAGATTGAAGTAAGGTCTCTAAACCGTTCTGTGTATTTCACAGCGATCAATGGCGTGCGTACCTCATCACGCAAAGTTGCCACACAAATTGGAAAATGTTCCTCTTGAGGGAGTGCTAAATTCATGGAATATGTCAATCCCTTCTAACGAGAAATTATGTTTTAGACCCTTTCATTCTACATCTGCTTATAGTTTGTAAGATCAAAAATTGTTGTCTTTGGCAAAGTTGAGTTGAACTGAAGAAGAAACTTTTGACGAAGATCCTCTCATCCAGTAATTGACCGGGATTGCAAGCTTCTGTACCAGACAAAGGCAGGCCCTTGTAATGACTGTACAAATAACCAGAGCTTAACTGCATCTTTTTTCTGAAACGTTCCCATCATAGGATCGCAACGAGAAACAAAATGAGTTAAGTACTGCTCTAGATCTCCTGAACCATTAAAGATTGGGAATGTTGCACTTGCAAAATTTGATGGGGGAGGAATATCATCAACCCATTTAGGGTAAGCTTTTTTCTCTGGTTAAATTTGAGCTCATTTCCCCTCCATAGCCTCCAACCGAGCTGTCAATGACTCAATAGTAGTTATCAACTATTGAGAGACATCCGGTTGAGCCTGGACCTGAACAGGTATAGTAGCTAGTACTACAACTGACGGTAGTACCACCGACTGTTTTTGCACATGACCCATAGGATTAGACTTGTTAGGGTGTACTGGAAGTGGAAGATAATCTTGATCCATCTCTGCAACCGCGACAAATTCCCTTGGCTAACTAGCTCTAGTATGTTTAGGGGGAAGACTACCTTGGAGTAGTTCTGCATTCATCCTTTTGAGTTCTTTCATTTCTTCCTCCTACTGCAAAAACCTTTTCTCTAATAAGAGCGACTGGCCTTCTCCAGAGGAAGGTTGAGAAGTAACCTGATTCTTTCCTTTCCCCTTGTTGGATCCCTTTTGTAGAGGGGGAAGTGGGTTACTTGAAGGAATACCCAGATTCTGGGTAAGCCTTTGATTTCGTGTGCGCACACCATCTTCATTTAGGTCTGTATGCACATCTTACGGAGCAGGAACCTCTTCATCTGATCCTTATGAATGCATTTCATCTAGTGGATCAGCAATAACAACATTGATGACATTAATGGATACATAATTCATGGCATCCCTCTTATCATCAAATCTGTGATACTTTCTTCTTCCATGCCCTTGATGAGACATGGCTTTTTGTTGACTCAATCCCTCTGGATGTTCTTGGCGAACCGTCACTCGGAGAGAATCTCCTGATAACCTAGCTATTCGTTCCTTCAGGGGCTTCTTCCCTAATCTGGAAAAGACCGACTTTCTCTAAGGGAGGGATTGAGGATTTGAAAAAGTCCACAGTCCGGTGGACTTGGGCTGTTTCTGTTGTTCCTACTCAACTCCTCGAACTGCATTTGATGATTCTGAGGGTTGGGTTGAAGGTGTCCCCAATCTGGCAAGCTGGGGTGGTTCCTGACATGCGATATCAGAGAATTTTTTAAACGTTCTCCTGATCTTGCGGATCTTTGTCCGGAAGTTAGCAGGATGCATCAATCGGTACCCACTCTTATCACCCAGTTCATTAGACCGTTGGATGATTTCTAAAACTTTTGTGACTTGATGATGTGCTTGCTCCATATGAGATGCATGTTCAATATTCTCTATTTCTTGGTGAAGGAGCAATTCAACAACTTCTCCTTTGTACACTTGATTTTTAGAAGAACTAGCAGAGGCCTGATCTTGGGCAAGCCTTTCATTCCAAGCAAAGCCAGTTGACTGTGGCCGGCCATGGGAAATAACATTTCATGAGACCATTTTCGGTGGGCTTGGCAGATTGGAGAGCATGGTGAAGTGCAATGCTCCATGAATACCCCATCCTCTGACATTAATACCAGATGGGGCATTGGAAATTAACTGGCACAACTTTCTCAGTGCGCCAATGCATGAACGCGGAGGGGATCTCTGTTGCTTTTCAGCCATCGGATATTGAGAGGATGATAGAGATGCCAAATCAATATGGCATTGTAACCCTTATATTATCTTAATATGATTTTCATAAACATCATAAGATAATACTTTCTTCTTCAACTGACAAAGATTCATCCATATGTTGAGACGAATATCATGAATTTCGTCTTCCGTCAACATCTCTGGAATTTCATACTATGAATCAGCCAAAGGCCAAAACATAACTGGAACATCACCTTTTTCTAGTTGTTTTCTCATGTTCATCACTTCCTCTTTACCATTTACTATGGATTCTTCTACCTGTTTGGATCAGAGATGGTGCTTCCTTGTTGCTTCATCGAATTCAACAAGATTGGTATAGAGTCCGCTATACAAACTGGAAGATGAATGACCCGGGGATGGTTCGGAGAATAACCTGAACCCCAAGCTATCTTCTGATGGAGAAAGTTTTTCACCTGCCGATGGTAAAGCATCAGACATGACAGGCTTCACATTTGCAAGTGCCTTGAGATAAGAGGGCTTTCTCATCACTACATTTTCATCTGAGGAAATTTCCAGAAAATGCGAATTACTACTACGGAGTGGACTTTCACAGCGAAATTCATCACCATGAGGTTGACCATCATGATGGGTTATAGAAAAAGATGGAATCTCTTGCTCCTTGATCTTCTGAATACATAGAGGGTTGATGTGGCTCTCATCTGAAGATGGATCTTCAAGATCGATCGAATTGTCATGAAGCAAGACTTCATGGGGAAGTGTCTGGTGCAGACCGTTGGAATTAACGCTCCCACTATTGGGAACTGAAAGAGTATAATCTTGAACTCCAATGGACAATTGTATAAGGGCTTCAAGAAATCTTGCATCGAGTAAGGCATGATCACAGATAGGCCCTTTGTTTCTTGACTGTGCTGGGCAGGTCTTTTTCATAGATGCCTTCTTACTCACCTTGGCAGTTGTGTGTGCCTGCACAGGAAGAATTGTCAGGTTAGGCGGATTACCTCCGCTCAAACCAGGTGTATGTGCCTGGTTTGGATGTCCATATGATATGGGGGAGTACGCCCCATAACCTTCTTGGACTGGAACATATGTGTGTCTCTATTCCGGAGTGAGATGTTGATACGTCACTCCCCTGGTAGGGATAGATTTATTTGTCTGTCCCCGAGATGATGCTGAAGTTGTTATGATATCCTGACAGGCATCTAGGATATGAGCAGGGATTTTCTTTTAATCTTTCACCATTGACAGAATGTTCTTGGTGACTTCAGCCGCTGGAATGGGGATATACGTCCATTCCGAGCTTGGAGTATGTGTGTGTTCCTGCTCCAGTCATCTTTTTCCTGTCAGTGAATCCTGACAGTACTCAAGTGTGGGGGCGGAGAGTTGAGTCTGCCTCCTACTTGCCGCCGGAGCTTTCCAACTGGCTTTTCTGGTTGCTACCAAGCGAGACTGTTGGTAGGCTCGATCAAATTAGCAGGTGTATGTGCCTGCCGATTTTCCTTCACCGAACGTGGTTGGCGAGCTTCTTCTTATGTAGCCAGATAAGACTGCCGACTAGCTGATGACTTATAAGCATATGTATGTTCCGGCCAATAGTACTCTGCTGGAATTTCTGGGCGGGATTGGCGTGGTGCTTCTAGACGGGTCTGCTGGACAGCGAGGTTAAAACGGACGGGTGTATGTGCCCGCTTGTTGCTCTCCACCAAGTTAGGTTGGTGGGTTCCTCCAGAAATGGTAGAGATGAGAACCTTCTCGCTGTTAACCGGATTCCACCTCTGACGGTTCGTCTTGCCTGCCCAGGTTCGAGGAACCCGGGCCGAACGCCTGGAGACGGTGCCCCCATCATGTTGAGGACGCACTACCACACAAGTCTGGTGGCGATTGTTGGTTGGATCCATCGAGAAGGACTCATGCCTTCTGGAATGAAGGCCCTGAGGGGCCTACTCATTCACCTCCCCAGAATATGGGAGTGAATGGTGATTGCGTTCTGAGGATAATGACCCGAAACAGTTGAACATGGTGGTTGGCACCACCTGCTTCTTGATCGCTGGTCACCATTGTCTGGATGCCCAGGTAGAATTGTTGACTTAGACGGCTTGACGAGCGGCCTCCAAAGTCAGGATAGTACCATTCTGACAGTACTCCTTAACCAGTGCATTAGATACCCAGCATTGAAGACGTTGAGTTGGTTATGTTGTCCTCAATGTGGATGACGATCCAACAGGAGTAGTAGCATTGGTTTTCACAGTAGCAGTCCTCACAGTAGAGGTATTCACATCAGCAGTATTCATAGGTGTAAATTTCAGGAAAGCCATTATGAAGATCTTGGAAAAGAGTTCCTATTTGATATAACAAGCATAATCAAGATAAATCCAGCCACTACATCTTTTGGATGATCACATACGTCAATGATTGCTTTGTTGGCCCTCTCATTGCATTAAAATAGGGGCCTCACAAATAAGGAAAACATCATTTTAACTTGGTTATGGATTCACGTCGGGTTCACAATTTTTTGTTTCCTCACTGGAATTGGGGATGATCTGGTTGATTTGAGATTCAAACCGTCCAATCGGTATCTAACGAGTTTGGTCGTAGAACCGGAAACATCCAATGATTCAATATCCATTCAGACCTACTGTCCAAAGGTAGGCTCTCATCAGACATAGACTGACAAGGATTAGGAATTTTTATTGGTTGAGAGGATGGGAGGTCTGACTCATCACACCTTTTTTGGGGGGAATTATTGTCTACTACAGGACTCACTTTGTAGAATTATGTTATGTTCGTGAATCCTTATTAATGTAACAAGTATATTAATGAGATTTTCCTTAGATCTTCCAATCAATGATTGATGTGTGGGAAATTAGAGAATCTATTTTATATGTATTCAAGGTTCTTCATCAATAGAGAATCATCTGTATTTTGACAGAGATCCTTATCCAATGGTATCATTCGAAACATTATATTGAAATCTCTTGGTCATGATGATGACCATACTGGTTTTAAGCCACTCAGTAGGGCAATTGATGTTTATTGTCATTCAGGAGGACATTGATTATTTCATACTTGGGATTGTACCCGCAAAGGGGATACCTATATATCCTAATTTAGAGAAGGAATCAGAACCAACGTAGTTCGAGAAGGTGTATGAAGTCATGCATGATTGATGGTCCAATGGAAGATGTCATAATTACTTTTACACTTTAAGCCCACGTGAGTCATGCTCGGTGTGAGAAACAAGAGGTATTGGTAAAACTAGACAATTGTGCCAAGGAATATGCAATCATGAGAAATAAGGTGGGGCTTATGATTGTGTGACAGCCCAGATATTTGAAGAGTAATGCTCTAACTTGGGGCTTATTCTTAAGGAGTATGCCCAAATTAAGAGAGTACTTATGATTGGGTTTTATTCCTGAGAAGGAGACCCAGATCAAAAGGAATTAGGACTGGTTAAGAGGAAATTATGATAACTGGGGCTTATTCCTGAGAAAGAGGCCCAGGTTAAAAAGGAACATGGGGCTTATTCCTAATGAGGATTCCCAAGTTAAAGGAATTATAAGTGTTTGGGGACTTGGGGCTTACTCCTGAGGAGGATTCCCAAATTAGGATACTTGGGGCTTACTCTTGAAAAGGAAGCCCATATTAAGGGATTTTTGAGACTTAGGACATATCCCTGGGAAGGAGGCCTAAATTGAAGAATTCTCTCATCTTTAAAGGATGAGGTTAAATTAATGAAAGTTTAGATTGGGGTTTACTTCTGAAAAGGAAGCCCAGATTTAGAGGACTGGGGCTTACTCCTGAAAAGGAGGCCCTGGTTAGAGGGACTAGACTAGGACTTAATCCTGAAAAGGAGGCCCAAATCTAGGAAGTTGAGATTTGAGGACTGGGGATTACTCCTGAGGAGGAGGCCTATGTTAATGGAATTATGGATTAGGACATACTCCTGAGGAGGAGTCCTAAGTTGTAAATCCTCTCATCTTTGAATGATGAGGATGAATGAAATTTTCTTTGGAATTCCTTTCAGATAAAGAGTTTATTCATGAAAACATGCCAAATATGGCTTTTGAAGAGTTTCTTGAAGACTGTATCTTGAATAGGAGAGGTGGAATGGTATCAAGGAGATAAACTGGCCAAGAAGGGAACCCAAAACCATAAGGGCGTGCAAGTCCTTAGGCGGCGTGCAAGTGCTTAGGCGGCGCGAAAGTCTTGGTCGTGCCAGTGTACTTGCGTGACACAAAGGGACTTGCGAGGCATTCAACTCTTAGGGAAGAACTTGGGCGAGCCTTGGCTCATGCCCTTAGTTAAATCCCTAGGGTCTTCCAAATAGGTGGCGTGCATGTCCTCATAGACAGATCAGGAGGCGCCCAAGTTTTTCATAGGCACGAAAGTGTTAGGGAAATCCAACACTTAGGCCTTATTCCTCTTGTTTAAACCCTCCATTCTAGGTAAAGAATTACCTTAGAAATGCATGGAAGACTTGAAGAAGAGACTAGGGCGCCAGGATATCGAATCTAGGTTTTGGAAATTTTTCGTCCTTTAAAATGGGGGGCCCACAGGGGTAATTATAGGCTAGAGGAGGCCTTGGGAAAAAAAAGAAACTTGGGCGCACAAGTACCTACGCGACCACAGGCGTGCAGGGGCCTGTGTGGCGACATTGTGGCGCGCAAGTGCACTTGCACGACCACAACCAAACGTTCGCGCCAATTGTGGATTCTTCTTCTCCTCTTCCCTTTGTCAATTTTTTTGACATTTCTTCAAAGATTGAATCACTTTGAGTTCAGATATTCCCCTTTTCCAATCTTTAGACTCTGTGACGAAAGGAGAGTCAACTAATACACTCATGCATAGATAGATATATTTATTTATATGTGTTAATTTATAAATATATTTTTATATATTTTTTTACTTACATATATTATATATTAATATTTATATGAATATATTAAAATATATTGATAAATATGTATATCTGTATCAAAACACACACAAAAATAATATATACATTAATTATTTAGGTATACATATTAATACATTTTTATTTAAAATAAAATGGATATTATTTTTAATTTAAATAATTTTTATACATATAAAAATATTTTTTACATGTAAATATGTTTACATATTTATTTATAAAATTTAATTACTATGTGTGAATATATTAAAAATGTACATATTTTTATATATTTTCTTATAAATAACATTACAATTTTATAAACAAAAAAAATTAAAACCCTAATATCAATTAGAATGTAAGAAATGGGAATAAAATCACTTTCAATAGAAAAACACAATAAGATATCCTTAAACTAGGATGAAATTCAATAGAATATTAAAAAATTGGCATAAGCCGACTAGAATCATAGTTTTGGAGGCCTTATGTGCCTTTTTTGCCTCAAAAACTATGATCAAGGTTCACTTCAACCCCAAGTGAATAGATCTTATCACAAGCATCGATTTGATATGTGGTAGATCTCACACAAACCCGAAGATCAAAATTTGTGGCCATTTGAAGTTCAAGTAACATTTTCAACTTATTTTGAGAATTTATAATTTTTTTTGATTATTTTCAATATTAAAATTATTGTTAAAATGCTATTAAATGAAAATAAATAGAATTTTTTTAATTAAGAATATTTTTTAAATTATTATTTTTTATATTCATCATTAAGTATCTTATATATTATTTATAAATGCATATTTAACCTTATATAAATTATATTTAATATACATATATGTGTTGACATATTATTTTTAATGGTTTATAATTTGTTTATGAAATTTATCTTTTTCAGCGCTAGTAAAAAAGTGTTGATAAAGACCACTCATTATAAGAGATTTTTTACTAGCACTAATAAATGCCCCCCCTTTATCGGTTCTTTTTTGATTTCACGGTTAAAGGGGTCTTTATTTCTGTTTTTTACTAGAACTGATAAAGGGACCCCTTTATTGATGTTTTTTTAGTGCTGGTATAGACCCCCCTTTGTCAAAATTTTTTTACTGCTAATAATGTGGGTCCTTATTAGTACTTTTTGGCCCTAATAAAGGGTGCCTTTATCAATGCTTTCAGCTGGAACTAGTTAAGCCATGTATTGTTAAAAGCAAATTTTGTAGTAGTGAAACTTCGGAATATACCAAAAATCATCCAATCCCAAACACCTAAACTAACCCATTTCTCTAAATAGTATATCACCACTTATTTTCTTTATCCTAGTATCTTTAACATTATATCCATAAAATTTTACTAGCAGTTATCCTCTAGGAAGAAACACTAGTCATCCTCCTTTAATGGGACCTCAAATCCTCAATATTCAACCTAAACATGAAACTTCATTGTCGGAAAGTGAAGGACTTACACGAATGTGAACACACAAACAAGATCAATTAACATACTCCATATATCAACAAAATATACCAAATAGTATTATTTTACCCACTATTACTTAAAGGAAATGACTATAACCTAATTTTAGCTTATCTCGAACTATATAATAAATTAGTAGCTTACCAGGAGATAAGTACCCAACAAAATTTGGAGACACCCTAACACTATAAACACCCAAATTACATACTTTAATCATTATTCACACCAACCAATATTTATTATAGATTACCTTATATTCATATTCACATCCTCAATGTGACGTTTTTATCATTAATTCAACATCATATTCACATGATCATCCTTATTTCCATTTCCACATATATTCTAGCCCAATGTTATATATATTTATATGGAATCACATATAAATATGAGTTAGTAAATCAATATATTAATATGTTAATAATGATGAATCTATCCAATATGGGAACCATACAACATTCAGTTCACAATCATGTTTATGTATCCAATAAAAACACTTCTGTAGTAGTTAATTATAGAAGCATAATAATGTAATATTAATGTAAAATTTCAAGAAAAGAATGGATGAATTATAAATATTTGGGTGAAATTAATCATATAAAATCTAGATATAGTAAGTATACAATATCCCCTACCTCCAAATCAAAACCCCCAACATTGTGCTTGGGAGAAGGGAGTATCCAAAAGAGAAAATATATATGATAAATGCTTCCCTTAGACCTAAAAGCAATACAAATCCTAATGTAAGGGTTATATAATTATAAAAATTTGTAAAAAACACCATTACCTAAACTAATCCATATATAATAATATTAATGGAAGTGAATGAACTTACTAGAAGTAATTTTTAGTGTTGGAAAATATGGCAGATTATCCATGGTTTGAGAAGTATAATAATTCACAGCTTATAAAATTTGATGAGAGTGTTTAAATTAGGAGAATAATGGTAAATCCTATCATCTTTTTAAAAGTTAAAACATTTAAAAGGTTATAATATCATTTTATTTGAAGGGTTAACAAGTAAATGGTTAGGGACCAACAAGGTAATGTAGAAGGTCCCACAACTTATCATTCAATATAATATATTAAAATATAATATGAAGGATTATATATGCCCATACACATTTAAGATAATCAATTAAAAATTGACATAAATTAATATAAGAATCAATTAATCCAAACGAAGCATCCTTGAACCTATATAACCATTTTCATCTTGGATTGACCATCCATAATATTACAATCAAACGAATTGCCAATACTAATTTTTCCAACCTCAAAAATAGGAATAAGTGAAGGGAAAGATATGATAAACACAGCTTATATTAAATAAGGATACACAACTTAAATTGAGAAGGTCTTGATCCATAAAGGAAATTAAAAAATGATTTAAATTTATTAACTAAAATCATCAAAGTTTTAAGAAGAAGATAAAAGGTCAAACTAAGAGGAAAAGATGGGCCCAATTTATAGAGAAAATCATCCAAACTCTATAATGGTATGGTAGATTTGAATATATTTATAAGATCCTAGGTAAAAACTTGATCTAAATCCATTCATTAAAATTTAATATCTTCCAATTTTCATGAAAGGAAGTTCTGTCATTTAAAAATAGGTTGAACCAACACCATGGGCTGTTGGTACCCAACACATTTATAGTGCCACCCGACTATGGTTCGTTCAATGATCCACCATGATAGGGAGAAATATTAACTATATTTTTTAATATACTATAAATCATTAAATGTAATTTACCAACCACTGATACAATTTACATTACACCTAATCAACCTGATTTTACCTAAACACAAAACCACCACACCCACCAATATAGGTGCTTCAACCGTCCTCATTTCCCATGGGGTAAAAACCAATGAACCACACACATGAACGAACCATCACCACGGACCAATAAATACTTGAAAAACAAATATGTTAAAAACATTCACATGGGTCACTCGGTAAATAATGATTGGTATAAAGGATAATTTAAATTAAAATGTACGCTAAAATCGCAACACCCCACAGTTCCACCACCTTTACCCCAATCATTACATATCTCCCCATGTAATATAGGAAAATAATTTAGACACCATGAAACATAAAATGGTATTTTTATTCCCCATGACCATGAGTCCCCAAAATGGAAGACTCTCATGGAAAAACCACAATGTTTCATACACCATGGACATTTTGGTCCCCATAGAGAAAAAAATGAAACCTTAAACTTTGAACAATATTTAAACTACCTCTTGTAACTCCTAGTAATTATTAAATCGACATTAATGGTTTATAAAAAACTACCCATTAAATAAAATATCTCTCAAATGATTTACATACTAGGAAATAAAAACCAAAACCTTAGAAAAAAATTGTTCCCTGATAAAGTAATAGGTAACTCAATCCATCATATTAATTAAAACATAAACAATTTACACCCTAAGAATTCTAACATAACCTGAAATATGAAAATCATAAATTATAACAACAATTGGGAGATACCTCTCATTTAAGATGACCACACTACCAATACCATTCTAAATGTTCTTTATTTACCGAGCCATAACAAACTTACAACTGAAGACTGAGAAACACACTTACCCATTGGGAAATCAAACTGGAAATGCCATATAGAATTAAAATGGAAAGAGATCAACTCACCAAACATGAAAAACCTCAAGATAATCAACCCTAGGGATTAGAGAGGTGATATGGATCTTGAAGAGAATTACAATTGCCTCTTATGGAAATAATAATAATAATAAACAAGAATATTCACAATAAACTATTCACAAAACAAAGATGACTCTTTGTTGAATCCTTCCCTGATGAAAATTAATCTCTCAAAAAAATTTGTACAATCCCTTAACACTAAACAAAACATTAACTAAAAGTCCATAATTGATCAATAATTCAATGGATTTAAAGAATGATAAAAAACTGTGCATAGTTCACTTCACTGTATAGGAAATATAGAATCTAACCAACCATGTTCATAAAATGATTCCCATGTTTATTTACATTATCTTTCCTTTACTGGATATATTTATGATATTTCAAATAGATATCCATTTCCACATGATAAATAAAATCCTTCTCAAATGTGTCATGAAACTCTACACATGTAATCTCATTTGGGTATCCATGCTTTAACTTCCACCATATTAAAGCCACTTCTAAAATAATATAACAACAAAAGTTACTAGGAAATAATATGGAGACCTCGATGACTAAAAGAAAACATTATTCTGTTATTTAAATTTATTATCATCAATGATAAATTCTCCACTTTTGAACATTGGTAATTAGAATTACTAAATATTTAACAAATATCAATCCCAAGATTCCTCCATATTACCTATCACAATGTCCAGATAATGTTTTTATGGAATGTTCTTAATTAAATAACAAAAAATAGGCTAGCACATATTTCATAGACAACAACACCACAGAAAACATAATATCATGTAGGGATACACATCCATTTTCCATGCATATCCATAATTCCAATACTTCTTATCCACACCATAACCACATTATCACCCCCCCATATCAATAATCAAAAAACCGTTGACCATATCATATTTTCATATATTATATATCCTTTCCCATAAATCACATTCACCACATATCATCATATCATATCATATTGGGGCTGTAAAAAACAATATAAAAACAATTCCTTCCATTAAACTTCACCCAAGACCGACTAATTAATTACTTGGTCATCCAAAAATAGTTCACTAAAAAAATTATCATCACATAACAAGCCAAGATAATGATTATCAATCCATCATGTAAGATTCAATAAACATTACCAATAGCATTATATGGGTCACAAAATCATATTCATCTTATCATACCATCAATGAATCATAATTCCTTCATACTACTAATTTATTAATAGAATCACAACATGCTTATTTTATCTACCACAATATTATAACATGTATTACATCCATGACGTATACTTAAATAAAACATGGAATGATTTTTATAAATTAAAACATAAAATATAAATATTATCTTGAACACAATTTTCTTAAGATGTAATACTCAATAATAAATATGTCATATATATTCATAGGTTTTTATCTATTCAATAAAAGTTAAACATGATCATCATTTCAATAGATCACACCTTTTATATAATCAGAATTGAGAATTCTAACAATATTTTAATAAAATGAACTATCAACTCCATCATGTATTTAACTAAAAAAAATCGTAAAAACATTAGTTTATCATTTTTCATAATTATTTGTACTGAGATATTTTAGATTCTAAAACATGCTTCCAAGGATTCAATATGTTTTAATGTTCATGTGAATTGATAAATTAAAAAATATCTTGTAATGTTATTCATTGAAATAATGATCTATTATACATGCATTATCATTAGCTAGAATTATAAAATAAATTCCTAATATGCATTTATAGGTATGAAAATTAATATGAAATAGGCTTCAAATTACAAAAACTAAACATTGTATTTCAATGAAAAACATATCATTCCATGAGTTTATAAGAAAATATTTAAATTAGAAAAAATCAATAACAAAAAAATTATTGAAATATATTTATAAGAACCACCTTAATAAAAATTAATATAAATATTCAAAAACACATAATTACAACATCCTTGATCTCCCTTGATTCACCCTTCAAAACAACTAAATAAAATTTTATAGGGTTTAACACTTAGGAGTAACTAGTGTGATCGTATCTTAAATAATAAATCTTCAATGTGAAATTGAAGTTTCAGGATAGAAAACTATTGAAACAACTATGTATAGATAATAACTAATCAAGATTGAGTTTCAAAAAACAACTCATAATAAATGTAAATGTATATAATTCTAAGGATATAACAATGCTTGCATAATGTCATCTTAGGATATCATAATCATTGACAATAAATTATTTTTGTCAACCATCAATTTATTTCAACAAACAATTTACTTAAATTCTTTAGGTAAGTCCCGTTAAAAATATAGTATGTATGAAAAGGAACAATAAATTTATCGCCAGTCATTCCTATCAATTCCGGGGATGTACCTGCCAAAATTGGTGGGAATCCTATATGAAATTACCTATGAAACAGATCGGGATGAGAAGAGTCATAGAAAAAACATACCGCTTTTCCATCCAAACATCATTCCATTATAACCAAATCAAATTTTAATTTCCATTGACATATGACTTCTTATGTATCATCCATTCACATGAAACATGCATTGAGCCATAATATCCCATGTATAGATGTCATCAAGTCAAATGATCCAGAAAAAACATCATATAAAATATAAACCCACCAATCGTAAAATATCATAACTATCGTTAAAAAATATTAAATAACCAAGTATCCTAGTAATAAAATGAAAAAAATGAAATCTTATTTTCTATGTTAAATAGATATCAAAATTAAAGAAATATTTATACCACCATGAATATTCCACCTTATACCATCTAAACCATTTACTAATGACATTACATAATCAAATTTCATCCTATTGTCATTAAGCTTCTATATAATGCTCATATTAACAATATCCTAATAGTTTAATTTTTTATCATTTGATATGTTCACAATTTAAACTATATGCTATGATTACCAATTCATTTAAATAATTATAAAAAACAAAATCCTCCCAAATAATTCATTCTTATACCTACTAAAAACGTTCAATTTAATGATTTGGTTATAACTGTATTTTCCTATTTACTTAGTTATAACATTTAGCAATTAAGTCATGTAATTATTCAATTTACATATACATTTAGTTAACATAAACATAAAATTATACCATTAGATTACTAATACAATAACAATAATAAAATTTTCCATTCTCAAGATAGTTCTCAAACTAGACCTGTAACAATGCATCTTCACAAGACCACATAACTTATCAATAACCAAGAAGTATCCCCACTTCGACCGACACCCAAAATCTACCAAGCCTCAATACCTTATCTTACCCAACTCTTCCAATAATACTCTACCACTTCTTCTCTCTATCTTATAATATTAAACAAATTATACTTAAAAATGACCATAATAATTACCCTTGAAAGAAACATTAAAGCAGATCCTCTAAATAGCCTCCAAATCCTCACCATTGTACATAAACGTGAAACATCACTCTAAGGAATATAAGGAATTTCAAGGGAATGACCACACTAAGGTGATCAATGAAAATTATTTATATCTCACCTAACTATAATAACTTGTCCTAGTTATCCTACCAATACAAAAAGTAAATACTAGTATATAATCCCAATTATCCCTAAAATCAACTACAATTCAATAACATACTGTGAAATAACTACCTGATCAACATCAGTGACACCCCATTACTAATCCATGTTCAAATTTGTTAATATTAATTCTAGATTAAATTACATTTATATTCCCATTCTCAAGAAATCTGTTATCTCATTAATTAAACTTCATATTCAAATCATCATCTTCAGTTCTATTTCCAATGCATATTATTTCATAATTTTATCCATATTTATGTATAATAATATAAAAATATTTGTTTACAAATAAATATATCCATATCAGAATAAAAGGGAAGCTAACCAGCATGGTCACCATACTATTTATAGTTCAAAATCTAGTTCATGACTCCTATAAAATATATTCTATAGTATATTTATATAAAAACATAGAAATTTTATTCTAATAGAGAAATTAAAATCAATAAAGATAGGGATTAAAAATAGAATCTCTTGCAGAGTAGGAAGAGGAAGCATACTATATCCCATTCCCCTGGATGTAAACCGGCAACATCAAGACCAAGATAATTAAGAAGAAAAAAAATAGAAAAGACTAATGATAACACCTTCTCCTATACTATTCTAGTGGATCAATGCCTAAGGTTATAGATAGGTAATGAAATTTATAATGTAAATTTAAACCCCCTTCCCTATAACCAAAAAAAATCTTCCTTGAGACTAATGGGAGAGTATAAAAATACCACATTAAAATGAACTTATAGATTTGGATAAAGAGATAAATTATCTAATCTTTTCATGGGTAAAAATTCGTAGTTCGTGATATTCAATGAGAGGGTTTAAATATAAATAGTGGTGGTAAATTCAATTATTCATTAAAAGGGGAAAATAATCGAATAGTGTTGATATCATTGGTCTTTAAAGTCTAAAAAACAAAATCTTTTGGGATCAATAACGTTACATAGAAGGTGGAACAACATATTAAGTAGCATTATATTTTAGAGTATAAGAAGAAGTATTTGAAATATACTACCTCAATTAAGATGATCATTTCCACATCAAAAGAACTAAATTAAGAACCAATGAATTTGAAAGATGCATCCTAAAAAATATAACATCAGATTCATAATCAATCCGTCAATTATAATACGCCAATATAAAGAACAAATTCTAATATCACCATCCATGAAAAATATATAATTAGAACTAATGGAAGGATGTAGGAAATAAACCATTGATTAAAATGTATCAATAATATAAATTGAGATGGTTAAGATCCAAAATGTATTAAAAATAATCCAAAAGGATGCATTGTAATTAATTATTATTTGAGTGAAATAAACAAGGTCAAATTTATAGAATATTTTAACCACTTCTATACAAAAAATTATCAAAAAATACGATGGTGCAATGAATTATAATATATGTAATGGCCTCAGTCAAAGATAGATCCAAAATCATAGTTCATTGAAGTGGAATATCTCTCTATTTAGATGATGTTCACTTCACCCATTTAAAAATAGGATATACCAAAACCAAGAATTGTTGATAAAAAATAAATCCATAGTGTCTCCAAATAGTAGATTTTTTTAATGATCCATCACGGTGTGGTGAAATACCCTCCTCCGTTTTAAACTTGCCATAACTCCCACCACGACATAGAGGAACCACCTCCATCACTTCTAGTAAACTTACTCAACTGATATTTGTCACAATATAGAACCATTATTCCATATAACATAGAAATTTAATCATTGCCCACTTCATATAGGGAAATATTCCAAGTTCCATACTCATGAATCTTCCACCACTAAGGCTCAACAGAAACTCATAAAAGAACCAAGGAAAAGCATACAAAATGGTTAGTTGAAATAAGGGGAATAATATGAAATATAAAATTAATTCATATATATGATAAATTCCAGACACCCTATGAGTCCATTCCCATTTCTATGTGCATTATGGATCTCCCCATGTTAGCCTAAAAAATCCTTTATACATCTTTCCCTTAAAATGGGAACTTCACAGCACGGGTCCATCGAGAACTCAAAATAAAACTCCAATAGAAAAAATTACAAAAAAAAATAACATGTGATACACCATGGGGTTTTTTACTCTTATAGATCTCAAACACAAACCTTCGCCTCTTAAACACCATTAAAATCCCTCTCAACAACCCATTCCTAAGAATATGAAAGTGAATAGTTTTAGAAAACCCTAAACCATACTTGAAAATAATTCTTAGGTATCCTTTGAATCAATATTTTATTTTGGTTTTGGTTGATTGATTTATTGTAATAATACAAACCAGGTCGACCCTAAACTGGGCACTTGAACCATTCTAAAATATGGCCTATGAGGCATTCATGGTCCTCCCTAGCTAGAAACTAGTGTCTAACATCAATAATACATTGTTGGAAATGATTTATGTCATAAATGACATAAAATCTAATAAATAAAAATAAAACAATAAAAAAATTATTGAAGTGTAAGAGAAATCAAAAATATAAAACGTAATGTATGTGACCCCATGGGTTACCATCAACCATATGACAATGCTCACTCTTTGAGCAATCTTGAACTAGGAGTGCCTAAAACTAGAAATAAAAAGTATGTAGGTGTGATCCTAAGAAGGATCATTAGGGATTCCAAAAATTAAAATAACTTCCTATGTATTTTCTATAAAAATAAACGAAATTCATCCTAGTTTTAAAATATTAATATAAAAATAGGGTTTTCCCCCATTACTTTCAAAACATGTAATGGGTTAATGCTCCAGAAAACCATTTTCACTATGATTTCCAAAACCATTTTCTAAAGAAATTGGGATTTTCCAATGAACCATTTATTAAATGAAAGGGGTGATTAGATAAGAATCCCAATGATAAAAAACACAATGGAATAATAAGATTTTTATAATTTGGATATAAAAAGGAAACAAAACACAAGTGAATTTTAAATGAATTACTCTGAAAAGTGGGAGTAAAATTAGAGTAATCACTATGGGAAATATATAAGTTACTTGGTTATTGGGTATCTAAGAACATAATATCTTGGTGATCAATCCATATAAATATTATTTCATGTGCACGTGCCACTAGAGAGGGCTCAGCCAAATGTTTCAATATTCCCAAACATCATCAAGTGTTTTTTATTGTTTTATCATAATCCTTCTATGGATTCTTCGGACAGAACACTGCCAGACCCTAGTGACCAGTCCAAGCCTACCCTCCTAGGTACAGATGATTCTTATATTCCATGTTTAACTAAAGATGGTTTCATATCAATATTTTGTATACATAAATTTCACATACTTTTACAAAAATTTACATCCAATTTCTCACCGTCGAACTCCCTATTTATGTCAATCCACATTACCTTTTAAAATTGTTTACTAAATCACTACATACATTACTATTCATAGATCATATGTCACATATTTACAACACATCATCATTCAAATACAAGAGACATACATTAAAAAGGGATTTCATTTCCATAAAACAAAAAAGGTTCTAATTGGGCCTTATCACTATAAAATTGAATAAACAATATCATCTGGAAAACCAATTTATAATTTAAAATGTATTAAATTCCATATGTGAACAAATACATGATTAAAAAAAGTAATTATCTATTGGTAGCATAGGTAAAATATGGGATACATGTAAATATTCATTTCCAAGAATCAAAAGACACTTCTCATAGAATATAAATATTATATAATAATTAAAACACATTTCTCAAAATAATCAATAAATCACTGAATTCAAATTAAAGGTTTGGAAATAGGGAATATATTGAAACATGTTGCCTCATATGATAGAAACCCAAATCCACTTCAAAGGGGTCCCATGAAGTACATGTGATAAAGGACTCCAGTTAAGCAAGACCCAATTTTACACTAACCCAAGTATACCACTATACATACATATATATATATATACCCCTAGCTACAATGTAGATATTATTCTCACCATGAAGTAATATGTACAGAGAGAGTGTATATATATTCATTCTTCACCCATGCATATGTGTAGAATTTTCCTTCATTAACTATAGTCCCAAGAAACCCCAGGGTTCTCCAAGGTACACTATAAAAATACAAGAAACCAAAAAATTTAAAAAGCCCTAAATTAAATTCATCTAAAGAGGAAGAACAAAAGTAAATCTACTAAAAACTTATGGATAACCCACTACATTCCATGTGTGATACCCAATGTTGTCCCTATTGAGACTGAGGAACCCCAGAAAATAAAAGGATAACCTAGCCAAAAATAAAACCAAAAAAAAAATACTGAGAAAACCCTAGTGTTTAGATGTCCTTCTACAACAATGAGGAAAGAGATAAGGAGATAGAAGAAGGTGATGGTGGGGGAGAAACACTCACCTGACATGATTCCACGTGAAATCAAGGGAGGAAATCGTCCACCAGATGGAGGTAGAGACAACAGTGGCATGTGAGATAGCCCCACCTAGTTGTGTGTGTTACACGACCCTGAGTGGAAAGGGGTAAGGGTTCTATTAAAAAAATGATTTTTATAATAGTAATAGAAACACTATTAATCATAATAATGATGATAATAGTAATAATAACAACAAAAACAACATTAATAATAATAATAATATTATTATTATTTATATAAATAACATTTTTATTATTACAGTTATTAAAACATTATATTTTTTTAACGGCATGGAAATCTGCGTGGTTTGGGTGCCTGGTATGTCAAACCATGTGCCAAACGTGCGGTGGCTCTGTCCAAAAGGGAGAAAAAGTCACACAGTATCTGGGTTCTAGTACACAACCATTCAATTGACTATAAAAACTGAACAGATCCATTTTTTGAGCCTCACAATTTTCCAAAGGATGTTTTATTGTATCCTCTAATTATGCAACAACCATAGGCCACACTTAGACCTTCCAAAATTTATACTATTAAGGGAAACTCACCCAAGAAAACCATAAAATGAAAACAAGACAAAAAAATAAAATAACAGAGAAGTGTTGGTTCTTGTTGTGACATTGAAATGGTTTTTTCATTAACTACCTAGTTGGTAAAAAAATATTATGTTCCTTATAAAGTTATATATTATTGATATTATCAAGATTCATGGTCATCCTAAGTCTATAATTTCTCACAGGGATTCTCATTTTACATAAATATTTTAGAAGGGGTCTTAAAAATTTATGGACACACTATTGAGGTTGAGTACGGGTTAAAATCCACATATAAATGGGTAAAATAAATAGATAATTAAAATTTTTGATGATATAATTCAGTAATGTATTATTTATAATTATGATTTCCTAGGAAGAACATTGTTAAATGGTGTAATTTTTCAACAATAATAGTTATAAATCCTCAATTAATGTGGAACCATTTGAGGTTTTGTATTTTAATCCTTATTGATAACCTTGTAACTAGGTGGAGACAATTAATGAATTTCTTATAGTAGAGAGTTTGGTGTCAGAATCAAAATACTCTATGAAGGTTATTTAGAAACATGTAGTGAAATAAAAACGTCTAAATAATTCATAAGTTGATCATCGATGACTTCCCATGGATTTCATTGTGATTGATCATATATTATTTCATGTTTTTACTACGTTAAGGCACTAAGCACATGATAAAGAAGGGGAGATAAGACAATTGTTTTTGGATCCTTCTAAATGTAGGGATAATGTTGATGAAGTAGAAAATATTTATCATTACCACCATGGTATAAAGAAATTAAATGTTTCTTTTATAAAAATTTTCTAATTAGATACTTTTGGATCTATCTCATGTTCTTGATTAGAAATCAGTGGTGTTATAACCTAATAAGACTTTCATTGATAGATTAGTGAAACTATTAGGCAATCAATATTACGTATTTGGTGTAAACTCCATTACTTTAGTTATAGTATTGTGGATGCATTGAGATATTCAATAAGAAGTATGGGAAAACGAATCTCACATTCTTCAATAATGTAAAATTATTTTTGAAGAAATAGGGTAAAATTATATGGGTATATATTCTTTATAATAGAGATAGTGGTAACATTCATATTTTTTGTTATCTTATTAAGAGATTTTTAAATATATTTTATTCATTGAAGCTATGGTGACATGGTGTGTGGATAGTTTTTTTATTACTTAATTTTGGAATATTATTATTTTTTCTAATATTTTTGAAACATGATAATAAAATCGATCAAAGAGTTACTTCATTGGAACTAATATAGAAATATTGAAATGGAATTATGGACATAAAATATTAATTCATTAGAAAATATTTTCTGGGGCTTAATTTATATAATTTGGAAGATATATTAATGTATTTATATAGACAACTACAATTATATGATTATGGATATTTTTGAGAAATAAATTTTCAAATTAATGGAGGGGTTTGAGAGAGTCATAATTGAAGAATATTAATGTTATAGAATTAATTAATATGTGGTCTATGGCATGGAAAATATTGAAAGAAAATTAAGGAGTAAAAATAGTTGGAAGGAATTTATGATGGAATTAGAGGATTGAATCGGATTGTTAGGGATACTAAATATAGTATCTATTTTAAAAGATGTTGTGATTTTAAGAAAAGGGTTATCTTTATTTTTAACACACCTCTCATTTATAATATCACAAATCCTTGAGCACTCTCTATTTACCTAGATATATTCTCTAGTGAACATTTCAGGAAGGAATGGAGAGTCATAGGAAAAATGTTGTGGTATAAACATGTAGGTTAGTAATATAAATTATTTCATAAATTTAATAAAAATTATTCAATGTGTTTGGAAATGATTCAGTGTCATGAATCCTAGATTTATTTTATTATCATATTTGAGGTACTAGTATAGAATTTATGAAGTTTATAACAACCATTCCAAAATAGCGTGGGGTCATTCCATATAGTGGATCACTATCCTCTAATATGTTCTTCTTTTAATCCCTTATACAAAATAGTTACATAGTTCTTTGTCAATTTTTATAGGGTTTTTCCCTCTCTCAAGAGGTTATAAGCTTATATTTAAAAAGACACATGGGGCCCATGAAAAATAACATTGTTTTTACTAAAACTCTATGGATGTAGTGATAATGGTATATGTATTATAATATATTCCTCTAATGTGGATTAACTTCATTTGATTTTCAAATTATTACCTATGGGCTTCTCAAAGTGGTATGGCTTACTGCTTTGTGATGACCCAGCCTGAGACTACTCACTAATGACCCAATTATAACATCCATCTGACCAAAATTTTGCCTCCTTATATAAAAAAGGCTACCAACTAGTTGTGAGGGCCTAAATAATGCATTCGTAAGATAATTAACATTATATAATAACAGAAAACTATAAAAAATATTCAAAAAACATCTATAATAAACGATCAGGGTTTGTATAATAAATGAAACCTATTATAATAAATTAAATACAGAAGCATGCATTCATAAATTACACTAACAACCCACTCAGATGATCACATATACAAAATATACCAAATAGTAAAATACAAAAGATGAACTATTTCCATCCCCATGCATAATATCTATCCCAACTCCAATACATTTTCCATCTCATCTACCTCGATCCACTGCACTACAAGTTCTTAGACATGAAAGTCAAACATATGGTTTTCACACACACCAGGATACCCATGAAACGTGTTCTAAATAAATCTCTATATGGTATCCCCATGTTCCCTTAATATATGTCATCATATACATGTGTATGGATATGGAAAATAGATGATATAAATTAAACATTCTGGTTGGTTCATTCGGTTTTAACTATGCCACCACAACACCTCACTAAACTAGCTTCAACCATCAATGGAAATCAATTACCTTGTTTCATAAGTCCAAATATGTAAGCCAATAATCGATTTAGGGTGTGATAACATGTACCCTACCAAACCCCCTCATGGAATTCCTCACATCAAGTGCCCTCGTCATCCCTACACATAGGAGATGTCACATTAATGGTACCCTTTTCATCTCAATTAATAGATTCAAAATATATAATTCTATTTTAATATTCTATAAATTATGTATATTTAACATGATAATACCTTTATAATCTTCTATAACATGGGTATATGTTAAATAATTGCACTCAAGGCAGCCCATATCACTCATGTAGATGTCACAATATAGTATGCTAGTAATCCTCTATCACTCATTATGATATGACACAATAGTACATTGGGCATCCCCAATCACTGAATGAGTTTACACACAACTGTAACCCTACAAACCCCCCTCTATAAATGCCACATAGAAACTCAAAAACCATACATTACTACACCAGGAAGGCCAAGAAAAAATGTCTGAACCATTCCCTCTTATATCATGAAGGTCTTTTATTAGTATATGGTCATATCACCAAGACTAACCAAACCAACACATTCTCACTCAAAGTAAGTTTCATCTATCATATCTCATTGACTAGAACCATACCAACCCAGAACATTTAGAAAATAGAAAAAAATAAAACTCATTACCCAATCTCTCTATCTCATCTTAGGTAACTAGTCACTAATGACCTTGCCTCTCACATCAACGCACATACCATCATCCAACTATCCTAATAGGATAATATCCTCTAGAAAATCTGAGTCATGATAGCATATCTTATGATCCTATTTTATTTCTCATATAATCCATAAGCGAATCCACTAGGGTTCCTCAAACATATTTAGACTCTTCTCATTATCCTCAAGAAGTATTCAATACCCCCATGGAGTTTATCCCACCTATAGGCCATCTAAAACTCCAAACTCATGAGGTAGGCCCCATCTACTTATAATTCTATATAACTTCTTGGTCTCACTAACCAGGTAATATTCTAATTTAACTCACTATAAACCCATATGTATCGTAATTTAAGGTCATACCAACAAATCATATGGAATATACATGGGTCATATATCATTTATACTCTAGAATATCTTTTATCCCTATCATCTATTGGAAACCCTCATTATCACACTACATTAATTCATAGAGGACTTATCCTAATCAGGGAACTTTTCAAGGATCTCGTCAACCCTTAAGGGGGTGTCACTCATTAGGCAGGGTATAAAAATTTTCACATCCATCTCTACAATGCCTATAAATTTAATTTATATCAATCTATCCATAGGAAACTAAGTTAGGATATGTACACATCACCCCATTACCATTGACCAATATTCACACTTTGGTAATCTAAACTGGTATGTTCACCCCTTGGAGACCTTGTTTTTTGGTAAATTTATTTTCTATAAAATTCTCTAGAGAATCGACCCTAAACCTAAGTGGCTCAATGAAACCCTGCCTCTTTATTTAGGAAACTCTCAATACTTATCCCACTACCTAATAATATGTTTTAATATAGTAATACACCCTCATAAATAAACAATTATATGATTTTATATTATAGGGATAACCAAACACAAATATGGTGTTACCATTATCACTTCTATTTTCACCTTCTCAGAAGATCCATTCTATACCTCATGCAAGCTCATACCAATTCTATAGCTCCTATATCAATTCAGAACATCTATAATATTTTTTTTAAATTTTATTATTAATTATTCAATTTAATACTATAATTCATAATCACCAAAAAATATCTATTTAAGGAAACATCTCCAAAACCTCATGATACCTTGTGAATTAATCCTTCCTTGATATCCCTTATACAAGTTATTAACATTATCATCATTCAAGATCAATTACACAATGCTCTAGTGGAATCATTATCAAAATACTACCCCAAATCATCTCAAATCAAAACGCGATGTAATGAAAAAAAAACGAATACGACATAAGTAATAATCACCTTATATCTACTATATAACTCCAAAAACCACCCTTATTCGAGAAGTATGGAAAAAATAAGAATATATTGAGAGATATCTAAAAATGGACACTCCCTAGATGGTACTCAACCTAAAACCAAATATGTCCAAACTTGTAAAGATGGTTCTACCCCTATTAAAAAATATCTATAGTGATTAGTCATGGTGTGAAACTCTAGTTCATGGAATGACGAGATACCCCCATGTGGAGGACCCTGCCCTATGGTTCATCATCATGAAATGGACCCTCTCAGTCATGGAACCAGAATCCTTAAATTGAGGGCATGACACCTAGCCAAGAACCATCATGGAGAGACCCCTCTAGGTCAGGGATTGATATGACACTCACATTCAAGGCCCAAACATAATGGAATAGCCTCTCCTCCAACATAATTATATTTAATCTATACACCATGACACATTTTTTATGAAAATAATTCATTTATAGACATAGGGTTCATGAAGTGATACTCTAATCCCAAAAAAATAATACAAAATATTTTTGGATTTCAACCACTTATATAATATTCTCTTTCATGGAATGACACTAAATTACATAGTGTGACCCCCCCCCCTTGTGTATAGATTTTTCCTAGACTAATTCCCCCATAAAACATATTCATACCATAGCACCAACTTGTTTTAACTCATCCACTCTGGCTAGCCCCATATCATAGAGTGACTAAAACTGACTGTAACCAAAAACATCAAAGGGATCACCCCGAACCCACACTGATGTTCTCCCAATAAGATAAAATAAATTTTAGGCCCCTAAAAACATACAAAAATATATATTTAAGATATTAAAAACATAAAAATAAAAATATGAATCTTAATTCTCTAAATATCCCCTTTTATAAGACCATAAATTCAAATTTTCACTAAATTTGACAACCTGTAGCAATACAAATTATTGAAAACTCCCAAAAATAATTCATGTAATCATAAAAACGGTTTATTGATCATATAACAATCATTCATGACCTAAATCAAATTTTAATTTAAAATTCACCCACTATATTACATCCTAGAACACTGAAAATCTTCTGTTGTACAACTCTAAACACTAAGGCATGTTATGCAACAAAATCAGTGGTACACTCTCACCACCATAACCAAACACTAATAAAACACTCAAAAGCACCAATATATACAAAGATAATTAAGTGTAACCAAAATATTCATCCACAATATTATGATTCTCCCCACCATAATAATCATATCACAAGGACTTATTATTGGTCATGGTTCTCACCACCCCTAGGAATCGCCTACCGAACATTTTCTTCATGTGGTCTATCAACACACTCGATGTTTTGTCCATATATCTATAACAATTTTATAGAAAAATAATGGTTAGTGATCTTATGTTAAACCAATTTCAAAAATTATTGACCTCTCCCACTAATGTTTTATCACATCACATGGTCATAATTCATCAACTCTTGGAAGCATTGAAGGATAATTCAAACATCCACATCGAAGTCTAAACCTAAAACATGGTGTAATTTCTTTTTTAGGACCTTAATAACTTATACCGTCCATCCTACACTCTAAATGAGTATACCTTCACCTTTAATTCAACTATCTTAGATCACACCTAGATCCATCTTGATCATAATGTTAAAAAAAGGCTTTATTTGAAATTGCATCCAAATTACATAACTGGTATTTTCTAAGGAATTAGATAAAATCATATCCTCTTGTTGATTTCCATTCTTGTATTATCTCGATTATCCACCAACTGGTCTCACTTCATACATGACCCATATAAACTTATGATCACACCTTCATGGTTAATTTAATACTTCATATTATAGAATTATCCTCATTACCACCCACACTAAATCAAAATTCAAGGTATCCATGACCCACACTCTATCCATTGAGAAAAGTAATGATTATACATGACTCCCACCCCATACACACACAAACACACTCATATATATTAGATAATATGTAACATCAATCGTTATCCATTCCCAACTCTCTTTGATGACCATCGTCAACATTTTTAAAAATCCATCTGTAAAATGGTTCAAACCCTCCAACTTTGAATACTGTTATCCCTAACATATAGATTTAGATAAACTACTCCTTGATTGTAATACCAACGGGTTCCATTATCACATGTGTGTCACCCTTCTTATGCCATTATCATCCCATCATAATAACCCATTTTATGGAACAAGCTCATATCAATTATACTGTGGTACACTAATATATCTCTGATGTAACCACCTACCTTATGATAGTATCTCATATCCTAACCCAAAATTTTATGCCACCATTATTAAACCCATCTCAAAAAATCCATAATTTATCAACCTCACATGTTCGCTCACTGATCTACAATCCAAATGGGCACTTCATTTAACTGGCACACATATACCCTCATGTATTGATAATTTCCATGATATTCCATGATAACAATCATCTTCCCATGGTAGATTGATCATCCTAAATTACCCTATCATAGGGTTTTTTCCATTAAAAATTTTGATCTCATTTGAACCCAACAGGTGTACACTTATATACCATATAATTACACAATTTTACCCATGCTCAAATGATGAACACATTAATAAAAATGGGCTCTCAATCCTAATAACTGACCATAACCCTATCATAGGTAAGTATAATCGAGAAAAATTAACTCTCGATACTTATTTTCTAACATGAATAATGCATCTTACTCATGTAAATTACATCCATATGATCACCTTTAACATGAAATCATTCCAAAAAAAGAAACATACATCCATGATTTTTATATTCCACTCGAATTCACATACAAAATTACCATTTCTAGTCATCCGGCTGATTCTTCCCTAAAAACCCAACCTCGATACCAAGTCACACTAAGTTCTCCACATCTAAAAAACAATATATATTCCACAAACCATTCATTATCCCACATAGGGGTGATCATATCCTCAAGGTAACCCATGATTTACCTAGGATTATCTCCCAAGAATACCTATCCTAACCAAACCCAATAGGGTTCTATCGCTAATTCATTTAATGACTGTAAAAACCTAAAAGGGGTCTCTATTCCTCTCTTATAAAAAGTAATTAAATGACCGTCACCAGTGATCATTTAAACACAAGATTCACATGACTAGACATTAGAATGAATATATTATTGTTTGAGAAATTAAAATTCCACAAATGTTTTATATTGGAAAAAACATATGAGTTATTATTAAAATATTAAATAACCAAAACCAATATTGTTAGTGAAATAAATTTTACAAAATTATATGAATTTCATCTGATTATAATGTTCATGGAATAAAATATGTACAATGACCTATTTCCACTTTTGACCGAGAGAAAAATGTATAATTCGATAAATCCTTAAAAACATATTATTTTTCACAAATCACAGCTCAACAATAATTGTGAAAATAAAAAAAAATCTTGTATCATTGGTAACCAGGACTCCCCCAAAAATAGTGTCAATGACTAATCAATATGAGGTGTATCACAAGCTCTTAAACATCCATATTTCTAATCTACCATATCCAATATACTATGAAAAAATAAAAAAAATCTTGATAATACCTTTTTGAGATACCCTTCTATAATCTTTGAAATTACTGAAACATGACATTAAGAATACCTCCCCATACACTAGTTGAAACTGACTATTGGGGAAGAACAAATTTTGGAATTAGAGAGGATATTTACTCAATATAATATCCATGAATAATAATTAAAATATCCAATCATTATCTATTAAAATCCATCATTTTAACCAAAATCAGTGACACATGCTATAATAAATGAAATGAAGAATCATACAAGTATACATCCGATTTATAACACATTGGATTGATCGTGTAAAAAAAATAATGAAATACATAAGATGATTAACTTCTATCCTAGACCCATATCTCAATCCTATCTCTAATACCCTATAAATGTTTTCTTGACCAATCCTTTGCATTAATTGTTCTAAAACCTACAAATCAAACAAAAGTTCTAGATACACACTAGCATAACCATGTTTTTTGTGAGGAATAAATATTAGTATAGTGTCACTAAGTGACCATAATATAATCTTGTAGGTCCAATTAGGATGTAAAAAGGGTGATTTAATTTCCTTTTAAAATTTAAATTTAAACTGTGATATAATTATGTAATACAGAATTTAAATCAAAGTTGGTTCAATAAAAATATAAATGTAAAAGATAAAAAATGATGTGATAAAATAATTCATCCAAAAATGATGTATATTTATCCTTCTATCAAAGGATTCAGAGGTTTTAAATTAATTTGTTCACTTTTATGGTTCTCATGACACCCATTGAAAATAGATACACATTATTTTTAATAGAAAACTAAGAAACCAAATATAACACTTTATTATTAGTGGTTATGAATGAAACCCAATGTTCCTAACTTTTATGGCAGTGATCACCTCAAGAGTAGAAAAATAAGGGAGTGGTTTTTAATACAAACCCTTAACAATTAACTCTTGATCTCATTTTCATGTCATTGAAAGTACTAAATTTCTACCTTATTCGGTAGGAAATATGATAAACAATTTATATCAAATACTAATTAAGTGAGTCCAAACCATCATGGTTTGTATTTATAGCCTCCATGAGTCCCATGGTAAATCAGGAGGGCTTGGGAGTCTCTAGGATCCACTAATATGTGGGAGATTCTAGAGTAGAAAACCTGCATTGACTAGTAATCTTTTTAGGAAAAACTCCACTGATTAGTTGTTAGAATTCTACAGTTGGCCAGTGGGGATCCTGGAGCTCACTTGTGATATCTAGTTCCCATCGGTGAGCTGGTAGAGCTCCATTATTTGGATAGTGTGGCAAAAAATTCTCATGTTCCACATTAACTACCATCGGTTTGGCTCGTGGTATTTCTCTAGCTACCTGCCAGAAATATCCAACATGCCCTCCAAGAATTGCCTTCCATAATTTTCTTGAATTTATTGTTTTGTTAATTAATCATATATAAATATACTGAATCAAAAAATATTAATGTAATTCCAGTGAAATAATTATAAAAAATTATTTTTGGATCTTTAAAACTCCTTGGAGAGTGAGGGGTATAATAATCTCCACCTTTTGATGATCGTAAACAATTGAGATAAATGAAAGATTGATTTCTTTTAACAAAAAAAGGTACATTTAAATAAAATATAACTGAGACATAAATTTCAATATTTCATAATGAAATTTAGAAATGAAATTCAATAATCAAATTGATTAGAAAATGAAATTGTAAAATGACATTGAAAATTTCAAAATTTATCAAAGATTAAAATAATTGATGTTTTAAAACATTTTAAAAGTAATTGAAAAACAAATAAAAATGAAGAATATGTCAAAACTATATATGATATTTATGAAATATATTTCAAAAATAATATATCCAAAAATATATTAATATATATTTAGAGTTAAATTTATAAATTTCACAATAGAATTTGAAAGAGATTTAAAAACACGTATATTTTAATGTAGAATAAAATAGAAGTATTTCAACGCAATCTCAAACCAGTATAATATTAAAAAGAATTGAAATTAACAAAACCATTAGATTAATAAACTATGTATATGTATTCCCCTTTATTATTTTCAAAAATAGAAACTCATTACACATTTTATATAAATATAGTGGATTCATGGAACTCATAAATATGGATGAAAAAAAGGATAATGATTACAAAATAGAAGAGATATGTGCATAATATATAAAAAATCATAAAAATCTAGAAAAATAAATATCTATATCCAAATCAACCCAAAACAATAATGAATGGGATCCTAATCACTATAGTAGACCACTATGAATAACGTCTCGTTTAATTGATCATGTGAGAGATCAAATCTTTTTTATATCTCCTCCATCAACTGGTAGTGTGAGGAGGTGGCATGCTTCATAACCGTGAGATGCCTATCAATGGCTGTCTCAATTTAAGTTACATGATGATCTTGGATATCATGGTATATGTTCATATCATCATTGAAAGAATCCCATCAATAAGTGAGATCATAAAATAGTGGACCATGAATTGAGATCTCCCCCTTAGTTATTTCCTCATCTAGAGGAGGTTCATCATTAGCGTTGGAATCCAAATTAGATTGGAATTCTCCCTCATACATAGCCTCTACATCATTACCACCATCTAACTTTTCATTAGTTTCTTACTCTTCATAATATTTTTGTCATAAGGATAGGATTTACTGACCACATGGTGTATAAATAGAGGTGATCTCTAGCACAATCAGAGGTGATTTATTCTTTAGATTCCATAGTCAGTCATAAATATTATCTTGACACCATGGGTTTTCAATGATGAACATCCATTGAACCATTTAATGGTTTGAAATACTATCCCTTGATAGTTGGTTAAATGAAGCATCATTGATATTGATCCCAACATATGTGAAAAGACAAGTGTGAAAATGAAAAATGGAAAATCCTTATATCATCATGTGTGGGAAGATATGTAATACATTGAATGGAAGATAAATCAAATAAGATTAAAATAGTAATCCCTTATAGTGAAATAATTGTCAAAAAGTTGATGTATTTGACCATGTCATGGTTCCTAAGATGTGGATCAATGGATGTTTTGATAACCCAGTATAGAATTATATTTTCAAGTGATAGGTCCATGGAGGAAATGGAATTACCTCTAGAGATAAAACAAAGAGTGACTTGTTTTTGAAAGTTCATATAAACAATGAGGACCCATGTGATGAATTATCATGTAACATGTAATCTCAAACATTGTAATGGGTAATTATATCCCATTAAAAATGGATTTCAAATACCATGTGAAAACAGAATTGTATGATTAAGGATAGATAAAAAGTCTTTTGGAATACGATAGAAGAATGACTTCTATACTTGAAACTTGATGAACCTATTTAAATCAAGGAGATACTACTTAATCAACCAAAAATAAATGATCCTTTCAGGAATAATGATTTTCTCATATTATGTGGATTTATATCTATACATTTTTACACACTATTTAGCTATTATTTTGATTTGATTCTGTGACTAAATATGTTTATAAAAGGTGATTACTTAATTAATGACTATTCTGAGTTATAGATATTAATCATGGAATATTTCATTAAAATCATGTGTTTTTGAACTTATTTTTTAAAACTAACCTCTATTTTTTTATTATATTTTAGGATAAAATATTTTATTTTTTACAGATTTTACATTAAATAATAATTTTTTATGTATACATGATTGTGCTATAATTGATTTTAGTCATTCAGATAAAATTTATTTGATGTTTTAAATCACAAAATGATTTGGTGAATTATGAAATTATTAATGTTTTATTTATTTATTTTTAATATATTGTGTTGGAACATTATTTTTTCATGTTATTTGAGTGCATAATCAATAAATTTAATGAATTGTTTTTTTGGGATTTTTAGTGTTTATTTTATTTTCATTGGATTTATAATTTTAATTTTTGAGTAGCATCATATGAAATTCTTGGAAGGTCATATGAATAAGATAATTTTAAGTAACAAGACGTGTGTGATATGTTATTTTAATAGAGTTAGAAGTATGATATTTTTAAAAATAGATTTATAAGATGATTGTATATATAAATTCACAAGATATTTAAGATAGTATGAAGCCATCTAATCAGTTACTTTTCAGAGTTCCCATTTGATATTTTAGTATCCGTAGAAGTGAATTTTCACACTGTATTCCCATTATATAATCATCATAATCCATGTAAGATGTTTTCATATATGCCTGCAACCATGTAAGATAATTTAGGGAATGTGTATTATATATTTTTTATTGGACAATTTATACAAACCTATAATTGACCATGTATTTCCATGGAAGATTATGAATCAATTGAATCTAAATTCCATTCACTGATACACATTGGTTGATGATGATATGTCAAATGAAGATCAAGATGTCATCGACATCATATGACTGAAGTGAACTAAGAGGCGGGACAAGATTGAGTAAATTCCAAGCTTCCAATGACGAAAACTATTGATGGAACTGAGAATCAATCAATGACATTTATTCAAAACAGAGAACCTAATATCGTTATTTCATGATGAAATGTTCCAATTGATTGAACCATCCCTAGGTTGAAACATCATTCACACCTCTGTATGAAAACTAAGGGAATATGGTTATTTGAGATTGATGAAATTGATCATCGAGAGGATTTATAATGACATTACTTTTTCTTACGTTACAATTACATAATTTTAAAAGTAAACAACAAATTATTGATACAAATCTAGGATCAAACAATTTAGTATCTTGGGGAAATTAGGCTTATACATAACTTTTAAAAAATAAAACATAAGGTTTATTTAATTCCTTCTTATCTATATTGTTAGTGGACCTCAGGTACAATTTAATATAAGTAATAATTTTAGGATATACAGTAAATAAAGGGGTGAGCTAAAATCCTAGAAAGATAAGAACATGAATCAAAATAAAACTACTGAGAATAATCATAGTCATCATAACATAATCAATTTATCGTCATCATAATCATGAGAGGAAGCATCAGTAAAAGGAATGTAATTTTTTAATGCCTAAAATGGAACATCATGTATTATTTTTGAACTACCACAAATATTTATGAACAAAGCTAGCATCATGTTCACATATAACATAAGAGTATAATAATAACATCCTCATAGTTGTGAACAAATATAGAAGCATGTTAATTAATATTTCACATTACCTCATGAGATAAATCACATTAAAATTTTCATTTTAGCATTATATAATTTCGGGTGCACACTACACATCATAAAATTTACGTAATCATGCATGCCACATAGAACATATAAGAATCTTAAACATAAAAAAAATACATGATCTCGAAATGGGGTTTATGAAAATTTCATAAATCATAAATTCATGAATAAAACATATAGTTACAATATTAAAAATGGAATAATATACTTGTCATAATAATCATCTATTTTGAGTGAAGAAGAAACAATCATAGGAGATGAAAAACAAGTGTTATTAGAAGGAAGTTTTATTTTAGAAAAATCATTTCATTTGTCATAAAATAATATCAGAAGCATGTATACCTCAGAATAAAAAAGGTAAGTAAAAATAAATTATATTTTAGTAATATTAAATAATATCAACACTAAAATTTAGAGTGAAATAAGAATAAATCAAACAAAATGTGTTGCGTTTGAGAAATACCCTTACCTAATGTATGGATAGTTTCTTCACTTTAATATCATAGATCATCAATTTAGATTCATTAATTAATAATTACAGAACCTATTATACTTGTTATTTAATTATTATAACTATATTATCTTTATTTATGGATATTATAATGAGTTATAGAGTTTAATTTCATCATTCAAAAGTGTTAGTTTGTCTTGGATTTCATGATCGATTCACTTGTATACATATATTAAAGACCATGTAAAATTAGAATAGTTTTTCAGAATTGAAATTATATGTTATTATTGAGATTATAGAAGATTAACTCGTCTTATATATTATCATTCTCAGATATTAGGATGATTTATTGGAATATATGTTAATGATAATCATTTAGATTGATTTTAGCAGTTTTCAATCACAATGAAGTTTTTTTTCATTTCATATTATGTATATATGTTAGTTATAGAACATAAAAAATTTATTAAATAAAATTTTAAAATATTTTTCAACCATTATAATGGTTTTATGACCATACTTAAATGCGTTAAAGGAAATGAAAACATTTCTTCCTTGAATTTTATAAATCAACACCTCACGAATGATGTTTTAATTTTTAGAATAAAAGGTAGAGGAGAAGGGATTTGATTTTTGATATTTCATTAACATAAGAAAATTACAATATATATAATATAATAGATTTATTTTTCACTATGTATGAGGGTGTGTGGGGATATAAAAAGAAAAATAAATTGAAAATAAATTGAAATAATATGAAAGGGGATTTTACCTCTTGAATTATTCAACTTGAGAACCTACAAAGAGAAATTGGATTGCGTAATTTTTTGAGAAATAAGGCTATTGGATATGTCCAAAAGGCTTGGAAAAAGTATTGATCATAATTTGGACATGTCTGAAAGCCTGAAATATGTGAGGAGAAGAGGTGGTGAGAGATAGTATTTATAGGGGAGGAGAGGGGTGTTTTTTTATTATTTTATTTATTATTTTACTATTTTTTCTCAATAATATATATTAGTTGCACCTTATAAATAAATATATTATATAATTAATAATATTTTGATATTATGATCCTAAAACATCCATACATCATCATTGACACATTAATTTGGGTATTTTTCAAATACTATAAATTACCGTATTATACTATGCACTATAAATTCAATTATTTTAG
Source organism: Viscum album (assembly GCA_963277665.1). Classification (NCBI taxonomy): domain Eukaryota; kingdom Viridiplantae; phylum Streptophyta; class Magnoliopsida; order Santalales; family Viscaceae; genus Viscum; species Viscum album. The sequence continues at coordinate 1,634,545,740 of OY728133.1, read as the reverse complement.
AAAAATACTAAAAATTAGCCCAAACCAATTTTTAATGCAAAAATTTAAAAAAAACGAACCCCATTTTTTGAAAATAATTTTTTAAATATTAAAAATCTAATTTTTAATTGAAATCATCATTAATATGGAAATACTGATTTTAAAATTATGACTGATTTTATAACACTTTGAAAAATTAATTGAGGTCTCATAAGATTATATTATAATCATATGAAAAAAAAATATTAATTTATGAATCTATTTTAAGAAGATAAATTTTATTATAAACCATGATATTAATTGTACAATCTTAAATAGACATTTATGTTCTATAAAAATATCAAGACATAATTATAATTTTAAAAACGTTTATTTACTTATACATTGATATAATTTATCATGATATAAATATTAGATGCTTAATTTTTATTTATACTTTCATAGATGAGGCTTATATTCTATTGGATTATTTACAATTTCTAATGGTCAAAATTATTATTCCAAAGGTTAAGTTATTTTTCCCTCGATATAGGTACCTTAAGTTCTAAATATATCTCTTATTTAATTAATCATTTATTTATAATGTCTTTATTATGTTCTCAAAGTGATTATATGTGATTTATATTATATGAAATAATTATAAGAAGGTAATATTCATTGATAAAATTTTGGGTTGTTACATTCATCATCTTTTTTGAAATCTCACCCTCAAAATTTTGTTTTACATTATAAGATGATAACAGGTGAGTGTACTAATCCTTTATCGCTTCCACCAGCTCACATGTTGCCTCTCCATACATATGGATCTACCATGGTACTTTGACCAGGTGAGTAGTATTGTTGTGCATAACATTGCATCAATAGTCCATGATATTAACTAACTACTCCTCATAAGAGGGATCATTTTCCAATAGTGCCACCTATGGAGTCAGTACATGTGATGGATTTGGTGTGAAATTCCTGAAGAGGGATACATGTAATACATAGTGTACTTGATACATGGTGGGTGGAATTGTTATCCAATAGGCTACAACTCTGAAATTATCCAAACTTTTGAAGGGGTTTATTTAACTGGGACGTAGCTTTCCCTTCTTCCCAAATCGCATGATCCACTTCCATTGAGATATATAGAGGAATACGTTGTCTATATCTTTAAACTCCATGTATCATCGATGAATGTCTGCATATATCTTCTTTCGACTTCTGTCTTCCATGATGTGTTGTTGAATAATTTTCACCATTTATACCATTTCTTCACCCATTTCAGATCAAGTCAGCTTATGTTCATTGACTTCATCCTAGCATGATACTGTTTTTCCACATTAACCATAAAAAGGTTTTATATGGAGTCATTTGGATGTTTGATTGGTAACTGTTATTGTAAAAGAACTCAACCTGGGTTAAATGTTGGTCCCTTTCTCCTATTAAATCCATATAACTTTCTCTTAACATGTCTTCTAGTGTCTGAATATTCTTTTTATATTGGCCATCTGTCTGAGAATGATAAGTTATACTGAATATCAGCTCAGTGTTTATAGTTTGTTGAAGACTTTTGGAGAACATGGAGGTTAATCTCTGATCTCTAGTAAAACACAATCAATAATGGTAATCTTTGCATCATTACCACTTCTCTGATGTATATATGTGCAAGTCGATCAAGTTATAATTCCTCATGAGTTTTGATAAAGAGTGTTGTCTTCGCAAGATGATCTGTAATAGCCCCTATAGCATTGTTCCCTCTAGGTGTATTTTGATGTCTAGTGAAAAATTCCATGGTGTTGTTTTTCCACTTCCATTTTGGTATGGGTGAGGGTTGCACCATCCCCTTATACATTTCCATTTCAACATTCACATTCTAACATACCAGGCTCTTTGATGTTTATTCACAATTGTCCTTCTTTATATTGTACAACCAATAGTTCTCTAGGAGATCCCAATAAATCATTATACTCTAAATTTGAATATAGAAGGTTTATCTATGTGTTTCTCTCTTAATCTCTTTATTTAGCTTATGATTTTATGGTACACATAATCGTGACCCAAATCTTACAACTCCTCCATTATCAATTTTGAACTCTAAGGATTTCTCATTTCAAATAGCTTCCATGTTCTTATGAATTTCTGCATCATTTCATTATGAATCCTTTATTTTATCCATGAGGGATGGTTTAGAAATTATTTGAGAAAGGATTGATTATGTTCCTTCAATAATTATTCCTATGTCTATCCTTTGAATTCTAATAATATTGGATCCTTCTCAATTGAAATCATTGATAAAATTGCAAGATCATTTTTACATAGAGAATCCTCCATTTTATTTGCCTTTTCAAGATGGTAGATTATTGATCAGTCATAATCCTTAATGCACTCTAACCATCTTCACTAGTGAATATTAATCTCTTTTAGGGTGACTATGTATTTAAGACTCTTATGATTGGTATATATTTCACACTTCTCCCTATAGAGTTAATACCACTATATTTTAAACATGAAGATCACAAATTCCAACTTTAGATAATGTATGGGATAGTTTTGCTCATAAATTTTTATCTTCCTTGAGGCATAGTCTATCACATTATCATTTTTCATTGGTATAAATCTAAATAATTATTTTAATTATCACTATATACCACAATGAGTGCCCACTTATCATATGTGTGAGTGTTGATGCCGGGATAAGCCTCTTTTTTTTGCCTTTGATACAATCTTCGCATTCACTAGTCCATACAAGTTTTTCTACATTCTAATTCATCTTGGATAGTTTTTTTAAAATCATGATAATTTATTAACAAATCTCCAGTAATAACCCTATAGAAAAAGGAAAATATTGATCTCTATTACAGATTTTTTCCTGGAGCACTCTTTGATTTCTTTTTCCTTGGATGTGTTTATAGATATTCTATTATTGGTGACCACATGACCCAAGAATTATACTTACTCTATATAGAAATCACATTCACTATTGGAAAAATGACCTATACCCACGGTTCAAAACTGTGGGTATATCCCCAAAACCGTGGGTATATCCTATACCCACGGTTTTGGGAACTGTGGGCTGGAACGGTGTCGGGATAGGTGACTTGACCAATACCCACGGTTTGGTAGAACCATGGGTATAGGTGTGTCACACACCAATACCCTATTGTATAGCTTGGCAGGGCAATTACCCCACGGTTATCAAATTGTGGGAAATTTACGATTCAAAAATCATGGGAAGAGGGTTCCAAACTTGTGCTACACGCAGGGACTCAACGCTGCAACACAACAGCAGACCAACTGGGCTGACGTATTTTTATGTATATTCAAATAATTTTATTAAAATATATTAATACCAATACTGTTATCTAAAAAATGTGACTAGCGAGTTTCGAAAACGTGACCTGGAGGGATGGTGTAGAGCAGTGAACCAACTTTGCTACGAGGATTATGTTTATATAATTATATGGTTTTATAGTTATATTAATATTTTCGGTATATTTGAAAATTTAATGTGACGAGATTCAAACACCGCACTTCATAGAACCGAACGGAGAACTAAACCAACGAAGATACTGAATTTATATTAATAAATATTGTTATCCATATAATTATATTATTTAAGGTATTGTTCCCATGTAAATGTTATTTCGTCCCGCACAATTTTTTCCCACCCCCCCCCCACTTTCCATAACACGGGAAACCTATACCCAAGTTTTTCAAAACCATGGGTATAGGTCTTTGAAAAAATATCCCTTATACACATGGGTTTGAAAAACCTTAGGTATAGGTCTCCATAGTAATTCTTATACCCATGGTTTTGGAAAAACTATGGGTATAGGTCTTCACAAAAAAACCCATGCCCACTGTTTTGGAAAAACCTTGGGGTTAGGTCTTCAAAAAAAACATTGCCCACAGTTTCTTCAAAAACAATTGGTATAGGGTACCTATACCAATGGTTTTGGGAAACAATGGGTATATGTTCCCATACTACCCCTATACCCACGGTTTTTCACAAAACCATGGGTATAACCCCAATTTCTAGTAGTGTTTTATTGTAATTTTTATATAGATTCTCCCTTCACATGGTCCTTGACATAGTATTAAAGTTCTCCTCATGTTTATCTTTTTTCTCTGAGTTATTCACAATATCATTGATAAATACTACCACAAATTTTTAAAGATAAACTCTAATGACTATATTCATTAAGTCCATACATATTTCTATAACATCAGTGTGTATAAAATGAATCACTAGGAACTCGTAGTGTCTATACATCATTCAAAATGTATTCATGGGAATATCTCTCTTCCTCAACATTAATTGGTGATATCCCAACGGAAGTTCACCCTTAGAGAAATACATGACCTGTCACAGTTGATCAAAAAATTCATCTATCCATGGAAGGGGATACTTTATTTTTATCATGATTTTTTAAGATCGTGATAATTAATACATATGTGCATTGATCCATCCTTATTCTTGATGAAGATGACTAGCACACCCCATGGTGAGACACTCTGGCATATGAAAACCTCATCCATATTCTCTTGTAACAACTTCATTAGTTCCTCAAACTCAATGGCGGATATTATATAATATTTCATTGATATAGGTATAGATCCAAGAATTAGTTCAATTGAGAACTCAACCTCTCGATTAAGAGGAAGAATATGAAATTCTTCATGGAACACATCAGTGTAGTCTCTCATGATGGGATTGTATTTGAGCATGGTTATCATCTTTATCTCAATCATATTAGAAAGATATTCTTACTCATTAATAAATAATAAAAACACATTAGATTATGGATCCAAATAAGATTCAACATCATCCTTACACTTGTGAGGAACTTGAAGATGCTTTGGAATGTGAAGAGTGATATCCCTTTACCAACATTTGATATTGGTTTTGTAAAATGACAGTCAATCCATGACCAATATAACATCAAACTCCACTAATGAAATTAAGATGATATTTTCTAGGATGTTCAACCCAGAAAAATTAATTGGGAAAGAGTTATATACATTGGATGCAATAATATCCCCACATTTTATTCTTGCAGATAACTCAACCTCCATATTTTGAGGTGGTTTATTAATAGGTCTACTAAATGTGAAATATATGAATTAATTAATAAAAAAACTCAGATAGTATATTCTCTATTCTTGAAGGAATAAGCAACGTACATATCACCACATCCTTTTTGGAATCCACCATAGTAGCCGTTGTAACACCCAAATGTTTTTATGAAATATTTTTTTGAAATATTTTTTACTCATCAGATGTTTGCCTTCAATTCAATCATGTGTTTGAAAAAAATTTGATATGACCATATTTTAAAATTACCGCTATATCCTATTCATTAGGTTAGCTGGAATAATTATAACTAACTTATGAAAAGTCCTTATGAATTCATTGGCTATCAATTATTTATGAAAAATATAAATAAATTAGATATTTTTGTTTGAATTACATTGGTAATGAAATTAATGTGATATATATGTGTTATATAATTAATAATATATTTTCGATATTCATCCAATGGATATTTTAGTTGCAGAGTACGAATAAAACTCTATTTGATGTATAAGAACTTAATTTTTAAAAAAAGACAAATTTTATAACTTTGAATGGTGAACCCATTTTAAAATAAGATTTTAAAACATTAATAACACAAAAATTTTATTTTTATGTGGGATATATAAATTTACTTTGGATGAATTTTTGATATTTTTCTCATAACATTCATGTTTTGATGAATAGTAAAAATACACTAAATTTTAATTGAAAATTACATTTTTTTTCATTTAAATAATTTATATAGTTAAATTATATTATTAAATGGTTTAAAAGAATAAATAGAATTCATTTTTTCCATTTAATATAATTTAGTTCATTGCAATTAATTTTACATCGAATTCATATGTAAAAACAGTTCAATTTGTTGTAATATTTTAACTTTTAAAACCTATTTTCTCATATCAACAATGTGATTAATTTTAAATTAATTAATATAACTCTTGTGTTTTGAATTTTGAAAAATGGATTCTATATTTTGAATCAGTAGGTCCAAATTATGTTTATAGGCTACTTTTATTTTTGGGCACTATGAATAGTAACTTTGTATTTTTTTTATTACCCTAGAAAAATGTAAATCATGTAATTGAATGTAAAAATAATTTTATAAAATTATCTTAACACCTATAAAAATATATTGGATTGATAAATTCGAAACCTATCATTTATTTTTCTAAATAGAATAACTTAATTGCCACTTACCTATGAATATGACATGAATATAATGAAAACTAATGAATGTGACAAAATATGAGAACCTCATTTTATATAAGTATATTAATTTTAATATATGGATAAATAGAAGTTAGTAAAAAAATATATATTCTCTATAAATATAAAAATATTACCTACATCATCGAAATTTATTTATAATTCTCTGAGATTAAATAATTACCATTAATGTTTACATAATAGTGATCTAGAAATTATTTTATTAATAAACATTTTAAAAAAATGGGTTTAAAAGTATTAAAATAAATATTATATTAACTAATTATTTTGATAAAATAATATTATAGGTTACTATGATATGTTTGTATTTTATTAAATATTTTGGTTCGAATTTATCTTCTTTTTTTATTTAAAGTTAATTAAATTAATACATTAAAATTAACACTTGATATTTTATAAAAATAAAATTTTGTTAAAGAATATAAAACTCAAAAAAATATTTAAAAATTAAATAGTAATAATTATAAGGTCTAAAATTTTATAACATATCCTTTTGTGGTCAAATAACACTATATAATTAAATATTTATAACTATTAAATATTTAGAATGTTATTACCACATTACAATTAAATAGAATAACTAAGTGTCAATTTAAAAGATATGGGTTAAATTTACATAATAACATGACCAAAATTTAATGGTTGATAAACATAGAACCTAATATCATCAATTATTCTAAATTGGGACATTTTAGAGTTTTTTGGTAGGGTCTGGTTTTATTATCAATTATTATTTATGGTGTTTCCAAAAGTGTACCACACCACAATTAGAAAAGGGAACCTCCTCCCTCATCTATTACCTTCATTTTGAGCCTTAAATATCAGCCATACCCTGCCCTTTTTCATTATCAACTTCATTATTTTCATTTTATAGGTTCGGGTCATCTTAAAAGACCAACTCTAGTGCTCTAAGTAGAGATTTAGAGGAAGCACATTGAGAAAGAGGTATGCCCTTCTACCGATTCTTTCAAATTTCATTTGTCTTCTACTTAATTTTAATTGATTGTATCATTATAAAGTAAATACATAAGTATCACTCATATACTAATATTTTATTATAAATATAAAACAACCATATTTCATCTTCTATCTGTCCTAGGAAAAACAAAATCAACATGTGTGCGTGCATAAGGTTTACCATCTCCACGTCGGGGTGTAATCTTTTTTTCACCACCACATTACATGGATGTGTATAATTAGTGAAATATTAAATATATATGATTATTATAACATGACTCTAATTTTAAATATCATACATCATCCACTTCAATATGATTCAATAATTTTGGGAATGATATCATCGCTTGTGTGTACATACGACATACCGTCTCCATGATGCGATGCGATTCATTCTACATAATCATCATTAAACCATGATTATATACATGAATTTAGTGATTAAATATGATATATATTATAATTATATAATTATGTCAATTATTTAACTATAATTTAAAATGGGGAAAATGAACTTATTCGACAAATCTTGTATAAGAACATTAGGCATTCAATATCTGGATAACGAGTGAAAATGAAATTTTATTAACGGATGATAATATAATCTTATATGATATAATAAAAATTATTATTATTATGTAGAAAGTTAATAACTTTATTTAAATCATTATACATGAGTTTATAATAAAAATGACGGATATCATACCTAAGGTAAGGGATAACATCTCAAATATCTTTTTTATCTGAGATTGTTTATTTGTGAGTATTTAATGGGGGATTTTATCATCCACATCCATGTTTCCTAATTATGTAATATTATTTCAATTATACTAAAAAAATTTAATTTTAATTTTACTCTTTTGTGAATTTTTATTAAATAGTATGAAAGGAATGTTTTTTCATTATTTCATTTGAGGTACTTTTTATTTTTCTAGAAAATGTAAGAGGTGAATTTTTTTTACCTTATACAGTATGAATGGATTTTTAGAGTTTCCGGAAACCATATTTCCATGAAGATTAATCTACACAATTTTAATATTATTTTCAACTAAATACTTTTCTTTTTAATGTTGCATGACATTTTGAGAAAATAAATCATTTATAAAAAATAAAAGATATTTTCCTCACGAATTAGTTCAAGTGTATTATAAAAATTATTTTCCATGTATGATGATGTAGGGTATAATTTTTATCCCTATTATTATTTTAATTTGATTTTGTTTATGATGGAATTATATTTATGAACTCTAATTATTTTTAATCTATTGTGAAGGAATGATGTTTAAGTAACCCATTTTTTATCATGGGTTATACTATGATAAAGTATTTATATTTTTATGGAACATGTAATAATGGTTTTATTATGTGATGGTTGGAACATATATCTCCCACCAATGTATTTGTTACAGATTTATATCTTAGGAAATAGACTGGAATGGAATGGAATGTAAATCTGGTTCAGTAATATAGTGCTGGAATGAGGAGTGAACTCGGTTAAATAATGGATTTTGTCTACTATGATGGTGTTGGCAATGAGTCTTGAATGATATGAAATGATTTTCTATGCTTATTTTTGTATGAAATGAAATTTCATGTCTTATGGTATTACTATTGGAATTATATTTCACTTTTATGATTAATCCCAATACGTGTTATTCTGATCTTTTAAAAGAATTTTAATATTTTCAAATGATATTTCCTTGTGATTAAGATATTATTGATATTTCCCATGAATACTCTTACTAAGAATTTGAGCTCACCCATTCATATGTTTCTTTTCCACAGGTCATGAAGATGTGTATTAAGTATGATATGTTAAAAAGAAGTTTTGTTTTGATGAAATAAGTGAAAGAAAATGTATATGGTTTTTTAACCAGTTGTTTATGTTCCCCGGTTTCTAAAAACATTAAACATATGTGGTCTTGGAAAAGTTTTTGTTTTTTTATGTAGTAAATATTCCTCAAGGTTGAAGTAATATCTACCTGAAAATAATGGGCCATTATAGTTTGTATTAGAGCTAATGTATAATTATCCTTTGGAAACTAGGATAAGAAAACCTTAGTAATAATCCTAAAGAAATGTTTATGTATAGGTTACAATCATATCATATTGTTTTAGAGATGTTCATTAATTACCTAGGATAAAACCTGAAGTGTCCTAAATTGAAAAAAAACCATTAATTATGTAGTTTTCACATTATGATTAGTGTTTCTCACACTATCCTTCTTGGCCTTAGTCAATGGATAGAACCCGAAGGAACCACATTAATGCAGAATGCGACAAGCAATGAAATGGATATCCCCTGAGAAACCAAATGTTATGGGAGTTGGAATTCAAAATCTTCTATACATGATCACATAAATTTCTCAACATATTAATCTTTCCAAACATCCAAACAAGAAAAAGTGGGATCAACATTCTATTGAAACTTTTATGAGGCAGCATCCAACTTCATTCAGTGGGACTTCTAATCCATTAGTGGCTGAACAATGGATCTGTTCCACTAAAAATATATTTTTAGTTATACAATGTTCTGAACATGATAAATGCATCTAAGAAGTCTATCATTTGGAATGATAATTTTTTCAGTCGTGGAATCTTATCAATAATATGAAGAAAATAGATGAAATTGATTCCAAGGAATGGGATGATTTCAAGAACATATTTTTCTATAACTAGTTTCTTAATATTCATTGAAAGATGATAGATAAAGAGTTACTATAACATAATCAAATGGATGATGAATATGTTGGTACCTATGAGGAAAATTTTACAAGTCATGAAATATATTCTTATGGAATTATTATCTATCATGAGAGTAAAATTTATTGATTCTTTAGTGGCTTAATACCAAGTCTCCGAAGCTAATTATCCATAAGGGACTTCAATATCTCTAAGGAAATTCTTCAATGTTCTGTCAAGGTTGATATGGATATTGGAGTATCCCATCATTCATATGGGTTTGATAATAAGATAAAAATGTAATTTCAAATGACAATATAAAAAACACACAAAAAAGAAGTTGAGTTTTCTCTCATGCTCAATGTGTGGAAAGATACATGGGGGTAATTATCATAAAGGGAGTAGTAAATGTTTTAATGGTGGAAAAGAAGTTCATCGAGAAATTGATTACAGAAGTGAATGGAAAAAAGATGTCTAATGATCTGAACAAATAAAAGTATACACTGAATGCACCTCTTACACTTCAATGATACAAGTGCAAGTAAATGGATAATTAATCCAATCAATTCTCTAATCCAAGGGTTATTTATGATGATCAACATAAACAAACTCTTAAGGCCAAAGAAAAAGGAAATTTTCATGAAATCACTATCGGCGACATGGATATCAATAATGAAGTGGGGAAAGATACAGGTAACATCCACTACAAAGTAGAAAATGTTTTATTTGATTTTAGATCCACCCACTCCTTTATTTATGAAGAATTTTATAAAGGTATCATTGTATTACCTCAACAATTATATGTAGATTTATTTGTGACAACCCCTAATGGTACAATGGTCCAATCAAAAGACTATAATTCATCTCCGATTGTAGTTTTTGGTAATGTGCTCCCTGAAAATCATGTGATCATTACTATAGTGGGATTTGATGTGATTCTTGGCATGGATTGGTTTTCTATCTATGAATATCATATCAATTTCCATGGAAGGGAAGTCACATTTCATTTTAATGGTTAATCTATGATCAACTATTGATGCAAAGAATAATATAACCTTCCAGTAGAAATTTCTCTTATCTTATGGGTCTTGATTCCTATAAATGAGAGTTATTTATCTAAAATGTTTTGGGAGAAACTCATGATTAATAATACACCCAATTTATTATAGTTTTATAGTGTCTTTCTAGATGAATTTCCAGGTCTTCCACCAATCCTTGATGTTAAGTTTTCCCTAGAACTCATACTGAGTACTATTCATATTTCAATGAAACCTTATACAATGGCACCATATGAGATGCATGAATTGAATAAGAATATCCAAGAGAATTTTGATAAGGGATTCATACTCCCTAGTGTTTCACATTGATGAGAACCTGTTCTATTTGTTAAGAAGAAATATGGATCAATGAGACTCGACATTGATTAATGAGAACTTTACATGATCACGATCAAGAACAAATATCCTTTTCCCCAAATTGATGACGTATTTGACCAACTACGTAGTGCTCAATAATTTTCCAAGAATGATCTTCATTATGGATATCATCAATTAAGGTTCAAAAAGAAAGATATACTAAAAGCCATCATTTCGTACAAGGTATGGACACTATGAATTTATAGTGATGCCTTTTGGTCTAACTAATTCTCATGATATCTTCATGGATCTAATAAATAGAGTCTTCAGAGTCTATCGTGATAAATTTTTGGTAGTCAATATATATGATATTATTATCAGTTAGAATAGGAATTAGGAACATGAATATCACTTTATAATTTTACTGATGAACCTAAGAAAGGATAATATTTATGAAAAAATTTCCAAGTGTGAATTTTGGCATTAGAAAGATTCATTTATTGGTCACACAATCTCCAGAGAGGGGATATCAGTGAAACAAAAAAAAGAGGTTATTGAAAGTTGGTCGAGACCAACAATAGTAACTATGCTCCAATGTTTACTTGGTTTGGAAGGATATTATCAATGTTTTGTTAAAGATGGTCAAAACCAACAATAGTAACTAAGATCACACTACCTTGTAGTGTATAAAGGTTTGTGGTCTAAAGTGATGCCTCTAAGAATTTTTTTGGGTGTATTCTCATGAAAATTCATATAGTGATAGATTATGCCTCACAGAAGTTAAAAATACATGAGAAAATTTACCCGACTCATGATTTAAAGTATGATGCGGTAATCATTGCCTTAAATATTTGAAGGCATTATATTTATGGTGAAATTACTAATCATAAAATTTTAAAGTATATTTTCACAAAAAAGGAGCTGAATATGCTCCAAATAATATTGTTGGATTTGATTAAAGATTATGACTTCTCAATACATTACAACCCTAGGAAATCAAAGAAGGTCGCAGATACTTTGAGTCAAAAAGGCCATGAATGAATATTAATGATAAGGATAATGAAAGATCCAATATTTTTGGATTTTCAATGGATGGTACTATAAATTTTAATGGACGGGGAGAAATATTATCTTTCTCGAATGAATGTTCAACCATATATATAAGTTAAGATTAAGGAGGAATAAAATGAAGATGTAGAGTTAAAAAATAAGGTTATAAATTTTCATGAATTCTACCTTAATTGTGATGAAATAATAAGGTACAAGAATTGAGTTTATATTTCTCCCATACCAGAATTAACGAAAGAGATAATAGATGAGGCTCATAATTCATAAATTTTTATTCACCCTAGAAGAACAAATATTTATTGGGAACTGAAAGAGTACTTCTTGTGGGATGGCATGAAAAGAGATGTCACTGAATATTTCTCTTGAATCTTGGTTTGTCAGTATGTTCAGACTGGGAGATTGAAGTCTAGGGGATTTCACAACCATTACTCATAATGGAATGTAAATTGGAATAAATCAATCAGAACATTGTCTTCGGACTTCTCAAAACATCCAAATTCAATAATTATATCTAGGTTATAGTTGATCGCATCACAATGTCGGCACACTTCATTGCTATTAGAGAGGATTTCTTTCTTGGTCATATTTCCAGGATATATGTAAAGGAATTGGTAAGATTGCATGGAGTACCACTTTCCATTATATCTAATAATTATTCATGTATTTCTTCAATGTTCTAGAGAATTCTTCATCATTCTCTGGATATATAGTTATGTTTTATCACTACCTATAATCCTCAGACATATGGTCAGTCTGAGATAAAAATTCAAACTATAAAAGACATGTTGAGAGCTTACTCTATGGATTTCAATGGTGGTTGGGATCAAAACCAACCATTGATGTGATTTTCTTAAAATAATATCGTTTACTCTCATATTCATATAGATCCTTTTGAAAGACTATATAAAAATGAGTAGAACTCCAACATTCTGGGATGGAGTTGGGGAAATAAAGCTATTATGACTTGATCTTTTTGATGAAATGGCAGAAAAGATTGGGTCTATTCAAAAACACATTAGTTCAGTTAAAAGTAAACCAAAAAGTTATGCTGACAACAAAAAACGTATTGTTTTATGTGGGTGATATGGTGTTCTTACAAATATCACCCTAGAAGAGAGTAATGAGATTTAGAAATAAGGGATAGTTGAGCTCTTAGTATATCGGTCCTTTCGAAATTCTAGTTTATGTTGCGATGGTAGCTTATAGATTGGAACTTCCACAAAATCTCTCTCACATTCATGATGGGTTCCATGTATCTCTACTGATAATGTAAATTCTAGATCCTTCATATGAACTAATCTAAAAAACTCGTACCGCTAGAACAAAGTCTTGCTTATGAAGAACAACTGATAGATATTCTGGATCATAGAGAAAATGTTCTACGAAACAAGACCACCCTCTTTGTTAAAGTTTTATGGAGGAACCACCAATTTAATGAAGCTACATAGGAACTTGAGGATATAATGATGGAGAGGAATTCTCATCTATTTGTTTCCAAAGTGATGAATTTCAATGGAAACATTTAGTTTATGGGGGTAGAATGTAACACCTGGATGTTTTTATTAAATATTTCCTCTCAATAATATTTATTCTTAAGTAGATTTATTTTTAGGCAATCATGTACAAGATTTCATTATTATTAAATTACCATTATAGGTGAGTTGTTTGGTTATCGGGAATAATTGTAAATAACATATGAAAATGCATTGTGATTTCATTGGCTCTCAATTATTCATGAAAAATATAAATCAATTAGATATTATTGTGTGAATTACATTTTTAATGAAATCAATGTGATATATATGTGTTATATACTTAATAATTTTTTTTTATTCACCCAATGGATAATTTTGTTATAGGGTAAGAATAAAACTCTATTTGATGTATAAAAACTTATTTTTTTTAAGAAAGATTAATTTTAGCCATTTGAATGGAAAACCCCTTTTAAATTAATATTTTGACACATTAATAAAATAACCATGTTATTTTGAAGTGTAATATAAAAATTTACTTTAAATTAATTTCTGATATTTTTCTGGTAACTTTAATGTTTTGATGAATAGTAAAAATACACTAAATTTTGATCAAAAATATATTTTTTTCATTGAAATAATTTATATGGTTAAATTATATTATTAAATTATTTAAAATTATAAATACAATATATTTTTACAATTTAATATAATTTAGGCCAATGGAAATATTTTTACATTAAATTACGATGTAAAATTATTTCAATATTTTGAAATATTTTAACTTTTAAAACCAATTTTCTCATTCCAAAAATGGGATTAATTTTAAATTAATTTCTTCAACTTCTATGTTTTCACATTTGAAAATAAATTCAAAATTTTTAATCAGTATTTCCAAATTATGTTACTAGCCTACTTTTATTTTTTCGCATTATGAATATTAACATTTGTAATTATTTTGTTTGCAGTGGTTAAAGGTAAACCTGGTATTTAAAGATAAATAAAATAATATAAAATTACTTTAACACCTCTAAAAATAATATTGTATGACTAAACTAGAACCTTATCATATATTTTCTAAATGGAATAACTTAATGACCAATTACCTATGAATATGACATGAATATAAGAAAAACTGAGGAATGTGACAAAATTTTACAATCTCATTTTATTTAAGTACACAAATTTTAATATATGGATAAATGTAAGATAATATAGACTATATATAGTATATATAAATATAAAATAATTAACTACATCATAGAAATTTATTAATCATTTTTTGATATTAAATAATTATCATTAATTATGACACAATAATGATGTAGAAATTAATTTATCTAATGAAATATCAAAAACCGGTGTTAAAAATACTAAAATAAATATTATATAATCTAATTAATGTGATATAAAAATATTGTAGGTGAATGTGAAATTTTATTATTGTATTAAAAAAATAGAATTTATCTTCTGTTTGGATTTTTTAAAGTCAAATAAATGAATAGTGTCAAAATTGACACTATTGATATTTCATAAAAATAACATTTTATTGAATTATTTAAAAAACATAAAAATATATAAAAATAGCTAATTTATAATTATAAGATATAAATTTCATTAAAAATACATGCATTTTTAATTAATATCATATAATTAAATATTTATAACTATTAAATATTTAGAATGTTATTACCACAATTAAAATTAAATATAATAACTAAGTGTCAATTAAAAATATATGGTTTATATTGACAAAATAGCTTGTCCAAAAAAAATTTGTTGATGATATTACAACCCTATATCATCTCATATTCAAAATTGGGACATTTCTTAAGTTTATGGATAGAATTTTAATATATTAAAAATTATTATTTATGGAATTTCAAAAGTGCCCCTCACCTCAATTATAAAATAGAACCCCATACCTCTCATATTAATATCATTTTGAGCCATAAAACTCGACCATCCTCTAAATTGTTTCTTTCTCAACCTCTATAATTTCATTTTAGAGGTTCTGGTCATATTCAAAGACCAACTCTAGTCCCCTAAAAAGAGATTTAGATGTAGCACATCGAGGATGAGGAAATCTCATCTACTGATTTTTTTTAAAAAAAAATCGTCATATATTTCTTCTACATTAGTTGTTTCATTATAAATTAATAAAATAATTATCACTCATATACTGATATGTTATTATAAATATTAAACAACCTTATTTCATCTTCAATCCATCCTAGGAAAATTGAAATCACCGCACGTTCATACATACTGCTTACCTACTACATGTTTTGGTGCAATCTATTTTTAACCAACACCTTACATGAATGGGTATAATTATCTAAATATTAAATATATAATTTTTTTATAACATGATAGTAATGACGAAATATCATACACCATCCACTTCAATACCATTAAATAATTTTGGGAATGATATCATCGCTCGTGCTTACATACGGCATATCGTCTCCACGATGAGATGCAATAAATTCTACATAATCTTCATAACCACGATTTTACACATTGATTTAATGAATAAATTTTTTATATATTATTCTAATATCATTATATAAATTATTTAACTATAATATAAGAATTGGAACATGAACTTATCCAAAAAATCTTGCAAAACAACATAATGCATTCAATATCTGAATAACGAGTGACAATGAAATGTTACTAATAAAAGGCTGATAATATAATCATATATGATATCATAAAATGTATTATGACTCTATAGAAAGTAAATAACTTTATTTTAATCCTTATATAGATGGTTTTTATACATATGAAGGATAGCAGACCAAAGGCAATGGAGAACTTTTCAGATCTCATTTTTATTCAAGATTTTTTATTCATATGTATTTATTGGGCTATATTTATCATCCACATCCATGTTTCCTAATTATTTAATATTATTTTTATTATTATAAAAGTTTATAAAGTTAATTTTACCCTTTGGTTAATTTTTATTAAATGGTATGAAATGAATCTTTTGTCATTATTCGATTTGAGGAACTTTTTTACTTTTCTGACAAAAGTACGAGGAGAATGTTTTTTCATGGATTTTTATGGTTTCATGACTCCTTATTTCCAAGAATATTCCTCTACAAGATTTAAATATTATTTTCAAAAAAATTATTTTCTTTTAAAATAGTGTGACATTTTGAAAAAAGAAAACTTGCATGAAAAAGAAAGGATATTTTCCTTAGGAATTTTGTTCTTGTGTTTTATAAAAAACAAATTCCATCTAAGATGTCATAGGGTTATGTTTCAATCCATGTTATTAATTATATTTTATTTCGTTTATTATGTAATTATTTTAATGGAAAACTTTTTTTTGAATGGATTATGAAGGAATGATGTTTAAGAAACAAATTTTATTTCAATAGTTAAGATATGATAAATGATTTATGTTTTTGTTGAAAATATAAGAATGGTTTCATTATGAGATAGGTGGGACATAAATCTCCATCCAATTTATTTTTTAAGGATTTATATCTCATGAGATAGAAATTTCTATAATTGAATGTAAATATGGTTCATTAATACATGGATGGAACAATGAGTGAACTCGGTTCAGTAATGAATTTTTTCTACTATAATGGTCTTGTAAATGAGCCTTGACTAATATGAAATGATTGTATGCTTATGTGTGTATGAAAAAAAATTTAATTTTTTATGTTATGCCTAATGGGATTACATTTCACATTTATTATTTATCCAATTACATTGTATTCTAAAATTTTATATACAGGATAATATTTTAAAAAGTTATGTTCTTATGATTATTATTTAATTGATATTTAACTTGTTTACCCTTAATGAGCACATGATATCACCCTTTAATACGATTCTTTTCCATAGGATATGAATAAGAGTATTATGTAATATATTTCAAAAAGAAGTGTAGTTTTGAAGAAAGTTGCGGGAGACAATGTAGATGTTTTATGAACCAGTTGTTTATGTTTCACAGTTTTTAAGACACTAAACCCATACGGTCGTGGAATAGATTTAGTTATGTAATGCAATAAATATTATTCAATGTTGAATTAATATCTACATGTAATGTATAAGCCATTATATTAGTGATGTCATAATCCTTCCATTGATCTTTTGGATTTGGTGGCTGCTGACGCTGATTGTCCTCAAGGAGTCGAGGTTTAGTGAACTGACATGTATTGTGCCCCTACTCTCTATAGTTGTATCATAGTACCATAGTTTTTTCTATCCTTTCATGTACTAAATTTTCTATCTTCTTCATTTATCTTCGATATTCATGATCTTTCTAACCTTCTCTCCCACACTTGAATAATTTCCCCTTCCCATTGAGTAAATTCTTATGATTCTTCTTCCTACATTTTTGACATGTGAGTGGATGAATTTTCATCCCACATTTTTCATTAGATCATCCAGCTTGATACTCCTTTAATTTCATGTCACTATATTTATGGGACCACTCTTTCAATTCCATCTCCACATTGAGAGAACATCGAACAACTTATTCATAACTCCTAAAGTCTATAAGTACTATAGTCTTTAGAATGTGTGGTTTTAACCCACTAAACAATCTATCTATTTTCTATCATTGTTTATAACAAATCCTAAGGCATTCCTTGAAATCCTTTTAAAATATTCTTCTTAATTCATGACATATCCAACTCCCATTTTCTTCAGTTTTATGAGTTCTCTCTTCATCTTTTTATGAATAGTTTGAGGGAAATACTAATTAAGAAATATTTTCTTAAAGTCATCCCACTCCATATATTCAATTTCGTCCTTAGTCTTGTTGTTCTTAATCAAAACCTAGGATTTTTTAGCCTCTCCATATAAATAATAAATGGATATTGTCACAATCTCCATCTCATAACAATGAAACATAGAAAATATGTTTTTTATTGAGTTGACCCACTATTCCATGACTAGTGGATTAGAAGTTCCAAAAAACATCAGTGGTTTTTGTCGCATAAAAGAGTTGATAACCAGGTTCTACCTATTAGGGGAAGGTATAATCTAGATTATTCAAGTTATTTTTCTTACACTGAGAAAACTGGGTAATAATTTCAATGAAATTTTGAACTACACCTCTCAAGGCATTGGGGATGTCATTTGGGGAATCATTAAAGTGTAACATACATGGTTTTTTTGGCTTGGTTTCTCCTGGTTCAAACCATTTTCTAAAATAAAAAAGTTTTAAAAAAATCATTAGTCAAAAATTCATGAATAATTAATTTATTCTATTGTGAAATTAACTCAAATAAAATATATTATGGGATCCATATTTTTAGAATTTTTCTAAAGCAATGATTATTGAGTTCTTTCATATACATAGCCTCTTACTATGGTATTTAACTAGGGTTTTATAATCCCCATTCCAAAAATAACTAAATTATTCTCTAATACCAATTATAATGACCCTTCTTTTTTTTACATTACAATTACATCATTTTAAAATTAAACAACATAATGTTGTAACAAGTCATTAATCAAATTTTTTACTATCTTGGTAAAAATATACTTATATAAAAAATTTACATAATAAAACATATAAATTATTAAATTCCTTATTCTATAGCTTCTTAGTGTCTCTCATGTGCTTCTAAGTAAAAGTAATCACCTGAGGATACTCATCAAAAAAGGGGTGATCTAAAATCCTGTTAAGAGGATAGATAAGAACATGAATCAATATAACTTGGGTGAGTATAATAATAATCATATTAACACAATAATTGGATCATAATCATAATCATTATAGGAAGAATTAGAAAAATTCATTTAAAGTAGAAATGAATAAGAATGAAACATCATGTCTTAGTGGTGAACTACCACACTTAGTTATGAACAAAGCTAGCACCATGTTCATGCATAACATATGCTAATAATCATAACATAATTTTAATTTTGAAACAATATAGTATCATGTTCATGAATATTTCATATTATCTCATTAGATAAATCACATTACCCAATGCATTAGAGTGCTATATATTTATGGTTGCACTAGTCACAACATAACATTTACCTAATCATGCATTCCATATATAATGTATATAAATTTTAGACATAAAATAACCCCTAGAAAAAATGGGTTTTATGTGAATTTAATAAAACATACATTAATGAATATACATTGTGGTTCCCAAAATAAAAAAAATGAATAATATACTCATTATAATTGAGAACTTATGATTTAGTATATATCATGGATCTAAATCTATGTGGTAGTTGGGTTTTCCAATGTTTATGTAATGTTAGTTCTGTACGATGGATGTTGAACTCAAATGTGATGATGAATTGATTATGGTGAGACCAAGGAACAAAGATCACCAGTTGAAGGAGAAAGACGAATCAGATGTAGTCGAAATAGATGTTGTTGGTCACCATTTGTTCAATGCATTATTGTACTTGATTTTGAGAATTGATTTTCAAGTATTATGATTCCCAAAGCGAATGTAACGATGCACAATTATTTTCTGATGGAATTTCACAATTAAGTTTTTTAAATTCAGAGAACTATTCATTTCTAAGTGTTATTTTTTAATCATCATTGAAGAAGTTTGGTCCTGAGACTATCAATATGAGAAGGTAATATTGTCAAAGAAGATGGAAACATTAGCTACTTAATATTTTAATCTCTATATCTATATAAATTTGAGGTCGTCATTGGAGAATACTTTATGATTTATTGATCACAAAGAGAGATTAATTGATGGAGAAAAACAACATTTATATCATAAAGAACAAATGTAACAAAATACCCTCACCACACCTCTATTTCCCTCACATTGAGATTTCGTGGATATCTCACCAAAGAGATAATCTCTCATGGATTTGATGATTTAATGAAGCTCCCATAGACCTCATTTTATATCCATAGTGAGAGATGTCAAGTTTGACACAACTCCCCCACCAATCCCCACCTACCATAAACTTCTCCCATGTATTCAAAATGTACATGGGATCCACATGTATAATGAATAGAAGAAAAAATTGAAATCATGGTTTGGTGAGGTAGGTGCACCAACCACAATTAAAGAATGTTGAAAAATACCCCCTCAAAGATGATTAAAATTTACATCTTACCATAATGAAGAAAATTTTTGATAGCTAGATTTTCATTCCTTGCGTAGGTTCAAAGATAGAGGGACCCCAAAGTACACAATGTGCTTGATTGTAAAGACAAACATGGTAGTGTACCAAATTTTTGATGAACATAAACATTGAACCAAAAAAATCAATATTAATGGATAAAATTAAATGTGGTGTGACAAATATATTGTGAACTTCATCAAGAATTACGTTCAAACATGGGTATCGTGAGTTAATGTTTTTGTTGTTGATCATGATTCCTGAGTTTTTTTAATATAAAGAATCTATTAGAAATAAATGTTAGTCGAATTCTATTCATGGTGACATCGGAGCATGAGCATATGGTAATTAGTTGACATAATAAAAAATTAATGGACCATTATTGTCAAAAGGTACATAGTATGAACAACATGGAATCTAAATTAATTTACAGCTAGAAAATATCTGACACCTAAATACTAAATTATGGATATAATTTCAAGTACATAAAAAGGATTTATGGATACAGATGCATGCAGTTTTGCTGACATTTATAAAGCATAGCCAGAGTGAAGTAAAGGATGACTCTACAAGTAGAGTAAGAGCACGATTAGAAGTAGAGGATCTTGTGTAAATTCCATGTATTTATCTTCTTCTTTTTTCATACATTTTTTTGTTCTTGATTTTAAATCCTTGTACTTTTAAATATCCAAATGATTTTCATCTAAATATTTTTATAATAGAATAAGATAATCTCAGTTTATTCTTTCTTTCTCCATCACTGTTATCATTTAAAATTGAATCAACGACACTCTCTTTGGTAGTTGAATGAATTATATAAATTTAATATTATGTAATCTAATCAACTAAAATTCAACATTATTTTTAGTGGAATCATAATTCAATTTTAAATTTTTTTTAATCAATTATATTTCTATTAATGAAGAAATATATTTTTAGCTATCAAATTGCAATTCCTTTTTCTTCCTCGCTATTTTTTCACTATTTCATTGTTGTAATTCCTTATAAACACTCTATTTCATCAAATTATTATATTTTAATCATATTATGTTCCTAAAAATATTATCATGTTTTATTGAATTCATGTGTATGTTTGTACTTTTGTTTGATTTCATGGAACACACTTGACCACCTTCCCTGAGGATCAATACTCTGACTTCCACTATTTATATTGTCTACAGGTTTTAAAAATTGACATATTCATTAACATATAATTATTTTATGGCACTAATTTTAGGGATGTATTCTTGTGTCCAAGAGAAGAAACCAGAAAAAATACATTTATAAAATGTAAAAAATTATGTTTTTTAATTAAAAATAAAAAATAAAAAATATGTTAAATTTTTTAAAATTGTTGTGTTCTTTATATATATATTAGAAAGTTTTTATGCAAATTTTATCTAAAAAAATATTAGAACCCATTATCACAAAAACTCAATGACATTTAAGTGCTCTTAATCAATAAAACAAATTTAAATTGGTAAATTTCAAATAGAGATTTGGTAAAACTAATGAAGAACACAATTAACTAGAAATCATTCAATAAAATGATCTATGTCCTAGGATGAGAGTAAAAACTCCCTCAAGTGATGATCATTATTTCTTCCATTAGAATTACACCTATGTCCCAAAACTATGATCTTAAATGATCAAACCTCTCACATATTCCAATATTTAATGTAATTCCCGATGAGTACTAGTAAATTCCATGGTTTTGGAATGTATCTTTTTCCCTAATAAATATGAATTTTATGTTTTGTTGATGATCCAACATTAACATTGGGATACATGAACTAAACCTGAGAGTTTGAATACATTTTTATTTTTTTATATAGGGTTTAAGGCATGTTGTGTTCCTCCAGAATTTCGATAGGTTTTTGGATCATCAGGCTCCAAGAGCCCAAATTTTGGAAAGAAAGATAGATGTGCATTGTTGGCACACAGTCTCTCTAACTATTCCACCCAAACCATGCGACCTATTATTCAAAGAGGAATATTTTATTTCAACTTTGTAGCATGAATAGTGAACCATAAAAGATGATGTGGTGGGGTAGAGAGGCTTGCGTTGTTAGGAACATAGTTTGACAATCCTTGCTCTTAAATCGTGCGAGGTGTGGTGCTCTTGGATAGTCAGCACTACAATGTTGGTGCATTTTTTTCCAAATCATATGGTAATCATGTAGATTTTCAAATAGTCCAAACTGATATTTTTTCCCTCATTATTTAAAATTCTTCCTCTTCTTTTATTTCTTTAATGTGTATGACCTTCCCCAATCCATGGAGCTCTCCCTCTCCCTCTTTTAGGTTCATTTGTAACTTCTTTTCTTGGCCTCTGATTCAACATTTGTTGGTGGCTATGGATTCCTCTCAATAATTCCTTTATTTTGATTCCTTTATTTCTTATTTTCTTTTGTAATATGGAATTTAATTTATATGTAGAATCATTTTGTCAAAACCCAACCCAAAAAGGCTCAATATGAAACTACCCCTAGCCCGCCTCCATAGTCCAGGGGCTAGAACTCATCTCTAAAAGGGATAGAAAATATGAAATGATTTTTTCTAAGTACTAATGTGTACAAACAAAACCATCTCTATAAATATGATCAGAGGAAAAAAAACAGTAACATCTAGTGTGATATACAAGAATACAATAATCACTATGGTATATAAGTGTATGCTAGTGTAATCTAAAAAGAAAAGGGGGGAAATATATGCTCAACCAGAATGTTATCCCAACTTTAAAAAATTGGAAGGAGAAATGTTGAGAGTGCTTGGATTTATATCACAAATCCCCAACCACTAAACATGGTTACATGCATCAGGTATCCCTATTCACATCTATAATCAATATCGACCAGTCTATCTTTTACATAAGAGATAACATGTGTGGGAAAATACAATTAAAGGGTGATTATATACCTACCCAGAAGGATTCCCAAAAAGATGTAAGGAAAATAAGTATGTGACATAATAGAAGAAGAATAATCAACCCATATAAAGAGATTAAATGAAAACAAAAGGTAGAGTTATACATATTCTCAACAAAATAAGACCAAATGAGAGAGAAGAGAATATATACATATCATGGATTAACCTAGGAAAAGAGTCTATCAATAATTCCAAAAGGTCCATCAAGGATTCACATCATCTCACATGTCTATCCAAATAAATAACCATGTGGAGGACCCACACCTCTCCATCGTGTTGCACAATTGAGGGGGAACAATCTTCCAGTAGAGGACCAATGCCCTTGTGTGATAAGGGGTACCACTCACTATATGGAGGACCTTCTCCCTAGTATGATAAAGGGGTACCACACTGCGTATGGATGACCTGTACTCTATAATGATAGGGGTGCCACTTTTTAAAGAGAGGATTTTTTACCTATTCCGTTAGGGGGGTACCAATTAGTAGATAGAGGACCCATGCCCAAATTCATCAGTGGGTTGCACTTAATAGATAATGTAATTTTACCCTATTCTGTCAGGAGGCACCACTTAGTAGATAGAGGACATGTGCCCTAGTCCATCATGGGGTACCACTCAGTAGATAGAGGACTCACTCCCATGTTTATTAGGGCTCACCACTCTAATGATCATGCCTAATCAATATCAACATTAAACACTATATAAAGATGTTACATGCACGGAACTCCTCACATAGTATCATAAAAGCGACTATGATGGGAAAATTTTAATTTTATGTCGAAAAATTCATAATAGGCAACGCGTATATAAGAATTTGTGAACAAATTGAGGAAATAAAAGATGTATAAGTTTCTTCAAAAGGAAGTAGGGATAGATGGCATGTAAGGGGACCCACACTATGTGTGGTCACACTCTACTACCTAGTTGTCTCATCTCCATTACATGGATCATTACCTAGGTATCCTTTCATGGCATGTAAGGGGACTACATGGCATGTGTCATCCATTTGAGGCCAAAAAATATTCTTCTGGTCCTTCATTTGTTTTTTTAGTCCTATTCACATACCTTGGTTGTGCTTATACCCATGTACTCATGGAGTATGCACCGAGTCACCAACATCGGTTTACATGGTAAGGGGGGTCCCACATGATGTGTTCTACTTAAATTTTTCTGAAAACCCTAGCATCATGAATTTCAGAAGAACATGTTGGATTCTCTTTCTTAGTACGTGGAATGTAGTCTCACATTACCTGGACTCTATGTATCTCTGCATGTTTCACTAGATCTAGTCCTACCACGTCCATTATTTCTTATTGTTTACCTAAAACTAGTGGTAACTCTCTCCATATACTGTTTTTTGTCATCTCTTGGCCCAAACATGAAATTTATCACATCACATAGAGCCACAATCTTTCATAGCACCTCCCATAACCTCACTGGATATAGAAATCCATGGTGGAAGCAGCCACATCCTACGACCAATATGAATTCATCCCTGATTATTCAATCCATTCATATCTTATGAATCCTCCATGAATTCATGAGTCTGATCACACTCATACTCTCCTGAAAATGTGGAACTGTGGCCCCGTAGGCCAACAGCATAAAACATGAAGAACGATTGGGATAAATGAACATGAAAAAATGTGCAACAATCATTTTTCAAGTCTCCTTTACCAATAAAATACAAATGAAGTATAGCCAAGGTGAGAACTCATGGCACAATGTGGTAAATCTATTATATAATTTAATCTGATATGTAGGCATGTGAAAAGTCCTAAACAAATGAAAATTAAAGAAATAGAAAATATATTGATTAATATTATAATTATAAGGGTGGAAGTTAGAAAATTATGAGTCTCTCCTATAGATTAGTTCATTTGATGATGATGAACAATGTAATAAATGAAGGATAATGATATGTTGTGTTCGTTGTGCCTTGATTCACCTGGATCCGTAAGATCATCATCATCTAATCTCAATCTACCAATGAAGAATTTGGGATCTTCCTCTCAATGGTCCCATGGTTATGCGACTAACCCTAGAAATTATATATAACATTCTACTTATAATGGATTTATATTTTAGGTTATTTAATGAATTAATCAATTAATTAATTAATTAATTAATTCACTAAACGCACCCACCAATGGTCTCTTTAGCAGAATACCCAATTCTGACCAATTTTAGGTTGCGCATAGAGTGAACCTCTGTCACGACCCGTCCTCGAGGCCCGTGTCGTGACTACCCCAAGCCTGCCTTCCATAGGCCAGGGGGTGGCGACTAGCGCCAAGGCGTAAAACCCGATAAACAGGGAAGGCATTGCCTTGTAAGTAAACAACCATCACAGAGTAAGCAAGCGGAAAGAGTAAACACTAAGTAAAAACTGGTACAACAGTAAGTGCAGAAAAGTAAAAGAGGCCGGAAATACAAGCCCAACTGTAAAGTACAACTCGATAAAGGGAAAACAGCAACTAAAGGTAAAGCCGCAGCGTCGAGCTTTCCTCTGGAAGTCCCACCTGAAGGATGAGAACAGATAGCCTCCACAACTCCTCAGTCCAGTCGTCCGCTCCGAGTACGTCCACCCAGTGGTCCACCTCCAGGTACCGTCCTGCTCCGCTGACCTTGACCACGATCAGTGGTGTCCGTCGTCTGCAACCAACACAACGATGTGCGGGCATAGCCCGTGCAGGGGTGAGTATAATCTACTTAGTAGGGACCCCGAGACCCCTGAAGGTCTCCCAAAATCCATAAAGGATAAACCACAAAGAAAGATACAATCACGAAGTATCATCAAACTCTGCTTAGGTATATTCCCATACATATACCTAAGTCATCATTTCTCGTTCGGCTCCAACACCCGAGCCCAAGCACAGCCAAATCCACACAGGAAAGCAAAACGTAAATCCACACAGGATAGCACAACGCAATCCACAAAGGAGAGTAAACAGTAAATCCACACAGGAAAGTTCAACACAATCCACAAAGGAGAGTAACACAGGATTCAGCTCACACAAGTATAATTCTTCAGATGACGATAAAGATGATCACTGATCCATCGAAGTCGTCGTACCCACAAAGGATCGATAGGTACTAACCCCCGCAATGCCCCACACAGGATCGGGCCCACACAGGACCTGTAGGTAACTAACCCCCGCAAAGACCCACACAGGATCAGGCCCACACAGGACCTGTAGGCGCTGGCTCACACAGAATCGTTGAGCGCTGACCCACACAGGATCTGTAGCCCTGATCCACGTAGGATCGCTGAGTGCAGTAGTCATCGCAATCCACTGAGGATCTCTGCACAGTCGTCGTCGAAGTCCACTGAGGATCTCTGCACAGTCGTCGTCGCAGTCCACTAAGGATCTTTTCACAGTCGTCGTCGCGGTCCACTAAGGATCTCCGCTCAATCGTCGAAGTCACAGCCGGCACTAGGGTTCCCGCACACAGCAAACTCATTTTGGAAGGTCTGCTCCACGAGCCGAGAGGCTGATACATTAACTGACACGTAGTCCGAATTTGATGTTATCAAAAGTTCTGTATCGTCAACAGGAACTCAACGTTGCAGATGGTGCGTTAATCAGATTCCCGGTCTGAGAGTTATTGGCATTTTCGTCCCAGGGGACCGGTTGGTTTTTAAGGCAAAACCAACCCGACTACACTCCACCTGCATCCAATCCTCGGGCGGAGTATTCCAAAAGATTTCTCTCACATAGAGGAATCCACCAAAGCACAGGCACGTCAATCGGACGTCCGAAGCTCAAGATATGAGTGTTTCCGCTCCGAGGGCCTGGTTGGTCTCGTGTACGAACCAACCTGGTCGGACCCAAAGTATTCCAAAACCTTGAGTGTAATATACCGAAACGACCGTCTAGATCCAAGGATCGTGTTTCCGCTGGCGGCGCATCGTTAAGAGGCCTTACCTCAAGTTACGGGAAAAATACAGAAAATGGTCCGAACACAGGGGTCTGGGCCCGGGCCGACCCGGCCCGACCCCCCTGGGTCGGCCGAACCGGGTCGACCAGACCCGCTCCATCCTGGCCGAACCCGGTCCGGCCTGGCCAGGGCGCGGCCTGGCTCGGCCGACCGGTCTGGCTCGGCTCGGCCGAGCGGCCGAGCAGCGCGGATGCCGCGGGGCGCTGCCCCCACGGGTTGGAGGTGTCGCGGCCCCGCGTGGGGCCGCGCTGGATCAGCGGACGCGGCATGTCACCGCGTCCCATGCGTGCGAGCTGGACCCGCGCGGCCTCGGGTCCGCTGGCCGCCACCGCCGCGGCTTCAACCGCGGCGCCCTGTCCGGCGGCGCGCCGGGAAGCCGCCGCCTCTAGCCGCCGGTAGCTTTCGCGGGCCACCGGAGTTGCTCCGGTGGAACGTTTTCTTTCCCGTCCGCACCACTGTTCCTCCCGGGTTCCATTCTTCACTGCGGGATCATCAAATCGCCCTTGCGTCATGTTTTGCCGTCGCCCGCCAAATCCGCACAACAACGAAGAACGGCGGAGGGTTGTCGGGCCGTGCTTGTTTAGCCTGCACCATCCGTGTTAGGCGACTACAATCGGAGGAAAATTCAACATATCAAACAACAATTTTAATAGAATTAAAATTGAACTTGATCCAGGTTCCTTGCTTTAAAAGAAACAACCACGAGAATATAAGGACATTCAATTAAAAACCCCTACCTTGTCAAGTCGTCCTCGTACGCACGTTCTTCGCTGATTTGATCTTCGAGGAAGGAGGCGATCGTCGCGTCGTGGAAGGGCGTCGCGTCATCGCGGAAAACGGTGTCACGTCGAAGAACTCCGAGGTTCAAGAAAATAAAGATTTAATTAATAAAAATTAAATCTATATCATTGTTATAAACCACAAAGGAGATTTAAATGGATCCCGAAATCTCCTACCTCAAGCGGTTGTTGATCGGAGATCGGGGCGGGGAAGAACGCCTCGGGTTGGAGCGTCGTCAATCTCCGAGGGTTCGGTGTTCTTCGTCGGAGGCCGGCGTTCTTCGCGTTCTTCGCGAAGAAGAAGGAAGGCACAAGACTTTCAAATCCTCTCAACGAGTAATTAACCAGAGGTCATGCGTTGGTCTTATTTTATTATTACGCCAACGAATTGAAAACTGGGTAAGAAACAATTGAATTAATTCAAAGAATTATTTCAACGAAGAAAACCGCCCAATTAATTGGACGAATAAAACTGCCCAATTAATTGGTGCGTTAAGAAATTAAGAAAACGTGTCAGTTGACTTTCATAATGACGGGTTTTCGCGGGTGCGTTACTTAGCGGAAAAGAAACAGTGGGGCTCGTGCGGGCCCCACCTCACAAATATCCTACCATGAGGGTATGATATTTTTGGATAGCACCCTATCCGCATCAACACAGTTTAAGAGGCTTTAAGTGGTCTTCAAGCGGCTTTAAGTGAAATAAAAATAAAATTGTCTCACAACTTTATTTTATTTCAAAACTTAAAACCCAAAAATTAAAAACCCCACCTGGGCAAACGCAACTCTGGAAGAGGCGTTTCTAAGAAAAAACAGGCACTACGATTTCATCAATGACCTCAAAATTCGATTCCGGGCACCGGTTCAAAAGTTAGAAAAACCTGCTCGTCCGTTCACTGAATGCACCCGAGCCAAACTTCAAAAAATGATTCCGGGCACACCGGGCCTTGGAATCATGTTCCGTCCGAAGCTGCGCTCTTGTAAAATTCCAAATAAAATTAAGAAAAAAAATTCCCTTGAAATTTACGGGTCTTTACAACCTCACACTTCAGATTCAATAATAGTCTTATATTTTTTATTTGAGGGCCTTTTAGGATATATTTTATTATTTCTAAAAATCCATTCACATGTTATATAAAATATTTTTAATATTTTTATAAAATTATTTATGGGAATATCGGGCCTCAGAGTCATGCACCGTCTCAGTGCCTAGCTCCAAACATATTTCATGATATATATCAAAGTCATAAAAGTAATAAAATGGTTTCAGCATTATTCCATAATTAAATTTTATCATCCTTGAAAATAAAAAAATTATCCAAAACATTAGGGATATTTAACTCGCATATAGTTTTCCTGCTCCCAGGATCTCTCATTCAAGCTCCCATGCTACCATAGTACTTGAACCAAGGGTAGGGTCTATCCATATAGGATCCTCTCTTATAGATCCTAAATCACCACTTGGTGATCTACGAAGGTGGCTCTATGCATTATGTTCAACTCACCAGAATAAATAATTTGTATAAGATAGTTAACATATATCATCTGTGGTGATATATGGGAGATTTCCTGCACCCGTTCTAACTGTGGGGGTAAGGTGAGTCAGTAAGAAAATTTCCAACCCTCTACATGATCTTAAACAACCCAATAAAAATAAAAGATAGATTTCCTCCTTGATGTTGTTAATATTTTCATGTCTTATTATATACTCCCTTTACTGATTTTATATGAAATGTGAATAATTTGTGTGAAGTATTAATGTTTTAATATTAAGTATAATTTTTGAGCATTTTTTAGAAGTTGTCCAATTGATTCAATTTACTATTTTAATAATAACTATCACTATACTAATCCAAATTGAATGGTTTATGTTTTGTAGGATTCTTATATAAATATAAAACATTTAATTAGAAGGTGCCATGATCCAATTATGCTATTTAAAGGGTCATATGGTCCTCACAAACAAGACCAATGAATCGGTGAAGAAACTATACTATTCATGAAGATTGGTATACTGATCTAAATCTAGATGTACAAAAACATTAATTCTCTAACATAATTCGGGGGACACTACATGTCATCATGGATAAAAATTTCTAGGCCCAAATCCAAGTACAAGGGGCCCAACTGATTCATTGGAATCCAGCCCACCATTCTGTCTGAGAAATAAAAGTAGCACACAAATATTAACATTTCTCCTGATTTGGAAGTCCATTCGTGCTGATATTTTGCAGTGTGAAATAGGAGATATATTTGGCCGACTATATTGAAGAAATAATTCGACTTTGAGGGCATATTCCTATTCAAAAATCCTTTCACATGTTGAACATAAAAAAGACTTGATTGAAATGGACATATTAAAATTGATTAATAAACCAGCCATAACATTGGCTCCATATATCCAAATGAATCCAAATTTTAAAAGTCGTTGCCCAACATTATTATCTACAACTTTGAAAAAGGAGATTGCTCTAGATTTGGCTGTCTGAATAGCCTACATGTCGATGTAAGTGGATGGATAGATTGGGAATGCAAACAGTCCACTCATTGGGCTTTAAATACACTCCTCTTCTCTCCTTGAGAGGGGTTGGCATTTCAGATGAGAGGAGATAATATTTTCACGACCATAGCCTTGAAAAAGTATTGGGAAGACTTTTCAAACTCAGGTTTTCACTTGAGAGACCTTTCCTTCTCACTTTTGTTCACTTACTTTCGTGTTCTTCGTTGTTGTAATTTTGCAAGTCCTTTATTTTTTAATTCTGTTTTAATGCATGTTTCTTCTTAAATATCTCCTATTATCCTCCACCTTATGTAGTTTAATATTAATTTTCTTAAAATAGTTTAAATACAATTCAATCCCATTCCCTTCTTTTGCTTCCTCATTCAATCAAAAATATGCCTTTCGATTATCATCATTGTTAGTGTGTGTGTGTGTTCGACGTACCACTCTTTTCCAATCCCTTTCTTTTTCTTATATTCTTAATTTATAACCATAATTATTATAACCAGATTATTAAACACCCAAATGTCTGAGTAAATATCTCATTGGGGTGAGTCAAAATTTAGGGATGTTATGTGATTGAGAGTATTTGTTTGATGAGTATTCGTTAATTTAACATTGTGTATGTTGGACTTAATATGTCATGTATTAATGAGATATTTTGTTTAGCATGTAGTTTCCAGGAATTATTGGAACCATAAATACACTACCAGAAACATGTAATGATTGATATTAGAATCCTAGTTAAGTTTAGGCTTTCATTAAAGCTTTAACACATAGGAATTCTAATCGACGTCAACTTGTGAAGTGGGTGTTAATTTAAATGCAATATAATGCAAAGCTCAAGGATATCACAAGCTTAACTCACTAATAAATAACTAACCCCAATATTTATCAACTTGTTAAATCAATTATAGTCAATCAATCATTTCAATTAAGCTCTGCATACAATCCCCCTAATCAAAATACAATCAACTAAAAACAAACGACTATTAAAACGTATCATCGCAGAGGATTCGACCTGAGTGATTCTATACACATTACCAGGTCACTGGAACATTGATCAGTCAATAGGCGACAATCAGCCGTGCGTTTCACTCATCAACTAAATCTCCACAATAATCGTGATGGATGGACTCTTTAGAAAACATGGTCTCCCTACTAAAAATCCAAGGACCTACAACATCGATCTGCATAATATTTCTATCATCTCTCAAATGTCCCCATCTGCTCTTGGATCTTGTCAACATTCTTCATCATAACCAATAAATTTTTGGCCCAACAAGACAAGCCTCAACAATCTTAGTCTAGCAGAAGGTTGAACTGAAGGGTATTTCATATAGGACCACAAAAGGTGTCATGACGATAGTAGAGTGGAATCTTTTATTATAATAAAACTCTAATAGGAGTAAGTGATTCCCCCATCCATTTCAAAATTCCAACATGCTAGCACTGAGAAAATCCTCTAGCACAAAGATTTTGTTTTTTCTCTTCCCATTTATCTAGGTGTGAATGGTTTTACACATATAATCTAGGTTCTATTTGATTCTTACATTCCTATCCATAATTGTGATGTAAACCAGGCATTGTAGTTAGAGACAATTTCTAAGGGTATCCCATGAAGGAATTCAATCTACATTATGTACAACTACCCTAAACTATCCAATTAACTATTATACATGATATAATGGATGTATGTTGACTTCATGATTTGGTCTTATATCACCCAGATAGATTCATGGCCTCTCACATTCAGTGAAAGATCTGTCAAAATGTCCGTGGATTTATCATCCTATTTCCACTCTGGGATCCTAAGGGGAAGAAAAAAGCCTGTCAAAACCTAGTTCTCTACATTCACCTACAGATAGGTTAGAAACCTAAAGAAGAAAATGAATATACATCACCTCTTTAAACCCCACCAAAACCATCATTGAAGGTCCATGTAAATCATCTTCATACTCGGATGTAAAACCAAAGGAGATGTGTAAAAATATCTCATCATATCCTCTCGCATTGCGAATGGAACCACCAACCATATCTATAAAAGGATGAGGTGGTTCCCTATATTATAAAGTCCATTTGGTGGATATCTTGATGGTGTATGGTCAAGTTGGAAAGCATAGCCAATGTATCCCAACTAAGCCTCCCTCACACATTGGAGAAGAAGATGGATCAACACCATCTACTGAAGAAAAGATTCACCCCACTTCTACCAAGGTCAGTTGTAAAAAATCTAACTGCTGAGAAGCCTCCACCACCAAGAGAACATGGGGCTTCATACTAATAGAATATTCCACCATGTTACCCTTCCTAAGAGTATAGACTATCTCAAAGTCCTAGCCCGAAAAAAACTCCAACCAGTGTCTTTGCCTTTGTTTAAGGTCTCTCTATGAGAAGAAATACCAGAGACTCTTGTGGTCTGAGTAAACAATAGAGCACTCTCGTAGAAGATAGTGCCTCTACATTCTCAGAGTTAAGACTAAATCTTTCAACTCTAGTTCGTGAATCACATAGTTCTTCTCATGGTTTCCAAACTGTATCGACCCATATGTGATCATTTCCTACCTCTGCATCAACACACAGCTATGATCAGCTCCATAGTCATCACAATATACTATGTACTCCATGCCATCCTCCGGTAGTCTCAAAATAAGATAAATCGTCATCCTTAGAATCAACTCCTCATAGGAGTTTTTGCACTGCTCTTTCTAGGTAAAAGGATTCTCTTTCCATGTTAGTGTGTTCAAATGGGATTTAATCCTGGAGAAGTCTGCCAAAAATATATTATAGTTCCCAGCCAAGCCAGGAAAACCATCCACCTCTAACATGCTCTTATGTGGCTCACAAGAATGAATGGAATCAATATTCACTGGGTCTAAAGCTAATCTATGATCATAAATGACATTCCTCAAAAATAGATCCTCATTGATACAGAACTAGAACTTTTGAGATCTTTCCATAAATATGCTACTCTCAAAAAAAATAAAGGTGTATCCTCAGGTGACTTTCGTGATACTCCTGTAATACATATTATAAGAGTATGTCATCAATGAAAACAATTACATATCCATCCAGGTATAGAGGGAAGATCTGGTTCATCAATGTCATAAACACAATAGGGGGATTCATCACTCTGAAGATAATCACTACGAACTCATAGTGTCTATAACAACAATAGAATTCCATCTTTTTAATATCATCCTCATAAAAATTCAAATGGTGGTAGTTGTACTGGAGATCAATCTTGGGGAACCATCTCATGCCTCGAATCTCATAAAAGATCTCATCAATCCTTAGTAAGTGGTACTTATTATGTATCATGGCCTGGTTCGGGTGATGATAGTCTACACAAATTCATAAGCTCTCATATACCTTTTTTATGAATAACATTGGACCTACCCAAGGTGACATAATGGATATGATGAATCCCTTCTTTTAATGGTCCCCCAACTACAGCCACATCTCCCAGAGCTCGGTAAGTTTCATCCAATATGTCTAAAAAATATCAGATACATTCATTGGTGAAAGTCAATGAAAAACTCTAACTCCATCCTCCGAGGAAGTACCATAATATACTCGGGGAATATGTCAATATAAGTTTCCATGAATGAAGGAATCCAGAATCCTAATGATCCCCTTACACCAAGAAATAAACACACCAACTGATGGGATGATGGGTTTCAACCTCTTGCTCGCAAAACCCACTAACCCTTCCATGACATCTCTCTCACCCATGAAGGATAATAACATCCCATTAGTTAGAATGAATCTAAATCATCTATGATGATTTTCAATCTAGGATATGACCATGGATAACCAGTCCATACCCAAGATAATGTCAAAAGATTTAATTTTGATGACCAAAGGGTACTCTGATAATCTCTATCTTCCAAGAGATAGCTCACACTACATGCAGACAAAAGATATCAAAGAAGAATTCCATATAAAAACCTCAACAAAAATATGTTGAGATAACGTCTCACCAGGTAGCTCCATATATATCACCATGAGTAAAATGATAAAGTAATAACTTTCACTTGTATATACAAGTATTGTAGGAAGAGTATAATAAATAAAAATCATACATCTAATCACCAAATGTGTTATTACATTATAAGCATCTGTAATATGCATCTTCCCATAGCCCCATCTACAAGCACCTTGAGCCTAATGTTGTCCAACAAGAGGTGGTGGTGGAAAGAGCTCATAACATCATCCCCAACCCAAAACCCCTCCTCCAATATCACCACCTTCTCTTCTTCTACCTAGAGAAATTATGCTCCATGTGACCATTACCATCACATTCATAGCACCTCTTCTCTCTGGGATACTATGTTACTCTACACGATCTCTATGCCACATGACCTTGTGTCTAACTCTACACATGGGTAGGTATCCTTCATCAAGACCATGCAGACTAGAACCTGCTAGCTACTACAGATGAATAAGGCCCATGATTCCCAATACTATCTCTATCTATACGGAATCCCTTTGACAAGAAGGTAATTATCCCTAGTGACTAATCCAACACTAAAAAATATGTTAAAATGCATAGGGGTTCCATTGTGTCATGGATGTCTCTATGAAAAATCTACTCAAAATTCTATGCCATGAAGTAGTCTTCCAGAATCAGGTTCATGGAGTACCACATATGGTCTGTGTACCTCACAACATCCTCAACAACTAATATCGTTTCCTACTGCATCTCTAGATCTCTTAAATAAGTACTAATCACAGGCATGGGGGTAATACTCCTCAGTAAATGGATTTTGGATGTTTGACTATGAGAGTGTTGACTTCTCATACATCTGTCTCACTAAGCTCCACCAATGGTTATTTGCTTTGTGGAAAAGACTAGCTGCACATGCAAAAATCTGATTGGTCGATGTCTGAATAATATTGATATCTCAAATCCCTAACTCTAACAAATCCTCTACCACTTGGGGATCTGACTCACCATGGAACCTTAGTGGACTCTAGTGTAGGAACTCACAGAGGGAGATAATCATCTTCACAACCTTATCCTTCTCTATGGGTACCATATGCTACTCAACATGCAAGGTTTGTACTACCTGTCTACCTAGAATAAACATCTCACATTATTTCCCCTGAACCAAGTCCTTGTCACTCATCGGATATTCATCATGATCCATAATTGATAACCTGGCTAGTTGTCTTAACGAAGGAATCCTAAAGATTTAATCAAGACATACCACAGTGAGATGAGCATATATATATAGAGAGCTGACTCAAGAAATAAAATCTAAGGACTCGATATAATATTATGCATGCACCAAATTTCCCCTCTACCAATGCATCAGTATATCGAGTCGACATGCTGGTAGTCAAAGTCATCATGAATGGATGTGTCAGTTTTCACACCAACATTAGGTTTCCTTGCCTGAGAGCCGCACTCGATACACTTTGACATCATTGATCTGTGTTCCCACACAATCCTCATAAGGTGAAATTACTCCAAACATTGTCCATAGGACTAACCACCTATGATTCCAATCTATCTTAACCTGACATGATGGGGATTGATCTGAAACTATGCCAAGCCCACATCCATGGATGAGAGGCTATTGACTATCTCTGAAAAGAATAACTAATATGGTAGGTTACACATATGGACACACTCAACCATATCCATTTATAACTACATAGGAATAAAAAAAATATAGTAACATCTAGAGTGATATCCATGCATGAACAAAATCACTAGTTAATACAAGAGTACAATTGCGTAATTCAAAATGAAAATGGTAAAAATACACACCCAACCCAAAATATGTCCCAACCTAAAATTTAGAATGGGAAATGTTGAGAGTGCCTAGCTCTATATCTCTATGCCCTGACCACTAAACTCATTAAAATGCACCATGTATCTCTATGATCCACTATAATCACCACTGACCAATCCTTTTTCTCATAAGACCTGACACGTGTAGGAAAATCCAATGAATGTGTGAGTATATTCATACCTAGTAGGATGTCCTGAAAACTAGAAGTGAATGAAATATGATTCATGATATAAGAATATACCTCAACCCATATAAGGAGATCCAATGAAAACCAACAACATTTATATACATTAACTCATCAAAAGGATCCAAAATGAGAGAGAAATGGGATCTCCAACTCACACCACATCCCAGGAAAAGAGTCTTCCATCAATTCCAAGAGGTCCATCAATGATTCTGATCATCTCATTTTTATATCTAAAAAAGTCATGTGGAATCCCACGCCATACCATTGTGATTCACAATCGAGGGGGAACAATCTATAAGTGGAGAAACCATGGCATAGTGTGATAAGGGATACTAGTCAGTTTTTGGAATACCCATTGTAGGTTTCGGGCATAGCGGATGTGTGTTGGTTGTTTTTCCCAACTTTAATTTTTTCTTTAAATGAATTTCAATCTGAGATCCATCCTGATATAAAATGCCGAATCTTCATAATAGAACAAAGAACAAAAAAATGAAAAGAAGAGTCTCAAAAACCTTGGGACTGGATCATCATATGTTGGTTATAATTAATTTAATTAATTCATAAGAATTACCTCGATGGAATTCTTTCTTCGTTGGTGTCTCCAGTCATGATCCTTTGATTCGTCATTGTGTCATAGATTCTATGTATAGGATTCCTCTAGCGGTGATCCACGCGTGCTCCACATATCTCTAGATATCACCGAAGGGATCTCCAGGTGCTAGCGTGGAAGAACCTTCTCTTGCGATGTCCGCCTTCGACCACCTTGATCCGGTGGAGGATCTCACTCTCGTAACATGAAAGCGTTCTTGGTGGAAAGGGAATTCTCTCTTGGCTTGAGAGTATTTCCAATACCGTTGTGTACAACAATGGCTCTAGAGAAGTGTTGGGGTTGTGAGGATATTTATAATCGGGTATGAGGTTAATAGAGTTATGATAATAAATAAACGTGTTACGTGTTTTATTTATTTCATTAACTCTTATTGAAACCCCATGTCAAATTATTAATTCCTTAACATGTGATCATGCTGATTATAATTAATATATTTTAATAAAACAATATTATATCCTCAAAATCCTGACTGGAAAACTACATGTCGTGTAATAATTAATACACAGCATGTACTTTTTTCCATAAAACTACACGGTGTTTATATTTAATATACACGGTGTGTAATTTTATTTTCCATTTTTCTCCACAAAATTTATTAGATATTGATTAATGACTATTTATTTCTTAAATAAATATAACTGTATTACTTGCTAATAAATATATTATTTTTTCCAAAATATATTCTCTTGAATA
This sequence comes from Viscum album, assembly GCA_963277665.1. Lineage (NCBI taxonomy): Eukaryota > Viridiplantae > Streptophyta > Magnoliopsida > Santalales > Viscaceae > Viscum > Viscum album. The sequence goes on along the minus strand of OY728133.1, from coordinate 1,634,507,413 downwards.
ACTAGTGTCAAAATTAATGTGATCAGGGAACATTAAATAATTATTAAACCGCAGTCAGGAATAATATTTATTTAACTTGTTAAATTAATATTTAACAGAGATACATGGACACACTTAGTGTGCGACCCTCTAGTCCTCTTTCTCAGTGGAATTAGGCGGAGCCTGCCTAAAGTCCAAGGTTAGCATCTAGCAACACGCCAAGGCACCCATAGAGAAATAAGTTAACGCCGCAATGACATGTCACCTCTTACGAACGCTTACCTTGTAATATAATCCATTTTTTTCGATATCTCTAATCAAGCAGATTCCATACTAGTGCCATCAACCCATGTGCTGGATTATTCTTTCTTTGACTTCCCATAACTGAACTCGCCCATACCATTCCATGGCCATGGATTTATTTAGGCTATATCAAATCCATCAAAGGGCCTGAGATATCTACTTCTGTTATGGAACAGAAGGGACAAATATTTTCTCGCATTTTCTTTTAATGCAGTATTACTCGTGATGCACCCAACGTATCCTACCTCACTGCGAACATTGTGTCATCATAGTTTTCATCAATACAGCTTAGTGAAAGAGTTATAAGACCCATTAATAATAATCGTAAAGTCTAAGGACCAATACACACATCCACAGATAGGAACATCCAATGACACTATAAAATGTGGATTTCCTACTGGCGGGTCTCGCTCTTATAATATCCTCCTTGATATTACCAAGGGCGCACACCATGAGAAGGTTCCTCAATGTTTTATGAGTACTCACCCCTAATGACCTGTATTATTTTTGTCCCTCAAATAATATCATCCGGCCATATAACATATATTCAAGAATAGTGTTATGGCACTTCTAGGTTCTCATCATAGCAGGGATCCGCTATGGCCCTTTAATGCAACATCTGTCCTTATGACATTATCAAATGCATTGTCACACAGAAGAACAATCAAGATTTGAAAAAAGTTTTATTAATGAATAAATTACAAAGTAGTTGGTTCTAGACCACCAACTTTAACAGACTCACACTTGGACAAGAGCCAACTTCTAACAACCTTTAACCCGCTAGCTCTCACATGATATTCATGCCTCTTCGGAGATAGGCCTTTAGTCATGGGGTCTGCCACGTTCTCTTCCGTGGACACTCTGATCACAGCATCTTCACCCCTCTCATATAAATCCCTCAAGAGGTTATACTACAAGAGTATGTGCTTTTTCTGTTGATGTGACCTTGGTTCTTTTACAAGATCCACCACAGCAGTATTATCACAATACAATGTATTGGGATTTTACTACTAGGCAGCACATCAAGCTCCTAGAAAAAGTTCTGAATCCAGATGGATTTCTTGGCTGCATTAAAAGCCGCTATATATTTGGACTCTACTATAGAATCGGCGACAACTAGCTGCTTTAAACTCTTCCATCTCACAGCTCCTCCATTGAGACAGAAAACATATCCAGATTGCGACTTCGAATCGTTCTGATCTGTCTGAAAACCAGCATCAGCATACCCTCAGATGACAAGCTCCTCGTCTCCTCCATACATTAGGAACATATCTGTAGTTCCTCTCAGATACTTAAGGATATTCTTAACAGCAGTCTAATGTTGTTCTCCTAGATCTGCTTGATATCTTCCTACCATGCTCAGTGCACAGGCAACATCAATCCTGGTACATAACATGGCATACATGATGGATCCTCCAGACGAAGCGTATGGGATCTTACTCATTCTATCTTTCTTTTTTTGTGTCTGAGGACACATTTTCTTAGTAAGATGTAAGCCATGTGACACTGGAACCAATCCCCTATTGGATTGTTCCATACTAAATCTCTTCAGTATCAGGTCAATATAAGTACCCTGAATTAGTCCAAGAAGCCTCTTGGATCTATCACAAATGATCTTGATCCCTAAAATGTTGGCTTCTTCTCCTATGTCCTTCATGGAGAGACACTTGTTCAATAAGTCTTTAACAGAATATAATACGGGTACATTGTTTCCAATAAGTAATATGTCATAAACATATAATACTAGGATAACGATCGCATTCCCATTAAACCGGTTATAAATACATGGCTCACATTCATTCTTAATGAAACCAAATTCTGTTATGGATTCATCAAATCAAATGTCCCCTGACCTGGATGCTTTCTTCAATCCATAAATGGATTTCTACAACTTACAAACCCATTTATTTTCACTTGGTGTCACAAACCCTTCTGGATGAGTCATATAGACATCTTCCTAAAGGTTCCCGTCAAAAAAATAATGTTTTGACATCCATTTTCCAAATCTCATAGTCATGGTAAGCTACTATGGAAAGTACGATTCTTATGTATTTAAAAATGGAAACTACTGAGGAGGCTTCATCATATTCAATTCCTTGATGCTGTCTGAATCCTTTAGCCATTAGCCTTGCTTTATAGGTGCTAACTTGACCTTCCATGTCCAGTTTTCTCTTGAATAACCATTTGTATCCAATAGGCTTTACATCAACTGGCTCATCGACCAGAACCCAGACATAGTTCTGATACATGGAATCCATCTTAGAATTCATAGCTTCTAGCCATCTTGTATCCTCTGAGCATTCTACTGCTTACTTGTCAAAGAGAGGTTCATCATGGTCCATCAATAATGATTCACCATCCTCAGTGATTAAGAAACCAAATTTCTCTGGTTCCATTACCTCTCTTGAGATCCTATGCATTACTTGTGTTTCTGGAACCTCTTCCATGGGGACCTGTGGGGCTTGTTCTTGTACCAACTCCTATGTATCTTGATCATCAACTTCGTCGAAGTCAATCATGCTCCCACTATCCTTTTTGAGAATGTGCTCCCTCTCAAGAAATACGGCTTTTCTGGTGATAGTCACTTTCTTGTCTTTAGTGTTATATAGGTAATATCCTTTCATTTACTTATGATATACTATAAAGATACACATTTTTCCATGGGGTGCTAGTTTGTTTCCTAAGTAGGCCTTAACAAACGCCTCGCTTCCCCATACACATGTATGCAACAAAGTGGGTTTCTTTCCATTCCATAACTCAGAGGGAATCCCATTTGCAGCCTTAGTTGGTACTCAGTTTAATGTGTATGCTGCAGTTTGTAATGCATATCCTCAAAAGGATAATGGAAGATCCACATGACTCATCATCGACCTCACCATGTCCAACAAGGTGTGGTTCCTCCTTTCACTAACACCATTCCACTATGGTGGGTAAGGAGGAGTGAGCTGAGATAGAATCCCAAAATCCCATAGAAGATCGATGAACTCTTTGTTCAGATAGTCTTCACCTCGATCCGATCAATGATTCATTCTCTTCTTACCAAGATGATTCTCTACTTCATTGTTCAATTCCTTAAATTTATCTAAAACTTCTATCTTATACCTCATTAATTAGACAAATCCGTATCTACTCAAATCATTACTAAAAGTAATGAAGTAAGAATATCCACCGTTATCTTCTACTGGAAATGGTCAACATACATCAGTGTATACCAATTCTAGAAGCTCTGTGTCCCTTTCACCCTATCCACCAAAAGGCATCTTGGAAAATTTACCTTGTAAACAAGCGTGACATCTATCAAGTGGTTTTAGCTCAGTAGAATCTAAATAGACATCTTGACTGAGCTTTGTCAAGCGCTTCTTGTTTACATGTCCCATGCGGTGATTCCACAACATGGTAATGTATGAGTCTTGTGAGTTTGTTTCATTATCGATTTCCAACACTTGGTTTTGGTAATTTAATACATAGAAACCATTATTCAAATGTTCCATACCAAAAAATACGTTGTTCTTATAAAAGAGAAAACACTTATTTCCGAACATGAATACAAATCCATCAGTATCTAAACATGATACAGAAATTATGTTCTTGGTAACACTAGGAAGAAAATAACAGTTATGTAAAACCAACATAATCCAACTCGGCAATGAGATGTGGTAGTCTCCAATAGCCAATGTAGCCAGCCTTACGCCATTGGCAGCTCGAAGATCCACCTCTCCTCTAGTGATCTTTCTGAATGTATTTGGTTCCTGCATTTGAATGTGGATGTGATCCCCACAAGTTGTATCTAATAACCAATGTGTAGAAATAGAAAGATTGCACTCGATAAAAAACACACCTTTAGCATCCCCACGCTTCTGGGTGCAGTTCCTCTTCTAGTGGCCCTGCTTGCCTCATGAAAAACACACTGCCTCTCGTTCCTTTCCCTTCCTCTGGATCTTCCCCTTCTTGGAGGGACGGTGCTCGGGGGCATCAGACCGTTTATAAGTATTTGGCCACTTTTCCTTGTCCTTCTTTTTCTTGTTCACCATAAGGACATTGGGTTTGTCATGGCCCATGTCCTTGTCTACCTAGAGAATCAAGGTCAGAATCTCTGACAGACTCTTCTCATTGCCACTCATGTTATAGTTGACAATAATTCTTGAGAAGGTCTTGGACAGTGATGATAGGATGAGATTTGTACGCAACTCCTCCGGGAATTTAATCCCTAAGATGTCTAGGCATTCAATGTAGCCAATAATCTTGACTACATGAGTCCCAGCAGGCACAGACTCTCCAAGCATCATGGAAAACAAATCATTGGAGATCTCATACCTCTCCTATCTCACCTTCTCTTGGTAGATATCTTTAAGGTGAGTCATTATGCTATACGCGTCCATGTTTTCATATTGCTTCAGGAGCTCATTAGACATGGATGATAGAATGAAACACTAGACATCTGTGGCATCATCCATGTGTTTCATGTAGATAAATATTTCATCACCACTATCCTCTTTCCTAGGCGCAACTGGAATAGGCTCTTCCAGCACATACAATTTCCTTTCATGGTAAAGGATGACGTGTAAACGCCTCTGCCACTATTTGAAATTGGTGCCAGTGAGAAGGTTTTCCTTCTCGAGTATGGTGTGAAATGATATGTTTGAAGTCATTTTCATGCCATTTCTACAAATTAATATGAGAAAAGATTTAGTAATTTATTACAAAAATTGAGACAAATAAATAAAATAATATATATTTTTCTCCAACTGTTTTTTCGAAATCCAATAGCCCTCACAATTGACTTCGGAATATTCTGTTTCTTGAATATTCTAGTGGAAAGGATCCATATTTCCATTTGCATTACACCAACGAGGGTTGGTCAAGCAACTTTAAGGGTTTTTAGGTAGAAATTTCAAATTCCAGCTGCATTAACTCGCAGCTCCTTGATCCACTGAGTGGACTCCCCAATCCTGAAATCCTATTATTTTAGATTTCCTCATCTTTTGCCTCTTGGTCACACCAAGTCCTGCTGTGGCAGTCAACCCTTTATTCAAACCAAGTAAATTCAACCCAAAACCTTGAATTATAATTCTCCGATAATTGAAGGAACCCCTACTAGGGTTTGTCAAGCACTTTGAACTGTGGTTCGATTCTAACCAAGATTATAAAAGGCTATACCGACATAATCTTTCTTTTGAGGGATTTTATCTTTATACGTAAATTTCCATTTTATTATCTTTGATTACGTGCTTGATATTATTAAGTGGGATATACTTAAGTGATTAACCATGTCTAAGATAATATTTACGTATAAGCTGGTTTTATTTTAGTTCCATCTTGAATGCTCGTTTAATTCATTAATTGTGTGATCGTGACAACACACCCACAATAAATAAACAATGAAACTGAAAAAAAACAAAATAAATGGTATGATCATGAGCTTTTTATATTGGTTAGTTTATATAGTGGTTGAAAAACTAACCCATGACCTAGGGGAGAAACACCTTGAACCATTCGGGTTTCTGTTTACATCTTTCCACCTGTCCACCTTTGTATATCCTTAGATTGGTTTCACCCTGGCTCTTGACTTGAGCCTCCTCTACTAGATTGGAATCTCCATCCATTACATATACATTTATCTCACATGCAGGTGAGGGGTAGAAAAGGGTTTTTAAATAAAATAATTCTTGTGTGTGAAGACACTAGATATTAATGAGGTGATGGCTCACATGCCAACAAATTTAAATAAATTAAAAGAAACCATTCACATACAAAGGTCTCGGTCTAGCTCATGATCATCCATACATGCAATGATATTTACGCATAAATAAAATTGCATTCAATTCTATAATCGTTCTTGTTTAAGATAAATCATTCTTGAGTTAATTAATTATTTTTAATTAATCAATCCTTTTATCTTAAACCCTTTTTCTGAATTTACTTGAGATTCGCATCCATCATAATTTTAGACAAATAAATTCATTTAAAATTATCCTTGTACGTAACATGTACCTTGTAGGCAAACCCAGTGAATTCCCATTCATTATACAGATGTTAAATTAAATACATATATATATAACACCTATCACGTGTTGTGCCTCAGCTTTATGCCTGGACCATGGTACACGTCAAAAGGGTTTGTATAATAAAATAATAAATTTTAATAAATCTGCGTAATTTGGGTGAGTACACAGTGTGTAGTTCCGACTACACGGCGTGTACTTTTCTTCACCGTCCATCCTAATTTCATGCCTGGGGACTGGGTGTGTTAATGTACATTGAAAATTTTTGTAGTACACGGCGTGTTCTGTGGAACACACGCTGTGTAGTTTCCACATTACACGATTTCCAGCCGGGCAAGCCGTGTATGGGGTACATGGCCCAACCCTAACCCGAAGAGACTACATGCCATGTTCATTGGACCACACGGCATGTAATCTAGAAACCATGTGCCACCTATTTTTGGTCAACACATGGTGTCTTAAATTCTTAGAAAGAATCCAATACGCGGCCTGTTTTGGTGGATCAGTCAATGCATTGAACCGAGACTACACGACGTGTACATCCGAATACAAGTCGTGTATTCTGGTGTTGTATGGCCAGAAATGTTTGGATCATCTAGATGAGTTCCTATATTTTATTTTAATCAATACTAAAAGATAAATTTGTTTCTCATAGGTGAACGAGAAAAGAGGGAGGAGGAACAGATCTCGAGATTCAGATTTCCAGAACGATTAAACATGAATTGAAATAACTAAATTATTAAATGCGTAAATCACCAATGAAAAACTAAATAATTATAATCAACGATATGAACCCTCGGATACCACTTGTATGTTCTGGGCACAGCGGAAGCACGTTGGTAGGTTCTCCCAACATTAATTTTAGCGTTAAACGACGTTCAATCCGAGATCCGCCATGATATAAAATGTCGGATCTTCGGAATATAATGAAGAAAGAAAAAAGAAAAGAAGATTCCTAGAACCATTGAGATAGTATTATAATATGTTGGTTATAATTAATTTAATTAATTCATAAGATTATCGTCGATGGAATTCTTACTTCATTAGAGTCTCCGGTTACAATCCTGTGATTCGTCGTTACGTCGTAGAATCTAAGTACAGAATTCCTCTAGTGGTGATCCCCAAATGATCCACGTATCTCTCGATTTCTCCGAAGGGATGTCCGGGTGCTTGAAGAGAAGAACCATCGCTTGCGATGTCTGCCTTCGACCGCCTTGATCCGGTGGAGGATCTCGCGCTCGTAACATGAAAGTGTTCTTGGTGGAAAGGGAATTCTTCCTTGGCTTGAGAGTCTTTGCAAAACCGTTTTTCACAAAAATGGCTCTAGAAAAGTGTTGGGGTTGTGAGGATATTTATAATTGGGTTTGAGGTTAATAGAGTCTTGATAATAAATAATCTTGTTACGTGTTTTATTTATTTAATTAACACTTATTGAATCCCCATGTCAAATTATTAATTCCTTGACATGCGCCCACTCTGATTATAATTAATATCATTTAATAAAACAATATTATATCCTCAAAATCTCGATTGGAAAACTAAACGGCATGTAATAATTAATACACAAAGTGTACTTTTTAAACATAAAACTACACAGCACATATATTTAATATACACAGCGTGTACTTTAATTTTCCATTTTTCTCCACCACATTTATTAGACCTTGAGTAATGAATATTTATTTCTTAAATAAATGTAACTACATTACTCACTAATAAATATATTATTTCACCCACAATATATTCTCTCGAATAACTAGTTTCGAAATAAATGTGATCAAGCATCCTTAAATAATTATTAAACCACAGTCGACAAAAATATTTATTTAACTTGTTAAATTAATATTTAACTGAGATACATGGACACACTTAGTGTGTGACCCTCTAGGACTCTTTCTCATTGGCATTAGGCAGAGCCTACTTAAAGTCCAAGGTTAGCGTCTAGAAACATGCCAAGGCACCCATAGGGAAAGAAGTTAACGCCGCAATGACATGTCACCTCCTACAAACGCTTACCGTGTAATATAATCCCTTTGTCTCGATATCTCTAATCAAGCGGGTCCCATGCTAGTACCATCAACCCATGTGCTCGATTATTATTTCTTTGACTTCCCAGAATTGAACTCACCCTTACCTTACCATTTCCATGGATTTATTTTAGCTATATCAATTTTATAAAAGGTCATGAGATATCTACTTCCGTTATGGAACAGAAGAGGCAAATCCTTTCTCGCATTATCTTTTAATGCAATATTACTCGTGACGCAGCCAATGTATCCTACCTCGTTGCGAATAGTTTGTCGTCACAGTTTTTGTCAATATATCTAAGTGCATGAGTTTTAAAACCCATTAATAATAATACTAAAGTCTAAGGACCAACACACACATCCGCAGATAGTAACAACCAATGACACTATTAAATTTGGATTTCCTACCGGCGGGTCTCGTTCTCATAATATTCTCCTAGATATTACCAAGGGCACACACCATGAAATGGTGCCTCAATGTTTTATGAGTCCTCACCCCTAATGACCTGTATTGTTTGTGTCCCTCAAATAATATCATCCAGACATATAACATATATTCAAGAACAGTGTTATGGCACTTTTGGGTTCTCATCATAGCAGGGATCCACTATGACCCTTTAATGAAACAACTGTCCTTATGACATTATCACATGCATTGTCACGCAGAAGAACAATCAAGATGTGATAAGACTTTTATTAATGAATAAAGTACAAATTAGTTGTTTCTAGACTACCAACTCAAACACCCATGCCCAAATATGGTATTGGGTACCACTCAATGTATAGAGGACCCACACCCTAGTATGATAGGGGTACCACTCAGTTGATTGAGGATTCACGACCTATTCTATTAGGGAGTATAACATAATAGATAGATGACATGTTCCTGAGTTTGTCAGGTGGTACCACTCAATAGATAGAGGACATGTGCCGAAGTATGTTATGGGCATACAACTACGTAGATATAGGATCCATTCCCTAGATCTTCGGGGGGAACCACTCAGTAGATAGAGGACTCGTGGTCTTTTCCATCAGGGGGTACCATTCAATTGATCATGTCTGATCACTATCATCGTTGAATTCTACCTAAAGAATAGGAACACTCATAACACCATGCATCATATCCTTAAATCTACTATTAATACCACAATAATGTTTTACCTGGAACAATACTCAAGATAGTCTACTTGAAAGCTAAAATCCATGTACAAACAGAGGAGATATGAGAGGTAAAAGTTTCCTCAAAAGGAAGTTGGGTTACATAATGTGTATGGGGACCCACGCGGCATGTGGTCCTGCTATAATTCATAACCATGACCTTTATAGTACATGGTTCGCTACCCATATATCCCAACATCACATGTAAGGGTACTACATGGTGTGTGTTTTCCAACTGGGGTCGATCCATGTTCTCTTGGTCTTGTTTGTGTCCTTCAATCCTTGTATGTGTACCCTGGTTATTATTGTGACCACGTACTCCCAAAGTATCTAATAGGTCACCAAAACTAAGTCACATGAAATGTGTGGATCCCACATGACATGTGATACTTATAATCTCCTGGAAACATTAACTCCACATATTTCTGAAGAACACTTCGTGTGTTCTTCCTCACTACATGTTGTGTAGTCAGGTTTTTTCCTTAATCTTTGGATATCTATTTTTCTCCCAATCCGGTCCAATCATTTCCAATCAAGCCTGTTGTTATCCTTAAACTGGTGGTAATCATCAATGTACATCATTTCTAATCATCCATTTCCCAAAAAATTGAATCCATCACACCAATATGAATCCTTCAACGCTCATGGAACATCCAATCGCCTCACTGGATTTCCTAGTCCATGGTTGGATCACCTACATCCCACAACCAATCTAAATTCATCCTTAATTCTTAAATTTTCTTCATCGTATGAGAATACACCATGAATCTGGGGGTTCGATCACACTCATACCATCTCAAAAATGTCAAATTGTGGCCCTATAGGCCAATGGTTAATAACATAAATAAAAATTGGGAGAAATGTACATAAAAAGGTGCAATAATTGTTGACCAATCGTTCTTGGACAACATATAAAAATTATGGATAATCAGGGTAATAAATCATGGAACAATGGGGTAAATCAAATAAATGATTGAATTTGATATGTGGGTTCATACGAAGGCTCAAATAAACATAGATCAAATAAATATAAGTGATCTTGCTCATTCATTTAAGAATATTGCTGGAAATACACAAAATATGATTCCTACCAAATATTGGACTATTTGATGACATAAAACAATGCTAACAATGAAATAGGAATGTATGTTTCATTTCTTATGCATCAATTCATGAAGATTTAGAAGGTCGTCATCATACGATCTCAATCCACCAACAAAGAATGATGGATCCTCCTCCCAACGATATCAGGGTTATGTAGATAACCCTATAGATTCTCCATAACAAACTATATATGTATGATTTATATTTTAGGTCATTTATTGAATTAATTAATTAATTAATTAATTCTCTGAATGTACCCACCAATGGTATCTTTATCCAAACGCCTAGTGCATACAAAATTTAGGCTATGTGTAGGGTAAACCTTGTGCTCTAAATTCAAAATTGGTTTGAGATTTGAAATTTGAGACCCATTTTAGGTGATATTCGATTATTTAAGACAAATCATGAATGAGTTTCATAAAATATATTTGGAATTTTTTTAAAATTAATTCTGGGAACACCGGGCCCTAGAATAACACGACCATTCAATTCTATGCTCCTAATATATATCTATATATTTATCAAAGTATTACAAGGAAAAGTAGGGTGTATTCACATTTCCCTATTTTCAAGGTGTTTGTATGAAACATTAATTTCTTATGATACGTCTCAATTTAGGGGTCACTATTCGATGAGAGAGAACATAGGAATATAAGATAGGTGTTTCCAATATTTCTCCTTAAATATAAGTGTGTTATTGGGTTAATTATTAAATATGCACATGTGGGTTGTTTGGGTGAAACCCTTAATTAATAAATTCTTATTTTTATGTTGTAATAAATGTTTTGATATTATAATGATAGTGATTATGCTTATTTATATGTTTATTATATTAGGTATATGAATTTTGATCAATTTTCATGTTAGGATAGTCGTTTAATTTAATTAATTATATTTTCATATGATTAAATTGGTTCTATGGGAATGTGTTGGGTGAGGCATGAGATACATTGTTGATATAGATCACTAGGCTGATGCATTATGGATCGTCGAGATTATGGTGATGAGTTCATCTGTCTGAGGACTTGGCTAATATTACATAGGATAATATTGACCATAAGACTTGGGTGGTGTGGTTGACATATGGAAATAATGTTGAAAGATGGTGAGTCTTAAAAAATGTTAGTGATTTCCCATCATTATTGTTGAATGATGTTGTTGTTGGAGTCATTTGAACATGGGTAGGAGTCAGTTTATGTGATTTAGACCACTCAATGTGGGTGGAGGCCTCTTTAGTTATTTCTTTTTAGGGGATGGTGTTGTTCATCAGTTATAGAAGATGTTCTCACAATATAATGTTTTGGGAGATGGTGTTTGAGGCTATCAGATGGGGGATGAGGCTCACCATAATATTTTGGATAATGAGCTGGGATTATTAGATTATATAAATCATTGTTCCTTGGGATGTTGTGTTGTTGAGATGATGAATATTTATTATATATTTTAGTATGCACATCATCATGCCTTGGATCATCGGGCTATTGTGATGATGGTGAATTTTTAATAGAGGTCTGAGAGACATGAAATGTATTGATGGGAATGTTAATGAGATATTAGATAATACATTGGTGGTACATGAGATTTTAAATGGTATGAGGTGTTGGGTAAAATATACTTGTATGATATAGCGAGGTACTTATGGTACGACTAACCACAGATATGTCGTTCCTCTCCAACATTGGCTGAAGTAGGTAAAATGCTCACTTTTGGCTGTTAATCCCAAGTGTGGTAAGTAGGTTATTCTTATGTGTGAGTTGATGCAATTTATTTATGTATGTTTAAACATTATAATTATAGAGTTATTATAGGAATTCATTTGTTGTGGCCTACTGTGTTCATACTCACACCCTACATGGGCCCCTAAGGACACATAAGGACTTTATGGAAATAAGATTATGTAACGCATCAAGGTGAGCTAGACCTTAGTGCTTGGGGATGTACATTATTCACATGGGATGGATAAAAATGGACTAGGTGGTTCCTATGAATTAATTTGGACCTTTTTTCACGACCTGTCCATCGAAACACATGTCGTGACTACCCCAAGCCCGCCTTCCATAGGCTAGGGGCTGGTGACTAGCACCAAATGCGTAAATCATTAAACTAGGAAGGCATTGCCTTTATAACTGAAAACACACAAAACAGAGTAAATAACTGAATACAAAACACTATGAAAAACTGTATAAGAAGAGAGTTCTAAAAGTAAAGGGTTCGAGAATACAAGCCCAACTGTAAAGTACAAATACAACTGAAAATGAAAAAATAGCTGAAACGTGTAATGTAGCTCATGGACCATCCAACACAAATCCTATGTAAAGGGCAGGTATAGATATCCTCCTCAGCACTACATGTCTGTCATTTTCCACTGAGTACTCACTCATCATGAGGTCCACCTCTGGGGACCATCCAGTCCTCATACACTCAGCCTCAGTCGGTGCTGTCTGTCGTCTCTATCAAACACAATGAGTTGCCTGCATAGCCTGTGTAGGGGTGAGTATATCAATACTCAGTAGGGGCCACAATACCCTCAAGGACTCACAAAATCCAACAAGGATAAACTCCAAGGTATGAATGTAAAGACCCAGAAATTTCAAGAAATTTTTTTTTCTTAATTTCTTTGGAATATTATGAGTCTGCAGTTTCTGACGGCACCTGATTCCAAGGCCCGTTGTGCCTGGAATCAATTTCCTAATTTCACCTTGGGTACGTTTAGTGAACAAACGAGTGGGTTTTTCTATCTTTTTAACTAGTGCTCGGAATCGAAATCCAAGGGCACCGATAAAACCATAGTGCCAGTAATTGCTTAGGAGGACCATTTTCAAAGGTGCGCTTGCTCGGGAGGAGTTGTTTAAAAGGTGTGGTTTACTGGAACAGTGAAATAAAATATGTGTTACAAATTTTATTTATTTTCTATGTGGTTATAACCTATGTGTGAAAGTTGGGATGGGACCCACTAGGTTTCCAACTTCTCTTAAGAGGTTAAAGGATAGGTGGGGCCCACACGAGGCTCCACCCCTTCAAATTCCATTAACTCCCCATAAATGTGAGTAACTCTTCTCTCTCTCTCCATCAATAACTCTTGAAAAAATCTCTTTTATTAATGAGAACTCTTCACATTCCATACCCCTCTTAAGTTCATGCCAACAATTTTTAATTAATGATTTTAACCTCTTCAATTAATTATGTTGTATGAATTTTGTGTGGCATGTTAGAATAAAATATTGGCTTTGATATTATTTTTTGGGCTTTGGTTTTGTTGAGGGGTTGGGTGTAAGAAAGATTTGGGAAAGTAAGGTAGGGTGTTCTTCTATCAACGAAGAACACCAACCATCCAATGAAGACCATTCTTGACGAAGAACAATGACCCTCCAACGAAGAATGTGAAGTCACTGATGACGTACCTTCTCCTCTTCATCATCCACATCAAGGGAGGAGACACCACCATGGGGAATGTCTTCATTGATGATGACACTTCCTCAGACGTCAATGGAATCGGCACCGATTGTTCGCGACGGCCGATCCTCACGACACTTGCATCTTTCCACAGCACAATGACATGCGACGTCTTTGCGAGGTAGGGGTTTGATTTTAGATTGTTAATATTCTCGTGATTATCCCCTTCTAAACAAAGAACATGGATCAACTCATTATCAAGTTGATCCATGAATGTTTTTTTATTCGCAGGGTGGGAATATTTTATTATAGAAAAATTGTTGGGAGATGGTTTCATTTTAAATGATTAAAATGGTGCATTGATAAGTTGTTGAAATCATGAGTTGAGTATTGCCAAATGATAGCACCTAACATGGAGGGTGTGGGCTGACAAACACAGCCCGACAACCCTCCACGGTTTGATTGTTGATGTGCATATTGACGGAAGATGACAAAATTGGTCGCAATTGCGATTTGAATACTCCGCAGTGATGTATGGGTCCCGAGATGGCCGTAGGCACAAACGACGATTGAAACAGTCCAACGGTGCGCGTCTGGTGGTCCGTGGAAAGCAGCGACGGCGGCGCGCCACCGGAGAGGGTCGTCGCGGCAGAGCCACGCTGGACCGGAATGGCAACTCCATTCTCGATTTTGGGGGAAGGCGTGACATTAAAGCGGCACCGGTTCAGGGTCAACCGAGGGAGAACAGCACCCCCCCCCCCCCGGTCATGTCCAGCTCGGCCATGGGTCGAGCCGCAGCCCGTGCTGGGCCAGACCGGCCGCGCCATGCCGGACTACCCGCACTAGGCTGGACCCCCCGTGCTTGGCCGGGCCACCCACGTTGGGCCGAGCTGCGCTGCCTAGGCCGGGCCGTGCTCAATTGGGCCGGACCCAGACCCAGGGGGTATTGGGCCGGGTCGGACCGGTCCCAAACCCCCTATATTCAGGTAGTTTCGTTTAAACGCCCATAACATGGGCTATACACCTCCGATCGATGCACCGTCGGTTGGGTTGGGATTCCTGAATCGAGATGGTCGTTTCATTATATTAAACTCATGGTTTTGGTAAACTTTGTGTATGGTCGGGTTGGTTGCAGACAATGAATAGCACTGATTGTGGTTGAGGCCTAAGGAGCGGGACGGTATAAGGACGTGGACTATCAGCTGGACATACACGGATTAGACGGTCGAACCCCAGGAGCCAATGAGACTATCAGTACCTACCCTTTAGGTAGGATTCGAGGTGGAGAATCCAATAACTGTACTACCTGTACCTATCCTTTAGGAAGGATCCGAGGCAGACGACTTCGGAGCTGCTTCTATCTTCCAGCTTTTTGACTTTTCTGTTGTACTTTCATTCTATTGTAGCTGTGCTTCTCAGTTGGGTTTGTATTCTGACCCATTTATTTTTCAGCACTTTCTTTTGTACATGGTATATTACTTCTGCTTGTACTCTGGTTGGATGTGTTTATGTTTTATAAATGCTATTCCTTCCTAGATATCGGGATATACACCTTTGGTGCTAGTCGCCAGCCCCTGGCCTATGAAAGGCGGGCTTGGGGTAGTCACGACACGGGCCCCGAGGACGGGTTGTGGAAAATTGGTATTAGAGGAGTCAGTTATACCACAGAACTCATGACTCTGATCATTCATTTCTCTGAAGAAATAGTGTTAAGGATATCGAGTGTTGTCTTCAGATCAGGGAGTCCAGTGTTGGTGTGGCAGCCGACGTATCCATTCACCAGGACCCTGACTACTGATTTCCGACATAGTGCATGAAAACAGTGATTGCGTGTGTGTTTCCAAAAAGTTTTAAAGCCATATCAAACTAGGTCAGCTCACCAGGTATAAATCGTTGACCGTGTCACATCTGTTCAGGATTTCTCAACGCAGACAGTTAGTTGGAGTTCCGAGATAGTACTTGATGATGGCCCACAGAGCGACGAGACTCCATTGCAGGGCCCCATTTTTTTATTGGCACCATCGGATGGTGTACAAGCAGCCCCACCACCCATTAGGCAGTAGATGCCACTAGCTATACTAGTGGATGGTGCACACTGACAGAGCGTGTTTCACAAGTTCCATCAGTAGAGGACTCCGAGGTTACGAGGAGAGATAGATTCCCAGGTAGCAGTAGACTGGATGGAGGTGATTGCTAGAGTTTTCTGCCTAGTTGAGACACTAGTAGAGTGAATGGTGGACTTAGGTACTTGTATTTTCTTGTGAGAGACCATGAGGATGGTCTGTATAGTTATGGGGCTTCGGTACATGGACTAATGCATGAGATAGTTCCATCGGGTAGTGTTCCAGCAATATCACTACCTGTTGGTCAGCAGAACCTACCGGCGATACTTGTAGAGGATACTTGTAGGCTTAGTGCCTTAATTTTGTTTCATCACCAAATATCCCTCATGTTCTGAGGTGTGCCCGACTCATAGGCGGCTAAGAACTGGATTGTGGTGGTGGTAGTGAGTTTTCGAGAGCTTATACAGCTTCAGCAGAACGACATGACGATAGCTGAGTATTCATCGGGGTGTACCAAACCATTCCTGATACGCGATGAATATGATTCGATCAGTGCTTCAGGGCTCAGACTTCTGAGTGATGTGTGTCTAAAGGACATCTGATCCAGCACTTTTTCCACTATGCATTCCTTCTCACATTATGGTTCTAGAGAGAAACTATGTGGTTGAATGTACATTGGATGAACGAATACAGCTAGAGAATGTTAGAAGTGGGAACGCAGCGAACAGGCACCAGTCTCAGAGACTTGGGTGTGCGAATGTTTCAAGAATAGGAAATGTTAAGGACAGATAAATATGTAGAGCAGCAGATGTGGAAGTAGAGCTAGGAGAGAAGCATGAAGTGGTGTACATTTTAACATGTTACAATCACCCGCATTTGTAGTCCCCTCCTATCTCAGAGAGTTGGAGGGCAGGGGAGGAGAGAGGCTGCATGCGGTCAAGGGGTGTGACCCAATGGCTCTAAGAATGATTCGAGGGAAAGTCTGTGTTCACTTCTAGCTTCTGTTACAACAGACATTGATACGAATCATTTTATCCTTCCACGAATCTTGTCCCAGACCTAGAGTTTTCGGTAGGCCGTTGACTTGACCTTCACATCAAGATATACCATTGGGGGGAGACTCGATAATCACACATACGATGATAGTGTGATCCACTCAAGGAAAGAGTTTCGATTGGAACCTCTTGGTGGTAGCGTTGAGGCCTTACGACATTCGTCTGAGTATGAATTGGATCCACAGTTCATACACAGATTGACTGTATTATGAAAAAATGATGTGGTTTATCTAAAACATTGGGATGAGGTTTTCCCTTGGTCAGCTAAAAGGGAAACCCCGTTGGCAAAAAGATAAATTCATGCTTAGGAGGGTGTAGCTGATCACTCTTGAGTCGGCTAGCCATACCCTCATGACAGTAAGAGTTTTCAGTTTTCAGTTCCTCCATGTCTATGATTTTAAGATATTCTATACTCCTAGTAAGGGGAGAATTGTTATGTATGTTCTCAATTGGAGGACTAATTTATAGCTGATAGGGATAGAGAGACAGTAGGTGGCCACATTTCAGATATTCTTTAGGGATAGTGATGGAGTCACCATTTATAGAACCAGAGATGGTCCAGGCTATGAAGAATAAGGTGCAGATCATCTTGGAGTGGATGAAGACTGCACAAAACAGGCAGAAATCCTATGTTGAAAGGATACGGAGACCACTGAAGTTCGAGGATAGCGACCATGTCCTTATTCAGGTCTCATCATGACAAGGTCTACGTAGATGTGTCAAAAGTGGGAAAGTTTTTTCTAAGTTTCAAAAGACCTTTCATGTTCATCAACAGGGTTGGCAAGGTGGTTTACCTCTTGACCTTTCCACCTCAGTTGCACCAGGTGCACGAAGTCGTCCACGTATCTCAACTGAGGAGATACATGCATGACCCTTCACACATCATCGACCATAAAGAGCTGGACATCGAGGACAGTCGATTCCTCTTGTGTGTTTTTGTTGGCAGCACGAGATCCTCCAGAAGAGCACATGGGAGCAAAAGGCTCAGATGCGTGCTCAGTACCCTCTTTTGTTTCTCTAGTGTGTCTTGATGCTTTACGAGGATGTAAAGCACTGAGGTGGTATTAATGTATAGACCAATCAATTTCAATGAAATTTTTTTCATAATTTCTTTGTAATTTTACGAGTCTGCAGTTTCTGACGGCACTTGATTCCGGGGCCCGGTGTGCCCGGAATCATTTTCTGAAGTTCAGCTCAGGTACGTTTAGTGAATGAACTAGCGGGTTTTTCTATCTTTTGAACAAGTGCTCGGAATCAAAATATGAGGGCACCGATTAACCACACCAGTGGTAATTTCTTAAGTGGACCATTTCCTAATGTGGGATTTCTCGGGAGAGGTGGGTCCCACATGAGCCTCCACCCCTTCAAATTCCTTTAACTCCCCTTAAATGTGAGTAACTCTTCTTTCTCTCTCCCTCATTAACACTTCAACAAACCTTTTTTATTAATGATAACTCCTCACATTACATACCCCTATTAAGTGCATGCTAACACTTTTTAGTTAATGAGTTCATCCTCTTAAATTAATTATGTTATTTGAATATTGTGTGGCATATGAGAATAAAAGAATGGATTTGCTATTATTTTTGGGGCTTTGGATTTGTTGAGGGGATGGGTGTGAGAAAGCTTTGGGAAAGTATGGTAGGGTGTTCTTCTCTCAACGAAGAACACCAACCTTCCAATGAAGAATGTTCTTAAAAAAGATCAACGCCCCTCTGATGAAGAATGTGAAGTCACTGACGACATTCCTTCTCCTCTTCATCCTCCACATCAAGAGAGCAGACACCACCGCGGGGAATGTCTTCATCGATTACAACACTTTCTTCGATGTCAATGGAATCGGCACTGATCTTCCAAGATGTCAGATCATCACAACGCTTGCCTCTTTCCATGGATCGACGACGTGCGATGTCTTTGCGAGGTAGGGGTTTGATTTTAGATTGTTAATATTCTCATGATTGTCCCCTTCTAAACAAAGAATGTGGATCAACTCATTATCAAGTTGATCCGCGAATATTTTTTTATTCGCAGGGTGGAAATACTTTATTATGGATGAATTGTTAGGAGATTTTTTAATTTTAAATGATGAAGATTTTTCAATTATAAGTTGTTGAAATCATGCGTTGAGTATTGCCAAATGATATCACCTAACGCGGAGGGCACGGGCCAAACAAACACGGCCTGACAACCCTCTGCGGTTTGATTGATAATGTGTGGATTGACAGATTGTGACAAAATGGGCCGCAATGGCAATATGAAGACACCACAGTGATGTACGGGTCCCGAGATATCCGTAGGTGCAGACGGTGGGTGAAATGGACCACCAGTGCACGTCTGTTGGTCCGCGGAGAGCGGCGGCGGTGCACTGCCGGAGAAGACCATCGCGGCTGAGCCAAAGAGGACCGGAATGACAAAGCCGTTCCGGATTTTGGGGGAAGGCATGGCATTAAAGCCACACCGGTTTATGGTCAACCGTGGGGGAACAATGCCCCCCCCCCCTCGCATCCAACTCGGCCACGAGTTGAGCCGCATCCCGCGCTTGGCCGGACCGCCCACATCGGGACGGACCACCCACGCTAGGCCGGACCACCCGGGCTGCCTGGCCTGAGCCGCGCTCAATTGGGCCAGACCCAGACCCAGGTCGGGATGACCCAATTTGGGCCGACCCAAGGGGTATTGGGCCGGGTCGGACCGGGCCCAAACCCCCTATATTCGGTCAGTTTCGTTAAAACACTCATAACATGGGCTACAGACCTCTGATTGATGCACCGTCGATTGCATTGGGATCCTTTGATCGACACGGTCGTTTCAATATATTACACTCATGGTTTTGGTAAACATTGTGTATAGCTGGATTGGTTCGAACCTGAAACCACCCGGGCCCGCACAGCCGAAACCATTATAACATGAGTTTCAGACGTTCGATTGATGTGTCATCAACTTTGTTAGATTTCTCTTGATGAGACTGTTCTTTTGGCATATATCACCTGAGGTTTGGTTGTAGTTGGAATATGGCCGGGTTGGATTGTACCTGAAATCCAACCAAGCCCCTAGAATGAAAAGGCCGATAACTTTCAGACCGGGCGTCCATTTGACGAACCATCAGCGACATTAGTGTTCACCCTGAGAAACGGTCCCTTTGATTATACCCTATGAGAGTTTGGAGTACAGTTGAGATACATCCTGGTTGGTTCATACACGAAACCAACTAGGCCCCCGGGACTAAAATGCTAAGAACTCACAGACCAGGCATTCGATTGAAGCACAGACAGTGGTGTTGTAACCCTTACAACATATAAGTCCATTGGGTTACTCCTTTGTAGAGTTTACTGGCGGTCGAGGTATGACCGTTATCTCGAAGGAAATTTCTTTGGAACACAAGTGCACCGGGTGCGAGGAACCTTGTGGCTGATAGTGAGGCGGAGGTTGGGGACAAATCATACGGAGGTCAGAACTCAATGATCCTTTAAGTGTTAGTGCATATCGATCCTGTGTGGGTCAGATACTATGTGGGTCAATGCTCAGTGATCCTTTATGGGTTAGCGCATACAGATCCTATGTAGGTCAGATACTGTGTGGGTCATTGCGGGGGTTAGTATCTATCGATCTTATGTGGGTCAGTGCTCAACAATCCTGTATGGGTCAGCGCATACCGATCTTGTGTGGGTCAGATCCTGTGTGGTTCATTGCGGGGGTTAGTACCTATCGATCCTATGTGGGTCAAACACTGTATGGTCAGAAGCAGTTCCTCTTTGCAGAATAAGATGATAGAGCTTCGCGGCTAATCATCTGTACTTCTATACTTCATTAAAATCTTGGTATGAGCTGAATCAATAACCATTGTGTTTACCTCATGATTGATATGAGTTACATGATAACTTAGGTATAAGTATGGGCTTATTCCTAAGTAAGGGTTATCTATTGAGATCCAAATTTGTGCTTTCCTATGTGGACTGGGTTGTACTTTCCTGTGTGGAATGGGTTGTACTTTCCATTGTAAAATGTGTTGTGATTTCTTGTGCGGATTGGGTTGTGCTTTCCTGTGTGGAATGAGTTGTGATTTCTTGTATGGAGTGGGTTGTGATTTCATGTGTGGACTGGGTTGTGATTTCCTGTGTAGACTGGGTTGTGATTTTCCTCTATGGAAAGGGTTGTGCTTTCCTGTGTGGATTGGGTTGTTCTTTCTAGTGTGGACTGGGATGTGATTTCTTATGTGGACTGGGTTGTGATTTCTTGTGTGGACCGGGTGGTGATTTTCTTATGTGAACTGGGTTGTGCATTCCTGTGTGGACTAGGTTGTGTTTTCGTGTTTGGACTGGGTTGTACATGGGCTCATGAGTGGGAGTCATTCTATAATTGATGACTTAGGTATATGTATGGTCATATAACTAAGTAGAGTTGGTTAGTACTTCGTATTTGAATCTTTCCTTTGGTTTATCCTTGTGGATTTTGGGAGACCTTCGGGGGTCTCGGGGTCCCTACTCAGTATCGTATACTCACCCCTGCACGGGCTTTGCCCACACTACATTGTGTTGGTTGCAGACAACGGACAGCGCTAATTGTGGTTGAGGCCTGAGGAGCGGGACGGTATACAGAGGTGGACTATCAGGTGGATGTACACGGAGTGGACGGCCGGACCTGAGGAGCCAATGAGACTATCTATACCTACCCTTCAGGTAGGATTCTAGGTGGAAGATCCAGGAGCTTCACTATCTGTAACTATTCATCTGGTAGGATCTGAGGCGAATGACTCTAGAGATGCTTTTATCTTCTAGTTGTTTGACTTTTCTGTTGTACTTTCATTCTGTTGTAGCTGTACTTCTCAGTTGGGTTTGAATTCTGGCACATTTGTTTTTTAGCAATTTTTTATACATAGTGTATTACTTTCTCTTGTACTCTGATTGATTGTTTTTATGTTTTATAAAGGCAATGCCTTCCCAGATATCGGAATATACGCCTTTGGTGCTAGTCGACAGCCCCAGGCCTATGGAAGGCGAGCTTAGGGTAGTCACGACATGGGCCCCAAAGATGGGTTGTGACAATGAAATCAATAGATAACCCCACATAGGTATATGCCCATGCATGTACCTATGTTATTGAGTAATCCATCTCAATCATGAGGAAAACAAAAAGTTACTGACTCAACTCACACAGATAAACAACTTTTGAAGATAGATAGAGATGATCAGATGTAGCCACTAAATCATATATTCTGCCAAACCCACACAGGATCCAGGAACAGAAATCAGAACTGTCGAACCCACATTGGATCCAAGAACAATTATTCTGTCGAACCCACATAGGATCCAGGAATAGAAGTCAGAAATTTCGTGCCCACATAGGATCCAGGAACAGTAGTCAGAGCTGTTGAACCCGTACGGGGTCTCAAAATAGTCGTCTATGCTGTCGAACCCACACAGAATCCAGGAACATTATTCAGTGTTGTCGAACCCACACAGGATCCAAGAACAGTCGTCAGTGCTGTCGAACCTACACAGGATCCGGGAATAGTAGTTAGTGCTATCAAACTCACATAGGATCCAAGAAAAGTCATTAGTGCACAACCAACCACAGGGTTCTGCATGAAGCATTCATGATTCCAGGAGGGTCCACTACTCAGTCTATTTGTCAATACATCAACTACCACGATGTCCCAAGAATAAGTATCTCAAAGGTCAGCCTTTTCATTGGGGTCTCAACGAAACAGATGGCGTGCCAATCGGATGCACAATCCATGAGTTATTAGCATTTTAGTTTTGGGGGCCTGGTTGGATTCATGTATGAGCCAAGCTGACCGTATCTTAGCTAAACCCTGAACTCCAGTGGTGTATACTCAAAGGGATATCTACACTCCAAGATTTTCAGTTCCACTGATGTATCATCAAATAGATGTCTGGGGCCAAAGATATGGCCATAGAAAGTAAATGGTCGGTAGTGGGCCCAGGTCTGGTCCAACCCAGTCCGACCCCAGGTTTGGCCCGGCCTTCTGGGCCCATCCTAGTAGACTGCAAGGGCGGTTCGGTGCAACCTCAGGGCGAGTTCATCCTAGAGCGTCGTGAAGGCACGACTCAGTGCGGCTCAACCTGGAGGTGGCGGTAAGGCCGGTTTAGCCAGGGCGCCACGAGAGGGACCGTAGACTGGTTTGGAATATTGGGCGACCAAGAGGCTGCGAGGTAGGGCACGGCCAGGAGAGCTTGCGGGTGGCCAGTTCGGGCAGGGTGAGGCCCGCATGTGCTGGCATGGTTCGGGCAGGGTGTTGTCAGGCGGGCCGGTTCGGTAGCTGGGAGACGCACGGCTAGGCGGGCTGGGAGGCACGCAGATGGGCGTTTTGGCGGCTGGGAGGTGCATGGCCAGGTGGGACAGTGTTTGGGAGGCGTGCGACCAAGAGGGACAGGAGGCACGCGGTCGGGCATTTCGTAGGCTGGGATACATGCGCCCAGGCAGGCCGGTGGCTGGGAGGCATGAACCCAGGCGGTTTGGATTCCGAGAGGCATGCAGTCATGTGTTTTTGCAGCCAGGAGGCGCGCAGCCAGGCGGGATGGCGGTCGAGAGGCGGGTGCTGTGGGCCAGCAGTGGTGCGGTCGGCTAGGCTTGGTTCAAGGACCATGGGTCAGCCTGGAGTACAAGAGTGCCACGGGGGCGACACGGTTTGTAGAGGTCGTGGGTAGCGCGGCATTCATCGTTGTCGCTTTCATCTCCTCATTTCTTATCGCTATGTTGAAAGTTCAACATAAACAAGATTGGTAGAGGGGTCAGTCCAAGTTGGTTTGGCTTGCACCCTCTGTTTTTAGGGTGGTATCAATTGGTTCGCCAAAGATGTACGATGTACAACAATTATTTTACAACCATGAAAATAATTCTTTCTATCCATAGAAGAGAAAGAGAAAATGAATAAAACATAAAAGTAATCCCCCTACCCTTGTTTATCGTTCATCATTCATTGACATAGTCATGGAAAGTAGATAAATAATTTCTTCATTCATCCCATCTGCCGCACGCTTTAAATCCTGAGATTCTTTGGCTCGTGGGAGATGTTCCACGTCGGTAGGTGTCCGAGGAAGATGTTCAAAGAGGATCGGCGATCTTCGTCGGTGGAGCGTTCTTCATTCTCTGTTGAGAGATTTTCTCCCTAGATCTCCTCTTCCCAAGTTCCACCAAATGAAAATTTCCAACCAAAATAAATATGTCCCCCAAAAATAATAGATTGTCTATTTTTTAGAATGTTGGATTTAAAATTCAAAATAGAGTATTAAATAATTTACCCCGCCGAATTAATGTGTAGGATTATGAAAAGTTGTCACAAATTAATTAAAGGGTAGTTGAAGAGGGTCCCCTATATTAATTTGGATCATGAGAGTTTCTCAACTATAATGGGGAGTTTCAAGGGGTTAAAAGACCAGATGGTCCCCACCACAATTAACATGAAGTGAAGGTTGGGTTTGGGTGGGCCCCACAACCATAAACATTCATGGGAGGTTATGGTTTGGTGGTCCCACCTCCAACTTCCATGATGATGTTTTAACCACCAAACACTCAGAGGGTGGCTCAAATACAATAAAGTGTCATTCACATTATTTTATTATTTTTTCCCATTAAAACTCAAAAACAAACCATTATTCTTGACTAACTACCGTCGATGTTAATGTCTTCCTATGATAATACTAAAACTGCAAGTTCAACGATTCCCTCAGATTTCAATTCTGAGCACCAGTCTAAAAGTTATAAAAACTAGCTCGTCAGGAACGTACCTGAACAAAACATCAGAAATTGATTCCAGGCACATCGGGCCTCGAAATCAAGCACCGTCAATTTCCACAGATTCATAAAATTCACCTATATTTAAAAAATCCACATAATTTCTAGGTCATTACAATCTCCCCACTTCAAGACTTTACATTCATATAAGCTACAACTCGAACTATGGGAACATGTGGGGGTATTGATCATGCATCTGAGCCTCCCACTCCCATGTACTCTCCTAGAGGTTCTCCTGCTGACAACGAACGCACACCAGAGGTATCTACCATCCATGAAGGACCCACTCCTGTCGATCCAAAATCATTACTAGAACCTCCATAAAAGTCAGCACATCGTCGACGTATATCTACCACGGTCGATGATGTGAGAAGGTTTGTGCAAGTATCTCCTCTGCTAGGATACATGAAAGATGTCATGCACCCGGTGCAACTGAGGTGGATAGCCAGGTGGTAAGCCACCTCACCTACTCTGCTAAGGACCTGGAAAGGTCTGATGATTCTTGGAGATGACATGCTTCCTTGTCTTAATCTCTATAATCATCATCGAGGT
Organism: Viscum album; assembly: GCA_963277665.1. Taxonomy (NCBI): domain Eukaryota; kingdom Viridiplantae; phylum Streptophyta; class Magnoliopsida; order Santalales; family Viscaceae; genus Viscum; species Viscum album. The sequence goes on along the minus strand of OY728133.1, from coordinate 1,634,482,022 downwards.
GAGACCCATATAAAGATGAGGTCACCAACCTCGAACACTAGAGGTCTGCGTCTCCTATCGGCATATGACTTATGCCTGCTCTGTGTAGTCTTCATCTGCTATTGAATGATATTCACCTTCTCTGTGGTAGCCCGTACCATCTCGGGTCCCACTAGTGCTGACTCTCCTGGGTTTGTCTAGCATAGTGGCAATCTGCAAGGGCGGCCATACAATTCCTCGAAAGGTGACATCCCAATGGTGGTGTGATAGCTATTGTTGTATGGAAACTCCATAAAATGTAATTGATCCTCACATTTGTGACCAAAGTCGAGGACACAAGCATGCAGCTTGTCTTAGAGGGTCAGAATGGTCCACTCAGTCTGACCATCCTTCTAAGGATGGATGGAGGTGCTCTAACGAAGCTGTGTCCTGAAAGCCTCTAGAAACCCCTTCAATAACTAGGATGTAAACTATGTGTCATGATTGGATAAAATAGAATAAGGTATTCCAAGTATCCACAAAATCTCCTGCACATAGTGGTGTCCCAATAACTCTACTGAACCTTGCTCTCTAATTGGTATGAAGTTGGTTGACTTGGTGAGTCCGTCAATGATCACCCATATCGAGTCAAGACTCATGGATGTTCGTGGAAGACCCATTACGCAATCCATGGATATCCCATCTCACTTCCACTCTGGGACCTCTAAAGGCTGAACCAGGCATGTTGGTACCTAATGCTCTGCCTTTACTTGCTAACAAATGAGGCATCGAGAGACTTATTCGGCTACTGCTTTCTTCATACCAGGCCACCAGTGCTCCCTTCAGATAATCAAAGAGTTTGTCAATCCTCAGGAGTGGGTACTTGTTCTTCACGGTCACCTGGTTTAGGCGACAGTAGTCAACCAAAATCCCTATGCTCATATTCGCCTTATTGGTGAATAGAATCGGGGCTACCCTGGGAGAAACACTGGGCAGGATAAATCCCTTCCCCGGCAAGTCCTCCAGCTGTACCCACATCTCACAAAGATTAGCTGGAGCCATCCAATATGCGGGTGTAGATATCTGTGTTGTCCCTGGGCACAAGCCAACATAAAAGTCCACATCTCTACGAGGAATTAGACTTGGGACATCGTCAGGGAAATCATCTGCGTACTGGTCCACCACTACAAGATAGCATGGACTCTCCACATCAATAGCTCTAAGGGTAATGTAGGCTAACTGATGAGTGATCGGCTGAACCCTCCTCCGAGTATGTTCATCCAACGCTGAAAAGGCTCCCTTATCACTGGTGAAGGTGAATCTAGTCACATCCATGCTGTTACACCACACATTGTGCCTAATACTATCGATCTGAGTATGGAATTTAAATTAACATTCCATACCCCAGATGATATTGTAAGGCCTCGAAGCTGCTACTAGGAGATCCCAACCAAATCTCTCACATCATAGAGTAATTCCACACTGTCCTCCATAGTGCGTAATCATTGAATCTGCTCCCGTAGGAATCTCAAGCCATAAGGATCGAGCCAACGGCTCTATTGGAATCATCGAGCTCCGAACAAGGGTGGTGCTAAAGAAAGAGTGACTAGAACCTGTGTCTATATGTACTGCAGACAAGGTGGAGTAGACACAGATTATACCTCAAATCATATCTAGAACATCGTGATCATAAGCCTTGTCTTCCGGGAGCTAAGATATCCCATGTCCACCTCATCCATGTGGTCAGGGTGGAACTCATAGTGGCAGTGGTGGTAACACCTCGTAACGTCATCCACAGCCAGCTGCATGACTTTCTCCTCTTCCACGTCCGCCTATGCCCTGCGGTTCACCTCGATTGAACCTCTGCCTTGTCTGGGAGGTCCTTCCATTGGCTACTCATCATACGTACGGCAGGTCAGACAATCATGAGCCATGTGACCTTCCCGCCACATGTCAAACACTACATGTTCCTTAAAAGAATTTCTCTTTCTCGTGTGCCTCGAACAACCGAACCCACGTCCTGAGGTTGTCCACCAGATGGTCTAGTTCTCTTGGACCTCTGTAACATCTATCTTCTCCCAACTATAGAAGAATCCACTACATGACCCCCGATTATAGGTCTCGCTACTGGTAACGGCTCAAAAAGGAACCTCTTCACAAAGAGGGCTTGCTCCAAAACCCCTCCCTGCGTCAGAATGCTGAGGGATATCATCGAAGCCATGATCTCTCGCCTGAGCCTCTGCTCAAAATCTATGAGGTAGTAGGTTTTTCCAATTTTTAGGTAATTTTAGTTATGTACGATGGATGTTGACCTCAAATGTGATGATGAATTGATGATGGTGAGACCAAGGAACATAGATCACCAGTTGATGGAGAATGATGAATCAGATGTAGTCGAAATAGAAGTTGTTGGTCACCATTTGTTCATGCTTTCAAGTGAATGATTTTGATAATTGATTTGCATGTTTTATGTTTAATGAAGGGAATGTAACAATGCAAGATTATTTTTTGATGGAATGTCATAATTAAGTTCATTATATTGATAGAACTATTCATTTATAAGTGTTATTTTGAAATCATCATAGAAGATTTTTGGTGTTGAGACTATCATTATGAGAAGGTATTTTTATTAGATAAGATGGAAACATGAGATACTTTTGATTTTTATCTATATATCTATACAGAGTTGAGGTAATCCTTGGGGAATATATTGTGATTTATTGATCACAAAGAGAGATGAATTAGGAGAGAAAAACAACATTTATTTCATAAAGAACAAACTTTACAAAATACCGTCACCACACCCTTATTTCCCCCATATTGTGATTTCGTGGATATCCCAATAGAGAGAGAATCTCTCATGGATTTGATGATTTTCTGAAGCTCCCATTGCCATCATTTTAAATACATGTTGAGAGATGTCAAGTTTGACACAACTCCCCCTCCAATCCCCACCTACCATGAAATTCTTCCATGGATACCAAATGAACATTGGATGCACATGTAGGATGAAAAGAAGAAAAAAATAAAATCATGTTTTGGTGGGGTAGGTTCCCCAACCACCTATAAAGAAGATGGAAAAATACACCACCCAAGATGATTAAAACATACATCTTACTGTGATGAAGAAAATTTTTGATAGTTGGATTTTCATTCCTTGTGCAGGTACGAAGATAGAGGGGCCCCAAAGTACATTATGTGCCGGATTGTAAAGACAAACATGGTTTTGTACCAAATGTTTTATGAACATAAATAGTGAATAAAAATGTTTTTATATTAATGGATAAAAATAAATGGGGTGTGATAAATAAACTCTGAACTTCATCATGAATTTTGTTCAAACGTGGGTCTTGTGAGTTGATTTTTTTGTCGTTGATCAAGATTGTTGAGTTTTTTTATGAATATTACAAAGTTATTAGAAATAAATGTTAGTTTAATTCTATGCATGGTGACATCGGAGCATGATAATATTTTAATTAGTTTTTATAAGAAATTTTTTTTGGAATATTATTGTCAAAAGGTACATAGTATGAACAACATGGAATCTAAATTAATTTTCTATTAGAAAATATCTGACACCTAAATAATAAATTATGGATATAATTTAAAGTACATAAAAACAATTTATGGATACAAATTCACATGATTTTTTGATATTTATGAAGCATAACCAGAGTGAAGCAAAGGCTGACTCAACGAGCAGAGTAAGAGCTAGATTAGAAGTGGAGGATGAAGTGAAAAATTCTTTTATTCATCATCTTCTTTTTTAATCCATTTTGTTGTTCTTGATTTTAAATCCTTGTACTTTTAAATATCCAAATTATTTTCATCAAAACATTTTTATAGGAGAATAAGACCATCATAGTTTATTATTTCTTGCTTCATCATTATTATCATTTAAAGTTGAATCAATTTCACTCTATTTGGTAGTTGAATAAATACTATAAATCAAATAATATTGAATTAAATACACTAAAATTTAAAGTTTTTTTAGTGGAATCATACATCAATTATAATTTTTTATTACACAATTATATTTTTATTAATAAAGAAATATATTTTTAGCAAACAAATTGCAATTCCTCTTTCTTCCACACTATTTTTTCACTACTTCACTGTTGTAATTCTTCTTACTCCTTCTATTTCATCAAATTATTATAGTGTACTCCTATAATGTTCATAAAAATATTATCTTGTTTTATTAGTTTCATGTGTATGTTTGTGATTTAGTTTGTTTTCTTGGAACACACTTGTACACCTTCCATGAGGATCGATACTAGGATTTCCACTATTTATATTGTCTAATGGATTTAAAATTTGACATATTCATTAACATATAATTATTTTTTGGCACTTTTTTTAGGGATGTATTATTCTTTCCAAGAGAAGAAACCATAAAAAACAATTATTAAAAGTAAAAATTTATCTTCCTTTTAATTAAAAATAAAAAATAAAAAATATGTTAAAATTTTAAAAATTGTTATGTTCTTTAAATATTTTACAGAAATTGTGTTATGTACATTGTATCCAATAAAATATTATATCTTTTAATCACAAAAAAATAAATGACATATATGTTCTCTTAATCAATAAAACAAATTTGAATTGCTAAATTTAAAATAGAGAGTTGGTAAAACAAATGAACAGCACAATTACCTAGAAATCATTCAATAAAATGATCAATGGCCTAGGATGAGATTGCCAACTCCCTCAACTGTCGAGCATTATTTCTTCCATTAGAATTACTCCTAAGTCCCAAAACTATGATCTTAAACAATCAAACCTCTCACATATTCAAATATTTTATGGAATTTAGGTTGAGTACTTGTAACGTCCTAGGTTTTGGAATGGTTCGTTTTCACAGGTAAATTTGAATTTTATGTTTTGTGGATGATCCAACATTTACTATGGGATACATGACCTAAACAAGAGAGTTTGAATGCATTTTTATGTATTTTTTATATAGGGTTTAAGGCACGTTGTGTCCCTAGAGATTTTGGATAGGTTTTTGGAGCATAGGGCTCCAAGATCACTATTTTTGGAAAGAAATATAGTTGATTATTGTTGGAACACAATCTGTCTAACCGTGCCACCCATACCATGCAGCCTATTTTTCAAAGGGGCACAATTTATTTTAACTTAGTATCTTGACTAGTGAATCATAAAAGATGATGTAGTGGGATAGAGAGACCGGCATGGTTTGGCACATAGTTTGAAAAACCTAGCTCTTAAACTTTGCGAGGGGTGGTGTTCTTGGATAGTCAACACTGAAAAGTTGGCGGATTGTTTTTCAAATCATTTTGTAATCATGTAGATTTTCAAATAATCCAAAATGTTATTTTCCCCCTCTGTATTTATGATTCTTCCTCTTCTTTTATTTATTTAATATATAGGACCTTCCTCAAGCGATGGAGATCTCCCTCTCCCTCTTTTAGGTTCCTTTGTAACTTCTTTGCTTGGCCTCTGATTCAAGATCTGTTGTTGGCTATGGATTCCTCCCAATAAGTCCTTCAATTTGATTCCTTTATTTCTTATTTTCTTTTTCCATATGGAATTTATTGTATATGTAGGCTCATTTTGTCACAACCCAACCAAAAAGAGATCAATTTCCAACTACCCCAAGCCCACCTCCGTAGTCCAGGGGCTGTAAACCATCACTGAAAGGGATAAATAATATGAAATTATTTTTTCTAAGTACCAATGTGCACAAATAAAACCATCTCTATAAATATGATTAGAATAATAAAAAGAAAACACGATAACATTAAGAGTTATATTCATGAATACAATAATCTCTAGGGAATATAAGTGTACACCAGTGTAATCTAAAAAGAAAAGGGGGGAAATATATGCTCAAAAAGAACATTATTCCAACTTGAAGAAATTGTAAAGAGAAATTTTGAGAGAGCCTAGATTTAGATATCAAAGCCCCAACCACCAAACATGGTTATATGCATCAGGTATCCCTATGCACATCTATAATCACTATTGACCAATACATCTTCAACATAAGACATAAAATGTGTGAGAAAATACCATAAAAGCATGAGTATATACATAACCAGAAGGATTAACCAAAATATGTAAGCGAAATATGTATGTGACATAATAGAAGAAGACAAATCAACCCATATCAATAGATTCATTGAAAACAAACTAAAGATTTATTCATGTTCTCAAAAAAATAAGACCAAAGAAGAGATAAAAAGGATCCCAATCTCATGGATTAACCCAGAAAAATAGTCTATCAACAATTCTAAGAGTTCAATCAATGATTCCCATCATCTCACATGTCTATCCAAATAAATATCCACGTGGAGGTCCCACACCTCTCCATCGTGTTGCACAATTGAGGGGGAACAATATCCAAGTAGAGGACCAATGAACTTGTGTGATAGGGGTACCACTCAATCTATAGAAGACCTTCTCCCTAGTATGATAAGTGGTACCACACAATGTATAAAGGACATGTACCCTATAATGATAGGGGAACCACTTGGTAGAGAGAGGATTTGTTACCATGTCCGTTACGGGGGCACCACTCAGTAGATAGATGACCCATGACCTAATCCATAATGTATTACCTCACAATAGTTAATGGAATTTCACCCTAGTCTGTCAGGGGGTACAACACAGTAAATAGAGGACAAAGGCCCTAATCCGTCTTGGGGTACCACTCTGTAGATAGAGTACTCACGCCCAAGTCTATTAAGGTGTTCCACTATAATGATCATGTCTAATAAATATCTTCATCTAACACTGTCCAAAGAAGTTTCATGCTCGGAATACCTCACATAGTATCTTAAAAGTGACTAAGAAGGGAAAATTATCATCTTATGTGGGGAAACACATAATAGGCTACACTTATAGAAAAATTTGAGTCAAAATTGGGGAAATTAAATAAGTAAAAATTTCCTCAAAAGGAAGTTGGGATATAAGGAATGTAAGGGTACCCACACTATGTGTGTTCCCACTCTTCAACTTGGTCATGTCATCTCCAATACATGAATCGCTACCCAGGTATCCTAAGATGGCATGTAAGGGGACTACATGGAAAGTGTCATCAATCCGGGGCAAAAAAATATTCTTCTGGTCATTCTTGTGTCCTTTGAGTCCTGTTCACATACCATGGTTGTGCTTGTGCCCATGTACTCAGGGAGTATACACCGAGTCATCATCATCGGGTCACATGGTGTGTGGGGGTCCCACATGAACTTTCATAAATATAATATTTTGGAAACCCTAGCTTCCTTGATTTCCAATGAACATGTGGGATTCTCTTTCTTACTACATGGCGTGTAGTCTCACATTACCCAGACTCTATGGATCCCCACATGTTTCACTAGATCTAGTCATACCACGTCCAATAATTTCTATTTATTACCTAAAACTAGTTGTAACTCTATCCATATACAGTTTTCAGTCATCTATTGGCCAAAAAATAAAACTTAGCATGCTTAGATGAAGCCAACATCATAGATAGCACCTCCCATCACCTCTTCAGATTTACAAATCCATGGTGGAATCACCCACATCCTGCAACCAATATGAATTCATCCCTGATTATTCAATCCATTCATATCACATGAATCCTCCATGAATTCATGGGTCTGATCACACTCATACTCTCCTGACAATGTGGAACTGTGGCCCCGTAGGCCAACGACATAGAAAATGAAGAACAATTGGGAGAAATGAACACGAAAAAATGTGCAACAATCATTTTTCATGCGTTATTGACCACAAAATACAAATTGGGGATAGCCGGGGTGAGAACTCATGGCACAATAGGGAGAATCTATAAAATAATTAAATCTAATATATAGGCATGTGAAAAGTCTTAAACAAATGCAAATAAAAGAAATAAAAAATATCTTGCTCAATATTATAATCATAAGGGTTGAAATAAATAAATTATGAGTCTCTCTTGTAGACTGGATCATTTAATGATGAAGAACACTACAATAAATGAGGGATGAAGATATGTTGTGTTCGTTCTACCTTGATTCTCTTAGATCCATAAGATCATCATCATCCTATATGAATCTACCAATGATGAATTTTGGATCTTCCACTCAATAGTCCCAGGGTTAAGAGGCTATCCTTAGAAATTATCTATAATATTTTACTTATAGAGGATTTATATTTTATGTTATTTAATGAATTAATAAAATAATTAATTAATTAATTCACTGAACGCGCCCACCAATCCTCTCTTTAGTAGAATACCCCATGAAAACCAATTTTAGGTTGCACATATGGTGAACCTCACACTTCGAATTCAATCGTATTCATATATTATTGATTTGAGGGTCTTTTATGAAATTTTTTATTATTTCTAAAAAATCATGCATGTGTCATATAAAATATTTTTAATATTTTTATAAAATAATTTATGGGAATACCGGTCCTCAGAATCATTCACCGTCTCAGTGCCTAGTTTCAAAAATATTTCAATATATATATCAAATTCATAAATGTAAAAAATGGTATCAACATTATTCCATCATTAAATATTATCATCCTTAAAAGTAAAAATAAAACTGATGAAAACATTGGGGATATTGAACTCGCATCTAGCTCTCCCACTCCTAGGAGCACTCTTTCATGCTCCCATGATAACATAGTACTTGAACAAAGGGTTGGGTCTATCCATATAGGATCCTCTCTTATGGATCCCCAATCACCACTGGGTGATCTACAAAGGTGGATATATGCATTATATTCAACTCACCCCAATCATTATTTTGTATAGGATAGTGAACATATATCATCAACGGTGATACATGGGAGACGTCATGCACCTGATCTAACTATGGGGGTAAGGTGAGATAGTATGAAAATTTCCAACCCTCTGCATGATCTTAAACAAACCGATAAACATAAAAGATAGATTGCCTCCTCAACTGAATCTCCACAATCATCGTGATGGGGATACTCTTAAGAAAACATGGTCTCCCTACTGAAACACCATGGTCCTACTACATTGATCTGCATAATATTTATATCATCTCTCATATATCCCCATATACTCTTGGATGATGTAAACCTTCTTCATTGTCACCGATAAATTTTTGTCCCAACAAGACATGTCTCACCAATCTCAGTCCTACATAAGGTTGAACTAAAGGGTCTCCCATACAGGACCTCAAAAGGGGTCATGCCGATAGAAGAGTGGTAGATTTTATTGTAAGAAAACACTACTAAGAGTAAGTGAATCATGTGATAATATTTGTGGGTGTAGGTAAACATCTTCAAACTGACATCATTATCATGGGTGGTGATTTAGTTGCTAATAGTTTTGATAAACATGATGGAAAAATTGTATTTGAGATAGGTGATGGTGTCTGGTGATCTTAGCGGTGATACTACAGGTATATGGAAGCAATTATTTGATGAGTCTTAGCTGGGAATTCAGGCCAGAGACTCAAGTAGGCCACTTAGGAGAATTACCTCAATGGTGCACTTCTAGTTTGGGCCGTCAGGTCTTATTTGGACTTAGTGTGAGTGAGATCCAAAGGAGTTATGAGCATGAGGTCAGTTAGGGAATATAGAGAGGTTCTACATGAAGCCTTCTTAGACAATATAAAGCCCGAGACCTTCTTGGACTCTGGGATCTAATGTATGAAAATGAGTGGTACTAGGAGTTATTAGCCTAGAGTTTTCAATATGAATGGGACATAAAAGGGAGAGTGATAACCATATTTTGGGTCAGTTCCCAGTAGATGGTGTACCTTTGTAGGGATGTCGGACCTTGGGAAGTTGACCTTCAGGCTAGGTGCATACTGTTTATCTGGTAGGATCAGAGTAGTCTGAGGATCCGATGATAGTTAGAGGTATATTGTGAGTGTGAGAATGTTGCCTTTTTGGAATTGATTATTTTGGTGCATGAGTTTCATGCATGATTGATGAATTAACTAGGAACTAGTTAATATGTGGGAACCAGTTATGATACATGTCTTGTATGAGGTGTGTAGAAATTAGGACTATGATGGGAATGAATGTGTCTTTTTGGGGAGGATTTCATTGAAGCATCATATTTGATATATGATATTTGGGAATCTGATGAGATGTGGGACTCATGGGTGTCAGCTGTGATACAGGTACTAATGAGCATCTGTTGAGATATAGTATTTAATGGGAATTAGGTATGACATAGGTATAATTGATAACCTAATGAGGAAAAAGAATTATGGTATGTCATGGGAGGACTTTTATGTCCAAGGATGGTCGGTGTAATCATGGTAATACCTAATTTTCATTGTTGGAATGTGATTGGGTAGCTAATTCATAATGTGGGGAGTGCCACAAGGGGAATTGACCATGACTAATAATCATTGTAGAATGAGTTAATTTTAATGTTGTGGGTATGTTTGTAACCATATCTGGATAAACCAACATAGCTAGGGGTGAGCTATCATAAGGTGAGGAGGTTGTAAGATCGTAGGATTTTGAAAGGGTAATTTTCCCAAGTAAGGTTGGTGTATGGTACAACATTCATTTTGGGATTTGGGACATAAACATGAGAGTTTGAATGAGTTTTTATTATGATTATATATGAGGTTTAATTATGGAAAATTACCTCGAGATTATGGATGGGTTTCAAGAATTTCAGGCTACAAAAGGCTGGTTTTAGGAAAGACGAATAGAGGAGCATAGTTGAACATGGTATGTCTAACCCTGAGGTCCAAACCATGGGTCCTGTATTTCCAAGTGGAATGGTTTGATTTAACCATGTAGTATTCTTAGTTAACATTGTGAGATGATGCAGTGAGGTAGATGGACCCACATTATTAGGCACATAGTTTTACTATCCATGCGCTTGAACCGTGCAAGGTGTGGTGCTCTTGGATAGTGAGCACCGCACGGTTGGTGCATTGTTTTCAAAACCATTTGATAATAATGTGTCTATTTATAGTTGACAAAATAACCTTTTCCCTCCCATTTTATAGGCTTCCTCCTCTTTTAATTCTCCCATGTGCATCATATTCCTCTAACGGTTGAGCTCTCCCTCTGCCTCTTCGAGGATTCTGTTGAACTTCTTCATCTGGGCTCCGATTCATGATATTTTGGTGGATATGAATTCCTATCAACAAGGCCTAAAATTCACCACCTCATTATCTTATTTTATTTTAACATATGAAATTATACTTACTTATAGTCTCATTTTCCTTTTGAAGGGGGAAAGTTTTATAAAGCTATGTTCTCTGCTGATATGGATCAAATTAGAGGTTGATATCCGATGAGTAAGAAAGTTATAGTAAAAGGTAGGTGGTTCCATTATCTGTCCTAAATATATAGGATTTATGGGGTTCAATATTAAATATTCACATGATGGTTGTCTGAGTAAAACCCTAAATTAATAAATGCATTTTTTTACATTGAAATAAAAGCTGTGAGATGCTGATGGAAATTCTCTTGCATCATTAAAAAGGTATTATGAAGGGCATGGTGATTTTAAACCGTTGAGAAGGTTAGGTATGTTGTTTAATTTAATTAATTTTATTATGATATGATTAAATTGATTTAAGGAAATTGTGTTGGGAATGGAACGAGATTCATGGGGTGATATTGATCACCAGATTGATGTGACATGGATAGTCAGGATTATGGCAGTGAGGTCATCAGGCTGAGGGATTGACCCATAAAACATGGGATGGTATCGACCATCAAGACTTTGGTGATGTGTTCCACGTGTGGAAACAAGGTTTATGGATGGTGTGGATTAGAAAATTTTGGTGATTACCACTCACCTTAGTTGGATGATTCTTACATTGTATTTATGTGAATATAGATAAGACTTAATTATGGTGGTGTTGAACACTCATTGTGGGTGGAGGCCTCCATAGTTATAATGACATATGAAATGGTGGGGACCATCAGTTATAGAGGAGGTAATCACTATATAAGTCAACGTGAGATAGTGTTTGAGACCATCAGTTGAGTGTTGAGGATCCCTGGTATATTGAGGCCATTAGGACGGGATTATTAGAGGATGGATACAGTCCCACCTTAGAATTTCAGGATTTTGAACCAATGGATATTTTTTATATATTAGAGGATGGATATCTACGTGCCTCAGGTCATTGGGTCGTTGATCCAATGGTGTCTTCTTAAGGTATGTCTGAGGGACTGGGAATTTATTGATGGGCATACTAATGAGAATTTGGTTACCCGATGGGTGTCACATGAGGTGTCAGATGGCATGATGTTCCTTGTTACATGTGTGTGGATGAGATATCAAGGTACTTATTAATGACTAAACATTGATATTTCATTCCACTTTTACATTATCCAAAGTAGGTAAAATGATTAATTTTGGATTTGTAGCACAAGTAGAGTGATTTGGTTATTATTAAGTGAGATTTGATTCTATTTATTTATGTAAACATAAACAGTATGATTATAGATGTACGAAAGGAAGATATTGGTGGTGGCCTACTGAGTTTATACTCACACCCTACATGATCCCCTTGGGATGTGTGTAATCTTTATATCTTTGATATCAGGTAATGGTTCAGGATTTGGATCTAGACCTTAGTGATTTGTTATGTACTATTTTTTCATGGTATGGATTGTAGTGGATCAGTTGCTTCCTCTACACCGAGCTGGTCTTTTTTGTGTTTTTATATATCTATATATATGGTCATCCATGGGTTACCTTGTTCATATTTTTGTATGATTGGTATGAAATGTGATTTATCTACCAATGTTTTAATTCCTCAGTCCTGTTTTATTGATATTCTTTATTATTTATTCCACTTTGTTTGACATTTATGATTCCATGGAAACTTATTTTCATATGAAAATTAATATTATAATCCCTAGAGGGTATAATCTCTACATTATCAACTAATCAGACCTTCACTGCTAGTTGGAAGCCTTTGTCCTATGAGGAGGTGTGCCTATCTCCTAGTGGCCCAGTAGCTCGGAGAACAGATAATAAAGAAAACTAGTTCAGGACAATATATTTATCACTATCCTTCATTAGGTATTTATATAATATAGTGTAGTAATTACCACTGAATGGTTTGAGTGAGGATGAACATAAAATGAGTGTTTTTTCATTTTTCTAAAAGGGAATGAAAGGAATTGGTTTTTAGAATCCATGATAAAATATTTTCAAAACATGGGAACATGTGTATGACTTATTTTAAAGAAATTCCATCCAAAAATATTAAAAGGATAACTAACAATTAAAATCCAAATTTTCATTCAAGTGAATAGATATCCAATTCATGAGGCCTAGGATAGGTTTAGTAACCATATTAGGTAGTTTTCTCATCCCCAACTCCCTTCCCACAAAATTATGGATTCCATATATAATGTTATATCACCTTTTGATCAAATATTGATTAACCAGTCTTCTAAGGGTAACTATATTGATAAAATTGATAAAGAGATTATGAATATTTTCAACACTTTTCTTCAAGTTCATAGTAAAAATCAAGGAAAATTAGAGGGAATTATTTTAAATGAAACACCAGTTATAGGGAAGAAATGAACTCAAAATTGGTTGAAATAAAAGACCAAAAATTATCCCTCATAAACAGAAATTTCATGAAAACTTCTAATAAATTTGGATGCAAATATTAGAATCAGTGTTATAGAGTGCTAGGAAAATGGTTTGGTATGCTTGGACACATAAGAAAATGTTTTTAAAACGTTGAGATGTTATCCCAACCACTAAAATATTCTCATTCTTTATTTTATGGTCCTATAGTAATAATTAGATATCATCCATTTTCAAACAATTATAATCCTATCCATAGAAACCATCCCAATTTGTCTTAGAAAAAACAAGGAATGGTTAGACAACCCCTTACCCTTGTTTTCTAAAATTAGACAACACCACGATTGAAAAATTATTCTTAGGTTGATTAATATAATTATAAATATAAAAATTGGGGTAAGTTAAAGTTGTTTTTATAGAAATCGAACTCACAAAATAAATAATATGATTTATAAATAGCTGAAACCGATGCTAACAAACATTATTTTGAGTTGAAGATGGGTCAATTGGCTATAAATTTAACTTCAAGAGAAAAAGGTAATCCTCAAAATTGTATGAAGATGATACCTAGGTAAAATATCAGGGTTTTGGTCACAAGTAGTGGTTTAAAAACTCAAGTGGCAATTAAATATAACCCTAGGAATTCTCAATATGAGAATATGGAATAATACGGATAGAAAAATTTAGATAATAACCAATATGGTATTATGGAAAAAAAATTGGTATTGAAATAACTCCAGTTTTTTGACCTGAAAATAAAGAATAAATAGACTCTAGAATGAAAATTATTAGAGTGAATGAAAATAATTTAGATTAAATTGCTGAAATTCCTTCTGTTCATAGAAATTTTTCTCAATCCATCCCTTTCTCTCAAAGGATCAAACCAAAAAAATAATAAAATATAATTTCTTTAATTAATTAGTATTTCAAAATAATCTATTTGTAAATATTCATTTAATTTAATATATAATTCAGATCCCTTCATTTTTAAAATCAATCAAGAAAGTTGTTTTAAATAAAATGAATTGGAAGAGCTGAAAACTTATAGACTCACTGAAGAGTAAAAACACTTTCCTTCAAAAAAAAATACCACCAAAACATAATTATCAAGTTACACTAGTATGTCCCCTATTTGGGTGTGTATCCTCACAGTCAAAGGTTTCCATTACTTGTCTGGTCGACCGTTTAGGGTCCTCAGAGTTAATGTGAGTGTGTATACCCATAATCATGAGGACCCCTACCCCAAGGAATGTGTTAGGGAGTTCCTGGTCTTGGACACTAGGGTTAGGACCATTCCCTCCCCTTCTGTTATTTTAGTACTGGATCCTCCAATTCCTAGCAGGGAAGATGAGTATTGTGCATTCTTTTCCATTCAACATGGAATGCGATCCTCTTACCTGTTTATAGGCCCAATTCTAGGGCATCCCACCTAGTGTAAGCCCCTAGACATTCTTGAAATATGTTTCACTCTTGCTCTTTTATACCTCCTGGCCACGTGGTAATAGAAGTTACAGGCATAGGATTCCTATCCTCTCATTATCCCTCTTCCTTCCTCGTTTTCCCCACCCTAGACTCATTTTTGGGTAATGTGGAGAGATTGATGTATCATACCCTCACCTCTTCCACCAGTAGAGGAGGAGAAGGGGGTGGTTTTTTAGATCTCCCCTTTACTACTTGAACATCTGTGATCTTGAAATATACACCATAGGATTTATGTTTTGGCAGGTGATAATCCTTTAAATATTCCTCTCTTCTTCCATTAGAGTCCCTCCATAGGCATGGGTCATCAAGGACATGTATTTATCTTCAAGGTACAAATGATTTCATTATTTCCTAGATCTTCCATTTTTTCTTGTTTCTTACACCAATCATAATTCACATGGGATTATAGATTGATGGTGGTCATGACATCCAATTGATACCAATCCTTTTAGAAATCATTCTAAGTGCAAGCCCCAGCCCAAATCAGGGCCTCATACTTGGTATAAGTCCCAAAATGTCAAACAATATGGGAATCCTCATCTGAAATAATTCCCAACCAAACTTCATACAATCTGATAATCCTCCTCAGGAGTAATCCCCAAATCAAACAAAAAAAATATCTATGAGACAAGTCAATTTACATAGCCCTAAACTCATTTGTTTGGGAATCATTATTAGGAGTAAACCACAAGAATAACCTTATATATTAGGGAATCCTATTTAGTAGTGAGCCATAACTAAATACTCCCAATGGTTCATACTCCGATATGAGAAAAACCTACATAATTCCACCATGCGAATGAGTCCTTACAACTAAACAACATGGTATTTTATTCCCATATTAAAAGGATTTGCAGGAAGCCTCCCTAATGACCATTCCCAATCATCTAAAATCAACCATGTTTTCTCTGGGACACATTCCAAGGAGTTTCTAATTCAACTTTTAAATTCATATCCCTTCCAGGTTTTTATGGATGCTTCAGCATAAGTCCCACATGAAACATTGACAAGGAAAATTTCACCTAGACATCCTTACTACATGATGCTAAACTAGATGGTTTATTCCATATCCCATTACTTTAAACGCTGTGATGTTCCCCATTAAGTGAAAGCAAACTATTTGGGTTCTGATTCCTTTCATGAGGATACGTAGGAAGACCATCACATGGGTTTAATCCCAACAACAAAACAAATTTCCTCTCCCTGGAGGACGATACACTCTATAGTTCCCCACTTTGTGGCTATAAAACCAGCATTTTTGTAATAACGACCAATGAAACTATAATCAATACCTAAGAGGATACCATTGATGAAGAATAAAGATATCTTGATTAATGAAGAAACTTGGATACCTATGTATTATTATAATTTCCATACACACTAATAATTGATCGTTAATTCAAATGGTGTGCTTCATCATACATGGGTGTTAATAATGGATTCAAGAACATGAATTAAATATATAAGAGATTCCCAGAGTAGGAAATGATTCCCCCCAAAAAAATTTGATGAGCCCAACCTCCCGTCCTATCGACCAATGGGATATCTCAAGCATCATTGGCCAAATTTACCAATGAGAACTTTCTTTTTGGAAGTATTTCCTCATGGATAATAAGTCGTTGGGTGTTTGGGGTTTCATGAGCAATCCCATTAGATATCATTTGGATATAATGAACACATCTTCGATGACTGCACAAAATTGACACCCCTACAATTGACCATTGGGAAAAAATGAATATCTTCATGGATGGAATAAAAAATTGTGAAACCAACTTTAAGGACATAACTGCGGTGTCTCTTTCACAAGATAAAAAGTTTGTATTTCCAGTCCTCATCGGACAATTTTTTTCCATACACCAAAACATATTTCTGTTAGAAAAAAATGGTGACCCGACATGAATCTTTAACCAATATGACAATTTCTCCCATTTGTTAGGCCCCATTAACTCTCATAAATGAATTAGAGCCAAACAAGACAATCAATTATGCATGTGTTCATTAAAATGAGATGTTTCTTTAATGGGGTATTCTTGTTTATGTTTTTCATATATTTAGGAACTTATTTTCAAAACTCCTATCATTCTAATTTTATCTATTCAGCTATCATAGATGTACACCCCATCTACTACACACATCGGGTCTCCATCCAAGAAAAGGATGTTATCATCAACCCATCATCTTCAACGTTGGGTTTCTTACACACTAGATTCGGAGTAAAATCAACATAGTTCCATCCCATCCTTATAGGTCACCTGAAAAGACCATAATCTCACCAAGACCTACTGATCAACTAATCAATGATGACTATTGGTCCTGAAGAAAATGGCAATGATCTTCATTTTCAACTGTTTCGGGAGCTTATCCTCAGAACATGACAACCATTCCCTTCCTTATATCAGATGGTGGATCAAGAAACCAAATATGGCCTCATCCAAAAGATATATGGGTCATTCTCACGGGCTTCTTCTAGAAATCAACACTACCAATGTAGGATGATAGTAATCTCTTAACATGATGAGGGTTCCATCCTCGGTTGACCGGTCCACTTCATCTAGACTTGGGCATGCAAGATGGTTCAACGGAGGTAGAAACTAGTTACTAGAGAGTAGAATCATACACTTATCCCCTCTATAGTATCCTACCAATCCAATTTGGTGGGAAATTATGATTGGGAACATACACCCACCCCACTAAATTTATCTATCGTCTAGTCTCACCCAGTTTCATTTGAGGAATCTCACTATTCAAATCATGTTTCATACCAGGATAAAGAAAATAAACATGTAAGTAAACACCAACCATGTCAGCAGACTCATATGAAAGCAACCATAGAATCCCACCAACGAAGTGTGGTGGCCTATCACAAGTAGTCATAGACACCTACCTGCATTCGTCAAGTATTATAGTAGATTTATTTGGAAACACTCATATAAGTCAGTTAGAAAGTCCCGACATTGATTATGGGAAAACCCAACCATATTCCTTCATGTGTGAGTACTATCATTATTCATATATTGGAAAGAAAGGATAAGATCAAGCACATACACCTGCTCTAAATATTATATGGGCATATATCCCCATTCCAATCATTGAAGTCCCAATAATATCATTACATTGGTAAAAGAGTATATGAAAATCACTGATCACATCTTACAGGACTTTTAGGACATCGTTATAGAGACAGTAGTAGTGACAGGTGGGACAGACACACAACTTTGTCCCCAAAAATGGGGCATCTTATTGTCATGTTTCATCAAAGAAGAAACACACCTCTTCTCCCATCTGGGAGAGTTATGGGAAAACATACCCCATGATATACAAACAACAAAATCGTTATCATAAACTAAATTTAATTTATGGTGATTGGCTTATCCTAATGGAAACTCCAAGGTACGAACAGACACATTCCCTTAAAAACACTTCCCCCTACAAGTGTCCCTTGTATCTCATAAGAAGTCATCCAAAAAAAAGTCTCACCAAAGATGACTGGAAGATAATGTGTTTATCTACGATCCTTCCTTAATTAAAGCTATAGTTCTTGAATGTCGTAGACACTTAGTTATGGAATCTCAATATCCCGCTCTCCTATTACCAAATTATAGGAGAAGTAGTAGTAATTACAAAGATTCTCATTGGACACATCATCACTAAGTCTTGCTTCATGACCAAAATTTGATTGACCTTTAGATCCCATCTCCGGAAGAGTGCCACGGAAGCCCTCCTCATGTCTATAAGATCATGAATAAATATTGTTCTACTGTTAATGTTATCCATCATGGTGATCCTCCCCATGATGGAGTTCACTGTTAAAATTCTCTCTATACTAGCTTAGCACAATTCCAAGAGAATCCTCCAATTCAAAATATAGAGATGAGAAATTCCTCCAATCACAAGGAACTTTCACAAACATGTCCAGTCATGTCTAATGCCTTGTCTTGGTAGGTGAAATCATTTCTCAACCATGATAAAGCACATGGTGGAATCCATTCTACAAACCACCCTTGGGTCACTTCCCTTATTGTATAATAGATGAAGTACCTACTAATCTCATCGCTTATGATAAAGTGGTTGAGAAGTGTCCACTCTAGTCAAACTAAGAAGAGGAGCCTCCAAGAAATTAAAAGGATGGCATTCTAAACATGAGAAAATTTTTGGATAATGATGACATACCAGTTATGTTATGGCCTTTAACCACTACTCAATACAAAATTCTAGAGACACTTTTGGAATATTGTCTGCATGAAATCTACCTAAATATATGGAAAACTCTTCATCAGGTGAGAGTGAAAGTATTACTCTATTATGTGAATAAAAGTTGTGTCAAGCTAATATAATTAACGCAACACTAAATTGACTTGGAATCACTCTTATATGCATGAAATCCAGAGAAAACCAGACTTGAAATGTGGTTACATCCATGGGAGTTCAAGAGAAGCCATATCACATCTGGTTGGGGGTTTTAACCTAGCCTTAAAAGTCAGAAAACCAGACTTGAAATGTGGTTAAAGTGGAATGGGAACAACCATGTCTCTTAGGGATGAGGGATTTTTTACCATAGAAACTTCTTCCAGAATAGTGATTAGTCCTTTCTCATTTAGGGGAAGCATTGCAGAGCAAATCCTCCTAGTTCATCCCATCACGTGATCTTGTATCCTCATTAGGTATGTGCACAACTGAACTGAATGGATATTATCTTTGAATCACTATCATCCAAACAAATCCTATCAAATAATCACAGGACCAGAGAAGGCATCAAGGTGGTATTAGAAAAATAATTCTTCATAGAGTCAATGTTAAAATTCTTGTGATGCATTACACATTAGTGAATGTCATTAATGCCTTATTTCGTAACTCCAAAAAGCATCAGTCCAATTCAAAAGAGCAGTTGGAAGAGGTTGATATAGCTTATAATGTGGTCTATATCGAAATAATTGAAGGAGGTATAGATTCCCAAAATCAAAAGACCGACCTAAATTTGGACACTTATTCAAATAATCTAGCCATACCTCCTCAAAATGCATCCAACATGGAAAAGGTCAAGGGTATGATTATACCTCAAAATCCTCCTAGGGAGGTTAAGCCCCTTTCTATGGAATAAAAAATTGCTCAGTATGAGGAAGATATGAATGAATTTATAAGTATGAATGCAAAATTACTTCAAGGTATCCTTCGTGCTAGATATACTCTGCAATAAAATCCTCAACTCACACCCTATCCAGTGTACCTACATAAAACGGGATCATTGTCGAAACTAAATTGGATCTAGAACACCTAATAAACATGGGATACCAACCACAAATATACTTATAATTCATAGCAGTAGATTAGTAATTTCCCTCATTGGGTGAAAAACCAGAATTGGTCTAGGTGCATCCTTACAAGATTGACCCTATGGGTTACCCACAACAAATACCAATGGTACCACCACACATTGCCCTACCAGCTGCTACATGAGATCAAGATTCATCTCATCTAGACATTCCTTAGGGGATCATGAATGTTATTGAGTCACTCAGGACCCAATCAGAATACATGGGGGAATGGAGAGTACCAATACAGTGGGAAAAGAAGCCTTACCCTGAATATTAGATCTGACTCTTCCACAACTGAACATTGACAATCCAAAATTTCACATTATCAATTAATCAAGATACCTGGAGTAGTATTTGAAGCATTTTGTCTCTCAATGTGATCCCATGATAGGAAACCCTAAACAATAGGGGGCATTAAAGCTTAGGTTCATTGTAAAATAAATTCAAGGGCCCACCTTTGTATGGTACATGGGTTTGTAGGATCAGTTAATTATATGGTGGGAGGACCTCTATTATTATTTTCTCTACCAGTTTAACTCTACATTATAGAAGAAAATAGTATTCAATATCAAAAACTAAAAATAGTAGGATAATTAAAGGGTCTCATATTTCCTTACTTAGGGGAAAAAGTTGACATACTCCTTAAACCAACTGCTCTCTCAAGAGGAACTATTTCCCATCTGTATAGTGATTCTTCATGATGAGTTTCACACACTGTTGATTCCTATAAAATATACCTGAGGGTTTTCACACATTGCAACAATATCTATAATGTTAGAAGAATCCATTGTAGGAAATAAGGAAAATTTTTGAGTAATTCAATCAACTTAGGGAAGAAGAATATGAAAAGTAGAGGTTGTTAGTGTAACACTTAAGTAGGCCAATGTACCCTCTCACGTTCCAATGTCCATACTATATCATGCATTTGTACATCCTAAGCGTCATCAAAAATGCCTGCCTATTTAGGATGATCAAAAAGAGAAAAGATGAATATAGTTTTTGGAGATGAAAAATTAGGTGTATTATTTCTAAAATGACCATGTCCTCACCTACTTCATATTGTCATTGAAAAACAACATGATAATGATTTCATATACCAGGAATCCCATAAAACTGGGTGATGAGGATATCTCAGATTATTTACCCTTTCATCAAAAACATTTACACAATATCTCATAGTGTTTTGTTTTTAAATACCTCTTACAAAAGATGGTGGACTCCCGACAATTGAAACTAAAAAATTCTCCCGCCCATGTAGCATGTGTCCTTACCGCTAAGCCGGAATAAGATAACGAATGGTAAGATGTTAATAGAAAGGGAATGTATAAGTTTAGTGATTTTATGGTCAGGAAAATGATCAACCAAACTTATGTTATCCTCTGATCATAGTTTTGGTAGCCAACTATTCTTTCGACAGCCTCCACTACAATGCATCCAACTTCATCAATAGCATAGTCCTTGGAAATCCATTCCAAAAAAAAGTGACATTTTAAAAAATGTCAAAAATAAATCATAATAAGATGAGGTCATGTTAAGGGAAAAAATTATATTTGACCTTCATGGATTTCATAAGGACGGTCTCAAAGGAATGGGTGTCACCCCATCAAACTGTACAACAAGAGTCCGGCTACTATATAGAATCTCCATCAAATAAAGAGTTGATTTTTGGTTCCATTGATGTTATTCACATAATAGATACCTTCTCAAATGATGATAATGATAATTAACCTGAATACCCCACACATTATTGGGAGAACATTGGGAAGATGTTGTCAAAGTCTTGGATTTGGGGGAAGACATCGTCGTGCCGGGAGTCATTACTTCAACCACGCCCCTACTTGAACTGTTTACGTGGTTGAAACTCATGGGAGATACCTCAAAGAAGCTCAAAATTAAAAATGATGTAATCCTACATGTGATATGGTATACCATGACATGGTCATCCTAAAATATTTATTATAGGTTTTGTCACCACCAAATCAGCCTCGGCGCATAGGCAGACCTAACCGGCATAATACACCATGAGTGAAGGTACCTTTCACTCCTATTTCAATGACTGGTCCGTCTATATCAGGAATATTATATTATAAATACCCTATGAAAGTGCATCCTTGTATTGGAAAACATAAACATTTGGACTATAAATATGATGTTTTGAATAAATTTCCCTTGGTGTCAGCCAAGTTGTCAATCCCGGATGCTCTAAGTCAATCAAATGATCTTCAGAAGGCACTTACTGAGTCCTTGTCAAGGTCTCCAAAATATTAAACTGAGGCTGCTTCTCCTGAATTATATCATGTAGATAATGATCCTATAGAATTTTATACGTTCATATAATTCATTGATGAGGATGAGGAACTATTTATATAGGGAAACATTAAGCCCTTATACATATCTGAAAGGATAAATGACACCGATATCTGAAATTCCTTCATTGATAATGGACAAAGAGTCAACCTTATCCCAATACAAACTACTCTTTAACTATGTTTTAATGAATAACACTTTTCCCCCTCCACTCTAATGTTATGGGGTTATGAATTGAATGATAAGAATCCTCTAGGGAAAATAAAACTCAAGATTATTTTTAGGGACCTCATATCTGACTTAGAATTTATGTTTGTCAGACAAGATACAGCCATCAACGTTATGTTGGGAAGACCTTGGTTTCAACGGCGCATGGTTATCCCATAATCATACCACCAATGCCTCAAATATTGCATCAATTGTCAAATTGGTACATTTCATTCTAATAAATCCTCATTCAAATCCTGCAAGTTAACATACATTGGCATAGAGTTCATCCATAAATAAGAGAAAAAGTCCATGGTGGATTATGTAACTTGGATCGGTTTTTTAGATGATCTAGAGATGATTCTAGTAAATCCTTTTAAATAGATCAGTGTAGAGTATGTTCTCTCCATCAACCAAATCAAATAGTAGGGACCAAATTCAAGAACTCATCTAATGACTTCGATGATGGCAATTATGGCTACCGAGAACGGTAGTGTTGGTTAAGTTTTCAATCATTTGAGAAATAATGAAAGCTTGTATGACAATGTCTCTATTCCATCCCCTCAGATCTAACAATGCCTTGTTTCATCAGCGGTATTGGAAAAATTTATCATGCTAATAAGAGAAAATGAAGTGGCTCATCTTCAAACCCTCATCTCCCACTCTATGAAGACGAAGATGAATACATTAGTGATACCCCTGAAGAATTTGTGGAAGGTGTATCCACCACAATCGATGAGATCCAAGATATAAATATGGGTATAGAAGAAGATCCTATACTTAATTTTAATAGTGCAGCTGTGACACCTAAAGAACAATATGTATATACTTTATGAAGAAACACAATGATGTTTTTGCCAAGAATTACAAAGAGATTCCAGGCATTGACCCTCAGGTGGCCACCCATCACATGGGTTTACTAATTAATATAATATCTTCCACATTTCTTATTGGTTTTTCAATTATTTAATCTCTAAAAATTTGTCAATTTGAGTTTATTTGCCTCATTATTGTATTTATGGTGTGTTTTGAACTCAAATTGAAAAATTGGTTAATTCTGAAAATTTAACATATTTTATTCTATTTTGTATTTTGATCATGACTTTTAAAATATTGATCCAATTATGTGATTAGTTTTTTTAGGATTTCTTAATCTGTGGGATAAAACATTTGAATTTGGTCTAGAATCTAATACATCCACATAATTCTTTGAAAAAATCAATTGATTTGGAAAATTCTTCTAGATGACAACATAGACCCTACCTTTGTAAATTAACCATATATTAGGATACACAACTCTAATTGAAGTTATTATACATGTAATTGAATGGTAATTAAAATTACCATTTTTCCAATTTATTGAAAGTAGTTATGAACTCATTAAGGTGGCCAATAGATCATAAAAATTGAATAAATATTTTGGAAACATTCAGGAAGAATAAAATTGTTGAGTAAATTGGAGATAACTTTTGTTACACACGGATAATGAAGCTGAATTTTTTATTCCATATTTCCAAAATATTTTCAAAAAAAATAAATAATCTGACATTCAATTATTAAGAAAAACCCAGGGGTATAATATTGAATATTTTGAAGAAACATTTTGCAATCAAATTTTCAATAGTTAATGACCCATTATGACCCGAAACTCATTAAATGGTATGTCATGACACCCCAAGGCCTATTAATTTCCTATAAATAATATGATATTGATATATTGAATATGATATAAACTAGATAGGGAATCATTGGATGATAGTATCCTATATATTTATTTCTCTACATTCTTTTTATTTTATTTTCATTACATTCTAATATCTCACCTCCCTAACATCATCTCACCTTCCCCATCCATGGAGGGGTAGTTTCATTAAGTGTTCATGAAAGGGGAGGTTGTACCTATGTGATATTATTGATTTAATTTGATTTAATTTGATTCAATTTAATAAGATCCCTTCTCCTTTCTAAATTCGTCTTCAATCAATAATTCAGTTTTAAATTCTTAATGAAGTTGTGTTGGGTTTTTATTTATTTATTTTTAATTGCTTTGGTCGATGTTCCATATATCCCATCACCCAATTATTTTATATATATGGTGGAACAAATTAGGGTTGGGTGGTTAGTTTCTGACACTTGTTCTGGCATGTGTAATATTTTATGTAAGAATAATGTTCTATTATTGAATAATAATCTCTGGTCAAGGATTAACCTAATTAATCAAGAAAATCTACTGCAATGTTACACACATGAGAAGGAGTGCAGACCTGCTTATGGTTTTCTATAATAATATTCTTATCATAATAATCTATCCATGGTAAAGAAAGAAATTTTTAGATGAATATCTCTCTTACCAATCAGTGGAAGAAAAGGGGAAAACATGGAATCCATGATAGCACAGCACATTGTCTAGACAAACTCGCTATGATGACTGCCTTTCTCATTTGTATAAAATCAATAAATTAAAACTAATTATTCTCTAACATTATTTAAAATTAATTATATCCAATTTTTAAAAAAAACAAATAAAAATGTACATCTTTGTTTTCAGAGCACTCCTCTTCAGGAGACTACTTTGGGGTAACAACTATACTACACTTAGGTAATTTAAAATCTTTTTTCCCACACCCCATGACAGGAATGTGTCAAAAATAGCATACTTATAGGGAGGAAATTCCTTGAAACACTAAAAAATACTTATTTTGAATGACCCAAAGTTCAAATAACAATTTAATTGAATTTGATCCAAAAATTGAATGAATAATTACCAAATTAAAAAAAATCAAACAGTGTTTGAGGAAATACACCTAACAGATTCAAATGACACTTTCACTAATCACTCTAAACCTACAATAATGGTTGGAAATATCAAAATACCTTTATGTGATATATGTGCACTGTAATTCTCTAACCAACAAAATCACCTAGCTATCCCCACCTTAGAGAATGATTTTTAATTGAACATTAACATGATCCAAATTCTACATAAATTACAAGGTCTTGCAAGAGAAGAACCATGCAGACATATGTTGGAATTTAAAAATGTTTTTTCTAGTTGTAGACCACGAGGAGTTGCAAAAGCATGATTAATGTGAATGGAATTTCTCTTCTAACATAAGAGAGTGGCAAAAGAATGGTTGTATTGTTTATAATCAATAGAAGTCCAAGAATGGGAATATCTTCAAAGATGCTTCATGAAAAGTTCTCTTTCCGGAATCCTGGGGAATTTTTATACAAAATTAGATCTATGTTATTCATCAATCAAATAATGAGAAACTTTATGATTACTGGGATCTATTAAAGAAGCTTGAAAATAGCTTCCCATATCAGATTCTAGAAGAATTCCATTTATTTATTTTTTTTCTATCAAGGTTGGCTTGAAAATAATTGAAACATTCCTAGAAACCTCATCTAGATGATGCTTGATTGACATGTCGCCAATAGATTCTAGATGTCTGATTGAAAAGATTTTAAAAACACATAGAAATTCGGTACTAGAGGTATGAGCACCAGAGTCATCCATGAGGTAAGGACTTCAAATTCATTCTCACCATTACATGAAGAAAAACATAAGAAAATGACCAGTGTGATGAGACAACATGTTGTAAACCATGTAAAGGAACAACAAGGCCCAACTTAGGTATTTGGTTTATTCTCTTCTACTTATTATTACATGGATTAATGTCCAGAAGTGTAGGTGACCAAAAAATGTACTGCTACCTAAGAGAAAAGGCAATTCCATTCAAATCAACAACATCAACCCCATACCCAAACAGTATATGGATTTCAATAGAACCCATGCAAGACACTTTTTAGTATAAATATCATAACTTGACACCATTACAACAATCTTACAAGCTTTCCTTCTTGTAAAAACAATATTTTCAACTACCACATTTCCAGAAAAATAATTATGAGAAACCTTCCACAAATGCACTAGAAAATTAAGAGAAACAATTGAAGGTCAATGTTATGAGAATAGATGATAAAATTGATAAGATAACTGGTCAGTTTGAAAGCCTTATTGATGTCCTAACCAAGAACAAAGGAAAACTACTAGGACAAATAGTTCCAAATCGAAAGGAGAATGTAAGTCTAATCACAACCCAAAGAAGGAATGAGCTCACACCACCTAAACAGTTTTATGATGGTGATTCTAAGAGACTGTTTGAATATCAATCCATCTATGAAAAATATGGAGACCATAACAACAATGGATAATGAAACGAGTTCAAAAAGGAATGTATAGAAACACCATTTCAAAAACAACAAAGGGAGAAAAAGTATATCTAAGCACCATTCCCATCTACATTAGTTGAGTTGAAGAAGGGTGAAGAAGAATGAATATAATGGGAAATTTAGGAAAACATCCAAAATATTGAGATAAACATCCCACTACTAGAGGAAATCTAAAAAATCCCTATAAATGAAACTTTTTTGAACGATATATGGACTAAAAGAATGAGATTGTATCGAAATGAGAGAATAAACATAGAAAGAAGTGTCTCAACAATGACACACCACTGAAACCAAAAAAATGACATGATCTAGGTATATTCTCTATTTCCTACACTATTGGATCTTTAAATTTTATTGATGCACTATGTAATCTAATATATTCAAGAAATTTTACTCCTCTCTCATTATTTTCATGCTTTCGTATAAGAGAACTAAATCTAACTCAACTCGTGGTAAAATTAGAAAATAGATACACTATTTTATCTACCAGAGTTACAGAATATGTACTCATAGAAGTTAGATGATTGATATTTCTAGTAAACATGTATGTCCTTACTATGGAAGAATACCAAGCACCATTCCAATCCCCCATCATCCTGGGGAGACCCTTCCTAAAATAACACTGACAATCATCAATGTCCATGAAAAAATGCTCTCAATAGATCACGTAGATAGTATAGTACACTTCAACATTCATTATACGATGAAAAATGATTCCAGTAATCACTCACTTTAAACAATCACCCATGAAGAAAGTATAAAACCAATTGAAGATCTAGGTATGCTTAATGACTTCTTATCATTAGAAGAACATTTTTTATATGAATGTTCCTATTCATATAAACATAAAAACCCTGATATCATGTCAGATGAAGAGGTAAAATCTAACTTTTTTGATGATTTATTAATATATAATGTGATGATACCAGAGATTCCAGCCTTAGAAGTAGGAAACCTAAATTTAATATCATCACTTAAACAACTCCCATGTCTAGAACTTAAGGCATTTCCATGTGATTTGAAGTATACTTACCTAATGAAAGGAAATAAAGTATCGGTAATTAATAATAATAATCTATCCCATTCCCAAGATAAATTCAGATTGAACTTCTCAAAATAAATTTCCAATCTATAGGATGGGTTTTAGATTATATATCTGGAATCAATCCCATGGTTTTCCCTCATAGAATATTCTTAGAATGTGATTTATGACTAGTTAGAAAAACATGCATAAGACTCAATCCCATTATCATAGCTATTGTTAATAAAGATATAGTGAAATTTTAGGCAGCTAAAATCATTAACCCAATCTATAATTCTTAGTGGGTAAGACCAATTCATGTAGTCCCAAAGAAAAATTGTTGGGCCACTATTAAAAATGAATAAAATGAAGCGATCTCCATGAGAGTAAGAAATGGATGGAGAGTGTGTGTGCATTATAGGAAGTTAAATAATGTTACTATAAAAACCACTTTACCATTACCTTTATAGAATATATGCTGGAAGGGTTAGCTATAAAAAATCAATACTATTTTTTATATAGAATATTAGGATAATTCCAAGTAATGATCACATGAGAAGACCAGGACTGAATGAATTTCTCATATCCTTTTGGAATATTCTCACACAAAAGGATGCCTTTCAGGCTATGAAATTCCCCAGGTACAATTTAATGGAGTATGGTGAGTATTTTCTCAGACTATATTGTGGAAATTCAAGAGGTGTTTCTCATTGATTTCTGTGATTTCCAAAATTCATTTAATTATTTCCTAGGCAATTTGAAAGAATTTTTTAAAACATTAATTGAAATTAATCTTGTATTAATTTTCAAAAAAACATTTCTTGGATCAAAAGGGAATATTATTGGGAAATATGATTTCATAAAAAGGGTCTAAGGTTGATAAATCAAAATTTGAAGTTATAAATTTTGTGCCATATACAACTTGAATAAATCATGTATGATACATTTTAGGACATGTGGGATTTTACAGAAGATTCATCAAGGATTTTAGTTGATTTTATCTCCCTCTGTTAATATTTATACTAAAGTATGCTGGCGTTAATATTTATTATTCAGGCTGAAAATAAATATATGAATTTAATAAAAAATTTATCTCACCTCCAATAAATTATCCACCCAACTAGGAGTTCCCTTTCAAGTAACTTTATTGTGCATCCAACCAAGCAGTGGGAGTTGCTATATCAAAAATTATTAATGTCAAGCCTCAAGTTATCTCCTATCAATCAAAGACCTTGGATGCCACAAAAATTAATTACACAACCACTGAGAAGGTGTTCCTTGAATTCGTATTTATATTATATAAATTCCATTCATATCTTCTTGGCACTAATGTTATTGTTTTTTATGATCATGAAGCACTTGGGTATATAATGAAAAAAGTAGATGTTAAACCAATGTTGGTGATATGGATGAAAATTTGAAAAAAAATTAATTTGGAAATTAAATATAAAAAAGGGAACTGAAAATTAGGCGGTCGATCATCTAAGTCAGCTGCCTCACTCTAATGAAGAAAAAAATCCAAACTAGAACCCACTTAATGATGAGATTCCCTGAGAGAAACTCTACATCATTAATGGTGAAGTACCTTGTTACACCAAAATTGTTATTTATTTGGTTACATACCAGGTACTCTCTCATATAATCTCTCATCAACAACATAAGATTAAATCTAAATTGATATTTTTTATTTGGAAAGACCTATTTTTTTGGAAAATTTGTAGTGATAGAATAATAAAAAGATTCTTACCAAGAAATAAAATTGAATCATTGTTTGAATTCTGTAATAAATAATCTTGTGAATACCACTTTGGAACTTAGTGGAAAGCCCAAAATGTTTTAGAACCTATACATTATTGGCCCATCTTATTTAAAGATGCATATGAATTTTGTAAAAGATATGAAAAATGATAATTTTATTGAAATATATCAAAATGAAATGAAATGCCTCAAAAACCAAAAAATATATGTTGAATTTTTTATGTATAGTGTGTAGAATTGAAGGAACCATTCCCAATGTCATTGGGAAATTATTATATGTTTTTGTTTTAGATTATGTTTCATGGGTGGAAACAAAAGCAATTAGGGCTAATGATGCTAAATTTTTTGTGATTTGTTCAGGGCTATCTTATTCTCTAGGTTTGAGGTTCCATGAGCATTCATCATCAACTAGGGGACTCAATTCTCAAATAATAAAATGACTCATTTCATAAAAATTATGGGGTAAATCATAAAACATCGACATCATACCATACCCAAACAAATAGAAAAGAAAATTTCTCCAATAGATAAATAAAAGGAATTTTAGAAAAAGACTGTTAAACCCAACAGAAGGACTGGAGAAAATGTTTGATGATACCTTATGGGTGTGAAAAATATAATATAAGACACCCATAGGGATGAGCCCCAAAATATTGATTTATAGAAATATATTAAACCTTCTTATGAAATTGGCGCACAAAGACAACTGGGAAATTAGTGAGATGAATATAGACCTTGATAAAGCTGGGAAAGAGAAAGGATTACAGTTGTAGGAGATAGAAGAAATCAAGAAGAAATATATCTAAAATTCAATGACATATATATAGAGAATAAGTAAGGCCCATGAAAAGATTATTTAACCAAGAACCTTCATCCATGGAGATCAAGTGAAATTATTGAAATCCAAACTTATGTTAACACTAGGTAAACTTCAATCCAGATGAGATGGTCCTATTAGTATTATTCACTTATAGCCCTTTGGTGTTGTGAAGATCAAAAAAAAGAGGATAAAACATGTTCACTATAATTTTTCATAGGCTGAAGAACATCCATGGGACCATACCCTATAAACCTTTGGGGGATATCACACTCCCTCACCATAATTATCAATGAAGATGTACCAGGTTGCATCTTTCCTTTACACTTGATTAAAAGCATTTATGAAATTTTTTTATATGCATACATGAAAAAACTAATTTAAATATATTGTGGACACTACATCAATTATTTGTGGGAGAGTTAATCTTGTATTCTAGGATTTCTCAATGTTTTCCAATTTTTTAGTTGAGCCAACGACATTAAACAAAAGTGATTTTGGGAGGCAACCCACAATTTTTTCTC
Source organism: Viscum album (assembly GCA_963277665.1). Taxonomy (NCBI): domain Eukaryota; kingdom Viridiplantae; phylum Streptophyta; class Magnoliopsida; order Santalales; family Viscaceae; genus Viscum; species Viscum album. Next base: position 1,634,450,887 of record OY728133.1, on the reverse strand, counting down.
TTATTCCACTCATCTCTTCTATCATATTCTAGAAATATTGAACCATACTAAACTATAAATTCTTTTTATTCATATTTTTCATGTCCATTAATAAAGATGATGCAATGTTCAAAAATGGAGGAACTGAAAAGAACACACTTCATGAATGTGCTACATAATAGAACTGAAGGAACAAGACTTGAACCACCGATGGAAGAATCATCTCTAAAGAGGGTTTTCTTTTACATTCAATATATTTTTAACTCTATATAATACAGTTTGAAAATATTTTCATAAAAAGTAAAATAAAATTTCAAGTCAACACTTTGATCTATGATTTACGTGAATTATATAAGAAAAAGATGTTTCATAAGAATAATGTGACATCATGTTTTAGATTTCAATGATAATGAAATTGAATGAGTAAAATTAAGAATTAGATTATTAAATTAATGAATGGATATTATGATGAGGACTCATGATTTGAGGTAATGGATTGATTCATGTAAATAAAAGTTTCCAACCATTTTTTCATGATTTGAATTTATGAAAATTATCTAAATTTCTTTATTATTTTTAATCATGGCTTGAGTGATTGTACAAAGTTATAATTCCTATTCCATGGAGTATATCTAGACCAATTACTTCCTATTTTATTCTTGAGCATATTTATTGATTTTTCATGGGAAATTCCACTTACTAGAACATTTATTTTAACTAATCAAACCTATGATTATGCAAAACACATTCAAAATGATTTATTAATAATTTCATAAGACAATAATCATTAAAACACCACATTTATCTCAATCCTTATTCACACCATAGATACCATGAATGACCTATATAAGGATGAGCTATATTTCAAGCCATTTTATTCCATTCCTACCATACTCTCGGTATTTTTCATGATATTTTAAATTTGAAGTGTGTGGGTGAAGGGAGTAATAGTGAAAGGGATGAAATAAACTGTAACAAAGATGTTTGGGGGTGATGTTCTGGGAATATAGAAAGGTTTTTGATTCATTTAATTTACTGAATTTTTTCCAATCTTGAAAAAAATAAATGAATAAATGTGTTGCAACTTAAGAGAATCAAAAAACTCCCTTACTAGACCAATTATTTCTATCATATATAGTTATATGGTGGTTGAGATGTTTATTCTAATCCTAAATATTGAAGAAAAAAACTATTTCAAAAAACAAAAAAATAAATAGATAATAATTCAAGAAACTGCACATTATTCATTATGCCTTCATTATTCATGATCTTTTCTTTAGGTTTTGGGGAAATGGGAGTTGCTAAATTGAAGGTGAGAATTTAATTATACATTTAATTTTAATATAATTCATATTAATTAAGATATAAACCCCCTCATTGAGCCTTAATTTTAAAAGTATCAAATCTTAACAACCTTAAGAATTTGATTCATATAAAACATTATTGAAAGTTCTCCTAATTTTATGTGCCCTTTGTCTTTACCATGTATAGAAAGTAGTTCCTTTAAATGTCAATAGATAAGTTGAATGTATTAATTATATGAAAATATCTATACTTAAATTGAATCATTATTGATGGGATAAATGATTCAAAAGTAAGGTAGATCATGATTTGGCATGTTTAATAATGATAAATTGAGAATCATGAATGAACAAAAGGATAAGTTCCATTATTTTTAATAGGGGGAAAATAAAACATATAAACTAATTGTTTATTATAAAAGTGGGAAATTGAATTTTTATTTTATGTAGCATTTGATAATTTTATTTTACATTTAAAATTGATTGATTTTATTGGTTTGAAATTTGAATATTGGTAACATTGGTTCCCTTTGATTTTCAATGATGAAATTATATGCTTGAGGAAAATCATAGTTTAAGTGTGGTGTAATTGATTGAACTAATATTTTCAAAAAAAATTATATTTTTTTCAATGATTTAATCTCTAAAAAATTATCATTTTTATTCTTTTTCATCATTATTGGATTTATGGTTGATTTGAGCTAATATTGGAAAATTTCTTAATTATGGAAATTTAAATGATTTTAATCACATTGTTATTTTGAGCATAACATTTAAAATATTGATCCAATTGATTTTATTTTTTTAAGATTCTATAATTTGTGGGATTGAACATTTTTTTTGGACCAGTAACTAATTCGGCCACCTAAAACCTCAACAAATTCAATCAAAATAGTAAATTATACAGGATGTTCGAGTGCACCACGCCTCTGTAATGTGACCATAAATTGGGATGGACGACTCCATTTATTGTTATTATACCTATAATTGAAATAAAATGCAATGAATAATTTCCCCAATGAATCTGAAGAAGTTATGAACTCGTTGAGGAGTCCAATAGATTCTCAACCTTGAATGATGATTTTGGAAACATTTTGGTACAATAAGATAGATGAGTAATTTAGTGATAACTTTTTCTACACATATATAATAAAGCTGAATATTTTGAGTACAAATGCCTAACATATTTTAAAACAACTTTTTATAATATGACATTGAATTATTTTTCAAAACTAAGTGGGTACCACATCGAAACATTTGACGAAACATTCTATGGTAAAATTTGCAACCGTTGACGACCCATTATGTGCCAAAACATATTAAATGATATATTATGACCCTCAATGCCTTTTTAATGGCTATAAATAAAAGTATATTGTCAAATTTAAGAGGATATAAACTGTAAAGGGTATAATTAGATGGTGGACTCCTATAGATTTATTTCTCTACTTTCTTCTTCTTTTATTTTCTTTACTCTGTAATGTGTTCCCTATCCCGCATCATCTCAACTTCATCATCTATGGAGGGGTAGATTAATTGAGTGATCGAGAAAGGGGGAGAATAACTATGTGATTTTCATGAGTTATTGTGATTCAATATAATAAGATCCATTATTCTTTCTAAATCCATTTTTAATTCATAATTATGTTTTAATTTTGAAATGTGGTTATATTAGATTTTGATTAATCTATTTTTAATTGCTTTGTTCAGTGATCAATATCTCCCTATACCCAATTATTTTATGTATATAGTGGAATAGATTAGGTTTGGGAGGTCAGTTCCTGATTATCATTAACACATGTGTAATATTGTATGTTGTAATATTGGTTTATTAGGGAATAACAATCCCTAGACAAGGATTTCCCAAATTAATCAAGAAAACCTACTACATCTCTATGCACACGGGGAGGAGGGTAGACCTAGTTGTGGTTTTAGATAGTAATATTCTCATTATAATCATCTAGACAAGGAAAATAAAGGAATAAGTAGATGAATATCTCTCTTACTGGTCAGTGGGAAAAAAGGTGGAAAAACATGGAAACCATGATAGCAAGGTAGTAGGTCAGCCAAACCCACTCCAATCACCACCTTTCACATTTTTTATAAAACCAATAAAATAAAACAACATATTTCTCTCACATTATTCGAAGTTAATTAAACCCAATTATTTTCATAAAACCAATAAAATTTGAACCTTGTTTATTGTGATGTCCTCTTCAAAATTCTTCCATAAGTTAACTATTATACTATACATAGGCAATTTAAAATATTTTTTTTTTCATTCCCCATGATAGGAATGGGTCATTTACAAGTAGATCTTTTATGATGCATGAAATTATCTTGAAGAACACACCAGACTCATTCTTCCAAAATTGAGGCCTGAGTGGATAAAATCATCAAATATGACTTCATCTGAGAGGTAAAATATCCAAAATGGGTAGCCATCATTGTCCCTGTGAAGAATAAAAATGTTAATATCACAGTTTTCATCAACATTAGAGATCTCAATTGGTATTTTCCAAATGATGACTTCCATGATCCAATCACCTAACTCTTAATAGATACAACAGTTGGTTATCAAGCCCACTAGTTCATGGATGGATATTCAAGGTACAACTAAATTTGGATGGCCCCAAAAGATAAATAATCAAAAACCATCAAATACTCTCAGAGATTATTCTACTATCAGGTAATTTCCTTTGTATTGAATAATTTCAGTGCCACATACCAACTTTCCATGCATCGCATTTTTAAACCCTTCATGGGGATGTCTATTGAATGTTATGTTATGATCTCGTGGTCAAAATCCCAAAATTGTATGACCACATAGCTTACATAGAGAACATTCTCAACAAGCTATGACAGTATAGCCTAAAAATGAACCCCATGGAATGTGCATTTGAGGTATCCTCATGGATGTTTCTTAGATTCTTTTTACATCATCGTGGTAGCGAAGTTGACCCTAAGAAAATGAAGTCCATAAATATCATACCACATAATTGAAATCTTAATGAGTTGAGAGGAATTCAAGGACACTTGACCTATATATAGTTCTTCATATCCAATCTTATAGATATTTTTTTACCTTCACCATACTGATGAAGAAGGGAGTCAAATATCAATGGACCGGTGACTTACATGAAGAATTTTACACCCTCAAAAATTACCTCTTCATCCCACTAGTATTAATGCCACCCGTTGAATTAAATCCACTCAAACTATATGTGACGGATCTAGAGCGATCACTAAACACCTTCCTCATAAAAATGAGCAATTATAGGAATAAAAACATCCTCTATTATCTCATTCAGACAATGTTCAAGGCTGAGACCTGTTATTCAAAAATTGAGAAGAGATACCTAGCATTAATATTTTCATTCCAGAAACTAATGCATTACCTATAGAAATATGAGGTCCAATTTATCTCTCATAATATCCCACTCAAATATATCATCATCTATCCTATGTTGACAAGATGTTTGGCACAGTGGGAAGTTATTTTGCATTAATTTGATATACAATCCATGACTCAAAAAGTAGTGAAATTTTAGGCATTGGCTTATTTTCTTACAGAGCACCTATATACAAAATCAATGTTGTTAAATTATAAAATACCTTATAAAGAGATATTCTATATTCAGGAAAACACCCAAATGTGGGAATTGTATTTTGATGGTGCATTCCAGAGCCAAATAGGAAAGATAATAGTATACCCTAAGCTAAAAAAAGATGGGTTAGGGGTTGTGCTTATCTACCATGTTAAGGTAGACCTACATTACTCATTTTTAATATCATAAGGTTTTAATATAAATGAGGCAGAATTGAAGGACCTCATTAAAATCCTGGTATTGGAACATCAAAAACATGTGAACCACATCAAATTGAAGGGTGACTATAAGATGGTAATCAAATAGATCAATGGTGAATATATTATTAAAAAATAGGGGTTGACCCCTTCTTGATTATGTTTGGAGTGTTAATGGTAGAGTTCCCCTCAGATCCAATAGTGACACACATCCCATGATCATAGAACGCCCATGTAGATGCATAGGAAAATGTATTTATAGCTCTGGAAGATCTAAACCGGGATGAAATAATCATCATAATTTCCCATTACTGTATGTTTTAAACTTTTTTTCATGCCATAAAACTGTCAATTAATAATGTTATCCCCATCTTTGAGTTGTATGTTCCCACCATGAGATTGATTATTCCCATTACAGAATGCCTCCAAGATAGGTTATTTCAACATGATAGAACTGGGAAAGAGAAAATCTGGGGGCCATAATTCAATTTCACTCTTTATGATAGATCAAATCAACAGATGGTTCTTTACAAATTATGATTTTTTGGAGTCCTTATCAGATGAATCGATGAAGAAGAGATAGAAGCTCTCATGTAATAAGTACATGTGGGAGCCTCTGGTTCCCACCAATCAGGTTATAGGCTTTCTGATCAAATCCAAGGACATGGATACTTCTATCCTTTGAGGATACATGACTACATAGAATTCACCATGAAATTTTATTCCTACCATGTGCATGATAATTTCAACCATCAAACCCCAGAGTTTCTACATACAACCAAATACTCATGACCATTTATTATATGGGGAATGGATGTTTTGGGGTCATATCCTCTAGCTGCACCCAATTATTTTAAATATATATTAACTTCTACTAATTTCATATCCCAATGGGATGAGGCAAAACCCCCCAAAGAAATCAGGGCCAAAAACATTTTTGGATTCAAAAAATCCAACATAATTAGCCAATTTTGTGTCCCTCATACCTTACTAACAGAAAATGGCACCAATTTCTATTTTACTATGGTAGATAATCTATATAGAGATTATAATATCAAATACAATCATTCATCCTCTTATCATGTAGTGGCTAATGGACAGATAGGGGCTTTAAAAAACCCTATAGAACAGACTTAGTAATATGATGGATACTGATAAAAGGTATTTTCCTAACAGGATATTTTATGTATTATGGTATTATCATACTACGACCCATACTGCTACATGAGAAACCTCATATTTGCAGGAATGTGGTACAGAAGTAGTCATTCCCATTGAGTACTAGTTTCCATCACTCTGTGTTTTCATTTATGGTCAGTTATTTGTAGATGATAAATCCTAGAAATGACTTGATTAATTGGAGTAACTAGATGTGAAAATATTTCAAACCATTCATCGATTAGATATCAATCAAAACCAGATATAATGTGCCTTTAACAAGAAGGTCTGACTCTACTTTTTTATCTAAGGATAACTGGTAGTGGTCCTCATAACTCCAATGAGACCATGAAGGAAGCCTCAAAAACTTGAACCAAAGTGGTAGGCACATTCTCTATATACGAGGTTCACTCTAAAAAAACTTATTCCTTGATCTCATGAATAGAGAAATCACCACAACACTAACCAATGTAAGGTTCATGGATAAATATTTCATGTAATCACATGAAAATTTTTCCTTGATAAAGGATTTTAAACGTCATAGAACCATATACATCCAAGCTGCAAGTTGTTAAACATTGTGGCCTTATCATCCTTGTCACACGATGATAAAATACATGAAATATGGTGTTATTCATGTGACCCAAAACTACAAGACCCCATTTTTCTTCATCATATGGAAATAAACTGTATAATTGACATCCCTCTAATTTGACATTAATAATCCTTTGAAACACCATGAGTTGAAATAATCCATTTGGTCCCTTCATCTTGTATATCTCCCACAAATAAGACCTAATTAAATCATCGCCACCCAATGGTGGCATTTGGGCCCCTATTATGGGCATAAGTACCAATAACATCACATCCTTATCGAATGATGGTAAATTATACGATAAGTTCAAGAACTACGTGTGGATTGATTCTTATTCTAGTGAGATACATAATGATGCTCAAATATTTTATCCCAAGTCCAACAGTGATTAAGGAAAAGATAACCACATTCCTATACATAGTGAACAAACCACATATGAAAAGGAATTTGTTCTAGGACATATGTCTCGATACCATTATAAAGAAATGCATAATGATACTTGGACTTCATGTTTTGGGACCATCCATCATCCTAGAAAATTTTAATCCCCTTTCCACGACATCAAATCCTAATCAATTTGGGGAACAATCTTTCAATAACTACATGTGTCTTGATTCTTATTCCAAAAAGATATGTAGTGACACCTGGCTCTCCCATCCTAGTCTTGGTCGAGATCACAAAAATCCCTCACTCCCTGTATTTGGGTCAGACCTGCGTAGGGAGCCTCTCAAGAACTATGTGTGACTTGATTCTTGCTTCAACAAGATACATAGTGACACCCAGATTTATATCCATAGGACCAGCTACAACATTCTCATTCTTTGATGTCGGTTCATCTTTGTCCTCATCGAATGACATTAAACTACATGACTAATGTCATGACTGCATGACATTAAACTATATTGCACTTCAAAAATTATATATAGCATGATTCTTATTATAATGAGATACATAGTGACACCTAGATCATTTCTACTAGACCAGCCATCATAGAATCTAAATTACTATGTCATTCAATTTTGTTGTATTTGTGTTATCAAAATAACCTGTGTCGTTCCTTGTTTCTCACACCGGTTATTGCTCATGTGGGATTAAATTTTATGTTAAAAGTATTCCTCACATATGTAAGTAATATCAATTCAAATTGGGGTTACCATGGTCTTAGATGCACAAACTTAAAAGTGACACCATATGTCCTCATCGCGTGATAATAACCTACAAAATTTCTTCATAATATATATGTGGATTGATTCTCATTTCAATGAGATACATAGTGACATTCAGATCTCTAATACTGGGGTCAACAAAAGGATAATGCAAATAATGCTCTAGTTATCCTATTTATGAGTCAAATATATATGAGGGGATACAATACAGGTTCTCACCCTATGCAAAAACCTGTATTTAAACTTCCATTTCCGCAGCACATGAACTCAATTAGTGTTGGGAAAAATTATTTAAAAACAACACATGGCTTTATTATCATTCAAATGAGATACGTAGTGACACCTAGGCCCCATGTCAATGTCTCATCCATAGGGTAAAAAATATACCCCATCTCTTATGTACAAATAAGCATATATGTAAGAGATATCAATTTGGGTCCCATCATTCCACATTCAACATATGATTCATATATATGTAATGGAATCTACACCTCATGGACAATATTAGTTCAAATGTTTTCTCTATGCTCAGACATATCCAATTTGTATGGAGTACTTCTAATCTTGGACACTTTCAGATCCTCATAATCATTCTCCAGATCCTAGTGATAGAATGTACAATACCTATGTACTTCTTTTCCTAACTATATTGTAACACTCCCCATATGTATTTTAATATGATTCTCACAAATTTTAAGGCATTCCATCCAAGGTATTCCACTATTGACTATGCAGTACCTGCCCTAATTTTCCTTCCATAAAATATCCCACAAGACCGTTTTTTCAATCGATGGTAACATCATCTTTGGGAGAATCCACTATTGTCTCCACCAGCTTTGATGAAATTATGTTGGAAACCATGATTAAATTTTATTCGAAATTCATCTCCTACATACTTATCCAATATCCATTCTCTGGATCCAATAACTTCGAAGACAATAGTCTAAAAGTTCTTCCCTCATGTCTAATGTGTGCTAGAAAAAACTTGGTATGATAGGCCACATGTTGACCATTGTTTCCATGATGTTATAGACCTAGGTGTATGACTTAAAACTATAGACACCTTATCTCCCTATTCATGGGTCATACCTACATTGAAAACAAATTCCCCTTATTCATTGTAATTTTTTACTTGAAATAATCATTCCATAATCATATGTTTTCTTCCCATAAAACGAACTCTATGCCTATGGAAATATGAATCCCCACAAAACTTCATCGGCTATTAGTGATAAAATTTCATAATTCGTGAGGTCTTATTTTCCAAACTATACTATAACATTCCCAAGGTATCTTTGTATAAGTTTCTCACAAATTTCAGGGGATGTTAGCCATGGGATACGACAATTGTCTATGCGGTATGCTCCCTATTAGGAAATCAATAAAACAGCCAACAAAATGGGTTTTTCAATAAAAGGTAACTTGGTCCTCGGGAGAGACATCCTATAATTCCATAATCCATTTTTCCTACCACACTTTGTATCTAGGGATCCCCAAATCATATCTTAAAACTTCCTTCTATCACACCTTACTATGGTAGAACATTTCTAAAAAGATTACCAGTAATTGGAGAATAATAATCCTTATATTCCAATCTAAAAACGATAAATTTTATCTCCCCATAATGTCATTACTTCATGACTCTAAACTTCACAACATAATGTCCATTCTGAATGACTATAAACTACACAACATAATATCCTTTCTACATTACTTCAAACTACACAGTATAGTGTCCTTTTTGTACAACTTTATACTGCATAGCATAAATTCTTTATGTGAGGACTTTAAACTACAATATGTTTCATCCCTTAATAGGAAGGTCTTTCCCCTTATCTAACATCGATAATTTGAAAAAATGTTCCCTTATTTACACAATACAAATCTATGCAGGAGTGGTTCCCATTCACTGGTAATGCCAATTTAGATGTTCTTTTCATTCTCACACATATTCCCTTGAAAAATCACCTATCACGGTCTCGAGAAATATGAATCTCCATAAACTTACTTCTTCAATATGCAATATAATGTCATAATTATTATGAAATATTTTACCCAACAATTTTGTAACACACCTAAGTTGGTTTTGAAAAAGTTTCCCACATAACAGGTATGTCAGCCTAAAGATAACAATACTTGACAATGCAGTACATGCCCTAGTTTTCCATGTATAAAACCTCCCTTATAATGGGTTTATCAACTAGTGGTAACATATCCCTCATGAGATACCTCCTATATTGAAAAATATCATTTTTTAGATTCAAAAACCATGAAATTATGGCTCAAGATTCTCCTTGGGAGTATCTGAAGAATGTTGGAACATTCTCGACTCAAAATAATTTTTTGGTTCTTTATTTAAAAAGATTATGGTCAAAGATGTTCATCCTAAAACAATGGACTCATTATCTTGGCTAGCATGACTTTAAACTTTTCATATAAAGAGACACAATACTCATTATATTGAAAACCCACAAATAAAATTATAGAAAGAAGTTGAGTACTATATTTCTATACCTACACTCTGTATGGCTTAGGAAAATATTAAGAAATGAATATAAATAATAAAAGGCAAAAAACATGTTAAGATTAAAACGCAAAAAGGGTGGTCTATGTAAAATTAAAATCTCTCCTTATAAGTCTCATCCATATTGGATGTAGGTAAAAATTAGGGCAGTAACAAAAAAGACAAAAAGTATTTGGGGTTGTCCATATAACCTTATAAATAGTCAAACTTGTTCACTAGGCCCCCTAGATTAGGAAACAATTAAGGTAGTTGCAAAAAAGACACAATATTTTTTGGTTGTACATATAACTGTATAAATAGTCAAACTATGCTCACTAGGCCCCATGGATTATGAAAAAAATTGATGAATTATCCCATCCTGACACCATTGGTATGACTAGACGGAAAAAATGTGTCTTGCTACACAAATCATCTTTAACATCATATTACAATCGTAATGAAATTAGGGATGAAGACATAGATGATTTGATTAAAAAAATTATTTACTAGACATCAATATCAGACGATCATCTACACAATGGAGTCTCTACATCATAATTTACAAGAGATAGTCAACATAACGTTCACTTGATTAATGGCCTTCTAATCCCCATCAGTTACCTACTGATGTTCAGTCAACTAAATGGCTTTAGTTTCTTTATCATGGAGAAGTGATTCCACTACCACCATAACAAAAGTTGAACCTCTGGTTTTATATTATTCTAATTAATGGTGGAGTTTCATGAGATCCCCCTAAGCAACATCTAATTTCTACTGAAGATGTGATACTTGGATAGTTTTCTGATTAATTTGTTACTTACATTACACCAACTTCTTGGTATGGTTGGCCTCTTCCTGGGACAATGCAGCCAAGAAATCATCAATGTTAATGAGAAGCTTAACCTTTGTGAGGTATTGATAAATATTCTTCTTTCACACATATTTTTGAATGATTTCTTTCACAACATCATGATTCATGTGTTAATCAAATTTGTCATATCCCAACATAACAAACAGAAATCAAATCTGATGGATTCATATAGGTAGGTCTTCAAGATTCATCTCAGATATTATTTTCTATATATCCCACCAAGACCCATGGCTTGTAATATGAATATCATTCTGTAACTCCTAATCATAATCATAGTCATTATCCGAGGGAGAAATGTACTCCAGGATCAATTCAGTTATTATGTTTCCATACCCATTTCCCTCCTGATCCATAATGGATTATCGTTTGGGTACTAATTGTGTTAGTATAGATGCTCTACGCTCAGACCAAACCATAAAATTTTATGGCACTAGACAATGGGAAGGGTTTATCATTATCCTCAAAAAAATAATGGGTAAAAAAACAGGGGATTATTGTAATGTTGTTACACTAACATAGTAATGAGCCCTCAGCTAAGGTAGATTCCTCCCTTACATCCCTAGCATCAGTAGTTTGAACTGAGTCCTCTTTCATAGGAGAACACTTCTAGATCTACAAAAGATCTTCTCAGGAAGTCTCAAAAATATTTCCTATTTCAAGATTCACCTGAGTCGGTTCCTCCTCAATAGTGGGAAAGATATGGATTTTGTGTCTTCTTCTTGTATCATCATTATAACATATTATTTGATGTATCAATGCATTCCAACAAGTTGTGATCAGTGAATTAGATATAATAATATTGGTTACACAAAAGTAAACACTCACGTCCATTCAATTCCTTATTAAGTTCCTAAAATTCTTCTAAAGTGGTAGGAAGATTAATATATTCCATCATTTCATAAATGGAACTCATGATATTCCACATGGCATCAATTACTGTCAAAATCTCCTTGGTAATATCAATAATAGAGATGCTCATAATATTTAGTTCAAAACTCATCACATCAACATCTTCTAATGACTTAAGACCCCAAACAACTTCTTCAGTGGCAGTCACAAGGTCAACATCATTAATTGTAGGGCTTTCTGATGCTTGAGATGAGCCTGAAATATCACAAAAAATAATAGTCATTAGGAAGTCAATAAGGCCTTATGATATAAATTTAACATTTCCATAATCATCCACTTTATCAATAATATAATGAGCGATGAAAAGAGGAGATGGTGTGCCCTCAACCCTCAATATTTCTTCCATTGAGGGAAATTATTCACCAGTAGGGATCTTTGGTATGTCCATAGAGACCTCCTAAGTTCTTAGAGGCTTTCATGTTTGTCCCATGACAGAAGAGGTAGAGGTAGATTCTACAACCCAAGGGGGTTTATACATCTGATTTGGGTAAAGTAGAAATTATTGGTTTTTTGATGTCTTACCACTACTGACAAGGTGATAATCAAAATATTTCATTCTCCATAATTATTTATATTTATATAGGGATTTAATATCATCATCCTCATCTAAATATAAGTATTGCAGAAGGCTACATAGTATACCCTTTGATCTGGACCTCTATTTTTTGATGCCTCGGGGATAGCTCCCATAGTTTGGGATATGATTCATCAATCTCAAGTGGGGTACCAGTTGTGCCATATTTTGGCACGGTAACCTCAGTTTATTTTCCCCTGACCCACTACAAATAAAAATGAGCATACCCACAACAATAATTCTATATTCCAGATACAATAAATGACGAAAAAATAAGAAATATAAAAATTAGTATTTACATATTTGGAATTGATATAGTCAAACCATTCCGAAAAAGATGAATGATCAATCCCTTCAGTAGTGATCTACCACATCATTTCATCCACCATCCTCATACCTGGGATTTGGTTTTCAGTTGGATAAAAGATAATATATAACTCTTGGACATTAATTCTCACTTCTGGTGGATTGTCTTCAACATGAATATTTGGGGGATCTGGAGAATATTTTATCCATGGAATCCTTATCCCAACATGAAAGAGTGAGAATATGATTTTAACGTCATAGGATATGATTTTCTTGAGTTTTATTGCTTTCGGTCGTACAAATTATAAATCCATCTCAGCCTACCTTGAAGATGATTCAATAACACTATATTTTATGGTCTTCCCGAACCTCTCTGTCATAAATGAGGGATGAGAAAATGAAACTTGTGTCTCTTGGTGGTCATGAATTGACCATCTTAGTGTGATATCAATTAGTGTAGTCCTTTAGACTCTTACCAGTAGACCAAACCTAGAATGAGGTCATTTAGGTGAACTCAAGACCGTATCTTAAGCACCATATGAGGAGGATAAATAATCTTCCAGATGATAAGAAACAACTTCTTTGGAAACAAAATCCTTTCTACACCATTTTCCATGCTTGGATTTTCTCTTAGTACTAATTCAAGGAACATATCTAGCCAACAATCTCTAAGGGTATGATATAATCCATGCCCTAATATATTAGGAAGTTATTCAAATGGTCTTACCTACTAGAGGAAAGTTAATCAATGTTTGAGTAAGCTCCATGGTTTTAAGCATTCATACCTTTTGGGCTACTATCAGATGATATTCTAATCGAACATGAAATGGAAGAGATAACTTTATTTGTTTCAAGAACATGAATTGGAGTGAAAAAATAATATGAAGCATAAGCCTCTCATATAACCTTGCCTTCGACATGAGCTTCCAAAACACTATATTTAAATTCCATCATATGAGGCCTTAGCTCATTGCTAACCTTCCCATCATCGGTAAAGCTCCCAGTAGGTGGGCTCTCATACGAGAAGAAGTTAAACTCATAGAATAGGCATGAAATTAATATGATCTCATAGGGATTCAAAGACAAGGGAGGAATTCCGAAAACATCCTGAACATACAGTCTAAATGGGATCCTGGGAATCTCTACCCCACTTAACAGGGCATAGGATCTAAAGTGAGCTGTTAGCCATCCCCATGATACTTGTAACAACCCTGCAATTCAGAATGGGGCCTTCCCTATATGAACATGTAGTAGGATTTGATAAATTTTTTCCATGAAGGGGATTTCCAACCCCACATGCTTCTTCTCAGGGAGCTTGAACACCAAGGAAAATCTCACTAACCTTATACCGCTATTTGAATCAAGAATAGGTCGAAGATAGACACTTATCTGTATAGCTAAAAAACCTAAAAAGTGTGTCTTTATAGAAATTCTATATATGAAATTATAAACCCATTTATCACACTCCCCCTTCTCTAATGTTGGCTTGAATGTATCAGGAGTGCTTCTCTTTATCATCTTGGGACATATAGTTCGACGCTTGCAAGTGGAATATTTCACCTCTAGCTTTAGGATGGAACTCATCTATGCCTTGGGATGGATATCCCTCTTCAGGTGAGGGTATTTGATTATAATACCCTGAGCTATTTTCAACAACTCATTTTTTATAGGCAATGTACATTCAATGTCATTCCACAAAAACTTTAGTGGAATAAAATTATGAAAAAAACTCTAGGGATCAGAGCCCCAATGATCTTGTGGACTTCCCACAAGCTAATACAAACATCTCCATGCATCAAGTAGAAAGAGTTTGTTTGATAACTCCAATAACATAATAGATTAGTAATTAATTCATAGTTCTTATATAAATATGTTTTCCCTACCCAGATAACCTCATAAATTTTGACATATTGCAGATCATTCTTGAACTCCACACATGTTTGACACACCCAGTACGCCTACATCCACTCAGGCTTATTATTCCATCATGGATGGAAGTATGGTTTTTTCTTCCACACCTTTTACTAATCGGTTTGGGAATCATGGAATACAGTTGGATATTAGTACGTATTCAATTTAGGTGGGTGAGGATTCGGATCTAGAGTGAACTGGATGCGGTGCATAACATGGGATTTGGATGATGTCTCATAATTAATATACCCACCCATGATCGAAATATTGGTATTAGTGATGTTTATGTAGTCTTGAAACCAGGATAGAGGATTATAATTCATTGAATCTAGTATGAGGACCTCTTATAGATGTCTGTGAAAGCATAGAAGTAGATAACTACTCTCAGGAAAATCATGGTGATAATTTTTTAAATGACCTAGAAAATATAGTAGAGTAGTATCACGAGCAACGTAGTAGTTATGGCTAACATATTTTATTATCTCATCAAGGTGATGACATGCTTGTCAATCAGAAACTCTTGTCTTTTGAGTGGATATGGAACCTTCAAATAAGAATCATGTTTTTGTGAAAGAGTTTTCTCAATTTAAAAAAAATCTACATATGGAGAAAATATTGAAAATAAATAATTTTGTCGAAATTCCTCCCTCAACTGCCTCACAAATGTTCCTCACATTGGGCCATCACCCATGTTCCTTGTGTATCATACTCAGCCAAGAGAACACATCACATAGATAAATACATACATTTTTTGTGTGAATGGTGATTTTAGTGATAAATTATCAGTGAAGGGTCTGTGTGGGAGAATTACATGGAGAGACTTGAATGTATAGAGTCACAAGATAAGACCATTGATATGAGGACCCTATTTGTATTAAAGGAACCCCCCCCCCCATGTGGCCAGCATGTGCACCCCACCTACATGACAATACTAGGCGGACTACCTACATGAACAACCTACATGGACAACTTGCACAGATTACCTACACAGTCCACCCATCCTTTACATCTCTTTACCTCAGGATTAGACCCTCTTATTTCCATCAGATCCAATCTGAAGTGGGGTTGATGCATCCACATGCGCGTTCAATTTGCATGAGCTGTAGTCATATTAGAATTTTATTGTTTCCCAAATTTCACTTGCTACTAAGGTATAGTATAATGAAATTTTGGGGTCCCACAAGGAGTTATGATGGAAATGACAACCTTTGTCTTCGGTTCGTTTAGTGTAGGAGTCCTTTTAATTTGGTTCAATTTTGGAATTCTATTTCTAGAGGGTTGTTGGTTGACTTCAGGAATAAGAAATGTATTGGGATAAATATCGATGATCTTTATAAAATATGATCTTAATTATTACATGGTAAGATTCTAAGGGTTAGGTTGTGAAGAAAGAAGAGGTTTATAGTTGACTATGGTCAAATCATCTAGTTCTACCTAAGAGGAAACTATTCCTTGGTCTGTTAATAGTGATAACCTATATGCATTTAGATTATCTTCAAATGAAGAAATTATTTCTGGATGTTGTTCATGAACTAATCTACTCTAACCATGATGAGGTTCTTCATTCATATGTCTCATGGTTTGGGTTGTTAGAATGAATTGGATAGACAATTGTGATTTATCCTGATTACTTTTCCTTATAGTTACCAAGTTGAGAATTAGAAGTTTATAGACTATAGAGACACCTACTCTCGAGCCCAACCCTTGGGGGTTCATCCACTCATGTTATGATTGAATGCAAGTAAATGAAGAATTTAAATCCTGATCAACAAGATAGAAATAAGTGAAATTAAATGATTTAAAATCCCAAAATGAATCATTTTTTTCATTAAATTATGATAAATATTATAATAAAACACAATTCGGTAACTACTTACTTGAAAAGGGATCCAAAATTAATTCATGAAAAATTTCACCAAAAGTCGGTGCTCAAAGTCTATAGTGTGAAAAGGAATGAAGATTTTCAATTGAAAACAACTCATGATGCTCGTATTGAAATAAAAAAATAAAAAAATACTGATAAATTTCATGATTGGGGTATAGGGAAACAAGAGAGTAATGAAAGAAGAAAATTCGTCTTCTCTGCATCTATCTCAAATCAGATTCCCTATTATTATATATATAAGCGAAATATTGCATGATGTGTAATTGGGATTCACATCATGTAAGGTTAATCTATTGTTTTCATTGGGGATTCGAAAACACCATGTATCTCACATGTATCTCATTTGACATTTGATGGTTTGACTCCCTTCACGATGTGTATTTGGGACTCACGACTTGTACCTTCCTTAATGGTTTATCTTATGAGTGGGAATTATGTTCAAAGGCAACACGATGTGTATTAGAAACTCGAATCATGTAATTGATTCTCCCCTTATTGATTTTTCAACCTCTATCATGACTTGAATCAAGCTGTGAAACTCTACTGCATGTCATGTAATGAGGTTTCACAATGTGTAATGGGAAAATATGCTTTATTTATTTATTGCCTCGTTTTAATCTTTTGAAACCTCATTTCTAAAATAAATATACAAACAGAGTGTATTATCGAAGAAATCTTTGAAAATACTTCATAAAATGACAGTATAAAGTATATACTATTTCAGTTTATCAAATTCCCCAACACTTGAACAATTTCTTGTCATTAAGCTAAAATATCTCAATAGTGACTTCAAAAAGATATGAAATTTTTAATGTATGAAAAATTCATTCTATATATGAAACTAAAATTGAGTGTAAGTAGAAAATGTTAGTCTCCAGAATCATCCCAGTATAGAAAATCAATCATGCCTCATAACTGATATCTTTAAAAAATATATATATTATAGTATCTTAACTATTCCTTGAATTCTATACCCATTTTCAATCTACCTCAAAATAAATGTTCTCTCATAACTCAAGGTAAAATGATGCTAGAGTTACGCTCATACCCCGAGTACATGTTTCTATCCATATGATTTCATTGGTTCTATCATTTACACTTTGTATATATAAATGAAAAATTTATCATAAGGGCTTCCACAATTTGGTTCTATTAAATATGAGGCTATGGGATGGATGTTAAGTAGTGAAAAAAACCTCAAAAATAAGGGTAGTCTCTAAATTATAATGCATGTATTTCATGATATGTCTGATAAACTAACTCCTACAAATCTAGAAGATTCCACGCTCCAAGAAACTCAAGTTGGATCCATGTATATGTCTAGTAAGTATAAAAAATTGTATCATGTTCCATTATTTTTATTTAGTATCTTTATTTTTCAGAAGTCATGTATAGGTCAGATGTCACAATCATACCCTAACCCCATATGATCTTTCAGGGGATTCATCAGTCTATAAATGGTGAATTTTAACCTTCATAATATACATCTAATGTCAATTTTTGTTTTCTTTTTTATTCTTTTCATGGAACATGATAGATATAAAATGATAAGAAGAAAAAATAGATTTCAACCAATTATTCAATGTAACTACATAATACATCTCCATAATAGAATCCTCCAATGTTTTCAAAAATCCTCCCCTACACTTGTTCAAAGTAAAATCATGCATTATACATGGAGTTGGGTATGATGGAAAATTAGACTTAGAATAGATTCATCATATAAAGCCATTCATGGTAACTATAGGATTAATGAGAGAAGGAGCTAACGTGGGTCTCAGCAAAAATTATATCAAAAAATATTGCCTCGACCATTTTAAATTTATTTTTTTTTGTCATTCCCTCAATAATATCTCTATGAAAGTTCTGATAGGTTTACATGTCCTAGGTGTCACTCAAGAAATATGCTTAGAAAAGAATATTCAATTATATGCGTGGAAATAAATGAAAAAATTGGCCATCACTAAGGGTAAAAACCCATTAATAATTCAATTGATAGTAATTTCAATAAAATTGAATTGAATTACTAAGATCAGTAATTCTTCTAAAAATCTAAAGAGAGACAAGATATATATTTCTAACAATTCTTAAATTACTTTTTTCTTTTATTTAAACTTGTATAATGTTTTCAAGTTTAAATCATGCATTCAAAATGGAAAATGTCTTTTATATAGTTATAAAAAGGAAAAAATTAAATTGTATTGAAAGAGAATCTTATAAAAAACTCCAACACACCAGGAAAGATATAATGTCTTCACTGTCTATGGAAGTATTGCGGGAGGGGGTATGGAAAATTAGTTGCAGAAAAATGAAATGGAAATACAATAATTTATGACTAAGGGAATTGAGATCCCCCTGGAAGTTGTGGCATTCCATGATGGGACTTGGTTGCCTTGATTGAAACATTGAATTCCTACAAAAATGAGTAAGAGATACAAATATTTTACTAGATAAAGCATTATTCCATGTGGTTAAAACCTTTTTCAGCAGAATTAAAGGAAGACTCATGGTATAATGAGAAATGACAAGCAGTTTTATTTAAGTGAATATGGATTTATACAATATAGTTAAAAGAACTCATAAAAAAGAAAAAAAATATATAATAAAATTTAGAAAAAATTACTCAGATTAGAAAAATGATGAACTATGGGTTACCACCATAAAGAACAAATAAAAACGTCATCATCTAGATGTTTGAACTGGAATATGATGCAGTGATGTCAATCGACTCATCATCTCCTATGGTGTCTACAGCTTCTCATGGAAATTTCTTCCATCTCATAAAGTCTTTTTGTTTGATTGATGACTTCAAGAGAAAAACAAGCATAGATCTAATGTGGTGGGAAGAACAAATGAACCTGTGGTGGTGGCTATTGTGAATGAATCTCTAGTGAAATATCTTAAATATGATGTTTGATCATGGTCATGTGCTAAGTCACTCATCAAACTAGAATAGATTGTGGTACAGGTCCATCGACAACCATATATGAAACATATGCGCTAGACATGGCTACTTAAAAATGATAAATAATTAAAATTAAGACAATTTACATGGATAAAAAATCAGTTTCCATATATCAATAAGTATTGTAGTACAAAATGATAGGAAATACATACTACAATGGAAACACATCTATCCCCAATATATATTAAAAATGAGATAAGTGGAAAACTAAGATAAGTCAGATGAATCAAAAATCTCATCTAAAGTTCACTTGTGGTTAGATGGTGGTGGTAGTTTTCCAGTTGGATCAGTGGAAGTGATAGTAATTGGTGTGGGTGGATTAGCAACAGAGGGTGGAGTCATGGTTATAGGAAGATGGGATGAGGTAGGTAGTGGATAGGTTTCGATCCAAAATGGTTTTGTGGGTCTTGATAATGGGATGATAAAGGGATCCAGAATGCATGTTGGAGTGGTTGGACCATTGCCTAGTTGGACTTGCTCAGTGAGGTACTGCTATTGGGAAGTAGGGTTCGATTGATTTTAGGGTAGGTCGGTGTGGCCTATGGGTGGGGAGGTAGTGGTAGAAGAGGAGGGTTTATCTGGTGTGGGTGGTGGCTTGGAAGTTAAGGTTGTAGATATTGGAGGGGTATTGAAATTGAAAATCTCAACAAAGGATAGGTAAAGATGAGATGAGATATACCACATGTTCTCTAGGATTCACAACTGCATGTCCTCTAGATCAGATGGGTTGGGATGGGTGGGTGGAATAGGAGTGGTGGAAGCAGGGATGTGGGTTTAAGATAGTGGAAGATAAGTGGTGGGTGGAGCAGGTGATGGGGCCTCTACAGATGCCTCTGGTGTTGTGGTATCTACCTCATGCACACCTGGTGCCCAACGGTAAGTGTCATCCTGTCTCAGCAAGAATTGAATCTTATGCAGCATCACAAAATTAATATCCTCCATGGGTCAAAGGTATTTGAGGGGAAGAGCAGTGTACAAGACTCTAAGATGGAAAATGAGGTGGTTAATGAATGATTTACTCATCAATGTACATTTTTGACATTGGTTGTGGGCCTGGTAATAGTAGATAAATTGGTAAGCCTTGTTGATAATTAGGCCACCCATGGATGCTACTAAAATGGGGACGTCAACCTGGCTAACACTCCCATGAGACTATTCTTGAGAAAACCATTTGTGGTTCAAGGCTTGACAGAGTATCTGATGTGTTGGAATCCGTAATTGAGTGGATTTGGTGATCCAAGGGTAATGTGTTGTATGAGAATCTCGGGCAATCATGCTCCAAATTTTTCTCAAATCTGATTGAGGGGGATACAACTAAATTGTCAAAAAAATATCAAACTTCGAAAACTCCTTGGTGAAGATACCCATGATGACTTCGAGTTCAGGAAAATAGAGCTCATGTGGTCGGTCACCCAGTTGGAAATGTAGGTTTTCCAATGATACCTCAAACATATAATGAAACTCCAACAATATCTCTTAATAAATTTCCCCGCATACCTCAGTGATGTAGGATAAATGAAGCTAGTCAAGGACCTCTAATTTCTCATCACTAATGTTTAGGAAGGCTAGGATGTAAAAATCCAAGGTTTTGATTTTCCTCGTTTGATTTACTTGTAGATGGTCAAGGTTGATGTTATGCTTTAGGTTGGAGAATAATATAATGAGGTGCATATGGTAGTTCTTATCCCTGGATGAGTCATAAGAGTTGGTTTAGGATTCTGTTTTAGTGGTACGAGTAGCATGGGATGCTATGGGAATGGTGGAGATGATGCCTGAGGTAGTGAGGGTGTGGTAGGTGTACCCCCATGTGGGATTTTTGCTAGTGTTTGATCATCATGTTCTCTCATTGATTCTAAAGGTTCAGGAAATAACATTTTTGTTCATTCCAAACTAGGAGTAGGGTCCTGGGAACACGTTATGATGAATATGGGTTCAGTTGGGGGTGAAATTATTGGAGGGGAATGAGATATGGGGTGTATGTCGAAAGGGAGGACGGAGATGGAGGGGGGATCACAACTAGTAAGGAGGAAGGGAGAGGGGGTGTACGAACAATGGGTCATGAAGCCTAGGTTCATAGCATGACACTTTTTTAAACATTACCAGGGGATTATATGATGTATAATTATGTTTCAAATCATGTAATACAGATTTTTATGAATATTCGTTAGAAAAGTACACTTTGTGTAACTGTGTTACATGACGTGTAATTAGAATTTTTGAATTTTCATTGGAAAAACTCTAACCTTTAGATATGGGAATATTCTATGTTATCCTAAGGTTGTTCTAACATATTTTAGCCTAAGATATCCTACCCTTGGCTTCCTCCTCGTCAATTTTTCCTTCAACTTCTAGAGCATAACTTCATTAAGGCTTCAATAAACATCAGACTAATGACACAACCTTCATTGAAGGGTTCTTGAAATATTTTTAATCATTGGATGTTATCATTAAAAATTTTCCCACAGTAATTTTTAATTTCAATGGTCCCAGAGGGGAAAAAATTAATGATTCTAAAAGGGTCAAACCAACTATATTTCAGCTTCTGAGGAAATAATTTAAATCTACAATTGAATAATAGGACCTTGTTTTCTATGAGAAATATGTGTCTTCAAATGGAATGATAATTCCATTTTTTGTTATCTCTTTGTAGATCATGGCATTATTAAAAGCGTCCTTCATGATTTCTTCCAATTTGTCCAATTTTTGTATCTAATTTTTCCATATTTCTAAGAAACCAAATTTATCTTTTTTATTTCCTAGTATGAGAGACTCTCTAGTTCAACTAGAAGATGACATGTTTTCCCATAAAATATTCTGAATGGGGTGATCCCAGTGGCTATTTTGTACACATTGTGTTATTCCCATAATGAATCATCTAATTTCAATCTTTACCTACTTCGTCTTGTGTTCATAGTTTTATCTAATATTTTTTTGATATCCCTATTTGGTAGTTTAACATTCCCACTTATTTGTGGGTGGTAGGGAGTCCCTATGTTATACCAGATCCCATATTAATATATAAATCCTTTAACATCCCGGTATTTAAAATGTGTTCCTTGATCACTTATGAGTAACCTAGGAAATCCAAATCTAGAGAAAACATTCTTTTGTAGGAAATTCATGACAACTTTTTATGTCCCTTGTGTGGTGGCATCAGCTTCTACCCACATTGAGATGCAGTCGATGAAAACAGGAATATAGGACTTTCCTTGTCAATTGGGAAATGGTCCAATGAAATATATTCCCCAAACATCATATATTTTGACATACATAATTGGGTTATGAGGCATTTTGTTTCTCTTCCCAATGGTCTTAGTTGGCTGGCACCAATCACAACCTTTAAAAACTTCCCTTATGTCTTTGTGTAGAGTGGGCTAGAAAATTCCACTTTGTAGAATCTTTTCTATAGTACTCTCGGGTCCATGATTTCCTATATTTTTTAATTATGAAATATTTCTATCAAATTTGGGATTTTATTTATGATAATGCATTGTCACAACAATCCATCAACACAATTCTTGAACAGGAGTAGTCCATCCTAGTACTAATGTTTCACTTCACCTAAAAATATTTTATAATTTTGGTAAGAGTGATATTGATACAAAAATCACATGGGAAGATAATTCAAAATATCAGAGAACCATGGTTGTACCTTAATTCTGAAAATTGGTTAATCAGGAAAATTAACGTAGATGTCGACATCGTCATCATCTTTGATGAGTGGTAGAGGAATTTGGGATAAATGATCAGTGATCACATTTTCCATGCCTTTAGTATATTTGATGACAACATCAAACTCTTGAATCAGAAGAATCCACCATAACAGTCTTGTCTTGGCATCCTTTTGTCCCTTATATGCCTGATAGAATCCTAATCAATGTAAATGATCACCTTCGATAAGACCAAATAATAATGGAACTCTTTTAAAGATTACACAACATCAAAGACTTTTTTCAATGTAGTTGTGTAGTTGAATTAATCATCCATCAGTGTGTCGTTGGCATAGTAAATTGGAAAAGAATATATGACTAATTAATTACCCTAAAAAACTGCTAACAACAAATTCATTGGAATCACACATCAATTTGAATTGCTTGTCCCAATCAGGTGAAATTATTGCAAGGGTTTCTATCAGGCTTTTCATTACGGTATTGAATGCCTGACGACCTTATTCAGTGAATTCGAATGGAACTTCCTTGGACAGAATGAGAGTTAGTGGGTGGGAAACTTTTCAAAATATTTTAAAAATCACCTGTATAATCTCTCATGTCCCAAAAATATCCTTACACCCTTAACTGTTGAGGGTTCGGGTAAATATTTCATGAACTTTATCTTAGCTGGATTGACTTCTATGCCATATTTAGAAATTTTATGTCTGAGGACTATTTTACCATGAAACATGAAATGAAATTTCTCCTGATTCAAAATTAAGAATTTCTCATCACTATGTCATAGAAATAAATCAAGGTTTGTTAGGAAAACCTCGAAATATCATCCACAAATTGAAAAGTCATCCATGAATATTTCGAAGAATTCATCTACCATATCATGGAAAATATGTGGCATGCCACGTTAAAAATTTTCAAGGTCATTAAACATTCCAAATGATTTTAACCTATCGGTCAAAATACCAAATAGACATGTGAATGTGGTTTTTGAGTAATCAGTTGTGTCAACAATAATTTTATTATATCTTGAATGTCCATCAAGAAAATTGTATAATTCTTTTCCAAAAACTGATTCATTTAATGTCATCCGCTCCCTAGGCAATTGATTGCTTCTGCCTTTTCAAGACTTCAACCATTTTTTCCTCTTCTGACTAAGATTTTTTAGAGTTCATGATTACTGGTAGTGTGGTTGATGCTTCTTGGTATGAATACTTAAGAGTACTGGGTAGTGGTTTCAATTCCAGTGTTAGTGGTTGAATAATTGGGGGTGTGAATAGTGGAAAGATATCCCATATGGGAGTTTTATTTATACTAATATCCTAAAAATCATATTCTTTTTCTATATCATCAAGTGACTCTTCACGGTCTTCTTCTATGGCCATATATTCACTTCCTTCTTATGTAAGAGAAACAATGGTATAACCAGTGGCATCATCGGATTTTTTAGCAGCTTTGATGAGGTTGAAGACTACATATTATTATCTGAATCAAAATATTATAAACCATTGATTTAAATCTATTAGATACATTCCTATTTCCAAGAATGGTCATTATAGAATAATGGGGATATCACCTTCTTCTTCCATTAATAAAACTATAAAATCTACTAGAAAGATGAATTTGTTAACTTTGACTAACACATCCTCGATAACACCTCTGGGGTACTTTACTAATCAGTCTCCAAGTTATAGTACTACTCGAGATGGTTTTATCTCTTGAAGTCACAACTTATAAAATAAACTCATTTACATTATGTTTATACTTTCTTTATGATCACACAAATCTCTTCCAATTCTATACTCTCTAATGGCACGTGTATTTGAAAAACTTCCTAGGTCTCTCATTTTTTGTGGGATTTTTTGATGAACAACAATAGAAAATTATTTACTCAGTGAGATGACACTGAGATCATCCATTTTAATTTTATTTGAATGAATAAATTTATAAATTTATGATACTTTGGCATCTAAGAAATGGCTTCGATAATGGGTTTGTTAATATAAAGTTGTTTGATCATTTATAGAAACTTTTTGTATTGTTTCTCCTTTCATCCTTTTCTTTCTCTTTCTGTAAAGTGAATAGGTGTCTTTCCTGGTGGTGTGGAAACATAGACTGGCACATTTTCTTACTCAAGTGTTTGTGTGTTTGGGGCTGGTGATACCTCTTTGAGAGTTACTGGGGTGGTCTTATCAACTTTTTCTTCTACTGGTCAATGATTCATAGGTTCATTAGTTTGTTTTTCATATTTTCCACCTAGTTTTTGAAAATCCAAAAATTTTACACTTCCCAACACTATACCCTCATCTTCTTCATGTGGGAGAGTCTATGTATTACTAGGTAGAGTACCTGGTAATCTTTCTGATACAGTTCTTGAGATATGACCCATATGAACTTTGAGATTTCACAAGGTAGCTTATTGGTTCTGCATCTCTTGATTAGTCATTCACTGGTTTTCATTTTGAACAAAAGTATCTATAAGGTTATCTATGTTGTTATAGATAGGGTAGTTTGGGGTTGAGGTCTTGGTTGAGCTATTTGAAATAGATATTGTTCTATCTAATGGAAATTTTATTGCTATACTTATTTTTGTGGTCTTGGTACAAGGTTCGTGAGTGGGTAACCTGGTGGTCCTTGGTTATAAAATGGTGCTTGATAACTTCTCAATTGATAATATCCCTAGTTGTTTTGAGGTGACTGTTGATTTTCCTGCTACTGATAGTATTACTTTTGCTATTGGAATGGTGGGTTCTACTAATTATAATTGATGTAATTATAATCTTGAGATTGTTGTTCTTCAAGTCATTCCTTGAAGTATTGATATATTTGTGGTCCACTATAAAATTTTCATGATTTTACCTCTATTACAGGGGTAGGAGGGGATTGTGTAGTAGGTAGTTGGAATGATTCTTGCTTATTTTTGAGCACTTTGACTTGCACTACTAGTCTGGTATTTTAATTCACATGGTGGATGCCACTCTGAGGTAGTCCACAATCACTCTACAATAGGATTTTGTTGTGAGATCCTTCATCCAAAATAGATTTTCATGCTTCAGGTGTTTTTAACATCAACCCTCCATTGGCGACAACATCAACCACTGTGTGTGATTCTGGATGGAGGCATTGGTAAAATGTCTAGAGTTAGATCCACATATCTAGTTCATGGTGTAAGAGTTTACTCATAAGTTCCTTGGATCTATCCCAAGATTCCCATACAGACTCTCTGTCAATATGAGTGAAGTTTTGGATCTTGTTTTGTATATTCTGGGTCTAGATTAGTGGATTGTGTTTTTCTTGGAAAAT
The DNA here is from genome assembly GCA_963277665.1 of Viscum album. Lineage (NCBI taxonomy): Eukaryota > Viridiplantae > Streptophyta > Magnoliopsida > Santalales > Viscaceae > Viscum > Viscum album. Next base: position 1,634,423,991 of record OY728133.1, on the reverse strand, counting down.
TTTGACTAGAACTTCCCAAGTCATGATAGAATTAAGAGATTGACTCTTAAGTCAATCCTTATCTTTATCTCACAAAGATAAAGGAAATATGTGAAGTCTAATATCATTAGATGATACTCCCTACCTGTGAAAGGTATCACATACTTCCATGAATTTGGATATGTGCTCATTAGGGGCTTCACATTGGATCCCACTAAACTAAACCATGTTTTGGATCATGTCAATGAGCCCATGTTTTATTTCAAATACATGGCCTTCAAAAGGGGGACCAAAGATTCTTTGTGTAGCTCTATGGATTCATGGTAATCCATAGTCCATGATGGTTCTCTCTTATTGCACTGGGTGCATCCTTGGAACTAACTAATGTATGTTTGGAGGGTTGGGTGGGTTGGGTCCTTTTGGATTGTTATGATTGGCCATGTTTGACCAGAGGTGTGTAGCGATATACCATACAATCTTAGGATCTATGTATAACTATTTTTGTGCTTCAAGTATTCTTGAACGAGTTTAAGGGCCTTAATGCATTCATTATTCCATATAATTATTTATGTAGTAGAGTCTTGAAAGTGAAGAATAAATAAATGGAGTGAGGCAAAGGTAATCCTATGTATTTTCTAGAGGGTTTTCTATGTGAAGAACAACTTTTCTTCCCCATAAATGGTGCTAAACTTTAACATGCATGTACACATCATTCAATTTGTTTAGGCAGTGGTCAAATTAGAATTTTATTTTTTCAAAAACATCACCCACAACTAGGCCGTAGTATATATAATGTCTAGGGTTGACCCAATGGGGAGTTAATATGACAATAGAAACCATTGTCTTGGGGACCTTTGGTATAGAATTCCTTTCATGTTGGTACAGTTTGGGAAAACTATTTCTATATGGTTGTTGGATGAATTCAGTAATAATAAATGGATCAAGAACAATTTCATGGATCTATAGAAAAGATGATCTTAATTCTAACATGGTAGGATCCTATGGTTTAGAACGCGAAGCAAGAAAAGGTAAACAGTTGATTATGGTCAAATAAACAAGTATGACCTACATGGTAACTGTTCATTGTTCTAGAAATATTGAAAACATAGATACATTAAGCATAGCTTCAAAGGAAGAAAGTATTTTAGGATATTGGTAATAACCTAATCTAATCCAACCAGGATAGGGTTCTTTATTCAAATATATCATGGTCATAGATGATTGAATGAGTTTCATAGATAGTTTTGATTTATCTTGGTTATTAATCCTTAAGGTTACCAAGTTGAGAATTAGAGATTTATTGAATTAATATACACCTAATCTCGATCCCTACCCTATGAGGTTTAGCCACTCATTTTCGGATTGAATGTAAATAAATGAAGAATCAAAATCATGCCCAATATGCTAGAAATAATTGATATTAAATGATTTAAAAGCATTTAATGACTCTGTTATGATATTCAATTATTAATAAGTCATTTAAAATCAAACACAATTCAAAAACTACTTACTTGGAAACGGATCAGAAATTAATACACACCAAGGTTCACCAAAATTTTGTTTTCGAAGTCGATGGTTTGAAAAATCACAAAGAACGGTGATTGAAAACAACTCATGATGCTCGAATTAAAATATAACAATAAAAAGAGTCTAAGAAATTTCAAGTATGGGGTAGAGGGAAACAAGAGAGGAATTAAAGAAGAAAATATGACTTCTCAGGATCACTCTCAAATTCAATGCCCTAATTCTGTATATATAGGTGAAATATTACATGACATGTAATTCAGATTCAAATCGTGTAATTTTGATCCATGGTTATCTCTATGGATTTGTAAAATCCATGTATCTCGTGCATATCTCATTATAGATTAGAAGATTTCACACCATTCACTACGAGTATCAAGGACTCACGATGTGTACCTTCTGCCATGATTTATCATCAGAGTAGGAATTGCATTCAGAATCTTCATGACATGTATCAGTAAACCACATCATGTAATGGATTCTCCAATTGTAGATTTCAAGACATCTATAATTACTATCTTCACGACTTGCAGTATGTTGTGAAACTCTACAAAACATCCTATAATGTGGTTTGACAACATGTAATAGGAAATTTGTATCCATTTATGAATTTTATCCTCTTAAAAATTGGAAGCCTCATTCCAACAATTAATAAACATACTGATTGTATAATCATATAAATCATTCAAAATCCTTAAAAGAATTACAGAAAAAAGGTATATATGATTTTATCATATCTGGGGGCTTTTGATGACACTATGTTTTGTCACATGGATGGAAAATAGACAAAGGGAATACATTAGGGAGAAGAGAATAGAAGAAATTAAAATGGACAATAATCACAAAAGCCTACAACATCCATTCTCCTAGGTAACCTAAAGCACTATCATCTCCCACTGTACTTATACGATCGACCTGCGTGATCAGCCTGCATAAGATACCTGAGTAAGACACCTAATCTAGAAATAACCTTCACCAAAAGTCATATATTAGCTTATAAATAAGTCCATGGGGTCATCATTTGTATGAATCAAATTTCCCAAAGTCTTCCAGAATCTCAACTCTCCCTAGTCCTTAGATCAAGCCTTATAAAACCTTCTATGTAGATTTCTAAAACCTAATGAAGATGGAATTGAATGGGGGTAGTGAAAATAAATTCCTCAACATGGTTTAAATTAAGCAATAAATTTGTGAGACACTGGCTCACCCTACTATAATTTAACACTAGATTGAGGTCATATTCCTTAACAATTGATCTACGCAAGACACTTTTGGGAACACCTATGAAGACCCTTAGAAGCTTGAACAAGGTCTCACCCAATTGTAGTTTCCCATGTGGTCCATCACCCAGGGTACCACCATCTCAAACAGATCTACCTGTATGAACCCCTTTGGTTTCCCCTAAAATCTATCATATATAATCCACTCATCAAAACATCATTAAGACTATCCATGGTAGGGCCTCTCCACTTTTGGATCCCTTGTTTGAGAGGATCCAGGTTAAAACCTCCACCGAATCCTTAAGACTTTCAAAACCAAGGTTAATGGCACACCAACATGTCCCCCATTTTGGGTGGTCAAGGTTATCAGGGTTCATGTAAGTGTGTATCCCCATGATCATATGAACCCTTAGCCTAGAGAATGTTTTAGGGTGTTCCTTGTCTTGGACACTAGTGTCATGAACATGTCCTCCACTTATTATCTCTAAGAAATAGAGCCTCCAGTTCCTAGAGTTGAGGATGAGAATTATGATTTCTTTTCTATTCAACATGGAATGAGAAACTTCTCACTCCCTAAAAGACCAATATTAGGTCATCCCTCCTAGAGTATGTTTCTACCCTTTTAGGAAGGTTGTTTCACTATAACTCCTCTCTACCTCTTGGCCATTGGGCTAGAGAAGGGATGGGAATTGGAGTCATCTCTTCTCTCTCCTACTTCTTTCTTTCCTCATTTTCTATATCCTAGACCTGTTTCAACGTAAAGTGAAGAGAGTGAAGTGTCGTACACTATGAATCTACCACTAGTAGAGGAGGAGAAGTGTGTGGTTTTCCAGATATTATACTTCCTCCTTAAAAAATATTTCCATGACATCCAAACCATCAGATTCTTGTTTTGGTAGGGGATCATCCTTTGAAAATTCTTCTAACATTCCTTCAGAGTTCCTCCATTGGTGTGGGTCCTTAAGGCCATGTATCCAGTCTCAATTAAAATTGGATTGTGTGGTTTCCATATCATAAATTTCTTCTTGTTTCTCATACTTATCATAACATACAAGGTATTAGAGGTTTATGATGTTCATGACATCCTCATGATGCCAATCCATCCTAACATCATTCCAAGTGTACGCCCCAACCCCAATAAGGGACTCCAACATGGTATAAGTCACAACTCTTCAAACTATATGGGTATCATCATTGGGAATAAGTCCCAACCAATCTTCATACAATCCTTACATCCTACATGGGTGTAAACCATCAATCAAACAAATAAATATAGATGATTCAAGACAATTCTCATGGACTAAACTCATTTTTATGGGCATATTTCTCAGGATTAATCCCCAAGTATATCCCCATTTATCATAGAATCCTCCGAGGGAGTAATCCCTAACTAAATCCTTTAAAAGGGTCATACTCCCCTATGATACACACCATCAGAGAGCCACCATAGGCATGATTCAGTGCATCTACCTAGGAATTGATTCCCATCCAAATGGAAAATGTAGGAATCCTCCTTGTGGTTCAAAGCCAATCATCTAAAATCAACATTATTAGCTCTATGACGCTTTCCTAGTAGGGTCTAATTCAACTTGGAAATCCATATCCCTTTCAGGTTCTCAGGGATGCTTCAGCATAAGTCCCACACCAAACATTAACCAGGCACCTTTCACCTAGACATCCTTAACACGTAATTCTAAACAGCATGGTTTGGTCGGTATCACATGATCTCAAAAGGAATGGTGTGCCCTATTAAGTGAAACAAAACTCTATGCGTTCTGATTCCTTTCATGATGATACATAGGAAGCCGATCACGTGGGTTCGACCCTAGAATCAAAACAACTCTAGTCTCCCTTGATGACAATACACTCTAGAGTGCCCCACTGTGTGGCTATTAAAATAGAATCGGCACAATAATGAACAAATAATCTCAAATTAGTACCTAAGAGGATACCATTTATGGATAATATAGATATCTCCATTGATGAAGAACCTCATATACATAGAGATGATTCTAAATTCTATACATTTTGATAACTGGTTGTTAATTCTATGGTGACCATCATCATACTTGTGAGTTAATGATTGCTTCCTTAACATGTATTAAATCTATAAGAGATCTCTAGTGTAGGATACAATTCCCCCCAAAAGGGCGTGATGATCTCGACCTCTCATCCTCTCGAACAATGTGAGTTCTCAAGCATCATGGACCAAATTTACCAATGATTTCCTACCTTTGAAAATAATTTCACCATGGATAATGATTTATTGGGTGTTTCTAATTCCATGAACAAACCCATTGGAAGCCATTTGAAAATAGGGAACCCATCATTGATGATTTCACAACACTCAAACCTCTACAATCGACCATCGAAAAAACATGAATATCTTCCAAGATGGAAAATAAATTGGTTAACCTGATGTGAAATACATTACTATAAAATAACCTAAAAATATAAAAATGATGTATTGTCTAGTCATCATCGAACCATTTTTTTCTTCACCCCAAAATATATTTCCGTTAGAAATAGTTACACACACATTTTAGTGTTTTAAAACACTAAAAACGTGTTTATGAGTATCTCGGTAAACTGTAACTCAAAATTATGTGTTGTCAGATATTACATTTAAAAAATAAATCTATGGAAATTTTCCTCTTATTTAATGGAAATCATAATTTTTTTCCATGTTTTGACCCCCCGTAATACATTTTTAAAGGCTATGGTACCTTTAAAAATTGTTTACAGAGGTATTATGACCATAATACACATCTTATTGACTCCATTGCTATGAATATAGGTAAAAAATAACTCAAATGTGGTTTTACCATGATTTCAAGTCAATGTGAGGTCGTTTTATATGGTTTTGACCATTATATGCACGTTTTACTATTTTAAAACACAAAAAATATGCATATGAGCATCTCTGAAAAACCATACCTCAAACTGATGTACCGTCTATTCCAATTTATCAAAAATCACTCTATATAAATTATTCTATGATTTAATAGTAACTCAAAATAATTTTATTTGTTTTTATACCGTGATACACATTTCTAATGGCTTTGGTACCATTAAAAATTGTTTACCGAGTTGTTTCGAGCACACTACACATCGGATTGATGTGTTTTATATTCATAAATGTTAAAAAAAAACAATTCAAAATTGGTGTTACCATGATTTAATATCTATATAATGTCTTTTTAAATACTTTTTATAGTTACAGACTTGTTTTAGTGTTTTGAAAAACTAAAAATACATTTAATGGAATCCCAGGAAAACGATAACCCAGAATGACATGTCATCAGTTCCTACATTTCAAAAATAAATATATGATTTATTTCCATTAATTTCTGGGAAATATGGCATCATTTCACTGGTTTGGATTCATTAAAACATGTTTTAAATGCTTTCGTACCATTATAAATGTTTACTATATGAAAACTAAGAAAATGAGCTCTGATTGTTTTCAAAATTAAAGATAACAATGTATAATTTATTTTTGACGTGTAGTAATCATCCACAAGTAAATATGGCATAATATGTGGTCATTATGACTCTAAGTTTTTGTTTTCAATATAAAAGATTCATTTTGGATTTATTTATGGAAGTTTTATGTGTACTTTTCAAATGTGTGAATGATCTATAGAATTTATAATTTCCCTTATCCGGATGGTTTATAAGGCTAGATATTTCCATGGGGGTCATGTTGATCATCTGTTGAAATAAAAAAAATCTATAATTTTCCATTTTCGATCACAATTGATCCTATGTTTACATATCTGAGTCTTGTTCTTATCCTTTTTCTTTTAGCCTTTCAATTTATCTTTGCAATTCATGATCAACAGCACTACTCATACCCACAATGGTTGTAGCAGTAACTGATGATGACACCCTACCAATGATAGGTGACAATGTAGGACCACAACCCATCTCCCATACACATCAGGGATGTTCCTTCCCTAAAATGATTGGAAATTCATCATTCTGGAAAACCGGTGATGATTGTGAAGGTTTCACAGCCCAGACTTCTTGGATTTTAAACAGTTAATATAAAAATATAAATTATGATTTTGTTTAATACTTGAACATTATAATTTTATCTAATTAATAAATTTTACAGTAGTATTTATTATTATTTCAATATTATAAAAAAATAATATTTAAAAATAAATTATAATAACAAACATTTCTTGAGCCCAATTAATTATGGTTTGCTGCATGTATCAAGAGACAGTAAATTAGCATCATTTTACCCTTGTAGTTGGTTCCATTTAATTAGGTTTAAGGTTTGTTTTTTATTATAATATATTTTTTAATATATTTTTATAGAAATGAAATGAAATTAAATAGTAATGAAAAGTACTTCATATAATGTCTTTAGTAGGGTCATTTACAAAAATACCTTCGAGTTTCCTATGCTCTATAAATTACATCTTTATTTGACCAACAGAGCGTCCAATTTCATTAGACCTTATAAAAAAACTATTACCCAACCCACGAATTTTGATGGCTTAAACATTTAATTATAAATTTTCATACACACTCATAATTTGAAGTTTCCCTTTTCAAAGATGAAATATAAGAAGAGAAATATAAGAGTGGATAATAGACAACACATAAAACAAAACTTAATGTTTCATGTTGTGTCATAAAATTTTTTAGGAATCATTTAATAATTGAAAGAAAAACAAATATATAGTGCAGTTGATATGGTTTTGATTTGTACAATATGATAGAGCCTATAGAACATTATAAATTAAATATATATATATATTTATAAGATTATAGATATTTTAAAATTTATTCAAAATAACACTCCATCATAGGATAAATAAAAAATAAACAGTAACCTATTAGATCAAAACTTTTAGAAACCATCATTACATAGTTAAAAATAACAGATAGTTAGGATTTGAGATAATGATAATAGAACCTCTAATTATTATTATATCAGTCAGGGAGGGGGATGAAATAAATGAAAACCCTACCCAATTTTGCATGGGGATACTCAATTTCGAGACCTCCCAAAACACCTCCACCAGACGCAACCATTATGCTTCACACATTTGAGAATTAGAAGTTGAATATGTTGCACAAATACATAAACATTCAATATAATTGTTGATTATTGATCATTAAATTGATAAAATACAACTATTATAGAGAATGTTAAAATTTATGAAGAATATTTTTTGGCATAAATAAGTGATGTATAGACACTATAGATTTTTTTCAATATTACATAATATCATATATATTTTGTAGCATTTACATCTGTTCCTACATCACCAACCACCATTTGAGGATTCCAAAAAAGGATTCCCTCTATGTTGTTATATTGAATGGTGGATGTGGGAAAGATCGGTAGATGTGTAAACTGTATTTAAATAATATGAATAAACTATATGGATAAATTGTATGAATATATGTAATGTAGAAATATGAAATACCAGATTAAATGATGGAAACACCTTATTATGAATAGAGATGGATATTTTGAATAGAAAACCTTAAATTAAATTCATGTGCACAAACTAAGTATCCATCTGAATAGCAGAACATATTTTCAAATATTAAACTCTATGCATAAATGTATACAGTTGAAGTTGGAGTTATAGTTGTATTTAGAGCGCATAAAATGGAAGACAAACTATATGTGTATATTTATAAACTGTTTTCACATATTTACACAAAAATGATAAAAAATTATAAATTATAAATTGTTTTCAAATATGTAGACTTGAAGTTGGAGCTTATACAATTTATACAGTCGATGTTGGACATAATACAGTTGACGATAATAAATTGTATGCATATATGCATGATATAAACACCTTATTGTGGATAAAAACACATTTAATGGTAGAGGGCTGATTTAATAGAGGATATATAGAAGATCAAAATGGCAGATGATAGTGACTCTGAGAGAGATTGTGGTTGGGGCTGGGAGGGAGCGAGTGGGGGATCTCAGAGAGATATTGAGTTTGGGGATAATAGGGAGTGAGTGGTGGATATCTAGTATGTTCAATGGATTCATCTCTGGTGGGGAAATTTATGAGGTGGAAGGGGTATGTGATGGGTGGTGAAAACAACCTTCATCTTGTGTGGTTTGATATTTCTATCATTGTCACTATCGAGGCACCGATGGTGACTCCAAACGCTCATGTCAATTGTTGGGATGATTTTTCTGGGCACAACTCATTAATATAATATAATAAAAACATTAAAATATAAATGAAACTAATATGAAATAAAATTATAAAATAAATATGTAATATAAATTGTTTTCACCAGAGAGCATAATATAATCTTTGGATTCCAACTTCAATAAAATCAGCTTCATGCTTTAAGTATATCTACAAATAATATGTGATGTAACATATCATTGAATGTTCACACTAAAATGAGATAATGTTAAAAAGTTGAATTATTGGAGCTAAGTTAACTCATCACTACCATAAATTATATATTCATATAATATATATAATATGAAACGTCATTAGTGGTGAGAAAATTATAATTATATAATGTTTAAGATGATTCGATCATGTCCATAAATCATTTTCTTAATTCTATATAATTATATTGAGGATGATGAACAATTTGATGTATTAAATAGTATTTATTTCATGGAATTCGTTTGATATTGATGTGTTTTAAATGAGGGGTTTCAACCTGGATTAAGAACATACAAATACCCTTTCCTCTTCTCTCTTTGGAATCAATCCAGGGTTATGAAGGGATCTTGAGGGGACTCCACACCGAATATTTCCCCTTTATACCATATGGTTCATCCCCTAGTGATCCCCATGCCACAATATCCTATATTACACCATATAGAATATCCCTATATTACAATTGAACATCTTATTCCTTAAAATTTTTCTCTAGTCCACCACTTCATCATTGTGCTCCACATAGCACTATGAAGGTTGATTATGTTCTGCAGGGCCTTCCTTGCATTGTGGATCCTCCTAGATTTCCAAATACATAACATAATCCTCCTTGTGAATAACTTTTCTGGTTATTATAAATAAACAATATATTATTTAAAAACATGTATTAATGTTTAAAAATAAAACTAAATATTAAGGAATATTGATATCTGGAAATCAAACATGCAAATGAACATAATAGATATTTCAGTACCAAGAAAATATAACAAAATGTATGTTAAAATAATAAAACAAAAAACATAAGAGGAGAAAAACTATTTTTTGGATTATGGAAGCAGATCTAAATCTATATAAACACTACCTTGTTCAAGAAAATCAAGCCTCTTAATTCTAGTAGGCAGCAAGGAAGAAAATAATTTTATAGGCCATGGTAAAAGATAATATGAAAGGAGAAACAAAATTGCACTACCAGAATATCCCTAATTCAATTTATCATAAACCCAATTCAATTAATGTAAGATGTCATACCTTGAGACCAATCAGGGATCAATGATTCTCATCCATGGAAACCATCTGCACTACAACATTATATATTCAGTTACAATAGACCAAACCCTGGAGAATGGGTCGCAAAGTGTTGATCTATAGACATCGTTAACTCACTATGGATCTCCAAGAATTGTCATATGATGATGGGAGATCCCATACATAAAGTGATGACTAGATGTAATAGTAGAGAGAAAACTATATTGAACATTAATGTCTAGCTATATCAAAAAGATACAACTAAGAAAAAATTGTAGTGATGATGAATAATATATAAAAAAATATTGTTAAAGAATAAATAAAATAAATGAAACATGATATAAATGGAAAATTAAATAATTGTGTGAAACAATTACCTCAGAGATGTAATAATAATAATAAATTTGTTGATGAAGACCAAAGATTTAGGGCATGGGAATTGAATGATTTTTGTCAAAAAAAAAATATAATATGACATTCAATGTGTCTAGAGAGGGGACAGAAATAAATAACAAAGAAATATAAAATAATTAATAAATAGTATTAACAAATATAGAGAGGAAGAAATTTATTTTTTAAAGATAAATTTAATGTAAAAAATATAGAAAAAAATATTTCAAAAAAATAATAATACATGGTATGGTCAAAAAAATTCATTGCATTACTCTATTATTAGTAAAACTCTAAACTGAATTACTTGTGATCGCTATAAATAATTGATGATTAGGCTTGTAAATTAGTTTTTATATGGAATTCATAAATACAACATTAATAGGAAAAATGAGTTACAATTTTCTGATAGGCCTTAGTTTTTCAATTACCATTGTCAATTTCGTTTGACCTTATATTTCAAAGATTCTAACAAAATTACATTTTTCATATAAAGACAATAACAACATCCCATGATTTCATCATGAAATGATGCAGAAATTAGTACATTATCACATCATCTATCCATAAAAAAATATTTATATAATAGCCTTAATGGCCCGAAGGCCGTCTTTTTTAATTGATTTTTTATAACCCCCTTTCAAGGGATAAGGGGGAACCCTTACATGGCTTGTAGGCTTAGAGATTACATGAACTGCATATATAAGTAAATAGACAGACTATACATGGAACCGCTCTTCCACAACTTCTTCATCAATATGATATCAACTCTCCGCCTTCACATAGATTGTTCTTATAGGATTTCTAGGCAATCACAGACTAGTTCTGATGAAAATTTCATACCCACTCTTTCTGAAAAATCCACTTAACTTCTGCTCTCATGAATATGTCTGCTCTGAATCCTTATCTAGAGTCTACTCCTTGTATAGTCTTTATGGTCATTTAAGCACAATTTCAGGTGTCCTGAGGGCCTTAAGGTGGCCCAAAAGCCATGAGGTATCATGAAATACTTACTACCCCAATGTCCTTGGGTATCCCTAAGGTCGTAAAGGACCCAAGGCCCAAACTGGTGGCCTAAACGTCCAAACAGATGAATAGTTCTAGTACCTACAGTATCAAATAATGTCTGCAACAGTACTGCTACAGTACCAAAAAATTATGTCTCCACCCAGTTTTGAACTCAAGTTTCTTGGATGCACTTTCCGGTTCCTTACCACATAAACATGAAATTTACAAATCATTAAAAAAATGTGTTCACTAAAAAAACAATTCATATTGCATAATATTACGCTATAAGAGAATGATTATTAATAATTCTTAATAAAGACAATATAGATGCATTTTTTTGTTTTTAATTGCGCTTAAATGTATTCAAATCCTAGTTTTAATTATGAAAAAATAAACCTACGTAGGAAAGACGAATGTATCATTTAAACTGGCATATTAGAATAGATTAAAAGCCTATAGTATAAACATAATTTTAATTTAGTGTAATATATCCTAGATTAAATGTATTTACACATTGAAATAATGTCAGGTATATAATTTCTTTAACTATATTACTCAGTAAGGTATTGGAACATTATAGTGGGTATTCAATTATATAAAATAAGATTTCAAATACAATGTATAATAAATTCAAAAAAATAATGCTACTCTATTTATGTTATCAAAAAAAATTGTTGTGAAAAAATATACTGATATTACTGTGCTTGTAGTATGAGGTGAGAATGATTTTTGCATGGCTTTAATTAAGAATCGTAAAAGGTGCATCATCATTTATCTAAATGTGAAAAATTCTAAGGCAGCATTTGTCATCACTTACGGAAAGTTTTCCATTACATTTATCACTTATATATTCTTCTATCTAGTTTCTTATAAAAAAATTCAATTCAAACACTTATTTAGTGGTTTTGTTTAAAAATTTATGTGCAAGTGTTTTATTTTGGAAATACAACAAACACTGCTTATTTGTTTCAATTTATTTATCATATGTAAAAAATATCATAAGCAGTAAGTACAATCCAATAGACCCTTGATCTAGCTCCAATTTAATAAACCCAAATAAGTGAGAAGCTAAAAATAATACATGTGGATGAGAATGATCTAATTCTATAGTATAGTAATGGTCTGAATCTAAATTTCATTTTGAATTGGTGAATATATAAAATGTGATTTTAAAACATAACACAATGAAGGTAAAGTCTTCCAATATAACAAAAATATAAAATCAAGTATCCTACATCAAAACAAAGTCACCCAAAAACAAAATAGAAGAAATGAGTGTAAACCAAATCAATATTAAAATAAAACTGTATGACAATATAATATTTGAATGATATGATACTTTAAAACATTGTGAAGGAAAACCTTATAACACTCAATGCCTTGAATTTTTTCAAGAATCATGGAATGATGGGAATGAGATGTTTCTGTGAAATTATGTGTTCTATGAATACATGTCGAATCATTTCAAGAGCATGATTTATCCACCTCATTGTTTCTGAATCAAAAAGCACCTTCATACGTGCATAAAAAAATATAATTAGATTGCATTAAAAAAAGTAACACAAAAGAACATAAGTTAGTTTGATAAAACTAAATATAACGAAATGTTCCCAACATTATCTCTTAAATAGTAAAGCCACTAAAGAATTCAACTACTGCAAAATGGTTACCCCCTGTTGAGATTGTCTTCATTCCATAAACTCCAATTTTTCATTTAATTTCATGATGTAATGTTTATGAAGTTATAGTAAAACAAATTCAAATGTAATAACTCAAAAATGAAAGGATTTTTAGAAAGGTAAAGGAAAACGAACTCACATTAACTTATATAATAGAAAATGCATCAAACATAAAAATAATTATCCATTTAGGATCATATCTAGTTCCAATCATTCAGTTTGAAAATATTTCTCAATTTAATTAAAGGAAACACCTAGATAAATGTTTCATTCAAGAAACACTACAAACTGGTTATGCCATTGTGTATAAACTGATTTTAGATACTATAGTTGGGTATATCAATTTTCGTGATGACCAAAGTCAACACAACTACCAATGATACAAAACATAAATAAATTGGATGAAAAATTAATACACTCAAATAAGTGAGAAGCTAAAAAATGAAAGTGGATGAGAATGATGTGATTATGCAGTACAGTAATGATGAAAATCTAAAAAAATTGAATTTTAGGAAACATCAAATGTATTTTTAAAACATAATACCATGATGGAAAAATCTTCCAATTCAACAAAAATATAAGATCATGTATCTTGTATCAAAATAATGTGACCCAAAACAAAAAAAGAAGAAATAAATGTGAAACAAATCAATGTTAAAAGAAAAATAGTGACAAAATCGATGATTATAATTATATTATACATTAAAACATTCAGAAGGAAGACCTTACAGCACTAAAAAGATTGAATTTTTGAAGGAACCATGGAATGATGGGAAAGAGATGTTTTTGTGAAATGATGTGTTCAATGCATACAGGCTAGATCTTTTCAAGGGAATTATTTATCCACATTATAGTTTCAGAATCATAAATAACCTTCAAAAATGCATAAAAATATATAATCTGATTGTATTAAAAAAATTAAAAATAACAACAAATAATCTGTGTTATTTTTATAAAACAAAAAATTAGTAAAAGAGCCCAAAATTATATATCAGATAGTATATCTACTAAATCATTCCACTAAATAAAAACGGTTACACTTTGTTAATATTGTCTTCTTCCCTCAAATTCCAACTTTCTCTTCAATTTCATGATGTAACTCTCATGAACCTGTAGTATAATAAATTCACAAATAATCACTCCAAATTTAATGGACATTAAAAAAAAGTAATGTAAAATTAACACACATTATCTTATATAAAAGAAACTACACCAAACACAATAACAATGTTTCATTTTGGATCAAATCAATCTCCAATCCTTAACTTTGAAAATACTTATCAATTTCCTTGTAGGAGACCCCCAGATAAATGGTGCAGTAATGAATATCAACAAAGCTTCTATGTTGTTGTGTATAAAGTAATCTCAGATTATCTAGTTGGTTACATCCAATTTCACCATGAACAAAGTAAACAAGACTAACAAAAATAAAAATCCAAAAGAAAGTGTATGAGGATATAATAAATCCAAATATGTGAGAAGCTAAAAAATTCAAGTAAATGATAATCATGTAATTCTACCATACATTAATGGTGTGATTCTAAAACGTATTTTGAATTGGAAGACATATCAAATGTAATTTTAAAACTTAATACCATGAAGGAAAAGTCTTCCAATTCAACAGAAATATAGGATCTAGTATCCTGTATTAAAATAATGTGACCCAAAAAGAAAATATAATAAATTAGTGTTAAAAACAATATTAAAAGAAAGAAGTGACAAAATATAGGATTTTAATGATATGATACATTAAAACATTCAAAAGGAAGACCTTGCAAAACTCAACAGATTGAATTTTTGTAAGAACCATGGAATTATTCGAAGGAGAAGTCTCTGTGAAATGATGTGTTCCATGCATATAAGCCAGATATTTTCAAGAGTATGGTTTAGCCACCTCGCAGTTTTAGAAACACAAATCACTTTTAAACATGCAAAAAATATAACCAGATTATATTAAAAAAATAAAACTAACACCAAAGCATTTATGTTAGTTTTATAAAACAAAAAATAACTAAAATATCCCAACATTATATTTCACATAGTAAATCCACTAATGCATTCAACTAAATAAAAATGGTTACAGTTTTTTGAGATTATATTCTTTCCTCAAATTACGAATTACTCTTCAATTTCATGATGTAATGCTCATGAAATTTTAGTACTAAAAAGTCACAAATAATCACTCCAAATTGAAAGGACATGGAGAAAGGTAATGGGAAAAAACACACATTATCTTATACAAAAGAAACTACCTCAAACACAAAAACAATGTTCTATTTTGGATCAATTCAAGCATCAATCCTACAGTTGGAAAATAATTTTCAATTTCATAAAAGGAAACACCCAAATAAATCGTGTAGTCAAGAAACTCAACAATGCTATCATGCAGTTGTGTATAAAGTCATCTTAGATTCTATAGTGGTCTAAATCCATTTTCTCCATGACCAAATTATGCACAACTACCAAAAATACAAAACCAAAATCATGTGGATGAGAAATTGATACACCAAAATAAATGAGAATAAAAAAATGCAAGTGAATGGTAATGATGTGATTTTGTAGTAAAATAATGGTGTTAATCTAAATGGTTTTTTGAATTGGTGGGAATGTCAAATTTAATTTTAAATCTTAATATCATAAAGGAAAAGTATTATAATTCAACAAAAATATAATATTAATTATCCTGCATCAAAATAATGTGAGCCAAAAACAAAATATAAGAAATTAATGTGAAACAAATCAATATTAAAATAAAATAGTTACAAACTCTATGATAAGAATGATATGATACATTAAAACATTCAAAAGGATGACCTTACACCCCTCTAAATCTTGAATTTTTTCAAGAACCATAAAATATTGTGACGAAGAAGTTATTGTGAAATGATTTGTTCCATATATATAGGCCATATCTTTTCAAGATCCTGATTTATCCCTCACAATGTTTCATAATCAAAAATCACCTTTACACATGCACAAAAAACTATAGTTATATTACATTAAAAAAAAGTGACACTAAAGCATCTATGTTAGTTTCATAAAACCAAAAAATAACTATAAGATCTCAACATTGGCTTTTAGATAATAAATCCACTAAAGAATTCAACTAAATAAAATGGTTACCCTTTGATAGGATTTCCTCCTTTACTCACACTCTAACTTTCTATTTAGTTTAATGATGTAACACTCATGAACCTATAGTAAATTAAATTCAAAATTAATCTTTCCAAACATAAAGGACCTGTAGAGAAGTAAATGAAAACGAACAAACATTATCTTATATAAAAGAAACTACCTCAAACACAAAAACAATGTTTTGTTTTGGATAAAATCAAGCTCCAATCATTCAGTTTGAAAATAATTTTCAGTTTATTAAGAGGAAACCCCCCTAAAAATAATGTATCCAAAAAACTCAACAAATCTATAATGCAGTTTTGTATCAAGTGATCTCAGATTCTCTTGTTGGGTACATCTATTTTCTCAATTACCAAAGTCAACACAATGCCTAAAATACAAAACCAAAAGCAACCAATGAAGCTACTATGACAAAAAAATGAAAAATAAATACAACACATACATGGTACTAATAGTTCAAAGTGATGATATAGAAGATTGGGTGGCAACAATTATATGACATACAGATTTATTTTTGGGGTTCGAGGCCCAAAAAGATTGTCTTATTTCCTCGAACACAAAGGAGGACGATGATTAAAGGCCTATAAATTGAACCAACATGTAAAACTAGTTTTTGGGTTAGTAGATCATGGAGGACATCATAAATAAACTATAAAAAATTACTCTTTAAGCAATAGAGAATATGAATCAAGAAGAGAGGCATAAAGATGGGATTTTTTTTCATAGAGAGATATGTGGGTAACGAGGTGGGGGAGGAGGTGGAGACTGAGGAGGGGGTGGAGGGTTGATATAGAGACAAAGGTGGGCCAGAGGCCGAGGTAAGGGTTTTTGAATGGGTGGGCAATGCTGAGGTTTATCCGGACGCGGAGTCTAGTTGGAGGCCAAGGTAGATGATGAGTTGAGGCGGAGTTCAATGTAGAGGAGGAAGCCGATGAGAAGGAGGAGACTAATATGATGAGCTGAAGATGAAGAAGGATAATGATTTTATGGAATGGCGGTGCGATTTCAATGGGTATTAGATGATGCGGGGAGTCATCCACGTTAGTAAAAATAATGTGTTAGAGACACATGGATGGGGAGGGGATGCCATTTAATATTGTTAATGGATAGAAACATGTTAAAAAAACCATTACTTATAATAAAATTTTATAAATAATAATGGATAAAATACAAACCAAAACTATTCTTTTTCTTGAAATACTTTTTTACCCAAAAATACCTTGATATCTGCACCAGCATATCAGATGTCTTTTTTAGTGATTCATGTGATGAGGGTGCAGTTGGAAGATTTTAAAAAGAAAGAATTTTGTGAGACCAAATGTTTCTCCCTTATCATCCACAATGTTTTTTTTCCAAGAAGGGGGATTGGAGAATTAGTTTATTTGTAAATTAATGGTGTTTCAATAATGTGACCATAATGAATAAGTATTCACTACCAACGATCACCAAACACTTTCACCAGTTGAGAGGGCTGCGATGGTTTTTAGAGATTGACCACTGATCAAGCTATCACCAACTTTGTGTACGGGGTGAGGATATATAAAAAATGAAATTCAGATATCGTTATAGTCACTATGAGTACTCAGTTATGTCATTCAACATTATTAATTCCCTAACAGTGTTCACGAGACCCATGAACAAGATATTTCAACCATTCTTATACTGGTTTATGGTAGTATTCATCAATGACATCCTAGTGTATTCGGTGTCTTAGGAGGAGCACGTAAGACACTTGAGGATGGTCCTAGACACACTTTAAGAGTACTAGATTTATTGGAAGATCTTAAAGTTTCAGTTTTTTATTTGAGATGTCCACATCATGGGACCCATCATCTCATAGGTAGGAGTAGAGGTGGACTTGGTGAAGGTTGAGGCAGTTTTTTCTTGGAAGCCACCCAATAATGTTACCAATGTGTGGAGCTTCCATGGGTTGTAATGGTATTGTATAAGGTTTGTAACTGATTTATCTAGAGTAGATACACCCTTGAAATATTTTTCTTGGAAGGTTTGCCCATTAATGTGAACAAAAAGGCTTCGGTAGTGCTTTCAGAAGAAAAGAAAGAGATGGAAGAGCACTCTCATCTTGATATGTGAAAAGGAGGGTCTCGAGTGTATAGTGTTTTAAAAATCATCAAGGTCTAGACATGGTTGTGTTTTGATGTATGGGAATATGGTTATTACCTAGGGTTTTCATCATTTGGGACCTCATGAGTATAATTATTCATTCCATGACCTTGAGTTAACAGCGACAAACTTCACACTGAAGATGTTGTGATACTACATAATGGGTGATTGATTTATCATTTACTCTGACCACAAGAGTCTCATGTTTATATTCTCATAAAAGGATCCTAACATTAGACAGAGGTGATGGATAGAGATCATCTTGGATTATAACTTAGAGAATGTATGTACTTTTGCGAAAGGGAACATCATAAAAGATTCTCTCAATTAGAGATATATTTCTCAATTGTGGGTCAAGGTGTTAGAGGGGTTAGCCTCATTTTATTATTCCTTAGTAGACAATAATGGTTTTTAATATCTTCTCGGGTGATCATAGATCAACTCACCATGATAACCCAATTCCATTCTATTTGAGTGTAGAGTTTAGTTGGGAGGCTAGGAAACATTTATGTGTATGTGATAGTCTAACTCCATGGTGTTCCCTTGATTAGGGTCTCTGGATAGGATACTCACTTCACATCTATGTTATGGAGAGGATTTCAGGAGGCCTTTGGGACTCAATTATGTTTGATCATGGTTTTTCAACCTCATAATGGCGACCATACATAAAAAACCATTCGAGTCATGGAAGATATATTGTGGGATTTCATGTTGGATGTTTGTCATAGTTAGGAGGATCATCTAACCTTGGTGGACTTTGAATACAATATAAGCTACCATTACATTATTGGAATGAACCACTTGAGGATTTTTACGAGGTGACCTTGTAGGTCACCACTTTGTTAGACTGGTCTAGGTGAGTCATCACTCGTGGGATTGGAGTGGGAGTGAACTATTATAGAGAATGTGTGGATCATCCAGGACTGGATGAAGACTACACAGAGCCATCATATGTCTTATGTGGATTGACGATGAAGACCTCTGGAGTTCATCGAGGGAGACCATGTGTTCCTAAGGGTCTCGCCTCAATGTAGCTTGCATAGATTTGGCTACGGTGGTAGGTTATCATTGAGATTCATTGGTCCATTTCAGATTCTATATAGAGTTTGTGTGGTGTCCTATCAATTAGCTCTACCACCTCATTTGGATTGGATACACGATGCCTTCTATATATCGTAGCTAAATAGATATGTCCATGACCAATTGCATTTTATCTACTGGGGTGTGTTGGACTTCAAGGATGGAACTACCTTTTTTGAGTACCCGGTGGGGATCAAGGATCGATAAGAGATGATCTTTATGGTTCATTGACTCCCCTAGTGCGTATATGGTGGGAACACTTGAATCTTTAGGAGAGCACCAATGAGTGGGAGACCCATATGCAAGCCCAGTACCCTCATATTTTTGAGTAGGTTTTTCTATTTTCAGTACAAAAAAATCTAATGTGGTGAGAATTTAATGATGTGAATTTTCCATGTATTATTTTTGGATATTATATGTATTATTTTTTAGACCATGAGTTGAGACATTATGTGATTTTGAGGCCCAGTGTTCTCAGAATAAATGTTTCAAATATATTAAATATATTAAATAAACACTCACACACAGTTTTTCTAAAAAATTGTAATAACTACTGAATGTGGGACAAAATTAGAAATTTGAAAGCACCATTGAGTTTAGAACATTGGATTTACCTAGGTACAACATAATCATTCTAATCACATGGTGTTTGTGAAAAAGGTTTCACGGACACATAATTAATAAAATAAATTAATTTAATGATTTATTTTATATTTTTTGACATAGCTACTTTCTCCGTTTTTAAATATATGTCTATGGGGTGTGCCTCAGGGTTAGCCACTAAAACATGGAGAACTAGAATCCATTGGGGGATAATGTTCTTTGTGAAAAACGATGAATTCGGATCAAATCGTGGATCATTGCACCAATGGAGTTTGTGGATATCGTCAACGATGGCAGTGCATAACCATTCATCATCAATGATCAATACAAACTCTAGGTAGGATTTTGATTTACGTTTTTCTTCCCATTTTATAATCTTGGATGAATTTTTATTAATTACACAGACATAATTGATACATGCATCATCAGTATATTTAAATTTATGGAATTATATTTGTTCATTTTTTTTATTCTTATGCGATTGTCTTTTTCTATGACAATGAATCAAGGCCAAATGAACAACAGATATGTTATTTTCCTCACATTTTCTAGATTTTGGATTCCTTTCATCATTCTTCGCTTGTCCATTATGAGTGTTTCTTTTGTTATGTTGTTCATGCGCAATGGTTCAATACCATGGGTGTGGTTTATAGTCAATGGTGTGATCGAGTTGTGATGACAGTGGTGGATGATCAAGTATGAATCAAATGGGTTTCTGGATATCATTCTTCATGGTATTGGATGCATGATAATGGATGGCTCGATGTGGAATTTTTTTATAAAATATGAACCATGATCCCAGCAAGAGATGGTGGAAAGGCCCGACTGACCCCCTATCTACATTTTCTAGAAAGGGATACAGATTCTATGATGCATAGGATGATATATAGGATGATCTGGTAGATCTAGAAAATTTGGATCCACATAGCATGTAATCTGGTGTTACACACCATGCGGAAGCCCCAAACTATGGTGATAGGGTTTTGACTGGAGTTAAATATCGCATGTCATCATCATCAAATTTACTTTTTTTCTGATAAAGAATACAATACATAGAATTCAACAAAGAAAACAAAAAAGAAAGAAATATAAGGGAGAATAAAATGGTGGAGGCTGAGGGAATACTCTCAAATTAGGATAAGCCCTTCGGTTTTCAATGTAATAATATAATAGAGCCATAAATGGTAATTATCAGGAACCTCCGTCGAAGCGAGATGATCTGCCAATTGTTTACCCTCGCGCTAGGTGTGCCTTATTGTGGTGCTGTTGGAGATCATGATTTTTTACTTTTTGATAATATTGATTATAGACCATGGAGGATGGAAAAAATCATTCATCACATTGAGTAAGATCTTAGAATCCATTTTGACTTCAGATAAAGATACCCCCTTCTAATTGTAGAGATTAATACCCATAAGCATACCCTTGGCATCGGCCTGCAGAGAAGAGCCATGAACCAAGATGGAGGAGAAGGACAAGAGGACCAAGCCTCATGAGTCCTGGACTGCCCCACCTCCACATAAGATACCCGGCCTATAGGACCGATTAGTATTGAGTTTAAGTCACCTAAGGGGGGGATTCCATCGCACCCAAAAATCGAGGTTAAAGCTATACATAGACTGGGAATCGTTAGAGGGAGGAATCATCCACCTAAGGGACATGGCCAAACAACATAAGTAGGTGTCAGGAGACCTCTACATGTCTTGTGATTCACTCACACACCATGTATGTTGAGGTGTACATGTCATGTGATGAATTACCATACAGTAAGACATAAGGATAGTTGGACACGTCATGTACCCTTAGTACACATTTTTTACCTTCTTCAAGGGTGTTTATATCCCTTCATTTCATTAGACTATACCTTTCATAGTTCTGTGTGTTCCCTTGGTCCACTCCCTTGAGGTTACAGGGCGGAATTACATCTACATCATGGGATTGTGATCCCCTCTCGTGGATGAGTTTCACATAGAGTTCATGGTGTCCCTTCATGAGACTAGAGAGTGATCCTTTATAATTTTTATTCCATAGGTGGGGTTTGTATAATTTTAATGTACTTTTGAGCATGGTGTTGATCCACCGTCTAGTAGGTCATATTGTTAGGATTTTTGGAATCATTGGCATACGATCCCCTACATAGCGGGTTTATCCATATTCAGTTTGTGGTGCCCCCAGTGGTTCTTGGTGTGACCCCTTTCTGAGTATTAGGGCCTTCTGTGAGCAGTGAGATTTCTTAGGTGGGACCTAATGATATAGACTTCTTTGATGAGAGTCTCTAGTGATAGAATGGATCATGGAGTATATTCTTTTAGAATGAGCATTGCTTCGAGCAGAATCTTTTGGCTGGTAGTTGGTTTTGACCGTCTAGTGGAATGGTGTCCTTCATGAGTATATTTGGGTGTTTTCTATTATAAACTGATTGTTGTATATTATATTGATCTTGATATACTTTATGCTTAATGTTTAGTGTTCTCAGTGTGTCCTACAGGTTATTGTTATACTCACCCTTACCTGGGTACATCCTGCATGTATCGTGTCTTATGAAGATGACAACCCTTTTGATGGTGTCCTAGGATGACATGGAGTAGGAGGGGCACAACCTGATCTTGAAAGACTGAGTTGTTTTCTAGGAGCTTCCATTTGATCGTAATCATCACCCTTGGGGAAGGTTGGACTCTTTACAGTATTTGTGTGGGCTTGTATTTGGCCCCTTTTTCTCTTTCGGTAAATTACCGTCATACTATTTTTTTGAGATTATAGATGTATGCATGGATTGGTTTTAGTTTTTTTACATTTCATCATTCCATGTTCATGGAGATGTGTTTGTGTGTGTGTAGGTATATTGGACTAATGCCTCCCATTTGTGGGTTATGCCTACTTTGTACTGGTCACCAGCCCCTAGCCTATTGGAGGGGGGCTTGGGGTAGTCACTGGTCGAGCCCTGGTGTGTCGAGTCATGATAATAATCTTGAATTCCTCTAGGTCCCACACATCTTCCTGGTTAATATTTATATCTCTTCAATTTTTATATTTATCTTTTTGATGAATGAATTGAACAATTAATAAAATATATAGTTTTTTGTGGAATGACAAACATACTAGTAATGGTAACATTCCAGTATCCCCAATACAGAGGGGTGACCAACTGCTCCATCTATAGAGGTGAATCGGGTGGTGGGATACCAAAAAATTATGGGGAAACGACTTGTCCTATATTAGTATAGGAAAAACAAAATCACTCGGATCCACAGAAGCTAAAGATAGTGGTTGTGTACTCTAAGATACTGATCATCTAGGATATTGAATTTTTTTCTCAACATTCCTACAATTTATATTGTTCAGATATATTGAATATATAAAAAATATAAAATTGAAGGATTTTTAAAAAAAATTTGAACAATTTATATGTGTAAGAAACACTTATCAATGATAAATTATAATATATTTTCATTAAAAAGGTATATATTCAATTATATTCGTCTTCATTGTCTTCATTGTTATCAACCTCCATTGCGACAAGTTCTTCATTTTCACCACCTCTTGCAAATTTTATTGTTTCGGTATTTTTAGGAAAAAATTGATCAATATTTATTTGGTTGATGAGGTTCACTATCACAAAGTACCAATTAATATTCACCCCCATATCATATAAGCCTCTCAAAATTATTTATATAAAAACACTCCAACATTCATTTATTTCATCATCCACATAATAAATAATCTTTTTTTATGAGGACAAGATAAATGGGTCATGCTTTGCGTGCTCACTAGTATGGATCATGAAAGAAAAATTGATAAAAGTAAAATGTAATAAATCTTTCATTATACCCTTATCAATGTTGACCTACATGCATTTAAATAAGAAATCTAAAAACTGATCAAAATAGTTTAATTCAATTATACCATTCATCCTTCCAAAGTATCTCAACTATAAAAGTGAAAATACACCACTATTTTTAAGTTTCCAAGGATTATTCATGATAAATTGTACGAAACCTGAAGCTAATAAAATTGTAGTCATCGAATCTCTTTTACCGCCTTAGAGGACCTCGAGCCAAAAACTGCAAATCAATTGATATTTTAGCATGATTATCAACATAAATTATCTATATAAGAAGATATAACATGTTTCTTTTGACATATAAAAAATAACCACATGTAAAAAATATGAATATGAGTATATACTTTCACGATGGGAGAACCATTCGATAATATCCTTATTAACATGTTCTGTTAATTCCTGCCCATTTCAAGCTCAACCCCTTAGTCGTCTAATTGTTTACAATCGCACTTATTCAATAAATTGATCTACAATAAGACTGTTGAGTAGTACATATCTATGTTCTTGTAGTAACTAATATTCAATTAGTGTAAATTTTCACCCCTTTCCAATTGGTCATCTAATGATTAGAAATATTTATTACTAGTTTTCAAAATGAGAATTAGTGGATATGTAATAAATACATCCAAAATGATTGAATCTAGTCTCAAACTCATTTAAATACCTAGAATAGAAGTTCAAGCACTCTTCAGCGATGTATCCTTCAACCGTACAGCTTCTAGTTGAGATTTATTCCTCACATATGATTTAAAATATTTTATGTACATAGTGATGAAAAAAATAAATATATTTAGAAATTATTCAATGATTTGATATAATTGAATTCACCAATGAAAATAAAAACAATATCAACGTACCTCTCAATTATATACATCCATTGTTAGTGTACCATTCAACAATGTTTATCTTCTTCAACCAAATGAACAGTCAAATGATTCATTACTGTGAAGAATGAAGGGGGAGATAACATCTCCAAATGAAAAGGAATCAAAAAAATATTTCTTGAAGTTTATCAAGCTCAATCGAATTTATAGTTTTTCAACATATCGCTTTGAAAGAAGTGAAAAACTCAAATAGAACCTTAATTACATTTTTAGGTAAACTATTATGCAATGATAATGGCAACAACTGCTCCATCAAAATATTTGAGTTATGACTTTTCAATACATCTAACTTTTGCTATTTTAAGTAAACGAACCTTGATATTTTACTTGAATATCCATCTAGAACTTTTACATTCTCTAATGTTCTAAGGAATATGTATTTATCATGATTTTTCATTGTAGTAAAAGGATACTTTCATTTTCCAATTTCTCCCCAACCATGCTTTATATTTATTGACTCCAAGTCCTTATGAGCATTGTGATCCTTTAATTTACCCTGCTTAGTAAGAAGTGAAAAATTAAATTTTAATATATGTTCTTCTCATTATGCATTACATCTAGATTATGAAATATTAAATTAATCACCCAATAAGAAATATTGAAAAATATACTCTTTTTCTCTCATTTTTTTTGTTCATATTGTTTCGGATATTATAACTCATACCCTTTCCCCCCTTCTTTAAACTAATTACCTTTTCCAAATTCTTCAATGAAATTCATCAATTGTCCCTATATTTCTGAACCAAAAAACACCTTTGGTGGATTTCTCAATTAAATATCTCCATTGAATTATGCATTATTAAACCATAATTTATGAGAAGCATCAAGAAATTTACTATGAATCATAAAACACCATTTTCTACTATGTTGTAATCGTTGAGGTTCAAAATCAAAATTTTAAACTGGTCTTGCAAAACTATATGAGGGTTCCAACTGGATAAATTTACTAGTCCACAAAAGTCATTAATTTTCTAAATTAAAGAATCATGAATTTTGAATAATTTTTTCCTTGAAACATCATATGATTTCACAACATCATCCCATAATTTTCATAATTCATTGATTAGAGGTTGAAGGTATACATTAATGTCATTTCCAAACATATCATTTCAAAATAATCATCAAGATAATGAAACATGTATTCTTTATACACATCCCTGGTGGTAGATTATAAGGGATCAAAACAACTGGCCAAATGCTATAATTCTTAATTAATGGTCCAAAAGGGTTAAAACCATCAGAATTCATCCCAAATGTACATTCCTAGGATCCAAAGAAAAATATGGATATTCTGAGTCAAACATTTTCCATGATCTTTAATATTTTTGATGTATCATCAATCCATTATTATTATCCATAAATGTCACTTCATGTAATATATAGTCTTAGATGACATGAATAATCATTATATGTGTGGTTTTAGAGGAATGCAATGCAATACCTTTGCAAGAGTTTTCTTCTTCTGTTTCATACTAGGGTTGAATTAATTTATACTCTCGTTATAATTCATTGAATTTCATCTACTTTTATGACATATTATGAATTCTTATTTATCGGAATATTCTCCCCAGAAAAGCATGAAATCATTAGAGAATACATGTATCTTTGTATAATCATGTCAAATTTATTTGATGGATTTTTTCATCTCATGGAATGATGCAGGGATCTTAGCTTCACTAAATGCATCATGAAGAAATTCTAAAATCATGGACATTGATTTGTTAGAATTACCAGAAAGATACTTGATATGATAAAACATAAGTATATAAAATAATTTTAAATAATTCTCACACTATTCATAAAATGATTCTTTCTCCTCTTCAACTAATTTATAAAACTCAATTTTTTGTCACTGAAATTATGAGCAAGATTAACTTGCTTAGGATCAACTACAAGTTTCGTTGATCTATTAAAATCTTATACATTTTATCCTACAAATCCAAATACGTTATTTATCAAATTTTGAATCGAATTCGACTATGGTGGGACAATTATTGTATCATTGAAAGTATTTTCATTATTTTGACATTCCATAACATTCTATTCACCATGCTAGATCCAATGTACACATCGAACAGAAAAATGTTTCAATATCAATTACCTAGATATTTCATTTGTAGTCAACCATTACATAAATTTACAATCAGGCCACATACATTTTATTTTTTACCATCAACTGATCAGTTTTCAATTGATTAATCTAAAAATTCTTCCAAACACTTTTCATACTGAGGTGTGTCTCTAGATTAATTAATACAACTTTTATCCATAAGAATTAGATTGTAAATCTTCTCCCTATACATTTATATATAATGATATAAATTTTTAATCAAACAAGTAATCAAAATTAAACATAACCCAACATCATTATTGATTAGGGTAAGGTCTTGATTTGACATACAATAATTTCAACATAAAAATGAACCAATCCAACATTAAAAGATCTCTAACTTTTATGATTTGCATGATATCAATTTTTATTTTATATTACAGAAACATGATTGTATTTATAGAAACCTCTTGTTTCAATAATTGTGCAAATCAATATTTATTGAATCTCAAAAAAATAATTTTCACATGGTGATATATGGAGACATAATCCCTTTTAGTCTATCTGCAAAATTCTTACTTTCTTCAAATGTAATATATATTCTTGGTAAATGTAAATTAATTAAAAATCACAATAGAAAATCACTTCAACCTTTCCAAATATGAAACAAATGCATTTCTCATAAAAAATCTAACTAAAACTATATTTCAGTTTAACATTAAAATTCCAAATGTTTTTTTCTGATTAAAACAAAGATGAATTTTAATTATATACTTATAACACATTAAGACAACATAATATGAAAATATTACTATTTAAACATGAGTCGTGGTTATTTAAAAAGTGAATTGAAAATTAAATATACAAGAAGATATTGTTTTGTTATATATTCATGCACTATTGGAAAGTAGACTTTTCCCGAAACATGTATACCAACGGTTCTAGAGAACCGTTGGAATAAGTGTTTTTTACCAACGGTTTGTAAAAACCACTGGTAAATATTGGTTTTTGTTAAGGCTTTCCAAACAGTTTCTTTAAACCATTGGGAATGCCAAAAAATTTTCATTTTTTCCAACATTTTTTACAAACCATTGGGAAAAATTATGTTTCCCAATGGTTTTTACAAACCATTGGGAAATATCTCCTCAAATACATCAGCATCCATAGGCCCCCGCAACACAGGCACAATAGAAGTGTTTCCCCAATTTACAGAAGCCGCGAGGCCCAGGTGAACCCTAACCTGATTTCTTTCATTCAATCGGCTGCAAGTCTGCCATCTAGGTTAGACTCTTTAAATCTCTTCTCAAATACAAGCAGTCTTCCTCTGATTTCCACATTTATTTCAATATCTCGAAAGATCATGTCGATTTTTCCGATTTTAGGGATTTTTGAAAATGTTATGATTTACACTATTTGATAGTGAATCAATGACTAATACATGATTGGTAGATGTATTTGACTATGGTTGAATTTGGTTTCATATATCATTTGTAACTAAACATATGACATACTACCACTAATATGGTGATTCCACCTAAGAATGGTGGAATTTTCCTATGATCATGGGGCTTCCTCTTCTTTTGTTCAATAGAGTTTGTATTGTTGGTTTTTAATGTATCTTATTTTCTTATGGATTAATAGTGATTATGTATTGGGTTTCGTTGGTCATGAATTTCATGTGAGCTATTTTTAAGTTCTTCTTAGAGATCATTGTATTCATAAACTGGGCCTAGTTTTTTTGTAGGTGGTGTCAACTCACTGAGTGACTATTTGGTTATGTTTTTATGATGCCAACATTCGATTTTTTTAATAATAAAACCTATTTATATTTTAATGATATAAATGAGTGGTTTTTAAATATATGTTTATAAAATACGTAAAATGTATTCTATGTGGTTTATTTAGAACTGTACAAAGACAGATCCCATTTTTATTGTATTCTAAAATCTCATTAAACATATTTATACTTAGTGAATCCTTTATAAGTTTGGATCCATGTTTGAGCATTACCACTACTATTCCATAGCTTAATACCATTTTTAGATTTTGTACATCTCATTATATTTTTTAATGAGTTCACTTCTTCCTTCATTAATGTCTTCCAAGGATATCTTAGAAATCTAATAGCCACTTAAATGTTTTTTCTGGCTTAAATAATGTAATTTATTCCAAGAATAGTCGATTAATTTTTGCATTATATTAAACCATGTTGATAACTTTAATGATTATATGATCTCATAGGTGGGTGTGCCGAATATGGAAATAATTTTTAACATATGTATTTAATTTTGTTTTTATCTTCCAGGGTTGAAAATTCTACAGTTGGGTTTCTTTAAAGTGATATATAGCAACATTTTAAACCCCTACTATATATGCCTAATGGTTGTTTAGTAGTGGATTAAATGACCACTATTTAAGGTCAATATTTGTTTACCATTTTTTGTTTTAGAATTTGTTTTCCATGACAAAAAATGGTGAGGATATAATGGAGGTTCAAACCACTATTATATCCTTTAAATTTTTTGGTAGGTGAAACCGTCTCTAAAACCAAAAATGCCACTAAAAACATTCTTTTATGATTCCCCGAAGCTGCTGCTAAATTTATAGAACTAACGCCCCACACCCTGGAAATCCGCCCCACCCCCTAAACACCCTGACCCCCCTAGACAGCCTCGCCACCACCGTGGATAGCCCGCCCACACCCTTGGATAGCCCGTGCCCCCCTAGACAGCCACCCCACCCTTGTTGACAGCCCGCCCACCCAACCCATGAACACCCACCCACCACCCCCTGAATGCCCCCATCCCCCCAGACTCCACCACACCCTAGAAATGCCCCCCACCCCCTTGAAACCCCCAACCCCACTGGACAGCGCCACCACCCCCAAGGACAGCCCGACCACCTCCCGTGGACAGCCCACCCACCCCCTGGACAGCTCGCCCACCCCCCTGGACACTTCAGACCCCCTGGACAGCCCCGCCACCCCCATGGGCAGCCCGCCCACCCCTTGGACACCCCATACCCCCCCCAGACAGCCCCACCCACCCCTGGACACCCCCCGCTCACCTCCTTGGGCAGCCTGCCCACCCCCCTGGACTACCCCTACCCCCGTGGACAGCCTGGCCACCCCCGTGGACAGCCTGGCCACCCCTGCGGACATCCCACCCACCTGGACACCCCGACCCTCCTAGACAACCCCCCACCCCCTAGATACCTCTAACCCCCCGGACAGGACCACAACTTTCCAAGACACCCCATACCCCCCTGGACACCCCACAACCCCTTAGACAATCCCGCCACTCCCCTGATCTTCATCCTACACCTCATCTGGATCTCCCTGAAGAAGTTAAAGTATAAAACACATGTACTCCAAACAAGACCCTTAAGGATTATGTATTCATTGATCCAATTCTAATATCTTACTAGGAAATTCATGAATATAGGTATTCGAAATTTTGTATATTATTTTCTTACATACACTGTATTTTTTTGTATTTCTTAATATGATTATCATATAGAGTAATGTGTCAGTTATGCTTTTATATAAAGTAAACAATTTTCATTTACCTAAATATTTTTTGATTAAACTTTAATATTATTGAATTACATTGAAATTACTTATTGCAATTTTTTTACAGAATGGATAGAAGTTGGATGTACAAAACTGATCATATTTCAACCGATTTTCAAAATAATTTGAACAGCTTTGTAGATTTTTCATTTGACAAGGCTTCAGATAGTGGTCGCATACACTGCCCATGTTTTAATTGTGTTGGAAGACATTGGTTTAGTTGTGAAGCTTATAGCTATCATATAACCAAATATGGTTTAAAAACAAACTGTTATTTATGTTATGACAATGGAGAGAAAATGGAATCTCAAAATGGTGATGATCCAAATGATAAGACTTAATTAGAGAGTTTGATATAAGATCGGATTCCATTTATTCAGCATCATGAGAAGGAAAGGATGTCCAGCCATAAAGATTTTGATACAAGCACACATGATGTGTCCAATGAAAATGATGATGCTGATAGGGTGAAAAAATTGAATGATGTTGCGATGACTCCAGTATATCGGCTATGTGGTAAAATGAAAAAGTTGGAATTTTTAATCTGATTGATTAAAGAAAAAACTATGTATGGGATTTCAAATACTGCAATTGATTACAATCTTACCTTCTTGAAGGACTTTCTTCTAGGTTATGCAGATATTCCCTCAAACAACTATATGGCATGGAAGTTAGTTGATGAACATGGATTCTTAAAAAAAATACATGCTTTCTTGAATGATTGCTGCTTATTTTTGGAGGAAACTGCTGAAAGAAATTATTGTATCAAATGTGGAACCTCCCTATGGAAGCCAAAAGATATTTGAACACCATCTCATGTGCCACAAAAAGTAATGTGGCACTTTCCATTGATCCCCAGATTACAGAACCTTTACATGTCTGATGAAATATCCATAAAAATGTGATGGCATGATACCAAGAGAAAAAAGAATAATGAAATTTGGTTCACCCTGCAGATGGATTTTCATGGAAGAGATTTGATGCTCGATATCCTGAATTTGTAGCCGACGTATATAATGTGAGACAGGGCCTTTCATGTGACGGTTTTAATCCATTTGGGAAGATGCTTACTTCACATAGCACATGTCCGGTTTTCATAGACATTTATAACCTTCCCCCTTGGTTGTGTATGAAAAGGCCTTACACTTTCTTGAGTATACTGATATCTGGCCCTTCTGATCCCGACAATTATATAGATGTATACATGCAACCTTTAATAAAAGAGTTGAAACTTCTTTGGTATGTGGGTGTTCCCACATACGATGCATGTTCGAAAGACATATTTCAGATGCGTGCTGAACTTATGTGGACAATCAATGATTTTCATGCTTATGTAATGATGTATTGATGGAGAACAAAAGGAAAATTGTCATGTCCTGTTTGTATTAAGAATACTCAATTGAGAATACTAAAATATCATCGTAGTTTTAGTTTTATAAGACATCAACAAATATTTCCAATGAACCATCCATATAGAAATAATCGTCAAAGATTTGACAATACCATGGAGAATGATGATCCACCTCAACGTATGTATGGAACTGATATGATTAATGAATTGAATGATTTAAGTTATTCATTTGGGAAGAGTGTAATGAAATCTAGAAAGAGAAGAAATGTTTCCAATGATACCTATTGCAATTGAAGAAGAATATTATATTCTTTGAGTTGTCATATTGGTCAACCAACTTGTTATGTCATTGCATAGACTTAATGCACATTGAAAAGAATATATGTGAAATATTACTTTCGATTCTTCTAAATCTCAAGGGAAAGACAAAATATGATTTATTATCTCAGCGTGACTTGGTAGATTGGGGGATCATGCCCGAATTGCATCCTATCTGTATCAGTGAAAATAAAAGGAATGTTCCATGTGCTTCTTATGTGATGACACCTACTGAAAAAAATCAATTTCTGGAAGTGATAGAGACTATTAAAGTTCCTGATGGATATTCAAACAATATATCAAAACGGGTCAACAGAAAAGAGTTGAATCTGAAATCTTTGTAGACTCGTGATTATCACATCCGTTTTCATGAGTTGATTCCAATAGCAATTCATCATCTCTTGTACAATAATGTTAGAGTCTCAATTATTTAGTTGTGTTATTTGTTTAGAGAAAATTGTGCTAAGAGTTTTTCCAAATCATTCTTGCAAAAACTGTTGGTAGAGACACCATTAATATTGTGTGAGTTAGTGAAAATATTCCCTCCATCATTTTTTACATGCATGTTGCATCTGTCTGTCCATCTTGCGATTGAAATACTTCTTGGAGGACCCGTTGTTTTCTGTTGGATGTATCCAACTAAAAGAAACATGTTCACATTGAAATCATATGTTTGGAATAAGAATTATCCCGAAGGTTCAATTGTGAGTGGTTACTTGGCTCAAGAATGTATGGATTTCTTCCCAATGTATTTGTCTAATCTTACTACGAGAATAAACAGACCAATGAGAAATGAAGAATAACATTATGGGAAAATTGAACCATGTTTTCCATCACTTCCTTAGACAGGAAGAATTTTGGGATCATATACATTGACGACATTAATCCTTGAAGAGTGAGAGGTGGCACATCGCACAGTGTTGTTCAATTGTGATTTTTTCGATGAGTATATCAAGTAAGTAAATTTTACATGTATCTCTTATATTATCTCTTGTAATTTTAAATATTTGTTAAACTATTATTATTTTTATCTATAGAGAATATAAAGAATTGATATATAGAAAAATCATTCTTTATCTTTGAGAAGGAAAGAGACTTTGCATAGCAAAGGGTTTTTTGCTTGGTTTAAATTGAAGGTAAAAATATTTCTGTAATAACTAAATAAAAATAATATTTAATTAAGTTTACTATTTGTTTATATTTCAGGTATCGGGTTTGCCCGTAGACTCTGTTTCTGAGGAAATAATAGCTTTTTCTTTTGTTCCTAATACCATGGTTCGTGATTGTAAATCACTTGTGATCAATGGATACAAATTTATTATCACTGAACGAGCAAGAAAAATGAGAACACAACATAATGGTATTATGCTAACTACCACAACAGAATGTTATGCCAGTTCGTCAGATACTAGACCTCATTCGGAAAATGTAGCTTATTATGGAGTCATGGAGAAAATAATAATTTTGGATTATTACTCGCATGGTCGAGTCACAATGATGAAATGTCAATGGTTTGATTCAACGATGAGGAAAGGAACCTTTATTGATGATTTTAGATTTCGATTTATTGACATGACTCGCACTCTTTCCACCGATGAACCATATGTATAAGCATCAATGGTGAAACATGTTTTTTTATGTCAAAGATCATCATCATCCTAAATTCGGTGTAATTATTGATGAAAATCCCAGACATGTTTTTGATGATGGTGATGATGACGTTGACACTATCCCTACTGCAATTGGAATCAATTTGTTTATTACTTATGATGACGCCAATAGCTCAATTTTTAGAGTTGATTGTGAACCCAAAGTTGTGGTGGGAAATATATATAATCATACAGTCGTGTTCTCACCTACATGTTTCACCTACATCCTTCCGAGTGTGTATCCTAGTACATACCTTCAAACCACCATAAATTTTCTGTTTCTTTATGTTTTTTTTATCGGAATAGTTTTTCTATATTTTGTTTTTTAGGTTACACATTAGTTATTTGTTTCTAATTTCTTCCATATTTGTTTTCATTATAGGAAATGATGCCCATTGAAGAGAGGGGGCGGAAAAAGATGACAGAAAATAATCACTGCATGATACAGATGGGAATTTCTCCACTCATCCCTGTTGTGAGTATTTTATTTCAAATAGAAATATTTCAATAACTTATAATATCATGTTTTTACTTTTGTGTTAAACTTTTTTTTCAGGATCCACCCCCTAGATGATAGATATCTGATGAGGAGCCTGATATTGCTCCCAGTAGTGAGGATGGTGGTTTGAGGGGGGTGGTATCAATGTTGGACGATCATCTAGTGGTCCCGGTAATGAGGCCGTTGGTACAAGGGCTCTTGGTGTGAGAGTTAGACGATCAGCTACCACAGAAATATCTTCTACGCCCCATTTTGATCCTAATTTGTCTACAGGGACACACAGGGTATTTATACCTCCGACGTTTACACTACGAGTTGGCCAAACATTTATTCCATCATCTTTTGCTTTTGGTTCATTATCTCCGAGCTATTATATTCCTCCTTCTTCGAATCCTGCTCTGACAGAGTATGTGGTTGAGGAGAATACATTGAGGGACACTCCACCAGTATAGGATATTCCTTCAGCTTCTGCACATCCAGTGATTCCCATTGATCTGACTACCACAGGTATATTTATATAACTCTATCAAATTTTTATACCAAAATTTATTTTTATTATAACTTGTTCTGATATTATTTTTCTTTAATAATAGATTCATCTACAGATAGGAGGTGGGGGAGGGGGCGTAATCACTTTCATACGGTATGGAACTACCAGACACAGTTGATGGTTGAATATAATTTTGATGGACAAATGATTGAGAAATCTGGGCAGGAATGTTGGGGTTTTTTGGTGATGCTTGCCAATACTCTGATATCATTCTGGTCATCCCTCTCTCTTGGAGACATCTGCCACACGAAGTCAAGGATAACAAGTGGGCACAAATATGGGTAAAAAATCTATTGGATTTAATGTAGTATTTTTTGTATTTATATGAACAAATCTATTGGGTTTCAGATTCGGTTTAACTTCTGTGATGGCGAAGGTGCATGACCAGTGCATTTAAAAGAGCTAGGAGAGCTTTGGAGAGATTATAAGCATGAGATGTATGTTGGATGGTGTGATAGAGTGGGCACAGAGTTGGAGAAATTACCTATCATGGATGACTGCCTGATAGAGCAATATCGCCAAATGATTACCCATTGGGTGACTACCAAATTTATGTTATTAATCTCATTTTAGGTATTTAAATGACAGTTTTCATATTTTGCATTAATATAATCTTATTTATTATTAAACATTATTTAGGAATCTTCTAAAAAAAACAAAAAAAAACATTGATTCAAAGCAATACCTCCACACTTTGGGGCGCACAACTATGTTAGATCTTGAGAGGCAGCTAGTACGATATAGTTGGTTATAATTTTTTTAGGACTTTCCCTTTTTATTTTTTCCTACATAGATTATGTGATTTATTGAATTTTGAATATATGATTACACATGCACTTTATATTGATTCAATGTCATTACAGAAGCACAAATTGAATATTGAAGGATGTATTCCTCAAGAAAAATTGTTTTGCTCGAGTTGAAGAAAAAAAGATGGAACTGCGGTAAATGAACCAACCCAAAAAAATATTGTAATTTTTAATTTGTTTGATTCAAAGTTTAATATCTATTTTGAAATTTATTAATCTATTAATATTTTTAACAGGCTTCTTTAGAGGCTCTTGAGGCCCAAGAGCTTGTCAATTTTGGGCCACACGATCATTTATATCAGGTTATGGGAGAGGAGCACTCTGGTCAAGTACACTGCCAACCTGTTAAGAATATAGTCCCGAAAAGGTATTGGTCCTCTCCAGGTATCCATTCTAGCACCACCAAATTAAAAAAAGTCAAGAAGCATGCAAGACAGTTTGATAAAAGGGTCACAGAGATGGATGTACAACTTCAAACGAGGGACAAAGTATTTATGAAACTGATGAAAGCTTTATCTTCATCACTTCCACCAAAGGCCAGTGTAGCTTGTCAGACACTTATGTCATTGCTAGGTGCATTATCCATTGCACAAGGTAGAATCTATAGTGGGGGTTGAGATGATGATGTTCCTGGTGATGACGAGGATGATAAAGAGGACGAGGGCGCGGATGAGGATGAGGACGATGGCGAGGATGGGGCCGATGGTGAGGATGGGGCCGAGGATGAGGATAAGGCTGATGATGAGCATGGGGATGATGACGATGATGATGACAAGGATAGAGATGGTGGCGAGGATGAGTCTGATGATGCTAGTTGTGATGGTGATGGTGATCAGGGACAGATTGAACCATTACATTTTTTGAATTCTGTGTAACTCTTTGTTTTTGAACCTTGTTTTCCACTCTGGTATGGATTTTTTTGAATTCAGTGTAGCTCTGCATTTTCGACCAAATATGGAAGCCTAATGATGTTATAACGGTTTGGAGGTGAGTGATGCTATAAGAGATTTTATGTGTTATTGTGAGGAGTTTATTCCCCTTTAATTTAATGGTTCATAAAACATAATTTCGTTTTGTATTATGTTGTGGGTGTGTGTAACCCTAAATTCAAGGTAGGTGGTTCCATTTCTAGCCTATGATAATGGAACTACTTTTTTTGAATTTAAAATTGATTTATAAATTGATTAATGAAATTGGTATGATTTTTTTATGTGTTGAAAAAGTGTTTTTAAATAAAAATTCGTTTTCCTTGGCTTTTGATAAATGTATTATAAATGGTTTTGAATGGTTTTCAAGGCATTGAAATTGGTTTTTGAAAAAGAGAACATGGTTTACCATGGGTACTTAGGTGAAAGGTTTATCTTAAGGAAAGAATCCATTTCATTGTGGTTATAAAAGAGGTTTGACTTCGGTCTTACCCCTATTTTTTATGCCTATTATTCTTGGGGACTGATATTCAAATTTTGGGGAGATTGCTTTTGGGGTTATCCTCTGCTTCATAGGGACATTATTATCAGATCTGTTTTTTGCACCTGATTCTTATTGTATGATTAGTCTACTACCTAGACCTTTAGTATTCCATGGTACTGTGATACCCATTTTTCTCTTTTGTTTTACTTATCTTTCTTAGTTATCCATGTATTTCTTGTTTATGCATGTGGAAAATGATATGTAAAATGTTCTTTGAAGTTGAAGTCTTTTTGAGTGAAATTGATATGATATTATCTCTAATGAAATTACAATTCCATGGTTATTTTATTCACACCATGACCAACTTTAATGAGGTAATGAGATATATACTGGGAGTGGTACCCAAAAGCCATCAATAATGTATAAGAACATATACCACTCAATAAGTATGGTGTGTTTTGTGTATATTTTTTAAAAAATAATAATTATTTTCATGAATCCTATAATTATAGGAATGTAAGGTTTCCAAACTATGTTTGAAGGATGATTAAAAGGTGATAAATGAACTCAAACCATCTGAGAATTTTTTCCCTATCCATTTAAAGAGGTCCATGACTATATTTAATACATTATCAATCATTTGTGACGTGTACAAGTCAATACCACCTCAATCCAAGGCGCGGTGTGTCCGGCACCACTCAAAGTGTCTCACTTTTCTTTGAAATGGACAACAGTTTAAGTAAAAAAC
Organism: Viscum album; assembly: GCA_963277665.1. Classification (NCBI taxonomy): domain Eukaryota; kingdom Viridiplantae; phylum Streptophyta; class Magnoliopsida; order Santalales; family Viscaceae; genus Viscum; species Viscum album. The sequence goes on along the minus strand of OY728133.1, from coordinate 1,634,386,148 downwards.
AAAAATTGACATACGGAAAATAGACCAAATGCATTCATATTCTGTTGAAACTTTAGAAAAACAACCTATGGGTCATATGTGAAATGTAAGAGTCAACCCCGCCAAAATACGAGTGCCGATGTGGCTGGTAAAACTCAATGTGCCTTTCTTTTGTTTAAAATGGATGCGCTTTTAAGTAAAAAATGACATACGAAAAACCAACCAAATGCTTTCAGATTGTGTTGATACTTTAGGAAAATGATCCATGGGTCATTTTTGACATGTACGAGTCAATCCTACCTCAATATGAGGTGTAGTGTGGCCAGTACCACTCAATGTGTCTCACTTATCTTTGAAATGGACAATAGTTTAAGTAAAAACAACAACTGAAAAACGGAAAAAAGGCCAAACGCAATCGAATTCTGTTGATACTTTTTGAAAAGTATCCATGGGTCATTTGTGACGTGTACGAGTCAACCCCGCCACAATATGAGGTATGGTGTGGCCGGTACCACTCAAAGTGTCTCACTTTTGTTTGAAATGGATAGGATTTTACGTGAAAACAACAACTGGCATACGGAAAACTGACCAAACGCATTCGGATTCTGTTGAAACATTAGGAAAATGATACATGGGTCATATTTAACATGTAAGTGTCAACCCCGCATCAATCTGAGGGCCGGTGTGGCTAGTACCACTCAATGTGTCTTTCTTTTTTTAAATGGATGCGCTTTTAAGTAAAAAAACGTCATATGGAAAACTGACCAAACACATTTAGATTGTGTTGATACTTTTGGAAAATGATCCATGGGTCATTTTTGACATTTAAGATTCAATCTCACCTCAATCCGAGGCGCGGTGTGGCCGGCACCCATCAAAGTGTCTCACTTTTCTTTGAAATAGACAATAGTTTAAGTACAAACAAAAACTGATATACGAAAAACATACCAAACACATTCGAATTCTATTGATGCTTTAAGACAATTATCCATGAGTCATTTGTGACGTTTAAAAGTCAACCATGCCTCAATTTGAGGAATGGTGTGGCTGGTACCACTCAAAGTGTCTCACTTTTATTTGAAATGGACAATATTTTAAGTGAAAACAACAACTGGCATACAGAAAACTGACCAAACGCATTCGGATTCTATTGAAACTTTAGGAAAACGATCCATGCGTCATATGCGACGTGTACGAGTCATCCTCGCCTCAATTAGAGGGCTGTTGTGGCCGGTACCACTCAAATTGTTTTTCTTTTGTTTAAAATGGATGTGCTTTTAAGTAAAAAAACGACATACAGAAAACTGACAAAATGCATTCGGATTGTGTCGATACATTAGGAAAATGATCCATGGGTCATTTGTGACATGTATGATTCAACCATTCCTCAATCCGAGGCGCGGTGTGGCCACCACCACTCAAAGTTTCTGACATTTCTTTGAAATGGACAATAGTTTAAGTAAAAACAACAACTGACATATGGAAAACGGACAAAACGTATTCGGATTGTATTGATACTTTAAGAAAAGTATCCATGGGTCATTTTTAATGTGTAAGTGTCAATTCCATCTCAATATGAGGCACGGTGTGGCCAATACCACTCAAAGTGTCTCACTTGTTTTTGAAATTGATAGGATTTTAAGTGAAAACAACAATTGGCATACAGAAAACTGACCAAACGCATTTGGATTCTATTGAAAAATTAGGACAACGATCCATGGGTCATATTTGACATGTACGAGTCAACCCCGCCTCAATCTGAGTTCTGTGTGGCCGGAACCACTCAATGTGTCATTCTTTTTTTTAGAATGGATGCGGTTTTATGTAAAAAACGACATATGGAAAACTGACCAAAGGCATCCAGATTGTGTTGATACTTTAGAAAACGATCCATGGGTCATTTTTGACTTGTACGAGTCAACCCCACCTTAATCCGAGGAGCTCTATGGCTGGCACCACTCAAAGTGTCTCACTTTTTTTTTGAAATGGACAACAGTTTAAGTAAAAACGAAAACTGACATACAGAAAACAGACCAAACGCATTCGGATTCTGTTGATACTTTAGAAAAACTATCCATGGGTCATTTTTCATGTGTACGAGTCAATCTCACCTCAATGTGAGGCGCGGTGTGGCTAGTACCACTCAAAGAGTCTCACTTTTATTTGAAATGGACAGGATTTTAAGTGAAAACAACAACTGGCATATAGAAAACCGACCAAACGCATTTGTATTCTATTGAAACATTAGGAAAACAATCCATGTTTCATATGTGATATGTATGAGTCAAACCCACCTCAATCTGGGGGCCGATGTGGCCGGTACCACTCAATGTGTCTTTCTTTTATTTAAAATGGATTTTCTTTTAAGTAAACAAACGACATACAGAATACTGACCAAACACATTCGGATTGTATTGATACGTTAGGAAAACAATACATGGGTCATTTTTGACGTGTATGAGTTAGTCCTGCCTCAATCCGAGGTACAGTGTGGCTAGCACCACTCAAAGTATCTCACTTTTTTTTGAAATGGACAACAGTTTAAGTAGAAACAACAACTGACATACGGAAAACTGACCAAACGAATTTGTATTCTATTGATACATTATGAAAAGTATCCATGGGTCATTTTTGACATGTACGAGTAAACCATGCCCCATTATGAGGCACGGTGTGGCTGGTACCACTCAAAGTGTCTCACTTTTATTTGAAATTGACAGGATTTTAAGTGAAAATAATAACTGGCATTCGGAAAATAGAACAAACGCATTCAGATTATGTTGATACATTATGAAAAGTATCCATGGGTTATTTGTGACATGTATGAGTCAACCACACCTCAATCTGAGGCACATTGTAGCTGGTACCACTCAAAGTATCTCACTTTTATTTGAAATGGACAGGATTTTAAGTGAAAACAATAACTGGCATACGGAAAACCGACCAAACGCATTCAGATTATGTTGAAACATTAAGACAAAGATCCATTGGTCATATGTGACATGTACGATTAAACCCCACCTCAATCTGATGGACATTGTAGTCAGTTCCACTCAAAGTGTCTTTCTTTTGTTTAAAATGGATGCGCTTTTATGTAAAAAAACGACATACAGAAAACTGACCAAACTCATTATGATTATGTTGATACTTTAGTAAAATTATCCATGGGTCATTTGTGACATGTAAGAGTAAAACCAGCCTCAATATGAGGTGCGGTGTGGTCGGAACCACTCAAAGTGTCTCACTTTTCATTGAAATGGTACACAGTTTAAGTAAAAACAATAACTGACATACGGAAAATGGAACAAACACATTAAAATTCTATTAATACATTAGGAAAAGTATCCATAGGTCATTTTTGATGTGTAAGAGTCAATACCACCTCAATTTGAGCCACGGTGTGGCCGGTACCACTCAAAGTGTCTCACTTTTATTTGAAATGGACATGATTTTAAGTGAAAACAACAACAGGCATACAGAAAACCGAACGAACACATTCGAATTCTCTTTAAACATTAGGAAAATGATCCATGTGTCATTTTTGATGTGTATGTGTCAACCCCGCCTCAATATGAGAGCCGGTGTGGTTGGTAACACTCAAAGTGTCTTTCTTTTGTATAAAATGGATGCACTTTTATGTAAAAAAAGACATAAAAAACTGACCAGAGGCTTTCAGATTGTGTTGATACTTTAGGAAAACGATCCATGGGTCATTTTTTACATGTACAAGTCAACCCTACCTCAATTCAAGGCGTGGTGTGGCCGGAACCACTCAAAGTGTCCCACTTTTCTTTGAAATCGACAACAGTTTAAGTAAAAACAACAACTGGCATACGTAAAACAGACCAAACACATTTTGATTCTATTTATACTTTAGAAAAAATATCCATGGGTCATTTGTGATGTGTACGAGTCAACCCCACCTCAATCTTAGGCATGGTGTGGCCGGTACCACTCAAAGAGTCTCACTTTTATTTGAAAGGGAAAGAATTTTAAGTGAAAACAACAACTGGCATACGAAAAACCGACCAAACACATTCGGATTCTATTGAAACTTTAGGAAAATGATCCATGGGTCATATGTGACATGTACGAGTTAACCTTGCCTCAATATGAAGGCCTGTGTGGTCAGTACCACTCAAAGTGTCTTTCTTTTGTTTAAAATTGATGCGCTTTTAAGTAAAACAACAACATACAAAAAACCAACCAAAAGCATTCGGATTGTGTTGATACTTTGGGAAAACAATTCATGTGTCATTTTTGACATGTACGAGTCAAACCCGCCTCAATCTGAGTCGCAGTGTGGCCGATAGCACTCAATGTGTCTTTCTTTTGTTTAAAATGGATACACTTTTAAGTAAAAACAACTGGCATATGGAAAACCAACCAAATGCATTTGGATTGTGTTGATACATTTGGAAAACGATCCATGGTCATTTGTGTCGTGTATGAGTCAACCCCACCTCAATCTGAGGCGCGGCATGGCTGACACCATGCAAAGTCTCTCTCTTTTTTTTAAAATGGACATCATTTTAAGTGAAAACAAAAACTGACATACGACAAACCAGCCAAATGCATTCGGATTCTATTAAAACATTAAGAAAACGATCCATGAGTCATTTTTGATGTGTACGAGTCAAACCCGCCTCACTATGAGGAGTGGTGTGGCCGACACCACTCAAAGTGTCTAACTTTTCTTTGAAATGGACAACAGGTTATGTAAAAACAATAACTGACATACGGAAAATGGACCAAAAGCATTCGGATTCTATTGATACTTATGGACAAGGATCTATGGGTCATTTTTGACTTGAACGAGTCAACCCCGTCTCAATCTGAGGCATGGTGTGGCCAGTACCTCTCAAAGTGTCTTTCTTTTGTTTAAAATGGATACACTTTTAAGTGAAAACAACTGGCATATGGAAAACCAACCAAATGCATTCGGATTGTGTTAATACTTTAGGAAAACGATTCATGGGTCATTTTTAATGTGTACGAGTCAACTCCGCCACAATCCGAGGCGCGGTGTGGATGACACCACTCAACGTCTCTCTTTTGTTTCAAAAGGACATCATTTTAAGTGAATACAACTGAAATTTACACTCAACAACGACAGTCACAATCTCTTTTTCTTGAGTTGGGTAGTTTCACTCATGGGGTCATAAGTAACGAGATTCCTAAGAAAATACTTTTTCACCATATGTTATAAACAATACAAGTTCAATGTAAAATTCATCACAAATCATTACTTACCCAAATGTAGGATCAGAAAAAAAAAATGGGATTTGAGCCAATTGCAAACTCTTATTCAATTCTAATAGGTATTTCTCAGACTATTCTGCAAATTAAAATTTGATGGGGAGGTGGGGGGCCTGTGCTGGTTTGGGGGTTGTGCAGGGGTGAGATGAATTACTACTGGATGATTGTTTTCATATGATGATTGAAATAGGGAATTGTAGTACATGACATGGTTGGAAGATTTTGATGGTTTTTTGTGTTTTTTGTGTGCTATATTATGTGTTTTTTATATTGTTTTAAGTCTGTATGTGGTTTTTGTGATATTTTAAATGCAGGTGTATAGTGGAGAGGGGAAACTGGAGGGATGTTGTGCAGCAGTTTTGGAAGAACTCAATACCAATGGTTTTAAATAGTTGGTATAAGAGTTTCTGGAATTCTGGGATTCTGGAACAACACAATACCAACAGTTTAGAACCGTTGGTTTAGTATTTCTGGAAAAACACAATACCAGAAGTTTTCAATCATTGGTATAATAATTCTCGAAAAATACAATACCAACGGTTTAGAACTATTGGTATACAAATATATACCAATGGTTTTTGAGAACTGTTGGTAAATATGTTATACAAACATATACCAACGGTTCTCTTGCAACTGTTGGTATATCAATAAATACAGTGTGATATAACAACGGTTTAGATCAAACCGTTGGTATAAGGCTTTCCTCATAACTTACTAGCCTACGTTTGGAAAACTGTTTGTATAGGCTATATCAATGGTTTTCCAGCCTATACCAATGGTTTAGAACCATTGGTATAACCTTCGTTTCTAGTAGTGACTCTTGGAATTTAATCAATGGAAAAATAAAAATAATAGGATTTCTAAAAATGTACAACAGGATAGATGGTCATTATTAATATTTCATAACATCATTTTTAAACCATGCCAAAATTTTCACTTAAAATATCTAAGTAGTAGGAAAAAAATAAAACTTTGAAAGAAAGACACAAAATAACTTCAATTACTCCAAAAAATTACTCTATTAATCAATATAGCAATGTAAAAACTACATTAACAATCAAAGGTTAATCTAGATCCACATTTCAATGTATATTTCCAGGAAACTGATTATCGCCCTCAAATGATAGTAAAAAATTGAGCATATTCAGATCTAGAAATATATTTACAATTCAAGACATTAAAAAAAACAATACCCAATTAAAAAGATCATTATATAATTTAATTAAAACCCTTCAAAAAATCTAACATGTGTCAGATACCTTCTAACGAAACAGAGCTAAGAGGAGCTAGGAAAAGGTGGAGAGGGGTTGTCATTGGAGATCACTGTCGAGGAGCTGTAGGGATAATGTCGGGGAGCAGGGGGTTAGGTGACGGGAAGGATCAGATCCCTTTTTATAGTAATCCATAACAGGTTTTATGAAATAAAACACATCGTTCATATTTATGTATCAATATACATTTTTTTCCAATTGTTATTAATTCATTAAAATATATTCAATGAATATTCAAGTCATTTAATCTGTTCATAATAAATTGTATATGATAATAAAATTTTTCTCGACAAATAAATACATATCATATATATATATATATTAACAAAGGCATTTAATATCTTATATATAGATTACATTGGTTCAGAGCCTGTTATAGGTGCTTTGGGTGCATTTGTAAGATAAATTTCACATAAGAATTTTTTCTCCGCGATTTTTGACTAAGGTTGTGCAAGGAAGATCGGGAATCGACTGAATCCAAATGTACATAGCTGAAAACATCAGTTGAGGATGACACGTTAAATGAATCTTGAGATACCATCGAGGCCAGATGACTGATGTGAACCGAGATTCAGGCCAAGCATGAAGAAATTCCGAGCTTCCAGTGGCGAACCCTGTTGAAGGCTCCAAGAATAGATCAATTCTGTTTATTTAAACCAGAGATCCGGAGTTCCTGATATCTTCAAGAAATGTTCCAATGGTTCACTCCAACCCTAGGATTATGAATCGTTCCCACATGTGCAAGAAAAACAATTAAAGATGGGTATTTTAGGTTGATGAAATCAATCAAAGGGAGGACCCGAACAAAAATGAACTAGCATTGGCCATGATTGTTGATGGGGAGCATGAATTTTTGATGGAGTTGGAGTGATTCTTATCGAGAACTCAATACTTAGAATCTGTCATGGTGCTGAATCTATGAGGTAGCAGGGCTTTCCTTTGTTTAAGGAAATCTAGTAACGTCTGATGGTAGGTGAAATTCAGAGGCTTTGATGAAGTGAATGTCTTAGAAATGTTCATAGAGAACACAATGTTTTATAGTGTTGTCATCGTCGATGATGTTTGGTGTTGAGACTGCCATTATGAGAAGGAGTTGTCATTGGTGAAGATTGAAACCCAGGCTACTTAAGATATTGAGCATGGAATCTATACTGATATTAGGTCTTGGTTGGGGAAGACGATACAAATCTATGTCTGAACTAGATGAAGATAATTGCCGTTCGCAGTGAACATGATTTAATTTTTGCTTATGGATAAAATAAAATGTGGTGTAATTAAGATGTTGTGCACTTCTGCAAGGAGTTTGAACAAAAATGGGTCTCTTGAGTTGAGGATGTTGTTATTGATAGAGCATACTGTGTTTTGGATGAAGCTTAAGAAGCTACAGGAAGGAAGACATGTAGTGTGTCTAAGTGCGTTCTGAGCTGGAATCACCTACAAATTGTAGAAGGTCCCACCAGAGGCTGTTGCTTGGAATTAATTTTCTGTTAGAACATATTCGGCACCTAGAAACAAAATTAGGGATATAATTTTAGAGAGTATGGAAAAGGGATTGATGGATATAGACGTTGTCAGCCCTAGATTATTTGCGGAATGGCACCACTTCTTGCTTTGTAAAAAAAGACAGGTTAAGGGTGGTTCATGGTTGGTGGTGAACCCACCACACACCTGCGGGAGAGGAGCAACAAATGGATGGCTTGCCTATAAAAGACAGCAGGATTTCCTATTTACAGCACCTCATCTGATTCTCGAATTATCGATTTATTTACAGTGTTTTGTGAGGTGTTTTCCACATTATTCAAAATTGATATTACGAGGGTTTTCTCATTGTAATAGTGAGGGAGTGTGTACTCACTTTTACTCATATTGATCCCTCTATTTGTCTGTGGTTTTTTTATCCCTTCCATTTGTGGGTTCTTCCATGTTACATTCGGTGTCGATTATTTTTCCACATTTTTTACTTTATTTTTATCTCATAATTATCACCACATCGGCGATCCAATCATTTTACGGTCCCAACAAGTGGTATCACAGGGAGGATCTGGCTCGGTGTTGTTCATGTTTTCGGGTATTAATAATTCTTGTAAATTTGAGTATACTCTGTGATTGTGACTCTGATTGATCTTTCACTTCAAAAAAAAATATTGAGATCATTAAATACACCATTTTTAATTGGTGGAGGTTTAGAATTGACTATGAGTTCAGATGGCGAGGAAACTCGAGATCAAAAAATTCAACAAGAATAATTTTATGTTGTGGAAAATAAAGATGCGGGAACTGCTGCAAAAGGATAATAGTGTACTTACAATTGGGGAAAAGTCAGTTGGTGTGATGAAGGAGAAATGGACCAACATGGATTAGAATTTTATTGCCAACATCCATTTGGCTTTGGCGGATGAGGTCCTATAGAGAATTGCGGAGAAAAGGAAAGAAAAGAAAATACAGGATACTCTGAAGATGTTATATGATGACAAGTCACTACACAACAAAATTTTTCTGAAGAGAAAATTGTACACTATTCAAATGGTGAAGTCATCATTGGTGATTGACCACATCAACAACCTCAATTCCTTGTTCGCTCAGCTCATGGTGTTGGGCTATAAAATTATGGATACTGAACATATAGAGATTCTGCTCTAGAGTTTTCCAGATTCTTATGACCAACTCATCATCAATCACACCCACAATATCTTGATGGATATTCTCGCCTTCAATGATGTTACAGCTGTGGTTCTTGAAGAAGAAAGATGTTGTAAGAACAAGGAGGACATACAGACAACTTCACAACATGAAAAAGCTCTGTCAATAGAGAGAGGAAGGATGATGGTGCATGGTTCTAGTGAAAGCCAAAATCAAGGAATGTCCAAATCACGAAGTAAAAAAGATGAATGTCACATGTTTCAATTGTGTTAAAAAGGGGCACATCAAGAAGGATTGTTGGAATAATAAGAATAGTAAAAAGATCCCTCAGGGGAATGTGGAAATTACTTCTGGAAATGGAGATATACTAGTCAGTGAAGCAGTGACGACTGCTGGAAGCAGACATCATCTCAATGATGCATGTATTATCAACACAAGAGCAACATGAAACATGACATCTCGTCGGGAATGAGTTGACCATTATAAAACTATCCTGAAAGGACATGTGTACATAGGGAATGATCACTCCCAGAATATCGTTGTAGTCGGTACCATCCAACTGAAGATGCATGATAACATAATACAAACCCTCCAAGGAGTACGTCATGTGAAGGTCCTGAAGAAGAACATATTGTCTTTGGGATAATTTGATGACATCAGATGCAAGAATCACACCCAGAATAGAGTAATGAAAATTTTTAAGGGCGTTCTAGTGTTAATCAAGGCGGAGAAGATCACAGAAAATCTATACAAACTTATAGGTGAAAAATACAAGGAGGCGGAGATATTTTTTGTATCAACTACCTCGACGGAAGCGTTGGTGACGTTATGGAATTAGATGCTTGGTCAAATGTCAGAATGAGGCCTGAGGATTCATGAGGATCAAATGTTTCTTCTGGGTCTTACAAAGCTATCTTTACCAATTTGCGAGCACTGTGTTTTTTAGCAATCAACATAGGTTAATGTTCGAGACGTCAATAGAAAAAAGCAATGAGATTTTAAAGTTGATCCATTCCGATGGTTGGCAAGAACCGGTTATATCCTTCAGAGAAGCAAGGTTCTTTGTATTATTCATTAATGATTTTTCTAGGATATGTAGGTTGTACCCAATAGAGGAAGATAGATGTTTTTGAAACCTTCAAAACATTAAAATCATAGAAGGAGCTCGAATATGGAAACAAGATCAAGTGTCTAAGGGCTGACAATGGTGAAGAATATACAAGCGAGAAGTTTGATACATTTTTGTCAATAAGAAGGAATCAAGAGACAGTTCATAGTGGCATACACTCTATAGTTGAATGGTTCAGCAGAGCGATTGAATAGTACCCTATTGTATAGAATAAGGGCGTTGTTGAATACTGCAAGAATGGCCAAAACATTTTGGGAAGAAGTAATGAATATTGACAATTATGTGATCAATCAATCTCTCTCAATGGTGATTGATCTAAAGACACCAATTGAGATGTGGACTGGTAAACCCATTGACTATTCTCAGTTTCATACATTTGGATGTCCAGTATATGAACTATTTAATGATCAAGAAAGATCGATGTTGGATTCGAGGTCCAGAAAATGTATCTTCTTGGGGTATGCTGATGTCTTGAAGGGGTATCGTTTGTTGGACCCCACTGCCTACAGACATATAATCAAAAGAGATGTCTTTTTTGCAGAATATAAGATGAAAATGAAAACTAATCAAGACATGGAGAAGGATAATACAAAAACTACAATAGTAAAAGTAGAGGACAAATCCAAGGGAGAACTAGTTTACTATGAGGCATTACCAGAGCATGAAGATCAAGTACCAGTTGAGTATGGACCATGAAAGTCAACTCGGGAGAAAAGAGCACGAGTATAGTAATCAACCTGTGTCACTAAGTGAAATATTATGTACTTATTATTGACAGAGGATGGAGAGACATCTTCTTTTAATGAGGCGAACCATAGTCTAGATGTATCCTCATGGATAGCGGCAATGCATGAGGAAAATGAATCCCTACATAAGAACAAGACATGGGATATTATTCCATTACCTCATGGAAGGATGGATATCTGAAACAAATGGGTATTTAATATCAAATGCGATGGAAATAACCGGGTGGAATGATATCGTGCATGAATGGTGGTTGAAGGATTTTCATAGAAAGAAAGTATTGATTTCAATAAAATATTTTCTTCTATTATTAAACTGACGACTATTATGTTAGTTCTGGTGATGTGTGGAACATATACCATACATCTAGAGGAGTAGGATCTTAATAATTATTTTCTCCATGGTGATCTTGGTGAAGAGATATATATGCTCCAACCAAAAGTTTTTTCAGAAGAAGTCAAAGAGAACTTGGATTACATGTTGAAAAAATATTCATACGGTCTCAAACAGGCACCGAGGTGTTGGTACAAGAGATTTGATTCCTATATCATGAGTCTCGGATACATTAGACTTCATTTACATCCTTGTGCATATTTCAGGGGTTCAGATGGTAATAATTTCTCCATTCTTCTATTGTATGTGGATGACATGCTGGTTATAGGCCCCCAAAAAGATCAGATCCAAAATAAAAAGACAAAGTTGGCTAGGGAGTTTGATATGAATGAATTGGGACCAGAAAAAATATTCTTGGGATATAGATTTATCGTGATAGAAATAATGGGAATATTTTTCTATCATAGAAAAATTACTTACAGAGTCCTGAAACGCTTCAACATGCAGGACTATAAGAAAATATCTACCTCCCTTCTCATTAATTTCAAGTTATCCTCCAAGATGACTCATAACAGTGAAGTAGGGAGGATATAAATTTCTCGAGTACCATATGCATCAGCATTGGGAAGTCTAATGTTCTCTATGGCTTGTACTAGACCAGACATTTCACTTGTAGTGGGAGTAGTTAGTCGGTACATGGAAAAACCAAGATGAGATCATTGGATCATAGTGAAGAGGATCCTAAGATAAATCATGGAGACCACAAATGCTGCATTATGTTTTGAAGGATCAGATTTTTCTATCATAGGATATATTGATTCAGATTTTGTAGGTGATTCTGACCGGAGGAAATCCACTTCTGGTTATGTGTTATCTCTAACAGGAGGAGTTGTGAGCTAGATTTCAAAGTTATAGTTAGTTGTGTCCTTATCCACAATGGAGGCAGGGTATATGGTAGCTATAGAAGCCTGCAGAGAGGCAATTTGGAAGAGAAGTTTGTTAGAGGAGCTCGGGCACATACAAAAAAAATTCCATTGTTTTGAGATAGTAATAGGGCCCTGCACATTGTAAGGAATCCGTCTTTTCATTCCAAGAAGAAGCACATTGAGGTGCAGTATCACTTTGAACGAGATGTGGTTGATATAGGAAGTTTAGATATGCAAAAAACTCATACTAAAGAAAAACTAATAGATTTACTAATAAAGTTGGTTGACTCATATAAGTTCAGATGTTGAAAATCCTCAAGTAGTCTTACAGAGACATGAGCAGCATTTTCGGTAGATATAAAGGATGTGTGGAGATGTTATTTATTCTCAATCAAATCTTCAAGTGAGAGATGTGTCGGTATCATTTTATTTGTAGGATGGCACCAACCCTTGATTTTTCAAAAGGGACATGTTAAGGGTGGTAGGTGGTTCGTGGGAAACCCACCACCCACCAGCGAGAGATGAGAATCAAGGGTAAGTCTTGGAAATAAGTGTATATCATGCATACATTTTAGAATGTTTTAATGTATTGTTTTTTGGATTTTAGTGAATAATCTTTCCAATTATGGAATAATTTATGTTGTTTTATGTTTTATGGTAGGAAGTGATAAATCTGGGGAAATGGAACAAAAGGGGGTGTAAATATGAGCAAAAGGACCATTTGTGCCTCTTCACTTCACACACGGTGCAACACCAGATTTTGGAAGACGAAGAGAAGCTAGAAAAGGGGAAAACACTATTACACCTCTTGAACCACAAGTAGACATCGTGACTTCATCGAAGAATCAGACCACTGCTATAACAACCCATGATAAAGAAACACATTGTGAACTACAGTTACACATCGTGTAACTTCAGTACACCGCGTGCCGATAGTCAAATTTCAAATTTATGAGAAATATTTGCACAATATTCTCACAGACATGGAGGTGATAGGGACAAGTTTTAAGAGACGTGTAGTCTATGTAGAAATCGTGTAATTAGTCAAATTTCCAAAATTGCTCCCGAGATCCACACATGTGTCACGTGGATTAACAAAAAGTGGACTGAAATTACACATCATGTACATGTAGTACACATTGTGACTGATGATGGGCATTATTCATTCAGCGTTTATAAATAGATCCCCTGGATGCGCCTTTGGGAAATTTGAATTTAGTTGACGACCAAAACCTGTAGTGAAGCTACTATGCCATTTTCCAGTTTTTCCTTTATGTCCCCTTTTCTACTTCTCTCTAAAACTCTCATCACTTGGTTGAGGTTGTAATCTCACCTTATGCTAGGGTCATGTAACTGAAGGGGAAAGGTGTGTTGGATTTAAATCATTTTATTAATCATGTATTTGGTTTGTGTAATTTCATTCTTCAAACTTCCAATCCCTTTTTTCATTTATCGTGACCATCGACATTCACATATAAAAGAGACATTTAAATTGCACAATAACTACCCAAAAGATGGCATGAAATTTGTCAACTTTAGCAGAAATCAGGTTTAAAATTGGTATTGGGAAAAACTTGATTCGACAAAACCCTAAACTACAGATCCTAGGGAAATAGAGGATTACTGTGTTGAGAAAGTGATACCATGACTATTGGATCTACCTCATCTCAACTCTGACACCAATCAGGAATCAATCAATTTACATTCTAAAATCCAATTGAACCTAAACCAAGAAACTATATTACCCTAGCACACTTCGTTCAATTTGTTTTCAAATGAATCAATCAATATTCTTTTCATTCGCCATTTCATTTTCAAAATCAATCAAATCAATATTTCCTCACACTTTTCTCAACTCAATAAAATAAGTCTTTTGAAATTATAACTAAACTAATTTAACAGTCCCTATGAATCAACATCAACTGCAACTTTAATACATTAATCGAGTAGTATAGTTGAGTTTTATAAAATAATTTTGGCATAGTATTGTAAGGAATTAACGATGCCATATCGAGGCTATCACTTTCCTTTAAAAGGCAGCATGATCTCTTGTTTTCTTCATCCCATCTGGTTCTCGAATTCTACATTTATTTGCGGTCTTTTGTGTAGTGTTTTCCCTATTATTCAAGAGATATATAATGAGGGTTTTTTCATGTAATAGTGGTGGAGTGTGTAACCACTTTTACCCAGAGTGATTCATCTATTTTCCTATGGTTTTTTACCCCTTCAATTTGAGCGTTTTTCCATGTTACATCTGGTGTCATTTATTTTTCTGCATTTTGCACTTTATTTTTATCTCGTAATCATCACGGCACTAGTGGGCCAATCATTTTATGATCCCAACAGATGCACGCATTTTTCTATAGATTTCATAGTAGAATGAGGCAAAGGTAGACTCAACAAGAACAACCAAGAGCTCGATTTGGAAACAAAAATCAAAGGATGATTCCCCATCTTCTTCGTTATTTTTTCCATTTTTTTCCTTGATTTGAAATATTTATAAAATTAAATCTAAAAATGATTTCCTGCTAAATATTTTTGTGGGGGAATAAGATTGATTATGTTCAAACATTATTTCTTCATTTGTATTATCATTAAAAATTTAATACACTTCACTTTTTTGTAGTTGAAGGAATTATGTAAGCGAAAAACTACTGAATTTAATCTACTACAAGTCAACATTCTTGATGCTTGAGGCAGAATAAATTATCCATGAAAGGAAAATTATATTTTAGCATAGAAATTTCAATTCCCCTTTCATCTTCATTATTTTTTCACAACTTCACTACTACCATTACTCTTGAAATTTCTATTTCATCAAATCATCATTGATTCCTCATCTCATGTTCCTAATAATAATATTTAGTTTTGTTGACCTAATGTGTATGTTTTTTTTGTTTTTTTTGTTTTTTATTGGAAAACCCATTTTCACCATCAATTGGGATCAATACCCTACTTTCCATTTTCTATGTAATCATTAGGTTTAAATATTTGATATATTCAATGACATCTCATCACTCATCCCAAATGGAATCGATTTTATTGAGGGGAGGAGAGATCAAAGGTTCTTTGGACATGCCTTTTCCTTTGGAGGAAGAGGATAAAGAACATCAAGTTTCTATTAATGGAAGTTACGATAAAAATTAGAAATTTAAATTAGGGTTTGGAAACAAATAGAGTGACCAAACAACAAGTGAAATCCAGGATAAAATAGTGAAATGATTATGAAATTAGGTAACAAAGAAAGGGGTATTTCCAAAGATTTTAGACGCGGAGGTGGAAATTAAGACAGAGGCTACTGGTTCGAGTGAGAGGGAAGGAGAGGGTGGGATCCAGTGGGGGAAGGGGTTTAATCATAAATAAACATCCCCCTGACCATCCCAAAAGGGGTTAGGCTGACACCACTAGTGAGTCAATGAGCTACACCAGATAGTTGGTGGGTATTTTTCAAAATTGATGCTTTTCATTTTTACTATCATCTAGCTACTAATGATCCATTGGATAGCCAATGAGATCCTAGTGTATAAAATATTAAATAACTGTTTTTTAAAAAATAACACAAATATGATAAATTTATAAAATGGTTAAATAAACTCTACAAATAGGGATAAAATGATCTATTTAGATCTTGATAAAAATCACTAAAATTTTTAGTAAATATCAAATTAAAATTATGTTTTGTGAAAACGAATTAAATGAATATCTAATTCAATTAAAAAAATCTCATCCAATAATTCAATTAATGATTCAAATAGTAAATTAAATATACAAAACATAATTAAATTGAACAGAAACTATAAAATAAAAGAAAGGAAAATATTCCAACAAAATTGAACCAAATATGAGTGTCACATGGGAGTCACTCTTAACCCCTCCATAAAATCAAAATTTTCTAGAATGAGGTGTTTTTAGATGATATTGTCCAAGTGAATATTGGTGCTCAAAATTATAATATGATGTTGCCCATTTAGATGTGATATCTTAAAAGGTAGTGGTTAAAGTCAATTTTCTTAGTACGAGAGTATTGAGTTGAAGTCATAGTGATACTGATGGCATAAGTGATATCACACATTATAGGAATGTGATCATATGTATGCTGATAATCCAATAGTTTTTTTTACATCTATATAATTTCGGGAAAACTCCCTATATATATATATATATATTCTTTTTTAGTCATCGATGTAGAAACAATATTTTTTCTTACTACATGATACTTGGGATTTTTCAAGTATGTGACATGTCCCACATGTAATATTCTTATCTAATTGGAACCCTCCAAAATCGATATCTGAATGCCAAAATAGTTCCAATGAAGTGCCTTTTGGATAATGCAACCCATGATTTTAAGAACCTCTTAAAAATTTGAAAATTGGTTTAAGAACATTTAAATGAAATTCATTCATATTTGATTGAAAACTAGAAAAAAGACAAACACTTACCATAATATCCATTTGGGTCACTGTAAGATAAATAAGTATGACAATCATACCATTATAAAGACTAATATTGACTAGTTTTCAAGATTCATCAATCATTTTCTTATAAAAAGTACTTAGGAGTGTGATAATTTTCTTAACTCTATCCATGCCAAAAAATATAGAATATAATTGGGGTAAATTAATTGGATAAGAGAACTACCAACCTTATTTTTTGAAATTTTAAAACCATAGAGAAAATTTAGATCCCCCGTATAACATATTTTTTATTCTTTTCTCATTAAATCAAAAAATTCACTACAAAGGGATTCTATGGTAGAATAGAAAAGGACAACATCAAAATAAATTTCTGCAATTAAAAATATTTTAATTATGCTTCAAAAATAAAGTAGAATGCAATTTTACCATTAT
Source organism: Viscum album (assembly GCA_963277665.1). Taxonomy (NCBI): domain Eukaryota; kingdom Viridiplantae; phylum Streptophyta; class Magnoliopsida; order Santalales; family Viscaceae; genus Viscum; species Viscum album. The sequence continues at coordinate 1,634,369,017 of OY728133.1, read as the reverse complement.
TTAAGTCATTTTTAAAAAGATATTTAGGTTTTCTCTCATACCATGACATTGAGGATTGCTTTAATCTAAAAAGTGCCTTGATTAACGTAAAAAATGATTTGTAAATTTTTAATTCTCAAAACCAGGAGTATGTTCTACAACAACATTTTTAGAAATAAAACCATTTAAAAACATGCTTTTAATATCCATTTGATTGAAAAAAAAATTAAAATTAGTGGTGAATTCCAATAATATCATAATGGATTCTAGCCATGAAATGAAGGAAAAGGTTTCATCATAATAAATTCCTTTCGTTGGGTTATAATTGTTTTTCTAAATGTCTATATTTTTTAAGTGTAATATTTCCTTGCTCTTCTAATTATTCTGAATAACCCATTTGGAACCAATAATGAGATGATCATAAAGTCTTTCAAAAAGTGTTCAAATGCTATTACTTGTGAATTGGTTCATCTCTTATTGAATTATTAGCATCCAATTTTCATCATTAAGGTCATCATAAATATTATGGGGGTGTTGGTGTGAGATAAAAACTCGATGACCAACCTAATTTAAAACAATCCTTTTCTCATGTTTACCTTCTTTCAAATCAACAATAACATTGTATAAGGGATGATATTTAGAATTCACCCATGCCTTGGGTAATGGGAAAAATAGTGGGTTTTCCCCTACTTCTACTTCTTTAGAAAGAGATTGTTCATTTAAGGTCAATTATTTTAGTTTAACCTCAATATCATTAATTTGGGGATGATGTTTAGGAAACTTATAATAAAATTTTATGAAGATTGATTCTCCTATGGTTTTGGCCCTTTTATTAATAATCTGGTATTCTTTACATGTGTTAGAGTACCCAATAAAAATTCATTCATTGGATTTAGGATCAAATTTTCCTAAATTATGTTTACTGTTAAAAATACAAAATTCATATCCAAATACCTTGAAATGTCCAACATTAGGTGTTTTACCTTTCCAAATCACACAAGACTTATTCTAAAGGAAAGACCTTACAAGGACATGGTTAATGATATATCTATGGATATTGACTACCTTGGACTAAATATATCAAGGGAGTTTTAAATCATTCAAGAGTTTTCTTAAAATCACTTAATGATTTCTATTCTATTTTTCAATAAAACTGTTTTATTAGGGAGTTCTGGTAGTGACAAAAATGATTGTACCCTTTTGAATTCCAAGTTCATCAATGTCTATTGTTAAAATTCTTGGTATATTTAATAAAGACATAACAAGACTCATTTATATGATCCAAGAAATAAACCCAAGAAAATATTGTATAATCATAAAAAATTACAAAAGTGCAGGAGTTACCTTTTTTAATTGCCAATTAGGTTGGTCCAAATAGATCAAGGAATACAAGCTGAATGACCTTATATATGGGCACTTATTGGACATAAAAGAATATTTATGTTACTTACCAATTTGGTAAGACCCGCACAATATGTAAATTTTTAAATTTAATTCAAGAAAATATCGTACTAAATTATTTTGGTTGAGTTTGACATGTCTGTGCATTCTACAATAGACAAGGCGTATAATACATAACCATGAATCACTATCTTGTGCACTAAATCATATAATATTTTGGATAAAAATAGTTTTTGAATCAATAACATAATCATTTTGAAACCTAAAAGTTGAAAATTAAATCATTCCATTTTAATAAAAAACATTATAAAAATCATTTTCTAAAGAAACTTTAAAACAACTATGACACAATTGGATAATACTAAGATATTTTTTGTTAATCCTTTAAAATATAAAAAATCATAAATAATAGAATAATATAAAAAACCAATGGTACTTATACAAAATATATTACTCTTTGAGTAATCACCAAATGTCACATGGCCTTCATCAAGATTTATAGGATGGTTAAACCCAGAGTAGTCACTCCACAATTTTTTCGATCACCCACTACCCATATGAAATATACCTCATTGGGATATTGTCTTGATAAATTTTTCTTATATATTAATCAAGTGACTAAAGACCTTGGTACCAAAATAAATTTGGTTCCACTTAAGATATCTAAAATGGACTTTAGAACCCATATTTATTTTGTATATGATCATCATAAGGAAATATTAGATGTGTTATTTAAACTTTTTGGTTTACCATATCAAGAATTTTTAAAATCACATTTAAAAATGGGATGCATGGTTTTATGATAATAATTAAAAAAAATATCTTGAGATAATACATTTAAAAAAGTTGTAATTTTAGTGGTGCTTGGTTGATTTGAAAAAAAACAACCAAAAAAGGATTATTACCAGGATATTGAGAACCAAGATGTTTATTTAAACCATTCTCACCCTGGGAGAACATTGGAAGAGATTTTTTTGATCTTTAATCGTGTATTATGATTTTTCTATATTAGTTTTTTCATCTCTTAATTTTTCATTTTCCTTTTTAATATTTTTACATTGATACTCAATTTTAGACATATATTCTAATAATAAATTAAACCTTATTTTATGATCTTTAGAATTTTTTGAGTGAAAATCACTAGCCATTTCATTATCCTCTTTTAGTTTCTCATTTTCAGGAACATGTATCATATATAGTTTATTAGAATCAATAAATTTTTACCCAAAAATCCATTATCTAGTCGATCACCATCACACTTTTGATCTTCATAACCTCAATGACTTGAAGAGTTGTATGAATGAGAGGAAGAGGGAGAATTTACCTCTTTATTTACCCCAATTTCAATCATGAAACATTTTGCGCTATCATCACGTGTGTCAGTTGAGGAGAGGGAGTTGTCACTGTATGTACAAGTTGGGACTTTGAATTACATCCAGCTTTTCTTTATTTACTTAATATTATTTTTAAATACGAGGCAATATCGTTTGATGTGACCCCTAATCTTGCTTTCAAAGCTTGTAACTTCATGTTCCTTACTTTGGTTCTCCTTCTTATCTTGTTGTTGATATTTCTTTCTCTATGTGAACTAATTAAACTTCTTGGATGGTAAATCAATATCACCATCGCTATCATAAGTCATCATCATTTTTCTTCAAAGCAACTGTCTTCATTACCTTAGCTTATTTGGATTCTTTTTTGGATTTCCTCTTAATGGTAATCTCATAGGTCAAGATTGATTCTATGAGTTCTTCAACAGACATGGTTTTTTATGTATTTTTCATATTGGATTTTCATTAACATGGTTGAAAAAGATATTGGAACTACCCAAAGTATCTTCTTGTTCTAGCATATTTGAAGTTATAACATCAACAATATATTTTCTTCCCTTAAAAATTTCAGAAAAATTATTAAAAATTTTAGTAATAGATTCATTTGAATGCCTGAAAAAAGTTCAATTTCTTGATGATACATGTCAAACCTAGTCCCTTTTACATTATTAGTTCCCCCATGTCAAAAAGTTTCCATATTTTTTGGGAAATTTTACAAGCGGAAATATGATTTAATTCATTGCGGTCTAGACCAAAATTAAGAGTATTCATGGTTTTGATATCAATCTCAAATAATGTTATGTCATTAGGTGTTTATTTGTCCTCTGTTTCCTTAGTGGGAGTACAACCATACATAACTATTTTCTAAATGAGATATCATATTATACTATGAAATGTAGACATTATATTTTTCTAATATCCATAATTTATGCCATAAAGTAATGGTGATCATTCTATTGAGTGTCCTCTGAGATCACTCTTGGGGTTAGAGGCTCTGTCCCTCCTTTTTTATCATTACTCGAAACCGGTTAAGGTTTAGAACCAAGGATTGCTTTAATACCAACCATATGTCCAAGTAAGATAGAAAGGGGTAAATGTTCTTTTAATAATTAAAATGAATAATGTGATTCAATTATGAAATAAAAAAATTAAATCATTGTAGTTTATGTGAAAATATAAACATAAAAGACATGGTGCAATTTGATAAAGGAGATCAGCCAAAAATGGCGCCTACATCTCCTCCACTCAATGGAATGAGAGATTTTAGATTAGTCCCTTATTTTTAATGGTAATAAAAGATACCCATGAAACTAGGAGACACATTCTTTTTAAAGGTGAATCATGAAACCCAATACCACACTTTTGTTTTAGTGGTTAAGAAAGGAACCTAGAGTACCTCACTTTTGTGGTAGTGATCACCCGTGAAGGAGAAGATATAGGGAGATGTTTGTTTAATAAAAATCTTTTATAATACAATCTCTATCTCTCAAAAAAACTATAAATATAAAAGAGAGAAACAGATGAAAAAAATATGGGGAAATTGAGTGCAATATATGAAGCATAAATGGGATCAATGTGAAGGAAAAATGATAGAAATTTTTTAACCAATAGTAACTGAGTGATTCCAAGCCTTTATAGGGGCATATATATAGCCTCAAGGGGTCCTATAGTGTTTATTAAGGCATTAAGAGTCTATAATAGCCATTGGGATCAGAGAGAGGAAAGAGGGGTAAACCAAAAATGGCTAGTATGCATTTTGGGACAGACTCCACTGGTTAGTCGGTAACAACCACAAGCTTGTTGGTGGGCTGCCTAAAGCTCACCTAGGCTATCATGGTTCAATTATCCAATTGGTGGTCTTCCTCTATCTAGCCAATGGAAAATGTAAGTATAACATTCAAGGATGGCCTTCCATTCTCTCCTTTCATCCTTCGTTTGTTCGGTTGATCACCTATGAATGTACTCAAAACATAAAAGCTAAAAGTACATCGAATTAAATTTTTAGAACACAAAATTGTGTTATTGGTCATTAAAACTCCTAGGAGAGTGAGGGACACAAAAAATCTATCATATACCTTTATATGAATGAGTAAAATAAATAACATAATAAAATATTCAGATCACACCATCATATACTAACCATCCCACCATTATACCTAATCAAACCAGCTTTGACCATAAACAAAAATCTATCACCCCATGTTACAAGCGCTAACCCATGACCAAAGACTTAGGATAGGGTGTTTGTTAACGAGGGTTTGTAGATGGTGTATACACAGAGGGTAAAGGGGGTAAATTTAGTTTGGGAGTCCGTTATTAATACGCCTAAGGTAGTTAGTGAGTTTATTAGTAATACACCTATAAATAAGAATCAAGGGTAAAATATAGAGTAGGTAGATTTAGTCTCTTGAGTGCCCAAGGCTTGGGTGGGGAAGCTTAATATCTTAAGAGAAACTCCTGTAATTCAATTTCTCTTTTATCATTCTACTAGTTTCCTTCAAATTTCAATTGTAATATTATCTCAGAATATAAATATTTTCATCTGTGAAATTTTGATTGTTCCTCTTTCTAAATCAATTTTGTCCAGCCTGACATTCTACATCCTCTCCATCCATCATATAACTTATATTTTCTTTTTGTATTATGGAAACTCACCAACAAGGATGACTAAATGTCATTGAACAATACCCTAGACATTAAGAAACTACTTTGAATTAAATTTTGGATAAGAAACATAAGTTGGAACTCGATCGAGTCCATTGGGAGAAGGAACTCACTGATCAAGCATAATTATGCCATTTCATGATGCGCCTTAGTTGCAAGTCGTTCGTCCAAGAGGATGATTCCACATCGGTGTGAGAAGAAATGCATGACACCATTTCTACTGATTCTACTACTTATTCAGATCTTGAAACAAATTTACAATTCAAGACATTCAAAAAAACAACACCCAATTACAAAGATAATTATATAATTTAATTAAAACCCTTATAAAAATCCAACATGTGTCATATAACTTCAATGAAACCAAGCTAAGAGGAGCTAGGAAAAGTGTGAGAGGGGTTTTCGTTGCAGATCGTTGTCGAGGAGCTGTAGGGTCAATGTCGGGGAGTAGGGGGACAGGTGAAGGAAGGGATCACATTGTTGTTTCGGAAACGGATTGGTTTCAAATAAAAACACAGTTGCGACAACAAAATTTTGTGAGAATCACCAATGTAAACGAAGCGCCAAACCAAACAGTAGAATAACAAATGAGGACAAAAATTTTAACATGACAAACCCCTCCTTTTGAAGGATTAAAAAACCACGGGGAAACTCCGAGAAAATTCACTATGAATCTGAGAGTACAAAAATCCAAGTTAAACCCGAAACATGAATCGCAAATACAGCATAAAAACCTGTGTGAAAAACCACACCCTGATCTGCCTCTGTCACCTCTCTGATAATAGTATGTGACAATACGTCACTCTTCGGAGATCAAAATCGAACTCGTGGTGTCGTTTCAGAACCTCGTTGCACAACCTGATTTGTCGCTGCTCGCTGCTGCCCACGCCCAAGAAAACAATCATCCAAGTATCTACTCTCCTTGGGTTGTCACGCAGCATCAAATTGTCCACATTCCTTGATTCGCTGCTTCCCCTTTAATAGGCTCCCATATGCCACATATCTTGATTTAAAAGAAATCTGAAAATATATCAAAAAAAAGATATCATGAGATATCACCTGAATCTCATGATGTTAGATACGCAGTGGAAGAATCTTGAATTTCCAAAAGATGTATCTTGAAATCAATGTTTCCTTTTCTGAAATAAAGATAAGATATGAAACAAAATATCTTAAATCAAATATGGAAACACCCACGTACGGGCTGAACCCTAACAATCTCCCCCTTCATCCCACCAAAGAAGGAGATCGCATCCAACAAACTCAGTTGGAAAGAAAACCGGTTGGTATTGCACCAACCACCATCCTCTGCAGAAAATATGACATCCCTCTTTTGCATCTCTAATGGAAACCTGAAAGCTCTCCCGGCATAAGAAATCCAAATGCCGAAGTCTCCTTCATACTTATGTCTGCACCGCTAATACCAGAATCAACAATATCTGGCTCCCCCATAATTGTGATTGCCACATAATCTAGAGCACCTGCAAGAATTACTTGCTTCCTCTGCTCAACATCCTTCGAGCAGTGAAAAAATATCAGTGCATCACCTCGATCATTGATTTCCATTCTTTCTTCAATAGTGGTACTCTCTGAAGAAAAATAATTAGGTGTAAGATCTAAAACACCTTCCATGACAAGCTTCGGCCTCCAAACCTTCTTCAACTTAGTCGACGGTCTTCGACTCATGCACGACGATCGCCACTGCCACAAATCTGACGAAGTCCTCTTCGCAACTGGATTCGTCATATCACCGCATGCCTTAACATATGTCCTGTAAAGCATGTCATCCATTTTGCCGCGCGCGTAAACCATTGATCCTCTGGACAAAGTCCCTCTTCCATCGCCAAACAAACTCCTGAATCCATCTGTATCAAGAGCACTAGAAGATAACAAATTATGGTGAATACCTGGCACATGTTGCACATCCTACAATGTCAGTGCACAGCCTGCATTCGTAGTGATACAAATATTACCAATACCAATGACATCGGCAGAATCTCCATTTCCCATCTTCATTCTACCAAAGTCACCTTCTTCATATGAAGAAAATAGTCCCTTCTTTGATGAAATATGGTGTGATGCTGCTGAATCAACCACCCATTCGGTGTACAAATCTGACCTACGACAATCAACGCCAACTGAAAGTAAATCACCCTCACCCTGAACAAGACTTACGCTGGTATCCTCAGAATCGGTGTCGTTCTCCATCTTTTCCTTCTTAAGCCTTTTAAATTCATAGCAGCGTCTCTGCACATGACCCTCCTTGTTGCAAAAGAAGCACTTGACCTTTATTCTTGTCTTTGACCGACCTCTCTGACTATCGCGTTCATCTGCCACAGCCAGAGTACCACCATTACCTGATGATTCACCATCATTGGTCTTTCGTCGAGTCTCGTTCATCAACAATGATGAAATCACATCATCCAACTTCAGTGTGTCTTTCCCAAACATCAATGTGGTGACAAGATTATCATATGAATCAGGCAACGAACCCAAAAGATGCAAAGCCTTGTCTTCTTCTTCCATTTCAACAGGTACTGCGTTACCTTTATCATCAATCTTCACTACCACTGAAAATAGCTCCGTCAGAAGTTTGGTGAACTTGTCCAGATGGTTACCTAAATCTCTATTCTCTGGCATTCGCAAACAATACAACCGTTTCTTCAAATATAAACGATTTGTGAGGGATTTTGATTTATACCTGCTTTCAAGCTTCGCCCAGATCTCCACCAGATCTGTCAAATTCATCACTACCCGCAGTGTATTATCACCCAAATACATCTGAATCGTGCTTGTCGCCAACTCTCACATATCCTGCCAATCACCATCACTCATCGTCTTCGGCTTCTCTGATTTTTTCTTCAACGCCTTCGTTGTCTTCTCATGGACCAAAATATTTATAACTCTTTGCTGCCAAAGTGTAAAATCATTTTGCCCGTTGAACAGTTCAATGTGAGCAGAAATCCCACGGCGTGAATCCCCCATATTAATCATCAAGAAAACACGAATAACCTCCTCTGATACCAGATGTTGGTTCGGAAACGGATTTGTTTCAAATATAAACTCAGTTGTGACAACAAAAATTTGTGAAAATCACCAATGTAAATGAATCACCAAACCAAACAGCAGAATAACAAATGAGGACACAAATTTTAACGTGGAAAAACCCACCTTTCGAAGGATTAAAAAATGACGGGGCAACTCAGAGAAAATTCACTATGAATCAGAGATTACAAAAATCCAAGTTAAACCCAAAACTTGAATCATAAATACATCATAAAAAACATGTGTGAAAACCCACACCCTGATCTGCCTCTGTCATCTCTCTGATAATAGTATGTGACAATATGTCACTCTTCGAAGATCAATATCGAACTCGCGGCGTCGTTGCAGCACCTTGTTGCACAACCTGATTTGCCGCTGCTCGCTGCTGCCCACGCCCTAGAAAACAGTCATCCAAGTATCTTCTCTCCTTGGGTTTTCGCGCACCATCAAATTTTCCACATTCATTGATTCACTGCTTCCCCTTTAATAGGCTCCTATATGCCACATATCTTGATTGAAAAGGAAATCTGAAAATATCTCAAAAAACATATCATGAGATATCACCTGAATCTCATGCTGTCAGATACACAGTGGAAGAATCTTGAATTTCCAAAAGATGTATCTTCAAATAACTTTCCTTTTTTCAAATACAGATAAGATATGAAATAAAATATCTTAAATCAAATATGGAAACACCCACGTACGGGCTGAACCCTAACACACAACCTTTTTTATAGTAATCCAAAACAAGTTTTATGAAATGAAACAAGTCAGTCATATTTAGGTATCCTTATACATTTGTTCTTATTCTTATTAATTCATTGAAATATATTCAATGAATATGCAAGCCATTTAATCGGTTCATAATGAATTATAGTTCATAATAAAATTGTTCTGGACAAATAAATACATATTATATATATATATATGTTAACAAAGGTATTTAATATCTTATATATAGATTACATCTGTTAGGGGCATGTTTTAGGTACTTTGGGTGCATGTGTAAGATATATTTCACGTAGGAATTTATCCTACGCGATTTTTGAGTATGGATGTGCATGGAATATCAAGAATCGTCTGAATCCAAATGTATTTATCCGAACAGATCAGTTGAGTTTGACATGCAAAATGAAGCTTGAGATGCCGCCGAGGCCAGATGACTGAAGTGAACCGAGAGTCAGGCCAAGCTGGAAGAAATTCCAAGCTGCCAGCGGCGAACCCTGTTGAAGGCTTCGAGAGTAGATGTATTCTGTTTAGTTAAACCTGAGCTCCTGATATCTTTACGAAATGTTCCAACGGATCATTCCAACCCTAGGACGATGAATCGTTCCCACATGTGCAAGAAAACCAATTGAAGATGGGTATTTTAGGTTGATGAAATCGATCGGAGGGAGGATTCGAACATAGATGAACCAGCATTGGCCGTGATTGTTGGTGGGGAGCGCGAATTTTTGATGGAGTTGGAGCGATTTTTATTCAGAACTCAAGACATAGCATCTGTCGTGGTTCTGAATCTATGTGGTAGTGGTGCTTTCCTCTATTGAAGGAAATCCAGTCACGTATGTGGGTTGGTGAAATTCAAAGGCTTTGATGATGTGAATGTCGTAGTAATGTTCATTGTGTTTAGAGAACACAATGTTTCATAGTGTTGTCATCGTCGACGAAGTTTGGTGCTAAGACTGCCGTTATGAGAAGGCGTTGTCGTTGGTGAAGATGGAAACCCAAGCTACTTAAGATATTGAGCATGGAATATCTAATGAGATGAGGTCTTGGTTGGGGAAGACGATACAAATCTATGTCAGAACTAGATGAAAATAATTTCCGTTCAAAGTGTACTGGATTGATTTTTTTCTTTGGATAAAACCAAATGGGGTGTGATTAAGATTTTGTGCACATTCTTGCAAGGAGTTTGATCAAACATGGGTCTCACGAGTTGATGATGTTGTTGTTGATCAAGCATACTGTGTTTTGGATGAAGCTTAAGAATCTACAGGAATGAAGACTTGCAGTGTGTCATCTGAACTGATGAAGTGTTCAGATGGTGGTGAAACTCGAGATCAATAAATTCAACAAGAATAATTTTTCTTTGTGGAAAATAAAGATGCAGGCTGTGGAGCATAAGGATAATTGTCTACTGACAATTGGCGAAAAGTCAGTTGGTGTGACGAAGGAGAAATTGAACGACATGGATGAGAATGTTATTACCAACATCCATTTGGCTTTGGCAGATGAGGTCCTATCGAGCATTGCGATGAAAAGATAGAAAAGAAAATATGGGATACTCTAACGAAGTTATTCGATGACAAGTCACTGCACAACAAAATTTTACTGAAGAAAAAATTGAACACTCTTCGAATGGCGATGTAATTATTGGTGATTGACCACATCCACAACCTCAATTCCTTCTTCGCTCAGCTCACGACGTTGGGCTATAAAATTATGGATAATGAACATGCATAGATTCTGCTATAGAGTTTTCCAGATTTGTATGACCAACTCATCATCAACCTCACCCACAATATCTTGATGAATATTCTAGTTTTCAATGATGTTACAGTTGTGGTTCTTGAAGAGGAAAGACGTCGTAAGAAGAAAAAGGACATACAGACAATTTCACATCAGGAAAAAGCACTGTCAATGGAGAGAGGAATGATGATGAAGCATGGTTCTAGTGGGAGCCAAAATCATGGCATGTCCAAATCAAGAAGAAAAAAAGATGAATTCCACATGTTTCAATTGTGTAAAAAAAGGGGCACATCAAGAATGATTGTTGGAATAAGATGAATAGTGAAAGGATCTCTGAGGGGAATGTGGCAAGTACTTTTGAACATGGATATATACTAGTCAATGAAGAACCAACGACTGCTGGAAGTAGACATCATCTCAATGATGCATGGATTATCGACTCAAGAGCAACATGACACATGACGTCTCACCGGGAATGAGTTGACAAGTATAAAAAAACCTGAAGGGTCTTGTATACTTAGGGAACGATCACACCCTGATGATCGTTGGAGTCCGTACCATGGAACTGAATATGCATGATGACATAATACGAACCCTCCAAGGAGTACGTCATGTGAAGGTCTTGAAGAAGAACAAATTGTCTTTTGGATAATTTGATGACATCAAATGTAAGACTCACACCGTGAGTGGAGTAATGAGAATTTTTAAGGGCGTGCTAGTGTTAATGAAGGTGGAGAATATCTCAAAGGACTTATACATGATTATAGGTGAAACATACAAGGAGACGGATATAGTTGTTTCATCAACTACCTCGACGGAAGCATTGGTGACGTTATGGAATTAAAAGCTTCGTCAATTGTCAGAACAAGGCCTCACGATTCATGCGGATCAAAAGTTTCTTCCTGGTCTTACAAAGGTATCTATATCATTTTGTGAGCATTGTGTTTTGAGAAAACAACATATGTTAATGTTCGAGATGTCAATAGAAAGAAGCAATGAAATTTTAGAGTTGATCCATTCCGACGTTTGGCAAGTACCAGTTATATCCTTTGGAGGAGCAAGGCACTTTGTATCATTCATTGAGGATTATTCTAGGATATGTTGGTTGTACCCGATAGAGGAAGACAAATGTTTTCCAAGCCTTCAAAACATTCAACGCGTAGAAGGATCTTGTATTAGGAAAAAATGTCAAGTGTCTAAGGGCTGACAATAGTGAAGAATATACAAGCGAGACGTTTGATAAATTTTTTTTCATTAAGAAGGAATCAAGATACAGTTCACGATGGCGTAAAGTCAACAGTAGAATGGAGCAGTAGAGTGTTTGAACAGTACCCTGTTGGATAGAACTAGGGTGATGCTGAATACTACAGAAATTGCCAAAACATTTTGGGAAGAAGTAGTGAATACTGCCAATTATGTGATCAACTGATCTCTATCAATGACGATTGATCCGAAGACACTAATGGAGATGTAGACTAGTAAACCCATTGACTATTATCAGTTACATACTTTTGGATGTCCTGTATATGAACTGTTTAATGATCATGAAATATTGAAGTTGGATTCGAGGTCCAGAAAATGTATCTTTTTGGGGTATGGTGATGGCATGAAGGGGTATCGTTTTTGGGACCCCACTGCCTGCAAACTTACCATCCAAAGAGATTTAATTTTTGCAGAAGATAAGGTGAAAATGAAAACTAATCAAGACATGAGGAAGGAGAATAAAAAAACTACAACAATCAAAGTAGAGGAAAAATCCAAGGAAGAACCAGTTTCCTCTGCGGCATTACCAGAGCATGAAGATCAAGTACTGGTTGAGTATGGACCACGACAGTCAACTCAGTAGAAAAGAGAACCAGTATAGCTATAAAACTGTGTCACTGAGAGCAATATTACGTAATTATTATTAACAGAGGATGGAGAGCCATCATCCTTTGAGGAGGTGACCCATAGTCCAGATGTATCCTCATGGATGGTGGCAATGCAGGAGGAACTTGAATCCCTACACAAGAACAAGACTTGGGATATTATTCCATTACCTCATAGAAGGAAAGATATCTGAAACAAATGGATATTTAAGATCAAATGGGATGGAAAGAACCTAGTGTAATGATATCGTTCATGAATGGTGGTCAAAGGATATGCTCAGAAAGAAGGTTTTGATTTCAATGAAATATTTTCTTTTGTTATTAAACTGATGACTATTCTATTAGTTCTAGTGATGTGTGGAACATACAACTTACATCTAGAGGATTTCGATATAAATAATTCTTTTCTCCATGGTGATCTTGATGAAGAGATATATATGCTCCAACAAAAAGAATTTTCAGATGAAGACAAAGAGAACATGGTTTACAGGTTGAAAAAATATTAATACGGTATTAAACAGGCACCGAGGTGTTGGTACAAGATATTTGATTCCTATATCAAGAGTCTTGGATACATCAGACTTCATTTAGATCATTGTGCATATTTTAGGGGTTCAGATGGTAATAATTTCTTTATTCTTCTTTTGTAAGTGGATGACATGCTAGTTATAGGCGCAAAAAAAGATCAGATCCAAGAGACAAAGACATAGTTGGCTAGGGAGTTTGATATGAAGGAATTGGTACTAGAAAAAAAGATTCTTGGGATACAGATTTACCGTGATAGAAATAATGGGAATATTTTTCTGTCCTAGAAAAATTACTTACAGAGTCCTGAAACACTTCAACATGCAAGACTATAGGCCAATCTCTACCGTTCTTCTCTTTAATTTCAAGTTATCCTCCATGATGAGTCCTTGCAGTGAAGTAGAGAGGATAGAAATATCGTGAGTACCATATGTATCAACAGTGGGATGTTTGATGTTCGATATGGTTTGTACTAGACCAGACCATTCACTTGTAGTGGGAACAGTTAGTCGGTACATGGAAAATCTAGGATGATAGCATTGGATCATAGTGAAGAGGATCCTAAGATAATCCATGGATACCACAAATGCTGCATTATGTAATGAAGGATCAAATTTTACTATCATAGGATATGTTGACTCAGATTTTGCATGTGGTTTTGACTGGAGGAAATCCACTTCTGGTTATTTGTTATCACTAAATAGAGGGGTTGTGAGCTAGATTTCAAAGTTATATCAACTTATGTCCTTATCCACAACAGTGGCAGGGTAAATGGAAGCTACAGAGGCCTGCAAAAATGAGATTTGGATGAGAAGGTTTTTGGAGGAGCTCAGGCACATACAGAAAAAGATTCCATTGTTTTGTCACAGTTAGAGTGCCTTGGACATTGTAAGGAATCCATCTTTTCATTCGAGGAAGAAGAACATTGAGGTGCAGTATCACTTTAAACGAGATTCGGTGGAGGAAGGATGTTTTGATATGCATAAATTTTTTACAAAAGAAAATATAATAAATTTACTATCAAATGTGGTTGACTCATATATGTTCAGATGGTGCAGATTCTTGAGCGATCTTACAGATACATGAGCAACATGTTTTGTAGATAGAAAGGATGTGTGGAGATGTTATTGATTCCCAATCAAATCTCCAAGTGGGAGATTTGTCTTTATCATTTTATTTGTTGGATGACACCACACCTTGATTTTTTAAAAGGGACGTCTTAAGGGTGGTATGTGGTTCATGGGAAACCCACCACCCAACAACGAGAGATGAGAAACAAAGGTAAGTCTTGGTAATACATGTATTTCATGTATACATTTTAGAATGTTTTAATTTATTGATTTTTGGATTTTAATGAATAATCTTTCCAATTTTGGATTGATTTAAGTTGTTTTATGATTTATGGTAGGAAGCGATGAATTTATGGAAAAGGAACAAAAGGGGGTGTAAATATTAGCAGAAGTACCCTTTGCGCCTCTTCGCTTCAATCGCAGTGCAACACCATATTTTCAAAGACGAAGAGAAGATGGAAAATGGAAAAACGCTGTCACACGTCTTGTACCACAAGTACATGTCATGACTTCCTCAGAAAAGCAGACCACTGCTAGAACAACCCACGACAAGAAAACACATTGTTAACTACAATTACACGTCATGTACTTTCAGTACACCACGTGATGACGATCAAATTTGAAATTTATGAGAATGATTTGCACAAGATTCTCACAGACATAGGGGTGACATGGACAAGTTATACGAGACGTGTAGTCCAAGTAGACATTGTGTAAGTGGTAAAATTTCCAAAATTTCTGTCGAGATCCACACATGTGTCACGTGGATTCACAAAAAGTGGATTGAAATTACACATCATGTACCTTCAGTAAACATTGTGATCGGCGACGGGCATTCTCCATTCAGCGCCTATAAATATATCCCCTTGATTCACCTTTGGGGAATTCGAATTCAGTTGATGACCAACAACTGGAGTGAAGTTACTATGCCATTTTTGAGTTTTTCCTTTATATCCTATTTTCTACTTCCCTCTAAATCTCTCATCACTAAGATGAGGGGTTAATCCCGCCTTATGCTAGGGTGATGTAACTGTAGGGGAATGGTGTGTTGGATTTAAATCATTTTATTATTCATGTATTCGGTTTGTGTAATTTCATTCTTCAAACTTCCAATCCGTTTTTTTCATTTATCGTTACCATTGAAATTCACATATAAAAGGGACATTTAAATTGCGTAATGACTACCCTAAAGATGGCATGAAAATCATCGACTTTAGGGGAAATATGGTCTAAAATTCGTATCAGGACAAACTTGGTTCGACATAACCCTAAACTACCGGACCAAGGGAAATAGAGGATTACTGTGTTGAGGAAGGGATACCATGACCATTGGATCTACATCATCTCAACTCTAACACCAATCACGAATCAATCAATTTACATTCTAAAATTCAATTGCACATAAACCTATAAACTATATTAACCTATCACACTTCTTAAATTTTTTTTCAAAAAAATCAATCAATCTTCTTTCCATTCACCATTTATTTTCTCAAAATCAATCAAATAAGTCATTCCTCACACTTTTCTTAACGCAATAAAATAAATCTTATGAAATTATAACTAAACAAATTTAACAGACCCTATAAATCAACCTCAACTTGAACATTAATACATTAATCTAGTAGCATAGTTGATTTTTATAAATTTTCATTTGCATTGTATTATAGGGAATTAAGTATGCCCTACTGGGGGGTATCACATTTCTTTAAAAGGTAGTAGGATCTCTTGTTTTCTTCATCTCATCTGGTTCTCGAATTATTTATTTATTTGTGGTCTTTTGTGTGGTTGTTTCCCAATTATTCAATAATGATATTATGAGGGTTTTCCATGTAATAGTGATGGAGTGTCTACCCACTTTTACCCATAGTGATTCTTCTATTTTATTGTGGTTTTTTACCCCTTCAATTAGGGGGGTTTTCGATGTTACATTTGGTGTCATTTATTTTTCTGCATTTTGAACTTTATTTTTCTCTTATAATCATCGCTGCACTGGTGGGCCAATCATTTTATGATCTGAATAGAAGCACACATTTTTCTATGGATTTTTAGTGCAGAATGAAGTAAAGGTAGAATCAATAGGAAAAAACAAGAGCTCGATTTGGAGATGAAAATCAAAGGATGACTCTTCATCTTCATCTTTATTTTTTCCATTTTTTCCTTGATTTGAAATATTTTTACTATTAAATCCAAAAATGATTTCCTGCTCATATTTTTGTGGGGGAATAAGATTGATTAAGTTCATTCATTATTTCTTCATTTGTTTTATCATTTAAAATTGAATACACTTCACTTTTTGTTGTAGTTTAATGAATTATGTAAGCGAAAAACTACTGAATTTAATCTACTACAAGTCAAACTTCTTGATACATGATGCAAAATCAATTATCCATGAATGAAGAAATATATTTTTGCATAGAAATTTCAATTCCCCTTTCATCTTCATTATTTGTTCACAACTTCACTACTACCATCCCTCTTCAAATTTCTATTTCATCAAATCATCATAGATTCCACATCTCATGTTCCTAAAAATAATATTTACTGTTGTTGATCGAATGTGTATGTATTTGCTGTTTTTTTTGTTTTTTTTGGAAAACACATTTTAACTTTCCATGGGGATTAATACCCTACTTTCCATTGTCTATGTAATCTGTAGGTTTTAATATTTGATATATTCAATGACATCTCGTTACTCATCCCAAACGGAATTGATTTTATTGAGGGGAGGAGTGCTCAAAGGTTCACTGAACATAATTTTTCTTTTGGAGGAAGAGGAAAAAGAACGTCAAGTTTCTATTAATGGAAGTTATGATAAAAATTGGAAATTGAAATTAGGGTTTGGAAACAAATAGAGTGACCAAACAACAATTGAAATCTAGGATAAAATAATGAAATGAATATGAAATTTGGTAACAAAGCAAGGGGTCATTCTGAAGATTTGAGACGCAGAGGTGGGAATTAAGACAGAGGCTTCTGGTTCATGTGAGAGGGATAAAGAGGGTGGGATCCAATGGGGGAAGGGGTTTAATACTAAATAAACATCCCCTTGACAATCCCAAAAGTGGCTGGGCTGACACCACCAGTGAGTCAATGAGCTACACCAAATAGTTGGTTGGTATTTTTCAAAATTGATGCTTTTAATTTTCACTATCAGCTAGCAACTAAGGAGCCATTGGATAGGCAATGAGATCCTAGGGTATAAAATTTTAAATAATTTTTTTTTAAAAAAATAAAACAAATATGATAAAAATATAAAATGGTTAAATAAAATCTAAAAATATAGATAAAATGATCTATTTAGATCTTGATAAAAAACACAAAATTTTGAGTCAATATCACATTAAAATTATATTTAATGAATACAATTTAAATGAATATCCAATTCAATGAAAAAAAATCCCAACCAATAATTCAATTAATGATTCAAATAGTAAATTAAATACACAAAACATAATTAAATTGAATAGAAAATATAACATAAAAGAAATAAAAATATTAAAACATACTTGAACCAAATATGAGTGTCACATGGGAGTCACTCTTAACACCTCCATAAAATCAAAATTTTCTAGAATGAGGTGTTTTTAGAAGATACTGTCCAAGTGAATATTGGTGCTCAAAATTATAATATGATGCTACCCTTATAGAAGTGATATCTTAAAAAGTTGTGCCTGAATTCTATTTTCTTAGTACAAGAGTATTGAGTTGGAGTCATAGAGATACTAATGGCACTAGTGATATCACACTTTATAGGAATGTGATCATATGTAAGCTGATAATCCAAGAGTTTTTTTACATCTATATAATTTGGGGAAAACTACCTATATATATATTCCTCTTTAGTCATCGATGAAGAAACAAATTTTTTTCTTACTACATGATACTTGGGATTTTCTATGTATGTGACAGGTCCCACATGTAATATTTCTATATAATTGGAACCCTCCAAAATCGATATCTGAATGCCTAAATAGTTCAAATGAAGCACCTTTTGGATAATGCAATCCATGATTTTAAGAACCTCTTAAAAATTTGAAAATTAGTTTAAGAACTTTTAAATGAAACTCTTTCAGATTTGATTGAAAACTAGAAAAAAGACAGACACTTACCATAATATCCCTTTGGGTCGCTGTAAGCTAAATAAGTATGACAATCATACCACTATAAAGTCTACTGTTGACTAGTTTTCTAGATTCATCAATCATTTTATCATAAAATGTACTTAGGGTTGTGATATTTTTTTTAACTCTATCCATGCCATAAAATATAGAATTTCATTGGTGTAAATAATTTAGATAAGAGAAATACCATCCTTATTTTGTGAAATTTGAAAACCATAGAAAAAATTTAGATCCCCCATATAACAGATTTTTTATTCTTTTCTCATTAAATCAAAAAATTCACTACAAAGGTATTCTATGGTAGAATTGAAAATGACACCTTCAAAATAAACTTGTGTAATTAAAAGGATATGAACAATGCTTCAAAAAGAAAGTGGAATGCCATTTTACCATTATTAAAGTCATTTTAAAAAATATATTTAGGTTGTCACTCATACCAAGACTTTGAGGTTTGTTTTAATCTAAATAGAGTCTTGATTAATGTAAAAAATAATTTGTAAATTTTTAATTCTCAAAACCAGGTGGATGTTCAACAAAAAAATTTTTAGAAATAAAACATTTCAAAAACATACTTTTAATATCCATTTTAAACTGAATAAAACCCAAATTAGTGGCTAATTATAATAAGATCTTAATGGATCCTATCCATGAAATGATGGAAATGGTTTAATCATAAAAAAAATCCTTTCGTTGGGTTATAGCTTTTTTTCTAAAAGTATATGTTTTTTACATGTAATATTCCATTACTCTTCTAGTTATTCTAAATGACCCATTTGGAACCAATAATGAGATGATCATAAAGTCTCTCAACAAGTGTTCAAATGCTATTACTAGTGAATTGGTTCACCTCCTCTTGCATTATTAGCATCGAATTTTCATCATCAATGTCATCATAAATATTATGGGGGTTTTGGTGTGAGATAAAAACTCGATGACCAACCTAATTTAAAACAAACCTTTTGTCAGGTTAACTTACTATCAAATCAACAATAACATTGTATAAGGGATGATATTTAAAATTCACCCATGCCTTGGGTAAAGGGATAAATAGTGGGGTTCCTCTACTTCTACTTCCTTAAAAAGAGATTTTTCATTTAAGGTCAATTATTTTAGTTTAACCTCAATATCATTAATTTGTGGATGAGGTTTAGGAAAATTATAATAAAATTTTATGTAGACAGATTCTCCTATGGTTTTGTCCCATTTATTAAAAACTTGGTATTCTTTACATGTGTTAGAGTACCCAATTAAAATAAATTCATTGGATTTAGGATCAAAATTTCTTAAATTATTTTTAGTGTTAAAAATACAAAATTCATATCCAAACACCTTGAAATGTCCAACATTAGGTGTTTTACCTTTCCAAATAACATAAGGCATATTTTTAAGCAAGGACATTATAAGGACATGGTTAATTATATATCTAGGGGTATTGACCTCCTTGGACTAAATATATCAATGGAGTTTGAAATCATTCAAGAGTGTTCTGGAAATCACTTAATGATTTCTATTCTATTTTTCAACAAAACTGTTTTATTAGGGAGTTCTAGGATTGAGAAAAATGGTTGTACCCTTGTGAATTCCATGTTCATCAAAGTCTATTTTTAAACATCTTGGAATATTAAATAAAAACTTAAAAAGCCTCATTTTTATGATCCAATAAATAATCCCAAGAAAATATTGTATAATCATCAAAAATTACAAATGTGTATGAGTTACCTTTTATAATTACCAATTAGGTAGGTCCAAATAGATCAAGGCATATAAGCTCAATGACCTTATATTTGGACAATTTTTGGACATAAAATACTATTTATGTTTCTTACCAATTTGGTAAGACCCACACTATATGTAAATTTTTATATTCAATTCGAGCAAATCTCATACTTAATTATTTTGATTGAGTTTGATATGTGTGTGCATTCTACAATAGACAAGGAGTATAATCCATAACCATGGCTCACTATCTTGTTCACTAAATCATATAATATTTTAGATAAAAATAGTTTTTAAATAAATAACAAAAACATTTTAAAACCTAAAATTTGAAAATAAAATCATTCCATTTTATTAAAAAACAATTTAAAATTAAATTTCTAATGAAACTTTAAAACAACTATGACACAATTGGATAATACTAAGAAATTTTTTGTTAATCCTTTAAAATATAAAAAATCTTAAATAATAGAATAATTTAAAAAACCAATAGTACTTATACCAATGATCTTAATATTTGAGTTATCACCAAATGTCACATGACCTTCATCATTATTTATAGGTTGGTTAAACCCCGAGTAGTCACTCCTCATGTTACCCGATCACCCACTAACTATATGAAATATACCTCATTTGGATGTTGTATTGATAATATTTTCCTATAAATTAATCATGTGACTAAAGACATCTGTACCAAAATAAATTTGTTTCCACTTATGATAGCTAAAATGGACTTTAGAACCCATATTTATTTAGTATAAGATCATCAGAAGGAAATATTAGATGTGTGATTTAAACTTCTGGGTTTACCATATCAAGAATTTTTAAAATCACATTTACAAATGGGATTCTTGGTTTAATGAGAATAATTAATGAAATTATCTTGATAAAATACTTTTACAAAAGTTTTTTTAGTAGTGCTTGATTTATTTGAAAAAACAATCACAAAATGATTATTACCAAGATATTGGGAACTAAAAAGTTTATTTAATCCATTCTCACATTGGGAGAACATTGGGAGAGATTTTTTTGATCCTTCATCGCAGATTATGTTTTTTCTATATTAGGTTATTCATTTCATAATTTCTCATTTTCCTTTATAATCTTTTTACATTGATAGTCAATTTTAGACATATATTCCAATAATAAATTAAAGCTTATTTCATGATAATTATAATTTTTTGAGTGAAAATCACAAGTCATTTCATTATCCTCCATTAGTTTCTCATTTTCTTGAACATGATTCTTATATTGTTTATTAGGATCATTAATTTTTTTCACAAAAATCCATTATCTAGTCAACCACCATCACATTTTTTATCTTCATAATCTAACTGACTTGAAGAGTTGAAAGATTGAGAGAAAGAGGGAGAATTTACCTCAATTTCAATCATGAAACATTTTTCACGATCATCACTTGAGTCAGTTGAGGAGAGGGAGTTGTCACTATATCACAAATTGGGACTTTGAATTACTTTCTTCTTTTATTCATTTAATTCATATTATTTTTTAATATGAGGTAATATAGTTTGATGTGACCCCTAATCTTGCTTTCAAATATTTTAACTTCATGTTCCTTACATTGGTTCTCCTTCTTATCTTGTTGTTGATATTTCTTCCTCTATGTGAACTTATTCATATTCTTGGAAGGTTTATCAATATCACCATCGCTATCATAAGTCATCAACAATTTCCTTCAAAGCAATTTTCTTCTTTACCTTTGCTTATTTGGATTATTTTTTTGGATTCCCTCTTAATGGTAATCTCATATGTCAGGATTGATCCTATGAGTTCTTCAACGGACATGGGTTTGATGTATTTTGCATATTGGAGTGTCATTAACATGGTTGAAAAGAAGATTGGAACTACTCAAAGTATCATCTTTTTCTAGCATATTTGAAGTTACAACATCCCCATGATATTTTCTTCCATTATAAATTTCAGTAAAATAAGTAAACATTTTAGTAATAGATTCATTTGAATGCATGAAAACCTTTCAATTTCATGATGATACATGTCAAACCTAGTCCCATAAACATTATTAGTTCCCTCATGTCATGAAGTTTCCAATTTTCATGGGAAATTTTACACGTAGAAATATGATTTAATTAATTGCGGTCTAGTCAAAAATGAAGAGTATTCATGGTCTTGATATCAAGATCAAAGGCTATTAGGTCATTAAGTGTCTATTTGTCCTCTATTTCCTTAGTGGGTGTACAACCATACATAACTCTATTCCAAATGAGATATCATATTATAGTATGAAATGTAGACAATATATTTTTCCAATATCCATAATTTATGCCATCAAATAATTTTGCTCATTCTATTGAGTGTCCTTTGAGAGAACAGATGGGGTTAGAGGCTATGTCCATCATTTTTTTTATTATTTCTTGAAACAGGTTAAGGTTTTGATCCAAGGATTACCTTAATACCAACAATTTTTCCAAGTAAGATTGAAAGGGGTGAATTTCTTTTTAATAATTAAAATGAATAATGTGATTCAATTATGAAATAAAAAAATTATATCATTATAGTTGAAGTGAAAATATAGCATAAAAGACAAGGTGCAATTTGATAAAGAAGATCAGCAAAAAATGACGCCTATGTCTCCTCCTCTAAATGGCAAGAGAGATTTTAGATTAGTCCCTGAGCTTTAAAGGTAATAAAAGATACCCAAGAAAAATGGAGACACATTCTTTGTAAAGGTGAATCATGAAACCCAATACCACACTTGATTTTTAGTGGTTAGGAAAGAAACCTAGAGTACATCACTTTTGTGGTAGTGATCACCCAAGAAGGAGAAGATATATGGAGATGTTTGTTTAATAAAACCCTTTATAATTCACTCTCTATCTCTCAAAAAAAATTAAATAAAAAAGAGGGAAACAGATAAAAAAGAAAATATGGGGAAATTGAGTACAATATATGAAGCATAAATGGGATCAAAGAGAAAGTAAAATGATAGAATGTTTTTAACCAATAGTAACTGAGTGAGTCTAAGCCTTTATGAAGGCATATTTACAGCCTCAATGGGTCCTATGGTGATTCTTAAGGCATTAAAAGTCTATAATAGCCATTGGGATCTGAGTGAGGTAAGAGGGGTAAACATAAAATGGCTAGACTGCATTTTGGGACCGACTCCACTGGTTGGTCGGTAACCACCACCGGGTGGTCGGGGGGCTACCTAAAGCTCACCTGGGATATCATGGTTCAAATAGCCAATC
Organism: Viscum album; assembly: GCA_963277665.1. NCBI lineage: Eukaryota > Viridiplantae > Streptophyta > Magnoliopsida > Santalales > Viscaceae > Viscum > Viscum album. The sequence continues at coordinate 1,634,345,598 of OY728133.1, read as the reverse complement.
AGTGGTATTCCTCTTGGTAGCCATTAAAAACTATAAGTATAACATTCAAGGATGACCTTCCATGCTCCCCTTTCATCCTTCATTTGTTCTGTTGATCACCTATGAATATACTCAAAACATAAAAGTTAAAAGTACATCGAATTAAATTTTTAGAACACAAAATTGAGTTATTGGTCATTAAAAATCCTAGGATAGTGCGGGACACAACAAATCTATCATATACATTTATATGAATGAGTAAAATAAATAACATAAAAAAATATCCAGATCACGCCATCATATAGTAACCATCCCACCATGATACATAACCAAACCATCTTTGACCATAAACAAAAATCTTTCACCCCATGCTACAAGCGCTTACCCATGACCAAAAACTTAGGATAGGGGGTCTGTTAAGGAGGGGTTGTAGATGGTGTATACACAGAGGGGAAGGAGGGTAAATTTAGTTTGGGAGTCCGTTATTAATATGCCTAAGGTAGTTAGGGAGATTATTAGTAATACACCAATAAATAAGAATTAAGGGGAAAATATAGAGTAAGAAGATTTAGTCTCTTGAGTACCCAAGGAATGGGTGGGGAAGCATAATAGCTTACCTGAAACTCATGTAATTCAGTTTCTCTTTTATAATTCTACTAGTTTCCTTCAAATTTCAATTGTAATATTAGCTGAGAATATAAATATTTTCATCTGAGAAATTTTGATTGTTTCCCTTTCCCAATCAATTTGTTCCAGGCTGCCATTCTACATCCTCTCCATCATTCATCGAACTTATATTTTCTTTTTGTAATATGGAAACTCAAAAACAAGGATGAGTAGATGGAATTGAACAACACCCTAGACATTTAGAAACTAAATTTAATTAAATTTTGTATAAGAAACATAAGTTGGAACTCGATCAAGTCTATTAGGAGAAAGAACTCACTGATCAAGCATAATTCTGCCATTTCATGATGCACCATAGTTGCAAGTCGTCCGTGCGGGAGGATGATTCAATATCGGTGTGAGAGGAAATTCATGACACCATTTCTAATGATTCTACTACTTATGGTGACCGGCGTAACTAGTGTATGGATTTATTGGAAGCACCGACTTCAGAACCCTCCCTTTTTACTCATCACATTTATTTTATAGAATTTGATGGTACTAATCCACATGGATGTATAATGTGTGTTGTGTTAAATTTTTGGATTCATTAAATGTCAAAAGTCATGAATGTTTCTCTTGCTAAAATTAGTATGCCTGGAATTACTATACACTGTCTAACAGTTTTGGAAGTGTTGAATTCTACTATAACATGGTCCATTTTCCAAGAGGAGTTTATGGTCACATTCAACGTACTGGATAATCAGAATAGTTATGAGGAACTTACTGTGTTGCATCAAATGTCATCTATGGCGGAATACATATATTAGTTTGAGTATCTCACTTCATTGGTTTTGCAACAACCTGAACCCCAATATGTGGGATATTTTTTAAATGGATTAAGGGTGGATATCCATATTTGGGTGTGAATATAGAATCCATCTACTCATTTTTAGGCGATGAGTTTGGCGCGCCATGTTGAGCTCAAAATTTCGGGATTAGACAACTTCACTACTCGCTCTTAGATACCGTTATTTTTAGGAAGCTTTCAGCACAGGGATCGATTGATACGTTATTCTTCCCAAACTCTTGATACTTCATCTGCTATTAACTCGTCCCGTGTGTCTCTTTATTAGAAGTAATACCATCTCGACTGCGTGGTGAACAATCCAAGTCTTCACCTCCAGTTAATCACAACACTATATTTTTATCTTATCAAGAATGGGATGATCTAAAAAAGCACAAGAATTTTTTTCACTATAGCCATACGTACTATCAAATTAATAAATTTCCTGATCGCAAGTTAGATGTTACTTTATTACTAGAATATGGTGCTTCATCACAGGACAATTTCTCAAAAATACCTCCTATTTCTCCACCAATGGTTATAATGTCATATGCTGATACAGATCGTTATGTCATTACTTTTCACAACTTCTCGGTCTTGAAAGTTGATCCTACTTTTATGAAGGTTGAAGAACATTTGCAACCAGTCTCAATATTAATTCTTTTGGATAGTGGGGTGACACATAACTTCATTTTTCCCAACTTGGATCATTTACTCAATTTACTGGTCCAATATACCAATGTGCTTCTTGTCAAACTGGGTTATGGCCATTGCGTATTAACATAGGGTAAATATAGACAAATTTCACTACTTATTGGTTACTATTCTTGTGCTTTTGATGCTCATATTCTGGATATGGGCGGTTTGGACTTCATTTTGGGTATTTCGTGGTTGCACACTTTTGGTGAGGTAACGACCAATTGGCAAGCCATGACTATGTGATTTTGTGTTTTCATTCTAAATTATATTCTCTCTAGAAATTCTAAGAAATTCATTACAACTACTTATTTAGTCAAACATCTTCCTCCAACTATCCTGTTAGAAATTCCTAGACTACTATTTAGTGTAATCACTAGTAAATATTTTTCCCTTATTTTCGCATCACAACAAGAGACTATTCAGTTTATCCTTAAGAAATATGTAGATGTTTTTCATGGGCCCTCTGGTTTACCTCTAGTCCGTCAATTGGACCATCATATTTTCTTAGAATTAGACAATGGGCTAGTCACTATTTTCCCCTATCGTTATCCTCATTTTCAAAAGAATGATATTGAAAAACAAGTGGAAACCCTGTTACAAAAAGAATAGTTCTTTCTAGTACTAGTGCTTTCTCTTATTTTGTTGGTTAAGAAAAATGATGGATCCCAGTGTTTATGTGTTTATTATTAAACTCTTAATGAGGTTACCACCACTAATAAATTTCTTATTATAGTAGAAGATGAATTACATGAGGAAGTTGGCAGCACCAAATGTTTTTCTAAGCTAGATTTAATAGCAAGATATCATCAGATTTTTATACGGTACATAGATGTTGATAAAAAAGCCTTCGAAAACTCATAGTGGAAATTATAAATTTCTGGTCATGTCGATTGACCAATGCTCTATCAACTTTTCAAGATTCCATGAATGGTTTTTTTCACCTCTATATTTGAATGTTTGTATTGATTTTTTGATGATATACTTATCTATAGCTCGACCTAGCCTCTGTATATGAATCATCAACGCACGACTCTCTAAGCTCATCGGTATCATCAATTTTTATGTAATCCATTAAAATGATTATTTTCCTAGAATACAGTGGTATATCATGTCCATGCAATTTCACTGAAGGGTGTGGGTTTCAATCCTTTTATGGTGCAATCATTTTTGGATTGGACACTTCCACAAACAGTCAAGGGAATTTATGTTTTTTTTGATCTCATGAGTTATTTATCAAAGGGTATCAGAAACATTCTTATCCACATAATATTTTCCCATGAAATGATAGTTTTCTTGGTTTGTTAGTACTCAACATGCCTTTGAAAAATAACAACATCTTCTTACAATGGCTCTTTTGTTGGATTATTCTAAATTTTCTCAGCCTTTTGGGATAAAATGTGAGGCTTGGGGTCGTGGTGTCAATGATATTTTGATGCAAGCTCACCTCCATATTGAATTTTTTATTATATATTTCACAGACATGACAGAATAAAAATTTACTTTTGAAACTGAAATTATGGATTTAGTCTTATCTATTCATCATTGACGTCCATACTTATTGGGTAGGGTATTCACCATATATTTGGACCATAAAAGCCTTTAATTTTTATTTCAACAGCAGGTTACCTCTCCTATTCAATATCATTAGTTTGCTAAGATTTTGGGATATCATTTTGAGGAAAAATTTAAACCTGGATCACAAAACACTTCTACTGATGCTTTATCCCATGTTGATGACTTTTCTGCATGTCGTTCTCTACACTCTTTTCCAATATGGGAGATGGGGTTTCTTTAGCTGGTGGCCTCTAAAGTGATCATGTTCTCTAGTGGATTATTTATTCCATACAACACAACAATATAACCCAATTATCCTTTGTATTATCCCAACTACATGTTCATTCCTTCTTCCTCTACTTAGGTTCCTCTCCTTCTCACTGAATATCACATTACACCCCACATGGTGGTCATCATAGTTTTTATTAGACTTATTGACGACTCGAAAATAACTTGTATTTTATTATTATTCTGTGATATGTGTTTGACTTCATTCACTAGTGTGATATTTTTCAGCATTCAAAATACTCAACTTTGGTGCTGGCTAGGCTGTTACAGCCTCTTGAACTTGCCACTCTTGTATGGGATGTTATTTCCATGTATTTTAATATCGGTTATCTAAAATCAATGGGATTTGATTTCATTCAAGTTGTTGTGGTCATATTATACAAATACACTCTTTTTGTTTCATTAAAAAATCTATATACAACAAAGGGGGTGTCATTAATTTTTGTTTAGGAAATTTTCCTTTTACATGGTATTCTGACATAAATTCATAGTGATCGGGAGCCCATTTTCCTCATCCATTTTTGGATGGAACTTTTTTCGCTCCATGGTACCAAACAACAGCTTAGCTCTTATTATCAACCACAAATGGTTGGTCTAACCAAGGTTGAAATAGTGCAGAAAACAGTTTTTACATCGGGTTTTTAGGTTTTTCATGTCATTTTCAGGGCGATGTTGTTGCAGGTGACGTAAAGAATAATATTTTTTTACATCGGTTATAAAAAACCAACATTAAAATTTATTATATAGGTAGTTTTTTACATAGGTTATTTAATAACCGACACGAATGATGCTCAGAAATTTTTTTCATATCGGTTATTTATATAACCGACAGAAAAATATCATACCACATATGATATATAAAAAAACGTGAAAAAACCCGATCCTAAGGAATTTTTCACATTAGTTAGTAATTAACTAACATCAAAAATACATTTTTCACATCAGTTATTTAATAACCAACATAAAAATATATATACCATATTAGTTATAAAAATGACGACATGGAAAACAAATTTTTTATTTATGTTTTAACATTAGTTAATAAATAACCAACATAAAAACTATTTTTTTTAATAATATATGAAACCCTTATGCTCCACTATAGAACTAGACCTAAAACAACCAAAACCAGACCACAAACCAGACCATAAAAAAGAAAGAACAAACCAAAAAACAAGCATAACAAGCAGAAAAATTATACATTCATATTTAGAACATTCAAAAATTATAATATTAACTAAAAACAATCCTAAATCCCACCAAAAAACTACCAAATACCGATTTATAATTACAAAATTCAAAATTATAGTATTCACTAGAACATAATACAATACAATCAATACAATAAAAAAATTTGACCATTCTACATGTAAGTTTTTTAAATCTTGTGAACTATAAGGTTGAGGGTCATAAAATAGTTAAAAATTAAAAAATAATGTAGTTAACATTTATAATGAAAAAATTAATGGAATATTAATAAATAATTTATATGGAAATATAACCTGGTTGAACAACATAATTGTTGCAGTTATAATTATTTCATACATAAATCTTAAAATATAATACTCACATTCGATGTTTCCTTTTTCTTTATGAAAATTATATTTAAATGAGTTTTTCAATTCAAAATACCATTTTTATGAAATCCAAAATGTACTAATTATAAATATATATCCATCTTTACATTTAAATATTTGATCTTGGAACTCTTTTTCATTTGTGGACATTAGAAATAAATCCCATCACCTATTAAAAAACAATATGAATGAAATAAATTTAAAATTATTTATAATATGAACAAATATTAAGAAATTAATACCTACTTTTCCAACATGTTATTAATATTGCCTCGCACATCGCCATGGACAGAGCATATCCAATAAAGTGATTCCTCCCTTAAAAAAATCACATAAGATCCCATGGTCACTAATATAAAAGAAAAATTAATTTTAGTGGTTATTATGTTAAAAGATATAAAAAAATGTATGAGACATATGTTTCATACCTCACTACAAAATGAAACATCCAACACTGCATAATTATATTCTGTTGAAATATTAATACAATATAAACTAATTTTTTTCCTCAACCAATTCATGCCCTTTAGGTGAAATCAACGACGGGTCCATTAAATATAAATTTGTCTTCTCATTCATCTCATAAATTTTATAAAGATACCTGATACAAAACAGGTAGGTATAAATTTTCAATAAATTTATCATAGGGAAAGATTTGTGTTAATACGTACATGGACAAAACAAGCTCCATGTTGATGCCCCACTTATATCCAGTAACAAGCTCCATGATATCATTTTTCAAGATCCCCACATCTATTTCACATCCACAAACATGAGCTTCGATCAGAAACAAATAATGACACACCAAAAAATTTGAATATCTTGACAATCATTCAAGACTACTAGAATTTGAATTTGATGTCATAGCCCTTTGTCATTATTTTTTGCTAAACCATATTTCCTTAAAATCAAAGTATTCTTGTAAATATATAATAAAATATATTAAATTTCAAATGTTAAAATAAATTTAATAGAAAAATGAAATAAAATATATAACATACTCATAACTCTATGGCAATTGGCTGTAGAAGTCTATATGGACCAACTATGAAGAGACCGATACATTTTCCCACTATTGTCACCTCATCTATAGGTAATGATACTCCAGCTGATACATCTATAATATCATGTACAATTAACCTATGATACTCTACCTCTATTTTTTGATGAATAATTGTATCTCATATATAAAATATCTTCCCATATGAAACTATCCGACATTGAGAATCATCAATATACAACACATAATAACTAGGAATCCGTGGAGGAGGGGGTGTGGGAGTATAATAAAAAATGGGGTCTAAAGAAGGTGGTGGAGGATAAATAATGAGGTCATTAGGTGGAGGAGGAGTATAAATAATGTGGTTTGTAAGGGGAGGTGGGGGAGAGGGAGCTGCTGGCGAAGGTGGAGTGGGAGCTGCAATCTGAAACTATCGCTGCATGTTTGTAAAAATAGACTGTACCAACGATATGATCTTTTCTTCCATAGTCTCATTAATATTGTAAACATAAGCCTCTAAATATGATATTTTTTTATATATACCCTCTATGGAATATGCAGAAAAATGATGTAACACTTTTCTTATTGATACACATGCCAGGTATCCTCTTACAAGACCTGGGTGTTTGGGATTTTCCAATACAACAAATAAAATATCATGTCTCCCACCATCTTTCAATACCCCTTGTGTGATATTCTCCTCAATAGAATCCTTTATTAATTATTTTAAAAATTATTTATTGATTCAACATATATAAATAATTTATTTGTCTTAAATAAATAAAATAAACAACTTACAATCCTCTCGCCTATGACCAACGATTCTTATGTAAGATATTTCCCCTTTATTATCATCTGAGCCCTCTTATATTTTTCATGAATAGGTAGAGAGGATGAAGGGGAAACCTCTTTAGAGCTAGAAGACTCATCTCTATGTTTTTTTAAATTTTCAGATAAAATTAGTTCTTCCAAAAAATTATACCCTCCCTGAGATAAACTATGCGATTATACATTTCTCGATTGGATATCCTAATGAGATCTCCATGATTATAATAAATATAGAATAAGAAATCATTAATAAACCATTAATAGGATCATAAATATAAGAAAACATCGAAAATTTATATTTTACATACTAAAAATACTTCTTGTCTTCTACATTCAACAAATTGTTTCCATGTGTCTTCATCTATAAAAGGATATATATGACATGGACTGTCATGATGCCTATCCCTAAAATGAAATACGATGTGAGGGTTGATTTGATATCCCTTCGTCTCCTAACAGCCATCGATAAAAATTACATTCCAACTTTTAAAGTGTTATGAATATCAAATTTAATCTGATAAAGATGTGGGAAAACATATTATATGATAAAAATTTTCGATTACTTAAACAATATCAAAAGAGATTACCAAAATGGTCTTCCACAAGTGAGAAAGTGTGGTTTTGTCAACACTTCTCTAATTATTAAAAAAATTCTAACTTTTCTTTCACCCTAATTTGATACAAAACCATTAAACTTTAATGCATTGGGACCTCTTGGAACATCATTTTCATCAAATTATACTACATTCTTCTTGCAATGGCTACGTGCAACTGATAAATTGGTAAAAAGTGTTTTCACATATTCCAACCCTCGAACTCTTATTTTCCATTATGGGATCACATGAAGAAGATTGAGGAACATCAAGAGAAGCATGTAGATGTTCTTCCCCAAAGGTATGATCATTATGTTTACTCCAGAAGTTTGTGGTTGATTTTTTGATTGATCTTTCATTTTCCTTCATATCAAAGAAAAAAAAATTAGTACACAAAATATATATATTCACATATGTTGGCCTCCTCATGTGTTAATCATGTTTGAATGATCACAAATCATATACATCCTATAAAACATTCTATTCTTGTTTAATAAATCTCAAATCATGATTACAGATGGTTGGTTTATTTATGCCTTAAATAATCATTCCTTTGTTGTGTATTCTTTTTAGCTTTCGCGCAGTGTGTGTGTCTTTTTAAAAACACACAATGTCTCATGCATTAAACTGAAGGATACAAGATATCCTTCCTCATACATATTATTACATTTTTTTACTCTCACGGAAAATTGTGGAAGAGGTCCCTGTCTGACCTATTAGGTTTTACCCATAATGAACTGTGGAAGAGGTCGTGTGAACTGGAAAGTCCTGTGCACTACTGTTTACCCCAATCTAGGGTGTGGATCATGTTTATTAATATAAACAACTTGGTGGTAGGTGATCACCAAGTGGAGTGGATTAGTTCTCATCTTGAGACTGAACCACCTGTTTTATATCTGTTGTGTTGTTTAATTACTTTTCTCTATTTTACTGTATAATTCAAAAATCAATATACATGCTTTGATAGCTAATCTTGGAAAGAAGTTATAATTGATTTTCCTTATTAGAATAGCTTCAAAAGTAATGTTAATAACTAATATTAAAATTACTTATAATTAATCAATCTTCTAAGAAGTTATTTAAAAATTCAAACATTCCTAACCATATTACTTAATTAACCAGGATGTAGTTATTTTTATTGGGGATCCATTTAAAAATACATTTCTAACTGAACTTTTTTTGATACTCAATTCATCCCCCCCTTGAGTACTCCACTCCTACCAATATTTGGTATCAGAGGAAGTTTTTTATTCCTATTGAGACTCTGTATTTGACCCTATTCAACTGTGATTTTCGTTGTACTTTAAGGATCAATAAATTTCTATTAATTATGTATTTATAACACTTGACAAGTAGTTATTTATTATGGATAATAGATTTTAAGGTTGGTCAACAAGCATACCACCATCCTTTAAAGAAACCAATTATTCCCAATGAAAAATTGAAATAAAAATGCAATTAGAAAGTATGAGCATTGAAATTTGGTCTTCATTTATAGATGAGTATAAGATTACATATACTGATAGAATAACATGGAATAACCCTACCATGAATGCCTATAATAACCATTTCAAATCCATTAATGCTTTATATTTCTCTTTAGGATATGAGGATTATAACATAATTACTGCATGTAAAACTACCCATGAAATTTGAGATAATTTGTCTGTTTCACATGAAGGAACTTCTAGTGTTAAACAAATGAGACTTAATAATTATACTATTAACTATGATAACATTAAAATGAAACCTGATGATCATATTTCTGACATGTATCTTAGGTTCAGTGAAAATTTAAACATAAGGATTTCTCTTAGAAGAGAATTCACTGATAAAGAATAGATCATGTAGATTCTCAGATGCCTATCGGATAGATGGAGAGGAACCTCTGTCTCTATTAGAGGCTTGAAACATAAAAAAGTTACCTATAAAATAATTCATTAGGAAACTAATGATGTGTTATGAAGAGTTGAAAGTCAACAAGTAAGAGGAGGATGAACCCAAAAAAAATATGTTGCATTTATGACCACAACCCTTAAAGACAAAGACAAAGGAAAATTTAAAGTATTTGTAGAACGTTCTCGTATAGAACAATCATCACCTAAAATTGACGAAAAGAAGTATCAATTATCTATAAGGTTTAAGAGATTTTATAAGAACAATTTGTTTTCCAGAATGCCTAACTTCAAGGGAAGATATGATCAAAATTGAAACTGGAAGAAAGATTGGAAATGAAGTGACAAGTCTAATGAGATAGTATGCTATGAATGTAAGAGAAAGGGACATATAAAGTCTGTCTTTCACAAGCTCAAGTAAAAAAACAAATATGAGGAAAAAGATAGAAAGTATAAAAAGTAAATGAAAGAAACATGGAGTGCTTTTGAGGATAGTTCAAGTGACTTAGAATCTTCACATGATGAACAAGATAACAAAGCCAATATGTGTTTTAGGAAAAATATATCTATGGTAACACTGGAATATCCTGTACAAAATTCTTCTTATTATGGAGATGAGAGTGACTCTAAAAATATGTATACTGAAGAAATGTTTTAATAATATAATATTCTTGAATATGCATGTAATTAATTAAAAGATAAATACAATTCTTTAATGAAACAACTTGCTTTTACCTCAATTGTTAAAATTGAACTTACAGTAGAAATGGTAAAAATGATCAATTACTCAAGAAAATCAATTAACTAAATATATCTAATAAAAAATTGATAAAGGATCTTAAAAGGTTTAATAATGGTAAAGATACAATGGTACAAATTCAAGGTAGAAATATTCCTCCTAAATATACCATTGGCATTGGGTATTAACCTGGTAAAATATATTTTGGAAGAACTATTTGTTTTTTCAAATCTAGGACATAATGCTTTACTCTTAGTTCTGGAAAACATTCAGCTAGTTGAAGTTATGATACAGACTCTACTATTTCACGCTTTTCTAGACCAAATAGAGTTTATTTATCAAGAAAATTAAATAATTATTATAGGAAATATCTGTTGTAAATGTGGGTTCCAAAAGAACTAGTCACTAATATTACTGGACCCAAACAAATATGGGTACCAAAATCTATTTTTATTTGAATATTTTGTAGGAAAGATGTTTAAAGAGCTCTTTAAAAAGCATATGGTACTTGGAAAGTGGGTGTTAATGTATACTCAGTTAACATAGATTCTAGTCTATCAAAATTCATCATGCTTAGGTGTATTTCACAAAGAGTCTTGGATTTGGCATATGTGACAAGGACACTGTAATATTCAATCTCTTAGAAAGTTAACTAAAAAACTCATAGTCAAAGATCTACCCATACTTGAGTTTTGAAATGATAATGTTTGTGTTTCATTTCAAAAGGGAAAGAAACACAAAATTTCATTCAAACCAAAGAATGAAGTATTAACATATCAACCTCTCAAATTGGTTCACATGGATTTGATTGGACCATCTAGAGTTTCTAGTGTAAATGGGAAGAAATTTATTTATGTTTTTATAGATGAATTTTCTAGATATACTCGGACTTTATTTATGGCTCACAAAAGTGAAGCCTGCTCTCATTTTAATAAATATGCCCAATCTGTAAAAAATCATAGTAGATTTAGAATTAAATCTTTAAGAAGTGGTCATTGTCTTGAGTTTGAAAGTAAAGAGTTTGAATCATTTTTCTCACAAAATGGATATAGTCATAATTTCTCTACCCCTAGAACACCTCAACATAATGGAGTTGTGGAAAGAAGAAATAGAACCTTGTAAGATATTTCTAGAACCATGCTTAGTGAATATGACATACCAATTTATTTTTGGACTAAAGCTATAAAAAACATTCTATATTATAAATAGAGTGTTTATTAGAACTATTATTAAAAGTAGTCCATATGAGTTATGGAACAATAGAAAACTCAAAGTATGATACGTCAATGTCTTTGGTTGGAATGTCTATATACTTAATAATAAGGACAATCTTGTCAATTTTTTTTTCCCAGAGTGATGAATAAATCTTTTTATGATATTCAGTCTCTAGTAAAGCCGATAGAGTGTTTAATAAAAGAACTAAATGTGTGGAAGAATATATCAATGTCAAATTTGATGAAATATATTCACATGAGCCTAAGACTACTCTAGAGAACCTAGAGGATGATGTATCAAATCCGGACAGTAATTCAAAATGATCTACCCATCCAATGAAGGAATCTATGAAAACATCCAGTTCTGAAAATTTTATAGATTCAAGTCACAATGAACCTGAACATATTGAAAAACCTGAAATCCCCAGTCCTTCTTTTTCTAGAGATATTAGAAATCTTAAGAACCATCTTTTATTTTTTTATAGGATTCTTAGATAAAGGAACTAAAACTAGAGCATCTCTTAGAAATCAGGTTAAATTTCATGTCTTCTTATCACAACTTGAACCTAAAAACATTAATGATGCTATCAATGTAGAATTTTGGGTGATGTCTATGCTATAAGAACATAATAAATTTGAAAGGAACAAAGTTTGGAACCTTTTTGACAGACCCAAAGACACATTTTCTATAGGAACTAAATGGGTGTTTAGAAATAAGGTAGATGAAGATGGCATCAAAGTTAAAAACACGGCTAGATTGGTTTCACAAGGTTATAGTCAAGATGAAGGAATTGACTATGAAGAGACCATTGCACCAATATCTAGACTTCAAGGCATCAAAATTATGTTGGCTTATACTACATATTTGAATTTCAAACTATATCAAATGGATGTTAAAAGTGCATTCCTAAATGGGTATATAGTTGATGATGTATTTTTTTGGAAACCCCCTGGTTTTACAAATATTCATTTTCCAAATCATATTTTTAAATTATCAAAAGATTTATATTATTTAAAACAATCTCCTAGAGCTTGGTATGATAGACTGTGTACATTTCTTATTTCCAATTGTTTTACCAAAGGAATAACTGATCCTACCCTATTTATAAAATGAATTTCTAATGATGTTTTAGTAGTCAAAATTTATGTAGATGACATTATCTTTGGATCTTCAAATAATTATTTATATATGGAATTTTCTAATATGATGCAAAACAAATTAGAAATGAGTTTTAATGGGTGAACTGAAATTATTTCTTGGATTTAAAATCTTTCAAAATAATTATGGAATTATTTTAAACAAAAGAAAATATACTAAAGATCTTCTAAATTTTTTTTGGGATATCACAAAAAGTAGTGACACTCTAATGAGTACTACTTGTATGTTGGATCTTAATGAATATGGAAAATCTGTTGATCAAACCACTTACAGAGAAATGATTGGAATTCTACTTTTCATAACTGCTAGCCGACCTGACATTATGTTTAGTGTATGTATGTGTTCATGTTTTCAAGAAAACCCTAGTGAATCTCCTTTAAATGTTGTTAAAATAATTTTCAAATACCTCAAGCATACACCCAATCTAGGATGTTCTATCCTAGAGGACAATCATTTGAGTTAGTTGGTTTCTCTGATGCTGACTTCGGTGGTTGTATGTTAGATATAAATATCACATCTGGAAGATATCACTTTTTAAGAAAGTCACTAGTATCATGGTGTAGTATGAAATAAAGCTTGTTGAATTATCTACTGCATAAGATGAATACATAGCTGCTGGTAGTTTTTGTTCACAAATTTTGTGGGTGAAACACACATTACTAGATTATGGATATCAATTTAGGCATGTAAATATAAATTTTGACAATACAAGTGCTTCAAAATCTCAAAAAATATTTTTTCACACTCTGTGACAAAAAATATTGATATAAGACATCACTTTTTGAGAGATCATTATCAAAAAGGTTACATCCCGTTGGAATTCCTTGGAACTGAATATCATCTCGCTGATATATTCACCAGACCATTAAATTATAAAAGAATAGATTACATCATACATGAATTGGGGATGAAATCTTTGAAATAGATCAAGGATCTAAATCTCATTGTTCTAATAAAGATGCACCTGTTGAAAGGGAGGAGCACCCAAATCCGAAACCTATTGATATTTTTAATCAGGTTGATCCAAGATCTGTGGATACATGGTATAAATTCCCTAGTTATTTTGATTTGAATGATTCCCATGAAGTCTAAATTAAAGGTATAAACCTATATACTGTGTTTCAATTGAAATAATTCTATGATCTTGTATCTATAAATAAACCTCAGCCTCCCTCGACACCTATTCCCGATCCTTCACAAGAACCTTCAACCTTGGTGAGTAAAGATGATTTTAATGAATTTGGAGATACCCTATTAGCTGGAGATGAAAATCTCATGAATACGCAACCTGATCCTTAATCCAATTTGAGTGAAAGAGATACTTCCCTATTGTTGGAAAAGATTATATGGAAGATTTAGCCTAATATTCCTCATGAAATTAATGTGACCAGAATTGAGAACAAACAGTTATGTGATGAAGTGATGTCTCTCAGAGTTATGATTGAAGATACGTAGAGAGTGCTAAAATAAAGACCAAAACCTATTTCTCATCCTATTGAGGGTATTGTTAGTCAGATTACATAGGAATTTTCCTCCCTGGTTCAACCTAATCTAACCTCCTTGACTGACAAGGTAGTTGGAAGAAACAAAAAAATTGTTCAAGAAATGTGTGAACTTGTTATTGGTCTTGACAAGTTGACTGATGAGTATAGGGGTTGTCTACAGAATGTTCCAAATTAACTAAAGTCCCTTTATTCAGCTGTTAAAACTTCTACTACTTCTGGACAGTCATATCAACCTTATTTGGACAATGGTATGCTCAGAATTGTTTTTAAGGAAGAACCTCAGTCTGTGCTTAGTGGATTTGACAAATAGTCTCTATCTGAGGTTGTCAAGAACAATGAAAAAGTTCTTGATTTTGTGAAAATTCATTCCAAAATAGAAAATTATTCTTAGGAGGAGATTACTAAGAATGTGTACTTCTACATAAATAGGTTCTTCTTGAAGCATGACATGACAAACCATTTCGAGTACCTTGTAGTGAATCTAATAATCCCTCCTATCACTCATGACTTCAAAACTCAAGTATAAAAGATCAAATATTACACTTATTTGATGGAAAAGTTTATTGATAACAAATATGACTATGAAAAATCCATGCAGTATGGTGGTAATATTATTTCTAACTTAATCAATATTTTGAGGCCTTATCATCATGTTCAGAGTAATGCTATTGTGGTTCCTGTAGCTGCACCCTTATGACATGGTTTGCCTACCTTCTCATCCTCTGCCATTTCCTCAACTTCTATGTATATCTCTCTAGATCTGAGTCAGATCAGACATATTATCCTTAACCACCAATTACCTTATTCTTCCACTAAACCATCCATTGCCCCTTCTATTTTTGAATGACACCCTTTACCTTCTTTATCAATTGCTTCAATTTCTTCTCCAACTTCCACCTCTACTCCTATGGCTTCTCTTAAAGATACTGCCAAGGGGAAAGAGAGGATAGTCAGTGCTGAATAAAGGTGGCTACTATATTTTTATTAGGATTTTGCTGATTTTTTTTTGATTCCTACTATTTATAATGACACTTCTTTATCCATCTAATTCATTATGAACTCATATTGTCTATTTTTTATTTTTTTTGATAATCCCAAAAGGTCGAGAGAGATATGTACACTATGAGATATGGACACTATGGAAAAGAAAGAGACACATTAACTAATAATATTGCTCTCGCTCACATGATTTGTGATCATCAAAAATTAAATGATTATTGGCCTCCTCATGTGTTAATCATGTTTTAATGATCACTAATCCTATACATCCTGTAAAACATTTTTATCCTGTTTAATCAATCTCAAATCATGTGTATAGATGGTTGGTTTATTTATTACTTACAAAACTACTGAAGAATACTTTTCAATTTTGTTTTAATGGTTTTCCTTGATAAATGATTATGTTTAATTCATTCTGGGGATATCACTGTTCAACTATGTATATATATATATTTGGCTATGTTTGAGAAACTGTGACCTAGTCACTGTGACCCAGACAATGTGACCAAACACTATGACCCTGACACCATGAACCAGGCACGATGACCCAGACACCATGACCAAGACACCGGAATTAGACACTGTGACCAGACCCCAGGAACTCAACACTATGACTAGACATCGCATCTATGTTACCGGTTCCAGATCTCTATACAACTATGCCATCATAAATGTCTCATCACTCATAGGCGAAGAAGGAGACATTGTTTCACAGAAACACCATTTCCAAGTGACACTATTTCCAGACAGTCTTTGACATCATTCTTTTATTTGCTTTTTTGACTTTCAATTTAATTTTACAATGTTCATATTTGAGTCTAATAAATTCACATACATAATTAATGTTTTTTTGTAGACATCCACCTGAAAGTATGAGGTATGAGGTGCATAATACATGCATCATGTTGGATCCAACTCATGCACTCCATGAATAAAATGAGAAGTTTTGTCCAAAAAAAAAGAAGTGTGTGATAACGAAGAACCCTGAGCATTATTGAGAAAAAAATTTACACATGCAAGTAAATACTTATGAATAACACATGACGAATTATCGAATACAAAATATGGGATACAATAGCTTAGAGTCGGGAACATATTCTCACTATCAACTCCACGAAGAACATGAGCCAAGACTAACTGACTTGCGATACTCTAATTTCCACAAGAGGACTACATTCCTACATCTAATTCATCCTATAAGTCCAGAGATACATTGAATAACATGTAGAGAACTTCAAACCTTATATCATCATCTTTTATCTTTTGTAAATTGTTTTTAGCTTTCAAGTAGTGTGAGTTTGTCTGTATAAAAACAAACATTGTCTCCTGCATTAAATTGGAGGATACAAGATATCCTTCCTCATACATATTTTTACATTTGTTTACTCCCATGGATAAGTGTGAAAGACGTCCCTATGTGACCTATTAGATTTTACCAACAGGGAATTATTTAAGAGGCCATGTGACCTGGATAGTCCTATGCACTATTTTTTACCCTGATCTAGGGAGTGGATCAAGTTTATTAATATAAACTACTTGGTTGAAGATGATCACCAAGTGGAGTGGACTAAGTCTCAACTTGAGACTGAACCACTTGTTTTATATCTGCTGTGTTGTTTAATTTAGTTTTCTCTATTTTACTGTATAATTCTGAAATCACAAATCTTTCATCAATAGTTAATCTTGGAAACAAGTTGTAATTGATTTTCATTATTAAAATAGCTTCAAAAGCAATGTTAATAACTGATAATAAGATTACTGAGAAATAATCAGTCTTCTAAGAATTCATTTAAACATCCAAACATTCATAACTGCATTGCTTTGATTAACTTGGCGGTACTTGTTTTATTAGGGAAACTTTTAAAAAACCTTTTCAAACAGAACATTTTATAGATAATCAATTCACCCCCCACTTGAGTACTCTACTCTGACCAATAACATATTATAATACTAATGTAAAAAAAAGAAAAAAATTTAATCACAAAAGTAAACTAAAACTAGCACATTATTAGTCATATTTATTATAGTTAACTAAAATTCTAACAATAATAATTATATATGAAATGTCATGTAAATTAATAAAAACAAATCCAATCTTAGAATAGAAATATTAAAAATTGTCCAACCTAATAAATCAATTTTGACAAAAAAAATATTTTATAACAAATATATTTAAAATAATTGTTAATCAAAAAATTCAATAAATATAAAAGTTACGTATTGGTAAACATGGTAAACTAAAAAAACAAATCTCAAATAAACAAATATTTCTAGTAAATCATTTTAATATATGTTTTAATAAAGAAATAAAGTACAATATAAAATTTTATGAAATAAATAAAACTAAATGAGAAATAAACATATGTTACCTATAATATTATAAATATACCAATGGGTTGTTTTCACAAATTTTTTTGTAATGATCGTTCCATATGGCACAAACCATGTCTTTAACATTCTCATCATTATTATCTCTTAATATTTCCATGGATGTATGTATCTTATATAAATCATCATATTAATCAGGTTGATCATCACTAACATATTGTTTTCCTACTTATAAAACAATAGAGCACCGCATATCGGATTGATTAGGAATAATGAAATTTTGTTATCCATGTGTTTGCTTTACAAAAGAATCAGTTGTGTCTTCCAATCCATTCATATTAACAAGTGTCATTCCAAATTCATCCTTTCTAACACTATTGTTACCGATAAACCATTTGCAGTTAAATAAATAAACTTTAATTTTAATTTAATCAACCTCTAATATTTCTTCAATGACTCCATAGTATGAACATGATGCAGAAATTGGGTTTCTGTCTTTATAACTCGAAAAATGCATTGCTTCTGTTAACACTAGTACACCACTATAATAAACCGCACATCGGTTTTCTTGAGATTTCATATAAAATATATATCCATTAATGTAATACCTAGGCCATGTTATTATATTTAAATGTGTACGACCCACAAACCATCTTAATTTATATGATTCATCTGATCTACTAAGCCTGTTCTTTTTAAACCATGGCAAACAATTTTTGTTATGATCATTCAAAATCCAAAATTCATTATTCTTTGGATGAAATTGTTTGAACTCATTAATATGATATCGTATATATGGTTGAGCATCAACCATGTCATTCAAGATGTATAAATGTACCTTTTTCATCTGTTTACCTGACATAGATTTGACTTTCAATCCACAAATCCCCTTTCCATCATTATTAACTTGTTCATGGAGAGATTGAGGCAAACCAATATTGTAGAGATCTAATATTGGCATACATGGACATTACATTACTTTTTCGGAATACCTAATACATGTAAAAAATAGACACCAAAGGACCATAATAGTTTAGTTCCTTTTGAAGCTCGGAACATAATCTTCTAATCTTGGTGAAATATCTTCAACATCTCCCATAAAGATCATCCCTTTTTTCATACCTAAAACCTTTCTTTATACAATGGTGAAAATAAAACAAATAAAGGGTGATCTCAAATGCTCAGTAAGGGTAATAATGGAGAAAATAAAAAAAACCATTTACATTTGAACTTCAAAAAATGAACATAAAATTTATATATCAAAATCTTGAGTTGTGAAATAAATCATGGTAGTATGTAAAGAATAGGTCGTACAAAAACATCAATCATGATAAAATAGAATGGGAATAAAACATTTAATTATAGAAAACCATTAAGCACATGATATTATTTCCATTGTAGCCAAGGTATTGTTGCCAAGACCATCTTAATGGACAAAGCCCCTTTCTGAATCGAGTTCACTCCTTGTTCCAGTCCTGTATCACTGAACTAGATTAACTTACCATTCCAGCCATGTCTATCTCATGAGATAAAAATATTTACCCAATACATTAGAGGTAGATATAGGTCCCACCCATCTCATTAAGAAATCATTCTTACTTGTGCCACAACATTAACATAAATCATTCATCATAACCCAAAGAATAAAATTGGTTTCATAAACATCATTCCATCATAACATAATCCTTATAAAACAAATGGATATCATTTCATCATAAGAAAATTGAAACCATGTAAATCATAGAGGGATTATACTTGAAACATAAACATATGAAATAATGTCATCATATATGGAAAATGGTTTTGATAAAACACTTGAAATGAATTCTTGATGAAAATATCCTTTCTTCTTCAAATTCATTTTCTTTTAAAAAAATGCCATGAAATTTTAAAAGAAATGGATTTTGTTGAAAATAGTCATGAAATCTTGTAGGGGAAGATTCATGAAAATTAGGTGTTATGAAACCATCAAAATTCATTCACTCTATATAAGATAAAAAAACATTATCCCCATACTTTTGTCGGAAAAGTAAAAAAGTTCTTTGTGTGGTAAACAAAAGTATGATTCCTTTCATAACATGTAGTAAATTTCAAAAATAGGTAAAAATGACTTTAAACAAACATGAATTTTTTTAGAAAACATGGTAATGGATGATAACAATAACCACAAATACATATGAATAAACAATCTCAAATAAAAACGAGATTGGAAAAATTATCCATTACATTATGTCTGATATGCCTCGTTTGTATCCGAAACTCCTGTATAATGATTTAAATAATGCATTTGACTTATTACAAAATCATATTCATTGTTATGATATCATATATGGTTCACTTATGACTTTATATTACCCGTTCTTTTGTAAATTCCATGTTAAAGCTGCGTTTTGGGTAAAATAGTTTTATTTATCTTACGTGTTTGGACATGTTGTTCGTGATATTATTATTAATTATATCATGATTTACTTACTTCCTAAAAGTAAATCATGAATTATATATCATATATATTCAGTATATATATATAATAGATAGATAAATTAAATGAAATACACCGTTCATAGAGATGGTATGTCGTACGTACGCATGATCACTATTTTCCTTTCCTTATTGACTCGAATGAAAGTAAGTAAGTGACATATATATATATACTTAAATACAATGTCTTTATAAGGTCATATATTTCATTTTTATTCATTATATATACATTATAATCATTCATGGGTGGTTAACATGGAGAATGAATCTCATCGCGTCGTAGAGACGGTAATTCGTACGTACGCACGAGCGATGATATCATTCCCATATTTATTGAATTTAATTGGAGTGGATGATATAATATCTCCAAATAATTATGATGTTATAATATCTATATATAGTTATTCTTTACACCATTATACCCATCCATGTATGGTTGTGGTGGAAAAACAAATTACACCATGGCGTGGAGACAGTAGTCCGTACGTACGCACGCGCGTTGATTTCATTTTCCAAAGGATGGATATAAGGTGAAATGGGGTTGTTTCATATTTATAATAACATATCAGTATATTATTAATACTGATGTTTGTTGGGAAAAAATCCATCACGGTATCATTGATGAATTTTTGAGGTAATTGTGTTTGATGACAAAGTGGACATCAGTGCTGTGATTGTTGACAAAGCGATCAATGACATACAAAGTTGTTGAAAAAGGGGATTTCAAGGTGGAATGTTGATTTCAAGAGTTTTGGTCAATGATCTATGTTTGATTCAAGAATGTTGACAAAGGAATGGATGATCTGGAGGCGGTATAAAAAGAACAGATACATGGTGGCGCCATTTTCCAGGGTTTGCCAAATTTTTGGGCCTGGAAATCGTCAAATGAAGAAAAGTGATTTTTGGAAAAAGGGACTTGTGTGGCATGTACTAGAAGGATTGGAAACTTGCGCGCCATATTTTTTTAAGATCAGAACAAAATTTTATGGAAAAGGGATAAGGTTCGCGCAAGTTATGGGATGGTCGCACAAGTGACCCATGCGCTGAGTATGGACTTGCGCGCCGGTGCCTAGGTGGCTTGGAAACTTGCACGCCTATTCCTCATCATGATCAAGAAATACAAAAAATGGAAAATTAAAGAAGGTCGTGCAAGTATTGATTGGGTCCCACAAGTGAGTTCTGTGACAGAGGCTAGGGGTGATGCGCTGCGTGACAGAACCTGCGTGCCGGAACCTGCGCGCTGAGTGAAGCAACTTGCACGCCGATACCATGGAAGCATGAGAAATTGTGTGCCCGAGTTTTTTCAAGATGAAAAAAATCAAAATATGGAAAAATAAGTAGGTTCGTGCAAGTTTGGATTTGGGTTGCCCAAGTGACTTGAAGGGGAGGATACTTGCACGCCAAGACTTGCGCGCTGAGGGGAGACTTGCGCACTGCTGCACAGGTAGTCCAAATTGCCTATAAATACAGGTCGACCCCTCTTCATTTTGAACATAGTTCAACACTTTGAGAAATCAGAGCTCCCGTCGCGTAGATGTGGTGGTCGCGCAAGTGGTGGTGTGTCGCGCATGTGGGACTTGCGCGCCAGAGTGAGAAGTTGCACGATGGTTGGTAGTTGTGCGCCAATATTGGATTGGGAGTAAAGGGAAGTGTGTTCAACAAGTTAGGAGTTGAAGAAGGTTGTGCAACAAAAGTGTCTTAGGTGGACTTGCGTGCTAGTTTTGACTTGCGCGATGATACTTGTGCGCCGAGATAGACTTGTGCGCCAAGTAAGGTTGAGTCCCCGACCGTATTTTCGGGCCGCGTGGAATCTAGAATTTTGCCTGATACCTACGGTGAAAATAAAGATTCATCTACGGGTGAATGTTGAACTTCAAAAGAGCATCTACATACAGAGAAAGATACATTCCTTCATTCAAATTAAGAGACCTACAGGTCTATAAACTGTGAGTGGATTCCTTTCCATAGAAGTGAGCAAAGGAAGAGGAAGAAGGTGATCCTCTCCACTGGAAATGATCCAGAGAGAGATAAATAGAGAGTGACCCTTGGGGAAGCAGTGAGCTAACCCTAAATCTTGTAAAGGTAGTGAGCCTCGGATAGAGTGACTGTGCCCGAACATTGTATCCATAGCTAGTGAAGTTTGGTTGAATTTGGTACGACCGACATCTTGTCGGTGTATGCTTGTTGGACATAGCCCAGTGAGGGTGAACCATGTAAAAATCGCTGTGTCCTGTGAATGCTTTACGATCTATTTATATTGTGAAACGGAAAAGAGAGAGAAGAGTGTTGTGCTTAACACCAAAACAAGATCAGAACATGCATTAATTTTAAATTATTCATACCCTGATTCACCCCCCACTCAGAGTATTCAACCTTGTGGACCTAACAATTGGTATCAGAGGGAAAGGTTGATATTTGTTCTTCTCTCAATGGAGGTCACTAATCATAAAGGGATTCCAATCTTTGACGGATGTAATTTTCAGATATGAAAGAATCGAATGCAACACTATTTCCGATCTTTGGGAATGGATGTATTTTCTGCAGCTATGCATGGTATCACAACTGATATTACTAGTGGTGCATTATCAGAAGCTGAGAAAAGAGAATTGGATGCTGATGCAAAAGATATCAATGCCTTAGGGGGATCCCTTTAAAATCCCATCTATACAAAGGTGATGTCATTCAAAACATCACATGCCATGTGTGAAAAGAGATTGAATATATATGAAGGGGACACAAAGGTCAGAGAGGCAAAGTTGCAAGTGTTGTGGAATAAGTATGAAGATCTGAGAATGATCCTAAATGAGTCTTATGATGCATTCTTTGACAGGGTAAATGATGTGGTAGAATATATGTGAGGTATTAGTGAAATTATCAAAGGCATAAAAATTGTGATGCGCATCTTGAGAAAACATCCACCTCGGTTCAATCCAATAGTATCTATTTTGGAAGATAATGACCTGAGAGAATTACCATTGGATAACCTACACATCACCCTTGTTTCATATGAAATGAAAAATAATGATAACGACACTGTGGAAAAGGGAAAATACAAAGAGGTGGTATTTAAGGCCATGAAGAAGCTCACCATTGAAGATTCTCAGAAGGAAGAAGAGACAAACATGGTTATGTCATTCCTCTCCTCAAACCTTCATAGAGGAAAAGGAAAGTTCAAAGGGAAACTTCCTCTTGCATGCTTTTTATGTGGAAAGGTAGGAAATCTCGCAGCAAGATGCCCCAAAAAGTTTCAAGATAATGAGGATGATATTGAAATTCCCAAGAAGAAGACTTCAGCCTATGTGAAAGGGAAGAAGAAGTTCAAGAGAAATTTCATCAAGAAGAAGAATCTTCTTTCACAAAAAATAGATAGTTCAGAAGAGACTGAGGTCGAAGAGGTTGAGGAAATAGAGAACTAAAAATATCGAGGAGAAAATGCTATTGTAGCAGCCGTTGATAGTTTTCAGGAAAATGAAGAAACTGATGCTGAAGAAGAAGAATAAGTTGAAGGAAGAGTTGACATGGAAGCTGAATTGGAAGCAGCTCTTGAGGAGATAGATGTTTAGAGAGAAAAAATAAAGAAAGCCAATAAAGTTGTTCTTGATGCTAAACTCTATATGAAGTAGTAGGAAGAAGAGAATTATGAGTTGATAGAAGAAATTTAAAAACTCAAGTTACCAACACTAGAGAACTCAGAATCAATTAGTGAGTATAAGCTCAAGATTGAAGAACAAAGAAGGGAGATCGATGGCTTGAACGGAAAAGTGAAAGATCACATCAAGAGTATCGAAGAGCTTGAATAAGAAGTTGTCAGTCTACGACGAAATATGAAGGATCAATAAAAACACTTGAACTCCATTTTGATGTCAGGAAAGTAGGTCATTCCAAAAACTGAAAAGGTGAAAGAGGAGCCTATTTGTTCAGTAGGAAAGAAGTAGAAGATGAGCTCAGAAGTTAAGGCTGATCCAGGGCTTGATAAGAAGAAAAAATCTATGGCAGTTGAATTCATACCACAAGCACCCATCCCAAAATTTGAAGGTTGATTTGGGCACAAAGAAGAATCAGAATATTCAGATATACCAAGGAGAAACTCGAAGAGATGATGTAACATGATGGAATGCACCTAATATCAGGTTTTATTTTTTTGGAAAGATGGGGCATTCACAGTATGTGTGTTCCATAGCCAAGAGATATAGACGATAACAAGAATAGAGGTGGAATCCAAACAGATAATGGTTTTCCAAAACATATTTCGAAGGACACTATTTTTGGTGTAGAGGATTTGGGAACATGGCTGGGTACTGCACTTTGACCATTCAGAGAAATGTGCCAAAGGAGAATCAAAATGTTCGCAATCAACAGATCAATAAACCAACAGGTGAGTTAAAAACATAGAGTAGATTTGTGGCATTGCAAGATGAAGCTGGTCCATCATACTCTAAGATAGAACAAAAATCTCAAGCCATGACGAGTGTGAAAGAAAAAGTATGGACCAAGAAGAAGAAAAATGAGAAGGCTGGGGTGGCAGAGATTTCCCTCAAAGCATCAGATCGCTCTTGTGTATGGATCCTTGATAGTGGTTTCACATCTCATATAACAGAAAATAAGTATCTTTTTACAGGCATAAAATATGACAAAGAAGGAGTTGTAAAATTTGGAAACGATTAAGGCCTGAAGATTGTTTTCTCAGGGAAGGCCAATTTTGGGGGCAAAGAGATGAGACGTGTGGATGTCTTGGTAGTAGAGGGCCTCAGTCATAATTTACTCAGTGCTAGTCAACTATGTGACTCTGGGCACTCAATCCGATTTACCAAGAAGATGTGTGTTGTGAAAGGAAATGATGGAGCAGTTGTTCTATAGGGAAAAGTGACAAAGGGAAATCTTTACCTTGTAGGTGGAGAAGAAGATACATGTCTTTTATCCAGAGAGAAAGAAAACCAGCTATGGCATAAGTGACATGGACATCTATGCCAACCATCCATGGAAGATATGGCGAAGTGTGATACTGCTAGAGACCTTCCCAAATTATCACATGATCTCACTCACACATGTGATGCTTGAAAACAAGGGAAGATCATCATAATGGCATAAAAGCCAAAGGAACATAGATAAACAAGAGTGATTGAATTAGTGCATGCTGATGTATGTGGACCTATCTCACCTCGAGTTATAAATGGGTAGAGGTATTATATTCTCTTCATTGATGATTACAATAGAATGGTCTGGGTATTTGTAATTACCCATAAGACAAAGGTGTTCAGTTTCATAAAGCAGTATAAGAGGGAATTAGAAAGGATGCTTGGGCAAAAAATTTTGAGGTTTCATACTGATAACGGTACAGAATTCACGAACAGTCATGTAGAATATTATCTCAAGAAACACGGTATAAGGAATAAAGTTTCATCATTGAGAACTCCCCAACAGAATGGAGTAGTTGAAAGGAGAAATCATATCATCAACAATATGGTCGGAACAATGCTTATTGAGAAGGACCTGCCAGAGAAATTTTTGAAGGAAGCAATTTTGACATCGGTCAATATTTTTAACAGGTCATTGTTGTGTTTGAAAGAAGGGAAGAATCCATATGAAATGTGGTACGGAAAGAAGCCAACACTGAAATACTTTCAAATCATTGGATGTAAGTGCTTTATTCTCAACAAAACAATCACAGGAAGTTTGAGTCAAGAGGAGATGAGAGGATATTCCTTGACTACACAGAGAAAAATAAAGCTTATAAATGCTTCAAAAAAAGGCTGGAAAAAATTGTTGAGAGAAATGATGTCACAATAGTCGAAAATGAATAGAATACTTGACGACCTAGTGAAATATTTCTGGATTAATTTGATGGTGAGGTAAGCAACACAAGGAGAGTAGAAGTGGAAAAGGCTGACTTAGAATAAGATACTGATGATGAACAAGAAAGTATCAAGACTGTGTCTGCAAGGAAGCCAAAGAGTCATGCTGAAATTGATAGGCAGAATATCATTGGTGATCAGACAGCTCCAGTTTAGACTCGAAGAATGAAATCATTACAGCAAACATCGTTTTTATCTCAGGTGTAGCCGAAATTTTTTTCTGATGTAACTGAAGATGAAAACTATGTTCAGGCTATGAATGAAGAGCATGATCAGATTGAGAAGAACCAGACATGGGATATTCTTTCGAGGCCAGCAGACAAGAATGTCATCGGGACTAAATGGGTTTATCTCAACAAGATAAATGAAGATGATGATGTGATTTGGAAAAAATCATGACTAGTGTTCAAGGGATACTCCCAAATAGAGGGAATTGATATTGATGAGACATTTGCACCGGTTTCAAGGCTGGACACAATCAGATTATTTTCGGCCATAGCTGTGTAAAGAAAGTTCAATGTGTTCCAGATGGACGTCAAACCTACATTTCTAAATGGGGTTCTGGAAGAAGAGGTGTAAATTGAGAATCTATATGGTTTTTTCATTCATGAGGATGAGAAGAAAGTTTGTAGGCTGAAGAAGGCATTATATGGGTTGAAACAAGCACCAAGAGCATGGTAGTAAAGGCCTGATCAATACTTTATGAAGCTTAGTTTCCAGCATAGGGGAGTTGATTACAATCTCTATTTCAACAACAATAGTAATCAAAGGATGATGGTGCTAGTTTATGTCAATGACATAATATTTGGTGGATCAGATGAAGCTTAGTGCGGACAATTCTCTGAATTCATGAAAAATGAGTTTGAAATGTCAATGATCGGTGAGCTAATGTTTTTCCTTGGTCTACAGATGACACAAGGATAGAATGGAACATTCATATCTCAATCCAAATATGCCAAAGAGGTTTTAAAAGGTTTGGAATGGAGAACTCCAAGGAAATGAAGACTCTAGTTGCTAACCAGATGAAATTATCAAAAGATGAGGACAACAAGGCAGTTAATATCACAGAATATAGAAAAATCATTGGCAGTTTGTTGTACTTGACCACAACAAGGCCTGGTATTGTTTTCGCCACATTCCAAGCTGTGAGATATCAGAGTAATCCCAAATAAAGACACATGCCTGCAGTAAAAAATAATACTTCCATATATCAAAGGCACGATGGAATTCAGCTTGATGTATAATGACAAATCTCAGTCAGTGTTATTGGGTTACACAGATGCAGATTGGTCCAGATCAGTAGATTACAAAAAATAAACATCAGGAGGTGCATTCTATCTTGGTGGATTGAGTATTTCTTGGCTCAGCAAGAAGAGAGATATCATTTCATTGAGAACCGCAAAAGATGAGTATATCGCGGCCACTCAAGCATGCACATAGTTATTGTGAATAAAGCATCAGCTTGAGGATATGGGAGTTGAAGTGAAGTCTCCTATCGGAATTCAGTGTGGTAACTCATGTGCTATCAATCTGAGTAAAAATCCCGTCCATAATTCACGGACAAAGAACATTGAGATAAAGTATCATTTTATCAAGGAGAATGTTGAGCAGGGAATCGTGAAGTTGGAGTATGTGCCAACAGAGCTACAGGTTTCAGACATTCTGACAAAGGTCTTACCCAATGACGCTTTTGAGAGGCATCGACTGGCTCTGGGAGTTCAGTCGACCCCCGCACTTGAATGAGTGGGGATGTGGGACACCCCCCTCTCCCCGAGGTATGGTGTGTTTTCCCTAATGTGATGATATGTGTTTTCTACTCTGTTACAGACTACAAAGGAGTATCCTTCGGGTTCGTTGACAAAGGGGGAGAAAATAGTGATTGTTCAAGGGGGAGACTGTGTGGCAATTTGATAAATCATGTTTGATATGGGGAGAAGCTGACAAGTGGAGCAGTGAGATAGAAGGATCATTGACAATAGGAGAGAGTTTTTAATCTGACAATTCTAGCAGGGATCGATCAAAGAACAAATATCACGACAGCTGAGAATCGTGATAAAAGCAGAAGAGTGTGTTGGAAAGTGGTACAAATATTTACAACAATTTGTATCAGTTTGGAAACAATTGGTATCAGTTAAGTGTCAATAGAGGGTGTCAGAGTTGAAGTGATCCATTAAGGAACTTTTAATTTACTCTTGTTTCTCACGCTGAGCATTGCTCATGTGGGCTTAGAGTATGTGTTGACTAAAACCTTGATCACTATCTGAATCGCAATGAGGTGAAAGATGGCTGAAGTGTTAACGATGTATCATTTTATGGAAGATTTTTCAACAAACCCAAAGGGGGAGATTGTTGGGAAAACATTTCTCAAGGTATCATTGAATCATTTTTGAGGTAATTGTGTTTGTTGACAATGTGGACATCAGTGCTGTGATTGTTGACAAAGTGATCAATGAAATACAATGTTGTTGATAAAGTTTATTTCAAGGTGGAATGTCAAGTTCAAGGGCTGTGGTCAACGATCTATGTTTGATTCAAGAATTTTGACAAAGGAATGGATGATCTGGAGGCGGTACAAAAAGAACAGATACAAGGTGGCACCTTTTCTTGTGTTTGCCAAATTTTTGGGCCTGAAAATCATAAAATGAAGAAAAGTGATTTTTGGAAAAGGGACTTGTGCACCGTGTACTATAAGGCTTGGAAACTTGTGTGCCATATGTTTTTCAAGATCAAAACATAATTTTATGGCAAAGGGATAAGGGTCGCGTATGTTATGTGTTGGTCACGCATGGGACGTGCGTGCCATGTATGGACTTGCGCGCTGGTGCCTAGGTGGCTGGGAAACTTGCGCGCCTGTTGCTCATCATGATTAGGACATCAAAAAATGGAAAAGGAAAGAAGGTCGCACAAGTATTGGTCTGGTTGCACAAGTGAGTTGCACGACAGAGGCTATGGGTGATGCGATGCGCGCCGGAACCTTGCGTTGAGTGAAGAGACTTGCACGTCGATGCCTTGGAAGCTTGAGAACTTGCGCGCCTGAGGTTTTTAAAGATCAGAAGATCAAAATATAGAAATGGAAAGAGGTTTTCACAAGTTTGGATTTGGTTCGCGCAAGTGACTTGAAAGGGAAGAGACTTGCGCGCCGAGACTTGCGTGCCAAGTGGAGACTTGCACGCCACCTCAAAGGTAGTCCAAATTGCCTATAAATACAGGTCGATCCCTCTTCATTTTGAATAGAGTTCCACACTTTGAGAAATCTGAGCTCCCGTCGCGCTGGTGTGGTGGTCGCACAAGTGGTGATGTGTCGCGCAAGTGGGACTTGCGCGCCAGATTGAGAAGCTGCTCAATGGTTGGTAGTTACAAGATAATGTTGTATTGGGCATAAAGGGAAGTGTGTCGCGCAAGTTAGGAGTTGAATAAGGTTGTGCAGAACAAGTGTCTGAGATAGACTTGCACTCCAGTTGTGACTTGCGTGGTTATACTTGCGCGCCGAGATAGACTTGCGCGCCAAGTAAGGTTGAGTCCCCAACCGTATTTTCAGGCCGCGTGGAAGCTGGAAGTTTTCCTGATACCTTCAGTGCAAAGAAAGATTCATCTACGAGTGAAAGTTTATCTTCAAAAGAGCATCTACATACAGAGAATGATGCATTGCTTCATGCAAATGAAGAGAACTACAAGTCTATAAACTGTGAGAGGATTCCTTCCAGAGTAGTGAGCAAAGGAAGAGGAAGAAGGTGATCCTATCCACCGGTAGTGAGCCATAGAGACAGAAACAGGGAGTAACCCTTGTGGAAGTAGTGAGCTGACCCTAAATCTTGTAAAGGCAGTGATCCTGGGACAGAGTGACTGTGCCCGAACATTGTATCCACAGCTAGTGAAGTTTAGTTGAATTTGGTATGACCAGAAACTTGTCAGCGTATTCTACATGGACTTATCCCAGTGAGGGTGAACCAAGTAAAAATCACTGTGTCCTATGTATGCATTACTTTCTATTTATATTGTGCAACGGGAATGAGAGAGAAGAGTGTTGTGATTAACAGCAAAACAAGATCAGAACATGCTTTAATTTTAAATTATTCATACCTTGATTCACCCCCCTCTCAGGGTATTCAGACTTGTGGACCTAACAATTTTATTACTTTATAATGAAGAAACTAATGAAGAAGAAGTTGAAGATGAATGAAAACTTGAATGAATCGGTAGAAGAGATTACCTCTTCATCGACACACCACTTTTAAGCATCCTCTTAAGGCATTAGAGTTAGTCTTCTTAGGATAACAGAACCTCTATAATGTTTCTAGGGAAGTTGAAAAGGGAAATGGGCTGGGGTTGGACGAGCTTGAAAGCTCAAAATTGGGTACAGAGAAGAGGGAGGAGGTGCCCTTTTATAATAGGGGAGAGGGGCACTATAGGGAAAACATAAAATATTATTTTATAATAAAGTCATATTCTGTTTATAATAGCTCCAAATTAATTAATTTAAAATATAATGTGGGGATGTGTGAAAATCATCTCAACAAATATGTTCTATACAAGTTTAGGTTAATATTTTAACCTTATCATTTATATTTAAATCTAAGTTAAATAATTTAACTTTTACCCTATCTTCCTGTTTTCTTACACTATATGGTTAATAAATTTACTATAAAAGCCAAAAGAACCCCAAGTGGTTAATTATTAATATATATAACCTCATTTAATTCATTTTTCCAATCCTTATATTTTTAGGAATAGAATAACAAATAATAATATAATATTTTTTTTAAAAACTATTTTATGTCAATTTTGACACAATTTGATGGTTGATTTTTGTTAAAATTATAACAGCATGATTAGTTCGAAAACATATAATTAAATAAATACTAAAATGTCATATTAACCTTGAAAATTATTGTAATTCATAAAGAGTCTCAAATTACATTGATTTGGGTATTTATTACATCAATTATGTTAATATTTCATTAATTAGGTAATTACTGCATCATCATTGTGTCATAAATAAATTAAATTATTTAATTTCTAAAAATTATAAATAAAATACAATTATGTTGGAAAAATTTTTATACTTCTAATTAAAATTTATAGTTTAATTTATCTTATGTATAACCATATATTTAAAATGTTTTAGTTATTAAACTCTGATTTTAACTCTTTTAACTCTTCTTTAAATAAAATAATAATAAGTGTCCAAATCTAATCCAAGTGGACCTAAAGGGTAATGTTTTATTTCTAAGGTTGTTTTTGGTCGAATTAGACTTATCCAATAGAATTATAACATGTGTTAGGGTAATAATAATATCATTTTTACCCTTAATTACCCTATTAACTTTTAACAGTGGTAAATAAATGTAAAAAGATAATATTCACCAAAAATTATATTTATATTATTGAACCACATTATACTTCTTGATATTAACTTTGTCTCTCATATTTTTAAAATTCCACTCACAAAAGTGGTAAAATTAAGTTTTATGTAAATTTTCATATTCTCTTAGGAGGTGGGTAAAAGACGATGAAAAGTTCAATAAAATTTTTATATATCTAAAATTACTATAAAATGAGTCAAATTAATTACATTGAACATATATAGTTATTATGTATCAATTTTGAACTAAAATAAATTTAAATAAAATAAATAATTATATAAAAAAAAATTTGATTATAAACTATAACTCATTGTTTTTCACTATTCATCAAAAAATGAATGTATTCAGAAAAATACCAAAAATTCACCCTAGGCTAATTTTGATATTCTAAATCCAAAAATGAAGTCCATTTTGAAATAAATTTTTTATAAAATTTCAAATATTTGTATTACTATTCATAACGGCTAGTATATATAATATTTTAATAACATATCGTTGTTTAGTAAAACTCGGTATTGCATACAACACACGCTGTCGTGGAAGGTCGCAATTGCGTGTAATGCAAGACACGTCAGGGTTTCGTGTAGTGAAAGATTTCATTGTTGTTTTGTATAATAGAATCAATCCATATTTCATTTATACATTGAATATATATATATACACACAATGATGCGTTGAATAAATTTTATCAAACGAAATTTAAATTTTTTGTAACACGATCCAAGAATAGTGTTGCGTATACGGCAAGCTAATACGATATTGTGTATAGCACAAGATAATCTTGTTGTAGAACACAACATAAGACATCAAATAAATTAAAAATAATACTTCTCATAAAATCTCAGGGTGTTACATTCTACCTCCCTTAAAATAAATTTCTCACTCGAATTTCGTTGGGGTTATAAATCATTTACTACTTGAAAGTTTCGTTAATAGAAACCCACCTCGTAAAAAGGAATACTAAAACATAATTTTAAAAAGTGATGTATGAAACATATCGGTTACCCAAATTAACTCATCACTCACTAATCGAAATTCGGGCTATAGCAACAGTTCTAAACCATCGTTATATGCCCTTAAACCGTGGCAATAGGTAATAGCCACGGTTTGAGGAACCGTGGCTAAGTTTGGCATGGCTATAGGCCTACACCTATAGCCACGGTTCCAAACCGTGGCTCTAACACTATAGCCATGGTTGGAACCGTGGTTATACTAGAGGCCGGACATGCGTTATTGCCACGGTTTGAATCCGTGGTATTAGGTCTATATCCACGTTTTAAAACTGTGGCAATAAACCAATAGCCTAGGTTTAAAACCGTGGCTATAGTGTGTGAAAATCTATAAAAAATACCCCTCAACCCCCTAGACACCCCCCTGGACACACCCTAGACACACCCTGGACACACACTGGACACACCCTGGACACACCCTGAACACACCCTGGGCACACCCTGGACACACCCTGGACACCCCCTGGACACCCCCTGGACACCCCCTGGACACCCCCTGGACACCCCCTGGACACCCCCTGGACACCCCCTGGACACCCCATGGACACCCCCTGGACACACCAAAGACACACCCTAGACACCCCCTAGACACCCCCTAGACACCACCTAGACACCTCCCTAGACACCCCCAAGACACCTCCAGGACACCTCCTGGACACACCCTAGACACACACCCTGGACACCCCACTAGACACCTCCTACACCCCTCCCCTATGCCCAGAAGACCCCCCACCCTCCTCCCCACTGCCATGCAAACACCCCCTGCACCAGTACACCCCCTTCCCCCACCTGCACACCCCCCCCCCCACCTGCACACACCCTTCCCCATGCCCCAGCACACCCCCTACCCCCAACCCCACTACACAGCCCCCCACCCCTTTGCATCCCCCACTTCAGACCCCCCTGCCCTCCTGCACCCCTCCCCTATGCCCCGCAAACCCCCCCCCCCCCCCCCCCCAACCCCA
Organism: Viscum album; assembly: GCA_963277665.1. Taxonomy (NCBI): domain Eukaryota; kingdom Viridiplantae; phylum Streptophyta; class Magnoliopsida; order Santalales; family Viscaceae; genus Viscum; species Viscum album. Next base: position 1,634,312,120 of record OY728133.1, on the reverse strand, counting down.
CTGCAAAGCCCCCCCGCCCCTCACTCCCCTTGCAGCCCCCTCCCCCTACAGCCCCCACCCCCTAAAACCCCCCTGGACAGCCCCCACTACCCTTGCAGTAGACACCCCCTGCAAAGCCCCCCTGGACATCCCCCTCCCCCTGTAAAGCCCTTCCTGGACACCCCCTGAACACCCCCTAGACACCCCCTGGGCACACCCTGTACACCCACTAGACACCCCCTGGACACCCCCTGTACACCCCTGGACACACCCTGGACACCCCCTGGACACCCCTCCCCCCTGCTGGACACCCCCCCTGCCTGGACACCCCCTGCTGGACACCCCCTGCTGGACAAACCTCCCCCCTGCTGGACACCCCTCCCCCCTGTTTGGACACCCTCCCCCCTGCTGGACACCCCCCTGTCCAGACACCCCCACTGTTGGTCAGCTCGACCCGCGACAATTGCGAGCCACAAGCATTCGGCCCAACCAGATCGGGAAACACCAATCCAACAAAATCCTCATCCGTGATAGTTGAGAGCTATAAGCATTCAGTAGGGATTAATGGAAGAAATCAACATGTATAAAACGACAAATATGTTCATTTGAGGAACAAATTTCAGGGGCTACATGTAGAAAACTCCAATGCTGAGAGTAATGTGAAGAGAAACTCCAAGACTAGTTCTAAAGCACAAACCTCCTAGAAAGACACAAAAAGGTCTTGGAAGCATGAGAAGAACTCACATGATCCTAAAACTAGAAGGATTCATGTGAAAGGGGTGCCCCAAGGCAAGGTATGTACTAAAAATTCTAGCAGGGACGGTCCAAGCAGCAAGGTGATTTGGAGAAAGAAAAATCAACCTATAGTGAAAAGAAAAATCCTTGGTGGTAAAGCTATCGAAGGAAAAACAGGTTTTGTTTTGGGTTGGGAAGAAGTGAACAAACCTAAAGAAGTGGAGACATAATCCATGGGGTAAGTGTGCTCACAAAGCATATATTTTAGAGTTATAAACAGATCTGGTTTAAAGCTGGAAGTTGCATGTAGGAAGTGGTGTTTGAGGTATTTAAGGTCCAGTGTGGAATCAGGCCTGAAGCTGCTTGTAAGGCTTTGAGTTTAGTAAAACCAGTCCACTAAATGGCCATATTGAGAAAAGATGAATATATCCTTGTATGCTGCGATGGAAAAAACAGTGGTAACCAGGCCTTGATGTGTATTGTAACAGACCCTGAAGTGGAAGCAACATTCTAAATCTCATGCATATCTGATTTTATTCTAAACTATTAGTATCAGCAGTATTTTCCAAGACACTCTATGCTGAAACTCAGAGGGAGCTGGCTTAGAAGGAAAAACATGTACGCCCCTTGGAGAGCCCCCTTGCACCCACACTGGACCCCCATGCCCCCCTGGACAGCCCCCTTGAACACCCCCCCTGGACAGCCCTCTTTCACCCCTTGCAACCCCCTAGAGAGCCCCCTTGAACACCCGCCTGCACCCCCATGCCCCCCTTGGTCCCCCATGCCCCCCTCACCCCCATGCCCCCTTGGCCCCCCATGCCCCCTGCACCCCCATGCCCCCTTAGTCCCACATGCCCCCTTGCATCCCCATGCCCCCTGCCCCCCTGCACCCCACTGGACAGCCCTACTGGACACCCCCCTGAACCCCCCTGGACAGCCCCCTTGCACCCCCACTGGACCCCCATGCCCACCCTGTACAGCCCTTTTGCACCCCCTTGCACACCCTTGGACAGGCCCCTTGAACACCCCCATGCCCCTTGGTCCCCCATGCTCTCCCCCTGAACCCCACTGGACACCCCTCCCCCTAGACAACCCCCTGGACACCCCTCCCTCCCCCCTAGACAACCCCCCTGGACACCCCTCCCTCCCCCCTAGACACCCCCATGGACCCCCCCGGACAACCCCCTTGCACCCCCACTGGACACCCCCTCCCCCTTCTGGACACCCCTCCCCCCTGCTGGACACCCCCCCCTACTGGACACCCTTCCCCCCTACTGGAAACCCCTCCCCCTGCTGGACACCCCTCACAAGGGTGGCTTCAAAAAGGCCTAGAATGGTGGCTCTTGTAGGTCATGAGGGTATGATTTCGATATAGGCATGATGTACAGGTTTTCTGCATTGTGCGTGGGAGGAAATGAATGTGATTCTTTTTGGGGGGAATGCATGTGTGAGATGAATATGCTTTTGTTAATTGGAATCCAGGGAAACCACACCCCAGTGAGGCTTTAGCCAATGTGGCCTGGGTCCTCTCAAGTGTCCCTAAAAGTGTCTCACAGACATATTTTATGGGGGAGTGGGACCTCACACTGGTGGTTAATGCTTCGGGGACAATTTCCCCAATAGAGGTTTATTGTGTATTTATGCTCTGAAGGTACTTAGATCTTGTTTATCCCCTTTAATTATCTATTCTCTAATGTTTTGGAGAGAAACCTGAGAAATTTTAGTGGACAAGGGTGAGGGTGTTGTAGAATGAGAGCTCTGGGTTTCTTCTGATTTTATAGTTGTTCTAATGATGATCCTTGGAGTCCTATTTATAACTGAAACAGGGACCCTAGGGGAAGAAAGTGTATTTTATAGGTCCACGGTGCATGTCCATGACAGAGCTGTGCAACACAGGGATGTCCTTCTTATTTGGTCCGTATAGGGTAACAGTGTGGTCTTAGTATTGCGTATGGGTTCTTCCAAAGTCGTATTCCCAAAGGTTCTTCACTCACATTTTTGATAGAGGTCTTGAGTGCAGGAGTTGGTTGCAGAAAACTGATGTATGCTTATGATATATTCCAGCAGTGTCTATAAATACCACTCCAACCTTTTTCATTTTCCTCAAAATCAGATTTTTTATTTTCTCTCTTGTTCTGCAAGTCATCTTCTTAGCTACATCGTGTTTTGTTTTAACAATGGTATTCTAAAGGGTATTTTAAATATATAACCACCTGAGCGATGGGGCTACACAGATTCACGTTAGTGAGGAGAAAAGTTGATCCATCTCATCGAGGGAACTAAATGAAGGGCTTGGTCAAAATGGATGCACAAACCCCCTCCACCCTCCCCCCCTGCCCCTGCCCCTGCCCCCTACCCCCCTCCACCCTACCCCCCTGCCCGCCTCCACCCTACCTCTTGCCCCCTCCACCCAGCCCCCTAGCCTGTATAGCACCCCCTGCACCCTGCACAACCCCCCCTACCCCCCTACACAGCCTCCCTGCCCCCTGCACAGCCCACCTGCAAATCCCCCCTGCGCCCCCCTACCCCCTCCACCCTCCACCCTGCCTCCTGCCCCCTCCAACTTGACTGTTCTGATTTCCAGCAATTACAGGCAATATAATATGATCATTTGACTAAAATTGGTCTATTTACTGACTATTAAAGTGTATAGTGGTCATACCTAAAGTAATTGATGCAGAAAGTCCTTGCTGAGATGTACCTGAGGAATTTTCAAAGGTCGGCTTAGCGCTTGAAGGCAGTGCAGAGGTGTGTTCTAGTTCCCATTTTTTGAGGTTTCTGGAAAATCCAAATTGTATGGATTAACCTTTTTATAATTTCATATTTACTTAAATTAATTTTCTAGTGGTTAGACCACTTGTTTCCTAATCACCCGACAATTGGCTATGGTATGGCCAATGAGTTTTCAAATATCACAAAAGGGTGGCTTTCTTTTATATTCTATCCTAATTTCTATTTTATAATCTTTGGAATTGAAGCTTATTGAGTTGGGAAGGGGGTCGCAAGGTTTACCTCTACTGGACAACCAAGGACAGACCCCCCCCCCCACTAGACCTCCTAGACCCCCCATGGGAAGACCCCCCCAAACCCAGACCCCCCAGGACAGACCCCCACCCCCCAGACCCTGGACACCGCAAGACAGACCCCCCCCCACTGGACCCCCCACTGGACCCCCTAGACACCCCATGAACAAACCCCCCCCACTGGACCCCCTAGACCCCCCATGGACAGACCCCCCCCCCCCCCAACTGGACCCCCTAGACACCTCATTAACAGACCCTCCCCCACTGGACCCCCTAGCCTTGTGAGTAGACTGAGATTATCGCAATTGAGAACAAAAGTGATAAATATATCTTAATGGAATTTACAAGGGACTCAGCTCCATGTAGCTGCTCAAATGTTGGGAAAAAAGGCTGAAAAGAGGAAGGATTAGAGGAAAATGGCACTACAAGGGGGGCCACAGTAAAGGGGAAATACTCTTAAACAATAAAGATCTTTTATTAGAATTTTTAGGGGCTATGTAATTCTCTTACGACCAAATACCTTAGGCATCTTATCATGGCTTATAAAACCATTATTATTTGTATTATTGAACCAAAGATTGTATTTGAGAATTGTAAGGCTTTTAAATGGGAATATCTTGGATACAAATTTGTCTCATAGAATTTACACACTTGCATCATGGACCACCTTTGGGTCCTTAAACATGATAGTATCAATAATTATACATGTTGTATGAAATATCCAAGTATCACAGTTTCATATGATCTGTCATGTTGTGATATTTCGATATCATTTGTATATTTTTCTTCATCTTAAATTAGAAGTATGGATCATTGGAATGAAATTGGTGCAGTTTCTGATGTTATTAACCATAAATGTGTGATTCTTGGATACTTTAATTTATTTTAACACCTGAGGTGAAAACTGGATAGAATTTCAAAAGGATTTCTTCTGTGGAATTTTCCTATTGCATTGATCAATGAAAACCCATTGAGATACCTCTTTCTGTAGTTATTTTCACATGGAGTAGATACACAATGAATGGAATAAAGGAAAGAAAACTTGATAGATTCTTTATCCAAATGAATGACAGGAATGTTGAAAGTGCAGTCTTAGTATTTACATTACCTAAACACCACTCGGATCATAAGCCCATTCTTTTGAAAGTCTCAAATCCTTTTTCAAGATCGAATCCCATCCCTTTATATTTGACATCATCCATTTGGTTAACTATTAATCAATCATTTCATAGCATCATGCTTTACATACAATGACTGGTTAGTAAAGATTCCAACCACCACTGCTAGAACAAAAATGTGTTGGGAAGCTAATTGTTGGACATTGTTATCATACCACTAGATTTATCTCATATGATCATTGATGAATTTATTTCACTATATCAAAGTCATGATGGTATGCTGAGTACACAGGATAATCTGAATATTTAGAGTTATGCCTTCATGGACTATGACATCATCATATGGAAGAAAAACAAGATTGGACAGTTTAATACTAGAGTTCACAACAGGTTGGAATGAAAAAGCCCAAATAGACCACCAAAATTTCTTATAGACTTCATCATTCATACATTTATCCAGATTTTTTATTCTCTATAAAATATGAAAAAATCAAATCTAAACTCATGATTAGCTTAAGAAATCAGGGTCACATATTGCTTCTAGTTGATCTATTTACTTCCAAGATAGAGAAAATGATCAATACTTATTTTTGACATATAACTTTGACCAGAAACTATAGGATTATGTTGTATTTCTATTTGGGATGTCATTTAACACTCACCTATAGGTACCCAAGTTGCTTGAGTAGGTCTCCAAGGCTAGATGCAGCGAGCAGGTATAGAATCTTCTTCTAGAAATAGTGGAATCATTTTTTTATTGTGTTTACTACAAGGAATTCATGGTTGTTCAATAATCAAGAACTAATTTTTCACCTCACCATGGCAGTGCTGCAAAAGGAAACTTACACTACCTCAGTGGTGAAAACAAGGGGGATGTACAATTGCTATGATGATCTGAATATTATGAAGCTCTTGGGTGTGACATGTAGGTATAAGGAACCAAAATATATTAAATATATAATATGGATATCACCACTAAATTCATTGATCAAGGTCAATGTGGATAGAGCTACTTCAGGTACGATGGGACGCTCGAGCTGTGGAGGTACTTTTCGGACCTATCGTTGATTATTAAGGGATTTTTTAACCACTATATTGGTATTAGCACGGCCCTTGAAGATGGGTTTTGGGCCATTGTATATGCAGTCTTGTATGCCACTCAATTTAACTAGAGTTGCTTATGGATTGAGACTTACTCATAAATTTCATCCAAGACTTTGTAATCAAGAACCTAGAATGTCCCATAGAGGTTTATTAATCATTGGATCGAATATCTCACGAATATCACTCGACTCAATCTAGTTATTTAACCTGAATATAGAGAATAAAATCAAGTAGCGTGTTTCTTATCAAAGAAGGTGATCATAGAGATGACCATGATGTGGTCTTTTGGAAGTCCTGACTATTGTGTCCCAATGGGAAATACAGATATGGATGGTGTAATACACACTTGTTTTTTGTAATAATCCCTTGTAATTCTTATATCTCCTTGATACTTTATTTTAATAAAATTCTTTTAGGACCAGCCTCAACAGCTCTGTGGACTCATGGGGGAAAGCATGAAGGAAACTAGGTTGGACTGGATTTTAAGCAGGCTGCTCTTGTTTTTCTGAAGTGGCAGGGCTGATGGGGTCTAAAATAAGTTAGTTGGAACAGCCCCTGGACAGCCCCCTTGAACACCCCCTGCACCCCATGCCCCCCCTGGACAGCCCCCTTGAACACCCCCTGCACCCCATGCCCCCCCTAGACAGCCCCTGGACACCCCCCCCCCTCGCACCCCATGCCCCCCCTTGAACACCCCCTGCACCCTATTCCCCCCCTTGAACACCCCCACACCCCTGCACCCCCATGCCCCCTGGACAGCCCCCATGCCCCCCGGACAGACCCCTTGCACCCCCCTGCTCCCCCATGCCCCCTTGCACCCCCACTGGACACCCCCATGCCCCCCTACGCCCCACTGGACATCCCCATGCACCCCCATGCCCCCTTGCACCCCCACTGGACACCCCCATGCCCCACCTGCACCCCACTGGACAGCCCCCATGTCCCCCGGACATCCCCCTTGCACCCCCTGCACCCCCATGCCCCCGGACAGCCCCCTTGCACTCCCCCTGCATCCCCATGCCACCATTGCACCCCCACTAGACACCCCCATGCCCCCCTTTCACCCCACCCCACCCTGCAAACCCCCCTCCTCGACACCCCACTTGCACCGCACCTATACCCCCACCCTGTAGACCCCCCCACACCCCGCAACATGGACACCCCCCTTTCACTACACCTGCACCCTCCCCCTTCCCCACAGACCCCCTTCCCTTAGATTGAAGTTGTATTTGTTGTCCATTAGCTTGTTGTTATTGTTAATGGTAGGTGTTTGTTTGTTAAATCTGTTGAAGATTTATCCTCCAGTGAATCTAGCACTAGAAGTGATGAAGCTGGCTAAATTCAATGAGTCAGTGGCTTTTATTTAGAAATTAAAGACTTCATGAAGAAAGTCCCCATTGAGTTTTTCACATACTTAGTTGTTGTAGTACTCTCACAAAGCTAGAAAAAGTCGAGGAAGAAACTGTCACCCTTTGCAATGAAATATTTTTTCAAGATGATGAAGAATTGTAAAGAGTTTATGTGAAAAGTGTTTGAAAATGTTGTTAAAAAAGTGATCCGTGCTTTGGAGAAATTTCATAAAGTATCCATGAATGTTAGTGATGCTCAATTGGAAGTGAAGACTATGAAAATAAAAGAGTTTAACGGCTCTTTATTTGAGAGATTCCAAATGAGAGGTTCAAATGGGGAAGTTGAACAGAGAGTGTAAAGATAAGATGAAAGCTCTTTCAGATCAGAAAGTCTCTCAATATGAAATGTTTAGAGTTGAGGTCAAATTGAGAAACGTGGAATGTACCCTATCAGAATCATCAAAATTTGTTTGAGAAAGAAAATATTCTACCACAAGTGGTTCTAAAAAGAGTCTTGGAACAAAAAGGATTCTTATTGGTGGCAAGAAGATCTGAAAATCATCTAAAGGATATCCCACAATCAGCTCATACAAAGAGGCGACCCACTGCTCATTTAAATCGGTGGGCACTGCATTTGTTTGTTTCTAAGTGCAGAACAAAAGTTAAAATCTGTACAAATTCTAAAGGAAAAAATGCCAACAAATTAACCACATCATTAAGGGTGAATGTAGGCATATCCAAGAAAAGTTCCCCCTCAAATGGAGCCTAAAGAGTTGTGGTTCCAGCCGAAAAATAGTAAGGGTGTCAATCTGGATAGAGTGAACCTAAAGAAAAAAGAATGAGGTTTACTGGAAGATGTTTGTGTTACTGGAGATTTGGGAATAGGACTATTGACCGCTGACACAATATGTCAGTATGTGCAAATTAGAGATGCTTTGAAGCAAGTGGGAGTAAAGCCGAAACAATAAGGCAACCTACTTGATAGGATGGACGAAGTTGAGACCCTACTTCATAGACATTCATTTCAACGCACCTGCACCCTCCCTAATTATTCATTTATTCAATTTCTTTTTCATTTTTATGAGATTTATTTTCCCACAACACTCCCCATCACCCCCTTCACACCCACCTCATACTCTTTGAATCTCTGTCAAATTGTGGTCAATGAGTGGGCTCAGAAAGGCTATGTGAAATTGAACTAAACATGTAATGCCAAAAAGCATGGGTGGTGCAATGGAAGTATTTTGGCATGACTCATCCGTATGTCGGATGTCCACGTTGAAGGAAAAGAAAACAAAAACAAAACAAAAACAACCTAGTATAAAGAGAACAAAATGAAACACACAAATTAATCTCTCCACTACCCCGATCTTCCTCCACTGCAAAAAAAACCACGTAGCCGCCTCCAGTGCCCTTCTGTCCCCCTTCGCAGAATATAACTACCCTCCATCTGTAGAAAGCAGTAAAACCCTAAGTGGACAATGCGATAAAGAAAATAAAATAAAAATTAAAAAACAACATACCAGTTTCCTGTGAATAATTATATCTCTAGATTATTGCATGTTGCTATAGAAACTTAATGCTCTTGTGGTAACCCACTTTGATTGCTGCAAGTCAAGATAAAGATTGACAACAATTAATACCTTTCAATGTAAAAAAGAAAGATGATAATTCAATTACGTATGCTTAAAATCCAAAACAATAACAAAACCATGACGTGTTTATCAAATGAAACAATTATCTTAACACCCCTCCCCCTGCCCTCCTCCCCACTGCCCTCCTCCCCACTGCCCTACAGACACCCCCCTGCCCTCCTGCACCACTCCCCCCTACCCTGCAAATTCCCCCCTCTAGTCCCCCCCTCCAGAACATGGACACCCCCACTCCCCCCTGCACAGAACCCTGAATAGCCCTGCTGCCCTGCGAGAGCCACCGAACAGCCCTGCGAGAGCCACCAAACATAACCCCAGCTGGCTGGACACCCCCTGCTAGACACCCCCCTGTCAGGACACGCCCCCTGTATGGACACCCCTCCCACTACTGGACACCCCTCCCCCCTCCCGGCCTGGACACCCCTCCCCCCTACTGGACACCCCCCTGCCTGGACACCCCGCCCCCCTGCTGGACACCCCCCCTGCCAGGACACCCCGACCCCCTGCTGGACATCCCGACCCCCTGTTGGACACCCCTCCCCCCTGTTGGACACCCCTCCCCCTGCTAAACACCCCCCCTGCCTGGACACCCCCTGCTAGACACCCCCTGCTGGACACCCCCTACCTGGACACCCTCCCCCCTCCCTGGACACCCCCCTACCTGGAACAATTTATGCAACACATCAAAATTAGCAGCACAAAATTTACACAAAATAAACGCACCCATGTTATATAATGACGCCACATCAAAATCATTTGCACATCGTAACCATGGAAAAACATGATTCACATCATTTATAAAAATTAAATAAACTATTTACATCACTTATAAAACATTCTAAATAGGCATAACATGACACCACACAATAATACACCCAAAAACCTCTTCTAAGGCCAAAATCACACCGAAACAATATCCAAACAGAATTTTCAGCCCTTGCGCACCATGGAAAATCAACAGCACAGTTTAGAAAACAACATGAAAGGCTCAACAAATGTTTTCATAAAATCAAAACATTCATATTACATAAACACGTTACTAAACAATTTGAAATCATATTTAAACATTAAGAAAAATCATATTTTCACAAAGAATATTGATCACATAACATACTAAATTGATCAAACAAGAAAACTAAAACACCACATAATGGTTATGCATGAAACCAACTACCTTTTGTGTCAAAATTCCCAAAAAATTGTGCGGAACCCCAATCGCCGCACAACCACACCACACGGCGATCAAAATAATCCCTAAAATCAACAATCAAAACATATACCTCATAAACAAAACAAACACAAAATCAATCCCCAATGAATAAGAATCAAACCACAAATTGAAGGAGTAGGGTTTACCCGGAGGGAAGTCTTGCTGGAGAAGAGAATCAGGGCACCGGAAAACGTGCCAGCAAGAGGAGGGGATGCCGGTGAGAAGGTCTGGATGTCGAAGGGAGGTGTGCGCGTAGGCTGTCCGGTGAGGAAGAGGGTGGCGCGGTGCGGTACGGCTTTCCGAAAAAGGAGGAGGATGTGGTGCGGGTCGTCGGTCGCTGGCTGTTGTGGCCAGAAGGGGGAGGCGTCGACAGGGATAACATCCGAAGGAGGGAGGGTGCATAGGAGGCATGTGCAGTGTAGGGTTTAGGGAAGGGGAAAGCGACGGGATAGAGGGAGCGGGTGAGGAGGAGGGCGCGGCAAGGACCATCAGGGAGGAGGAGGGCGTGGCATGGAGGCATCGTGGAGGAGGAGGGCGCGGCGAGGAGGAGGGCGCGGGGAGGAGGAAACGCGAGGGCCGGAGAAGAAGCCCGATCGGATTGAAAAAAAAATGGGAATCTTGGATTTAGCCACGGTTTGGAAAAATATCTGTGGCAGTATGAAATCTATAGCCACATACCTATAAAAATGTGGCTATAGGTTCGTGGCTATAACCGAAATTTGTAGTACTGACTGGGTTTCCACATAGGAGAACATAGGTGAAAATATGGATATGGAAGAGAAATATAACCATCATGTTTAGATAAAGAGTGGTAGAGAACATGGCTATGAAAAATCCAACAATCACAAAGCCAGAAATTTGTGATGATCTAAGGTACCATCTGATTCATTAGATATGAGGGAAATAAGACACCATTTTTGGTTTTCAAGATCATTTCTCTAATGTTGAATAATTTCTTAATTAAAAGTAATACTTACTTGATTTTGGTAAAATTTCACTGTTGTTCATGCCTTGAACAATTTCCACTTCATCTTCTAATGAAATGAAGTTGAATTTGTCTTCCGTGATGTGTTAGAGGATCATTCGATAGAATGATATGTCATTCATTTCTTTCTCAAAAACAAGGTTTGAAACAGTTATATACATAAGTCCATCTATGGTGAGATTAATCGTATATGGTTCCTAAAATGGACTTATACATCATATATCATACCACTCAATAAATTAAAACTAAATTATACTAACCAGGGACTTCTTATAGGCCAGTGGTATGTGATAAAGGCCTGTCGCACTTCAGTTGTGGGTTCGATTCCCACAGCCTTGTCTGACGTGACAGGTTGTCTCTCGTCCTATGGGTTGTAATTTTTCTAAAACTAAATTATTATAAAATTCAATCAATAATATAGAAAAAATTTCTAGCCTTAAAAATACTAACTTATGTCCAACATAATCTATTCCAATCGTTAGGCTTATCCAAAATACTTATGTTCAAGCTCATAGTATAAAGAAAACGATTATTGGAAATGACATCTATCGAGCATGTGAATAACATCATTTATCATACGATATATTTTGTTGGTCACATTCCAAACATGTGAATACCTTTATAATTTATTCTCTTAAAAAATGAATACCCATTGGACCTTAGTTAAAACATGAATGCTGTCAAAAGTTAACTCTTTCCACATACCAAAATCCAAAAAATTCATTATACTCAAACCATGATATCACTTTGTAATTATATTAGTCATGAGATCATGAATACTATCAAACATATTATTTACTCCTTATCCCTTCATTATGAACATATCATCTACTTTCCAAAAGTATTTCAATCACTCATCATGGTTACCGGTACCATATAATTTTTTTAATACCACAATGGACTAATACATAGATATTCCAATATACCATAAAAGTACCTCTACAACATTATTCATGAATACCAATACATAAACACTTCATTCCATTCTCTTAATTGATTGTCATGGAATAAGTCATTCCTTGATTTAGATGTAACCTCTTAGGTCAGGGAATTGATTTGGGTAATTCCAATGTTCTCCACAGATAAAATATTGAACTCGATAATAGTTTGTCAATCTATGACCCTTCTCTCCAAACAGATAACATCTTCCCCTCCCATTGATGTATTCATCATGGTTCTTCTTCCCTTCTTAGAAATCTCAATCTTCATTTCTCTATGACCCTCACCATGCGAATATGCATAAAATTCTATCTTCCTCTTATTTTATGAATTAGGAATACCACTAAAGTTCACATTGTTAATCATATATCGCGATGACTGATTCGACATAATCACACAATATTTCTTTCTAAGAATTAAGCAATTTTGTTGCTCATAGCCACAAATTTTTCCATTGGATTCAATGTTGAAAAAATTTCTTCTGGTTCCCTCCATTGAATAAATCCAAAAACCATGGTGTAAGAAACCTTTAAAATAACAAGGAACCACATAATCATAAGAAGTCACTTATGGGATGTATAACATATCACACATTATATAATACATGCCACCATAGGTTCACCCTTGGTTATTCATGATTGTCAACATAATTCTAGGACTATAACCTATAGTTATACTAGACCTTAGGGACATCCCTAGACATACCATAGAATATCTCTTGGGATCTCGCTAAAGTTTTCACATCCTATTTTCCAAAGGATGACTAAACCATTACTATGATACCAATTATAGCGGTCTAAAATTACTTCCAGTGGACTATAATTGATACCTATCAGGGCACTCCATGGGTTGCTACACCCCTGGTTGGACACACCACCTTCCCTAGTGGCAGCCATTTCTTCATGGAGCCCTTGGGCGGTGATCCATGTTTCGTCCAACACTCACATGTGAGAGTTCCCATAGATCTGATTCAATCCTACCTCCTTTGCCTCTGATACCAACTATAGAGACCCAATCATGACGTAAATGGACATTACATTACTTTTATGGAATACCTAATACATAACAAAAAAATATACACCAAAGGACCGTAATAGTTTAGTTCCTTTAGAAACTCGGAACATAATCATCTAATATTGGTGAAAGATATTCAACATCTCCCATAAAGATATTCCCTTTTTTCTTACTTAAAACATTTCTTCATACCCTGGGAAAAAACATATAATGGGTGAGCTCAAATTATCATTATGGGTAAGAATGGGGAAAATAAAACAAACCATATACATTTGAACATCATAAAATGAACATAAAGTTTACACATCAAAATCGTGAGCTGTGAAATAAATCATGGTAGTATGTAAGGCATAGGTCATAAAGGAACATCAATCATGATAAAATAGAATGGTAATAATCATTTAATTGTGGAAAACCATTAATCAAATGATATGATTTCTATAGTAGCCAAGGCATTCTTCCAAGACCATCGTAGTGGACAAAGTCCCTTTCTGAATCAAGTTCACTCCTCGTTCTAGTCCTATATTACTGAACCAAATTAACTTACCATTCCAGACATGTCTATCTCATGAGATATAAATATTTACCCAATGCATTGGAGAGATATATATAGTTCCCACCCATCTCATAATTAAATCATTCTTATGTGTGCCACAACATAAACATAAATCATTCCTCATAAACCAAAGAATAAAATGGGTTTCATAAACATCATTCCACCATAACATAATCCATATAAAACAAATGGATAACATTTAATCATAAGAAATGTTAAACCATATAAATCATAGAGATATTATACTTGAAACATACACATTTAAAATAATGTAATCTTAGATGAAATTTTTTTTTGATAAAACACTTGAAATGAATTCTTTATGAAAATATCCTTTCTTCTTCAAAATTATTTTATTTTCACAAAATGCCATGAAATTTTAAAAGAAATGGATTTTGTAGAAAATAGTCATGAAATATTTTAGAGTAAGCTTCATGAAAATTAGGTGTTATGAAACCATAAAAATCCATTCACTCCATATAAGATAAAAAACATTCTCCTCATACTTTTGTCGGAAAAGTCAAATAGTTCTTCGTGTCGTAAAAAAAAGTAAGATTACATTCATAACATGTGGTAAATTTCAAAAATGGGTAAAAATTACTTTAATCATACATGAATTTGTTTTAGAAAACATGGGCATGAAGGATAACAATAACCCCAAATACTTACACATAAACAATCTCGGATAAAAATGAGATTGGAAAAGTTATCCCTTACCTTAGGTCCGATATGATTTGTACATTTACAAACCTCCTGTATAATGATTTAAATAATGTCATTGACTTATTACCGAACCATATTAATTGTTATGATATCATATATGGTTCACTTATGACTTTATAATACCCGTTCCTTTGTAAATTCCATGTTAAAGCAGCATTTTGCGTAAAATCGTTTTATTTAACATACGTGTTTAGACTTGTTGTTCTTGATATTATTATAACTTATATCATGATTTACTTACATCGAGAATGTAAATAATGATTTATATATCATATATATTCAGTATATATATAATAGATAGATTAATGAAATGAAATACACCATTCATAGAGATGGTATGTCATACGTACGCATGAACACTATTTTCCTTTCCTTATTGACTCAAATGAAATTAAGTAAGTGACATATATATATATACATAAATACAATAGCTTTATCAGGTCATATATTTAATTATTATTCATTATATATACATTATAATCATTCATGAGTGGTTAACATAGAGAACGAATATCATCGCGTCGTGGAGACGGTAATCCGTATGTACGCACGAGCGATGATATCGTTCCCATAATAATTGAATTGAAGTGAAGTGGCTGATATAATATCTTAGAATAAATATGATTTTATAATAACTCTATATAGTTATTCTTTACACCATTATACCCATCCAAGTAAGGTTGTGGTGGAAAAACAAATTACACCACCACGTGCAGATAGTATTCCGTACGTACGCACGCGCGGTGATTTCATTTTCCATAGGATGGATAGAAGGTGAAATGAAGTTGTTTCATATTTATAGTAAAATATCAGTATATTATTGATACTTATTCTGTTACTTTATAATGAAACAACTAATGATGAATAATTTGAATAAGAAAGAAAACTTGAATGAATCGGTAGAAGAGATTACCTCTTCTTCGACACACCTCTTTTAATCTTCCTCTTAAGGCACTAGGGTTAGCCTCTTGAAGAGACCAGAACCTCTATAATGTTTATATGAAAGTTTAGAAGGGAAATGGGCAGGGTTTGTCTGAGTTTGAAAGCTCAAATTTGTTTAAAGTGAAGAGGGAGGAGGTGCCCTTTTATAAGGGAGGAGAGGGGCGCCTTAGAAAAAACATAAAATATTAATTTATAATAAAGTCATATTCGGTTCATAATAGCTCCAAATTGATTTATATAGAAGCTAATGTGGGGATTGGAAGAAATCATCTCAACCAATAGGTTTTAGACACGTTTAGGTTACTATTTTAACCTTATCATTTAGATTTAACTCTAAGTTAAATAATTTCACTTTTACCGTGTCTTGTTTTCTTACACTATATGGTTAATAAACTTACTATAACAAGCCAAAAGAACACCAAGTGGATCGTTATTAATATATATAACCTCATTTATGTCATTTGGACGAGCCTTAGGTTTTTAGGAATAGAATAACAATTAATAATATAATATTTGTTTTAAAAACTATTTTATGTCAATTTTGACAATATTTGGTAACTGATTTTTGTGAAAATCATAACAACATGATTAGTTCAAAAAAATTAATAAAATCAATACTAACATGTCATATTAACCAATAAAATTAGTGTAATTTATAAAAAGTCTCAAATTACATTCATTTTGGTATTTATAACATCAATTATGTTAATATTTCATTAATAAGGTAATTACTGCATCATCATTGTTTCATAAATAAATTAAATTATTTAATGTCTAAAAATTATAAAAAAATACAATTATGTATGAAATAATTTTACATTTTTAATAAATATTTATAGTTGAATTTATGATATGTATAACCCTATATTAAAAATGTTTTAGTTATTAAACATTGTTTTTAACTCTTTCAACTCTTCTTTAAATAAGATAATTATAAGTGTCCTAATCTAATCCAAGTGAACATAAAGGGTAATATTTTATTTCTAAGGTTTTTTTGGTCGAATTACACTTATCCAGTATAATTAGGACATGTGTTAGGGTAATAATAATATCATTTTTATCATTAATTACCCTATTTACTTTTAACCGTGGTAAATCAAAGTAAAATGATATTATTCACCAAAAATTACTTTTATCTTATTGATCAACATTTTACATCTTGATATTAACCATGTCTCTAATATTTTCAAAATTACACTCATTAAAGTGGGAAAATTAGGTTTTATGTAAATTTGAAAATTCTCATAGGAGGTGGGTAAAAGACGGTGAAAAGTTCAATAAAATTTTTATATATCTAAAATTACTATAAAATGACTCAAATGAATTACATTAAACATATATAGGTATTATGTATCAATTTTCAACTAAAATAAATTTTAATAAAATAAATACTTATTTAAATAAAAATTTTCTTTTAAACTATATCTTAGTGTTTTTCACTATTCATAAAAATTTGAAATTTTTCAGAAAAATACAAAAAATCATCCTAGGATAATTTTGATATTCTGAATCTAAAAATGAATTCCATTTTGAAAGATAAAATTTATAAAATTTCCAAAAGTGTGTATTACTATTCATAACAGCTATTTTATATAATATTTTTAATAATATATCGTTGTTTAGTGAAACTCGGTATTTCGTACAACACATGCTATCATGGAAGGTCGTGATTGCGTGTAAAGCAAGCCAAGTCAGGGTTGCATGTAGTGCAAGATTCCTTTGTTGTTTTGTATAATATAATCCAACTATATTTCATTTATTCATTGAATGTATATATATATATATATATATATATATATATTATATACAATCAATGTTGTGTAGAATAATATTTATCAAACAAACTTGAAATTTTGTGTAACATGATCCAAGAATAGTGTTGTATATACTACAAGCTAATATGGTTTTGTGTATAGTGAAAGATAATCTTGGTGTAGCATACAAGACAAGACATCAAATAAATTAAAAAGAATACTTCTCATAAAATCTCGGGGTGTTACAAATATGCTCCACCACAAACAAGTAGCTCGTACAAAACTCCACAACCTCCTCAGAAATATACTTTTCAATAATAGAGGTTTCAAGTCGATAAGGATTCTTTACATACCCCTTCAATATCATTATATACCTTTCAAAAGGACACATCCAATGTATCTATATAGGTCTACAAAGATTTATTTCTCAAACTAGATGAACCATTAAATGCACCATTATTTCCAAAAAAGATATAGGAAAATACATTTCCAATTGAAAAATTATAGAAATTACTTCATTTTCCAAAATGTTCAAATATTCCAGATCAATCACCTTATTAAAAAATGAATTTAAAATATAACACACCTTTACGATAGTATTTCTGACATGGATGGGAAATATTCCACACAATGAAACTGGTAGAAGTTGTCGCATCATGACGTTACAATCATGAGATTTCATACCTATCAACTTCAAATCCTTCAAAGAGACAATTTGTTTTTACATTTTAAGAATATCCCTATGAAATATTGATATCATGAAGACACTGAAAAAATCTAATTTTCTCTCTCTTGGATAATATATGACAAGTCGGTGGAAGAAATGTTCTTCTTCCATCATGTGTGGAAGCTAACTACAAACGCATTCCCATTGATATTAATTCTAATGGTGCATTCAACCCATATTTAGTCTTTACATTAATATCTTATAATGTTCCAATAAAAAAGTTATATATATTATTCTCCATGGGTAAGACATAAATGTTAGGTTTCAATTTATGATATATCTAATATAGTATCTCTAAAAATATTGACTGTTTCATCCAAATATGTCTATCAATAACAATTTTATGTTCCATCCCCAATGTGGAATCAAGGTTTTGATCCCTATCAAAATACTCATAAGTGGATAATGGTTTTGGAGAAAAATAAAATTATTGTGAGCCATTGAATGTATTTTTTAATCATCTATAATGGTGGTCCATAGGAAAAAAGTTTTGACAACCCCTGTATATTGTTTTTCTCCCATGATTCAATTGATAATATAAAGTCTATTGTTTGCAAATTGGACATGCTTTATTCACCATTACACTATATCACGAAATTGAATCCATATATTGGGAAGTCATTTATAGTGAACATAATCAGTGCATGCAATTGAAAATATTCCATTTTATAAGAATCATAAACCCTAATACCATCCTCCCATAAGAGTTTCAAATCATCAATTAATGGTGACAAGAAAACATAAATATCATTTTATGGTTTCTTTGGTCTAGAGATCATTAATATCAATGTGAAATATTTACACTTCATTCAAAATTTGCGACATAGGTTGTAAATTACCAATAAAATAGGCCATGAACTCTGGGTACTACTGAGGATTCAATATATATTCATTCCATCCATGCACAACCAAAGTCTAAGATTTCTAATTTCATTTCCGAATGTAGGATACTTCTCATATATATTATTCCACTGTGTAAAATCTACTAGATGATGTATTTTTCCATCTCATATTCGCTTATGATCATGTCATCTTAACCTTTTTTCATCATGTGAATTCGCAAATAAATGTTTTAAATGATAAATTATATGAAGATACTAAAATACCTTGGAATGAATCTCTATAATCTCTACATCAACATATGATTTTTCTTTCAACATACACTGTGATGTCCTTTAATTAGGACACACTGACAAAAATCCATGTTCCTTCTAAAATATCACACATTCATTCTGACATGCTTGCATTTTATTATATCCTAATCCCATCGGGCATAATATTTTCTTGGACTTATAATGTGAATCTTTAAGACCATTATCATTAAGAAGAATTTATTTCAACAATTTTAGCAACTTAGTAAAACATTTTTCACTCCATCCATGTTTTGACTTTAGGTTAATCAATCATAACACTGATGATAAAACTGTAAAATCTATACAACTAGGATACAATGGTTTTTGAGAATCACCATATAGATGCTCAATTTTTTGTTATTTCTCAATTTTTTCTTCTTCAATATCATGATTCATTTCTTCAATTTCATCAAAGATTCCATCTTGAAAAACATCATCACCATTAGAACAGAAAATCTTCCAAGTTTCACCATGGAAAATCTGATCTCTCTACTTTTCAACTTCTTTATATTTAAAAATTTCCATCATGGACAAAAATATTTGTTGTTGTTTGAAATAGTTCCTTTAGAGAATTATAAAAAAGAGTCAACACCTTCCTCATATTCATCACTCATTCGATGTGCCGTAATCCAAATTCAACACATTTTTTCCTATAACAGATATCAAAATTATACACCTTCTTATGACAATCCAATTTTATATTTATAAAAAATATGTCATAATTTGAAAGTAACTCAATTTTTAAATATAAAACAAATATACTAATATTTTATACATATATGCATGGATATAATTTTAAAAAGAAAATATTGTTAGATAAGTTAGTTTTATATTTATATTAAATATTCCATAATTTAAAAGTAACACAATTTTGAAATAAAATAAAATAAATATATGTGTATTTAAAAATTATAATGATATTTTTTTTGAGCAATAATATAGAAAACCACTATGTAAAAATAAAGCACCATCCACTACTGTGATGTATTATTAACCCATCAAAACATGTGTTTTGTTACATACCTTTTTATCCTAATTATCTAAAATATTAACCGAACAAGTCTTAGAGATACATCACACTAACCCCATAAGATGTTGAATCCCCCCCCAAATAATTGTTTTTAGAATGTGGTTCTCGACTTGGGTGAATCACAAATATAAATGAAAAACAATATATAATGTATATACATATATAGAAACATCACACTGGCCCCATCATAAGGGATAAAAACCAAGGTATTAACATCTCACAAGATACTCCACTTCTGCTACAAATTTGAAATATATAACTCCGCAAAATTAAAACAGAAGCCACAAATCACTTTCAACATTTAAAATCACATTTTCCATTTTTAAGAATTCATATTATAAATAAATTAATCTTTAAAAGAACCCCATAAATTTATTTATTATATAGTCTTTATCATCCCATTTAATATAATTATCATGACTTTAACTTTATTATTTCTTGGGAAACTAGCATAACTAACCACAATCATAGTCCCACTATAAAACTGCACCACTACAACCATCACATCCTTGATACATAACACATTCATTTTCTCACACCCATTTCAATAAATCCACTCCCCATGAACAACATAATCACATCCAAACCACAACACACAAAACTAGACAAGAACATATCACAACACTCACCATAGCCTTTTCCATATTATGCATAAGGTAATACATTAAATTCAACATCATTATTTGAGTGCATAATGTTAAAATCCATATGTTACAAAAAAATACACATCATTAACTAAATATATGTGGTTAAACATCTATTTATAGTGGTCTAATAATAATTCACACAACATGGGAGATCACAACATAATAAAAAACCAAAAAAGGAGATACCAAACCCCATTGAATTCAGTGATACAATAAACAAAGATAAAATCAATATCATAATCTAAATTAATATAATATTGTAAAGCATTTTGTTTTCCCTTTCCATTTCATCTAAATTGAATATTTTTTTAACTTGGATGAAGCTATAATCATAAAAGATAATGGGAGTAACCATGTCTAATAATTAAAATATTAGTAAATTAAACAAGATATTGCAATATTTAATAAAATTAAATCACATAACATAAATATTGGGCACCCATGAAAAAATGATATAAAATCGTGTTGTTTGAGGGTTATTAGAGTGTTGTAAGTCGATCATATAGATGTGGCGATAAAAAATATGATAAACAATTTTGAAAAAATGAGTTTGGATGCCACATGTTCGAAGAAACGTTTCTGGGGTTTCCACGCGAGAGATAAGAGTTATTGTCACCCGATTGATAAATACAACAATAACATAATAGGAGGATTCATAAAATGTTTAAATGATTTATCGTGTTGATTATTTAGTAACCGATGTGATAAAGTGTTTTTCTTACATTTATAACATCGGTTATAAAACAACTGACATGATAAATCCCATTTTTTACATCGGTTATTATATAACTGACGTGATAAAGAAACTGCCATTGCTATTTCACATCGGTTATGTAATAACCCATGTAAAAAATTGGCTTTATCACATTGTTTATAAAATAACTGACAAGATAAAGTGAGATAGTTGATTTATCACATCAGTTATTTGGTTATAATATAACCGATGTGATAAATCCAGTTTACAAATTTGCACATTGGTTATTTATAATCGACGTAAAAAAGGCCGATGTGGTAAATACTTTTTGTACTAGTGTGATTCACCATTTCCTTGAGACTTATCTTGATTGTTTTGTTGGGGACCAACACAATAATTAGACTTATTGGATACAATGGTTTGAATTTCACTACAACACCTCTAGGAATTCATCCATAAATACTACACCCATTTATGTTATTTATAGCTGTTATCCACCAGCCATTATAACTACTCATCCATATGAAATTCGAGTAAAAGCCATGGCCACATTTTTGGGTGAATGTGATGAGGAAGTTTTTTAGCTCAAACATTACTTACTTTATTCTCATAAAATAAAGAATAAAAAAGATTACCATCATCGTTGAGCAATGGAATTTTAGGAATAGAATGATGTCTATTTGAATCTCCCCCCATTGACAAACTTTTGTCACTTCCCATATTAATAAGAAATTTTCACCTCGATTTTATGGACCATTCCACATCAATAAATGGATTGGACTTGTAGCATATTAGCTCACCTAACCCTTTTCAGCACATATTCATATGGTATTTCATGTTTCTCAGTTTAAAAAGGTGCAACCTACTCAATCGTTGCATGACACATTTCCTACCGACCTGAAGGTAAATTCATTGATTTTTATAGAACCAGAATATTTTTTTTGCACATTGTTACCAATAGCATGACCAACAATATACTACATAAATACTTATTCATTGGCGAGGCAACTCTCTGGATGATTCCACTTGTGAGGATGATTTTGTGCTGCAGAATTAGTTTCCTTCTTTTCGGCTTGCGGACAGGACGAATTCTCAAGCGGGGGGGGGGGGGGGGAGGGTTAAGGAGGGGCTATGGAAGGACTATACATGGAGGGGAAAGGGGGTAAATGCAGTTAGGAAGCCTGTTAGTAATACTCCTACGGTAGTTAGGGAGTCTGTTAGTAACTTGACTATAAATAAATATCAAGGGGTAATATAGAGTAGAATTATTTAGTTTCTTTGTTATCCAATGATTGGGCAGGGACAGAGACAAAATTACCTGAAACTCTTGAAATTCAGTTTATATTTTATCATTTTACTAGTTTCATTTGAATTTTAATTGTAATCTTAGTTTAAAATATAAAGATTTCATCTGTGAAATTGTGTTTGTTCCTCTTGCACTATCATTTTCATACTAAGTAACATATCTAATCCACTCAGGGAAGGCCACACATGAAGTACCATGGCCATCACTACTCAAAAAAGATGTTTTACAAATAATACTGTATACATCCATGTTCAATCAGGATATTCTTCACATATGTTTCCATGGTCATCTTATATCACTTAGGGATATTTCATACAATGGTATCCTGGCCATCCACAATCACCCTGAGAGATTTCACACAATAGTACTATGGTCATACCCTACCACTTAGGTAGATGTCACACAATAGTACCCTGGTCATCCCTATCAATCGCAAAGACATTTTACCACAATAATATTTTAATCCTCCATCACTCTGGTAGAGGTCATATAATTTTACCCCTACCAACTATCCTTGAGAAAGGTTACACAAAAAGTCCCAAACCATTCTTTCTTCCATAGGGAAGACTATCTATCATCATCTGGCCCATTTTCCAAAAAACCTAGACACTACCTTCTCTCTCATTATAGAGACCATCCATCTTGTCTCATCATTTGGAATGCACCCAACTAGGCATACACATGAAACAAGAAACAAGGAACATGACCCATCCCAAAAGCTCACCAACTCATCCCAGGGCATTATTCACACGAGACGTAGCCCCCACACATTTAGGAACATCTCATTATCCAACTATAGGTTAATATCCTCTAGGATATCTTCTTCCACAATATCATATCATGAAAATCCCCAAAAATTAACACATATCACCAACAAAGGAATCCACTAGATCCCCCTTGAGCCATCTTGGTCTCTACTCACGGGAATCAATCTATATTCAACATGCCACTATGTTTACCCAACCTATAGGCCCTATCCATCCACAGACATAATAGTTAGGTCCCATCCTCTTATGATTCTACATCAAAATCTAGTCCCTCTACCCAAGGAGCGTATTCTGAAATTTCACTCTAAACACTATGGAATCCCAATTCCATCAAATAAAAACAATTCCAATTACCCAATCTTGGGTGATTCCTCACATATCTAAGAAGTGAGTTCTCAACCTTATCACCATGAAGAAACGCTACCCATCACACCTCATCAATCCCTATATGGCATATCCTATATTTATCAATTTACAATGCTCTCATCCACTCTCAAGGGGGTGTCACTCATTAGGAATGATGTGTAAAACTATCTTAGACTTCACCACTAGGATTAAACTTCCCATGAATAACCAACTAGCCCTAGGAAACCAACCTAGGTTATCAAAACCTTACCCCAACCCCAATGATATATCTTGACCCTCTCATATTCTCAACCAAAATCCTTTCCCCTGCTTCCCCATCATCAAGCAACTCCATTTTACATAAACATCACCAGAGAAACTTCTATGATTCTAGAGGGCACAAAGCATACCTTCCAATTTCTCAATAGTTATGATACTCCTTACCCCTTTACCTAGTATAATTAATTCTTTTAGGAAGTCACACTCAAGCATCAATAATCTTGTGATTTTATATTATTGTGACCACCTACCATAAAAATGATACCAAACCCACCAAGATCCACACAACTCCTAAAAGGCCCTTCTATGCCAATTGAGCTCTTATCAACACCCAAGATCCAATATCAATATGTAACATCCAAAATAATGAATTATAAAAATTTACAATCAATTATTCAATTTCATTCCGTGAGGCATAATTTTTTAAAATCTAACTGGACAATGCCACATCACCACATCCATATGAATAATTTCATGTTTATTCAATCGATACATTATCTATTAAATATGAATGAAATTCATATCATTGTTGTTCAATTCCACCATGAGTAGGTAAAAACTGCATCACACCCAAATCACAAGTCGATTAAGAGAAACAAAAATAGAATATGATAGAGTGAAGGCTCGCCTTAAATTTTATATGGAACAAAAAGAAATAACCCCCATCCAATAGGGATAAACATGTGAAGAAGATGGAGAGAGACAATAAAACATAGCCTCTACCTATGTTGTTGCTGTCCTAAATCCGAAGTGGAAATAAAATGAAATGAAATGTTTTAACCTCTTAAAAGAACAACCCAGACACTTGTTCAGGGCATGACCCAATGTGCCATGACACGACCACCCATCCATAGGAAGAGGGTGGTAACCCACAAGCCACCATCATGGAATGTCCCCTCTAATTCGTGGCATGATAATCCATTAAAATAGGTCCTGACCCACGGAAACGAGCCATTATGACATCACCTATCATGATCATGGTGTGATGCACCTCTAATAGGTGAGTTGTAGACTTCATGGTGTTCCCTCACCTCCAAGAGTGCAATGTTTTCAATACACACCATGATGACTCCGTTGTAGAAAGCCATAATGGAATGACCTAGAAGCCACTATATGATGAGATTCTCCTCTTTGAAAATTCACATAATCTAATATATAGATTTCATCCCCATATAAAATAAACTCTTCCATGGTGTGATGAACCATTCCATGTTTTTACCTCCTTGCATATGGTTTTATTACTTATCCAAAAACCCACAAAAAACCACACTATGCCACAACACTCATTGGTCATGGTACAACCCCTCTATACAACCACTATTGACATCACAACTAGAACCCATCATGGTATGATAAGTTTTCGATAGGAAAAAATAGTAAAGAGGTCACCCATCTCCCACTTGGATGCTTACTTGAGAAAACGAAATACATCTTGATCCCCTAACCACATCAAAAAACATCTCTTTGAGATGTTCCAACCCCCAAAATCCATATTTGATTCTTGAATCTATAAGTTTCCTATGATCCATGACTAAAAATTAAAATTTCATTTAAATATCACAACTCATAACAATTTAGTAATTACATGCATCATCCCCTAATGATGACCAAATTTATGGTTTATAGAAATTCTGTGGAAAGTGCATCTTGGTAGGTGGAACCAAAATATTCATAAATTAGTTTCATTTTGCATAAATATTTTATGTAATTTAAAATAATGATTATTTATGAATGTTTTTATGATAAATCCTTATATTTTAGTTTTGAATCATTATTTATTATAACAAATTAATTAAGGAATAAATAGGAGTTTTGTTATCCATCTTGCTTATTTTTTAATTATGGAATTTTGATAATATTTAAGAGAGTAATTTTTAAATGGTGGATTTAACACATGATTTCCAATTGTATGTTGTGTTTTGGATTTAATTTAAAATGGAGTGTTTGTAAAAAAATCATAGATTTAATTATTAATGTGTGTGTTTGGGAATTTATTTTATGAATAGGAGTTGTTGTCATTTTCC
Organism: Viscum album; assembly: GCA_963277665.1. Classification (NCBI taxonomy): domain Eukaryota; kingdom Viridiplantae; phylum Streptophyta; class Magnoliopsida; order Santalales; family Viscaceae; genus Viscum; species Viscum album. The sequence continues at coordinate 1,634,286,085 of OY728133.1, read as the reverse complement.
CAAAATGTTTAATTATAATTACCTTTGTAGGTTTTATTTCCATTGTAAATCTTATGGGTTTTGTTATTTTTCATAAAAAAACTATTTATGATCAGGGATATAGGGCCAAATTTAGTGGAATTACCTTTTCATAGCCCAAGGGGAAGGTGTATGGTTGGGAAATGATGATATACAAATAAAAACTAGGTGACCAATGGTTTATTTTATTTGGGTTACAATATATTGCAAAAGTATTTTCAATTTTTAATATCTCTTATTGATCATTTGGTGTGATCTAGGTAGACTACATGGGTAGAACTATCGATGGGGTTGATTGGATAGATGTGACAAGTGGGTATCATTTCCTATAAAACATAAAAATTGCATATAATAATCATTAGTAAGCTTGTAGTTTTTTTATAATAGAGTTATTTTTAATACATGATGGTTTATCATGTAGAATTTTATGCTTATGACTTGAGGGTTTTTAATTTTATTATTATTTTTCATTGGATTAATATCTTATTATTTTTAATGTTATGTTATTTTCCACTAAAATTATTATTTCTATATTCTCTATTTCAACAAGAAGATATTTTATTAGTAAATGTTTTGTTAAACTATTTAAATAAATGTTTTTTAAAAACATATATTGACCATGAATGTTTAGAATAATAATGTTAGGGTTTATTTCAGAGTCTTGTGGAAATCTTATAGGATTTATACTCACCCCCTACATGTATATATTTCTAGGATTGTAGATTAAATTGCACAAGATGCCTAAAAAAATAATAATTTGTTGTTCATTTGTGGTAAGCCATAAATATATAATGTATAAATGGACAGAAGTGTTTGGTGACATATAAATTGAGTCACATTATTAAATTTGTTTCCACATTTTGTCTTCTATTAGTTTTGGTTCTTAAAACTCAATGATTTTCTATTAGTTATTACTTATCCTTTAATTTTCCTAAGAGTTTTATATTACATGTATATATAGTTTATTAATATTTAATGGAAAATCATTCCCTGATGGATTATTTTTTTCCTCAACGGTCATTTATAGAATATGACGACCGAGGATCTAGATTGATTCCTTTAGACAATCCCATCCAATTTTTAGGATTTAGGTACCTAGATCCGGTCATTACACACATTCATAGAGACTATTCACAATCTCTAGGTAAACTGTGCAGGGGGTTCTGACTAAGATTGCTATGGATGCATGGTTGAAACATGGTCATAGGGGCCATGCTTTTTTACCATGAATGCCTAAAAATATTTGTCTAGTGTAAGCTACATGATTTCTGCATGGTCACTGTATCCATGTGGACAGCTCATGCAGCTACATAGAAACCCAGAAAAATCTTCACTATTGACCTAATTTTGGTAATTTTTGTTCGAAACTCTCACTCTCATGTGTGGTTCTCTACCCAGATGATCTTGAAGGGAATATTTGGAAATCCTTATCCTATAGATCACATATCTCTTGAATTCTTATACAGTTGTAGTTTAGATATAGGGTAAGTTTCTTCTAGGCCTTTCTTATTGTCTTTGTATTTGGTATTATCCTTGAAAAAAATAAATTAGGTACAATTTGGAGGAAATTATAGGAAGGATTGTTAATAAATCATGGCCTTTGGTATTTTAGAAGGCTATGAAAAACTAGGATCTCATGTTTGGTTGTGTAATTCCATGAAATAACTAGGTTGAGGTAGGTGATTTCTTCTACACATGATTTTTGGATTAATGTTTTTAGATCATATATTTATTTTCATTAAAAATAATCATATAATGGAGATACTTTAATTATGATGATGTTTTTGATGAAAATTGTTTTCATGATGGTATGTATTTTGTAAAATCAAAATTGGAAGATTATCTGGGTGTGTCCATGTTTTCCTAAAAGTTAGGGGAAATGATAAATATGATTTAGTATTTTTTTGTTGGATTCATTGATTTTCATGGTTATTTCTATTATAATTGATATTGTTTATATCGAGTGAGGGATCAAACATAGGTTATAAATTTCTACCTGAGTGTAAGTGTCTTGTTGGTGTTGAAAATTTTCTAATTTCCACATAAGTATGGGTGCCTCAATGTGGTTGGTGGGGATGTCAGAAAATGGATGTGTAGTGTTCCACTCATGCGTTGGACATAAGTTTAGTGATTTTAGTGGTTTCTCATATTTTTCATGTTCCCTATGGCTTAGGATGAGCAGTTTTACAAGTCTTCAATGTTTTGAAAATGAGTGATTGACATGTTTGGTATAATTTTTGATAAATATTATTTCTTATTAAAATGTTGATGCATTATTAGGGTTTTATACTTCTTCATTGGTTATAAAGCCCTTATATATAGGAATGTTTCAAAACACACAAGAAATAAAATACACTTGAGGACTCAACCACATAGTGCATGCCCCAAACCCCACCCAATCCAACCACCCCACACACCCTAGGGTGGAATAACCCATGAATAAGTAAAAAAAACACATTTATAGTTTAGTTAATTTCTATATACAATAAGTTTTTCAAGAAGTCCACAGGGAAATACTACCAGATCATGTCCATATCCCCAAATCCCACTTTTTTTGGGCTGGTAGATTCTATACATCATGACATGGGTAAGGGAAATACATCCTACTTAACTAGTGGTGGTCCAAAGTCAGGGTAGAGAATCTATGGAATAAGATTTCTAAATGATGGGAGGACTAGTGGAGTTTTTTGGGGGGAAACGTGGAGTTGTTTGGGAACCATTTTCAGGATTCTAATTTTATGGCCTTACGTGCCATATATTTGAAATTGATCACACTTATATTCTTAATAAGTTATTCATAACTATTATAATCATTTTAAAACATCATTCTCATGCATTATATATGATCTTGGTTAGTGTGAATTCTACTACATTTTAGTTATGTTGTTTACAAGTTAGGAAAGTCCAATGCATGAACATCTCATATGGAAATTTCATTAAACTCATGGAATTTATAGGTTGGTAAATAGAAGGGAAAAATAGCATCCTATGGTATTATCTAAACCCTAAATATTTACTACCATCCTTAAGTGACCATAGGGGAACACATTAGTAATAGTAGAATTTTGAGTAGAATCTTGTGAGGTTAAGGGGTTTCTGGTTGGTTCATGATATTGATAGTATTTATTTTTGTCTTTTTATGGGTTTCAAACATGAAGAAAGGTTTATTTGTGATTGTTTAAATAGTTATAAATAGGTGTGAAGAACCCATTTTTTATCTAACTTTGAGTAATTGGGATGTATAGGTAGTCTAAGTCGTTATTGAACCACTTGTAGCTTATTATTTGATTCATTGTAGTTATTTATCCTTGGTTAAGGAAAATTGTGATCTCATGTATCATGTTGGAATTAAAATATAATAAATTCATCAAGGTTGCATGGTTCTAATACATTTTCTTTATTTTAACTCTATAGGTAATTTGAATATAATGTGTTTTAAAAAGATGATTTTCAATGTAGTATTCAAAAAAACATTTTTAGGAAAATCCTGACTTCTATAGTTATAATTATTATTTTTACAAATAACATTAGAGTGGTAATGGAACCTTCTAGGAGGAGTAGATTGGTTAATTATTAATGTTCATATTAGACATGTAACTTTGGTAAAGATATAGAAACACTTTATTTATTTTTTGTGATAGATGATATTTTATAGTTTTGGTAAATGGATTTTTTATTGGGAATTGTAAAACAATTCTTCCAAGGAAGACACATGTGAATTGGCATGAATAATATACTAGGAATGATACTACAATGATCCACTATTGGATTAATAGTTAGTAAGGGGTTGGGAATTATATTATCAAACTATTGGTGGGGTTACAACACATCAATATGATATGGTGGATATATCCATCAATTTTTAGAGGCACAACATTAAAATATTTTGAGGGGAATCTAGACTGTGAGTAATAATTCATTACATAATTAGGATTAACTAGATATACGTTTTATTGGATACTTTTATAGAGGTAAAAGTTATGTTAGAAGCATATATGTTTGATGAACTGGAAAGCGAGTTGTGAGATTTAGTAATGAAATTTAAATAACATGAATGGATTACATGAGAAGTGTTTCAAAAGACAATTTACTAACACTTCTACAATAAAATATTAAATGTAACAAAGAAAACCCAGTTATTTGATTTAACAAAGATATATATGATAGTCCTAGACTATGTATATCTATTTATGAAATTAGATCATTGTACATATACAGTTGATACTTGTGAGTTTCTAATTGATTTGAGGTTTGAGTAGAAACAATAAACAGATATAAAATCCTGGTTTGTGATTTTATACACTGAATAACACATCGAGTTTGTGAATAAGGAATCAATGGTAGAAAATTAATTCTTGAAAAATCACTACTTTGGATGTATCTGTACATTTTTAAGTAGAGGTAGTGTTTCTAGTGGAAACTAAAAGTTAAGGCTAGATGACACTTCACATAGGATAAGAACATCATATGGTTCAGATACACCAATTCATTACTTAATAAGACAAAGGGATATCTAAGAATGAAGTTTTCATTGTGTTTAATTTTTCCACCTATAGTGGGGATTTCCATGAAAGCCTTTAATCTATTTTAAGCCAAAAAATATAAACAGCTGATGTAGTATTGTTGGAATCCACCTTGTGGATCTGAAGAGGTTGATTTAAATCGAACTTCGGTATCTCAAGGGTAAGCAAGTAGGCCGTGAAAAAAATGGTTCACACCAATATTATTGCCTCATAAGGACTAAATATACGAAAACTCAAGGATCACAGTAGGATCCATCATATCCAAGTATGAAAAAACATAGTGTCTCTTGTTTACAGTGGAGCATGTTCTAGCTGAGATAAGGGAAGAACTATCAAGAATTACATGTATATTATTTATTTATTCTACTATCATTTTCAAATTATTTGACATCATTGCTACCCATTAATTTATTGTGTCATGGGTAAAATATCTTTTGGTATTGTGTGTATACATGATTTCTCCTATGATGAATATCAAAACAACTCTGAGATTTGGATAGTCAGCGATTCAAGTGTCTATCAAAATATTATTACATGAAACATGAAATTCACATGGGGCTTCACAATCCTTAACATGCTCATTTTTTAAATAATTATTGACTTAGATTAGTCTATTGTATATAATGATCACATTAAAAAATTTTAAATAAAGGATAATTTATCCACACTAAAGGGGTTGGATCATATATTTAAAGGTGAATGTGATGTGAATTCTAGTATATCTAGGCCCATGAAAACATGAGTTCATTGTTTTTTCCCTAGTTAGTAGCTATATAGTTGGTGGAAATTATAACATCTAATGAGGTTATATTTGTAGATGTAGTTAGATTTTATTTAATTGTTTATATGTATAATTTCATAGGATTATACTTAGAGTGTGAGTTATAGTTTTTATTAATATTTTCTTAGGAAATTTTCTATATCTCTTCCTTTATATATCACGGACCCAGTAGCACTAGGAGAGCATAATGTTATTTTCTAGGATTTGGAGATTAAATGATTTGTTACAAATAGCACCTCATCTGAAGTTTCTTTGATTCTCCCTATAAAGGAAGAAGGTGAAAAATTATGATTATGTGTTAACTATAAGAAATTGAATCAAGTCACTATCAAGAAAAAGCATCCCTTTGTTAGAATTTATGATCTATTTAATAAATTCAAGGGTGGTATATGGTTTTCCAAGATTTACTTGATATTAGAATTCCATCAACTCAAGGTAAAGAAAAAGGACATACTGAAGAAAACATTTCAAAGAATGTATCACCATCATGAATATTTGGTTATTCCTTATGGACTTTCTAATACTTTAGATACTTTTATGGAATTCATGAATTATATATTTCATCAATATCATAGAATTTTAATCCCAGAATTTATCAAAGGCATACTTGTGTATTTATGATCATGTGTTGACTATGAATGAAACATTTAGACCGTTTTTATCACATTACAGGATTCTCATCTCTATGAGAAATTATACAAGTGTAAATATTGAATTAAGTGGGTGAAATTCCATGGTCATTTAATTATAGAATAGGTATTAATGTCGATCCTAAGAATATTGAAATAGTTAAATAATGGAAATCATTAAATAACATATTTACAGTGTGTATTATTAAGGTTATATAGTTATTTGAAACACTTTGTTTATGATTATTCATGATTATCCATGCTAATTATGTATTTGATAAATATATACACTTTTTAATAAATACTAATTTCGAGAGAATTTTTTATTAGTGGAAGGTAAAATTGAAAACAATACCCATCCTTAAATTTCTTGAATAAAGTGACAGACATGTCAATTTTTGTAATTCCTTAGCAAAATAGTCTTTGATATGTTCTCATACACAGTTATCATGAAGTTATAAACATAGAATAATTATTTATTGGGTTATACGTTCAAAGTATACAATATTCACATGATCTTAAAGTACATATTCTATAGTGTGATTTAAATTTTAGGATATGGTAATGGATAAAGTATTTGGAAACATTTGGTTTTGAGCTAGCATATAAATTGGGGAAAAGGCATATGGATGGTGTAACTTTAAACTAAAAATCACATGGAGATTTGGTTTAGAAAACTAAGGAGGAATGGAAACATATAATATTTTTCAACCATAATATGGTTATATGTTCCCAAGAAAAGGAGTGAATGATATTATCTAGTATTATAGTCATCCAATGTTTTAGGATAAGGTGTGAGAAGCTCAAGTTTTAGATAAATAATGTGTGGAAATGAAGGATTCCATAAATGTTGGGCATAAACCAAAAGGATAGTTGGAGTTTTTAGACCTGAAATTATATTTAAAAAATTGATTGGATGTTCATTCTATATGGTTCAAGGAAGTTCTAAATAAATCTCACAATTTTAATAAGGTTATTCACCCAAATTCTAATATGATGTGTTAAGAAAGTGATAATTTTTATAGCCATGTGTTAAGAGAGACATTTCAGGTTTTTGATGTGACTCTATTTTATACAAGTTTTATATTTCATTTTTTACAATTTTTGGTGTTAGGATTTAAAAATGTACTTCAATTTTTTAATTCATGATTATTGTTAATCCTTTGAAAAAATTATTGGAAATATGAATTTATATTGCATAACTCTGGATTATTTTATGCTGATTTATAGTCCGTGAACAATAATTATGAAAATATTTGGTGAAATAACAATTGAAATATTATTTTTGAATAGATTTGATGATATTTGAAATAAATTATATGATTGATTTAATATTTATAATTATATTTTAAATATAATTATTTATTGGGAAATTTTAGAAATTTAATTTTTTATTTGAATTATTGAATCATTTTTCACATTTAAATAATTTGTTTACTTTTTAAATAAATATTAAATAATTTTTTTATTTGTTGTTGTAGGTGAAATATTGTCCAGGTTTTATAATAAAAATATTTTATGTAAGAGTTAATTATTCACACATAAGAATAAATTTAAAAGTTCCAAGAAAATATTCCATTGATACGAAATCAATTTTTAGACATACATGAGAGTAAATTTTGAAATATTCAAGCTTTGTGATAATAAATTCTTATATATTGGGGTAATGTGTAAGAATTTTTCAGGCATAAGGTGACTCATATTAGAATACTTTTACATATTTAATATATCATATTAATTGATTTCCAAATAAAACTAATATCTTATTAGTTCATTGATTGAATTTTGAATGTTTATATCTTCCTTATTATTCTCTACTTATTTTTTCTAATCATGTTGTATTTTCCATTACATGATTTTCCTTTTTTCCATATGTGAGAGTTGGATTTAACCGTACTTGAGGTCCCTTACATAGCCCATGTGTCAAGGTAATGACCCCTATAGAATGGTCTTCTAACACTTATGTTGGAATGTACCACAATCTATGACCCTTATATAGAGGTTGAGGGACCCTTATATAGAATCAATGACTATTACCTAGGTTTTCCTAAACCCTTATGTGGGATATATATAACCTTTTATATGGAGGATGTTTTTTTCTATACACATGGGGTTCATCCAAATTACCATAATGCACCAGTCATTTGGACCATACATACTATAAAATTTTTCTTTATAGAAGATTTATTTTTATTTTTATTTCAATTTGATTTTCAGGTTGTCAAGGATTTCTTATTTACATCCATTCATTTTCAACTTTTTTTTTTGAGATGTTTCAATACCTTTGAATCTAGCTGGTATTTCTACCATTTTTTTCTTCAAATTGAAATGGATATTCATTAAAAGGCTTTAAGAAGGATTTTTGTTTTTCCAGAGAGAGAGATTGATCCTAATAAAATTGATCAGATCTAGAGGTATGCTTCCCTAATAGATATGATACTTCCATTTATGTTAAAGATCAATGATTTCCCTAGTGTAGTGTTTTAGTAGAGAATTATTACTACTAATCATGATGATCAAATTTTATTCCATTGGTCAATGCTACAAAAATATTTAGAGAATCCCATCAGATAAATTCCATTGGTAAATCATAAAATTCATCAGAGTATATTCTTACTGTTCTTTAGGGGTTTTTATTGATGATTTATTTTCTTTCCAGCCTGTTTTCTTGTTCTCCCACGTTTTTGTACCATTTTTTTGAGCATTAATACATTGTTGGAATATGGTGATGTTCTTTCCATGAAGCAGGGAGTAATGTAAACCACATTAAAACTATTTTTCTTCTTCGATTTATTCTTTATTGATCATCTTGTTTTCCCATTGTTCATTGTTTTATTCTCTATCTTTAAAACTTATTACTCACCAGAATTTTGTAATCGATACTTGATCCTAATATTAATAAGGGAGTAACCATTCTCTCCACCCCTAATTTGATAGTATCAATGATTCAAGTATATGATAATGGTATCTGATAGGTCTTAGATTGAAAAATTCAATGTTAATAATGACTTCAAAATGAAAATACTCAAAATGGGAGCACTACTAGTCAAACAAGGGCTGAAATATGTACTATATTTTTCCATGAAACCACATGTAAGTATGTTCATTGATGTAAAATCAATAAACACTTACTATAATCTCTCTTGATGTATTAATAAAATCCAAAATCTCATTAAAATTATTTGTGGCTGATAAGGTTCTTTGAGAGGTTGCTTATGAAACCTCCATAGCTGGTATTTTATCAAAGATAGAAATATTTTATATGAAAAGTTCACAGATACGTCATCTTTATAAAAAACATAAACTATATATATTCAAGATGTTTCCTAAAATTTCCATTCATGAACATATTTATGAGTTTTAAAAAATTATTTTAGAAATTTCCAATATCAATATTAATAATGAAGATAAAGAACAATTTATTATACATCTAATCTCCTTGGATAATTTATATGGATATCTTATAAATTCTTAGTTTAATTATAAATACTCCTTGTATTTAGAGGAATTAAAATATTCCTTAAATTTTAATGTGTTGTGTTTAAAGAATAAGGTTATGTTTGAATTTAATGGATTGAGTGTTACAGGTTGTTCTATGTTTTGGGGGAAGAATAATGGTGGGAAAAAGGGTAGTGACAAAAACCATAGTCAATATTTAGAGCTTTATCCTAAATCAATACTAAGAGAGACTACTTACTATCATTCGAGAAACCTAGGCACACCAATAGAAAGTTCCTTTAACCAAAGTCTAGTAAACCTTCCTTGGAATATGTTGACCACTCTATTTATTCAAATTAGAGGTTTTTAGAGTTTTTAAGTGTTCAAAATGTCTCCATACATACTACTGTTTGACTGGGTTTTATACATAGGGTGTTACATCCATATGCTATTAGATATGATTTATTGTTTTGATATCATCAAGGAAGATGAAAGAATGTTTTTTTTGGAAATATCAAGAAATATCAGGTAATGGGTAGAGGTCCAGTAGTGATATAACTCTCAAACCATTTCTTTTCACATTACTGGATGTGTAATGTATTTTCAATCTCTATAAGAATCTCAATTTAGTAGGTGGCTTGGATCAGAATGAATTTAATTTCAAATTTGAGTATTGTTTCCTTACAATATCCATGGGTGTTCATTTGGTTTTTGAAGGTTACTTAGGGAATGAGTTATATGTTTTCTGTGGAGTGACACATGTCAACTAGTTGGGATTAACTTATGTCACTATCTTTGAAAGCATCATACTTCAACATAGATTATCGAGATGTGTGAGTGTTAAAGTATTTGGGTATTTGAGTAATATAGGTCTTCTTACCATAGATACACTAGGTGAATTACCATTTTATGAAGATTGTTTTATTTGTAAGTATAAAAGTGTTAGTTTTACCAAGTCATGCTTTAATGCAATTCACCCACTTGTGTGTGTTCACATTGGATTATAAGGACCTATGATGATCACCTCCTATTGTGGAGGCTCCCATTTTATGAATTTCATTGATTATTTCTCAAGAAAGGTTGGGATTTATATGTTTTGAAATAAACTCGATGTATTCGAGGTGATTAAGAATTGGAAATAATCTATGGAAAATAAATCAGGAAGACAGTTGAAGGCCTTTGAGAGTGATAATGTCCTTGAATATCTATATATATATTTTATTATATTTTTTCAAGATGTGGGAATTGTTATACATTGAATAATGATTACTAATCCTTAGAAAAACTATCTAGTTGAATAAATGAAATGTACCATTCTTGAGTGGGTTTATAAAATTATTATATTCTCTAGCTTACCCAAGTACATTTAGCATGAAGATTCCACTATGGTATTTTACATGATAAATAATATTCTCCCCGATAATAATGGTTTTAATATTCCAATGGATCCTTGGAGAAATAAACCCCATCCTATGGACATCATACACTGTTTGAATACATAGTCTTTTCTCTTGTCCAGAATGGAAAACATTATTCTAGGGTTTTCAAATGTGTCATCATAGTTTATCATGAGGGGGTGTAATGGTACAAACCAGGGGTAGACAATCCTAGTTTACATAGATATGTTGTTAGTTGGTATGTGTTGTTTCATGAGACCTTTCTGCCTAGGTACAAGTTTTCTATTTATGATAATGGTCACGCTTTCTCAGAGAGGGATATTGAGGTTGATACTCTCTTCTATAGTGATTCTCTTATGGAGAATTCCTTACCCTTCTCTTTGGCTAAGACATATTATATACCTAAATCAGATAGTGCTTCAAAGGAGCACATAGTTATCTTATAAATTATCAGATCACTAGGGATAAATAAAAGTGGTTTCTTAAAACATTTTTTAGGTATAACCATGATAATATTATCACCATCTCTTGGTCTATTTCCCATGATATTGATGATATACATCCCCAAAGCTATAAGAAATCTATTAAGGATAGAAACTCTAAACATAGGATTGCTTATATGAAATATGAGATGGAATACTATAGAAATAATAATACTAGGTTTATAGTTAACAAACCACCTACTGCCAATGAGATTCAATATTAATGGATCTATAAATGATGGAAGATAATATTGTGGGAAATAAAATTAAATAAAATGCTAAATTATAGGCCAGATAATTCCTTCAAAGAGAGTGCATTGACTATTGTAAAATATTTTCTTGAATAGCCAACCATTCTTCTATTAGAATTTTACATACCGTTCCTGCTTACATTGATCTACATATAGAATATATTAATCTCAAAATTGATTTATTTCATTGAAATTTGAATGAAATTTATTCACGAATCATCCTACAATTTTTGAACAAGAATTTTAAAATAACCAATATTTTTTCCTAAATAAAACAATTTTTGGATTAAAACAAGCCTCTAGATATTGGTAAAGAAGATTTTATCCAATAATGTTGCAATTTGGTTTTTGAAAGGATTAAGTTGAATGCATGTGTTTATCTCACTTCCATTAAAAAATACATGATTTATTTATTTTTATATGTTAATGAAAAATTAATTATTAGTATAATATGAAATTAATCACCAATGAAAAAATAAGTTGAATTCACATTTTGAAATGAAAGATTCAGGTTGTGATAAGTACATTTTTAATATGAAAATAACTAGAGATATAAATTATAGGTTTTATCAAATGTATCAAAAAGATTATATCGTTAAAGTGTTCATGAGGTACTTGTTTGATGCATTAAAATCCACTAGTGTTCCTCTTTATCAAAATTTTAAACTATCACAATTCTAGTAACCTATCACTACTACTAAAATTGAACATGTGAGAAAAAGTACATATGCTAAAATTTTGGAAAGTATTATTTATTCAATTACATGCATAAGATGAATGCATCCTTATCTGTGCATACATTGAGTAGGTTCATTGGATATCTGGGTAAGCCACATTGGTATGATCTTAAGTGATTCATGACATACATTTCTTCTACATCATGTCTTTTTTTTGTTATCATAGGAATTTATATTTGGGAGACTCAATGAATCATTGTGCTGATTTTGATTATACTGGAAACATTGATACATGTAAATTACTAAATGGTTTTTTCACTACATTTGGGGTAATTATCTCTTGTAAATGAAACATGAAATTAGTGGGGGTTCCCTCTTCCACAAAGGATAAGTATATTTAATTGATAGAGGCTGTCAAAGAATCCATTTTGATTAAGTGTTCGATTGATGAACTCTATTTATGTAATTATATTATTATAGTTCGTTACGATTCATGATATACCATACACATATTTGAGAACCGGGTATGTTATCGTAGATCCAAGAGTATAGTTATTAGGTTGATTTTTATTTGAGTGGTTATTGACAGTGGAATAACGTGTGTCAATAGGATACACATTAATGATAATCCAACAATTAGTCTGACTAAGGTTGTTTCTTTTTATCTGTTTAATAATTGTTTAGATATTTTAAATATGGTTCCAAATGAATATTAATAGTTTCATGGATATCACCATTTATTTGTTTTAGTTTTTTATAAATATTTTTTTTTATTTTATCATGGTAATTGATTTTCAAATGAAACAAATTTATTATTATTTTATTGACATAATTTAGCATGTTTTTAACTTCATTGTAGCTCTCTACCTATTTGTTTCCTAGTTTTCCTATATTCTTCTCATGTTGGATTTACCTTTACTTGATGTTCATTTACTATTATGTGGGAGTAGTAATTACCGTTATCCGAAGTCCCTAATGACCCTTACATAGCCCATGTGTTGAGGTAATATGCCTTATGTAGTGGTTTGGTGACCCATACACTAGATTGTAGTGAGATTTCCAACCCTTAAAAAGAGGTATAGTGATCCTTACATTGAGTCCTTAACTATTACATAGGTATTTACTGGCCATTACATTGGTTTTGATTGACCTTTACATAGAAGATACTATTTAACTTTATTTCTTGTGTTTGTCCAGGTTACCCTGGAGAAACAGTTGTCTAAACCTTATGTAGTATCTTGTTTCCCTTTATACAAGGTTTATTTTCATTTGTTAATCTTTTTGGGTTTTAGGTCGTTAGGGATTACTTGTTTTCATTAATCAATTTTCATGTATTCTATTGTTCGATTACAACATCATTGGATATTATTACTATTCATACTGTGTATTCTATAAATTTAAATTTAGATTCATTCAAAATATTTGAGATACTCGATTATTTTATTCAAGAGAGAGATAGCTTGAGCCTAAATAAATAGACTAATGCTAGAGGAGTTGTTCCCTGCAAGATGCGTCGCTACCCTTGGTGTTGATGATCAAGGCTTTTCCTCGACCTTGTGTTCTTGTAGAAACTTTTTCTTATTGATCATGAGGATCACCTTAATAACATATGGTCAACATCATTAAAATGTCCTAGAAAATCCAACATGTTGAATTATGTTGGTAAATATGACTATTTATAAGAGTCACTTCTTATTTTTTGGGGGTTTTATTGTTACATATTTATATTCCGAGTAGATTATTTTCTTGTTATCTCAAATTGTTGTTCCATTTTTATCACTAATATAAGGTAGGAATAGAGGTGTGTTTTTTCCATAGAGTGTGACCAATGTGGAATGAACTGTTTGTAAGAAACTGGTGTTTTCTATAAAAGACTTTGGAATATTCTTGATGTTATTTCGGAGCAGCGACATCAGACGACTTGCGATTCGGAGCCCCGGTGTGACCGAAATTAAATTTTAAGTGCATTCACACTAGGAATGCCAAATAAATGGGATAACTCATAAAAGGTAATTTGGACCATAAATCTGAGAATATGGATGGGTCTGAAATGGGTTGTTTACCCGAGGAACGACATAAAACATGTCGTCGCAGGAAGATTGGATTCCTCGCTCATTAGCGGTTTGTTAAATGGAAAAATTAAATTAAATTATTCATCTAATGGATCAAACCCAAGTAACTCCTAAACGGTTGCTCAGATGAGAAAACTGAGGACACCATTTAGAACAGAGCATGTTGTTTACCCTAGGCAGGGTGTAAAAGTTGCGGGAGCAGGCCTGCTGGGAGAGATGTCACCCAGAGGCGAAGTGGTCATTTCGAAATGTACACTTAGTGATTTTTGTCACTCGATTTCATTCTTAATAACTTTTGAATGATGTCTCAGAATTGAAATCTGATACTTTTGTTGAGTTCAAAATGGGGCATTATGCCTAGGTGTGAGATAAAATAGGCGGGCGTGGAGGTTTTGGAATCTGCGCCCGTTAGGAGAGTTTTAGTGAATTTATATAAATTCACTAATTGTTGGAAGGGAGAACCCATTTTCTTCTCTCTCTCTCTCTCTTCCCCTCTCTCCCTCTCTCACTAGCCATTCTTTTCCATTCTTCATCGGATCGAGGAGCGATCTTCACCGAAACCTCGGCGGTTCGAAGGTGGAGCCTCACGGACACTTCGCCTACAACGCGCGATATCTCATCGGATTGAAGATCAGAGGCAAGTGCAGAAAATCTGTCATCCCGAGAATCACAAACCCACATTTGGTTTTGAAATCAGGCCACTGGAGTGGTGGCAACGACCATTGGAAGTCCCAGCTGCGGCAAGGGCGGCGGTCGGAGGACGAGCGTCGGGCAGCGGGTGCGATCAGGTGCTCGGGGGAGGCGGCAACGACAATCTCAGAGGAGTTGGAGTTGTGGGTTCCGGTGAGTGTGGCCGAGTGGCCGATGGCTATGCGCTGCAGCCGCGGTGTGTCAAGCTGCCGGAGGTCGGCCGTAGGTGAAGCCGGGACGCGGGTAGCCGGGCGGTGCTGCGGAGGAGGCGCCGGAGCGATGCGCGACCGAGGAGGTCGTGCGGCCAGTGTGTAGTCGGTGAAGCATAGAGGCATGAGTAATGGAGCACCTGGAAAGAGCCGAGTAGGTCAATGGAGCTCGGACGCGGGGTGTCCAGCAGAGCCGGGAGCAGAGTGGGGTCGACGGTGTGAGGTGGCGTCCTCGGGGAAGTGCGGCGGGTTCGAACCGGAGCCGGCGGGGTGTGGCGGACTTGGGGTAGTACGGCGGCGCGCTGTGGAAGGAATAGGACTCAAAGGAGTTGGCGCCGGCCTGGCGTGGTTGAAGGAGGAGGACCCCGAGGAGCTGACATATAGGGGAGGAAACCGCAGACAATGACCCGCGGTATGCAGGTCTTACTGCGCGATGCGGAAGACCGGCCAGTTGGCTGATCTATGTAGGCCCCCTTGCGTTCGGGGAGCCGTATCTTTTCAATGGTGTGTCTGTTTGACGCACCATCTACCACTATGGAATCATGTCGGCGAGGTTCTCTTTTTAAAGAGGATTTCAGGGTTTTTGGATTCCATGCCTAAAGACGGGTGACCCGAAAAGTATTAATTTAATAATAATAAATTATTAAATAAAACCCACGATGGACGCATTTCGTGAGCCGGACATCTGTTTAACGTGCCACCAGAGGCGCTGTGGCCCTGGAGTTGAGATGGTCCTTCCAAGGTCGGTTCAGAGCCATTGTGTGTTGTTTTCGTTGCTCGGTGGCATGAAAATATAAATATGATTAATTAATTAATTAATTAATTCTTGCATCGGACCTAACTCCTACTTGGGATGTCTGATTGACGCGCCATCAGTGGCTACATGAACCTAGTCCTCAGTTGGACTTTTTTAGATGCTTTCTGAAGCATTCACAATGGATACAAAGTGCGGGGCCCATAGGTCCTAGTTCGCATGTTTTGCGGTGAAACACCACTTTTTCACCCGACATCCGTTTGGAGTGTTTGGGTACTTGTTTCTGAGTGTTTTTCCGACAGGATTGAAATGTTGCAATCAGATAGCTTAAATTTAGGCCTAACGTGTGGGCCCCACAGGGTCCCATTTGCATTTAAGGTAAGAAATGACAGCTTCTACATCCGAAGTCTGTTTTAGGCACCGTTAGCGGCGTTGTGACCCTGGCATCGAGGTGAAATTGACAGGGACAATATCAGGCATTGAAATCAGAGTTGAGGTGTGGGCCCGGCGAGCCGTCTCTAGAGCTGTGTGTAGCGCATGACATATTTTTCTTTAGGTGAACCTTTGGGGTGTATGAATAGTCAGTGGAATGTGCATTTCCGAGAGCATCTTGATAGCGTAGTTTTCGCGACCTCTTTCAGGGCCAAGGTGCGGGCCCCATGAGACACCGTACGGGCGTAGAGCGGTGTTGAGTAATATTTCTATTGGGAGACCATTTCCAGTGAGTAAGTTGTCTATCTCGAGGGTTTTTCATCGAGGATTACAATAGGGTGATCTGTTCATGTGAGCGAAGCGTCTTACATGATCTTATTAAATGTGGAAATATGGAAGGGTGTAGGATAAAGGTCCCTCTTATGCACTCCGAACCAATGCACAGTAGCAATGTTAGTAACACCCGGTGATGTCATTTGTAGAGCTGTGTTATCAGACCAATTCTGGGTTTACCCTCTAGTAGAGACTACGTAGTGGGTCTCCTGTCGATTTCATCCAGGTCTACCCTCCAGCAGAGACTGGGCAGTGGGTCGCCTGTCAACTTCTTCCGGATCTACCCTCCATCAAAAAATGGGTAGTGGGTCGCCAGTTGACTTCTTATGGGTCTACCCTCCTGCCGAGACGGGGAAGTGGGTCACTTGTCAGCTTCTCCCAGGCCTACCCTTCAGCAGAGACTGGGCAGCTGGTCACCTGTCGGCTTCTTCCCGGTCTACCCTTTAGCAGAGACTGGGCAGTGGGTAACCTGTTGGCTTCTTCTAGGTCTACCCTCCAGCAGAGACTCGACGGTGGGTCGCCTGTCGCCTTTTTCTGAGTCTACCCTCCTACAGAGACTGGGAATTGGGTCAACTGTCGACTTCTTCCTAGTCTACCCTCTAGTTGATATTAGTAGTGGGTCACCTGTCAACGGCTTCTATGTCTACCCTCCAGTAGGGCTGGGCAGTGGGATGCATGTCGACCTCTTTGGGTCTACCCTTCAGAAGAGACTGAGATATTGGTCACCCACCGACCTCTTAGGGTATACCCTCTAGCAGAGACTGGGTAGCGTGTTACCCGACAACTCCTTTCAGACTCATCTCTTTCTACTAGGCTAGTATTTGGATTTTCCCCCTTATTACCGGAGCGGTACCCTTGGTTGTACAGGTCAGTGATGTGAAGACATTGACATTCACTTGAACTGTCATGTATGAAGGTTGATTTCCGCACCAAGACACGTCCTTGTGACACGACCTAAAACCATGCAGGCAATTTAGCACTGCCCAAAGCGGATAGTGTCAAGGTGCGGTGATTTGAGCCCCTTGGCTTATAGATCAAGGAAGACGTGTGGGATACTGGGCATCGATGGTGTTTACTTTCGAGATTGTTGGTGACTCACTTTCATAGGCTGATCTATGATATGGAGATCCCCTTACAACCTTGTTCGGGTTTCTAGTTTGAGCATATGAATATGTATATTCCTTGTTCTAGTACCCACTTCTTGGGTTTTAGTTACTCTCCTTCCAGGAGAGGCGAAGACGCATGGGGTATGCCATGTGCTTTCTGTGTCTAGATTATCGTGGTTGGACGAGTCTACTCTCCTACTATAGGTAGCGAAGACTCGACGAGAATTTCATCTTCTCACCATTCCGACCTCCTTATGTTTGGACGAGTCTATTTACATCCTCTTGTTGGGTTGAGCTATACTCTTTATTTCACTCTCGGTTGTACTCCTATACTTTTCCATATTCAATCTACTGCACAACTCTTCAGTTCCTCCTTTGTTTCTCCCATGATCTTTCGGGGCATCTTACTGAGTATTTTTATACTCACCCATGCTTGGTCTTTACACACACTTGGTGTGCCCTTGCAGACGATAAACAAGTTGGTCGTGACGTT
This sequence comes from Viscum album, assembly GCA_963277665.1. Taxonomy (NCBI): domain Eukaryota; kingdom Viridiplantae; phylum Streptophyta; class Magnoliopsida; order Santalales; family Viscaceae; genus Viscum; species Viscum album. The sequence continues at coordinate 1,634,267,800 of OY728133.1, read as the reverse complement.
AGAGGAGCTTAATAGTTTGGGAGCTTGGACCGCATGTAGTGGTCGTAGTCGGGTTACAAGTGTGGGACTCTCCCAGTTGTTTACTTTTGTTTACATGTTGCCGAGTTGTGGCACTTTTCTGGTTGGGCGTGTGTTTTCCCCCTTTCTTTTCAGTTTACCTTTAGCACTTACTTTGTACTATTTAGAGGTCGATTCACTTTGTGGTTTATTTATAGAAGTTGGTACTTTACCTTCTTTTTTTACTCTGCACTTTTTCATTGAGTGGGCTACGTGTGTGTGTATAGTTATTCCAGCAATGGCCTCCCTGAGTTGTTTAGCCTTCGAAGCTGGTTGCCAGCCCCTGGCCTATGGTGGTGGGCTTGGGGTAGTCGTTGCTCGATCCCAGGAAGGGATGGGTTGTGAGAAATTGGTATCAAAGGTGGTTCGTTCCTTGGGATGTTGTGAAGATGTCCCTAAAAATGAATTGGTTGGTATTTAGGGCAACAATGTCGACGTGTCTAGAGTGCATCTCTCGGGCCAGGGAGTCTATTGATGGTGTGATGGCCGACATATCCATTCACCAAGACACTGATAACATCCTTATCGACTCGGCATGCTGAGACACTCGTTGTAGGGAAATTGGTTGGTGGATCACATAGGATTGAGTCTTTGACTATCCTTCTTGGGTCAACTCCCTATTATTGTTACTATTATATACATATATGTTCATCTGACTGCGACACTGCTTGATAACATTCAGGATATCTCTGTGAATACAGCCAACCAATATAACAGCTATGGTTCATGATGATGACCCTATGAGCTTTGAGGCCTCAGTCCAGGAACCATCATGCAAGTCCCTTTCTCCGGGTGGTCCAGTAGTAGATCCCCCACCTAGTAAGTAGAAGACTAATCTTGAGCGCAGGTTGAGTGTGCTCAGTGAGTTCCAGCAACAGAGACCACTAAGGTTCCTTGGTGAGCCAAACCACGAGGCAGTAGCGGATTGGCTCGTGAGAGTGGTTTTCCACTTCAGGCTTGTGCAGACATCGACAGATCTGATGGGGGATTTGGCCGCCAGCCTTTTTAATGGAGCAGTTGGGCGGTGGTGGGGTCTGGTGACTCAGTTTCTTGATAAGTTGTCGCTTTTGTGGGGTGAATTTCAGGTGCTGTTCTGTTAGGAGTTTTACCCCACCTACTTACTCTCCATTTGGATCAAGGGGCTTCTGTAGTTTAAAAGAGAGGGATGACGGTGGCTGAGTACGCGACTAGGTTCGCGGACCATGCATGTATTTACTCGGACATGGTCCATGACGGAAAATTCTGAGCGCAGAAGATCGATATGGGTATCATAGAGAGATTATTGCAGTCATAGTACCCTTATGCATTTCCACATATGTCGGGGGGCTAGAGAAGGCACTAGTGACATATAGCTTCATGTCGCGTTCTATAGTTGGTGGTTGCAGTAGGTTCGACAGAGCCAGGACGTCTGCCGTAGCTAGCAGGCATCAGCTGACAGAACCTCGAGGTAGGTGGTTTTCTGATACCTGGACATAGGGGAATGGTCTTATGACACAGTGGCCCCAGAGGTCACCAGTGTAGCCCAGATAGAGTCAGTGTTATGCTTGCGATGAGCAAGGTCACTTGGGATGGGAATTCATGTCTACGCACACTAGGAATATCAGGCAGGCAGTAGAAGCACCACCATGGCATAGGCAGCGTCGTGATAAGAGTACCACCCAAAGAGGTGGTGCTTTCATAGTAGCGGGAGGAGATGGAAGTGGAGTATGAAATTATGAGGTCTTCCCATCACCAATTGGTGGTCCACGCCATGCTCCGGGAGCTGATAGTTTGGACCACGGACAACCGCGATCTTTGGATGTCTATGATTCTGCAGAGCCTGAGGAGATAAGAGGTACGATCTACAACTCTTTTACTTTTTTCAGTAGAATTGATAGACTTTGTGTGTGAAATTATTTTCTCCCTATTTCTTGCTTGAGATGTTACCAAGGTGACATGGGGCGTCCGAGTAACCCTGTGTCGGAAAGGTAGAAGACGTGGGACCTTATTTCTTTAGTTGATAGTGTCGACCCCATCGCTCTTCGAGCGTGTAATAGAGTCTTGTTCGTTGGACATCGACTGTAAAATAATGCATGACCAGATATCATTGGATGTTTCACCATATGGATATTCTAAAGGATAAAATCACCAGGCTTTGTCTCGGGTCCAAATAGTGATCCCAGTCGCGGCGTGCGACGTAGGTGTTCGGCCGTGGAGGTGATCAACCCCAGAGGGAATTTGGGCCATTTGAGACCGTGTGAAGGGATGATAGGTTTTCCTATTGCCTTGCACTAACCCAAAGTTCAGGAGTGGTTGCATGGCGTCTCTCGTTTGGCTTACTTGAGGAGATGTGTGAGTGCTCCGATTCACGTCATCGGCAAGGGCATAACACGCATGAACAGACCAAATCCTTTGGTCTATGTGCGGTGATGTGGGACTGTGCATTAGTTCTTCTGGGTATGGAAGAGCCATGTGTGGGCTTATTACCCTATGTTGTTCCCTGGTTTTGATTTTCGAGGACGAAAAGATTGAAGGAGGGAATGATGTAAGAACTCGGTTTTTGTTAAAAATGATTTTGGAATATTATGGATGTTATTCCAGAGCAACGCCTTCAGACGGTGTGAGAATTCGAGCACCGGTGAAGCTGGAATTAAATTTCCAGTGCGTTCACACTAGGAACAACAAATAAATAGGATAACTCCAAAACATTTATTCTGATCATAAATCCAAGAGTATGGATGGGCCTGAAATGGGATGTTTACCCTAGTAACGACATAATACATGTCGTCGCGGGGCGTTTGGATCCCTCGCTCATTACCAATGTGTTAAATGGATAATTTAAATTAAATTATTAATTTAATAGCTCAAACCCAAGTGACTCCTAAAAGGCTTCTCAGTTGGAAAAACTATGGGCACCGTTGAGACCAGAGCATGCCTTTTACCTTAGGCGGGGTATAAAAGTTGTGGGCGCGGGCCTGCTGTGAGAGATGTCACCCAGGGGCGATGTAGTCATTTCAAAATGTCCACTTAGTGATTTTTATCACTAGATTTTTTTCTTAATAACATTCGAACGAAGTCTCATATTTGAAATCCGAGACTTCCATTGAGTTCAAAATGGGGCGTTTTTCTTAGGCGTGATATAAAATAGGCGGGCATGGAGGTTTCAGAATCAGCGCCCGTTGGGAGAGTTTTAGTGAATTTTTATAAATTCACAAAGTGTTAAAATGGAGAACCCATTTTCATATATATATATATATATATCTTCCCCCTCTATCCCTCTCTCTCTAGCTGTTCTTCACCGGATCGAGGAGCGATCTTCACCGAATCCTCGGCGGTTCGAAGGTGGAGCCTCACAGACCCATTTCCTATGACGCGTATCGAAATCTAGGTAGGGTTTTTGTGAAATTTCCACACATTTTTCAATTTCTGGAGTTTTTTTTCAATTTTCATTGTTTATTCTCAAATAATTCTTGAATTGGGACAATGGCCAAATGAACACAACCATCGTCTGAGCCTTGTTCTAAAAACCGTTCTTGGGCGTTCGTCATCTAAAACATCAGATGTGCCAAATCTTGTCAGATCAATGATCAGAGGCAAGCACAGAGAATTCCTCATCCCGAGAATCATGAACCCACATTTGGTTTTGAAATAGGGCCATTGGAGTGGTGGCAACGACTGTCGGATGTACCGGCTCTGGCATGGGTGGTGGCCGAAGGACGTACGGTGGGTAGCGGGTGCGATCAGGGGTTCTGGGGAGGCAGCGGCGGCAAGCCAGGAGGAGGTTGAGTTGCGGGATCAGTGAGTGTGGCCGAGCAGCTGACATCTGTGCGTGATGGCCATGGTGTGTTGAGGGGATGGAGGTCGGCCGTAGGTGAATCCTGGATGCGGGTAGCAGGGCGGCGGCAGAGCGGTGTGCGACTGATGAGGGGGTGCGGCCGGTGGGTAGTCGAGGCGGCAAGGCAACATGAGCATGGTAGAACTCGGGAGTAGCCATGTTGGTCGGCGGAGCTCGGCTGTGGGGTGTCCATGTGGAGCCACCTGCAGAGCGTGGCCGGCTGTGTGAGGCAGCGTCCTTGGGGTAGCGCGGTGGGTCCGAGCTGGAACCGGCGGGGTGCGGTAGACTCGGGTTAGCGCTGCGGCGTGCAGTGGAAGGCAGAGGACCAGAGGGAACTGGCGCTAGCCTGTCACTGTCAAAGGAGTGGGCCCCCGATAAGCTAACCTCGTGGGGAGGAAACTACAGACAAGGACCCGTGGTATGCAGGTCCTGCTGCATGATGCAGAAGGCCGACAAGTTAGCCGGTCTGTGTTGAGCAAAGTAGACCCTCTCATGTTCGGTGCTACTATGCGGGCCGCGGCGTGACAGGATAGAACCGTGGCCGGGCCACGGGCCACCGATTCAGATAGGGTCGGCTGGGGTGAATCAGCCCGGTTAGGCCCCCCCTTGCGTTCGGGGGGCCATATCTTCTTAACGGTGTGTCCATTTGTCGCGCCGTCTACGGTTGCAGAATCGTGTCGGTGAGGTGCTCTTTTTAAAGTGTGTTTTGGGGGTTTTGGATTCTGTGCCTGAAGTCAGGTGACCTGATGATGTTTAATTTAATAATAATAAATTATTAAATAAATCCCGTGATGGACGTACTTCGCGAGCCGGACATCCGTTTGACATGCCTCGAGAGGCGCTGTGGCCCCGGAGTTGATATGGTCCTTCCAGCATCTGTTTGGAGCCTTTTCTGGTTGTTTTAGTTTCTCGGCGGCACAAAATGCTAAATATGATTAATTAATTAATTATCTAATTACATAATTGTTGCGTCGGACCAAAATCTTACTTGGGATGTTCGATTGACGCGTCGTCAGCGGCAGTATGACCCATTTCCTCATTCAAACTTTTTGAGATTCTTTCTAAAGTGTTTAGGTTGGAGACAAGGTGTTTCCCCCATGGGGCCTAGTTCACACGTTTTGCGATGAAACACCACTTTTTCACCTGACATCCATTTGGGGTGTTTGGGTACTTGTTTCTTAGTGTTTTTCTAAAGGAATTTCAATGGTGGAATCCACGCGCTAAATTCTGGCCTGAGTTGTGGGCACCATTGGGTCCTATTTGTGTATAATATAGAAAATGGAAGCTTCTACATCCGGAGTCTGTTTTAGGCACTATTAGAGGTGTTGTGACCATGGCATCGAGGAAAAATTGACAGGGGTTGTTTCAGGCATTGAACCCGGAGTTGAGGCATGGGCCTCATGAGCTGTCTCTAGAGATGTGTGTAGTATATGATGGATTTTTCATCAGGAATCCATTTGGGGTGTAAAAAAGTCTGTTCAGTGTTCATTTCTGAGAGAAATGTGATGGCGTAGTTCACCCGACCTCTTTCGGGACCGACGTGCGGGCCTCACGAGATGCCTATGGGCGTAGAGTAGCGTTGAGTACATTTTCCATCGGGAGCCTGTTTCCTGTGAGTAAGTACTCTATCTCGCGTGTTTTTCTACAAGGATTACAATAGAGTAATCTGTTCGTGCAAGTGGATCCTCTTACATGATCTTGTTAAATGTTGAAATATGAAAGGGTGTTGGATGGAGGTACCTTTGATGCACTCCGAACCAACGCACAGTAGCGATGTTGGTAAAACCCGGTGATGTCAGTTGAAGTGCTGAGTTATCAAACGAAATCCGGGTCTACCCTCCAGAAGAGAATGGGTAGTGGGTCACCTCTCGACTTCTTCCAGGTCTACCCTTTAGCAGAGACTGGGAAGGGGGCCGCATGTCGACTTCTTCCAGGTCCACCCTTTTGCAGAGACTGGGTAGTGAGTTGCCTGTTGGCTTCTACCAGGTCTACCCTCCAGCAAAGACTGGGAAGTGGGTCGCCTGTCAGCTTCTCTTGGGTTTACCCTCCACCAGAGACTGGGTTGTTGGTCACCTGTCAGCTTCTTCTGGGTCTAACCCCCAGAAGAGACTAGGCAGTGGGTCGCTTGTCGATTTCTTCCGGGTCTACCCTCCAGCAGAGACTGGGTAGTGGGTCTCTTGTCTACTTCTTCTGGGTCTACCCTCCAACATATACTAGGAAATGGCTAACCTTTAGACTTCTTCCCAATCTACCCTCCAGTAGAGACCGGGAAATGGGTCTTCGATCGACTTCATTCAGGTCTTCCCTCGAGTAGGGCTGGGTAGTGGGTCGCCTGTCAAAATCTTAGGGTCTACCCTCCAGGAGAGACATGGCAGTGTGTCACCCGACGACCTCTTAGGGTCTACCCTCTACCAGAGTCTAGGTAGTGGGTTACCCAACGACTCCTTTTAGACTCAGCCCTTGCCACTAGTCTAGTCTGTGAATTTTTATCCACGATTACCAGATCGAAACCCTTGGTTGTACGGGTCAGTGATGTGACAACTTTGACTTTCCCCAGAACTCTCATGTATGAGGGGTGCTTTCCACACCAAGAAGCGTCCTTGTGATGTGACCTAAAACCATGCGGGCGAGTCAGTGCCGCCCAAAGAAGATAGTGTCAACGTGCAGTGATTTGAGCCCCTTGGCTTCCATTTTGGGGCATATGTGTGGGATACTGGGCATTGATGGTGTTTACTTCTAGTATTGTTTGTGACCCACTTTCTTGTCATGAGTTATGAGATGGATATCCCCTTACAACATATTTTGGGTTTCTTGTTTGTGCATATGGATATGTATATTCCTTGTTCCAGTACCCACAGCTTGGGTTTTTGTTAATCTACTTCCAAGACAGGCGAAGACACGTGGGGTATGCCATGTGCTTTCCGTGTCTTGCTTGTTGTGGTTGGATGAGTCTACTCTCCTACTATAGGTAGTGATGACTTGACGAGAAGTTCATTTTCTCACAATTCCTAGCTCCTTGTGTTTTGATGAGTCTACTTCATTTTTCTTGTTGGGTTAAGCTGTACTCTTTAATGCACTCTCGGTTGTACTCCTTTACTTTTCCGTGTTCGATATACAGCTCACCTCTTCAGTACTTCCTTTGTTGCTCCCTCAAGCCTTCGGGGCATCCTACTGAGTATTTTTATACTCACCCCTGCTTGGGCTTTGCCCGCACTTGTTGTGCCATTGCAGACGATGGACAGGTTGGTCGTGACGTTAGAGGAGCTTAGGAGTTTGGTAGCTTGGACCGCGTGCACTAGTCTTAGTCAGGTTTTAGGTTTGGGACTTTCCCAGCTATTTAAATTTTTTTACCAGTTGCCGGGTTGTGGCACTTTTTTTGGTTGGGTGTGTGTTTTCCCCCTTTATTTTCAGTTTACATTTAGCACATGCTTTGTACTATTTAGAGGTTGATGCACGTTGTGGATTATTTATAGATGTTGGTTCTTTACTTTCATTTTTTACTCTACACATCTACATTGAGTGGGGAGCATGTGTGTGTACAGGTATTCAGGCAAAGGCCTCCCCGATTTGTTTAGCCTTCGGCACTGGCTTCCAGCCCCTAGCCTATAGAGGCGGGCTTGGGGTAGTTGCGGCTCGAGCCCTGGTAGGGTCGGGTCATGATACTGTTGGAGTTGGTTCCCTCAAACTATCTGACTTTGTACTTTTTATTACCAATAATATTAATGGTTTTAAATATTATTAAATATTTTATCACATGATTCATGATCATTTACATAACATCATTTTGATAATGTCTAAAGAATATTTTTTTCATCAATAGGTTATAAAAATTCCCCGTTATGATGAGATCTTTGAAGTGCAATGAGGGTATTATAAAATATATATTATGTGGAAGGATGATATAGTATAATAGGACATATATGAAATAGTGTATCAAGGGCAAGGACTCATCATACATTGATACTACTTCTCATTATTTTGTCCCTTAATAATCTACAAGTGATTATTTTTTGGGAACTGATCTACTTATAGGAATTCCACTTGTTTTATGTGTCATTAGATATTCCTATCTACGAGCTCATACAATGATCTTTTAACTTTTTGATTATTATTAACATATTTCATGAGTTATATACTTAGATATAATAATTAAACTCATAAATATCTACGTTTTGATAATTAGGATACATTGGGTGCAATACGTGTGTCATGACATTAATGAATAATGCGATACAAGATTTATCACTTATATGTTTAACAGAAAATGATATATAAAGCCCTATGATAGAAATGTAACTATCTAATAAATACATGGACGTGGTAGTTTCTTTAATAGTTCATTTTCTAAAATTCAAATACATTTACATCATATAGGTCGATGACACAAGTGATGAAACCTACTTGAATGAGATATCATGAGAAATGGATTATTTTGACACAATAATCATTCGTAAGTGGTAGTCAAAGCTTTTGATTTCTCCTTGAGTCATTAGGGGACATGATGTATTACTAGATACTACTTTAGGTCTCTGATTGGGACTCACTACTATTGATATGGGGGTCTAGAGGGCCATAAACAATGTGCATGCACAAGCTCCACCAATTCAGATGAATTTGAGTTCAAGATGACATGGTCCCATTGTGTGGTGTCCCACAAGTTTCCAATTGAATGATCACATGTAAAGTAGTTAAATTATATCCTTATGGTTTTGAATAATGATAATTCATTATATTTATCAAGTAATTCACAAGTTACATCATTATATAAGTGAAAAAATGATATTATTATTTATTGACGAATGAAACACCCTTTATGTTTCATTAAATAATTATGGTAGGAATGAGATGATTTAATCAATTGGGGTTCATTATGTGACTTTTATTAATGTCTCTAGTGAGTGGTAAAATTTCTATGTAAACTAGAACATTTCTATGTGGTTATTCTTGTCATTTTGTGACTATTTAATAGATTTAACTTATCCAAGGGGATAAGTGAAATTTTGGGATGTAACTCCTTACTATTTAATCTCATTTTGAGCCATGAATAATAGAGTAAATTTTTTTCATTAATTAGAGATCCTCTATTTCCTATCCACCCTTATCTCACGTTTTTAGAGAGATAGAGAGATCAATAATGGATAGATCTGACTCATAAGATTAATTGTGTGATATTTGTTTGGTTGTACGAGTGTTTGTAAGACACTCTATATTCTATGTTAGCACCCAAGAGTCAAATAATGACCATTGTTGTAACACCCCAGGTAAATAAGGAATATGAAATTTTCATAATTATCCATATTTGTGAATAAAATATTAATATGACTTTAATGGGGACGCTATGCTCGATGGCGTACCCAACACGCAACAACGAGTTTCTTGGGAATCTTACGTTGCACTCTAATAATAAAATAATATTATTTTAAATGGTAGTTAACATGTAGCCGTTGTAATGGCGGGAATGGATAGAAATAAATAAAATATGATTATATATGTTCTTAAATATTTTTACATTTATACAATAAAATATAAAGTCTTAAAATACGGAAAGAATTCAATTTTAGGCGTATATGCCGTAGTTTTCACTAAAGGTTCACTTATCAGCTTTTGATGGAGAACTGTCATTAAATATAGTTTTGTTCACTCTTAAACATTCTTTTGGACCAAATAAAACTCTTATTAAGAATCGGGACATCAAAATTTACTTTGTGTAAATTTTTGATATCTTTCCGATGAAGTTCATTTTTTTAATGAATAGTGTAAAATGTTGTATTTTAATTCAAAACCACTTTTTAATCTAATTTATTTATATGATTAGATTATATTTTGAATTGGTTTTAAAGTGAAATTAGAAAATATTTTTACCATTAAATCCAATAGTGGTCGCTGGAATCAATTTCACTTTGAAATCAGACATAAACTAGTGTCAATCTTTTGATACTTATTGTTTCATAAAACATGCTATTTGTCATGACAGCGGGAGTTAATTATTAAATTAATTAATGTGACTTATATGTTTTGAATTTTGTAAAACGGACTTCATTTTTAAATTCATAATATCAAATATAGCTTAGGGTGAATTTTTGGGATTTTTCTGAAAAACTTCAATTTTTGATGAATAGTGAAACCACTAAGTGGTACTTATAAAAACTGACTTTCCGTTTAAATGAAATTTTTCCATCATTGTGTTTTGATTTTCAAAAATCCGACATACATGGTTGTCATTAAGAAGTAAAATGTGGTTCAATGAGATTAAAATAATTTTTTGGTGAATAGTAACCTATTAAGTTTTTAATCGCGATTAGAGGTAATTAGTGTAGTTTAAGGTAAAAATGATATTATAAGAATGTGAAAACACCATGAAACTTGTCCTACACCTATTGGTTGTATCATGGCCGACCAAGACAAGCCATGGGTCAACTTGGGGACCCCATGGATCCACTTTGGTTGGGAAATGACATAAATAACATTTTATTTAATGTAAAAGTAAAATTGACACAAACATGATAAGTTTTACTAAAACAATTTTTAAGTGGGGTCATACAAGTCATATTTTTGATTATAAATATTCATTATAAATATAAAAAGATTTCCTAAATCATAGTATTTTTATTATAATTTTTAGACATTATATAAATTACATTATTTATGACATAATAATGATGCAGCGATGACATCATTATTTGACGATTTAAATAAAATGGAAAGATAATGTAAAATCTATGAACTACACATGTCCAAAACTTATTGGATGAGTGTATTTCGAAGCCTTATCACCTTATCCACGAATTATATCAATGTGGGACCTTTTGAAACCAAAACACATTTTCAAATAAAGTAATATGTCTTTACTTTCCAAAAGTACCCCTCCTCTCCTCTTATAAAAGGCCCCCACCTCTACCTCATTTAACACACTCCTCAAGCCTTTGGCACGGCCAACCCCTGCCCATTTACTCTCTCCACATCCCTCTCCTCATCCTAGAGGATTCCCTTTTGGCAGAATCCTTTCAAAGGAAGCCTTTAGTCTCAAATCAAAAGGAGTTACACTTTTAAAGGTAATTCTTTCTCTCATGTTCATTTGTTTTATTTTGCTTCTCCAACCCCCTAAACTCTTTTTATTTATTTATTTTTTGCAACAACACCAGTATCTTCAATATAATAGGATGTTGTTATAAGATTTATTCGAGCTACACTCTCACACAACTACATCAAATGGTTAAAGAACATACGGTTTCCGTGGATGGTGAAATTCTGCCTCCCGAAACGATGATTGTTCAATACTCATTTAACACCTTCAAAGGTGGCCATTATGATGTCACTATTTTTATATATGATATATAATATGTTTATGTTTTCCTTATGCTTCTGTATTTTTCATTTTTGTCTTACCTTTATGGCTTCCATTATGGGTATACGCGATATCTTCATTTAAGGAAGTGCGGACTACCGCCCCCTCAAAGTGATTTGATTCGTTAAATACCATATGTGGGATGTATAAAGGATGGAAATATGATATTATATATGATATTATACTGGAATTATAATATACCTTTATATCATTATTATTCCATTCTATAAAATATGAAATAGAAATGAAAGTAGCGTTCATGCGTACGTACGGCTTAGCGTCTCCATGAACGGTGCATTTCATTTCTTACCTCTAAATGATTATGTAATGTCATAAATGCATGCATGTACTGGATATATATGACATATATGATATCTAAATCATGAATACAATTCTGGATATAATAAACATTTGGCCACACGAACAACATGTAATTGTAAGAAGTCCACTTTCGACTTAAGAACCAAATATCGACAAAACAAACATGATTAACTTAAATGATTAAATAATGTTTATAACATGGTAATAAGTGATATAAAAGGAATAATGAACTTTAAAAAGGTTCTTAAGGAAGTATAAATTAACTGAAGTTTATTATTCAGGAGATTAAAGAACGATCGAGTCAAGTCGGACCCGAGGTAAGGGATCCTACAACTCTCTTTCTTTTTAAGTACACTCTTTTATGTCATTTATTTTAAGCTCATCTTTCTTATGATTGGGATGTTCTTTTATATTACTCCTACTGTAATTTTTATGTTCATGTGATGAGAGACCCTATTCTCTCTCATCAATCCATTTTGGACGTTTTGAGTGGCGCCGTTAGGCTGCCGAACTTTCGTAAGAGATCTAACCTCTCTCTTTCTTTTTAAGTAATATCCTTTATGTCACTTCTTTTAAGCTCCTCTTTGTAATGTTGGGGGATGTTATTTTATATTCCTCTTGATGTACATTTTATTGTAATTTGATGAGATAACCTATTTGATCTCATCAATCCATATTCGGAAGTTTTATGTGGCGCCGTTAGGCTGCCGAGTTTTCATAAGGGATTTTTCATCTCACTTTTATTCCTGTGAGATTTACGCTACATTCGCCACAAATTCGATTGAGTGGTGTATGTACTTCCCATTATTCTACTCTTTGTGTAATATAATTTCGTTTATAAGTATTTACATCAATGACCTATTGTCTTTCTTTCATGGGGTGTATGTGTTGAAAGATACCCAAGTCGGTAAGGGAAAATTTCACACTCCTCTTTTTTAAAAGACTTATTTTATTGGGTATTTTAATTTACATATTTTTATGTTGCGATATGTTCTAATACATCCTTATTGATGTAAATTTTATGTCCAGGTGATTAGATACACTTTTTATCTCTCATCAACTCATTTTGATGTGATGCCGTTAGGCTGTCAAGGGAACTTTTTAACCCAATTTCGATTTCTTTGGGTTCAACTTGTAGTCATTGAATATGTCATCCATTGAATATGTGTGAATGAGATTTTATTGTTTTACACTTAATATACACTTATATTGGGTGTATATATATATTTGTCACACATATTTTTTTGAGATTTATTTGTCCTTAATTTAAGGATACCTTCTTTATCAGGGATTTCATCGCATCTGACATTTCTATTGAGGGTTCATTGTTATTATGCACCAATTCACTCTTATATGGTGTATATACTGTCCTTTGGAGTATTATATCATGAATCCTTTTATTCTCATGATATTATAAAGTTCTGACTAAATGTTATTCCTCAATTATTGTATTCAAGTGTCTCTAATTTTGGTAAAACCCCTTTAACCAAAATATCATTTTAAATGTTTTAATTATTTGTTCTTATTAATATCCATGTCTTAAAAATGGTTTTAAGGATTTATTTATATGGATATTAATGGTTTAAAATGTTAAAAGATTCAAGGTGGTATGGGACAATTTGAATCAAAAATCTCTTTATTAAATGTTTTAAATGGTTTTGGAAATGGTTTCTTTTTGAATGGATTCATTATTTCAATATCCTAAAATTTTATATTGTGATTGAAATGTGGAAATGTTATTTTTCCTTTATTCATGTTTATGTGATACGATTATGTTATGGTTCTTGGGCATTGTTATGAAGAACGGGTGGTTCTGTGATAAACTAAGGGCGGGTGAGCCCGATATAGCTCTCCAATGCATTGGGTAACGCGAAGGAGTGAAACGTTAAGGTTTCTCTGAAGAGATTTAGGGAATATACTGTGATGGGTATTCCAAACGTAACCAAGAGGGTTACTACCTACGTAAGAATGTTCTGAATGCCTCAAGTTACCTTTATGTCTTATGTTTTCTATGATTTATTCATGGTTTGATGAGGTATGTTAAAGTGCCTATGTTTTATGGGTAAAGTATGATTTCATTCTCATGTATATATGAACTCATGTTTCCTTTCCATATTTTTTGTAACCCTTACTGAGCTTTTTATGCTCATCCCATGTTTTTGAAATGTTTTTCACAGGTCAAGGGAAAGGTACATGATGTGATGATAGTGTCAAGGATGTGTCAAGAAAGAATCCGTGTTATATTTTAAATATGTTTCCGTTGATGGGAAGAATGAATACTGTCTTTTATGTAACCACTGTGTTTAAATGTGGAATGTAATGCAAGTTTCATGATCTAATTCTCTAAAACTCTAAACCTGAAAAGATCCTCAATGTGTAATCTTGTAATAACTCAAGATTAAGTAAGGATTAAGGCTGGGGCCTTATAGTTGGTATCAAAGGTCGGTTTAGATAACTTTAGAGGTTAGGGTATTCTTTAAGCATAAGTGGAATTACCATAATGGTTAGGATTTCAGAAAGAGTCTTAGTTTTAGATAAAGTGAATGAGTAATTATATCTTAGTGTTTATCTTACTCATTAGTACATGATGGTTTTTTTGATATACTCACACTGACCTTTTTGGTTTTAGTAAATGGCTGGATCTAGCAGGCACCAAAGTAACAGTGGATGTGAAGGAAACTGTGACAGTTTTTTGAGCAAGCAACTGAATGATATGGGAGCTGCAATGAGAACTCTTGTGATTATCCTCAACCAACTATCTGGAGTCATGATGGACCACCTAAACCTTGGAGATTTCTCTAAGACGTCATATATGCAAGAATCAAATCCCTACGGAAGTACAGGTAACAATCATAAAGGTAAGTGTGTTCAAAAACCTATGTGTCAAAGATGTGGAAAGAAACACCTAGGAAAATGTTTCAAAGGGACAGAAATATGCTATAGATGTGGAAATGAAGGTCATAAAGCAAGAACCTGCCATGGAAAAAGGAAGCATCCAGTTGACTCGAGGAAAGGGAAAGAAGTTCTTTCTGAGGGATCAATTGAATGTTTTAAATGTGGTGTGCATGGTCATTATGCAAACACATGTCCTATGAAGAAGTTTCGTGAATGGGGTCACCAAGAGCGTACAAATATTCATTTACCAATACCTAATGCCATTCCGATTGAGGATGAAGAAACTGACAATGACCAATCAAAGGTATGTACTATTTCATGACTATTGTTTTCTTGTTTTGGAATCTTAGGAAATGATTCATGATTTTGTTTGTAGGAAAGAGGTATTTCGGAATAAGTTGGAAAGGAATGGATAATGGATCATGAAGAATGTTTAATGAGTAAGATGTCAACATATAAGGGCTTCAAGAGTTAGGGTGAAATTCTTAAGAGTATTAAATCTCTTTTGATGATGGGGTTACATTAGAAGATTTTTTATATTATGTGTAACCCTGATGTTTAATATAGGAAAATTTTATTCAAGTAATAGTTATCTTTTCTTTTGTGGACATAGTTATAAAGAACCATTTGGGTTTATATGATCCTTACTTTTGAGGTAATTATGGGTTACCACATGTTATGATTGAAGTGAAAGGCATGAGATAAAATTGAGGTTAAATTTATGTTATGGTTATTTTTGATGATTTTATCCCTTTTTGGGTAATGATTTGAGAATTATATAGTTTTGGAAAAAGGACAACACGCAGACCATGTGACAACCCGTCGCGTCGGACAATGCTGCGGGAATCGAACCCACAACCAAAGTGCGAATGGTATTTATCGCCTACCACTGGACTACGTGAAGTCCCTGGTTAGTTTGACTGATTCTTTTTACTTATATGATTTTATGAATTAAGAGTAAGTTGATTTTGGAGGATATGTGATTAGGATAATTACTTTTCAATGTGAGACTTTAGGAGCAACTGATGTTGTTTGGAGATAAATGTTACGATTTAACTTGGAAGACTATGTGACTAAATCCTTCAAATATTTGGGTTTCAATCTTATATTGGCTTACTTTGAAGAATTTTATGGACAAATTGTTTATCGGATGGTCCTCGTTGAACTTTGGGTTTTGTTGGACAAATTTTGGAGATTAAGAATAGATTTTCTTTTTATAAGGGGTTATCCTTTTCTGGATTATCTGATCTTGTACTAACCTTTTTAGTTTTGGTTTTGGTTAAAACCTAAATACATGGGATGTATATAGTTCTGTTTTGGGGATTAGGTGATTATCTAGAAGTTGAATATAGTACTCTTAATGCGAAAAAGTCTCCCTAAATACTCGTCTTTTGGAAAAAATATGAGTTTGACTAAGAAATCTAGTAAAAGTTGAAAGTCAACATGATAAGTGATTATGATTCCTTATGAATAAATTCCTCAATAAAAAGTAACTTAATACAAAAATGTTGTCTATTAACTTTTCCTACTGAGGAACCCAACACCGTTTAACCCATCACAAGTTTGTGATTTTCTTATTGTTAACTTTCTCCTAAACATGTTTTCTATCACTCTCCATCAGAACATGACGCTATGTTTTCTCCTCCATGTCCATATTTTCATACTTGGAATCCTAGTATGGGTTAACTCGGGTGACCTCTGTGCTTATCTTTTTTAATTTTAAAGAGATTGTTTTACCGACTCGTGTTCCGATGTGGGACGTTCAAGGATGTTTCCAAGCGCAATTTTAAAATTGCGAGGACGCAATTCCCAAAAGGGGGGGAAGGATGTAACACCCCAGGTAAATAAGGAATATGAAATTTTCATATTTATCCATATTTGTGAATAAAATATTAATATGACTTTAATGGGGACGCTATGCTCGATGGCGTACGCAACACGCAACAACGAGTTTCTTGGGAATCTTACGTTGCACTCTAATAATAAAATAATATTATTTTAAATGGTAGTTAACATGTAGCCGTTGTAATGGCGGGAATGGATAGAAATAACTAAAATATGATTATATATGTTCTTAAATATTTTTACATTTATACAATAAAATATAAAGTCTTAAAATACGGAAAGAATTCAATTTTAGGCGTATATGCCCTAGTTTTCACTAAAGGTTCACTTATCACCTTTTGATGGAGAACCGTCAATAAATATAGTTTTGTTCACTCTTAAACATTCTTTTGGACCAAATAAAACTCTTATTAAGAATCGGGACATCAAAATTTACTTTGTGTAAATTTTTGATATCTTTCCGATAAAGTTCATTTTTTTAATGAATAGTGTAAAATGTTGTATTTTAATTCAAAACCACTTTTTAATCTAATTTATTTATATGATTAGATTATATTTTGAATTGGTTTTAAAGTGAAATTAGAAAATATTTTTACCATTAAATCCAATAGTGGTCGCTGGAATCAATTTCACTTTGAAATCAGACTTAAACTAGTGTCAATCTTTTGATACTTATTGTTTCATAAAACATGCTATTTGTCATGACAGCGGGAATTAATTATTAAATTAATTAATGTGACTTATATGATTTGAATTTTGTAAAACGGACTTCATTTTTGAATTCATAATATCAAATATAGCTTATGGTGAATTTTTGGGATTTTTCTGAAAAACTTCAATTTTTGATGAATAGTGAAACCACTAAGTGGTACTTATAAAAACTGATTTTCCGTTTAAATGAAATTTTGCCATCATTGCGTTTTGATTTTCAAAAATCCGACATACATGGTTGTCATTAAGAAGTAAAATGTGGTTCAATGAGATTAAAATAATTTTTTGGTGAATAGTAACTTATTAAGTTTTTAATCGCAATTAGAGGTAATTAGTGTAGTTTAAGGTAAAAATGATATTATAAGAATGTGAAAACACCATGACACTTGTCCTACAACTATTGGTTGTATCATGGCAGACCAAGACAATCCATGGGTCAACTTGGGGACCCCATGGATCCACTTTGGTTGGGAAATGACATAAATAACATTTTATTTAATGTAAAAGTAAAATTGACACAAACATGATATGTTTTACTAAACCAATTTTTAAGTGGGGTTATACAAGTCATATTTTTGATTATAAATATTCATTGGAAAGATAAAATGATTTCCTACATCATAGTATTTTTCTTATAATTTTTAGACATTATATAAATTACATTATTTATGACATAATAATGATGCATCAATAACATCATTATTTGATGATTTAAATAAAATGGAAAGATAATGTAAAATCTATGAACTACACATGTCCAAAACTTATTGGATGAGTGTATTTCGAAGACTTATCACCTTATCCACTAATTATATCAATGTGGGACCTTTTGAAACCGAAAAACATTTTCAAATAAAGTAATATGTCTTTACTTTCCAAAAGTACCCCTCCTCTCCTCTTATAAAAGGCCCCCACCTATACCTCATTTAACACACTCCTCAAGCCTTTGGCTCGGCCAACCCCTGCCCATTTACTCTCTCCACATCACTCTCCTCATCCTAGAGGATTCCATTTGGGAATAATCCTTTCAAAGGAAGCCGTTAGGCTCAAATCAAAAGGAGTTACACTTTTAAAGGTAATTCTTTGTCTCATGTTCATTTGTTTTATTTTGCATCTCCAACCCCCTAAACTCTTTTTATTTATTTTTTTTTAACAAAACCAGTATCTTCAATATAATAGGATGTTTTTATAAGATTTATTCGAGCTACACTCTCACACAACTACATCAAATGGTTAAAGAACATACGGTTTCCGTGGATGGTGAAATTCTGCCTCCCGAAACGATGATTGTTCAATACTCATTTAACACCTTCAAAGGTGGCCATTATGATGTCACTATTTTTATATATGATATATAATATGTTTATGATTTCCTTATGCTTCTGTATTTTTCATTTTTGTCTTACCTTTATGGCTTCCATTATGGGTATACGCGATATCTTCATTTAAGGAAGTGCGGACTACCGCCCCCTCAAAGTGATTTGATTCGTTAAATACCATATGTGGGATGTATAAAGGATGGAAATATGATATTATATATGATATTATACTGGAATTATAATATACCTTTATATCATTATTATTCCATTCTATAAAATACGAAATAGAAATGAAAGTAGCGTTCATGCATACGTACGGCTTACCGTCTCCATGAACGGTGCATTTCATTTCTTACCTCTAAATGATTATGTAATGTCATAAATGCATGCATTTACTGGATATATATGACATATATTATATCTACATCATGAATACAATTCTGGATATAATAAACATTTGGCCACAAGAACAACATGTAATTGTAAGAAGTCCACTTTCGACTTAAGAACCAAATATCGACAAAACAAACATGATTAACTTAAATGATTAAATAATGTTCATAACATGGTAATAAGTGATATAAAAGGAATAATGAACTTTAAAAAGGTTCTTAAGGAAGTATAAATTAACTCAAGTTTATTATTCAGGAGATTAAAGAATGATCGAGTCAAGTCGGACCCGAGGTAAGGGATCCTACAACTCTCTTTCTTTTTAAGTACACTCTTTTATGTCATTTCTTTTAAGCTCATATTTCTTATGATTGGGATGTTCTTTTATATTACTCCTACTGTAATTTTAATGTTCATGTGATGAGAGACCCTATTCTCTCTCATCAATCCATTTTGGATGTTTTGAGTGGCGCCGTTAGGCTGCCGAACTTTCGTAAGAGATCTAACCTCTCTCTTTCTTTTTAAGTAATCTCCTTTATGTCACTTCTTTTAAGATCCTCTTTTTAATGTTGGGGGATGTTATTTTATATTCCTCTTGCTGTAAATTTTATTTTAATTTTATGATATACCCTATTTGATCTCATCAATCCATATTCGGAAGTTTTATGTGGCGCCGTTAGGCTGCCGAGTTTTCGTAAGGGATTTTTCATCTCACTTTTATTCCCGTGAGATTTATGCTACATTCGCCACAAATTCGATTGAGTGGTGTATGTACTTCCCATTATTATACTCTTTGTGTAATATACTTTCGTTTATAAGTATTTACATCAATGACCTATTGTCTTTCTTTCATGGGGTGTATGTGTTGAAAGATACCCAAGTCGGTAAGGGAAACTTTCACCCTCCTCTTTTTTAAAAGACTTCTTTTATTGGGTCTTTTAATTTACATATTTTTATGTTGGGATATGTTCTCATACATCCTTATTGATGTAAATTTTATGTCCAAGTGATTAGATACACTTTTTATCTCTCATCAACTCATTTTGATGTGATGCCGTTAGGCTGTCAAGGGAACTTTTTAACCCAATTTCGATTTCTTTGGGTTCAACTTGTAGTCATTGAATATGTCATCCATTGAATATGTGTGAATGACCTTTTATTGTTTTACACTTAATATACACTTATATTGGGTGTATATATATATTTGTCACACATATTTTTTTGAGATTTATTTGTCCTTAATTTAAGGATACCTTCTTTATAAGGGATTTCATCGCATTTGACATTTCTATTGAGGGTTCATTGTTGTTATGCACCAATTCACTCTTATATGGTGTATATACTGTCCTTTGGAGTATTATATCATGAATCCTTTTATTCTCATGATATTATAAAGTTCTGACTAAATGTTATTCCTCGATTATTGTATTCAAGTGTCTCTAAATTTGGTAAAACCCCTTTAACCAAAATATCGTTTTAAATGTTTTAATTATTTGTTCTTATTAATATCCATGTTTTCAAAATGGTTTTAAGGATTTATTTATATGGATATTAATGGTTTAAAATGTTAAAAGCTTCAAGGTGGTATGGGACACTTTGAATCAAAAATCTCTTTATTAAATGTTTTAAATGGTTTTGGAAATGGTTTCTTTTTGAATGGATTCATTATTTCAATATCCTAAAATGTTAGATTGTGATTGAAATGTGGAAATGTTATGTTTCCTTTATTCATGTTTATGTGATACGATTATGTTATGGTTCTTGGGCATTGTTATGAAGAACGGGTGGTTCCGTGATAAACTAAGGGCGGGTGAGCCCGATATAGCTCTCCAATGCATTGGGTAACGCGAAGGAGTGAAACGTTAAGGTTTCTCCGAAGAGATTTAGGGAATATACTGTGATGGGTATTCCAAACGTAACCAAGAGGGTTACTCCCTACGTAAGAATGTTATGAATGCCTCAAGTTACCTTTATGTCTTATGTTTTCTATGATTTATTCATGGTTTGATGAGGTATGTTAAAGTGCCTATGTTTTATGGGTAAAGTATGATTTCATTCTCATGTATATATGAACTCATTTTCCTTTCCATATTTTTTGTAACCCTTTCTGAGCTTTTTATGCTCATCCCAAGTTTTTGAAATGTTTTTCACAGGTCAAGGGAAAGGTACATGATGTGATGATAGTGTCAAGGATGTTTCAAGAAAGAATCCGTGTTATATTTTAAATATGTTTCCGTTGATGGGAAGAATGAATACTGTCTTTTATGTAACCACTTTGTTTAAATGTGGAATGTAATGCAAGTTTCATGATCTAATTCTCTAAAACTCTAAACCTGAAAAGATCCTCAATGTGTAATCTTGTAATAACTCAAGATTAAGTAAGGATTAATGATGGGGCCTTATAATTGTAGAGTTGTGGTACACATGCATTCAATCTATATGACATATATTTTTGGTGTCTTTGAGCTATGACGATCTGTATAAGAAAATATATCAACGAGATCATGGTGTTATACAAAGGAACCATATTGATTTCATTTTCAGACTGAAAACTAATTTTCATGATATCCTCAGGTTGAACCAGGCTTCGTTTAGCTGAATCATGTATCATATGATATATTCCTTATTAAAAATTCAAATTTCACATACTATCAGGCTTCCACTACACACCCAATTCCTTCATTTTGAATCAAAGAGATTGTGTAATTGTTTAAGTTAATGTTTTGACTAAATATTCTATAATTTGGGAAGAGTGTTTTGATAAAGTCCCGACGCCATTTATGACACATAAATTGATGTTAAAATTGTCAAGATATGATAAATTTAAGATCAAATTATATTTTGGAAATAAAAATAATGATATTAACACACACACACACAAGCATGAACACACTCACACATAAGCATGCGTGCACATGCATGCACGCGCGCGCTCACACACACACAAATACACACCTGCACATTCCTACTCACATGAACACACACAAGTACACACACATACTCACAAGCACATAGACACAGGCACATCACATGCACAATCATGTGCAAATGACACACACACAAACACAGAGGAAGGTTGGGGGTTGGCCACTATTTTCAACACCCTATGGAGAGTTGAATATTTTAAAAAGGTTTTTTAATATAGATAGTGAAACATAGGAATTTACATTCCTTCAGAGCATGCCCTATTGGAGGTTCTCAATCCATAATTGACCTGACACACAGTCGAGTCCCAATTTAGGCCAGACCCAACCCTTTTAGCCTAGAATACCAACAACGGGCCACTATTTCCTTCTGGGGACTTGTTTGGAGTCCAAATAAAACCAAAATATTATAAAACAATTTCACAAATAAAATTGAATTGACTGGAATTTAATATTATTATTCTAGGTGATGTGAAATGTATTGATAATTAATTAAAATTAATTTAATGTAATTTAATGCCTTATGAATTCCACCAAGTTGAATTTTAGCATTTTTAATTTGTTATTATTTCATTTTGACTAATCATGAGATGAGATTGACCAGTGCATGTATGGTTTTTATTTATTTCATATTATTATGACATATGTGATTTAAATTGTCTTAATTATCTTTTGTTTTGATGATATTTCAATTATACCCCCCCTTTAAACATACAAGGTTCTTCATGTCCCTATTTGAGTTATAAAATGTAATTTAACATCACATGTTTCCATGACTTGTATGTGAGTATAAATTGTAATGATTAAAGGAGTTCATGATGATGTGGTTTAAATCATGTGATGGTATGGAAACAAAGAAGAACATTTCTTGGGTACTTGAAAAACTCTATAATACAAGTCAAGTGATGAATCATTCTATTCCCTTGTAATTTCAATTGATCCATTATTCTCTTTATGAATCAGTCAATAGTTTAGGGATCATGATCACATAAATAGTATTTATTTTTACCTTTTATAGATAATTATTTCCGTATGTTGATATTATATAACCACATAGAATAACTTACAGGCATATGAAGATAATAATTAACAAATGCATCATGAATGTTCCTATTTATTCATTGTTCGAATGTGGGTGCAATTACATAATATTTATCATGATACATAGAACTAGATTTAATTCAATAATAGAATAAATTATGTATGTGTAAATTATTTTTTCAATACATGGTTAATTAATTATTTAAAAACCAGATAATATTAACAAGAATGTACATATATGTGCTGCAACCATAAATTTAATGGTTTGATTTTTTTTTCATGTTTAATGATGTATAGTTTATTTTTAAGGTTGGATAAGTTTTAATGTTCATAAATATCATTCGGGGATAGTAGACATCCTTTCATGTCGCAACATTATTGTCATGCCACATCATAGACCACTTATAGGTCATCCTTGTCATAAGCCTCTTTTTTAGCATCATGAACGTATATATGGTGGATCTTAGTATCTATAGAAAATTAAAGTCCACTATGTCATCGATAAATTATTTTTCCATAAACATAATTAGAGTTAGGTATTCATCCAATAAGGATGAGGTTGAACCATAATGTGTGTTTTGTGGAATAATATGGGTGTTGTAGTTTTCATTGTGGAATAAAGTATCATTCCATATACACAATTAGTCATAATTTTAGTGGCTCTTTCATATTCAATTTCTCCATTGAATGATGATCATGTTGTTCTAAAATGGTAGTGATTCTAGAGAATATCACCCCACAAGATAATCCTTTTTTCATGAAGCATTTATGAATTTTTATAAATCCTGAATGAAACTATCATTTTGGGTAGTGAAGTCCATTGTCACACCATGAAGAATATTTTCCTATACAGCTCGAATAGACATGCCAACTAGAATTTATCTGATAGTAAGGATCATTATTCTTAGAGATTTTAACAACTATTTAGAATTTAAATGGTGAGGATTTGATGAAGAAAGATCTAATGGATTCATTTTAGAAAGAAATCAGTTGTTGAATTTTTTAATTTGAATTTGAAAATCACATTTTTTAGATATAGAGGATGCTTCTGTGTGAAATGAAGAACATATTACATGGAATGAAATATATACACATCATTCACATCAGGAATTATAGAACAAATGTGTATAAATGGAGTATTATATTTAATTTTAAGAATGAATATGTGAAGAGAAATTTGATTTCCTTATATAGGGGAATATATTTGAAAGATGGTTTTATTGTGTATTTAAATAATAAATACACAATTTAATACTCAAGAATCATATAGAATACTCATTTCCATATTTTTTTGTTTTCGTATTGGATTACATCCTTATAAGAATAACCCATGAGTTGATTAACTTTCATCCCAATTAGAAGCAGTGTGTGGAAAATAAGAAGAGGCCCCCAACCGTGGTTGAGAATTGATCACTTCTTAATTCTTATAATCACATAATAGTGGATAAATCGTTAATCACAATATCATCACATTGTTGATATGTCACCTTTATTACCTTTTCAAGGAGAACCAAGTGGAAATAGTGTGTTAATAATCTTTATTTTATAACATTTTTTTATTTTAGATTCAATCTATCTTTTCCAATGTGAAGGAAATATCCATATAATCATGTAAGAAAAGAATTTTTTTAATGTCACACCCTAATTACCCCCCTATTTGTGTGTTCTGTGGGACCTCAGGTTACAACAAGTAATATAAGAGAAGAAGTTATCACATTGATTTGTTAGATGAAATTTATTGATTTTTGGAATGATGTTAATGTATAGGTAATTCCATTATTATATAGATGTAATCATCAAATTAAGGAAAAAAATATGAGATTCCATATTTGACCTCTCAATATTGAAGTATATGCACAAAAACTTCAGGGTAATGTTCCATAGGAACGATGAACCATTGGGGGGGGGGGGTCAAATCAGTGGTGTTATTTTAAAAACTTTAGATTCTCCTTGAAATTTAACCCTTGAATCATGTTAGAGTTATTTTGATTATCATATTTGTATATAAATCTCACAAGAATATAGTGATAATAAAGTAGACAAGTCATTCATGATTTCTAAAGTTTGGCCTTAGTTTGAAAACTGGTATCCTTGTCATGGTGACTTCTGTCGGTCCAAGGAAATTTACTATTAGTAAGAAGTGAATTAAAAATGAGACTATTCCTTACTCATTATATCTTCTGATAAAAATGATTATACTAACTCCCATCATTTTACAAAGTTCTTCATACAAATCCATGAGAACACAAAAGTACAAAACTTTATAAACACTACTCCATAGAAGTTCTTCTAGAAAATGGTCATTTAGATTTCCCCCATCAAGTGAATATCTGTCTAGTGTCCCCTGTATGCATCTAATGAAACTCTTTCTAGTGAACATAACTAAAAATAAACATATAATTTTAAGATTTGTTCTATAAACAAAAACTCATGTGCCACACAACACTACATGGAACCATGGTCCGATTACCATGTTTGGTGCTCTATCTGATGCCACTACTCGGTAAGCCTATTTCTCACTACACTAAACTGATACTCTGTTCAGTATCCTCCATCAACCAAAAATAAATCTTAGTTAAAAAGTCAATCTGATTTAAATTATTCATAGTTTTATTTTTTTTTTCTAGTGAAAAATGTTAAATTCTGTTATAATTTTCACCACTTTTATTGGTGATACCAAAGTGGAAAAGGTGGGAACTCAATTTCATTTTCCAAATCAAAAAATTCTAAAATAAATTTTTCCCATATAAATGAAATTCATTGGATGCTTCTGAACTCTTCTTAAATATGTAATTTTTTTAACAATTCTCCAGAAACAACATCCTTCTTTATAATTCCTTAACCTTAGTTAGATAAAAAACAAACTAAAGAACAAATTCATCATAGTCATGTTTTGAAAATTTACAATGTTTCCCATAAAACATATTCTAATAATTTATTTGATTGATTTATTAAAATTTCATTGACTTATTCTACTTTGTTCAATCACCCTTCCTCATATTCTCTTCCATAGATTCCCTTCATAGAAAATGTCTGTCGAATGGATTAGTGTGTCCCCATCTGATCACTTTACCAAATCTGGGTTCAACCTTCTCAAAAAATCTCATCCAGAGACATCATGAATGTTTTTCTGAGGCCCATATATCTAATGGATGTTTATCTAATGGCATTACTTCAGAAGTAATTCTCAAAAAATTTGAAAAAAATATTCATATAGTCAGTAAAAAAATTTCTATTTGAAAATTCATACAAAATATTTGTATGGAAAGCATCGACAACCTTTGAAGATGTTTGACTATATTTTTGAAACTTTTAAAGAATATAATTACATGAATCTTATCCATCCCAAAAAATTTGATTCATCCTTTTTAACTCGCATAATTTGTATTTATTTTTATAATTTTTATTTCTATTTCATTTTTAAAACTACACAAATTTTCCTACAAACACTTCTTGCCTTATATCTGGCTAGGATTGTCAGATGATCTGCATCTAGTCTATCCAGTGACAATGTGAAAACTTCATTAAAATATCATTTTATGGAAAATTCGTTTAGAAACATCTGTATTGGTTCATCCGGTGAACAATAATACCACTTTCCCATTGTATAAAGTTAGAAACCTTCAATTCCAGTTCTTCATATAACTCATTATGTGGTAACCTTGATCTACACTTTTGGATATTTATCACTTTTTACAAATGTGTACAAACATTTCTTGGATCATGAAATCTTCATGATGTTGGAAACTTTGAATGAATAGTATAGAATCGTCTGAGTTAGTAAGAATGATACATAAAATAATTATGTATAATTTATAACTACTTATAACAACATCATAAAAACATTATTAACATCCAACAACTCATTATCACCTTTTAAAAAACCATAATCAATAATAATTATATTGAAAAAAATAATAAAATGTTATGAAAATATCACAATGGATCTTCAATAACCACTATTGGATTCATTAAAAACATTGAAAACATTGTACCCACATATTTTTCCAACTCAAATTTTTCACAAATTATATTTTAAAAAAATTAATCAAATCAAGTCATTTCTCTTAGAGAATGTATTGAAACTACACTACTATATAGAGAATTATTTTTAAGGAATTACATGAATCAGTTGTAACGACCCAAAGATTCATTAATGAAAATCCCACTTTATCTAATTAAATGTCTCTTTAAGTAAAATGTTTATATAAGATTTCAAATTCTTTGGTTTTATGTTAAGAATTGTGACCGTTGCTTTTATAGCCATTGAAAAGTGATCACATGATTAGTATAAATATAGAGATTTAACAAATCTAATTTACATAGACAAAGGAAGCGATGACCTCATCCAGTAGAATTGCTCCATACGAAGCCCATTTTTTAGAGCTCAGAAAAAAGGTGGAATCCCAGGCTTTGATCTTGACCAAGCCCAATCTGAGCTTCATCATGTCAAGATTGAATGTGACCGTCTACGGGGAAAGTGGAAGTTGATAGAGATTATCACACGAGTGATGTTATCCGACCCCCCCCCCCCCAAGAGTCTGTCACCATCGCACACATTACCCTTAGGTATTATGTGGCTGTTTTAAGGGGTTATGTAACAAATAGCTATTACTATGTTCATGTACATTATTTTTGTATATAATAATGAATATACATTCTTTTCATTATTGATATATTGTAAATAGTTTTTAAAGTACAAAGAGTGTTTTTAGTTATTATTTAATTAAGAAATATATTTTATTAAATTAAGGGATTTTTGAATTAAAGAATATTTTAGAAAAATAATATTATTATTATTAAATTAACTTCATTATATTTAAATGATCAAATAATTTTATGAATGCAATTATAATTTTTAATGTTTGAAAGCCATTTCTGTCAAAACCTATGAATTTTTTATAAATGTTGGTTTTTATTTTAAAAGTAAAAATTAACATATTTAAAAAATTATTTAGATAAAATAAATGTTATTTCTGGAATCAGGACGTCGAAATTATCCAACGGGGAATTTTTCATAATTTTCTGAGACAGTCAAATTTTGGGGTAAAAATTAAATACCATTTAAATATATAATGTGTTTAATGACATCATAATGACCCAATAATGATGTAATAGAATACTATAAGCTTTATGATCTTCCAATATATGTTTTACCATCAAAATAATGTGATTTTGGGTTTGTTTTACTTACTTTTCAAAGCATTAATGGACCCTTCAAAACTTATTAAACACCTTGTCTTTTTAAAAAGATTTCCATGGGAGTGTGACTCACATCCACATAAGCAAACCTATTATTTTAAGAAGTTCTAAATTTGGCCTTAAAAAATATTTTTTTATCTTCCATTTTCCAAAAACCATGGGAAAAATCCTTAATCTGATTTGTGGTTTGGATTATTTTAATGTAAGGGGTCCCAAACCTAAATAATAAGAAATTCACTAACATTTCCTATATAAACCCATTCATGCTCCCACTAAATCTTCACTAAAAGCCTTTGGAGTTCGTCCAACCTCTTCCATACTCTCTCTATAATCCTCCCAAGGTTCCCCAAGCTCCCAAGAAGCCTCTAACAAGCCTCTCTCTAGCCTTTGGAAGCACACTTTCAAGAAAGGGTTTTCTTCCTTTCTCATTTTTGTCCAATTTTCTTAATGTTGTTATACACTTTTAGTTTCAATTATAAATGTTGGGGTATGTTTTTTCACCTCTCCCATACTGGCCTATTATTGTTTGAATGACGGCAGGCCACTTTCTCTCTCATTAAATGACATCCATGTAAACCCGTTACTATGCCGAAATTCCCAAAGGAACTTATCTCTCCTCATTTACATTAAAGAAATACGTTTGTATCATGAATCTAAATTCCATTAAATTTTTTTGGACATGTATCTATATAAACCCATTATGGTCCATTTCAGGTAAATATGATGAGACACATCTTTCTCTCTAATCAAACATTTTTATGAATTCGTATGTCACGCCGTTACGCTGCTGAAATTGCATCTATTTTCTAAGCCAATGCCATTGTGTAGTGAATACCATGCCCATTTCTCCATCATGGGTATTCACATTTATAAACATTTACTTATTGATTATAATGTTTCATGTATGTATTAAACATTCGTTTATCATGGAATAAATGATTATGTTGAATGATTTAAGGTTTTATGATCCATGTGGCACACTTATGCATGAAATGAAATGTTTAAGAATGGTGCACCCTTATAATGCTTCAATGCATTGGGTAAAGTATAGTATCATGATACATCATGTGCAGTGGGTGTTGACTCATGCTAATTCAACTGCAACTAGGGTTTACTCGTGATTCATGTGCAATGAGAATTTACTCATGCTTCATGTGCAATGAGCCTTGGATCATGCTAATTCCTTGTTAAGTGTTGATGCCAAATTTCCATGTTTTTATTATCATGCTTTATCATACCTTTATGTTCATGTTTTTCTTGTTCCCTATTGATATTATTATTGTATAACATGTAATTTAATATTTCTGTATTCCATGGTTATTCCCTTACTAGGCTTTATAGCTCACCCTTTTGTTATGCATGTCCTCAGGTTATCCCATGCAATGCTAAGTATGAGGGAATGTAGTGGTCATGTAAAAGATGTTTTCAATAAATATGTCGTACTTCTTGTTTTAAGATGTTATGTAATGATCCTAAGCTCCAAATACACTAGACCTCTCAATCTTCCATGTTGTATTAATTTAATAGTTTATGTAATAAATCATGTTTATGTTTGTTATAAAAGCAGGGTTCACATTGTTGGTATAAGAGGATAGGTTTAGTTATTTTTGGTATTAGAATTAGAAAACCCAAGTAAAGCCTTGGAGACAAGACTAAGTATAATAAAAACATCCCTAAGTTTTGGTAACTACTGAGTAAGTGGTTTATCAAGAAAATACATCCCTGTCTGGATACGAGTCGGTAGAGGCGGCTGTGGCATAGATGTATCCTAGGGGTAAAACCCGAAAACACCGCTTTTTTGCAAGACTCGAATGGGAACTGGTGCACAACAACAGGCCTTGCTGCACTCTTGCTTACGACACTCCCTGGGGATATGATTTGATAAATTCACAAGCTTAGTATGAACCCCTATTAAGGGAAGTAAATTTTTTTTCCTAAGAATATATGTTAGAATGTATATCATGAAAAGCCTAGATTGAAGCCTATAGACTCATGAGTTAAGGAAATAATATTTTATTTATAAGTCATCAATTTCTTTCTTTGGATTAACCTTTATTTTTTACCCCTAATATTCCTTTTATTCCAGCCAATGGCTGGTAATAGGAGTACTCGAGCTAACAACTGATGTGAAGATCAGTGTGATGACTGTACTAATGAGATGACCAATCCAATGATAGCAAGAATCACGAACTTTGTCACACTTCACTCTTAGCTAACTCATGATTTGAATAGAAACACGAGTCAAGAGGAACGTTCAACCCCCCCCCCCCTAAAAAACATGTCTCTATCGAGAGGTTAATGAGACAAAGGCCTCCTAATTTTAGTGGATCATCCGATCCCACGATCGCTGAAAAATGGATCAACTCCATTGAAAAGATCTTCTCCATCCTTCAATCTTCTAAAAAAGTGAAGGTTCTCTTGGTGGATTATCATATGAAGGGTGAAGCTGATCAATAGTGGAATTTGATCAAAAATAAAAATCCTGAGGAGGAGATCGTGGTGTTGGAATAGAAGGATTTCTAGAAGATGTTTTTCGATAAATATTTTCCACGCACCCTTCGGCTTAATATGGAAAGGTAATTCCATTCCCTCAATAAAAAAGATGAAGAATCTATTGGAGCATATGAGGAAAACTTCACATGGCTTGCATGACACGCTTCTGGCTTTGTCGTTTCCCCTACATGAAAAGTTGACCGCTTCTTTGGTGGGATGAATCCTAGACTACAGAAAGCATTAGCGATTCGTGACTTCGAAAAATATGAGGAAATTGTCTGATGTGCCTTAATGGTAGAAATGGAGAATGGGGAATCATAGGGGTATAATGGGGAAAATAACTATAAGGTGGACTTCAATGCTGGAGGTCCGATTAATAAATCCAATGGTGCTAAGAAGATCCAGCACCCCACATTCCAAAAGTGCGGAAAGAAGCACCCTAGAAATTTGTTCAATGGGATGAGGAAATGCTTTAAATGTGGAAGAGAAGATAACCTAGCTATTAACTATAGGAAAGAAAGTCCAAAGGCTGCAACAGAGGAGAGAAACACTTCGTTCGAAACTCAATGCGTTGTTCATTTCTACAAATGCAAAGAACTGGGGCATTTAGAAAATCAGTGCCTTAATACAAGGGTTTTCAGAGGCAACCAACAACTTCCAAGGCAGCAATGAAGAGGTTTTTCCATCACTTTTTCCAAAGTGGACCCCGACAATTAAGTGGTTACAGGTACGCTAGTTATTCATTCATGAATAGAGAACATACTTTTTTATTCAGTTTCAACACATTCTTTTATATCTCAAATGTTTTGTAGAACAATCCCAGCATCACCACAAATCATGGAAGTGAATATGTCAATGAGTACGGAAAATGGGGAAATCATTGCATCCCATGAATATAAGTCCTACCCTGTTATAATCTATGCATTGAATTTCCTGGTGAACCTCATCATACTCCCTCTGGTGGAAATTGACGCAATTATTGGAATCTATTGGATATCCTTATATAGAGCCAACATAAATTTTCGGGAGAGGGAAATCACACTCCATATAGAGAATCGACACCTGATTCTTTACAAGTGTAAGGAGGAAGATGAATCTCATTTAGCTCCATCATCTCAAGCATGGATATTTCTGCCCTATGAGAATGCATATCTGGCTCAGATGATTAAGTCCAAGGTAGAAATAATCCTTGAAGAAATGCCTGTTGTGAAAGAATTTTCGGATGTATTTCCCGAGGTACTGTCTGGTCTTCCTCCTAAAAGAGACGTTGAATTCTCAATTGAACTTATACCAGGGGATCTACCAATATCCAAGTCTCCATATAGAATGGCTATTGTGGAGCTTGAAGAGCTAAAGAAACAACTACAGGAGAATCTAGATAAAGGGTTTATACGCCCAAGTGCTTCACCATGGGATGCACAAGTCCTCTTCGTCAAGAAGAGGGATGGGTCAATGCGTCA
Source organism: Viscum album (assembly GCA_963277665.1). Lineage (NCBI taxonomy): Eukaryota > Viridiplantae > Streptophyta > Magnoliopsida > Santalales > Viscaceae > Viscum > Viscum album. Next base: position 1,634,235,983 of record OY728133.1, on the reverse strand, counting down.
TTGCATCAATTATCGTCAGCTCAACAAAATCACGATAAATAACAAGTATCCTCCCCCACGAATTGATGACTCGTTTGATCAGCTTCATGGAGCACAATACTTTTTCAAGGTGGACTTGCGGTCGGAATATAATCACGTAAGGGTGATGAAAGAAGATATCCCCAAGACTGCTTTTCGCACAAGATACGGGCACTATGAGTTCATAGTAATGCCTCTCGGACTAACTAATTCTCCAGAAGTCTTCATGTACTTAATGAATAGAGTCTTTAGATATTACCTTTAAAAATATGTGGTAGTCTTTATATATGACATTCTAATATACTCCAAAACCAAGAAGGATCATGAGAAGCATTTATGAACTGTACTAGAGACTTTGTGCAAGGAGAATCTCTATGAAAAGTACATAAAGTGTGAGTTCTGGTTAAAGGAGGTCTCATTATTGGGCCATATCATCACAAGAAATGGGATATCTATGGATCCATTCAAAACAAATGCAATTTAGGGATGGCCGAGGCCAACATCGATAACCGATATCTGTAGCTTCTTGGAGTTAGCTGGATATTATCAATGATTTGTGAGAAATTTCTCACGATTGTCCAGCCCTCTTACCAAGCTAACTCTAAAGGGAGTAAATTTTTCTTGGTGTGATGAATGTTAAGAAATCTTCATGGAGTTGAAAAGAAGGCTTATCACTGCGCCCATGCTCACTTTACAACCAAGTGGGTAACCTTTTGTGGTATTCAATAATGCTTCGAAGAAGGGATTTGGCTATGTGCTAATGAAGAATGATAAAGTGATATCTTATGACTCAAGGTAGTTGAAAATCCATGAGCGAAACTAACCAATGCATGATCTAGAGTTAGAGGTAGTGATCTTTGCCTTGAAAATATGGCGACATTATCTCTATGGGGAGAAATGTGAGATATATACTAACCACAAGAGTCTTAAATATATACTCACACAGAAAGAGAATAATATGCACCGGAGAAGACGGATAGAGCTCATCAAGGATTATGACTGTTCAATACATTACCACCCTGGGAAAATGAACAAGGTGGTAGATGCCCTAAGTAGAAAGGACCCAAAAATTCTATCAATGATGAGAATTGAAAGGATCCAATCTTCTTAGACTTGATGAAGATGGACATGGGAATCATAAAGAAGGGAACATCATCAATCCTTTCACAAATGATTGATCAACCATCTCTTTTGTAGAGGTTAAAAGATGCTCAAAAGGATGATGTGTGAATTCAGAAAAAAGTGGAAGCTATCAAAAAAGTGAAATCCCTGGAGTTTAATGTTAATGACGAAGGAATTGTGCAATTTGGGAAAATACTATGTGTTCCATCGAGTCCGAAGCTGAATAAGGAACTTTTGGATGATTCACATAGTTCAAATTTCTCTATTCTCCCAGGGGGCACAAAGATGTATTGAGATCTTTGAGGATACTTTTTGTGGGATAATATGAAGAAGGTGATCATAGAATATACATCAAAGTGCCTGTTGTGCTAGAAAGTGAAGGCAGATAAGTAGAAGTCTAAGGAGATGATGCAACCATTGCCCATACCAAAATGAAAATGAGAGAACATCACCATGGACTTTGTCACTGGACTTTCGAGGACATCTAAAGGAAACAATGCAATTTGGGTTGTGGTGGATATTCTTATAAGGACTACACACTTCATTGCTATTCAGGAGGATTTCTCATTGGATCATCTGGCACATATATATATATATATATCAGGGAAGTGGTAAGGTTGCATGGAGTACCACTATCTATTTTGTCTGACTGAGATCCAAGATTCACCTCTATATTTTGGAAGAGTATTCAACATGCTCTGAATACTGAACTAAACATTAGTATGACCTATCATCCTCAAACTAATGGCCAATCCAAGCGGTCTATCAAAACACTTGAGAACATGTTGAGAGCATGCTCCATGGACTTTAAAGAAGTATGGGATCAACATATTCCACTGGTTGAATTGTCCTACAACAACAGTTTCCACTCAAGCTTCCAAATAGCACCATATGAAGCCCTGTATGGGAAAAGGTGCAGAACACCGACATGATGGGATGAGGTCGGAGAATGTAAGCCGCTTAAACCAGAAATGGTCAAAGAAATAGTGGAGAAGGTGAAAACCATTCAGAAGAATATCAAGGAAGCCCAGAGTTGACAAAAGAGTTATGCAGATAGTCGTCGACGAGAACTTGAGTTTAAAGTGGGATACATGGTTTTTCTACACATATCTCCATGGAAGAAGTTCATGAGGTTTGGAAAGAAATGTATGTTATGTCCAAGGTACATCGACCCCTTCGAGATTCTTGATTGTGTTGGGGTTGTGGACAATAAAATAGCACATCCACCTACCATGTCAAAAGTACATGATGTATTTCATGTATCCCTCTTAAGAAAGTACATATCGGACCCTTCACATGTACTCTCTTCTGATTTGGTACAGTTGGAGGATGATCTTTCTTATGAGGAGAAACCAGTGAATATCTTAGGTCGTAGGGAAAAAGTTCTACGAAATATGACAATGCCCCTCATTAAGGTGTTGTGGAGAAACCATATGTTTTAATAAGTGACGTGAGAATTAGAGGAAATGATGATTCTGAGTTACCCATATCTGTTTTTGTATGGGAAAAAGAAATTTTGAGGGCGAAATTTCTTAAGGGGGAAATATTGTAATGACCCAAAGTTCTATTAATAGAAATCCCACTTGATCTAATTAAATGAATCTTTATGTAAAATGTTTATATAAGATTTCAACATCTGTGGTTTTATGTTATGAATTGTCATCATTTATTTTATTATTGTTGAACAGTGATCACATGATTAGTATAAATATAGGGATTTAACCAATCCAATTTACTCAGGCAAAGGATGTGATGGCCTCATCTAGTATAATTTCTCCATACGAAGCCCATTTTTTGGAGCTCAGAAAAGAGGTGGCATCTTGGGCTTTGCTCTTGACCAAGAGGAACCTGAGCTTCATGATGTCAAACTCGAACGAGACTGTCTACGAGAAAAGAGGATGTTGATATAGATTACCACAGGAGTGATGTTATCCAAGCACCCCCAAGAGTCTGTCACCATCTCACACCTTACCCTTAGGTCTTATGTGGCTATTTTAATGGGTTATGTAACAAATCACTAGTACTATGTTCGTGTACATTATTTTTGTATATAATAATGAATAAACTTTCTTTTCATTATTGATACATTGTAAATTGTTTTTAAAGTACAAATAGTGTTATTAGTTATCATTTAATTAAGAAATCTATTTTATTAAATAAAGAAAATTTTGAATTAAATAATATTTTATTAAAATATCATTATTATTATTAAATTATTTTTATTATATATAAATGATCATATAATTTTATGAATGCAATTATAGTTTTAAATGTTTGAAAGCCCTTTCTGTCAAAACCTGTGAATTTTCGATAAATGTTGGTTTTTATTTTAAAAGTGAAAATTAACATATTTAGAAAATCATTTAGATAAAAAAATGTTATTTCTGGAATCAGGGCATCGAAATTATCCAATGGTGAATTTTTCAAAATTTTCATAGACAGTCAAATTTTTGGGTAAAAATTAAATACTGTTTAAATATATAATGTGTTTTATTACATCATAATGACCCAATAGTGATGTAATAAAAGTCTATAAGCTTTATTTTTGTCCAACATATGTTTTACCATTAAAATAATATGATTTTGGGTTTGTTTGAGTTACTTTTCGAAGCATTAATGGACCCTTCAAGACTTATTAAACACTATGTCTTTTTAAATTGTTTTCCATGGGAGTGTGACTCACCTCCACATAAGCAACCATCTTATTTTAAGAAGTTATGACTTTGTCCTTATAGAATATTATTTTTCTCTTCTATTTTCCAAAAACCATGGGCATAAACAATGAGCTGATTTGTGGTTTGGATTAGTTTAATGAAAGGGGTCCCAAACCTCAATAATAAAGAATTCACTCACCTTTTCTATATAAACCCACCCAATCTCCCACTCATTCCTCACTTAATGCCTTTGGAGTTCATCCAAACTTTGGCTTACTCTTTTTAGAATCATCCTATGGTTTCCCAAACTCCCAAGAAGCCTCTCACAAGCCTCTCTCTAGCCTTCAGACTTCCAAGTAAGGGTTTTTCTTCCTTTCTCATTTTGTCCAATTTTCATATTATTATTATGCCCTTTTAATTTCAATTATAAATGTTGGGGTATGGTTTCATACCTCCCCCATACAACCCTATTATTGTTTGAATGATGGGAGACCCCTTTGTCTCTCATTAAATGCCTCCCATGTACACCCGTTACTATGCTAAAATTCCAAAAGGAACTTCTCTCTCCTCATTTACATTCAAGAAATACTTTTGTATCATGAATCTAAATTCCATTACAATTGTTTGGACATGTATCTATATGACCCCATTACTGTCCATTTTATGTAAATATTATGAGACACATTTTTCTCTCTCATCAAAGATTTTTATGAATTCTTATGTCACGCCGTTATGCTGCCAAAATTACACCTATTTTCTAAGCCAATGCCATTATGTAGTGAATACCATGCCCATTTCTCCATCAAGGGTAATCAACTTTATGCACATTTACTTATTTATTATAAAGTTTCATGTATGTATTCCACATTCGTTTATCGTGGAATAAATGATTATGTTGAATGATTTAATGTTTTATGATCCATGTGGCACACTTATGCATGAAATGAATTGTTTAAGAAGGGTGTGCCCTTATAGTGCTCCAATGCATTGGGTAAAGTATAGTATCATGATACATCATGTGCAATGAGTGTTGACTAATGCTAATTCAATTGAAACAAGTGTTTACTCGTGCTTCATATGCAATGGTAATTTACTCATGCTCCATGTGCAATGAGCTTTAGATCATGCTAATCCCATGTTAAGTGTTGTTGCCACATTTCCATGTCTTGATTATCATGCCTTATCATACCTTTATGTTCATGTTTCTATTGTCCTCTATTTATATTCCTATTGTCTAACATGTATTTTACTCCTCATGTATTCCATGGTTATTCCCTTACAGGGCCTTATAGCTCACCCTTTTCTTATGCTTGTCCCCAGGTTAACCCATGCAATGCTAAGTACGAGGGAATGTAGTTGTCATGTAAAGGAATTTTTCAATAAAGATGTTTTAATTATTGTTTTAAGTTATTATGTAATGATCCTAAGCCCCAATGTCACTAGACCACTCGATCTTCCATGTTGTATCAAGTGAATAGTTTATTTAATAAATCATGTTTAAGTTTGTAATAAAAGTAGGGTTCTCATATCGGTGAAAAGAATTTTTTTCGGTAATGATAGAACAAAATTTCTCTCAAATTATTCTTTTCTAAAAAATTTATCTCTACCACATTTTATGAAAACCATAACATTATAATAATTTTAGAAAGAGTTTTACTGACTCTGCCCCTTTTAAAACAATATAACTCTACCCCTTCTTATACGAAGTTGTATGTACTCTCTCCCTTTGACAAAATAATCTAAAAAACGATGGAGGATTTATTTAACAATTTTGGAAGACCTTGGTGGAGGCTGAACATGAAGTTATAGCCTTAATTACAAAAATATTTCTCTCAGTATATCATTGGAGAAAACATAAATCATTTTATATTTTGTTGAAATGTACTCAAGCATGACTTCCAACCTATCAACATTCTATTTTCTAAAATGATACATAATGTTAATGTGATTTGATCATGAATGATGAAAATGATTTTTGGAATGATCAACGACACTCTGGTTATCACAAAATGAATTTAATGGTTTTCTAATATCTACTCTCAAATATTTCAGCTGAGTATTCATCCAAATAATTTCCATAGAAGCATTGATTGAGTGATCATATTTTTCTTCCAATATACTCAATGTAACTGAACTATTTTTCTTACTATACCACGTCACAAAACATTCTTCCAAGAAAAAAGTTACCTATGATGTCGATTTTCTATTATTACTGTCTCCAGCCCAGCTATCATCAGTATATGAATGAATGTACATATCACAACTTCTCTTATACAACATCCCTTAAGAGGATGTTCCTTTAACATATCTAGGAATTATTTTTTCTGCCATCTTGTGTGGTACATTTGAATCACTTTGATATCTTTAAATAATTTAACATCATAAAAAATGTATCGATATAAAGCTATAAGATAGAGTAAACATCTTATAAACTTTTAGAATTTTTTTTATTCACACTTTTCTCTGCTTCATCATTAATCATTTTCATTCAAACTAAAATTTGAGTAGAAACATCATTAGAATCCACCGTGGAAAACATTTATAACAACTCCTTAGAATTCTTTTATTAAGATAGAAAACCATAATTTCCTTATTTTAAATTTATAATCCTAGAAAGAATGTTAATTGCACTAGAATTGACAATTAAATGTTCATTATTTCTTCAGTAAATTCATTAAAATTTTTATCTCTATCACCTGAAAAAATTATGTCGTCAACATAAACAATAACTATCAGAGAACTTCAGTTGATATCCTTCACATATAAGTTTCTATCAACTTTCACATTATAAAAATTCACTTTTTTCATGAAATGATCATGTTTTGGGTACCTAGAGAGTGGTTTTTTCCATAATATGTAAAAATATTTCTTAAAATTACACATCTTGGTTCCATTTTTTCTAGTAAGAACCCACATGGTTTCTCAATATAAACTTCTTCCTCAATATCTTAATTTATGAAACATGACTTGACATCCATCTGATAAACATTGTATCAATGGTGTACAACCACTAAAAAGAACATTTTTCTCAATGAGGTACACGTTTATTCAAAATCTAAACCTTCCACCTATTAGTAATCATTTCAAATAAGTCGATATTTTATTCATGAAATTTCTCAATGTTAATTAATTTTTTTTTCTATACACTCTTTTTCTCTAAAAAATCCATCATTTTGGTCATGCAACAAGTTCCCATATGTCATTCTTCTCAATATGATCAAACTCATCAGTTATAGATTGTACCAATTCTTTATGTTCAATAGCCTCTGAAACAGATTATAGTTCAACCAGTGAGATAAGTGATGATTTATTTTTTAAAATAAAACATTTTTTTTCTGAATTGGATCTTTCTAACTTCCAAAAATATTGTTAGATTCAACCAGTTTTTATGAATCATAAAATTTTAGAAATTTTCTTCTTGTTTCACTTTCTTCATTATATGATTCTTCTGAATCTGCATGTACCTATCTTAGATCAAATTTATATTTTCATTGATATAATCATTTAAAGTCTTCAAATTATCTTCAACATCATTTTCAAAAATCTGTGAAAATATTCTAGGAATTTTAACAACTTTCACATTATTGGAATCCATCAACATCTATAAACAATTATTCCAACATTTAAAACTTGTTCCATAGGATGCATATCCCATGAAAATTCCTCCCCTTGATTTTTCATCAAATTTTCCAAGATCTGGATTTTTGATATTTATTAGGAAAGGACTCCCAAAAACATTGGATTATTTTACTGAATCCCTTTTCATATACCAAATTTCATAAAGAGTCATGCTAGATTCTGGCTATAACAACATTCTGTTTTGAACATATACGACCACATAAATAACTTCCCTCTAGAAAAACTACAAAAGGTTATACTCATCTACCCCCTACTAAAAATGGTATTTTCTAATGGGTTTTTTGGTATTTAGAAGCGGTTTAAACCACCACTAAATTATACACGAAACATTCTAAAGGGTCACGTATTTACGTGACATGAGTCTTTTCATAGTGCTTTTTTTATTTCATAACTGTTTAAACCACTGTTAAATATTTATCATTCACTCATTGGTTTTTTAAAAAAAAATTATTTACGTAATTAATTAATTATTATGATTAATTAATTTATTATTATTATTAAATAATTTATTATTTTTATTACTATTTATTATCCATTATCTACTATTTATTATTGATTTATTCATTACTATTTATTATTTATTTACTTATTATTATTTACTTATTAGATATCCTACAATGTATTATTATTAATTTATTATTATTATTATTATTTATTATTTATTATCTATTATTTATTATTTATTATTATTATTTAGTATTTATTTATTATTATATAGTATTTATTTATTTGTATTATTTGTTTATTATTTATTATTATTATTATTTATCTTACCATTCATGCCAAGCATAAATCTGACAAATATAAACGAGATTTGAACCACTTACCAGTTGGATATACTAAAGACTTTACAACTCAAGCAAGCTCCTTATCTGGTGAGTAAACAATATGTAATATACTTATATATACATAAATAAATTGTAAGAACCCGGATCTTCTTTCAGGTACGTTTTTCCTTTTCTGGAGTTTTTGAGGAAAAATGGAGTTTCTGGAAATTTTGGAAGTACACGCCGTGTACTTTATGAGTACACGCCGTGTACTCTTTTCCCGCTCGAACCCGTGTGGTGGCCGTGTCCGGGCCACACACACGGTGTGTGGGGGTGACGTGGATCCGTTTTTAGCGGAGTACGGAAAGGGCCTAGTACACGCCGTGTACTCTCAAAGTATACGTCGTGTACTCTCAAAGTACACGCCGTGTACTTTTCTTTTTTTTCATTAATCGGGCCGGGGTCGCGTCTAACGCACAGAACAACCCCCTTCTTCATTTTCAGTCTGCCCAAGACGTCTCGGCTGGCCGAGATTTACAAGAGCTCCTACCCTGCCGTCCGTCATCAGATTCGAGCTTGGTCAGTTGCGTTGGAACCACCTCGGTAAGCTCTTCCTTCTGCGCGAGTTTCGTTTCCTGATTCTCCCCCTTGTGTGAGATATCCGTGGTTGAGCCTTTATGACATTTTTGAAGATCTACATCATTCTAAGGGGAATATGTTGTCGAGGCTCACATATATCGATCTCCTAGGATCGAGGTAGGTGGTTTGTGCCTTTCGGTAGAAAGTTGATGAGTATTTACGTACACGATCCACCAATACCCCTGAACGGGGTATTGTGTGTTCCTATTTTACCCTTAATTGATTTCCTGATTTACTTTATTGCTTTAGTAGATGTTCATGTATGTAGAATTGGGTATTTTATGATGTGATCATATGCTTTTCTATGCTTGTCTGCCTGTTTTGGTGGTTGCCTGTTGCCATGCCTAGTTTTAGGTTGTTGGGGCTGTTGTTTGTTTTTCTATTGAGCCTTAGTTTGATAGCCAAGTAGTTCTTGAGGTTTACTTGGGAGATACACGCACGTTATGCATGTTTGTTTTACATAGGGCTGTGAGAACCTAGTGTAGCATACCACATGGAGAATTGACGTAAGGGATTCTTTAGAGTGTCCTTATTATTTTACGATGCGAGACCACAGGGGAAATTGACGATGACTTCTTTCCCAGAGAGTCTGTAGTTCCTCGACGCGGGCCACAGGGGGAATGAGACGTTGAGTGCTTCCCCAGAGAGCCTTTAGCACGATACGAGACTATAGGGGGAATTGACGGTGAGTGCTTCCTCAGAGAGTCTGTTATTATTCTTACTTAGCTGAACTAGTGGAGTTGGACCGAGTGTGCCTCTCAGAGGGTTTCCAGTTCCCAGAGGTTGAACCATAGGGGTTAGGCTGTGAGAGCTACCAGAGGGTTACCTGTTTCTTTTGTTGCTGGTTGTTTTCTTGTGCACCTATCTTGTAGAGCTGTGGTTAGTAGCTGTTGTGCTTACCTATTTACTGTTTTCTGTTATATTACTTCCATGTACTCATTGACTGTTAGGCGCAGATCTTTTAGGTGATTGCCTACTAGGATTGTATCTCACACCCTATTCGGGCCATGCTTTTGGGCCCGGGCAGACTATGCTGCTGCAGGTATAGATAAGGGCAAGTGCCCTTCTACTTCAGGTATCTGAGTTGCTGTGTGGAGCTGGAGAGCATGGGACTGGGCTTTGGCTCGCGATGCTGTGGAGCTGCTGTTTTCCTAAGTTCTTTATTTTCAGTTGTATTCCAGAATGTTGACTTGTTTACAGCTTTCTATAGACATATGTATCCTCTCGCATCATCTTTGGTTTATTTATATTATTGATTCCGCTGTCCATTTTAGTTGTGTATGCTGTGTATGTTGTTTACTGCTTCCACTATTTACTTGTTATCTTTTTCCGCTGTGTACTCTGCCGATGAGGGCATAGTTTCCCCACTGATTCACCAAGGCCCTCGCTGCTAGTCGGCAGCCTCTGGCGTTTGGGGAAATGCACTTGAGGTCATGTGGCGAACCGGGTACGGGGCGCCCAGTGGAGGAGCATCAGAATTCGGGTCATTACAAATTGGTATTAGAGGATGTTCTTTTCTCTTTCTTTACTGTTTGGAGAGTTAGCCCGGGTTAGGATGGATCCGGTACTTGGTGCTAAGCTGTGCTCGAGAGTAGCTAACCCGTGTATAGGGAAAAGCCATACTACCTCGTAATTTGCAGTTATAGGTTTTGAGATTTATGGTTGATTTGATTTCACCCAGAGTGATTTTCTTGCCTTCTTCTGTTTCTATTTGATTATTCCGGTTCTATTTCTGTCGCAACACGATGAGATGAGGGTGTGCCATCTCATGCATCATATAGTCACTTGTAGAAATCACATGTCATGCATTATTGCCATGCCATCTAGGGTGAATTAGCTATTGCATGTTGTTGTGATTGACTGGGTGTAGATTATGCATGCTGTTGTGATAGATGCTTGATAGAACCTCTGCTGCTATGTTAGAAATTGTTTGTTTTGTTCTTTCTTAAAAATGAACGCCAAAATTCGATTCTTGAGGTGTTATGGGCCCTCATTGGTCGGAATTCGGTGGATCATGACCCTATTATCTCTTATATATGACTGTAAGAGATTCCAAACTTTGATTCGCGGGGTGTATGGGCCCTCACGGATTGGAATTTGGCACCTCTTTGGCCTTTTTTTGTGTTTCTGGGGGTTCTGTGCAGTTTCAGAGCTACTGCCCAGGAAACCCCAGAATACATGGCGTGTACTTTTTGGATACACGCCGTGTAGTCTACTGGCCGTGTTGCTGACCGTGTGAGCAGAGCACGGTGTCGTAGAAGTAACTCTAGAAACACGCCGTGTGCGGTAGGTACACAACGTGTAGTTTAGAGCCGTGTACCCGGCCGTGTCACTAACAACACGGGTCGGGGAAGCTCGATTAGAACACGCCATGTGTGATTAGAACACTCTATGTAGTTTTGTCCATGTACTCGGCCGTGTGACAGACAACACGGGTCGGTGTGACCGTCTCTTAGACACGCCGTGTTGCTTTAGGAACACACCGTGTAGTCTTGTCTAGGTACCCGGCCGTGTCACGAACAACACGAGATGATGTCACCTTCACTTATACACCCCGTGTTTGTTCGGAACACGCCGTGTAGAGTTCAGCCGTGTATGACGACCGTGTGATTAACAACACGGGCCGCTGAGCTAGTGTCTGGTACACGTCGTGCCCCTTGGGAACACGCCTTGTAGTATGAAGATAGTTGAGTCGTGTTGTTTAACCGTGTAAGGAGACTCGGGCAAGGGTTAGGAATCAAGTACACGCCGTGTGTTGTGATAACACGCCGTGTAGTTTTGGGTTTTTACACGACCAGTCAGGTTGGAATGCACGCCCATGAGAATGGCTTAAGGAGACACGCCGTGTAGTGTTTATACACGCTTTGTAGTCGTGCTTTAGAGGCTTTTGTGTTTTTCTTCCCCTGTTTCCATTGGTTCTCTTAGTTTCTCCTTTCGTTGTTTATCCTGTTTTAAGGCGTGCTTTTGATCTTTCAGAGCTATGCCTCTGAGACGTCCTCCGGTCGTACGTCTGTCGTTGGGCAGTGACAAGACGCCAGATATGGCCGATCATGGACATCCTGTCGATCCTCCAGTCGGGCCATCCTTGTCACCGGTTGTCATACCAGTCGCAGGTACTGATGAGCAGTTCATGGAAGGCTTCTTGAGGATGATACAAGCCTTCCAGGGAGCACCGCCTCCTGCCACGACTATGGAAGACGTGACGAGGGTCTTTCAGCAGCAGCATCCTACCACATTCTCGAGGGAGGGAGGACCACATGCTGCAGAGTCATGGCTGGAAGCCATGCTAACTATCTTCGAGCATCTGGAGACGCCTCCAGAGAGGCGGGTCAAGCTCGCTACCTACATGCTTCGAGACTCCACCAAGAGGTGGTGGAACGTGATCTCACAGGCAGGTCAGCAGCAAGCTATGGGTTGGGAGGAGTTCCAGTGCGTGTTCTATGACTACTTCTACCCAGAAACCCTGAGGGCCGACCGAGCCCGAGAGTTCATGAGCCTGGAGCAGGGTACTCTTTCAATTATGGAGTACTCATCTGGTTTCACCGAGATGCCGTGGTTTGCGCCCCTCCAGGATGGTTGTTGGTTGTTTTTGGAAAGGATGTTTGAGGAGGGTCTCAGGTGGGAGATTCGATCGCAGGTGAACATCTTCCAGCTGACTTCTATCACTTCCATCGTCAACCAGGATTTGATTGCGGAGCGCAATCTGAGAGACTCCGGGACAGCGAGCAAGGGCAGTTCTTCTTCCAGAGTTAGTCTTCCACAAGATGATAGCAAGAAATGCCATGGAGAGTCTACGCGCGGTGATCCAAGGAAGCGGGATGCTTCATTAGGCAGTCAGGTGATATGCTACCAGTGTGGCCGTTCAGGGCACACGAGGCCGCAGTGCCAAAAAGACCCCATGGAGTGCCGATCTTGCGGCAAGATGGGCCACCTTCAGCGATTCTGCTAGGTCTTCTCACCAGCAGCTGGTGACTGGGGTTCTTCCATGACTCCTCGTTCAGGGGCAGTGCCACCAGTTCCTCATCAGTCTGGGAACTGGAGTTCTTCCGGCCGTTCAGGTCGAGGTGGAGGTCGCGGCCGTGGTGGTCAGTCACCAGGTCAGCAGCGACAGCAGGGTGGATCAGCTCAGAGCGGTCAACTTGTGGCATAGGGCCGTAGTGCAGGCCAGTCTTTCACCGTGGAGCAGACCATCCATGAGCAGGATCCCGCCCCTTCTACAGTTCTAGGTACGATCTTAGTAGTCTCAGTTTTATCTTCAGCTCTTTTTGATACTATTGCTATGCATAGCTTTATCTCTGTTGCTGTTGTAGAGAGCCTTGGGCTCTGCATCTTTTCTTCTGCCGATTCGTTGACACTGGATACTCCATTGGGGACGAGGACATATACTGTACGACAGTGTAGAGAGTGCCCTCTCGAGGTTGCAGGGTATCGTTTCTTATGGGACCTCTATGTCCTAGAGATGACAGGCTATGATGTAATCTTCGGTATGGACTGGTTAGTTCCCTTCCAGGTAGTCGTCGACTGTTATCGTCGCAGAGTGAGTTTCATTTCACCTGAGGGTGAATCTTTTCCTCATAACGGTGAGTTGGATGTTCATGCGAGTCGGGAAGGACTCGAGCATCATGGGCTTCGGGCACTTACAGCCCAGATTTCCAGTCTTTATCTGGTTGATCAGGGGACTCCACAGTTAGACCTTCCTCCGATAGTGGATCATTTCAAGGACGTCTTTCCAGAGGAATTTTCTGGTTTACCTACAGAGCGTGAGGTAGACTTCTCTATTGAGCTCGTGCCAGGAGCTGCACCGGTGTCCATTCCTCCCTATAGGATGGCCACAGCTGAGTTGCAGGATCTCAAGAAGTAGTTGGAGGAGTTGCAGGCAAAGGGTTTTATTCAACTTAGTACTTCTCCTTGGGGTTTGCCTGTCATGTTTTCGAAAAAGGAAGACAGTACCCTTCGGCTTTGTGTGGATTATCGGAAGCTGAACCAGTTGACGTTCATGAACCGATATCCTTTTCCGAGGATCGATGACCTCTTTTACCAGCTTCAAGGAGCCCGAATGTTCTCGAAAATCGATTTGAGGTTCGGTTATCATCAGTTGCGCGTTAGACCATCAGATATACCTTTGACAGCCATCTGGAGCAGGTATGGTCAATATGAGTATACAGTTATGTCGTTCGGTCTCACAAACGCGCCTGTAGTTTTCATGGCACTGATGAACCGAGTGTTCCATCTTTACTTGGATTCCATTGTCATGGTCTTCGTGTATGATATCTTGGTGTACTCACACACTCGACACGACCATGCCACCCATCTTGATATCATTCTGAGTACACTGAGAGAGCATTGGCTTTATGCCAAACTCTCAAAGTGCCACTTCTGGATGAATCAGATTCACTTCTTGGGTCACGTCATCTCAGAGGCAGGAGTATCTGTAGACCCAGAGAAAGTGAGAGCTCTAGTTTCCTGGGAGCAGCCGAAGAACGCCTTTGTGGTACGGAGTTTCCTAGGGCTGGCTGGTTACTACAGACATTTCATTCAAGACTTTTCACGTCTAGAAGCACCCTTGACAGGTCTGACCAAGAAAGGGGTGAAGTTCTTGTGGTCAGATTCTTGTGAGTCTGCCTTTCAAGAGCTGAAAGGGAGGTTGGCATCAGCACCGATACTAGTCTTGCCAGAGCCAGGCAAGAGCTACCCCGTCTATTGTGATTCTTCAGGTATCAGGCTGGGAGCTGTGCTTATGCAGGGAGATGGAGTCGTCATGTATGGGTCTCGGCAGTTGAGGCCACATGAGAGAAACTACCCTACGCACGATCTTGAGTTGGCAGCAGTTGTTCATGCCTTACGTTGTTGGAGACATTACCTTCTGGGAGAGCACATTGTGGTTTTCACCGACCACAAAATTCTCATGTACATCTTTACTCAGTGTGATCTGAATCTGAGGCAGCGCAGGTGGGTCAAGTATCTTCAGTCCTTCGACATTGAGCTCGCCTATACACCAGGTAAGGGCAACGCAGTGGCAGATGCATTGAGTAGGAGGACCCAGATTCAGGCAGTTCAGGAGGCCAGCAGTAAGTGTCAGCTTATGGCTCTATTCTCTGAGATGCATCTGGAGGTGCACGACAGACAGGGACAGACTTTCCTTTCTTCTATAGCTGTTACCTCTACTCTTCTTGATCGGGTGTGAATGAGGTAGCTATCAGACCCAGAGGCCTTGGTCCTACAGGAGAGTGTGTCAGGAGGAGACCCTCTACCTGGGTGGACAGTAGGTGAGGATGAAATCTTGCGTTTCCAGGGACGCGTATGGGCGCCAGTAGACATACGCGAGGAGCTGATGTGGGATTTTCATTCCTCTATTTGGGAAGTTCATCCTGGTGTCACCAAGATGTATCGGGATCTTCGTCATCAGTATTGGTGGCTAGGTTTGAAGAAGGATGTTACTGGTTTTGTTTTGAGATGTTCTACTTGTCAGCACGTAAAAGCAGAGCATCAGCGACCCGCATGGCTTTTACAGCAGTTACCCATTCCGGAGTGGAAGTGGAACAACGTTGCGATGGACTTCGTGTCCGGTTTGCCGAGGTCACCTCGAGGGAACGATGCTGTTTGGGTCGTCGTCGACAGACTTACAAAGGTTGCTCACTTCTTTCCGATCAAGGAGACCTTCAGTGTCGATGAGTTGGGATGACTTTACATCTGAGAGATCGTTCATCTGCATGGGGTTCCACGCTCCATTGTTTCAGACAGGGACGCTCGCTTTACTTCTCGGTTCTGGTAGGGACATCAGAGAGCTTTGGGTACACAGGTACTTTTGAGTACAGCTAACCATCCACAGACTGACGGCCAGTCTGAGCGCACGATCCAGGTTCTTGAGTATATGCTCCGAGCATGCATCCTAGACTTTAGCGATTCTTGGGAGAAGCATATTCCTCTGGTGGAGCTCACCTACAACAATAGTTTTCAGGCGACTATTCAGATGGCACCATTCGAGGCTTTGTACGGTAGGCCATACCGATCATCCTTATGCTGGCTGGAGGCTGGAGAGGCAGCTTTTTTGGGACCTCGTCTTGTTCAGGAGACTTCAGAGCAGATAGAGTTGATTCAGAAGAGGATGGCTACAGCATAGTCTCGGCAGAAGTCTTATGCTAATCAGCAGAGACGACCTCTAGAGTTAGAGGCCGGAAATCAGGTTTTCCTGCATCTCACACCGAGTTTGGGACACAAGAGGATTCAGAGATAGGGTAAGCTTTCACCGCGGTACGTCGGGCCGTTCGAGTTGCGGGAGAGAGTTGGGCCGGTTGCCTATCAGTTGTAGCTACCTCAGAGGTACCTGCCTATGCATGACGTCTTCCACGTCTCTCAACTCCGACGTTACTTTCCAGACCCGTCTCACATCTTTCAGCCTGAGGAGGTTGAGCTTGAAGCGGATGCGTCGTTCGAGGATCATCCTATTCTGATTACCGATCGCAGTGCTAAGGTTCTCTGAGGCTGGTCTGTTCCTTTGGTAAGGGTGCTATGGCAGCACGGGTAAGTACAAGACGAGACCTGGGAGAGGGAGGCCGATGTACGATCGCAGTGGCCGGAGATGTTCGGGGTTTCATCTTCTCCGCCTCGTTAGGGAAATTCGGGAACGAATTTTTTTAAGGGGGGAAGTTTGTAATAACCCGGATCTTTTTTTAGGTACGTTTTTCTTTTTCTGGAGTTTTTGAGGAAAAATGGAGTTTCTGGAAATTTTGGAAGTACACGCCGTGTTCTTTATGAGTACATGCAGTGTACTCTTTTCCTGCTCGAACCTGTGTGCTCGCCATGTCCGGGCCACACACACGGTGTGTGGGGGTGACGTGGAGCCGTTTTTAGCGCAGTACGGAAAGGTCCTAGTACATGTCGTGTACTCTCAAAGTACACGCCGTGTACTTTTCTTTTTTCTTTTCATCAATCGGGTCGGGGTCGCGTCTAACGCACAGAACAACCCCCTTCTTTTTTTTCAATCCGCCCGAGACGTCTCAGCCGGCCGAGATTTCCAAGAGCTCCCGCCCCGCCGTCCATCATCCGATTCGAGCTTGGTCGGTTGCGTTGGAATTGCCTCAGTAAGCTCTTCCTTCTGCATGAGTTTCTTTTCCTGATTCTCCCCCTTGTGTGAGATATCTGCAGTTGATCATTTATGATGTTTGTGCAGATCTACGTCGTACTATGGGGAATCTGTCGTCGAGGCTCACATATATTGATCTCCCAGGATCGAGGTAGGTGGTTTGTGCCTGTCGGTAGAAAGTTGATGAGTATTTATGTGCATGATCCACCAATACCCCTGAACGGGGTATTGTATGTTTCTTTTTTACCCTTGATTGATTTCTTGCTTTGCTTTATTGCTTTAGTAGTGGTTCATGAATGTAGAATTGGGTATTTTATGATGTGATCATATGCTTTGCTATGCTTGTCTGCCTATTTTGGCGGTTGCCTGTTGCCATGCCAAGTTGTAGGTTGATGTGGCTGTTGTTTGTTTTGCTGCTGAGCCTTAGTTTGATAGCCAAGTAGTTCTTGAGGTTTACTTGGGCGATACACGCATGTTTTGCATGTTTGTTTTACATAGGGATGTGAGAACCTAGTGTAGTGGACCACAATGAGAATTGACGTAAGGGCTTCTCCAATGTGTCCTTATTATTTTACGATGCGAGACTAGAGGGGAAATTGACGTTGAGTGATTTCCCAGAGAGTCTGTAGTTCCTCAACGCGGGCCACCGGGGGAATGAGACGTTGAGTGCCTCCCCAGAGAGCCTTTAGCACGAAACGAGACTATAGGGGGAATTGACGGTGAGTGATTCCTCAGAGAGTCTGTTATTATTCTTACTTAGCTGAACCAGTGGAGTGGGACCGAGTGTGCCTCCCAGAGGGTTGCTAGTTCCCAGAGGTTGAACCATGGGGGTTAGGCTGTGATAGCTACCCAGAGGGTTACCTGTTTCTTTTGTTGTTGGCTGTTTGCTTGTGCACCTATCTTGTAGAGCTGTGGTTAGTAGCTGTTGTGCTTACCTATTTACTATTTTCTGTTATATTACTGCCATGTACTCATTGACTGTTAGGCGCATATCTTTTGGGTGATTGCCTACTGGGATTGTATCTACCACCCTGTTCGGGCCATGCTTTTGGGCTCGGGCAGACTATGTTGCTGCTGGTATAGATAAGGGCAAGCGCCCTTCTACTTCAGGTATCTGAGTTGCTATGTGGAGCTGGAGAGCATGGGACCGGGCTTTGGCTCGCGATGCTGTGGAGCTGCTGTTTTCTTTAGTTCCTTATTTTCAGTTGTATTCCAGCATGTTGACTTGTTTACTGCTTTCCATAGACATATGTATCATGTGGAATCATCTTTGGTTTATTTATATTATTGATTCTGCTGTCCAGTTTAGCTGTGTATGCTGTGTATGCTTTTTACTGCTTCCGCTATCTACTTGTTATCTTTTTCCACTGTGTACTCTGCCGATGAGGGCATAGTTTCCCCACTGATTCACCAAGGCCCTCGCTGCTAGTCAGTAGCCTCTGGCATTTGGGGAAATGCGCTTGAGGTCATGTGGCGAACCGGGTATGGGGCGCCCAGTGGAGGGGCTTCGGAATTCGGGTCGTTACATAAATAATAAATAATGATATTAAATAATAATAAATAATGAATATATAATAATGAAGTAATGAATAAATAATTAATAATTAATTAATAAATAATAAATAATAGAAATATATTAAATAGATTATAAATAATTATTAAATAAATAATAAATATGTAATAAATAAATAATAACCAAATATTACATAAATGATAAATAAATACATATTCAATAATAATAAAAATAAAAAATAAATAATAATAAATGATAATAAATAATAGATGACAATAAATAATAAATAATAAATAAAAATGAAAAATATATAATATTAATAAATAAATAATAATAATAAATAATAAACAAATAATTAAATAATTAATAAATAAATAATAAATAATAAATAATAAATAATAAATAATAAATAATAAATAATAAATAACAAATAATAAATAATTATTAATAAATAATAAATATGTAATAATTAAATATGTAATTAATAAATATTAATTAAATATTAAATAAATAAATAAATAAATAAATAAATAAATAATAAATAAATAAATGATAAATAATAGTAAATAAAAATTAATAAAAAATAAAAAATAAAAAATAAAAAAAAATTAATTAAAAAGAATAATAAATAAATAAAAAATAAATAATAGTTAAATTAATAATAGATAACAAATAAATAATAAATAATATGTAATAAATAATAAATAATAAATAATTTCAAATAGGCATTTAATAATACATTAATAATAAAAAAATAATAAATAATAAACAAATAGAAAATAAATAGTAAAATAATAATAATATATAATAAATAATAATTTAATAAATAATAAATAATAAATAATAAATAATAAATAATAAATAATAAAAATTAGAAAATAAAAAAAATAAAAAAAAATAAAAAAAATAAAAAAATAAAAACAAATAAAAAAGAATAAAAAATAAAATAATAAATGGATGCAATTATTTATAAATATATATTTCAATTTTTTTTTACCAAAGTATATATAAACACATATTTATGTTATATAAATTTATATCAGTACACTTAGATTTATAATTGTATATGAACATAAATATACATATAAATAGAAGTAAATATAAATATAAATATATATATATATATACATATATGATATAAATATATATAAACATAAATATGTATGAATATTTACAAATCTATATAAATATATACAAATACTCACATATATATGTATTTATTTACATATATTAAAATATACACATAAATATTTTTTTTAAAGACACACAGATGTATATATATAAACATTACTTATATAGGTATATATATGCAAATTAATGCATTCTTATAAGGAAAATAAAATAAATAATCATTTATTTTAAATTAAATGAATAAAAAATATTTATTTCCATATGGTTTATATGTTTAATAATATATTTCTATGTAAATATGTTTTTATACAAGTGACTCATCGTAACTAAATTTAATAAAATATGCATATATTTAATTATAAATAAAAATACAATGTGAAAAATGATAAGACTTTAAAACCATAATATCAATATTAATGCAAGCCCTGGGAATAAATTTAGTCCCCATCCAAAAAAAGATAATTAGACCCCTTAAACGAGGATAAAATTCCATTAAATGTTAAAAAACTGGGATAACCCGACTAAAAACATAGTTTTAGAGGCCTTCATATCCTATTTTGATATCTAAAATGTATTAAATGATATTTCCCAATCATCATGGCATAGATCTCATCCTTGGCTTTGATTTGATATATGGTAGAGCGCAAATGGACACCCGGATCAAAAGTTATGGCCATTTGAAGATGACCATTAATTTCTTACATTCTGGAAACTATAATAATTTTCATTCATTTAATTATTACAAAAATAAAATATAATTTGGGTTTATTTAATTTCATAATCTTCTATTTGACTGGTTGTGGAGCTAAAACGGACTCCCGAATCAAAAGTTTTGGTCAAATGATGCCAAAGTATGATTTTCAACTTATTAAATATTTGTTTTATGTTTTAAATTATTATAAATTAATAATTATAAATATTTTTCATCTATGTAATTATAATTCATTAAAATTATAAATAATAAACTCAATATGAGAGTAAATATTAAATAATATATAAGAAATCCTAAAAAATATTTTTTTCACATTATTTTCATTTAAATTATCTGTGGTTTTTTAAAACCGCTGCAAAAAAATTTAGATTTTTTTGAAGAAAAATCAACAAAAAGTGAAAAAAATATTTAGGGCTAGTTTTAACAACCACTAGTAAATAGCTTTCATAAAACATTTACTTGTTCTTTTTGATACCTCCACAAAAAACCACCGAGAAATTCTATTTTTTTACTGACCATAATTCTTCACATTCCCACTAATGTTTTTTTCTTCTCTGCTACTCAATTTTATTGTTGTGTATATTGAGAAATGTATTTATTTTGGATTACATGATTCTTGAGATAGAATTTTTAGTTATTTCATGTGTACTCATTTCTATTTTATGTTCCCATTTCAAAATATAATTACCCATTTCTCTCTCAATGACCCTTTTGAAATATTTAATCATATCTATAGACTTTGATTTATGTTTTATAAACACTTTGTTAATCATTATAGCTATAATCATCAATAAAAGTTATAAATCAAAAATAACATTTTTTGATTGATGTCTCACCATCCCACAATGATAAGAGTGTATAAGCTTAAGATTTTTCATGGATTAGATCTCAATATTCATGTGATTTCGACCAATCATTTTATCTTTTTGAAAAATTAATCAATCTTGAAAGGCGCTTTCATGGGCTCCCTCAAATGATTAGTTGTTTTTGGGTACATAGGTGCTACATAGTTTCTGACCAAGGTCATATTTCAAATGAGGAAGTAAATTTTACAACATATTAAAGGAATCATTGAAAATAAAATAAAAATAATTAAAAACATTAATTAAAAGTATGACATTTTTTATCATTCATAAATCTACAAGAAGTTTTCTGAAAGAAGATTTTATTTTTTTCTTATTTTTGAAATGAATTTCGATAAAAATTACACAACAAGACAATTGTTTTTTAGAAAATATTAAAAGGAATAATCAATCTAACTCTACATCTTCATTTACTTATTTATATTTATATTTTAAATGTATTCCCACATAATTATGATCCCCAAATTTGTTAACCCTCAAACCCTAACGGAGGTAACTTAACTACATAAAAGAAATTTCTTAAACCCTGGGCTAACATCAGAACACTCAACCACATCACCCTGCTTTGATTGATGTTATAAGGTTAGCTTATGGTCAGTAGTTAATTAGAGAACATATCCATTTTAGAAATGATAAATAATGAGTTTAGTGATTATATTTGAACTCTACAATCTTATCCCATGTGGTCTTGTATTACCGATTAAGACTGTGCTCTAACAATTCACACAGTATTTAACCACGTGTGTTTTTTTTGTTAATTATTAAATTGCTTGATTAGTTTCTTCTAATTTAAAGACTAAATTCATGGATCTTTTTAAGTTAATTATTTTTGTTCAATGATTAAAAATAGTTAAATGAAGATGATAGAAGGAAGATCGATCACTAAAAAAATCTACTCTTCCATGGGTAGTGTAGTTATCATGGAGACGTTTTGCATGAGAAAAGGATTGAAAGTGGAGAACCGAATATCATCTACACTCTTGAATTACATCACAAAGAATAGGATTAAGAGAAGAATAAAATTTAATATAATAGAAGATGTGGAAGAGAAACATAGAGTTTATTGAAATCACACCAACATTACATCAAAGAAGAAGAAAATAAGAGCATTTTGGATGAGATCCTAGATTTTTAGCTTCCCTCATCCAACTATAAATTTAAATGGTATAGAATCACTTCTCCTCTTCTCCCAATCTACTAATTCACGTCCCAACCCTTTAAAATGAGAATAAAACTAATTTATAGAGTATAGAGGAGACCAGGTGAAAAGGTGTTTCAACTGTGATTGGGGAATATCTTCCAAATATTTTAATCAAATTGAACCACCCATTTGACCTTTATAAAGCATGAACCAGCTATTCTTGAATAAGAATGATTTTTGTAGAAGTCATTTGGAGAGAACCTCTTGAAATTTGGTCCCAATACAAGTTCATATGAAGAAGTTATGGCCCAAATAGTTATCTAAAGTCTAATGTAGAGGGCCCAACCCCCCATTGATTTCATGGTCTTTTTAGTCCAACCAAATGCAGGATTTATCTCTAAGGTCCAGAAAGAATGTTATATCCCATTATGTCATGAACATAGTTATCGAATTTTATGTTCAAATAATAAATATTTAAATATTTATCTTCTAAATACTACATTGCACTATAAAGGGTAAAAATGGAATTTCAATCAAATTTTCAAATGAATGATCTAATCCAAAATATTTTATAAATAAACATATTTTATATAATGTGAGGAAATTTTATCATTTATTAATAATTAAATATTCAATAAAAATGTGTTTTATCAACTCCACCCACACTTACCCTTTTTCACTCCTGGGAAAACCCTCATAGCACATATTTTCAAAAATTTTGACAAGTAAACATCAATATCAAAACAATTTTTTTTAAACACATATCCTTGAGATCTAAAAATTCCACACCAAGATAGAAAATATATCATTCATCATGAAAACCCATTATTTCAAGTTCTCCTTTTATTTCATCCAATATATTTCCACTTCATTTATCCTCCAATGCAAAAAACTCTTACCTCACTTGAATTTTCTCTTATCACCCAAATGTCACTTTTTTAACAATTTATTTCTCATCCAAACGTAAGCAAGGGTCACCATAGGTTTGATAAATTCTTATATCACCACCTGATGCGAGTCAAGGACATATGTTTATCATGAGGACATTCTAGGATTGTTTTATGGAATTATATTAGAAGGATGTAGATGTAGAAAATTCTAAGGATGAATGAGGGGGGTTTTGACTCTTTTTAAAGAAAAATTGCATTAATATAATTTTTAATTAAACATGGTCTCCTCCCTAATCCTTAGAGAATCAATTCATGTTCATCATCATGAAAAGTAAAGGAATGTGCCCACCAATCAACATTTCAGTTGTAAAAAAGTCAATCTTTTCAAACATGATTATCTTGAAATCCCCAGATTGGCACAAATTTCTCCCTCTATTAGAAGGTCCAGAAATGCATAACATCACTTATCATAAAATCTCCAAAAAAGGCACAAATTCCAATATAATGATTTTATTCAGCTATAAACACATCTCTTCAGAATTTAATTTTCCACCCAAAGAACCAAAAAATGTTTTATTACAACAAAAGACAACTTCCCCCACACTAAAGTTCAACAAGATTATTCAATTCCAATTCAAGGTTTGTTTAGATAGGGAAAATTGGTTTCTAATGTTGCTAAACTAACAGGCTGTTCCTGGAGACTATGGTTTAAAGGATTAATTTTTCATGGTATTCCATTATAAAAAGGATTATTTGAAATAGGTGATTTAATACCAAATAAATGCCTCAAAAATTTAAACATAAATACCTCAAACCCTCAAGGTTTGACAGGAATAAATCAAATTCTGGTTAAATAATGCAAGGTTTGGTTATATCATAAAGTGAGTTAAATGTAAACAATATGAGAATAATGGTTCATAATCCACATAGGAACACGATTTCAAATATAAAGACAGTGATATGTGTCATGAGATTCAAAATTTAGAGTACTTTTCATGAAATTACTAAACATTTGTACTTGGAAAAAAAGTCATTTTTAGCATTCAATTATGCTTAGTTTCATGGGATAAATTGTTTCACTTATTGATATGGATTTCAAAATGGTGATGAGAATAATTTCATCTCAAAATATTAAAAAACTCACAATAAAATTGAGAAATAAACACACAATATTTGAAAATACACATTTTACTAAAAATCATTAAAAAACAAGAAAACAAATGAAATTACAAAACTAAAAGGTTCCATCCCCGTCACTTAAAATATTAAATTTTCCTCAATGTGAAACCATGAGTTGATATATGCACATGGAATGTATAATTTTAAATAAAACAAAGAATAAAAAAGTGAAAGGGTTATGAACAACGTGATATTATCAAGGGATGTTGGGGTCATGTAGTGTGATGAAATCCACTACATCAGAAGTAAGTCCATTAATGTATTTATTTAAATGTTTACCGTTGCCTATAAAGCTTCATCTTGAGTCCTCTTGTGTAATCTTCACTACACCAAAATGGAAAATATTATTCACAACATAAGGACCTATCCATATGGATCATAACATACCAAACATCAGCTTCAGTCATGAACTGTAGAGAAGGACATTTTCTCCAACATTATTCACACTTTTTTGTATCATTCAATCATGAGCTACATTTGATATTTCCTTGTAGAGACTTGAGTTATCATATGAAGACAATTGAATCTCCTCAAGATCATGAATTTAAAACTTCCTTTGGATTCTGTCTTGTGCCAAATCCATGTTGCATTTCTTTATAGCCCAATAATCTAGATGCTCGACTTCCACTGGGAGATGAAATTCATTACCAAAAAAAATTCAAAATGGGGACATACCAATTGGTGTCTTGTATGTTGTCATATTATCCCAAAGTTTATCATCTAAACTCTTGCTCGAATCCTCCGTATTTGGCTGCACAATTTTCTCCATAATTTGGTTCGACTCCCGATTTAAAACCGTAGCCTGACCATTTGTTTGGGGGTGGTATGGGGTTTATTTTTTGTGTGTCACCCCTTATTTATTAAGGAGGGAAGCAATATTACATTTTTATAAGTGTTTCCCTTGGTCATTAATGATGGTCTTGGGTACTCCAAACCTGCAAAAAATTTGTTCTTTGACAAAATCCACTATAGCATGAGAATCATCAGTCCTAATGGCCTTATCCTCCACCCACTTACTCACATAATCGACAACAACCAAAATATACCAAAAAAACAAAAGAACTAAGATAAATACCCATAAAATCAATGTCCCATACCTCAGAAATATAATATAATAGTATGATTTTTGGGGGGCATATCATATCTCTTAGAAATGTTCCATGTGTGTTTGAAATGATAGCTTGACTTATAGAACACATGGTAATCATGGGATAAACTAGACCCATAAATTCCAGTGTCCAAAACATTCCTAGCAGTCCGTAGGGGTCCAAAGTGTCAACCAAAAGCAAGTGTATGGAATAATTGAAAAACAAACTCAAACTCATGATCAGGAACCCACCTACTAATAACTTGATCACTACACAAGCACCAGAGGTATGGATTATCCCACCTATTGTATGGAGACACAAATTTTAATTTTTTTACATTATTTTTCATTAAATTTGCTGGGATTTTGGATGCAACAAGATAGTTCACTAAATCAGCATTCCAAGGATGCGTACCTGAGATGGAATAAAGATGATCATTGGAAAAAGTGTCCCGAAGTGATACATTGTACATGGTGTCATCCTCTAGTGTGTGAGTGAGCCTACTCATGTGGTCCGACACCAAGTTATCTAAACCATTGTTGTAATTTATCTCAAAGTAAAATTCTTGGAGAAGGAGTATTCATCGGATTAGCCTGGGCGTAGTGTCTGGATTCTTCAAGAGGTATCTCAGAGTAGCATGGTTAGAAAAAACAAGTACATTAGAGCTTAATAAATATGAAAAAATTTATCTAAGTCAAATATGACATCAAGAAACTCATTTTCCATAGTTGTATAATTGGATTTGGATGAATATTGTGTTCTTAATACATAGTAAATCACATGTGAACGTCCCTTAACCCACTGAGATAAAACTTCTCCAACTACGAAGTTGGAGGCATCACACATAAGCTCAAAATGAATGTCCCATTGTGGGGGTTGTATGATCGGTTGAGTGGTCATGAACTTATTTATCTCATCAATAGAAGTGCTACTAGAATCATCAAACACAAAATTAGAATCCTTTTGAAGTAATGATGAAATAGGAAGAGTGATCTTACTAAAATCTTTGATGAAGCACCGATAAAATTTTACATTCCCTAAGAATGATATAACATCTCATACACATGAAGGATATGGAAATGATGAAATAGTACCTACCTTAGATCTATCAACCTCTATCCCATGTTTTGAATCTACATTCCCTAGGACAATGCCATGATCTACCATGAAATGACACTTTTTAATGTTCAAGAATAAATTCTTATCAATAAAATAATTCAATACATTTCCAAAACTACTTAGAGATTCATCAAATGAGGATCAATAAATTGTAAAATCAACCATAAATAACTCCATTAAAATCTCAATAAAATCAAAAAAATACTGACCATGCATCTCTAGAAGGCACCTGGGGTGTTGCAAAGTCCAAATGGCATCCTCCGATAAGAATGTGTGTGAAATGAACAGGTGAATGTAGTCCTATTATGATACTCTGAAGCTATAAGAACCTAGAAATATCCCGAAAATCCATCCATGAAACAATAATGTGTCTTCCCAGCTAGTCTTTCAAACATTTTATCAATAAAGGGGATATGGAAATGGTCCATGCGAGTGGACTAATTTAGTTTCCTATAATCAATACTCACACGCTAATTGTTTTGAACCTTAATTAGAACTAACTAATCTTTCTCAATTTTAACAACAGTAATGACACTTTTTTTAGGCACAACCTTAATAGGACTCACTCACTAGGAATCTAAAATGGTATAGATTATTCCAGCCTCGATCAATTTTCAACCAATTTTTTAACAACCTCCAAAAGTGTTAGATTGATTCTCCTTATGGCTGCCTAACCACTTTATCCCTATCCTCCAAAATAATCCTATGCATGAAAATTGAGGGGCTAATACCTGATATGTCAGCCAGTTGCCACTTTATTTTCTTGATGTTCTCCATCAAAATATTCAAAAGTATTTGTCATCTTAAAAATAGAGAATGTTTGCAATTACAACTGGTAATTTCTCACCACTTTACAAGTATGAGTATTTTAGATTTGGTGGTAATAGATTGAGTTCTAATGTAGGGGTGATTTTTGGATGGTGAAACTTAAAGAACTGAAATATGTGCACAATGAACATCCATACTATAATTTGTATCATCAAGACTAGAGAATAAAGCATCAAAACCATTAGCATACTCAATAAACATGTCATAATCAGAGTTTACATGATTAAAATCCGAATATTATTCCATTTCAAAATCAACTCTAAGAGAGTCTAGTGCATTATAAATAGGTGTTTAAGTACTCTTAGACATCAAACTACATACAATACTAATAATATACCAAAAAACATGATAATAAAATTCCATGGGGATTTTATTTTGTGGTTCAAAATGGAAGATAATAAATGCAGAATGGTCATATGAAGGGTAATTCTTGGAGTCCATAATATTAAGTATCACAAATTCATCCCCAAAGTCCATGTAATGTGTACCCTCATTGACATTTATGATGGTTTTTTCAGTTTTTAGGAAGGGCCTACCTAAGATAATTGGAGCATGAAAACTTACCTGATCATCTTCTATGTTAATCATGTAGAAATATGTTGGAATTATTTTGTCTATTACCCAAACCAGTAGCTCCTCAGGGACTATAACGGGATATGTTATACCTCTATTATCCCAATACACCACTACTCACATCTGTGTCAACTCACAAACCATAAAAGAAGAGAATACAATGTGAGACATCACATTTATTGAAGCTCTTAAATCACAAAGAGCATCATAAATGTGCAACTCTCCCATGGTGCATGAGATGGTGAATGTCCCTAGATCCTTGAACATTGTTTGAATTGTAAGAGTTAGTGTAATGAGTTCGGACAAATTCCTTTTAAAATTGATCCTCTAATTTCCAATGAGCTCTTTTTGATTGGTACAAATTTCTTTTAAATTTTTTTCATACCTTGGAATTTTATTTATGCTTCGAGTAGAGGGATGTCGATCTGAACATGCATGAATGCATCCAAAACATCTTTTTTCATCGCCACTTCAACCATCTTCTTTTGTTTTACAACTCTAGTTAGAAATGGATGGGGTTTAGGAGGAGCATCATTAATATTTTTCTAACATTTATCTTTTTCCAAGGATTTTTCATGAGTTGGTATGGGATGGGGATTATCTAGAGTTGAGGTGAATAATAATGGAATTGTAGGTTCAAGAGTATAATTAGATTGCTTCCCAATTCTCAATGTGATGGCATTGACATTCCCCTTTGAATTTAGAGTAGCTTAGAACTGTAGATATCCATAATTCTTACTTACTAGTTCATGGAGGGTAGTGGCAATATGGCTCATTTGTATCTTCAAATCCATCATCTCTGATCCTTGACTCTTCAACTCATTCTACTAATTAAGAAGATTTTTTTTTCAAAGTATCATCAGTATTAGAATCTAACATTGGTATATAATTTCATTATTGTCGACTTGTGTATGCATGAGCTTCAAATCACCTTTCAGGTTGTTGGAAACCCTGCTGGTAAGGTGGACGCTACTTGAAGTTTTGTTAAAAGGAGGTGTTTTTTTTGCCCAGATGCATACCTCATGTCATATTCATACTTTCACACTTGGTTTTATACTGTTGAAAATCAATAAAACTTCTTTTGGGGATGTAGTTGTTGCTGCTGTTGACATATTCTCCCAGGAAACACTGCTTCACAATCATATGTTTCTTGTAATTGTGGGAGATAATCAGTTGGGTTGCTTGTCTCAGAGAAAATTCCACAAGGCCTTGAAGTAGGGGGTTGGTATGTCTTTTGTGCCAAAGCAATATGCCTCACGATAGTGGTCATTTCATCCAACTTAGTATCAATCAAATGATTTTCAATATAGGAAAGACATACCTAATTTACTCCTCTGACATGTGGTGTATGTCGATCATCAAATTGTTGGGTGTATTGTGCCATATTTTCAATCAATGCATGTGCAATTACTAGTGTTTTGTCCACCAATGGTCCACCAGTCATGACATCCACCATGCTTCTCTCCATAGGTGTGAGTCCTTTGTAGGAGTACTGAATTAGCAGTTTCTCACTAATTTGGTGATGTGGGCATCTTGCACACAACTTCTGGAATCACTCCATGTACTTATACATTGACTCCCCTTGTTTTTTCCTGATCCCTCAGATCTATTTTCAAATGGATGTGGTCCTTGATGCTAGAAATGTTTTTTGAAAGAAAAGACGTTTCAAATCGTTCGAACATGTTACATCTTTAGGTTGTAAATTATACATCCAATCTTTTGCAGCTTAATCATGTGAGAATGTGAATGATCTAAGTTTGATTTTATATTCAGAAACATTTCATTGTTATAAGGTTGAGAAAACCACATTAAATTATTTTAAATGTTGGTTTGGATCCTCACCAGATAATCCATGAATTTTGGAATAAGGTGAATTAATCCAAATTTCAGTTCAAAGTCTAATTTGAGATTTGGGCATGCAATGCAATTTGGATGATAATTAATATCAGGTGCAGCCAATTATCGAATGGTTTTATTAAATTCATTTCCATCATTTTTAGCTATTGGTTTTTGTTTTATGTTGTAATTGTAAGTGTTTCCAATTTCAATGTTCTTGGAGTGGAAGAATTTTCCAACTATATGAATGATTAAACTTCATATGGACGAGAATATCTGATTCGATCCCTAAGGTTGCATTCAATCTTAGGGTCAAGATCTAAAAGATCCTCAGGATTAGTTCATGTCATAAATCAAATATAAAATAAAAATAAGTATGGAAGACCATAATTGAAATTATTGGTTTGAGTTGATGGTCCCAAAAGAAGATGAAGAAAATATAAAAAAGAAGAAAAAAAATTCAGATTGGATAAAGAAGGAAGAAAGAAGAGAAGAATAGAATAAAATGTAATAAGATAAATACATCTAATTGGTTCAAATAATTAATTTCCTCCAAGGAAATGATGCCAATCTAAAAGGTACTGTCATGGGTTCCCTCAAAATTTTAGTGGGTCTTGGGTAATTAGGAGCAGTAGAGTGGCAGACCAATGTCATATCTCAAATGATAATGTAAATTTAAAAACATATTAATGGAATTATTGAAATTAAAACAAAAAGAAATAAAAACACTAATTAAAAATATAGAGATTGTTTGTCATTTATAAATCTGGAAAAAAAATTTCAGGAAGAAGATTTTATTTTTTTGGGTTTTTTATTTTTGAAATAAAGTTCGAGTAAAATGACACAACAAGAAGATGTTTTTTTAGAAAATATTATAATTCATAATCGATATAACTATACCTGTTAATTTACTTATACATAATTATCAATTAAATTAATACCCACTTAATTATGATCTCTTAATTTCTCATCCCACAAACCCTATGTGAGGTAACTTAACAACAATGATGAAATTACTTAAACATTGGGCATGTTTCGGAACATGCAATCGCATCACCCTGCTTTGATTTATGTTATAAGGTTATCATATGGTTAGTGGTTAATTACGGAACATATTCATTATAGAAATGAGTATTAATTGAGTTTGTCGATTATATTTTAACTCTATAAACTTATCCTGTGTGGTCTTGTATTTGTGATTAAGATCACGCTCTCTCAATTCACACAATACTCGACCTCACGTGTTTTTTGTGTTAATTTTCCAATTTCTTTCTTATTTTCATATAATTTAACATCTCAATTCATGGATCCTATTATGTTTATTATAGTATCTAAATGACTCAAAATAATTAAATGAAGAGGGTAGAAGATAGATGGATCACTAAAAAAACTACTCTTTTATGGGCGGTGTAGTCATCGTGGAGACGTTTTGCATGAGAAAAGGATTGAAAGGGGAGAACCCAATATTGTCTCCACTATTGAATTCTAGTCAAAAGAATAAGATTAATATAATAATAAAATTAAAAACATCAGAATATGTGTAAGAGAAACTAAGAGTTTGTTGAAATCACAACAACATTATAATAAAGAAGAAGAAAAAAAGAGCATTTTGGAGGAAATCCTAGCTTGGTTTCTTCCCTCCTCCAATTGTGAGTTGAAATTGTGTATAATCACTTCTTATATTCTCCCAATAATATAATTCATGTACCAACCCATTCAAAGGAGAAAAAATTTAATTTATAGAGTCTAGGGAATGCTAGTTTAAAAGAGGTTTTAAGTGTGAATGGGTAATCTTGGCCAAATATTTTATGCCAAATTGCACAGCCCAATTTACCTCTAAAATGTGTGAACCACATGTACTTCCAGAAGAATAATTTGTGAAACATTTGTTTGGAGAGATCCTCTAAAAATTTGGGCCCAATCCAAGCTCATATAAAGATGTTTTTTTCCAAATACCTAACCAATATCCAATCTAGCATGCCCATCCCACCTTTGACTTCATGGTCTTTTTAGACCAACCAAATGCATGATATAGCTCTAATATTATGAACAAAAGTTGTATACCATAATGTTTTGAACATAGTCATAGAATTTATATTTCAGATAATAAATATTAAAATATTTATCTTCGAAATACTACAGTTCACAATAATGTGTAAAACTATAATTTCAATCAAATTTTCAAATGAATGATCTAATCCCAAATATTTTATAAGTAAACATATTTACACAATGTGGGGAAATTTTATCATTTATTATAAATAAAATATCCTATAAAAATATGTTTTTTCAACTCCCTCAAACATACTCTTTTACACCCCTAGGAAAAACCTCATATCACGTAATATGAAAAATTATGACAAGTAGACATCAATAACAAATCAAGACAAATTTTAAAACACATATCTTGGAGATCCAAAAAAACTAGAACATAAAATAAATATATCATTCCTCATAAAAACCCATTATTTCTATTTCAATATTTATATAATTCCATATATTTCCATGTCATTTATCCTCCCATTCACAATACACTTACCTACCTTTTATTTTCTCTTATCACAAAAATGTCATTTTTTAAGAATGTAATTCTCATCCCAACTCATACAAGGGTCACTATTGGCTTGATAAATTTATACAATTCCACCTAATGTGAGTCAATGACATATGTTTATCATGAGAAATTTACAGGGTTGTTATGTGGCTTTCATTTGGTAAGATTTAGATGTGAAAAATTCTGAGGCTGAATGAGGGGGATTGACTCTTTTTGAAGAAAAATTGAATTAATCAAATTTTCACTTAAATATGGTCTTAACCTAAATCCACATTGCATCAATTCATGTTCATCATCATGAAAAATAATGGAATGTGCACACCATTCAACATTTCAGCAGAAACAATGTTAATCCTCTCAAACATGATTTTCTTGAATGCTCTAGTTAGGCAAAACATTTTCCCTCTATTATAAGTTCTAGAAAGGAAGACCTTCACTTATCATAAAAGCTCCAGAAATGTCACAACATCAAATATAATTATTTTATTTAGCAGAAAACACATCTTTTTAGAATTTAATTTTCTTCCCAAAGTATCACAGAATGTTATCGCAAAACACAGGATAGCTTCCCCAACATAAAAATTCAACTTTATTACGCAATTTCACTTCAAGTTTTGGTTAGATAGGAAATATTGGCTTGTAATGTGTCTAACCTAACATGATGTTCATGGATTCTAAGGGCTACAATAATTAAATGTTCAAGGTAGGCCATTATAAAAAGGATTCTTTGAAATAGGGGCTTTAATACCAAATAAATTAATCAATCATTTAATCATAAGTACCTCAAACCCTCACATTTTGATAGGAATAAATCAAATTCTTGTTAAAAAAATCATGGTTTCGTTCTCCCATGAAGTGATGTAAATGTGAAGAATATGACCAGAATGGTTCAAAATCCATATAAGAAAGTGATTTCAAATATAAGTACCATGAGATGTGTCATGGTATTTAAAATTTAGAGTACTTTTCATGAAATTACTAATGATTTGAACATGAAAAAGAAGTCATGTTCAGAATTCATTTATGCTTAGTCTCAGAGGATAAATTGCTTCACTTATTGATATGGATTTCAAAATGGTGATGAGAATAATTTCAGCTCAAAAGTTTCAAAAACACAAAAAAAATATGAAAAATAAACACACAAAATTTGAAAAAACACAATGTTTTTTCGAAATCATTGAAAAAAAAGAAAACAATTGAAATTACTAAACAAAATAGGTTCCCTCTCCCACACCTAAAATATAGCATTTTCATCAATGTGTACCCATGAGATGATAAATTCACATTAAATGTATAATTGTAAATAGGACAAAGAATAAATAAGTGAAAGGGTTAGGAACAACATGATATGCTCAAGTGATGATAGGGTCATGCAATGTGATGAAATCCAATGCATCCGTAGGAAGTCCTTCATTGTATTTCATTAAAAGTTGGACATTTACTATAATGATGCTTCCTATGTCCTCTTGTGTGATATCCACTTCAATATAAGGAAAATAATTTGTTACAATATGAGGACCAAACCATCTGGAAAATAACTTACCAGGCATCAGCTTCAGTCATGAACTGTATAAGACTTTCTCTCCAACATGAAACCTTCTTTTTTTGGATCATTATATCATGAGATAGTTTTGATATTTCCTTGTAGAGCATTTATTTCTTATATGATGTCAATTTAATCTCCTCAAGCTCTTGAATTTGAATATTTCGTTGGATTCCACCTTGTGCCAAATCCATAATTCATTTATTTATAGCTCAATAATCTAGAAGCTTGACTTACACTGCTAGATGAAATGATATACCAAATAAAATTCTAAATGGGGACATACCAATGGGTGTCTTTTATTCTGTCCTATAATCCCAAAGATCATTATGCAAGGGCTTCCTCCAATCCTTTCTATTTGGCTCCACAATTTTCTCCAAAATTTGGTTCAACTCCCGATTTGAAACCTCAACTTGAGAATTTATTTAGTAGTGGTATGGTGTTGATGTTTTCTTGTGTCACCTTATATTTCCAAAAAAGGGAAGAAATATTAAGATTGCCGGAGTGTGTCCCTTGGTAACTAATGATGGCCTTCGGTACTACAAAACTAAAAACAATTTTTGCTATGACAAAGTCCACTAAAACATGAGAATCATCAGTCCTAGTGTTCTTATTTTCCACCCATTTAATCAAATAATCAAAAGAATCAAAAATATACAAAAAAACATAAGGGACATAAAAAGGACCCATATAATCGATTCCCCATACATAAAAAATCTCACAGCAAATTATGGGTTGTTGGGGAATCTCATGACTCCTAGAAATGTTCCCACTGTGTTGAAAATGAGAGAATGAAATAAAAAACACATGAGCATCAAGGAATAAACTAGGCCAATACAATCCAGAGTCCAAAACGTTCCTAGGTGTCCATTGGGGTCCAAAGTGTCCACCACAAGCAACTCTATAACAGAATTGAAAAACAGTCTCAAACTCTGGATCAGGAACACAACTCCTCATAAAATTATCACTACACATGCTCTAGAGGAATAGATCATCCCACACATAATACCTAGACTCACTTTTTAATTTTTAGACTTGATGTTTCGTTAAATTTGTAGGTATTTCATATGCTACAAGGTATTTCACTAAATCAGCATACAAAGGATGCATACCTGAGATGGAATAAAGATGGTTATTGGGGAAAGATTCCCGAAGTGGTACATGGTCCATGGTTTCATCCTATAGTATGTGAGTAAGCCTACTCAAGTAGTCCTCTACAAAGTTCTCTGACCCATTATTATGTTTAATCTCAATGTCATATTCCTGAATAAAGAGCATCCATCAGATTAGCTTTGGCTTTGCATCTATCTTCTTCAAGAGGTACCTCAGAGCTGCATGGTCAGAAAAATCAACTACTTTAGAGCCTAGTAAATATTAACATAATTTATCAAAAGAAAATATGATAGCAAGTAACTCCTTTTCCATAGTTTTTTTTTATTTTTATTGGGATGAATCTAGTGTCCTCGATGCATAAGAAATACCATGTGAATGTACCTTCACCCATTGAGATAAGAGTGCTCCAACTGCGAAGTTAGAGGCGTCACACATAAGCTCAAAAAGAATGTCCCATTGTGGGGGATATATGATCGGTGGAGTGGTTTTACACTTCTTTATTTCACCAAAATAAGTCCTACAAGAATCATAAAACACAAAATCAGAATGTTTTTGAAGTAATCGTGACATTGGAAGAGTAATATTAAAAAACTCTTTGATGAAGCAATGATAAAATTCCGCATTCCCAAGGAAAGATCTAACATAACTTACACATGAAGGATACAGTAAGGATGAAATACTCTCAACCTTAGATCTATCAACCTCTATCCCATGTTTTGACACTACAATTCCTTGGTAAATTCCATGCTCTACAATGAAAAGACACTTTTTAAAGTTCAACACCAGATTCTTCGCAATACAAAAATTCAACACCTTTCCCAATATACTTTGACATTAATCAAATGAGGATCCATAAACTGTAGAATCATTAATAAATACCACCATTATTGTCTCAATAAAATTAGAACAAATACTCACCATGCATCTCTAGATGGTTCCTAGGGAGTTGCAAAGTCCGAATGGCATCCTCTAGTAAAAAAATATTCTGAAGGGATAGATGAATGAAGTCTTCTCTTGACCATCCAGTGCTATAGGCACCTACAAATATCCATAAAATCTATCCAATAAATAATAATATGTCTTCCTAACTAGTCTCTCAAGCATTTGATCAATAAATGGGAAGGGGGAAATGGTCCTTGCAAGGGGAATGATTTAGTTTCTTATAATCAATACACTCATGACAATTATTTTGAACCATCACTAGAACTAACTCATCTTTCCCATTTTTAACAATAGTAACCCCAATTCTTAGGCACAACCTGAATAGGACTCACCCAATGGGAATCTAAAATGGGATAGATTATACCTGCCTCATGTAAATTTTAAACCACTTTTTTAAGAACCTCCAAAAGTGTTGGATTGAGTCTCTTTTTTGGATGCCTAAGAGGTTTGTCCCCATCCTCTAATATAATCCTATGCATGAATATAGAGCGACTAATATTTGATATGTCATCCATGGTCCACCATATTTACTTGATGTTCTTCCTCAAAAGATTCAAAAGATTTTCATCATGTTCAAAAGGAATATTTTTAGTAATTATAACCGGTAATTTATCACCACTTATAAGTATGAGTATTTTTGATTTGGTTGTAATTTCTAGAGTTCCAATTTATGGGGGTGATGTATGGATGGAGAAATTGATGGAACTAAAATACGCGCACAATGAACATCTGTATTAGAATATACATCATTAATACCAGATAATAAAGCATCAAGCACATCATCATACTCAACAGTCATGTCATAATCAGAGTTCACATGATCAAAATAAGAATATGATTCCATTTCAAAATCAAATCTAAGAGAGTCTTGTGCATTAGAAATAGGTGAGGAAGTAATCTTAGACATAAAACTAGAACCAATAATCATAATCTACCTATGAATAGTATAATATAATTCCATGGGGCTTTTATATCATTGTTCAAAATGGGTGAAAAAAATGTAGAATGGTCCTCTAATGGGTATTTCATAGAGGCCATAACATTAAATATCACAACTTTATCCCCAAAATCTATGGAAAGTGTACCCTCATTGAAATTTATAATGGTTTTTTCTATTTTGAGGATGGGCCCTACTATGATAATGGGAACATGTGAACTTACCTGATCATCCTCCATGGTTAGAACATAGAAATATGCTGGAATGATCACGTCTCTTACCCAAACAAGTACATCCTCAAGGACTCCCATTGGATATCTTGTAGCTCAATTCTCCATCTGCACCACGACACTCAATGGATTCAACCCACTATCCTACAAATAATAGAATATAGAGTGAGGAATCACATTTAGGGAATCTCGTAAATTATAAAGAGTATCAGAAAAGTGAAACCCCCATATGGTGAAAGGGATGGTGAATGTCCCTGGATCCTTTCACTTTGTTGGCATTGTAAAATTTGGTGTAATACGTGATGACACATTTCTTCTATGATTTATCCTCTCATTTCCTTTCAGCCAACTTATATTGGTACAATATTCTATTAACAATTTGGCATACCTTGTGATTTTATATATTTCTTCAAGTAGAGGGATGTTAATATCAACATGCTTGAATGTGTCTAAAACATTTTTTGCATCGCCTCTCCATCCGTCTTCTGGTTTGAATAACTCTATTTGAAAATGGATGGGGTTTAAGAGGAAAATAATCCATCTTTTTCTTACTTTATCTTTCTCCTTGGATTTCTCATCAGTTGGTATGGAATGAGGATTCTCCAATGTTGAGGTGAATCTTAATGGAATGGTAGGTGCAGAAGTATCATTCTTTTGCTTTCAACATCTCTATATGATGGCACTAACCTTAGCCTTGGGGTATGGAGTAGGATGGGAAGGTATATTTACATAACACTTACTTACCAGTTCATGGAGGGTAGTGACAATCTAGCTCATTTGAGTCTTAAAATCCCTCATCTCTGATCCTTGACTCTTCAACTACTTATATTGATTAAGAACAATTTATTTCAAAATATTGTCATTATTAGAATATAAATTTAGTTTAGAATTTCCTTGTTGTTGACTTTTTGATTCAGGAGCTTCAAATATCCATTGTGGCTGTTGCAAACCCTGTTGATAAAGAGGATGCTGTAGGAAGTTTTGTTGAGAGGGGGGTGTTAGTTGTTCTCCAGATGCATACCTCATGTCAGATTTATCCTTCCACACATGGTTGTACACTGGTGTAAAGTAATCAAACTTCTTTTAGAGATGTAGTTTTTTCTTCTGTAGATATGGTCTCTTAGGAAACATTACTGCATAATCTTCTATTTCTTGTAATTGGGGGAAATAATCAGTTGGGTGGCTTGTCTTAGTGAAAATTCCATAAGGCCTTGAAAGAGGGGGTTGGGATGCCATGTGTGTCAAAGAAATATACCTCATCGTAGTTTTTTATTTCATCCAAATTAGTATCAATCAAATGATTTTCATGAGAACAAGGACTTACCTGATGTACTCCCCTGGTATGTGGTGTACCTCGATCACCAAATTGTTGGGAGTTTTGTGCCATCTTATCGATCAATGCACATGTAGATATTGGTGTTTTTTCCACCAACTCTCTTCCAGCTACGACATCCACCATTCTTATATCTATATGTGTGAGTCCTTCGTAGAAGTACGGGAGGAGGAGTTTCTCAATAATTTACTGATATGGGAAGCTTTCACATAACTTCATGAATTTCTCCTAGTAGTCATACATTGACTCCCCTTGTGCTTACTTGATCTCTGAGATCTATTTTCTAATAGATTTGGTCCATAATGCTAGTAAAAATATCTGAAAGAAAAGACGTTTCAAATTGTTCCAACATGTTACATATTCAGGATTTAAATAATACATCTAATCTTTTGCAGTTCCATTAAGTGAGAATTGGAATGATTTTAGTTTGATTGGATATTAAGAAACAATTATTGGTTTTAAGGTTTAGAAAACAAAATTAAATTATTTTAATAGTTTGATTGGATCCTCACTAGATAATCCATGAAATTTGGAAGAAGGTGAATTAATTCCGATTTCAGTTCAAAGTCCAATTCGAGATTGGGGTATGCAACGAAATTTTTTGATAATTAATATCAGGTGTAGTAAATTCTCGAATGGTTCCATTATGTTCATTTACATTATTTTCAGCCATTGGTAATTGTTTTATGTTGGGACTATAAGTGTTTCCAATTTCAATGTTCTTGGAGTGAAAGAATTCTCCAACTATTTGAATGTTGAAACTTCCTGTAAACTGAGAATGTCTGATTCAAGCCCTAAGGCCGTGTTCAATCCCAGGGTCAAGATCTAAAAGATCCTCATGATTAGTTTGTGTGATAAATCAAATAAAAAATAAAAAAAATGAAATTGGACCATATTCGAAATGATAGGTTTGAGTTGATGGTCCAAAAAGAACACGAAGAAAATAAAAAAGAAGAAGAAGAAAAAATTCAGATTAGGTAAAGAAGGATTAAAGAACACAAGAAAAGAATAAAATGTAAAATAAATTAAATAACACTAATTGGTTGAACTAATTACTTGCCTCCAAGACAATGATTTCAATTTGACTGGCGCTGTCATGGGGGCCCTCAAATGATTAGTGGTTTTTGGGTACTTAGGTGCAGTAGAGTGGCTGACGAAGGTCATCTATCAAAGGAGGGAGTAAATTTATTAACATATTAATGGAATTCTTGAAAATAAAATAAAAATAAAATAGAAAAATAATTAAAATTATGGGTGTTGTTTATTGTTTATAAATCTAGAAGATGTTTTCTAGAAGAAGATTTTATTTTATTTTATTTTTATTTTTTAAATGAAATTCGATTAAAATGACAGAACAAGAAGATGTTTTTTAGAAAATATTAAACGGTGTAATATATCTAACTATACCTATTAATTAAAATATTAATAATTATCATTTATATTAATACCCAGTTAATTATGATCCCTTAATTTTTAAACCCTTGAACCCTACGAGAGGTAACTTACCCATAAAGATGAAATTACTTAAACCGTAGGCTAGCTTTAGAACACGCAATTGCAACACCCAACATTGATTAATGCTCTAAGGATATCATATGGTAAGCGGTTAATTAGAGAACATATACATTCTATAAATAGATATTAATTGAGTTTAGGTATTATTTTTGAACTCTACAATCTTATCCCGTGTGGTCTTGTATTACCGATTAAGATCATGCTCTCACAATTCACACAATACTCCACCTCGTGTGTTTTGTGTGTCAATTGTTCAATTTCGTGATTAGTTTATTATAATTTTAAAACTCAATTCATGTATCATATTAAGTGAGTTAAATTATCTCAATGATTCTAAATAATTAAATTAATATGGTAGAAGATAGATTGATCGCTAAGAAAACTACTCTTCCATGGGCAGTGTAGTCATAGTGGAGACGTTTTTCATGAGAAAGGGATTGAAAGGGGAGAACCCAATCTCATCTCCACTCTTGAATTCAAGACCAAAGAAGAAGATTAAAGTAAGAATAAAATTGAAAATAATAGAAGAAGTGGAAGAGAAACTAATAGTTTATTGAAAGAAGATCAATATTACAATAAAGAAGAGGAAAATAAGATCATTTTGGATTAGATCCTAGCTTGGTAGATTCCCTCCTCCAATCGTGACATGAAATTGTGTAGAACCACTTCCTCTCTTCTCCCAATTTCCAAATTCATATCCCAACCACCCCCAATGAGGAGAACACTAATTTATAGAGTGGAGGGATGCTAGGTTAAAAGAGGTGTCAAGTGTGAATGGGGAATCTCGACCAAATATTTTAATCCAACCTTCACCACCCATTTGACTTCATAAATGCATGAATCAACTATTCTTCTAGCTGAATTACTTGTGTATATTTAGGTTTTCAAGATCCCCTAAAATTTTTTGCTCAATCCATGCTCGAAATAATAAGTTATGTCCCAAATACGTAACCAATGTCCAATCTGGAAGCCCCAACCCACCTTTGACATCATGGACTTTTTAGTCCAAACAAATGCACGATTTAGCTCTAATGTCATTACAAAAAGATGTAGCCCATTAAGATAGAAACATAGTTACATAATTTAAGGTTCAAATAATAAATATTAAAATATTAATCATTGAAATATTATAGTTCACTATAATGTCTAAAACTATAATTTCCATCAAATTTACAAATGATTGATCTAATCCTAAATATCTTATAAATAAAAATATTTAACTCATTTTAAGGAAATATTATCATTTATTATAAATAAAATATTCAATAAAAATGTGTTTTTATCAAAACTACAACATCTTTCCTCTTTATTTTTGGTAATTTTCTTACAACATTTTCTTTAGAAAGTGTGATCATACATTACTGGCCAAGGTTCACTACTGAAAAAACTGTTTTTCCCAACGGATGTTTACCAAAGGTTTGCTAAAACCGTTGGGCTTGAAGGATTAAGGGAGTCTTTAACAACGGTTTTATAAAACCTTTGGTAAAGAAATGGCTAGGTAAGCCTTTCCCAACGGTTCACTGAAACCGTTGGGAAAAGCCACCCCTTTGCCAACAGTTCCTTCAAACCGTTGGTAAAGGGGTGTGTTAATCACCCTTTTGCCAACGGTTCTGTTGAACTGTTGGGAAAGGGTCACCCCTTTGCCAATGGTTTCCTCAAACTGTTGGCAATGGGGTCCTTAGCATCTCTTTCCCAATGGTTTTTAAAACCCGTTGGGAATTATTTCCCCCAAATCCGGCCGCGGGGCTGCTCTCCCCCATTCGCACAGAAACCTAATTTCATCCGCTCCACCGCTCTCCTCTCACGAACTCCCCTATCCGAAGAGGTGAAAACCATATGAAATCAGGTATTTTTTCATTTATACACATATACTTCCTAATTTTTATTGTTATTGCTTTAGTATTTTAGTTTTACGCTATCAATCCACCTCCAGCTCTCTGCTACTCTCCAAATCCCCCATCCGAATAGGTAAAAACCCATTTGAATCATCTCAAATCAGGTAATTTTTTGTTTATACACATATGGTACCTTGTTTTTGTTATTTTTATTGTTATTGCTCTAGTATTTTAGTTTTAAGTTATCAATCCAGCTGAAGCTCTCTGCTACTCTCGAACTCCCCCATCGGAATAGGTGAAAACCCATCTGAATCATCTCAAATCAGGTAATTTTTTCTTTATACACATATGGTACCTTGTTTTTATTGTTATTGATCTAATATTTTAGTTTTAAGTTTGGATTTTGATGTGATTTCACCATGTAAAATAGGGAAATGAATGAATATTTTGTTAATTAATTAGTTTCCCCTGGAATATCAGTTGTGTTATAATGTACATGCTAAATAAAGGGGTAGTGTAATAAAAGACCTTGAATAAATAAATTTTGGAAGTTGGGGTATGTTGCCTCTATGAGAGGTTTTTTTTTGTGTTTCATTGTATGTTGTAGGCTGTTTTATGGGGATTGAGATGACCAGTTGAGCTTTGTGATATGTGGGGTTGTAATGTGATGGTTAGTGGGCATGGATGTGTCATGTGAAGTTGGTGCCGATTGTATACTGGGGCGCATGCGGCATGTTGGAGGTTACCCCGAGCTTGGTTCGACGGCCATGGAAGAACCACGGCGGCCGGAGGAGTGGGAGGCGACGGGGTGGCGGCGACGGGGGTGACCTGTGGAGGCGGGACCCCCAGCATGGTTTTCCGGCAGCATTGGTAGGGGCGACAGGAGGCGATGGGGTGACGGCAACGGGGGTGACCTGTGGTGGCGGTGCGGTGGCAGGAGGCGCGGCCGCTGTTGCAGCGAGTAATCGAAGAAGAAGGTGTGGGGGGGGCGGGAAAAATCCCACCATTTCATTTCAGTTTTAGCGACCGCCAATGGCGGTCGCCCGCTACCATAGGCGTCGAAACTAAAAAATCTAGTAGTGGTGGGCTGTCCACGGGGGTGGTTGGGCTGTCTAGGGGGTAGGGGGTGTCCACGGGGGTGGGTGGGTTGTCCACGGGGGTGGGCGTGGCTGTCCACGGGGGTGGGAAAGACTGTCCACGGGGGTGGGTTGGGCTATTCAGGGGGTGTGGGCTGTCCTGGGGGTCTGGGTGGGGTGTCCTGGTGGGGGAGGGGTGTGTGGGGTGTCCAGGGGGGTGGTATGTCTAAGTGGTGTTGGTGGGGTTGCAGGAGAGGGGGGTGTGGGCTGTTTGGGAGGGTGGGCGGGGCTATCGAGGGGGGGGGGGTACAGGGTGTCCAGGGGGGGTACGGGGGTGAGCGGGCTGTCCACAAGGGTGGACGGGCTGTCCACGGGGGTGGCCGGGCTGTCAAGGAGGGGTGGGCGGGCTGTCCGGGGGGGAGGGGGGGGGGGGGGCTGGCCACGGGGGGTAGGGGTGTCCAGGGGGGTGGGCGGGCTCTCCAAGGGGGTGGGGGGCTATCCATAGGGATAAGGGCTGTTGAGGGGGGTGGGTGGGCTGTCCACGGGGGTGGTTGGGCTGTCTAGGGGGTAGGGGGTGTCCACGGGGGTGGGTGGGTTGTCCACGGGGGTGGGTGGGGCTGTCCACGGGGGTGGGAAAGGCTGTCCACGAGGGTGGTCGGGGCTGTCCAGGGGGTGTGGGCTGTCCTGGGGGTCTAGGTGGGGTGTCTTGGTGGGGGAGGGGTGTGTGGGGTGTCCAGGGGGGGTGGTATGTCTAGGTGGTGGTGGTGGGGTTGTAGGGGAGGGGGTGTGGGCTGTTTGGGAGGGTGGGCGGGGATATCCCGAGGGGGGGGGGGGTACGGGGTGTCCAGGGGGGTACGGGGGTGGGCAGGCCGTCCACAAGGGTGGACGGGCTGTCCACGGGGGTGGCCGGGCTGTCAAGGAGGGGCGGGCAGGCTGTCCAGGGGGGGGGGGGGGGGGTGGGGGGGCTGGCCACGGGGGGTAGGGGTGTCCAGGGGGGTGGGCAGGCTATCCAAGGGGGTGGGGGGCTGTCCATAGGGAGAAGGGGTGTCGAGGGGGGTGGTTGGGCTGTCCACGGGGGTGGGGGGCTGTCCATAGGAAGAAGGAGTGTCGTGGGGGGTGGGTGGGCTATCCAAGGGGGTGGTGCTATAGTGGTTTTGGATTGTTTGAGGTACTCTTAGTGTATTATAAACCCTCATTTGTTCCATATTAATTTAAATTGATTTAATATCATTTTTTTCACACATACCATTATATCATCTCAAACTATATTTAGAGTGTATTTTCATTCGTATAGTGTTAAATATTTTAGTAAATGTTCATATAGAGTAATGTGTCATTTATGCTTTTATATAGAGTAAACAATTGTCATTTACGTAAATATTTTTTTGATTAAACTTTAATATTATTGAATTGCTTTGAAATGACTTATTGTGATTTTTTTACAGAATGGATAGAAGTTGGATGTACGAAACTGATCAGATTTCAACCGATTTTCAAAATAATTTGAACAGCTTTCTAGATTTTGCATTTGACAAGGCTTCAGATAGTGGTCACATACACTGCCCATTTTTTAATTGTGTTGGAAGACCTTGGTTGAGCCGTGATGCAGTTAGCTATCATATAACCAAATATGGTTTCCAAACAAACTATTATGTGTGGTATCACAATTTAGAGAAAATAGAATCTC
Organism: Viscum album; assembly: GCA_963277665.1. Taxonomy (NCBI): domain Eukaryota; kingdom Viridiplantae; phylum Streptophyta; class Magnoliopsida; order Santalales; family Viscaceae; genus Viscum; species Viscum album. The sequence goes on along the minus strand of OY728133.1, from coordinate 1,634,191,423 downwards.
AAAATGTTGATGATCCAAATGATAGGACTGAATTGGAGAGTTTGATATATGATCGGTTTCCATTTATTCGACATCATGAGAAGGAAAGTTTGTCCAGCCAACAAGTTTTCAATACAAGCACACATGATGCATCCAATGAAAATGATGATGTTGATAGGGTGAAAAAATTGAATGATGCTACGACGACTCCAGTATATCGGCAATGTGATAAAATGAAAAAGATGGAATTTTTAATCCGATTGTTTCATGGGAAAACTATGTATGGGATTTCAAATACTGCAATTGATTATATTCTTACCTTCTTGAAGGACTTACTTCCAGATGATGCAGATAATCCCTCAAACCACTATATGGCATGGATGTTGGTTGATGAACTTGGATTCTCAAAAAAAATTCATGCTTGCCCGAATGATTGCAACTTATTTTGGGAGGAAACTGCTGAAAGAAATGATTGTATAAAATGCGGAACCTCCCGATGGAAGCCAAAAGATGATCGAACACCATCTCGTGTGCCACAAAAAGTAATGTGACACTTTCCATTGATCCCCAGATTACAGAACCTTTTCATGTCTGGTGAAATATCCATAAAAATGCGATGGCATGACACCGAGAGAAAAAAGAATATTGAAGAGTTGGTTCACCCTGCAGATGGATTTTCATGGAAGAGATTTGATGCACGATATCCTGAATTGGCAGCCGACGTGCTTAATGTGAGACTGGGTCTTTCATGTGACAGTTTTAATCCATTTGGGCAGATGCTTACTTCGCACAACACATGGCCAGTTTTCATACACATTTATAACCTTCCCCCTTGGTTGTGTATGAAAAATCCTTACACTTTCTTGAGTATACTGATGTCTGGCCCTTCTGATCCCGGCAATGATATAGATGTATACATGCAACCTTTAATAAAAGAGTTGAAACTTCTTTGGGATGTGGGTGTACCCACATACGATGCATGTTCGAAAGACATATTTCAGATGCATGCTGCACTTATGTGGACTATCAATGATTTTCCTGCTTATGAAATGATGTCTGGATGGAGCACAAAAGGAAAATTGTCATGTCCTGTTTGTATGGAGAATACTCGATCGAGAAGACTGAAATATCGTCTTAGTTTTAGTTTTATGGGACATCGACAATGTTAAGGGGAAGAAAAAAGACGATTTACGATCTTGGCGCGACTTGGTAGATTGGGGGATCAGACCAGAATTGCATCCTGTCTGTATCAGTGAAAATAAATGGCAAGTTCCATGTGCTTCTTATGTGATGACTCGTGCTGAAAAAAAATCAATTTCTGGAAGTGCTAGAGACTATTAAAGTTCATGATGGCTATTCAAGCAATATATCAAAATGGGTCAACAGAAAAGAGTTGAAGTTGAAATCTTTGAAGACACATGATTATCATGTCCTTTTTCATGAGTTGATTCCAATAGCAATCCGTCATCTCTTGTCCAATAATGTTAGAGTCTCAGTTATTCGGTTGTGCTATTTGTTTAGAGATCTTTGTGCTAAAAAGTTGTCCAAATCCCTCATGAAAAAACTGTTGGCAGAGACACCATTAATTTTGTGTGAGTTAGAGAAAATATTCCCTCCATCATTTTTTACAGGCTTGTTGCATCTGACTGTCCATCTTCTGACCAAAATAATTCTTGGAGGACCCGTTGCTTTCCGTTGGATGTATCCAACTGAAAGAAACATTTTCACATTGAAATCATATGTTCAGAACAGGAATTATCCTGAAGGTTCTATTGTGAACGGTTACTTGGCTCAAGAATGTATGGATTTCTTCTCAATGTATTTGTCTGATCATACTACGAGAATAAACAGACCAATGAGAAATGAAGAAGAACAGTATGGGCAAACTGAACCCAGTTTTCCATCACTTCCTCAGACAGGAGGAATTCCGAGATCATATACATTGACAACATTAAGCCTTGAATAGCGAGAGATGGCACATCGCACAGTGTTGTTCAATTGTGATTTGTTCGATGAGTATATCAAGTAAATTAATTGTACATGTATCTCTTATCTTATCTCTTGTAATTTTAAATAATTGTTAAACTATTATTATTTTTATCTATAGGGAACATAAAGAATCGATATATAGAAAGCATCGTTCTTTATCTTTGAGAAAGAAGGAGACGTTGCATAGCAAAGGGTTTTCTGCTTGGTTGAAATTGAAGGTAAAAATATTTCTGTAATAACTAAATAAAAATAATATTTAATTAAGTTTACTATTTGTTTATATTTCAGGTATCGAGTTTTCCTACAGACTCTGTTTTTGAGGAAATAAGAGCTTTGGATTTTGGTCCTAATACCATGGTTCGTGATTGTAAATCACTTTTGATCAATGGATACAAATTTGTTATCACTGAACGAGGAAGAAACATGAGAACACAGCATAATGTTGTTATGCTAACTTCAACAACAGACTGTTATGCCAGTTCATCGGGCACTAGACCTCGTTCTGAAAATGATGCTTATTATGGTGTCGTGGAGAAAATAATAATTTTGGATTATTACTCACATGGTCGAGTCACGATGTTGAAATGTCAATGGTTTGATTCAATGACGAGGAAAGGCACCTTTATTGATGATTGTGGATTTCGAGTTATTGACATAACTTGCACTCTTTCTACCGATGAACCATATGTATTGGCATCAATGGTGAAACAAGTTTTTTATGTCAATGATCATTGTCATCCTAAATTCGGTGTAATTATTGAAGTAAATCCTAGACATGTTTTTGATGATGGTGATGATGAAGTTGACACTATCCCGACTGCAATTGGAAGCAATCTGTTTATTACTTATGATGACCCCAACAGCTCAATTGTCAGAGTTAATTGTAAACCCGAAGTTGTGGTGGGAAATATATAGAATCATACAGTCGTGTTCTCACCTACATGTTTCTCCTACATCATTCAGAGTGTGTATCCTAGTACATACCTTCATAACACCATAAATCTTCTGTTTCATTATGTTCTTTTTATCATAATGGTTTTTCTATATTTTGTTTTTTGGGTTACACATTAGTTACCTGTTTCTAATTACTTCCATATTTGTTTTCATTGCAGGAAATGACACCCATTGAAGAGAGGTGGCGGAAAAAGATGACAGATAATAATCGTCGCATGGTACATATGGGTGTTCCTCCACTCATCCCTGTTGTGAGTATTTTATTTCAAATATAAATATTTCAATAACTTATAATATCATGTGTTTATTTTTCTGTCAAACTTTTTTTCAGGATCCATCCCCTAGACGACAGATATCTGACGAGGAGCCTGATATTGCTCTCAGCAGAGAGGTTGGTGGTACGAGGGATCGTGGGGCGAGAGTTAGACGATCCACTACCACAGACGTATCTTCTATGCCTTATTTTGATCCTGGCCTATCTTCAGGGACATATGTGATATTTAGACCTCCGATGTTTACACTACCAGCTGGCCAGACGTCTCTTCCATCATCTTTTGCTTCTGGTTCATTATCTCCGGGTTATTATATTCCACCTTCTTCGACTCCTGCTGTGACACAGTATATGGTTGAAGAGCATACACTGAGGGACACTCCACCTATACAAGATATTCCTTCAGCTTCTGCACCCATTGATCCAACTACCACAGGTATATTTATATAACTCTATCAAATTTTCATACCAAAATTTATTTTTATTATAACTTGTATTGATATTATTTTTCTTTAATAACAGATTCATCTACAGATAGGAGGCGGGGGAGGGGGCGTACTAACTTGCGTGCGGTATGGAACTGCCAGACACAATTGATGGTTGAATACAGTGTTGATGGACAAATGATTGAGAAATCTGGGCAGCAATGTCGGGGTTTTTTGGCGACGCTAGCCAAATACTCTGATATCATTCCGGTCAGCCCTCTCTCTTGGAGACATCTGCCACCCGAAGTCAAGGATAACGCGTGGGAACTAATATGGTTAAAAAATCTCTTGGATTTAATGTAGTATATTATTGTATTTAAATGAACTAATCAATTTGGTTTCAGCTTCGGTTTAACTTCCCTGATGGTGAAGGTGCACGACCAGCACGTTTAAAAGTGATAGGAGAGCTTTGGAGAGCTTATAAGCATGAGATGTATATTGGCTGGTGTGATAGAGTGGGCACGGAGTTATAGACATTACCTATCGTGGATGACTGCCCGATAGTGCAATATCGCCAAATGATTACCCATTGGGCGACTGCCAAATTTAAGGTATTAATCTAATTGGGTTATTTAAATGATAGTTTTCATATTTTGCATTAATATAATCTTATTAATTATTAATCATTATTTAGGAATCTTCTGAAAAAAACAAAAAAAACATTGAGTCAAAGCAATACCTCCACACTTTGGGGCACACAATAATGTCATATCATGAGAGGCAGTAGGTACGATATAGTTGTTTATAATTTTTCTTTAGGACTTTCCCTTTTTATTGGATCCTACTTAAATTATGTGATTTATTGAATAATGAATATATGATTTTACTTTCACTTTATATTGTTTGAATGTCATTACAGAAGCACAAAATGAATATTGAAGGACGTATCCCTCGATCAAAATTGTTTTTCTCGAGTAGAAGAAAAAAAGATGGAACTGCGGTAAATGAACTGACCCAAGAGAAGATTGTAATTTTTAATTTGTTTATTTCAAAGTTTAATATCTAATTTGATATTTAATAATCTATTAATATTTTTTATAGGCTGCTTTAGAGGATCTTGATGCCAAGGAGCCGGACAATTTTGGGCCACACGATCATTTATATCAGGTTTTGGGAGATGAGCACTCTGGTCGAGTATGCTGCTGACCTGGTAAGAATATAGTCCTGACGAGGTATTGGTCGTCTCCAGGTATCCATTATAGTACCACCGAGTTGGAAAAGGTCAAGGAGCATGCAAGATAGTCTGATAAAAGGGTCACAGAGTTGGAAGTACAAGTTCAAACAAGAGACAGAGAATTTATGAAACTGATGAGAGCTTTATCTTCATCACTTCCACCAGAGGCTAGTGCGGCTTGTCAGACATTTATGTCGTCGATGGGTGCATCATCCAATGCACCAGGCGGCAGCTCTTGTGAATATCGAGATGATGATTTTCCTGGTGATGACGAGGATGCTGAAGAGGAAGAGGGCGAGGATGAGGATGTGGATGAGGGCGAGGATGGGGTCTAGGGCGAGGATGGGGCTGAGGGCGAGGATGATGTCGGCGATGAGCATGGGGACGATTACGACGACGAGGACAGAGATGGCGGCGGGGATGAGGCTGATGATGATAGTAGTGATGGTGATGGTGATCAGAGGCAGATTGATCCATTACATTTTTTAATTCTGTATAACTCTTTATTTTTGAACATGGTTTTCCACTTTGGGGTTTTCCTCTACTTCATAGGGACGTTGCATTCAGATTCTGTTTTTTGCACTTGATTCTTATTGTATGATTAGACTACTACCTAGACCTTTAGTATTCCTTGGAACTGTGATGCTCATTTTTCTATTTTTTTTACTTAGCTTTCTTAGTTAAACATGTATTTCATGTTTATGCATGTGGAAAATGATATGGAAAATGTGCTTTGAAGTAGTGGCCGACACCACTCAAAGTGTCTAACTTGTATTTGAAATGGATAGGATTTTAAGTGAAAACAACAACTGGCATACGGAAAACAGACCAAACGCATTTGGATTCTATTTAAACTATAGGAAAATTATCCATGGGTCATATGTGATGTGTACGAGTCAACCCCGCCTCAATCCGAGGGCCGGTGTGGCCGGTACCACTCAAAGTGTCTTTATTTTGTTTAAAATGGATGCGCTTTTAAGTAAAAAAATGACATACGGAAAGCCGACCAAACACTTTCGGATTCTGTTGAAACTTTATGAAAATGATTTATGGGTCATTTTTGACATGTACGAGTCAACCCCACCTCAATCCGAGGTGCGGTGTGGCCGACACCACTCAAAGTGTCTAACTTTAATTTGAAATGGACAAGATTTTAAGTGAAAACAACAACTTGCATACGGAAAATCGATCAAACACATTCGGATTCTGTTAAAACTTTAGGAAAAAGATCCATGGGTCATATGTGACCTGTACGAGTCAACCCCGCCTCAATCCGAGGGCCGGTGTGGCCGGTACCACTCAAAGTTTGTCACTTTTCATTGAAATGGACAACGGTTTAAGTTAAAACAACAATTGACATACGGAAAACCAACCAAAGGCATTCGGATACTATTGATACTTTAGGAAAACGATCCATGGGTCATATGTGGCATGTACGAGTCAACCCCGCCTCAATCTGAGGGCCGGTGTGGCCGGTACCACTCAAAGGGTCTTTCTTTTGTTTAAAATGGATGTGCTTTTAAGTAAAAAAACCACATACGGAAAACCGACCAAACACTTTCGGATTCTGTTGAAACTTTAGGAAAATGATTGATGGGTCATTTGTGATGTGTACGAGTCAACCCCACCTCAATCTGAGGTGTGGTGTCACTGACACCACTCAAAGTGTCTAACTTTTATTTGAAATGGATAGGATTTTAAGTAAAAACAACAACTTGCATACGGAAAACTGACCAAATGCATTCAGATTCTGTTAAAACTTTAGAACAATGATCCATGGGTCATATGGGATGTGTACAAGTCAACCCCGCCTCAATCCGAGGGCCAGTGTGGACGGTACCACACAATGTTTTTCACTTTTCTTTGAAATGGACTACGGTTTAAGTTAAAACAACAACTGACATACCGAAAACCAACCAAAGGCATTCAGATACTATTGATACTTTAGGAAAACGATCCATGGGTCATATGTGATGTGTACGAGTCAACCCCGCCTCAATCCGAGGGCCGGTGTGGCCGGTACCACTCAAAGTGTCTTTCTTTTGTTTAAAATGGATGTGTTTTTAAGTAAAAAAACCACATACGGAAAACCGAACAAACACTTTTGGATTCTGTTGAAACTTTAGGAAAATGATTGATGGGTCATTTGTGACGTGTACGAGTCAATCCCACCTCAATCCGAGGCACAGTGTGGCCGACACCACTCAAAGTGTCAACTTTTATATGAAATGGACATGATTTTAAGTGAAAAAAACAACTTGCATACGGAAAACCGACCGAACACATTCGGATTATGTTGAAACATTACGAAAACGTTCCATGGGTCATATGTGACGTGTACGAGTCAACCCCGCCTCAATCCGAGGGTCAGTGTGGCCGGGACCACTCAAAGTTTGTCACTTTTCTTTGAAATGGACAACGGTTTAAGTTAAAACAACAACTGACATACGAAAAACGGACCAAAGGCATTCGGATACTTTTGATACTTTAGGGCAATGATCCATGGGTTGTATGTGACATGTAAGAGTCAACCATGCCTCAATCTGAGGGCCGGTGTGGCCGGGTCCACTCAAAGTGTCTTTCTTTTGTTTAAAATGGATGCGCTTTTAAGTAAAAAAACCACATACGGAAAACTGACCAAACAAATTCGGATACTGTTGATACTTTAGGACATGTATCCATTGGTCAATTGTGACGTGTACAAGTCAACCCTGCCTCAATCCGAGGTGCGGTGTGGCCGACACCACTCAAAGTGTCTAACTTTTATTTGAAATGAACATGATTTTAAGTGAAAACAACAACTGGCATACGGAAAACCGACCCAACGCATTCGGATTCTGTTGAAACTTTAGGACAACGGTCCATGGGTCATATGTGACGTGTACGAGTCAACCTTGCCTCAATCCGAGGGTCAGTGTGGCCGAGACCACTCAAAGTTTGTCACTTTTCCTTGAAATGGACAACGGTTTAAGTGAAAACAACGACTTGCATACGGAAAACCGACCCAACGCATTCGGATACTATTGATACTTTAGGACATGTATCCATGGGTCATATGTGACGTATACGAGTCAACCACGCCTCAATCCGAGGGCCGGTGTGGCCGGGACCACTCAATGGGTCTTTCTTTTGTTTAAAATGGATGTGATTTTAAGTAAAACAAACCACATACGGAAAACTGACCAAACACATTCATATACTGTTGATACATTAGGACATGTATCCATTGGTCATTTGTGACGTGTACGAGTCAACCCCGCCTCAATCCAAGGCGCGGTGTTGCCGACACCACTCAAAGTGTCTAACTTTTATTTGAAATGAACATGATTTTAAGTGAAAACAACAACTGGCATACGGAAAACCGACCCAACGCATTTGGATTCTGTTCAAACATTAGGACAATGATCCATGGGTAATATGTGACGTGTACGAGTCAACCTTGCCTCAATCCGAGGGCCGGTGTGGCCGAGACCACTCAAAGTGTCTTTCTTTTGTGTAAAATGGATGCACATTTAAGTAAAAAAAATGACAAACGGAAAACCGACCAAACGCTTTCGGATTCTATTGAAACATTAGGACAATTATCCATGGGTCATTTGTGATGTGTACGAGTCAACCCCCCCTAAATCTGAGGCGCGGTGTGGCTGACACCACTCAAAGTGTCTAACTTTTATTTGAAATGATCATGATATTAAGTGAAAACAACAACTGGCATACGGAAAACCGACCCAATGCATTCAGATTCTGTTGAAACTTTAGGACAATGATACATGGGTCATATGTGACATGTACGAGTCAAACTTGCCTCAATCCGGGGGCCGGTGTGGCCGGGACCACTCAAAGTGTCTTTCTTTTGTTTAAAATGGATGCACTTTTAAGTAAAAAAAATGACATACGGAAAACCGACCAAACGCTTTCAGATTCTATTGAAACTTTAGGAAAATTATCCATGGGTCATTTGTGACGTGTACGAGTCAACCCTGCCTCAATCCAATGCACGGTGTGGCCGAAACCACTCAAAGTGTGTCACTTTTCTTTGAAATAGTCAACAATTTAAGTTAAAACAGCAACTGACATACGGAAAATAGACCAAAGGCATTCGGATACTGTTGATACTTTAGGACATGTATCCATGGGTCATTTGTGACGTGTACGAGTCAAATCCGCCTCAATCCGAGACGCAGTGTGGATGACACCACTCAATGTCTTTCTTTTATTTCAAAATGAAATCATTTTAATTGAATACAACTGAAATTTACACTCATCAACGATAGTCGCAAACTCTTTTTCATGAGTTGGAAAGTTTCACTCATGGGGTCATAAGAGACGAGACTCCTAAGAAAATATCTTTTAACCATATATTATAAACAATACAAGTTCAATGCAAAATTCATCACAAATCATTACATACCCAAACCTAGTATCACAAAAAAATGTGATTTGAGTCAATTTGAATGTCTTATTCAACTCTAATAGATATTTATCAATTGCTATTATGCCTATTAGAATTTGATGGGTGAGGTGAATTACCACCGGATGATTGTTGTCATATTTGTTTTTTTGGGCTATTTTAAGTGTTTTTATAGTCTTTGAAGTCTGTATGTGGCTTTTGTGATATTTTTTATGCAGGTGTATAGTGTACGGTATACTGGAGGGTTGCTATGCACTGTTTTTTTATGCAGGTGTATGGCAGGGCTTCTGGGGGCTGTTGTGCAGCAGCTCTGGAAAAACCTATGCCAACAGTTGTGAACTGTTGGGAAAGGATTTTCCAGAATTCTGGAACACCTATACCAACGGTTTATATGAAACCGTTGGTATAGGGCTTCCCCCATGCCTTACTAGCCAACGGTTTGGAAAACCGTTGGTATACCCTATACCAACGGTTTTCCAGCCTATAACAATGGTTATAAACCGTTGGTATAGCCTACTTTTCCAGTAGTGGTTTTATAGTCCTTAAATGGAACAACCGATTTTTATCCTCAACAGTTAGGTAACATGAGTTGAAAAGTTTTCTATTATCAAATTGATTTCCATTGGTTATTTATCCATTAGTCACAATTTTTTCATCGTCTAAAATTTTGATGATACAAAAATTTTCCGGAAGATAAATTCCATACCATCATCATACATTTGGTTAACCCTCAGAAAATTATTCTTTAGAAAATTAATATATAAAAATTTCTTTGATTTGAGTTTCTGAGCTTCAATTTTTGTTATTCTAATTACTATGATTTTTAACAAACTATAATTTCCAAAATCAACTTACCCCATTCACAATTTCTGACATATTTCAAGATCTTAATATCACATATCATTTGTGAGGAGAAATCAGTATCAAGAATCAATGGTTTTTTATTGCTTACTTTAAGAGATATCTCAATAATAAATGATCTTTCCTCAACAATTTTATTTACGTATTACTTTTATTTTATAACATATGAATCTTTTCCTAGAAGAGTTATTAGACATTATTTATCATAATATCCCTATTGGCCACATCTTACAAAAACTTCCTCTAGGAAATCGAATTGGTTTTCTCATGGGAAACATTCAAACATCTTGATATTTTTCTTTTATTTCAACTTATAGCTTAGGAAAGTTACTATATTTTCTTTTAATATGGCTAGCCATCAGTTCAAGACTATTTATATGATGTGAATATTTTTTAAATATTTATAATATTTTTTCCATAAATTCCAAAGAACCCATAAAAACCAACCAATCTTGATTTTCTATAGAAGAAGGATATTTCCTTGTAGAATGTTGGATGAGGTTTATAACATCTTTATGATTTTTTTCCTCCTAACATGGGGAAATTTTATTCTGAAGGTTATTTTCAAATTTCACTGATAGAATAAATTTTCCACATCCTTTTCAACCCATTTTTTCCAAAAAAATTTCCTAACACCAGTATGGTTAGTAAAATCATATGAACTTTTACACTTTGTGGGTAAAGATTTCAACTGATTCTTGGAATGATATTACTTAGAAAATTTAGATGTTTCATATTTTACCTATGAATATTTTTTGAAATTATAATATATCATTCCTAATGAAATTTTATCTTTGACATGTTTTGATTGAGTTTTTAAAACATCATATTCCTTATCATCAAATTTTTTACTCAGATCTGCCACCATCTTTCCTTGTTCATCCACTTTTAGTTTGATGTTTATGATATCTTAGATATACTCATTTTCCTATTTAAGAATATATTTTCTCCCTTCATTATCCTTTCCTTCGTCCTTTTATATCATTATAGATCTGTTTCTTGAGTTTTGTGTTCTAATCAATACATGAAACAAGTTCTGATCTTATTTGATACCCCATATAAGTTTCTTCACATTCTTCTTCTTATTAAATGTTAGAAGTATCTTCATTATTTTATACATTAGAAATTAATGTTATGAAAATTTCTAGTGGCTCAAATTAAAAATATTGTTTTGTGAAGAATCTCACTCTACTTTCTTACATAACACACTTCTTTTGTTTAATGTGATTTCTTCTTACTTCTCATCGAATGCTTATCATACATAAATGTTTTGATTAAAGTATTCAATATATGTTTTTCTATAGAATATCCTTTATATTCTACACTTTTCTTATAAAGAAAATTCATTGAAAACATTCAATTTCCACTATAGTTGATACATTTAAGTGGGATCTTTCTTCTATACTTTTTTCTACCCCTTTGATAATTTTTGTAAGATAAGAGGCACGATCTTTTCATTAATTTCATCATCTTTATTATATTCCAAATCACTGAGGTCAACATTTTTTTTAGAATTTTCACCTTTATCATAGCTTTAAAATCCATTTCCTTCTTTGATTTTCTTTTTGAATTTCAGTGTTTTCCTCATCTCATAAGAAACAACAATGTTATGAAATTCATCAAGAGATAAATCGTCTTTATTTTCTAAGTTATAAAATTAATGTCAAACCTTTCACATAAGTTTATCATGTATTTCTTAACAATGATATAATCTTCTATAAACCTCTAAATAATTAAATTTTTAAAACAAATTCATTAACCCTAGTGAAGTACTCATCAATAGTTTTTTCATCTACCATCCCGATGTCTTCAAAATTTCTTCATCATATTTTAAATTTGATTACTTCACTTTGGTGTTCCATTCGCAGATAATTTCATGTTTTTCTAATTTTTCTTTATATATTTTAAAACCCACCACCTTAATGAAAAATTTCTATAATAAAGTCATAAGTATAACATTTATGGATTTCCCATTATCATCAATGTTTCTTCATTTTGAAAAAGTCATTGAGTAATTTTTCCTAAAGGGAGGAAACCTAATTATTGATGCATCTATAACCTCTAGGCCAAGAGACACAAGATATGGTATCATTCAGTTTTTTAAAGGATGATAATTATTCTATAAAATGTGGAAACACCTTTTCTATTGACTGAATTGAGATTTTACGTGATAAGGATTCAGAATGAGAACCTCCTCTTTCATACCAATTTATGTTCTTAAGGATCGTTGAACTACTGGGGGGGGTTAATAAATGGTGATATTATTATAAATTTTGATTATCTATGAAATTTAACCCCTATAAATTTTTAGTGTAATTTTCCTAATCATCATTTTATAAAGATCTCACTAGCGTGCAATGATAAGAAATTTAACATGGTATGAAATATTTACATGGATCAACCTTAGTGTGAGAACCTATATCCTTTCCATGGAGTCACTTGTTGGTCTATAGAAATTCCCTATTAGTAATAAGTGAATACAAATAGTTACAAATCCCATTATAAGACCTCTATCTTCTAATAGGAATGATTATACTGAATCCTATTAGTTTGAAAATTTCTTCTTACAAAACTATTCCAACAAAAAAGTATGAAACTTTGTAAAACCTCTACCACAAAAGTTATCCCAAAAAATGTTCCATCAATTTTCCTCTATTTGGTATATGTATATTCGATGTGCACTATCTCAATCCAGTGAAACTCTATTCAGGGTGCCTTACTGAAACTACTCATATAATTCTGATCTCTATTTGATAAAAAGACTCATGTGACTCACAAAACTACATAGAAAATTTGTTCAATTACTCTATCAAGTGCTATATTTGATACCACTACATGGTAAGACTATGTCCTATAACTCTAAACTAAAACTCTATTTAGTAATCTTTATTAACCAAAAATAAATCTTTGGTTATAAACACACAGTGATAAAAATTCATTACCATTTCATTTTTCAATCAGAGAAAAATGTTATATATGATTGTACTTTTCACCACTATTTATAGATTCTCTTAATGTGGAAAATGTGGTAAATCATTTTTTTCCCTCTAAAAATAATTCTAAAACTAATTATTCCTACTCAAATGAAATTCACTAGATACATCTCAAATCTTATCGAATAATTATGAAGCTTCTGAAATTCTCTAGTGACTGAATAATTCTTTAGACATCCTTAACCATAGTAAGATAATAAAACAATTAAAAGGAAAAACCAAACATCATCATGTTTTTGTATATTACAATTTTTATTAGAAAAACTTCAATCAGATTAAGGTTTGTTTGATGGATTCATATAAAATTATCTATCTAAATATATATTATCTGACCACCCTTCCTCAGTTTTTCTGCAACCAATTCCCTTAATAATAAAATTTTGTCTGATGGATTAGTTTTTATCCTTCTGATCACTTTGCCTCATCCTGGTTCAACCTTCTCATAAAATTTCATCTAGATACATCATGAATGTCTTTCAGATGTCTATTCATCTGATGGACTCCCTTCAGCAGCTCTTCTCACAACGTATCAAAAAATATCTTCATATAGTACGAAAAAGATCTACCATTTTAAAATGACATAAAATTGTTTGATCATAAAACATTTTCTATTTTTGAATATTCTTAGCTACATTCTTGAAAATTATAAATAATTTAGATACATGATTACTTCCCATCTCAAAACATTGGTTTCAAACTTTTGATTTATCCTACTTTGTATTTATTTTTTCCCTTCGCATTTCTTTGTCATTTTTGAAACCACAAAAACATAACAACAAACACTCATTACCTTCAATCTGATCAAATTTGTCGGATGATTTTTGTATGACCTTTCTTCTAACATTGTAAATTTTTATTGAATAAAATTCATAAACATATGTACTTTTTCATCCGATGAACAATTATATTACTTTCCCCTTAATCAAATTCAACAACATGCAACACCAATTTTTTTATAAATTTTTTTTCTGGTAACCTTGATCTCCCACTTTAGATATTTCTCACTTTGTATAAATGTGTACACAATTTTCTTAGATAATAAAATCTTCATGATGTTGGAAATATTGAACAAACTTCAAAGCATCATCTGACATAATAATAATGTTACTTAAATAAGGAATGTCAATTTCTTAGATTCCTCTAATAACTTCATACCAAAATTTTATAACATCTCACAACTATTTATTAGCTATTAACAAAACCATTCTCAACAAAAATAATGTTTCCAGCAAATGAAAAAAAAATTGTGAGAAAATCCCGAAGGATATTTTCGTGGGATAAATGTTAGTGATCCTTCCAAAAAATCAATGATCTAATAATAGAAGAGAGGAGTGACTGATGATTCTAAGGTTACAAATAATTTATAAGGTACATTATGAAATAATATATACATAAATGTGATGGGTTTCAGTACATCAAAAGGAACATGGGATTATGTTATTAACATCAATGAAAGTGATATAAAAGTTATGGAGGAAATGTTACAAGTGTTGAAAAACTTGTTTAGTGACCGAAAAATGAATCCTAGTAAGAATGTAGATGGATTATTTAACCACATCTCCAATGTTGTTGGTTATATAATGGGAATGGGCCATAAAATTAATTATGTAATTAATATTATATAGAGGCTATGTTCAATGTATAATACAAAATTTAAGCTTTTTATGAAATAAATCTGGGTGAATTATCTATTGATGACTTATATAGAAATCACGGTTCTTACGAGACATAGGAAAGTCACAATAATTACTCTAAATAGATATAATTCAAATCTATTATGAAAAAAAATTATAGAATGTAGGCAATGAAGAATATATAAGTGATGATTTTATATCAATCCTTGTAAGGATGTCCAAAAGTGAAAAGGAAAGATTTGAATGGTAAATTGAATTATATATTTTTCATTTTAGGAATGTTTAATATATTTATACTAGGTTTCCAATGATGTTTTTTGAAGATGGTGGTGAGTTTGAATTCTCACCAAATCAATGAAATAAGTTTGCCCAGAAATAAATTTCAATCCACAAAATTTAATTGGAAACAATTCTCAAAATAAAGTCCATACCAGAAATAAATAAGAAATGTTAAAGAATATACATTATAAAGTGTCTATACTGAACTTATCTCCAATTAAGAAGTTATGATGATATTTGTGAGAAACTAATAAATAGATGTTAAAAAAATATTATCCAACTAGAGGGAGTTATTGATCTTGAGGAGGATATGGAATGATAAATTCAATTGATTGATGGGAATATAAATATGAATAGAAAAATTGGTGTTCTTTCAAAAAATTGTTAAATATATATTGATGAATTTAAAGCAAAAAATGATTAACTTGAAAATTTTGTTGAACATTATATGAAAAATAATAGGAATATATAATAATTTATGAATTCCAAATTGATGTTTGAAGATAAATAAATGATCTTTTATTATATGAAATTATTTTTTATGGAAAAAGGAAATATGATTAAAATATTTTAATAGTAAGTAATAACACCTAGAAAGAGTAATGAATAAAAAAATAAAATAGATAGTGCAGATAATAAACATTAATTTTGGAATTTTTAAAGTGTATTCATGAATAAAACAACATAACATGGTATAATAATATTTAATGAAATTTGTAGTGCTCAAATACCCAATTCTATGGGTACCACTGTTCTTAGATATGAATGTGAAACATATAAGGGAAAATCTACTATAGTGAAGTGTACTAGAAATTAGATGAAGAGAGAACGTTTTCAAATATCAAGGAATTATAAATATTTAAAAAATTATATAATATTTGGTAACATGTGGATAGGTTATTGAAATAAGATTTTTCCACTTATAAAGTATCAATTTTTTGGTTTCTCAGTCCGTAGAATGAATTATTTTTGTAAATATGGAAGCTATATGAGAGGTGAAGCAATTTGAAGTCTAAAAAGAGGAGTTAGAAGACACAATTAGTATTAGGGAATGAATTGTTTTTATGATTGTTGTTTTTATTATTCTGATTTTGGATATAAATTACATTATTTTTTAAAAATAAAAGGAATTCTTATCTGTGTAAATAAAAGAATGATTAATGGAAGAAAAACTAATTATGTTCCTCTAGAAAATAGAATTGATCCCCTTGAAGAAGAAGAATTTTATCTTGTTGATTATATTGAAGGAGATAAGATGAGACTAATAGATTTATAAACTCATTTAGCACTATCTTGTACGAAATAAAAGAATATGGTTATGGTAAAAATGGTTAAATTTTATTCGAATAAAGAAAATAATACCAGCACATAGATAATTGATAATAGTTTGTTCATCACTTATGAAACAGAAATTGAACTTGTTAAATAATGCTATAGTAAATGTTTTTGGTATTATACACTTTGGAAATGATGGATATTTAATGATAAATATAATTATAAATACTTTGTTGGATGAATATTAGTAGAAAAAAAACATATGTACATTATGTCGATGGTTTATGAGATAATTTATTATGTGTTAGTCAAATTTTTGACTCATGTTTAGAGGTAACATTGAAATAGAAATGGTTACAATAATAATGGAAAATATGGAAATTCGATTTAAAATTTTTGTAGAATAAATTGAAACTTATATCATGATAATCGAAGGCATTGATCTTTTCTTCTTTGAGTTGAATTAGATAATGATCTTTGGAATTGTCAGCTTGGACATATTAACTAGAAATGAATAGATTATTTTTTTGAAATTGAATGCTAAAACAGATGATTCAAATACAAAAATTGAATTAATGAGAATTTTTAATGCTTTTATAAAAGGGAATCTAGTCATAAATTCATATCGACTAAAGAATAAAAAGAATCAAATCATCTTGATCTTATTAACACTGATGTATGTGGACTAATGGAAGTTCCTGGAACATGTGGTGAAAGTTTTTTAAATTTTTTATTAATGATTATTATAGAATGTTTTGTGTAATATTCTTGTGGGAAAAAACTAATATAATTGATTTTCCTAAATAGATTCATAGAAAATCATAGAATGAAACTTGAATAACACTCAATATTTTCATGTTATATTACAATACAAAATAAACTTATTTTGAGGTATAAGATTACTATAAGAAATATGGGATGAAGAGTGAAGTCCAATTTGTGAAGAAACTGCACAAAAATAGTTTGGTGTAACAGAGAAAATGAATAGTAAACAATATATAAAGAACAATGATAATAGAAAGTGAAATATTATGAATTTTTTGGATGGAAGTAGTGAAAGTGGTAGTTTAAATAGAGATTTGGGTTTTTTTCAACCTTAATGAAGAGAACATTCTATATGAGATGTTTCATGGAAGTAATCCGACATTGAAACACTTTATAGTGTTTACAGTAAATTTTTTATTCCAATTATGTATGTAAGACAAAAAAATTGGCGATGTTGTGGATGAAGGGATATTATTAGGCTATTCATCCAAGATAAAATCCTATAAATGTATCATAAAATATTGCACAAAATTATGGAATGTTGTGATGTAACATATGTTAATGTTAAATTTGGAAATAGTTCTGAAATTTCAAATTTGAATGAAATGTCTCACGAAGATGAAGAGAAAATTATAAATTACAATGGTTTATATAACCAAACATTATAAGGATAATATTAAAAAGTATATTTAGTGGATGTAGTGGCTATTGGATAGATAAAACTAGAAACACCATGAAGAAAGAGATGATATAAGGTTGATGATAAACTCACACATAGAATACATGGATGGACTCAATCATAAAGAAATATTTTATGAGAAGAGGGGTTTATAATAAAATATGTGTGAATAATTCAAAAGAATAATATTTCTCTATTTTGGTATATGTTAATGATATAATATCTAGTAGAAGAAATCATAAATCCTATCATGACCCAACCCATTGAGTTGTGGAACCTGACTCCCCTAATCCCGCCTCCAATAGGTCTAGGGATGGAAACTAGAGCGGAGTAGGCATACCCCACACATGAGATTAATTAAATTAATTTAGATGTACACACATACACACCTTCAAGACCATACAATGTGGAAATAAAACAATTGAAACCAATGTATGCATACATCTATGACCCCACAATTAGAGTATAATAATAATGTAATAAAAGAAATAAAAGGGGTCCAAATACAAGCCCAATAAGAAACTACAGAGAGTTCAACCTACTCTTTGTGATAGGACTAAGATTAAACATAATCACATAAAAAACACATTGGTTAGTCTAGCCCAGCTATGATCCACTAGATTACAATCCTCATAAGATAGTGTCAAAAGGGATTTGTTAGCATAATACACGCCACATGCAGACAGATCCTATGTAGGGGTGAGTATAAAAATACAAAGTATAACCCCCTGAAAACACTAAAAACGAAGAATTAAGAATATTTATATCATAATAATGATATAAAAATGAATTAATAAAGAGAAAAAACATATATATTCATTGAAAGGACACCTCACCTCTAGGAAGCCACAACAAAACATCCAGCCATAAGATACTGCTCTAATTAATAAACATTCTTAGAGAATACTCTTCATGAGCCATTCTATCATCATAGAAATTAATGCATGAGGCCATGATCATTGGGACCCACCCATGAAATCTCACTGGTCACCTAGACTTGGAAACTCAGAGTGGGGGTGACACTTAGGACCGATGGGGGACACCGTGGACCCAATCTCAATCAAACCGCTAATTAGTGGATTATTTGGTAATGATATCTTGAACCCTATCGATATATTATGATGGATAGAGGATCAATTCCCTTATTAGGGAGGTCATACCGATTCCACAAACCCCAATCAGGGTATAAAATGATAGACGATGACACTTCAGACTCATGAATAAATACCATGAAATCATTTTGATACTCATCCTCTAAAGGGGATCACAATCTTGTGATGTGGATATAATATCATATTGTAACCTCAAGGGAAGTGGACCAAGGGAACACTCTCAATCGATACTAGTCCAACACTAAAGAAAAAAGGGATCCAAACACCCTTAAAGTGGGTACACAATGTGTACTATGGCTACACAAGGTGTCTAGCTAACCCCAAGTATTTCTATGTGGTAAATATTCACAAAACATGTAAAACTCAACATAAATGATGTGAAAGTAATCATACATGGATTTTATAGGTTTATCAACATTCTCCATCTTCTATCTAGATATGTTTATGTACCACAAACCATGCTTGTGTACTCTGGCTGTGTCTATGTACTATAGTCATGTACACCTAGTCGTTTCCATGTATCTGAACCTACCCATACCCATCAATCCTCAGAGACACTCACCAATCCACTAACACAGGTCACATGGCGTGTGATAGGGGTTACTTAGTCTGTGAAATTTTCTCTCCATGGAAAGCCTAAAACTTTAAAAAGGGTCCCACATGATGTGTGATTCTAGATTACACACCATGTAACCTAGGCTTTTAAAAAACCCTTAGGTTCTCTTCTGCACCATCGTCCACTACACCACCACTGAAACCTTTATCACAAATCAATGATATGGGGTCATCCGACCATTTAAATCATTGATCAGTAAGATCCGGGTTCATATATTCTCAAAAAACACCACCATTGAGTCATCCATTACTGGATGTTAAAACTGGTTAGAACATAATCCGTTGATATATCTATTCTACATCCAACAATCATACACTATAATGACCCATACTTTACATACATTGTTATTACTTCATAATTGAAGCATACTTAGTACAACATATAACAAAAACCACAAAAGGACTGTATAGGTATAGTGTCTTTTGAAACTGGAAAACATAAACAACTGGTTCATAAATCTTCTACAGTGTCTCCCATTTACTTCATCATATCTAGAGTCCTTTATAGCATATCTACTTAATATTCTTCTTCTTGACCTGGGGAAAACAGAAAAAGGCGTGAGCTCAAATGCTCAATAAGGGTAAACAAAAGAAATATCAATCACATCATAACCTTTTGAAAATCTTAACCTTCAAAAGAGTTCATAATATCTTAACATGGGATAAATCATAGAAGTGAAAATGAAATCCCAATAATCATAATATAAAACTTGAAACATTGTGGCATGCACACATAATCATAGAGAATCATTTATTGTTAGTCATGACTCATTGCCAAGACTATCTTAGCGGACAAACTCCATTTCTGAACCGAGTTCACTCCTCATTTTAGTCATGTATCACTGAACCAGAATGACCTTCCATTCCAGACCTGTCTATCTCATGAGATATAAATCTTTACCCAATGCATTGGAGGGAGATATAGGTCCCACCCATCTCATAATGAATCCTTTCTTATGTGTGCCACATAATCATAAATCATACATCATCGCATAACACATGTAATAAAAATGGGATTCTTGAAACGTCATGACATCATAAAACAAATCATATAAGGTAAAGGACTTCATAAAAATAATTCCATCACAACATAATCAAATAAATGTAATAATTGGGATAAAAACAGAACCCTATATTATCTTATATGGAAAATAATTCTGATAAAACATTTGAACTCCATTCTTGAGGAAAATATCCTTTCTACTTCAAAAACATTTTCCTTTCTTAACATGTCATATAATTTTAAAATAAAAGAAGTTAATTAAAAATAAACTTGAAAACTTGTAAAGGAAGCTTCATTGAAATAATGTTTTATGAATCCATTTATGTCGTATAAGTTAAAAAAACATTCTTCTCGTACTTTGGCCGAAAAGTCAAAAATTACCTCGTACGACAAAAGATTCCTTTCATATTGTTTACTAAAAACATACCGAAGGGTAAAATTGGATTTAAACAATTGTGGGAGGATATGAATAATATTACATATTGAAGGAACATGGATGTGGATGATAAATACACCCCAGTAAATAACAAAGTATAATCAATCTCGGATAAAAATGAGATTGTGATATTTTCCATTACCTTAAGTCTGATTTGATTCGTACGTGTCCGAAGCTCCTGTATAATGATTTAAATAATGTTATTCACTTATTCAAGAATAATAATTATTGATATGATATCATATATGGTCATATTCTTAGCTTCTTATTAGTAATATTTCATTGTTACTTGTTATTCGGGTCTTTATTGCCTTTTGTTCTTATGCATGTTTTGCCGAATAAATTCTTATTCTTCATGTTAAGTTATAGATACCTTATATCCAGAATGGTATTAGTGTAAAATATATCATATTTATTCATTCAATTAATTTATATAATTACTATGTAATGAATATCATGTAGAACGAGTTGCATCACATCGTGGAGACGGTAAGCCGTACGTACGCATGAGTGATGATATCATTCCCATGATTGTGGAATTGTATTGAAGTGTATTTATACTATTTCAGTATCAATATAAAATTATAATAATCATATATAGTTACTCATTATACCATTATACCCATCCAAGTAAGGTGGTAGTGGAGAATAGATTACACCACGGCGTGGAGACGGTATTCCGTATGTACGCACGCGCGGTGATTTCATTTTCCGTAGGATGGGTAGATGGTGAAATAGGGTTGTTTTATATTTTTAATAAAATATCAGTATGTAATTAATACTGATGTTATTACCTTATCATGAAACAACTAACGAAGAAGTTGAAGAAGAAAGAAATTGAAAAAGATCGGTAGTGGATATTACCGTTTTTTGACACGCCTCTTTGAATCCTCCACTTAGGGCACTATGATTGGTTTTTGAAGGAGAACAGGACCTCTAGGATTATTCTAGGGAAGTGGAGAAGAGGTTTTTTTAGGGTTTGGACGAGCTTTAATGCTCAAATTGGTGTGAGGAGGAGAGGGAGGAGGTGCCCTTTTATAAGGGGGGAGAGGGGAAACTTTGGGAAATTTCAAAATATTATTTTATATTAAAGTCAAATTTAGTTTATAATGGTTCCAAAGGGTCTTATTTCGAAGCTAAGGTGGGTATGGGTCGAAAGCCTCTCAGCCAATAAGATTTAGACAAGTTTAGGTTATTATTTTAATCTTATCAATTAGATTTAACTCTAAGTTAAATAATTTAACTTTTACCATGTCTTTTTGTTTTTTGAAACTATGTGGTTAATAAACTTACAATAACATGCCAAACGAACCCCATGTTATTTATTATTATTATATATATCCTTCTCTAAGTCATTTGGCCGAACCTTAGATTTTTAGGAATAAAATAACAATTAATAATATAATATTTGTTTTAAAAACTATTTTATGTCAATTTTGACACAATTTGGTATTTGATTTTTGTGAAAATCATAACAGAATGATAAGTTTGAAATATGTTAATTAAATCAACAATAATATGTCATATTAACATTGAAAATTAGTGTAATTCATAAAAAGTCTAAAATTACATTTGTTTGGGCATTTATAACATCAATTATGTTAATATTTTCTTAATAAGGTAATTACTGCATCATCGTTGAGTCATAAATAAATTAAATTTTTTAAAGTCTAAAAATTATAAATAAAATACCATTATATAGGAAAGCTTTTTATATTTATAATAAATCTTTATAATCGAATTTATCTTATGTATAACCCTGCATTAAAAATGTTTTAGTTATTAAACATTGATTTTAACTATTTTAACTCTTCTTTAAATAAAATAATATTAAATGTCCTAATCTAATCCAAGTAGACCTAAATGGTCATATTATATTCATAAGGTTCTTTTTGGTCGAATTACACTCATCCAATAGAATTAAGACGTGTGTAAGGGTAATAGTAATATCATTTTTACCTTTAATTACCCTATTTACTATTAACCGCGACAAAAAAAGTAAAAAGTCACTATTCACCAAAAAATTGTTTTCATCTCATTGAACCACATTTTACTTACTGATATCAACCGTGTCTGTCAAATTTTTGAAATTCCATTCACAGAAGCGGTAAAATTATTTTTTATGAAAAATTCATTTTTTTTACTACCACTTAGTTGTTTCACTATTCACCAAAAATTGAAAGTTTTCAGAAAAATACCAAAATTTCCCCCTATGCTAATTTCGGTATTCTGAATCCAAAAATGAAGTCCATTTTGAAAGATACAATTTATAAAATTTCAAAAAGTGGTTATTACTATTCATAACAGCTATTTCATAATATATTTTAATAGCATATCGTTGTTTAGTGAAAACTCTGTATTGCGTACAACGCAAGCTAACGAGGAAAGTCATGATTGCGTGTAAAGAAAGCCAAGCTAGTGTTGTTTGTAATGAAAGATTCCTTCGATGATGTATATAACATAAAAAGAAAATATTTCTCATAAAAGTCTCGGGTGTTACATTCTACCCCCCTTAAAAGGAATTTCGCCCTCGAAATTCGTCACTTTGTAACAAACAGATGAGGATACCTCTTCCTCATCATATCCTCAAGCTCCCATGTAGCTTCTTCTAAATGGTGGTTCCTCCATAAAACTTTCACCAAGCGAGTGGTCTTGTTTCGTAGGACTTTTTCACTTCGATCCAAAATCTCTATCGGCCGTTCTTCATAAGAAAGATCTTGCTCCAGCGGTACAACTTTTGAGCTGAGTACATGTGACGGATTAGGTATGTACTTTCTCAGGAGCGATACATGGAACACATCATGAACTTGAGAGATATTCGGTGGAAGTGCCAATCGGTAAGCTACCTTCCCAACACGATCCAGTATTTCTAAAGGACCGATATACCTAGGGATTAACTTTCCCTTTTTCTCAAATCTCATTACTATTTTCCAGGGAGATATTCGTAAGAACACTTTATCGCCCACTTCAAAATCTAGGTCTCTTCTTCGGTTATCGGCATAACTTTTTTGTCGACTCTGAGATGCTCTTATGCGTTGTTGAGTAGATCGGACCTTTTCTGCCATCTCATCAACAATATCAAGTCCTAATAGCTTTCTTTCACCAACTTCATCCCAGCAAGTTGGAGTTCTTCAAATCTTTCCATAGAGAGCTTTATAAGGAGCCATCTGAATACCGGAGTGAAAGCTATTATTATTGGAAAATTCCACCAATGGTAGGTGTTGATCCCAACCACCTTTTAAATCCATAGAGCAAGATCATAACATATCTTCTAGAGTTTGAATTGTCCTCTCAGACTGACCATCTGTCTGAGGATGATAAGCAGTGCTGAAACTCAACTCTGTATCTAGAGTATACTGAAGACTTTGCCAAAACATCGAGGTAAACCTCAGATCCCGATCAGATATAATGGAAAGTGGTACTCCATGCAATCTTACCACTTCCTTTACATATATCCTGGCAAGCTAATCAAGAGAGAAATCCTCTCTTATAGCAATGAAGTGTGCCGACTTCGTAAGACGATCAACTATAACCCAGATAGCATTATTTCCTTTGGATGTTTTAGAAAGTCTAGTGACAAAGTCCATAGTGATGTTTTCTCATTTCCATTCGGGTATGGGTAATGGTTGTAACATCCCCTTAGACTTCTGTCTCTCAGCTTTAACTTTCTGACAAACTAAGCATCGAGAGACGTATTCAGCAACATCTCTTTTCATGCCATTCCACCAGAAGTACTCTTTTAGGTCCCTATACATCTTCGTGCTTCCTGGATGAATAGAGAATGAAGAACTATGAGCCTCATCCAGCAGCTCCTTCTTTAATTCTGGGATGGGAGGAACACAAACCCGATTCCTGAACCTTATTATCCCATCACAATCAAAGTGGAATTCAAGAACATTTCTCACCTTCTTTTGTAACTCTACATCTTCTTTCTGCACCTATTTAATCTTCACATGCATAGATGGTTGAACATTCATTTGAAAAAGATAAGATTTTTCCCCTTCCATTATGATACCAAGATCCATCCTTTGTAAATCCATAAATATTGGATCTTTTGAGATCCTCATCATGGATAAGCTAGCATGGTCTTGTCGACTTAATGCATCAGCCACCTTGTTCGTTTTCCCAGGGTGGTAATGAATTGAGCAGTCGTAATCTTTAATCAAGTCCAACCATCTTCTTTGGCGCATATTCAGCTGCTTTTGTGTGAAAATATACTTCAAACTTTTATGATCAGTATAAATATCACACCTTTCGCCATAAAGATAATGCCTCCAAATCTTTAATGCAAATATTACCACAGCTAGCTCTAAATCATTAGTTGGGTAATTTTTCTCATGGATTTTTAACTGTCGCAAGGCATAAGCAATCACCATATCATTTTTCATAAGAACAGACCCCAGTCCCTTGTTGGATGCATCACTGTAGATCACAAACCTTTATCCACTATAAGGAAGTGTAGGCACAGGTGCACTGGATAGCCTTCTTTTCAACTCCTCGAAATTCTCTTTACATTCCTCCGTCCACACGAACATAACTCCTTTTCGAGTCAACATGGTGAGTGGATTTGATAACCTCGAAAAATCATTCACAAAACGTTGATAATATCCATCCAGACCGAGAAAAATTTGGATCTCAGTTACTGTTGTTGGTCTCGACCACCTTTCGATAACCTCTGTTTTTGCTGGATCCACAGATAGCCCCTATTTTGAGATTATGTGACCCAGAAATGAAACTTTTTGAAGCCAAAATTCACACTTGGTAAATTTGGCATAAATCTTCTCCTTTCTCAGTGTCTTCAATAAAATTATCATGTGATCTTCATGTTCATCCTTGCCCTTTGAATAGACAAGAATATTGTCTATAAAGACTACCACAAACTGATCAAGATTGTCTCTAAAGATTCTATTCATCAGATCCATGAAGATAGCAGGGGCATTAGTAAGACCAAATGGAATCACTATAAATTCATAGTGTCCATACCTTGTACGGAAATCCGTCTTTGGTATATCCTCCCTTTTGACCCTTAATTGATGATAACCTGAATAAAGATCAATCTTGGAAAAGTATTGAGCCCCGCGTGGTTGACCAAATAAGTCATCGATGCGCAGGAGAGGATATTTGTTCTTGATAGTGATCTTGTTATGTTCTCGATAATCAATACAGAGTCGCATTGATCCATCTTTCTTCTTAACAAACAGAACATGTTCTCCCCAAGGTGACGCACTAGGGCGTATGAATCCTTTTTCAAGATTCTCTTGAAGTTTCTTCTTCAATTCCTGCAACTCAATTGGGGCCATTCTATAAGGTGTCCATGAAATAGGCATAGCACCTAGTACGAGTTCTATTGAAAACTCAACTTCACGATTTGGTGGAAGACCTGGCAATTCCATTTAAAAGACATCCTCAAACTCCCGTACAATTGGAATATTCTTAATTGAATGTTTCTCTGCAACCATTTGAGATAGATAACCTTCATTTAGTGGAATCAAGACCCATAAGATGGAAGAAATTTCCACTGGAAGGTTATGTTCATCCTTGCATCGATAGATGATCATAGATTGATCTGGAATATGAAATGTGACTTCCCTTCTTTGGAAATCGATATGAGCTCCGTATAAAGAAAGCCAATCCACACCAAGAATCACATTGAATTCTACTATAGGAAGTATCACAAGATTTTCAAGAAGAACTTTCCCACAAACATCAATTGGAGAAGAATTATATACTTTTGATGCAACCGTTGTGCCATTAGGAGTTGTCACAACTAACTCAACATCTAATTGGTGAGTTAAAGTGGAGATATCCTTTGAAAATTATTCCGAAATAAAAGATTGGGTGGATCCAAAATAAAATAAAACATTTCATACTTTAGAGTGGATAGTAACTGTACCTTTCACCACATCATTATCGTACTCCACATCGCTGATAGAAATTGTATGTGACTTTCCTTTTTATTTAGCCTTAAGAGTTTGTCGATGTCGATCATCATCAGTAACCCTTGGATTGGGGCCTTTATTATCATAATGCCCCATTTCCATGCACTTGAAACATTGAACTTCAGGAGGTTCATTCTGTGTATCCATTTCTTTTTTCGTATCATTAGACATCTTCTTCCCATCATTGCGGCATTCAAATGCCCGATGACCTTCCTTTCCACATTTAAAACATTTACTTGTCGCTTTAAGACAATTCCCTCCATGTTTCTTTCCACACTTTGAGAATAAGGGAAAATTCATCTTCTTTTCAATGTGGTCTTTAGATTTCCCTTTGAATTCCATTTTCCTCTTCTTATCAAACCCATAGGATTGATGGGTTACTCCAATTTCCATCTCAACCTTGAGAGAACATCGAACAATTTCCTCGTAGCTATTGAAGTCCCTTATGGCTAACGCCCTTCGAAGACTTGGTTTTAAGCCACTAAAGAATCGATCGATCTTACTCTCAGGTTGGATAACAATTCCAGAAGCGTACCTTGCAAGTCTTGTAAAATTTTCTTCGTATGTACCAACAGATTCATCATCCTTTTGCTTTAATTCAAGAAACTCTTTCTCCATCTTAGTTCGAAGAATACGAGGGAAGTACTTGTTGAAAAATAAGTTTATGAACTCGTCCCATTCCATGGACTCAATTTCTTCTCTTGGCCTCGTATTCTTGATAAGATTCCACCATTGATAAGCTTCGCCTTCCAAATGATATACCGCTAAGATGACTTTATCATGTTCAGAACATTGAAGAACTGAAAATATCTTTTCAGTGATACTAATCCATTGTTCAGCCACTAATGGATCAGTTGAACCGCAGAATGAAGGCTCCCGCTGCCTCAGGATGGATTCAACATAATGTTGATCCTTCATTTGCTCGTTTGGAAGTCCTACATGATTCATATCTTGAGAAAGTTTTGTGAGCATGGCTACAAGATTTTGCATTCCAGCTCCCAAATTGTTTTGTTGCTCAGGGGGACAATCATTGCATTGCCCGTTGCATTCCGCATTAACACGGTTCCTTCGGGTTCAAGCCATTGACTAAAACCAAGAAGAATAGTGTGAGAAACACTAATT
Organism: Viscum album; assembly: GCA_963277665.1. NCBI lineage: Eukaryota > Viridiplantae > Streptophyta > Magnoliopsida > Santalales > Viscaceae > Viscum > Viscum album. The sequence goes on along the minus strand of OY728133.1, from coordinate 1,634,163,447 downwards.
ATAATAATAAAACCACATAATCAAGAATAAACATTCACGCTTAAGGTCTTATCATAGGTTCTTCATGGCCATTTCTAAAACACTAAGATTGTTCTAGGCTTAGATATATCCTTAGGGTTCTTACTTTGGCTTTCACATCCTAGTTTCCAAAGGTTGACTATACCTTTCCTCTGATACCAACTATAACGACCCATACATTACATACATTGTTATTACTTCATAATTGAAGCATACTTAGTACAACATATAACACAAACCACAAAAGGACCGTATAGGTATAGTGTCTTTAGAAACTGGGAAACATAAACAACTGGTTCATAAATCTTCTACAGTGTCCCCCATTTACTTAATCATATCTAGAGTCCTTTATAGCATATCTACTTAATATTGTTTTTCTTAATATCAGGGAAAACATAAAAATGGGTGAGCTCAAATGCTCAGTAAGGGTAAACAAAAGAAATATCAATCACATCATAACCTTTTGAAAATCATAACTTCAAAAGAGTTCACAATATCTTAACATGGGATAAATCATAGATGTTAAAATGAAATCCCAATAATAATAACATAAAACATGAAACTTTGTGGCATGCACACATAATCATAGAGAGTCATTTCTTGTTAGTCATGACTCATTGCCAAGACTATCTTAGCAGACAAAGTCCATTTCTGAACTGATTTCACTCCACGTTTCAGTCCTGTATCACTGAACCAGAATGATCTTCCGTTCCAGCCCTGTCTATCTCATGAGATATAAATCTTTTACCAAGGCATTGGAGGGAGATATAGGTCCCACCCATCTCATAATGAATCCTTTCTTATGTGTTCCACATAATCATAAATCATACATCATCACATAACACATGTAATAAAATGGGATTCTTGAAACATCATGACATCATAAAACAAATAATATAAGGTAACAGACTTCATAAAAATAATTCCATCACAAAATAATAAAATCAACGTAATAATATGGATAAAAATAGAAACCTATATTATCTTAGATGGAAAATAGTTTTGATAAAACATTTGAACTCCATTCTTGAGGAAAATATCTTTTCTACTACAAAAACATTTTCCTTTCTTAACATGTCATGTAATTTTAAACTAAAAGAAGTTAATTAAAAATAAACTTGAAAACATGTAAAGGAAGCTTCATTAAAATAATGTTTTACGAATCCATTTATGCCGTATAAGTTAAAAAATCATTCTTCTCGTACTTTGGCCGAAAAGTCAAAAAGTACCTCGTACGACAAAAGATTCCTTTCATATTGTTTACTAAAAACATACCGAAGGGTAAAATTGGATATAAACAATTGTGTAAGGATATGAATAATATTATATATTGAAGGAACATGGATGGGGATGATAAATACACCCCAGTAAATATAAAAGTATAATCAATCTCGGATAAAAATGAGATTGTGATATTTTCCCTTTCCTTAAGTCCGATTTGATTCGTACGTGTCCGAGGCTCCTGTATAATGATTTAAATAATGTTATTGACTTATTCTATAGTCATACTTATTGATATGATATCATATATGGTCATATTCATAGCTTCTTATTAGTAATATTTCATTGTTACTTGTTATTCAGGTCTTTATTTCTTATGCAAGTTTTGCCGAATAAATTCTTATTCTTATTGTTAGGTTATAGATACCTTATATCCAGAATGGTATTACTGTAAAATATATCATATTTATTCATTCAATTCATTTATATAATTACTATGTAATGTAGATCATGTGGAACGAGTCGCATCACATAGTGGAGACGGTAAGCCGTACATACGCACGAGTGATGATATCGTTCCCATGATTGTGGAATTGTATTAAAGATTATTAATACTATTTCAGTATCAGTATAATGTTATAATAATCATATATATTTACTCATTATACCATTATACCCATCCAAGTAAGGTGGTGGTGGAAAATATATTACACCACGGCGTGGAGACGGTATTCTGTACGTACGCACGCGCGGTGATTTCATTTTCCGTAGGATGGATAGATGGTGAAATAGGGTTGTTTCATATTTGTAATAACATATCAGTATGTAATTAATACTGATGTTATTACCTTATCATGAAACAACTAAATAATAAGAAGTTGAAGAAGAATGAAATTGAAAAAGATCAGTAGTGGATATTACCTCTTTTTGACACGCCTCTTTGAATCCTCCACTTAGGGCACTATGATTGGTCTTTGAAGAAGACCAGGACCTCTAGGATTATTCTAGGAAAGTGGAGAAGAGGTTTTTTCAGGTTTTTTCCAAGCTTGAATTCTCAAATTGGTGTGAGGAGGAGAGGGAGGAGGTGCCCTTTTATAAGGGGGGAGAGGGGCACCTTTGGGAAATTTCAAAATATTATTTTATATTAAAGTCAAATTCAGATTATAATGGTTCCAAAGGATCTTATTATGAATCTAAGGTGGGGATGGGTAGAAATCCTCTCATACAATAGGATTTAGACAAGTTTAGGTTATTATATTAACCTTATCAATTAGATTTAACTCTAAGTTAAATAATTTAACTTTTACCGTGCCTTTTGGTTTTCTTAAACTATATGGTTAATAAACTTACAATAACATGCCAAACGAACCCCAAGTTGTTTATTATTATTATATATATCCTTATCTAAGTCATTTGGACGAACCTTATATTTTTAGGAATAAAATTTCAATTAATAATATAATATTTGTTTTAAAAACTATTTTATGTCAATTTTGACACTATTTGGTATTTGATATTTTTGAAACTCATAACAGAATGATAAGTTCGAACTAAGTTAATTAAATCAACACTAATATGTCATATTAACATAGAAAATTAGTGGAATTCATAAAAAGTATCAAATCACATTTATTTGGGCATTTATAACATCAATTATGTTAATATTTTCTTAATAAGGTAATTACTGCATCATCATTGAGTCATAAATAAATTAAATTATTTAAAGTCTAATAATTATAAATAAAATACCATTATGTAGGAAATATTTTTAGCTTTCTAATTAATATTTATAACCGAATTTATCTTATGTATAACCCTATATTAAAAATTTTGTAGTTATTAAACATTGATTTTAACTATTTTAACTCCTCTTTAATTAAATTTATATTATATGTCCTAATCTAATCCAAGTGTTCCTAAATGGTCATATTATATTCATAAGGTTGTTTTTGGTCGAATTAAACTCATCCAATAGAATTAGGACATGTTTTAGGGTAACTGTAATATCATTTTTACCTTTAATTACCCTATTTACTATTAACCACTGTAAAAAAAAGTAAAAAGTTACTATTCACCAAAAAATTATTTTCATCTCATTGAACCACATTTTACTTACTGATATCAACCGTGTTTGTCGGATTTTTGAAATTCCATTCAGAGAAGCGGTAAAATTAAGTTTTATGAAAAATTCAGTTTTTTAACTACCACTTAATGGTTTCACTATTCACCAAAAATTGAAAGTTTTCAGAAAAATACCAAAATTTCACCCTAGGCTAATTTCGGTATTCTGAATCCAAAAATGAAGTCCATTTTGAAAGATAAAATTTATAAAATTTCAAAAAGTTTTTATTACTATTCATAACTGCTATTTCATATAATATTTTAATAGCATATCGTTGTTTAGTGAAAACTCGGTATTGCGTACAACGCAAGCTATCAAGGAAAGTCGTGATTGCGTGTAAAGCAAGCCAAGCTAGTGTTGTGTGTAATGAAAGATTCCTTCGATGATGTATATAACATAAAAAGAAAATATTTCTCATAAATGTATCGGGTGTTGCATACACCATTATCGAACCTCGATAACACCCTCAATCATGAATCATACCCATGGTATTTGTCTATTGAGCTAGAGAATAGACTCATAATAATCATAAACTAGGTAATTGTCATACCTTGTAAAAAACTGTCTATGATGGATGGGTGAAGTAACATTGGTGAAGTCAACAAAACATAAAATGTGAGGAAGGAACCATGGCCATTTTTTGTTTATCAATGATTCATTATTGAAGAATTAGATAGATTAAGAGGAAATTAAATCCAATAAACATTTATATCAATATAAATTAAATTTACCATGGATGCACGAATCGATTATGTCCCTGGAATTGATCCACAGTCATCATTGATAAATTAATGGGATGGAAATATCAAATAAACATCCTAATTTGAGTTTCGATTTATCATAAATTAATAAATATTTTGAATTTATATAATTGGATAGATCCATAAACTCCGATGATGCATCAATGCTCAATCAATCATGATTCATTGTAGTTCACCAAGATCTCCACCAATACTCTCTATAATAGATCCTCTTAAAATTTCAAGATTATATGGATAAATCTGAAAATTATCCATAACTACGCTTAAATATATGTGTTTTGGTTTTGCGTCAAATTCAATAAATAAAAACAATCAATTAATTTATTTTATAAATTACGTGTCGGTGATAACTTTTCCAGAAACACATGACACCGAAAAATGTTTTTTCATGCCTAGGGTAAAACTCAGGCTTTGAAATCAATGATTCCCACAGATTTATGTTATATTCCCCCATTAAAGTGTTATTATACTTTTTTAGGAATGTTATGTATTTATGATGTTTAATATATTGAATATTTTTCATAAATTAATTTCAGGCACACTAGATCTCAAAATCTTACACCGCCTCAGTGCCTAGCTCTGAAAAATAATTGATACAATATCCACAAATAATACATAGAAAAATAAAAGATATTATATTCTCTCAAAAGAAGTTATTTTCATCCTAAAAAGAGAAAATCCTACTAAAAATGATGAGGGTGTTGGGCCTACATTTGGTCCATCCCCTCTAAGATTCTCTCTTCATGATTCCCATGTTTCCACCAGACAAGCTCTATGGTAATTGGTCACCAAAAATAGATCTTATCTTGTCGATCCTCAATCTATATTGGGTAATAAATAAAGGGAGGTACATCCTCAATGTTCAGGTCTTCCCATTTGATAACATGTGATAGGTCATGCACATACCTCCTCAACTGCGATATGTAGAAGACATCTTGTACTCTGTCCAACTGCGGTGATTGTGATAAGAGGCATACCACCTCACCAACCCTACACACTGTCTATAATGAACAAATGAATCTTAGTGATAAATTTTTCACCCTGGACAAATCTCCACAATCCACATCGAGGTGAGACCCTCAAGAATAACATGATATCTCTCCTCGTAGTCCATAGGTCTCTATCATCAATCCGCATAAGACATGGGTGTCTCTATATAGTCATCATCTACTCCAAGATGATCTTCACCTACACTTTCATAATCCACACTAACTTTTGTCCCATGTGCATCAGCTCACATGGTTCAGTCCAACAAATTTATGACTTGTAGGATCACCTGTACAAAGCCTCAAATGGTGCGATACTGATGGTAGAATTGTAAATATTATTGTAAAAAACTCAACCTAGGGTTGTTTATCATACAAACTATATCCAAATTCCAGAATTCACTACCTCAATATATCATTCATGACCTGAATGGTCCGCTCATCCAAGCTGTTAGTCTTGGGGTGAAATGCTATTCTTAAACAAAAATAATTCCCACTGGACTATTGAAATCCTATCTATAATATTGACATGATGAAATAATCATAGTATGAAATGATCATTGAGGTAACTCCATGAATTCAGACTATCTATTTCATGTACAAGAATCCCAAGCTCTCTACTAAAGTATACTCTCATATGTTTTGGAAGTGGTCCGAATTGGCGAGTTGGTCTATGACCACCTAGATGGCATCGTGTCCCATGAATGTATGTGGTAACCCCACCACATTGAATATGCATATCCCATATGACTTCTATGATGGAACAATAAGGGGTTGATCTAAACCCCTTAGAACCTAGTAATCCTCCTTCACTTGCTAAAAAGTAAGGAATCAAGAGACAAACTCTGCAACAAAACTCATCATGCCTTGACACCAAAAATGATGTTGTAGGTATTGGTACATCTTTTCAACACATGTATTTACTACCAATGGGGATGTATGAAACTAACTTGTAAACTTCTTCTGAAACACTAATGGCTCCATTTTATGTTCTCTAAAAGGGACAGTATGCTACCCACCATCAGAATATATATCAAGAGCATGGTCAGTGGATATCTAAGTATGTAATGAATTTCAGTTGGTATCTCTATGATGGGTATCCTTAAAAAAATAAAATTGGTGGTTTAAAACCATTCAATGAAGATATAAATCACTATAATTTTCTACAGAGGAAAACTATAATAAGGCTAACTACTCTAACACCTCGGTCAACAACTAAGAACAAGATCTCCTACTAAGAGTGTCTTCCACCATGTTCCCCTTCCTAGAAGTATAGAAAATATCATATTCATAATCATTAAATAACTCGATACATTTCCTCTATATCAAGTTAATATCCTTCCAAGAGAATATATACTTGATAATCTAGTGGTCATAATAAATAATAAATTTCTCTCCCATCAGGTAGTGTCACTACATCATTAGTCTGGAGAACACTCCTGATAAATATAGATCACATGTGGTGTATTTTTGATCATGTGTTTGAAACTTACATAAACCATATGAAATCACCCCTATCTCTAAATCATACCATAACTAATCTTATTCTTTAATTCATTTTAGAACACAAGTAATTAACACCTTTATCTACAAACCTCAATATTGGAGAGCTCATCAATCTCCACCTTAACTCCAGGAAACACTACCAACACCATTATTTATACATGAAAGTATCTCCATTTTAGGTGAATGATTTCAAGGGTGTTTCCGCTCTGGATAAATTAAGTACAAACCTCATATAATACCTTGTTGACCTAATGAAACTCTTCACCTTAGTAGCACTCTTGGGTGGCTCCCAAGCAAGCAATACCTCAACCATCATCGGGTCCACTACCACTCCCACTTCTGATATGAGGTATCTTAGGAAGTATACCTCTTAAATAAAAAACCAACACTTTGAGAGCTTCCCATAAATATAGTTCCCTCAGAGTGCATCCAGGACCATCCTCAAGTGTCTCACATGCTTCTCCTCAGATGTCAAGTACACAATGGTATCATCAAGAAAGACCAACATAAATCTATCTAATAAATAATGAATGATATGGTTTATGAGTCCCAGGAGATAGTTGTGGATTTTTTCATTCCAATTGTCATCACCAAGTACTCATAGTGACCATAGTTACATATGAATGTCATCTTCAGTATATCTTCATCCCGTACTCGTAGCTAGTGATAGTCTGATTCAACGTCAATCATTGAGATCTATCATTCCCCTCTCAACTAATAAAAAAAGTTATCTATCCTCTTTCATGGATAGTTATTCTTTAAAATCACCTGGTTTAAGTGCCAGTAATCCAAAACCAACCTCAAGCTCCCATCCAACTTCTTAGTGATCAAAAATATTGCTACCTGGGGGAAACACAGGGTTAAAGAAATTTCTTCTCATATAAGTCTGAAAACTACACAATCATTATAATACCCCTCACTTTTTATACATTAACATATCACAGTTTTTGTGTAATACATATTAAATTACATAATAAATTCCCAAATAATGTATTAGTTTAGTGCCTTTATAAACATGGAAATGTAAACGCTAGTACATAAGTGAAGTACATTATCTCCCACTAGGTTCGTAATGACAAGAACCCTACTTAGGCACATCATACATAATAAAAATCTCCATAACATGGAAAAAGTAAAAAAAATAGGTGAGATCAGATGCCCAGTAAGGGTAAAAAATGGAGATATGTAAGCATAAACATACACATAAAGGTATAAGAACATGATCATGATATAATAAGATCATACCCTATATACTAAAGATCATAGAATTGAAACATGACATAAATATTTTTTGTTTATAAGACATGGGTCATAAATGAATCAAGATCAAAATCTATGAATGAATAACATAGGAATAAGACAAGAAATTGTGGCAAACACATAACATATAAAATGATTTACATAGTAGTCAAGGTTTAATGAAAATTACATCTTAGTGGAATGGGTTGACTCCCCAAACCATCTTAGTAGTCAATGATCATTCCCTAGAACATCTTAGTAGACAAAGTCCTTTACTGAACCAATTTCACTCATTATTCTAGACTTATATTATTGAATTAAGTTCACTTCCATTTGCAAGTTTTTTATACTAAATTATGTTTACTCCTCATTCCATCCCTGTATTACCAAACTAGGTTCACCTCCCATTCCAACCCTGTTATAATGAACAAATTTCACACCTTATTCTAGCCCTATATTACCAAACTAGCTTCACATCCCATTCAAGACCCGTATTAATGAACCATGTTCACTCCCCATTCCAAAACTATCATAATCACGAGATATAAATCATTACCCAATGCATTATAGGGAGATATAATTCCCACACATCTCATGATGAAATCATACATTCATGTTCCCCAAGATCATGGACAATCTTATCATGACCCATGAAATGATATTGGTATCATAAAAATCTAGTCAAATCATAACATATGAAAAACATATAGGTTTTATAATTATTTAATCATATAATAATACATGAATGGATGTGGGTTTCAAAAGAATTTATCAAGGTATTAATTATTTAAGAGAAAATAGTTTCATAAACATCATGCCATCAATACATAAACCACCCAATAAAGAATACGAATAATATTCTTAAATCATTTCGCTAATAAATATTAAACTATATAAAATAATTTCATATTAGATGGAAAAGGATTTTGAAAGATCACTTAGATCATTTCTTAACAAAAATAACATTTAATTTAAATTCACCATTTAAAACATAGAACATATTAAAATTAATTTTCGTAAAAAACATTTTGTAAACATATAAAGTATTCTTTAAAATAATTTTAAACATTTCTTCAGGAAACTATCCTTTCTTCATTGAAAAAATGATTCTTAAAGCATTAAAACATTTTACCACCATTTTCTTCGAAAATAGAAAATAAAAACTGGAAATAATATTGAAAAACATTTTCCTTGAAAACATATAAAAGAAGCTTGAAAACAATTTGAAAAACATTTCTTTTAAAAGGATGTTTGAAAAATATTTTGAAAAATATTTCATTGAAAATAATTTGAAAACATTTAAAGGAAGATTTAAAAACCATAAAAAAATATAAATTCTTTTCTAGTTGAAAATTATAAATAGATATAATTAAAAAAATTAAAATCATTTTTTGAAAATATGGGTTTTTTGAAATAAACAATTTTCCGACTAAGAAGAGAAATGAGATCATATTTTCTAAATTTTTCTTAATTATGTTAAGTAAAAAAGATTGGAAAATTTTAATAATACATGAAAAAATCATGCATAAACATTGGAGAATTAATTTCATGAGTTTTCTTGGGAGATGTATCACAAAATTGCATCAATTAATGCATATTTATAAATAATCCGTATAAATAATTAGATTGTTGCAATAAACTCTTACAACTTGGTAAATTTTAATAAAACTCACCATATAAGAAAATGAAATTACCTGAATCTTAAAATATCATGAAAATAAGTACATTAATGATATAAAATGTAAAATGGTAACATATACACCTCATAAAATAATATAGTTTCATAACAAAACATGTGTCTCAAGGAAAGAAAATTGAGACAAAATTACTTTAACAATTTAGTAACTTTTGAAACATAAAACCCCTAAAAGAAAGATAAGAAAATGGATATGTAAATAACCATAAATTTAAGTATATAAATCATATAATTTATTCATGGTATGTATATACACCAAAAAAATGAAACAATTATTTAATAATGTAAAAATCCCATAGAAATAAAAGTGAGATGAGAAAAACAATTAGTTTATGTCTTCACTCTCACCGTAATTGTAAAAAATTAATATATTATAAATATAATTTTATTATAAAACTATTAAAAATATATATTATTAAATGTAATACCATACATTATTTGGTTATGATTTTATATTACTGGTTTATAATCAACTCCATTTTAATGTTATGTTTTGAGCAATACACGCTTTGTTTTCCGTACAATTTTTGACTTGATATTCTTGATCCTCTAACATAGATAATGATTGAATTGTTTAAAAAATTTAAAGTATTATATAAATACCATATATATTCAATATATATTTCTTTATAATAATATATAAAATATAGAAATATGAAATGGAATATATAGTTCATGGAGACGGTAGGCCATAGGTATGCATGAACGTTGCTTCCACAATATTGTTGTATTGAAATAAAGAAATAAAATGACAAAAATGTATTTATATATATATATATATGATATAATTACTGAATAATTATTATTCCATATATATCATATAAGTTCAATAAATTCATCCTTAAAACATTCCATGTAATGTGTGAACAGGTCACATCGCTTTGAGGAGGCGGTAGTCCACACGTCTAGAAATGAAGCTATCGAATTTACAAAAAATGGAAACCATGAATGTATATTTTATATAATAATTAAATAAGTATAAATAAAACATATATATCATATATATAATATAATAATATATTTTACATCATAATTACAAACCATGAGATGAGATAATGTAAAAATGTACAAAATTGTTTCGTGAGGCGGTAGTTCATCGTACAAAAACAGTTAGTTCATTGCCAATTAGAGAGAAATTTGTGTAAGTGCATGAATAAAACTAAGAATAAAAACATTAATGTTTATTTATTAAACTTAAGTTATTATATAGTCATTTAATAATAATATTTGAGGGGTGGAGAATGAAAATAAAACAAAGGAGGTTACGGTAGGATGTTACCTCTTCTCTGGGTAACTCTTCTTGGTTTTCACCAAAGGGATTCCTCGGTTGGATTTATTCCCAAAGTTAGGTAGAAGAGATAGATTTCGGTAAGATATTTAGCTGAATTATTTCTTATCCAATGTGGCTTTAGAGGTGTAAGGATGAGGAGGATTGAATGCCTTTTTATAGAGGTGGAAGAGAAACATTCTTGTAAATACTAAAAGGTGAACACTCATTGGAGGCCTATCTTACATACTGAGATTAAATAATAGAAAAATAATAGATTTAATGTGAATTATGGTCTATCAAAACCTCCCAAAAATTAAAATAATTGTATTTTAATAATTTTATACTTTAGCTTCTACGTTTCCCCACTTTTATAATTTTGGTTTTTATTAAAGTAACTAGATTTCTATCCTAAGTAATTTGATTGTTAACACTAAATTAATGTAATATTTATTATAAAATATAGTCCCACTGAATTATAAATATTATACCTAATTTTTTAAAAAATAAACCCCGCATGTGTTTGAAATTAACTTCAAAACAAACACATGTAATGCACAAAACAGTACTTTATCCCAAACCATGCAAACATTATTTATTTTTTATTTAAAGGTTAGTATTCTAATTATAAAAGACAAATTGGTACATGATTAAATCACATTTTAAATTTTTCATCATTTACAAAACAATTTCTAGAATAAAGTATTTTTTGAAATTTTTATTCTTTTAATAAAATACCATTTATTGAAAGTTAACAGTAATGTCAATTTTGATATTATTTAATTAATCATAATTTAAAAATATCAAAACATTATAGGTATTGATATATATTAAGTTAACATCTATATAACATGATATATTCACATAAAAAATAATTTAACAAAATAGTTCATTAAATTTTCATTTCTTTTAATGTTTTTAACATCATTTATTTAATTAAATTATTAACTAAATAATCCAGGCATTGGCATTTATTAACAGTTTAATGTAATTATTTCATCTAACAAAATTAAAATTAATTTACCATGATAAAAAAATATTATTTACCATTCATAATAATGTTTATAACTAAAAAAATGTAGCTTCTTCCATACTCTAAAGCTATATGAATGTAAAAGTTTAGGAAGATACCTTTTTTTGTCTTTCTCCTTAATTAAATTATTATATGCGTCAATTTCATAAACATGTGTCACAATAACTCAATAAAACCATAAAATATGGTATATTTTATAAATAAGGGTTACTAGTGGATTTTGGACTAGTTTTTGGGTCATTATGGCTGTTATGTTTATAGTTTCGTCCCATGCTAAACTTTATTTTACCTTAATCGTTGTAATTAATTTTAATCACGTTAAAAAATATTTTTTGGAAAAAAATAATGTTGATCTTAGTAGAATATAAATATTAAAATAATTACAACAATTTATATCCATTTTTACAAATTCAATTCACATAATTGGTAAAATTAAATTTAATGCAAACCCCAAAGAGGTTGTGAGAAAGAGGGGTTTTAACATGAAATGTTCGAAAGTTCATTAAGTTTGAATATCTAAATTAAATATAAGAATTATCCCAATGACCTAAAATTTAATAATATATGTATCATTGATCTTGTTTTTCATTAAAATAAATTTAAAATATAACTGTTCATTAGTAATTATTTAAACAAAAAGGTAGTTTTCAACTAAAATATAGTATTTTTCGCTATTTATCATAAAAAGAAACTTCTAAGAAAAATACAAAAACATTACCCTAAGATAATATTTAAATAAATCATTAAAATATAAATTTAATTTTGAATATTAAAATTTAAAAAAGATTCAAATTTTTGTTTTAAAATAAGTTCACCATTAAAAGAAGACAAAACTCAGTCTTGTATGTTGGAAAATATTATCTTGGTGTAGTATATAAAGAATGATTAACATGGTGTAGTGTAAAAAGCAATAATAACTTGATTATTTTATATATAAAAAGCTATATTTAGTGTTTAATTAAATTAAAATAACAAGAAGTTCAAATAAATTTATAAAATGATTTCACAAAATCTTGGGGTGTTAAATTATTTCCCCTTTGAAATAAATTTCACTCCAGAAATTCATATGGGTTATTAATGGTTTTAAAGTTACATTTGTAGAAAACTACTTCATAAAAATTAGTACTAAAACTTAATTTAGACAAATAATGTTGTAAAAATAACAGTTATCAAAAATAACTCAGAAATAGATCTCCATATTGAAGAACATAGGTTGGGGTAGAGATTTGACAAAGAATAAATTTGTAAATAACTATAGAGAATGATGAAGATCATTTATCATCAATAAGTGAATGATAAATTTAAAGTTAAGGACCTCAAAAAAATAATGTTTTTTTGATTTATAAGACCATTGGTTCAACAAAAATAAAGGTATTAGGATGAATATTTTCCAATATCCTTTTCACAGAGTTTAGGAATTATTTTAATGACTAATTACATAAGGAAATATAATTACATGATTTTATATCCTTTTTATATGCACAATTTCACCCTTTTATTGTGCCTTTCTATATTTTCACTTTTTCTCTCACTCTATGAAATGAAGGTGAATTTGTTATTCGTGCATCATTAGCGGATCAGGAGTTACATTTTTTCAATGATATGTTATTCCATCTGTCTTTATCAAAACAAAAGGTTAGAACACATTATCCAATATGCATAATTACTACTATGATGAGATAAAACATTAATATAAAAAAATTCATCCATGTTTTTACATAAATTTTCAATAAATGTTGAACCTTATAACCCTTTTGAAAGCTAAAAATCCAAAACATTAGAAATAGGGTTACTAAATTTATCAAAAGTTGTTTATAATTGATATCTCATATATCATAAAGTAGCTCTTGGTTTACTCATACCAAACATGTGAATAAATTTATCATGTATTCTATGAAACATGATATTAACCTATATAACCATAAATACATATTGAAAACATGCTTGTTTTTTTATTTCTATGTTTATTGAATATATTCCTTAAATATAAAAAATGATGCAAACTCCATCCATGATAGCATAGACCAGTTGTCAATAAAGCCTTAATTAGTTCCAAGGTAATCTGTACAATCTTATTTACTTATTCATATCCAATATATAATTATCAAAACATCATTATCATAACATAAGGATAATTTTAAGGGTGATTTTTTCCTTAATCATGTGTTACAAATGAAAATGAACTTTCCATTATATATCTTTTTCCAATCCTTGAAAAACTATTTAACATATTCTTATAAATCCTCAGCAAAAAAACTGAACAATATTTATATATTTCATGATTCATATAACATAATTCTTGACTCCAAATAAATAAAATATTCAATTATTTATCTTCTTCCTTAAGCCATTAACAAGGATAACTCATCCTATTACATAAATCCTCTTTCCATTAATATTTTCCCTATAACCTTATCATCATCAATAATAAAATCATTACTCATACAACCTTAATGATTATCTTCTTGATCGTTTCACTTGGGATATCGATTTTCATGATGAAAATTCATTCCACACTTAAAGAATTTAACCTTTGATGATGTCTTAGGGAGACATATATTCCCATCCATAGCATTAACTAAACTCTTTATATTTCATTTGATGATACATGCTTTGTGTACTTATTTTACATAGTCAAAACATCTTCTTGTACCTCTAAGCCATTCACTTTGGTGATTCATTCCACATTAATGCTACAAAGGAATCAAATTCTTCCTTCTTCTGTGGTCTCCATTACTAGAATTCTTAGAAAACACTTTTCTCCTATTCCTTGGTGAATTGGATATTTGATTAAGGTACAAGTTGTTAATCAGGTTCTATGAAAATTATCTAGGCATGATCAAAACATCCTTCACATTAGTGATCATCCCATTTTTATGGTCATTAAAAAATTATCCATCACATTCAATGTTAACCCAGTTCCTTTTGGTTCCTACCATGGACTAAAACCAAAAAGCATAGTGCAATATGCACTTATCATATCCTAAAACCATATAATGATGAAAAATATCATATAGGATGTCTAAATCATGACACCTACATTTCAATCTATGAAACATTAGTATTATCCTTGGATACATCCCTAGACATATCCTTATAAATATACCAAGGTATATCACAAAAGTTTTCTCATCATAGCATTCAAAGGATGGAAAAAAATTATCTCTAATAGCAACTATAACGAACCTCACTTTTCATACATTTACATAACTTCATTTTTTCAGATTACTTAATACATTACACAATATACACCTGAAGATTGTATTAATTTAGCACCATTGGAAACATTGAAACTTAAATTCTTGTATGTATGTGGGCTACATTATCTCTCACTAGGTTCATCATGACTAGAACCCATCTTATACACATTAGAAAAAATACAAATATTCATAATATGGGGAAAGGAAACATAAAAAGGGGGAGCTTAGATACTTAGTATGGGTAAACAAGTATATAGATAAGCGTAAACATGAGAATAAGGGTATGAGAATGTGATAAAGAAATTAGAAGATCATACACTGCATAAAAAATATCATAGGCATGAATCATGACATAATGATTGGTATTTCATAAGACATGAATCATAATGGAATCAGGATCATAATCCATTAAATCATAACATAGGAATAAGACATGGAATTGTGGAAGACACATAAATATATAAAATGACTTCCATAGTAGTCAAGTATTAATTCCAATGACATCTTATTGTAATTGGATCACTACCCAAACCATATTAGCAATCAAGGATCACTCCAAATATCAAATTAGTGTATAATGCCCTTTACAGAATTGGGTTCACTCTACATCCTAGCTGTGTATTACTAAACTAGGTTCAATTACCATTCCATCCCTATCATACTTAACCTATTTCACTCCTCATTCCAACCTAGTATTAATAAGCTGTGGGAAATTCCCATTATATCCCTTTCATACTGAACCGGGTTTACTCATCATTATAGATCTATATTATTGAAACATGTTCACTTCTAATTCTATCCTTTTCTTAATGAATAAGGTTCACTTTCTATTATAGCCATATCATACTGAATCAAGTTCACTCATTGTTTTTTCCCTGTTAATGATCCAAGTTTACTTCCTATTCCATCCTTGTCATACTCATGAGATATAAATCTTTACCCAATGAATTTGAGGGAGATATAGGTCCCACTCATTTAATTATGAAATCATACAAGCATGTTCCATACGATCATAAAAAATCATATCATGACCCATGAAATGAAATGGGTATCATAAAAATTTAATCATATCATAACCTTTGAAAAAATAGACCAGTTTCATAATAATTTCATCTTAGAATGACCCGTGAAAGAAATTGTGTTTCATAATCATTTATCATGGAATAACCCATTTAAGAAAAAAAAATTCAAAAACATCATGCCTTCAAAACATAAACCCCAAAAGAAGGAATTTGAATGGTATTCTTAGATCAGGTCCCCAATAAAAATTTAAATTATATCAAAGGATTCAATCTTAGATGGAGATGCATTTTTAAAGATCAAATGGAAAATTTATTAAGGAAAATTAATTTTATTTTAATTCCTATTTTAAAACATAGAACATATTCAAAATCCATTAAAAACACTTTGATAACATATAAAGTAACTTTTAAAATCATTTTAAAAATTTCTTGAGAAAAATATCCTTTCTAATTTGAAAAAAAAATACTTTTTTAAACACAAGATTTTTGAAACCATTTTCTTCAATACAGAGAATGGAATCTGAAAAATATTTCGAGAACCTTTTTCCAAAAAAAATCATAAAATCATCTTAAAATCATTTCGATAACAATTTATTCCAAAAGAAATCTTTAAAAAATATTTTGAAAAAATTTATTTGAAAATATTTTTAAAACTCATAAAGAAAGTTTTAAAAACTATAAAACATTTTTAAAATATTTTTTCATTGAAATATTTATTTAATGGTTATTTTGAAAATACATTATTGAGTATTTTTTAAACGCATTTTTTTGAAATAAACTTATTTCCAACTAAAAAAAAAGAAATGAAATCCGGTTTTCTTACAAAAAATTTCTTAATTCTCTTAATTACGAAATTGAGGAAATATGTAATAAAACATTAATGCATCCTTAATAACCAATGTAGAGTAAAATTTATGAGTTTTTATGAGATATGGATCCTAATATTTCACGAATGAAAGAAAAATCCTGATAAATGATGTGGTTGTTGCAATAAACTCTATCCGCTTGGTAACATTGTATAAAACTACCCATATAAGATAATGGCATTAAAAAAAGCATAAAATATCATGAAAATAACGATATTAATGATATAAGATGTAAAATGGTATTATATAGGCATCATAAAAGAATATAGCTGCATAACATGTCTCATGAATGGAAAAGGGAGAAAACATTACATCATCGATTCGTTAAATTTTGGAACATAAACTCCTTAACAGAAATGTCATAAAATGGTTATGTAAATAAACATAAATCTAAGGATAATAATCATATAATATTTTTATGGGTAGTATATAAACCACAAAAAAATAAAGGAGTGGTGAATAAGGCATAAATCTAATTGAAATAAAAGTGAGATTGGAAAAACCCTTACCATATGTCTTGACTCTTCTCATACTTGTACAAAATTCCTATTTAATAAATAAAATTTTATTATAAATATGTTATAGAACCATATTATTATATATAATACCATATATTATTTTTTTCATTAATTTATATTACTGTTTATTAGAAACTCCATGTTAATGTAACATTTTATGTAATATCCACTTTGTTTTTTCGTACAAGTTTTGACTTATTATTCGTGATCCTCTTACATAGATAATGATTTACTTATTTAAAGAATGTAAATATTTATTTTTATATCATTATATTTAGTATATATGTATTTATAATAATCTATAAAATATAGAATTATGAAATTGAATACACCATTCATGGAGACGGTAGACAGTACGTTTTCATGAACATTGTTTCCTTTATATTATCATATAGAATGAAAAAATTAAATTAAATATATTTATACAAATAATAAAATTTCAGTATAATTATTATGTCATGTATATAATATATGTTTAATAAAATAATCCTTAATACATTCCATTTAATGTGTGAATGAATCATATCTCTTTGAGGAGGTGATAGTCGACACATCCACAAATGATGTTATCGTATCTACATAAAATGGAATGTTTAAAGGTATCTTTTATAAAATAAGTAAAGTAGTATAAATATATCATAAATACCAAATATATCATATAAAAATAGATTTCCCATCATAATTCCCAACCATGGGATGTGGTGAAGGAAAAATGAACTACATCGTTTCATGAGGCGAAAATTCATCATATACAATAACAGTAAGTTAATTACCCATTAGATGAAAGTGTATATAAGTGTAGGTCAAAACAGTAGAATAAAAACATTCCAGAATATTGATAATAATTATTTTATTATATAAAAATTCAATAATAATTATATAGGTGATGGATAATGAAAATAAAACAACGGAGCTCGACGAAGGGTGTTGCATCTTCATTGGGTAACTCTTCTTGGTTTTCAACAAAGGGATTCATTGGTTATATTAATGCACAAAGGAAGGATAATTGGAGTAAGGGAGGGATTATAGGACAATATTTGGGAATTTAATGGATAATAAACACATCATTAAAAGGTGTATGGAAGGGGAGGCACTGTAGAAGTGGTAGTACTATAGCAGGGACTATAATAGCCTGAGCACTGTAGCAGTAATATTCACCAAAGGTCCCTTTGGGGAAAAATGTGATTTAGGGAATTGTATTTGGGATTTAATTCCCCCAAGCCTACAGAATATTTAATCGGTACCCCTATACCCAATCAAAAAAAGAGTTCTTTTCTTTAATAATAAAAATGTGGCTTCGTCTCCAACATTTTAAAAAAGAGGAGGATTGAACCTTTTTATAGAGCAGGAGGAGTAAAATTATTCTGCATACCAAAAGGTGACCACTATTGGGGGGCTTCCCTTACCTAATGTTTTTGAAAATGGAAAAATAATGGATTTAATGGGAATTATGGTCTATTCAAACCTCCACCACACAAAAAATAAGTTTATTTTTATAATTTTATTCTGTAACTTATAGGTTTCCCCACTTATATCATTTGGGGTTTTATTAAGGAAACTCGTTTTCTAAAGAAAGCAATTTGGCCATTATTACTGAATTAAAGTTTGATTTATTGGAATTTATTGTCATAATTAATTATAAATATGATATCTAATTAACAAAAATTAAATCCCATGTTTGCTGGAAATTAATATTAAAACACGCGCACGTATCGCGCAAAATCACTACTTTAACCTGAACCGTGCTAACAATACATTTTCTATTTAAAGGTAAATATGAAGATTATAAAATACCAATTGGTCCATGATTGGACTATAATTTATATTTAATAAAATTTATAGAATAATTGGCATAATAAAAGATTTTTTTTGTAATTTGAATTCTTTTACTAAAATATCATTTATTATCAAATAACATTAAAGTAAATTTTAAAATTATTTAATTATTTTAATTTAAAATTAAAAAAAAATTATTGGAATTGAAATTGGTTAAGATCAAATCTATCTAACATAATATATTCTCCTAAAAAATAATGGAACACAAAATTTCATTAAATTTACTTTACTTTTATTGTTTTTAACATCATTTTTTTATTTAATTATTAACCAATCCGTGTAATTGCGTTTGTTAGGAGTTTAATGTAATTATATCACCTCTAAAAATTAACATTAAATTACCATGATAGAAAAACATATTTACCTTCAAAAATATTATCTATAAGCAAAACTATATAGCTTATTTCATACTCTAAATCATCATACATGTTATTAGTAAGGGATATTCCATTTTTTGTATTTTTCATTAACATATTATATGGTTTAATTTCATGAAAATGTGTCTCAATAATTGAAAAAATTAAAACCAAGAGGGGATATGGTAAAAATAAGAGTAGAAAATTTCTTTTGGACAAATGTATAAGTGATTTTGGACCATAAGTTCAATGTTTAGTAAACAATTAAACTTAATTTTACCTTAATCATTGAAATTAATTTTAATCACTTTCACTAAAATTATTGGTCAAATAATTAAGTTGATATTATTAGACTATAAATATTAAACCAATTACAACAATGTATATACATTTTTTCAAATTCAATTATAATAAGTGAAAAAATTAAATTTAAAGCCAATCTAATGATGTAGTGAGAAAACAAGTGTTTAATGTGAAATTTTGAGAATTTAACTATATTTTATATATAAATTAAGTATAAAAATCATCCTAATGACAAAAATTAGATAAATATACTTATAAAATTGATTTAATTTGACATTAAAACAAATTTAAAATATAAATGGACATTATTAAATGAAAATTCTCAGAAAATTGAAAAAAACATTACCCTAAGACAATTTTCACATTCCATGTTCAAAAATGAAATATATTTTGACAATTAAAATTCATGAAATTGTTAAAAACATGTTTTAAAATAGTTGTTCTATTAAAAGGCAACGAAATCTCATCTTTCATGTAATGCAAGAAAACTTGGTGTTCTGTGTAGCAAAATCTTATCTTGGTGTAGCATATAAGAAAATCTTAACTTGGTGTAGCCTACAAATAAAGAATTACATGGTGATTTAATATAACAAAAAATATATTTAGTGCTATGTGAAACAAAAAAAATCAAATATTTTAAATTAATTTTATTTTTTTTTTCAAAAAATCATGGGGTGTTACTCTTATCTCACGAAGCTTTATGGGAGTCATTCAATATGTTGTTGTAGGTATCGATGCTTTCCTGAGGTGCAAGTCAATATATAATTCTTACTCTAAGTGGGCAGGTAAGCTTTACATGTCCTCAAGAAATAAATCATCATACTCCACCACCACTGTAGGAAATTGGTATCCCATAGAATTCGCTGCTCCAAGAGTCATGCTAGCCAAATGGTGATTAATCGGATGTACTCTCCTATGCCTGAGTCCTCCTGACTCGACCATGGTTTTCTTCTCACCCAAAAAGGAAAACCTTATCCCATCATCGCTGAAACAACACATCCTCTACATAAATGATCAATATTAACATTAAATATGGATAGCCATTCCATACCTATGATGATTTCATAAGGCCTCATCCTTGCTACAAAGAGATCTCATACAAAGCTCTCACCTTCACACATTATGTTGCACTATCGATATAAGTGAATAATTGTCGAGTCACCTCCTATTAGAGTCTCCATTTACAAGGGTTGAGCCAAAGGCTCAACCAAACACTCTATGTATTGAAACAGATCAGTGGAAATCAAATTAATGAATCACACAGGTGTCTATCATCGCTATATATAATGTAGAAAATATATAGACCATACCATGTATCATCCCTGGAGCCTTGGGGACGTAAGTCTCCATAGCCTGCAGCTGGAATTCCTTTGACAACCAGCTCCCTGAGCCTAGGATGGAACATCTGGGGGTGGTGGATGCAATAGATCAAACCTTTGAACACTTCATATTGCACTTCCATCCCCTCTTCCACACCCACCACCCAACAAACCAACCTACCCCTACCATTTTATCTGCCTCTATGGTACCTTGGCTATCTACAAATCAGCTGTATTACTAGTTAAACAATCCCTTGTAAGATTTCCATGACTATCACCAAATTTACACCGCATCTCCCTCAGCTAGATTGATCCATCCTGAGAGCCATGATCCATTGAACCTCTATCCTAGGATCATCTCATAAAGTGTTTGACACACTTGGATCCTTGTGACAACCATAAGCGACTTTCTTTGGAGGTCTCAGCTCATGTTTTGACACTACCAAAACCCACTATTTGTGCATGAATTTCTAGGATGCTCTCCAACACAAAGTCTCGCTCAAGCACTCCAACATAAGTGGGAATATAGATAGATATCAATGATGATTTAATATCTAGATGTAAGCCCTTTTCAAAGGCCCGTGATATGAAGAAACGACTCCCACACTATATCCATAGAGAATCATGAGATATTAGTAAACCTTGATAAATAATCTACCATGGTCATACTTCCCTAATTTAGATGTTAAATTAACATAACACACACTGATCGCAATGTGGTCGGATAAAACTACCCATGAAGTGATTCTCAAAAACTGACTAGAAGAGACCAATATTATCATATGAATGAGTCACTAAACAATACCATTTCACAAAATATCTCTAGAAAAGACTCACTGTGAAGAACACCATATGATATATAGGTTCCCTCGTAAAGTAGAAAAATCGAGTGACCGCCTCTAGCCAGTCCTCACCCACTTGGCGGTCTAACTCACCTTCAAACCTAAGAGTTTACTTCCTCTAGAACTCTTGCAACACACTCAGCCTATGTGAATCCTCTGTTGGAACCTCTATTGCCAAATGCTTCTCAATGACAGGTGGTATAGCTAATAAACTACATGGAGCTACTATATTCAGTTCATTCCCTTGTACGGACGCCTCATCACTTAGTTGATCAACCTCATGATCACAAAGTGGAATCTTGAGTGGTTGTATTCATATAATCATCTTGAAATAAACATGATATACCAACATTAAAGATAATATATTGGGAGATGACTCAAGAAGGATATGGAAATTATAACCCATTCCAATATGATGCATTTACCAATGTTTTACCTGCATCCAATGACTATATATTCTAAGTCAACAAGAGATTTATCAGAGTCATAGTGAATGGGTACATCAGCGACCACAATAACACTAGACACCCTATCCTATGAGACAAACTTGAAAATAATTAACATTTTTTCCCAAAACAATCTCACAGAATCATGTCCTACGGTTGAACTACCTACTTTGAAACCACCTTGTCACAACTCGACAGACCATGGTCCAGAATGCGACTACTATAACCCTACCTCCAAAAGGTCAGGAGTTAGAAACTAGTACCGAGTTGGCATATCTCACACATGAGTGGAATAATCCTAATTTACCTACACACACACACATATCCAAGCTCGTACAACGATAAAATCCAAAACAAATAAAACCAATTCTTGAATACACCTAGGATTGCATAATCAAAGTACCATATTAATGTACTAAAAGAGATAAAAAAAGGTCCAAATACAAGCCCAAAAAAAATGGTAGAGATTCCAAACTAATCTAAGGTAAAAGAATACAGTAAAATGTAACCACCAAGAAAACACCTTGATCAGTCTAGACTAACCATGTTCCACCAACTCTTTATCCTCCCAACACACTTTCAAAAGGACTATCATATGAATAAGACATGAAACGTGCGAGAAGAGTCCATTTATGGGTGAGTATAAAAATACCTATATGGACTCCCTAAAAAACAAAACATGAATTTTTAGGTTAATCCATATCACAATGATGATATAGAGATCATTGCATAAACAGAAATAAAACCCTGATGTACCTAGGAAGGACACTATTCCCCCATGTGGTGACCACCAAACTTCCAACCATAAGATACTACTCAGAAAAATTATTGTTTCAGGAGAATCTGCTCCATGATCCATGCTATCATTAGAGACACTCGTATAATAGGTCATGATCATTGGGCCCCACCTAATAAAGCTCACTATTTTACCTAACAATGATACTCAGATAGGGGTCATGTTAAGGAAAACTGGGGGACTACACAAACTCAATCTGGACCAACCAACTAAATAGGGGATGATATTCCAATGATACCATGAACCGTACAAATATGATCTTTTATATGGTGGATCGACACCCTACAATATGAGGTCATGTTGATTCCAGAAACCCCACCTAGGGTATAAGATGAGAAAGGATCACAATTTAGTATCATAGAGGGACATGAAGAAATCTATCTGAGAGTCTTCCTCTAGAGGGGATCACAATCCTATTATATGGATGTAAGGCCACACTATACCCTATAGGGAATAGACCACAATAATAGACTCAATCGATACTAGTATAACTCTGAAGAAATAGATGGTTTCAAACAACCTTAAAGGGAGTACACATCATGTATTATGGGTACATGATGTGTCTAGAAAACCCCTAGTCTGCTAGTGTGGTAAATCCTCATGTGACAAGTAAACCTCAACATAAATTGTGTGAATATAATCATAAATGACAAGTAGAGGTCACCTGATACCTTTCCCATGCTGTCAGGCCATGTTCGTGTACACCAAACCATGTCTGTGTACTCATGTCATGTCCTTGTACACCATTTGTGTACACCTAACCATGTCCATGTATCCTAGATTTCCCATGCTCATGTATCCTCTAAAATACATGAAGATCTACTATCATGGGTCACATTTTGTTTGATAAGGTTCACATAGCATGTTTCTCATTTCTCTCCATGGAAACCCTAGTGCCACACAATGGGGTCCCACGGGGAGTTTGATTTCAGATTACATGCCATGAAACAATGTATTTTCTAGAATCCTTAGGTTATCTTCCACATAATACTTTCCACTGCCACCACCATAAAACTAACCAGAAATCATAGATATAGGGTCAACCAACCATTGACATCATCAATGGCTAGGATCTGGGTTCAGATCAACTCAGAAAACACCTCCATCGAGCCATCTGTCACTGTTTGTTAAAACTAGGTAGAATAGAATCCATTGACCCATATATTCTACCTCCTATCATCCACCACCATCATATGACCTTGATCATACCTTCAATCTTGAACCATACCCATAGTATTGATCCATTATGAAAAATAATGGTCATGAAATAATCAAATACTGGGTAATCATTGAACCACGAGCCAAAGAATATTACTGTGATGAACGTGCGATGAAATAAGGGAGATATCCATAAGCCATAAAATGTAAGAAACCAACAAAAAAATTTGTTCATTTGACCTTTATTTTTTTGGAATAATTATACAAATAAAGAGGAAAATAATCTAAATGAAAAATCCAATCCATCATAATTAAATATACGGTCAATGTGTGCATCAATTCTATTTGTGGAATTGATCCACATTCTAATATTATAAAAGAACAGGATGGAAATCACCAAAAAAACAACCTACTTAGATTTTGAATATATCATTTAAGAATAATGGTTCTACATTACCATCATTGGTGATATTCAAAAACTCCTTTACTGTAATTATCATCGATCATTCTTGATTTGTTGTCATTTTCTAATATCTCCTTCAATGATATCTCCAATGAATCCTCTCAATTTTTTATGGTAAGGCAATTAAACATAAAAATTTGACATAAAAACGTCTATATGAGTGATTTCAGTCATTTCATCAAAGAATATAAATTTAATCAATCAATTAATTTTTTTATTAATTCTATTTTTCTGACAAATTTTTCTAAATGCCCGAAAATGAAAATTATTATGTCGTACGAGGGTAAAATCGATGCTCTAAACTCAAAAATGCACTAATATTTATATTTCGAGTCCCTATTTGAGATTTGTTATATTTTTTAGGAAAAAACATGAGTATGATATTTAATATAATTATTATATTTCAAAAATTTATTACGAGCACACCAGACCTTAGAATCTCACACTATCACACTGCATAGTTCTAAAAATAATTCATAAAATATCTAAAACTAATACATGAAAAAAAATAGAAGTTGATACAAATAAATGGTAAATTGTTTTAATTAATTAGCTATAAATTTGAAATAAAAATTATTGAAGAGTTATCAATATTTCTAGGGATGAATGTTCAAAAAAATGAAGGATATACATCTATCTCACAAATGATGTACACAAAATATGTACTAAAGAAATTCTGAATGAATGTGTGAAATCCCATTTCGACTCTAACAGTTATTTAAAGAAAACTATTTATGTATGCTGTTAGTGAGGGGATATACTCAAATTCATATAGAAAACATGTTAGGATTATTCTTTATCTTACTGCTATTAGGTCTGATATTTTTTATGTGACATATTTTGCAACCTATTTTTAGATTTTTTAGAATAAGGAATATTTCAATGTTGTGATGAGAATATTTAAGTATATTTAGAAAAAATTGTTCTATAGGTATCTATTTTGGGAAAGTAAGAGCAAGGATTTACGTGTCTATTTAGTTCTATATTTGGTATGTGACATTGTGAATTGTAAATCAATATATGTTGGAGCCTTTTACATTAGGAATAACTATATTGGATGGTTGGGTAAGAAACATGATTGTGTTTCTCTTATAGAATATGAAACATAATATATTTTAGTTTCAAAAGATTAATCAAGGCTTATTTAGATGAAACAATAATTAAATTAAATTAAAAAGTAGTTCATTAGCCTATGGTGATTCAATGTTACAACAAGAGTTCCATTGACTTGATGAGAAACCTAATTCAAAAATATTATACAATGAACATCAAGATAAGATTTAACTTTATAATATTGATGGTGGAGAATAATGTGGCAAGGATAGAATATATTTGAACACAAGATCAGATGTCTGACATCATCACAAATACATTGGCATCTCATGTATTCGAAAGGTATAGGCTGAACCTCAGAGTTCAACCACTCTCCTCACATAAATGAGGTTCAATTTATCCCATATACCTATTAAACTAAATATTATGACTGGATATTGTTTATACACATATGTTTATACGATTATTATAAAAATATATGATTCGGGGAAACTATCCATGGGGTGTATATGTGATCAGAAAAAATAGGATCGGTTTAACAAAAATCATTATCAACATAGATGTAATTTCTTATTCCTCTTTCTTCCTATATTTAGTTTTCACTCACATAGGGTAAAATGTTAATTAAATTATCCTTACTATGATCAGGATCAATGTATGTCTCAATAATGTTTAGTTTTGATTATTTTTTAATTTTATTATCAAAGTTGGAGAAATGTTAATGTAATTATGGAATGGAGTAGAGTAAGAAGAAATAGAATATTGTAGAAGTGTTTGGGGGCATAAAAATTTAATATTTCAAGGGAATTATTTAGTTAAATAATAATTTGTGGGTTTGAAACATTTGGTTGAAAAAATATATAATGGTGGAGCTTTTTTGGAATCATATGTTTAAATGTTGGATTTTTTTTCATGTTTTTTGATGTATAATATGTTTTAAAGGTTGGATATATATAGTGGTCCATAAATATTTTTCTTGGAGAGTTCAATAAATTCTAAAATTCAACAATATAGTCATTCCACAAACATGTTCATATAAAGTTCATCAATATTATAAGCATCTTTTCTATGTGGTGAAGGTTTCTAGTGTGAAATTAAGTGTCTCCAAAAAATTATGTACTATCATGTCAATGTGGATATTTGGAGCAAGGAGTTCATTTTTCCATGTCAAGATTGCATTGTGGAGAGTGTTTCAAGAAAATATATTGGTGTTAAATATTGCACCATGGAAGAAAAATCACTCCTCAAATGAAAGAATTATTATTTTAGTTGCTTTTCCATATTATATAAATCTATAATGTAAATTTCATGTCACACCATAATGATATTGAAGATAGATATTATCATGCTCTAGGATAATCCCTTTGTCTTGATGCTTTTATCATCTTTGGGAAATGTGAATGAAACTAAACCTTTGTATAGTGAAATTTATCCTCACATTGTGAAGAATGTTTTCATGTGAAATTGAAATAGAAAAACAAACTATTATTTATATGGTGGTTTGAATTGTTTTTCTAAAAGCTTTTAAAAAAACATTTTGAATTTAAACGGTGAAGATTAAATGAATAATGACATACAAGTTACTTTTGAAATATAATTTTTTTTGTTGAAACATGTTTGAATTTATAATTTGAAATTCAAATTTTCAAGACATAGAGGATGATTCTATGAAAATAGATGAATATATCAAATAAAAAGAAAGATATATATATCTTGAATATCTTGTATTACTGAAGTGTGGATCATTTAATGATTATATTTCACATTATGAATGAAGAGGTGATGAGAAATTAGGTTATCATATGCTAGAGAACTGATCTGCAAGACATTGTCTCTATCTATTTTAATGTGAAATCTAGAATTGAATATTGAAGAATCACAGATGACACTCATTTCTATATTGGTGTTGTTATTTATTTTATTAACATATATTAATGATGATTTGTGAGTCAATTACTTTTTATCCCACATAGAAGTGGTGTGTAGAAAGTGGAAGAGGGTTTGGACCTTGGATAAGCATTGGGATCTTGCTAATGTTTGAAATCACATACAATTGAAGTGGTGTTTACCAGTATATCAACACATTATTGATATTTACTTTTTAGAGTATTCTTTAAAGGTATGCGAAGTAAAAAATAACATGCTTATGATCTTTATCATTAAAATTTTGTTTAATATTATATTCAAGTTTTATTTTTTAACATAAATACAAGACCCAACTAATATTTGATTAAAATAATAATTTATTAAAGTTACACACTAATTCACTCTCTCTTATATTGTGTTACGTGACCTCATCTTATATCAAGTTAAAATAAATTATATTTATGTATAAGGTATAAAAATCCCTCATGGAAATATTAAGTTGATATATCCATTAATTAGTTGTGTTAAAATGAAACCGCAGATTAATGTTCTTGATTAAACACAATTAGGGTGATTTTAATTAAAAATTAGTTTTAACATTGTTTTGGGCCGACTTAACCTATTTTCATCAGTGTTTGATTACCTCCATGAGAGTTAGTCAAACTAGTAAGATTGTGCTGAGGAAATATGAGACTAGGATTCTAGGATAGGACAGTCCACTAAACAGATCTAGGAGTAATGACTTATTGAAAATGGAATGATAATCCAACTTAAATACATTATAATAACTTATTATAAACTTTTCTTGGTTGTGATATGAAAAACATGAATCCCTTCTTCAAGTTTATCCACACATTAGGATTTTATCAATCCAATGGCAGGGGTTGTTGGGATTTGACTAAAAATTAGGAGGAAAATAAATATAATTTATTACATCATGTTATGTTAATTAGATTAAAGTAATATTTTTATTATATTTATTTATTTTTTTATAGAAAATGGAAAGTAACATAACCTTAACATTACTATTGAAATTAATATTGGAGAAAAATAATCTCCTCACGAGAATTAATTCCCATAAGTGGAAAAGATTCTTGCACATTGTACTATATCTTGAATGTAAATAACCCATGTTTGAGTCCCTTATTCATATGAAATATCCTTAAAAGGAGGAAATTGAGTTAGATCAAACTTTCTATTGAAAATATATTTATAAAGAATTTTATTTCCAATGTCTCATATTATATTCCATATCATGTGTGCTCTAAAGTTTACATGTGTACATGGATGAATATAACATGTTTTCCCATGTCCAAGATCCTCAATAGGATAATGCGAGACTAAAGTGTTATGAGTTCTGTAAGTCACTTTATACATGAAATCATGGATCATGAGTTCCATACGGGACTCATGTATTTAGGATTATTGACTATATTGATCTCTTGGACAAAATGGGCATTAATATATTAGATAATTTTTATTCAAGTCTTATATTATCCTTACCACCTAAGACCTTATCTAGTTTTATTGAAAATTAAGATATGATAAATAATGATAAGTCACTACAAAAACTCCCGACCCTAATTTTCTATGATGATAAGGACACGAGGCATGAAAAACCGTGATTCCTTACAATGAAAATGAGTATGTTAATGTGAATGTGATTGAAGATCAGTTTTAGGTATAATGATTATATGCACCATCTGACATAGATGAAGTAGAACCAAAGGTAGGGTATGAAACAATATGGAATCTATTTTTTATATCGTAATAAGGGACACTAGAAGAAGAATAAAACCCAATTAAAAAGCATCAGAAAGAATTAAGTGAATTTCTATTGAATGGAATATTTATATATTTAAAATATGAGTGTTAGATACTAATTTTATTGTTAACATCTATATCCAAATGGAGGACCATTGTAGATTGAGTAAGTTTAATAAACGTGAAGTGGATATTTATGCAACCAATGGTGAATGATTGGATACCTTGTATATAGGATACTACCACCTCACATTTATTACATGTCACACCGAAATTTTCATTTCCATCCTTTGATTCAAATTATGTTTTTGATCTTAGTTTTTTTCTTGAGTTCCAGGTGTTCTAAATTTTAATTTGATGTTTCAGGTGTTCTTGATTTAAATTTTGAGTCTTGGATGTTATGGGTGGTATTTGGACTTGTCCATTGTTAGTGGGAAGTTATGAAGAGAGAATGGCTTGGTGGAGAGATTGTGAAACCCCTAGAGTCTATTCTCTAGGGGGTGTGTTTGATTGATGGTTTAACCCCTTGGATTATAATAGTTCTGTGGTGAAAAAGGGTGATATTTGGGGGAATTTCAATATGTCATATGGTTATGAATCATGGATAGTTTAACCATCCATCCATAGTGTTCATGGGTTGCATGGGTTGGCCGCATGGTTTAACTAACCATGCAACCTAAGTGTGCAGCCCATGAAGCACAAAATAGTGGTAAATCACATGGTTTGTGCATAGTTTATTAAACCATGTGATCTGGATATGTAACCCACTCAAGAAATAGTATATTGTGTTTTTCCTTATTTTACATTTTGGATTCTCCCCATGGACAGCCATTCGTTTCCCCCTAACCTAGATACCTCTAATAGAGAATTTTGGATCCTCTAAGCTCCTCCAAGGTAATTTTTATGGGGTTTATGGTGATTATTCACATGAATCAAAGTGTTAGGTATCACTTCTCCTTACCATTTGGTTTTCTTATATTTTACCTTCACTTCCAACACTAATTTCCATGTTTTTAAAAAATTTATAATTATGTTTGTGCAAACTTTTGGGGTTTCTCCTTCTTAGGGTTCCTTGTGGACCTTCCTTCTTCCCGAAACCTTTGTAGAGCCATTATGGTTGGACGTTGTTGAAGTGGATGTGATATGAGGTAGGATCTCTATGCATTTACCCTATAAATTTATGAATGCATTGATTGCATAATTTTTTCCCCATGCAAGGATATAAATTATTTTTGGATGTTTCTTTGAATTAATGTTTGATGTTAAATGAGGTGATTTACACTTGATTTTAATTTCTTGAAATGGTTATACTGGGATTTTCACACCAAGTCATTGACGAAATGAAAATTTGGATCTTGTAAATGTTTTTTGGATTTGATGTTTTTTTTGGGTTTTATAAATGTGGTTCTAAATGTTATTATTTTTTTAATGTGGATTTTTTTGGTTCTTTAAGAAAATGTTTGATATGTGAAAATTATATGAGGCTCGATTGGCACTTTTAAAACATTTTTTGGAATACCCTTCTTGGAATGAGTCTCCTGGATTGCTGGTTGACAATGATATAGAAGTTTCCTTATTTTGGGACTTCCATTATGTGATTATGGATTAAATGTAAGGGACTACTCCTCGGGGTAACTAGGGTGGTGCTGATTTGTGTGACTTCTATGATGGATTTTATGCATGGTTTGTTTCTTGGATTTGTTTGTAACACCCCCTTGTGAACATGACATGAGATTATATAATAGATAAGAGAACTAATAAGAATGATATTTTCACTATTTTAGATTATTCACTAGATAGTGGCCCTTAGTATAGACTATATTCTTTAGGAATGTGGCCATAGGTTAGGCCGGGTAGTGTTAGATCGTTTTTTGAGTGTTATGATGTCATAGGGTAAAGCATGCCTTCGAGTTGAGTTATATGTATAGTATGTTAAAGATTTTACCTAGAGTACCTATGTGTTTCTGTGTTTCATCCTACACTAGATTATTTTTGGTGGTTGATTTAGATGTCATACTATTATGGTTGCATGAGCACTACTATCCAATTTCCATGGTTGTGTGATCATATTCTTTCTTTATGATTTATGGGTTTTTATTATTAAATATTGAATGTGTGGTTTATCTTAAATTTTTTTCAAGAAATATTTTTTGAATGAATGAATACTTCCCCCATTTTCCCCTTCTATAAAATATTTACATTTCCCATTTTTTTACATTTACATTTTCCTTAAGAACATAATTCTACTTTATGAAAGGTAGCATTTTTTAAATTATGAGGGAAATTGATTATGATTTGTTTTCTTTAAAATAAAAAGTGTGAAAAAAAAGATTTATATATTGCATATCAAACATGAAATCGATGTTTCTATATTAAAAGGACATGCATTTGGAATATGTTTATCTTGTCTTACCTACTAAGTTTCAATACTCACACATATTATTCATTCTTGTTTTTAGTTTCTATTGCAGGTTTCAACATGGGTTTTATCACCTCGAGTAATGGTTGGTTATGGATTGTGGAGTGACCCATGGGGTCATATGAAGATATTTTGGATGTATGTTTCAGTTTTCTATTTTTTGTATATTATTTTCCAGTTTTATGTAATTTCTGTTTAAGTTTAAATGAAATTTAGATGGTAATCATATTTATATTGGACTTCCCTTTTTTATTTTCACTATTTGGTTTATTATATTTGTTGAAATTGTTCACTTATTTAAATTATTGATTCCATGACACTAGTTTCTAGACTGTGGGGATCGAGAATACCCGTTGGGCCTTGTCTTAGGCTGGGCCAGTTATCGCATTGGATGGAATCCCAACATTTATCATGAAAAAAATACTATCAAAGAAGGAACATATTTAAGGAACTTGATTTCAAAGTGCCCTATTTTATTTGGGGATGTCAAGGTAGATGTAGTAGGATTGTTATAACATGCAGGTGTATGTATGAGAGAGTTTCTTGACAATAATATCTTGAGAAAGCCTTAGATTGTTTTGGAAAGTCCGGTTTTAATCTGTCTCTTAGGTTATTGTAGATTCGTTGGTGTGGTGTAAATAGAAGGGAGTTGGTCTAGTTGTCTCTATGAGTTCATAGGGCTGGAAATCTATGTAGATCCAAGAATATGGTCCTAAATAACTCCCTATGATAGTGTAATGATTTGAATATGGGGCCAACCATATTCCCAAGTAACCAATCGACACTAGTTTCTCCCTGTGATCTGTTTTGGTTACCTATATATAATGAAATATGTTTGAAAAAAACTTAATTTAGAAAAGTAAGAAACTGAATTTTTGGTGGCCATGGTTTGGTTTTTCATGGAAGATGGAAAATGAATTTTGAGAATATTTTTAAAATGGGTTTTGGAAATTATCTTTTATTAAGATGAAAATATTTGATTGAATGAGTCTTATTCAAAATATTTTTTATGAAATGTGTTTTCAATCAATTGATTCTTGATGAAATGAAAATTTTAGAATTAGTGGAAATGTTTTGAATGAGATAAATTGGTTTTATTATGATTTATTATTTTGTTCTTGGATTCACTTTTGTGTTTTGGGTGATTCATATTTAAATTTTGAGTTTTTTGGTATTTTCTCTCGACGTATTGCAAGTGCATAGTTTGGGAAAAATTTGTGGCTTTCTCTAAGAAACCATGCGAGCTTTGTTGTGCTTCTGGTTGTGGGAGCACGACCCATGTATGGTTAGTCAAACCACGTTTATATCATATTGGAAGCCACTATCTCAGGACAGAACCATATCGCATGGTATGTGCATCCTAAATCATGTGGTCAAACCGTCGAGGTGTCAAGGTTATCCAGTAAGGGGTACATGTCTTGCACATAGTTTGATAAAACGTGTAGAATAACAATGAAAAGTTATCAGATGTATTAAAAATGTGAGAAATTGGGGTGAATATTCTATTTAAATGTAGAAAAGAAGTTGTGGTTGGCCTTTGGTATTATTGTGGTCACCCACATGTGAGGATGTGTGTGATTGGTTGGATGGTTGATGGAATGAGTGGATGTGTGCCTGGATTGACATGAGAATGTGCATGTCTGAGACTTCTAGGAATACCATTGGTGATTGTGTGACCTTTCAAAATTGTCTCTCTTTTTGAAAAGTGTTTTAAAGAGAAAAATAAATTTTCATTTTTTAAAGATCAATGGTGGTGTAATTTTATTTCATGTTTATTTTGAATGATGTTGATTATGTTTCGTTTTATGATTTGGAAATATTGTTTATATATTGGTTTTAATTGGGCCATTTTTTCATCTTTCTTAGTGTCTTTCCCCAAATTGGTTTGATGGATACTCAAGATGTAGCTATATTTGGTGCACCATTAAGAAACATTCCAGTTGATCAACCCATAGACCACCTTATTGATTTTCAGTACTTTGAATCCTCCTATATTTAATGGTCAATAAGATCCTCTTGAAGTGAAATAGTGTATGTTGATGATTGGGAGAAACATTAGTTTCGTTGAGTTTCCCGAGTCATTAAACGTAAATTTTTCTACCCTCATGATTTATGGTCCAACTTGGAAAGGGTCGAATTTGGTCTCTCAATACAAGCCTCAGAAAGATCATACATTGGAGTTTTTTATGGATTCATTAATGCAATAGTACTTCTTTGGGATGATGAAGGTGAGAAAGAGGATATAGATGTGCTATCTTCAATTGGGCGATGGATCAGTGTTGGATTTATATCATCGCATTGTATACCGAGTTCTAAATGATCTGACGTATGTTGCAAACAATACCTTGAAGGCTTGAAATTTCTTGTATGGGCTTCATCCTAATCTGCAGTCGAAGGTGATAGAGTTTATCAAAATCTCTTCTTTCGATGTGGTGAGGAATAATATTCATGTTGAAGCTGTGGTAGATGAAGTTATTGAGATGACCAACATACCTCCAGTCTCTGCAAGCGGTGAAGGTAATTCTAGTACGAATAATGAGAATCA
This sequence comes from Viscum album, assembly GCA_963277665.1. Classification (NCBI taxonomy): domain Eukaryota; kingdom Viridiplantae; phylum Streptophyta; class Magnoliopsida; order Santalales; family Viscaceae; genus Viscum; species Viscum album. The sequence goes on along the minus strand of OY728133.1, from coordinate 1,634,128,826 downwards.
TCTTGAAGTTGGTGGTGTTGGAAGGGGAATTAAGAGAACTTGAAATCTTTCATTAGCCACTTCTGGGCGGAACATCCCAATGTGTAATCAGTGTGGTCATTAGAATTTAACATTGACAAGTGCACCGAAGACATACAATGCTTATGGGATCCTTGGTCTCTTACAATGGTTCTATTAGGGTGTTTCCAAGAAGCATCATATGGCTAGATTCAACTCGTTAAAATACACCCCAGACTATTTATAAGAGTGTGGAACGATTTGAGCTTGTTTTAGAGTCTCTCTCATTATAATGTTTCTTTTTACTAATGGTTGTATCTGGTGTCACATTGTAGTGTTTAATTACCTTTTAATTATAATAATATATGATTTCAACTACTTGAGAATGATAGTTTAAATGAAATCATGTTTTGGAGAATTCTGTACGATGAGTTACGATAAGGGATTTTAGGCTCTTGATTATAAGTTAGTGGATGAATCAAATATTAAGGCTCTATCTATAGTCCCAAGAGTGAATCTGGCATGTATTCAGGAATCACATAGGTGTGAGGAACATTGATCTTACTTTTGTCTTTAGTGTCGGAATGTAGAAATTTTAAGGAGCCTCATTAAAGCTCTTATTTTCCCCTTATGGTGGGGGTTTGTTGATCGGTATGGGGGAAGTTTCTATGTTTGATCATGTTATGTTTTCCACATTGGTCAGTTCATAAATGGGAGGGAGACCCACCATGAGCCTCATTGATAATTCTCATGTGATAAATTGGGGGGAGTTGTTTTCTAAAAGTGGGGAGTCCGTTCTGCCCTCCTCATATTGAAAATATGGAAAATTCACTGGGGTAGCATGTCAATGGTTAGTTTTATTTGGGGTTGTCAGTTCTGAGTCTTTATTTCATTGTTAATTTTATTATTTTGGAGTAGGCCCAATAGTTTAGTTTTATAGAGGTTGTAGAAGTCCTTATTCAGTATTTCTGTCATTTTTCAAGTAGTGGTTTTTCATTGTTGATTTATTTTAGGGAGAAGTGCATGTTTATTCATGAGGTTTTTAGGGAGTTATTTGATTTGAGGAGTTTGGTCATTTGAGTGTGTAAACATTTGTCTTAGATCAATCATATGAAATTTATTTTCTTTCAAGGGGGAGAAATCTTAATGGTTGGGAAAATTTTCACACCCAAATTTTGATTTTTTTTCTTCTATTTTGAATTATCTTTTGGTTCTTATTTTTTCCCTCAATTTCTGGTTGTTTCAGATATAAATTTGGTGTTTTGGGTGTTATTGATTTAAATTTTGAGTCTTAGAAGTTCTGAGTGATATTTGGCGTTGTCAATTATTATTGGGAAGGTATGGGGAAAAATGTCTTGGTAGAGTGTTTGTGAAACCCCTAGTTCCTCTTCTCTATTGGGTGTGTTTTATGGATGTTTTACCACATGAGTTAGAAGAGTTTTTGGGTGAAAAGGGTTATGTTTGGGGGATTTTCTCCTAGTCAGATGGTGATGTTGCTTGGTTTGTTTAACCGTGTATCGAAATTATGCATGGGCCACACATTTTAAATAACCATGAAGCCTAAGTGCACAACCCTTGAAACATTAGACAGTGGGAAATAACATGAGTTTCACTTGGTTTGTTAAACCGTGTGAGATAACCGTGAACCCCTTTTGGGATAGGATATTTTGGGTTTTTTCCTTCTTTTTAATTGGGGATTCTCCCCTTGGACCATCATTCATTTACCTCTAACATAGATGCCACCCATGAAGAATTTTTCCTCCTCCATGCTCCTCTAAGATTATTTTTATTGTTTTTCTTAGTGATTCTTTTTCTGAATCGAATGGTTAGGGCTGCCTAAAACATCTACATTGATTTTCATCCATTTTCACCTTTCCCTCTAACACTATTGGCCATATTTAGCCGATTTTGAAAACTAGGGTGGTGTGAAATTGGGGTGTTTTTTATTCTCCGGGTTCCTCGTGGATGTTCTCACTCCCCTGAACTGTCGTGGATTCATTTTGGTTGGGCATATTTGAATTGGATATGATATAAGTTAGGATCCCCTTGCATTTACCGTTTATATTTTTGAATTGATCAACTGATTTATTTTCACACCTTACATGGATATCCATTATCTATTGATGATTTTTAGAATTATTTTTTGATGTGAAATGAGGTGATTTCCACTTAATTTTAATTGTATGAAATGTTTTTATTGGGTTTTTTCACACCATGTTCTCGATGAAATTTCTGGTTGGCTCTTGTAAATGTGTTTTGTAGTTGAAGTGATGGTTTCCGTTTCATAAATGTATTTCCAAATGTGCTTTTTTTTTCAAAGTGTCTTTAGTGTGGTTCTTTAAGAAAAGGTTTTATATGTGAAAATTATATGAAACCCAATTGGCACTTTTGAAAGGGTTTCATTGGAAAAACCTTCTCTGAATGAGTCTCTTTACTTTTTTGTTCAAAAAGAGATTACAGTGTCCTCAGTTTGGGACTTCCATTGTGTAAAGATGGATTAATTTCCTGGGACTACTCCTTGGGGTGGTGGTAGTTTGTGTGACTTCTATAATGAATTTTATGTATGGTTTTTTTCTTGGATTTCTTTATAATACCCCATTGTGAACATGACATGTGAACCTAGAATAACTACAATTACTTATGAGAATGTTTGTTGTAATAGTTTAGATTAAACACTGGCTAGTGTACCTTAGTATGGGATATCTTCATCTGTATTCTGCCCCTCGATCAGATTAGGTAGGGTGTAATTGAGTGTTTGGTCATTATAATATCATTGCGTAAGGCATGCCTCCAGGATAATTTATATGCATAGTATGTTTTGTATTTTAATTAGAGTTCCTAGGTGTTCCCATGTTTCCTCCAGTACAAGATTATATTTGGTGGATGATTTATATATATATCCTCATATAGTTTCCTAAGCACCATTTTCCCCTTTTCCACATTGTGTGGTCATATTCTTCATCCATGATTTATGGTGTTTTCGTGGTAAATATAGAATGCATGTTTTTTCTTCAAAATATTTCAATAAAGATGTTTTGAAGGAATGAATGTTTTCTTATTTTCCCCTTGTATGAAAATGAGCATTTTATATTTGGTTCTCGTTCCCATTTTCCCTTAGTACATAATTATCCCTTACTAATGGTAGATTGATTTAGATTATGAGGAAAATGGATTGTGATTTTTTTATTAAAAATGAATAGTGTTTAAAACCTTGGTTTATATAATGTATTTCAATCATAAAATCAATTTTTCTTTATTTAATGTAAGTGAATTTGGAATAGATTCATTTAGGCTTACCTAATGAGTTTCAATACTCACACCTATAGTTATATCTTATTTTTAGTTTCGATTTCAGGTTCCAGTATGGGTTTGATCACCTTGGGTGACAGTTGGTTATGGATTGAAACGTTTCCATCAGGGACACATAGAGATTTTGTGTTCATCAGGTTCATTTTTCAATTTTTCTATATTGTTTTTTTCACATTTGATGTATTTTCAGTTTAAGTGTAAATTATGTTCAGTTGGGAATCATATTTATATTATACTACTCTATTTATTTTCACTATTTGGTTTATTATAATGGGTGAAATCATCCTCGTGTTACCATATTGATACACTTGTAGTAGTTTCCCACTAGTGGGGAACAACAATTCCCTTTGGGTATTATTTTTAGCTTGGTTGGGCATCACATTAGATGGAATCCCGACATAATTCATGGCCCAACATGAATGATTTTAGTTTTTATGGATTGTTTATAAGTTACTAGTTTTTCCATGAATAGAATTGATGTGTCTATTTTAGGAATGGGAATATTTTTATTGATGTTTTCAAATACAAGATGATTCTTCTATAAAGACTTCATAAGTTGTGTCATGAAGAACCTTCATAATGGTATTTATATTCTATAACATAGATACTAAGTTTTGGAAATATAAAATGAATAAATATCGCAAGACTCATATCATACTCAGTTGGGGAATCATAAACATGGTCATGTAAATGAGAATTTCTTCAAAGAGATCTATCATGATGGGTATTTCGTTTCAATTTAACTAAAAACAATAGAAATATGTATCACTTATTTGAAATTAAATATTACCAAATAATTATTTGGTGAATAGGGTGAAAGGTCAAAAAATCTTATAAAATTGGTGAACACTAATTCACACATAACTTTTCTAACAGAGTCCATAGGTGGCTATTCATACTTTATTACATTCACTGATCACATAGGTATATATGTTTATATCTAATTAATAAGGCATAAGGCATAATCTATCAAAAAATTTAAGTAGTTGAAGAATAAAGTAGATAATCATATTTGTAAAAAGATAAAGAAGCTCCAATGGGATCAAAGAAGGGAATGTCTTAACCAAGAGTTTATCTAATTTCTATATAAATGTGGGATTATATATCAAATCAATAATCCTTATAAACAATAGTATAATGATTTTAGTCAAATGTGTGATCAAACCATTTTCGAAATTTTGATGTAGATGTTGGGTCATAAAGATATTTTGTTATCCTTTTGAGTAAATACATTAAAAGATGAAATTGAAATTATAAATTGAGTTCCTAATATGGAAGAAAATGGAATACCATAATAGTTAATGTATGGAAGGAAAAATAAGATTATTCATGATCATGTATGGGGTGGTGAGGGTTTTTAAGGCTATTTATGTAAATATAATATCACCCCAATGTGTCAATTATATTTTTGTGGGACATCCCAAGGAAATACTGGGATGTTTCCTATGTATCCCCTCAAACAAGAAGGAAAGTGTTTCTAGACAATCCATATTTGAGGATAGGGGGAAAATAATCAATAAGAATAGTCGGATAAATATTGAATTCAATGAATTTTTTCCTCAATATACGCAAGAGTTAGCATAGGAAGATGTTCCACTAGTTCTTATGGAAGAGGATGTTCCTGAGACATTAATACTGAATAGATTCCCTAGTGAAAAAAATACCCAAGAGCATGTCATGTAAATCATAAGTTACACAATATGATACATTAATACTCCACTTTCCACAATATTATAAGAGATATAATTCATAAAAAAATTATAAATATTGAAATATTAGTGTGTCCCACTAGGTGAAATCTTACAATATTAAAAACAATAAATAAGAAAAACTACCCCATCACCCTGGTTACCATGGATCTCTTTTGAAAATGTGTTCATGATACACTAGTATAAGGTTCATCACAAGTTCTGGAGTATTTTTGGATCTCATACCTACCTACCTTAAATATAAAGACAAATAAAAAATCATCATATGATACTATATTGTAAGTACCCATATTAGGTCGACCTAACACATAACCTAATTTCTATTGAAATATGGCATCAGGAATGCCTCCCCATATGCCATAGCCAGATGACTATAATTGTGGGTCTAGGTGATATTTTTTGGAGGGTATACCCTCATATTGGAGTGAAAAACAATGAAAAAAACAAATACACACACACATCCTTGAACATCAGAGTACATATAAATAAATAAATAAATATTCTATTAGATAATGAAATGTTTCATATGACTCACAATCATGCTAATACAAAATAACTAGTCACCCACCGGGTTGATCACATATACACACATATCAAATAAATAAAATAAAATAAAATATACATGGATTTACTGTTAACTATGATCAATACATTTAACTAAGTCTATGTAAAACCATTGAGCTTCAGAATAAAGATCCTCATACTCATTCCAATTTATCCTACACGATCATGAAACACTGACCTTAGCTTGATCAATCCATGAGTCTTGTTCTCAACTTAGAATTCAACATAATTGTATAAAATATTTTCTAATTTTCACACATAGGGGTTGAGAAATAACTCCTCATTAGGACACACATAAAGGTTTACTTACCAATCTATGTCAAAAAAAGTGAATACACAAGTGATATGGATATCCTAGATGAATACTAAAAAATGGTATTAAAAGTTGAATTATAATAAAGTAATGAATTAATAAACAAAATAATGACATATCTTGGTATATTACATGAAACCCGACATTAATATACCAACTTCATCCAAATATGGATTCCACTGAGCTTACTACGCACTAAGCTACGAGAATCAAGAGAATCCACCAAACGTAATTTATATCAATGAAACTAAAAACCCAATAAGAATGAATTATGGACCTTGGGATCACTAAAAATGAATCTAAAACCATGACAAATCCCACTACTAGATTATAGGACAGTAATATCATAGTATGAGATAGTATTAGGAACTCATGTTGACCTGATATAAACCAATCAATGTATTGAAATTACAATAGAATCAACCAGGGTAATAATACAACCTATTAGTGAAACTACCTAACAAATGAAAAAATGGATTATATTCTTCTAACTCTAACATACTCATAGAAAGGGTTAATAGCTAAACTAATAGGGTGTACTCCTCCAGATCATTCATTAACTCCCTAGATCCACTTAAAACTAATTGATATATGTGAACATCAAAAATATCACGGCCCCTGCCTTAGTCCTTAACATCCATAAATATCCTCTCATCTTTGAATCCATAATAAAAAATAATTTTCATTATCCTAATCTTAAATTATAATCCATGAAACAAGGTTTGGCCAAACAATTGTTCTTATCATTAATGCAATGACCATAATTTGATCACACCACACAACTATAGGTTCTGACAAGACACACAAGGTAGCCAACATAGAACCACAAGATGGACCCTCTCTAGGGTAAAATAGTCACGGGGTACTCGAAAAAATCTCTTAAATCATACCAATAATAGGATTCACTACTTGGGATTATCCATACCCCCTAAATTCTCAAGTAACCTCATTTGTACACAACCCATCACTAGTCATCACTTCACTGACAAGGTAAACCTAAGAGTCCATTAGACTTATCTCAACCACTTCTTAGTGGAACATTTACATTCCCAACACACAAAGGTATTATCTCTTCCTACATCCCCTATCTAAAATTAACCACATGCAACAATTATATAAATAAATATTCTGAAACCTCAGGTGAATAATCCTATCATCTATGAACCACTCAAGGATCCCATGATTACACCTTCATATTCCCAAGACATGAAATCCAAAATTATTTCCACACTTAACTGGAAAACATACCTCATATCTATCAGAGATCTCTCGACCTAAAACCTTATGAAAAATATCTTACCAAATATTTCCAAGCCTAAACCACCTCACCAATACAATCTAATCTCCCAAAAGACTTTATCATCATGATCTGTGAGAAAAATTACTAGAATGGATTCCTTAGAAGTCCAATTCAAAATATATAGAGATAAAACACAAAAATCTAACTAAGAAGATAATAAATTACATTAACCATGAGTACACTACAAGTTCCCTTAACAATTCTCTATAGACATGTACCTTCGTCAATCATGGCATGTTACTCCCAAACTACATGACGCCTATAGCTCAAACATGAATTTTAACTTACAAGAGGTGCCTATACATGTACCCAATATAGTATATATCCATGCTCCACACATATAATATTTCCATGTGTCACACATAATGTCTAGTCATGCATCCCACATGCCATGTACCCTAACACATGGGGTTTCTAGCCAAGTACTCAGCCTCACCCTGAGTCTCCCTAAAAGGCAAATAGTCATGGACTAAACAACATATAGTTACAATCATTAAATATTACATGAATAATAACAACACAAGGTTTATTTTATTAAAACTACACATTGTGTGATAGGGTTTCCAAAACATAAATCCATTCCAATCTACCTGAAACTTTTGATTCTCTCTAAATAAACACAGAACAACCCTTAAGGGGATCCCAACAACACAAATAATGAATTTAAAATTAAATGAAACCAATAAAACTCTATCAGGGTTAAAAAATAAAAATATTGACCAACCATTCAATGAAATATCTAAATCTTTAATCCTAAAGGCACTCTTTAGCTCTATTGTATCCCTATTTGGTCTCAGTCAAGAACCATAGACAAAATTGACACCACCCTATCCCCCATATCCTCTCGAATTATATGGAAGTAAAGGGTAGAGGACCAAGAATATATATCATGTACATATAAAGGAAAAAATGTACTAAAATAATATAAAAATAAAATATCAAAAATAAAATAAAAATAAAATTTCTGTTAAAAACATCTCAACATGAGACACAAAATTTGATCAAAGTGTATACCTCCTCAAGAAAACCCCCCTTTTTAAATTCTACAATGAAAATAGAATTTCTATTCAGGACTCCATTAAAAAAGAATCAGCGATATAACGAGATAGAATAATTCATACTCATTTATTAAATATTAAATATTTTTTTAAAATATGACTCGCTATAGATTTCACCAAACACTAACCCTAGTGTAAACACCCAATTAATAAACCAATATAGTGGTCAGAAAAATATTATAAGAAAACATTCATTGGTAAATTAATATTTTCTCCCTTATAAATGCCCAAGAACAAAAATAAAATTTCCTCTAAATCTCTTACCTTGGTACAAAATGTTTTGTTACATGTCTTGGATTGATTTTCCATTTTTCTTCATATTTTATCCAATGAAATTAATGTTCATAGAATATTTGAAAAGGTAAATGATATAGCTTCTTCTACCAAGTTATAAGAATATTTTCTTAGTATTTATTTCATTTTATTCATCTTTCTTTACATGCTTCTTTGAAATAGTTTGTTCAATATACTTTACCTTTTTCCTACACCCTATGGAGTAATAATTTTATTTTCTTCTTTTAATTTGAAAATTTTATTCTCTAATCTTCGTATATTCTTAAAAACATGTATTGTTGGCACATAATAGAACTCATCATAAATTTTAAAACTTTTATTTCAATAATCATACACGTCTTTGAGACAGTAAATTCAATTCTTGATAAATAAATTTCTCTTATTATATTCATTCTATTATAGTTATATAATATTTATATCCACAATATATCTAACCCCACTTAATTATATTCTTATGTGATAATCATGTATTTAAAAATTATTAAAAAAATTATAGGCCTGATGGAAAAAATTAAAACACTAAAATTAGAAAAAAAAACATCGATTTATCTTTTCATACATATTCTAAATAACATTGACAACTACATTTTTTGGATAACATTTTTCTTAATTTTATATTATGTACGGAAAAATAATTTTCACTATTATTTACATTTACCATTAATGATATGATGAGTTTTTTTAATATTATTCTTCACCTAGATATGTTGATTATTTAATTAAAAACGTACACTAGAAAATGAAACTGTATTTGTAAAAAACAAATATATCAGGGTTAAGTGTTACCTTGTTCAATGTGGTCACAATAGAATTATCCATAGATAATCTCAATATCTTCTTTCTAATAGATTGATTCTTCTCAAATGTATGAAATTTATATGAAGTATTAATTGTAGTTCTATTATTCTCAGCAACCTGGGAAGTCTCATTTATATATCTTCTTGATTTTTCAATTTTACATCTACATTAAGAAACATTAATTTGAAATATTTCTTCAAATATTTAAATATTTTTATGATTTATTCCTACAAACTATTTATATTCTAAAAGTGATAATTGTTAAACATTATCATTTCTTATAAAGAGTTTTATTAATTTTTTTAACATTATGGATTTTATTTCTAATTGAGAATACTTGACATTAACAGTATTTTTATGAGATTCATCAAGTGCATGGATCATCTCTGTTTGAAATTTTCACGCACATTTTGGAAACTTGTTATCAACATGGGATATATGTTTATTTAAAATTAATATATTTAATTATTTATCTTTAATAAGATGTGTGATAAATTGACATTTTTATAATTCATTGTCCAAATATTTCTCCATATCCTCAACATACTTTTCCAAAAATTATTTTTCATCATGTAGTCCCTTGATATATGTTGAAACACAAGTGAATACCTAAATAGATACTTTCTTTAGAAAACTCATGACATATGAATAAAATTAACCAGGTGAATCATTATACACTTCTCTTTCATAGATTAAATTGGAATATTCAAAAGGATCATTATAAATTTTTTTATAACACCATTGATAAACTAACACTCTGACAACATTATGTTTATGGTGTATCAAATTTCTTTAAAAAAATCTTTCTTAGATCTTGTTCCTTTTTATTCTATATATTCTTTATGTTTTTATAGAAACATTAATATTGTAAGTATAAAATATATGAACTGAATTTTCTATCTTATAAAACTCTAAGTCTTATTAAAATTAAAATATATACTTTTTTACATGTCATATTTAATCATATAGGATTGTAAATTAGGTTAAATTAAAGGTGGAAACTTTTCATTGATACTAATTGATATTCCCATTGGATCATGCATATATACTAAATTTGTGTGTGTGGGGGGGGGGGTGAATTATTGTACATAATTTTTACCAAATTATTTTTGTTTCACTTTTTACCACTTTCTAAATACAAATATATAAACTTATTATGATGAATAGATCTTCCATAATAATAAAAAATTATGTCACATGTAAGACATAATGTAAATAAATTACAACACAAGGTACTTTTCATAAAAACATTCTCCAATGTAGGTAACTATGTTCTTTTTATATTTGAGATAATTTGCAAAATAAATTCACCACTATTAATAATTCGATCAATTATAGTGGGTTGGCCATGTATCAACTTATAACCATGGTGTTATGGAATTAACCACATTGTAATTGTCCACTTAAAATCATCATATATTCAACTAAATAAATTTTTGGAAAAGTTTTTCCATCAATCACCTGAGATGCCTAGCCCCAATTGATTCAATAATTGTATACCAATAGATTATATATATTGGATCCAACTAGTAGAATATAATTACTAAAATGAATTTACTTCATTCACCCATCTATTTCTCTACATTTGATCCCACCAATTTAGAAGAACCACACTAATACAATTTGAAAGAAAAAATGAAATCTAAACAGCTACTACAACAACAAGATGATCTTCATCTCAAAGCCACTATGATAAGATGATTCTGTACATTCTCAATTTCACTATAGTTATTAGAATCCCACATAATGATAACAAAAACACTATATGAAATTCAACCTAGTAGATATTCGAATATTTTGAATATATCAATTCTACTTAATCTTGTTATAATATCATAACAATAAAATCAAGGTTCTTCAACACAATAAATTTTTTATTCTTCCTGAGTTTTCACTACCAGATTTACACATATATTATTATCACTAATGATATTCATGTAAGTGTTGTAATATCTTTACATAATCTTTTTTTCACCGTAATATTTCAATGTAAATGATCACTATGTTGAATTTTCACACCCCAATCAGGCACAAATATCTCACACTTTTCTTATTTTTTTAGAAAAACAAGGAGAAATTATATCAATTGTTTTCACACAAACACTTCTTTACACTTAAGTCATTCACTATGATTCCTTCTCATGAGTAAGATTTAAGGGCACACATAGAAAACTTAACTTTGAATTCTTATTTATTTCTTCTTCTTGTATGGTTCTATATTTTGCAACATCCATGCATGAGAAACTCTATTCCTAATTATCATATTCTTTCCGTACATTGATAAAGAAAATATAATAGATTATATCCATATAATCCTTTATATACTTGTGAAAAAGGCTTTTGAATTCACTACTTCTTCAGATTCATAACATTTTCCTTCCTCTTAGTTCTTAGAAAAGATATTATGGAAGAGGAATTTATAGATGAGGTTCTACTGAAATTACTCACTCAAAAAACATGGTGATGATTATATCTATTTATATAATTCATTCTTCTCAATTTTTCATTTTATATACACTAACTTACTTCACTTGGTCTCCCACGCTTCCTCGACTAAGAAAAATGTATGATCATTCCTTTTACATGACTTCGAAGAAAGAAATCACGAGTTTTCTGAAATGATATAGTCATAATGAAATTTATTGAAACTATTATAGATTAAAAATTCTCTTTATACAAGTTTAAACACATTTTTATATAATGTCATGCATTAAAATTAATTTATACATATTATAACATCAATTTGAAGTTCCACAAAAATGGAAATTCACTTCAAGTATCTCAGATCACCATTCTCAGACTCCTCATGATCTTGCATGTTACATTTTACCATTATCATAAATTTAATGTGGTCATAGTCATTGTTACTAGGTTATTCAATTGATGTTAACCATCAATGGCTCGATGAATAAGATTACATTACAAGTGGAAGGCACTATTTATTCAAGAAAAATAATCATTTAAAACCCTAGGAATATGTCATCGTTTATAATTAGTGTGTTCAATGTATTTAAATTAAATATTAAGTAGATATTAGAGTCCAACATCAATGTCCCTTTCTACATAGGGACTCATAATATATTTCTATATGGTCTATCATCCATCGATAAAGACCTTTTAATGCTAGTTCTCACCTTTGGATTCCAACACTATCCTAAATGCGAGAAGACAATCACTATTGTTCTTCATGTGTTCCCACCTACATGATCTATAGTACATATGTGTTCTATGTATTCTACCTTGCCTACTTGGTCATTTATCCTGGACACCCTAAATCTTGGCTCGGTCCTTATACTACGCTTCCTGGGTAGCATCTTTAGGTTGGTGGAATATTTTAAATAAAACCTAAAAAATATAAATTTAAGAATTAAAAAATTCTTATGTTTAATAATTATCAGTAAATATAATTCTTATCCAAAAATTAATTCATTTTCCTATTTCTGAACTTCACTAATCATTATTGAAAAAAAAATCAATGATAGTTTCATCCTCTTAGTAAAAAGTATTAATAATTTTCATGTTTTTAACAATTGGCTCATGTCATAGGCTTTAAAGAACCAAATATACAATAATAAAATATAAAATTTTCATTTTTTAAAGTAAAAATTCTTCAACTAAAAACATCCATTCCAACTTATGAATAATTCAACATTAATAAAATACTAATAAATATAATTATAAATCATTTTTCATTCTTTGATTCATCTCATTAATGATTTCAAATTGAATTATTATTCATTTATACAGATCTTCCACATCACCCAACACATGTTTACATCCTTATTGATGAATAATACAACAAAAACAATCCATTTTGTTCACCAATATACAAATTTATATTTTTTTTCAATACCTAGAACATATATATTATTGAATCATAAATTAATGTAAACATATCTTCAAAAATCCATTATATTCATTAGTTATTTTCACTTCATATTGAAATCAAATGTAAATTTCAGCAAGTAAGTAAGATTTTACATAACTCTATCCTTACTGAATGATTTTCATATTACAAATTTTCTTCTTCTCCCATTTTATTATTTTATATTATTTGTTCTCTTTATTTCATAAGATATTACATTTGACAAAAATATACATTGGGCTTCATGAAGGAGTATGAAATAAATATTCATACAAAAATGATTTATTAATTAATTAACATTTATTATATATTGGAAAATCCAATGTAGAAAACTAGAGTGATCAATCCATATAAATATCTATCCATCAATTATCAATATGTGATAATGACACAAAAGATATATTTTAGGGGTTACTCAAAATAATTTCATATAATTTACTGAATTTATCTCATCAAAAATTTAAAAACATTCAAGTGTATAAATGTATCACCCCTTTTCAAGCCATTTTATATTTTTTTAATATATAATCTATTTTTTAAATTTTAGTTTTAGATTTAATTTTTCAAAAAAATATTTATGAGTACAACCAATATAACTTTTCAATGAAAAGATTCAATTTTTAGAATTTCACCAACTGGAATCATAATAAAAAAACATCTTCCAAAACATCATATATTCATGATATAGCAACTGATATAAAATTTCTAATTATGATATAGAAATCTAGTGGGATTTCATCAAATATCTATTTCTTTTGTGGGATAAGAGTCATATATATTCATTATCCTGGTTGAATGTATTCTTGAATGATATCAAATAATAATTTTGATATCAATTGATGTTTTTCAATGATACAACCAAACACCAATTGAAATAAAGTACAACATGATGGATATATTTCTAGATACTATATAATTATTCATAGTATCCATTTCTTCAGGTCTCCCCTGAATATATATGATTCATATTCAATTTCATTTATAGAAAAAAAACATAATATAAGCATAATAATAAGGTGGGTTTTCAATGATTATCAGTTAAAGAAGTAAAATTTAAAATTGTTTCTCAACCTAGAAAATATTTTTTCAATTCAACTCCATATATATGAAAACTATTTTTTGAATTATCATTATTTGACTTTATATATTTTAGAGTTAAATGTAATTGTAGAATTTTTTATCACTCTATCTACATGGTGCATGCCAAGTATTCTTATTTGTATACTTATTCTTCAAAATAATATTTTTATTATAAGAAGTAACTGGTTCTTTTTTTGTTACCTCATAGCTTCTTATGAACATGTATCCATTTCATATATCTGTTAGAATTTTTTGTACACATTTTTTCCCATCTAAATAACACTTCAGTATTTTTAGGGTAACCCCTTTTATTAAATTTATCATGAAATTTGAGTTTTTCAACCTTTATGTATTCATTCAAACTAATCCTTTTATTTCTACATTTTTATGATCAACCATGGGATGCCCTGACACGTTACATAATCTAGCTTGACACAAGGCCTCAAGAACACCTCCCCATAGTCTAGATGCTACAGAATAGTGTTGAGGGTATAAGAGATTCTAAGGGGAGACTATAACTTCATATCAAAGTTCAATATAAGTGGAAAATAACCAATCACATACAAATCCATGAACATTAGAGTACATAAAAATAGACAATAAAATGTTTTTTTATAAAATAAAATATATAATATAGACTCACAATCATGATAATAAATAATTGATATTCACCCACTAGGGCAACCCCATAGGTATAAAAAAATGTGAGGATTTATCACCACCTCTAAGACAAAACTCAATCCTAGTCTATGAACTACCACTGAGATACTCCATTATAAACCCCAGTTTCAATCTAAGAAATCCTTCATTATCATGAAACACTAGGACTCTACCTAATCCATCCATGTGTTCCATGATAAACCAGAAATCATACATAAGTGCATATGTATACACTAATGTTCACTCATAGAGCGTGAGGAATAAATACTCAGTAGGCCAACCCCAATTGTGGAAATAAAATATGTTTTCCTAAAAAGGTCATGAACACGGGATATAGATAGCCTAGAAAAACAATAATTATTGGCATAAAAATAAACAATTGAATAATGAAATAAATAAAAATAATAATGAAAAATATTAGGATCAAATGTTTCATTTGTGATTAATATACCAACTTTAAAAAAATATTTATGCCACTAAGAAAATTACTCACTAGTCTTTAAGAACCAAGAACATATGCCAAACCTAAAGAATATAAATGATACTAATAGATAAACATACATGATTTTAAAAACTTTTAACTATAATTTTCCATCCAAAATCCTGAAAAATTTCCCTAATGAATATAATGACTCTAATAGAATGATGTGAACTTGTGGAAGGAACTCTAGTCAACTTGGGAAACACCTACCATTTCCATGTATGTCCAATAAAATGAACTAGGCTAATCATCTGACATGTCAGTTCAGTTTCCTAATTAGACCACCAAGGGATCCATTTACTCTATGGCTAAAAAAATCATCGATTGTTTGAATACCTAAAATATGAGGGTGTATTCATCAAAATAATCAATTTACTACTATGATATACCAAACACCAACCAACAGAGGTGGGAGCCAAAAATAACTGGGATAATTCATCAAACCATAAGGTCTATAAATCCACTCTCACATATGATACCTCTATAAAAAAATCCCACCATCCTAGCCTCAGAACATAATCTATAAAACAAGGGTAGAATTAATGAACAACCTTATCATTAATTACATTACCACTTTAGGTTTACACCAATGACCTTTTGGTTCTAAGGTCACAACCAAGATCTCCATCATTGAACCTTAACACCAACCCTATCTATGGTCAATATAACATGGGCCACCAATAGTGGTCCTCTGAACCATACCAATAACTAGATCCCCTATTAGAGATCCTCCATCACACCACAATCCTTAGGAGATGACATCATCACACAAACTGTCCATAGGCATTATTATTACCACAATTCAACTATATGAGTGCCTAAAAGTAATCACTTCCTCTTCTTAATGGAAGAATGTGTTCTCTGAAACCCCCTTAGTGTTATCCCAACCCACATGATCTATCCAAAATAAACCTTGAGAAACTATTCTGTATAAACATATACTAAAATCTAGACTGACTAGTCATATCATCAATGAACCACTCAGGGTTATGAAGATTAACCCCTTGGAATTCTCCATAAAAGATTCCGCTCAAGATAAAAACCATCACCTAGAAATCATATCCTATCTATAATGTTCCCACCATAGTTTACTCTAAATAGTAACTTGTCCAGGTCACTATGTGACCTCATGTGTGCCTTCTCATATGCTAGAGGATACATACTAGAAGTGCAGGTCTAGATTGTGTCTGTGGGGAAACTGTACACTCACATCAGAGTAATAATACAATAAAAAATCTCAAACTACATTAGGTAACAAAAAATAAATAAATAATAACAATCCTATAAAAAATGAATGCAATCATACAGAATAATAGTCATGAGAGAACACATCAACATAGCTCCCACATAGATAATAAAAAGTATAAAATAAATAAAATAAATAAAATTTATAAATTCTCTACAACCATTCCTGTGTCATACCTCAACCTATCCACCAACCAGGTTTGTCATAGTCCCACTCAATCATCCAGATAAGGCCACTACCCAAACCAAACCAAGGAATAAACGAGTTTCTACTCATGTATTGAAGTTCAATGGTCCACCATAAAGGGTGTGATTATAACTCAGTAGTCCATCACTAATGGTTTCCATAAAAGTACCGTTAAATTTTATGGATGAACATATGTTATGGTCAACTAGATAAATAAATAAAATAATAGTGGAAGCATAAATAAATAAAACATCATTGATTATAGGGTTCTAACATGACACATAGGATCTAATATAGCTGATTAGGCGAGTGTTGTGGGTTCTCTGAAAATTTCACTAATATTTAGGGGTATATAAGTTATACCCCATGATCTTATTAACATGCCTCCACTATGTAAAAACACCAGATCTTAGAGAATATCATAGGTATCCATCAATCAATAGGCTAAATGGTCAAACCCTGGGTGATCTCCCATACATTCCATAAAATCCAGCCTAAGAACATACCACCTTGAGGTTATCCTAATATTTCATATTATTAGTCTTGGAATTCAGATCCTAGGGGTGACCTAGGAATATATTTGTCAAGAGTAATCCAATTTTGAAGTGTCTTGGGAAATAAATGTGTGTGTATAATAGTCTTATTGACTTATTCTGGAGAATCATAGGCAATTAAAAGTGTGCACACATGAGAAAAACTATGAAAAATTAATGGTAATCCTAGGAAATATAATAGCATAGGATCAATTGCCAATTCATTGGAGTCATGGGAAATCCTATGTCAATAAGCATCTTTCCAAATCTTATCATCTATGAAATTAAATAGGCATCCACCCTATTCTAAGGCATCATTAAAAATCACATGTCAATGATAGTGGAGTATTAGGAAACGCAGGAATTCCTTGATACAATGATTAGAAGCTAGAACATCAGTATCATTAGACATCCACATGAAAATCATACTTGGTTAATAAGTTAAATCCTAGGCATCATAGTTATTCTAGTAGAATTACATGTAATCTATGGATCATGGGAGTATGTATTAGTCATAAATGTAGTCACTATAGGGTAGATCATCCCTCCCATAACATCTCATGATCATAATGATAACAATAATAAAAATAATAATGGTTTTCCATCCACCTAACCATTCTTTTCCACCACATCCTACCTAAATCATACAAATAATTTAGGTTCTAAAGTGGAACCTATAAGCATCTATCCATATTCACATCAAAAACTTTCAATAATTGGTTAATATCTCAAAAATAAACCTACCAAGGTTCCCTAAACTATATTCAGAATGGGAACCTTACACGGGTCCCTTTAGTCAATTTAACTTACATGGCCAAATACATGTATAAAGGGATCAACATCCCTTGATATATACATGATCATGCCATGGAACCCATGGCCTCACAAGTCTCACACAGTCTATCTTTGGGATCTAGGGTGATACCCAAGGATTAGCATATCGGGCTCGTTGTCACTCTCATCCTGAGAAAAACAACAAGCTTCACTTGTCTCTAGGTTCTTTATATTCACATTGGATATTATATTTTAAATCCATCAAGGATCCTTGTATATGATTTCACTAATTAATTACCATATCCTTGTCCATTTATATTTAATGCACTAATCCAATGCTGAAGTCTGCACCATGTCACTTAGAAATTTTTCATTTCATAGTATTTGAATAAAACATTAATTTTAATTTATAAATCTAGTTATTAAATTTTATGGTTGACTGCCCTCAGAGGATAAAATACATGTCACATGACACAAGAAATAAATAATTGAGTTTAATATAAGGTCCTTGTTTAGGGATCAATTTACACATTAGAAGACACTTTCATTTACATGACAACCTAACAACTCAGTCTAGGACCACCAATGACCGACTAGATATCATCCATCAAAATGAGGTAGTAACCCATGTCAAAATATCCAATTAAAAAAATTAAATAATTTATAATTAATTTCAAAATTAAATAAATTAGGAGTAAATGTTCAATAAATATTTGAGTGACCTCATTTAATCAAAAACTTATAAAATAAGAATCATTACGCTCATAACACATACCTGAAACTAATATATTGAAACAACATAATTTACATACCAAATTTATAGTACAAACCAATTTAATTTCAATGAAAATTTAAAACAATTCTATATTGAAGGATAGATTCATTAAAATTATAAGGAACAACATGTAGACATAAACTTGAGACATCACCTTACCTAGACAAGTATAATACCTGATTTTATTGGCCAGTTTTACAATGATACATTGGAATCAACATTGAAACTTTAAACAGAAACAAATTAGAGACTAATGATGGAAAAATAACAAATTGGAGGATAGATAATGAACATACCATAAACTATAAATTAATTACACATACAATCCCCCCAAATAAGGGGTAATCAATAGAGACAATTAGGATAGATTTTCCTTGGTTTGTCATGCATGAGAGAGGAGGATAGGAGGGATTGGGATTAAAAACCTTTAGGGGACAAGTGAAAAATACCCAATTTTAAAAAAAAATTAAAATATCACATAGTGGCCACATAGTGATGCATACCATGTGAAACCCATGTAGCTTGAATTGTCTTTAGCCACCATATCTCACATGGTATTGCTATATGGTGCACTGAACCATGTGATAACCTAATATCACATCTACATATCGATGGAAAACATTTCACCTAGTTTGTATAAAACCATGTAGTAGTAATATGGATTGTTCCACATTAAAATCAACAGGTATAATTTACCAACATTGTTTTCAATAACCGTGTGGTTACTATTCATATAGAAAAATCATTTGAAAATGCACCAAACTCAGGCTTGAACAACCCAAAAATCACCCAAACACTAGATAGATATCTTAGTCATCTATCTATATCCAAAACCTATTAAAAAAAGATCTAATTCTCCTAAATGATATCCAAATTCAAAATGACCCTTATATAAAAATTCAATAATTCAAAATTCCCATAGAAAATTCGAACTTGTTATGCATGGGGTGTTATAACCTCCCCATTATATGAATTTTCAACCTTGAGAATAATTTTTAAACTTTTATAAAGTAGTCCTAATTGAAATTAGTCTGCAATTTAAAACTAACTCATCACATTCTACCCCATAATAAGAAATTATCTTCCACTATGTAACCCCAAACACGAGGTACCTAATTTATTAGAATCCTAGACCTCATACTCATCACCTCTATCAACATCGATATAGAACTCATCAGTACCTTCTTATACTATGATGTCCTATGTTATCAATCAATTTATCATCCGGCTTCATGTCCTCCCCACTATAGAAGTCATCTCATAAAGGAGTCTTCATGCCACGATTCTCCCCATCATTATAATCACCTAATAAAAATGATCTTACAATGGTCAAATGACCTTCTCAAGGATATTCCCACATCACCACACCCAATTCACTTGCATGAGAAATGTTTCAAAAAAAACACCACTCATCATCTAATTTTTTTGAATTGGACAAGACAACCTCCACCATCCATGAAAGAAATCCAAAAACACCATATTTTCCCTAAAAACCCTAGATAACCATAAATATAGACTTGTTGTCGCTAATATGACATACCCAATGTGGTTCTTTTTATATAGAATCTAATATCATGCTAAAACACTTCTTAGGCCTCCTATGGCCAACCTTATAGAAAAATTCTCTACTAAAACCATTGAAACATTTTAAAAACACTAAAACACCATTCCTTAAATATTTAAGGCCTTCCACATGATTTCCCAAGCACCCACCTAGATGTTTGAACAAAAAATCAGTATGAAACCATGAATAAATCCCAAATCTATGAAATTTTCCACCATGATCCAACTATGAACATCATTATGTCTCAAATATGATCTAACTCATTCTCAAATCATTCTAAAATTCATATATATCCAAATTCTAACAGCCATGAAAAATAAAAAACCACATTCAATTATCAAATCTAATATATCTTGAAGAACTATATAAAATTAGATCCATCTACCCACCTGCATCAGAATTCCACCTAGAACACCAAATGATTGATCTCATCACATCAACCATTAAGGTCTATGTCATTTCTATTATTACATTGAATTTATGGGTGTGGCCTTCCTTCTCACATCAATGTACCATATCTAAATGTCAATCACCACCCATTCCTAGCTCACAAAAATGAAATCAATGACTTTTACCAAAATTTAATTAATAACAAGGGTCTCACCATATAATAGATAATGGTGAACCACACCACCATATAGATTCCCATACACCACCCCTCAAGCACAACCATAATATTTGACTTTAATCTCATAGGTGTCACTCTTCCAGAGCCATGTCGACTTTTCATCATCCTCTAACACCATTACCCCTAACAGTCAATGTCACATCACAACCTTGGGTTTACTATACCATTGAACCCTCATCTATTCCAGAAGTCTCAACTATAATGGTTTAACATATATCATTATAAAAAAAAATTGGTAAACCATACACTTAAGCATCTCATCAAAATCATCATTCCTCACCCCACATCTAGATACTCACTGATATACAATTCAAATAGAACCATTCATACCCAACATGCACCATATCAATCCCATTCAAATAAAACAACTGCACACTCCCACATCACCTGGTCATAAATCCCAACTCATGGTCCCATGAGTTATAGTCCTTGAAATTAGGATCACTCAAATAATAAATTAGCTTACCATAGCCCTGAAACATCAATCTCATCAATCCTAAGCATAGGGATGCTTTCTATTTACATGCCTATCATGTCACAAATATTAGAGATAATATTAAGACAAACCCCCAAATGGTATTTTTTTAAAACATAAATCATACAAAATTAATATGCTTATAATTGAGAAGAACATTATGCTGGAGAGAGTGCCTCATGTGACACCTGATCAACCCTCTTCTTTATTTGTTTTTTCAAGATCTCCCTCAGCAGAAAAGCTTCCTTCATTATATTTTGGTTGAACCAATGTGATTTCTCTATGATATTCATTAAATAGTTATCTCTCAAGAGGAGTGGTAACTGTAGGGGAGAATTCCTTTAAGAAGGCACTCGATTGTTCATTCACATTATCTTCTAAGGAAAACTATAGTGTATTCTATCCATATCACTAGATCCCCAATGTGTGGACCATGGGGAATGGTGTCTAGTGGTGTATCTTTCATAATAGGAGTTTGGAAAGACCGAGACAAATCATAGTCTCTCTTTGGTGGTATGATTCGATCAATAGAGGACTTCTCTCTCTCTTTTTTCTAGTTGTTTATAGATTCATGGTGTTTTTAAGAGTTGGGGAAATTGTTAGTTCTATTGAGAAATAATTTTTAAATTCATCATTTTTCAATGGAAGTATTAATTTATGTGTGTTAAAGGGAGGATCAACATTGTGGGGTTTTGAGTATTTCTTTCTCTCGATGGTTGTGATGCACACATTGGGAATGAATATATCTTTTTAGAAATGTTTTTAATGTTTGGTGACTTTACTTTCTCGGATGAAGACACAAGGTGTTTCTAGTTGTCATCAGGTCCTAGTATTTGTGTTGATATAGATCTAAAAACTTTACTTACCTCACATCTTCTCATTTGGGATGATTCCAAAATATCCTGGGGAAAAATAATTTTTTATCAGCTACTTACAATGTTTTATGGGGTGTTGTATATCCATAAAAATTCACTAGATGTTTGTAGGTGCATGTGTTCAGGTGTCTATATTGTCTTGTCAGTGTCTAGATCTCCCCCTTGGGCATCTTCTCTTTTTCTAGAGTCCTCTTCATCAGTGTTTCAGTATCCTAGATTATCATAGTTGGCATTTCATATATTTCCTTCATTAAAAGTAGTATCACATCCTGAAAAGGGGAAGGATTTTCACATTTTGAGGGCTCACCCCATGTGCCTAGCTCTGGCTTGATGATTTTGACAGTTGAAATTTTGGTGTCCCTATATCATCATAAGTTTCTATTTTCAAGTCACCCTTAGATCCAGAAGCAAACACCTTCTTTCATGATGTGTCTCTTCATTCTAATATGGTGATCCCATATTCTTCAGTTGGGTTTCTAGGCCACATCTTCTCAATACTCAATGTCTATATTTTATTTTTTCCTCTAATTTTTTTTACATTGACTGTTTTACCTGTACCAAATCTCTATAACATGGAGGGTTTGATGGTGGTTACTCATGCACCATAGTCCTACACATAGTATAATGATATGGCTTTTTCTCAACTGAATGGGGTTCTTTTTTCGAACTTTTATCCTTTTCATTCTCACTGAAGATGGAGAGAGATCACTTGTACAAGAAATTGGTTGTCTCTAATCACTTTGAAGCTTTTAGAGTATTATAAAAAGGTAGGGATTTAGATTCCATCAATCATCTAGGAGGCATTATCTTAGACATTCAACCTTGTTTATTGACAAGGGACAAATTACACACTCCATAGATAAAGAAGTTGTAAGATTTTTCTATTCCGACCTCATGCTTTAGACCGAGGGCCTTAATATAACTTTTTCAATTTCTCAAAGACTTTTTCTCTTAATATAGACTGTTAGGGGATAGAGACATCCTGAAAAGAGAATCTATATTGAATTAGATGTTTTTAGGTACTATATCGATTTACAATCATTTCTTTAATTGAAATAAGATGGGAAGATCATTAAATCCAATTCTAAGAGGATGGTATTCTTAGAATCCATGAGTGGTGATCCATGAATAAATATATTTGAGTCTTCAAGAATACTAGTATTTCAGTGGAGATCACTGACATCTTCTAATTATATCCATTAGGGTTTCTTCTAAGAGTTTTCATCATCTTTTCACATGTGCCTCTTGTAAATGGGACTCTACAAAAAAGGTTCTACCTTTGGGATCATCATTCAATCGTTAAAATGTGTGATTGAACATTATTTATTCGTGGTGGTTTTAATTTTATTTTTGATATCCTAAATAAAAAAAGAGTAGATATTTTCATGATAAACAATAAGAAAGACTTTAGATGCTTCATTATGCATAATGGACTTATTGGGTATCCTTTTACTTGTTGTAAAAATAATAAGTAAAATAAAAGGATATAGAGTAGGCCACATCGTTTCTTATACAATATAAAGGGAATTGATTCATTTCTATAAGAAATAGGTATTATGATTATGTCTTAGTCTCTCTTTAATTACCCCACTCATATTCTAAATTAAGGGTGAAGGTAGGATTCAAGGGTACCATTTCTTCTATTCATCAAATAGGGCATGGGAATAGAAATTCATGTATCTCATGAATAGATTCTGGGAGTAGCCTTTGTATTGTAGCTCTTGGATAGGCCTTAACAATGGATTATGAAGACTCAGAATGGTTCTCTAGGAGTCATCTTAATATAATATTAATGAATATTTCAGCATGAATTAAATAGCGATATCAAGAATTTTGAGGTGGGTATCCAAGAGGGTTGGAATGATGTTTTATTAATTTTGATGGCACACAAATAGGATCTCTTATCTGAGAATATGATGAAAGTGGAGAGGGTATAATGGGAGAGATGGTGAGCTATTTGGATTCATTATGGGTATAGGAATACAATTTACTTCCTATATTGTTTGACATAA
Organism: Viscum album; assembly: GCA_963277665.1. NCBI lineage: Eukaryota > Viridiplantae > Streptophyta > Magnoliopsida > Santalales > Viscaceae > Viscum > Viscum album. The sequence goes on along the minus strand of OY728133.1, from coordinate 1,634,104,330 downwards.
TGAAACATGACTAGGAAAACTAATCATCAGTTCATTGATGGTTCTTTAACTGAGGATGTGGATGTTTCAGGGAGGTTGGAAATTGAACACTTTGAAATCCCTCTCTTGAGTCTCTTATCCTGAATGAAGGGGGTCATCTAGGGGTGACCAGTGACGGAGACAATTTGATTAATATTCCTAGGATGGCATAAGAAAGGGACAATTATACCATTTAATAAATTCGTAATGTGTGAATGGTAAAAGAATCAATTTATAGTTTAAATCCATAGAGTTCTTAGGCCTCAATGGTTTTCTAGGTCTGTTCTTTTCATCTATTTGAGATGTAGTTAACGTAAATTTGGTTTAGACCATATAGGGTTTCTTCAGAGGTGGGATACCCATGAGGTAGAAATGTTCTAACACTGTGGATTTATTTTTTATGGTCAATGATCCCATTACACTGAAACAGTTAAAACACATATGTTTATGTAATTTTTCATATAATATTATCTCTTATATTATGAATATGAATCTCAAAATTGTTTAAAAAAATATTATCTTAGAAGAAGAACATGGTTTCATGAGCGGTTGGAACATTCAGGGGGAAATTGGTTTCACTAAGGAAATGATTGATAAAATAAATAAAAGGATTTTGGTCAATAATATTATGATAAATATTGATTTGGTTAAAGCTTATTACTCGATGGAGTGGGGATTCATTATCAAATTTCTGAGACAACATGGTTTTATGGAGCATGTGTGTGATATTTTCTTTAGATGTTATGCTTCTCTATGGTCTCTGTTTCAATTATGGGATGGATCTTTATCTTTTTGAAGACGTTGCATGGTCTGAGACAGGGTGATCCAGTGTCACCCAGTCTTTTAATCATTTCTCAGTATGTGCTCACCAGGAACATCAAACATGATATGGTGAAGAAAAAAATATCACCTTATAGTAATATATATGGGACATGAATTGTATCATATATCATGTTATCTAATGATATTATTTCTTTGATTAATGGAAGGAAAAGGTATATGGATAGATTAAGCTTGTTGATGGATTTTTAAAGTAGTTAGAGTGAGAGGTAGATCAACCTGGGAAATAGAATAGTTCAAATTTCAAAGAATTATTTCTTGAAGAGGAGCTCCCATATCCAAAACAAACTAGTTATTAAAAATAAGAATTTTCCAATAGAGTATATGGGAGTTCCCATATTAAGACGTAGGTTTAAAAAGTTTTTCTTTGATAATATCATTAATCATATTACAACCCATATATGTAATTGGAAGAACAAATTCCATAGTTTTAGAGGAAGGATCACATTGGTGAACAATGTTCTCACACCCATCCTAATGAACATTCTTTTTTTAACATGTCACCAAATGGAACCATTAGTGAGATAAATAAAATATGACTGCATTCATATTGAATTTTGACCAGGAAGAAAAGTTCCATTGGGCCTCTAGGACTATAATGTACAAGCTGAGATAGGAGGGATGTGGGGTGAGCTTATGTAGCATATCATAGTACATTAAATGCATGTAAGTGTGGTTTTCATGGGTTATTATTGAAGGGGGCCCCTCTAAGAAACCTGTATGAATGATATGTATGGGGAGACTGGAATGGATGGTTTGATCATTCTAGGAGACCTTCTGTACTTGAAATATTCATTATACACCATCTAAAGTTTCACAAGGATATGGTTTATTGGGTGGCTGGATACGGTGATACCAGTTATTATAAATATAACTATGCAAGTGAGGATATCTTCTTTATTGGGTGTTTGGTGCCTAATATTTCCTACAAATAGGAATGTTTAAATCCTCATTTCACTAATGATACCATATTTAAGGAACAAAAGGACCTTCATGGTGTTGGGGGATATTCTGTAGAAGGAATTTCTCATTAGACCACAATGATCCATTGTGATTAATTTTGGTTTACAAAATCCTAGCATACGAAATGAAATAACTATGTTTATTATTCTAGTGTTATAATATCAAAGAAATAAACAAGAATATATTCATAAAACAAATTAAAAGATTTGAATAACTTCAAATTCCTTTATAGTTGTGAAAAAAATCACATTGAAATGGATAATAAAATAATTAAATCTTCATAATTATAATATCAATAGAAACATAATCCCACAGAATACAATTCTATAAAAATATAACCAACAACCCTGAGAAAATTGAAATAGACTGACATATATATATTTCGATAATATAAATAAATTTATTATACATAAATAATTAGACCTGAAATAAATAAATTAACAAGAACAAGGAGTGATAACATTGAGGAAACAAGAAAAGGAAATTCCCAGAAATACATTGCTCAAATAAATCCTTTATCAAATAAATTCAAACCAGAATCAATTAATGAATTAGCAGCTATTTAGAAATTTAAGGTCAAATAAGATAGATGAAAAAAGTAGTAAATAGATGTAGATATTTATGATCTTTATCCAATTGGACTATATACATGAGGTAGAGTTTCTATGGGTTTTCACAATGTTAAACAAAAGTAGGCATGAGAAATAGCTACAGTGAAACATACAACTAACACATCTCTTAATAAACAACATCAGTACGAAATAAAATACACAACTATGAAAAATTAAACAAGGATGAGACCCCCTAACTAGCTTTTAAAATCCACCTTAGTTTAAGACGTTATGTTCATACAGGATTATAATGAATCTTCCAAGTTTAAGATAAGCAACACCACAGTCTATGGTGCCCATAATTCTATGACCATCCTACCACTGCCATCCAGGTCCTTCACTGTAATATTTGAGTCATTAAATCAAGATCTACCAATACTATACATTTTCGATATTACCATCTAGATGATTCACTATAGTCCAAGAATATTGACTTCATGGGATTCCCAAAGTGTTCCATAACAAGAACTCCCACCTCAATTCATGATCGATCTCTTTGTGAAGTGACAAAAATGTGCCAGGGTCTCACCAGAAATCCTTACCAGTAAAGAAAAGATGCAATTTCCCTATTTCTCTGCTCTCCTATCCCCTCTCCCTCGTCGATCTAGATTGAATAATGAGGAATCCTTTATAAAGGAAGAGAATCATTGAGGGAACAACTCTCTCTAGTGAAACGGAGACCCCATTTTAGGGGCACTCATCCACCCTCACCCTTTTAAAATCAGATGAACATATATCCTTTCTCTCTCCCTTATCCAAGCCGAGTTACATCCTTATAGTGGAGTGTCACTCTAAAATCCCTAAAATAGATGATGTGAAAAATAGACTAAAATCTAGGATAGAGTGGATACATGTATGGTTGAGGGTTGTCCAAGTGTAACTACCCAACTAAAAAACAACATAATAAATCATTTTAATTAACAAAAAAAGTATTACCAATTCATAAGTCTCTAGTATGGTAATTAAAATGCATAAACACAATTAAATATGAAACAATGATATAGATATCCATCTTTAAAATTAAAACCTAAACCACAAAATGATTTTTAACCTCATACCATCATCAATATGGACATCACATCCTAAAAAGGAAGAACCTATAGGGTATGACAAAAACAGCCCCTATCATACTTCAATGTAACACAAGTAACCCAAAATTAATGAAATAATAAAGATGTTAAACATTCTATAAATTAAAAAATTCCCAGCATTAAATGAACACATACTTACGCTTAAATAATCTGACCAACAAAATGATTCCAATGAGGAAGTTGTTTATGATTGACTGTGTTCTTGTTTTTATTGATTACAACTCCTCTCTTGTTTTGTTTGATTAAAATTCCTCTCATTCTAGCATAATATTACTGTATGTTTAAATTTTTATTTGTGTTCAATTACTTTTTATCTCCTTGATCTATATATTATATCTTTTAATTGTGTTTTATTTAAAGTATAATTTATCTTAATCATATATTTGTATCCAATACGTAAAAATTATTTTGATTTCAGGTTTTGTTTGTTTAAAAAATGTTCTATAAGCTTATTTTTTATTTATTAGGATAACTAAGACTTTTAGTACCATTAAATATCATTAATAGGTGTTTTTAGTATTTTCATACAATAGAAAACACTAATCCTATATAGAAAATGGATATCCATGTAGCTATTTTAGGATCCATGCAGCCATTTTTGAAATCCATGTTGTTGATTACTAGAATCAATTTTCATCAGTATTTTGTCTCTTTCTCGGAATATAGTACTTGAAATTGAGAGATTATTTTTTTGGAAATCTAATAAGAATTATTACATTTCCTTAGAAGACATCAACTTTAGAATGGATCTATTTTATGTTTAATTTTTTTTAAATGTACTTAATTCTTTAGTCAGTTATCTGCTGTTTTTTAGAACCATTTTGATTCTATATTTTGATGATAAAATGAGTTATATAAATAAAAATTATGTAATTTTAATTATTTAGAAAAATAATGAAATTTTTTAAATATAAGTCAAAAGGACCCAAAATAGTTCCTCTATTTTCGAGTTTCTTTTTTAATCTGACTATGGAAGAAAAAATTGTTTTTAGTTTTCCATTATTATATTACGTTAGAAAAATGTTTACATGATGAATTTTACCACCTCATGATTTTATTGCCTGAATAATATATATATATATATATATATATATATTCTTAAATGTTCATTTCACTTAATTCATTTAAAAATATTACATAAAATATCATACGTGAAACCCCCTTACATGAATTTGGCTATGTAGCTTAATAAAAATTACTATAATTTTATGCTTTATTTTACATTTGTTTATCCTCCACTAGAAGATCTATAATCAATTGATGTAATATTTGATTGTGGATCTAGAAAACATAAATGGAAGCACCATTCTATGGTGGATCCACAAGACTTCAATGGAAGCATCGTTTGATAGTTGATCCACCATACCTCAATGAATGCATTGTTTAATGGTGGATACACTACAGTTCCTTAGAAGAACCATTTGACAGTGGATCCACTAGACCTCAATTGAAGCACCATTTTATGGTGGATTTCCTAGTGTCAACAGAATCACCATTTGATGGGGGAACCACTAACCCTTCTCAATGTTTGACCGATGGATAGAAATAATAGAACACTATTTTAGGTAATTCCTTTCATAATGGCAGATGCTCTATTTCAAAGGTAGATCATATTTATAATCCACCATTAGTTAAAAAATATTTATTTTCAAAATTATTTTCCCTATTTTAATTAGATTTATTAAAATAAATATTTTGATAATTTTTTTAGTACTTTTTTTTCTAAAAAATGATATTGGATGTTTGTTCTAAATATCTGTAATCATTTGTGCAATTCATATTTACATTCATTTAAAACTATTTATGATGCTATATTTCATTATTGTTTTTTTATCTTATAGAAAAGATTATTATTATTATTATTTTAACTATTTTATGAATATTTATTATATAAATTTTATGTTCATAGCATTTTGGATGTTTTGGTTTTTTTTATTTCATGAATAAATAAAGAGTGTGAATGTTTTAAGTTTATCAACGTAGATTTTATAGTCAGGTATTAAAAATTTTATTTTATTATTATATTCTAACATGTGGAATGAATTTATTAGACATGTATATCATTCTTAATGACAATTGAGTTAATGAACCCTAATTAATCTTTTATAGAAGTGGTCAAAGCGATAAATTAACTTCCGGTTAGATGATTCAATCGATAATGCTACTACAATTTCTACTACTCTGAATTGATCAAGGAAATTATTAAACATATGTTCTTTTGTTGTGATCCTTGAAGATATTAATCTCTTTCATCTTACACCACTAAAGTGATCAAGGAAATTGATTTGCACTAAATTTCTACATCATATACTTGACTTTTGTTTTAATTGTTTTCGTTACTTATTCATTGTAGTTATTCCTACCTAATATTTGTCCTATAGTGTTTGGTTTAATATTTTTTCCTCCAAAAGCTATCTTATTCAGTTATTCCACCCATCTAAAAGGGAGGTTGGGTTATTTTACCCAGACAAAAATAATGTAAGGTGAGACAAATTGAAAACTCTGGGGTTATACCAACAAGATTGAAAAAAGTACATTTGTTTTGTATGTAATCTTGTTATCACTCCATTTGAAAGGTGCGGATATAGTTAATACCCATCTCCTAATTGATTATATTATTTGGATTAGAGGACTAGAATCTTAGTGATCTGAACCTTTATAAAAAATTTTGTGTTATCTATTTTTATTTCCATTACACATTTAGCACTGTTCTAACCCCGATAAAATATGATTTGATTAAATTTTTCTAAAAAGGACTATTCACTCCCCACTAGTCACAACTTCTATACCAAGGTACCTAGAAATTTGTAAAAAACGGTGGTTCCAATTATGGTTTTTGTTTTATTTTTTTAATTATATATTTTTAACTAACCATTATACTATACATAAAAGTCTAATGAAAATATCTATTTCTTGTTATGGAAATTCTGGAATTTGAGATGTTGAATCCCATCAGACCACCTCACATTAATGTATGTGATTATGTTTAATGAAGGACCAGATGAACATATTTATAAAAATATATGGGTCTTAAATATTGGGTTTTAATGTTAAAACCATATAAACTTTATGATGTATATTAATAAACCCATAGTGGTAATGATGCAAAAAAATGTGTTATAAACTATAAAGTTATGAACTACTTATACTATTCCCTAGATAGAAATATGTTTAGTGATATTTTTTTCTATAAAAATTATTCTTACATCTAGATAAATTTAAAATTTAATTATCAAGGAATTAAAATGTCACATAGAACCAAGATAGGTTTTCATAGAGTAGAGTTTCAAGAATTTTGAATTATTGATCAAGAAAGAATAAATGAGATGTATAATAGATACAATAAAATTGTTAAAAATATTTTTAAACATGTATAGATCATGACTAATTAATAAATAAACAAAATATTATTTAAAGATATAACCAAGATATGCCATTAAAAGTAAGTTTCTATTATGCAATGTAAGGATTTCACTGGGTATTCAATGGATGAGTTGATAGGTTCACATCTTCAATACGAGGTGGAAATGATGAATGACAATGATGATGATCATGATAAAATGAATGGTATATAATTTAAATCTAATATAAATGTTATTGATATTTACTCTAATTATCAGTTACAACAAAGTGATATGGCTAAAATAATAAATTTCATCAAAGGATTTTACAAGTACATGAAAGGAAAAAGAGGCTTTAAGTTGCACCATGAAAGTGATCATAAAAAGGATGCAATAAAGGTAAGTGAAAGAGGTAAAAGTAGTAAATATGATATTTTTGAATTAATATGATGCGAGTGTAAGAAAAAAGGACATATAAAATTAGAAAGTACTAAAATGAAAAATATAGAAAATAAAAACAATATATGAAGAACCTAAAAATGTATATCATAATGGATAGAGTTCTATAGAAGAGTCAGAATCAGATATTCATGGTCCAATGAATGAAAAATAATCTTACAATCTATGTTTTATGGCTACAATAGTAAATTATGTTCAATCTTATTATATTTATAGTTCTAGTTATGAATCTTAAATTGAAAATTAATTTATAGATTTTACTATTAGAAATGAAAGGTTTCAATGTGATATTTTTAGAATGGATGAAGTGTATATGAAAATTTAAAGAAAAAATAAGAATACTAAAGAAGAAAACAAAAAACATAATTATTATTAATTATGTATTATAGAATAGAAAAATGATTTAGATTCTGAACTGTTAAAATTTAAAGACGAAAATAAAAGAATAAAGATATTTTGGTAAAAAATTGGTGGAATATAGTATATTTAAAATAGTTTTTGATGAATTTGATAATATTGAAGAAGCTTGTAAGAATATAAAACATGTAAATAAGAAACAGAAAAACTCTAGATCTTGTTCAAATATAAAAATAAGTGGTGACATGGAGGTTATTCAATAAGATAATGAAATCCTTTAAAATAAAATTACTAGATTAACGAAAATATTATCTAATTTTAGAGGCTAATATAAATTTGCTATGTTAATAAATATATAATATCTTAAAAAAATAAAAATAATCAGGTTCTAAATATTTATAGAACCAATTTTGTTAAAACAACAATGGGAATATTTCAAATGTTAAATGATTCAAATTAATTTTGAAAGGGAATTATTAAACATATTTTCTTTAATGTTTACTCAATATTTATGCTATACTAATATATTTATATCAAAAAAATTCTTCGATATCACCCTACAATATATTTTTTAAATCAGTACTGGTGCCTAAAACATTTTATACTAATCCAATTCGAATCAAACTAGTTTGGGTTACATAATAACAATCTTCTTGATTTGTTTTGTAGGAAACCTAAATTAAGTGTTCAAAAGTAACATGTTATATAGATAGTGTGTTCTCAAGGAACCTGACTACTGATTTTTCTGAATATTTATCTTCTAACTCATGTGAAAGAGGTATTTTCACTTTTGGAGAAAACTCTAAAGGTGAGGTTCAATGTTTTGGAGAAGTAGGTATATTAACTTCTTCTTTAATTTCTGAATTACTATTTATAGAATAATTTAAATGAAATTTAATTATAATATCACAAATTTTTTATTATATTATGAGCTTATGTTTTAAAGATAATAAATTTTTTATTTATATAGATAATACATTTTTATTTTTTTCTAATAGAAAAGAAAATATATGTTCTATTTATTTTTTAGAACTAACCCAATAGAATGTAATGTGCTTAAATTATATAGATACAGATCAAATTATTTTCCATATAAGAGTGGGACGTGTTTATCTTTGACAGTTTTATAATATGGATAAACATGAATGGGTACTAAGACATCCAAAATTTAGTAAATTTAAGTATTATTTATGTGATTTTTGTCTAAAGTTAAGCATCACAAAGAGTCATTTAGATCTATTAATATGATTAATACTGATTGATTCATCAAAATGATTCACCTTTATATGTTTGGACCCATGAGATATGATAGTTTAGGTTCTAAAAGCTATGTGTTTTTAATTGAATATGTTTTCAGAATATTAACTCAGGCTATTTTCTTATCCCACATAATGATAAAAGAAAATAAAATTTCTTATATTCTGAAAAAAAATTCATAATCAAAAAATTTATTTTAATACTTCAATTAAAAGTGATAAAGGAGGAGAATTAATAAACATAGAATTTGAAATATTTTATGAAACAAATGGATATTTTTATAATTTTTCCTCCCCTAGAACACCACAATAGAACGATGCTATAGAGGGGAAAAATTTAACTAGTAAAAAAATGAAAAGAATAATTCTTAATTAATTCAACCAGAAAATATATTTTTGGGCTGAATTCGTTAAAAATCCATGTTATATATGAAATAGAGTTTTCACAAGTCCTTTGTTAATGAAAACTCTTTATAAACTATTTACGAATAAAAAACTCATCGTTGGTTAATTTAATTTTTTTGGTTGTATAGTCTATATTTTAAATACTAAGATAATCTAGAAATTTTTGATTCTAAAACTGATTAAGGTATATTTTTTAGTATACCCTAATAATATTAAAGATTATACGATATATAAAAAGGAAAATTAATTAATGGAAGAATCTTAACATGTATATTTCAATAAAAATAATTAAAAATAGATTACTAATTTTGTAGATAACATTGATGAATTTAAAAAAATCACCCTTGATGAAGATAAACCAGAAAATGTTAATGTATCTATTGAGGGATAGAATTTATCATCTCAATCTGATACTTTAGTTTTGGAAAACTGACAAAGATCACTATTTATAAAATTTTATATGAAATGTTGAATACAGAATTAGGAATAGAAAATTTATTTAAATTTCATTATGAATTTTTTCTTTTATAGCATATTTTGTTTCTGTAAATATTAAAAAAGCATTAAAAGTTTCTAAATGGATTAATTCCATGCATGATGAAGTAAAATTTTTTGAGAGGAATAAGTTCTATAATCTAGTTGAGTTACCTAATGATAAACTATCTAAAAAACAAATGAGATTTTTCAAAATAAAATGGATGATTCTGGTAATATAGTAAAAAATAAGGCAAAATTGCTTGCTTAAATTTATTTTCATGATGAAGGAACTGATTATGAAGATTTATTTTCACCATTTTTTAGATTAGAATCCATACATACTTTATTAGCTTTTTAATGATTTAAAAATTTTAAGATATTTTAAATGGATGTAAAAAAGTGATTTTCTAAATGTTGTAGTTTCACTAAAAGTTTATGTTAATCAGCCGCCTAATTTCAAAAATAATAATTTCAAAATAATGTTTTAGAATCATCTAATGCTTTATATGGTATTATAAAATCTCACTGAGCATGGTATGAATGACTAACTCTATTTTTAAATCCAAATTATATTAAGAAATGTTAGGTTGATCCGACCTTAATTATGAAACGAGTTTAATATGTTATACTAATTATTCAGATTTATGTTCATGATATTGTATTTAGATCCACAAATGGTTTACCTCATAATGACTTTTCAAAATTAATAAAAATGAATTTGATATGATCCTAATGGATAAATAAAATTTTTACTTGGTTTACAAATTATTTAAAAGAATCATGGAAATTTCTTAAGTTCAAATATGTATGCCAAATAACTTGTAAAAAGTTTTGGACTTGATACATGTAAAACTATAGGAACCCCAATGAAAACTAAATCTAAACCATATGTGGATGAATATAGAATGTCAATTGATTTCAAAATATATACATTCATGATATGAATGTTATTATATCATTATGTATCTAGACATGATATTATGTTTACTATCTATATATGTGCTACATATCAGTCTAACCCCAAATAATGTCATATTAAATCTATTAAGATAATAATTAGATATATTAAGGGTATTAACTTTACTATATTAAACTAATCTAATTGGGACTAATTTGATTTAATATCTTACTCTGATTCTGACTTTGGATGTTATAGACTTGATCATGAAATCACTATAGGTATGTGTCGTTTTCTTGGTAAAATTTTAACTTCATGGAGTTAGAAGAAAAAAAATAGTAGCTTTGTTAATTGATGAGTCTTAATATATTACTACTACTAGTTTCAATTCAAAGATTTTATAGATTAAACAAAGTCTATATGATTTCAATTTTTATTTATAAAAATTTCCAATTATCAATGATAATTTTTAGTGTTATTCTAATTTATAAAAATCCTCTTAAACACTCTAGAAAAAAAACATAAATGTTAGATTTCATTTTCTTAGGATTAATGCAATAGAAAGAGATATACGTTTAGAATTTGTTTCATCTGAGAAACAATTATCAGACATCTTTAGAAAACCTTTAGATTTTTTTTATTTAGAGAAAATGAAGTTTCAATTGGGAGTTATAAAATAATAGTATTTTTGTTTTAGAAAAATTACAATTTTGAAAAAAACATTAATTATTTAAATAGACAAATATTTCAAAATTTATTTATAAATCTCTTTTTGGCTACTTACAAAAAGTTGGAGAATTAGTTTGGTTCTTGATGTTCAATTTTGAAATCGAATGAAAAGGCGTAAATTTTTTGTTGTTTCTTGTTTTCTTGTAATTATTGATCACAACCCCTCTCTTGTTTTGATTAATTACAAATCCTATCATACTTTTTTTAACATTATCATACATCAATATTTTTAAATGTGTTCAATTAAATCTAATCACCATGTTCTGTATCTTGTATCTTCTAAATATTTTTTAATTAAAGTATACTTAATCTTGATCATTTGTTTATATTAATTACTTAATAGATATTTTGATTTCATGTTTTGATTGTTGAAAACATGTGTTACATGTTTTTTTTGATTACCTAGGATAACTAATTCATTTACGTACTTTAAATAGCATTTATATATTTTTCATAGTGTTCCCCCATAGTTGAAAACATTATTCCCACATAGCCAAATGGCTATCTATGTAGCCAGTTCATGAATCACATAGCCATTTTTGGAATCCATGTAGGTGATTTCCATAATCATGATTCCTCTACATATTTACTATATCTTGTGATACAATACTCAAAATCGAGTGATTATTATTTTTGTTTGAAATATTACAAGATTTACTAAATTTCATTATAAAAAACCATCTTCGAAATTGATTTATTTCATGTCTTAAATTACCTTTAAATGAACTATATGTTTTTACTTAGTTTTTTAATGTTTTTTAGAACCATTTTTCATTTGTTTTTTTAATGATAATATGATTTATATAATATGATTAATGCAATTCTTATTTAAGTATAAATATAATGAATTTTTCAAAATATAATTCAAAATGGCCTAATGATTATTCTTCTTTTATCATGGTTATTTTTTCTCTAACCATATAAAATGAAATCATTTTTTAGTTTTCTAGAATTATCTTACATGGGAGAGATTCTTACATGATGAATTCTCCTACATGATGATTTTTTTATGTGAATATCTTATGTATTTTTCTCTACATGGTGAATTCACTTATATCATTTAAAACACTTATTTAAAATCACTTACATGATATTAACTTACATGAATTTAGCTACGTTGCTAAATTAAAATTACAATTGAATTTTATACTCTATTTTACATTTGTTTCTTCTTCACCAAAAGATCTATCTTTAACACAATCACCGTTCAGCGGTGGATCTTCTAGACCTCATCAGAACCACCGTTTGATGGTGGATTTGATGGACCTCAACGAAAGCATTGATTGATGGTGGATTCTCCAGCCATCAGTAGAAGAACAATTTGACAGTATATCCTCCAAACCTTAATTGAATCACTATATGATGGTGAATCTTCCAGGTCTCAATAGATGAACCATTTGATAGTGGATCCTCCATCCCTTCTCAATGGCCAACCATTGGATACCAATAATGGAACACTTTTTCAGTTAATTCCTTTTTGATAATATTTTAATTACGGTTTTTATAAAAAATGTTATTTCATGTTGGTTATAAATATTTTTATGCAATATTGCGATTTATATTTACATGTAGTTAAAAATGTTTACGATGCTCTGTTTCATTGTAGTTTTTTTATTCTACAAACTAGAGGCATATCTTCTTTACTTTAACTTATTTCTGAATATGAATTACATACATTTTTTATTCTTAACATTTTGGATGTTTTTTATGATATTTCATGAAGAAATAAAGTGTATGAATGTTTTATGTTTATCTTCATGAATTTTACAATAAGGTAATAATAATATTATTTTATTATTATACACAAACATTTTCTATGTAACTATTGGAAAAGTAGATTATCCTAAATGATCTATGAATTAATGAACCTAGATAAATCTATTATAAAATTTATCATTTGGATACATTGACATGTGATTAAATAATTTGATATATAATGATGATAAAAATTTTACTACTCTAAATTGATCAATAATTTTTTTTAATTATGGATATTTTATTTGATCACTAAAGATCTTACTCACTTCTATCTTCCACCACTAAATTTATCAAAGAACATGAGATTCACAAAAAATATACATCATCTTCTCGGCAATTATTTTCTTTTATTTTTTCTGTTTTTTTTCAATTGTAATAATTATTGCCATATGTTTGTTCTATAGTGTTTGATTTAATTATTTACCTTCAAAAAGCTATCTCATTGGGTTATTCCTCCCATTTAAAAGTAAGTTTGGTTTATTCTTCCCATAAAAAAGGATTGTAGGTTTTGAATCCTTCAAAAGTCAGGGGTTATACCATTAGGTGTGACAATTAGTACCTACAACACTAGGAATAACACAATAGTACCCATCCTTAAACCATATTGAAACAAGGCTACAAAAATACATAAAAATTATTACTTAAAAAATAGCGCAGCAATTAAAACCATAGTAATAAAATACACATCGAGAAATCTATAATAGATAAATAAAAACAGGTCTCCACCTGAACACATCACATACTCAGAAAAATATCCACTTAAAATAAAGACACTTCCTATTACCCATCTAATATGAGAAGTTTATCAAAAATAGAGTACCATTATAAATCCCATAAATCTCAAAGAGACATAAAGAAAAAACTCTAAACACATGAGAACATTGATGATCCATTGGAAGACAACTACTAAATAAGAAATCTAATCCAAGTCTATCTTCCTAATGATATATAGGATCCCCCAATCACTACTAAAGAGATCCCGATAAGAACCATCATGAATCTTGACCATCAACAAACCTATTCACAAGACACCACCACTACAAACACTGCCCAAGACAAATCTCCACTCTCAATAGATCACAACCTCGAGACAATTGCCCTATCCATGACACAAAAAATATAAGAAAATCAAAGATAATTACTTCCACACTCTCCTAATTCAAAATTCAGAAAAAGGAGACCAAACACACTAAGTGAACATACCACAGACCTCACTGTTATCCAGGACACTCACACAAACCAACCTTAAACAAACACCTTCCAAACCAAGAAGATGAGAAAAAAACTGGAAAAATCCAAGCTACCTAAAGTCTATTCTAGGTTATAAAAAAAGGGATATAATAAGTGAAACAAAAATAAATAAAAGATTACAAAATAAAATCCAAATAGTGAACACAATCTAACTAAAAAATCATCAAATATTTTTGCAAAGTAAAAACCACTGAAAAATCATTTAATGGAATGAATATTTTGATTCCAAATATTGGGGACGCAAAATTATCCTCAATTAGAATATAATAATAAATTTTGGTGGTTAGACTATGCATGGTAATCCTAATTCCACTACCGGGATCAATTGAACATAATTTTGGTTCACAAAATCCTATCATACAAAATCCAAAAACTATTTCAATTATATCGATTTCCTAATGAAACAAATTAACATGAATATATTCGTAAAATAAATTCCAAGATTATAGGAATTCCTAATTAATTTATAGTATTTAAAAACTCACATGGAAATGAACAATATAATAATTCAAATTTTATAATTCTAATAAAAATAGAACTATAATTCTTTGTAATATGATTATACTAAAGAAAAACCATCAACCATGAGAAAACATAAATATGTTGACATATATAAATTTCAAGAATAGATTTTATGTTTATATACATAATCAATCAGACTAGTAATGAAGAATAGTAACAAAAACATGTAGTAATAACAAGGATGTAGTAATAATAGACAAATTCAACTACTCAAATGGATTCATTATCAAATAAATTCAAACCATAATTAAATCAAGAAGAAGTGGGTGTTTAGAATAATATGGGTCAAAGAATATAGATGTGAAATGTAGTAAATATATGTAGAGATTTAAATTCTTCAACCAATTGGAATGCGTTCAGGGATAAAAGACACCATGGGATTTCATTATGAAAAATAAAATAGGGTATAAGATGAAACTGGACAAAAACACAAAATTGGAACAACTCTAGAAAACTAACATCAACAATAAATAAAAAACACTGATAAGGAAATATATAAACAAGGCCAATACCCCCTTACAAAAAGATATGCTTCACCTAAGTTGAATACATCATGTCGAGATGATATGATACTGAATCCTACAGGTTCAACAGTATTAAAGATGCTGTCCAAAGTGACCATAAATCCATAGTCATGCAACCTCTACCATCTAGGATTACTACTATAACATAAGATTCTTTTGATCTAGATATGAAATTATTTTCCCTGATTAGTTTAACCATATAGATGAGCCACCACAGTCCAAGAATACTAACATCGTGTGCTTCCCTTCAGGTTAAAAAAGTAGAACCCCAACCCTTGGCCATGATTGATCTCTGCGTGTAGTAATACAGATGTATTTTGGTCTCATCAAAACCCATTCCCAATAAAGATAAAGAAACAATATCCATACATCTATGATTTTCTCCTCCCTCACCCTCTATAAACAAGATTGATGAATGTGGACTCTCTTATAAAGGTAGTAAACACCCAAGGACACACCTCTCTCTGGTGAAAATGATAACCCATTTTCAAGGGCACTCCTTCACCCTATCCCTTACCAAACTAGAATAAATATTACCCAAATTATACCTCTCTTCTAAAATTTGAGTTTCTTCATTAAGAATCAAAAGTTCCTTGAAATCCTAATAATAGAAGATATGAAAAAGAGATTGAAATCCTGGAAAAGTGGACACATGTATGGTGTAGGATTGTTTAAGAATAACTAAATAGCTAAAAACTTGCATATTAAGAAAATTTCATTAAAAAAAATAATTTCCAATTCACATATGGGATTATAGTCTTTTGGATTATATTGATAGTTATATTTTTTTGGATTCATGATTATGTTCCTTCAATACAAAAGCTTTTCATTCTTTATTGTTGGATGATCATGAGTTTGATGAATTTTCTTAAAAGTTGTAGTTTTATGAGATCCCAATGAAGATCAAATTTGTGGTCTAGTGTATTAGGAATAATTCCATACCAATAGCAGAAAATGTGTATAAAAGAGGAGTTTAAATTTATCTTTAGTCTTATTGCTAGTTCCTTAATAACCCATGCTTAGAGTCAGCATAGAATATTTAAAAGAAATCTAATTGAGCTAGTGAAATTTGGGACTTTTTCAGACAATAGAAAGGATTTTCTATGCATGGGAAATCACTGATGGTTTTCCTCTACACAAGGTTTAGGGGGTGATTATCCAAAATTTTGAATCTAAATCCTTTGGGTTGGTGTTCAATGTAGTGTTTTGGGTGCTATAGAAAGTAAGGAACAAGGAAAGATCTAGAAATATTTATTCCCAGATTAGTTTTCATGTGTGGGTGAGATATTCAGGATCATATCTGAGCTTCCTCATTAATAATTATAAGAACACGAACACTATCAGCTACATTCATCCTCAAATTTTGTCTTCTTTTGACTTTCATATGTAATTAATTTCATGGTGTTGGGTTTAAAATTAAATTTAGACTACTATTATGCTAATAAAGAAATTGGGGGGGGGGGGTATGGGAATGCCTGGTTCGTAATAGAAAGGGCTTGATTATCTTTGGTTTTTTACCCTTCTATGCACCAAAAACATAATTGTGGAAGAGAAAAGGGCTCTTTAAAATATTCAATAATTGTGTAAGATGTGTACTTTTTAGCTCTATGTGGTATAGTATGAAACCAAAATATTCATTGGATTCCGTAGGGGGGATGGGATCATTACTTGGGACATGGTATTTCTCATTATGAGTTTTAAGTCACTCATTGATCACGACAGAGAGGTTTTCCTTAATTAGAGGGAATGGAATTTTGCTGCCAATATTCTAGAAATGCGAGTCTATGTAATATCTTTATTATTTATCATTATACTAGTTCATTACATGTTTATTTTGTTTCCATTATATGTGGTGATTAATTTAGTATTTATCAAATTCACCCATCCTGTGGATCAATGTGTTTTAAATAAGATGTTAATTTTGTTTGAGAATCATCTACACACACTATATTTGTATCACCCAAATAATACATAGAATACATAGGGATAAATATCCTACAGATCCTACCCATCAAATCGAAAACTTCCTCGTCCATAAATACATATTGACATCATTTTATAAAATCCATTTCAAGAGAGTCACAATCACCTAGTATGAATAAGTAGAATGTAATCAAGAAGATTTAAGGGAAACCACCATATATTTTATTGTCGATGATTTCAATAACTAAACATGTCTTTTTAATCACCATAGGGTGTTCCTCACAATGGAACCTAGTGCATGCACCGATGAGCTTTGAGTTACTGCACATCCCCTGAAACAATGGATTGTGTAGTTGCCAACATCATCAAGAAACATTCCCCTCCACAGAATCCAAAAGTCCCACCATCAGAATAAAATATATTCTATTGATCATTTGAGTAGAATTCCTCTAATGTTTTTTATAGGAAAACACAATATAAGTAGTTGTTATCACTTTAAACATCCAAACCCTCATTATTAGTGAAATCTCAAACACCTGCACATATAATGTGGATACTAAATTCCAAATATGATACTTGAAAATTACTCATGATTCTATGGTACAAAGAAGAAATACATAATAAATAATGAATCCCAAAATCCATGTGTGTCACAATTTGTGAAATCAGACAATTAAAAAGGAGTAAACCATGAATAACTGTCCCAGTTCCTTGGTAACCTGGACATACCATCAGATTAATTGTTCAATACAGACTAGTTAAGGTCCATAAAAAGCATTAAAGCATTAATACATCTTAAATATTCCATCTCACGAAATACTAAGTCATTAAAAAAATTCTCTGATACCCTATGTGATAATAATCACATATTCACGCTGATAATAATTTATAAAATACCCACCCCAGTTAATTTTGGATAATAACCAGACTGAGTCACTATGAAACATAATAATTGATCCAAGTATTCTAGAGGCTGCTTCTTATAACAAATATTCTTGGGTGTGTCTATGGGGAGACAATACCCTCATATTGCTGTAACAAAACCTTGGAAAATAACCATACACCATACATAATAAACTTTAGAGTACATATAATAAATAAAAAATAACAATCTTATAACAAATGAATTCAGTTATATAGAATCATGGCTGTTATAGAAAATATTGACTAACCAAAAATAAGGATGATAAAAATTATAGATTAAATGAAATATGAAGAACGCATAAAGTCTATATAATTATCCCGGATTCATACCTCATCCATACCTTCAACCTAGTCTGAGCTACTCTAGCTCAATCTCTCCTACCTAAACCTTTGAAAAAGTGATAACTACTAAAAAATGAGTTATATACATAGAACTACAGCCACATTAATTTATGTGTGTGGATATAGGGTTAGGAGGTAATGGAAAAAGTGTTGTAATTTCATGACAATGGAATCAAATGTGAGAAGGGAACCTATAAACACTAAAATAAATGAATGTGGTTATATATGGTGATTGAAGACCCTATATCCATGGGCATGAAGGGATAATAGTTATAATATTATTCTACCATGATTGGCTTCTCTCACCATAATATTTTATTACATGGTATTTGATAATCCCATTTGTGAAAATTATATTTAATTACAATGATGGTTTTGTAACTATTTTTGCAATGAAGGTTTTGAACAAGGTATTTTTAAAAATATTTATATGGGGCTATCCTTCACTCTCTAATATTTCATATTCATCTAAAAATTTCACTATGAAATAATTTTTTACTTTCAATGCCTTATTTTTGAAATTTATTTTTAAATTTAATGATTTTCAATTAATTTTCACATCAATTATTGAAAAATACCCTTTAGAAGATACCCATTTCTTTCTGTTTTATTTTAATTTTAAAAATTCATTAAAAATATTATTTTATGACTTAAAATTTTGTGTCCAATTATATTTTCAAAATATTTTACCCTAATATGGTTAATATTTCATAATTTATCCATTAATATACATATTTGTATCATTTAGGGGAAATGAATTAACGATAATAAACAATCCAATTCATGATAACTTCTTGGGTTGTATCATTCAATAATTATTTTGTGAGGATACTTTTCATTCTTTTTAATGTAATTTAATAATTTTATTGTTACACAAGTGATTTATTCTTTTTAAACCATCGACCTCCTTCCCATGAATTGATTTTGATCATGTTTTTCAATAATTTAATTAGTCATATAATTATTATTATATTTGGTTTGAACATTATATTTAATATAATTATGATTAGATGATTCTCACCAAGAAAAAATGTTATTCTAATGATATAGGTAAAATTATTTGCATTATTTATGTTTTTATTTCAATACATATGATTATTGGAAAGTTGAATATGTAATGTTTAACATTCTACATTTTTCCTCTCGATGAGTAATGATTATGTTAACCCTTTTATTTATATAGGTAAACATATTGGAATTCTATATTTTTTATGCCAATGTAGAATATTAGTGGAAACATAACTATATAGTTTTTGAAAATCCATATTCATTAATATATAATTGAATTTTTATTATTTGATACCAAAAACATGAGACTTATTATTTTATGTTTTTCATAAGTCCCTAAATATCTAAACTATAAAATATCATTTTGATTTAAGATATGTAATAATCATTTTGGTTTTGTAATTAAGGGTGGTTATATTCTGGATTTAACAACTTGTATAAAAGTGATTATGTAATGTGCAAGTCTCTATACTGCAAAGAATGGAGCATGGGTATGGGGAATCAAATATGGAATCAAGGTAAATGTTCAGATAAATTTTTAGATTAGAATGATTGTTGAGGATAATTTATGTTTTGATTAGTCATGCTTGATCATTACATAAAAGGTATAGATAATCCTTTCAGATAAGATTATGATTTAATGTTATGGTAATATTCCAAATTTTATTTGTGTATTTGGATAAGGAAACATTGGTGAATACCCTTGGAACAAATCTTTGTATTAGATAACATCCCTTTGATTAGGTATGGTAGAGATTATGTGGGATTTCCTAGAAATACTACCTTGTTTGAATATAGGATTGTGGATGCGGTTGTGGCACATATGCACCTATGGGAAATTTCCATGAAAAGAGTTAGTTGAGAATTGAATCAATAATCACTCTAATGCATGATGAGTGGGCCTAATACTGCACACATGGAGAGATAATCCTATGTGATATTCTTTGGTTAATCGCAGTGTCATTACAAATCACTATGAATAATTTAATTATGATGTTAAATGATCATGCTGAAAAAACTAATAGAAAAATGACTATAGATACCATAACATTTATCAAGGGATCCATAATTTGATCCAAAAGTATCAAATGTTTAAAGAAAAGGTATCATATGGGAATACATATTTAGATTGATGTTTTTATATTCATATTTTAGATATTATCATAACCATTTCGGTTTTAGTATTTTATTGAACTAGTGTCACAAAAATGATGTTGTGAATGTTATGTTCCAAGAAAAAAATATTTCCCATAACTAAACATGGGAGAATACATAAATGATTGAGAATATTATTATATACCTATTATTTAGGAAAATATGAGTTTCTGAGTATTATCTATGTTATTGAGGTTTATATCATAATAAAAATTAATTCATGATACTTTTAGGTATTTTAATTATTGAATTAATAATTATCAATGACATTTTGGTATAATCTAAAATTTATTGAGGTTTATGTTTAACATATAAGGATCAATCATTGGTATTTTTTTCATTGATGGTTAGAAATAATACATTAAATGGTATCACTATTTATGAGGAATGATTTTATGTAAATGCTATAATTTTGAGGAAAAATATTTAAGAACACATGACTGTGGTACAAATAACTCTTAGGATTAATATACACATGATATTGAGAAAATATAGGCTCTTTGATTTTGAATAAGTATGTTAGATAGTAATTGGAAACTTTGGTATTGATAATTGACTCACAATATTTTTTGGAGAAGTTAATATCATTTTTAGACTATGATATAAAGTGACAAGTATGTAAACAAGTGTTTAACACCACCCGGGGGTTAAAGTTAGAGTTAATTTTGAATGAATTTATAACCTCATTATAGTTTAATGCCATGGATATTCAAATGAGTTTTGGGAATTGTTTTCTATTTAGTGTATATGATCAGGGTATATACAAAAATAGGTATATGTTTATAAGAATCAATGTTATTTTAGGATGTATTAATAGTATTTTGAGAGAAAATATTTCACTGATTAATGTGTCAATATTATTTTAATAAAATTTATTGAAATTTTAGAGATTTTTTTAAAGATTAGGTTAATAAGTACGAGAGAAACTAGATCAAAGTCACCCAAGTTAAACCAAGAATGATAATTATTAAACTGAGAGTGATATATGTTAAATTGGAACTGATATAAGTTAAGTTATAAGAACAACAAGTTGACATAATAATGTTATAAAGTTATAAATATTGTGATTATTCCAATCAGTTATCAAGAATTCTCATTAACCATGAATACATAGTTAAAACCCCAAACTCACCAAAAAGAGAAGGATGTAATCTTATTAAAATTTTGGTGAACAAGATGATGAATGAAATATGATTAAATCTCCCTCAAGTAAAAAATAATGGAAAAGAATCCATTAAACTTTAGACAGTGAAGTGTAATATTTTCTATGTGTAGAAAATGTGGAAATAGAATAATAAATAGTTTGCATGACATCATGGAATAAATTTTTTTTCCAAGTCATACCTATGATATTAAGTTATACACCTCATTCAAAAATATATATTCTGTTCTAATTATCTTTTTTATTAGTAAGTGTAACACCCCAAGCTTCCACGGTACGTTTCCCTTAGAATAATGCAATAGCGTGTGTTGTACGCAACCTCGAGTTCTAACACACACCATAACTAATTAAACTAACTGTTATGAATAGTAATACCTACTTTCTGAAATTATATAAATCTTATCTTTCAAAATAGACTTCATTTTTGGATTCGGAATATCAAAATTAGCCTAGGGTGAAATTTTGGTATTTTTTGGATAACTTTTATATTTGGATGAATAGTGAAAATTAATAAATTTTAATTAAAAACAACTTTTTTAATCAAAATAATTAATAATGATAAATTATGAAATTAAGTTATTTTGAAGTATATTTAGAAAATATTTTTACCATTTAATACAATGTTGGTCATTGTACATAATTTCACAATTAAACCGGAAATAAACAAGTGTCCATCTTTTGATAGTTATTATATCCTAAAAACACGCTTTTTGTTTTAACAATGGGAATTAATTTTAAATTAATTTCTGCCACTTCTGTGTTTTGAATTTGGAAAAATGGATTCCATATTTGGAATCAGGATGTCCAAATTATGTAAATTTGTATCTTTTATTTTTACACATTTTGAATAATTACTTCGGTAAATATTTTATTTACCATGGTTAAAGGGTAAATCTGGTAAATAAGGGTAACAAAATAATATTATAATAATAATAAATTACCCTAAAACGGGTTCTAACCTTATTATAGGACACATAACCGACCATGGGCATCCTTGGGTTGATTTTGGGACCCCTTGGAGCCACTTGTATGTGGTAGGGACACATTATATTAATAAAGTTAAAATAAAAATAAAAATGACAGAAGCTTACATCTTTTAGAAGAACAATTTTTACATAGGGTTATACATGTTGGATTTTCGATTATAAATATTCATTAGAAATATAAAGATATTTTCTACATAATGATATTTTATTTATAATTTTTAGACATCAAATAATTTAAATTATTAATGACACAATAATGATGCAATGTTTACCTCATTAATAAATCATTTAAATAAATAAGATTATAATGATTAAAATATTATCTAAAACCTGTCCAATTACTATTGGTTGACTTTATTTCGAATATGAGTCATCTTATCATAGACCTCAATGTTTTTTGGACCATTATAAACCGAATATCATTATATTATAAAATAATATTTCTAGCTTTTCCTAAGGTGCCCCTCACCCCTCTTATAAAAGGGAACTCCCCCCTTCTCTCTTTCTCACACCTTCAAAGCCTTTTGGTTCGGCCAACCCCTGGCCAAATACCCTCACAACTTCTCTCCCTTCATCCTAGAAGCTTTACTTTAGTCAGAAATCCATCTTAAGGATTCCTTTTTATCAAATCAAAAGAAAGAATCCGAAGAAGAGGTAAAGTTTTCATCACCCTCTTTCAAGTTCCTTTCTTCTTCAACTTCATCTTTCCTTATTATTTTCCATTATAAATTAATAACTATAGTATCTTATATATACTGTGATGTTATTATAAATATGGCACAACCATATTCAGTATTCTACCCATCATTTGAATGACATATCAATATACGTGCTTACGTACGGCTTACCATCTCCATGTCGTGGTGTAATTGTTATTCAATACATTTTTCTTTAGATTGGTATAATAATGATATGTAATTCATGTAAATAATAAATATAACATGATAAGGATTATTTATATATGATATACCATCCAATTATATATTATTTAAATATCAAGAGAATGATATTATCGCCCGTGCGTACGTACGGACTACCGTCTCCACGAACGCGATGAGATTCATTCCCCATCATATCCATTCAAGTCTAATTCTCATTTGATTATTAAAAATAATGTTTAAGGACTTGATATCATTCTATGTATGAATAATAGATATCCCATCAATAAGAATATGGCTCACATAATGAAGAATATAAACGAAAACGAATTTGTTAACACCTGAAATGATAATAATACTAAGATATTATTAACAAATAAACGTTAAAAGATCATATATGATATCATTTGATGTATATGATTATTGTATAATTTAATAACAATGTTTTAACTATTATACAGGAGGTTAACATACAATCAACTAAGGAAAAGTTCAAGGTAAGGGATTTTCATCTCACTCTTTATTTCCGTGAGATTCATGCCATATTTCCACTATTACCTTTTGTGTGGTGTATGTACTGCCCATAATTGTATTCTTTGAGTAATAAACTTTAACTTATGTGTATTTACGTATTCATTGTATGATACATCTTTCATGGTTTGTGTGTTTCAAATGTTACCAAATTGGTAAGGGTTTATTTCACAACCTCTTCATTATCCAAGGTTGTTTATACGTATTTATCTACTGGGACCTCGTTATCATCCACATCCATGTTTATTAAAAATGTCTTTCAAAACATTTTTACTATTAAATAGAAAATGGATTAAAGTCATTTATACCGTTATACGTTTTTGAAAGGAATCTTTCCGTCGTTTTCCAAACAATGTACTTTTTGACCTTTTTGACAAATTTAAGGTAAGAATGTTTTTTTAACTTATACGGCGGGTGCAGCTATTTTATGCCGTTATGACTTTGTTGAAGCTTCCCTTTAAAGCTTATAAGTATATTTTCAATGTAAATGTATTATCTTATAATTATGTGACTTTTAAATGATTTCAAAAAAAAGAGATATTTCTCTCAAATAGTTTTGATTTCATCCATGTCAACATCCTTTGATGGATTTTAAGTTTATTTGAAGTTGATTCATTATGATACAAAACTTCCATATTGTATTTAAATTTTTGTGGTATGTTTGACTGTGGATGTGTTATTTTTATACCATTCATGGTTTATGAAGAAAGTATTGACATTTCATATATTAGTTTTGATACGAATGTTTATGTTATGTTAAAACCTATTCATATGAGGAATGCATTGGACTTAATATGTGACGGGTGGAGCCCGTTATAGCTTCTCGATGCATCGGCATGTCTAATGAGACAAACTAGTGTCTTGGCACAAGGCCTTGACAAAATTTTATTTGTAGTCTTGGCACGAGGCCTTGGCTACGTGGTGATGATAGTCTGGCATTATGCATTCCCTTAATATGAAAATGGTTATTGATATTGCATGTGATTATTCGACTAGTAGAATATCCATGTGAGTAAGTAAATGGCATTATTTCATTTTATATTACTATGTTATGTTGAATTTCAAGTTTAAAAGGCTTTTGTTTCAGATATACATTGCCTTAAATGTTTATGTTTATTTTTGAATGCTTCCGCAATATTGTTATCCTTACTGAGCATCTAAGCTCACTGCTTTCAATGTTTTAATTTTCCCAAGATGTGAAGAGGTGTATTATGACTGACTAGCAAGAATTGTCCGTGGGGATATGAGTCTGGAATATGGAGACTATGTTGTTGTAGTTTTCATTTTAAAGGTGTAATGTAAAACTTATGAATATATTTCCAGTGTTTCCAAGGCTACTAAACCTATCGGTCTTTCGAGGCCTGATCATTCTTGTGATCATGCCAATGTAATGTAATAATGCACCGACTCTGGGTAACTGGGGTCAGGGCGTTACAGTTGGTATCAGAGGAATTTTAGTACAAACCTTGGATGCTAGATTTATATAGACTCTGATTAGAGCACATAGCCCTAAGATAGACTTTGAGGATTAGTATAGAATAACTTCCTATAATTTTGGTATTGTAGAGATTTTGTGAGTTTTCCGAGAAATACATCCCTGTATGGATACGAGCAGGTAGAGGCAGCTCTGGCACAGATGTACCTAGGGGTAAAACTCGAAAACACCGCTTTGAGCTAGACTCGAACGGGAACTGGTGCACGACAATGGGCCTTGCTGAACTCTTGGTTACGACACTCCCGGGGGATATGCTTAGGATAATTCTCATTTTTTTTACAAACCATTATGAAGGGTTATGAGTATATAATTCTTCAAAGAAAACATTTTTATGATTATGGATTATTTCCTTACACTGTACAATTTATGTTAAGTGTTTTATGAGTATGAAATTATGTGTTTCGATTCATAAACTAATTAAGTTTATGCCATTGTTTAGAAATGGAACCTAGTGGAAGAATTGGAAACCGTATCAATGCACAGACTCCATGTAGGGATTTCCCTCCTACTCAAGATAATTATGGTGGAGCTAGTGATACAACTGGTGATCAGCTTCTCACCGTATTGGGACAACTCACTCAGGTTATGAATAATAACCTTACTCGTATGGATCACCATGATCTGCAACGTGGAGGATCAATGCTAGACCGTTTCATGAGGCAACAACCACCAACATTCAATGGGAGTACAAATCCCATAGTATCTGAGCAATGGATAAATTACTTTGAGAAAATATTCCATGCCTTGTAAAGTAGTGAAAGGGAGAAAGTTGTCATGGTAGTTTACCACCTCACTGGAGATGCCGATCAATGGTGGACATTAATAAAAAACACGAAGGAAGATGAGGAA
The DNA here is from genome assembly GCA_963277665.1 of Viscum album. Taxonomy (NCBI): domain Eukaryota; kingdom Viridiplantae; phylum Streptophyta; class Magnoliopsida; order Santalales; family Viscaceae; genus Viscum; species Viscum album. The sequence continues at coordinate 1,634,077,577 of OY728133.1, read as the reverse complement.
TTATCAAATATGGAATGGCGGGAGTTCAAAGAGCTATTCTTAGAAAAATACTTTCCTCGAGACCATCGAGCAGATATGGAAAGGCAATTTCTGAGTCAGAGGCAGAAGGAGGATGAGAATGTCGCAAAGTATGAGGCTAACTTTACAAGGTTAGCGAGGTATGCGGAAGATTACATACGTAACCCAAGAAGTAAGATTGATCGTTTCTTTGATGGGTTAAAACCTTATCTCCGTCGACCATTAGTCTCGCAAACCTTCTCGTCGTACAAAGACATTATCTCATATGCTATCAAGATAGAAAAGGAATTCTCTAAGTCATATGACTTTAAAGCAAAGCAGGAGAAGAAGAGATCTACTGAATACTCTGGAAACGGAAATAAGGAGAAGAGGGGAAAATTTGAACATTCATCCTGCAGTAATTGTGGGAAGAAGCACCATGGTACTTGCTTCAAGGGAATGGGAGTCTGTTACAAGTGTGGTGAAAAAGGACACCAAGCTCAAGATTGCAAAGGGAAGAAAGAAGCTTCCGATGTTCAGTGCTACAATTGCAGGGAAATGGGACATTATGAAAATAAATGTCCTAAGCGTCAGGAGAACTTACCTTAGAAGAGGCCAAGGGATCAAGGCCAGGCTTATGCAATCACTACCGCTGAGGTTGAAGCTACGAAAGACGTGGTGGCAGGTAATTTAATGGTTTCTTCAAGTTTGGAAAAAGCTTTATTTGATTCTGGATCATCGCATTGTTTCATATCTTCCCAGTTTGCTATGAAAATTAGATATTTCCAATTTGATTTAACAAGGTAGTTGTCGGTTAAAACCCCTAAGGGAAGTATTATTGTAACAAAGTTTTGTCTATTAATTCCCATTAGAGCACTTATATGTTCTTTACCTACTGATCTCAATGTTATACCCATGATTGAATTTGATATAATCCTCGGTATGGATTGGATTTCGGACCATGATGCAAATATTTATTGTAAGAGGAAAGAGGTTATGATTCTTGATAATGATGATAAGGAACACCTTATCTTTAGAGAAAAATCATCGCCACATAATTCTTATCTAGATCCACACCCAGTAGCTCAACTAAATTCAATTATTGGGGAGGAAGAGAATGAAATCACTATGGGTGAGGAAAGGAATATTCAAATAAAGGATGTACCTATTGTGAAAGAATATGTTGATGTGTTTCCGGAAGACTTACCTGGACATCCTCCAGAATGAGAAGTTGAGTTTTCCATTGACTTAATTCCTGAATCAAGGCCTATATCGAAGACCCCTTATAGAATGGCCACTGTGGAATTAGTTGAACTGAAGAAACAACTAGAGGAATTGATTAATAAGGGATTTTTTTTCCCTAGTGTTTCTCCATGCGGATCCCTTGTCCTTTTTGTTATGGAGAAAGATGGATCTATGAGGTTATGAATTTACTACAGGGAGATCAATGCTATAACAATAAAGAACAAGTATCCCCTACCTCGAATTGATGATTTGTTTGACCAACTACATGGAGCTCAGTACTTTTCAAAGATTGAACTTCGATCTGGATACCATCAATTGTGTGGGAAGAAGGAAGAAATTCCGAAGACAGCATTTTGAATAAGGTATGGGCATTACGAGTTTACAATAATGCCTTTTGCATTGACGAATGAACCCTCTGTTTTCATGGATCTAATGAACAGTGTTTTTAAGGAATATCTTGATGACTTTGTAGTGGTATTTATTGATGGTATCTTGGTATACTCCAAAATCAACGAAGATCATGAAAATCACTTACGCATTATCCTAAAGAATCTTAGAAGACATGAATTATATGGGAAATTTAGAAAGTGTGAATTCTGGATTCAGGAGATTTCTTTTCTTGGCCATATTGTCTCTAAGGATGGAATTTCTGTTGATCCTTCTAAGACAAGAGCAATCCAAGAATGGCCAGCACCGATGAGTATAACTGAGGTACACAGTTTTATTGGTTTAACAGGTTATTATCGACGTTTCGTCCAGAATTTTGCCCGGTTGGAAAACCCATTAACGAAGCTCACACGTAAAGGGGTTAAATTTGTTTGGACAAAAGAGTGTGAAGAATGTTTTGAAGAAATGAAGAGAAGATTAGTCAATGCTCCTATATTGACTCTTCCATCAGGGAATGATGGGTTCATTATTTATATTGATGCATCGAAGAAAGGACTTGGTTGTGTAGCCAGTTCAGGAATCACATAGCCATTTTTGGAATCCATGTAGGTGATTTCCATAATCATGATTCCTCTACATATTTACTATATCTTGTGATACAATACTCAAAATCGAGTGATTATTATTTTTGTTTGAAATATTACAAGATTTACCAAATTTCATTATAAAAAACCATCTTCGAAATTGATTTATTTCATGTCTTAAATTACCTTTAAATGAACTATATGTTTTTACTTAGTTTTTTAATGTTTTTTAGAACCATTTTTCATTTGTTTTTTAATGATAATATGATTTCTATAAATATGATTAATGCAATTCTTATTTAATTATAAATATAATGAATTTTTCAAAATATAATTCAAAATGGCCTAATGATTATTCTTCTTTTATCATGGTTATTTTTTCTCTAACCATATAAAATGAAATCATTTTTTAGTTTTCTAGAATTATCTTACATGGGAGAGATTCTTACATGATGAATTCTCCTACATGATGATTTTTTTATGTGAATATCTTATGTGTTTTTCTCTACATGGTGAATTCACTTATATCATTTAAAACACTTATTTAAAATCACTTACATGAAATTAACTTACATGAATTTAGCTACGTTGCTAAATTAAAATTACAATTGAATTTTATACTCTATTTTACATTTGTTTCTTCTTCACCAAAATATCTATCTTTAACACAATCACCGTTCAGCGGTGGATCTTCTAGACCTCATCAGAACCACCGTTTGATGGTGGATTTGATGGACCTCAACGAAAGCATTGATTGATGGTGGATTCTCCAGCCATCAGTAGAAGAACAATTTGACAGTATATCCTCCAAACCTTAATTGAATCACTATATGATGGTGAATCTTCCAGGTCTCAATAGATGTACCATTTGATAGTGGATCCTCCATCCCTTCTCAATGGCCAACCATTGGATACCAATAATGGAACACTTTTTCAGTTAATTCCTTTTTGATAATATTTTAATTACGGTTTTTATAAAAAATGTTATTTCATGTTGGTTATAAATATTTTTATGCAATATTGCGATTTATATTTACATGTAGTTAAAAATGTTTACGATGCTCTGTTTCATTGTAGTTTTTTTATTCTACAGACTAGAGGCATATCTTCTTTACTTTAACTTATTTCTGAATATGAATTACATACATTTTTTATTCTTAACATTTTGGATGTTTTTTATGATATTTCATGAAGAAATAAAGTGTATGAATGTTTTATGTTTATCTTCATGAATTTTACAATAAGGTAATAATAATATTATTTTATTATTATACACAAACATTTTCTATGTAACTATTGGAAAAGTAGATTATCCTAAATGATCTATGAATTAATGAACCTAGATAAATCTATTATAAAATTTATCATTTGGATACATTGACATGTGATTAAATAATTTGATATATAATGATGATAAAAATTTTACTACTCTAAATTGATCAATAATTTTTTTTAATTATGGATATTTTATTTGATCACTAAAGATCTTACTCACTTCTATCTTCCACCACTAAATTTATCAAAGAACATGAGATTCACAAAAAATATACATCATCTTCTCGGCAATTATTTTCTTTTATTTTTTCTGTTTTTTTCAATTGTAATAATTATTACCATATGTTTGTTCTATAGTGTTTGATTTAATTATTTACCTTCAAAAAGCTATCTCATTGGGTTATTCCTCCCATTTAAAAGTAAGTTTGGTTTATTCTTCCCATAAAAAAGGATTGTAGGTTTTGAATCCTTCAAAAGTCAGGGGTTATACCATTAGGTGTGACAATTAGTACCTACAACACTAGGAATAACACAATAATACCCATCCTTAAACCATATTGAAACAAGGCTACAAAAATACATAAAAATTATTACTTAAAAAATAGCGCAGCAATTAAAACCATAGTAATAAAATACACATCGAGAAATCTATAATAGATAAATAAAAACAGGTCTCCACCTGAACACATCACATACTCAGAAAAATATCCACTTAAAATAAAGACACTTCCTATTACCCATCTAATATGAGAAGTTTATCAAAAATAGAGTACCATTATAAATCCCATAAATCTCAAAGAGACATAAAGAAAAAACTCTAAACACATGAGAACATTGATGATCCATTGGAAGACAACTACTAAATAAGAAATCTAATCCAAGTCTATCTTCCTAATGATATATAGGATCCCCCAATCACTACTAAAGAGATCCCGATAAGAACCATCATGAATCTTGACCATCAACAAACCTATTCACAAGACACCACCACTACAAACACTGCCCAAGACAAATCTCCACTCTCAATAGATCACAACCTCGAGACAATTGCCCTATCCATGACACAAAAAATATAAGAAAATCCAAGATAATTACTTCCACACTCTCCTAATTCAAAATTCAGAAAAAGGAGACCAAACACACTAAGTGAACATACCACAGACCTCACTGTTATCCAGGACACTCACACAAACCAACCTTAAACAAACACCTTCCAAACCAAGAAGATGAGAAAAAAACTGGACAAATCCAAGCTACCTAAAGTCTCTTCTAGGTTATAAAAAAAGGGATATAATAAGTGAAACAAAAATAAATAAAAGATTACAAAATAAAATCCAAATAGTGAACACAATCTAACTAAAAAATCATCAAATATTTTTGCAAAGTAAAAACCACTGAAAAATCATTTAATGGAATGAATATTTTGATTCCAAATATTGGGGACGCAAAATTATCCTCAATTAGAATCTAATAATAAATTTTGGTGGTTAGACTATGCATGGTAATCCTAATTCCACTACCGGGATCAATTGAACATAATTTTGGTTCACAAAATCCTATCATACAAAATCCAAAAACTATTTCAATTATATCGATTTCCTAATGAAACAAATTAACATGAATATATTCGTAAAATAAATTCCAAGATTATAGGAATTCCTAATTAATTTATAGTATTTAAAAACTCACATGGAAATGAACAATATAATAATTCAAATTTTATAATTCTAATAAAAATAGAACTATAATTCTTTGTAATATGATTATACTAAAGAAAAACCATCAACCATGAGAAAACATAAATATGTTGACATATATAAATTTCAAGAATAGATTTTATGTTTATATACATGATCAATCAGACTAGTAATGAAGAATAGTAACAAAAACATGTAGTAATAACAAGGATGTAGTAATAATAGACAAATTCAACTACTCAAATGGATTCATTATCAAATAAATTCAAACCATAATTAAATCAAGAAGAAGTGGGTGTTTAGAATAATACGGGTCAAAGAATATAGATGTGAAATGTAGTAAATATATGTAGAGATTTAAATTCTTCAACCAATTGGAATGCGTTCAGGGATAAAAGACACCATGGGATTTCATTATGAAAAATAAAATAGGGTATAAGAAGAAACTGGACAAAAACACAAAATTGGAACAACTCTAGAAAACTAACATCAACAATAAATAAAAAACACTGATAAGGAAATATATAAACAAGGCCAATACCCCCTTACAAAAAGATATGCTTCACCTAAGTTGAATACATCATGTCGAGATGATATGATACTGAATCCTACAGGTTCAACAGTATTAAAGATGTTGTCCAAAGTGACCATAAATCCATAGTCATGCAACCTCTACCATCTAGGATTACTACTATAACATAAGATTCTTTTGATCTAGATATGACATTATTTTCCCTGATTAGTTTAACCATATAGATGAGCCACCACAGTCCAAGAATACTAACATCGTGTGCTTCCCTTCAGGTTAAAAAAGTAGAACCCCAACCCTTGGCCATGATTGATCTCTGCGTGTAGTAATACAGATGTATTTGGGTCTCATCAAAACCCATTCCCAATAAAGATAAAGAAACAATATCCATACATCTATGATTTTCTCCTCCCTCACCCTCTATAAACAAGATTGATGAATGTGGACTCTCTTATAAAGGTAGTAAACACCCAAGGACACACCTCTCTCTGGTGAAAATGAGAACCCATTTTCAAGGGCACTCCTTCACCCTATCCCTTACCAAACTAGAATAAATATTACCCAAATTATACCTCTCTTCTAAAATTTGAGTTTCTTCATTAAGAATCAAAAGTTCCTTGAAATCCTAATAATAGAAGATATGAAAAAGAGATTGAAATCCTGGAAAAGTGGACACATGTATGGTGTAGGATTGTTTAAGAATAACTAAATAGCTAAAAACTTGCATATTAAGAAAATTTCATTAAAAAAAATAATTTCCAATTCACATATGGGATTATAGTCTTTTGGATTATCTTGATAGTTATATTTTTTTGGATTCATGATTATGTTCCTTCAATACAAAAGCTTTTCATTCTTTATTGTTGGATGATCATGAGTTTGATGAATTTTCTTAAAAGTTGTAGTTTTATGAGATCCCAATGAAGATCAAATTTGTGGTCTAGTGTATTAGGAATAATTCCATACCAATAGCAGAAAATGTGTATAAAAGAGGAGTTTAAATTTATCTTTAGTCTTATTGCTAGTTCCTTAATAACCCATGCTTAGAGTCAGCATAGAATATTTAATAGAAATCTAATTGAGCTAGTGAAATTTGGGACTTTTTCAGACAATAGAAAGGATTTTCTATGCATGGGAAATCACTGATGGTTTTCCTCTACACAAGGTTTAGGGGGTGATTATCCAAAATTTTGAATCTAAATCCTTTGGGTTGGTGTTCAATGTAGTGTTTTGGGTGCTATAGAAAGTAAGGAACAAGGAAAGATCTAGAAATATTTATTCCCAGATTAGTATTCATGTGTGGGTGAGATATTCAGGATCATATCTGAGCTTCCTCATTAATAATTATAAGAACACGAACACTATCAGCTACATTCATCCTCAAATTTTGTCTTCTTTTGACTTTTATATGTAATTAATTTCATGGTGTTGGGTTTAAAATTAAATTTAGACTACTATTATGCTAATAAAGAAATTGGGGGGGGGGGTATGGGAATGCCTGGTTCGTAATAGAAAGGGCTTGATTATCTTTGGTTTTTTACCCTTCTATGCACCAAAAATATAATTGTGGAAGAGAAAAGGGCTCTTTAAAATATTCAATAATTGTGTAAGATGTGTACTTTTTAGCTCTATGTGGTATAGTATGAAACCAAAATATTCATTGGATTCCGTAGGGGGGATGGGATCATTACTTGGGACATGGTATTTCTCATTATGAGTTTTAAGTCACTCATTGATCACGACAGAGAGGTTTTCCTTAATTAGAGGGAATGGAATTTTGCTGCCAATATTCTAGCAATGCGAGTCTATGTAATATCTTTATTATTTATCATTATACTAGTTCATTACATGTTTATTTTGTTTCCATTATATGTGGTGATTAATTTAGTATTTATCAAATTCACCCATCCTGTGGATCAATGTGTTTTAAATAAGATGTTAATTTTGTTTGAGAATCATCTACACACACTATATTTGTATCACCCAAATAATACATAGAATACATAGGGATAAATATCCTACAGATCCTACCCATCAAATCGAAAACTTCCTCGTCCATAAATACATATTGACATCATTTTATAAAATCCATTTCAAGAGAGTCACAATCACCTAGTATGAATAAGTAGAATGTAATCAAGAAGATTTAAGGGAAAACACCATATATTTTATTGTCGATGATTTCAATAACTAAACATGTCTTTTTAATCACCATAGGGTGTTCCTCACAATGGAACCTAGTGCATGCACCGATGAGCTTTGAGTTACTGCACATCCCCTGAAACAATGGATTGTGTAGTTGCCAACATCATCAAGAAACATTCCCCTCCACAGAATCCAAAAGTCCCACCATCAGAATAAAATATATTCTATTGATCATTTGAGTAGAATTCCTCTAATGTTTTTTATAGGAAAACACAATATAAGTAGTTGTTATCACTTTAAACATCCAAACCCTCATTATTAGTGAAATCTCAAACACCTGCACATATAATGTGGATACTAAATGCCAAATATGATACTTGAAAATTACTCATGATTCTATGGTACAAAGAAGAAATACATAATAAATAATGAATCCCAAAATCCATGTGTGTCACAATTTGTGAAATCAGACAATTAAAAAGGAGTAAACCATGAATAACTGTCCCAGTTCCTTGGTAACCTGGACATACCATCAGATTAATTGTTCAATACAGACTAGTTAAGGTCCATAAAAAGCATTAAAACATTAATACATCTTAAATATTCCATCTCACGAAATACTAAGTCATTAAAAAAATTCTCTGATACCCTATGTGATAATAATCACATATTCACGCTGATAATAATTTATAAAATACCCACCCCAGTTAATTTTGGATAATAACCAGACTGAGTCACTATGAAACATAATAATTGATCCAAGTATTCTAGAGGCTGCTTCTTATAACAAATATTCTTGGGTGTGTCTATGGGGAGACAATACCCTCATATTGCTGTAACAAAACCTTGGAAAATAACCATACACCATACATAATAAACTTTAGAGTACATATAATAAATAAAAAATAACAATCTTATAACAAATGAATTCAGTTATATAGAATCATGGCTGTTATAGAAAATATTGACTAACCAAAAATAAGGATGATAAAAATTATAGATTAAATGAAATATGAAGAACGCATAAAGTCTATATAATTATCCCGGATTCATACCTCATCCATACCTTCAACCTAGTCTGAGCTACTCTAGCTCAATCTCTCCTACCTAAACCTTTGAAAAAGTGATAACTACTAAAAAATGAGTTATATACATAGAACTATAGCCACATTAATTTATGTGTGTGGATATAGGGTTAGGAGGTAATGGAAAAAGTGTTGTAATTTCATGACAATGGAATCAAATGTGAGAAGGGAACCTATAAACACTAAAATAAATGAATGTGGTTATATATGGTGATTGAAGACCCTATATCCATGGGCATGAAGGGATAATAGTTATAATATTATTCTACCATGATTGGCTTCTCTCACCATAATATTTTATTACATGGTATTTGATAATCCCATTTGTGAAAATTATATTTAATTACAATGATGGTTTTGTAACTATTTTTGCAATGAAGGTTTTGAACAAGGTATTTTTAAAAATATTTATATGGGGCTATCCTTCACTCTCTAATATTTCATATTCATCTAAAAATTTCACTATGAAATAATTTTTTACTTTCAATGCCTTATTTTTGAAATTTATTTTTAAATTTAATGATTTTCAATTAATTTTCACATCAATTATTGAAAAATACCCTTTAGAAGATACCCATTTCTTTCTGTTTTATTTTAATTTTAAAAATTCATTAAAAATATTATTTTATGACTTAAAATTTTGTGTCCAATTATATTTTAAAAATATTTTACCCTAATATGGTTAATATTTCATAATTTATCCATTAATATACATATTTGTATCATTTAGGGGAAATGAATTAACGATAATAAACAATCCAATTCATGATAACTTCTTGGGTTGTATCATTCAATAATTATTTTGTGAGGATACTTTTCATTCTTTTTAATGTAATTTAATAATTCTATTGTTACACAAGTGATTTATTCTTTTTAAACCATCGACCTCCTTCCCATGAATTGATTTTGATCATGTTTTTCAATAATTTAATTAGTCATATAATTATTATTATATTTGGTTTGAACATTATATTTAATATAATTATGATTAGATGATTCTCACCAAGAAAAAATGTTATTCTAATGATATAGGTAAAATTATTTGCATTATTTATGTTTTTATTTCAATACATATGATTATTGGAAAGTTGAATATGTAATGTTTAACATTCTACATTTTTCCTCTCGATGAGTAATGATTATGTTAACCCTTTTATTTATATAGGTAAACATATTGGAATTCTATATTTTTTATGCCAATGTAGAATATTAGTGGAAACATAACTATATAGTTTTTGAAAATCCATATTCATTAATATATAATTGAATTTTTATTATTTGATACCAAAAACATGAGACTTATTATTTTATGTTTTTCATAAGTCCCTAAATATCTAAACTATAAAATATCATTTTGATGTAAGATATGTAATAATCATTTTGGTTTTGTAATTAAGGGTGGTTATATTCTGGATTTAACAACTTGTATAAAAGTGATTATGTAATGTGCAAGTCTCTATACTGCAAAGAATGGAGCATGGGTATGGGGAATCAAATATGGAATCAAGGTAAATGTTCAGATAAATTTTTAGATTAGAATGATTGTTGAGGATAATTTAAGTTTTGATTAGTCATGCTTGATCATTACATAAAAGGTATAGATAATCCTTTCAGATAAGATTATGATTTAATGTTATGGTAATATTCCAAATTTTATTTGTGTATTTGGATAAGGAAACATTGGTGAATACCCTTAGAACAAATCTTTGTATTAGATAACATCCCTTTGATTAGGTATGGTAGAGATTATGTGGGATTTCCTAGAAATACTACCTTGTTTGAATATAGGATTGTGGATGCGGTTGTGGCACATATGCACCTATGGGAAATTTCCATGAAAAGAGTTAGTTGAGAATTGAATCAATAATCACTCTAATGCATGATGAGTGGGCCTAATACTGCACACATGGAGAGATAATCCTATGTGATATTCTTTGGTTAATCGCAGTGTCATTACAAATCACTATGAATAATTTAATTATGATGTTAAATGATCATGCTGAAAAAACTAATAGAAAAATGACTATAGATACCATAACATTTATCAAGGGATCCATAATTTGATCCAAAAGTATCAAATGTTTAAAGAAAAGGTATCATATGGGAATACATATTTAGATAGATGTTTTTATATTCATATTTTAGATATTATCATAACCATTTCGGTTTTAGTATTTTATTGAACTAGTGTCACAAAAATGATGTTGTGAATGTTATGTTCCAAGAAAAAAATATTTCCCATAACTAAACATGGGAGAATACATAAATGATTGAGAATATTATTATATACCTATTATTTAGGAAAATATGAGTTTCTGAGTATTATCTATGTTATTGAGGTTTATATCATAATAAAAATTAATTCATGATACTTTTAAGTATTTTAATTATTGAATTAATAATTATCAATGACATTTTGGTATAATCTAAAATTTATTGAGGTTTATGTTTAACATATAAGGATCAATCATTGGTATTTTTTTCATTGATGGTTAGAAATAATACATTAAATGGTATCACTATTTATGAGGAATGATTTTATGTAAATGCTATAATTTTGAGGAAAAATATTTAAGAACACATGACTGTGGTACAAATAACTCTTAGGATTAATATACACATGATATTGAGAAAATATAGGCTCTTTGATTTTGAATAAGTATGTTAGATAGTAATTGGAAACTTTGGTATTGATAATTGACTCACAATATTTTTTGGAGAAGTTAATATCATTTTTAGACTATGATATAAAGTGACAAGTATGTAAACAAGTGTTTAACACCACCCGGGGGTTAAAGTTAGAGTTAATTTTGAATGAATTTATAACCTCATTATAGTTTAATGCCATGGATATTCAAATGAGTTTTGGGAATGGTTTTCTATTTAGTGTATATGATCAGGGTATATACAAAAATAGGTATATGTTTATAAGAATCAATGTTATTTTAGGATGTATTAATAGTATTTTGAGAGAAAATATTTCACTGATTAATGTGTCAATATTATTTTAATAAAATTTATTGAAATTTTAGAGATTTTTTTAAAGATTAGGTTAATAAGTACGGGAGAAACTAGATCAAAGTCACCCAAGTTAAACCAAGAATGATAATTATTAAACTGAGAGTGATATATGTTAAATTGGAACTGATATAAGTTAAGTTATAAGAACAACAAGTTGACATAATAATGTTATAAAGTTATAAATATTGTGATTATTCCAATCAGTTATCAAGAATTCTCATTAACCATGAATACATAGTTAAAACCCCAAACTCACCAAAAAGAGAAGGATGTAATCTTATTAAAATTTTGGTGAACAAGATGATGAATGAAATATGATTCAATCTCCCTCAAGTAAAAAATAATGGAAAAGAATCCATTAAACTTTAGACGGTGAAGTGTAATATTTTCTATGTGTAGAAAATGTGGAAATAGAATAATAAATAGTTTGCATGACATCATGGAATAAATTTTTTTTCCAAGTCATACCTATGATATTAAGTTATACACCTCATTCAAAAATATATATTCTGTTCTAATTATCTTTTTTATTAATAAGTGTAACACCCCAAGCTTCCACGGTACGTTTCCCTTAGAATAATGCAATAGCGTGTGTTGTACGCAACCTCGAGTTCTAACACACACCATAACTAATTAAACTAACTGTTATGAATAGTAATACCTACTTTCTGAAATTATATAAATCTTATCTTTCAAAATAGACTTCATTTTTGGATTCGGAATATCAAAATCAGCCTAGGGTGAAATTTTGGTATTTTTTGGATAACTTTTATATTTGGATGAATAGTGAAAATTAATAAATTTTAATTAAAAACAACTTTTTTAATCAAAATAATTAATAATGATAAATTATGAAATTAAGTTATTTTGAAGTATATTTAGAAAATATTTTTACCATTTAATACAATGTTGGTCATTGGACATAATTTCACAATTAAACCGGACATAAACAAGTGTCCATCTTTTGATAGTTATTATATCCTAAAAACACGCTTTTTGTTTTAACAATGGGAATTAATTTTAAATTAATTTCTGCCACTTCTGTGTTTTGAATTTGGAAAAATGGATTCCATATTTGGAATCAGGATTTCCAAATTATGTAAATATGTATCTTTTATTTTTACACATTTTGAATAATTACTTCGGTAAATATTTTATTTACCATGGTTAAAGGGTAAATCTGGTAAATAAGGGTAACAAAATAATATTATAATAATAATAAATTACCCTAAAACGTGTTCTAACCTTATTATAGGACACATAACCGACCATGGGCATCCTTGGGTTGATTTTGGGACCCCTTGGAGCCACTTGTATGTGGTAGGGACACATTATATTAATAAAGTTAAAATAAAAATAAAAATGACAGAAGCTTACATCTTTTAGAAGAACAATTTTTACATAGGGTTATACATGGTGGATTTTTGATTATAAATATTCATTAGAAATATAAAGATATTTTATACATAATGATATTTTATTTATAATTTTTAGACATCAAATAATTTAAATTATTAATGACACAATAATGATGCAATGTTTACCTCATTAATAAATCATTTAAATAAATAAGATTATAATGATTAAAATATTATCTAAAACCTGTCCAATTACTATTGGTTGACTTTATTTCGAATATGAGTCATCTTATCATAGACCTCAATGTTTTTTGGACCATTATAAACCGAATATCATTATATTATAAAATAATATTTCTAGCTTTTCCTAAGGTGCCCCTCACCCCTCTTATAAAAGGGAACTCCCCCCTTCTCTCTTTCTCACACCTTCAAAGCCTTTTGGTTCGGCCAACCCCTGGCCAAATACCCTCCCAACTTCTCTCCCTTCATCCTAGAAACTTTACTTTAGTCAGAAATCCATCTTAAGGATTCCTTTTTATCAAATCAAAAGAAAGAATCCGAAGAAGAGGTAAAGTTTTCATCACCCTCTTTCAAGTTCCTTTCTTCTTCAACTTCATCTTTCCTTATTATTTTCCATTATAAATTAATAAATACAGTATCTTCTATATACTGTGATGTTATTATAAATATGGCACAACCATATTCAGTATTCTACCCATCATTTGAATGACATATCAATATACGTGCTTACGTACTGCTTACCATCTCCATGTCGTGGTGTAATTGTTATTCAATACATTTTTCTTTAGATTGGTATAATAATGATATGTAATTCATGTAAATAATAAATATAACATGATAAGGATTCTTTATATATGATATACCATCCAATTATATATTATTTAAATATCAAGAGAATGATATTATCGCTCGTGCGTACGTACGGACTACCGTCTCCACGAACGCGATGAGATTCATTCCCCATCATATCCATTCAAGTCTAATTCTCATTTGATTATTAAAAATAATGTTTAAGGACTTGATATCATTCTATGTATGAATAATAGATATCCCATCAATAAGAATATGGCTCACATAATGAAGAATATAAACGAAAACAAATTTGTTAACACCTGAAATGATAATAATACTAAGATATTATTAACAAATAAACGTTAAAAGATCATATATGATATCATTTGATGTATATGATTATTGTATAATTTAATAACAATGTTTTAACTATTATACAGGAGGTTAACATACAATCAACTAAGGAAAAGTTCAAGGTAAGGGATTTTCATCTCACTCTTTATTTCCGTGAGATTCATGCCATATTTCCACTATTACCTTTTGTGTGGTGTATGTACTGCCCATAATTGTATTCTTTGAGTAATACACTTTAACTTATGTGTATTTACGTATTCATTGTATGATACATCTTTCATGGTTTGTGTGTTTCAAATGTTACCAAATTGGTAAGGGTTTATTTCACAACCTCTTCATTATCCAAGGTTGTTTATACGTATTTATCTACTGGGACCTCGTTATCATCCACATCCATGTTTCTTAAAAATGTCTTTCAAAACATTTTTACTATTAAATAGAAAATGGATTAAAGTCATTTATACCGTTATACGTTTTTGAAAGGAATCTTTCCGTCGTTTTCCAAACAATGTACTTTTTGACCTTTTTGACAAATTTAAGGTAAGAATGTTTTTTTAACTTATACGGCGGGTGCAGCTATTTTAGGCCGTTATGACTTTGTTGAAGCTTGCCTTTAAAGCTTATAAGTATATTTTCAATGTAAATGTATTATCTTATAATTATGTGACTTTTAAAAGATTTCAAAAAAAAGAGATATTTCTCTCAAATAGTTTTGATTTCATCCATGTCAACATCCTTTGATGGATTTTAAGTTTATTTGAAGTTGATTCATTATGATACAAAACTTCCATATTGTATTTAAATTTTTGTGGTATGTTTGACTGTGGATGTGTTATTTTTATACCATTCATGGTTTATGAAGAAAGTATTGACATTTCATATATTTGTTTTGATACGAATGTTTATGTTATGTTAAAACCTATTCATATGAGGAATGCATTGGACTTAATATGTGACGGGTGGAGCCCGTTATAGCTTCTCGATGCATCGGCATGTCTAATGAGACAAACTAGTGTCTTGGCACAAGGCCTTGACAAAATTTTATTTGTAGTCTTGGCACGAGGCCTTGGCTACGTGGTGATGATAGTCTGGCATTATGAATTCCCTTAATATGAAAATGGTTATTGATATTGCATGTGATTATTCGACTAGTAGAATATCCATGTGAGTAAGTAAATGGCATTATTTCATTTTATATTACTATGTTATGTTGAATTTCAAGTTTAAAAGGCTTTTGTTTCAGATATACATTGCCTTAAATGTTTATGTTTATTTTTGAATGCTTCCGCAATATTGTTATCCTTACTGAGCATCTAAGCTCACTGCTTTCAATGTTTTAATTTTCCCAGGATGTGAAGAGGTGTATTATGACTGACTATCAAGAATTGTCCGTGGGGATATGAGTCTGGAATATGGAGACTATGTTGTTGTAGTTTTCATTTTAAAGGTGTAATGTAAAACTTATGAATATATTTCTAGTGTTTCCAAGGCTACTAAACCTATCGGTCTTTCGAGGCCTGATCATTCTTGTGATCATGCCAATGTAATGTAATAATGCACCGACTCTGGGTAACTGGGGTCAGGGCGTTACAGTTGGTATCAGAGGAATTTTAGTACAAACCTTGGATGCTAAATTTATATAGACTCTGATTAGAGCACATAGCCCTAAGATAGACTTTGAGGATTAGTATAGAATAACTTCCTATAATTTTGGTATTGTAGAGATTTTGTGAGTTTTCCGAGAAATACATCCCTGTATGGATACGAGCAGGTAGAGGCAGCTCTGGCACAGATGTACCTAGGGGTAAAACTCGAAAACACCGCTTTGAGCTAGACTTGAACGGGAACTGGTGCACGACAATGGGCCTTGCTGAACTCTTGGTTACGACACTCCCGGGGGATATGCTTAGGATAATTCTCATTTTTTTTACAAACCATTATGAAGGGTTATGAGTATATAATTCTTCAAAGAAAACATTTTTATGATTATGGATTATTTCCTTACACTGTACAATTTATGTTAAGTGTTTTATGAGTATGAAATTATGTGTTTCGATTCATAAACTAATTAAGTTTATGCCATTGTTTAGAAATGGAACCTAGTGGAAGAATTGGAAACCGTATCAATGCACAGACTCCATGTAGGGATTTCCCTCCTACTCAAGATAATTATGGTGGAGCTAGTGATACAACTGGTGATCAGCTTCTCACCGTATTGGGACAACTCACTCAGGTTATGAATAATAACCTTACTCGTATGGATCACCATGATCTGCAACGTGGAGGATCAATGCTAGACCGTTTCATGAGGCAACAACCACCAACATTCAATGGGAGTACAAATCCCATAGTATCTGAGCAATGGATAAATTACTTTGAGAAAATATCCCATGCCTTGTAAAGTAGTGAAAGGGAGAAAGTTGTCATGGTAGTTTACCACCTCACTGGAGATGCCGATCAATGGTGGACATTAATACAAAACACGAAGGAAGATGAGGAAGTATCAAATATGGAATGGCGGGAGTTCAAAGAGCTATTCTTAGAAAAATACTTTCCTCGAGACCATCGAGCAGATATGGAAAGGCAATTTCTGAGTCAGAGGCAGAAGGAGGATGAGAATGTCGCAAAGTATGAGGCTAACTTTACAAGGTTAGCGAGGTATGCGGAAGATTACATACGTAACCCAAGAAGTAAGATTGATCGTTTCTTTGATGGGTTAAAACCTTATCTCTGTCGACCATTAGTCTCGCAAACCTTCTCGTCGTACAAAGACATTATCTCATATGCTATCAAGATAGAAAAGGAATTCTCTAAGTCATATGACTTTAAAGCAAAGCAGGAGAAGAAGAGATCTACTGAATACTCTGGAAACGGAAATAAGGAGAAGAGGGGAAAATTTGAACATCCATCCTGCAGTAATTGTGGGAAGAAGCACCATGGTACTTGCTTCAAGGGAATGGGAGTCTGTTACAAGTGTGGTGAAAAAGGACACCAAGCTCAAGATTGCAAAGGGAAGAAAGAAGCTTCCGATGTTCAGTGCTACAATTGCAGGGAAATGGGACATTATGAAAATAAATGTCATAAGCGTCAGGAGAACTTACCTTAGAAGAGGCCAAGGGATCAAGGCCAGGCTTATGCAATCACTACCGCTGAGGTGGAAGCTACGAAAGACGTGGTGGCAGGTAATTTAATGGTTTCTTCAAGTTTGGAAAAAGCTTTATTTGATTCTGGATCATCGCATTGTTTCATATCTTCCCAGTTTACTATGAAAATTAGATATTTCCAATTTGATTTAACAAGGTAGTTGTCGGTTAAAACCCCTAAGGGAAGTATTATTGCAACAAAGTTTTGTCTATTAATTCCCATTAGAGCACTTATATGTTCTTTACCTACTGATCTCAATGTTATACCCATGATTGAATTTGATATAATCCTCGGTATGGATTGGATTTCGGACCATGATGCAAATATTTATTGTAAGAGGAAAGAGGTTATGATTCTTGATAATGATGATAAGGAACACCTTATCTTTAGAGAAAAATCATCGCCACATAATTCTTATCTAGATCCACCCCCAGTAGCTCAACTAAATTCAATTATTGGGGAGGAAGAGAATGAAATCACTATGGGTGAGGAAAGGAATATTCAAATAAAGGATGTACCTATTGTGAAAGAATATGTTGATGTGTTTCCGGAAGACTTACCTGGACATCCTCCAGAATGAGAAGTTGAGTTTTCCATTGACTTAATTCCTGAATCAAGGCCTATATCGAAGACCCCTTATAGAATGGCCACTGTGGAATTAGTTGAACTGAAGAAACAACTAGAGGAATTGATTAATAAGGGATTTTTTCTCCCTAGTGTTTCTCCATGCGGATCCCTTGTCCTTTTTGTTATGGAGAAAGATGGATCTATGAGGTTATGAATTTACTACAGGGAGATCAATGCTATAACAATAAAGAACAAGTATCCCCTACCTCGAATTGATGATTTGTTTGACCAACTACATGGAGCTCAGTACTTTTCAAAGATTGAACTTCGATCTGGATACCATCAATTGTGTGGGAAGAAGGAAGACATTCCGAAGACAGCATTTTGAATAAGGTATGGGCATTACGAGTTTACAGTAATGCCTTTTGCATTGACGAATGAACCCTCTGTTTTCATGGATCTAATGAACAGTGTTTTTAAGGAATATCTTGATGACTTTGTAGTGGTATTTATTGATGGTATCTTGGTATACTCCAAAATCCACGAAGATCATGAAAATCACTTACGCATTATCCTAAAGAATCTTAGAAGACATGAATTATATGGGAAATTTAGAAAGTGTGAATTCTGGATTCAGGAGATTTCTTTTCTTGGCCATATTGTCTCTAAGGATGGAATTTCTGTTGATCCTTCTAAGACAAGAGCAATCCAAGAATGGCCAGCACCGATGAGTATAACTGAGGTACATAGTTTTATTGGTTTAACAGGTTATTATCGACGTTTCGTCCAGAATTTTGCCCGGTTGGCAAACCCATTAACGAAGCTCACACGTAAAGGGGTTAAATTTGTTTGGACAAAAGAGTGTGAAGAATGTTTTGAAGAAATGAAGAGAAGATTAGTCAATGATCCTATATTGACTCTTCCATCAGGGAATGATGGGTTCATTATTTATATTGATGCATCGAAGAAAGGACTTGGTTGTGTCCTTATGCAGAATGATAGGGTTATTGCCTATGCATCACGACAACTAAAAATTAATGAGAAAAATTATCCTACTCATGATCTCAAGTTAGCAGCTGTGATCTTTTCTTTGAAGAAATGGAGACACTACCTCTATGGTGAAAAATGTGAGATTTATACCGATCACAAGAGTTTGAAGTATATCTTCTCACAAAAAGAACTCAACATGTGGCAAAGGAGATGGCTTTAACTACTCAAGGATTATGATTGCACGATACACTAGCACCAGGGGAAGGCAAATAAGGTGGCAGATGTTTGAGTAGAAAAGATCATGGAGTTTTAAACATGATGAGAGTGGAAAAGGATCCTATTTTCATGGATCTAGTAAAGATGGATATGGGAATCACCATGGAAGGTGAAACATCAAAACTTTTTCAAATGGTTGCTAAAACATATTTATTAGAAAGGATAAAGAGTTCTCAGGCTGATGATGAAGAGTTTAAGAAGAAGATTAATGCTGTGAATGATGGTAGATTGAGTGAATTTGTGTATGAAGATGGAGTTTTGAAATTTGGGAGGAGAGTTTGTGTTCCCGATATACCTGATTTAAAGAGGGAATTGTTGGCTGATGCTCATAGTTCCAATTTCTCTATACACCCTGGGAGCACCAAAATGTATTGAGATTTAAAGGAACATTTTTGGTGGGACAACATGAAGAGGGAGATTGCTGATTTTGTATCAACATGTATTGTTTTTCAACAAGTGAAAGCTGGGAGGCAACATCCTGGTAAAGTATTGCAACCTCTTCCTATACCTGAGTGGAAATGGGATAACATTACGATGGACTTTGTCATGGGACTACATAATACTCCTAGAAGGAATGATGCAACATGGGTCATTGTTGATCGTCTTACTAAGTCAGCGGATTTTATTGCTATACGGGAGGATCTACCACTTGAATGTCTAGAAAGATTATATATTAATGAAGTTGTAAGACTTCATGGAGTACCCCTATCGATTGTTTCTTATCGTGATCCCCATTTTACTTCAAGATTTTGGAAAAGTCTTCAAAAGGCCTTGGATACTGAACTTCATTTGAGCACTGCCTATCACCCTCAAACAGATGGACAATCAAAACGATCTATTCAAACCTTAGAAGACATGTTGATATCATGCTCACTTGACTTTCATGGTATGTGGGATCAATATTTACCACTGGTGGAATTTTCTTATAAGAATAGCTTCCATTCAAGCATTCAGATGGCACCTTATGAAGCGTTATACGGAAAGAGATGTCGTACACCAACCTGTTGGGATGATGTTGGTGAAAGGAAACTTGTAGGCCCAGAACTGGTGGAGGAAACGATGGAACAGGTGAAGGTAATCCAAAACCACATCAAAGCAGCTCAAAGTAGGCAGAAGAGCTATGCCGATAACCGAAGGAAGGAATTGGAATTTCAGGTGGGAGACCATGTTTTCCTAAAGGTATCTCCATGGAAGGGAGTTATATGTTTCGGTACGAAATGTAAATTGAGTCCCAGGTACATCGGACCTTTTGAAATTCTAGATCGTATTGGGGTTGTAGCTTACCGTTTGGCAATGCCGCCAAGTCTCTCCAAAGTTCACGATGTGTTCCACGTATCATTGTTTAGAAAATACATGCCTGACCCAACGCATGTACTTACTTACGAGGAATTGGAACTGGAACCTGATCTATCTTATTGCGAAGAGCCCGTCAGGATTCTTGATACGAGAGAACTAGTTCTGAGAAACCGGACGGCTCGTCTGGTAAATGTTCTATGGAGAAATCATAAAATGGGAGAGGCAACGTGGGAACCCGAGGAACTTATGATGAAGAACCACCCGAGTCTTTTTATGTAGTAATACCCTAGAAATTGCGAGGACGCAATTATTTGAAGTAGGGTAGAATGTAACACCCCAAGCTTCCACGGTACGTTTCCCTTAAAATAATGCAATAGCGTGTGTTGTACGCAACCTCGAGTTCTAACACACACCATAACTAATTAAACTAGCTGTTATGAACAGTAATACCTACTTTTTGAAATTATATAAATCTTATCATTCAAAATGGAATTCATTTTTGGATTTGGAATATCAAATTTATCCTAGGGTGAAATTTTGGTATTTTTCGGATAACTTTTATATTTGGATGAATAGTGAAAATTACTAAAATTTAATTAAAAACAACTTTTTTAATCAAAATAATTAATAATGATAAATTATTAAATTAAGTGATTTTGAAGTATATTTAGAATATATTTTTACCATTTAATACAATTTTGGTCGTTGGACATAATTTCACAATTAAACCGGACATAAACAAGTGTCCATCTTTTGATAGTTATTATATCCTAAAAACACGCTTTTTGTTTTAACAACGGGAATTAATTTTAAATTAATTTCTGCCACTTATATGTTTTGAATTTGGAAAAATGGATTCCATATTTGGAATCAGGATGTCCAAATTATGTAAATAGGTAACTTTTATTTTTACACATTTTGAATAATTACTTCGGTAAATATTTTATTTACCATTGTTAAAGGGTAAATCCGGTAAATAAGGGTAACAAAATAATATTATAATAATAATAAATTACCCTAAAACGTGTCCTAACTTTATTGGTGGACACATACCCGACCATGGGCATCCTTGGTTCGATTTTGGGACCCCTTGGAGCCACTTGTATGTGGTAGGGACACATTATATTAATAAAGTTAAAATAAAAAAAATTACATAAGCTTACATCTTTTAGAAGAACAATTTTTACATAGGGTTATATATGTTGGATTTTCGATTATAAATATTAATTAGAAATCTAAAAATATTTCCTACATAATGATATTTTATTTATAATTTTTATACATTGAATAATTTAAATTATTAATGACACAATAATGATGCAATGTTTACATCATTAATAAATCATTTAAAAAAATAAGATTATAATGATTAAAATATTATCTAAAACCTGTCCAATTCCTATTGGTTGATTTTATTTCGAATATGCGTCATCTTATCTTTGACCTCAATGATTTTTGGACCATTATAAACCAAATATCATTATATTATAAAATAATATTTCTAGTTTTTCCTAAGGTGCCCCTCACCCCTCTAATAATAGGGCACTCCCCCATTCTCTCTTTCTCACACCTTCAAAGCCTTTTGGTTCGGCCAACCCCTTCCCAAATACTCTCCCAACTTCTCTCCCTTAATCCTAGAAGCTTTACTTTACTCAGAAAGCCATCCTAAGGAGTCCTTTTGATCAAATCAAAAGGAAGAACCCGAAGAAGAGGTAAAGTTTTCATCACCCTCTTTCAAGTTCATTTCTTCTTCAACTTCTTCTTTCCTTATTATTTTCCATTCCAAAAAAATAACTCCAGTATCTTATATATACTGTGATGTTAATATAAATATGGCATAACCATATTCAGTATTCTACCCATCATTTGAATGACATATCACCATACGTGCGTACGTACGGCTTACCGTCTCCACGCAGTGGTGTAATTGTTATTCAATATATTATTATGTAGATGGGTATAATAATGATATATAATTCATGTAAATAATAAATATAACATGATAAGGATTCATTATATATTATATAACATCCAATTATATATTATTTAAATATCAAGAGAATGATATTATCGCTCGTGCGTACGTACGGACTACCGTCTCCACAAACGCGATGAGATTCATTCCCCATCATATCCATTCAAGTCTAATTCTCATTTGATGATTAAAAATAATGTTTAAGAACTTTGTATCATTCTGGATATGAATAATAGATATTCCATCCATAAGAATATGTCTCACATAATGAAGAATATAAAGGAAAACAAATCTGTTAACACCCGAAATGATAATAATACTAAGATATTATTAACAAATAAACGTTAAAAGATCATATATGATATCATATTGATGTATATGATTATTTTATAATTTAATAAAAATGTTTTAACTATTATAAAGGAGTTTAACATACAATCAACTAAGTACAAGTTCAAGGTAAGGGATTTTTATCTCACTCTTTATTTTCGTGAGATTCCGGCCATATTTCCACTATTACCTTTTGTGTGGTGTATGTACTGCCCATAATTGTATTCATTGAGTAATATACTTTAACTTATGTGTATTTACGTATTCATTGTATGATACCTCTTTCATGGGTTGTATGTTTCAAAAGTTACTGAATTGGTAAGGGTTTATTTCACAACCTCTTCATTATCCGGGGTTGTTTATACGTATTTATCTACTGGGACCTCGTTATCATCCACATCCATGTTTCTTAAAAATTTCTTTCAAAACATTTTTACTATTAAATAGAAAATGGGTTAAAGTCATTTATACCCTTATATGTTTTTGAAAGGAAACTTTTCGTCATTTTCCAAACAATGTACTTTTTGACCTTTTTGACAAATTTAAGGTAAGAATGTTTTTCTTAACTTATACAGCGGGTGCGGCTATTTTCTACCATTGTGACTTCATTGAAGCTTCCCTTAAAAGCTTATAAGTATATTTTCAATGTAAATGTATTATCTTATAATTATGTTACTTTTAAATGATTTCATGAAAAAGAGATATTTCTCTCAAATAGTTTTGATTTCATCCATGTCAAGATCCTTTGATGGAATTTATGTTTATTTGAAGTTGATTCATTATGATACAAAACTTCCATATTGTATTTAAAGTTTTGTGGTATGTTTGACTTTGGATGTGTTATTTTTATACCATTCATGGTTTATGAAGAAAGTATTGACATTTCATATACTTTTTTTGATATGAATGTTTATGTTATGTTAAAACCTATTCATATGAGGAATGCATTGGACTTAATATGTGATGGGTGGAGCCCGATATAGCTCCTCGATGCATCAGTAGGTCTCATGAGACAAACTAGTGTCTTGGCATAAGGCCTTGACAAAATTTTATTTGTAGGCTTGGCACGAGGCCTTGGCTACGTGGTGATGATAGTCTGGCATTATGCATTCCCTTAAAATGAAAATGGTTATTGATATTGCATTTGATTATTCGACTAGTAGAATATCTATGTGAGTATGTAAATGGCATTATTTCATTTTATATTTCCATGTTATGTTGAAGTTCAAGTTTAAAAGGCTTTTGTTTCAGTTATACATTACCTTAAAAGTTTATGTTTATTTTTGATAGTTTCCTCAATATTGTTATCCTTACTGAACATCTAAGCTCACCCCTTTCAATGTTTTAATTTTCCTAGGATGTGAAGAGGTGTATTATGACTGACTTTTAGGAATAGTCAGTGGGGATATGAGTGTGGACTGTGGAGACTATGTTGTTGTAGTTTTTATTTTAAAGATGTAATGTAAAACTTATGAATATATTTCTAGTGTTTCCAAGGCTACTAAACCAATCGGTCTTTCAAGGCCAGATAATTCTTGTGATCATGCCAATGTAATGTAATAATGCACCGAATCTGGGTAACTGTGGTCGGGGCGTTACAGTAAGTGAAAATTAAAATTTTGAGGACACGTTTTATATACGATGAATAATGTAACACTAAAAATTATAATATATGATAACAATTAAATTATTCAATGTGTTCTATAACTTATCTTACACACTAAATTAAACATAAATAATGTACACCATATTAAGAATACATTATTAATAAATATATAATAAACAAAAATATAATAAATCATCAATAGTTATTAGCATTATATGGTACATAACTAATATATGTTTATATCGAAAAGTTTATTTTCAATAAAATTTATTTTCATTATATTATAAATTATTTTTATAAAGAAGCTGAAATGGTTTGAACAAGGTATGATTATGTTAGATCATATGTATTTTCTTTCCATTCATTTCGTAGTTGATGTTAATTCATTACACGTCTTGTAATAACTAACTTTAACTTTTTGTTTAATAAATTTTTGGAGGGATATGGGTTCGGTTTCTAATTCATACCCTAGATCATTTAGGTAAATTCCCATTAAGAAAAGTTCAAATTAAAAATATTTAAATTTATATTTGATAATATAAAATTCATTTTTTAATTCCTTTCAACAATATTAGCGTCATATTTGTTTTTTATATTATTATAAAATAATTTTCATTGGTGAATAGTAAAAAGATATTAATTTTTATAATATCATAACTTTTTTAAATTAGATTAAATAGAGGTAAAATATAGATATATAACAAACATATATTGTTCTATGGGTTATTTATATTTTTAATGAAAAAGAAAATCAAATAGTTAAAAACTAGTTACTTATTTTAAAAGTAAAATAGTAAAATGTAATAAATTAATATTGAAAACCCTATAAATTTTGTTTAATTTTTTTTTTGGAGTACTTATAGACCCAAATACACAAAAAAAATACATTATTCATAAAATTTGGATCCATTGAACTATGAATATTGCCATAGTAATATTAAAATATAAAGGGTGTTTCCAAAAGATCTATTTTATTATCTTGTAAAATGTGGTAACCTAAAAACATTCCAACATGAACCTCTGTAACACCCCATGATTTTTAAAATATAAAATTGAGTTTGATAGCATATGATACACAAAAAATTGATCTTAAATGACACAGAAAATATATTCTTTTAAATTCAATCTCTTAATTGCTTGCGTTGAAAGTAACACCGGGGTTAAACCAAACATGATTCCCTATTAAAATATTATTATTTAAACATGGCCAATATAAACAATATTTTATGTTGGTGGATATGAATAACTGTTAATAAATTATGAATATTATATGTTTTACACATATATAAAATATATTCAATGGTTATATATTGATTATAAATAAAATAATTATCATTTGAAAGATATTTTAATGTTTTCTAAAATTTTATTATTCTAAAAGGTAGTTTAGTCATACATTGAAAAAATAAGTTAAATTTCAATTTTACAACTTTTATATGATTTATTTGAAATAATAAACGTCATGTTTTGAATTCAACATATCAAAATGATATTACAGTGAATGTTTCACTTCTAGATCCGACATAGATCAGGTTGTAACTACCCTAATCCCATCACTAGTAGGACAGGGGCTAGAAACCAACATCGAGTAGAAATATCACACAAATTCGAGGCATGATCATTGTTTAACTTCACACACACACACATCTGCAATCCCAAACAATACTAAAATTAAAAAAAACGGATAATAGTGCATGTATAAATATATAAACCCGCAATCAGAGTACAATTTAAAGTATTTGAAAACTTGAAAAGTGGCCAAATACAAGCCCATACAAAATGAGAAAAATAAATTCTCACATACATAGAATGAGTGGATTTCTATCAAATGTAACACTTTTATATACCATGGTTTTTCTTTCCAAATCAAAGATCCACCATATCATAGTCATATAAGGACATCGTAAAAAGGTAAGTCATCTTCATAAGAGACAACTTGTATGGGTAGAGTCCATGAAGAGATAAGTATAATAATACTCAGTAGGACAACCCAAAAAAACCAATCAAAAAGCATCAATAGTAGTCAGCTCACCAAACACAGTTATGTAATACAAGCTATGAGGCATAATTGTAACAAAAGTTATCCTAGATATACTCATAAAACACTCTGGGTTGAAAAAGGTCTCATCCTCCTCTATTTACTGACTAACTCGAGGTTTCATGGTAACACTCATCCAAGAAGAACAACTTCTCTTCCAATACATCCCCCGATGAAACTCATCCCAAAGGTCATGCTTGTTAGGGAGGAACTACCCCCATGATATACTACCATTGATAAAAATCATCCAATAGGTCATGCACCTCAATTACATCTAAGAAGCATGTAGGAAACCATGATGGTTTATCCGAGATACACAATCCATTAGACTAATACCCCACAAAAAGATCAGATATTGATATAAAAATAGGGGGCCAATGCATATGTCTCATAGGGGGGGACAATAGACCCCACTAGATATATCCTACAAGATAGGAAATTGATTCCTCAATAATTTTTGGTCACAACAATTCCAAAAAACCTACATAGGTAAATCATTAAGGAAATGAGGATCACTCAGTGCCTATCAACATCATAAAGGATCTAAGTCATTGAGGGATCTGAGGTCCATTACTCAAGACTATAAGTCATACTATTCCCTATAAAAGTAGACTGATACGACTCACTCTATAATAAGGAATCATTTCCACACTACACTGATAAATTGAAATCTATATTGGGGTCATCCTTTATGAAGATAATTGGAATGTACACCGAACCCTCATTTAAATGGATTAAGAGAATACACTCATCCAATATAATTCCAAATAAACAACACAAGCTACAATGAATCTAAACTGAGAAGAAGGAGGACTATATCACATCCTCAAAGGAGAACATGGTGTGTCCCTAGGTTTATATGAAATGTCTCGCAAGTCCTTACACTTCCTATGTATCATGATCAGAAAACATTCACTTATCCATAGTACATGGAATTTTCCTAGGATACATGATAGGTAGATGTCACCCTAGAACTCAACATGTTGTTCTACCCATGCCCGTGTACACCGGGGCATGCCCTTGAACTTGGTCATGTATGAGTACATGACTCTACCTGTGTACTCTATCCTGCCCATGTACATACCAAGTAGATGGTGTGTGGGGACACATGGACACATAGTCATGTACCCCTTGTACCCTCCATGATATTCACCATGTGTTACAAAATATTTCTCTTGGCACACACAATGTGTAACCGTATATGGCCTCCTTTGAGTATACCCCATGTACATGCTGAGTTGGTCAAATAAGGGTCACAAAGTGTGTGACATGTGTAACATGGCATGCGATACATATCACTACACAAAAACCCTATCAATTCACATATTGTACTACACGACATGTTTTCATAAGACTACATGAAATGTTTCTGGGTTTTTCAAATATCCCACAAAATAATTCTTGCATCTTCTAATTCCAACACCACTACCACCAATTATTCACAAGGAACTCAGATCTAGTCCAATCAAGTCCCGTCATCATCTTCTTGATGGATTCCATCCATGTACACTACTCGGTGGACACCCACCATCACACTTTTCCACTATCACTTTCCATATCAATGAACACAAACTCCTAACACATCTATGGATCTACATTCATCATCGTACACCATAACGATAACATAACATATCCATCCAAAACTCAGGATAGTGATTAATTGTGCCAAAGATCTAATTCATATGATCATTCCTGGGGTATTCAACGAATTATCATCCAAAAGAGAATGCCAATGATGAACACATGTAGAACGGGGAGATAAAATACACATAACACACACATTTATTGTATTCCTAAACCATTGTTTGTGTTTCACTCGACTTATTTTCATAGGGTGATGAGTGAAGAGAAATAAATAAATAAAAACAATATCAATTCCTATACTGTCAGAAGATAATTAAAAATACCTGAATCAAATGATTGATCTGTGAATTAATTTTTTTACTTCATTAATTCATTTTCATCATGGATAAATCAAAATAGGATAAATCCACACCAAAATCCCAAGATGATTTTAGATCAAATGAAGATGAAGAATGATCATGCATTATCATTGTAGGTGAGATCCTAGAACTCCCATGATGCAACAATCTATATTCTTGATATATGGTCATTATCCAATAATTCTTTCCTCAGACTGTCCTCTAGATCTCTTGGGTTACACAACATACCCTAAAGTCAACTCATAACCACATATTTATAGAATAAAACAGATATATTTGACAAAATTATAAAATTAATAAATTAGTTATTTTAATTTATTACTTTCACCAACAAAAAAAATTTCATAAACAAATGATATCGAAAAATTTTAAATTGTACCAAGGGTAAAACCCATGTTATAAAATCAATGGTGGTCTAATATTTAAGACATAGGTCTTTGTTTTGGATTTATTCTACTTTATTAGGAAAATTGTGTACGTGTGATATTAATAAATTTAATATCTATAAAATATCAATTTTATGATAAAAAAATATCAACGTATCATGCCATCATACTTCCTGGATACAGAAACATTCATAGAAATGTTCTGAAGTCCTAAATGTAAAAATTAAGAGACATTAAATTATTCCCATATTTAAGGACATTCATCCCTAAAATGTTGAAACCAAACAATAAGGAGGGATACTATGCTCTCTAATGGTTCTCTCACTCCCATGATGTTCCTGGAATGTTTCTTGTACTATCAAAAAACACACACCTAAAGAAAAAACATTACCATAAAGAACACTTCTCCTCATAGTCTTCAATTCCACTAGCCACTGGAAAAGTAAAACATCACTCTCACGACCCAGATTACCCTAGTAAATATAATATAACAATTAATGCATATTCCTTCTTAGATGTGAGGTATGGAGAAGACCAAGAAACCAAAACTACTTTGCACTTGAGGTTAAGTGGTACACCACCAGGCTAACCTGACGCAATAATAGGAAAAATAATGGTCCTCAAAACCTCAAAGATAACCTAAATCCCTAGATAAAACAACACAACTCTATAACTCTAATATCCTTCAAAATCGGTGTATATAGAACTAGTGACATTTATGGGTTTTCCTCATGCACACCTAGATTAACTACACCCTCACAACCATCACTATCACCAATAAATGACCCAGGAGCTATCACCCACTAGCTCTAACAAATATAATATTGATATTCAAGTTCTATCATGCATGGGATAAAAAAAGTGGTACATCGGTGGTGTAGTGGTTGTCATTATGATATTAAAACACTACCAATTGTATATTTTCCTCCCAAATATAGACCAAAAATGACAAGAAAATTTCAACAATTTTTACTATAACCTATATGGTATACATTACCTAACCAACTAATTGGGTAAAACACTATGATCAACTGAAATTGTTTCCCAAACGTATTTTTGAATCCACTCTAAAATCATGCTATGAAGTATGCATCAGAGTCTACAATGATCATTGATGGAATTCCATGAAACGGGACTACCTTCTACACACATAGGTGTCCTAAAATATCCAAAAACAATTGTTGTTCGTCTCCCATAGACAGGAGAGACAATAAGGGTTTTAATTGAAAGCTCACTATTGATCCATTGTATTTCAAACATATTCCATGAGATACCAGTATGTCCTCGTATCTAAAAAATTCACTACTAAGGGAAAATGACCTCCCTAGTATCCCCTTCTGCAGTGTGGCTGGTGATACCATCCCTGCTACAAAAATAACGAAGAGCATAACACCTTTAAAAAATCCATAAAGAACATATCCATTGGATATCTGGTTATGAAATATCTCATAATTATTATCCCTAAGTTTTACCTCCATATAAATATGATGAAGGAGAGGGGTAATAAAAATTTACTATAGGTAAACCAAAATATCCATAAGTATTTCACATTCTCAAACTCAGACATCAAGCACACATGGATGTCATCGAAAAAACTACTATAAACTGGTCCATGATGGGTTAAAGTTCTATTCTGAAACTCTTACAACTCTACAAAGGAATAAAACAAGCCTAAGGGTATCACCATGAACTCAAAACATCCACATTGGTTTTGTAAATCCACTTCTGGTATATCTTTCTCTAAAAAGTAATGAAAATGGAAACTTGTGTCGTGATCAAACTATGAGAACCACTTTTCCCCAAACCACTTGTTGTAGAAATAAATGATTTTTAAGAGTGAAAAATCTTCATTTCATCACCTTGTTTAAGTGAGACCAATATACTCTATATTCCTCAAGAACTCATTCGACTCTCATGTGAACAACACGAAGATTCATAGGTGAACACATAGGGTCTTGAAAAACCCTTTTATATTTAAACTCTAGAATATACATTCTGCTTAAATATCTCAATAAATTCTATCTAATGAGCTATCACAAAAATTAGGAGACATATCTGGTGACAATACTTTTAGAATCCTTTGAATTGGTAAACTCATTATATCCCTATGAAATATCCCCTCATAATCTACCACCACTAAAAAAACCTCATAACATCCACTACTCTAAAGTTATTACTATATAAATGATAAGAAGTAAATCAAAACCTCCAGCACATGAGCTCAACCTGCTTTGCTTGGGTATACTCATAATCATAGGGTGAAAACAACACCCCAACAAGCCAAAAAACTATAACACTCATTGGTAGAAAAAACTGAAAATGGATGGTATAAAAATAAACCATACAATAGAAATAATCATGGGGTATCTTTGCCACTAGGAATAAATTCCATAAAAGGCTCTCTATCCTCATAGAGTTAAGTCATACTGTCAGTAGAAGCATGAAATCCCTGATCTTCTCTATAGGAGGTTCAAACTCTAGGGTTTAGAAAAAAATGATCCACTAGTATCTTAGGTCTTGAATAGGGGACACACATAGGGGTAAAGGGTCTCATGAATATTTGTGGAAAATGAAACCGGGGAAGTGAAGTCACACATCTTACCTCAAACCTCTTTCAAATCCTATATATGCTCCAACCTCATGGAACATACTCTATATCTTACCAACATATTTACTAAAACTAGGGATTTCTATGTCACCTTATCTCAAAAAAAATTGAACACACAAGTCATAGGAACTCATCCACCACACCTTGACACTATCCTCTTGGGGTGGAACTAACTCACCCACATGGTTTTTGGATTGTGTCTCTAGAATGCATCTCAATGAGTGAATTTCACTCTTCTTGGCATGTACAATGTATCATCACACATAATCAAAACAAGTATCTACTGGTTCCCCATGTATCCTTGTAAAATAAACAAAAAATGAGTAAAAATATTGGCTCTTACTTATGTCTAATGGTAATATAAAAAAATGGAAGGAACGTAGATCATTCCTCAAAAAAATCCTTGAGGAAAATGGAAAAAATCCACCCAAAAATGTTGTTCTCCATGATTTTGACCACCAGATTCATGATCCTAGAGTGGTACCCTAGGGGGTGGTGGTGCTATCATAAAACCAAAGAACCTACCACCTCCTACTTCTCCCCCAACTCCTTTTCACATTTTCCGCCCCATATACCTCCTTGCTCTAGTTGATCCATCTGTCTAGGAATCACATCAACCATATCTATAACAACATCATGATAGGTAGTAAAATACAATGTGGTATTTACACTCCCATAAAAATTATATCAATGTATAGGCATTATAGAACTGATTTCTCCCTATGATCTCTAATAAAACCCCATGTTTTTTTATTTATGTTACAAACATACTATCTCTAGGTCATGTTGACCCTGAATCCCATGAGACCCCTACATAGATGATCAAGATAGGCACTCAATCCATTTGTATCATCATTTAGAAAAAAATTATTCATCCATGACTTATTTTAACATGATTCCTCCACCTGAACCACTGATGCTGGGTCTATGAACTGATCAATAAGAGAAAGCATCACCTACTGATCATCCTAAAGAATGACCTCATCATGATCAAGCCCCTTCACGGAGGCCTCATTACTCAATGGGTCTTACTCTAAAATATACTATGGAAAATTTTCTAGATATCATTTTGAATGTATCCGGAAAGAAGACAAGACATACCCCAATCAAAGAGTATATCTATTGAGATGAGTTATGAAGGACATGGAATCCAAAATAAATTCCTATATAAGGCATGTAGAAAGGTTTTCTCTACAATTAGGTCCTACATGTATCGAGTAAACAATTAGGTTATACATGTCATGGTGAATGGATATGTTGGAAAATGGAATAATATTGGAGTCACCGGCCTGAGAGATGAATTCCTAACACTTGCCACTATTTCTATAAATCCAAATCCAATTCTCATAATGGGTCTAAATTAAAAAACTAAACCAAGGATGAACCCTCTTTTGATACAAACTATATCATGATATGACTTGATAGGGCTCAATATGAAACTACCGTAAATCCACCTCTATTAGGCTAGGGGCTGGAAACCAGCACCGAGTAGGCATATTACACACATTTGAGGAAATATACTAATGTACCTCTACATACCTACACATATCCAATCCCACACAATGTTGATGTTTAAAACAACGAATAAAAATGAATGCATACATCTCTAATCCCATTATCAGATTACGACATAAAATAATGGAAAATGTGAAAAGGGTCCATATACAAGCCCACCCAAAACTAGAAAAATAATCTTTGTCCTAGTCAAAAAGAAGGTATTTCTATCAAATGTAGCACTAGTATACCCCTCGATCTGTATAGCCCAAACTAATATCGACAAACATGTAGTCCTCTAAAGGATTTGTAAATAATTCATTATTATCTATAAGATAAATCACGCGTTGTCATAGCCTATATAGGGATGAGTATAACAATATCTAGTAGGACACCTTAAAAGTAGAAAACATAATTCATCAAGGGAAGTCAGCTCATCAAACATAGGTATGACAAACAAGATATGAGACATAATGATACCAAACGATAGCCCAGATGTACTCATAAAGTTATCCTCGTCATTAAGGGTCTAAACCATATCCATCCATAGATCTTCTCTTGCTATTAAGGTACTGCTCGTCTAAGAAGAACCACTTATCATGCTGTATTGCCACTATCAAAACCCATCCCAGAAGTCATGCTTATCAGGTCTGAACAACTCCATATGCTATACAACCACTCTCAATTATCATCATAGATTTCACACTCTTCATTTCTATTTAATATGAAGCATGAAGGAAACTGAGAGGGTTCACCCGAGACAAAAAATCTGTTATACTAAAACTACACAGGAAATATTAGATCTCAATACATAGATTGGGTCTAACGACCCGGGCTAATGGGGGGGGGGCACCAAACCATACATGAATTATCCTCTTAGATAGTGTATCCTTGCTCATATAAGTGTTGGTGCACCAATTAGACAAACATTACCTAGGGAAATCATAAAGTAAATAATGATCACATCTATCCTTTTGAGGGATACAAGCTTCAAGTCATTGAAAGAATTTAAGTCTAATTCTTGGGATGATATTTCATAATATCCCTTATATAATAAATCATATATGAATTAATCCAGAATAAGGGAACTATCCTACACTTAACTACTCAGTAGTAATTTGTTTACGGCTCACCCTCTATTATGAGACGAGATGCTACACCAAACACTCATTAGAATATACTAAGGGAACATACTAAAATAATACTCATCCAAGGAAGCCTGCACAAGATCAAAATGATGAATAACTGAGAAGAACGGGGACTGAAACTTATCCATAAAAGAGTACACGATGTGTCCCTAGGGTACATGATATGTCTCACAAGGCCAGGAACTACCCATGTCTCATAATCACATGATATGTACTTTTTCACAATACTCAGTGTGTCCGAAGGGTACATGGTTTTTAGATGTATCATAGTCATTCGGCATAAAATTTGTCCCATGCCCATATACATCGGGATATGCCCATGTACATGGATGTGTATGAATACTTTACTCTTCCCATGTACTCTAGCTGGCCCATATAATTCTTATGTACATGACGTGTTGGGCCACATGACAACCTAGGTGTGCACCCCCAATACACACCAATTTGTTAACCACATATTACATAGAATGTGATTTGGAACACATGACTTGTAATTCTTCATGACCGCCAATGCATTTTCCCCTATACACAATGAGCTAGTTGGCTAAGGGTCACATGGTGTGTGACATGTGTCACATGGTATGTGATACTTATCACTCCATGAAAATCCTAGAACCACAGAGAAGGGACTACACGACATGTGTTCATAGGACTAATCACTGTGTAGTATAATTTTCCATATAACCCATGGAATACATCGCACATCTTCTGATTTCAATGTTGTTGTGGTTGATTCCACCCATGGAACTCAGATGTGGTCTAACTGAGTCTCTTCATCACCTTTTTGCACAATTCTAACCACATCCACCACTCATGGGACACCCACCATCACACCATTCTAATGAAACATTCCAAATCCATGAATAAATAACTTCTGATTCATTTATGGATGGCTTTTAGTAATTTGAAAACACATCTTTAATGTCACATCTTCATCCAAAACTCATAGTAGCTATCCATTGTATGAAAGTCCAAATGCGCAATGATCATTCACTAAGAATTTTTTAAATCAAAGGCCAAATGAAAATTCCTATAATGATTGCACAGAGAATGAGAAGAAAAAATGTTTAAAACACAAAATCATTAGTGGACTCATCCAATGTTCATGTAAGGCTCAATTCATTATCGTAGGGTGATGAATGAAGAGAAACAATAAATCCAAACTGTATCAGTTTTTATATAGTATGCATATAAAGAAAATACTGAAATAAAATTATTGATTTGTGAATTAATTTATTAGGAGATTAATTAAAATTATTCATGGGTAAATCAGAAAGAGATAAATCCAAACCAAACAAAATCCATACTTTAATTTTGATCAATCACTCACAAAGAACAGTCATGTGTGGCCATCGTTGGGGTGATCTTAAAACTCTAAGGGAAAAACAATCCTCATTCTTGATTTTTTATCATTGACCAAGAATGATATCCTCCAATAGTCATATAGATATAATTTACTCTATAGATAACTATGAGGTATCATCCCAACAATGTACTTATAGTGGAATATAGGTCCCTGTGTCAGTTTAATAAAATAAATAGTTAGTTATTTTTTTATTATCTTCTACTGTGATGAGTTTTTAAAAAATTTACAATGTCAAAAAATAATATATAAGACAAGGGTAAAAGGAAAATTTTTATCTTAATTATGTTATCAAATTTCTGATCTAATACTCTAATTTGGATTTATCAAACTTTTTTAGGTAAACTATGCACATGTGATATAAATATATTTAATATCATTAAAATATCAATTCTTGGATAACCAAGCCTCGTAATATCATAAAACTTTAGCTCCCAGATCTGATAATTTCCAAATAAATTGTAAAAAAATTCTAAATTAAAAAAACAAAGACATTATCTAATTTTTTGGATATTTTTTAAATGGATCACTTTTCGATGAATAGTGAAAAATAATGTTTTTATTTAAATCAAAATTTTAGATTAAATTGTTTACAAAGATAAATTATATTTTAAATTGATTTTAAAGTAAGAATATTTCAATTATATTATAATTTAACTAATTTATGTCATTATAATTGATTTCATGTTTAATTTTTATATTAAAAAAATCTACAGTAAAGATAATTTTCTCTTTGGAAAACTGCTCTTTCATCACATATGCAGTTTAATGTTAAATCATATAAATTGAATTTGTAAAAATGGATTAAATAGTTTTAATTAGATTAATATATATTATATAAAAATGTAAACTTAATTCTTGACCATAATGAATAGTGATAATAGTAAAACTTAATTACCGCGATTAAGGTAGAAATGAGATTACCAGGGGTTTAAACAAAATTGATAATTGTAAAAATGACCTAAAACTTGTCAATAACCAATTTTATGTATATATTTAGAACTCAAAACCTATATTTTTTGAAAAATATCTATTTTGATGGGTTTTTATGATAAAATCATAGGCATAGTTGAATCTTTTAAAAAAAACACCATTCATGTCCTCTCCACCATTTATAAAAGTCCATCCCCTCTTCTTCCCTATTCATAGTACCGAAGAAATTTGGTTTAGAAAATACCTAATAAAATAACTTCCACACCCCTAAAAACATCATAGATCCCCTGTTTTGAAATTAAATTCAATATAGGATTTATTTTTTTGCTATTTTAAAGAAGTTATATGAAGAAGAAGTAATGTTCTAAAATGAGATGTTTTGTTTTGTTTAT
The DNA here is from genome assembly GCA_963277665.1 of Viscum album. Lineage (NCBI taxonomy): Eukaryota > Viridiplantae > Streptophyta > Magnoliopsida > Santalales > Viscaceae > Viscum > Viscum album. The sequence continues at coordinate 1,634,040,598 of OY728133.1, read as the reverse complement.
TCTTACACCTCATTAAAAACCTATTAAACCCTTATTATAAAATAACATAAATATCTTCGATATAGATAGATGTTATTATGTTAATTTAATTACTTATATTCCTATCATCATCCATCAAATGATAAATGATAATGTCGCTCAAGTGTACGATAGACTACCGCCACACGGACCGATTGTTGGAGTTGGTTCCCTAGAACCTTATTTTGTGTTATTTATTTTAATATGTATTCATTTTTTGAATATTAATAATATTCTTATAAAAAAAATACTTTAATTCATCATAAAATATTATGTGATAATGTTCTAAGAGTAGATGTCGCTCTAAAAAGTCATAGCAGTCCTCGCTATGATGAGAACCCAAAATTTACATGATAGTACTCTTTAATATATGATATATAGATAGATAAAATAATTTGAGGGTCAAATTTATAAAAGATGTCAATGGTGGATAATCAAAATACATTGAGCCACCTTCTTAGGGTGCACACCCTTAGTAATTTTCAATGTATGATATTATAAGAATGAGTCCCACCAGTAGAAAAAACACATTTATATGTGTCATTGCATGTTCCTATATGAAAACATGGGTTTTTATCTATAGACCTTATGATTATAATTAATGAGTTTTATTAATCTTGTATATTTATGTATTTATAAAAATAATTATGGCACATTTTCTTGAAAATGTAGGATACAATGGGTGCATCATGAGTAATATTTCATTAATGAATAGTGATAGAAAGGATTTTCCCCCTCTATTATTCAATGAAATTTGAAATCCTACTCCCATTTATAGAAAATATATATCCTAAATAAATCCATTGACATGGTGCTAAATAGTAAAGTTCTATTTCAATAATGTCAAATAAAGGGACATCCAGAAGATATGTTGATGGCACTAGCATGCAATCTACATGATTAGAGATATTACGATAAAGGGATTATATTATATATTATGTATTCGTATGAGGTATTATGTCATTGTGAAATTAAATTATTTATCTATCGGTGCCTTGGTGGGTTTCTAGATTCTAACCTTGGTCTTTTGGATTCTTCTCCAAATGCCACTGAGATAGAGGCCTAGAGGGTCACAAACTAAGTGTATCTAGAATATCAGTTAATTAATATATTATTATTTAATAATTAAAAATTTGAATAAATATTATTCCCATGCATGGTTTAATACTTATTCATGTTTTAATGTTTTCATATATTCCCTCATAAGTAATTGGATAGAAAATTATTTTGGCGGAATATTTAATAAACATTTTTTTAGTATTTAGTAGATATAATATTTATTTACTTATCGGAAAATAATGTAGTCATATTTATTTATTAAATAAATATTCATTATTCAAGGCATGGTAAATATTATGGAGTAATGGAGGACTGAGTTTAATGGTTTGATGAGAAGTAATATATATTGAATATAATTTTCATAAATTATATTTCATTTTAATTAGGGTGTTTAGAGCATTTCATGAAATAATAATAATAATAATATAGGTATTGGGTTTCCAGGGGATTAAATAAATAAAAAAGGGAACTTTTGAAATTATTTATTCTAACCCTAGAGGAATATAAAACCAATTACATTATTTTCTTAAGAGAGTCAATTCAATTGAGTTGCACAAAACAAGATTTGAAGAGAACCCTCTCCAGGCCTTAGAAAGATCCCTCGTAAAGAATGGTCTCAAGAATGGAGAGTGATCCACCAACACAACACTTAAGTATAGAGAGATCAAAGAGAACCCTACCTTGAATTAGTTATTAGGGAGATCAAAGGTAATTGACATAAGTGATAGGATTTTTCATGATTGAACCCAGAGATTTCTTTGGAAATGTTTGGAGATTTGGGGAATATTCTTGGATCCCTGATAAAGTGAATATATTCATTATTAATATGACTAAATGATGGTATAATGTAGATATGTTGTCAGATTAATCAATTAAGAAATAATTTACACGTGTTAATTCTTTTATTTCTTAAATTAATTATAAATAAAATGTTGTAATTCTACAATTTGGTTCCAGCATTTTTTTATTTCCAATATTCATTGATTTAAAACCATCAATCATAGTGTATAGTGTCTTGTATATATATTATTAATCATCGATCATGAAAAAAAATTAGACATGACCTATTTGACGATTCTGCTAGACCCGAAATCTTTAAGTGGTATTAGAGTGGTCACATAATTACTTATAATCAATTAAATATCATTGATTATTTATACATTTATGATATGCTTTCAATTCAATTTTAATCATAATTTATTCCAAACTTGGAGATATATTTTATTCTTATTTATTTTCAATAAACATAATTAAATTTATTAATTTTATGTATGAAATAAATTCAAACATTTCATCCGGAGGTGCCCTGGAGTCTGGACAGATAACAAAAGAGTACTATTCATTTATCCTTGAGGTACATGTAATATAATAGTGTTTAATGCAAGAAGAAATAACTCAGAATTAATTCAAGACATGTTCATTTATTAAACATGTTGAATTTAATTATATAACGCATGTTAACCAAGCCACTATAGTGGATGGTCAACCAGAGTACACGCTATTTAACATTAGTACATGATGTGTAGTCCCTTTGTCCCAAATGTTTTGTTTATTCTCTTACCCATCTACATTACTAGTTGGAATGTAAATTTAATGACAGATGTCATGCATCCCATGTAAATTGCGTGTCCTCTAACATTTCCCATGGCATGGTTACACGCTGAGTCCCTAGGCATGTTCCATGAACTCACAATGAGAAAAAAATACACATCGTGTAGCTTCAATGTACAAACCATTTACTTTTACCAAATTACATAAAATTAAAAATTAATCTAATTTACAATGGAAAATTTATTTACATGTGTTCCATGTAGTCATTAATTTCATAGTATACACATTGTGATATATTTTATTATATACATTAATAATTAATTTCTATATAATGTATGGGTCTATATATCATGTAAAAGTTGTATTATATCTATTACTCTATCTATAATGATGCATTAAACCCAATGTAAATACCATGTTTTTTTTCATTAATCTGATAGTACACATCATGAAATTATGTCATAAGACATTTATGCCAAATTTTTTGAGTGTAAATAGAAAACAAGTATAATTAATGTTGGATAATTCAGATGGGTACTCACCATTTTTCCTCCAAGGAATATTTTGTTCAAAATTAAATTTTAATAAAATTATTTAATTTTTTTTGAAATTATGAAGGATGAGAATTTTTTCAAGTTAGAATAAAGGAATTGATTAATTAGAGAAGATAATTAATTTATTTGAGTGTGATTAATCTTAAATAGTAATTATTATAATTACATGAAAACATTATTAAATTCATAATTTAATGAATGTTTGTGGATGATAATTATATTATAAAATATCCTTTTATATCATTGGTTTCATTTAATTTAGTATTAAATGATTTTTTTCATGTGTTTCATCTCTTATCTCATTATGTAGGAGCATGATTTCCCATGGTTTCTTTTATATAAACCTCATAACCAATCCATTTATTCCCTCAACTACATGTGAGTAAATGTATATGTAATTGTTGAAGCCCCTAAGAATGAGGTGGTAATTTAAGACTTGATCCTAGGGAAAACCAATCTAATAGAAATACATAGGTGGATAGGTGGAAAGATTCAACACAATCCATTAATGGTTCAAGGTGTTTCCTCCTAGTTGGATGGTTAGTTTATAATCCTCTATATAAATTAACAATTAGGAAAATCTTATGATCATACTAATTTATTATATTATTTCTATTAATTTTCATGGTTATTTTGTTTTTCATGTCTTGTCATGATCACATGAATTAATGAATTTAAAATTGTGCAAGATAAACTAAAATAAATTGCCTTATTGATAAATATCTTTGAAGAAAGCGTTAATCAATTACGTTTATCAACATAATATTAATTATCATGTAATTAATCCAAAAATTTAAAATTTATGCAGAAAAGATAAAATACCTAAATTATATATATTAAGTCAGTATAGCCTTCCACTACTTCAGTTAAAATGGAATCATAGTTCAATGTACCCAACCATCCAAATTTGGGGTGATTTTATTTATCAGTAAAGTATAACATGATGTTTTAGGTTTAATGAACATAGTTCACATAAAGGGTGACTGAAAATGAAGGAATTGGTGTAACTGAGAGGCAAAGGTTGATGAAAACCAATTTTAGGATTTTTTTGATTAGGGAGTCGACTCAATAAATCAAAGAACTATATGTGCAATTAGAATTTGGAATGCATACCAAAAACCCTTTAAATTGCTTGACCCTCAAAATTCAGGGTGATGAGAAAGTGAATATGGATTCTTTCAACTAGAATTTCAAAGGAAGAGGACATTTCAAAGCCAATGGTGAGGGTTCTTGGGTTTTAATAAATTAATTGGAGATGAATAAATATAATATTTATTTGTTTTTCTAAATTTTATCAGATAAAGTACTAAACAGAACTCATCTTATTTGTATAAAAAAAGATAAAATGACATCAAACATATCATTGTGATATATACTTGAAAAAGACAACATTCTCACTAGAAGAAATTTCCACGAGTGGCGAAGTCACTTATGCATTATCCTACGACATGAATGGAAATTATATATGAGGGAAGAAACTCTTACTAATGCACACGGTAATGAATATGGTGAGGAACTGTTGACTCTATATGATAAATTTTTTTATAATGCTATAGATGTTTTGTCATTCATGCTATCATCTATGACCAATGAGATTTTTAAGGAACATGAGGACATGGATTTCTAGAAATTGATATATCAACTTTAGTATCACTATAAAATGAATGTGATATAAGAAGGATATGAGATATCCAATGATTTGATTTCAACTAATATTGGAGAGCTTATACTAGATGGGCCTCATGTAGTCGAGAATATTAGCTAAGTTGAACACTTATAAATCTTAGGGATTAAATTCTCAAATGAGTTTCACATAGATCTCATAAATTCCTCACTACCCAAGAACTTATCCTATTTTATTATTAATTATAACATGATAAATAATGAGAATATTCTTTCACAACTTTTAAATATGATTCACTAATTGAATAAGGATTTGTGGTGTGTCAAACATATAGTTCATATGCTTAATAATAAAATAAAGAACAAGGTGAATGAGCCCATGAATCACATTATGTATAAAGGTCTGAAGAACTGTCCTACAAAAAATAGTAATATCCAGAGGTAGAGAAAAGAATAGAAGGTAGTATGTTTTGCATGTGGGCAATAAAGGACACTAGAAGAATAATTTCACCTAGAAGTATAGGGAATATAAATTTTTATTCATTATCAGGTGTAATATTTCAATTTATACACACAAGGTGTTAGATATAGCTTGGGGTGGTCGCAACTGTATCCAAATGAAGGAAACAAGTAGATCCTGAATTATTAATAGAGAATAGGTGGATTTTTGGGATGAAAATGGTGTGATTTTGTCCTTTTTACCAATTTGAGTCAACCACCTTTCATTGCTAATGGGAATGATATCAGTTTTAAGATATTGTGATTATTTACCAACTGTTACCAAGAATATAATTTTTATATCATGCCTAGATACAGAAGGTTTTATTTTCAATTTTGGAAATAAATGTTGTTTCTTTTATAAAGATAACATAAGTTATTGTATGGATCATTTAAATAACAATCTGTATGTATTAAATTAATAAATCCAGGTATTTCAATATATAATGAATCATGTTCACACGAATAATATAACACCAAACAATAGAATCACTGTATTGGTCATTTAAATGAGTAGTTTTTGAAAATGATATATCAATACTGTTATTTAGATAGTTATGAGATAAAACCACTTAAAATATCTCATGGTTATTTATAAGGAAAACATAAAAAATTCCAATCGGTGGGTAGGGTGAAAGGGCCATATAGATTCTAGGATTGGTACAAACAGATGGTTGTGTACCATTACTAGAAGAAGCTAGAGGATAATTTTCTTACTTAATACCTTCTACTAATGGATTGATTAGATATTTCAATGCTTACTTGTAGAGGTATAAGTTTGAGTACGTTGAGAAATTCATATAAATCAAGAATGAAGTAGATAATCAACATGGGAAGCGGATAAAGAAGCTTTGATTGGATTGAGGTGGTGAATATCTTAACTAAGGGTTTCATGGAGTTCTATATTATATTAGGATTCTATATTAACTCATTGCACGTTACGGACTACAGTGGAATTGTGTTATTGAAAGGAGGAACCATACCTAGTTAGACATAGTATGTTAGATAATGAGTCATGTTGATCTTTTATTATCCTTTTGGGGATATGAATTGCAAACAAATACATACACAATAAATTATTTACCAACTAAATTTTAAAATAGAATTACCATCAAGTTATGAAGTAGAAATAAACCGATTTTTCCTATACACATGGTTGGGGTTGAAGGACATTTTTTAAGCCATTTTTAGGTATCAAACTTGAACCCTGATGCATAAAATGTATCATTATAGGGTATCCTAAGGAAACAAATGGATACTACAATAAAACCCCTCAGAAAAGAATTTGACTATCGCCAGATATACTTTATTTATTTAAAGGGAACACATTATAAAAAAGGATAGATGGATAAATATTTTCTTCAATGAATTTAATGTTCAAGACACATAAGTGTTGGTATAGGTACAGATTCCACAAGTACTTGTCGAAAAAGTATTTTTTGAAACATAAGTATTGTATATGATCACTTGAGAGGTATGAGAACCCGAGAGATATGTGTTTTTAGAAACATAATTTTGTGGCCCATTATTTATTGAAAATATAGGACATATCTTATATAAAGAGGTAGTAGAGAGTACAGAAGCTTCAAGATAAAATGAATCCATAAATTCTGAAATGGATTCCATGTATTAGAACCAATTTTGGGTTCTTTTCGATGTGTCAGTTGATGTAATGCTTTCCAGTTTCAAATGGATTTTCAAGAGAAAAATACTCATGGAAGGTAAATTAAATACTTATAAATCAAATAATGTGGATAAATATTTTAAACAATATCATAAAATTAACTATGATGAAACATTTTCACTAGTTTCCATGTTTATATCCATCAGAATTTCACTTGCTATATCAACTAACTATGACTACGAAATGTAGAAGATGGTTGTCAAAACAACATTCCTTAATGTTAAACTTATGGAAGATGTCTATATGACATAAACCAAAGTGTTTGTGTCTCCATGTAGTTCCAAAAGTATTTGAAAGTTGAAGATATCAATTTATGGATTAAAGAAAACATCCATGTCATGGAACATTGTATTTGATGAAGCAATAAAATAATATTGTTTCATTAAGAAAAAATTAAAGCAATGTTTTTACAACAAGTTTAATGGTAATGATGTCATTATACTAGTATTATATGTTGATGAAATATTACTTATTATAAATTACATACCAGTCTTATAGTGTGTTAATGATTCATTAAAACGTGTCTCTCTAGGAAGTAATTATGTGAAGAAACCTATATTTTTAGGATCCAGATCATTCATGATAGATCCAAGAGACCGATTGAACTAAGTATAATTACATTCATTGACCATATACGCAAGTCATTTAGTATTAAATAATAAAATAAGTGATTTGTTCCAGTGTCACATGGTATACATCTTTCAAAAAAAATCCTCAGGAAAAATAGGAGAAATAGATAATGAGTAAGGTCCTATATGCTTTTGAAATAACACCAATATTTTATTCCATGTTATGTTGTTGACATGATGTTACCTATTAATTAAGTATGGTAAAATATATCAAGTTGATTTTGAAGAATAGAATTGGACTTCCAAATGTATGTTGGAGACGAGGAGCTAGTCATCAAGGGTTATACAGATGCAAGTTTTAAAATAGATCAGAATGGTTTGAATTCATAGTATGGGGATGTTTTTTATCTTAATAAAGGACTTATTAGAAGGAAGAGTTCAAAAAAGCTAGTTATCAATAATTCTACATCATAGTTTGGGTATATACAGGATTCTAATGAAACCCCAGGAAGCCATTTGGATACGAATCCTTTTCTAGGTGCTTGATATGGTTCTTATAGTAAAGAACCTATTAGATTATACTGTGATAATACAGTAGTGGTGGGTCTTGAATATGATACAAGGTCACAATAATAGAAAACGTATATACTATGAAAGTATCACCTCTTGAAGAATTTTTCTCATAGGGATAAAGTTTCAGTAAGCACAGTTCCCATAAAAATGAAATATGGTGGAACACTTGTCTAAAGGCCTATATCAGAAAAATCATGAGTATCATGTGAGATATACTAGAAAAAATGTTGATAGTAGTTGGATCTAGTGAATATGGGAGTCTGTTGGAGTTGGTTCCCTAGAACAAACTTATATGCAGTTTATGATAACTTTTACTCATTATTCATAATATTAGAAAACTCTTTATCATATTGGGATTGTTATTTTATGTAATATAGTAGGTGACAATGTCCAAAAGAGTGGATGTCAAACTAAATGGTCATAAAAGGACCCGTATATGATGAAAAGCCAATTTTTTGGCTTATATTCTTAAATATATATTCTATAGCCAGATAAAATAATTTTAGGGACAAAAATGATACATTATATTTGGGGTGGAGGCTCATAGGAGATTGAGGTAGATTATCATGGTGTACACCGTTGGTAATTTCTAGTATAGGATATTTGGAGAACGAGGCTCTCTAGTTGAAAATACTCATTTATATGTGTCAATAGATGTTTTTATATTTGTATGGGATTATTGATTATTATAATTTAATATTATTATTAATGAGTGTTATAAGTCATGTACTTTGATGTATTGATGAAAACTATGATGACATATGTTCAAAGCAAGTTATGATATGTTCGATGCATCACGAGTAATATGCCATTAATGAATAATATGAGAAAGGATTTTCTCTTATATTTTTTAATGTATATTGATATATCTGGCCCTTTTAGGGAGATGATATAGCCTACATAAATCTATACTCATGATGTTCAATAGGCATGTTCGATTTCTAGAAATACAATGGAAGAAACATCGAGCACAGTGGTTGATGGCACCAAAATACAACATGCTTTAGTAGAGATATCAGGATAAATGGATTATATTACATAGTAAGAATCTATATGTGGTATTATTTCATTTCAACATTAAATTCTTTCAATACAGGTTCCTTGGTGTGTTGTTAGACACAAACCTTTCACTTTAGGTTGCTTCAACCAATGTCACTGAGAAAGAGTCCTAGAGGGTCACACAATACGTGAAACTAGAATCGTAAGTAAATAATATATTATTATTTATTATTTAACAAGTTGAATAAATATTATTCCCTCATATGGTTTAATAATTATTATTTTTATTGATCACATATATTCCATCACTAGTTTTTTTGAGGGAATATTATGTGAGAGGAATATTTAATGAAAACTTATTTTCTATTTAGTGGATATAATACATTTTTATTTATTAGAGAATAATGTTGTGATTTTTATTTATTAAGGCCCGATAAATATTGTGGAGTAATTTTTGACCATGTTTAATAGTCTATTGAAAGATAATATATATTGAATATTATTCGAATAAATAATAATTAATTTTAAATAAAAATTTTAGAACATGTTAAGAAATAATAATATTATTATTATAGACATGTTGTTCATTTGGGATTAAATAAATTATAAAAAGAACTTGTGAAATTATTTATTTTAACACTTGTCATATATAAACCCAATTATATTATTTTCTTAAGAGTGCCATTTCATTTGTGTTATACCGAGTGAGATCTAGAGGGAATCCATTCAAATACCTAGAGACACACCTCTATATGAATTATCTCAAGAATGGAGATAGATCCCCTTCCTTAAACAACACTCTCATGTATATAGAGATTGAAAAGAACCCTTCCTAAGGTAGTTATTATGGTGAACAAAGGGGAATGATGCATCAAATAAGATCTTCCATGCTTGCACCCAAATATTTCTACAATGACATTCATAAATTCATGAAACACAGATGGATATACAATATATGTAATATATTCTTAATTAATACAATGAAATGATAGTATTATTTGGATCCATTTTAATATCCATCAATGAATAAATAATTTTTTATAATGTAATTCATTAATTTCTTTTATTAATTATAAATAATATGCAATGATCTTGTGCTTTGGTTATAGACTTTATCCATTATATATATTCTTTAATTCAATACCATTTATATTTGTGCTTATCATCAATTAAATCTAAAATTAATCATGGATGATGAAAAAAAATTAATGTTGGGAATGACCTACCCAACAGTTCCACTGCACCCGGAACCTTGACACATGTGGCACATTTTCCATCAACACCTCTAACAGTTGGGAATGATCATGGATATAATGTATATATATTATATTTTTAGTATAATTATACATATTGAAGTATAATACAACATATACTTTTTTTACTTTCCTTTTGATGGGAGATATGATTATATCGATCGTGTGTATGATGGACTACCACCTCACAAAGAGATGCAATTCGTTTTTCACTAATTATTTATATAGAAGGTACAAGGGAGAGATTTATTGACTATATGTTATATATATAAAATTATATTTATTATATATAAATAATATACCACCCAATTCCTTACCCGTTTTACCCATTAATGGATCGATATTGTCACTCATGCCTATGTATAGCCTACCATCTCCACAAAGCGATGCAATTCATTTTCTATCCTAAAATATTAAGAATGATTCTAATAAAGTATCTACATAGTAAATATGATATTTATAAAGTTATTATAATTTTGGATATTTTGTATTTATATCTTTTGTATAATAAATAGAATATTCATGACAAAACACACATGAGAAAACAAGGCAATTAACACATAGAATAATGAAAATAATGAAATATTTTTAAAAAAGGTGGTAAAATATTATTAGAGGATAATATATGATATTATAAATATGATTATAGTTATGGTATAAATTAAAAACCTAATTAAAACCATTATAAAATATGTCAAATAACATTCAACTAGAGGAATGCGTGAGGTGAGGGACTTCGTCACAATTTCTCCTCATTGAGGCATATTATATTATTATGCACATAATTTTTTATATGGTGTATATAATTCCCCTTTGAAATTTAATATCACAATTCTTTAAGAATTAATTGTAAGTTATGCTTTAATTTTAATTATTTCATACAAGGGGATTTGGCTTGAAAATTACAAAGTGGTAAAGAATTTTATGATTCAATTTCTTTTCATTGGGTTATATTACTTATTCATCATCTTCAAAATTATAAGATTATGTGTATAAATAATTTTTATGATATTATGTGGTATTTAGAAATTTCATTATGTTTATTTGAATTTAATACCCATAAATAATTCATTAATTAACTCTCATTTTAATGTTATGATCTTTGTAAGGTTTATTTTCCAATCCCATTTTAATAAGGATTGTTTATAGCTGAGTTTACATTGAAGAATATTACATGATAATTAGATAAAAGTCCCCTTTAATTTTATTCTCCTCTCATTATTCATGAATTTTTAAACTAATTTTACTAATTTTAATAATTTTTGGTACTTAAAATGAATGAGAAAAAATTTTAAATAAACCCAACTTCATTTCTCTCTTGAGTGAAAAATTATTTTCCTTCTAAAAACATATTTTTAATTTTATTTAAAAAATTGTTTTCAACATTATCAAAATGATTTATTAAATAATTGTTTACCCATTTTTTAATTTCTATATAATGGTTTGAATGGAATCTTTTAATCTCTTTCAAAATGAGGTTCTTTTATCCTTTTTAAAAAACTATGAAAGGAATTTTTTTAATTTAAATAATGTATATTATTTCCTATAATCATGAGATATTATTTATTTAAATATTAATTCCCACGTTTGATAGTTTATTTTTAAATAAAATGGTGTTTTATAATATTATTGAAACTATTAGTTTTTTTTAAAAGTAATTTTCAAACTAAAAGGTTATTTTACTCAAGAATGTTTTAAACGAAATATTTATTATATATTTATTCATAAATTACATAAAACCATCATTCTAATTATGATTCACTTGAGATATGATGTATTGATACCATCATTATTATTTCATTCGATGGTTTATGATCATTTTGACTAGAAAAAGTATTAACATTCATTTCCTCGATTAATTTATTATTCATTAACATTCCCTTGAATTATTCACTTTCCAACGATTAATTGACATTAAATTAACACCAAATATCCATATTATTTGTCATGGATATGATTATTTATTAAAAAATATATCATTTCTACATAAAATATTTTAATTTGAAAGTTATTTGATTTACTAAGGAAATATTGTTAATTTTTATTCTTTATTCAATATGGATATTTATTAGTAAGATGTATTTCCCATGAACTAAATAAATTATTTGAATATGAAGAATGATTTTAACATCCATTTATAGGTGGCGCCTAGTTATTGATATCCCCTCAATTCATTAATATTATCATGAGTTGAATTAGTTGGATAACCTTACTTTAACAGTTTTCTGGTGTATACCTACCCATCAATTTTAAACTATCTTATAAAAGGTATTAATAGTAGAGGTATCATGATTAATGAGATCATGATGTATAATAATTAATAATTCAATTAATTAATAAGTGAGTTTTTATTATTCATGAAATTATTGAAATGATATTATATCTATATGAATTTTTATTCTAATTTTATCAATTAAATGACATGTGTTTTCAATTATCTAACATTATATATTGATTGTTTCTTACACATTCATGATAATAAATTCATTTAAATGGAATTTTTGTTCAATTATATACCTTTTGAAATTGATTATGCATTATCTAGTCATGGTAGTCATGTTTTTGATCAAATGAAATGTTTTTTTAGTTTTTTACCAATATATGTTAATTATTATTATTTATTTATAACAGCCTCTACTATACATAAACCTTAATGAGAATTTGGGCTCACACCGATCTTTTTCCTTTCCCCAAGAATCCCGAAAGTGTACTATGAATGATATGGAAGGATATACAAGAGTGAATAACTATATTCTCAAAAAATCATATGGTGTATTTTTTGTATTCAAATTTAATATGGGAATCATATATGTATCAATTTTACCATGAAAACTAAACTATTAGGCCCTTTGACATGTTATTCCTTATATATTATGCCAATGTAATGAAGTAGACACCGACTTCAGGTTACTGGAGTCAGGGTTGATGAAGCCTCACATTTAAAATTTCCTTGAAAATATACCCAAATATCCCCTCTTATAAGTCCCTCACACTTTTTTAATATCCAAAACACCCTAGTGTGTCCTAACCACTTTAATTAGAAAGAGTTTTCAAAGGAAACATAATGTCTTCAACATAAGTATTATGTCCTTCATAAGTTTTTATCCTAAATAATCAAATTAAAAATTTCTTATATCCTTAAAAATATAATAACATAAGTATCATAATTATATTGATATGTTGTTATATTAATTTAATAACCATTATTTATTCTTCTCCACAGGATAAGAAAACAAAAGCATCATTAGTTCGTTGCATGAACTATCCCCTCTACAATGTGATGTCTTCTATTTTTTTCTACACCACTATTCATGGATGATAAAAAGGATGTAATGGATGAATTAATCTGATTTATATATTTTAAATATGATTTTAAAATGTAAAATTATCATTTACCTTATTTTACTCTCATTAATTGATAAATGGAAACATTAGTTTAGCGTACATATGAACTATCACCTCCCCAAGGAATGAGTTTAATTTTTCATCCCCACCAATCATGGATTCTATTAAAAATATATTTAACATATAAAATTTATTTCTATAACACTATTAATATTGAAGATATTAGGAAACTATTTTATGATTCATTCGTCCATGGTCAACATACATGAGGAGTTACGAAAAATTAACCAAACAACATCTAGTAATGCATGTAGGAAAGATAACTATTTTATAAATAAATAACATATATTTGTTAATTGAACATTTAAAATAAAAAATATATGAATATGATTTTCATTATTTATTTAATAAACTAAATTTAGTAATTTTGGATGTTTGGTGTATGTGCATAATGAATAAGGACAAGGTAAGGGTTTTTTATCTCGATTTTCCTTAAATGAGGAAAGTATTGTATTTATGCAATAATTTCAATTTTGAAGGTGGTTATACAAAAAATTTGAGTCATTTAATCATGAAAAAATTTTATTTCAGGCAATATAAATGTATATATTTCATTTTTTTAATTCTCAAAAGTTTTTAATCCCAAAATAACCAAACTAGAAAAGGTTTTTTATCTCAAATTCATTTATTTGAGAAATGTTTTGTATTATAAACTTAATTTCATTTATGTGGTGTATATATACTACCTATGAGAGATAAAATTTGATGAATTATATTTTAATCATGTTATTTGAAGATCAATTTCAAATTTAATCTCCAAGGGGTTTTGATTTAACTGTTACTAAAGTCGCAATGCTTTTCTTTTTCTTCATTATAATTATTTTATCCTTATTACTTGTTATGCAACATGTATTAATTTTATAGTTTATTAAATACACATGTATATGTTTTTTTAAAAATATTATTATTCATAGAATTTATTATACAAACTTTGTTCTCTTATTAATGTGGCTGGTGTTTTAATTGTTTCCTCATTAGTATGGATCTTTGGTAACTCAAATCTCGTTATTTATGTTATAATGTTATATCGAAAAAAATTTCTCTAGAAATTTGGAACTACAAATATAATAATTCACTCTATGTAATATTATAAACCAATTTGGTAAAATTATGTTTTAATAAAAATAAGGATTTTTAACTCATTATACAATGTATGTTTTTAAAAAGGTATTTTTGAAAATATTTAAAATGGGTTTTCTTTTCACATTCAGATGTTTTGGCTTCCTCTAAAATTATATCCAAGAAAAGAATTAATCCTTTTCAAGTATCGATTATTGAATATTATCTTCCAAATTAATTGGTTTGAAATATTTTTCAATTCACCTTTTGAGAAATACTTTTTGAAGTGACATGTAACTTCCACTTTTTTGATAATGATAAAAATGTATTCTAAAAGAAATTTTAAATTTTAAATTTCATTTCCTTTTCCATTTTCAAACGTTTTCTCCATAATATGATTTATATTTCATTAATTTTCCTATTATATATATATATATATATTAATATAGGGAAATTAACTCACAATAACAAACAATTGGATTGAAGATACCTTATTAAGTGGTATCAGACGAACATTATTTTGTTATGATGTTTTTAATTTATTTCAATAATCTTCGAGATTTACTTTGTGAAAATAGGGATATGTTCTTTTGAAACAATCCAAATCCTTCCCATTATTGTATTATCATCATTTTTAAATACTTACGTAGAATTATACTCCTTTATTTATATGAGGTGAATATCACATTTTACATAATTCATATTGGATGATATTCCCCTAGAAATATTGTTATTCTATTGATATAGGGAAACATATTGGCATTTTTTGTATTGTTATTACAATATTTATGATTATTGAATTTTTTCTATGTAATGTTTAACCATCCACCTTTTTCATATAGATTAGTTTTGATTCTGTTATCCCTTTTATTATCATAGGGAAATATGTTTCCATTATGTATATTATTATTCCAATATAGATGATTAATTTAAAGTTAACTATGTAATGTTTGACCATCCAGCTTCTTTATATGGATGTGTTATGATCATATTATCCCTTTTATTTACATGAGGAAAAGTATTGTAATTCTTGATGATTATTGATTACTAATGAAGATTTATTATGTATTTGATTTCTATATTTCCCATTATATTGATAACTATGTAATATTGAGTAAGTGTTTCCTTGAGAAACAGTATGAAAGGTACTGATAACTAATTCAGAGAATTCATAGGACATAATCTAGTTATAGGTTTGGACAAGAATTATATATTTCCTTGATAAATTAATACGCTTCAAAATTCTAAACTACCTGGGTTTTGATGTATTCCACATCCCATAATAGTATATTGTCTTTACACAAGTACTTGATTATAGGATGTCTTAACTAAACTCTCGATGATAAAAAAAGAGTCTCTAAATAAGTACTTGAATGTAGGTTTTTATTAAAAAAAATATACATCCCATCGGCATGAGATCAATATTTTTGATATCCAGGTTTTCATTTATTTTCAGGGATATAACATTTTTTCTTACTCAAGTATATTTTTGATCCATGTTGTTTACCAATTCCTTTTATAATGTTTATCTCATTTTTATGCCATGATTACATCAGTTATATGTTTCTCTTAATAATTGTTTGAGCTTAGTTGTTATTCTATTTCCATTTCCCCAAGTTATGGAGAAATGTAGTACATAAGGAATATTTAGAAGGATAACACGTGTGAAAACATTTAAAGGATATTTTGAAGAAATTTCATAAATTAAGTTGTTTTATATATAATAGAAAAATTATCCATTTGATACAAAGAGCATATGATTTAATAGATTATGTTTTTTCTAAATTCTAGCATTCTCTAAATAGTGAAATAACATTTGAATGTATGAGATGAAATAATCGTTTTGATTTTGTATTTAGGTCGGTCATATCTAGGATTTTACAGCTAGTATCAAATAATGTATAGAAAATATGAATATGTGAGCATTATATCTAGGAGTGTGGATTTATGGAATCACATAATACCTACTTCTTGATTATATCCATTAGAAATAAGTTGTGTAATGTTATGGCTACGAATTCATTATTATTAGTTTTTTTTTGAAAAACATAATAAGTCTTAATAAAATAATGATTAATAGTATATTACATGAGATTACAAATGTTTATCATTAAAGACTGGTTCAAATCCACTTGAAAAAATTATTAAATTCTCATACATAATTGCATCGTCAAGGTTATGTGGAACAATTATAGAGTGAAATTCATTTTGATCAACCTCATTTAGGACCAACATTCTAGTATGAGTTTTGGATTGTATTTCATTGATAATATTCTTAAGAGGATAGTATTTGGACTAAATCCAAGGCTTTGGTAAATTAGATGATGAGATTTAAAGAATATCTACAATTTATTTAAAAAATCAAGGTTTAGGCATGGTCATACATGGATTTTAAACATCATAATCACTTTTTGGATATGATAAATCAAATAATCCTCGAATTTCATGTGAATTGACTATTTTAGTGTCTTGGGGAACTTATTGACCAACTGAATGGCTGTTCTTGAGTTATATTATACACTCAATATTCTTTTATTAGATCTTGGGTCAAACTTTAGGTTATAAAGATCATATGGGTTTTTTCATACTATGGGTCTATTGAGGACATGGTTATTGATAAATCAATTTTTATTGAATGTCTCAACACATAAGTATTATGGAAAGGAAAAATAATTTAGGAGAGTCCTATAAATTTCTTGGAGGGACCTATTTCATCTTTCGACAATCCATTTTTTTGAAGGTGTTCTAGGATAACAAAAGGGGGATTTACCTTAAGAAGCACAAAACTCATAAAATCCATTATTATCAAATTGTCCACAACGATCACTTTTTGGGGAAAATAGTTTGAAAGTTTTTTTAGTTTAAAATTTCATTGAAAAGTTGATAAAGACGTAATAAAACTCATTCATAGAAGCTAAGAAGAAAATCCATTTAAATCTAGTAAACCCATTGATATTTATATAATGTATTGAGCTTGGTTCACTCATAAGTATCTTAAACTGGTCTTCCATATTGCCTCAATAATGCATCCCCATATACCATAGGTTGGAAACTAATAGAGATGGTCTATTGTTGTACAATGGGGGGACTATACTCTATTAATTAGAGTGTAGCACATTTAAAAACAATAGTATATAAGCAACGAAAATAGTAAGGTAGTGGAATAAAATAATGGGACTATATAAGTCAACCATTAAAATAATAAACATAAATATACATAAACACTATAAAAAGATAATGATATGACTATACAAAATGTGAATCAGGAAATCATGGAAATAGGAATAAAACAATACCAGGTTATAAAAAAGAAAAAAAAAAGAAAAAAAATATACATCACTGTAGAGACCCGAAGCTTGACGTACATGGACATTACATTACATTTGCGGAATACTTAGTACATAACAAAAATACACACACAAGGATCGTAATAGTTTAGTGTCTTTGGAAACTCGGAACGTAATCTTCTAATCCTGGTGAAAGATCTTCAAAATCTCCCACAAAGATCTTCTTTTTTTTTTACCTAAAACCTTTATTTATATCCTGGGGAAAAGAAAACATAAAAGGGTGATCTCAAATGCTCAGTAAGGGTAAACAAAAGAAATATCAATCACATAATTTTCATAAGAACATAACATTTTTGGAAATCTTAACCTGCAAAAGAGAGCATAATTTCATAACATGGGATAAATCATAGTAGTGAAAATGAAACCCTTACTTAAAACATTACTCATTGTGGCATACACACATAATCATAGAGAATCATTTCTTGTTAGTCAAGACTCATTTCCAAGACTATCTTAGTGGACAAAGTCCCTTTCTGAATCGAGTAATCCTCGTTTCAGTCCTGTTTCACTGAACCGGTATAACCTACCATTCCAGCCATGTCTATCTCATGAGATATGAAATCTTTACCCAATGCATTGGAGGGAGATATAGGTCCCACCCATCTCTTAATGAATCCTTTCTTATGTGTGCCACAAAATCATAAATCATACATCATTGCATAACCCATGTAATAAAAATGGGATTCTTAAACAACATGACATCATAAAACCATTCATATAAGATAAAGTAATTCATAAACATAATTCCATCACAACATAGTCAAATCAATGTAAAAATATGGATAGAAACATAACCCTTTATTATCTTATATGGAAAATAATTTTGATAAATCACTTGAATTGAATTCTTGAGGAAAATATCCTTTCTTCTTCAAAATCAATTTCTTTTCACAAAACATCATGCAATTTTAAAAGAAAGAGATTTTATTGAAAATAGTCATGAAATCTTTTAGAGGAAGCTTCATTAAAATAAGGCTTTATAAAACAGTAGAAATCCGTTCGTGCCGTATAAGTTAAAAAAAACATTCTTCGTACTTTTGTCGGAAAAGTCAAAAAGTACCTCGTACGAAAAACGACAAAAGATTCCTTTCATACGTATTACTAAAAACTCACTGAAGGGTAAAAATGGATTTAAACAATTTTAGGTGGATGGAAATAATATTACATATTGAGTAAACATGGATGAGGATGATAAAATACACCCCAGTAAATACTTACGAATAAACAATCTCGGATAAAAAATGAGATTGTGATATTTCCCTTACCTTAGGTCCAATTTGCTTCGTATGTGTCCGAACCTCCTGTATAATGATTTAAATAATGTCATTGACTTATTACAGAATCATATTCATTGTTATGATATCATATATGGTTCACTTATGACATTATATTACCCGTTCTTTTGTAAATTCCATGTTAAAGAAGCGTTTTGGGTAAAATCGTTTCTTTTATCGTAGGTATTTTGACTTGTTGTTATTGACATTATTATTACTTATATCATGATTTACTTACTTCCAGAATATAAAATATGATTTATATATCATATATATTCAGTATATATATATATATAATAGATAGATAAATAAAATAAAAAACACCGTTCATGGAGACGGTAGTCCGTACGTACGCATGAACGCTGTTTTTCTTTCCTTATTGTCTTGAAATGGAAGTAAGTAGATGACATACATATGTATATATATACATAAATCCAGTAGCTTTATAATGTCATATATTTCATTATTATTTCTTATATATACATTATAATCATTCTTAAATGGTTAACATGGAGAATGAATCTCATCGCGTCGTGGAGACGGTAGTCCGTACGTACGCACGAGCGATGATATCATTTCTATAAATATTGAATTGGAGTGGAGTGGATTATACAATATATCAGAATCAATATGATGTTGTAATAACTATGTATATTTATTCTTTACACCATTATACCCATCCATGTAAGGTGGCGGTGGAAAATAGATTACACCACGGCGTGGAGACGGTATTCCGTACGTACGCACGCGCGGTGATTTCTTTTTCCGTAGGATGGATAGATGGTGAAATAGGGTTGTTTCATACTTATAATAACATATCAGTATGTGAGTGATACTGATGTTATTACATAATAATGAAACAACCTAAGAAGAAGAAGTGGAAGAAGAAATAAAGATGAAAGAATTGGTAACGGTAATTACCTCTTCTTTGAAGTGCCTCTTTGAGACCTCCTCTTAGGGCACTATAATTGGTCTTTGAGGAAGACCAGAACCTCTAGGATATTTCTAGGGAAGTGGAGAAGAGATTTTGGCAGGGGTTGGCCGAGCTTGAGTGCTCAAATTGGTGTGAGGAGGAGGGGGAGGAGGTGTCCTTTTATAGGGGAGGAGAGGGGCACCTTAGGAATATCTCAAAATATTATTTTATATTAAAGTCAAAATCGGTTTATAATGGTTCCAAAGGGTCTTATTTCGAAGCTAAAGTGGGTATGGGTCGAAATCCTATCAACCAATAGAATTTAGACAAGTTTAGGATATTATTTTAACCTTATCAGTTAGATTTAACTCTAAGTTAAATAATTTAACATTTACCGTGTCTTTTTGTTTTCTTTCACTATATGGTTAATACACTTACTATAACATGCCAAACGAACCCCAAATTGTTTATTATTAATATATATATCCTTATCTATTTCATTTGGCCGAACCTCAGATTTTTAGGAATAAAATAACAGTTAATAATATAATATTTGATTTAAAAACTATTTTGTGTCAATTTAGACACTATTTGATATATGATTTTTGTGAAAGTCATAACAGAATTATATGTTCGAACCAAGTTGATTAAATCAACACTAATATATCATAGTAACCTATAAAATTAGTGGAATTCATAAAAAGTCTCAAATTACATTTATTTTGGTGTTTATAACATCAATTATGTCAATATTTCGTTAACAAGATAATTACTGCATCATCTTTGTGTCATTAATAAATTACATTATTTGATGTCTAAAAATTACAAATAAAATACCATCATGTAGGAAATCGTTTTAGCGTTCTAATGAATATTTACAATCGAATTTATCTTATGTATAACCCCATATTAAAAATGTTTTAGTAAATAAACTTTTATTTTAACT
Source organism: Viscum album (assembly GCA_963277665.1). Lineage (NCBI taxonomy): Eukaryota > Viridiplantae > Streptophyta > Magnoliopsida > Santalales > Viscaceae > Viscum > Viscum album. The sequence continues at coordinate 1,634,019,273 of OY728133.1, read as the reverse complement.
CTTTTAACCCTTCTTTAAATAAATTAATAATAAATGTCCTAATCTAACCCAAGTGGGCCTAAATGGTCATATTTTATTCCTAAGTTTGTTTTTGGTCGAAATACACTTGTCCAATAGGATTAGGACACGTGTTAGGTTAATAGTAATATCATATTTACCCTTAGTTACCCTATTTACTATTAACCGTGGTAAAAAAAAGTAAAAAGTTACTATTCACCAAAAAATTATTTTCATCTCATTGAACCACATTTTAGTCCTTGATATTAACCGTGTCTCTCGGATTTTCGAAATTCCATTCACGGAAGCGGTAAAATTAAGTTTTATACAAAATTCAGTTTTTAACCTACCACTTAGTAGTTTCACTATTCATCAAAAATTGATGTTTTTCAGAACAATGCCAAAATTTCATCCTAAGCTATATTTCATATTCCGAATTCAAAAATGAAGTTAATTTTACCAAATTCATAACATAGAAATTGCATTAATTAAATTTATAATTAAATCCCGCTGTTAAAACAAATAGCGTGTTTTTAAGAAACAATATCTATCAAAAGATTGACATTTGATTACGTCTGGTTTAAATGTGAAATTACATCCAATGACCAGAATTATATTAAATTGTAAAAATATATTCTAAATATACTTTAAAACCACTCAAATTAATAATTTATCACTATTAATTATTTCGATTAAAAAAAGTTGTTTTTAATTATAAATTAGTAATTTTCACTATTCATCAGAATATGAAAGTTATCCGAAAAGTACCAAAATTTCACCTTAGGCTAAATTCGATACTCCGAATCCAAAAATGAAGTTCATTTTGAAAAATAAGATTTAATGAATTTTAAAAAGTGGTTATTACTATTCATAACGGGTAGTTTTAATAATATTTTAATTGCATATCGTTGTTTAGTGAAACTCGGTATTGCGTATTACACACGCTATCGAGGAAGGTCGCGATTGCGTGTAACGCAAGGCAAGTCAAGGATGTGTGTTGTTCAAGCTCCTTTTGGTGTAGCGTACAACACAAGACATTAATAAAATTAAAAAGAATATTTTTTATAAAATCTTGGGCTGTTACATTCTACCCCCCTTAAAATGAATTTCGCCCTAGAAATTCGTCGGGGTTATAAATGGTTTACTATTCGAAAGTTTCTTTAATAGAAACCCACATCGTAAAAAGGAAAGTCAAAACCAATCTTTAAAAACAAAAGTATGAAACGTAACGGTTACCCAAATAAACTAATCATTGGGTTTCCACATAGGTGAAAATATGGATATGGAAGAGAAATCTAAACATCATGTTCTGATGGAGAGTGGTAGAGAACATGGCTATGGAAAAGCCAGTAATCACAAATCCATAAATTTGTGACGATCTAAGGTACCATCTGATTCATCAGGTATAAGATCACTAGGACAACACTTTTGGTTTTCAAGATCATTTCCCCTAAAGTTGAAAATTTGAATTAGAATAAATACTTACTTTATTTTGGTACAATCTCACTGTTGTTCGTGCCTTGAACAATTTCCACTTCATCTCTTAAATAAATGAAGTTGAATTTGTTATTCGTGAAGTGTTAGCAGATCATGTGATAGAATGACGGGTCATTCCATCTGTCTCAAACAAAAGGTTAGCAAAAATTATATGCATAAATCGATCTATAGTGAGATTAATCATATATGGTTCCTAAAATGGACTTATACTTCATATATCATACTGCTTAATATAATAAAACTAGTTTCTACTAAACAGGGACTTCCTGTAGGTCAGTGGTAGGCGATAAAGGCCAGTCGCACTTCGGTTGTGGGTTCGATTCCTACAGCCTTGTCCGAAGCGATGGGTTGTCGCCCGTCCTGCAGGTTGTCCTTTTTATAAAACTATATTACTATAACATCCCATCAATAATATCGAAAAAACTTCTATCCTTAAACAATACTAACTTATGTCCAACATAATCCATTCTAATCTTTAGGCTTATCCATAATACTGCAGTCCACTCTCATAACATAGTGAAAATGATTACCAGAGATTTAATACCATCGTTGATCCCCATAATATATGTCTTGTTGGTCACATTCTAAAAATTCAAAGTCCTTAATCATGTATTCGCTTGAATACCTTAGTGAAAACATGAATGCAGTTTAAAGTTAACACTTTCCACATACCAAAATCCTCAAAATACTCAAACCATGATATCACTTAGTCCTTATATCAATCATGAGCTCATGAATACAATCAAACATCTCATTATCTTCTTATCCTTTCATTATGCACTTATCATCTACTTTCCAAAATATTTGAATCACTTTTCATAGTTATTGGTACCTTAAAATTATTGAAAACCACAATAGACCAATACTTAAATATTTCAACACACCATAAAAGTACCTCATCAACATTATTCTTGAATACCAATACATAAACACTTTAGTACATCCACATCAATGATTATCCTGGAATAAGTCCTTCCTTGATTTAGAAGTAACTTTTTAGGTCAGGGCATTGAGTTGGGTAATGCCCATGTTCTCCACAAATAAGACATTGAACTCCATAACAGTCTGTCACTCTATGACCCTTTTCTCCACACAGATAACATCGGTCCCTCCATTTGAGGTATTCCTCAAGGTTCTTCTTCCCTTCTTTAGAAATCTCAATCTTCCTTTCTTTATGCTCCTCAACATGCGAACATGCATAATAGTCTATCTTCCTCTTCTTTGAAGAATTAGGCATACCACTAAATTTCACCTTGTTAATCATATATCGCGATGATTGATTCGGCATAATCACAACATCTTTCTCTCTAGGCATTACACAATTTTGTTGATCATAGTCACCAATTTGTCCATTGGATTCAATGTTAAATGAATTCCTTTTGGTTCCCTCCATTAACTAAAACAAAAAAATAATTTTGTGAGAATCAAAAATCATGCTAGAGAAACAACATAGTAAAGGGAAAGTATCCTCAATACCTAACTTCTTAGGTTTAATCTAATATCATTACCATAGTTCTAGGAATATATCCTATACGTATACTTATCCTTAGGGACATCCCTAGACATACCTTAGAAATATCTCTAGGGATCTCACTAACGTTTTCGCGTCCTAGTTTCCAAAGGTTGACTAAACCTTTCCTCTGATACCAACTGTAGAGACCCGAAGCTTGACGTACATGGACATTACATTACATTTGCGGAATACTTAGTACATAACAAAAATACACACACAAGGATCGTAATAGTTTAGTGTCTTTGGAAACTCGGAACGTAATCTTCTAATCCTGGTGAAAGATCTTCAAAATCTCCCACAAAGATCTTCTTTTTTTTTTACCTAAAACCTTTATTTATATCCTGGGGAAAAGAAAACATAAAAGGGTGAGCTCAAATGCTCAGTAAGGGTAAACAAAAGAAATATAAATCACATAATTTTCATAAGAACATAACATTTTTGGAAATCTTAACCTGCAAAAGAGAGCATAATTTCATAACATGGGATAAATCATAGTAGTGAAAATGAAACCCTTACTTAAAACATTACTCATTGTGTCATACACACATAATCATAGAGAATCATTTCTTGTTAGTCAAGACTCATTGCCAAGACTATCTTAGTGGACAAAGTCCCTTTCTGAATCGAGTAATCCTCGTTTCAGTCCTGTTTCACTGAACCGGTATAACCTACCATTCCAGCCATGTCTATCTCATGAGATATGAAATCTTTACCCAATGCATTGGAGGGAGATATAGGTCCCACCCATCTCTTAATGAATCCTTTCTTATGTGTTCCACAAAATCATAAATCATACATCATTGCATAACCCATGTAATAAAAATGGGATTCTTAAACAACATGACATCATAAAACCATTCATATAAGATAAAGGAATTCATAAACATAATTCCATCACAACATAGTCAAATCAATGTAAAAATATGGATAGAAACAGAACCCTTTATTATCTTATATGGAAAATAATTTTGATAAATCACTTGAATTGAATTCTTGAGGAAAATATCCTTTCTTCTTCAAAATCAATTTCTTTTCACAAAACATCATGCAATTTTAAAAGAAAGAGATTTTATTGAAAATAGTCATGAAATCTTTTAGAGGAAGCTTCATTAAAATAAGGCTTTATAAAACAGTAGAAATCCGTTCGTGCCGTATAAGTTAAAAAAACATTCTTCGTACTTTTGTCGGAAAAGTCAAAAAGTACCTCGTACGAAAAACGACAAAAGATTCCTTTCATACGTATTACTAAAAACTCACTGAAGGGTAAAAATGGATTTAAACAATTTTAGGTGGATGGAAATAATATTACATATTGAGTAAACATTGATGTGGATGATAAAATACACCCCAGTAAATACTTACGAATAAACAATCTCGGATAAAAAATGAGATTGTGATATTTCCCTTACCTTAGGTCCAATTTGCTTCGTATGTGTCCGAACCTCCTGTATAATGATTTAAATAATGTCATTGACTTATTACAGAATCATATTCATTGTTATGATATCATATATGGTTCACTTATGACATTATATTACCCGTTCTTTTGTAAATTCCATGTTAAAGAAGCGTTTTGGGTAAAATCGTTTCTTTTATCGTAGGTATTTTGACTTGTTGTTATTGAAATTATTATTACTTATATCATGATTTACTTACTTCCAGAATATAAAATATGATTTATATATCATATATATTCAGTATATATATATATATATAATAGATAGATAAATAAAATAAAAAACACCGTTCATGGAGACGGTAGTCCGTACGTACGCATGAACGCTGTTTTTCTTTCCTTATTGTCTTGAAATGGAAGTAAGTAGATGACATACATATGTATATATATACATAAATCCAGTAGCTTTATAATGTCATATATTTCATTATTATTTCTTATATATACATTATAATCATTCTTAAATGGTTAACATGGAGAATGAATCTCATCGCGTCGTGGAGACGGTAGTCCGTACGTACGCACGAGCGATGATATCATTTCTATAAATATTGAATTGAATTGGAGTGGATTATACAATATATCAGAATCAATATGATGTTGTAATAACTATGTATAGTTATTCTTTACACCATTATACCCATCCATGTAAGGTGGCGGTGGAAAATAGATTACACCACGGCGTGGAGACGGTATTCCGTACGTACGCACGCGCGGTGATTTCTTTTTCCGTAGGATGGATAGATGGTGAAATAGGGTTGTTTCATACTTATAATAACATATAAGTATATGAGTGATACTGATGTTATTACTTAATAATGAAACAACCTAAGAAGAAGAAGTGGAAGAAGAAATAAAGATGAAAGAATTGGTAACGGTAATTACCTCTTCTTTGAAGTGCCTCTTTGAGACCTCCTCTTAGGGCACTAGAATTGGTCTTTGAGGAAGACCAGAACCTCTAGGATGTTTCTAGGGAAGTGGAGAAGAGATTTTGGCAGGGGTTGGCCGAGCTTGAGTGCTCAAATTGGTGTCAGGAGGAGGGGGAGGAGGTGTCCTTTTATAGGGGAGGAGAGGGGCACCTTAGGAATATCTCAAAATATTATTTTATATTAAAGTCAAAATCGGTTTATAATGGTTCCAAAGGGTCTTATTTCGAAGCTAAAGTGGGGATGGGTCGAAATACTATCAACCAATAGAATTTAGACAAGTTTAGGATATTATTTTAACCTTATCAATTAGATTTAACTCTAAGTTAAATAATTTATCATTTACCGTGTCTTTTTGTTTTCTTTCACTATATGGTTAATACACTTACTATAACATGCCAAACTAACCCCAAATTGTTTATTATTAATATATATATCCTTATCTATGTCATTTGGCCGAACCTCAGATTTTTAGGAATAAAATAACAATTAATAATATAATATTTGATTTAAAAACTATTTTGTGTCAATTTAGACACTATTTGATATATGATTTTTGTGAAAGTCATAACAGAATTATATGTTCGAACCAAGTTGATTAAATCAACACTAATATATCATAGTAACCTATAAAATTAGTGGAATTCATAAAAAGTCTCAAATTACATTTATTTGGGTGTTTATAACATCAATTATGTCAATATTTCGTTAACAAGATAATTACTGCATCATCTTTGTGTCATAAATAAATTACATTATTTGATGTCTAAAAATTACAAATAAAATACCATCATGTAGGAAATCTTTTTAGCTTTCTAATGAATATTTACAATCGAATTTATCTTATGTATAACCCCATATTAAAAATGTTTTAGTAAATAAACTTTTATTTTAACTCTTTTAACCCTTCTTTAAATAAATTAATAATAAATGTCCTAATCTAACCCAAGTGGGCCTAAATGGTCATATTTTATTCCTAAGTTTGTTTTTGGTCGAAATACACTTGTCCAATAGGATTAGGACACGTGTTAGGGTAATAGTAATATCATATTTACCCTTAGTTACCCTATTTACTATTAACCGTGGTAAAAAAAAGTAAAAAGTTACTATTCACCAAAAAATTATTTTCATCTCATTGAACCACATTTTAGTCCTTGATATTAGCCGTGTCTCTCGGATTTTCGAAATTCCATTCACAGAAGCGGTAAAATTAAGTTTTATACAAAATTTAGTTTTTAACCTACCACTTAGTAGTTTCACTATTCATCAAAAATTGATGTTTTTCAGAACAATGCCAAAATTTCATCCTAAGCTATATTTCATATTCCGAATTCAAAAATGAAGTCTATTTTACAAAATTCATAACTTAGAAATTGAATTAATTAAATTTATAATTAAATCCCGCTGTTAAAACAAATAGCGTGTTTTTAAGAAACAATATCTATCAAAAGATTGACATTTGATTACGTCTGGTTTAAATGTGAAATTACATCCAATGACCAGCATTATATTAAATTGTAAAAATATATTCTAAATATACTTTAAAACCACTCAAATTAATAATTTATCACTATTAATTATTTCGATTAAAAAAAGTTGTTTTTAATTATAAATTAGTAATTTTCACTATTCATCAGAATATGAAAGTTATCTGAAAAGTACCAAAATTTCACCTTAGGCTAAATTCGATACTCCGAATCCAAAAATGAAGTTCATTTTGAAAAATAAAATTTAAAGAATTTTAAAAAGTGGTTATTACTATTCATAACGGGTAGTTTTAATAATATTTTAATTGCATATCGTTGTTTAGTGAAACTCGGTATTGCGTATTACACACGCTATCGAGGAAGGTCGCGATTGCGTGTAACGCAAGGCAAGTCAAGGATGCGTGTTGTGCAAGCTCCTTTTGGTGTAGCGTACAACACAAGACATTAATAAAATTAAAAAGAATATTTTTTATAAAATCTTGGGCTGTTACAATCACCACCAGATTGTTGATCATAGGATCAATAATCTATATGTAAGATCCCATCCTAAAATAAAATCATGAATCTATTATTGGGTGTTTAACCTTATCCTTAACCATATCCATGAATACATCATCTGTACCAACAAAAATACTAAATAGTGTGTGAGTAAAACTCAATAGACCACAACCCATGGTGTTTAATGGAAATATAGTTTGTGAATATAAAGCAACAGTGTAACGCCCCGACCCCAGTTACCCAGAGTCGGTGCATTATTACATAACATTGGCATGATCACAAGAAAGTTCAAATCTCGAAAGACCGATTGGTTTAGTAGCCTTGGAAACACAAGATATATTCATAAGTTTTACATTACATCATAAAATGAAATACTACTACAACAACATAATGTCTCCATAATCCACACTCATATCCCCACATAATATCCCTGCAGGTCATTCATAATTTACTTCTTCACTTCCTGGGAAAAATAAAACATAGAAATGGGGTGAGCTCAAATGCCCAGTAAGGATAACAATATAGTGGAAACTTTCATAAATAAGAATAAACATTTAAGGCAATGAATTACTAAAACAAAAGCCTTTTAAACTTGAACTTCAACATAGTATGGCAAATGTAAAATGAAATAATTCCATTTACTTTTTCACATGGATAGTCTACTAATCGAATAATCATATGCAGTATCAATAACCACTTTCATAATGATGGAATGCATAATGCCAGACTATCATAACCACATAGCCAAGGCCTCGTGCCAAGACTACAAATAAGATTTTGTCAAGGCCTTATGCCAAGACACTAGTTTGTCTCATGAGACCTACAGATGCATCGAGGATCTATAGCAGGCTCCACCCGTCACTTACTAAGTCCAATGCATTCCCATATGAAAAGGTTTAAACATAACATAAACATTCGTATTAAAACTAGCATATGAAATGTCAATACTTTCACCATAAACTATGAATGGTATAAAAATAGAACATCCATAGTCAAACATATCACAAAACCTTCAATACAATATAGAAGTTTTGTATCATAATAAATCAACTTCAAATAATCTTAAAATCCATCAAAGGATGTTGACATAGATGAAATCAAAATTCTTTTTAAAGAAATATATCCTTTTATTTTGAAATCATTTAAGATCCATATAAAATAAAACATTTTCTTTGAAAATAATCTTATAAGCTTGTAAGGGAAGCTTTGAAGATTTTATAACAGCAGAAAATAGCCGCAGCCTCCGTATAAGTTAAAAAAACATTCTTACCTTAATTCTGTCGAAAAGGTTAAAAAGGACCTTGTTTTGAAAACGACGGAAAGATTCCTTTATAAACCTCTTATAAAAAGTCAAACAAGGGTATAAATGACTTTAACCCATATTCTTGTAAATAATAACAATGTTTTGAAATACATTTTGAAGAAACATGGATGTGGATGATAAGGAGATCCCAGTAGATTATTACATATAAACAACCTCGGATAATGAAGAGATTGTGAAATAACCCTTACCTTGTACTTTTCCTTCGTTGGGGTAGGTTACCCTCCTGTATAATGGTGAAATGATTGTTATTAAACTATACAAGAATCATATACATTAATATGATATCATATATGATCATTTAATATTGATTTGATAATAATATCTTAGTATTATCATTGTTTCGGGTGTTAACTTACTTGTTTTCTTTTATATGTTTTGTTACGTAAGACATGTTTGTAAAGGATAGGTTGTATATTATTCATATCCATAATGATATCAAGTCCTTAAACATCATTTTTAAATCATCAAATGATAATTATACTTGAATGGATACGATGGAGAATGAATCTCATCGCGTTGGTGGAGACGGTAGTCCGTACGTACGCACGAGCGACAATATCATTCTTTTGATATTAAAATAATATATAAATGGATGGTCTATCATATATAAATAATCATTAACATGTTATATTTATTATTTACATGAGTTACACATCATTATTATACCCATCCAAATAATAATATATTGAATAACAATTACACCACGACGTGGAGACGGTAAGCCGTACGTACGCACGTATGGTGACATGTTATTCAAAGGGTGGATAGAATACTGAATATGGTTGTACCATATTTATAATAACATCACAGTATATGTGAGATACTGGAGTTATTATTTTAGAATGGTAAGAACAAAGGAAGAATAAGTGGAAGAAGAAATGAACTTGGAGAAGGGTGGTGAAATCAATACCTCTTCTTCGGGTTCTTCCTTTTGATTTGATCAAAAGGGCTCCTTAGGTTGGATTTATGATCAATCTAATTCCCCTAGGTTGTAGTGAGGTATGTTGGGAGAGTATTTGGGCAGAGTTTTGCCGAACCAAAAGGCTTTGAAGGTGTGAAGAAATGATAAGGAGGAGTGCCCTTTTATAAGAGGGGTGAGGGGCACCTTTGGAAAAGCTAGAAATGTTAATTTATAATAAGTTCATATTCGGTTTCTAATGGATCCAAAGTTTATTATTCAAAGGTTAAGGTGGGGATGGGTCGCAAAAAACTCAACCAATAGAATTTAGACAGGTTTGGGTACTTATATTAACCTTATCTTTAATTATTAACTCTAAGTTAATTAGTTTCACTTTTACAATGTCTCTTTGTATTTTTATATAATATGGTTAATAAACATACAATATACATCCAAGAGACCCCCAAGTGGTCCATTAATGATGAAACTATCATGATATAAGTCTCTTGGCCGAACCTTAGATTTTTAGGAATTTAATATCAATTAATAATATAATATTTGTTTTAAGAACTCTTTTATGTCAATTTTGACACTATTCAATAGTTGATTTTTGTGAAACTCATAAAAGATTGATTAATTCGAACAAAGTCAATTAAATCAATACTAATATATCATATTATCCTATAAAATTAGTTTAATTCATTAAAAGTTTCATATTATATTTATTTGGGTATTTATAATATCAATTATTTTATTTTTTTCACTATTATAGTAATTACTGCATCATCGTTGTGTCATAAATAAAATAAATTATTTAATGTCTAAAAATTACAAATAAAATATCATTATGTAGGAAATCTTTTTGTCTTTCTAATTAATATTTATAATCTAAAATCCAACATATATAACCCTATGTAACAATTTGTTTGCTAAAAGATATATGCTTGTGTCATTTTTGTATTCATTTTAACTTAATTAAAATAAAGTGTCATTATCACTTACAAGTGGATCCATGGGGTCCCAAAATCGACCCAAAGATGCCCATGGTCGACCATGTATCAACCAATAGGTTTAGGACACGTTTTAGGGTAATTTAGTATTATTATAATATTATTTGTTTAACCCTTATTTACCGGATTTACCCTTAACCATGGTAAATAAAATATTTACCGCAGTAATTATTCAAAATGTCTAAAAATAAAAGTTACCTATTTACACAATTTGAACATCCTGATTCCAAATATGGAATCCATTTTCCTAAATTCAAAACACAGAAGTGGCAGAAATTAATTTAAAATTAATTCCCGCTGTCAAAACAAAAAGCGTGTTTTTAAGAGATAATAACTATCAAAAGATTGACACTTGTTTATGTTCGGTTTAATTGTAAAATTATGTCCAATGACCAACATTATATTAAATGGTAAAAATATATTCTAAATATACTTTAAAACTAATAAAATTCATAATTTATCACTATTAATTATTTTGATTAAAAAAGTTATTTTTATTTAAAATTTAGTAATTTTCACTATTCATCAAAATATGAAAGTTATCCGAAAAGTACCAAAATTTCACCTTAGGCTAAATTAGATATTCCGAATCCAAAAATGAAGTCCATTTTGAAATATAAAATATATATAATTTTAAAAAGTAGGTATTACTATTCATAACGGCTAGTTTGATTGGTTGTTAGAACTCGGTGTTGCGTACAACACACGCTATCGCATTATTCAAAGAGAAGCGTACCGTAGAAGCTTGGGGTGTTACATTCTCCCCTCCTTCAAATAATTTCATCCTCGAAATTTCTAGAATACTATCGCATGAAAATACTTGGGTGGTTCTTCATCATAAGTTCCTCGGGTTCCCACGTTGCCTCTTCCATCTTATGGTTTCTCCACAAAACTTTTACCAGACGCGTTGTCCGGTTTCTCAGTACTTGTTCTCTAATATCAAGAATCCTGATGGGCTCTTCACAATAGGAAAGATTGGGTTCCAGTTCTAATTCTTCATAGTTGAGTACATGTGTTGGATCAGGCATGTATTTCCTCAATAGAGATATGTGGAACACATCGTGAACTTTGGAGAGACTTGGCGGCATTGCCAATCAGTAAGCTACAACCCCAATTCGTTCTAGAATTTCGAAAGGTCCGATGTACCTGGGACTCAATTTACCTTTCTTACCAAAACGTATGACTCCCTTCCATGGAGATACCTTCAGGAAAACATGATCACCGACTTGAAATTCCAAATCCTTCCTTCGATTATCGGCATAGCTCTTCTGCCTACTTTGAGCTGCTCTGATGTGATTTTGGATTACCTTCACCTTTTCCATCGTTTCCTCCACCAGTTCTGGACCTACAAGTTTTCTTTCACCGACATCATCCCAATAGGTTGGTGTACGACATCTCTTTCCGTATAACGCTTCATATGGTGCCATATGAATACTCGAATGGAAGCTATTGTTATAGGAAAATTCTACCAGAGGTAAATATTGATCCCACGTACCCTAAAAGTCAAGTGAGAAAGATCTCAACATGTCTTCTAAGGTTTGAATAGTCCGTTCTGATTGTCCGTCTGTCTGAGGGTGGTAAGCAGTGCTCAAATGAAGTTCAGTATCCAGGGATTTCTGAAGACTTTTCCAGAATCTTGAAGTAAAACGGGGATCACGATCAGAAACAATTGATAAGGGTACTCCATGAAGTCTCACAACTTCATTAATATATAGTCTTGCTAGACGTTCCAGGGGTAGATCTTCTCTTATAGCAAGAAAATGTGATGACTTGGTAAGACGATCAACAATAACCCATATTGCATCATTCCTTCTAGGAGTCTTTGGTAGCCCCATGACAAAGTCCATCGTAATATTGTCCCATTTCCACTCCGGTATGGGAAGAGGTTTCCTGACTCCTCCAGGCTGTTGCCTTCCAGCTTTAACTTGTTGACAAACCATACATCTTGACACAAAATCAGCAATCTCCCTCTTCATGTTGTCCCACCAAAAATGTTCCTTCAAATCTCTATACATTTTTGTGCTCCCAGGGTGTATAGATAAATTGGAACTATGAGCATCATCCAGCAATTCCCTTTTTAGATCAGGTAAATCGGGAACACAAAGCCTCTTCCCGAATTTTAAAATTCCATCTTCATACACAAAGTCTCTCAATCTCCCATCATTCACAGCTTTAATCTTCTTTTAGAATTCTTCATCATCGGTCTGAGAACTCTTAATCTGTTCTAGTAAAGATGGTTTGGCAACCATTTGAAAAAGCATTGATGTTTCACCTTCCCTGGTTATTCCCATGTCCATCTTCAATAGATCCATGAAAATTGGGTCCCTTTCAATTCTCATATTGTTCAAAACTCCATGGTCTTTTCTACTCAAAGCATCTGCCACCTTGTTTGCCTTCCCCAGGTGGTAGTGTATCGTACAATCATAATCCTTGAGTAATTCAAGCCATCTCCTTTGCCTCATGTTGAGTTCTTTTTGTGAGAAAATATATTTCAAACTCTTGTGATCAGTATAAATCTCACATTTTTCACCATAGAGGTAGTGCCTCCATATCTTCAAAGCAAAGATCACAGCTGCTAACTCGAGATCATGAGTAGGATAGTTTTGTTCATGAATTTTCAACTGTCATGATTCATAGGCAATAACTCTATCATTATGCATAAGGACACAACCAAGTCCTTTCTTCGATGCATCACTATAAATAACGAACCCATCATTCCCCGATGGTAGAGTCAATATAGTAGCATTGAATAATATTCTCTTCAGTTCTTCGAAACATTCTTCACACTCTTTTGTCCAAACAAATTTAACCCCTTTACGTGTGAGATTCGTTAATGGGTTAGCCAATCGGGCAAAATTCTGGACGAAACGTCAATAATAACCTACCAAACCAATAAAACTGCGTACCTCAGTTATAGTCATAGGTGCTGTCCATTCTTGGATTGCCTTGGTCTTAGAAAGATCAACAGAGATTCCATCTTTAGAGATAATATGTCCAAGAAAAGAAATCTCATGAAGCCAGAATTCACACTTTCTAAACTTCCCATATAATTCATGCCTTCTCAGAGTCTTCAAGATAATGCGCAAGTGATTTTCATGATCTTCGTAGGTTTTGGAGTATACCAAGATATCATCAATAAATACCACCACAAATTCATCGAGATACTCTTTGAAAACTCTATTCATCAGATCCATGAATACAGAGGGTGCATTAGTCAATCCAAACGGCATTACAGTAAACTCGTAATGCCCGTACCTGGTTCAAAATGTTGTCTTCAGAATGTCTTCCTTCTTCACACACAACTGATGGTATCCAGATCGAAGTTCAATCTTTGAAAAGTATTGAGCTCCATGCAGTTGGTCAAATAAATCATCAATACGAGGTAGGGGATACTTGTTCTTTATCGTTATAGCATTGATCTCCCTGTAGTCGATACATAACCTCATAGATCCATCTTTCTTTTTAACAAAAAGAACAGGGGCTCCCCATGGAGAAACACTAGGGCGAATAAATCCCTTATTACTCAATTCCTCTAGTTGTTTCTTTAGTTCGACTAACTCTACAGTGGCCATTCTATAAGGGGTCTTCGATATAGGCCTTGATCCAGGAATCAAATCAATGGAAAACTCAACTTCTCGTTCTGGAGGATGTCCAGGTAAATCTTCCGGAAATACATCTACAAATTCTTTCACAACAGGTACATCCTCTATTTGAACATTCCTTTCCTCACCGACAGGTATTTCATTCTCTTCCTCCCCAATAATTGAATTAAGTCGAGCTACTGGGGGTGGATCTAAATAAGAATTAGGTGGTGATGATTCTGCTCTAAAGATAAGGTGTTCCTTATCATTATCATCAAGAATCGTAACCTCTTTCTTCTTACAATAAATCTTTGCATCATAGTCCAAAAGCCAGTCCATACCGAGGATTATATCAAACTCAATCATAGGTATGACTATGAGATCAGCAGATAAAGAAAATTTATGTGCTCTAATGGGGACTGATTCACAAAACTTTGTTGCGATGATACTTCCCTTAGGAGTTTTAACTGACAACTCCCTTATTAAATCAAATTGGAAATATCTAATTTTCTAAGAAAACTGGGAAGATATGAAACAATGTGACGATCCAGAGTCATATAATGCATTTGCTAAACTTGAGGAAACCATTAAATTACCTGCCACCATGTCTTTTGGAGCTTCTACCTCTGCAGTAGTGATAACATAAGCCTGGCCTTGATCCCTTGGCCTTTTCTGAGGTAAGTTCTCCTGACGCTTAGGACATGCATTTGCATAATTCCCCATCTCCCTGCAATTGTAGCAATGAACGTTGGTAGCTTCCTTATTCCCCTTGCAATCATGAGCTTGGTGGCCTTTTTCACCACACTTGTAACAGACTCCCATTCCCTTCAAGCAAGTACCAGGATGTTTCTTCCCGCATTTACCACAATATGGATATTCAACCTTTCCCTTCTTCCCCTTATTTCCATTCCCAGATTGATCAGCAGGTCTCTTCTTCTCTTGCTTTGCTTTAAAGTCATAAGACTTAGAGAATTCCTTTTCGGTCTTGATAGCACATGAGACAATGTCTTCGTACGATGAAAAGGATTGTGAGACTAATGCTCGACGGAGAAATGGTTTTAAACCATCAAAGAAATGATCAATCTTACTTATTGGGTTGCGAATATAATCTACAGCATACCTCGCTAACCTTGTAAAGTTAGCCTCATATTTTGTGACATTCTCATCCTCCTTTTGTCTCAGACTCAGAAATTGCCTTTCCATATCTGCTCGATGGTCGCGAGGAAAGTATTTTTCTAAAAACAGATCTTTGAATTCCCTCCATTCCATATTTGATACTTCATCACCTTCCTTCATGTTTTGAATTAATGACCACCATTGATCAGCATCTCCAGTGAGGCGGTAAACTGCCATGATAACTTTTTCCCTTTCATTACTCCCCAAAGCCTGAAATATTTTCTCTAGGGAAAATATCCATTGCTCAGCTGCTAAGGGATTTGTACTCCCATTGAAAGTTGGTGGTTGTTGCCTCATGAATCGATATAACATTGATCCTCCACGCTGCGGATCAGGGTGCTCCATACGGGTAAGGTTATTATTCATAACCTGAGTAAGTTGTCCCAGTATAGTGATTAGCTGATCGGCACCAGTTGCATCACCAGCCCCACTATAATTATCTTGAGCAGGAGGGAAATCCCTACATGGAGTGCGTGCATTGATACGGTTTCCATTTCTTCCACTAGGCGCCATTTCTAAACAATGGCATAAACTAGATCAGTTTATGAATCAAAATACATAATCCCATACTTATAAAACACTTAACATAAATTGAACTATTTATGGATATAATCCATAATCATAAAAATGTTTTCTTTGAGGAAGTATATACTCATAAACCCTTCATAATGATTTGTAAAGAAAATGAGAGTTATCCTAAGAATATCCCCCGGGAGTGTCGTAACCAAGAGTGCAGCAAGGCCCGTTGTCGTGCACCAGTTCCCGTTCGAGTCTAGCTCAAAGCGGTGTTTTCGGGTTTTACCCCTAGGTACATCTGTGCCAGAGCTGCCTCTACCTGCTCGTATCCCGACAGGGATTTATTGCTTGGAAAACTCACAAAATCTCTACAATACCAAAATTCTAGGAAGTTCTTCTATACTAATCCTCAAAGTTCATCTTAGGTCTACGTGATCTAATCAGATTTTATCTAAATCTAGTTTCCAAGGTTTGTACTAAACTTCCTCTGATACCAACTGTAACGCCCCGACCCCAGTTACCCAGAGTCGGTGCATTATTACATAACATTGGCATGATCACAAGAAAGATAAAATCTCGAAAGACCGATTGGTTTAGTAGCCTTGGAAACACTAGATATATTCATAAGTTTTAAATTACATCATAAAATGAAAAACTACTACAACAACATAATGTCTCCATAATCCACACTCATATCCCCACATAATATCCCTGTAGGTCATTCATAATTTACTTCTTCACTTCCTGGGAAAAATAAAACATAGAAAAGGGGTGAGCTCAAATGCCCAGTAAGGATAACAATATAGCGGAAACTTTCATAAATAAGAATAAACATTTAAGGCAATGAATTACTAAAACAAAAGCCTTTTAAACTTGAACATCAACATAGTATGGAAAAAGTAAAATGAAATAATGCCATTTACTTGTTCACATGGATATTCTACTAATCGAATAATCACATGCAATATCAATAACCACTTTCATAATGATGGAATCCATAATGCCAGACTATCATAACCACATAGCCAAGGCCTTGTGCCAAGACTACAAATAAGATTTTGTCAAGGCCTTGTGCCAAGACACTAGTTTGTCTCATGAGACCTACCGATGCATCGAGGAGCTATAGCGGGCTCCACCCGTCACTTACTAAGTCCAATGCATTCTCATATGAAAAGTTTTAAACATAACATAAACATTCGTATTAAAACTAGCATACGAAATGTCAATACTTTCACCATAAACTATGAAAGGTATAAAAATAGAACATCCATAGTCAAACATATCACAAAACCTTCAATACAATATAGAAGTTTTGTATCATAATAAATCAACTTCAAATAATCTTAAAATCCATCAAAGGATGTTGACATAGATGAAATCAAAATTCTTTTTAAAGAAATATCTCCTTTTATTTTGAAATCATTTAAGATCCATATAAAATAAAACATTCTCTTTGAAAATAATCTTATAAGCTTGTAAGGGAAGCTTTGATGATTTTATAACAGCGGAAAATAGCCGCACCCTCCGTATAAGTTAAAAAAACATTCTTACCTTAATTCTGTCGAAAAGGTTAAAAAGGACCTTGTTTTGAAAACGACGGAATGATTCCTTTATAAACCTCTTATAAAAAGTCAAACAAGGGTATAAATGACTTTAACCCATATTCTTGTAAATAATAACAATGTTTTGAAATACATTTTGAAGAAACATGGATGTGGATGATAAAGAGATCCCAGTAGATTATTACATATAAACAACCTCGGATAATGAAGAGATTGTGAAATAACCCTTACCTTGTACTTTTCCTTGGTTGGGGTAGGTTAACCTCATGTATAATGGTGAAATAATTGTTATTAAATTATACAAGAATCATATACATTAATATGATATCATATATGATCTTTTAATATTGATTTGATAATAATATCTTAGTATTATCATTGTTTCGGGTATTAACTTACTTGTTCTCTTTTATTTGTTTTGTTACGTAAGACATGTTTGTAAAGGATAGATTGTATATTATTCATATCCATAATGATATCAAGTCCTTAAACATCATTTTTAAATCATCAAATGATAATTATACTTGAATGGATACGATGAAGAATGAATCTCATCGCGTTCGTGGAGACGGTAGTCCGTACGTACGCACGAGCGACAATATCATTCTTTTGATATTAAAATAATATATAAATGGATGGTCTATCATATATACAGAATCATAAACATGTTATATTTATTATTTACATGAGTTACACATCATTATTATACCCATCCAAATAATAATATATTGAATAACAATTACACCACGACGTGGAGACGGTAAGCCATACGTACGCACGTATGGTGACATGTTATTCAAAGGGTGGATAGAATACTGAATATGGTTGTACCATATTTATAATAACATCACAGTATATGTGAGATACTGGAGTTATTATTTTAGAATGGTAAGAACAAAGGAAGAAGAAGTGGAAGAAGAAATGAACTTGGAGAAGGGTGGTGAAATCATTACCTCTTCTTCGGGTTTTTCCTTTTGATTTGATCAAAAGGGCTCCTTAGGTTGGATTTCTGATCAAACTAAGGCCCCTAGGTTGTAGTGAGGTAAGTTGGGAGAGTATTTGGGCAGAGTTTGGCCGAACCAAAAGGCTTTTAAGGTGTGAAGAAATGAGAAGGAGGAGTACCCTTTTATAAGAGGGGTGAGGGGCACCTTTGGAAAAGCTATAAATATTAATTTATAATAAATTCATATTCGGTTTCTAATGGATCCAAAGTTGATTATTCAAAGGTTAAGGTGGGGATGGGTCGAAAACAACTCAACCAATAGAATTTAGACAGGTTTGGGTACTTATATTAACCTTATCTTTAATTATTAACTCTAAGTTAATTAGTTTCACTTTTACAATGTCTCTTTGTATTTTTATATAATATGGTTAATAAACTTACTATATACATCCAAACGACCCCCAAGTGGTCCATTAATGATGAACCTATCCTGATATAAGTCCCTTGGACGAACATTAGATTTTTAGGAATTTAATATTAATTAATAATATAATATTTGTTTTAAGAACTCTTTTATGTCAATTTTGACACTATTCAATATTTGATTTTTGCGAAACTCATAACAGATTGATTACTTCGAAAAAGGTCAATTAAATAAATCCTAATATATCATATCATCCTATAAAATTAGTTTAATTCATTAAAAGTATCATATTATATTTATTTGGGTATTTATAATATCAATTATTTTATTTTTTTCACTATTATAGTAATTACTGCATCATCGTTGTGTCATAAATAAAATAAATTATTTAATGTCTAAAAATTATAAATAAAATATCATTATATAGGAAGTCTTTTTATATTTCTAATGAATATATATAATCTAAAATCCAAAATATATAACCCTATGTAACAATTGTTTTGCTAAAAGATATATGCTTGTGTCATTTTTGTATTCATTTTAACTTAATTAAAATAAAGTGTCATCATCACTTACAAGTGGATCCATGGGGTCCCAAAATCGACCCAAAGATGCCCATGGTCGACCATGTATCAACCAATAGGGTTAGGACACGTTTTAGGGTAATTTAGTATTATTATAATATTATTTTTTTAACCCTTATTTACCGGATTTACCCTTAACCATGGTAAATAAAATATTTACCGCAGTAATTATTCAAAATTTCTAAAAATAAAAGTTACCTATTTACAGAATTTGAACATCCTGATTCCAAATATGGAATCCATTTTCCTAAATTCAAAACACAGAAGTGGCAGTAATTAATTTAAAATTAATTCCTGCTGTCAAAACAAAAAGTGTGTTTTTAAGAGATAATAACTATCAAAAGATTGACACTTGTTTATGTTCGGTTTAATTGTAAAATTATGTCCAATGACCAAAATTATATTTAATGGTAAAAATATATTCTATATATACTTTAAAACTACTAAAATTCATAATTTATCACTATTAATTATTTTGATTAAAAAGTTATTTTTATTTAAAATTTAGTAATTTTCACTATTCATCAAAATATGAAAGTTACCCGAAAAGTACCAAAATTTCACCTTAGGCTAAATTAGATATTCCGAATCCAAAAATGATGTCCATTTTGAAATATAAAATATATATAATTTTAAAAATTAGTTATTACTATTCATCACGGCTAGTTTGATTGGTTGTTAGAACTCGGTGTTGCGTACAACACACGCTATCGCATTATTCAAAGAGAAGTGTATCGTAGAAGCTTGGGGTGTTACAAACAGTGTGTAGAAAAAATAAATGTTTTATTGAAAAGTAAATATGACCTATGTTGATATCAAGATCCTCATGGAATACCTAATCGACCCAAACTGTTTTGGATTAATCTTAATTCTTGGACATAAGTCCATTAGTTGTCCAGGGACCCAAGGAACATTGGTAAGTAATCAAAGTATGATAATCCAAAGGGATCCATTTGTGGACTATGACATCCATGACCATAAAGGGTTGATCTCAATAATAGTGTTAAAATGCCATATTATTCTTGTGTGATGATAGTAATCAAAAGATTGAGCCCTTGGTATTTCAACATAAAATTTATTTACTGAGCTCAATGAAAATTCCAATTTAATCTATGGACAAACTTGATTAAATCCCTAGGATATAATCCAATATTTATAATGTCTGAGTAAATCTATCTAAATCCAAGGATAAGATCCAAAGAATTATAATTTCCATAATATGTGGGTGAATTGTTAATGTTAATTTGAGGAATTAATAAGATAAATCATAAACTGATACTGAAGATTGATATCTCACTTGGTAGTCACATTAATGAGTCAGTTAGCATCCATTGAGTTTGCACATGTAATTCTAGGGAGGGAACCCATTTATTAATCAAGGTAGTCCGCACATTTAAAAGTGATCCATTTATAGTAAAAAAATTAATCATAATATTGTAGTTAATTAATGGTCCATGTAAAGTAAACAATCGATTTATCAATTCAATTATTTTATTAAGTTTATACCTTTTATAGGTATCAAGACAAAAACACCTCAAGGGTGTATTGGTCACAAAAAAATCATTGTTGTATTTGGAAATTAAACTAACACACCCTATGGGTAGTTCTGGTTGAGGTTTTCATCCTCTAGTAATGTCAAGGGCCTCATTCCGCTTATGGAAGAAGGTTTAGATAATAATTTAAATAAAAAATAAATTTTGGAGAAATGTGAGTAAAGTCCATCATGTGATATAACTGTAACAAATTATAAACATCAATGCATTTAAGAAAAAGTTGTATACTACCTACATTCTCATTTTGGTAGCTCCTCATATAGTATCAAAAATAGATTTGAATTGGAATGAGAGAAAATGAAAAACTAGACACAATACCTAAAAATAGGAAATATTATCTAACTAGAATATTACTAGAAGGATGGGAAATAAAACATAAAGAATATTTAAGAGAATCGATAGACATATCCTGGGGGATCTAACATGATGAGTGGAAACCGAAAAAGTGTCCAGATTATAGAGATACTCCAAATCCTAGAAGGAAAGAAGAAAGGAAAGCTTCTTACCATGGCCTGCTATGCACAAAATAGGTAAGAATAAGAGACTTGGTGTTTAAAGAGAAGTGGAAAAATGAAAATTTTAGGATTTCTCATAGGCACATGGTTTTGAAACACAATTTGAAAAACCATGAACTAATCATTCACACCTACTATCCAAGGTTCCACATTTAGTATGATTCATGAACAAGGATATACAAACCATGTGAAAACAATATGTTTGGCATTACCTTGATGCTCACACCCCACATGGTCTCGCATCATGGTATGATAAAATGTGTGGAAACCATGCATGGGGAACCTATAGTAAATTTATGGTTTTTTATGACAGTGTGACCCATGTTGAATATTATTAAAAACCATGTTTCACCCTCTCAATGTTGGATTGTTCAAGTGCATGGTTTGTGATAATTGTTTTCTAACCACATTCCTTAGCCTGTTGCTCTTAAAACCGAAACTCTAGGCCCCGAACCAAGATCAAAGGTTCTTAAAACCACCATTACCCCTTTAAAAACTTAAATTAAGGTAAAAAATATATTTTATCTATAAAAAATATGGATCTTAAAACCTAACCCCTTTAAAAAAACTCATCCTTGATTTTCCCTTATAAGGGTGATTGATCTGCATCCAAGAGTAACTCCAGCCACTAAGCATGTATATAGGAATTATATTCCCAAGTATTGTCTTCTACATTCCATGATTCCATAACACTAAAACTAGAGAAACTATCCTTAAATAAATAAATTTCATTCTATGATTGATGATATGAAACGGATACTCCTTAAAAGAATCATCAATATCTATCTCATCTTTCCTAAGATCGATAGCATAAGACATGTCAGAGTGATAAAGTAGGAGTTGTGAAAAAATAAATACATCATTTATAAGCCTATATCAAGGAGGGACATCTATATGAAAAGCTACCATTGTATAACTGTCTAATATATCAAAAGTTTCAATGAATAATGAATAAAAATAACATTACCTCTAAACTTATCGATGATCCAATATAGAAAAAACATTAATGAAAACCTGATCTCCCACCTAAAACTCTATATGTCTTTAAAAATGATATGAATATGATGTTTTCTTAGAATGAGTCTTATCCATACATTTTTTGATCAACTATTCTTACTCTGATGTCCCCCAAATGATTCTCAATCCCAATGGCACCACCTCTCTCACCTCTAACCAGCATAGGGGTGAATGATATGGCCTACCATAGAGTGCCTCCTAAGGAGTCATCTGGATAGTATCTTTGAAATTATTATTATAATAAAACATTGATAGAGCCAATTAATTTTTTCAAGATTCTATAAATTCAAGAAAAAATGTAGTGAGCATTTCTCCAAGTACCTGTATAGTATACTCAGACTGACTATTGATCTGAGGAAGATATATTATACTCAGAAGTACCTGTGTGCCGACAACCCTCGGAAATAGATATGTAAACTCATAATTCATATCTAATTTTATTTTATGGGGAAAACCATTAAGGAGTATATCTTCTTGGACATAAATTATCCGCAGTCCATGTACTAAAAAGGTCTCCCTTATAGAACAGAAGTGGTTGCCTTTGTGAGCATGTCTATGATTACCCATAAATCATTACTTCCACGAGCTGACTTCAGAATATCTGTCAAAAAATCCATAGTGATGTTGTCTCATTTAAAATATGTGATGGGTAATGACTATAAAAGTTCATTATACTATTAGTGATTTACCTTTACATCCTGACAGGTGGAACATAGAGTAAAGAGGCCTACAATCTCCTTTTTCATCCTAAGGTACCAATATTGGTGGTGCATATCTTGATACATCTTAGTGATTCATGGATGTATAACCCATTTAGAAACATGAAATTCTTACATAAATTCATCTCTCATGATTTAAGGAACCTATAATAATTCATGAATATGCATGATCTCATCCTCATTAACCAACTAACTATGAGGTGAGTGCTCTCTAGAAACACTTTAGCATAGGACCAAGCATTCATGATATGAATTCTTTCTGCATTTAACTCAATCCAAAAGTGATGAGGGCACTACTAATGTAGTATGAAATAGATTCTTAAAAAAATATTAATATTATAGATTCATTTTTAATAGATGAACCATGAACATCCATTCACTAATGGCTTCTTGAATCGCTTGAGTTTGAGTCTTCTAGATCAGATCATTAACAACCGAATTTGTTTTACCTGTAATGTAAGAAATATCAAATTAGAAATAATGAGTATATTTGACCTGTATAATTTAATATACATACTAGTTTTACTAATATAATTTTTACTGAAGGATTTTATGGCTACTGTATACCTCAAACCATCCCTCAAGGTGTAATGTCTTCACCAACGTAAGGTTTGAACAAAAAATGCTAACTCAACGTCATGCATCTAGAAATTATTCTTGCAATGACACAACTTTACAGACTCGTACACTATTAATTGTTATCATTTAATGAAAATAAAACCTAAACAATTCCTTATGTGTTACAATGCACTATATATCCAATTTCATCCTTTGGAAAAATTAGGGGCAACACTGAGGTCAGCATTTCTTCTAACACCCAAGAGGCCTTCCAATAAGCTTTGGACAGTGTAAAATTTAAAACATTCTTGTTCAATCTTGTAATTAGTTCTACAAGGCATGAATTGTTTTGTATGAAACTTTTATGATTAAATGATATCTAAAATAAACACCATATATCAAATTAATTTATTGGATACTCCTTGGAAACAAGGAATCTTTCTTTGTTTGAATCCACAAATACTTTTGATTACTATATTATGTGACCTGTAGGTGAAATTTATCAATAAAAAGTGTGACTCTGTTATCTTATAGTATATATGTTAGTCAATTAGTTTAATCATTATGATTTCATGGTGTTTGTAATGATTATGTCAATTTTGAGAGTACACTAAAATATACTAAATAAAAACGACCAAAAAAGTATTTAGGTATAGGTGGAAAATAACTTCATAAATTCAATTAAAACAATTTGGGAATTTGATAGACCAAAAAGCCTCACCATATACTCAATCAAAAAATATACACTATGGGAAATCTGACCATTCCCAATGCTTCTATACCAATGATTAGAAAAAATCATTGGTATAGGTCCCCTTTCCCAACTGTTTGGCCAAACCGTTGGGAAATCCCACTTTGTGGCCACCATTCCCAACAGTTTTGCTAAACCGTTGGGATAGGTATACTTTTTTCCCAATGGTTTGGAAAAACCATTGGGGAAAGTCCAATTTGTTTCCACCTTTCCCAATGGTTTGGCCAAACCGTTGGGATAGGTATACCCTTTCCCAACAGTTTGGACAAACCATTGGAAAAAATCCACTTTGTGGACACCTTTCCCAATGGTTTTTCAAAATCGTTGGGAAATGGTATACCTATCCCAATGTTTTGGCCAAACCATTGGGAAAGGTGACCAATATATCAACCTTCCACCCCGAATTACAACCACAACCAAGGGTATATACCAACGGTTCTCAAAACCATTGGTATAGGCCTATACCAACGGTTTTGACAACCGTTGGTATATACCCTTTGAATTTTTTATCAGATCATCTTACCGAGAACATTATATAAATCAAAAGTTAAATTAATTATGAGAATACATATATATATATATTTATGTAATTATCTTCCCAAAAGTCATGTTAGGTTAGTGGCTGAGTCGTTCAATGATAAACTAGGGGTCCTGGGATCAAATCCCAGCAGATGTTTTTTTTTTGAAATACATATACCCACGGTTCCATAACCATGGGTATAGATTTTCATATTATGTATACCAACGGTTTTCCCAAAACCATTGGTATAGAACAATCCCAACGACTTACTTGGAAACGGTTCTCCAAAGTGTTTGTATGAGCTATAACAACAGTTTGGAGGGCTATACCAATGGTTCCAAACTGTTGGAAAAGGTTAGTTTTCTAGTAGTGATATTATATGAAAATTTTTACATGGTATATCTTAGGATTTTAATCACACAAGATGATATCCTGATCTCAAATCAATCTTTGAGTATACCCCAGATCCTTAGGCCTGGTTGAGAGATAATCTATTTGAGTTAGTGGGTAACAATTCATTATCATAAGTAGATTTAACAACAAATTATCCACACATAGCCTTACATTACCATATGCCATATTGGAGAAACGTAAATGTGATGCCGAGGGATAATTATTTGTTCATATAAACTCATTGTCCTCTAGTCCCTCTAACTTCTTCTTGATTTCTGTAATCTCAGTAGGATCTATCTTGTATAGTGGTATAAACACTGAATTTTATTCTAGAAAATATTAATAGTGAAATCAACCTCTCTCTTAGTAGGTATACTAGAGAAGTCATCAAGAAATACATCTCCAATTCAGTCCACTAATAGAGAAAATATATCCTGACATACTCCTCAATCATCAAGTGAAGGACTAAAAATATGGGCTAACACTCTTCCCCATCCACAATGTTCAGGTATATCTCAACTCACCTAAACATCCAAATCCTCTTCATGAAAATAGCTACAACCATCAGGTGATAAAAGGATACCCTCTAATGAAAACAGTCAACATGGGCTCGATAAGATTGTAACCAATCCATCCTAAGAATTATCTCGAAGATCGTCATCTATAGGATGAAAGGGAACTATAAGAAATGGTACCAACCTATCTTATGGGGACACACATTACATCAGATAACACATTTTTATTTTATTCCCAATAAATCATAAAGAGACATTACCCCATAAATGTTTCTAATATCGATCCAATGAATTTTAATTAAATCCCTAGATATTATTGAGTGTGAATCATTTTTATCAAATAAATTAGTTACTAATGTATAAGATAATAATATTATACCATGTATTATAGATGTCCCAACACTTTACTCCTTAGGTATAGGTTCCACTACATATACCTTCATCTTTCCATAGATATATCATATATATAAGGTCGTGTTTAACAATTTCAGAAATAATATATTGTTAGAATATTTTCACTAAATATCCAATGGTATACTTAATCCCATCCTCAAAGCGTATCACCCTGGATGACTCAACACCAATAGAAATGGGTGAAAATCACTAAAGCTCAGTAAAGAAATATGAAAGGTTGAGGACATAAATACTACCCTACACCATGTTCATGAATTCATTAGCTCGATTGGCTCTCAATGACTTTGTAAAAAATCAATCCTAGAAGGTAGTATATAAATCCCCTTAGACTATACCCTAATGATTACTTGCCTATGTAAGAACATCCCACCATTTATTGGAATTTCCATGAAGCATATATTTCATTATCATTATTTTCATTTTTGGTGAAGTATATAGATGTATAATGATTTAACGAATTGCCTTTATCCATTCATTTGTATCCTGGTGAGAACCTTCCCCTGAAAAAGTAGGTGGGTGTTGTTGTTGGAACTCACTCATCAACTCTAACATAGTCAGTATAGGTTGTGGATCTCCCTTCATGGGAATCACAAGCCATAAAAAATACTACCAGAGTTGAGGATCTGTGCACATTCTAGGTAAAACGTTTTGTACTACTAGAGGTTCCGCTGGTGGAACTATTAGAGAGTCCAGTCCGACCACCTAAAGTGTATCATTCTTAACCCCTCCTGGTGCTCATTATGAGGCTGTTATAGAATCTTGTATCTATAATTACAAGCACACACCTCAAAAAAAATACAGGAAAAAATTAATGATTGAATACAAGGATACGATAATGGATTGAATGTAAGATATATTCTAGTCAACTCCCCATTTATAGCATCAAGTAATAAAATTATTCTAATCATTACTAATAAAATTTCTATTATATATTGTTTCATTTATAAGTTATAGAGAAAAACACTTTTTATTTTGTAATTGGAATCCCAATATAATGAAAACCATTTTCCTTTAAGAGATAAAATTTATAAATTTTATACATATATTTTTAGTTAGATGTGTTTCCATTCCCATGTTATAAAGAAATAATATTGGTGAATTATAATATGAATTCCATGTAGTTGAAACCAAACATTTATATTTAATACTAGAATGTAGCAATTATGTATATAATGGTTCAATTACATAGATCACCAATACCAATTTATAGAGGCACAAAATTTATAAATTCCAATTGGTATCAATTTAATCATAACCACTAAAATTTCAGTCTATGTAACTAAAGTTCCATGGATTAAACATGTCATTACTGGTTAGTTAATGTAACACCATCAATATATTTGTGAAAAACTTTTATATTGATGTAGACACTCTAATTATCCAATTTTTTTCTTCCTTTTCGTCCAATAAACAATATAAATTACACGCATAATAATAGATGCACACAAAATATACAATAAGAAATCATGCAATGTAAAATTCATGGAAGGGAATACGAATGACACATATAAATATTAATGTGCCTATGATGATTCATGGAGCAATGATCCCTTTCTATTCCTGCCCAAGGGTAAAAATATTAACCATAACAGACATCATAGGTCATGTGTGTAACTCAATTATGAAATTAGTATAACTATAACAGATGAAATCTAGAAAAATAAGCTCCATCCCTGGAAACTCAGCTTTACCCATAAACTTGGGTAAGATATACCCAAGAGAAACTTATTTAGAAGTCCTAAAATGTATTAGTCTTCTATATACAATCAAAAAATATTAATAAAATGGAAAAAGAAGGATTGAATCAACTTGGTGATGTCTCGGGACCAGTTCAATTATTAATAAACAAACCTATACATCCACATGGCATTAAGCATTTTTCTCCATATGTCAGTGGCTAATGGCTAGTAATGGGGGTCTATGGTGGTACTATGGGGAGACTATACCATATATATAATTGTGAAACACAATAATAAATAATAATAATGTATTAATAGAAGCAATAAGGCAGTGAAATAAAATTTCAGGGAAGTGAATGTAAAACATTAAAATAATAAACATAAATAGACATCAACACTATATAAGCATAATGTTATGAGTATAAAAATTTGGAAATAAGAAATCATGGTAACATGAATATAAAAATACCAAGAAATATAAAAAGGGCACAAAAAGTCAATGAATATCTATCTCCATGATAATCAAAAGAATAAGGTTAGTCATTTACTCCCAAGATCCCATCCTAAATAAAAAACAAGCATCCATAACTGGGCACTTCACCTTATCCCTACCAACATCCATGAAGTATGTCAAGGTACCAAATGGTTTCTCGAATAGGGTGTGATTAAAACATAGTAGGCCACCACCATTGATTTCTAATGTGAATCTAGTTCATGAATATAAAATGTAATAGTGTGTAGGTATAATAAATTTTAAGACTGAAAGTAAATCTAAACCATTTTGAGATAAATCTCTTCATGGGATAATTGTCTGACCTTACCTATATTAGTAGAAACTGAATGTCTCTGAACATATGACTATTAGTTGTTTAGGGACCCAATGAACATATCCAAGGAATCTAAGTAAGATAATCATAAGGGTTTAATGGAGGCCCATGGAATCCAAGACCGTTGAATTTTGAGCCCACTCACAATGATCAACCGAGAAAATAGGCAAAGGGGGTGAGTGTAATCCAATGATGAACCCTTATAATTTCACCCTAAAAATTTATTAATGTGCCTAAGGAAATGTCCTAGGTAATCTTGGGATAGGATTTATTAGATTCTATGGAGATAATACAATGTGTTTCATGTTTATGGACATCAATCAGAAACTATGGTGATGATCCAAGGCATTATAATTTCTTAAATATGTTGGTTAATCTTTAATTTCATGTCTTGGGATTCATATGCTAAGACATTGACTGAGCCGAAAGATTAATATCTCACATCGTGGATGAATTAAAGAATTGGATAGTGTCTGTTGATTTCTCTGAAGGCCTTATAGGTTGGGAACCTAAGTCTTACTCAAGGAAGTCCACACCATCAATAGTGATCTAGGTCCAGTACAATAATTAGACATACTATTGAAAGTAATTAAAACTTCATGTGAATTAACCAAGAAATTTATCAATTCAATTAAATCATTAAGGTCGTTACATTTATAGGTATTAAGATAAATACACATCAGGGGTGTTTTGGCCATAAAAATCATAGATTTCTGTGGAAATTGACTAATAAACCCAGGGGGATGGTTCAGGTTGAGATTTACATCCTCCAATAATTTAATTGTCCTCATGGAACTATTAGAATAATGTTTAGATAACAATTTAAATAAATAATAATTCTAGGATCAATGTGTGGAATGTACTGTGTTCAATATAAAAATGAATATTATATGCATCAATTCTTTAGGGAAAATTAGTATATTATAACACCCCAATATTTTATGAGATAGATAATTTTTTTAATTTATTTGTTTTATTGTGTTTTATGTTATAGTGATATTATCTTATGCTTTACGCAACAACTTCTTAGCCTTCAATATATGCAACACTATGCTTGGCTAGTGTTACACACATTCGTGAGTTCTTTTGATAAAATCTATTTCATGTAAGACTGAGTTTAAGTGAACAACAAAATATTATTATGTTAACTTAGAAACTAGTCATTATAATGGAGTGTATGAAGAAAATTAATTTCTGATTAAAAAATATATAATGAAAATAAAATAATTAAATCACTCATTATAGAATTTATTAATGTAATATATATGTAATACATATAATATTATGATTAAAATTCATCTTATATGTTTTTTAGACATGAAATAAGAACAAATTCACATTTTTAGATAAAAGAAGTATTTTTTTTTAAAATGTAATATTTACAATTTTTGATTGTGCAACAATTTTAAATCTAGTTTATGAATTTTTTGATTGCTCATGCATTTTAATTCTATAGTGAATTTATATGTAAATACCTTTCAATCATTTTCAATGTTTTAACCCATTCTTCATTCTAACAATGAAATTTATTTTAAAATAATTACTACAACATATGTATTTTGAATTTTGAAAAAAGGACACCATATTTGAAATCATTAGGATAAAATTATGTAAATAGATTTATTTTATTTTTTGGAAATATGAATAGTAACTTCGGTAATTTTTATTAATATAGTAAAGGGTAAAAAGGTGATTAAGGGTAAGAATACTATTATAAAACTACCCTAAAACTTGTAATAATCTTATTGGATGTGGTATGGGAAACTAAAACAACTCTTGGGATGAAATTTTTTCCTATGGAATCCCCATGGGTGTGTTATGAAACTTATATATTTTAATTTAATGTAAAGGAAAATATATTATAAACATATATATTTTTAATAAAACAATTTTAATATTGGGTTATATAAGTTATATATTTGATTATAAATATTAATTATAAATATATAAAAAAATTACCACATAATTTTATTTTATTTATAATTATTCAACACTGAATAATTAAATTAAATTTTGACATAATGATGATGTAGTGACTGCTTTATTACCACAATTAAAATTAAAAGAGAATAATTAAGGGTAAATAGAAAAGATAATGTATAAAATAAAATCAACACAATTATAAAAATAATTTAATGAGATTATTTAGATCAATCCACATCTTTTCGTATACATATTTCAATTTGGAATCATTTGTAATAAAAAAATAATTTATATTAATTTAACATCTTAAGATTTTTTATGGGTTCCCCTCACATAAATTATAAAATAGAACCTACTCCCTCACACATTCACTTCAATATGAGAATTATTCTCATACATCCCATGCCCTACTCCGTTATAATAATTTCTAGTTACATTCTAGAGATTTTGTATTCTATAAAGACCAACTCTAGTGCATTGTGAAGATATTTTGAAGAAGCCCGTCAAAGATGAGGTAATCTCCTCTATAGATTCTTTTAAAATTTATTTTTCTTCTACTTCCTATTCATGAGTTGTGTTCTTATAAATTAATAACTATAGTGTCAATAATATACTGAAATGTTATTGTAATTATAAAACAACCTTATTCCACCTTATATCCATCCTATGAAAAATTAAATCAACACGTGTGTGTACGTACGTCTTACCATCTCCACACAGTGGTGTAATATGTTTCTCCCACAACGAGACATGTATGGGTATAATGATGGAAATTATAAATATATATGATTATTATAAAAAGTTTTTTATTTTTTAAAAATATATATACTATCAACTTCTATACCATCTCATAATTAATTGAATGATATCATCGTCGCGTGCATACGTATGACCTACCGTCTCGACAATGCTATGTGATGCAATTAATGCTACATGATATCCATTAAAGCATTATTATATAAATGTAATGAATGAATAAATATGGTATATATTTAGTGAATATATTTTTTAAAAGATATAACTATGACTTAATAAAGATAATGGAATCTTATTCGACAGAACATGCTTAAGAACATAAATCATTTAATACCCAAATAATGAGTTACAATTAAATGTTACTAACAAACAGATTATTATATGATCGTATATGATATCATAAAGATGAAAATGATTCTATAATAAGTAAATGAAATTATTTAAATCGTTATATAAGAGGTTCATATACATAAACAAGATATCTAACAAAATGTAATGAATAATTTTGTAATCTTGTTATTATTCAAGATTGTTTATTCTTAAGTATTTACTGAGGTATATTTATCATCCACATACATGTTTACTAAATATTTAATTCAAAATAGTCTCTCTATCATTATACACTTGTTTAATGTCAATTTTACCCATTTTTTAATTTTTATTAAATTTTATGAAAGGAATATTTTGTCATTTTTGGTACGAGGTACCTTTTGACTTTATAAGAAAAGTATGAGAATAATGTTTTCTTTTAATATATGACATAAATGGATTTTTATGCTTCCATGACACCTTATTTCAAAAAAATTCCCATATTAGATTTCATGATTATATTTGAAGAAATTATTTTCTTTTAAAATAGTGTGTAATTTTAATAAATGGAAACATTTTTAAACAAAAAAGAACATTTCCCTCAAGAATCAATTTCTAGTGTTTTATCAAAATTATTTTACATCTTTGATTACATTACATAATATGGGTATGTCACAGGTATACTATCTCGACTATTACTATGGTTTGATTATGTTTATTCTATTTATAATATAATTTTTTTATTCTAGATTATGTTATAATGGAATTTTGTTTAAGAAACACATTTTAATTTCTTGGGTTATGTTATGAGGATTAATTGATGTTTTGTGGAACACATATAGGTGAGTTCATTATAATATGGGTGGGAACTATATCTCTCTCTATTGAATTGGGTAAATATGTATTACTCATGAGGTGTGTATGTTTTGTGTGAACCTGATTTCATTTTCAAAATTTTATGAGTGGACCTAGTTTCCATGTACATATGTTTATATAATGGACTGGTTTCATGTCCATAATTTATAGAGTGCACCAAAAATTATTCATACATGTTAAAAAAGTTATAATTTTATGTGTATTCCATGATTTCATGTATTATGTTACATTTATGTTCTTATGTATTATGATATTTGAATTTCATTATGATTCATGTTTTCCATTGATATACAAGGCATGATCTTATAATGTTCTGATCACATTCTGATAAAAATTATTCTATTGTTTTTGTTTTGCTATCACCATTTAGTACCCTTACTGAGTATCTATGCACACCCATTTTTATGTTTCATTTCCCCATGATTTGAAGAATGATATTTAGTCAGATGTGTCAAAAAGAGGTACTATTTAAAAAGGATAAACCAGGAGACGATATAGATCTTTTATGAACCAGTTGATCATGTTTCCCAGATTACCAAGACACTAAAATAAAATGATCATTGGGAATATATTTGTTTAATGTATTAAGTATTCCAAAAAATTAATGTATGTCCATGTACATCAATATTGGGTCATTATAGTTGGTTTCAGAGTGAAGGTTTAGTCATTCTTTGAGAAACAAGGATGGGAAATCATTAGTGACATCCCAAGAGACATTTCTAAAGATATTTTTGGGATGTAAAATGCATAATTTAAATTTTATGTTACAGTCCAAGAATCATGGTAATGATCATGAATAACCTATTATTAAACCTAATATGTCAGCGATTAAAAGTAATATCCATTAATTATGTTATTTTCGTAGTATAAATTTTCCCCCCCATGCTATTAATATTGCATTTTAGAAATTTGATTGAACCTAAAGAAACCATGTTAATGATGAATGCAATAGTAAATACAATGATTTTTCAATCTATGATACATACTATTATGGGATATGTAATGAAAAATATTATCACTATACTCACACAAGCTTTAAATCATGTTGGAAATCTAAATGAGAAGAGGAGAGAACCATTTTTTATTGAATCTTTTATGAGGAAACATCCACCTTAATTCAGTGGTACTTCTAATACACATATTACTGAACAACGGATGAGTTCCACTGAGAATATATTTTTCCATCCTTTATTATTCTGAACAAGAAAAATTCATGTTGTCTCTTTATCATCAAGAAGGTGAAGACAATCAGTGGTGGACAATTATTAAGAATTTAAGGGACAAATATGAAATTGATTCTATCGAATGAATAGAGTTTAAAGGGGTATTTTTTAGTTATAACATCCTTCATATTTCACAAAAATATATGGAGAATGAATT
This sequence comes from Viscum album, assembly GCA_963277665.1. Taxonomy (NCBI): domain Eukaryota; kingdom Viridiplantae; phylum Streptophyta; class Magnoliopsida; order Santalales; family Viscaceae; genus Viscum; species Viscum album. The sequence continues at coordinate 1,633,985,176 of OY728133.1, read as the reverse complement.
CCTTGAGCATAAGAAAAAGGATGAGGAATCTATTGGTACCTATAAGGATCATTTTACAAGTCATTCAAGTTATGATTTCGGGTTAATCATTAGCCCTTAAAGTGAAATTTACCTATTCTTTGGTTGCCAAAAAATGATTCTTTGAAATACATTAGTCATATGGTAGTTTAGAAGCTATGAAGAAGTTATTATATATTCACTAAAAGTAGAAATGTATTTTTGTAACTCTCAAGGTTATGAAGATTTGAAAAAAAAGATATTGATTAATGGAAACATTAATGGTTTTACATAATGAGAGAAGAAAAAGTTTCAACATCTTACTTGTCAAAAATGTGGAAAAGAGCTCTCAGTGGAATTTCTGAAAGGAACAAGAAGATTCTTCATGTGTGGGAAGCCTGACTATAGATCTAAAGAGTATCATAGTGATGTAAAAATCGTATTCAATGTAGATAAATGTTATGAAAATTCACCACCTACACTTAAATGCTATAAGTGCAAGGAAATGGGGGATTATTCTATCCAATTATCTAATCAAAGGGTTATCGATGATGATCGACATCAGCAACCTCTTTAGGGTAAAGACAAAGCCAAATCACATGAAATCACTATTGGTGATGTAGAGTATAATAATGAAGTGGTCGAATGATTGAGTGTTTTTATAATGGGACTCTAGTATAATGTTATATAATCACTTTTATAGTATTTTGTAATAACGAAACATCTATGTATTGGTCCGCTTTATTTTTTTCGTAATGATTTAAGATCATATACTGAATGGTACTGGTAAACATAAATAGTGATTGATGTAATAAGGTGATGTTTTAAAAAAAGTCACGATTAAGGGAAAGATAACCCTTAATATGAGCATAATGATGAGATAATGATATTTGGATAATGATATGTTACACATTATTAATTAAATTGGATGGTAATGATTTCCTTAGAACTTATTAAGGATTTTTGAAAAGTGTTTTATGCTATCACGATTGATGTTTATATATTTCTGGATTTAAACATAAGGAAACATGTATGTTTTCAATAAGGATGTATGGTAAAGAGAATACATGATTAAGGTATTCAAATGTATGGAATATGATAACCAAGAACTACCTTATAAAATATGATAGATAAATGTTATGATGATTTAGGTCACCTATTTAAAAAGTTTTAGATATTCAGTTTTTGGAAGGATTATACCGTTATCCATTTTTGGATAGAATAAGTTATACATTGGTTTACGTTTGTTATATTAATGTATTATCTCACTATAGGTGGACTTATGGATATTTGTTAACTTCTTGTAAACTTTTTGTTGATATTGATGGAATGTCCAATCATTCTATTTATAGATCACATGATCTACTAACACTTTAGGAATGAAAAATTCAATTTCATTTCAATGAATAATAAAAGTAGTGGAAATCGTTCAAGGCATGAACAATAATTTGTCATTTGGATAATAATTTGTTCTTTTGATGCCACTTGGGAGTGATTATGAAACTTATAACTTTTAATTTAAAGTAACGTAAAATATCATATAAACATATATCTTCTTACTAAAATAATTTGAATATAGAGTAATATAATTTATCTCTTAGATTATAAATAGTTATTAGAATGATAAAAATATTTCCTACATCATAGAATTTTATTTATAATTTTTTCACATTAAATAATTAAATTAATTTATGACACAACGATGATGCAATGATTGCTTTATTAATGATGGAGACAAATAAATAATATTAGAAATATTAAAATAAATATTATTTGATGAAATAAATGTCATAAATTATTTTTTAGATTAATATGAATTGTTATAATACTATTAAATTGTTTTTTTGAAGTTATATATCCATTTAGATTTCATTTAAATTCAATAAAATTAATAGTGTAAAAATTGGCATAATTGATGTTTTAGAAAAATAATAAATTATTATATTATTTAAAAATCCTAAAAATATATTAAAAATAAAAAATTTACTATTATATGGTAAATAAGTTCATTAAGTATACAATTATCTGAAATTGACTCCATATATGTAAAATTTGTGGCTTCTAAATACTTAAAAGATTTTTTGACAATTAAAATTAAAACAGAATAATTAAGGGTAAATTGAAAAGATAAGGTTTAAAATAAAACAAATAAATGTTTAAAAACTATTGGATTAAATGATTTCAAAATATTATCATATTATATTCTACATAATTCAATTTGGAAGCATTTGGATTAAAAAATCAATATATATTAATTTAATATTTTAATAATTTCTATGGGTTCCCCTCAACTCAATTATAAAATGGCTCCTCCTCCCTCACCTTTTAACATCAATTTGATCCTTCTATATCAGCCATCCACCGAAAATTTCTATTATAAAATTACATAGATACATTATAGAGAATCTAGTATTTTTTTCATGACTATCTCTAGTTCTCCAAGTTGATATTTAGGGAAATCACGTGGAAGAAGATGTAATCCCCTCTAGCGATTCAATCAAACTTCTTTCTTATTATATGTTATCTTCATGAGTTTTTATATATAATGAAATAAATACAGTATAAATTATATAATATGATGTTATTATAATAATGAAACAACCATATTACATCTTTTATCCATCCTGTAGAAAATGAGATCACCACACGTGTGTACGTATGGGTTACCGTGTCAACACCATGGTGTAATCTATTTTTACCACATCTTGAATTAGATGGTATAATGATGGAAATAATAACTCTATATGATTATTATGACATTTTATTTATTCTGTATCAATATATATACCATACACTTTAATATTATCTCATAATTAATGGAATGATATCATCGCTCATGCATACGTATTACATACCATCTCCATGATTCAATGTGATTCATTCTACATGATATACATTAAAACATGATTATATAAATTTAAAGAATGAATAAATTTGGTATATATTATTTTCATATAACTTTTTAATTATATAACTATGACAAAATAAGTATAACAAAAACTTATTTGACAAAACATGCATAAGAATATAAAACAGTTAATACCCAAATAATGAGTAATAATGAAATGATACTAACAAAAATATTATAATATGATCATATATGATATCACAAAAATAAATATGATTATATAATAATTAAATTACATTATTTATATCTTTATAATTGAGGTTTAAATACATAAATAGGATATTGGACCTAAGGTAAGGGATAATTCTGCAATCTCATTATTATCTAAGATTGTTTATTTATAAGTATTTACTAAACTATTATTATTAGACACGTCCAAATTTTCTAAATATGTATTTAAAAATATTCTTTATATATGTTTACAAATTTTTAATGTTAATTTTACCTATTTTATTAAATGTTATGAATGGAATAAGTTTTTTTCTTTCAGTACGAGGTACTTTCTGACTTTCCGATAAAAGTATGAAAATAATGTTTTCTTTTTAAATTATATGGAATGAATGGATTTTTGTGCATTCATGATGGATTATTTCCTTGCAAATTACCATATAAGATTTAATGATTATCTTTAATTAAATTATTTTCTTTTAATATAGTGTGGATTTTTAGGAAAAGGAATCATTTTTTAAGTAAGAGAGAAATTTTCCTCAAGAATCAATTTGAAGTGTTTTATCATAATTATTTTACATATATGATTACATTACTTATTATTAATATGTTTCAAGTATAATATCCCTATTATTCCAATGGTTTTATTATGTTTATGTTAGTTATTAAATCCATTTGTTGTTCTTGGATTACGTTATGATGGAATGTTGTTCATGAAACCCATATTAATTCATTGGGTTATGCTGTGATGATAACTTTTTTTTTGTGGAACATGTATGAATGATTTTATTATAAGATGGGTGGGACCTATATATCCCATTAGTGAATTATGTAGAGATGGATAACTCAGGAGGTGTGTATGTTATGTGTGAACCTCATTTCATGTTCATAATTTTATGAGTGGATCTAGTTTCCATGTCTATATGTTTATGCAAGGGATAAGTTTCATGTCCTTAATTTAATGAGTGAATCTATTACTATTTATACAAGCTCAAAAAGTTATAAGATTATGTGTATGAAACAATTTCATGACTTATCTTAAAATTATGATCTTATGTATTATGATCTTTGATTTTCCTTATAATTCAAGTTTTCCATTGATATGAGGGGAATGATATTATAATGTTCTGATCACATTCTCAAAACATTTATTCTCATGTTTTTTATTACATATCACCATTTTAACATTAATGAGCATATGAGATAACCATTCTTTATGTTTCTTCTTCCAAGGATTTGAAGATGAGTATTATGTAAGATGTTTCAGAAAGAGGTTATAGTTATGAAGGATAAAGCAAGAGATGATGTAGAAGTTTTATGAATCATTTGATTATGTTTCCTTGTTTCCAATTACACTAAAACAATATAGTTTTTGGGTGTCCATTTGTTTAATGAATTAAGTATTCTACAAAATTAATATAATGCCTATGTAAATCATGCTTCGTTTGTTAGATATACCACCTACTATATCCCTATGGAGGACTCCACATCCTATACCAACCTCATTTTTTGGAGAGAATAAGTGAAAATGATATACTATATAAACAACCTAAAAATAGGGAATATTTTCTTATATGAAGATATTTTCTTTGATAGAGACTAAAACTGATAAAATATTTGATAGATTTACTGAGGGGGATTAAATGTGATTAGCAGTGATTAGAACCAAGTCTGGATGTGGGACATGCACCAAATATGAAAAGGGAAGAACATGGGATATATTCTAATAGCGGTCCACTATGCACAAAATAGGGAGGAAGTAGAAACTTGGTTTTGAAATATAAGAGGGTAAAAAAGAAAATTTACAATATTTTTAATAGGTCCTATGGTTTGGATGCGCAATTTTGTAAACCATGAACCAACTATGCAAAACTACTATATAAGGTTCCTCATCACACATGGTTCATGCACACGACTATAAAACCCATGAAAACCCCATGCATTTGATTCTGTATTGAAGCCCACAACATCACACTCTAGCCACATGGCTAGAAAAATCATATGATAATTGTGTGTGGTGAAATTATAGTAAATTATTGGTTTTTAAAAGTAGTGATACCCATGTTCATGGTTTGAAAATCCACGCATCACCCTCTCTAGGCCGTATGGTTGAGGTCCTCAATTAGGAATAATCATGTGCCTCGTTCTATTTCTACTAAAAATGTTAATTTTATCAATCAAAAAGATCAAATACACTTGAAACCTCCATGAACCCTTTATACAATTCCATTAATGTAAAACAAGAGTTTTATACTCAAAGCTAATAGAATAATAACTCTATGAAAAACTAAGATCTTGCAATTTAGAATGGTTTAATTTTTACCCAAGATATTAGAAACCTGATTTGGTCTAAATAATCATGTTGAATGGGTTATAAGGATTTAGAAGTGGAAGAACAGTTTTATGTTTCAAACATGACTTGTTTTTCTTTCCTAGTTGTAAATTTTCTTTATCTAATTTATATTTTATAGAAAATTTTAGTAAATATCATTCTTACTTGTTATAGTTGAGCTTGACAAGAGAATGAATATTTGAATGACCTTAGAATAGATACTAAATCCCAAAATCATTATATTTTTCACTTAAACAAATAAAACTTTGACTTTATAGAGATTTTAAATTTATAATAAAACATTTTAAAATTGTATGCAATAAAATAAATCATTCCTTTGGAATTAAAAAAATTACAAAAATTATTTTTAAAAGTAATTTTGAATGTGATATCACATAATTGACTAATATCATGTAAATTATATTTTTTTACTTAGAAAAATTAAAAATCATTATTTTTGGTGGAGTTGGAGAAACTAGTATTACCTATACCGATAATTTCCCATTTTGAATAGTCTCCACTAGTGACATGTACTCCATCAAAATCATCAAGAAGACTGAATTCAAAAGGATCACAACACATGTGACATGAGAACCTATTATCCATATACTAAATAGAATCTAATGACATTATATTGTTTTAATAAACACTAATAATCATTAACATTGGGTACCCATATCATGGGTCCACATAAGTTAGATAACAATGATTTTTGAATCCACACTTTTTTAGAGAATGTTTTTAAATTTTAAATATGTAAAGAAAGTTAGAAATATAAGTCTACCATATCTAAAATTTTTATAGTTTAATTCATAAAAATCATGAAATACTTTCTTACAAAATTATAATGTTTATTTTTAGAAATTATATTTATAAAGGTAGTATTTTTATGATTTTTGGAAAAAAGTGTATTTCATTGAAACACCAAACCATAAGGATTTTAAATTCGATTTTGAGAACCCAAAACCTTATTTAAAATTTATTTTACTTGATTAAAGAGATAAATATAATTTTTATGATCCTTAATTTGAAATTTCAAATTTTTAACATTTTTTTCATCATTTTAAAATAAAATCCCATTTTTATTTTATAAGTTTTTTTTGAAAAAAAAACACTGTTGTGATTCATTTGATGAACATTAAATTTTGAAAGAATATAAAAAATTAAATGTTCATTATTATCATTTAGTATACATCCATAATTTAAAGAATATTTAGATGAAGAAGAAAATTGAGAAGTGGAGTGAGAAGGATAGTGGAAAATTAAAAAACTAGCCTCAATTTTATCCTCCATATATGATATAATACAATTGTGACTCTTATGACTTAAATTTTATGCTGAACTTGAGTCAGAGATATCACTCAAAATATAGACTTTTAGATAATTCTTAAATATATTCTTGTATTTTTACTATTTCTTATTCAAGGGATAATTTGTTTTAATGTGGGCCTTCTTTTTGGAACTGAAATTTGATACCTCAAATTCTTGATTTTTTTATGGTTCAAGAGGATATCATATTTTTATTATACTTAACCATAATTTTTGTAATGTTTATAATGATGGAGACACTCCTATATGGGTTTTCCATGTTCTCTGTGAAATAAATTATTCAATTTGTTTCTTTAGCCCCCTTTATGTTGACCAATAATTATATCGATCGAATTTCAATTCTTTTAATTATCATTTTTAGTAATGTAGTATAAATCACATGTACTACATGATGAAAACAAAAAAATTAATTATATCTATTTTAACATTACATTTAGTGAATAAAAATATTAATAATAATTGAAAATATTACAATGGGATTTAAAATAGAAAACACGATAACTAAAATATGAAAGTTTGGGTCTGCTTGATGGACCAGAATAACTGCACTCACAAAAATGATGTATACATGATGTAGAATATTAGTAATTAAGTATTCATATTGGTAATTAAAATATAAATAATCTTGAGATGAAATACAATTAATGAATAATTAATGAAATAATTGGTATATATAAGATATATAGAACCCATATGATTGTTACAAATATGACTGTATGAATATTAATCTTACCATTGGTATAATAATACGACCGTTAAGAATTGGAACATGACTATTATAATAGTATCATCACTTTTGAATTTTTAAAATTATTTTTATTAATCATATAAAATTAAAATATGACATATTTATAAAATGATACAAGTAAACAAATGTTTTAAAAATGAAAACAATAATTTTTTGCAATTTTATAAAACATATTTGTTTTCATTTAAATTTTTATTAAAATTACAATATTATTATCTTTCTTATAAAAGGCAGGGGCCAGGAAACAATGCGGGTGGTGGCCCAGCCCACGAGTGGTTACGTGGTCAGGCATGCAGTGGCCCGAAAATCCCCTACCTTCCCCAGGCCCACCCAAGGGGTGAAGCCCAGTTCCCCACCGGGGGCCGGCGCCACGTAAACGCTTGGGTAACCGGTGTGCAATCGTGCACTGCATGTGGTGAACATAATTATCATAATATTAAAATTGGTATTCGTAAAATAAATTTGAATGCTATTTAAAAAATTTAATTTAGCATACTTAAAAAATTATTTTCATAAAATGGATTTATTTTTTCTAATTTTCATCTCAAAAAAAAATTCAAGTCAAATTTTTGGTATTTTCATAAAATAGTTGATTTTTTTTGAATAGTGAAATATGATAATATATGTTAATTAAAATTATAATTTAATTACATGGAATTTGGGGTCATCATTTATTTAATAACATAGTAGTTTAAAATTTAATGCACCATTTATAATATATAGACTTAAAAAACACTTCTACAGGTTGTCTTGATCATGAATAACAAACTAATGAATGTAAAATTAAAAAACCCCACACACATAAACTTATAAATATAACACCTCACCACCCCTTTTCCTCACAACATCTATCCCTTTGATAATGAAAAACTTAAACAAAATTACAATCTCAATCCTCTCCTCCATTTCCTATTTCATCCTTTCTCATACAAATAACGTTTCAAGGAGCCTTAATGTGATGTTGACTTGGATGTTAGCTTTGGATGATGATTATGTCATGTTTTATGTTTAAACCATAATATTATGTTTCAATGATCTCATGATTGTATTATCTTTATTTTGTGATCCCATATGTTCATTCTTAATCCTTTTAAAATATCAGGTTCTACCTTTTAACTCATATATTATTCTTCATTTTCATTCTTATTAACCAAAAAGGAATTTTAGATTACCCCTTTTGTTTATGTATTCCCCTGGTTATATTATTTAATTTTAGTAGCTCAATGGGATTCAAAAGCTCATTAGGGAGAATAAAATAAGGATATTTTTTTAGTCTCGTGTTCTTGCTTTATGTACCCAGTCTTCTAAATACACTAGTACTCTTGATCCTTTGGTTGTATTTATTGGAAATTTATGTTAACAATCATGTTATAATATGTTTAAAATTCATTGGATTCTATTTTTTGTATCATATGAAGGTCTATTTATTTTGTGTGATTTGAAATAGATTACTATAGTGAGAACCCTAAGGATAAGTCTATGTATAAGAAAATAACCAAAAATTTTGGTGATGTATAGAGTGGGTGGTTTCTAAAAATATAAATCTGTATTTGGATAATAAAAGCGGATGTGGCTCTTGAGATGTTTCACCTATAGTTAATAACATTTAAAAGGGAAAATTGAGTATTAAAATAATTATCACCTAGTGCTTGATATATAATGCAATACATTTGGTTTGAAAATCATAAGTCATATGCTTTAGGAAATCCTCAAAATATTTATGAACCATTATGAAGGACATAATAGATTGTTATGTTATAAAACCTAATAGAAAGAAACAAAATGGATAAACTAGATTTAAAGTTAGAGACTCAGAAGTCAAGATATAATTTATATTTATATGTTATTAGTTATATGTTCATAGATTCAATTTTTATATATATTTTTGTTGAAATGTTTTCATTCCAAAATATCCTTCCTTAGTTAATGTAAGGAAATAGGAGAAATAGTAAAAAAACCAATGTGATAGGCAATGTGATGACTTCCATAATTATATTCCTTACCATATGGGAGTGGGTGATACTAAATTCATTGTAGTATTGGATAAACTGACTCAATTTTTAAGCAATAACTTGAATAATGAGTAAATCCCACCATATACTATGAAATAAAAAGTTTCTATTGAGTGATTTATGTGAAATAAACCTGCCAATAATGGATCTTTTGATCCCCTTATTTTGGAACAATCGAATAACTCCATTGAGAAAATATTCTCAACCCTCTAATGATCGGATCATGAGAAATTAATAATTTCTTTCTATACTATTGAAGGGGAATAATCTTATTAGTCGATATTATTCAAGTACATGACGCTTGATAAATAAATCAATTCCAAAAAAAATTGAAAGGACTCAATTAATTTTTTTGAAATAAATATTTTACCCAGAATCTCTATTTTAAAATAGATAGGTATTTATTTGGACTGAAGAAAAAAAATTAGATGAGTCTATCATGGTGTATTAGACAAACAATTCAAGCCTCTCATGACAGACATATAGCTTCATTATCATCAATTTATTTAAGTTAGAACAATTCTCTAGTGGATTAATGTTTTGTCCATGAAATGGATTAGTAACTTGGGACTTTGATAGTTATGAATAGATAGTTTGTTATGCACTTATGGTTGATATTTACATTGATGAATCTCAATGTTCAAAAGGGTATAGAGATAAAAATATTAAAATGGATTTTTATTTATGATTATTTGAAGATAAATCCCATTGAGAATAGAAATTTCAACATTATACATGTTGAAAATTATAGAAGATGGATCTCAATAACTATCTCATGGGAACACGGAGATGATTCAAATTTGGGAGAGAGAGGAATTGAGATAATCAATGCTAAAGGGAGATGAAGAATTCAACCAATGAAATTAACGAATATAAGGTTTAGATCAACCCTTAGCCTATAGTATAATGTTTCAACTGCTAGGAACACAATATTTATGCAATCCAATGCCCTATTCCAAGGGTTTTCAAAGAAAATCAACAACAACATCCTCAAAGGCCTAGAGATAAAGGAAGGGAATATACTATTAGTACAACTAATGTGGATCCCAACAATGAGATTCTAATAAGTATTATAGTTATTCATTCTATAATAGAAAAAATATATTTTCATTATAGTTCTATGAATCCTTTCATGTCATTGATGTTTAGTAGAACTATTCAAACACCACATCAAAACAAGGGGTTGAGCTATCTGTGATAATATAAAATAATGAAATTGATGTATCCCAAAAATTTAAATCTTCTATATTTAATGTTTTTTACAAAATATTCTATATAATCTTGTATTAGTACGTTAAATTTTGTTTTAATTTATATTATAAATGGATTTTATATCCATATATAAATCTAACATCAACTGTCTGGGGAGGGAGATCACTCATCGCATCCTAATTTATCCTCATATTTTGTATAAGTGTAAGAAGGGGAATGAATATCATTTGGATTCTTCATATAGAGTGTTGATATTATTTCATTATAGGAAATCATATCTATATATAATCATTGAGATAAAGGGGAAAATCAGACTTGAAGACATCCCAATAATGAGTAATTATACAAATTTAATCCTTAAAGAGTTGTCTAACCTTCCTCCTGACCAGGAGTTCAAGTCTTCAAAAGAAATCAGTCTTGTATCTCTTTCCATATACAATAATCCCAATAGAATGTAAAATATTGAGTTAAAATATATGTAGAAATAGTTACAAGATAATATTAATAAGGGTTTTATATACCAGAGTGCTTCACCATGGGTTGTGGTGACCCTTCTTTATCAAGAAGAAGTATGAGTCAATGAACCTCTACAATGACAATCATGAAGACAAAAAGACTATTAATAAGAACAAGTATCCTTTACAATGGATTGATGGCTTGTTCTCTCCACTATATGTGGCCCAATATTTCTCTATGTTAGAATATAGATCAAGATATCACTAGTTAAAGGTGGATAAAGATGATATTTCAAATACTTACTTTCAAATAAGGTATTTACACTATGAGTTCATAGTAATGCCTTTAGAACTCACCAATGCTCCAAAAATATCCATGGAATTTATGAATAATGTATTTAAATAATACCTAGATATATTTTGTGTAGTATTTATAGATGATTTTATAATATAGTTTTAAATAATGTTGGAGAATAAGGATCATTTTAATACCATACTAAAATATTTGTGAATGAAGAATATATATAAAAATTATAGTAAATGTGGGTTCTTAATTGTGAAAGTATCATTCATAAGGTGATATATCACCATTAATGTGATATTTCTAGACCCTTCTAAGATAAATACAATTGAGGAGTGTCCTAGAAAAACATCTATAATAGATATCATAGTTTCCTTGGACTGGCTGGGTATTTACAATGATTTTTGAGAAAATTGTCATGATTTTGAAACCCGCTAACTAAAATTAATCGGAACTGAGAAATGCCTTTTTGGACCATTGAATGTGAATTGATATTTAATGAAAATAAATTTTTTCTTATCACCACATCAGTCCTCACACATCCCTCAGGTGGGGAAAATGTCATGGTATATTGAGTTTCTGCAACGTCGATATTTAAAAATGAAAATAAAAAACACTAATAAAGGGGGTAACTTTATCGGCTCTAATAAAAAGAAGTGATAAAGGGTACTTTTAATAGCACTAAAAAAGTTATGTTAAAAGGGGCCCTTTATCACTGATTTTTTAGCACTGATAAAGGCACCACATTTATCAGCGCTTTTTCTTAACACTATTAAAGGGGCCCCCTTTATCAGTGTTTTTTTGTAGAGCTGATTAAGGGAGACTTCATTAGGGATTTTTTCATAGTGCTGATAAAGTGTATAGTTTAAAAAAATAATTTTTCATGAAAAATAATATATTGAAATATAAGTATATTTATATTAACATATATATATATATATATATGTTTTACATAAGTATAAATAAAATATTACATTTAATATATTAAAATTTAGTGAAAATGGATTTAAAATATTTTAAAAATATTATTTATTAATAATTTACTTATTATCATCAACTAATAATAATTTAATAACAATTTTAAGACACAAAAAAATCAAAAAAAATCAATAAAAGATCTATAATAAGTAGAAAATGTAACTCGAACATCAAACGGTCTTAACTTTTAATCTGGATGTTTGTTTGAGCTCTACATCATATCAAATCAAAGCCTTCGATGAGCTATATGTGCTAGTGACCTTAGTTAACCTTTACTAACATTTTAAGAGGTCAAAAATGGCCTAGAAGGTCTCTAAAACTGATTTGTTTCTCAGGATACCATGAATTTTTAATATTCGATGGAATTTCAGCCTCATTTAAGGAGATATTTTTTCTTTTTTTCAATGAGGAATGAATTTATTTTAATGTATTACATTCATATTTTATTATTGATTTGAAATTTAATCATTTTTTATAATGTACTTCAATTTATAATCAAATATATAACAATATATACACATTTTTTATATATTCGCACATAAAAAATTTATTTTATAAATAAATAATTAATCATTTTTACATATAAAATATATTTCCCAATATATATGACTTCAATTAATATGAAACTAATATCTATTTTATTTAAACTACAAATATATGAATATTTATATACCTATATAATGTGTGTGTGTATATATATATATATATTTGTGTGCTTTTGTATGGACAAACCGATATATATTATCTATATATTCTAAACAAATATATATACATATTAATATATAATATTTGTAAATATATATAAATATGTATAATTATACTCATAGGTATACATAATATATATATGTGTGTGTGTGTGTGTTTGTGTTTTATATATGTATTTATTTATTTATTTACACAAAAAATGTATTTTATAAATGTATTTAAATCTGATCATAATAATATAAATTAATATATGAATAAATATAGTGATAGAAAATATAACAAGATATATAAAAATATATACCAAGATACAAATAAGAATATAAAAATATGAATATTATTATATATATTTGTATGTATATATATAGTAATATATTAATTTTTAAATATATTAATATAGGAATTAATATATATATATATATATATATATAACAACATATATATTAATATAACTATATATATCTCAATATATATATTTATATACTAATAACTATAATTATTTATATATAGATATATATATATATCAATAAATGGAGAGAAAAATGAAATGGACGAGTGAAAAAGTGTTAGGCCCACATGTGCCAGGGTCTCGAGCTCCAATATCAGGGGAGGAATTAGTGGCGCAAGGGAGGGGAGTATAACCTATAAAAATGAAACATGGTAGGGGATCAGTAAATGGTTTGGGGTGTGGATGGTGCATGCGATCTTGGGGGTTGGGGGTGGGGTGCTGTTGAAGCCACTCCCGAATCGAATTGATGAAATATTTTTTTTAACTTAAAACGTTGATAAAAGGGGTCTTTTATCATCATTAAAAAAGCCTTGATAAAGGAAATTTTTACGAGCGCTTTTTTTAGTGCAGATAAAATACCCCTTTTATCAGTGTTTTTTTGCACTGATAAAAGGGGCCTTTATCAGCTCTTTTATGAGAACTGATAAAAGGGACCCTCCTTTATCTTTGCCTTGATTAACAACACTTTTCTAGAGCTGTTAATGCTATTTTCTAGTGCGAATAAAGGCCATATTTTTAGTTGTGACATATACTGATACAAAAGAAAAATAATAGCCTATACCTCAAGGTAATTAAATCTTCATGATAAAAACAATAAAATTCATGCTCTAGAGTTGGATGTAGTAAAATTTTAATAAAAATTATAGTTTAATTATCTATAAGGGTAGAAGTGTGAGGTATATACATATCCTAAAATCTTCAAATATATATTCACACAGGAGGAGATTTATATTCTCTAGTGATGATGGTTAGAACTGGTAAGGATTATGACTGTTCAACCCACTATCAGCATGGGAAAGTAATAAAGTAGAATATTCTATGAGTTTGAAGGATCTAGCGTCATTATTAATGATGAGAATCAAGAAGGATCCAATATTTATAAAATTTTAATGGATGGACATAAGGATCATAAAGGAAGGAACAACATCATTCATTACTCAAATGACATATCAACCACCACTTCATGGGATGATAAAGTATGTTTAAAGATATTATGTGGAAATAAAAATTATGGTGGAATCCATAATAAAAGGAAAACTTCCAATGTTCAAAATTTATGAATGAGTTATATTGTTTGGTTCATGAATATGTGTACCATAAATACTGAGTTAATGAATAATTTTTCAAATGATGCACATATATTAACCTTCTCTATCCTCACAAAGAATACAAATATGTATCGATATTTCCAAGAGAACTATTGGTGGGACAATATGAATAAGGAGATCAGGAAATATACACAAAATTTCTAGGTATGTCAACATTTAAAGGATAAAAAAATTATACGGGTATGATACAACCATTACCTATACCTAAATGGAAATTGGAAAACATCACCATTATTTTTATTAATAGTACTTAATATATGCCAAGAATAAATAATAAAATATGTGTTGTGGTTTATAATCTTAAAAATAATTCTCATTTGATTTTATTTCTATTGAAATTATCACTTGATCAACATTAAAGTATATACATCAGAGAATTGGTGTGGGTGACTGAAAAACTACAATCGATTGTCTCTGACCTAGATGTGATAATTACATCTATATTCTTTAAAAGTCCCCAACATACTCTAAAAAATATATTGAACTTCAGAAATATTTATCACCATGAAAACAATAGCCTATCTGAGCATACTATATAGACACTTGAAGTCATGTTGAGAGGATTATTAATGCATTTTAAATCAGGATGGTATCAATATCTTCCACTTGTCATGTTCTCAAAAAATAATATATTTCATTCATGCATATAAATATCTCTATATAATTCTCTTTTTTGGAGGATATGAATAAAACTTACATGCTAGGATGAAGTTGGTGAACCGAAGATACTGAGATCTAAAATTTTTGAGGAATGGTAGAAAAGTAAAAGTCCATTCAACAACATATTTGGGTTTCCTAGAGTTAACAAAAGGGTTATGAAAAAAATAATCAATGATACATGGAGATTGAGGTTGTAGATAATTTTTTAAACCACATATTTTCATGAAATAGTGTCATGATATTTATTAATAATTGAAATCTAATCCCTAGATACGCTAACCCCTTTGAGATTCATGATCGTATCAAATCTATGGCTTATCTACTAACACACCCACTATCCTTGGCTCAAGTACATGATGTATTCCGCATATCCCTCTTGAGAAAGTACACACCAAATCCATCATATTCAGTAAATCCATCAGAGGTGTAGATGAAGAATTATCCTAATTAAGAGGATAATATAGTGAAGATCATGGAACATAGAGATAAAGTTCTATACAACAAGGAAACCCACCTAGTCAAAGTACCATAGTGAAACCATATGTATGAGGAGGTGACATGGGAAACATTTAAATATATGAAGTATACGTACCCTCAACTTTAATTACATTAGTTTAAAAAACCAATAGAGAAGTTTCTTAAGGGGGGAATAATGTAATGACCCATGGCTTTATCAATGGAATTTTCGTTCTTATAATTTTTTCAGATTCATTAATGTAGTATAATTAATATGCACCACATGATGAAACTAGAAATAATTTACTATATTTATTTGACTATTAAATTTTAAATATAAAAATGCAATAATAATTTAAATATTAAGATAGGGAAAAAAATAAAAATAAGATAATTAACATATAAATTTTTTGTATCTGCTCGATCAAAGAGAATAACCACACTCACGAAAAATGCAATAGAAATTTAGAAAAATATTATTAATTTAATATTAATTATAGAAAATAAAATATATATAACCCTTAGAGAGAATATATTTAAATAAATAATGAATGAAATATGAGTTATTTATAATTAGTAAGGAGTCTACATGAGCACTAAGAATCCAACAATTGGAATAGTAATCTGACCTATATGAATAATAAATTGACCATTAGAATAGTATCACCACTTATAGAAGTGTAAAATAAATTATAATTATCATATAAAATTAATATATAGAATATTTATATCATGATACAAGTAAATATTATTTTTTAAAGTGAAAAAAATCAAGTGCCTCTATTTTTGTAAAAAATATTTTTTAGCAATTTTATAAAAAATATAATGTTTTAATATAATGTTTAATTTTATAAAATAGTTTTATAAATTAAGATTGCTTTTTACTATAATTATGAAATAATTTTTTAGACCTTAATTATTTTTTCAAATGGTCAGAAAATTTATCATAATATTAAAATTGGTTTCTTTCAAATAAATGCAGATATTGTTTAAAATTTAAATTTCTCATATTTTAAAAATTATTTTCAAAAAATGTATTTCATTTTTTTAATCTAAATATTGAATAAATTTTAGAGTATATTTTTGGAATCTTTCTAAAATAGTTTTTTTTTTTTGAATTGTGAAATATGGTAAAATACGGTATTTAAATTTATAAGTTAAACATATGAATTTTTGATTCGTTGATATTAAGAACATAATATTTCAAAATCTCATGAAAATTTATTTAATATAATTAAATGAATCTATACTATTGTTAGTATTTATAGAAAATAATAAACAAATGAATATGATATTTAAAAATACCTCTCTCCTACCATTATAAATATCACCCCTCACCAACCTTCACCTCACAAATTTTAAGACATTGAGTATGAAAATTTATATCCAATTCACTCCCCAATCCTCTCCCCCAGGTAACAGTTTTAATAGTATCTTTCAAATACCATTTCAAGGAGACTTAAGATATAACCTAATAAGAGATGATCATAGGAAGTGGTAAAAATATTGGCTAACAACATTTAATTTAAATCTTTGTATACCACCCCTTATGTTTTCCATCTACCTAGAAATAGTAAAATAAGTATAGTAAATTTATTTATATGTTTTTATTATGTTGTAATATATATCTCCTACCTTACCTTACTTATATTATAAAATAAAAACATTGTTTACAATATGGTTGGTACACCACCTCCATAAACAATATACTTCATTTTTCTACACAACCTTAAATACTGGTTATAGAAACAATATTTTGGATGAATATGAATATAATATATATTTATTAATTATTTAATTTTATTAAATCTTTTAATAATTTTTTTAAATCAATCAAGTCTAGTTCATGATGGTTGGTAAAACGACTTAAATAAATTAACAACATAAAGATAGATTTTTTTCCACGTAAAAAACAATATCAGAAAAATAAGGCTTTTTGGGGCCATTTAAATTTATATATGGTCATTAATACCATTTAATTTCACTTCTATAGTTTTATTCCCATTTGAAAATAACATCAATAATTATATACATGTGATCCGATGTTGGAACCATGAAACATACGCCCTCCGAATTAAAAAATAAACATTATATCTCAGCTATAATGAAAAACAATAAAATTATAGTAAATAAAATAACAATGTAAAGGGATATTAATTAAGTAATTATTGAATCTAAATTGATTATTTAGTACATTAAGTGAAAGTGGAGAATGATTCTAAAACATAAGGTATGGGATCTCTTTGATCCTCTCTATTTTCTTGGGTTGTTGATTTTATCTCTCATAATATCTTTTTCTATATATTTGATGTTATGGAATTCTTATGAAATTATTTTTATATTCCACTTATATATATAACTATATTATTATCTCTTCCTTTTATGTTGTAATACATTCTTTAAGATCATTTGTTTAAATGCCTCCATCAAAATAAAACCCGATTAAGGGGAAATTTTTTATCCTGTAATCATTTTATGTAATGATCATTTAAAAATTTATTACTATTAATGATTTCACTAAATAAATTAAGGATTTTGGCATAGCAATTATGTTTTAACTATTATTTCTAAATAAAATTATATACTTATTCTTTATCTGGAATTCAACAACCATTTCTTAAAACACAGTTTTAAAAGTTCATTTATATACTCAATTTTCTACCCTTTCACAAGAAACATTTTACAAATAAACACCATATATTGTAAAATCGGATTATTTATCTTTTTTATGATCTTATAAAATATTTAATTTTTTATTATCTTTATAATCATTAGTAAATATCCTTTTTTAATGATATGAGTCATGATTATGCAGCTCATTTCTTTCTATGGGAAAATATTATGTTTATGCATAATGATTGATTTTATTTTGTGGAACACATAATCATTTAAGTTTTATTAACGATTCTCCTAGATATCTCCCAAATTAACTGTGTAATTTTTATTCTCATGAGATTTTATGTATAAGATTAGGGCTTAAATCTAATATATGATGGAACAATGTCGACTATGTGATGTTGTCTTGAAATTTAGACTTGACATATTATTATGTCATGTTTTATATTTCTACTACAATACTATATTTCAATTATTTTTATATTATTATAACATATTATTATTCATGTTAATTATATTTTATGAAAACATTTTCTGCCCATTTCCTCATATGAAAAGATTCATTGTCGTATTTATTCCCTCACTAGGATTTTTATCTCAGCCCTTTCATCTATGTATTCACCAAGTTATCCTATTTAGTTTTATGAGATCAAAGAGATTTAATAGATAACAAAAGAGATTATTATAAAGATGTTTTTATTTTAGTTTCATGTTGATGTTTTATGTACCCAGTCATCCAATGACACTAGGACTCTTGATCCTTTGGTTGTATTTATTGGATATCTATGTTAAAAAAATGTAAAAATATGTGTAAAAGGATTGGTTTCCTATATCCGTAAACTTATTTCCAACTTTTATCTTTTTGGTTATCTCAATTTCATGAGAGAACTAATGATTTCTTCAACTAGAATATCTTTAACATCTTTAAAATTCTATTATCATGGTGAATTTAGATGACAAATACATTGTGAAACCCAAAGGATTCTTTTCACCAATGCTTCTGTAGAAAGAGTGTAACCATTATCATTTATCCCATTTAAAATATTAGTAAATCTACTAAACATTGTAATTATATACTCTTTAGGATTCATAATGAAACACGAAAAGTATTACTTATATATTCCAGACATTTTATCCTTAACTCTATATGTACCATCCTATGTAACTTCAAATATTTCCTAGATTTAATTTGTTTGTTTTCGTGATGAAAATATATTAAACTCATTAACAACTAAAAAAAATTGAATTTATTTATTTATTTATCTTTATCTCCAAAAGTATAAATATCATTAGGAGTATATTATTATTTTTTTAGTTGAAAAAGTATAGACATTCATTTAATTTGTATAAATAGAATAACCAATAGATATAATAAAAGAAGAAATTCTTTATTTCCTAAAAACATAATTAATACCTTCATCAAATGGATAAAAACTCGAGGATTTTTCATTGAGACCACCATGTATGTTTTAAAATTATTTTTAAAAAAATAGAGTATTATTTGAAAAATTGGAAAAAGATTTTGAAAATAAAAAATTTAAAATAATTTGAAAGGGAAACAACTAAACAAACCAGAATTCTATTTTATACCAAATGTACGTTGGAGTTTAGTAAAATTTAAATATGTAATTTAATTTAATTTTACAAAATTTAAGTAAAATAAAACTATTTTAAAATATATCTTTAAAATAATAATGAAAATTAAATCTTTTTAAAGATAAAAGAATAAATATAGAAATAAAAATGATATAATAATAAAAGTAGAATAATAAAAATAAGATAGATTCAAAATAAAATAAATAATTAATTCTAATATAAAAATTATTTAGAAATTAAGAATTAGTTGATGGACTAAAAAATTTAAATAAATTAACAATATAAAGTGATAAATATTTAAAATTAGGGTAAGTAAATTATAAAACATATTTTACCTGGAATTTCTAAAATATATCTAAATGCTCTAATACATCTACCACATAAATAACTTATTAATTTAATGTATTTTGGTCTTGAATTTATTGATATCCAAGATACAGAAACCATCCATTGATTTTATGTTATAATAGGAACCGAAAAATAAAATATGCATTGTTTATTTAATAGAAAATCCTTAGGCCTTAAATGAATAGTCCTTTTACTTTTTAAAGTAAATAGAATGGAAACTATGATCCCTTACATTAATTGTAGTGGGAACAAAATATAGAAGAGAGAGGAAGATAAGGGTATTTATAAGAAGATATCTCTCTATTGATTATTCTAAAATATATCAAAAAATATGATTAACACTAAGAGAGAATGAGAATAATAGAAGAGAGTGATTGGCTATTATAATTTCATTACATTATATAATGTATAAGTAAAATTTTTAAATAAGTTCTATTTTGATAGAAATTGAGTAATTTTCGTGTTGGTGTTGGAGATCGGAGGAGAAAGTGATTTACTAAGGCCATCAATGTCTCTATATATATGATTCAGATGCTTCAATAATATTTCAGAATTATTAAAGGGTATTTAAGTCAAAAAATATGTGTTCATTGAATTTTGAACATAGTAAATTCAATGTTTGGAATATCCTAGTTGACGCTACTGGGTACCCATTAGCATACATCGAGTATCTAGTGGGTTTACTGAAACTGTAGAAACATAAGGGTATATAGAGTACTACAAGAAGACTGTGAATTTTATTTTAAAACTAAAACAATAAAAATATAACATCCTATTTAGAATCAATATCAAACACACTATTCATCTGATTATCAAAGTTAAGAAAAGTTTAGATTAAGTAAAAATTTTCTATTGAATTGCACAACAAAAATTAAAATTTGTAAAAACATGTAAAAAAACATTATAAAATCGGTAAAAAAACTCAAAAATGTTTATAACAATTATTTTCACTTTAACATTCAGCATTTTGGAAGTATATAACACATAATTCAGGTATATACTATTTTAACCAATCAATAATGGTTTGTATTTTTTAATTAAGGAATCCCTCAATACTAAAATTAGATGAACTCTATTTACTTATCCTCGAAAACCATCAATTAGAAAGATCATATTAACCTCTATCTTCATATCCCTAGAACCCTTAAATTAAACCCTATTAGTCACAGTGATTAAAAATGTAAAATATTTTATGTTATTTAACATTCTAATTTCGATACCTTAAAATATAAAACTCCACAAATATCACAAAGCACAAACTATTAACATGGCGTTACAATGATACAATGTAATCTTTAGACTGATTTAGATGAAAAATAATTAGCTAGTAAAATATGTCCTTACTCTTCCTTGAATTCAACTCTATATATAAGAAAAGATCTGCTGATCATATTCTACGATTTTGTAAGTTTCTTGTAAGGACTTCAGAGAAGCTCTTAATTCACATGGAATGTTCCGTACGAACTTTGTACGATTGTCATTTTGGTAGAACATCATAATAATATCAAATGTTTCATATGGTAGTGTAAAATTAGTTCATCTAATAGAATGAATATTTTTCAACTTGTAGAAAAAAATATCATCATCATATATTTTCTAAAAAAAATTTTCATTAAAGTATGTCTACCTTCATTTATTAAATATATTTATAGATAACAATATAGACCTTAATATGGTAAAACATGGTTATAGCTTATAAGTTAGGAATTATAATGTATTTGTTTGATGAAATATGAATTTTTTTATCTGATGTATATAGTACATTTTTATTTGACTATAATGCTCATACACATTTTATTATATTATTCCATATGAAATATTTCATCTAGCGAACTTTTTACAATGTTTCACTTGATGAATAATGTTTTTTATATCTAAAAAAATGTAATTTTTCTACAAAAACATTATAAAAACAAAGGCATTATAAATTCATTCAAATATAATTTTTAACAATGTTTATTTTGATTTCTAAAAATATGGTTAGAAATTTTAAAAGGAAACTTTTGACTCAATAATAAAACATTTTTGGAAGGAAAAAAACATAACTTCCAAACGAAAAAAATAAAATTTAAAACATAGAAAAGACTTACTCCTCCTGAAATTTGTAAACATTAATTTTTTCCTTTTTTATTGTGTTCCTCCATTTATTTATTTATCCCCCTTTCTTATAAAATATTTTTCCAAAACATATAAATAAAGCATTAGGTTTTCTTACTTCTCCATGTTTTATATTTATAAAAAATTAAAAGGTAGAAAATATACCTGAAATGTTAGAGAATGAAATATATAGATATATAATATAAATGAAAATTCATCAAAAAATATATATAGAAAGAAATTTCATCTAATAAAATTAGTATACATTCATTTGAAAATATATATAGAAATATTCAATGTGACATTCATTCAAAATGATTTTGTTTATTACAAAACCATTCAAGATTTCAAAGAAAAATCATTATTTATTTGATAATGTCTTCATGATGACTTTCATATTATTGGGATCATCTTGTAGCATCTTTAACTTTTCAGCACATTTCTCCATTTGGGAAATATTTTATTCAATCAGTTGAAACATTCCATTCCCCTTCTTTGACATAATTACTTTATATTCATAAAACATAACTTTTATATTATTAATGTTGAACTTAAAAACTTATTCTCATAGGGATAAAATTATCTTATTAATTTATAATATTTCTTTTTCTTTGATCATTGAATGATTATTTAGATTATCTAACTTCTTTCACTATCAAAAACTTTATACGGAATATCTTGTATCTTCATTTGAACTAGTATGCTTGTATTTTATATTTCATAAATTTGTTCATCACGAAACATGATGTCACTATCCATATAAAATGCACCTCGTGATTAAATTAAATTTTCTTCTTTTTTACATTATGCTATCTTTGAAATTTTAAAATCATAATTATTATGAATAAGTATATCTATAATTTGTTTCTATTAATTATAATTTTTTAAAGCATCTAAAATTCCTTGATTATATTTTTAAATATACTATTGATGGAAAAATAATGAATTTGTTCTTTAACTTTCTTTACAAATCCATTATAGTATTTTATTATTATCTATTACATTTCATTAGAATAAATCATAGTTGAATGAGTTAAATTAAATGAAATATATAGAAAAAGGTCTTAATATTTTTCATATTTTCCCTTCATTTTATCTTTTTCTATCTCTGGATCTTTTTCAACTGTGATATTTTTATGAGACACATGTTTATCTGAAACCTTTGTATGATAATATTGATCTTATAATTATTTATTAAAACTATATTATCTACATGATTCTTAAAAATTAGTATCCTTTTGTGATTAATAAGATAAAAGGGTGGATAATCCAACAACACATTCTTCTTCTTCAACCAAATCTAATTCTAGATATTTAGCTAGTTGTTCATCACTTATTAACCTAGAATTTCTAGACTTTTTCAAAACATTCAAAACATTCTATAATTTATCATGTATTGATTGAAAATTTTATACTAAAACTTCATTTATCTTTTATTTTTAAATAGACAAAGGAACTTCAAAGAATTCAACTATTTGTCCTTTTAGAGAAATAGACTAAGGGGATATCATATGTACAATAGAAAAAGGGGAAACTTCAAAAGATTGTTCTACAGTGATTGTTATTTGAACACCTGTATGAGATTGTTCCACTACTTTCAAAAGACTTTTTACCAAATTTATTTATTTAAACCTTTTTTTACCTTTCTTAATTTATAAATCTCTAATATTTTTATAAAGGTTTTTCAAGGCTAAATCCCTATCCTGGACTATTCAAATATGTGGGTATCCTTGTTCCTTGTGTTATTTTTTTGATTCATTGGACCAGAAAATCCATACACAAAATTGTTTTAACTTTTTCTAGATATGGTGGATAACATTTAGATTCCTTCCTTTTCTGATTCACTATTTCTTTTATATTTATATCTTCAACATTAGATAGGGAATTGTTTGATTTTCTTCTCAAACATCTTCAACTGAAGAACATACACAAGATTCATCATACATTTTATTTCTTCTTTAATAAAAGAAACACTATCTATCAAAATCGTTTCAAAATTATTTATCTTTTTAAATATCATAAATTTCACCAATATTATTTTTCTAAATAAATAAAATATAAGAATCTTAAATTTGATTGTTCTCTTATTCACAACCTCTACCAAAATATACATAAACAACAATAGAACGAAATTCCTTATATTGCATAGATAATAAAAAAATAGGTATCTTGCACCTTCAACATATCTCTATCCTCCATCCCTAGGATATGATAGTTGTACATCTATAATTAAACCTCACTTGCATCAAAACAAAAATGATAAAGATTTCTATTTTTATCTTATTATGGAAAGAGAGAATTTTCATCCTTTGACTTCTGAAAAGATTATATATTTTTTAGAAAATTATGTGTTATGATAGTGGATTAAAATTATATAGGAAATAAAAAAAGATCTTATACTTTTGGAATTCTAAGTATATCAAAATCTTCAAAAAATTGAAATTTATCATTTTTATTCCTTCTTTTTTGCTGAACACTACTGAAGAATAAAATTCAAATAATAATTTTGGATAACCAAGATCAAGATTTTCCTTTTCAAAACAATTATGTCCCCATAAATGAAAGATCATAACTTTAATTAAAAATAATTCACCCCATAAAACAATAATTTTTGTATCAATCATTATTTCATAACTCTTAAACTCAAAATGTATTTAAAAATTACCATATTTCTGAAATGTAAAGATAATTCTAAATGTACAATGTCTGAACTCTCAGATTGAGGATAATTTGAATAGAAATAGATTATAGAAGATGATTCTGGTGAAGAGGGAGTGATGAACCACACAGATATATATAGGTCTTGGATGGGTGACAATTAATTATTATTTTTATCCAATGGATTAGAGAAAAACTATCTTAAGATCAAACGATTGATGATTTTCTTATTAATAATTAATATATATTTTGAAAAACTCTTAATAATTTTTAAGTAATGATTATTTGGTGATGTTTTTTATATAAAATAAACCTTAATGTTGGTAATAAATTTAATAAATTAATTAATTGAAGTGGATCAAAAAACATAAAAATAATATAATAAAAGATAGTAAATATAATATATTATAAACATATATCTTGGACAGAAATTCAATATTTTAGTTGGAAAATATTAATTAAATATGTTCTCATTGTTTTTATAAATAAATTAGCTTCATTGAAAATTTATCAATTGAAATTTAAGGAAATTATTTTATATAATATATTCTTCTAATGTTATTCTAATATTCTTTTTACAAAAGATTGTTTGATAAAATTTAAAAGCAATTTTTATTAAAATTTTGAAAACTAATGTTTTTGGTAAAATAAAATTTTAATAAAACAAAAAAAAATTATTCCACCTTTATAAAAATGTTCATTATTATGAGTAGATTATTTAAATGAGAATAATTTATGAATTGTAATTTTTTATTTAACATTGTTATATTTCTTTAACATATTCATATTTATTGAAATATATTGGTTTTGTAGAAATATCAGAATGTTTTTATTGCATTCCTATGATTTGTAAAATGATATATCATTTTTTTTGTGACCCTAAAGAAAATTGTGTCTTTTATCTATGTATTTTTTTTGTGAGTGATGAGATGGATTTTTAATTAAAGTTATGGAAATTTTATAATCACACAATATAAGATTTTTTCTAAAACTAATGGAAAAATAAGTGAGTGTGTGTTATATTCGAAACACTTGAGAAAAACAACTACTAGCTTCCAAATATTATTATTATATAGTAGAAAGTGATACATAATATTGTTTCAAATAATATCATGAAACTAAATCCTCTCATAAGAAATGAAAATTTCTATATGTAATTTTTCTATCCATTTTACAACAACTAATGTTAGTATGTGATTAAATTTTATGATCAAAATTACTTCTAGAAGAATAAGATAATCCAAGGTTAATAGTTTCATTATGGTAATGAAAAAATAATTTTATTAACATAATATTGTAATTTATTTTATTATTTTTATGTCTTGTACATAACAATATAGAAAACATCAAATCTGGATGACTAGTTATAACATAATGTAAACTACCAATCATTCATATAAATATATTTTGATCAAATGGGTTCACAAAGTCTTCAAGATCTAATGTTTTTGAGGTTATAATAAGAGTAATTATACATTTACTTTTATCATATCCAAATTTATTAATAATTTCTTTTATATATTGAAGTTGAAATATAAATTTTTCTTATATTTGTTGTGAAATTTCAAACACTAAACAAATTTGTGAGTTCAACCATATTGGTCATCTCAAACTCAGATTTTATAAGATTCATGAAGGAATTTATTAGAGATTTTGTGAATAGATAAAAATAAAATTTTATGAACATAATTTTTGAAAATTATGTAATATTTAAAAACATTATTTATAAAAATAGTAGGATATATAGATATCTTAACAATTTTGTTTAATAAAATAACCGGTTGATCTATCATACAAGGCTCTAGGGACTTGGTTGTGTCTATAATATACATTAGTAAGTCAAAATAAAATATTCATGGTTATTTTCTTCTCAAAATGATGGGGTTATTCTATATAAACATACTCTCTTTTATATTCATTAAGGAATGAAAGCTTCACATCCATTTGAAAAAGAGTGAAATTTAAAAATGATGCATATGCAAGAAGTATAAGAATTGTTTTAATTATTACTACAAGGGAATAATATTATTCATAGTTTATTCCTTCTTATTGATTATATAATTTAGAAAAATATTGGGATTTATTTCTAAATATGACTCCATTTTCATCACATTTATTTTGAAAATCCATTTTAACACCAATTATAGGTGACTCATTACAATGTTCAAACAAACTCCAAAATTTATTCCTCAAAAAATAATTGGGTATTAATTGTATATCTTTAATCCACTATTCTTCATTTAAATCTTCATCAGGAGTCTTGGGTACAAATTGAGATAAACATAAAAAATGTACAACTTCATTCCATAATGATTTTCATGTTCTAACTAATTGATCTTCATCACTAGTGATATTATAACTAGGATGATTCCTAATGATTAACTGATTTCATGTGTATTTAAAATTTTGTTATTCAATAACATGATGTAATTATTCTTGAGGTAAAACTTTGGAAATAATTTCATTATTTATTCTCTTATAAGATGAACATTCCAACATGGGTTAGAAATAATTTTTTAAAATAACATCTCAAGATGTGGGTTTAGGTTGTTTGAAAACAAAAGGATCTATTTCATAAAATTTTATATGTATTGTTTTTTCAACAGCACTTGTGTTTTTATTTAAAACTCTATAAACATTTCTATATGAAGAATAACTTATAAAATCCATTCTATATGTTTTGGAGAAAATTTATCTACATTATATTTAATATTAAGAATGAATAATTCATGTCCAAAAAAATTGTTGTAATAATGTTATAGATTTCTTCCAATCCATATCCCATAATGGATTTTACTAATAAAATGTGTAAGTAAAAATCGATTTATAGAATAGTAGTAAGTACTAACTTATTTATCTGAAAAAATGTTTAGTTATTGAGTATTCAATAAATTTGGTTATAGTAATATTCATAATAATTTTATTTCTTATTTCTACTACAACAGTTCATTGAGGTGTTCTAAAAGCAAAAAATTATTTGTTATAACATTTTTACTAAAAAAGTTTCAAATTTAGAATTTAAAAATCCTCTTCAATGGTCACTGTAAATAGATGAAAAATGTATAGTTTTCTCATTTTTGAATTGGGCTACCGAATTTTTAAAATAGAAATGGCTTCCAATATTTTAGCTATAAAACAGACCCATGTGTATCAAGTGTAGTCATCAAGTAAGACATATACATAGTATTTTCCACAAGTACATCCAGTTTTTATAAGACCAAATAAATCCTTATTCACTAACTGTAATGAATCAAAAGTTTAAATTTCCCTAATAGATTTAAAAATTGACTTATTTTCTTTTTTTAATTACAATAATAAAAAACCTTAGAATAATTAGAGTTAATCTCTAGTATATATCTTACTAGTCCTTTCATAGAGACTTCGGATAAATTTATAACATTGGAGTGTCCTAACCTTCATTACCACAACCAAGATTGATCTTCCATTGTACCAAGGTAAGTTAGATCTTTTCTTCAAAGGCATTGTATGTTTATGGAGTATATATTCTCACACTTATTGTTAAAAGAATACATTTATCACCTAAACTATAAATAATAAATTTTTCATTCCCGACATTTACAAGATAACCCTTATCACAAAATTGAGTCATGATATTAATTTTTTAAATAACAATTACAGCATATTAATATTTTTTAATTTAATGTTTTCCAAGAGGAACAAGATTACCTATACCAATTATTTCTTCTTGATCATCGCCACCCAAAGTGAATTTTCCACCTATCATCTATATTATTTTCTAGAAGAAGCTCTTGTTTCCAGTCACTTGTTGAGAATATCAACTATTTATGTGCCATATAATATATCTTTTTGTGTACTTCATATTTACCTAAAATTATAAAATTTACAATTTGTGTACCCAAATATTCATGGGTCCAATATTTGTATAAAATGTATTTTAAGAATCCACATCGATAAAAAAAATTTAATAGTTGAAAATTATTTAGAAGAAATTGGATTTATGAAATCATAAATATTGAACATTATTTAAAGAACAGTTACTTTTCCATTGTCAACCACTTTAGAACATATTAAGAAAATGTTTACTTTTTATAAAAATCGTTATCTTGGAAATCTATTTTTGAGTATGTAAAAACTATTCCAGAAACATTCTTATGATGTATCATTTTTCTATATATATTATCAAAATATTATTTTTCAGAACTGAATTTTTATAGTAATTTTTTTAAACTAAGAATTTCTGAATATAATTTAACATAAATATATTTATTTATCATTGGATGTATCAGAATTTCAATTTTTTGAATTGTTTTGAAAATTTTCATTTTTCAAGATTAGATTCCTATAAATATTTTGAATGAATTTAAATTTTAGTGGTATGTTTATAAATTATCAAATTTTATTTGTAAATATATGCCTTATAATATTCAAGTTTTTTAAAAACATGATAATTTTTTTTCTACAAAGGTATTTAAAATAAATAATTATTCGATGTTATGTAGAATATTATCTTATTTTTATGAAGTTGATTATTAATTTCAAGATGTATAATTATTTTAATTTTCTAAATTGTCATAGTTTATATTCAATGTATCGATGGTTACAGTTTCAATAGATACCTCAACCATGAAGCAATTTTTGTTCTTTGGAATTTCAATAGATAATCCAATATTTATTGATCATCACTACTAAGTTCATTGAATTATCTGATTAACTATATCCAATTTAACTATAAGTGTTAGAGGCATTTATTATTTTCCTACTCTTGTTCTTTTAGAACTTCTTATAATTTATTTTAAAATTTATATCCTTATTATCTTTTCCTTTTAGACTTGTAAAATCTAGCCAATTGTGACATGTTTTTTTCTATTCATAAAAAATAATAATAAAATAAAATGTGTTCATATTTCTATCTTTTTTATTAAACTTGTATTTGTGTCATGAAACATTTTTTCCAATATTAATATTCATTCTTAGAGATAGTTGGGCTAGTTCTTTATGAATTTCTTCAAAATAACTTCTTTTAGTATCAACTATATATTTATTATTTTTAGAAGTCTTAGAAACTTTTTATATTGATCTGGATTTTGTAAGAACATTTAATTTAGATGAAAAATATACTCCACCATTTTTATTTCACATTTCTTCGGCATATATTTTCAATCTACTTTCATAATGAATTAGAGTTCCAATATCTCATTAGTAATATCTTTATCACCCAGAGATTGTAAAAAATTAAAAATTGTTATAAATCTCTGATGAATCTTTACAAAATATTATCCAAGTATAAAATTAAAATTGTGGTAGTAATCTCTCAACATCGATATCCTTGCCATAAAAATTTGGATATTCCAAATTCATTAATCTTAGTATTTTTATAAATACTATTTATAAATACATTAAATGAAATTTGACTATAGATATTTCTTTTCATTGAAAATATTTTTTTTCTTAATTGATAGTTTAATTGATATTACAAATTATTAGGATTTTTCATGTTAGAAACCTATTTGTTCTGAATTTTTTAATTTCTAGTCAACATAACAAAATTATCAACCCTAGTGTTGATAATAAAGGGTTTCATGTGATCTCACTAATATTCATAATCAACACTATCAAATATTAGGGGTCTGCTAGAATTCAGATTCTCAAGAGTCCAAACATGTAATCCCACCAAATTTAAAAAAAATATTTCTATAATAACATGTTTTTGTTGACTAATTTATAACTAAATTTATATAATCATTAACTTTATTGATAAAATATTTATTTCAAAATAAATAGCTTTCATTTTTAAGTGGTAGGACCTCCTTTGAAACCAAATATAGGATAATAATATTATCTAAGATACAACAAGAGGGGCAGGGGGTGGATTGTAGTTATGGAATAATTCTTACTAAATATCCAAACCTATTTAGAATAAAATATACGACTGAAAATTATTATGATTCTCATATTTTATTTATCAGATAGATAGTTCATGAGAATATCAATGTTTATAAATGTTTAGAATAAATATAACTTTTTTTATATAATTTTACAATGGGAATGAATAAATTATAAATAATAAGAAAATTTTTTAGAAAAATTAACAAAAACTTACATAAGCTTTGTAGAAATGCTCCATACTTTATCCTTTATCTATATAATAGTCTATAACACAAAAATTAGGTGTACATTGTTTTATAAATGATATAATGGTGTATTCTCTTTAAGAAACAAATCCTTAAATACTATGATAAGAAGAACTCTATTTCTCGATCCATGGAAACCATCGACCATTAAGATAAGATAAACCTCTATCTTTCTATCCCTAAAATCCCATGATCAAACATGATTATTCATACTATATAGAAATGTGAAATATTTTATGGTATTTACAATAGTCACATGGATACCTTTGAATAGATAAATCTAAAAATATTAAAAAGCATAAACTAGTAAAAATATGTTACAATGTAATAAAGTCAACATCAAGAAGACTAGGTTGTAAAAGCATCAATTAGTAGAATAAATACTTCCACATCCACAAATGATCCTCTATTTATATTCAAATATCCTACTATCTTATTTCATGACACTTAGAGTTGGTTGCAACAACTTTAGATGAACTCTTTATTCACTTGGAATGTACTATACATACATCATCTGATGGTGATTTTGGCAGCATCATCATAATGTCATTTAATATTTTATCTAGTATAGTAAAATTAGTTTATATGATAGGATAAAATTTATTCATCTGGTAGAACAAAAATCATCATCCAATAATTCTTACTAATGTTGTTTTGGAGAGTGTGTCTACCTCCATCTAGTGACTGTCTATTAATTTAACTAAGTATAACTTCATCCGATAAAATTTAGCTATAGTATAAATGTTATACATTATAAAAACATAATTTTATGATATATGAAATTTTACATATGATGTAAAAATCTAAATTTCCACCCAATTATAATGTTCATTTCTTTCTATTAATAATGATATATCGAAAATAGTTCATCTGATTAACTTTTTACATAGTTCTGTCTGATAAACAATGTTTTCAACATTCAATGAAAACAAATGTTTTCAACAAAACATTCTAAAAACTTGGTATGTATAATGATTATAAAATAAAATATTTAATGGTGTTTGTTGTGATTTACAAAACAATGATTAAAAATTGTCCAATGTAATCTTTTAACTCAACAGGAACTAGGTGTTTACAGACTAATACCCCCAATTAGTCAGTAAACCTTCATTGGCTTGTTTGTTTTCACATAAATATTACATGGCTAATTTTTATCAGTATCGGCTAGCTAGAAATATTCCAATGTTTAGCTGGTGGGGTCCTTTTAGCTATCGTTCGTTTTGGGCATTCCACTAATTGGATGGTGGTAAGTTTCTAGATATTTAGTGTTTCATGTTTCCATTATATTCTTAAAGTGGATTCTCCACTTCTTTACATTAGCCTCTAGGATTCTTATAGATTTCATTAAAGCATTCAAAACATCCATTAATATTGGGATTACAATAATTCAATCGTGAAATTAGTCATTCTAGTTACACATCACATAAGTGGAAGTACATTAAAATCAACCAATAGTGAGAATAAAAAAAATTCAATATCCCCAAGTTTCAATCATGGAATTTGTTCTTATTAGGTACAATAAATAGATCAAAGGGAAGACATAAAAATCTCATAATCAGTCTTAACTCGATTCTCAATAATCATGGGAAATCAAAAGTGTGCATGAAGGAATGGATATATGGATGATTCCTAGGAACCCACAGAATCCCAAATCTACATGTGTTACATACACTATGATAAATTATTTGGAATCCTTGACAATTAAGTATCTTAGGATCAATGATTGATTTCTAGGATTCTTGGAAAATATAGTTCCAATAAGAATCCTTTCTACTCATGGAATCCTTGGAAAACAATAAGATTCCATAAAATTCATAGTCATTAATGGAAATCATGAGTCTATGAAAGATAAATCTAGGAAATCTGGGGAATTCTATGATACTAGGCTTCAAAACAATATCATAAGAATCACTATGCATCCCCATGAACATCATACTAGAATTATAAGTAGAAACCCATGCATTTGTGGTAAAAAACTCACTAGGGAACCTTCAAATGTCTCCTAATACATATCTCGCCCTTGGAACCTTACATGGGTCCCACTAGTACATATCTCGTCTCATGTAAAAATACTGCTACTCAGGGCACAAAGTCTCTTGATATTTCCCTAATCACATCATGTCAACCACAACCATATAATTCTAGAACGGTTCATCGTTGGGCTCTAATGTGGCATACAAGGATGTCCATATCTAGATCATTGTAACTCACATACCAATAGAAACCACTAGGGGAACCTATCACATGGTTATATATGTTCAATTAGCCCATTTAATTTCAATTCCCTTACGGGACTATTTATATCAAAGATCAATTCAACAATAATTGCCTAGAAAATTAATGGATGAGTTATCAATCCAACACTAAAGAGTTCATTGTGGGCCCTAACACTTTCATTTTTCATCACATTTGAATAAAACATCCATTTTAATTTAAGACAATTTTTTGGTAGTTATTGTTGATCAAACCAAATTGAGAGACCACATATAACATTCAATATAAAAAGTATGTTTATTATCTAAAAGAGGAATATTCAGGGACCACATAACAATTTAGAGACCACATTCATTTCAATTGTAGCTCTACATCTTTTCCATGGCATGACAAAGACCAATCGACAATCACCCATCAACATAAGTCCCTAACCAATATCCAAACATCCAATTAAATCAATTAAACAACTTATAGAAAATTTTCTATATTAAATAAATTAGGTATAAATTCCAAAAAACACACCAAGTGACCTCTTCAAACCGAACCCTCGAGAAACATAGTACGTTCCACTCTTGACACACACTTGAACCAAATAAACCATACATCCATAATATACAAACTCAATTACATGGATAAATCAATTAAATTTAACTAAAAACCCTAAATAAATCCATATAAAAATATATTCAATAAAATACTATGCAATGGTATGAAAAAATAACTTCAGGATCTCCACTTTTCATGCCATGAAAATTCCTCTTTTTCTTGAATCAATTCACCATGAATCCGTGGAATCTGCCCCAAAAATCTAAATTTGAGATACAAAAACCAGAGAAGAATAAATAAGGAAAAACAAAGTGTATTATAGATGATGAACATAACATTAAACAATAACTAAGCATGAAAAAAATCCCCTCAAACATGTGGGCGTCAAAGGACACAAGGGGAAAGGCTCCTGCCTTGTTTATCTTTCATTAGTGACAAGGAGAGGAGGGCTAGGGATTAAACATTATGAGAGGGAAATATAAAAAATCCAAAATTTCAACAAAATTATGTTGGTCACATGATTAACACATGGATAAACAAACCATGAACCAACCATGCAGTTGGACCTATCTTGGTCCACCACCCCTCACATGGTTTAGCCAAATGGTTTGTTGAACCATGCACATATCATATAATCACCTATGTAACTTGTTCGACAAAATTTCACATGATTTTTTTGGAAAATGTGTTAAAATTGTGTTCTATGAAAAGTTTTAAAACCATATCAAACCATTTACCACTATGGTTTTATTTAACCATACCACAACCATTTGAAGAGAAAATTCTTTTGAAAACTAACTGAAATCGATCCTGATAAAAAAATATTAAAGGGTTATGATTTTCAAGATTCAAATATAAATCATTAAATTCAAAATTCTCTCTACTCTAAACACTAAAAAATTTACATTAACACTAAAAATCCTAAATTGAAAACACATAGTGTTTTAAATCATCTTTCTTGGAGAACTCCCAACCTGAAATCTCAAAGAAATTCTCTCACAAAACCCCACAAACCTAAACCACATAACAAATAGCCTTTAATCAACCAAAATATCAAATCATTGTATTATATGTGAAAAACTGTTAGAATCAAACCAAAAAAGTTACAATTCCAATTATAGGAAGAGAAAACAACAAAACAATTCAATGTGGACAACAATTAATGTGTACCTTATGTACATAGAGTGCACCCCATGAAACTATCCATAGTCATATACCCTAGACCAACCAAGACTGTTGCTCCAAAAATACACGGTGTCTCTCCCTCATTTGTTGAATATAATATACATGAGGTGTCTAACCATGTACCCTATATGGTATCTAGTCGTGCGACCCTACATTGTTTTAGGACATGTGTTGCACATAATTTCCTGTCATATATCTCTCATTCTATGTACCCCTACACATGATGCCTATTTTTGGGTTCCTGGCCTCACCCTAAGATTCCCTACATGATTTATGGGTATGGACTAAAACTTATGTAAACATTATCTAGTAGTATTACCTGGAAAATATGAATAGAAATATTTTATTATTGAAACTACACATTGTGTGAAATGGTTTCTCGTACCAAAATACCTTATAATCTACATAAAATTCAAAATTCAAAAAAAATAAACACAATACATTTTTCTAGGGCCTCCTAAAAAACCCAATAAAACTCTAGAAATTCAAATCATCTAATTTATGATCATTAGGGTGAAAAAATAAAAATACTGGCCTACCTCGTAGTGAAATAACAGAATCTTCAAGTCTGAATCCACACTCTAGGATAACTTCATCCCAATTTTTTCATGGTCATGATACCAAAATGAAACTGTTTTCTCCCTTTCCCTCTTCTCCTCTTGAATCATATGGAACGAAAGGGGGGAGACCTTGCCCTCTCCATAACTTAAAATAAAGTATAATTTTATTAGAATAAAATATATTTAAAAATAAAAACAAAAAATAAAAAGAATAGAAAACACTTCCAAAAAATAGCCTGACATGAGACCTAGAATCACAAAGAAATTTATTCCTAACCTGAGAAAAACCATCCATTCTAGAATCAACCATGAAAATAAAATTTCATGCCCAAACTCTATTCCAAATGTATTACAAATCACACAGGCTAGATTAATGAATATTTATCAATAAAATATTAAATATTTCACAAAAATATTACTCGATCATAATTCCACCAAACTATAGAACTAGGGGTAACACCCAATTATGATACTGATAGAGTGGTCATAAAAACATTCCAAAAACATCTACTAGGAGAAATTACAATGTCTTTTTTGAAAACCAAAAGGGTATAAAAATTCAATTGTCCCCTAAAACACACAACATTTTTTGATGTTGTTCATTACAACATTCCTACTAAAAATTATTCTTATTCTTAAGAATCATTGTTAGTAATATATCCACTACACTTTAACCCCATGCACATACATCTTCTGCCAACTCAACCACATACCAAATGGTCTCACGACAACTCAAAATATTTATCTATGACTAATATTATCTTCCCTACTATAAGTTTCTGTTTAACATCACCCTAAATTAAACCACGAATCCGAAATACCATTCTCTATCCACTACCAAAATAATAACAGGGCACTGATGACCCTATTGGTACAAACTTTTTATATTGTATTCTTTCTCAATGATAAAAAATGAGCAATATTTAATTGAATTTCAATATTCTTTTCGATGATTATATTGAATGTTTAATGAATATAGTGACTATAAATTTTTTTTGAATAATAAGGAATCTAATCATGTTGAGAGAATAATTTATCAGTATGAATTATCTTCTAAGATTTTGTTCTAAATATTCTTATCATATTTTATATAAAAAATGGAGTTTCTTCCTTTTGATAATTTTGGAGATATCATTATTAATAGAAAATTATTATTTCAATATTTGAGGAGTTCAATAAAGAATTTATCAAGAACATTCTTATATACCTATATGATGAATACTTGAAAAGATTTCGTCCAATATTATTTTAAGAATAATGTATTTTTGAGGAATGTTGGAAACGAAGTGTAGGGATATTCATTTCAATATTATAAATGGAAGGTAGTAGTTGATTTTTTCTTGAAATTAATTTTTTTTCAACTATTCTTAAAAATTAATAATTCATTTGAAGAGGTAATAATGGGTCGACTGTATGAAGTAATTTCAAGAAATCACATGTACAAAAATATATCTATCACAAAATGAGGTTTGAGTATATAAATGAATAAAATTAAAATCTATTGTGAGTTGAGACAAGATACTATAGAAGGATATACTAAGCATAAGCTCAATAGTGGAAATTAGATGATCCTTTGGGAAAATATTCCTCAATGATTTATATATCATTATTTTTTTATCATGATCCATGTAATTGTGGTATATAGTTTGATATTAAATTATGGAAAATGTAATAAAATAAAAACATTATATTATTTGGTGTCTCTAATAATAAAAAAGGGATCTATGTATTTGGATTCTGCAACACATGATAATTTGGTTACTGAAAACTATGTATACAGATCCACCCATATGGTATTTACTACATGGGTGTATTAAATACATTTTTGAATGATTATAGTAATTTTTATCAATTTATGGGAATTAATTGCATAAAAGAATAATGATTTATTCAAAATAATGGATTGATATCTATTTATGAGTTGGTTATTGTGGTTTTAAAAGAAATTAGAATAGATTTACGTGTCATGTTTATGGCCACATATTTGAATATGACACATGAATATGTAATAAGTCAATATGAATATCATGACAATTATCTTCATAATACATGTTTTATAATTAAAATGGGATGAAGAGAACCCATGAATATGACATATCTATCATTCAACCATCCACACAAAGATGTAATTTTAAAAGTATCTAAAAGCTGTGAATTACATGGGATGTTAAGCCTATGTTTTATGGAATTTTAAGGATAAAAAACTATCCACATTAGTGAGTGGAATTTAGAATTTGATATTTGAAATTCAATTCTTCAAATAAGATAGAAACTTTTTTTTGGAAGGGCTGACTAGAATCATGATGGGGGCTATTATTAATGAATTTCAATATATTTTGTGGATTATAAAAATCATTGAATACCATGTTATAATTATAATTATATTATAAATATTTATATTTTGGTTCATCGGGTTATTTATTTGGAAACATGGGTGATTCAAAATAACATGATCTTAGAACGTTTAAATTCCAATATTTGTGAGATAAGAATTTGGAATAATAGAATAATATTCGAATCATCGAAGGATGATAGTAAATTTAGTAGTGTTTTATTATATTGTTTGTGTGTGTGTGTGTCTATATATATATATATATATATATAGTCTTTATATGAAGTGATATAAGGAGAATGTTTCATACTATCATTCCAAGAGAACACTTTTTGTGTCAACAATAACAAGACTTGAAACATTGATTTTCATTATTTTATATTTTGTGTGTCAAATGAAAGAAGGAGAAACTAGTGTAGACCACTTGAACTGAAGAATTTTAAGAGTATGGTAATAGAAGAGTAAATAAATACTGAATAAGAAGATAAAATGATATAATTTTTTATTTCATACGAGGAAGAAAAATAATTATTCAAATTAGTTGTGAAGTTCCAAAGAAAAAAAATGTTTTGTGTAGTCTAGCTCTCCTAGAGAAAGAGGAGCCTTTAAATAAGTGCATGATAAGTAAAAGAGAATGATGAAGGTCCTTACATACTATTGTGAATGTAAAAAAATTGAGAGGAATAAGAATTAATCAACATGCCTACCATATCTTCATAAGGTGCAGGAGAACATATGTGTGAACAACACTAAATAAATATCAAGGGGCTATAATGAATCATGGGTTTTAAGGATATACCCTTCCCATCTATATCTCACATGTTTATTTTTAGTGGGTTGTGTGATCTGGGACTATTTTATGGTTAAACCAAGGATTGCCCTTTCCTATTTTATGGTTATCCTTATAAAAATCCTACCCACTTTGTATATGTGCCGATGAATGAAAGGGAGGTAAGAGAATTATATATACAAGACTTAAACTATTCAATGAGGTTAAATGATAAAAAGATAAAAGTTAATATAAATGGAACTAATATTTATTTAACCCAACAATGTAGATAATATCGAAATATGATCTTCAAAATAGGTATCATAATAAGATTCACCTCGGATTGGATTATCTATTTTTAAAGATATTTTCTTTTTAATATTTGATTTTATTACCAAATATATAATAACATTTTGTTTTGGGGATGATTCATCAATTTTAGATCATAACTCAATCTCTAATAAAACTATTCTACGAAATAGAAAGATGGATAAAAGAAAATTTTAAATATTATATTCCTCCATAGTAAAGAAGAAGGATGTTCAGTTTCACCATGACATGAAAATAGGGAAGATAAGTCTAACTTGAAAATAGAAGATCAACTGTTTTAGTATTACCCAAAAGAGATGTAGAAATAATCTACCTTATATTATCCAAGAATTACAAATGAGCATGAGGAATTTATAAAATATCCGAAATTTGTTCCTAAAGATGATCCAATCATGAGTGGGTATGATAAAATATCAAATGACATACCTGTGGATTCTTTAAATGTTATTATATAATATTTCCCTACATAATTAATTTCTTTAGTATGTGTAATTTTTAAAAGGAAACAGAAAGATATCACTCAACTTGAATAAGAGATAGAGAATATGGTGAGGGACTTACATGAAATGGTTTTAACTTTTATTAAGCTCCCCGAACAAGTGAAACATAAATAATTAATGAGTTTGGAGTTAGAATAAAAGTTTATTTTATTCTAATAAGAGTGGATCAACATAATTTTGGAAAAGTATAGGACCACTAAATAATATGATAAGAGTATCCATGATTTAATGAAAATATGAAAAACATAATTAATGTTAATAATTCTCTACTACAAATTAAATCTTAGATGATTAAGTATCTTGAATCATTATTACAAAAGAATACTAAAATTTATAATAAATCAGTTGAATGTTTTAATATGTTATATTACTAAATATTAAAGTCAATGGATAAAGATAAATATATTCTCTACATGGGGAATCTTATTCTTATGGTCGCATTGGAAAATTATGGGACAACTAAAACTGTGAATTTAAAAAAATATCATAGAAAGAATAATACTACCAAAAAACTCTAGAATAAGTTTTCGAAACCAAATTTATATATTTAAGGATGAGGAAAAATAAATGAAAACCTACCATCAATACAAGGCATGTTAAAAATATTTATATGTTCTTATTCCCTAAAATATGTAAAATTAGTGGTGGATAATTTTTGAAAATAAATTTCTTACAAATCTAAAAAATTTATACATTAATAATTATTGAAGATAATATTGAGTTTTTTATGTTTTTGTTGTGGTTTTTATAAGTTTTTGAATAATGAATTGTTTTAATGGAACAATATATTAAATTTGAAATATTGATGGAATTATATTTGAAGGGTTAAATCAATTTATGAATTTACATCCATATATTAACAAGAATATTTTAACCTCAAACATATTTTAAAAATGTGAAAAAATCTATTATGTATTGAATAGATGTGGATACATGACTGGTTCATGCACATCTAGGAATGTATTAAAAGAAAAATATGAACAAAAAAGTTGAATATGTATGAAGAATATATATGAGGTAAGGATTAGAATGAGATTAAGAAAGATGAAAATCATAATCCATAAAATAGTTTATCTAAAAAGATTGATGAGTGAATGGTGAAAAAAAATTGTAAAATCATATCCAAGACATGTCAGAGAAATTAAATTAGATAGAATAATCTAGAAAGATATTAGAAAATAAAAACACTCATAATAATTCTTGTGGTGACGCTAAAGAGTCTATAAATATTCCCAAATAAATTTCAGTTTTATTGATAGTAGATTTAAAAAAAATAAAATAAAATTAATGAATCACAAGAAATATATTATTCTAAAGGAAAATAAAAAAATAAAAATTAATATATTGA
Organism: Viscum album; assembly: GCA_963277665.1. Classification (NCBI taxonomy): domain Eukaryota; kingdom Viridiplantae; phylum Streptophyta; class Magnoliopsida; order Santalales; family Viscaceae; genus Viscum; species Viscum album. The sequence continues at coordinate 1,633,944,089 of OY728133.1, read as the reverse complement.
ATTTATAAAAGGATTTAAACATGTTACAACCCTAAATATTAAGAATATATGATTAAAATAGAATATATCGAATGAAACATTTCTAATGAATTTTTAACAACACATTCAGTATAAGAAGAATCCATAATAAAAATGAAAACTTAATTTAGTGATTCTTTTGATTTAACAATTAATTAAAAGTGAACTCTATCACGTAGAAAAATGGAAGATATAAATAATATTATACCCTCTAAAACAAATTCATTTTTAAATAATAGATATGGTTTCTTAAATAATGTAGAAACATGATTGAGAAATTCCTCTAAACTTTTTTGTTCAAACTAAAAAAGAAAAGAAGATCCACCTAATTTCTTTAATCTATGTGTTTTATTTGTTCCCATAATGAATGGAATTAAATCTTGAAACATGATATTAGGAGGTGAATATATGGGTAAGAAATGATTTTAAATATTTGGATTGTGATGGTGAGGAAAAAACCTTCTTCATGTGATTTCATAATTGTCATTTCAAATTAATATTGTAATAAATGTTCATACATGATGATTATGTGTAATTAGTAATGATTTTATATCATCATGAATTTTATTATATAGTATTCTTGACGGGTGTACATGTTTCAAATATTGAAGTGGATTTATAAGATTCTGGTTGATGTAAGGTTTCTATATCTTGGTTGGTATCAATGATTTTTAGAATAATAGTTTTTTCAAGTATATAAGAAATGTATTATGTATATCATTTCTGTTGATATCAATTCTAATTGATAATGGATAGCTTTATTGTCTAAATAAAACTATCTTATTTTGTACACTGACCATGGATCACCTAGTCTTTAAGTGGAATGGTTGATATAACATCACATATGTTTGATTTGATAATATATTATATTTTATGGACATCGTATTTCTTATCATTAAGATAGAGAAAATTAAAAATGAAAATATTTATGAGAATTGGGGAGAGTGTAAAGAGAAATAATTGTGGATAATAATGATGGAAATAATGTAAAAGATTAACGAAAATTGGTGGGTACATACTAGAATATATTTCAATGAGGGTGTTGATAATCAAATACAAATGAGAGATTGCTGAGACTAATTTCTGTATTGTAGTTGTTTTCAATGATAATCATTGAAGAATATTTAATTGAATTTCATTATTTTTTTCAATAAGAAATTGCTTGGATTTGTTATGTATATGGTTATAATGAAGTATTTATTATTAATAACTAGGATTTGAAGAGTATTGATGAAAAAAATTGTAGTCTATGGTAGAATGGAAAGAGTTGGGGTGAATTTTCTTTATAAAAATTTAACACTAAAATGAAAATGAGAATTAAAAAGATAAAAAAATAATATAGAGATTATATGAACTAAAAATAAGTGATAATAATATTAATTAAGCTTATAAATCTTTATTAATATAACTAGGTGATATATTGACTTTATTATGTAATCATATAAAAATAAATGTAACTCAATCAAAACTTTATAAATTAATCTTGTAAAAATTAAAGAAATAAATTATATAATATTATAAAAGAGTGATGCATAATTAGGATAAGTAATGTTGTGATAAAGTGAGTATTCAATGTATATAATAATATGATGAGTATGAATAAAAGAAATTTAAAGGTGATGTAAAAAATAAGAGACAATATTTTATAGAGGATTTTAGGTAAAATATTTTGGGAGCTCCGACATCTACTACACCCAACCACTTGGGGTATATGTTATTACTCCCTATATTATAGTAGTTATCAATTAATTTTATCCTACCATTTAATTTATTGTTTGTTAATAGAAACATATCCACAAATTATTTTCAATGGTTATATAAATAAAATCATCTCCCTATCTTTGGTGGTAGTGAGTAGTCATCTCCCTCACTTTCATGGTACTGAGCACCCATTTTATTTAAAGATGAAAGAAGACGAAGATTTTATTAAGGAAAAATCAATATATTTCTGTTCCATTATATCACAAAAAAATAAAATAGTATGATATTATAGTAATATATATAATTGTTGATGAGATCCAAGAGATTTATGAATTTAGATTTGGATCTTGATAGGTATTTGGGATCTCCTTTGATTTTCTAGATATTTTTTATTGATGCATCTTAAATTAACTCATTAATTATTTAATAATTGATTTAGACTTCAAGGTCTTCTATTTATAGCCTTTAAAATATCATGTAACATTTTTTAATCCATGGGTTTCATTAAGTATCCTCAAACACCAACTTAGAGTTATGATGTCCATCAATGTTATGAACTTTGACTTGTTGTTCGACCATCACTAGGTAGCCATTGGCTTCAACTGGGAATATTATAGGCTTCATAGCCTTCTTAGGTTTTCCCTTTTTCTCATAATCTATATATAAATATCCATTGGTTAACCAATGGGATTTCCCTGCTTGAATGAATTAATCTAACACCATGGGATGGTTGGTGTCTCTCCACTGCGTAGCAATTTGTTCTTGCTGGTTTTAAATTTCCACTCTAATCATCAACATGCTTTTAATTCCTCTACTTTATCCTCTATAATATTGATATATAAACATGATCACTTTTAAAACATACCCTTAAAAATTTATATAGTGATTATTAAATGTCTTCAATTGGATCATCAATGTTCCTTTGATTCAAACCCCCATCCATTTAAATTACATTAGTTGTAGTATTTTGTAACTAATAAATGTGACTGAAAACTCACTAACAATGATTGAATTGATACATATGAAGAATTTTTTCCATCATTTTTGCATCATGAAAGAGACATGTAGGGGTACACATATATATTTCTTTTTATTCTCACAAACAATTAATATAATAAAATGTATTAAAATTCTATGATGATTCAAGAAGATAATACAACATAAAAAACTAAATCATAAAATATATCCCCCTTTTTAAAATAAATAAATGAAAATTTTCTACCCTTTAATTAAAAAAATTATAACAACACCCCTAAAAAGATAAATAACAATCTTCTCCTAATTTTTATGATATTTAATAATTTCCACCACTTAATATATGAAAATCTTTTCCCCGTTTGTGATTATCAAATATAACATAAGGGAGGGTAAAAACGTCATATAATTTTTGAAGATCTATGATCAAAAGATAAGGAACTAGAAGAATAAAATTTTAACATTAAATTACACACCAACATAAAAATTATATTCAATGTGTGATAGAAAATATAAGTTCATTTTATTAAATTGATGATTACATTAAAAAGGAATTCCATCAATTCTTAGTGAAAGATAACATTAAACATTAATATTTTCTAAACATAATAGGAAACATAAAAATACATTTGAAAAAATATAAATTAATCTCAATATAGAAAGTTAAAAAATTATTTGAAATTAAGTTAAAGAGATAAACATGAATGAAAATCAAAATATTTTAATTTTTAAAAAATCCAACATTTTAGCTTAGAAAGAATAAAATAAAAGGTGATAAGGAGATGATGGAGAGATATAGAAATGCTGTTCAATATGTGAAAGTTAATTTAATATATAAAATAACATTTCATCCAAGTGATGAGTTTTAATTATCAAGACTTCATCAGAATGTAATAAGTTAGGCTCAACCTCAATTCGTGATTTAAGAAAAGTAAGCATTACCATGAATGAGAGAGTGAATGTTAAACTATTTAGTAATTATCAACATTAATGGTATGATATATAGTTTCAAGTGAAAAATATCAGGGAATTAGTCAGTAATCATAATATATAAGATAAATGATATATTAATAATTTTATAGAAAATTTATCCTTTTAAAAAACAAGTGACGTGAATTTAATAATGAGATAAATTGATAATGATTAAAAAAATTAATAATTTTAAAACATAAGATAAAAATATATATCAAAATTTTATATCCCATTAATAAAATACTAAAACTAGAAAATTTTATTCTTACAATATATTCAAAATAAGCACAAATCATAACACAATAAGGTTCATTCTAAAAAACATCAAGAAATACTCAAATCAATATAGAATTAATGTGGTAAATGTATAAAATAATTATTATAAGTCTACATCATTAGTATAAAATAGTTATAGCATAAAAAAATAAATATTTAAACTAAAATGATTCTTTTTTTGGAATAATTTGAGCTCAATTGATCATTCCCTTAAGATAACAAACTATTTTAAAGTTGAATAACAAATTTTCATTGAAAATACATCGTATGATATGTCAATAAGGTCATATGTCATAATCCTAAAAAAATTAAAATATGAGTTCATTTTGGCACCCATTTGAACTTCGGTCTAGCTATCTTAGCTAACAATGATTTATATATCCGTAATTATTTGGTAATATATTTTCAAATAGAAACATGCGGTGAAAAATCAATGTTTTTTGGTATACCATACCTATAATTTTTTATTTCTCATTTATAAATGATATGTCTAGTTTATAAAAAATAATTATCAGACATATCCTAAGAACATCTATTTACAAAATTAGTCATTTTTTAATTTTTAGAAAATATTTCTGAATCTTAAAATCGAAATAAAAAGCTACCTATTTCATTGTGTTGTAAACACCAAATTATATTTAAATATTTTTCACCATGGTCAAATTAAGAAATAATATCTTCAATATTATTTATTTTAGATTTTAAAGACTTGACATTAGGTTGATCATTAAATTCTAGGGATAATTATTCCTTTTATTTAGAGACTTATTCAATTTCATTAAGAACATCTTTGTATTTATTTTTGTGAATCTTGTACAAATTCAATAGTTTAAATAATTATTTATCAAGATCATGTTTTTGAAATTTTATTTACTTTGTAATTTAGATTAATTTATGAGAAATATTCATATGATGATGATGAATGTGAGTAATTAAAATATAATATAGATCAAGAAGACTTCATATAATTAACTCCATCATTTACCTTTATATTATCCATAAGGAATTTATCCCTAATGTCTCTTAATGAGATAGATGAAGTTGATTCAAGTGAGTCATCACTTGTACTCTCGGTTGAAAACATAAGAGATTTCATAACATGTTTCTTATTTTTTTCATCATCGTTTTACACACATGACATTATGGATTGATGTTTCCCTTCTTTTTTAATTTTTATAATTATACAAATAGTTCATTTTTCTTATCCTTTTTGGTATTTTGAGTTGATTTATTATTCTTAAAAAGATTATTCACTTTCATGGAAAAAAATTCAATTTCAACTTCACTTTTCAATGAATATTCATCATCATCTACTTTGAATGAAATATAATTTTAGAATTATTTATATTTCTTGTATTATATGTTTTTTATATTAGATTTTCCCTTCATAGTGATCTCATACACCATGAGAGAGCCAATTAGTATTTCGAGTGTCATATTTCTGATGCCATTTTCTTCTTTTATAGCTATCATTATGGGTGTACAAAAGTTATGAAAGACCCAAACTATATTTTTAACTATAGTTTATGTAGAAAAATAATCAATAATTGAATTTAAACCATTGATAATGTTATTAAAATGAGTAAAAATATCTTTAATTGACTCATTTTTAAGAATGCTAAAGATTTTAAAGTCTATTATAAACATATATATTCTAGTATCTTTAACTTTATTTGTACTTATGTGTATGAATTTTAAGAGCTTATATATTTCAAAGGTGGTTTTATGAGTCAAAATATTGTAAATTAATTTTGGTCAAGCCCAAAACAGAGAGCAATAATGGCTTCCATTAAGCTCAATGGATTCATTAATATAGTGAGTAAATTTATCTTGCATTTATTTTATGAGAGTTTATCCATGCATAACAATTTTATAATCTTGATAATCTATGCTTCTAGGAAAGTTATACATGCATTTTTTAAATAAGAGTAACTAAATCCATTAAATAATTGATATCATCCCAAAGATTGTACTTCATGAGATATTTTTAAGTATAAGGAATATGTCAACCAATATAATCATACATTAAATTATATAAGGGTTATAATTAAAATACAGATCTAATACCATGTCTTTTACAAGGTGGGTGAGGAATAGGGGTGGATTTTAAGTATAAAAATTAAACACTAAATTGAAATGGTTAATTAGAATTATAATGTATAAAGTAAAGAGTATATAAAACTGATATTAAATAATAAAATGATCTATTAAAGTTAGAAATATTAATTATTAAAATTAGGTTATATCTTTATCTGATCGAGTAATCACTCTGAAATAAACAAAAGTGTATCCCAATTTTATTAATTATGATTAAAAAAATAATGAATACAATCATATAAAAATAATATAAAATAGAATAATGGAATTAAGATAAGTGATTACGAAATCAAGAGATTATGTGATGTGTATAATAATATGATTAGTATGTGTTGATTAAAATATAAGTTTATAGGGAAATAAAAAAGATCAATTATTATTTTATAGTGAATTTTTTCTAATGCTCATTGTGAGACCCTATATCTCCTAACCCAATTGCTTAAGGGTTACATTATTAATCCCTTTATTTTAATGACAATCAAGAAAACCATTTCTACCTTAAAATTAAATATTTTTTACAATAAACCCATCCATACTTTATTTTTATAATTGTTAGAAATAATCCCATCTCACATACTTTATTAGTAGTGAACACCATTCCCCCACACTTTAGTGGTAGTGAGAACCCATTAAAGAAGAATAGGATTGAAGAGGGATGTTTTATTAGAACAAACACATTACAATTTTTTCTCTTATCTCTAAAAATAATACAAAAATATAGGATGTGATATAAATAGATAATTGTGGAGGATATCCAAATAGATTTATGGACTAATGTTTTAATCTTGAAAGGACATGGAATTCTCATATTATTTTCTAGAGATTCATCATTGATGCATCTTTGATTAACTCTTTCTTTAGTTTACCACCATTCAATCATCCATGGTCTTTTATTTATAGCATTCAAGAGATTAAGGAAAAATCGAGAATCCATGGGATTTATTAAGAATCATAAAATTTAAAATAAGAGTAATGGGGACCACTAAAGTTATGAACTCTGTCTAGATTCTTGACACCTACCAAGTTTCCACTGGCTATAACCAGGTAGATGATAGGCTTCCCATCCTTCATTTTATCAAGGTCTTAATGGCTATCTGATGACCACTACTAGTCAGCCGAAGTAAATTTTCTACGTGAGTGAATCTATCCAACTCCACTATCTGGCCAGTGGGTCTCCACCTAGAGGTTGGCTGTTCCCTCAAGTGTAAAATTTCATCTTTTCTCTCCAATATACTTTCAAAAAATTAATTTTATCATCCATATTCTTGATATCTAAAATGATGTATTTTCCATCATACCCTTCTAAAGATCTATAATTATTCCTCAATTCCATCAATCATGTCATCAGAGTTCCTTTCAAGAGATCATTTAATCCATATAAATTCCACCAACTTCACAATTTAGAATCTAATAGAAGTCATTGAAAACACAATTAAATGAAATTATTATATATATAGGGTTTTATTATCATTAAAACTACATGAGATATTGATAAGAACGATAATAATACATTATAAAGTGTTCATTATATTGGAAGGATTTTTTGTAATGTTTATTGTCATATTTTATATAAAGAATAGATTTTCTAAATTTTTAACCATTGTAGATATTTATTATAATGGGAAATCATTATTTAAAAATTTGAGGAGTTCTATAGAGAATTTATAAAAAACATTCTTATATACCTGTATGATGAATACGTATGATGATTTCATCTAATATTATTTAAAGAATAATGTATTTCATATGAAATCTTGAAATAATGTGTAAAAATATTCATTATGATATTATAAATGTGATATATATTACTAAAATGTTTGGTTATAAAATTCAATCATTTTGAAATTATTATTAAAAATTCCAATGTCATTTGAACTGGATATTGATGGTCGGATGCATGAATAACTTATGAGCTACCAAAAGTATAATCATCAAAATTCTATAAATTTTGTGTTGAATTTCCCGATGAACAAAGGTACGAAGCTTCTTGGAGTTTAGGTTGGAGACAACATGATGGAATATGGACACTAATATAAATAGTGGAAATCATACAATGCATGGAAAAGTGTTCCCTATATATTTATTTATCTTAAAATTGTTTCCCATGATCCTTGAAAAAATCAGATTTAGATGGATATTGTAAGAAGGATAATAGAAGAACAAAAGTATATTAGAGGATTTGGTGTCATTGATTAAAATAAATGTATCCATATAATAAAATTCCACCAAGCAAGATAATGTGGATACTGAATGCTATGCATAAAAATCCATATGATTAAGCCTTGCTAAATAGAAACTTTTACTACATAAATAAATGACCAGTGTATATGATTCACCATATATTGGACTTCAAAGTGGATTTGATTAATGATGTATAAAAATTCATTGGTGGATATCTACATATATGTTTTTCATTCCTGTTGTAAGTCGAAGAAGTAGATATCATCACAGAATGGTTTTGGATGCATAGGTAAAATTCATAATATTATATGTGAATGTGAATTAAATTAAAATAAATATTATTATAAATCGTTTTATGATATTGACCTCATAATGAAGGTAGAAAGAAATGGAACCACGTCCAAGACATGTCATTAATACAACCATGGATACAAGAAGTTCATTTTTAAAGAATATAAAATCTGTTATTTTCATGATATATTGAGGCCATGTTGTTTAGTAATTTTAATGTTATAAAACATGTAACGCCCCGACCCCAGCTACCCAGAGTCGGTGCATTAATTACATAACATTGGCATGATCACAAGAAAGATCAAATCTCGAAAGACCGATTGGTTTAGTAGCCTTGGAAACACTAGATATATTCATAAGTTTTACATTACATCATAAAATGAAAAACTAATACAACAACATAATGTTTCCACAATCCACACTATTAACCCCTCATAAAATCCCTGCAGGTCATTCATAACTTACTTCTTCACATCCTGGGAAAAATAAAACATAAAAAAAGGGGTGAGCTCAAATGCCCAGTAAGGATAACAATAAAGTGGAAACTTTCATAAATAAGAATAAACATTTAAGGCAATGTATAACTAAAACAAAAGCCGTTTAAATATGAACTTTCAACATGGTATGGCATAAATGAAATAATGCCATTTACTTATTCACATGGATATTCTACTAAATGTATAATCACATGCAAAAATCAATAACCACTTTCATAATGTTGGAATGCATAATGCTAAACGTTAATTTCTTTGTCTAGGCCTCATCCCAAGACCTAGGGGTTACTTCTAACCAGAACCCAACCCGGAGTGCCTCTAATAACCGGACACCAACCCGGAGTGCCTCTAATAACCGGACACCAACCCGGAGTTCCTCTAATAACCGGACACCAACCCGGAGTGCCTCTAATAACCGGACACCAACCCGGAGGGCATACTTTTACCAGTCCCTAACCTGGAGGGCTTACTTTAACCAGTCCCCAACCTAGAGGGCTTACTTTTACCGGTCCCCAACCCGGAACATACTTGTTTAGCACATTCATCTGAAGAAAAGTTTGAAATATAACATAAACATTCGGATTAAAACTAGCATACGAAATGTCTATAGTTTCACCATAAACTATGAATGGTATAAAATAGAACATCCACAGTCAAACATATCACTAAACCTTCAATTCAATATAGAAGTTTTGTATTATAATAAATCAACTTCAAATAAGCGTAAAATCCATTAAAGGATGTTGACATAGATGAAATCAAAACACTTTTTAGAGAAATATCTCTTTCTATTTTTGAAATCATTTAAGAGCCATATAAAATAAAACATTTTCTTGAAAATATTCTTGTAAGATTGTAAGGAAAGCTTTGACGATTCTATAACGGCGGAAAATAACCGCACCCGCCGTATAAGTTAAAAAAACATTCTTATCTTAATTCTGTCGAAAAGGTTAAAAAGGACCTTGTTTTGAAAACGACCGAAAGATTCCTTTATAAACCACTTATAAAAGTAAAAAAGGGTATAAATGACTTTAACTCATATTCTAGTAAATAGTAAAAATGTTTTGAAATGCATTTTTAAGAAACATGGATGTGGATGATAAAGAGATCCCAGTAGATTATTACGTATAATACAACCTCGGATAATGAAGAGATTGTGAAATAACCCTTACCTTGTACTTTTCCTTGGTTGGGGTAGGTTAACCTCCTGTATAATAGTGAAATAATTGTTACTAAATTATACAATAATCATATACATTAATATGATATCATATATGATCTTTTAATATTGATTTGATAATAATATCTTAGTATTATCGCCGTTTCGGGTGTTAACTTACTCATTTTCTTTATATGTTTTGTTACATAAGTCCTGTTTGTTGTATCTTATTCATATCCATAATGATATCAAGTCCTTAAACATCATTTTTTAATCATTAAATGATAATTATACTTGAATGGATACGATGGAGAATGAATCTCATCGCGTTCGTGGAGACGGTAGTCCGTACGTACGCACGAACGCTACTTCCATTTAATTTTTATTTTAAAAGAATAAAATCCAAATGATACATAGGTATATTACTATTCCAGTATAATATAATATTTTATATATGTTACTTAAGTTCATTAACACCATCCTTTATACGTTCCATGTGTGGTATGAACGAGTCATATCATTTTAAGGGGGCGGTAGTCCGCACTTCCTCAAATGAAATTATCGTATGTATATACAACATGAAACGAATAATGGTATGAAATAAAATGGAATTACAGAAGCTTATATATAAAATATATATCATTAATTTCATATTTAATTACAGTGCCATCATAATGGCCACCCTGAGAGGCGGTAAGATGTATTTGAACAATCATCGTTTCGTGAGGCGTTAGTTTGCCATCCACAGAAACATTATGTTCATCATCCATTAGATGGAGTTGTGTATATGTGTAGTTTGAATACTTCTTATAACAACATCCTAGTATATTGAGGATACTGGTGTTGTTACAAAATAAAGGAAATAAAAAGAGTTTGGGGGTTGGAGAAGCAAAATAAATGAAAATAATTTAAGAGAAAACGTTACCTTTAATTTAGGTAACTCACTTTGGTTGGAACCAAAGGACTTCTTGAAATGCTTTCTGCCTAAGGGGAAGCTTCAAGGAGGAGGAGAGGGATTTGGGGAGCTTAGTTGGGCAGAGTTTGGACGAGCCAAGTGGCTTGAGAGGTGTGAGGAAAAGAGAAGGAGGAGTGCCCTTTTATAAGAGGGGTGAGGGGCACTTTTGGAAAAGCTAGAAATATTAATTTATAATAAATTCATATTCGGTTTCTAATGGCTCCAAAGTTTACTATTAAAAGGTTAAGGTGGGGATAGGTCGAAATCCACTCAACCAATAGAATTTAGACAGGTTTGGGTACTTATATTAACCTTATCTTTAAGTATTAACTCTAAGTTAATTAGTTTCACTTTTACAATGTCTCTTTGTATTTTTATATAATATGGTTAATAAACTTACTATATACATCCAATCGACCCCCAAGTGGTCCATTAATGAGTAACCTATCATAATATAAGTCTCTTGGCCGAACCTTAGATTTTTAGGAATTTAATATCAATTAATAATATAATATTTGTTTTAAGAACTCTTTTATGTCAATTTTGACACTATTCAATAGTTTATTTTTTTGAAACTCCTAACAGATTGATTACTTCTAACAAAGTCAATTAAATCAATCCTAATATATCATATTATCATATAAAATTAGTTTAATTCATTAAAAGTTTCATATTATAATTATTTGGGTATTTATAATATCAATTATTTTAATTTTTCACTATTATAGTAATTACTGCATCATCATTGTGTCATAAATAAAATAAATTATTCAATGTCTAAAAATTATAAATAAAATATCATTATGTAGGAAATCGTTTTAGCTTTCTAATGAATATTTATAATCTAAAATCCAACATATATAACCCTATGTAAAAATTGTTGTTCTAAAAGATATATGCTTGTGTCATTTTTGTATTCATTTTGACTTATTAAAATAAAGTGTCATTATCACTTACAAGTGGATCCATGGGGTCCCAAAATTGACCCAAAGATGCCAATGGTCGACCATGTATCAACCAATAGGGTTAAGACACGTTTTAGGATAATTTAGTATTATTATAATATTATTTTTTAACCCTTATTTACCAGATTTACCCTTAACCATGGTAAATAAAATATTTACCGCAGTAATTATTCAAAATGTCTAAAAATAAAAGTTACCTATTTACACAATTTGAACATCCTGATTCCGAATATGGAATCCATTTTTCTAAATTCAAAACACAGAAGTGGCAGAAATTAATTTAAAATTAATTCCCGCTGTCAAAACAAAAAGCGTGTTTTTAAGAGATAATAACTATCAAAAGATTGACACTTGTTTATGTTCGGTTTAATTGTAAAATTATGTCCAATGACCAAAATTATATTAAATGGTAAAAATATATTCTAAATATACTTTAAAACTACTAAAATTCATAATTTATCACTATTAATTATTCTGATTAAAAAAGTTGTTTTAAATTAAAATTTAGTAATTTTCACTATTCATCAAAATATGAAAGTTATCCGAAAAGTACCAAAATTTCACCTTAGGCTAAATTAGATATTCCGAATCCCAAAATGAAGTCCATTTTGAAATATAAAATATATATAATTTAAAAAGTAGGTATTACTATTCACAACGGCTAGTTTAATTAGTTGTGGTGTGTGTTAGAACTCGAGGTTGCGTACAACACACGCTATCGCATTATTCGAAGGGAAACGTACCGTGGAAGCTTGGGGTGTTTCATTTTAAATTTTTGATGTCCCCATTTAGTCAAAAAGTTTAAAATATTGTATTTAAAAAGGTTTCACTATTAGAAGTTGATAAAAGTGAAATACTGAAAATGAATCTGTTCTTGCATTATGACTAAGAAACTCATAATAGGGATTCTAAAATTATAAGGATTATATAAAGTTCAAAATGTATTTAATACTATTCATGACCTCTTTTAATGGTGTGATTGAACTCGGTGTTGCGTGTAGTGCAAGTTATTGAATTATTTTTAAGAAATAACACACTCTGAAATCCTGGGGTGTTACATTCTCCCCTCCTTCAATAAATTGCGTCCTCGCAATTTGAAATTGTTTCTTCGAAAATAAAAGGTTGAAAGTAGAAAATATATTTGTGGGAAAACCCACATCGGAAATTGGGTTACTAAAATTTAGTCTTAATATGAGGAAAAGAGAAATGAAAGGGTCACCACCAAATTATGATCTCGATTAGGAAAACATTGGTGGAAATTAGAGACATATAATTGGAGGAAAAACGTAAATATTTATAGGTAGTGATTGAGGTCATCAATCACAAACAAGTATAAAATTGAGGTCCTTAAACTCATCAATCTATGATGATTTGAAGTACCATCGGTTCAACAAAATATAGGGTATTGGGACAACACATTTTTGACATTTCAAAATATCTTAGTTGAAATCCCACATCGAAAAATGAATTAACGAGGCCTCTATTTAAAATAAAGAGTGGAAAGTATGAAGATTACCGAAAAGAACACATACTAGGGTTCCATGTAGTAAAATATGGATATGGAAGAAAAATCTAACCATCAATTATCTGATGGAGAGTGGTAGAGAACATGGCTATGAAAAGGCTAACAATCCCAAAGCCATAAATTAGTTATGATTTAAGGTACCATCTAGGAAAACATTTTTGTTCTAATTTTCCTTTCTTAATATTGAGGAATTTTTTTATGAGATTGGAAAAGATCATATAGAGATATACTTACTTTATAATTAGAGTTTTATCCATTAATAAATTTCTACCACAAACTCATCTTTCACTCGTAAAAAAATTATATTTATACTAATCGTACAGGGTTCCAAAATAAACGAATTTATAATTCATCTAAAAGATCATTTAATAAAAACTACATTATTTAATCCAGGACATCTCGTGGGCCAGTGGTAGATGATACACCCTTGTCACCCTTCGGTTGCGGGTTCAAGTCTCGCAGCCTTGCCGGACGCGACGGGTTGCCGCCTGACCTCCGGGTTGTCCTTTTATGGCAATCCAAAATAATCCAAACTAGAACTATCCAAAATACTTCTATCCAAACTCACAGTCCAACCTTTATATGTAAGGTAAACATAATGTAGAACCTTTTTACCCCGTAATAGCATATGAATACCTTCATCATGTATTCTTTTAATACACTGAAACATCCTGAATTACCATATTCCTTATTGATTACATTCATGCTCCCTTATTCCATATAGAAAGTTGGATATACTTCATTAATCAAAAAATGTTTTAAACCCCAACAATGATGGAATATACAAATCATTAATCAGTTCCAGGGTAGTCAAGAATATCCAATATAATTTATCCAAATCAATCATGTATTATTCTAAAATCACTACCTCGGTATCAGAACCATATTATGGTTTATCTTTCTCTCAACCATATATTTTCCAAAAATTTAACCTGCTATTGAGTCACTTTTCTTTTTTCCACACAATCTCAAGTCCTTAATGAAATAGTACTGCAGTACAATCCTTATATACTCCATAATTATTATAACAAGTACATTGTTGATACAACACTCAATTGACATAATCAACATAAGAACTCTAATCATTCCTCTTCATCTGTGGTAGTATCATAACTTGTTTATTATCCAATAACATCATTTGCGTCATACTCTGATGACTGGGACATAGGTTCGCGTAGTGTCCAAACTCCTTGCAAATGAAGCATTGTACATTTAAAACCATTTTCTTACCCTTGCAGTCACGTACTTTGTGCCCTTTTCCTCCACACTTATAACAAACTCCCATTCCTTTCAGGCAAGTTCCAGGGTGTTTCTTTCCATAGTTACCACATATGGGAAAATTCTTCTTTTCCCTCTTCCCTTTATCCATCTTTCTCTCTTCCATCCTTTTCTTCTCTTGCTTCCCTTCAAATCCATAGGACTCAGTAAACTCTTTACATATCTTATCAACACATGATATTATTTCTTCATATGATGATAATACATGGGAGACTATTTCTCTTATAAATTCTATCTTAAGACCATGAAAGATATGATCCTTCCTTCTCTTTGAATCATGTGTATTTCTGGAGTTCTCATTCCTTCTACTGGGCGCCATTTCTATACCATGGCATAAACTAGATCAGTTTATGAATCAAAACACATAATCCCATACTTATAAAACACTTAACATAAATTGAACTATTTATGGATATAATCCATAATCATAAAAATGTTTTCTTTGAGGAAGTATATACTCATAAACCCTTCATAATGATTTGTAAAGAAAATGAGAGTTATCCTAAGCATATCCCCCGGGAGTGTCGTAACCAAGAGTGCAGTAAGGCCCGTTGTCGTGCACCAGTTCCCGTTTGAGTCTAGCTCAAAGCGGTGTTTTCGGGTTTTACCCCTAGGTACATCTGTACCAGAGCCGCCTCTACCTGCTCGTATCCAGACAGGGATGTATTGCTCGGAAAACTCACAAAATCTCTACAATACCAAAATTCTAGGAAGTTCTTCTATACTAATCCTAAAAGTTCATCTTAGGTCTACGTGCTCTAATCAGAGTTTATCTAAATCTAGCTTCCAAGGTTTGTACTAACCTTCCTCTGATACCAACTGTAACGCCCCGACCCCAGCTACCCAGAGTCGGTGCATTAATTACATAACATTGGCATGATCACAAGAAAGATCAAATCTCGAAAGACCGATTGGTTTAGTAGCCTTGGAAACACTAGATATATTCATAAGTTTTACATTACATCATAAAATGAAAAACTAATACAACAACATAATGTTTCCACAATCCACACTATTAACCCCTCATAAAATCCCTGCAGGTCATTCATAACTTACTTCTTCACATCCTGGGAAAAATAAAACATAAAAAAAGGGGTGAGCTCAAATGCCCAGTAAGGATAACAATAAAGTGGAAACTTTCATAAATAAGAATAAACATTTAAGGCAATGTATAACTAAAACAAAAGCCTTTTAAATATGAACTTTCAACATGGTATGGCATAAATGAAATAATGCCATTTACTTATTCACATGGATATTCTACTAAATGAATAATCACATGCAAAAATCAATAACCACTTTCATAATGTTGGAATGCATAATGCTAAACGTTAATTTCTTTGTCTAGGCCTCATCCCAAGACCTAGGGGTTACTTCTAACCGGAACCCAACCCGGAGTGCCTCTAATAACCGGACACCAACCCGGAGTGCCTCTAATAACCGGACACCAACCCGGAGTGCCTCTAATAACCGGACACCAACCCGGAGTGCCTCTAATAACCGGACACCAACCCGGAGGGCATACTTTTACCAGTCCCTAACCTGGAGGGCTTACTTTAACCAGTCCCCAACCTGGAGGGCTTACTTTTACCGGTCCCCAACCCGGAACATTCTTGTTTAGCACATTCATCTGAAGAAAAGTTTGAAATATAACATAAACATTCGGATTAAAACTAGCATACGAAATGTCTATAGTTTCACCATAAACTATGAATGGTATAAAATAGAACATCCACAGTCAAACATATCACTAAACCTTCAATTCAATATAGAAGTTTTGTATTATAATAAATCAACTTCAAATAAGCGTAAAATCCATTAAAGGATGTTGACATAGATGAAATCAAAACACTTTTTAGAGAAATATCTCTTTCTATTTTTGAAATCATTTAAGAGCCATATAAAATAAAACATTTTCTTGAAAATATTCTTGTAAGATTGTAAGGAAAGCTTTGACGATTCTATAACGGCGGAAAATAACCGCACCCGCCGTATAAGTTAAAAAAAACATTCTTATCTTAATTCTTTCGAAAAGGTTAAAAAGGACCTTGTTTTGAAAACGACCGAAAGATTCCTTTATAAACCACTTATAAAAGTAAAAAAGGGTATAAATGACTTTAACTCATATTCTAGTAAATAGTAAAAATGTTTTGAAATGCATTTTTAAGAAACATGGATGTGGATGATAAAGAGATCCCAGTAGATTATTACGTATAATACAACCTCGGATAATGAAGAGATTGTGAAATAGCCCTTACCTTGTACTTTTCCTTGGTTGGGGTAGGTTAACCTCCTGTATAATAGTGAAATAATTGTTACTAAATTATACAAGAATCATATACATTAATATGATATCATATATGATCTTTTAATATTGATTTGATAATAATATCTTAGTATTATCGCCGTTTCGGGTGTTAACTTACTCATTTTCTTTATATGTTTTGTTACATAAGTCATGTTTGTTGTATCTTATTCATATCCAGAATGATATCAAGTCCTTAAACATCATTTTTTAATCATTAAATGATAATTATACTTGAATGGATACGATGGAGAATGAATCTCATCGCGTTCGTGGAGACGGTAGTCCGTACGTACGCACGAACGCTACTTCCATTTAATTTTTATTTTAAAAGAATCAAATCCAAATGATACATAGGTATATTACTATTCCAGTATAATATAATATTTTATATATGTTACTTAAGTTCATTAACACCATCCTTTATACGTTCCATGTGTGGTATGAACGAGTCATATCATTTTAAGGGGGCGGTAGTCCGCACTTCCTCAAATGAAATTATCGTATGTATATACAACATGAAACGAATAATGGTATGAAATAAAATGGAATTACAGAAGCTTATATATAAAATATATATCATTAATATCATATTTAATTACAGTGCCATCATAATGGCCACCCTGAGAGGCGGTAATATGTATTTGAACAATCATCGTTTCGTGAGGCGTTAGTTTGCCATCCACAGAAACATTATGTTCATCATCCATTAGATGGAGTTGTGTATATGTGTAGTTTGAATACTTCTTATAACAACATCCTAGTATATTGAGGATACTGGTGTTGTTACAAAAGAAAGGAAATAAAAAGAGTTTGGGGGTTGGAGAAGCAAAATAAATGAAAATAATTTAAGAGAAAACGTTACCTTTAATTTAGGTAACTCACTTTGGTTGGAACCAAAGGACTTCTTGAAATGCTTTCTGCCTAAGGGTAAGCTTCAAGGAGGAGGAGAGGGATTTGGGGAGCTTAGTTGGGCAGAGTTTGGACGAGCCAAGTGGCCTGAGAGGTGTGAGGAAAAGAGAAGGAGGAGTGCCCTTTTATAAGAGGGGTGAGGGGCACTTTTGGAAAAGCTATAAATATTAATTTATAATAAATTCATATTCGGTTTCTAATGGCTCCAAAGTTGACTATTCAAAGGTTAAGGTGGGTATAGGTCGAAAACCACTCAACCAATAGAATTTAGACAGGTTTGGGTACTTATATTAACCTTGTCTTTAAGTATTAACTCTAAGTTAATTAGTTTCACTTTTACAATGTCTCTTTGTATTTTTATATAATATGGTTAATAAACTTACTATATACATCCAAGCGACCCCCAAGTGGTCCATTAATGAGTAACCTATCATAATATAAGTCTCTTGGCCGAACCTTAGATTTTTAGGAATTTAATATCAAATAATAATATAATATTTGTTTTAAGAACTCTTTTATGTCAATTTTGACACTATTCAATAGTTTATTTTTTTGAAACTCCTAACAGATTGATTACTTCGAACAAAGTCAATTAAATCAATCCTAATATATCATATTATCATATAAAATTAGTTTAATTCATTAAAAGTTTCATATTATAATTATTTGGGTATTTATAATATCAATTATTTTAATTTTTCACTATTATAGTAATTACTTCATCATCATTGTGTCATAAATAAAATAAATTATTCAATGTCTAAAAATTATAAATAAAATATCATTATGTAGGAAATCTTTTTAGCTTTCTAATGAATATTTATAATATAAAATCCAACATATATAACCCTATTTAAGAATTGTTGTTCTAAAAGATATATGCTTGTGTCATTTTTGTATTCATTTTGACTTAATTAAAATAAAGTGTCATTATCACTTACAAGTGGATCCATGGGGTCCCAAAATTGACCCAAAGATGCCCATGGTCGACCATGTATCAACCAATAGGGTTAAGACACGTTTTAGGGTAATTTAGTATTATTATAATATTATTTTTTAACCCTTATTTACCGGATTTACCCTTAACCATGGTAAATAAAATATTTACCGCAGTAATTATTCAAAATGTCTAAAAATAAAAGTTACCTATTTACACAATTTGAACATCCTGATTCCAAATATGGAATCCATTTTTCAAATTCAAAACACAGAAGTGGCAGAAATTAATTTAAAATTAATTCCCGCTGTCAAAACAAAAAAGCGTGTTTTTAAGAGATAATAACTATCAAAAGATTGACACTTGTTTATGTTCGGTTTAATTGTAAAATTATGTCCAATGACCAAAATTATATTAAATGGTAAAAATATATTCTAAATATACTTTAAAACTACTAAAATTCATAATTTATCACTATTAATTATTCTGATTAAAAAAGTTGTTTTTAATTAAAATTTAGTAATTTTCACTATTCATCAAAATATGAAAGTTATCCGAAAAGTACCAAAATTTCACCTTAGGATAAATTAGATATTCCAAATCCAAAAATGAAGTCCATTTTGAAATATAAAATATATATGATTTAAAAAGTAGGTATTACTATTCACAACGGCTAGTTTTATTAGTTGTGGTGTGTGTTAGAACTCGAGGTTGCGTACAACACACGCTATCGCATTATTCGAAGGGAAACGTACCGTGGAAGCTTGGGGTGTTTCATTTTAAATTTTTGATGTCCCTATTTAGTCAAAAAGTTTAAAATATTGTATTTAAAAAGGTTTCACTATTAGAAGTTGATAAAAGTGAAATACTGAAAATGAATCTGTTCTTGCATTATGACTAAGAAACTCATAATAGGGATTCTAAAATTATAAGGATTATATAAAGTTCAAAATGTATTTAATACTATTCATGACCTCTTTTAATGGTGTGATTGAACTCGGTGTTGCGTGTAGTGCAAGTTATTGAATTATTTTTAAGAAATAACACACTCTGAAATCCTGGGGTGTTACAAAACAAGTCACATTTATGAATGGAATTTCTAATTGAATATTTTAAACTCATATTAGTAAACAATGGGAAGATTTTTTTAGAAAGGTTTTATCTGAATCATGTAGTGGTCGATGATTGTGGAATTTGCTTATATTTTGTAGAGAAAAAAAATGTAATTATTATCATGAGGGAATTATAATGTTATCATAAAGATTTAGATATCAATTATTCATGATATTTATACCGAATCATGGGTAATTATGAAGAAAAGGTGTCCAGAAGCATAAATTCCATTATTTCTAGTTATCTAATGTTTTAATACTAGAATAATATTCAAACAGTGGAAGGATGATAATAAATAAAACATCATTTTGTTATCATTTGTGTATATATATATATGTGTGTGTATGTTTGTGTGTATTTTGGCTGTTGATATAGAAATAAAATGGGAAGGATTGGCACTATCATTCCATGAGAACACTTTTTGTATCATGAATAACTAGTCCAGAATTTGAAATTATCTTAATTATATGATTTTTTTATTCGAATACAAGTAAAAAAACTGGTTTGTATCTTATAAAATAATATATAATATGAGAATATAAGAGAGAAGAAATATAGAATAAGAAAAAAATGTGACGTTGACAATTATTACATAGGAATAAAAAGGATAATTGTCCAAATTGGTAGCAAAGAACACATGAAGAAGAACCAAAGAACTATTGGGGACTATAGTGCAATATGATTTTCAAGGATATTCCATTCCCATTTATAGATCACATGTTTGTTTCTAGAGGTTTATGTGATCATGGAAATTCTAGGTTACACACTAGAGATTTGAATTTCTTATTGAAAGGTGGACCTTGTAAATATCATATCTACTTTGTGTCTGTGATGATGAATGAAAGAGAGGTAAGGGAAAAGTATAATAAAGATGGGAAATGGTTAAAGAGATAAAGGGTTAAAGATATTAAATTTAATATAAATGGAAACAATACTAATTCACACCATTTCAATGTATATTATATCCCAATAAGGTCCTCCTAGATTTTCTCACTCTCGAGAACCAACCTGAAACACCAACCCCCACTTGTTCTTAGATCAATATTAAAAACAACTTCTAAGATCAATAATCCACGTAAAATTAGGATCACATCTTCCCAAATGTAATGGTGTTATCCCAAACATATAGATTACCTCACACCACTCCTTATATAATGACCTTCACTGGCCCATAATGACTACACTTTTTGAGTTCCCTAATACCTAAATGATATTCAATAATCTGATACACTTTAATGCTACTCGACTATACAACTAGACTCATGTTCATTTGAGTAAAACCACAATAAACCCATACTAATACCCCTAAAGAACTAATCTTACAACTCTCTCATGTTATTTCAATCAAGTTAGATTTCCCTTGGCACACTTATTTAAAATCAAGGCATCTCACCCATGCCATGACTAAAAAAATGAATAACCTCTAATTGGTCATTGTTATAAAACCATAAGAACTTACCCCTAATCTTACCATAAAACCAAAAATTAAACAAAAAAATGGACAAGAATCCAACCGAAATGTCCCTCTTAAACTAACATTGGCCCCATGAATACATCACATCTAAATCCCAAGGCATCCTAATTCCTTTGCAAAAAACCCACTTAGGAAATAGAAAAAATATATAAAATCACTAAGGGTCCCCATATATGCATCATTTAAGGGTATAAATTCCTACAACTATAAAATAAATCATTATAAGATCCATATTACTGATCATTAGAGAAAATTTACCATGGTTAAGTTGAGTAGATTTGCACAATGAAAAAGTATGGGATAATGTCGTCCTTGTTATTGTCAAATTTTTATAGTGAAAAACCTCTATCATAAAATAAATTACACACTTAGGTGCATGTAATGTGAATCATAAGTTCCAAATATGATGCATGAGGACTTATCTAACCACTATGGACCAAGATCCCAAATCCATCAATAAACTAGAAATCTCAAAATCCAAATGCATCAAACTAGGTGAAATCATTAAAATATAAAAGAAAAAACCATAAATGAAAATCCCATCACATTGGTTTGTATGAATAATTATAATAAACGTTTTTGAAATTCACCAATATGAGCTTCATGAAAAGATTTGAAAAATTCATAGATCCCATTTCTACCATTCCCCAAATATCTATACAAAGAAAAAAAATAGACCATTGGGTACCATTTTATCATGAATTATACCAGGTTCACCCGAAACTTCCCCTAATATAGCTCACAACAAGCCCTCAAGTGCACATCATCATATTAAAAATGTTTTTGACTAGATTTTAGGTTTTTAGAGATTCCATGGTAGTAGAATATCCTCATAATAGAGTGAAATAATAGTGGAAAAGACCATGAACTTACATATCCATGAACATCAAAGTAAACTGAAATAAATAAACAAACATGCTATAAAAATGAAATGTTTCATATAGATTCATGGACATGATAATACCTAATAATTGGTCTCCTAGTAGGTTGATAACATATAAAACATAATAAAAAAAATAAAAAATATATACAAGGCCTCTAACGACTCGTAAATTTTGAGTTATAATTGTTTTCTGAAAATGTGAGTTATTGTATTTTGTACTAAAAAACTATATACCTTTATTAATGAAGTGATTATAAGTGAAATGAGACCATTGGGATATGACCATTATATGACCATTGGTCAATACGACTATCGGTCAATACAACCATTGGTCAATATGAACATTGGAAAATACACTATTAACGTTATGATTTTAGATTATAAATAGAAATGATAATGGTTAATTAATGAAATAAGAAGAGTCGATGGACTCATCTTCTAGAATCAGGCCATACAAATACCATTTTTCAGTTGTTGGTAAAGAGGTAGTTTCACTAGCCTTTTCTCTTGACAAATCCCCAACTAAGCGTCAACATGTTAATATTGAACAGAATTTCCTACAGGAGAAGTTCATGTTGGTGAAGATTACCACTAGAGTGAAGTTATCCGAGCCACCCCAGAAGAATATAACCAAAACAAAAATTACCCTTAGTACATATGATGGTTTTTAAGGGGTAATCTTTAATGTCCCTAGTTACATAAAATTTAATTCTTTTTTTTAAATAAATTTTTTCTTCCATCATTTCTGTTTTAATAACTATTTTGTGTAAAAGTTAACAAAGAATTTGATATATTGAAATTTTAGGTAAAAATAATACATTTCATAAAGATATAAACTGCCAAATTAAAATAATGATTTATTAATAATATTTATTATAATTAAATAGTGTTATAAAAACACTTATTTTAATTAAAAATGATAAAATAATTTTTTTTTCAAATGTCCAAAAAATTTCTAGGAATGTTACAATGCATTTCATGTCCGCTATTATTTTTAATAATTATGTATTTTTTATGTTAAAAGTTATATTTATCATATGGGGAGAACTATTAAGATAAAATAAATTTCATATTTGATTTAATAACATTTATATTAGGTTGCACTGAAATTATGAGAATTTTATGATATATTTTGTTTTTTGCTGAATAATAAAAGTTCAATTTTAAGTTTTTATATTGATTAATGATGTAATTAATGATGTAATAATTTTTTAATAATTATGGTAGACAAATTTGGATTAAAATATTATATGAGTTTTCCCTTGTTTCCAATATCATGGGAAAATAGAATAGTAAAGACCATGGTTTCCAAAATATGACTAATGAGGTGTCCTCAGAAATTAATAAAAAAATGCCCTCTTTTTATGATAAATTCCAACACATTTCTCCATTGAATTTAATTTTTAAATCACCCCCATCTAATATATGATGTTATTACCTCCATATAAGTCCTCTTAAGGTGTTCTCAAGCACCCATGGTCCTGATCGTAGAGCTTTAGAAGATACTCTTAAATATAAGGGAATTCTCAACTTCTCTTTTTCTTTCAAGTTCTCTTTTATGAGGTGTTTCTTTAAAATTTGCTTAACATGTTTATATTTACATCTTATTATGTACCTATAATGTATTATGAGTCTTTTATTAATGGGTGACTCTTCTCTCATCTCTTTTTAATGATTTATAAAACTAAGTTCTATACCCATTTTTCTGTAGAAAGTTTCTCTCAAAATCTCTCTATTTTTATAAAGAAATTATTTTATTCTCATTATGTGAATACCCAAACCACATTCCTTTCTAGGGGTATTAATAAAGATATAAAAATTAATTATCTGATTCTATAATCTCTATATAAAACCATCATTACCTTTTCGTGGTTTATCATTGAGATAATCATCATGTTTTTCAACACTTTTTGAAACATCGTGATTTTGATATGAAACCCATTTAATTTTTTATCTATGTGTAATTTATGAAATTTTTTATTGTGATCTTTGTAGATAACATGAAAATAAATACATATTAAAGGTTATCTCTGATATATTTCTAATGTATTGGGAAAATATATTGATCTCTAGAGATGACAATTTTTACGATACCTTGGTGAATAACCTTGGTAATTTTTACGACACCTTGGGGATGAAACATAGTGATATGCATATGAATTTTTAAATTAACTGTTATAGACATATTTTCAGGTTATTATTCAATTTATTATTTTTATGATTTTCCTCTTTCTCAAACCTTAATAAAATTCCTCATGTTCATATTGATATATCTCCAGTTCACATGTAAATTGTTTCCCTTATTTTCCCTTACAGAGCATTATGCTCACCCTATACATTATTGTATGTCCCCAAGTTAGGAGTTAGAGTAATTTCATATAGAGGAACAAATGGAGAATAATTTCACGTGCATTAGAATAATTTTTTCATGTTGTCATGTATGAATTACCTAATTTCAAAGATACTATACTTTAAAAATCCTCTATTTATAAAATGTAATGAAAATTTACATAATTAAAATGCATGATTCCATAGTTGGTATAAAAGGATAGTTTAGTTATTTGTGGAAATTAAGATTTTAATACTTTAGTAAGAAACATATTGAAAATTTTAAATATTGGAAAACACCTTGTTATTTTGGTGAAATATTAAGTGATTGGTTTTCAAACCTAGAAATTATTTTTATAGATATAAACAAGTGGATGTGGATCTAGAACAGATGTATCTTGGGGTAAAACCTGAAAAACCCACTTTGAGCTAGGCTTGAATGGAAATTTGTGCACAAAAATGGGTCTTGATTCACTACTTGTTTGACACTTTGGGGGGATATGTTTCGTTCGTCACAATATTTTTATTAACAATTATGAAGGATTTATAAAATATGTAATTGCTGATAATGAATAATGTGTGTTGAGAATGATGTTTTAAGAAATAAAAATAATTCAGAGTTATAATATTCTTAAATGAAAAAATTTTCTCACTAGAATTTTTTTATTTTAGAAAATGAAGAGAGGTAGGAGGAACTATGCAGATGCTGACTGCAACGGAACGTGAAATGATATACCTCTGATAGAATCTAGAGTGGAAACATTCATGAAAATGATAAATAAACTAACACATGTTATAGGAAATAATTTGAATCATGCTGAGATACAAATTTAAACAAGAAGGGAACAAAATTCCGTTGATTCCATTACGCATCAATGACCCCCAACATTCAGTGGATCTACCGACCTATTTATTGATGAATAATGGATAAGATCTATCAAAAAGATCTTTTCTATACTTCGTTTTTCAAAATAAGAGAATGTCGCCATTACTATCTATCTCTTAGAGGGAGAATCTGATCAGTGGTGGGAGTTGGTTAAAAACATGAGTCTAAGAGGGGATATTGGTGCTATGGAGTTGGAATAGTTCATAGGTATATTCTTCAATAAGTATTTCCCTCATCAGATAAGATTGAAGATGGGGAAGTAATTTCTCAAGCTAAAGTAGAAGGATAATGAATCTATGGGAAGATATGAGATGAAATTCACAAGTAATTCACAATACACCTCTATATTTTTCATGGATCTAAATGAAAATATTAATAGATTCTTTGGTGGACTAAGACCTGATCTACGGAATAATCGTTCCAACCGAAACAATGCAAACTATGAGGATATCATACAAAGTGGTATGAAAGTTGAACTGAAGTTTAGTGAGATGAAATGTTTCCATAAATCCAATGAAAAGCAATGATCAATAAATCCATGATTTGAGAGGAGCATTGATCTGGGAAGAGGAGGACAATAACTTACCACGTGTAATAAATGTGGGAAAAGCATTCTGGATACTCCCTGCTCCAGAATAGAATGTGTTACATGTGTAGAAGAGATGGTTATATCAATCAGAATTTTTGAACTGAGAAGAATCCTCATATTCTGAATACTATTGATAAATATAATATAGTGCATGACCTACATTATTTATAATTCATCAGTTGTAAACTACATGGGTTATTTTCCAATCACTATCCAAATTTGAGGGAAGTGGAAGTGAATCACCATCATCCTTAGCATAGTCCAGGGGAGAAAGTTGTTTTTCTCTATCATTTTATCCTAAATTGAAGTTCCAAATGATGTTGTGGTAGGTAATCTTATTATTCTATTAAATCTAGAAAGTTGTTTGTTTGATTTTGTTTTTATGCATTTCCTTATTTACTCCATGTTTGAAAAGAATATAGAATCTATCACTAAAATGTTAAAAGTAAAGATATCAGTCACGACTACTAGATGGATTATCCAAT
Organism: Viscum album; assembly: GCA_963277665.1. Classification (NCBI taxonomy): domain Eukaryota; kingdom Viridiplantae; phylum Streptophyta; class Magnoliopsida; order Santalales; family Viscaceae; genus Viscum; species Viscum album. Next base: position 1,633,917,290 of record OY728133.1, on the reverse strand, counting down.
AACCAATAGTTTTTATGAACTCTAGTATTTACATTACTGAGAAAAATATTATAGAAAATTTAGTAGTCATTCCCATGGTGGAATCAATATTATACTAATGATATATTTGATCTCAAAGTATAATGATAAGAAAAAATGTAAATGTAAGGAAATATTAGTAGTCCGAAATAGACGACCTATAGTTATCTTATAATGATAGATATCTCAACTTGAGATTTTTCAAGAAGCACATCCTATATCATTCATTATTGAGTTGATCAGTGAACAAGAATAAAGAAATGATTGTATATTCATAGAGAATGTCACCATCATTTACAAATACATTGACATATTTTCTGAGGAGTTACCTGGTTCTCTCCCAAAAAAGATAGGTAGTGTTAACAATTTAAACCGTACCTAGATCTCATATGATACTAAAAACCCATTTGAATGGAAAATGTGGATCTGGAAGAATTATGAATATAATTGCGAAATCATTTGGAGAATTTGTTTATCTGACCATGCTCGTCTCCTGAAGAATAACATGTTATCTTTCTGAAGAAGAAGGATATATCATTGCTATTACATATAGATTATAGAGAACATAATGAGATCATATTTATAATTAAGTATCCTCTTCGAAGAATTGTGGACTTATTTGACCAGATTTGTGGGGCTCAAATATTCTCCAAGATTGATCTTCATCCTAGAAATCATCAATTGAGATTTAAGAAAGAAGATATTTAAAAGGCGGCATTTTGATCAAGATATGTGCATTATGAGTTTGTTGTTATTCCTTTCATCATCACTAAATCTCCTACAATTTTTATGGATTTGATGAATTGATTCTATAAAGACTACCTTGAAAACCTTGTGGTATTTTTTATTGATGATATTCCGATATATTCCAAAAGACTCGAGGATCTTGAGGATCATCTATGGGTTATATTGAACAACTCTATAGAAGGTTATGTTATATGAAAAGTTTATAAAATGAGAATTTTTTATAAAACAATGTGATTTTTAGGTCACCGTGCAACAAATGATGGAATCTAGGTTGAACCTATTAAGACAAAGGTTATAGAGGAGTGGAATCAAACTCCAATAGTATCTAAAATTCAAATATTCCTTGTATTAGTGTGATAATATATGAGGTTTGTGAAAAACAATTCAAGACATTCTATCCCATTAACCATGTTAACTAAAAGGGGCCATGTTTATCTGGAAAAAATGTGTTAAAAATGATTTCAAGAGCTGAAGAATATATTGGTTATTGTACCCATGTTAACTCTTCCATCAATCAGAGAAGGATTCATTATTTTTATTGACACGCATCTTAAAGGTTTTGGGATCATCATCACACAGAATGACAAGGTGATTTCTTTTGAATCTAGATAATTTATGCATAATGAATAGAAATATCCTATGCATGATTTGGAGTTGGATGCCGTTTTTTTCTCTGAATAAATGGAGGCACTATCTTTATTATGATAAATGTTATTTATAAAATTCAATCAATGTTTAAATTATATTTTCACACAAATAGAAGTTTATATGAGTAAGAGGATATGGTTGGAACTTCATAAATACTATGATTATAATACTTTATTATCTTCCCTAAAGAGAAAAAAATGTCACTAAGGCATTAAGCAAGAAAGACCCTATTGTGCTAGAAATGATGAGGATTCAAGGAGATCCCTTGATCAAATACATAGTGAAACTCGACATGGGATTTTTATGGGAAGAGAAATCATCAACCATATCCCAAATGAATTCTCAACCATCATTACTAAAGAATATTAAGAAATATCATAATGAAGATCCTTTGTTATAGAATAAGTTCAAGGCTATGATGGATGGGAAGATTCTTCAGTTCGATATTGATCAAGAAGTTATAATGAAATTTCATACAAAACTATGTGTTCCATCTATTACAAAAATAATGATGATTCTAATGTGTGAAGATCAAATCTTGAAATTCTTACACATCCTGGAAGCACTAAAATGTATAGGAAACTTTTTTACCATTATTGGTTGTATAACATGAAAATTGAGATTTTCGACTTCACTATAAGGCTCTTGGTGTGTCATTAGGTGAATGCAGAGTGAAAATACATAAAGTGGTATTACAACCACTACCCATACTAGAATGAATGTGAGACAACATCACTATGGAACTTTTTACTTGTATCCTAAAAAATATCCTCAGAAACCATGTGATATGGGTTATAGTGTACCAACCCACCAAGACTGCCCTTTTTATCTCCATTTGGGAAGATTTCTATATAGAAAAATTCACCAAGATATGAATGATGGTAGTGGTGCGGCTTTATGGAGTTCTAATATATATCATATCTGATAGTGACCCAAGGATCACATTAAAAATCTGGAGAAGTCATCAACATCCTCTATGTACAGAATGGGATCTCAGTATAGCCTATCATCCCCAATCTAATGGAAACATAGAATAGACTATTCAGACAGTCAAGGAAATGCTAAGAACATGATCAAAAGAATTTAATGGTTGATAAGATAAATATCACCTATTATTTGAGTTCATGTACAAAAACATCTTCTATATGAGCATTCAAATGACGCCCTATGAAGCTTTATATGGAAAGGGATGTATAAATACTACCTGTTGGGATGATGTTGGTGAGAGTAAGCTTCTTGAGATTAGTCTTGTGCAAGAAATGATAGAAAATGTTTATGTCATTCAACAAAACAAAATGTAAGATTACAGTTGGCAGAAGGGTTATGTCGAGAACCATCAAAGGGACATAGAGTTTGATATTGGAGAAAACGTATTCCTTCAAATTTCATCTTGGAAGAGAGTCATGAGGTTTGGGAAGGAAGGGAAGCTCTTCCCTAGGTACATTGGCACCTATAAAATCCTTGATAGCATAGGATCGATGGAATATCAGATTTCACTTCATCCAAACCAAGCACAAGTTTCTAATGTGTTCCCAATATCTATCTTAAGAATGTATATACCTAACCCTTAACATGTACTGAATCCTAAGGTGGTGAAACTGGAACATTAAATATCTTATGAGGAGCCGTCGGTAGAGATCTTGGACCGTAGAGACAAGGTTATATGCAACAAGACTACCCACCTTGTTAAGGTTTTATGGATGAAGAAAAAAAATGAATAAGTGATGTGGGAGATGGAGGAAACAATAAAGTAGAAGTAACCTAGCCTTTTCACAACTGAGAGAATGAGTTTAACTCTTAGGGGAAAAATTTATTAATGGGGGAATAATGTAGTGACCCAATTTTTTTTTATAATAATTGTTTCCAAAAATGTTTTTTATAGTATTTTATACTCAAAAAATAATATCCTTTTATTAAGGGAGTGAGTATAATTTAAATGAGACTACTGGGTTTCGACCTCTATATGATCATTGGTCAATTATGACTATTGGTCATAATGAACATCAGAAACAATACTCTTAACATCATGATTAGTGATTATAAATAGAAATGACAATGGTTAATTAATATAGAAATAAGAGTTGATAGCCTAGTCCAGTAGAATCAGGGCATATAAATCCCATTTGTTGAAACATGGGAAGGAGGTAGCTTTACAGGGCCTCTTTCTTGACCAATCCTAAGCTGAGCTTCAACACGTTATACTTGAATGAAATATCCTTTGAGATAACTTAAATTTAGTGGAGATTACCACTTCGGTGATGTTATCTGAGCCACCCCATGAGACTATCCCCATTGTATACCTTACCGTTTAATCATATGTAGTTGTTTTAATAGGTTATGTTTCATGACCCTTGTAACATAAAATATAATTTTTTTTAAAATAAAACTATTATTTCATCATTTTTAATGAATTGTTTTGCTTAAAAATTGATATAGAATTTGAAAATTTTATATTTAGAGTAAAATTAATACACTTTAGAAAGATATAAATTATCAAATTAAAATGTTTATTTGTTAATAATGTTTATTATAATGAAATAGTGTTATAAAAAATTCCATTCTAATTAAAAATCAAAAAAAAATATTTTTTCAATTGTAGAAAATTTTACTATACATGTTACTATGCATTTTCTATCCACTATTATTTTCAATAAATATTATTTTTATAGTTAAAAGTTAAATTTTTCATATGTATAGATTTATTATGATATAATAAATTTCATTTTTAAAATTTTAATACCAACATTAGGGTACAATTAATTTATGATAATTTTATAAAATATTTTATATTTCACTGAATATAAAAAAGTATAGTTCTGAGTTTTCGGTATGTTTAATGAATTAATTAATTATGTAATAATGATTTATAAATCTAGTTGAATCACAAGGATTAAAATATGATATTAGGTTTCCTAAATGGCCAATACCATGTGAAAATACCATGGGAAATCCCACTGTTTTTAAAATTTCACTAATGAGGTGTCCTCCAAAATTAATAAAAAACTACCTCTATTTTGCAACAAATACCCACCCATTCCTTCATTTCCATTAATTCCAAAATCACCCATCAAATATCTAATTGTATTAAATTCCAAGGAGTCCTCCCAAGGATTCCTCAAAACCCATAGTCTCTATCACATAGTTTTATATGTTACTCTTTTAGGTAAGGGAACTCTCAAATTCTTTTTTCCTTTCAAGTCCTCTTTTTTGTGGTATGTATTTAAAATATCCATACCACGATTTTATTTACACATTATTCTATCCCTACACTATATTATGTGGCTTTTATGAATGGTTTTCCCATTTCCCATCACCTTGTAATTTTTCATAAAACATTGTTTCATAGCTCTTTTGCTGCAAAATTTTAATCTCAAAATATCTCTCTTTTTATCATGAAATTATTTTATTTTCATTATAAGAATACCCAAACATATTTCATTTCTATGGGTATCCATCAACACATAAAAATGAATTATTTTATTCTGGAATTGACATACATAAAACCCTCATTCCCTTTTGGTGGGTTATAAATGACATAATGATCAGGTTTTTAAGCACTTTTTAAAATGCCATGATTTTGATATAACACCAATTTCTTTTATTCCATACAGGATATTTATGAAATGATTTATAATGATATATGAGGATAAGTTGAGAATAAATACTTATTATGGGTGAGCCCTGATATCTCTTCAATACATTGGGTAAAGAAATTAATCACTAAAGATGATAAATATTACGATACCATAGATAATAACCTTGTTAATTTTTATGACACCATGGTGATAGACCTTGGTGATATGATTCTGAATGTCTAAATGAAATGTTATAGCCACATTAATAATTTATGATTCAAGTTATTATTATGATATGATGATTTATCATGCCTTTATAAAATTTCTCAAGTTCTTACTGGTATCACTCGAGTTTACATGTAAATTATTTTCCTTGTTTTCTCTTACTGGGCCTTATGTCACCATTTCCTTTGTTGTATATCCTTTTTTAATGAGTTGGATTATTTATACATAGGATAAAAAAAAGAATAATCCATTCAAGTGTATTGCAATAATATTTTCATGTTTTCATGTATTATATACATTATTTCCAAGACACTAAACAATGATGATCCTCTGTTTGTATAATGTAATGAAAAGTTATATAACAAAATGTAGGATTCCATATATACCTACTACTAGTTTTGAGTTGTAACTCAATAATAGTTTCCAAAAAACCATCAATTTTTTATATACCAATCCTCAAACTCTATCTATGTGATCCTACTGGATCATTAAACCCCATGTCCCTAACTAATTCTTTCACATGTATCATGCTCAACCTAAAAGTAGAAATATGGTTATGCACATTTACCAAAGTGTCTATTCAGTGGGTAAAAAATAATTACTCAACTGGCCACCCCTAACAGTGGACTTAACTTCTATTTTCATAATTGGTGGATGCACACACAACATGGACATCCTTGCTGACAAATAATAACTATCATAAAAATTAAAATAAATAAGTAAATAAATAAAATGATGACAAACCTTAGGATATAAAGTTCCACCCAAGGTTAATCCACCCACTTTGGGAAAAGCATAGTTCCACTGAGCACTCTACTCACTATGGTATGAAAACCAAGTACGTTTGTACAAACTAAGGGGGATATAAGACACTAGAAAACAAAAATGAATGAATATATAACCCTAGTATCTCTCTACAAGCATCCAAAAGCTTAACATATAACATTAACAGGTTCTAAGACTAAAAAAACTGAACCAACGGTAGGAACTTCTATCTACTCAGAAGATTCCTATTAATTTCTCATAATTAATGCAGAATGAACTAGATAATCATTCTTCCTATTAGTGTAACAGCCTGACGAGGACACAAAGGGAGACTATACGACCTAGGATATCATACTCTTATCCAGTATCATACCTAAATTAGGTGGGTTCGCTCATCTAGGCCCTCAATTATCACTCCAGATCAACCTAATACCAACCCACATAGGTGGGAATCCAGTATCTAAAGGATAATGAATTGTACCATAATTTCCATAAATCTCTTATAAATTTTTATACATCATTAAAAAATAACACAAACCTTCCAGAACTCAAACCAAAATCCAAGATACAAGGGCCTACCCAACACATTAACACAACATTATTTACATTAACCAGAATAGACTCACAGCCTAGACCACTAGGTTATAAGGGGACACCCATGGTCTCTAAGACTATACAAAAACATGAATCCTCTCTAGGGATCAAATATTATAGATCACCCACATGGGACCCCTAAATCATATTCAAAAAAGTATTACCTAATGTGGATCTTCCATCGCATGTCAGTCCTTATGTGTCTATATTATCACTCAACCCATCCACAATCATCACCACACAAAAAAGGCATCCCAAAAGGTCCCCTGGACTCATCTTTTGATCTAATCTTATAACATACTATTCTTGACACTCCATAGTGGAATACTATCCCATATGCTCTATCTTAAATAAAACTCAACCCACTAATCAATAAATCTATCGATTGAAACCTCAGGAATCAAGTCCTATCATCCATGATCCTCTTAGGGATCTCAATATATTCTCCATGGAAATAGTAATCCAAGATGCACCTCATGATCTAAACCCTAAACCAAAAATCATACCCCATTTCCCTTAGTGAATTGTCAACCAAGAACCACATGAAAAAGTTATCACAAAACCACACCTAAACCAAACAACCTCATCAATGGACATTATTTTTCCAAAATACCTCATCATCGTGATATATGTGAAAAAACCTAAAAATGGTCTTCTCATAGGTATAATTACCACTCCAATACAATAAATCACCAAAAACCTCTAAGGGGATAATACATAACCCATACCTTATGTACTTGGCATGTACCCAAAACAACTCTCACTGGTAGTGTTCTTCTAGACAACTTGAAGTGTATCTCTTAAACTATATTGTGTCTCTTCCTAATAAAATATGTGTAACCTACATTAGGATCCTGGATTTATACCCAACATTGTATCTAGACAAGTACGCATATGAACCCTTTCCATGTGCCACAAAATGGGTCTACTTATGTACCTCATAAATAATTTCCCCCTACACATTAGGTGTCTAGCTGAGTAATCAACCACTCCCTGATTCACCCTATATAGTGTGTTATCATGGAATACACATCATATAGTAACTTTGTCTTACTCTTCCCCAAAAATTAAAAACAAAAGGCGTGTGTTCGTTAAAAAAATGTCATAGGATGGTTTTCCCAAAAGGAAATCTCTTATGATATATCGAAAATTTCTTATTCCTTGAAAATAAACACAAAATGGACCTCAAGGGGATCCTAAAAACTCAATAAAATTTAATAATCAAAAGAAATTGTTCTGTTGGGATCATGGTGAATAAATAAAAATATCACTTAATCTCATGGAAAATCATCAAATATTCAAGACTAAATGCACGATCTCAGACCACTAGATCCTAATTTGGTATTGGTTGAGCTCCATGGATAAAACCAGTGCTTCAAAATCCCCCTTATTCTCTAAACTCACACTATAGAGAGGTGTAAATATCTTAACCATCCTCTTATTTCAATAGGAAGGGAAAATGGCGGAGAATAAATGAAAAACAAAAACATAAACCAGAAACAAAATAAAACACCCACTAAAAATGGTCTAACGTATGACTCGGGGCCGAAACAAAGTTTATACCTATCATGGTGAAACACACTATTCTAGAGATAACCAAGAATATGATATTTTAATCCAATTATCTAATAAAAATATATCACTAATAAAAAATATTGAATAATTAATATTTATTTATCAAATATTAAATATTTTTAAAATATATAATCATCTAAAAATTCAAACAGATTTTAGTTATATTGTAAGAACCATATTATGAGACCATTAATGTGTCTAGGAAAATATATTTAGATTATATGATAGAGAAAATTTCCATTTTTACCTCACTACTAATAGGTGGAAAAATCAATTTTCGTCAAATTCTCTATGGATGTAATAATGTAGTTCCTCACATATCTTAGACTAGTTTCCCATTTTTATTTAGTTTTATTCTACCGATACTAAGGTTCGTGTAATATATTAAAAAAATCTAGGATATGGATTCTTCTAAAACAGTAAAATAATAATTTCTTAGTATCTATGTCATCATATTCATATTTCTTTATAAAATTATTTAGATTATATTATTCAATAATATTATTCATTTATATACACTCTAAGGAAGAATTATAGTATTTTATTATTTGAGATTGAATTTCTTACGTAGTCCTCTTCAAATAAACATATGTATATTTTTATGGTTGGTACATAGTAAAACCCATTAAAATTATGACCACTTCTAGTTCAATAATCATAAAGGCCATTCAGAAATCAAAATATTTTCATTAAATATAGATTCTTCTTCTCTTATGTATTATGATTTAATTATACAAGATGTATATTTAAAATAGATCTACCCCCATAATTCAAGTCTTTTATCAAATCATATATTGAAAATTTATGTTAATAATCATTTTTATGATTCTAAAATTTCCAGCAACATTAGAAATAGAAAAAAACATGATATATTCTTCTATGATATATTTTGGAATGCTTTGAAATCATGTTATTTATGTATAACAATATCCTTCATTTAATATTTATTTGGTGAAAAATAACTTTTAATCATCTTCATGTATACTTATAATGTTATCGAATGTTTTTCCTTAATCTTATTCACCCATACATTTCATGTATTTAATTTGAAACATGTATTAGAATATGAAACGATATTAGTTCAAAAAGATTTATCATGGTAAAGGGTCTCATTCTATAATGAGCCTATGACTAATTTATTTTTAGATAATCTCAATCTACTATTTACACTATGTTGATACTTTTCAAAAGTAATACTCTTTTTAGAACTATTCATGGAAACAATTTTATTCCTAGAAACCTAGGAAGTCTCAGAATTTGTCTCTTCTTGATTTTTTTTATTTTAATTTTAGTTCAACGCACATTATTTTGAGTGTAGTCTTATAATTTTAACTAATTTAGGATTTATTTCCCTTGGATATTCATATTTTTTTATCAGATCATCATGAACCTTACTCATTTATTATAATGAATTTTTATGTTTTTCTACACTTGTCAATTTTCTTCCCAAATGGGAATTCTTGAAATTCTTAGAATCATTATTAGACTCTTTAAGGGAATAGATCATATATATTATAACTTTTTCAGTCCCAAAATTCTCACACACTTTTATTTACAACTATTATTCAACATGGGAGATATTTTCACGGTAATGTAACACATTTTCTTATTTATCTTCAATATGTTGTGTGATAAGTTTTCAAATTTTTTGTTTCATGGCCAAAGCATTCTCCAAACCATAATCTGTATTTACAACTATTATCTGTTATCATGTAATCCCTTTATTCATGTATTTAATTATTTTAAAACCTAAATAAATACTTTTCCCAAATAATCATTCAACTCTAAATAAAATTAACAGATTTATTCATTAAAATCAACTTCACTAAAAATTTATATGGAATTCTCAAAATGATTATTTTAAATTTATATGAATGAAACCATTGATAAATTACCAATATGATTACATTAAATTTTCAGTGTATCTTATTTATTCATTAAACATGTTCTCTTATTCCATTCATCAACCTTCTATATATTATTTAATGTTTTTATAGAAACCACCTTATTGGAACTGATAGAGATAAGAGTTGAATTTTTTATTTGAAGAGACTTTTAATCATCTTCAAACTCAAATATAAACTTCACATATGTCTAATATATAAAATTTGGATAGTAAATTAGAACCAATTATAACTAGAATATGTGCTATATTACCAATTGAGATTACAGGTATATTGACCCTAGTTTTTTTACCTGATTACTACACCATTTTAGAGATAAATAATAAAAAATAATTACACAACCAGGATCTAAAGGTTTAGTGTCTAGGGAAAATCAGTCCCATACATAACATTTACATAATATATCAAACAAAGTATTTAATTCCATCTTTTTTAGCTTATTATTGGCCCTCTGATTCAACATAGTATTTGTAGTCATATGGGGATATACATCAAAAAAATGGGTGAGCTAAAAACCAATAACAGGATGAATACGAGACAAGACACATGGGTGATAATCATCATCATCACCAGAATATAATAAAATTATTATCACAATAATCATGAAAGGAAGCATTAGATAAAGGAATGGAATGTGGAAATGCATAAAAATGAAACATTATATCCTAGTGGTCAACTACCACACATATTTTCACTTTAAATCATTAGATATATCACGTTACCCAAAGTATTTGAGTTTTATATAATTCTATGTTCACCCATAAAATCATAACATTTACACGCGCTATATAATTCTTGGCTCACCCATCACATCATAACATTTACATTATCATGAATCCCACACAATAAATATATAAATATTGGACATAAAATAACCCATGGAATGGAATGTGTTTCATTTCATAAATCAAAAATACATGAATACACTTTTGGGTTCCCAAAATAGATAATTAATAACATAATTGGTATAAGAATCATCAACCATGAGTGAGAAAGATACAATCTCACGTAATGTAAAAGTTGTGTTTTTAGAAAAAAGAGTTATTTTGGAAAAATCTTTTCATTCGTTATAAAATAATAGTAAAAAAATTTATATCCACAAAATAAAAGTTAAGGATAATGAAATTATATTTAGGGAACATTAATAGAATATCCATATTAAAAATCGCGTTAAATAGAGAAATCCCAAAGGAAGAGAGTTGGGTTTGGGAATCTTCTTACCTTATGTAAGAATGATTTCTTCATTTTAATATCCAATATAATAAAATTAAATTAATTAATTAATAAATATTGAATATTTTATACATTTTTTTGATTTATTATAGTTTTATTAGTTTAATTTATGACCTTTTAATGAGTTATATAGTTCAATTACATCATTTTTGAGTGATTGTTTCATTGGTTTTCATGATAAGTTCGCTTATTAATAAGTATATAAAGATCATGTACAATGAGAATGATTATACAGAATTAAAATTATATGTTATTAATTAACATAATGAAGTGTAATTGGTATTATTTATCATTTTTTATATAGTATGAGGGTGATTTTTTAGATTGAACATTATTGAAAATAGTTTAATTTATTTTGGTGTTTTTTATGAAAATTATAAGTTAATATCATTTTATTTACATCAAGCTTATATATGGGTTCTAGAACACTATATATCATATAATACGTATTAAAAAATATTATTTAACCATATTAATGGTTTTATGACGACCCTTGAAAGTGGCATTGAAAAATAAAAATGTATCGTCCATGGTGGTGGAAAATCAACATACCACTAATGATTTTTTAATTTGAAGAATAAATGAAAAATGGGAGAGACTTGAAGATGAAATATTAAATTAAAATAATAAAATTAAAATATATAAATGATAATGGAGTTTTAATTATATTTGGATAAGTTCAGGTGAGTAGAGGATAAGATAAAAATGGAATAGAAAATAAATTAAAAAAGAAAAACAACAGGGTTTTACGTCTTGTATTTCCCCACCCTGAGAACCTCATTAGAAAAAGCGTTTTGTATTTTGATGAGATATAGGGTTATTGAAATTGTTTTAGTGACTTAATAAGATATTATTTTAGAATTTGGGAAAGGATCAAATCTTGGATGATGTGAGCAGAAGAGTTGGTGATGGGTTGTATTTATAGTGGAAGAAAGTGGTGTTTTTTAATTATTTTATTCATTAGTTTATTATTTTGACTCTATAATATGATTATTTTGAGAAATAAAACTAAATATATTAAAATAATTAAATATAATTCGAGATTATGGGCTTACAGCAACTATACATCATCTATGACAAAATAATTCATTTATTTTTCTTATATTGTAAATTATTATATTTTATTATTCACTAAAAATTCAAGTATTTTAAAAAAACCAAAAAACTCACCCTAACCATTTTTCATTATTTACAATTAAAAAGTGAACTCCATTTTATAAAAATAATTTTCTAAATATTATATATTTAATTTTCAATTAAATTCAAAACATATTAAAAAAATATTGGTTTTCAAATTCTAAATGATTTTGTGAAAATTTAAAAAATTAATTAACCTATTAGAATAAATTCTTATTATCATAAGACAAAAAAATATAAATTTATCAATCCATTTTGTGAAAGTAATTTTTATTTTAAATCATTATATTAATAATAAAATTATAACAAAACATTTATTTTATTAAAAAATTAAAACACGTAATCAAGAATTTATAAAACATTTATTTATGTATACTACGATATAATTATATCATATTATCATATATAAGATAACTAATTTTTTTTACTTTCATATACAAGGTTTCTATTCATTTAGACAGATTAATATTCCTAATGGTAAAGTTTCTATTCTAAGGGTCAGGTTATTATTTCGTCAATATTGGTTCCTTAATTTATTTAAATATCATTTACTTTAATAGTTATTTATGAGTATAAGCTTTCTATTTTAATTTATATTCTAGTGTTGTATACCATATAACATAATTATAGGAGGGGATATTCTATTGATAAAATTTTGGGTAATTAAATTCTTCCCCACTTTTGAAAATTTTCCCTCTAAATTTCGTTTTACTGAAAAATGTGAGGGTATTTATCCTCATTGCTTTTTCTAGATCCCACTATTTTATAAAATATAAAAGGTTTAAAAAGAATTATTCCACCAGTCAGAAATAAATATTTTATTCCATTTTTTAAATTAAATCTAAATGAATATCTTGTGGGGTCCCTATACGTAACATTATTATAAAACAATGATTCATGAGTGGTTACTTATAATTAATCTCATACTAAGAGCTTTCACTAAGGTTCTCTAATCCTAATTCCCAAATTAAAAAAATCATGATCTAATACCAACTATAGAAACCCTAATTTTCTATAAATATCATTAAATCATTTTTCTGATAAAAACCAAAAAAGTGTTACACAACTATGATTCAAAGGGTCAGTGTCTTGAAAAAAATTAGGATCGTAAATAACATTTACAAAATAATGAATGGAAATTATTTAATTCATTATTCTTTTGTTTATTATTGGACCTCAGGTTGTTCTTAGTATATCTATTCACTCGAGGATATACCTTAGAGAATGGGTTAAACTAAAATCATAGTTAGCGCATGAATAAGAGAAAAGAAGCATGAGTGAGCATATTCATTATCATCACAATACCAGAAAGGTACCATCATCATAATCATGAAAGGAAGCATTATATAATGTCCTGGAATGTGGATATGAATAACAATGAAGCATCATCTCTTATTGGTTAACTACCATGCATATTATAACTTCATCTCATAATATGAATGACATTTCCCAATGAATTGGAGCTCTATATAATTTCTGACACACCCATGAAATCATAACATTTACATTATAATGCATGCCACATAGAATGTTTATCAATCTTGGACATAAAATAACACATGAAAAGGAATTGGTTTCATTTAATAAATCATACATCCATGAATAAACTTTTGGTTTTCCAAAAGAAAGAGGGAAATATATAATTGGTATAATTATTTTCAATTTTTAATAAGGAAGGAACAACATCACTAGAAGTAAAAGTTGTGTTTTTAGAAAGAAGATTTCTTTTGGAAAAATAAATAATTTTTTCAAAAAATTAGATTGGAAACAAGTATATCCAAGACATAAAAGTAAAAAATAAAGACATGATTTTTAAATGAAATTAATGTAACATCCATACTAAGAATGGAGTGAATTTTGGGAAAACCAAATGAAGGGAGTTGGGTTCGAGAATGCTTGTACCTTATGTTATAATGCTTTCATCTGTTTAATATCTTAAATAATCATATAAAATTAATTATTAAAACAATAGAAAAACTTTTATATATTTATTTTATTTATTATAGTTTTATTATATTCATTTATGTTCTTTTTGATGAGTTATTGATTTCAATTTCATCATTCGGTAGTGTTTGTTTCCCTGGTTTTCAAGATCAGTTCACTTGTTTGTAAGTGTAGAAGTTCATATATAATGAGAATGAATCTACGAAATTGAATAAATATGTTATTAATGAACATAAATATTTGTAATTAGTCTTATATATAATATATTTATATTCTATAAGGATTTTTTTAGATTGAAAGTTAATGATAATGATTTAATTTATTTTGGCGTTTTTTACGATAATTATATGCTAATATATTTTTATTAAGATATTGATTATATATTGTTTCTAGAACATTATATAACTTATAATATGTATTCAAAATATATTATTTAACCATATTAATGGTTTTAAGTCCATCCTTGAAGGTGTTGGTGAAAAATGAAACGTTATCATCCATGGTGGTGGTGAATCGATATGCCACGGATGATATTTTAATTTATATAATAAATAGAAAAGGGAAGAGATATGAAGATGAATTATTCATTTAACATAATTAAATTAAATTATATAAATGACACTAGAGTTATCATGCCACGTAGATAAGTGTATATGACGATGTCATAATAAATGAAATGGAAAAGAAAATAACAGGAAAAGAAAGAGGATTTTACCTCTTACATTTCTCCTCCTTAAGAACCTCCTTCGGGGATAAGATCTGATAATTTTATGAGCCTAGGGGAATCTTGGAATTGGGAATGGTATTGGGAAGATATTTATTTCTAATTTAGACATGGATCAAAGCTTGGATGGTTGGAGGAGAAGAGGTGTTGAGGGGTGGTATTTATTTTGGAGGATAAGGGTCTTCTCTCATTATTTTATTCACTATTTTATTATTTTTGGATAAAGACAATGAATTGGTTTAGAATTATCACTAAATATATTAAAATAACGAATTATTTTTTGATCTTAGGGGATTAAATCATCTATGACTCAATATTTCAGAAATTTGATTTACGTTGTAAATTATAGAAGTATAATATTCTCTAAAAATTCAAGTATTTTAGAAAAATCCCAAAAAAACAAACCCTAACAATTTTTTGACTTGTATAATTCAAAATGTAACTACATGTAATAAAAATAGTTTTCAAAATATGATAAATTTTAATTAAAATTATAATTTATTTGAAAAATATTGTTTCTAAATTTATAAATGATTTTGTGACACTTTGAAAGATTAATTAAAGCCTAATTAAATTATATTATAATCATATGAAAAAAAATATTAATTTATGAAATAATTTTCTAAAAAAAAATTTATTTTAAATAAATATATTATTTATAACATTTTAATTAAATATTTATGTTTTATAAAATTACCAATAGTTAATTAATAATTTCAAAAACATTTATTTACTTGTAGGGTGATATAATCATATCATATTATCATTTATAAGACACCTAAATTTTATTTATACTTTTATTGATTAGGTGAATATTATATTGGACAAATTACTTTTCCAAATGGTAATGTTTCTATTCCAAGGGTTAAGTTACTACTCATTTGGTATAGGTTCCATAATTTATTTAAATATCACATATTTTTCTATTTATTTATGAGGATAATGTTTTTATTTGGCATTATATTCTAGTGTTTTATATAGTATAACATAATTATAATAAGTGAAATTCTATTGAGGGAGGATGAAATGATTTACACAAGTTTTTCCAAATTATTTTCTTTCGAAATTTTTCCCCATTTATAAATAAACCACTACAATAGTATGTATGAATAAATATTACATTCTAACAAACATAATCACGCATCAGGCAAGAAAAAATGAAAATAAAGTAAAACGGTTGGTATTTTTTTAATATTCAACCACAATGTATGAGACTAAAAATATGTTGTGTTTGGAATGATACGAGATAGAAATTATCCACTAATAATAATTAAATCAATTAGATTTGTTTGGATATTAATCAAACTATAACCATGTTGTATGGTACTAAACACATCCCAGTTTTATTCTAAAAATGACCATTAATAAAGAACAAACTATCTATAGAAAAGTTTTTCATACAATCTCATAAAACACTTGCTTCCAATAGCTTTAGTGGTTTATCATTATGGGTCCTTTATATTTCATTCTTCCAGTTGAATCTATCTCCTAAATATATTTCTGTCTAGTATTTTAAATATTTCTCTATACTATCTCTCACTAGTTCACAAATACAACACCAAAATAATGAGAAAGATCACCCAAACTCCAAACAACAACTGAAACAAAAATTTATCTCCCTCTTTGAGAAACTATGAAAAAGTGATTCTACATTGAACCACTTTCACTCTAGGTCTTCAATTACCACTAAATTTAAAAAATAACATTTTATTCAATTCAACCCAATAATATAATTAATATGTGAAAGTTATTTCTTCCACTTCAGATCACTACAATATTAGAATGATTAATTCTAGGATCATCAAAAAATCTCATGTTGTATTCTTCGTTAGATTTCACTACACACTACATGAATATATTATTATCAGGCATGATATTTATATATGGTAATATATTGTCACAATATTTTTGAAAAACATTATTTCAATGTAAATGATCATTTCAAATACCTCTCCCACATTATGCATGCAAAAATATCTTGTACCATTCTTCTTATTTTTAGAAAAGTTTCAAGTAAAGAATTTTATTTTCGTAATACTTATAATTATTCTCACTACTACCATTAACTATGAAAGATTAACAATTGTATAATTTCATGGTAACATCTTTATGAATGTGTATATATATTTCATGAACCTCCCTTTTATTCACATGAATGTGTCTTTGTGGAACTCTTTATTATTCCTTCTTTGTGTAATGTTATATACATAGAAACCTATATGAATGAAAAAATATATGCATGTTTCTCCTCTGTTTCAACCTACACAAACAATATAATATAATGTAAAAAACTAATCCTCTATATTAACATGAAAATAGATCTCTCAACTTCAGTTCACCCTCAGATTTTCAACCTAATCTTCAACTCAGTTCCTATAAAATAAAAAATCGATAATTTTTTTACAAATTATGTTCCATATAAATACCTCACTCTATAAATGTTGTTACTAGACAATACATATATATACATAATCTTTAATAATTATTCATTTAATCTACACTAAATTCCTTCACTCAACCATTATCACTTCCTCTACTATGCAAAAAACACGATCACTCCTTCAACATGTATTTATAAAAAAAACATCATGAGTTATCAAATGTGATCTTGTCCATGTGGTATGAATATACAACCTTGTTACCTTAATAAGTTCCTTATACCCTCATAAACACATTTTTTCAAGATATTATTCAGTTGAATAGTGGTATACCCATAGTAACCTTGATGTGAATTTATTCAAAAATGAAAATTCACTTCATGTGATTCAATAGAGAATTATTGTAATTCTCTTGATATCGTACATTAGATTTCATTATTATAATGTGCTCAATATAATCACACTAGTCATGACTATGTTATTTAATTCATGCTAAAATCTCAAATGTTTGTAGTATAATATGACATTATATGTAGATGAATCCATTTATTCCTACATTTTGATATATTTAAAACCCCAAGCATGTCGTTTCATTTATAACATATTTGTTTCACATATTTTAAAAAAACAATACATGATGTTTGACTCACACATTGAAGTCTCTCTCTATATAGGGATTCCTAATATATCTATATGTGGTCTACTATCCTTCGATAATGGCTATATGTTGTTTCTGCTTTCATATGGCTTCTTTGGTCTACCCACTTGTGAGAGTCTAAGAAACATTATTCATTACATCTGACAACCTTCACACTATATGTTATACCTGTATGCCATTTGTACAACCTCACATACTCATCCTCTTAGATCAGTCATTATACAAGGCTTCTTGGGTGGATGGTTATGGACAAGGACAATTTTTTAATAAACTCCATAAAATGTATGTATAATAATTCCATAATTCATAAGTGTAAGAAATATCATCAAATATAAGTCTCATTCATCAATAAATTCATTTTTTATTTTTGTATAGAATTTACAAGTATTTATTCAGTAATCATCAAGGATATTTTAATCCAACCAATAATAAAAACAGTTCATATTTTTTATGTATTAAAATTTAACCCCACAAATATTTATTTTCACATGTCTTATAGATTATGAACCAGTGCTATAATCATCAAATATGAATGTAGCTTTTTTAAATGTCACACCTATTCATGATAAAAAATATTTTCCAACATTTAAATAATTTAGAATTCATCTAATGGTAGTAACTCTAATTATAAATCTCCCCCTTCAATGATACTTTCACCAACCATTGGAAACATCATTACACTTCATCCATTGAGATATTCTACATCACCCAACATATATTGAAATTTCTACTAACAATAAATAAAGAAAAAAATCATTTGGGTTCATAAAAATTTAAAAACATTAAGCACCTTATAAAGAATTTATTTTTTTATGTCAATGGATTATAGATTTATGGTTAAAAGAAGGTTATACTTCTTATTTTCCTTATTTTGTTTTAAATAATCGTTTTATTATGTTAAAAAGTCATGATTTTCATGTCCAAATGTTAATATTACTACTTATTGATATTATAAGGTTCTTTAAACCTTTAACATGAGATGTTTTCACTGAAATAACCTATTATTTTAAGTCATTTGTATAAAAACAACGTATTATGACACAATACATGCATTGTAAAAAGTTTTTATTCAAATTTTATATAAATTAAAAAAACATTTTTTTGCTTCTTTGATTTAATGGAACATTTAAGATTGTTTTTTCTGCATTAAATAAAATGTATGGGGGAAGTAAGTTTATTTGGATATAACCACATAGTAGATATATGTAAAATTAAAATAATTCATGAATTAAAGTATTGGTTTAAATATTAATTACACTAGAATACTTATAGTTAGAAATAAAAAACATTTACCCTTAATATATTTTTAATTTGAATATCCTTCATCATATAATTGAATGGAAAATAATGTAGGAAATTTTAATATTTTTAAAGAAAATAAATTAATATAATTCAATCTACCTATGATTTGTTTTAGCGGTGATC
Organism: Viscum album; assembly: GCA_963277665.1. Lineage (NCBI taxonomy): Eukaryota > Viridiplantae > Streptophyta > Magnoliopsida > Santalales > Viscaceae > Viscum > Viscum album. The sequence goes on along the minus strand of OY728133.1, from coordinate 1,633,897,740 downwards.
ATAAAAAATGAATTTCTGATGAAAAAACACAGATTTCATACATATACGCACCTCATTTCTGAAGAAATTAAATAATTTTTATAGTAAGTGCTTATTTTTTGAATTTTTTTTTTAATTTTATTGATATTAAATTATTATTTTTCTTGTATTAAATTATATTATGATAATATCAAAAAGAATAACACAAATTACCCTAATTTCACTTAAAGAACATAAACAATGTGATTTTTCTACATATTTCAAATACTAATATGTTGATTTTTTTATACTCAAAAATATAATGTCAATTTAATATTTTATATATTATTAATTATTTTTTTTAATTTTTCAGGTAACATGAAATGGAAATTAAACTAATAATAAATTATGTGCAATAAGTAACCCACCAACAAAATCGGAAAATAATATAATCTAAAAGTGTTAGTGTATTTCAATTTTATACAAATATATATAATTACTCAATAAAATTCAATAAATAGTTGTTCATGTTTAAAAATATCCCATCACAATGAAAGGGAGGTTTAATTTTAGAGAATTATAGATGAAATAATTGAGTTTTGTTTTTTAGGAAAAACATAAATAAAAATTTTAAAATGTCTTTGGTTTGATAGAGATCTAGGGATGTTCATTAATCTATTCCATGAAGTCATTGACATTAAATATAAAAGACATATTATGTGTAATTAACCATTTATGTGGGACCATATAACTCAAAAATATTATTTTGAATATTATAATGCTTCCTTGAGAGATTTAAATTACTAGTGGAGTGTACTAAAATTGAAATATCTTGACAATAAATTTATGAAAAATTAATGTGGTCATATAGAACTCTAAAATATTTAGTTTTTTGAATATAAATATGCAAATGTAACTCGTAATTGAAGATATACTAATAATGGTGATAAGACCCCATATTTATGGGATGATGAAATTGAAAATGTGGATAATATAACCTATGAATTTGAAATAATTATATATTATAAAATTAAAGATCATAATTAAATTTATGATGTTAAAGAAGAAGAAAAAGTCATTAACACCAATGAATTTGAAGATATTAAGTATGTTGTTTTATTTTTATAGTTAGGTTCATAATAAATATATATTATTTGTTTCTAATAAATATTTATTGCATTTTAATATTTTATATCTATATTAATGATTACTTATAGATAACATTTTTTAATTTTTCATATGGATAAAGTAGAATATAATTAGTTTTATCATACCCCCACTTATGTTGTGATTATTTGGGAGGATCCCCATGATACTTAATCCAATCCTCATGGAACAACTATTACATCATTGAATATAAGAGTTCATTAACTGGTTAGATTGATGATTTTCGACATTATTCTTGAGAGGTGTACATTTCTTAGTTTTAATCTGAACTTGAGGAAGTAAGTCAAACTTTATATTATATTTAATTATAAATAATTATTTATATATTTATTATCTAATTATATATTCTTATTTTAATACTATTTCATATATAGATATTAGATATATATGTTCTATTATGTGGAATTGTTATTTTTATCTATATTTTTTGCTGGATTGGTCTCCCACCAATATTCAACATCACATGTTCGGTTATGAGGCTCTATATAAATAAAAAAGTTTATTTTAATTAAATTTTATTCAATTACCAACATTCTATTATTTTTCAGTTTTTGGGTTTATGTTCTCTAGTAGATTATAACATAAGGTCCTCCATATAAGAGGATTGATATATTTATTTGGGTTAGTTTTTAATCGATTACCCAACCTTAGAAATAAGGCCATTGAGAGATATTATGCTACTATTTTTAATGAGTCTTGAATGTTTCATAAACATGACTACATCCATGCCTAGGATTGGGATGCATTGTGGTCCTACTAGATTGGATAGACTTTCTAGAGGATCTCATCATGTGGTCAATGAATCGAGGGTGGTAGGAGGAAGTACACAGATATGAGAGTAATACATTAATTACACATTAATGATATATTGTAAGTAATATTGATTATTAATTTAAATATATTTTTAATATAAAACATATGTCTTATATTTTTTTATGTCTATTTTTGATCACATTATTATAGAGTTTGATGTTTATGAGATGATGTACACTTACCATAATATGATAGATACATCAAGTGAGAGGTGTTTTTGGATTATAGTTCATATTTCTTATCCAATTTTTAAAATTAACTTAAATCAATATTTTACCTTTTCAGTTTCTAATTGCACTTGAGGGGGGGGGTATACGGTCATGAATTATCACATACAATAGAGTCATAGTTATACTGAGAGTGATAGCTCATCAAAGTAAGGTTTTTATGAGGTAGTTTAGAAATGGGATTCCATGCATAGTATTCAGAATGTTTGATTGATAGACATAGGTTCACAATTGACACCATCAAGTTATTATGGTACTGGAATAATTTCATTGTTTCGTACTAAAGTAGCTCATGCATTGGAATATGGTTAGTATTTATTCTATATTTCTCATGAAACATCCTTTCTCATTTTTTGGTTAATTTTGATATCCATTACCTTTAACAACCTACAATAAATCATATAAAATATCCACACAAGATTATTGTATGTCCAGTCCATCCATAATAAAGATGCATGATATAATATTCCCCCATTTGTATGATCTAATTTGAATCAATGTAATTATTCTACTTCTTAGAATATATTATTTATTTATCTCTTTAAGATCTAATTCTCACCCATTTGAAATCCACTGCATCTATCATGGATTGATTATATAATTATGTATCAATCATCATGATGGTGTTGCATAAAATCAATTTTCTTTAGTTTTCTAAACACCCTATGATTTTTCTTGATGACTCAACAATCCCACAACGAATTTTCATATTTATTATAATTCGGACACTAAATTTTTTCTAAATAAACTCAAAACAAAAACAACTTCATTATGAGCCAATTCAATTAATTTAATAATATTTATATTTTTTATTCATGACCCCTTCTGAATAGCTTAGTTTATTTTAAACATTTTACATGAAAATTTAATATAGACCACTCTAGTTATTAAATAAAATTTACCCTAAAATATAGATGGGATATATTTACCACCATACCAAATTGTAATGCTTATTCTGATAGAATCTATTTAGATTCATGATTTTTTATTGAGAATTCACCATCATCAATATTCATCTGAACTTTTTAATGTTCTATGATTCTTGCCTCCTGAAGTTATTTCTTAATTATAATCCTTGAGAACATTTTTATAAAATCAAGAAGCTCTGTCATAATATTCTCTTAATATTAAATCATTTTATATAGCTTACTCTCACCACACATCATTTAAGCATTGGAAAATTATTCTTTATTAGTGTCCTCATCATATGTATTTGAGTCATCTTCATTGTTAAATCCTAAAAAACATTCTCTATCAAAAAAGTCTACATGTAAATTATCATGTAATGTCCTCCTTTCAATAACATTAAATTTATACTCATGTTATTTAATCTCTTCATTTCACTCTTTAACATAATCACTTATATTCTTGATCTCATTGTCTCGTTCTTCTAATATTTTTATTCAATTCGACTTCATTATGGATTGAATTATGATCATCTACTACCTTATCAATAAAGGAATTTTTAGCCCCATGTTTCTCACCATAAACATATGCCTATTTCAATAGTTTTACAATCATCCAATTTCAATTTATTCAAATATTTAATTCTTTGACATCTCTTTTATTTTCTACTTCATTGTCAAAAAATCCATTTAGATCATTCTTCCCTTAATCTTTTATCTTTTCCATTACTTTCTTCTCATTTTATATTTACCTTTTGAGATAAATAATCCATATAAATATACATCTAGTGTTTATGATTGATTATATAAAAATCAGTAGGTTGGACAGAAGTTTAGAACTTTTTAGCTTTGATACAACTTGTTGTAACCAAAGACACCCAGAGAGGGGGTGGCTCAAGGTGCGACCCAAATCAAAAAATTACATTTATTATTTTAGTATCATGTTCCCATGTTAGTACGAATAATATTCAACATATATGTCTTAATTTTTTAGTCAAAACAATATTTATGAAAGTAATGATTTCGTAAAACACAAAAATTTTACTTAGTTCACCGCAAAAGGATATGTCTAAGGATCGTAGACTAATTATGTGTTGACGTTCCAAGATGCACTAAGTATCACTAGTTAAATGAATATGATATTTCAAACAAGGTCATTACTTGCAATGAAATATACCATTATTGTGGTAAGATTGAACTAGTTGCATCACCATCCCAATATAGAAGCACAGTGAAGTCTAATATGTTTCTCATATTAATCATTAAACTAGATGAACACAACACCATATGAATAAGATACAATTCTATGCCCTTCCTAGAATCACAATAACACATTATCATGAATGATAATTATTCCATGATTTTAATTATGTTTTCAAATAATACTTATATAGAAAGATAAATCAATGATGTTTCTTCTCTTATAGTCAAGATATTTATATTGCACTGAAAAAAATATTTCAATAAGTCAAATTGCATGGCTCTACATTTCATCTTATATAAATCAATGATCTTTTAATATTATCTACCTATATCATATAATCAATAAACCACACATCCTATTTTTTATATTTTTTTAAAACTAATATTTAATTTTATTTCATTTTAATTCTTCAACACAACATTTTTCAAGAACCTTTCTGAACTCATGGATCATTATATATTCCCAAAAATTATTTTTTCCACTATAATTAATAAAAAACAATGTTTTTTACAATAAATCCCCATGAATTGAATGAAAATTTCATAAGATAAGTTAAATAGAATTAATTTTCATAAGAACATGAAATCATTGAGAATTTCTCCAAACATCATGCTACTTATTATTAAAAAAAACTCTAAATCATTATGAAAACTAGGATTCATACATGGTCTTCATTCTATCTATGAGAAAAATAGAGTGTCTATTAAAATTTCTATTAGCCTTTTCACCCCCAAAATAGCATTCCTTGTCTTCTTGATGTTCTCACACTCCCTTAAAAATGATATATCCATAAGTATTAATAAATAATTTATACCACCTCATTGCCCTTAAAAATCATTGAAAAGAATCCATTTCCACTAAAATAATTTTCAACAACTCTTTAAATCTTCTCAAGACATCATCTTTGAAAATAATCTATATTAATTTTAGACACAAAAAATAACAATGCTTATCAATAATAAAAGACCCAATATAATTACGTCATCATGAAACATCCACTACATAGATGGATATTTTCTCTTTTACACATTACTACATCAACATATTTTATGATTAAAAATCTGAAACATCGATATTATATATAAAAACACTTGAAAATTATTTATACCTACATAGAAAATTTTCATATATTTGTGAAAACAATAGTTTTCAGAGAATCATTCTTTCAAATGCATGAATAGCTTAATATAACCTTGATGTAAACATCACCTTCATCAGCTTTACAGTCCTTATCATTTCACTTCATTTTTTCTAATAAATATTATTAAAGATAGAATTACCATCTAATAATCTCACATGATTGATCACATCACATTCTTGGTGTAAATACCCAAGCTTGATGTTCATGGACATTACATATCTTTTTTGGAATACTTATAAATTATAAAAACAGACGCCCGAAGACCATAATTGGTCTAGTTTTTTTAGAAACATGGAAACATAAACACTAGTATATAAAATGTGCTAGTTCATCTCCCATTAGTTTTTTCTTGACTGGGACACTTCTTAGATACCTCAAACTTAAAACATATCATCATATCCTGGGGGAAGTGAATCATACAAGGGGTGAGCTCATATGCTCAGCAAGGGTAAATAAGGAATACATGTAATCATAAACATGAGTATATGGGGTATGAGAACATGATCATGAAAATATAAAATCACATAATACAAATAAAATAATATAATAGGAATCATGTAATAATTATTGTTAGTTCATAAGACATAAATCATAATTAAATAAAGAGAATGAGCTGTGAAAAAATAATATAGGAATACAACATGGAAGTTTAGAAAACACATAACCCTATACTTTCTTTCATAGTGGCCATGGAATCACTTCCAATACCCTATTAGAAGTTTGGTTTTTCTCCCCATACCATCTTATTAGTCATGGTTCACTTCCATGGCCATCTTAGTAGCATGGGTTTACTGCTCATACCATCTTAGTAGTCATGGTTCACTCCAATGGGCATCCTAGTAGCATGCTTTCACTCCGCATTACATCTTAGTAGTCATGGTTCACTCCCACGGAAATCTTAGTAGTCAAGGACACCTCTCAAGACCATATAATTTTATCTCATGAGGTATAAATCTTTACTCAATGCATCAGTGAGATATATATGGCCCACCCATCTCAAAATGAAATCAAAAATACATCTTCCAAAAAAACATAAAACATTTATCAAAATCATAATGAATGATTAAAATTTAAATCATTAAAAAAACAATTTATAAGGGTCTTATTGAACAATAACAATGTTTGTTTTCTTAAAAATCATTTCATAAAACATAAACTATTTAATGAAAGATTATGAATGATTTTTTTAAACAATAACAATGTATGGCATCATAGATGGGGAAGGGTTTTGAAATATCACATGGAACATGAATTTCATTTGAAACCAATTTTTTAAACTTATACATGAAAAATGAAAGTCAATTAAAATATTTATTGAGGAAAATATCTTTTCCCTGTTGAAATAGTTTTCTTTTCTTAAAATTCTCCACATTTTAAAAGAAAAAAATTTATTTTAAAATAACATTGAAGAAATGTTAGGGAAGCTTCAAGGAAATTTGGTACTAATAAGTCATTAAAATTATTTCAATCTATATAAGTTAAAAAAAATTCTTCTCATATTTTTTCTATAAAATTCAAAAAGTACATTGTTTGAAAAATGAAAGAAATATTCCTTTCAAACCGTGTAGTCAAAAGTAAAAAAATGGGTAAAAATAACATTAAATTTACATAGTAAAATAATAAAACATTTTTTTAGTTTTTTAGAAAACATGGGAATGGATAATTAATATTCCATCAAAGAGGCTTAAAAATCCCAAATATTGAAGAGATTTTGAAATCAATACCCATCACTTTATAAGTAATAGAATCATATGCACCATGTTAGAAATAAAATTATAAGAACATAGAAATGTCATAATATTCTAAATAAGATTCATAAAATACATTAAAGTGTAGTGCATATACCACTTATAAGAAACAAGTAGTGTATAAGACACGTGTCTCGCAAAAATAAAGATGATACGTAAATCTTCTATCCCAATGTCTTGACTCTCTACATAATCGAACAAACTTTTATATATTAAATATAAGTTTATTATAAATATTTTAAATAAAAATATTATTATATATGTATAATAACACATATAGTTTGATTATAACCTTATATAACCTAATTGTTAATGATCATATGTTAAGGTTTAACTTTGGCTAATATTTACTTTGTTCTTCACATGTGTCATAATTTGCTATATCGTTGTTCCTTGTAGTTATATCATGATTCCAGAACTCAAATATTGATATAAATATCATGTATATGCATTATATATATATTAGAATAATATATAGAATAAATATGTATGAAATTGAATACACCTTTTAGGGAGACAGTAGGCTGTACGTACACATGGATGTTGTTTTCATTTTAGTTTTCATATTGAATGAAAGTATGTAAATGAAATATGTATATATATTTATTTATGTATATATATATATATATAATTATTATAGTAGAATTATTATAAAATATTTATCATATTTTTTTAATTAAACCATCCTTAATACATCCCATGTGGTCTGTGAATGAATCACATTGCTTTGAAAGGGTGATAGTCCACACTTTCTCAAATGAGATTATCGTATTAATACCAAATGGAAAGTAAAAAAGAATATGTTGTAAAAAAGTATACAGAAGGTTGTATAAATAATAAATAATATAAATAATATATATATATAGAGTGTCCATCATAATGGCCTCCATGATTGGTGGTAAACGAAAAATTAACAATAATTGTATTGTGAGGCAGTAGTTTTCCGTACACAGAAATAATATTTTCTATATCCATTAGATGGAGGTGCCTATAAGTGTATATATAAAATATAGAATTAAATTGTACATGAATATTGAGGATAATTGTGTTATCCAAAATTAATGTAATTAAGAGAGTGTCGGGGTGGAGAAGGAAATTAAATGAAATGAGCTTGAGAGAAGAAGTTAGCTCAAATCGGATAACTCCTTTTGGTTTGTGCAAAAAGTCCTCATTGAGTTGTGTTATTCCCAATATAAGTCTATAAGATTATTTAAGAGAATTTATGAGGAGAAATGGATGGGGTTTTACTGAGACAAAAATATTTAGAGGTGTGAATAGAAGATAAGGATAGACACACACTTATTTTGAGGGAGGAGGGACACTTTAGCAAACTCCAAAACCATTAATATATTAAGAATTTATTTTCGATTTAAGATAAATTTAAAGTGACTTATTTATAAATATAGGTGAGCATGGGTCTAATTAATATTTACCAATAATATTCAAACATGTTTAAGTCACAAAATTAACCTTACCTTATGGTTTTAAACCATAGTTAAAAAATTTATCATTTACCATGACAACTTGTGTTATTACACAATAGGATTAATATACATACTATAAAATAAGAAAAAACCCAATTAGACCATTTATAAAGTATTTAAAACTATCCATTTTTTGGCCTAATTATTCATTTTTATGAATTTTATATCATTTAATAAAATATTATATATTTTAAAGTATCATTTATGTCAATTTCGATACTATTCAATATTTGCATTTTAAAAATTATCAAACAAATATGGTAACTTTGATAAAATACATCCAATATGTCACTAACAAGTATGAGGTATCTATATTTTTTTATTCCATTTATAATGTCAAATTTTATTTATTTTAATATTTTTAGTATCATTTATTTGATATCTCAATTAATTAAATAATTACTCCATCATTATTATACAATCCTTTAATTATGTTATTTATTATATAAAAATAATAAAAAATTATCTTGATGATGATATATTTCTCTTGTTTCTAATGAATATTTATTGTAGAATTTCTTTTATTTATAACCCGATATTAGAAATTATTTAGTTCTTAAATTTTGAATATGAAATTTTTAAATCTTTTTAAAATAAAATAGAATATGTATCCTAATCTAACTGAAGTGTCTTAAAAGAATCATATTTAATACCTAATGTTTTTTAGGGTCTAAAAACACTTATTTAATTAAATTAGGACACGTTTTATGGAAATTTTACATTATTGTAATATTATTTTTACCTTTTATTACCATATTTACCTTTAACCATCATAAATAATATTCAAATTTTACTATTCACCAAAAATAATTTTGATCCAATTAGACCATATTTTTCAAACTTATTACAACAATGTATGTCTATTTTTTAGAATTCAATTCACAATAATGGTAAAACTACGTTTAATTTTAATCTCGCAAATGTGGTTTGAAGGCGGGTAAAAGAGACGTTCAAAAATACAATAATTTTTTCTATCTAATTCTATTTAAAAATGATTACAATTACCTAAATTGTATTAATATATGTATTATTTATATATTTTAATGTTAAAATAAAATTATAGTAAAATAATTATTTAAATGAAAAAGTTGGTTTTTTAACTACAGTGCTGTAATTTTCACTATTCCTCAAAAATTGATATTTTTAGAAAAATACTATAAAGTCACACTAATATAATTTTAATATTACAAATTCAAAAATGATTTTTATTTTATCATAAAAAATTCCCATAAGTGTCTAAAATTAAATTTACTATTTTTAATAGGACATCAAAAGAAATTCATTTGAGAAAATAGTTGTTTAAAACATATAAAGATTTTACCAGAAATTATATTTTTTCATTATCAAAACCATTATAACTAAAATTTTAAAATAAGTTATAACTATTTATATCAAATGTTTAATGTCTATGTTATAACTATCTTATATGAATAATTATAATAGTGAAATGTTGTTTTTTAGAAACTCGATGTTGCATACAATGCAAGCCAAGTCAGTGTTGCATGTTGTAAAAGGTTAACTTAGTGTTGCATATAATATAATCCAAAAATTAGTGCTATTATATTATAAAAAAATTGATCGTCAGTGTTTAATATAATGAAAATATCAAAAGATTAAATTAATTTGAAAAAAAAATTAATTCAGAAAATCTATGGGTGTTACACATGGCATTGGTATGATCATAGTTAGATCAATTCAACACCTCCTTACATGTAGAAACCATAAGACACCATGGTAGTGGATGATAACCATAGATCCATTTCAATCTAGTATCATGTGTGTACATATTTTTAAACGGATTGACAATGACATCATTTATGTTAGTCCCATATAAAATATATATTTTGGAGGTAGATTCTTTATAAAATCTTTCACTCCACTAAGTTAGCATCCAACCCCATTGGGGTCTCCAAGAACTAGTGGTCTAAATGTGCACCAATTCAAAATGGTTCTAATCGTTCAAATGTTTCACCATGAGAACCCTCTATAAGTGTCAAACGATGCTGATAATTGCCACTATTCTTCTACATTGTGGTAAGTAGTTTTCACGCTTTCTTGGTGCCCTTAAAGAGTGGAAAAATTCAACTAATTTCTAGCCTTGGTTGGATAATTTTTTTAGAATCATAAAATATTTATACCTTTGTTAAAAACCAAAATCCTCTAATATTTTCAATTAATTATTGATGCATAACGAATAAAACGTTTGAATACATTGTATCTCCTTAAAAACATCTAATTAATTGAAAATTCCATTAATAAATATCTATATATATTGTCAATAAATTGATCATATAAACTATTAGATGCACTAATATAACCATTGTAATTGTTTTTGAATATAAGTTATAAAAATTATATTCTACTAATTAATCCAAAACTCTAATATTAAATCTAGATTTATGGGGTATTCTTATTATCTCCCTATTTTTCAATACAATGAAAAGGGTATTTTACATCTAGAATCTATCTTTAGGTTCTCTCTCCCCTTAGGGTTTCTCTAATTCTGTCTTTACTCAACATTTAACAATAATTCCCTTGGACCATAATTTAAATAATACTCAAGGAAAACAAAGGGAATGTTTTTCTCCTACAATATAAAAAATATAGAAAATAAGATAGTATTCTCATTCTTTTTTGAAAAATTACTTCCAATCCATTTGAAAGTACTAATTTTATCTCCTGGATTTATCACCATTCAATAAGAATGAAAATTTCTACTTCATTTCATCATTTTTATTCAATTATATTTAATGATTAAATTTACCTCTTTGCATTGAGTCCTTGAAAAATCCTCAAAGCATACTAAGTTGGGACTTGGTATTGGAAAAAATATTTTAAGTTAACAAACTCAAGCCATCCATTCCACTCACTTTTTTGAATTAATTATAAAATCTTTAAATCGTAAAATTTTCAACAAATTTTATGATCTCAACCACAGTCACACCAAGCCACAAATGGATACTCAATAAATAATACTTTTTAAGGAATTAAAAATATTTGATTATATAATGACACTTTATATTCATGATATTTCTATCCTTACTTGTAAAATTACTTTTTTGATGAGGCTAAGTAGACATAGAGTTCCCATAACCAACACCCCTTGAATGCCTTCGACACTTGACTATATATTTTGTGAAATTATTCTTTTAAGGTATACTAGTTTTTAGTAACACTGATTTCTTCTAAAATCTTATTGACACATAGAAAAATTAGTTTATACCACATTGGTCGATGCACTAACAAATAAATATTTTATTAATTAATTTTGTCTATTCTCTTCTCTAATTTCATTCACTTTCTTCTAGTGATTTGTTACCACGTAGGAAATGGTATAATGTCACTATTAGATCATAAATAGTATTTTGATACCACTGGAACTATCAAATATTATTATTCACTTCTTCATATTGTAAATAGTTTCTTAAAATTCCGTTTTCCTTTATAATTATTAATATAAATGTTCAATTTTTAGAAAATAATTCATTTATTTTCATTATATACAACCCCATGGAACATATCTCTCCAAAAATCCTACACCACCTTAAATAGATATTAGAAAATATTTAATTAATAGGTATTGGATTACCTCTGAAATCATATGGTTAAGTTTTGTGGTTGTTGTTGATGAACCATCCAAGTTCTACTCTATTTTTTCAAAAATATTCTATTGGTTATTCTTATAATTCCACTTGTGTATATTTCACTCAAGGTATGAACTTTGGATTCATCTATCTTCTATGTATTGGAATCCATCTCAGTAGTTGGACTAAACTATCTATTACATGTCTCCTCCAATGGTGCTTTTTTATTTAGTCCCCCATCAAGCTTATATGTGATAAAAAGGAATCTTCCACCAATATTAATCTCTTTAATAATTTTATGGTTTCTAAAACCCCAAAGGGAATCCTCGTGTCGATGCACTTCTATTTTCATTAGAGTCAATTTGGATATTATTTTCCTTTGTGAGAATTTATTTACATGTTCATCTATCTTCATAATAAATGGAATTGCATCCCTATTTTTCTCCTTTATATTATCATTTATTTTCATGAGTACTGTTTTTATGAACCATCATTGGAGAATGATACACCTTACTTTTAGCTCCATTGTATTCTCCATATAAATAAACCTATTTTATACTTTAATATATTTTCTTTCAATGTATAACACTTTCAAATATTTCATGAAAATAAAGGTATTAACTGTAACACCCCGAGATTTTATGATATATATTATTTTTAATATCATTGATATCTTCTATTATGCACTACCCCAAGATTAGCTTGTACTATACGCAACACCGTATTAGCTTGCAGTATACGCAACACTATTCTTGGCTCGTGTTACACATAATTTCAAGTTCGTTTTGTGGAAATTATTCTACACAACATTAAGTATATATTTTGTATAATGTTCAAATGAAATTAGTTTTGATTATGTTTTATCCAACACCAAACATAGCCTTTACTACACACAATCTTGACTTGGCTTGAATTACACAAAATCAAGACCTTCCTCGATAGCGTGTGTAGTACGTAATACTGAGTTTCACTAAATGAGATATTATTATAATATTATTATGAACTAGTCGTTATGAATAGTAATACCCACTTTTTGAAATTTATTGAATTTTATTTTTCAAAATGGACTTCATTTTTAGATTCGGAATATCATAATTAGCCTAGGGTGAATTTTTGGTATTTTTCTGAAAACATTCAATTTTTGATGAATAGTGAAAACAATAGGTTACTATTTAAAAACTGACTTTTTATTTAAATAATTATTTATTTTATTTAAATTTATTTTAGGTTAAAATTGATTCATAATACCTATATAAATTCAATATAATTAATTGGAGTCATTTTATAAAAAGTTTAGATATATAAGAATTTTATTTAACTATTCACCGTCTTTTAACCACCTCCTAGGAGAATTTGATAATTTACACAAAACATAATTTTACCGCTTCTGTGGGTGGAATTATGAAAATCCGAGAGACACAGTTAACATCAAGGAGTAAAATGTGGTTCAATAAGATAAAATTAAATTTTTGGTGAATAGTATCTTTTTACTTTTATTTACCACAGTTAAATGTAAATAGGGTAATTAAGGGTAAAAATGAAATTATTATTACCCTAACACATGTCCTAATTCTATTGGATAAGTGTAATTAGACCAAAAACAACCTTAGAAATAAAATATTATCATTTAGGTCCACATGGATTAGATTAGGACATATATTATTATTATCTTAAAGAAGAGTTAAAATAGTTATAATCAAAGTTAATAACTAAAATATTTTTGACATAGGGTTATACATAAGATAAATTTGACTATAAATATTCATTAGTAAGATAAAATGATTTCCTACATAATGGTAATTTATTTATAATTTTTATACATTAAATAATGTAATTTATTTATGACACAATGATGATGTAGTAATTACCTCATTAATGAAATATTAACATATTTCATGTTATAAATATTGAAATAAATGTAATATGATACTTTTTATAACTTTCACAAATTTTTTAGGTTAATATGACATGTTAATATTTATTAAATTATATTTTTTTTTGAAATAATCATGCTTTCATGCTTTTTAGAAAAATCAATTACCAAAATAGTGTCAAAATTGACATAAAATAGTTTTTAAAACAAATATTATATTATTAATTGTTATTATATTTATAAAAATCTAATTTTCTGACAAATGATTAGATAAGGTTATATATATTAATAATTAACCACTTGGGGTTCGTTTGGCTTGTTATAGTATGTTTATTAACCGCACATGTTTACGTACGGAATACCGTCTCCACGCCGTGGTGTAATCAGTTTTTCAACCACCACCATACTTGGATGGGTATAATGGTGTAAAGAATAACAATATATGATTATTTTAACAAAATACTAATTCTAAGATATTATATCATCCACTCCAATTACATTCAATAAATATGGGAAAGATATCATCGCTCGTTGGTACGTACGGGTTACCATCTCCATGACGCGATGAGATTCATTTTCCATGTTAACAATTAAAGACTGATTATCAAGTATATATAATAATTAATCATTAAATCTATGAAATAATAATGCTAATGGATTTATGTATATATATATGAATGTCATCAACTTAATTCCATTCAATTCAATAAGGAAATGAAAAAGAGCGTTCATACGTACGTACGACCTACCGTCTCCCTGAACGGTGTATTTCATTCTATTTATCGATATATTATATATATGTATATTATGAATATATATTATATATAAAATATATATTATATTCTGGAATTATGTAATCATGATCTATGTAATCATATTAATAATAACAAGTCAAAACATGAGCGATAAATGAATTTTTTTTACCCAAAATGCCGCTTTAACATGGAATTGACAAATGAACGGATAATATAAAGTCATAAGTGAATCATATATGATATCGAAAATATTAATATAATATGATAAAATACACTATACAGGATTCTCATACACATATAGATGAAATTGGAACTAAGGTAAGGGATAATTTTGCTATCTCATTTTTATCCGAGATTACTTATACATAAGTATTTACAGGAGTTATATTTATCATCCATGTTTGTGTTTTATAAAAATGTTTTCATAAAGTATTTAATATTCTTCCATGTATGATTAATGTCATGTTTACCCCTATTTGACTTTTACATTGTGTTATGGAAGTAATATTTTTTTTGTTTACCATACGAGGTACTTTTTGACTTTTCCGGCAAAAGTAGAAGAAGAATGTTTTTTTAACTTTTATGGCATGAACAGATTTTTTCAATTTTATAACGCCTTATTTTCATGAATATTTCTCTACAATATTTCACGACTATTTAAAAAAAATCTTCTTATTTTAAAATTTTATGGCATTCTGTGAAAAGAAAATGATTTTGAAGAAGAAGGGATATTTTCCTCAAGAATTCATTTCAAGTGTTTTATCAAAACCATTTTCCATCTAAGATGACATTATTTTCATATTTGTATGTTTCACGTATAATGTATCTATGATTTACATGGTTTCACTTTTCTTATGATGATATGATATCCATTTGTTTTATATGGATTATGTTATGATGGGATGATGTTTATGAAACCCATTTTAGTCTTTGGGTTATGATGAATGATTTATGTTTATGTTGGGGCACACATAAGAATGATTTCATTATAAGATGGGTGGGACCTATATCTACCTCCAAGTCATTGGGTAATGATTAATATCTCATGTGATAGACATGTCTGGATCGGTAATTTAATCCAGTTCAGTGATACTGGACTAGAACGAGGAGTGAATTCGATTCAGAAAGGGACTTTGTCCACTAAGATGGTCATCGCAGAAGTGCGTTGGATACTATGGAAATCATATCATGTGCTTAATGGTTTTCCACAATTACATGTTTTATTCCCATGTTATTTTATCATGATTGATGTTCCTTTATGATATATTCCTTACGTACCTCCATGATTTATGTCTTTTCTGAAGATTTTGGTGTTTAGATTTTATGTTCATGTTTTTTCTTTCTAATGTTTATGGATTGTTTTATGTTCTCTATGATTACCAATACTGAGCATTTGATCTCACCCTTTTTATGTTTTCTTTTCCCCAGGATATGAAAAAAGGTTTTAGGTAAGAAAAAAGTGATGATCTTTATGAGAGATGTTGAAGATCTTTCACCACGATTAGAAGATTATATTCTGAGATTCCAAAGACAATAAACTATTAAGGTCTTTGTGTGTCTGTTTTTGTTAAGTATTATGTATTCTGAAAAAAGTAATGTATTGTCCTTGTACGTCAAGATTTGGGTCTCTATAGTTTGTATCCGAGGAAATTTTTTGTTAAACTTTGGAAACTGGGATGCGAAAACATTAGTGAGATCCTTAGAGATATTTCTAACGTAGGTCTAGGGATGTCCCTATGGTTAAGTATAAGTATAGGTTATAGTCCTAGAATTATGGTAACAATCATAGAATTAACCCTAATATTTTATATATTGATGGTACTCCCCATTTATTATGTTTTTTTCCATTGTAATATTTTTGCCTCCCACACTATTCTTTTTGGGTTTTAGACGATGGATAGAACCCGAAGGAACCATGTTGGTCAATGTAATGGACAATGTAATGATTGTCCTCCTGAACAAACCAATGTTATGGGAGATGGAGTGAAGAATCTTATTTCTATACTTACACAAGCTATGAATCATTCTGGACTTCCAAATGACTAGAGAAGGGAACAATATTCTATTGAGTCCCTCATGAGGCAACATCTACCTTCTATAAGTGGGTCTTCTAATCCACTTGTTGCTGAACAATGGATCAGTGCCACTGAAATGATATTTTCCATACTTCACTATTCAGAACATGAAAAAGTCATTTTGGCTATTTACCATTTAGAAGGTGAAGCAGATCAATGGTGGAATCTAATTAAGAATGCGAAGCCCCAAGATGAAATTGCATCCATGGAATGGGACAAGTTCAAGAACTTGTTTTTCAATAAGTACTTCTCTCGCATTATTTGAACAAAGATAGAAAAAGAGTTACTTGAGCCTAAGCAAAAGGATGATGAATCTGTTGGTATATACGAGGCAAATTTTTCATGGCTTACAAGGTATGAATCTGGATTTATCATTCAACCTGAATGTAAAGTTGATCGATTCTTCAGTGGCTTAAAATCAAATCATCGAAGGGCATTATCTATAAGAATCTTTTGTAGCTATGAAGATATTTTGTGTTGTACTATCGAGGTAGAATTGGAAGTTAGTGTAACATATCCATCTCATGGGTTTGACAAGAAATGAAATATGGAGTTCAAGGAAAAATCTCAAAATAATGGTGAAAGGAAGATGGATGTTTCTTTATTCTAAAAGTGTGAAAAGAAGCATGGTGGAGATTTTCTTAAAGGGACTATAAACTATTTTAAGTGTAGAAAAAAAGGTCATCGAGCAACTGAGTGTCGATTTAATGGTACCAAGGTATATAATTATGCAAATAGAGAAAATACTATAGAGAACACACCACCAACACTTCAATTCTAAAAGTTCAAGGAAATGGGGAATTATGATAATAAATGACCTAATCCAAGGGTTAATGATGATCGACCTCAACAACCTCTTAAAAAAGGACAATGGGAAGTCACATGTGATAACTATTGGCGATGTTAAATATGACAACAATTTTGTGGAATGATATGGTGATTATTTAATGGGATTCCAAAACAATGTTGTAGTATTATGGAATATTTGAATATTTATGTATTGGTCTATTGTGGTTTTTAATAATTTTATGGTACCAATAACCATAAAAAGTGATTGAAATATTTTTGAAAAATAGATGATATGCGCATAATGAATGGATAACAAGAAAATAATATCTTTTATAGTATTCCGGAGCTCATGAATAATATAAGGATAATGTGATATCATAGTTTGAGTATATAGAAATTTTGGGATTTTGGTATGTGGAAAGAGTTAACATTTTACACCTTTCATTTTTCACTAAGGTTATATGGTAATTCATGATTCAAAAGAATACATGATTAAGGTATTCACATGTTTGTAATGTGACCAACAAGATATATCATATCATATATGGGGGATAAATGATGTTATTTACATGCTCAGTAGATGAAATTTCTAGTAATAACTTTCTTTCTACTATGACCTTGGATAGAAGTATTTAAGATTAGCCTAATGATTGGAATGGATTATGTTGGACATAATTTAGTATTGCTTATGGGTTAAAATTTTTTCAATATTATTTATAGGATGTTATAATAGTATAGTTTTAGAAAAAGGAAAACCCATAGGATGAGCGACAACCCGTCACGTCGGACAAGGCTGTGGGAATCGAACCCACAACTTATGTGTGGCATGCCTTTATCGCATACCACTGGCCTACAAGAAGTCCATGTTTATTAGAAAATAGTTTTATTTTATTATGCTCTATGATAGATGAAGTATAAGTCCATTTTAGAAACCATATATGATTAATCTCAGTATAGATGTTCTTATTTGTGCTTAAATTCTTGCGATAGAAATAGACGGAATGAACTATCATCATATGATATGCTAACACTTCATGAATGATAAATTCAACTTCATTTCCATAAGATATAAAGTGTAAATTATTCAAGTCACTAACAACAGTGAGATTGTACCAAAATCAAGTTAGTATTTCTTTTAATTCAAAAATTCTTCAACATTAGGGAAATGATCTTGAGAACTGAAAACATTGTCCTAGTACCCTCATATCTGATGAATCAGATGGTACCTTAGACCATCACAAATTTATTGCTTTGTGATTGTTGGCATTTTCGTAGACATGTTCTCTACCACTCTCTATCAGAACATGATGGATAGATTTCTATGTCATATCCATATTTTCACCTATGTTCTATTATGTGGAAACCCAGTGATTAGTTAATTTGGGTAACCGTTACGTTTCATACTTTAGTTTTTAAAGATATGTTTTTGTATTTTACGATGTGGGTTTCTATGAAATATACTCTCGTGTAATAAACCATTTATAACCCAGACGAATTTCAAGGGCGAAATTCATTTTAAGGGGGGTAAAATGTAATACCCCGAGATTTTATGAGGAATATTATTTTTAATTTCTTTGATGTCTTCTTTTATACACTACACCAAGATTAGCTTGTACTATACGCAACATCATCTTAGCTTTCAGTATACGTAACACAATTCTTGGCTCATGTTACATACAATTTCAAGATAGTTTTTGTGAAAATTATGCTACACAACATTATGTATAGATTTTCTTTAATGTTTAAATGAAATAAGTTTTGATTATATTATAGGCAACACCAAAATGAGCTTTCACTACATGCATGATTTCCTTGGCTTGCATTACACGCAATCAATACCTTCCTCGATAGCGTGTGTAGTACGCAATACTGAGATTCACTAAACGAGATTGTTTTCTCTGGAAATGGGAATAACCTGATTGATTTAAGGTTCAAACATTCCAAGCGTCTTCTAATGGGTTTGTTCATAGAACCAGAAATATCCAATGATTACATATCCATTTGGACCTACATTCCAAAGGTAGGTGCTCACTAGTTATGAACTGATGAGGCTTAAGAATTTTCATTGGTCAAGAGGATGGTAGGTCGGACTCATCACACCCTTTTGTGTGAAATTATTGTCTACTCTGGTACTCTCTTTATAGATTTATGTTATGTTTGTTAATCCTTATTACATTATCATGTATGAAAATGATCTTTCCTTTAGATATTACAATAAATGATTAATATGTATGAGATTTAGAGAATCTTTTATATGTATTCAAGTTTCTTCATCATTATAGAATCATCTGTATTTGTTAGAGATTCTTAGTCGATGGTAACCTTCGACACATTATATAGAAATATCTTGGTCATTATGATAACCATATGTGGTTTAAAGCCACTCAGCAGGGCAATTGATGTTTATTGTCATCTAGAAGGACATAGATTATTTCAGAGTTGGGATCATATCCGCATATAGGCTACCTACGTATCTTTTTTATAGAAAAGGAATTGGAACCCATGTAGTTAGAGTAAAAAAGTATGAGGTTTATGCATGATTGATGGCTCAATGAAATATGTCATAATTACTTCTACATTCTATGCTCACGTGTGTCATGCTCGGTGTGAGAAACAAGAGGTATTAAAAAAACAAGACAATTGTGCCATGAATGATGTAATAATAAGAAATGATGTGGGGATTATGTATGCATGACTGCCCAGATAGATGAAGATTATGATTTACTTCAGGGATGAAAACCGGGAACAATGTCCATAAAAGTATTTGTGCTTTATGAAGATTTCGATACTAATCTTAGGACTTAATTCTGAGAAGGATGTCCAAATTAGAGAGAACTTATGATTGGGTTTTACTCCTGAGAAGGAAGCCCAAATCAAATGTAAATTAAGACTGGTTAAGAGAAATTATGTCTGGGGATTGCTCTTAATGAAGAGGCCTAGGTTAAAGGGAATTATGACTGGGGATTACTCCTGAAAAGGAATCCTAGGTTAAGGGAATTTGGATTTTAGGAACTTGGGGCTTACTAATAAGGGGGATGCCCATATTAAAAGATTTATTCTTGGGGCATACTCCTAAGGAGGATGCCCAAAATTAAGGGAATTTGAAGACTGAGGTTCACTCTTGAAAAAGAGGCCCAGGATAGGGGACTTAGGGATTACTCCTAAGGAGGATGCCCATATTTTGGATTTCGAGATTGGGACATACTCTTGAGAAGAAGGCCCATGTTAAAGATCCTATCATCATAAACTATGAGGATGAATGAATGAAATCTCAAACATTAGTGACATAAAGATATGTAAATCAATATGTTTTGAGAGATGTTCAATAGAATTCCATTCAGATAAGGATGCTAACCCAGGAATCATTCCATAAATGGTTTTGAAAAGGGTTCTGAAGGCTAAATCATGAAGTGGAGTGGTGGATTTTAAGAATGTAAGTGAATTGGAAGGAGGCGCACCCAAAAAGAGAGAGGCGTGCAAGTCCTGCGTGGTCGCGCAAGTCCTGGCCGCGCAAGTATACTTGTGCGACACAAGGGTACATGCATGACTGTCAACCCTTAATGTAATAATTGTGAGTGACTTGTCTCAAGACCTTAGAATTATTCTTAAAGGCTTCAAAAAGAGTGGTGCACAAGTTTTATTTAATGGATAAGGTGGCGCGCATGTGTGGACATTTCCCTTAAGGGATGGCCACTTAGGTGCGCAAGTGTTGATGAGTTTCAACTCTTATTCCTTGTTTCCTCTATTTAGTGATTCCATTCTAGGTAAGAAATTAACATAGAATTGTTTGGAAGACATCCAGAAGAGACTAGGGCCCTGGAAGCTCGAATATGACCTTTGGAATTTTTCCATCCCTGAAATGGGGGTCCCACCATGGGTATTTATAGGATGTTGAAGACACCAAGGGAAAATCAAAGAGGGCATGTAAGTCACCTGTGTGACCACTAGGAGGCACGCATGTATACTTGTGCCGCTATGATGAAACTTGTGTGACCCATGTGGGAAGAAATCATTTTTCATGCCCTTATCAAATTTTGATGTGTCTTCAAAGGTTGAATTACTTTGGTCTAAGGTAGTCCCCGTTTTTAGTCATTTAGACTCTGTGAAGACATATAGTGTCAAAAAATGTCCCCCCACAGAGTTGGATATGAAGGAAATGAGGATTTGACTCTATGGTAAAGAAGAAAACCAAGGAACTTGCAACGTGCAAGTGTTGAGCGTGCAAATGATAGCGCATAAGGGTGAGATATGTAGGCTTCAGCGCGCAGGGGTGCAGCCTTGCCTATATATAGGTGGTCAATCCTCACGGAAAGCACCAAATTTGAACGCTTCCGAGCTCTCTTCATGCAAGTTTCATCCGTCGCTCAGGTTGCCGATTTTCTGTGGTTTCTTAGCATTTTTTCTATGTCGTACTGCTGCAGAGGGATTTTGACCTACGTAGTGATACCTGCGTGCCAAAACTTGTGCGACACAGTTACACCTGCGCGCCAACTTTGGACTTGCGCCCCTTAATGCCTTAGCCATTTTTCACTTTTCTTCACAAATTTTATGAAACATTAACTTACTTTAGAGTTAATTTATTAGACATTTTTGCAGATTCAATGGTTCCTAGATGAATTTGAATTGCTGATGAACTGGCTAGAAATTTTATTGATGACACGATGAATGTTTTTTGCCATGATTACTATGATATATGCGACAACAGTCTCCAATATTTAGCTAAGTACTTGAAGAAATATCATGTAAATTTCTCACAGAGCATATACCTGGATCTGTATGGGCATGGTTATCTGCAAGGAGTCAATGTTCCAGATGCAAAGAACTATCTACCTGAAATGCAGAAACACTTTTACTCTTCCATTTCAGTTATGTTGTGCATTAATAGAAACAACAATGGTTAGAACTTTCAAATTTTTCTTCCATTCCATTTCCTTTTAGATATGAAAATAGAAAACCATGGATTGATATATTTTCCACTGCCAGTTGATGAAGAGAAGATTATCATGACATTAGAAAAAATATCTGAAAAGATTACTTTCTCCAAATGGCTCTTTACTTCCAATGCTCCATTCTCAAATCCATGTATCCATCTTCAAAGTCTCTTGGACAGAAACAAAGCCACTATTTGATCAGCATAAAATTTTCTCAAACAGCATTCAAGAACATTCTATTACAATTGTTCCAAGTAGAGTAGGTTTCACTACATCTTTTATGATATCAAGTTGAATGACTGATTCCAGGTGATTTCTGATGAAGCTTGGGATGTCGTAAATAAAATGAAGAGTTATATTGAACCCCTTTTTTATTCCTGAAAAAGAGAAGAGACTCTAGTCTGTGGATTTCCTTCTAAATCTTGTGCATCAATGAAAAACACTTTCACCTTCAATCATTTGTGCATGCCTTCTTTTCCAACCTGCTTTAAATTTTTACCTAATCCAATGGGCCTAGTAAGAATAGTTTTATTTTTTCTAGGATTATTATAAAAAACCCTACAAACATTGAATCTTTTAATTTTTCAATATTACCTACATCATACGAAATGTATGTTTAGTGAGATGGGACTTGACTTTTGTTCATAGTTCCCTTACTTTTTTGTGGGTAGTTTAAAGTCATGCACGTCAGATATAAAAAGGAAAATGTATAAGGTCGAAATTACTTTGACGGAATAAACTAACATTGAATCAATTCCATGATAATTTATCTGAAAACATATTACCGTGTTCATGTATATGGGAAAATATGTAAATGATGACTTAAGAAATTTTCAATTTGAGGAATGATATGCAAAATGGTTAAAAGGCATTAGAATAAGTATTTACCAAGAATGAAGTTACCACAATTTAACAAACACATTAGGGGTTGAATTATGCAGGCCCACCGAAGGGCATTGGCTGCATAGTCAAATAATAGAATCTTTTGCAAGACATGACTATTATGTAGACTACTTATGCAAGGCCTCCTAAGGGAATGTGATGCATATTCAGGCAATAGAACTCTGAGAAATTTACATTTCAACTGCTAAAAAGCATGTGATGTTTATGGGGATTCAAATTTTCCAAATCATAGAGTTTGTTGTATGGAGAGAGGTACTTGAATATGGAGAAGATATTTCCAAACAAGATTGTCTAAGAACTGGATGAATGTCAATCCTACGAAGGTCTGACCCAAATGTATGGAAGGAAAATATAAACCATAGACTTGAATACTTTCAGATCATGAAAAAGAGTTTTGGAAAAATATGTTA
Organism: Viscum album; assembly: GCA_963277665.1. Taxonomy (NCBI): domain Eukaryota; kingdom Viridiplantae; phylum Streptophyta; class Magnoliopsida; order Santalales; family Viscaceae; genus Viscum; species Viscum album. The sequence continues at coordinate 1,633,873,773 of OY728133.1, read as the reverse complement.
AGGATGGCCATTTCTTGTGGATCCCTATAAATTGTTGATAAGACAACTAAATACAAAAGAGGTTTCCCTCCCATGAATGAAGATACCATTATTTGACAAACCCGATAAGGAGTTTAATTATGAAAGGACACCTAAGGGAATGTGCTGCATAGTCAAATAATAATATATTTTTGCTGACAAGTCTGTTATGTAGACTACTTATGCATGGCCGCCTAAGGGCACGTGTTGCATAGTCAGGAAAAAAAACTCTCAAATATCAAACATTTTGTGACCAGAAGTCAAGAGAAAAGTTTATCAAGATCTGAATGTATATAAGGTTATGAGTATGACACATAAAAATGGGAATCTGTTCAATTCATATAGAGATACATTGACCAATTCTAACAATAATCATATTGTGGTTGGGTCCTGAATTGAGATGCTGGACTTCACTATGAATCCCATAAGGATAGGAATCAAGCCATACATACTTCTTGAAATACAGTTTAATGTCATGTAGGATGAGGTTATAGGAAATCTTAGTTTAGGTTCATAGAGCTCAGACCACAATAATGAATATACTGTGCGTGTTTTCATAGGGACTTTTCAGCCAGGGGACTGAATGTGGAATTTGAGGTTAGGCCCAAAGACTTGGGGCTGGATTCAAGGGATGATCGAATGTTCCTATGTATCCCATAAGGATGGGAATCCAACCACGCGTAGTTCTTGAAAAACCCTTTGTACAGATTTGTTTCATATATATGAAGGGTGAAAAGGGGACTTTAGTGCAATGTTGGGTTGACCTAAGATAAAAGGTTCAGGCATTTCCATGTATGCATGTAGTCTTTAAACTATAACATGATTGGAGGTCAATGTAAATAATGATTCCCTCTCAAGTGAGGGTGTCAATGAATGTTGTAGTTTATTGTCGTACAAGACAAAAGTGTTGTACATTTTAATTTCATATAACCAAGAAAAAGGTGAACCAATATAAAAAATATTGGTTCCAGGGGCGGTTTCACGAATCCACATCATATGAGACGGAGGTGAACCGATATGAAGATAATGGTTTTGGGATTGAACCTCAGAAGGATGCCTATGTACCCATCCTAGAAGGAAAGGATCAAATTCCTCCTAGTTCAATTAACGAATAAATTGGTGATCAAGTTGTTTTTGAGGTCCACGACCTATAAATGATGCTGGGAATTACACATGGTTAGTTTCCCAGAGAGGGTGTTATAGTTAAATTTTACTCTATGCTCAAATGATTCATACTAGGTGTGAGAAACAATAGGTAGAAACAACCTTAACGATGCACTTTTTAATGTCATGTATGAGATATGAAAGGACTATGTTGTTTAATGTCTTGCAGTCCGGACTATTGGTGGTCCACAGTATAGTGTCATGTAACAGGGACAAAATTTAGTTTAACATCATGTTGGACGTATTAAGGTACTTTGATACAGTTTAGCGTCATGTAGCTAGGATGATGGGGACCATACAGTTTAACGTCATGTTGGACGAAAGGGGGACTGTGCAGTTTAATGTCATGCAGTAAGGGAAAAAGAGGACACAGTTTAACGTCATGTTGGACGTATTAGGGACTTTTTCATAGTTTAACATCATGTTAGACATATGGTGCGACTAGTTCAAGGCCATATGCATAGACCGGGGATGGTGAAGTTTAACGTCTTGCATGACGTAAGGGACTATGTTGTTTAAAGTCCTACAGCAAGGAAAACAAAGTTTAACATCATGTTCGAGGTTAGGGATTCAAATTGTTTAATGTAATATGCATGGACAATGGATGTATTTCATGTTTATACAATATACATTTAATGAAATCTGGCATTGGTTGGTGTAGTGATGAGTTTTCCATCCATTGATATTAAAAAAAAATCTCCATTGGAGTAGACCTTATTTATTGAATAATGTCCTTCCCATTTTGGCTCCAACTTGGGAGGTTTCATTCCTGGTATCATTGGAGTTCAAAGAACCAATACCAATTCTCCCTGTACAAATTAATGAAGATGAAATATTTTGATGAAAGCTCATGCTATTCGATTCTGATAGACTTCCATGTGGTGTAGGGTGCACAATATTTTCACATCTAACCGTTCCAATTCATCAAATCACTTTTGAGATTGTTCATCTGTAGATGACTGATCACAAATGGCTACTCTGAGCAGGATAATTGAACCTCAATGGGAAAGAATTATTCACTTCCATATACCAATTAATATGGATTTGACCGCATTGCAGTGCGGGTGGTGGTCCGATAAGCCCATAAAGCATGAAATATTTTTATCAAGCCATGATTTCATATCGTTATCCACCATATTTTGTAGTATATTTGAAAGAGTTTTGTTGAAATCTTCAATCTGGTCATTGGACACTACAAGATACCGAGATGAAAGATTGGATTTGATTTTGTATTCTTGATATAACTTCTTCACCTCAGATGAATAGAAGTTGGTTCCATTGTTCGTCAATATGGTATGAGGGACACCAAATCAGGTAGTGATGTTAGATGTGATGAAGCTAACAATTCTTTTAGAACTAAATTCTTTGAGGGGTATTGCCTCTGCCCCTTTGGAAAAGAAGTCAGTATCAATAAGAATATACTTAAACTACTTGGCTGTAGCTGAAGAATTAGGTCCCACTACATCCATTCCCCATTTGTAAAATGGCCACATGTATTTAGTTGTAGGAAGCAACTCTGGGGGTTGATGAATGAAGTTGGCATGTACATGGAAAAAATGAAACTTATTTGTGAAACCAACACAATCGTTTATCATTGAAGGCCAAAAGTATCCAATCCATCAAATTTGATTAGATAGTATGTGTCCAGACTGATGGGCAGCACAGATTCTTGCATGCACTTCTTTTATGACAGCCATTGTCTCTTCACCATCAATGCATCTTAAGGGAACTCCATCAAAACCTCATTTGTAGAGAATTTTATCTAGGTGATCCAGACTATCCTAAAGAGAAAAATTGACCAGATGTTGTCGGGTTTTTTCTATCCCAGCACTATTAGGTGGAAGTGTCAACTTTGAAGGTATTCCTTGATAGGTGTCATCCATTTTGTGGTATGACTATATGGTTCCAGAACGGGACTAATTTCATTGATTTCCTCTGTTTTGATTTGAACATAATGTGAAATAGTATGAAGATGGGAAATACTGATGCTTGTATCATCCCAATTTGGATCTGCTAGAGCTGTGGCTATATTAGCCAGTGCATCATCTTGGGAATTTTCTGATCTCGGGACATAAGAAAATGTCAGTACCGAAGGAAATTTTTCCATTAACTCTCTGACGTAATCATACAAATGGATATGTTATTCTTTTCCATTTTCAGAATTCCCATTGACTTGTTTGATTACCAGTTCTGAATCACCTTTCACCTTTATGTGACTCACTTGTGCTTGAAGTGCCAACTCCAGTCCTACGATAAGAGCTTAGTATTCTTCTTCATTATTTGTACCACCTCCCAATAATGAGAAAGAATAAGGTAGCACTTCCTTTTATTGGGAAATGAGTACAATTCCAAACCCATCTTTGTTGAATTGAATAACTTCCATTTTATTCCATGTAGGACTTCTGGAAGCACCATCAAAGTACATTTACCATATTTGAAGTCTATATTGAATAGAAAAGACTTCCTCACCAGGATGTTCAATATATAAAGATGTATCTTCTAATGAAGGATGTTTATCAAGGAAATTGGCCTGAGCATGGCCCTTTTTTATTTTTTGAGACACATACTGATTATCAAATTGCTGGAAAATAACTGCCCACCTTGCTAGATGTCCTGTTAGCATTGAATGACTACAGATGAATTTGAGCGAGTTATTAAGAGATACCAATTGGACCTCGTGATGTTGCATGTAGTGTCTCAACTTCTGAAGTGTGAATATTATTGCTAGGTAGCACTTCTCAATAATTGAATATCGGGTTTCTGCTTCATGGATAGTCCGACTGAGATAGTAGAGGTTGTTTTCATTCCCAGCATCATTCATCTGAGCATGAAAGGCATCAAATGATCGATCTAAAGCTGTCACATAGAGGATAAGTGGTCTTCCTTCCACAGGTGTCATTAAAACTGGTAGACTCAAGAGATATTTCTTAATAATATTGAATTCTTCTTGACATTATTCAGTCCACTAGTAAGTGACTCCTTTCTTAATCAATTTGGTGAAGGGTAAACTTTTTCCTTCCAAATTGGCGATGAAACGCCGAATATAAGCTAAGTGTCCTTGAAGTCCTCTAAATTATTTGAAACTATGAGTATGTTACAAAACAAGGATTGACATTGTCTTCTCATGATCGACTTCGATACCACGATGGCGTACAACAAAGCTGAGAGATTTTCCTGAGGTTACCCCAAAAGCACATTTTAAGGGGATCATCTTTAAATCATGTTGCCAAAGCTTGTGGAATATGAATTCCAAGTCAGCCAAGTGATTATAACATTGCCTAGATTTAACCACAAAATCGTCCACATAACATTCAACAAACTTCCCTAAAAAGGGTTTGAAGATACAATGCATGGCACACTAATATGTTGTGCCTGCATTCATCAGGCCAAAGGGTATTATCCAATAGAAAAACACACCCTGAGGGGATCTGAAGGCTGTAGATTCCTCATATTCTAGAGCCCTTTCAGATTTGATTATATCCTGAATATCCATCATTGAATGAAAGTGCTTCATAGCCATCTGTTGCATCAATTAAGAGTTCTGTAATCAGAAAAAGAAAAACATCCTTATGACAATGCCAAAAAATATCTCTGAAATCAATGAAAAATCTAATTTTTTCATTCATCTTTTTCAAATGGTTAATATTAGCCATCCACATGGGATATTGAACCTCTTTGACGAAGTTATCTTTGATAATATTATCCACTTTATCTTTAATTTTGGAAGCATATGTTGGGTGTTTTATTCTTGCGGCTTGATTAAATCCCCAATGTTCTTCTGGAAAACCCAAATGATGAGTAGAAACATCAAGATCATGCCCTAGAATCTCTGTATAATTCCAAGTAAATTTATATCAATTTTTCATTAAAAATGAAATATACATATCTTTCTCTTCAGGTGTCATGGCCGCACTAATTGAAGTGGGGTGTGGATCTTCTTTTGTACCTAGATTTATTTCTCTGAGTTCATCCATGGTGGTAGAGATACCCTCTTCAAATGCTAGAAGAGAGTCCCTGAGATCTTTCTCTTCTTCTTCAACATGTGTTATATCTTCTATTTCTACATGCATAGTAGATGATGATGTAGAATTTTCATGATCAGAATAGATGTTAAAATTTGAACATCTTGAAGAAGAAGCTTCCATATCCGACCTGGTTGATGATGAAGGGTCTTCCTTTGGTAATATAGAAGAGATGATGGATTGAAAATTGACATCATCTCTTACCTCTGACATTGATATAACTTCTTCTGGCCTAGTTGGCGAAGTATAGACTTGATGAATTTCACTAGTTGAAATGAAGACATCCCCATTTGAGCATTCATCATTTCTGGGTGAATCACCAATTTCTCCCATGTTGTCTGGCATAATTGCTATAATTGACATTATGGAGGTTTCCATAATTGTATTTTGATTTGTGTCTATCAAGTCAATTTGAATGATAGGCAACACATAATCTTCACACACATGTCTAAATGGATTTACTGGAATCTTTTCAAAACCAAATGGAGCATTAACCTTGGTAACCTCCATTGTTGTGGATGTATCCTTACCCTTTATGTGATAAAATTCCACCTCAATGTATTGATATTAACATGTTTTGAATGGGGCTTTATCACCAAACAATGTCCAAATTTGACTATTGAAACATTATTTGAGACATTGATGGTATGATGAAGGGATATCTGCATGTTGATGTTGCTAGTGCCTTCCTAGAAAGATGTTGAAGGCTGTGTCATGATCAATAACCATGAAATCTGAATTGGATACAAGATCTCCAAAATGAGTTCTGAGTGTAATATCATCCAATAGTTCTTGTTCATTTTTATCATATCCTTTTAACATCAATGTAGATGAAGATAAATCAGATTTTGAGAGGCCCAATCAATGAATTGTACAAATAAGGATGAGGTTGACTCTTGAACCATTATCAATGAAAGATCTTCGGACGTCTACACCATTGACCTTTCAAGATAAGTATAAAGGTATAATATTTCCATGTATGAAATCATCTTCATCTTCATCTATGAAAGATATCACAACATGACATTCTTGCAGGATTATTCCCTACATGGTAGACTTCAGCTGTAGAAATTTCAGTTTCAAATTTTTGAGGACTTGACAAAGCCTCAATGAGTGCCTCCCAAATATCCATTGGTAAATTTATGGCATCCAAGATTGATAACTTGCCTGGTACATGGGCCACGTGTTTCAATCCATCATACTTTTGATACAAAGGTCTGTGTTTCCCAACAGGAACATGTGGTTTCACATGTACCATAGAAGTTGATGCTTTAGAAGTAGATGCATCTTGTATGGGGGTAGGCATTGGAAATACTCCTGGATTTTGAATATTAGACTAAATAAGACTATTTAATTACTGAGATGAAGAATGCGGAATCTCTAACCGATCCTCTAGAATAACTGTTCCAGGACTGATTCTGGTATGGGTGGAAGAATTTCCTTGTTCTTGTTCAGCCTATTGAACAGATCTACCATGAGTTTCTCCTACATTCACAGTTCTAGTAGGGGTAGAATTGGAATAGTGGTGTCTCAGATATCCACGTCTTCCTCTTCATCCAAGACCTCTAGAAATCCCTCTAATTTCTAAGTTTGATACAAGGAATTCAGGCTCATCAAAATCGAAACTACGACTGGCATAAGGATCTGTTAAATGAATCATATTATCAAAACCAATGATCATCTCTTCTTATGATAAAGATTATATATGATTAGCCAATTTATTTTGTGTCGTTTGGTGGGGCGGTGCCCATGGCTTCAAAGAAGATGGCATAAAATCTACTAGAGTAAAATACAATTTCGGCTTTGACACGATCTCATCTTCTTATGATTGATCTTCTTTATTTTAATTATGTCGTTTCTTTGAGGATTTTCCCTTTGATGAAGAGGGTTTTGTTGTGGCATTCATGGCAGAAGACACAATTTGTTTCTTCAATTGCGTTCAAAAAATGGCGTGAGTTCGGTTGACCATTTTTCAGACCATCCAATAATCATTTTTTTTGTGCATTTTTGTTCTTGACTTCTTGCCACTCGCTTTCATCCTTTGTATTTGTAGCAGTAAGACATGATACCTGAGCTAAATAACCTTTCAACTTGAGTTGTCCCGAGGCCACCATTTTTTGAAAGAGATCATTGAAGACAAAACACTCTTGAATGTGATGCCCCAAAATCTGACAAAATGATAAATAATTGGGAAAGTCTTCATCTCCTTCCTTGATCAGCCTCTTAGGCCGTGGAAATTGAACCAAATTATTTTCCAGAGCCGAAATGAAGTAACCAGGAACTTTTTAATTTCATAAAGAGTAAACTTTGTTCTTCAGAAACTCAAATTGTTTCTGTCTTTGATCTCTTTGATCATCATCACGAAATGGCCTCTCTTGTTGACGCTCAAGAGGTGGAACCATTTGGGAAGATGAAGGTTTTGAGGTGAAATCAGGTACAGATGCTTGATTAAGTGTAACTGTAGCAGACCTTGCTTTACCCATTCTCCTTCCAAGAGCTGATGGAATTACACGAGTTTTATCCTTAGTTTTCGTAAGTGATTATTTAATCTGTTGAGTGATCAAAGTAGGGTATCGAAACCCTCCAGTGTATTTCATAGGGATCAATGTTGTGCGTAACTCGTCATGCAAATTTTCCACATAGATAGGCAACAATTCTTCTTGAGGAAGTTCTAAGCTCAGTGAATATGTTAATCCCTTCTAGCGAGCAACGAAATCTGAAACCCTTTCATTCTCCCTTTTCATACAGTTTGTAAGATCAAAAACTATTTTCTTTGGAAACATTGAGCTGAATTGAAGAAGGAATCATTGATGGAGATCCTCCCATCCTATAAATGACTGGGATTGCAAGCTTGTATACCATACAAAATCAGGTCCTTGTAATGACTATACAAAACACCTGATCATAACTTTTTCTTATTACTGAGGGGTTCCCATAATAGGATCACAATGATAAACAAAATGTGTTAAGTGTTGTTCTGGTTCTCCAGAAACATTAATGATTGGTAATGTGGTAATTGAAAAATTTGATGGTGGAGGAATCGTATAAACCCATTCAGGATAAGCTCTTTTTCTGGTTAAATTTGAGCTCATTTTCCCTCCATAGCTTCTAACAGAGCTGTTAATGACTCAATTGTAGTTATTAAATTTTGAGAAACATCAGGTTGTGCTTGGACCTGAGCCGGTGCAATAACTAGTGCTTGGATAGATGTGGTGGTTGGTACTGCAACTGATGGTAGCACCACCGATTGTTGTTTTACATGACCCATAGGATTATACCCATGAGGGTGTACTAGAAGAGGAGGGTATTCTTGATACATCTTAGTAAAATCAACAAATTCCCTTGCCTTACTGACTCCAGCACATTTAGGAGGAAGACTACCTTGAAGTAGTTCTGCGTTCAACCACCTCAATTCATTCATTTATTCCTCTTGTTGTGTGAATCTTTTCTCTAGTGAGAGTGATTGGCCTTCTCTAAAGGAAGGGTATGTAACCTGATTCTTTCCATTCCCCTTATTGGACACCTTTTGGAGAGGGGGATGTGGGTTACTTGAAGGATTATCTAGATTCTAGGTAATCCTTTTATTTTGTGTACGCACACCTTCTTCATTTGAGTCTATGTGGTCAACCTCTTGAGTAGGATTTTACTCATCTAATCCCTCTATGTGAGCCTCATATGGGGGATTAGAAACAATGGCATTGATGAAATTGATTGATGCATAACACATTGCATCCCTTCTATCAGCATTTCTGTGATATTGTCTTTTTCCATGTCCTTGATGAGTCATTTCCTTTTGATGATTCCACCCCTCAGGAACTTCTTGACGAATAGTAATGTGGAGGGAATCTTCTGATAATTTGGCTCTTCATTCATCTTGTAGATTCTTCCCTAATCGAGTGAAGACTAACTTTCTCTGAGGGAGAGATTGAGGATTTGAAAAAGTCCCCAAACCTGTGGACTGGGGCTATTCCAGATGTTTCTGCTCAACTCCAAGAATCCTATTTGTTGATTCTGAGGGTTGAGATAAAAGATTCCCCATTCTAGCAAGCTTGGGTTGTTCTTAAGATACTACATCTGATACTTTCTTAAAATCTCTCCTCATCTTACGGACATTAGTCTGGAAATTTGTTGGATGCATAAACCTACATCCACTCCTATCACCCATCTCCAAAGACTATAGGATGATTTATAACACTTCTGACACATGATTATGTGAAAGTTCCAAACAAAAATCCTGTTCAATATTCTCCTTCGCTTTATGCAAGAATAATTCAACAACCTGTTCTCAGTCTACATGATTTTGGAAGGAACTAGTTGAGGCATGTTCTTGAGCTAACCTTTGATTACAAACAAAGAAAATTTGTTGTGGCTGGCTATGGGAAATAACCTTGCATGAGACCGTTTTCGGTGGGATTTTATGACAGGAGAGTACAGTGAAATATAGTTCTCCATGAACACCCCATCCCCTGATATAAATACTAGATGTGGCATTGGAAATTAATTGGCACAATCTTCTTAATGCGCCAAGGCATAAATGCTGAAGGGATCTATGTTGTTTTTCAGCCATCAGATATCAAGAAACTAAGAGAGATGCCAAGTCAATTTGGCTGTGTGATCCTTCTATTATCCTGACATTATTTTCATATTCATCATAAGATAATATTTTCTTTTTCAACTAACAAAGATTTTTCCATATTTTGAGATGAATATCATGAAATCCATCTTCTATAAACATCTCTGGAATTTCATTCTGACAGTCATCCAAGGGCCAAAACATAACTTGCACATCACCTTTTTCAAGTTGTTGTCTCATATTATGTACTTCCTATTTATCATTCAACGAAGATTATTCTACCTAATAAGTCCAATGTTGGTGCTTCCTTGTTGTTTAATCAGATTCAACAACATCGGTAGAGATATCACTAATCATGTTAGAAGATGAAAGACCCAAGGGTGGTTTGAAGAATGACCTACACCCCGGGCTATCTTCTTATTGAGGAAGTATTTTAGCTGCTATTGGTAAAGCATCAGATATGATAGGCTTCTCATTTTAATGTGCCTCCAGATAAGAGGGATTTCTCGTCACTACATTGTATATTGGAGCATTTTCCAGGCAATGTGAATTACTTCTGTGTAGAGGATTTTCGCATCTAAATTCATCCTCATGGGGTGGACCACCATGGTGGGTTACAACAAAAGATGAAATATTTTACTCCTTGATATTGTGGCCACACAGAGGGTTCTTGTGGCTCTCATATGAAGATGAAACTTCGAGATCAACCGCATTTTCATGAAACAAGCCTTCATGAAGAAGTGTCTGATAAAGACCTTTGTAATTAATGTTCCCACTATTGGGAACTAAAATTGTAGAATCCTAAGTTGCAACAGATAATTGTCTGAGTGAATCAAGAACTCCAGTATTGATCAAGGCCTTGTTACAGATTGGCCCTTGATTTCATGACTGTGCTAGATGGGACTTTTTCATAGACTCCTTCTTACTCACATTGGGAACCACTTGTTGATAAAAGTGGTCATTATGAGCTGGTTTATGTGCCTTCTCATGAAAAAGGATCAGGTTAGGCTGATTATATCCACTCAAATCAGGTGTATGTGCCTGACTTGGTTGTCTGTATGATATGGGGGAGTACGCCCCACAACCCTCTTGGACTATAAAAGAGGTGTGTGTCAGTTCTGGAGTGAACTGTCGATGTGCCACTCCACTAATAGGGATAGATTTTTATTTATATCGTTGTGATGCTACTGAAGCTGTAATAATATCCTGGAAGGCATCCAGAATATGAGCAGAGATTTTCTTCTGCTCTTTCACCATTGACAGAACATGCTTGCTGACTTCGGCTACCAGAACAGGGATATAAGTCCATTCCATGATTGGAGTAAGTGTGTGTTCCAGCTCTTATCATCCTTTTCCTACCAGTGAATTTTGACAGTACTCATGTATGGTGGTGGAGAGTAGAGTCTGCCTCTTGTTTGTCTTCAGAACATTCCGACTGACTTCTCCGAGTGCTACCAAACAAGACTATTGATACGGTTGATCAATATCGGCAGGTATATGTGTCTACTATTTGCACTCTGCCGAACATGGTTGATGATCTTACTTCAATACTGATAGAAGAGGCTACTGGAAGGATTGATGAATGTAAGTAGGTGTATGTTCTTGTTTACCAATTTTCAACACATTGGGTTGGTAGGCTTCATCGTATGTAGTCAGACGAGCCTGCTGACTAGTTGATGACTTATAAACAGGTGTATGTTCCTGTCTATAGTACTCCACAAGAATTTCCTAACGATATTGGTATGTTGCTTCCAGACGAGCCTGCTGGATAGCGGAATTAAAATTGATGAGGGTGTGTGCCCGCTCATTGCTTTCCACCATGTTAGGTTGGTGGACTTTTCCGAAAATGGAAGAGATAAGACCCTACTCACTATTGACTGGATTTCTCCTCTGGCGGTTCATCTTGCATCCTTGGGTCTGAGCGACCTAATTCGAACCCCTAAAGGTGATACCCTCTTTTTGTTGAGGGTGCACTGCCACATGAGTCTGGGGGTGATTGTTTATGGAAGCCCTCGAGGAGGACTCGTGTCTCTTTGAATTAAGGCCCTGAGGGACCTTCTCATTCACCTCCCCTAAGTATGGGAGGCCTTGTGATTACGTTCTGGGGATAATGACCCGAAACGATTGGAAATGGAGGTTGGAACCACCTGCTTCTTGATCTCTTGTCGTCACTGTCCGGATGACCAAGGTGAATTATTGACTTGGAGGGCTTGTCGAGCGGCCTCTAGAGTCAGAATAGTACTATTTCACTGGTACTCCTTAACTAGATCATTTGATATCAAGCGTTTAAGACAATGAGTAGGTGGTGTCATCTTCAAAACGGACAACAATCCAGCAGGAGTAGCTGTAGAGGCATTCACAGTAGAGGTATTCACAGGTGTTAACATAAGAGAATACATTTCTGTAATATATAAGATCTTGAAAAAGTGTGCCTATTTGATATAACAGACATAATCAAGATAAGTTCGGCCACAACATCTTTTGGATAAACACATATGTTATTGATTTTTTTGTTGGACATCTCATTGAGTTTCAATAGGGGCCTAAGAAAATAAGTAAAACATCATGTCAACTTGGTTAAGAATTCACGTAGGGTTCACCATTTTTTTGTTCCCTCTAGAAATAGGAATGAACTCATTGATTTATGGTTCAATAATTCTAGGATGTTTCTAACGGGTGTTTTCGTAGAACTGGAAACATCCAATGATCCCATATCCATTTGGACCTATATTCCAAAGGTAGGTGCTCACTAGTTATGAACTGATGAGGCTTAAGAATTTGCATTAGTTGAGAGTATGGAAGTCGGACACGTCACACCCTTTTGTGGGGAATTATTTTCTACTCTGAGACTCTTTTATTGATTTATGTAATGTTCTTGAATCCTTACTACATTACCATGTATGAAAATTAGCTTTCCATTATATCTGACAAACAATGATTAATATGTATGAGATTTAGAGAATATTGTATATGTATTAGAGGTTCTTCATCGATACAGAATCATCTGTATTTTATAGTTACTCTTAATCAATGGTATCCTTCAACACATTATATAGAAATCTCTTGGTCATTATGATAACCATACTAGTTTTAAATCCACTCAGTGGGGAACTTGATGTTTATTATCATGCAGAAGGACATAGATTATTTCAGAGTTGGGATCATACCAGTATATGGGCTACCTACGTATCCTTTGTTTTAGAAAAGGAATTAGAACCCTCATTGTTCGATTAAATAAGTATGAGGTTTATGCATGATTTATGTCTCAATGAAAGATGTCATAATTACTTTTACACACTACGTTCACAAGGGTCATGCTCGGATTGAGAAAAAATAGTTATTGGTAAAACCAGACAATTGTTCCATGAAAGATGAAATAATAAGAAATGATGGGGGGATTATGTATCTATGACTGTCTAGATAGATAAAGATTAGGATTTACATCCGGGAAGAAACCCGAGAATAAGGTCCATAAAAGTATATGTGCTTTATGGTGGTTTGGATACTTATCTTTGGACTTAATCCTGAGAAGTATTCTCAAATTAGAGAGGACATGTGATTGTGTTTCACTCCTATGAAGGAAGCCCAAATAAAAGTAAATTAAGACTGGTTAAGAGAAATTATGACTGGGGATTAATATTAAAGAAGAGGCCCAGGTTAAAGGGAATTACGAATGTGGCTTACTCTTTAAAAGTAAACCCAGGTTAAGGGAATTTGGATTTTGGGAACTTGGAGCTTACTTCTAAAGTGGATTCCGATATTAAAATAATTATGTTTGTGGCTTACTTCTGAGAAGGATTCCCCAAATTAAGGGAATTTGAAGACTGGGGCTTACTCATTAAAAGGAGTCCCAGGTTAGGGGACTTGGGCCTTACTAATAAGGAGGATGCCCATATTTGGGATTTTGAGATTGTGAATTACTCCTAAGAAGGAGGCTCGGGTTAAAGATCCTTTCATCTTAAAGGATGATGTTGAATGAATGAAATTTCTATCGTTAGAGACATAAATATATGTAAATCACTAGTTTTTTAGAGATGTTCTTCGAAATTACTTTCAGATAAGGAATCCAACCCAAGAATCAAGTCATAAATGGAATTGAAAATGGTTCTGATTGCTCAATCATGAAGAGGAGAGGTGGATTTGAAGAACGCAAGTGAATAGGTAGAAGGGGGACCCAAAATGTGAGTGGTGTGAAAGTCATGCATGGGTGCTCATGTCCTGGTCGTGCAAGTATACTAGCGCGACACATGGGTACTTGCATGACGGTCAACCCTTAGGGTAATACATGGGCGAGACTTGGCTCATGCCCTTAGAATTATCCCTAAAGGCTTCAAAAAGAGTGGTGCACAAGTATTATTGAAGGGATAAGGAGGTGTGCAAGTGTGACCATTTCCTTTGAGTGGTGGCCACTTAGGCGTGCAAGTGTTGATGAGTTTCAACACTCAGGCCTTGTTTCCCCTATTTAGAGCTTCAATTCTAGGTAAGAAATTGCCTTAGAAGTGTTCGGAAGACTTCTAGAAGAGACTAGGGCACCGAAAGCTCAAATATGTGTTTTGGATTTTTTCTGTCCCTAAAATGTGGGGCCAACTAGGGGTATTTATAGGCTGCTAAAGACCCCAAGAGAGAATCAAAGAGGGTGCGCAAGTCACCTGCACGTCCACTAGGAGGCCCACAAGTATACTTGTGCGGCCATGATGAAACTTGCGTGACCCAAGTGGGAAGAAATCATTTTTCATGCCTTTATCAATTTGTTATGTGTCTTTAAAGGATGAATCACTTTGGGCCAAGGTAATCCCCTTTTTCAGTTGTTTAGTCTTGGTGATGAAATAGAGTGTCAACCGAGATATTATTATAATATTATTATGAACTAGCCATTATGAATAGTAATAACCACTTTTTGAAATTTATAAATTTTATCTTTCAAAATGGACTTCATTTTAGGATTCAGAATATCTAAATTAGCCTAGGTAATTTTTTTGTATTTTTCTAAAAAATTTCAATTTTTGATGAATAGTGAAAACACTATATTACTATTTAAAAACTGACTTTTTATTTAAATAATTATTTATTTTATTTAAATTTATTTTAGTTCAAAATTGAATCATAATACCTATATAAGTTCAATGTAATTAATTGGAGTCATTTTATAACAATTTTAGATATATATGAATTTTATTGAACTTTTCACCGTCTTTTATCCACCTCCTAAGAGATTTTGAAAATTTACACAAAACATAATTTTACCACTTCAGTGAGTGGAATTTTGAAAATCCTAGAGACATGGTTAACATCAAGGAGTAAAATTTGGTTCAATAAGATAAAAATAATTTTTGGTGAATAGTAATTTTTTACTTTTATTTACCACGGTTAAAAGTAAATATGGTAATTAATGGAAAAAATGATATTATTATTACCCTAAACCATGTCCTAATTCTATTAGATAAGTTTAATTAGTCCAAAAAAACCATAGAAATAAAATATTATCATTTAGGTTCACTTGGATTAGATTTGGACATTTATTATTATATTATTTAAAGAAGAGTTAAAATAGTTAAAATCCATGTTTAATAGCTAACACATATTTAATATAGGGTCATATATAAGTTAAATTTGACTATAAATATTCAATAGAAATATAGAAAGATTTTCTACATAATTATATTTTATTTTTAATTTTTATTCATTAAATAAGTTAATTTATTTATGACACAATGATGATGCAGTAATTAACTTATTAATGAAATATTAACATAATTGATGTTACAAATACCCATATAAATGTAATTTTAGACTTTTTTATAAGTTACACTAATTGTTTAGGTTAATATGACCTGTTATTATTGATTCAATTAACGTTTTTTTAACTAATCATGCTTTTATGATTTTCACAAAAATCAATTACCAAATAGTGTCAAAATTGACATAAAATAGTTTTTAAAAAAACTATTATATTATTAATTGTTATTCTATTCTTAAAAACCAATGTATCTTCCTAATGACATATATAATGTTATATATATTAATAATGAACCACTTGGAGTTCTTGTGGCTTGTTATAGAATGTTTATTAACCATATAGTATAAGAAAAAAAGAAGACACATTAAAAGTTAAATTATTTAACATAGAGTTAAATCTAAATGATAAGGTTAAAATACTATCAGAAACTTGTCTAAAACCTATTAGTTGAGAGGATGAAAACCCATCACCACATTAGATTATAAATAAATCAATTTGGTGCTATTATAAACCGAATATGACTTTATTGTAAAATAATATTTTATGTTTTTTCTAAGGTGGCCCTCTCCTCCCTTATAAAAAGGGCACCCCTTCCCTCTTCTCTTGACACCCTTTTAAGGCTTTAAGCTCAGACAAACCCTGAAAATTACTTTTCTAAACCTCTCTAGTTATATCATATTGGTTCTGGTCTTCTCAAAATACCAACTCTAGTGCCCTAGGAAGAATTTTAAAGGAGGTGCGTCGAGGAAGAGGTAATCTCTTCTACCGACTCTTTCAAGATTCTTTCTTCTTCTACTTCCTCTTGTTTAGTTGTTTCATTATAAAGTAATATAATCAGTATTACTTATATACTGATATGTTATTATAAATATTAAACAACCATATTTCAACTTCTATCCTTCCTATGGAAAACAAAATCACCGCGTGTGCGTACGTACGGA
This sequence comes from Viscum album, assembly GCA_963277665.1. NCBI lineage: Eukaryota > Viridiplantae > Streptophyta > Magnoliopsida > Santalales > Viscaceae > Viscum > Viscum album. Next base: position 1,633,857,318 of record OY728133.1, on the reverse strand, counting down.
ATACTGTCTCCCCACCATGGTTTAATCATTTTTTCCACCACCAACTAACTTGGATGATATAATGATGTAAATAATAAAAAACTATGATTATTATAAGATCAATCTGATTATAATATATTATATCATCCTCCCCAATTACATTAAATAAATATGGGAATGATATCTTCGCTCGTGCGTATGTACGGATTACCGTCTCCATGACACGATGAGATTCATTTTCCATGATAACAATTAAAGAATGATTATAAAGTATATATAACAAGTGATCATGAAATATATGACATAATAATTCTAATATATTTATTTATATATATGTATTTCATCTACTTAATTCCATTCAATTCAATAAGGAAATGAAAAACAACGTTCATGCGTACGTACGACCTACCATCCCCATGAATGGTGTATTTATTTCCATTTACCGATATTATATATATATATATAATGAATATATATTATATATAAATCATATTTTATATTCTGTAATAATGTAATCATAATCCATGTAATCATATTAATAATTACAAGTCAAAACACAAACGACAAATAAAATGATTTTACACAAAACGCGGCTTTAACATGGAATTGACAAATGAACGGATAATATAAAGTCGTAAGTGAATCATATCTGATATCAAAAATATTATTATAATATGTTTAAAACCACTATACAAGAGTCACAGACACATATGTAAGAAATTGGACAAAAGTTTTTGGATAATTTCACAATCTCATTTTTATCCAAGATTACTTATACGTAAGTATTTACTAGGGTTATATTTATCATCAATGTTTGTGTTTTATAAAAATGTTTTCATAGAGTATTGATTATAATTCCATGTATGTTTAAAGTCATTTTTACCCCTATTTTACTTTTCCAGTGTGTTATAGAAGAAATCTTTCTTTTGTTTACCATACGAGGTACTTTTTGACTTTTTCGGCAAAAGTACAAGAAAAATGATTTTTAACTTATAAAGGATGAACAAATTTTTACAGTTTTATAATGCCTTATTTTCATGAATATTTATCTACAAGATTTAATTACTATTTTTTAAAAAATCTTTTTCTTTTAAAATTGAATTTCATTTTGTGAAAAGAAAATGATTTTGAAGAAGAAGGGATATTTTCCTCAATAATTCATTGCAAGTATTTTATCAAACCCATTTTCCATCTAAGATAACATTATTTTCATATGTGTATGCTTCAAGTATAATGTCTCTATGATTTACATGGTTTCACATTTCTTATGTTGAAATGATATCCATTTTTTTATATGGATTATGTTATGATGGGATGATGTTTATGAAACCCATTTTACTCTTTGGGTTATTGTGAATGATTTATGTTCATGTTGGAGAACACTTAAGAATGATTAAATTATGAGATGCGTGGGACCTATATCTCCATCCAATGCATTGGGTAAAGATTAATATCTCATGAGATAGTCATGGATGGAACGATAAGATAATCTGGTTCAGTGATACAGGACTGGAACGTGTTGTGGACTAGATTCAGAAAGGGACTTTTTCCACTATGATGGTCTTGGCAGTAATGCCTTAGCTACTATGGAAATCATATCATGTGCTTAATGGTTTTCCACAATAACATGTTTTATTCCCATGCTATTTTATCATGATTGATGTTCCTTTATGATATATGCCTTACATACTTCCAAGATTTATGTCTTTTCTCATGATTTTGATGTTTCGATTTTATGTTCATGTTTTTGCTTTCATATGTTTATGGATTGATTTATGTTCTCTATATTTACCCTTACTGAGAATTTGAGCACACCCTTTTTATGTTTTCTTTTCCCCAGAATATAAAGAATGTTTTTGGGTATGAAAAAATGGAATATCTTTATGGGAGATGTTGAAGATCTTTCACCATGATTATAAGATTATATTCAGAGTTTCCAAAGACATTAAACTATTACGGTCCTTGTGTGTCTGTTTTTGTTATGTATTATATATTCTGCAAAAGTAATGTAATGTTTGTGTACGTCAAGCTTTGGGCCTCAACATTCAAAATGAATCATTTATCTTATTTCCTACAACAATTCCATACCATAAGACCATGGATAGAAAATATATAACATATCTCTTAAAAATCATCACTCATGTTGTCATTTATTAGATTAAATATTGAAACAAAATACTTTCTTTTTTCATTTAAACCCTTGGGATTCAAGAGAAATAATTATGGTGTGTCTCATTCTTCCAAAAATAGAACGAAGATTTTCTACCATTACTTATGATAATTTTCTTCTATATTTTCCATGAAAATTCATTAATTTTGGTTTAAATAATATTTATTGCTCTTTTCATTCACAACCAACAATCAAATATATAAAAAATCAATTCAATATTATTATATGGAATTTTTATAATTAATAAAAAATAGTTTTTTATATTCCACTCTTTGTATTCACTTTTTGATTCAAATACATTCTTCTTGTTTTGAAAGGATCTTCATAATTTATAATTTTGATATCGTATTATTTTCTTTTTTTAATATGCTTCATACTCTTTGGTTTATTTGGATTGTGATGTATCAATAGTGAAACCATATTTTACCATAATAGGTACCCTTGGGGTTTGAAAACTCACCATGCTATTTCCTAACGACATAGAAAATGTAAACTAAATTTTTTTATATTCTGTAATGGTATCTTTAGTATATTCTTTAAATTACCTCCAAACATAAACAATTAATGTTGGGACAATTTATTTTATCTTATATATATTCTTTTCTTCATACTCACATTTGAGTAGATTTACAATTTTTTCACATTCTACATGAAATGATACAACAACAAAATCAATATTTTTAATCCTTTTTTATTTTTTATGTAGCTATATATTCTAGAAATCCATCATTGGTTTCAATGATCCGTTAATTTCTGTCAATTTTTTAAGAATCTTGATAGATCATTCACTTAAATCTCAATTATACTTAGACTCTTACTATTCTATGAGGCATGCTCCTTGGAATTCATTCTAAATGAGATCATTGGAGATACGTGCTATAGAATAATTAGATTCTCACATTAGATTCTCTAGATATTCATTATTTTTATGAATATATTCCATAAATACAATTATATAATCCTTTGTTATCCCATCTTTATTAGTGTCTTCTTCATATGTATCCAACTTATCATCATTCTTAAAGCAACAACAATGTTTTCTCCCAAATAATTTAGCTGTAAATGGATCCTTGGAGGTCTTAATTATAAATGAAGCAACTTATTCCATAAGAGATTCAATGTTATAATTTATTTATTCAAAAGAACCTCTCAAAATTGCAATAACCTTGTCCCATTCTTACAATTTTTCAATCAATTATACTTATTTATTAATTTCGATCTCATCTTTAACTAACTTACTAAACATGGAATATTTAGCCTCAAGCTTCCCAATATACCGATAAGACTATTGTGATAGTAATATAATCTAATATTTTCTCTTTATTGGAACATATAATTATTTATGATCCCCTTAAATTTTTTTTTCAACAACTCCCTTTGGTTTATTATTCTCTTGATATTTCATCTATCAATTATTATCTTGATATTTCATCTTTCTCTTTTAGGATGCATGATTCATATAAAAAGATACAAAGTCTTCATGATTTCCTCAAACAAACATTTAGTTGGTTAGACAAAAAGTCAAAACCATTTGGATATAATACCACTCTTTGAAAAAAAAAACATCATAAGAGGATAAGTACTATAAAATTATTCTATAACCATGTATTAATAACAATGGTTTATTAGATTGGTATTTTTATCATTATGGACATATTTTTTTAATTGTGGTAATAAATCATTAAAACAATATCCCCAGTCCTGATTCTGTTCCATCAACCCATTTATTCTTCTATTTTATGTTGTTTCTCCCCTATTAATCCTATGTATATTTTCAATTTTCTAATACCATTGGAGTTGCTAATGATTATCATCCTTGATTAATCATCATAATCCACCTATTTGAAACCATAATTGTGTAATTCCTTCTCTTTCACTTATTTTCAAATTCCACATCCCATCGTTATAGTTTCCCCTCTTTCAAACCTACTCCGTGGAAACTACATCATAGTAATTTGAATTGATATGACCATTACCTCCTCCATATTCTCACTTCCTGACCATATGTATCTCTATATCCAAAACTCTTACATTCCTATCCCAATATCCATCTACAAAGATGTTGTATCTCTCTAAAAAATCACCTTTTAAATCCTTTATCAGTAAAATATGGTAAATGTGATTCAATATTGGATTGCATTTTTATTTTTTATTTTTTCATTTTAGAAAGATTTTTTTTTTCTAGTTTCTAAAAACATTAATGTGTTGTTCTAGTGTTTATTAATCCATAGTATTTAATTTTCTTCCCTTATTCAGTATTTTCAATTTTATTTAGTATTTTCTTCTATTTAGAAAATATAGTGTATAAATTTAATAGTACTCAAAGTTATTTTAGTGATTTATATAACATATTTTATCATATTCAATCAAATAACTAATTGAAGTCTAAATAATAGCTTGTTAAAAAATGTCCCTCCAAAACATGGAAACTCGTTAAAAAATTTTAACATCTCATAAATAACTTTTATCATTAGAAAAATATTTAGTCTTATTTTATAAGGATTGAGAGGTCAGTGGATAACCTGAAGCATTGAGGCTAGTGTGGGCATGGATAAGTAGCTTGTAATACTGAAGGGGGTCTACCAACTAGCTAGTGAGGGCTACCACATATCCAATTGGTCGTTTAAGGGTTCCAATCCATTTCTGGTAACCATTGGTTTATTTTTTAGGGACATATAGTAGCTAGTGGGGCCACTAGACGAGGGTGTATGTTGGAGTTGCATGATAATTTCACCATGGAACCCCCATTTTATTTATTTTCTCTTCTCCTTGAAACCTAATTGGAACTACTCACACAATTGGGACCTCTTGTGTGATTTTATACCTATAAACATCTTCTCTTAATATATTGAAGTACTATTTAAAAAAACAATTCTCTTATTATTTTTTATTTTTATTCTTGGCCTTCAGTTTCTATTATTCTCTTGGTTTATTATTTATAGAGGCTATGAAAACTTATAATTTATTGTAATTGGAATGGTTGATATGGATTTTTTCTTCATATATATATTTTTACTTTTCATTATATCCATCTTCCTTGATTTGGAGTTCACCATCGAAAGAAACTCATCTCGTATTTGTTGTGATTTTATTTCTAATATTCATAGTATGCATTTCAATGATTTTTTCTTACTGTGAATATTGTGTTTCATAATTTTATTTTTATTATTTTTTATATTGGATAATCATGAATTGATAATTTTGAATCCTAATTTTACCCTTCGGTGAAAATGGTTTTGGGAAATAATTTATTCATATTGATAAATAATCCTTTGTTGTGAAATGGAAATTTATCTTCGTTGATTATTGTGATTTTTTGCATGAAATGTATTGAATTTCTTTAATGAAAATATCATGACTCATTAATATTGATCCAAATGTGTTGAAATGTTTTATTTCACATAAAATATATTTTTGGAATGATTTAAAAGATAAAATGTATTATCTTGAAAATGATGATTGAAATAATAATTCAAAATATTGGGCCTAGTGTTTCATTAATTCTCAATAAGTTATCCAATATGTGTTGGTGAAATGTAAATTCTTAGAGAATTTTTAGAGACACATTTAATTGAATTGGATTTTATTCATGTAAAACCATTCTTAAACAATCCTCTAGAATTATGATGATTATGTAAGTGATCTTATGTTCAAAGTCTTGTGTCAATTGGGATACATTATTACAAAAAAGGAAGATGAAGTAATGGTAATGAAAAATATTAATTTTGATGAGTATTACAAGATTAATTTAATCAACGTACATATAAAATGTATTTACATTTTAAATTAAGTATATTTTAGTAGGAATAGGTTTTGAAGAATAATTTTGCAATAGGATTATTTTATCAATTCTACACTTAGAGAATTGGTGGCCATATTAAAAAATAAGGGGAACCACTACAAGCCAGCCCAGGTTAGGCTCAACCAATGAATTATTGGACTAGGAGTTCAACCATGCACATGGTAGACTACTAGAGAAAGAAGTCATGGGGGTATGTAATGGGATAGTAGGCCCATAAGAGAATGCTCGGGTGAAATAGTGCATAAGACAGGGAGATAGTGGGAAGTGTGTGTTGGTATGACCCATGAAGCACATATGTATGATGTATGTTGGTATTGGTCCCCTGCTTCCAACTTAAACTGGTAGGAAAATTCTTTGAAATATTAAGCACTGTGGAATAGGGAGAAATATTGATATGGGACCAGGCTATAACCATCTATATTCATGCATGTTAAATGATATAGTTATAACTTCATCCATATGATCCAACTAATCTATCTTGTTTGATCATACCATCATCATATTCTTACCATATAAACACTTGAAGCCTCATTCGCGGGTTCCATTTCACCAGATTCCATGACTGTAATCCCATCAATCACGTAAATGATATCATGTGTGTCTCTATTATTTTTGTGAGGTTATGAGGTTGATAAATTCCATTCATGCGACTTCATCTTTCATGCATGATGATTTCAAAGAACTCACTACTACTGAAGACAAAAAAAGTTACATGAGGTAGTTTGAGTAGTAGGTAATAATGGATGAGTTCAAGATACTAAGAAGAGAGGATAAGGATTATGCATTTGAGGAATGAATCATAAAATCACATTATAAAATATTTCAGGTTTTTTGGGAATATGTTATTTTAGAAACACTATGGATTATGTTTTTTGAAACCCCTGAAACTCTTAAGCCACATAGTCATATAGGTGGCATAAAATAAAGATATGATGTGATGAAAGGAATAGATACTATATCTATAAATATTAAAGAACTAGGGATGAAAAGGTTGTTGTCATTTATCATTAAGAGATCACGAAATAGAGTCTCTCTATGTAGTTCCACTATGTGAATGGAATGTAATCCTTGAATACATTTCTTATGTACAAATGAAGATCTACCACAAAATTCTTATATGTGGGAGATGAAGACGTTATGGGCTTCATGTATTGAAAATCACACCCTCAATGGTTTGTGAATAATTATTCACATAAAACCAAACTAGTTTTTTCAAACCATACCAAGACACCATGAACCAGTGTGTACCAAAACATTGTTACACGATAGAGAAAGGGAGTTAACCCACATACTTCATATAATTGTGTGCGTGATGAATAAATTCCACACAAAACAACAGTGGCATCCTCATCCATACAATTTTCATAAAGGGTTTTATTTGGGAATATTTCTCATATATACTTACATGAAGGATTAAAATAAATATATAATAAGAATGAATAAATAAATAATAATTGGATAATGTGTGCCTACTATTATGTGATGGATATTATATACAATAAATGAGAATATTTTCATTCCTGCAAGCTTATTCATACATAATGAGATGATTATTTGAGAATAAACTGATATATATTTTAGAATAATCATATTAATTAATGAGTCAAAATAAATATAAATTCTAGGGTTCATTCATGATAATCTCGTGAAGTATCCATGCTTGAATTGTACATGAAAGAAGATAATTGATATTCTGTAAGACCCATATTTCATGTAATTATAATAAGGAATTTATGTGAATTACTTTAAGAAATATAAGTGATTATGAGTCTTCATCATCAGAAGGAAGCATATTCCAAGAATAATTATACTAAATCAAATGATCATTATAGTTGATGTGATTTTTGAGAAAGACAAAAAGACCAGACCAGTGGCTGTTGAAGGTACATGAATAAGTACACAAGAATGTCAGATCCTATAGTATCATAGATAAATATTTATGATCATATTATAGTGGATCAATCCTTTAATAAAAGGCAATGACTTTGCGTAGTTGTATGAGTAATTGAAGTCTTATTGTTGGTGCTAAAATCAAGAGTCTCTCAGTTTGAGTTGGAGTAAAAAAAGTATTTCAATTGGATCTGAAAGTAGTAAATATTTTCATGTTGGATCTAGAAGAAAACAGAGTCTCTTTGCTAGATAAAAAGTATAATAAGTATCTTATCTGTAGATTTAATAATTTTAATCACATTTTTTATAGTGAATAATATATAACATAAAGAAATAACTAATAATAGTATGGAGTATGATTTCTGATGAACCTTGTAAATATATTGTTTTCCCTCTCCATTATTATAATTACACACAAGGTGATATTAAGAGATAATATTGAGTGGATTGAGAACCTTAATTATTTTGAGAGGCTGAAATTGAAAAAAAATAATTCATAATAATAAACTACTGATTCACCCCTCCAATCTTAGTGGTCAATCTGTTCAGGGGAATTTCTAGTGGAATTAGAGGATAAGTTCCCTATAAATATCCAATATAGTATTTATGAAGGGTTGATTTCTAGAAATTATTTTCATACCCCAGATAAATATTTCTACCAAGACATAGAATAATATAAAGATGTGATAGATAAGGAAGCTAATTAAGAATCTTATAGTAAAGGAAAATACATCACCAACTGAAGGTAATCAAAGTGGTATATGTTAGAATAATTATTTCTATTATGATTCTTCAAAATCATCCTGGTCAAGTTATGATAATGATGGATCCCTAAGTGATATTCATTTTTTATTAGAAGAACATCTAAATAATATCCATAGAGAAGTAGTAAAACATATTATTTTTGGAATCGAGGGATTTTATAATGAATATTTATAGCTGAAATATAAGGCTAATTATATTAAAGAGTCATTGGATAAAAGGGTTTTAAAATCCAAAAATCTAACAACACATGTAGAATAAGAGGATATAAATATTCTTTTTGAAATGAATGCTATTCTAAATCTATTGAAGTAATTCAAGAATTTGTTTTAGGAAATAATTCATTGATATTTTATTTACAAAATATTTCCATGAATTTTAAAAATTTCACAATGATTCTATGGATATAAATGATTCTGAACTAAAGCATAAATATATCAAGGTCAAACAGATTGAAAATTATTTTCAAGAATTAATAGAAATGAAAGAAGTTAAAATAATTGAGATGAAGAAGGATTTGGAATTCAAGATGAGAATAGTTGAGGATAAAAATAACAACCTTTGTATAATGTTTTCTAGATGTATGTGAGATCGAGGAATTGGGAATCACCACATGATGGAAGTTCCCATGTATCTATAAATATAATTATTTCTACTCAAGTTTCAATTGAGGATCCCGACACAAATAAGGGAATGATATCATCCTCTAAATAAATGGAACATCCTCTAAAAAGATGGTATATCAAAACAGAGAAACTGTCTAATGTACTAAGATCACGGAATGGGGTCTTCTTAGGTCATGTTATTTTTTTTAAACATTGAATTTTAAATCTATGCACTCTTCAATTTGGTTCATGTGTCATATGTTAGTTAAAACTCAACAAAAACTCTTTTTTTAAAATCAATAAAAATTTAATTTTGTTGTAATGGGGGATGTGAAAAAAAACATGAAGAGTTTTCCTCCATGAAATTTCCCAATGATTGTTGTTTCCACTAAGAAATAGAAAGTTTCACAATATGTGAAATCCAAACATACTAAACCAAAAATGAAGAGGAAAATATTCATAGGATATTATTTCTATTGATATATGTTTGGGAATAATGAATTGGAATATTTACATAACATTTCAATTCATGAAAATAATAGAAGGAAAACATACAGTGGGATCAAAGTTGATGATAAGATAATTAAATATTATTTCACCAAGTAAACTATGGTTAAAGGTGAATATTCAAATACATGTGAAATGAAGGGTCTAAATATCCTATCTAGTTCTGGACCTAAACTTCCTCTAAAGAAAACATTTATTTGAAATAGTGTAGGAGACAAACATGAATATTAATATGGTTAGAAAAATACTAAAAATGATAGATACTCCCCTAATTAAAAGGAATAATGAAATATGTTCAGAAAATAACTTCCTCTGGGAAAAATAAGGCTCACTTGTTTGAAGTAAAACAACAACAACTGTCTGTACAAAATATATATCAAGATATAATATCTATATTCAATGGTTATTGTAGGTGTTGTGAAAATTATAGGAAAAAAACGTACTCTTCCTAGTATAACATGTAATTTCTAAGAAATATTTATGAATCAAGGGGAATTCATGGTGAATATATGAGAACAAGTTCTCATAAAAAGAATGTTGTGACCAGAAATTCATCATAGCCAACAAGGAATAAATAGATGAAGGATTAAAAAGGTTTATAGAAGATGTAATCAAAAGATTCACAAAATATAATAAATGGATTTAAATAATTCTAGGTTATATATCCTATAATTATAAATAGAAGATGATTTAATAGAAAAATAGTGTCTCATCTAATGAAGATCCTAAAACGGAAAAAATCGTGACAAAAATACTAGTTGTTCAGATAAACCAACCAAAATTAATTATGAAATTGGAGGAAGAAATAAAAATTTCAAAAGCTAAAGAAATTCATGTGATTTCCAAATCTGATGTGGAAAACTTTATTCCATATAATGTTAATGACAAGTTCACTATGATGGCGAGAAATTAATGGCCTAGGTTGAGAGGTGGTCCTCAACCAGAATGTTACTTTAGATGAGAAAAATTGTCCCTCTTAAATCTCCTATATATTTATATATGATTTTATACTAAAATTCAATAAATTTAAGGATATGGATGAATCAATTGAGGGGGGTGATATGATGAAGTTGTTAAATAGTCACTATATATTGAATGTATTATTTTTTGTCAAATTTATATAATTATAATTCAAGGTATTCAAATAACACTTTAATCCATCATTCTTAATTATATTAGTCATATAGATTAAGGTGGAGTTCTTGGTTGATTACATGATGAGATCATGGGAAAGATTTATCTGTTTCACCTGGATCTTTTATGTGTTTTGTGATGTGTGTGCATGATTTATCATTTTATTCACAAATATGATTACTTACAACTCCTAAAATTAAAATTTATAAGAAATATTTCAAATTTATTGTATTTTATGGACTCTTATACAGACATGAGTATATCTATCTTTTTTTCTACATCAAGTTATCTCACATATACTTAGAGATGATTAACTAAAGGATCATTTATAAAAGATCCATTTTAAATCCTTTCTATCATAGACGTAATTAAAAATTTTAAAAATAAGGGATAATACACCACTTATCATTTTCATTTTATTTCTAATAAGTGTGAGAAAGTTTGAGCACACATACTGCCTTTTATATATGTAAAGTTATATTGAGAAAAATAAAAAGGTGGATATTTTTGGACTTTGGGTTGCATTATTTGTTAATAATACATTCATCATGTGTTGGTAATGTAGTGATGCTTATAGAATTGTTCTAAAAACATTTAATCGATTTGTATTTAATGCATGAACAACCATGTCTGAAAAATTATCTTTAATTTTGATGATTTTGGAAGTGATCATAAGCTCAAATAATCTTTTAGGTTGTGATACATTATTACAACAATGGAATATGATGTTTAGTCCATGAAATAATATTGATTTTCATGATTATTACAACATGAATTTAATATAAGTCCATGTAAATATATTTACATATACCATGAATCATATTTTTGGAGGAAAAGGTTTTGAAGAATAATTTTGAGACAAAATTATCTTATCAATTCTATAATTAGAGAAATGGTGGATTTATTGAATTATTAAGGGATATCTAGAAAACCCAACCTAGGTTCGGATCAATCGAGGAATTGTGAGACCAGAAGTTTATCCATGCTTAAGAGAGTTATCTCAAGATATGCACCATGGTAGATGGTAATCGGCTAGTAGGCTTATAGAAGCATTCCTGGGTGAGAGAGTGCAGAGGATAGGGTACTGGTGGGACAGTTTTGGTTGTTACAATATAGGAGGTGCGTGTGTATGATGTGGGAGGGTGATGCACACCCATTTATAGCTCAAACTGGTAGCGACATGTGTTGTGATATTAAGGAGCATGGAACCGGGAGAAATATTTATGTGTGATATGGTGATGTGATTCTCTATTAATCTATGTAAAATGATATAGATATAACCTCATCCATATGATCTAGATAATGTAATCCCTTCTATTGTATTGTTATCATGTTCTTCCTCTAGCAATACTCAAATCCTCTTCTGAGTGTTCCAGTTCATCAGAGTTCATGGTCATACTTCCATCGATCAAAATGTGGCCACCATGGGTTTTCAATGACCATTTTTATGAGGTGATTATGTTTACATCTTCAATGTATGTAATTTAATCTCACATGAATGATGATTTTTAATAACATACAACAACTAAATGAAAATTGAGTTTTTTGAGGTAGTTCGGGTAACTGATAAGAATAAATGAGTTCGTGCTTCTAAAAATTGATGACAAGGATCATGCACATGAGGATGTCATTCTAAAATTTCATTTGAAAATATTCATTGTTTTTAGTGTATGTTGTTTTAAAAATGATGAGGTTTATAGGTGTTTATAAAATACATGATATGGATAAAATCTTGGAGTCAATGAGGTAGAAAAAATATGAATATGTGGCGATTTAAGAAAAATATACTATATCTATAAATATTGAAGCACCAAGGTTGAAAAACATTCCTTCAGTTCATATTTATGAGATATTTTGAAATATATTTTATCCATGCACTTCTACTATATTATATGAATAGAATCCACAATGATATTTTTTGAAAAAAGAGGAAGGTATCCCATGATATTCTTATGTGAAGGATAAGAAAGAGCCACATGCTTTGTGACATGAAAATCACACACTTACAGGTTCATAAAGAATTGGTTCTAGGAAACCATACTAGTTTTCAAGAACATTACTGAGACACTGCAAACCAATTTATACCAACACTATGTTATATAATAGATTAAGAGAGTTATCCCCCACACATGAGATCATCGAGTGCATGAGGAATAAACATACGTGCAAAACAATAGTGGAATCCTCATCTTTACTTTTTTGAATGAAGGGTTTGTTTTGGGAATAATTTTCATACATAATTATGCGATGAAACATAGATCATATACACAAAGAGTGAAGAAAAAAATAAGAAGTTTACAATACGTGCATACTATTGGGTGAAGGATAGTGTATGAAATACATGATAATATTTTCATGTATGCATGATACAACACACATACAGTCTTAGTCATTTGAGAAAAACTCGAGACATTTTTTAGGGGAACCAAATATAATAATAACTAAATAAAAATATATTTTATTGGGTTTTTACATGACAAGATCATGAAATATCTATTCATGAAGTGTAATTGAAAGAAGAGAATTATGTTTGTGAAAGTTACATATTTCATATAATTTTAGTGATCAATTTGTGTTCTTTTATTGAAAAATATAAAAGAGTTATTGGGTATTCAATATTAGAAGGAATCATATCCCATAAATAATTGCACTGAGAAAACTAGTCATTATTGGGGATCAAATATTTGAACACGACCAACAAACCTAACCAATAGAAAATATCATAACTTCAATGTGGTACATGGGAAAGTGAAGTCCTATAATCTCATGGAGGAAGATCAAAGATAATCTTATACATGATCTAGACTTTATGAAAATGTGTATTATTTTAGTTGGTTTTTGGAGTAGGTGAAGTATTTTGGGTGGTGTCGGGAAAAAAACGAGTATCTCAGTTGGAGCTGGAATAGAAGAATTATTTCATTATAATAAAGTAAGTGAAGTACTTCAATTGGGGGTAGATAAAAATAGAGTGTTTATGTTAGATCTAGAGCATAAGAAGTTTCTCAGTTTGATTTGGGAGTATTTTAATCAATTTATTGATAATAAAGAACATATAACTGGGTGTAATAATCAATTGCAGCAAGAAGTAGGGTTTTCGACGAACAATGTAAATATTTTGTTCTTATATATCCATTAATACAATTTAACATGAAGTGAGATATAGAGATAATTTTGAGTGGATCGAGACCCTCAATAAGTTTGATAGGTTGAATTCGAAAGAAATGTAATTCATAAAAATAAACAACTAATTCAACACTCCCCTTTCAGTAGTGAATTCTTCCTGAGGAACTATAAAAAACAATAAATTAATTGATTATTTTTTCATTCTATTTCTCCCAAAGGCCCTTAAAAAACATTAATTTTTTTAAAAGGACGTGGGAATGTTTGGACCTTTGATTGGATAATTTCATTTGATGTACTTAAAAATTATAAAGGCATACTTTATCAATTTGTATTACTATGAAGATCGAATTATAACTTTGTAAAGTAAATTCTCTTATCCTAAATATGTTTGGATAACCCCTTATGTTTTTTCTTCCTCGATTCTTAGTTATTGAATCACAAGATGACATGGGTTGAAATTGGGGTTTTACTCTTTTGAGGAGCTTGAGGGTGAGTGTGATATGTAAACCTTTTATGAGTTGTAATATTGTTAGTGAATGTTGATATCATTGAGGATCCCTATTGTAATCCATGTTTCTCGATTATCACTCACCTATTGGACTGGTCATGGTATACAAGGGTAATAAGATGAGGCACTCCAAATCCAAGAAATGATTTTGTGAACTCACTCCTAGACTAGAATCTCCAATGAAAATGTTTATTTAATCGTACGATGTTCTCCGAGGAGGTGGGAGTGTGTTGTGCTAGTAAGGTGGTGTTTTTAATAGATTATACATTTTCATGTTGTTAATCATCATTGTCTTTCTTATCGTTGGTGGGATCAATGATGTATATAGGGATTTCCCATGACATATGACCCTAACACCTGATAATAATATTTTATCTCTGAATCTCATAATTTGATCATTACTTCGCATTAGAGTTTCCATACTTTACTTCCTTTTTTATATTTTATTGATTAATATGATGCAATTCCTTTGTCCAAATATGTTCCTTGGTATAATGATTTTTCTATGATACATGGTACCAGTTCATAGCATTCTATTTATATTTATACCCATGTCATGTGAAATTATTTTTAATGACTTTTATGAAATGGTTTTTAATATATAAAAATGTGTATTTTATTAAAAAGGAATTTTTACATGGTTTCCTCTTGAAGATTCCAAATATCATTTTTAAATTAAAATGGTATAGATTTCAAATATCATTTCCTCATGAATAAATTTTATGGATTTTATTTTCATTTTAAAAATGATCATCTCTAAGTCTAATATGTTGCTGCATCAGAAATGCTCAAACAAGGCCAATTTCATATCCCTTTCTAGTTTTAAATTATTGCGAGATTAATTCATGGTTAACAATCAGTGGGTACATAAGATATTTTGTTTATAAAGATTTGTAAATAACAAATATATTTTTTATTAATAACAAAATAATTAAAAAGAAAGGACAAGGAACAAAAATACTCAGAAGGATCATGGGGGCATAAAAAAGGGAAGACCAAGAGCATCTCCAATAACAATGTCAACAACGCCTAAAGGGTGTGACATAGTATAAAAAAAATTCTATTATAGGTACCACATTAGAGGGCTTGGATTCTTTGTAGTTATCCATTCAATTACCCTCATGAAACATGTGATGATACATGATACCATTATCCATGATGGTTTATCATTTCAAGATAGTGTAAATGATAGACCAGTGAATGGATGATAGAAAATTGAGATAACTCTAAAGAATCATAGAATAAGTCTCTACCACTACCAACTAGATGATCTTGGAGTGACAGAATTCAATCCAATGAAGAACAATATTTTCCTTTTCCCTAAGCAAGTCACCAGCCGCAAAAATTAACGAAAGGTGAAGATAATTGATCCACAACAGTCTTGAGAAACACCTCCCACATGCATGTGTCCATTAATGAAATATCAATCCACACTCACTTTTAGTCCATGACCAGGTGTATTTCACTTAACCCAATGACCCTAAAGAAAAACTCTAGATTTAGGCACTACACCACTACTGGACATGATATACCTCATCAATGATACCTCATCATAGCTCATGAAGAGAGACACAAAATCAATTACCAGGAAGTGAGCCTTATCCACCACTACAGCATAGGAGAAGCAAAGAATGGGGTGATGATGCTAGTTGATCACATCCTAGATATTCAAGAAACCCTCAATGAGAAGCATTTATTGTGACCTTGTTTTGTGCGCATTTTTTAACACACCATATAACCACAGATGAATCATATCATTAAATGAGTTTACCAGGTTTAAAAAATCAAAAAACAATTACATGGTTTGTCTATATTTTCATCACCCATTAAATGTGACATAACATATGACAAGTAGATTCCTCTTTATGGGAGAAGCAACAAGCACACATAGAGGCTAGGCAAGATTACATTACCCATCACCACTGTATTATTTGGATGCAAAAAATTATAAACCCATCAGACAAGGAAAAAAATATTATGAAGGAATAATTTTTCACCAGATAACATCTACCCATGGGTTATTGGATTTCATGGAAGACATAAAACGATTGTAGGCCTTGGATGATAATTTACTTGGTCTATTTCCAGTTAAAAAACACTCATCTGATAGATCATCTATCACAATTCGATTAAAAATCACCTTTTATAGGTTTATAATTTCTTGAATAAAATTGGTGTGATGGAAAGATTTTTTGAGAGATAAGTCTGGTGAGGGACATCCTGGGAATCCAATCACATTCCCCACCCAGTTAAAGTTCCAGAAATTGATATCTCCACAACTAATAACTTAATGAGAATACTGAATCTAAAATTGGATATGGCATTGAAGTGAGGTCCAGATAGGGGAAGTATAACCCCCAAAGATGATTATTTAAGGAGATTTGATATCTACATGAAACAAAAAAACTCTATACAGGTCATCCTTCAATAACAACCCATGAAAACATTCCTTCTAAATAATGTATCATACCCTCCACATTTCTGATTCCATTGGTTTGGAAGGTCTGAAAAATGATGTCTAGTGACACTTACCTCCCCCGTAAGAATCCCATGTGAATGAGGATAGAAGGTTGTCAATTTTTCTTCAAACTGTTTTAGGGACCATGAGAACTGAAAGGATGTTCTATGAGGTAGATGAATGAAAACAATTAACAATGGTAATACTATCACCAAAATAAATAATGTTATTCTTAAAATTTTAATTTGATTGGTAATCCTGTCAATAACACCTTCAAAATATTTAATCCTGGTCTTTTTGGAATCAAGGGGTGAACCCAATAATTCCATTGGAATGTCCTTCCAAATTATAAGAATAAACTCAGTTCATCGTTTTCATATATCCAGACATGAGGATGGGAAATACACAGAGATTTTGTCTTGATTGATGACTTAACTTCTTCTTTTGTTATATTTTTCTATGATACTTTTCAACCCTGTAACAGTAGAGATGCTCCCATTAATAAATAAGGACAAATAATCTGTAAAAATAAGATGGGTAACTCCACTAAAGTGAGGCATACAATAATATGGTCTAATAATTCAACATTTCATATAGGATCTGAAGTGCATGATAAGAGAATATTAAATAATAATAAACACACTAGGGGACATAAGATCCCCCTACCTATGGACTCTAGTAGATTATAAAAATCCATATTGTCTCCCCATGAATATAATGGTAAACCAGGGAGAACTGAATCACTTAAAAAAAAGGTTAATAACCCAATTAAAGAACCATATGCAAATCAATAAAAGGTAAAAGACCCCCATTAAATGAGATCATAAGACTTATATATATCCATATTTATAATCATATTATAGCCCATATCCTTCTTATTAGTGTCTGAAATCATCTCTTGAGAAATCAAAATGGCACCTTGAATAGATCTACAATTAATAAATCAATGTTGTTCGGTAGAAATCCAGTTTTCAATATATAAAGACAGTATTGTATTGATAATAGAGGAAATAACTTTTTATGTGAAGTCGCACATACTAATAAGCCTATATTGTTTGAAATAACACAGATCTTTGACCTTCAGAATAAGAACCATCATGGAGGCTCGTGCAACACAAGGTAAGGGTCTACTATAAAATTAGTATTGAATTACTTTTGTATTTCCATACTAGATGATATCCAATGATCTGACAAAAAAAGACCCTTAGAATATATTGGGACCCTATGAATTTTCCTACATTAGAGAAATAACTAAGCTCCAAATCTCGGCATCTTCTAGGATTTATTCTAAGATATCATTGGCATGCTATGAAAACACATTGTGTATTGTCGCGAAAATTTCATTTTTCCCACCTTGGGATCCATTCTTCTTGCAAGGGATATAATTTCCCAATTATCATTGGAAATATGAAATAGATATACCCTTTATCTTTTATGGATCATTAGTAAAAGAACCATCTTTTCTCCTAATATTCATGATACCACCTCCCCATTTTTCATTCATGAAAGCATGGAAAAAACATTTCTTGTGATCTTCCGGTTTGATCCAAGTAATCATTCATCTTTCACATTGTCCTATTAAATGTTAAGAAAACATTTCATTTTATTGTTCTATCTAGAGGGAAAGAACCATAAAAGATTCATCATCCCAATACTCTTCTAAGATAGCCTCGATAGGCCCTATTTCACTTTTGATTGTCTTCAACTGGTGATCTATAGGAAGAAAAGAGTCAGACCAATCACTAAGGACCTTCCTCAGTCTCCACAGTTTATTATAAAATACCGTCAAAAAATACCCATCAATTGGCCTATTCTAGGAATCAAAAACCACTTATTTGTAATCAAGGGAGTGTAACCAACCATTACAGAAGAGGTAGTGGCCTTCACCACACTGTATTGTCTTTAGATTGATGAGTAATATGGAATGACCTAAAAGATAATTAGTCATATTAATAACCTCGGTTTTTGGAAAGGAAGTAATCCTTTTCAAATTAGAAATAAATGGTCCAACATGCACCATGTTCATTGAGGTCCCCTCTAGTTTTTTCAATAGGTGAACTTATCCTCTAAAATTCCGAGATCAAGGAGACCCCTCTGAGTAGTAAGCAATGAGAAATCCAGTATATACTAATGGGTTTAAATACAACATTTTTTTTCTCTGAAGAGTCTATAATAGTATTAAAATCACCCCCACATTCCTAGTAGAATCCCTTTGTGTAAATTCATCATGGTCCCTCCATAGATGTTCCCATTTATTTGGACCACATTTCACATAAGAAAATATGATCAAAAATCCCCATGTTTCTGGTAATGACCTTAACCAAGTTGTGTTGTTCCAAGCCATCCAATTTATCAATAGAAATGGTAAACATCCAAAAGATCCAAATATGGTGTCTAGCTAGATCATTATACATACAATTATGAATCTGAATCTTCCCAGAAAATTCGCTCATATTGGAAGCATCATACTTTGGTTCAAGAACCATAACAATTGAAAATTTAATCATGGATACCTTATTGGAGAGGAAATCCATTTTGACATAATCTGCTAGGCCACATGTTTTCCAAATAATTATAGAAATCATTGAATGATGGGATGCCTATAATTGGACCAATGATTTGAAAGCCTTTTTTATTTGAGTTGAAATGAGCTAACATATTCCTAGATATAAACCTATTATAGACACTCGGAGAAAAAATGGTGTGACTAGCAAGGTAGATGGATCATAAAACAGAAGCGAAGAAATCATCAACCAGGAATTCGGGTCCTACTGGTTGAGTAATGAACATTCAAGAACTACTTAGAATGCATATATATGGTTGTAAAATGCTACTGAACCAGAAGCTAATAATCCAATGATTCACTGGTGAGTGAGACATTGGATGAGATCATAAGAATTCACCCTACTAAGCTGTGAATTTTCATGAACACACAAAAGATCATTGTAGTGATTTGAGGTTGGAACTGGAGAGGCGGGATGAGATTCTGTGAGATAAAAAGAAAGAATGGGTTAATGGGAGACATGAAAAGACACCACCAATAATGTTTTTCGATGTGAATAAAGGACAATAAGGGGGATGAGGTATGCTATAATCCTTGGGAGAAGGATAAGGGTGATGGAAAAAAGGAACCACGTATAAACAAGGTGAAGCCAAGTAGAAATATGGAAGATAATAAGAAGGGTCTAGGAAAATCACCAAAGAAGGATCCATGGGAGATACAGACGAATAACCAGTTGGGGAAACCAAACAAGATGGATTTTTATCCTTCCCTAGTGAATTAATAGATTAAGCTGAATGATGAGGCAGATTTGGATAGCGAAAAGGAGGACGATGCACAGAGAGATTTCTGCATGCGGTTAATAGATGAGTGTGAAGGTGGAAGATTGAACATAATTAGTTTGATGAAGAATAGAGAAGTTTTTGTTTACAATCAATAAATCCCTCCACATAAAGCTACATATGCAATGGAGGAGTAGAAGATAGATCTATATCCACATAGATTCTAGCCAATGAAGTATCATGCAGACAAAGGGTGGGGCTTTACATGAGGCAAAAAATGTAGGTGTCTTATTAATGATAATTATTTTAAATATATCAATATAGATAAAAATGAAATTAAAAAAATCCAATAATCTCTATCCCTAAAAATGGAAAATATTGAAAAAGAATAAAAAATAAAAAAAATAAAAAAATGAACATGTCGTTCCTTCTTTCTTTATAATGGAAAACCCAATTTTTGAATTATTTTTTATCAAATTAGTATATCTGAATTATTTGGTTGATAAATTTCATAGACTCTTTGGGAAAATCTTACTAGGCACAATAGACTACACCCTTTTTGTACAATTTGGTGTTTGCAAACTTCATGTTTCTTCCTTCATGGCGGTCTATTTTTCTTGGAGTTTGTCTCATAGGGTTGATCTTTTGGTGTCGTCGAAGGCTATTGCTATGGAAGGCTCCGACTGCCTCTACCCTGCCCTGTCCTCATTTTCCACCGCGCCTATCTAGGTCAGATCAGGAGAGTTTGATTCACAGTGGTTTTGGGTTAAGTGGTTCGGTGGTCGTTGGTTTTTCAGGCACTCCTTTGGTTGTTTAAATCTATTCCCTGACCTCAAGATCCTCCTCTCTTCTCCGATTTGGATCATGAGCAGTGGTTTCATAGAGGTTTTGGGTGGTGGGATGTTGTGGCCGATGGTGCTCCTAACACAGTTTGTTTCACTCATCTTATTTTTCTATGGTGACGGTTATGTTTTCTCGGTGGCTACGATGGTCGCTGGCAACTGGTGTGAGTTTCAGACGGTGATGACGGTGACAACAACAACGACTAGGTTGACTGGTTTTTCTTACGAAGACGAGCTGGGATGTTCTCCGGTGGTGGCTTCGGCGACGATGGATGAAGACAACGACGGTTCGGTTTTCTTAATGATGATCACAGATGGAGAATACGTGATGGCTGACGCGGTGCCTCGTGGTTTGGTCCACCACGGTGTTTGCGTTATTTTTTTAATTTCAAATTTTGTCTCTGGTTTTTGTTTGGCGCTGGAGTCGGTCAAAGCGTGGTTCGAGGAGGCTTCTTGTCCAGATGCGGTGGGCATGAGTTTGTTTTGAATTTTGAATTAGAAGTTTGGCGGAAGGTGGGGTGTTTTTTATTTTTTTGATATGTGGAAGTGGGTTTGTGTTTAGGAGCCTGTTTGTTATAAATTTCATAGGCAATTCAAATATTGATTGGAAAATATTATAAATGCATTATTTTTTTCTATTTTATAATATGTTGGATATGGTCTAAGAATATAATTTCCCTATTCTATCTTAAAATTCAAAAAAATTAAATATTAAAATTTATATAAAAATATTAAGACCATCATAATATATAATTTTATTATATTTTCATAACGAATAAGTATTATCTATTAATGTATGTATCTAATGTGTAATAAAAATAAGGGTTTTTTATATTTTTATTGTTTTTTATATATATTATCATGAATTAAATATTATTAAATTACTTTTATATACATAATAATTATTCATTTAATTTTATTTTTTTATAAATTGGCTTTAAATAAAAACAAATTCATTTTCTAAAGAGTTCTATAAAATTTCATACTATAATAAATAGTTTTTTATAAAACTTTCAAATTAAATTACCCTTATTTATTTTTCAATGACTAATATTATTTAGTTTCCTTATTGTGCATAGATATTTTTGTTTAAATCATGAATACTGTTCATGGAATTAAAATTAATTAAAAATATATCCACACTCCTTTTATAATGAATTAATATTTTTAATCTTAATAATAATACAGTTAATCCTATATAATTGTATCATAGGTTGAGTAATCAATAAGGGTAGTAATCTAGGATAGAAATTATGTCGTTGAATTTTTTTTATATGTGTATATGGGATCATAGGTGCAGTTCCCAACTATTTATACACTTATTTTTAATATGAAAACAATTTTTTTCATGGTTCAAAACAACTATTTTCACATAATTTGTTGCATGTCCCATTAACTATAGTTGAGATGCTATAGAATTTACAAAACATACATGATGTTAGAAACTCAAATTCTAAACTAAAAGGATAAATTTTATTGGATCCGTCAAATTTAAAATACAATAATTTTAAACCATGACACAACTAATTTGGAAATTAACACAAGAATTGAGAAATTAAGGTTATGACTATTTTAATATACTAATAAATATTACATAATTGAAATTTTTTGTTACTTTTTCTAGATTTTTGTATGGTTTAAAATATAATGGGGTTTTAATATTTTTTTTTATTTCTATAATTATAAAGGATCAAATTTGGATGTATGATGTTGACTGATATTGCGATGAATTTCATAAAAATTTGAATTTTTTATTTTTTCTTTAACAGTTCTTATGATAGAGATCACATTTAATAGACATGTTATGAATGTGTTAGAATAAATTTTATAACTCATGATAAAGTTAATTTCATATCATATGAGTTTTTTTTGGACTAATTATGAACATTAGAATTATAATGGGGAAAAATTTAAAGTTAAAAATGAGGAATGAAATAGTATATCAAATATGATATTTTATCAATTCCAATTCATTTCACAAGATGATGTTTTTGATTTTTATAGATATTATATGGAGGATAGTAATACCATAATATATTGATCATTTCATAAAATGAAAAATTATGAGTTTTTAATGAGAATATAACATGGGAAAATAATTTATAGATTTAGTAATACTAGTATTGATTATTTCTTTACCTTTTTAATGAACCTATTTACTTATATGTTTGTTTTTTTCTATAAAATATTTTGTTTTCCATTTTTATCAATTTTTTATTTCATTTTATTTAAATAAAATTTATTTCATAGTCTATTTCAAATTATGAAGAACAAAGTAGTCAAAAAGATAAAAAAATTGCACATAGAATATGAGACGTAGGCCATGAAAAGGCTCAACTGGGATCAATGTATCACTTAGATGGGGAGGGGGTGAATCAATGTTATATTTTTCCATTATGTAATATTTCATGTATAACAACATTCATGTCCTCTTATATAATGTTCACTTTTGTAAAAACATAAAATTAACACACTAACATGAGAACAAGTATTTACAAGGATCACAAATCAATAAGAGTAGATATTCATTATCATGGTTTGGAAATAATTTAGTTCCACAAAATAGAAAAGAAAAAAATCCTTTTGTGTGGATTCTATAAGTAGGAAATACCCATATACTTGTGTAGCACTATGATCAATACAATAGTTCATATGTTTCTTGTAGAACAAATGATGTAAAACAATTTTGAGTGAGACGTTATGAAACCTTCACCAGTTGGTTCAAAACATGTCCATGTGCGGCATCAATAACTTCCACATTTTTGGAAAATAGAAATATAATTTTCTAATCCAAAAAATAATAATAAATGATACCCCAGAAAATATTCTGAACAAATTTTTTCTTCCATCTAAATCTCATCAGATTCCTCAGTCTAATCCCAAAAATTTTGATTACTAACTCCCTTCCACTTCTAATATCTGGAGATTTCTCTCAAGAAAAATTCATCTATAAACTATTAGTCCTCTCTCTGAAACTTCAACATTCTCCCTCTCTCTTCTATATGTGTGTAGTGAAATCCTAATCAGAAAGTACATTATACATGTTTCTATTTATAGATGAGCCAAAAGTGAAATGGGAGAAAATCAGGAAAGTTTTCATTCTTAATAAAATTTCCATAAACATAATTTTGACATTCCTTATGATTTCATGTTTAGAGATTTTACTGATTCTCAGCTCTTATCCATTCATTTAAAAAATTATCAAATCTTTTCACCACTATAGTTGAAATAGGTTATCAACCTTTTAAACCATTATTCAAAATAATCCAAATGTTGTTCTGATATTATGCTCACTATGATAGAACATTTGATCACTCTAATTTTCTTGGACTAATTGAAAATATATATGTAGTGAAGAATTATCATCTTGATTTTCCATACCAAATTAAATACATGAAACAGTTATTCAATAGACATTATTTCATATTAAAAATATTTTGAACCCCCTTGACAATCACTTCAATAGAAACTTCAAATAAAATCACCATTTATTCAATTTTCATTCATCAAATCCTCATAATAATGATCCTGCATCTGATAACATCTTGCTCTCAAAGACTTATCAAAGTCAATATGTATCTGATGGGTTGGTCTGTACATCCGTCCAATGTATCAACATCAACTAATTATCTATTAACTAATGACCTTATTAAAAAAAATATAATTATCTAAAATTATCTTCTTTATTATTTTTATATGTTTAATTGATCAGTCTCTAATGTTAGATGGTCCATCGGTCCCCGCCACTCTAATTTTCTTAATTATTTTCTCACTGATAGAATTATGTGTCTAATGTACTTTTGATATAGACACTGTGTATTATGGATTGGTGTGTCAACAACTTTTGATATACTAGTGTCCAAATTCCTCTAATGGATCACTGGGACTCTATGCCTGATGGAATAGTTCCAAAAACATATTATCAACTAGACATCTTCATCTTCACAACTTCTCATCATTTTTGAAAAATTTTGTGTCTAATGACTCTCACACTGATGAACTATGACAAAAAGACTTTGAATTCATAATCATTCTTTTTCTACAAAATTCTTCTTGTATCATGATGTTATGAATATTAGGATCGACTTATCATCATTAGACTTACAAATCCATTCCTCATACATTCTTTCAAAAACATGGATCACAAATTTTGATTAAATAATGATGTTGAAAACTTACAGAATAAAAAAACATCTTCAGATTTGGTTTGGATTAATTTATAATCTAATACAACTTCTCACTCCGATTCGAAATATCATTCCAATCCCAAGATGTGTTTGAAAAACCATTTCACTATGAAAAAACATCGAACAGAGAAAAACAAAGCCGATGAATTTTATAATGACATTTGTGTCTGATCATCTATTTTTAGAACTCCTTCTATCTAATCACCAATAATTATAAAGTTTATTTATTTATCTTTATGGAAATAATATAAAAAACTATCAGCACAAAATTCTTCCAGCTTCTGAAAAACACCTTTTTCCATCTTGGCCCCTACAATCTCCCCCTTTGGATTTACCTGACAACCAGGGATCATAAATCACTAAACTTTGAAATCTCAACCTATGGATTACTTACCAACATTTCTAATCCTACATGAGAGAACTAATTATTGGAATCAAGAATCATTTAAAAAACAATTCTATCCAAAAGTATCATACTAAGAAACACCTTCAACATTCTAACCTTTAACAGCACATAAAAACATTAAGAAATTTTCTATTTCTTATTACAATTTTCCAACACACTTTAAAAAACTATTAAATTTTTTCAGAAACTTAAATGTTGATTTCACAACTCACCCAAAATTCATTATAAATACATGACTCCTAAAAAGATTTAGTTCGTACATATAGATAGATTTATGAAACAAAATTTTTATCCAAATTTGAAAACACTATTCAATGACTAGATAAAAAAGTGATATAAACACTTACCTCAACCTTCGAAAGAAGGAGGTTGGACACCCATGGTCAATCATAGTTTAAAAAATTCTTCATTGGGTATTTGTTTTTCAAAAATTTAACCATGTTGTTTCGATATATGAATATAATATATATTGTTTTCATTTTATTCAACATGCTCTTTTATAATGTGATATTTTATATTAATATGTTTTTAATGGTGATATTGCACAAGATTTCATATATGGTTAATAGTACTCTAATTTTAGAAATAATGAGTAGAGGTAACATCACGTAAATAAGTAAGTCCTTCAATTGAGTCTCCACTCACATAAGTTGTGTTGTAGCTTGAGTGGAAGAAACATACATAGCTTCAGTCATGCTTAGATTAATTTAATTTTGTTTCTTTTTATTATAACATAAAAAAATTCTCCCCGAAAGGAATGTCCACCATATGTTGATATTCTATGATCAATGCTAACTTCCCAATCAACATCTGTATAACACAAAAAATCAATTCTTCCTGAGCTATCATACATGACTCCAAAAACTATTATGCCTTTGATATATAAGATAATTATTTTTTTTGTCAGTGGGTGTGATTCATTTTTAGCACTTTGGAATCCTTCACATAAGGTAACAACATAAATAATGAGTGTTCGTTATGTTGTTAGATACAAAAAGCATCCAATAAATTATGAAAATTTTTATATTCAACTTGCATACCTTCTCTATCTTTAGTCAACATGGTTTCCACAGACATTGGTATGCATATACATTTCAAATTTTACATTCCAATATTCTTAATAAGTTCCTTAGAATAATTTTCTTGAGAATAAAATATATATTTCTTCCATTGAGATATTTTTAACTAAAGAAAGTATTTCATTTCACCATGAATAGACATTTCAAAAAACCTCTTCCTTTATTTAGAAGATCATTCACATGTTCTTTCATCCTTCCCATTAAAGATAATATCATCATCATATACAATAACAATGATGGAATTCTCCCGAAATTATATGATTTATAGATAAATATCAACTCTTTCCTTCTTAAAGTTAATCTTTCTTAAGTAGGTACGCAACTCAGAATTCCAACCTCTCAGATCTTTGTTTTTCCTATATAATACTTTCTTCACCTTTCACACACAACTTTCATCCATCACAATTACAATCCTGCATGGTTTCCCACCATAAAATACTTAATCATGATATTTATTCAGAAATGATTAATTCACATCCTTCTGAAAATTTTATAACTTTATTGTGAAAAAATTTTAAGGATGATTCTAATTGTTGTAACCTTTCTACTACAGAAAAAAGTCTAATCGAAATCAATACCTTCATTTTTTGAGTAACATTAGCATAACAAAATTACCTTGTTTCTTATCACATCGCCATCTTCATTCAACTTGTCATGGAACACCCAATTTGAATGTATAATTTATTTTCATTTCCCTTATGTATGATTTCTGATGCATCATTCTTTTAAATCAGATCAAACTATTCATTCATTTTTTAAATCCAATATGGATGCTCAAATTCTTTATTCATATCTTCCAAGTAGTTTTTGAGTTCAATGAAGTATGTGAAAATACTTTTATTGTTCTTCTTGTTTGAACCTTTAAATTTTCATCACCAATAATATTTTAAACTTCCACTTATTTTCATTGGACATGGATGAGATATAGAAAATTATTCCTCATCACTATTAATGGTTTAATTTGATTCTTCAATTAATGTTCCATAACAATTTTTAGAAGCCATTTAATGATTCCAAATAAATATTCATTCATCCTCTTCATCTCCATCATCTGCATTTGTTTTTTAGTATCTTTTTCATATTTATCTATATGTTTTACACAAACAGAGTCAACATTTCTCCATGTTTATTTGTTGAAACATCTATATGATATTCCACTTAAAGCATAGCTAAGAAAGATTCAATATTCACATCAATAATAAAAATTCCAATGGTCTCAAAATTTTTATTTATGATTAAGGGACTACCAAAAACTCTTCTATTTTTCAACTTTGGTGTGTTATCATAAAACATTACATATGGAGTTATATCTGAACATGTTTTTATGATCATAGCATAATTAATGTGTTGTCATGACATGTAAAATTGATTATTATTTTAAGGATTATTAATATTATAAGGAATACCCTATGAAATATCTAATAGAGAATGTATAGGTTTTTGTGTGTGTATTTCTAACAATAAGTACTAAAATATGGGGTGGTTTTCAAAACACTTCAATTAAAATATGTTAATTTAAAAAAATTAATTGTTGAGAAACCATAGTGGAGGTTGAAAAATATGAGATAAAGGGGGTATTTTTATTTAACTACACATTTCATGTTTATTTTTCTTAAAGATTCATTCTGGTTTGGAGTAATTCTTTCGTTGGAATTAATTGGAAGCCTAATTAAATCTTAAGCATTTATTTCAATACTTGAAGAACCAAACCTTGACATAAAAATCATATTTACAAGGTTCAGAAATTATGAATAGAATATGTGATTCCAATGAAAATTGAAATCTCTAGAAGGTGGGTAGGAAAAGTATAATTGTGTTGTCCAATCATAACAACACAGGTCTTGCAGTAAAAACCACACACTAATGTATTAGAAATTACGAGAAAATAAATCACATGCATCAAAAAAAATTCCAATAATAAATAATGTAAGATACATGGAAGGAAATGTTTTAACACCCAAATTAATTAAAAATTAGAAGCTAATATATGAGTCATAACTCCCTTGATATGTGTGTAGTTCCCTCACAACAAATGTCCAAAGATAGCCCAACCATGAGAGGAGGAGGAAGCTTGGGTGGATCACCTTCATCATGCTTGATCCCCCTATAGGGATAAGGGCATTCATAATATATAAGATGAGGATATGAATCCATTGGGACTCTAAAATGATAGATATTTTTAGATGGTTTAATCTTGAAAATGGGGAGCCCAAGGTTCTATTTTGTAGGAAATGTGGAAGTTTTTTTTGGGAACCCCAATTTCCATAATCAACTTGGACCATAGTTTTAGATGGCTATAAAATCTTATATCACTTTTAAAAATACTAAAAATTTGTATCTCAAACTCATGAATATCTCCAAAAAAATATTGCACCATTTTTACAAACACATACAATGATATGGATGAAATACAAAACCCACTTTTTTGACTTTGAGCAGATTTGATCCCCTAGAATGATTAGTTCGGATTGGTCCCTTAATGGAAGAATTGTGATTGTGTATATTAATATGAAATGTATAAAATGATATTTTTCACAAGAAATAATTCTTCAGACCTTTTTTTGAATAGTTTAGTGTATGTTTTCTGTTTAGTCCATTGGTTTACTTGGATCCTATGCAATTTGGCCCATTTTTATTGAAGTTCATCTTGATCCATAAAAATCACCTCCAACTGTAATGTAATTATGATAAAAGTAAAATTTACCTTTTTAATAGTGAAATAAAATAATTGAATAAAACATGAAGTGAAATTTGTTTTCTTTATTTATAATTTTCAATTCAACGGTAGTTTAGCACAATGGCGTAATGGTGAAAATGAAATAGTGAATCACAGTGCGATCACTTGCCTCTAGAAATAGTGAGAAATTATATGTTCAACTAATATTGTATGCACTATATAAACTAAACCTCAATTTATTCATATAGAAAAACTATTTTTGTAGTGTGTATGGTGTAATGAACTCAATCTAAATTCCATTTTTTTGTAAGACAACATCTGAATTCTTCATTTTATTACTCAACATCGTTACCAATTCTCAAATTCTTAACAAAATAACCACATTCATTCTCATATCTTATCTTGAAACTATTAAACAAAATCAGATAATCATATTTATGTTTTAAACTGATAATACAAGTAATGAAAGTAAAATCATCAATGAAATAAATGTAGTTCTTATCTATAAAAGTTGATTATTTAATCATGGGCCCAAATATATGAATGAATATGTTTTAGGTGTTTAATTTAATGAATATCATTTTTCTTCTATAAAATGATTATAATCAACCCTTTTTAAAAATTAGATAAACACCCATCTATTCTTTTTAATATATTAGGAATATCTCAGTAATTGTATTGATTTGATGTGTTTTTTATGATTCTATAACTAATATATCCCAAACATTTATTCCACAACATATTTTATTCCATCATTCTTAGATAGCATATATTTTGTAGTTATCTAACTTGAAACATGTTTCCTTTTATGTTTTGGAATTTTGTAAAAAAATTTACATTATACTTTCTTTTCACAAAAAAAACCTCCATTATAAAAATAAATTTATTGCCTCCATTATAATGTTATGAAACACACAAAAGGTTGCGTTTCATCCCATCAACAAATAATAATTTTTTGGATTACAACTTATCTTCCCCAATACTAGCATTTCCAACACCTTTAATTCCAAGAGATCCATCATTTCCAAATGATACTGTTCATTCATGGAAAAATTTCACGTTATCCAATAATTTTAAAATCTCATATCATATGAGAAAGACACTAAATATCTAATATACTAGGAAATTATCAATTTGTAAATTTGAGAGCGGTTTTAAAAATAATATATTTTTTGTTTCCTTTATGATTATTCACATCCAGATTTTGAGAATTATTATAAACATTTTTTTATTCTGATAATAGAAGAAGACACCCTTTGCAAGATTTATAGGTTGTTCACATATTTCAAAAATAGTTTCCAAAGGATGGAACCTATTTTCAAATTTCAAATGATCTTTATCATAATTATGTCTTTGATTGTATTAACACCCAACCAATATTTTCTTCACTTAACTCATTGGAAAATTATAATGTAGTTGGTTAAACAAAAAAATAAATTTTGTATTCCCAAATCCACTACAATACCAATAATAGCCATAGAAATAATATTTATCTCTATAACATCCCTACTATATGGAATTATAAAAATGATTCTTAACAACATTATTGTCTTTCACATTAGCACTTTGTTTAGACAAAAAATAATGTTACCCCTTAGATTCTTATTCTTCAACTCAGGTTTCTTCCCAACATTATTAGAATAAAAAGTAGTACAAACTTTTGTTTCAGGATCATAATTTTTAGAAACTTTGGAATAGCCAACTTTATTGGGATTAGGCCGATAAACATTTCTATCATCCTTCTTCTACTTAGGAACATTCTTAATTTTATTTCCAGAATTTTAAGGTAACCTCTTTAGATTGTTCTCAGGTTTTATATTTCCATAATTTCCACCAAATTCAAGGATAGAGTTACTAAAACATTTACTTCCCTATTTATAATTAGTAAAGATTTGTTGAAAAAGTTCCAACTCTTCTTAATTTTCATTCAACTTTACTTCAAAATATTCTTTAAAATTATTTTATTTTTCAGGAAAATTATTCATAAAATTAACCTCTTTTAGTCAAATAGGTTTATCTTTAGGATGATATTATTGATTTCTTAATATATAAATTTTCTTTGTCAACTTATTGATTTTTCTTTAAAGACTTAAAATAAATCCGAGAAACTCTTCAAATTCTTTTTTCCGATACCACTGTTACTCAATCTCTTCTTCCGAACTTCTACATTCAAACGTGTCACCATTAACTATTACAATTAATGTATTTTCTCTAAAAATTTCATTGAATTTTTTAGATTCAACATTACTCTGTTCATCCTTATCATCTTTGGACAAAAAACATATCATTTTATATTTAGATAATTTTTTGTCTTTTCCCTTGGAATAAGATTTTGAATTATCACCATGTTTCTTCCAATAAATTCTTATCCTTCTAACATCTTCATCACTATCTTCTTCATTATTTAATTAGGAGTAATTTGTAGTAAAATTACCAAAAACACCACATTAAAAAAGTTTCAATGTTACCATAACTTTTTAATTTTCGATACCTCTTTAAACGTTTTTAGAAAAACAAGGATAAAAATTCATCAAGATTGTTACTAACCTCATTTTTTGATTCAAATTAACTAGCTTATTCTTCTTTAAGAATATTATTTAAAAAAATTATTGGAATCCTTAATGAATATCCCTCGATAAGCATTTTTTTCATTTCATAACTTCATCTACTATCATTTCATATGTAAATAGAGTACTATGAATATCATTCAAAGATAGAGTTTTAGAATATCTATCTTCCAATGATGAAATATTTGAATCAAACATATCAGGAAGAATTGTCATTATATTTTCAATAATATTTGAATATTCAATCTTCTATGTAATATTTCTTATGGTTCTAATAATATCATTTACCCTTGTAATGAAGTCTCTAATACATTCATAATAACCCATTTCATAGTCATCATACATCAGCTTCCAAATTTGTAGTTTTTCCTTCTTCACTATTTTATTTACTTCATAAATGTTTTTGAATGTTTCAAAGATACCTTTTGTTATCTAAAATTCCTTCTATATATGGTACTCACTTTTATAAAGTGATGAGTGTAACACCCCAAGCTTCTACGGTACGCTTCTCTTTGAATAATGCGATAGCGTGTGTTGTACGCAACACCGAGTTCTAACAACCAATCAGACTAGCCGTTATGAATAGTAATACCTACTTTTTAAAATTATATATATTTTATATTTCAAAATGGACTTCATTTTTGGATTCGGAATATCTAATTTATCCTAAGGTTAAATTTTGGTACTTTTCGGATAACTTTCATATTTTGATGAATAGTGAAAATTACTAAATTTTAAATAAAAACAACTTTTTTAATCAAAATAATTAATAGTGATAAATTATGAATTTTAGTAGTTTTAAAGTATATTTAGAATATATTTTTACCATTTAATATAATTTTGGTCATTGGACATAATTTTACAATTAAACCGAACATAAACAAGTGTCAATCTTTTGATAGTTATTATCTCTTAAAAACACGCTTTTTGTTTTGACAGCGGGAATTAATTTTAAATTAATTTCTGCCACTTCTGTGTTTTTAATTTAGGAAAATGGATTCCATATTTGGAATCAGGATGTTCAAATTGTGTAAATAGGTAACTTTTATTTTTAGACATTTTGAATAATTACTGCGGTAAATATTTTATTTACCATGGTTAAGGGTAAATCCGGTAAATAAGAGTTAAACAAATAATGTTATAATAATACTAAATTACCCTAAAACATGTCCTAGCCCTATTTGTTGATACATGGTCGACCATGGTCATCTTTGGGTCGATTTTGGGACCCCATGGATCCACTTGTAAGTGATAATGACACTTTATTTTAATTAAGTTAAAATGAATACAAAAATGACACAAGCATATATCTTTTAGAAAAACAATTGTTACATAGGGTTATATATGTTGGATTTTAGATTATAAATATTCATTATAAAGATAAAAAGATTTCCTACATAATTATAGTTTATTTATAATTTTTAAACATTAAATAATTTATTTTATTTATGACACAACGATGATGCAGTAATTACTATAATAGTGGAAAAATAAAATAATTGATATTATAAATACCCAAATAAATATAATATGAAACTTTTAATGAATTAAACTAATTTTCTAGGATAATATGATATATTAGGATTGGTTTAATTGACTTTGTTCGAAGTAATCAATCTGTTATGAGTTTCACAAAAATCAACTATTGAATAGTGTCAAAATTGACATAAAAGAGTTCTTAAAACAAATATTATATTATTAATTGATATTAAATTCCTAAAAATCTAAGGATCGGCCAAGAGACTTATATCATGATAGGTTCATCATTAAGGGACCACTTGGGGGTATCTTGGATGTATATAGTAAGTTTATTAACCATATTATATAAAAATACAAAGAGACATTGTAAAAGTGAAACTAATTAACTTAAAGTTAATAATTAAAGATAAGGTTAATATAAGTACCCAAACCTGTCTAAATTCTATTGGTTGAGTTGTTTTCGACCCATCCCCACCTTAACCTTTGAATAATCAACTTTGGATCCATTAGAAACCGAATATGAATTTATTATAAATTAATATTTCTAGCTTTTCCAAAGGTGCCCATCACCCCTCTTATAAAAGGGCACTCCTCCTTCTCATTTCTTCACACCTTCAAAGCCTTTTGGTTTGGCCAAACTCTGCCGAAATACTCTCCAAACTTACCTCACTACAACATAGGGTCCTTAGTTTGAACAGAAAGCCAACCTAAGGATCCCTTTTGATCAAATCAAAAGGAAGAACCCGAAGAAGAGGTAATGATTTCACCACCCTTCTCCAAGTTCATTTCTTCTTCCACTTCTTCTTCCTTTGTTCTTACCATTCTAAAATAATAACTCCAGTATCTCACATATAATGTGATGTTATTATAAATATGGTACAACCATATTCAGTATTCTATCCACCCTTTGAATAACATGTCACCATACGTGCGTACGTACGGCTTACCGTCTCCACGTCGTGGTGTAATTGTTATTCAATATATTATTATTTGGATGGGTATAATAATGATGTGTAACTCATGTAAATAATAAATATAACATGTTAATGATTATGTATATATGATATACCATCCATTTATATATTATTTTAATATCAAAAGAATGATATTGTCGCTCGTGCATACGTACGGACTACCGTCTCCACGAACGTGATGAGATTCATTCTCCATCGTATCCATTCAAGTATAATTATCATTTGATGATTTAAAAATGATGTTTAAGGACTTGATATCATTATGGATATGAATAATATACAACCTATCCTTTACAAACATGTCTTACGTAATAAAACATATAAAAGAAAACAAGTAAGTTAACACCCGAAACAATGATAATACTAAGATATTATTATCAAATCAATATTAAAAGATCATATATGATATCATATTAATGTATATGATTCTTGTATAATTTAATAACAATTATTTCACCATTATACAGGAGGTTAACCTACCCCAACCAAGCAAAAGTACAAGGTAAGGGTTATTTCACAATCTCTTCATTATCCGAGGTTGTTTATATGTAATAATCTACTGGGATCTCTTTATCATCCACATCCATGTTTCTTAAAAATGTATTTCAAAACATTTTTACTATTTACTAGAATTTGAGTTAAAGTCATTTATACCCTTTTTTACTTTTATAAGTGGTTTATAAACGAATCTTTCCGTCGTTTTCAAAACAAGGTCCTTTTTAACCTTTTCGACAGAATTAAGGTAAGAATGTTTTTTTTAACTTATGCGGCGGGTGCGGCTATTTTCCGCCATTATAAAATCTTCAAAGCTTCCCTTAAAAGCTTATAAGAATATTTTCAAAGAAAATGTTTTATTTTATATGGATCTTAAATGATTTCAAAATAAAAGAGATATTTCTTTAAAAATAATTTTGATTTCATCTATGTCAACATCCTTTGATAGATTTTAAGATTATTTGAAGTTGATTTATTATAATACCAAACTTCTATATTGTATTGAAGGTTTTGTGATATTTTTGACTGTGGATGTGCTATTTTTATACCATTCATAGTTTATGGTGAAAGTATTGACATTTCGTATGCTAGTTTTAATATGAATGTTTATGATATGTTTAAACCTTTTCATATGGGAATGCATTGGACTTAGTAAGTGACGGGTGGAGCCCGCTATAGCTCCTAGATGCATCGGTAGGTCTCATGAGACAAACTAGTGTCTTGGCACAAGGCCTTGACAAAATCTTATTTGTAGTCTTGGCACGAGGCCTTGACTATGTGGTTATGATAGTCTGGCATTATGCATTCCAACATTATGAAAGTGGTTATTGATTTTTGCATGTGATTATTTGATTAGTAGAATATCCATGTGAATAAGTAAATGGAATTATTTCATTTTATTTATGCCATACCATGTTGAAAGTTCATGTTTTAACGGATTTTGTTTTAGTTATACATTGCCTTAAATGTTTATTCTTATTTATGAAAGTTTCCGCTATATTGTTATCCTTACTGGGCATTTGAGCTCACCCCTTTTCTATGTTTTATTTTTCCCAGGATGTGAAGAAGTAAGTTATGAATGACCTTCAGGGATATTATGAGGGGATAATAGTGTGGAATGTGGAGAGATTATGTTGTAGTAGTAGTTTTTCATTTTATGATGTAATGTAAAAACTTATGAATATATCTAGTGTTTCCAAGGATACTAAACCAATCGGTCTTTCGAGATTTGATCTTTATTGTGATCATGCCAATGTTATGTAATAATGCACCTACTCTGGGTAACTAGGGTCGGGGCGTTACAGTTGGTATCAGAGGAAGTTTAGTACAAACCTTGGAAAGTAGATTTAGATAAACTCTGATTAGAGCACGTAGACCTAAGATGAACTTTGAGGATTAGTATAGAAGAACTTCCTAGAATTTTGGTATTGTAGAGATTTTGTGAGTTTTCCGAGCAATACATCCCTGTCTGGATACGAGTAGGTAGAGGTGGCTCTGGAACAGATGTACCTAGGGGTAAAACCCGAAAACACCGCTTTGAGCTAGACTCGAACGGGAACTGGTGCAGGACAACAGGCCTTACTGCACTCTTGGTTACGACACTCCCGGGGGATATGCTTAGGATAACTCTCATTTTCTTTACAAATCATTATGAAGGGTTTATGAGTATATACTTCCTCAAAGAAAACATTTTTATGATTATGGATTATATCCATAAATAGTTCAATTTATGTTAAGTGTTTTATAAGTATGGGATTATGTATTTTGATTCATAAACTGATCTAGTTTATGCCATTGTTTAGAAATGGCACCTAGTGGAAGAAATGGAAACTGTATCAATGCACGCACTCCATGTAGGGATTGCCCTCCTGCTCAAGATAATTATAGTGGGGCTGGTGATGCAACTGGTGCCGATCAGCTAATCACCATACTGGGACAACTTACTCAGGTTATGAATAATAACCTTACCCGTATAGAGCACCCTGATCCACAGCATGGAGGATCAATGTTAGATCGATTCATGAGGCAACAACCACCAACTTTCAATGGGAGACAAATCCCTTAGCAGCTGAGCAATGGATATTTTCCCTAGAGAAAATATTTCAGTCTTTGGGGAGTAATGAAAGGGAAAAGTTATCATGGCAGTTTACCGCCTCAATGGAGATGCTGATCAATGGTGGTCATTAATTCAAAACATGAAGGAAGATGATGAAGTATCAAATATGGAATGGAGGGAATTCAAAGATCTGTTTTTAGAAAAATACTTTCCTCGCGACCATCGAGCAGATATGGAAAGGCAATTTCTGAGTCTGAGACAAAAGGAGGATGAGAATGTCACAAAGTATGAGGCTAACTTTACAAGGTTAGCGAGGTATGCTGGAGATTATATTCGCAACCCAAGAAGTAATATTGATCGTTTCTTTGATGGGTTAAAACCATTTCTCCGTCGAGCATTAGTCTCACAATCCTTTTCATCGTACGAAGACATTTTCTCATGTGCTATCAAGACCGAAAAGGAATTCTCTAAGTCTTATGACTTTAAAGCAAATCAAGAGAAGAAGAGACCTGCTGATCAATCTGGGAATGGAAATAAGGGGAAGAAGGGAAAGGTTGAATATCCATCTTGTGGTAAATTCGGGAAGAAACATCCTGGTACTTCCTTGAAGGGAATGGGAGTCTGTTACAAGTGTGGTGAAAAAGGCCACCAAGCTCATGATTGCAAGAGGAATAAGGAAGCTACCAACGTTCAGTGCTACAATTGCAGGGAGATGGGGCATTATGCAAATTCATGTCCTAAGCGTCAGGAGAAATTACCTCAGAAAAGGCCAAGGGATCAAGGCCAGGCTTATGCTATCACTACTGCAGAGGTAGAAGCTCCAAAAGACGTGGTGGCAGGTAATTTAATGGTTTCCTCAAGTTTAGCAAATGCATTATTTGACTATGGATCGTCGCATTGTTTCATATCTTCCCAGTTTGCTAAGAAAATTAGATATTTCCAATTTGATTTAATAAGGGAGTTGTCAGTTAAAACTCCTAAGGGAAGTATCATTGCAACAAAGTTTTGTGAATCAGTCCCCATTAGAGCACATAAATTTTCTTTATCTGCTGATCTCATCGTCATACCTATGATTGAGTTTGATATAATCCTCGGTATGGACTGGATTTCGGACTATGATGCGAAGATTTATTGTAAGAAGAAAGAGGTTACGATTCTTGATGATAATGATAAGGAACACCTTATCTTTAGAGCAGAATCGTCACCACCTAATTCTTATTTAGATCCACCCCCAGTAGCTCAAATTAATTCAATTATTGGGGAGGAAGAGAATGAAATAACTGTCGGTGAGGAAAGGAATGTTCAAATAGAGGATGTACCTATTGTGAAGGAATTTGTAGATGTATTTCCGGAAGATTTACCTGGACATCCTCCAGAACGAGAAGTTGAGTTTTCCATTGATTTGATTCCTGGATCAAGGCCTATATCGAAGACCCCTTATAGAATGGCCACTGGAGAGTTAGTCGAACTAAAGAAACAACTAGAGGAATTGAGTAATAAGGGATTTATTCGCCCTAGTGTTTCTCCATGGGGAGCCCCTGTTCTTTTTGTTAAAAAGAAAGATGGATCTATGAGGTTATGTATCGACTATAGGGAGATCAATGCTATAACGATAAAGAACAAGTATCCCCTACCTCGTATTGTTGATTTATTTGACCAACTGCATGGAGCTCAATACTTTTCAAAGATTGACCTTCGATCTGGATACCATCAGTTGTGTGTGAAGAAGGAAGACATTCCGAAGACAGCATTTCGAACCAGGTACGGGCATTACGAGTTTACTGTAATGCAGTTTGGATTGACTAATGCACCCTTTGTATTCATGGATCTGATGAATAGAGTTTTCAAGGAGTATCTCGATGAATTTGTGGTGGTATTTATTGATGATATCTTGGTATACTCCAAAACCTACGAAGATCATGAAAATCACTTGCGCATTATCTTGAAGACTCTGAGAAGGTATGAATTATATGGGATGTTTAGCAAGTGTGAATTCTGGCTTCATGAGATTTCTTTTCTTGGCCATATTATCTCTAAAGATGGAATCTCTGTTGATCCTTCTAAGACCAAGGCAATCCAAGAATGGCCAGCACCTACGAGTATAACTGAGGTACGCAGTTTTATTGGTTTGGCAGGTTATTATCGACGTTTCGTCCAGAATTTTGCCCGATTGGCTAACCCATTAACGAAGCTCACACGTAAAGGGGTTAAATTTGTTTGGAAAAAAGTGTGTGAATAATGTTTCGAAGAACTGAAGAGAAGATTAGTCAATGCTCCTATATTGAATCTATCATCGGGGAATGATGGGTTCGTTATTTATAGTGATGCGTCGAAGAAAGGACTTGGTTGTGTCCTTATGCAGAATGATAGAGTTATTGCCTATGCATCACGACAGTTGAAAATTCATGAACAAAACTATCCTACTCATGATCTCGAGTTAGCAGCTATGATCTTTGCTTTGAAGATATGGAGGCACTACCTCTATGGTGAAAAATGTGAGATTTATACTGATCACAAGAGTTTGAAATATATTTTCTCACAAAAAGAACTCAACATGAGGCAAAGGAGATGGCTTGAATTACTCAAGGATTATGATTGTACGATACACTACCACCCGGGGAAGGCAAACAAGGTGGCAGATGCTTTGAGTAGAAAAGACCATGGAGTTTTGAAAAATATGAGAATTGAAAGGGATCCAATTTTCATGGATCTATTGAAGATGGACATGGGAATAACCAGGGAAGGTGAAACATCAATGCTTTTTCAAATGGTTTCCAAACCATCTTTACTAGAATGGATTAAGAGTTCTCAGACCGATGATGAAGAATTCCAAAAGAAGATTAAAGCTGTGAATGATGGGAGATTGAGAGACTTTGTGTATGA
Organism: Viscum album; assembly: GCA_963277665.1. NCBI lineage: Eukaryota > Viridiplantae > Streptophyta > Magnoliopsida > Santalales > Viscaceae > Viscum > Viscum album. Next base: position 1,633,817,453 of record OY728133.1, on the reverse strand, counting down.
AGATGGAATTTTGAAATTCGGTAAGAGACTTTGTGTTCTCGATTTACCTGATCTAAAAAGGGAATTGCTGGATGATGCTCATAGTTCCAATTTCTCTATACACCCTGGGAGCACAAAAATGTATAGAGATTTGAAGGAACATTTTTGGTGGGACAACATGAAGAGGGAGATTGCTGATTATGTGTCAAGATGTATGGTTTGTCAACAAGTGAAAGCTGGAAGGCAACAGCCTGGAGGAGTCATGCAACCTCTTCCCATACTGGAGTGGAAATGGGACAATATTACGATGGACTTTGTCATGGGGCTACCAAAGACCCCGAGAAGGAATGATGCAATATGGGTTATTGTTGATCGTCTTACCAAGTCAGCACATTTTCTTGCTATAAGAGAAGATCTACCCCTGGAACTTCTAGCAAGACTATATATTAATGAAGTTGTGAAACTTCATGGAGTACCCTTATCAATTGTTTCTGATCGTGATCCCTGTTTTACTTCAAGATTCTGGAAAAGTCTTCAGAAATCCATGGATACTGAACTTCATTTGAGCACTGCTTACCACCCTCAGACAGACGGACAATCAGAACGGACTATTCAAACCTTAGAAGACATGTTGAGATCTTGCTCACTTGACTTTCAGGGTATGTGGGATCAATATTTACCTCTGGTAGAATTTTCCTATAACAATAGCTTCCATTCGAGTATTCAGATGGCACCATATGAAGCGTTATACGGAAAGAGATTTCGTACACCAACCTGTTGGGATGACGTCGGTGAAAGAAAACTTGTAGGTCCATAACTGGTGGAGGAAACGATGGAAAAGGTGAAGGTAATCCAAAATCACATCAGAGCAGCTCAAAGTAGGCAGAAGAGCTATGCCGATAATTGAAGGAAGGATTTGGAATTTCAAGTCGGTGATCATGTTTTCCTGAAGGTATCTCCGTGGAAGGGAGTCATACGTTTTGGTAAGAAAGGTAAATTGAGTCCCAGGTACATCGGACCTTTCGAAATTCTATAATGAATTGGGGTTGTAGCTTACCGATTGGCAATGCCGCCAAGTCTCTCCAAAGTTCACGATATGTTCCACGTATCTCTGTTGAGGAAATACATGCCTGATCCAACACATGTACTCACCTATGAGGAATTAGAACTGGAACCCGATCTTTCCTATTGTGAAGAGCCTGTCAGGATTCTTGATACGAGAGAACAAGTACTGAGAAACCGGATGACGCGTCTGGTAAAAGTTTTGTGGAGAAACCATAAGATGGAAGAGGCAACGTGGGAACCCGAGGAACTTATGATGAAGAACCACCCAAGTATTTTCATGCGATAGTATTCTAGAAATTTCAAGGACGAAATTATTTGAAGGAGGGGAGAATGTAACACCCCAAGCTTCTACGGTACGCTTCTCTTTGAATAATGCGATAGCGTGTGTTGTACGCAACACCGAGTTCTAACAACCAATAAAACTACCCGTTATGAATAGTAATACCTACTTTTTAAAATTATATATATTTTATATTTCAAAATGGAATTCATTTTTGGATTCGGAATATCTAATTTAGCCTAAGGTGAAATTTTGGTACTTTTCGGATAACTTTCATATTTTGATGAATAGTGAAAATTACTAAATTTTAAATAAAAACAACTTTTTTAATAAAAATAATTAATAGTGATAAATTATGAATTTTAGTAGTTTTAAAGTATATTTAGAATATATTTTTACCATTTAATATAATGTTGGTCATTGGACATAATTTTACAATTAAACTGAAGATAAACAAGTGTCAATCTTTTGATAGTTATTATCTCTTAAAAACACGCTTTTTGTTTTGACAGCGGGAATTAATTTTAAATTAATTTCTGCCACTTCTGTGTTTTGAATTTAGGAAAATGGATTCCATATTTGGAATCAGGATGTTCAAATTGTGTAAATAGGTAACTTTTATTTTTAGACATTTTGAATAATTACTGCGGTAAATATTTTATTTACCATGGTTAAGGGTAAATCCAGTAAATAAGGGTTAAAAAAATAATATTATAATAATCCTAAATTACCCTAAAACGTGTCCTAACCCTATTGGTTGATACATGGTCGACCATGGGCATATTTGGGTCGATTTTGGGACCCCATGGATCCACTTGTAAGTGATAATGACACTTTATTTTAATTAAGTTAAAATGAATACAAAAATGACACAAGCATATATCTTTTAGAAAAACAATTGTTACATAGGGTTATATATGTTGGATTTTAGATTATAAATATTCATTAGAAATATAAAAAGAGTTCCTACATAATGATATTTTATTTATAATTTTTAGACATTAAATAATTTATTTTATTTATGACACAACGATGGTGCAGTAATTACTATAATAGTGAAAAAATAAAATAATTGATATTATAAATACCCAAATAAATATAATATGAAACTTTTAATGAATTAAACTAATTTTATAGGATAATATGATATATTAGGATTGATTTAATTGACTTTTTTCGAAGTAATCAATCTGTTATGAGTTTCAAAAAAATGAACTATTGAATAGTGTCAAAATTGACATAAAAGAGTTCTTAAAACAAATATTATATTATTAATTCATATTAAATTCCTAAAAATCTAAGGTTCGGCCAAGAGACTTATATCATGATAGGTTCATCATTAATGGACCACTTGGGGGTCTCTTGGATGTATATAGTAAGTTTATTAACCATATTATATAAAAATACAAAGAGACATTGTAAAAGTGAAACTAATTAACTTAAAGTTAATAATTAAAGATAAGGTTAATATAAGTACCCAAACCTGTCTAAATTCTATTGGTTGAGTTGTTTTAGACCCATCCCCGCCTTAAACTTTGAATAATCAACTTTGGATCCATTAGAAACCGAATATTAATTTATTATAAATTAATATTTCTAGCTTTTCCAAAGGTGCCCCTCACCCCTCTTATAAAAGGGCACTCCTCCTTCTCATTTCTTCACACCTTCAAAGCCTTTTGGTTCGGCCAAACTCTGCCCAAATACTCTCCCAACTTACCTCACTACAACCTAGGGGCCTTATTTGGATCAGAAAGCCAACCTAAGGAGCCCTTTTGATCAAATCAAAAGGAAGAACCCGAAGAAGAGGTAATGATTTCACCACCCTTCTCCAAGTTCATTTCTTCTTCCACTTCTTCTTCCTTTGTTCTTACCATTCTAAAATAATAACTCCAGTATCTCACATATACTGTGATGTTATTATAAATATGGTACAACCATATTCAGTATTCTATCCACCCTTTGAATAACATGTCACCATACGTGCGTACGTACGGCTTACCGTCTCCACGTCGTGGTGTAATTGTTATTCAATATATTATTATTTAGATGGGTATAATAATGATGTGTAACTCATGTAAATAATAAATATAACATGTTAATGATTCTGTATATATGATATACCATCCATTTATATATTATTTTAATATCAAAAGAATGATATTGTCGCTCGTGCGTACGTACGGACTACCGTCTCCACGAACGCGATGAGATTCATTATCCATCGTATCCATTCAAGTATAATTATCATTTGATGATTTAAAAATGATGTTTAAGGACTTGATATCATTCTGGATATGAATAATATACAACCTATCCTTTACAAACATGTCTTACGTAGCAAAACATATAAAAGAAAACAAGTAAGTTAACACCCGAAACAATGATAATACTAAGATATTATTATCAAATCAATATTAAAAGATCATATATGATATCATATTAATGTATATTATTCTTGTATAATTTAATAAAAATTATTTCACCATTATAAAGGATGTTAACCTACCCCAACCAAGTAAAAGTACAAGGTAAGGGTTATTTCACAATCTCTTCATTATCCGAGGTTGTTTATATGTAATAATCTACTGGGATCTCTTTATCATCCACATCCATGTTTCTTAAAAATGTATTTCAAAACATTTTTACTATTTACTAGAATTTGAGTTAAAGTCATTTATACCCTTTTTGAATTTTATAAGTGGTTTATAAAGGAATCTTTCCGTCGTTTTCAAAACAAGGTCCTTTTTAACCTTTTCGACAGAATTAAGGTAAGAATGTTTTTTTTAACTTATACGGCGGGTGCGGCTATTTTCCGCCGTTATAAAATCTTCAAAGCTTCCCTTACAAGCTTATAAGAATATTTTCAACGAAAATGTTTTATTTTATATGGATCTTAAATGATTTCAAAATAAAAGAGATATTTCTTTAAAAAGAATTTGGATTTCATCTATGTCAACATCCTTTGATGGATTTTAAGGTTATTTGAAGTTGATTTATTATAATACAAAACTTCTATATTGTATTGAAGGTTTTGTGATATGTTTGAATGTGGATGTGCTATTTTTATACCATTCATAGTTTATGGTGAAAGTATTGACATTTCGTATGCTAGTTTTAATATGAATGTTTATGTTATGTTTAAACCTTTTCATATGGGAATGCATTGGACTTAGTAAGTGACGGGTGGAGCCCGCTATAGCTCCTAGATGCATCGGTAAGTCTCATGAGACAAACTAGTGTCTTGGCACAAGGCCTTGACAAAATCTTATTTGTAGTCTTGGCATGAGGCCTTGACTATGTGGTTATGATAGTCTGGCATTATGCATTCCAACATTATGAAAGTGGTTATTGATTTTTGCATGTGATTATTCGATTAGTAGAATATCCATGTGAATAAGTAAATGGCATTATTTCATTTTATATATGCCATACCATGTTGAAAGTTCATGTTTGAAAGGATTTTGTTTTAGTTATACATTGCCTTAAATGTTTATTCTTATTTATGAAAGTTTCCGCTATATTGTTATCCTTACTGGGCATTTGAGCTCACCCCTTTTCTATGTTTTATTTTTCCCAGGACGTGAAGAAGTAAGTTATGAATGACCTGTAGGGATATTATGAGGGGATAATAGTGTGGAATGTGGAGACATTATGTTGTAGTAGTAGTTTTTCATTTTATGATGTAATGTAAAAACTTATGAATATATCTCGTGTTTCCAAGGCTACTAAACCAATCAGTCTTTCGAGATTTGATCTTTATTGTGATCATGCCAATGTTATGTAATAATGCACCTACTCTGGGTAACTAGGGTCGGGGCGTTACAATGAGAGTAAATAATTCATAAAACTTCCATCATTATTTAAATTTTTATTTTCCAAGGAAATAAGATTAAATTTTTCATAAAGAGGAGAACATAAATCTGTAGCATCTTCTAAGACATCATACCCAATATACATTAGATTTGGAAACATTCTATCTTTCCATATATGATAGTTCATTCTATAAAAGATAGGAATCCTCTTATTTTTCAGACAATAAAAATTCTCTATTAAAACATCTCTTAAAAAACACTTCAGCGAAGTGTAATCGAAGGGAAGCTTCAATCTGATGCCAATCGAAAATGCCCAATTATGATTAATGTATTTTTTATAGGTGGAGGGGTTGAATTAGTGATATCATTTTCTTTCATGTTAACTTTATTTTATAATAAACATCAACTCTTATTAAATAATTATCAATTTTCTATACAAACATTCCAACACCGATAGAAATATAAGTATTTATAAGGTTCACTACTCAATAAGAGTATCTATTCCTTATAATGGTTTTTAAATAACCCAATTCCACACAATCCACTATAAAATAACCATTTTTTGTTGATACAATAATTAAGAAATATACTTATAATTGTGTATCATTGTGATCAATAGAATACTGAACATGATTCTTCTAGAACAAATGATGTAAATAATTTTTGTATAGTAAGTTAATAAAATGTAACCATTTAGTTCCAATAATGTCATTATGATGCTTTTAAAACATCCAATTTTGTGGATTTTCAAAACATATTAATCATTTTCTACCCATTAATAAGTTGAAGCAACACATTTGAAATTTATACCAAAAATTGTTCTGATTGATCAGATTGATTCTCTACACTAGAAAAAAAATAACAAAAGATACCCTAGAAATAATTTTGAACCACATATTTATTCCCCTGGAAATCTCATTTCAATTTCTCGGTTCGATCTAGAAAATTATTATTACTATATTCCGTACTCTTATTTGTTCAAATTTGTTTATAAAGAAAATTATGACCAAAAACTAATCTTTTTTCTCTCTAAATCTTCATTACTCACTCTATATCTTCTAAGAGTGAAAATTTCAATCATCATTATACAATATGTTTTACTTCCTTCTATTTATAGGATTTCTAGAAGTGAACTCGTTAAGAGTTTGAACAATTTTCCAACATAATAAAAATTTCATAAACTCAAATTTTACTTTCATTGCGACTTTATCATTCCCTATTTTAGTGATTTTCAACGCTTTATTATTCTTCTCAAGAATTCATGAATCATATCACAACATCAGTTGAAACATGATGAAAAAATTTCAAACCATTCTTCAATCCCATTAAAATGTCATTCTAATACTATTCTCATTATAATGGGATGTTTGGTCAGTCTGATTTTATTGAACTGAATAAAAAAACCAAAAAAATAAAGAATTATCATCTTGATGATTCATTCCAACTTAAATACCTGAAACTATTCATCCATAAATATGGTTAAAATTTACAAAGATCCCAGAACAGCCTTTACAATAACTTCAACACAATCTTCAAAAAATTCCAAATTTCTTTAATTTTAATTCCTCAAATACTCAGACTGATAATACTATGTCTGATGAAGTCTATCATCTAAATACTTATTGAAGTGCCCAGATCAGTGTGAATCACTGAGAGGGGGAGGGGGTGAATCAGTGATCCCTTAAAACTTTTTACTAATTGATTCTTATCAATTAAACCTCTATAGCTGGTTAAAGCCTCGATCCACTCTTCTTGTATCTCTCAACCTTTCCCGGATAATGAAGTAATGAAAAGGCACAGGACACAAGGATTTACAAGGTTCGGCACCAAAGGCCTACATCCTTGCCATGCTCTCCAAGCATGGATTCTTCCATTATAATCAGTTAGTATTACAATGGTCGATACAGAGTCCCACTGTATCTCTCCTGAGTCCCACAGGAGGGTATTTATACTGCGTCCCACAGTGTTACCAGAGTCCCACTGGCCTGCTCCAGAATCCCACTGAAGACTTCTTCTCCCTGAGTCCCACAGGGTCTTCTCCTGGCTACTCGAGTCGCACGAGTAGCTCTTCTTCACTTTAAGCTTCTTCAAGTATCCTCAGCAGTCTGGGATAAAGACTGCTGGCCTTGCTCTTCTTCTGATCACTTGTGGTGAACAGGTCTTCTCGTCTAGCTCGGGCTTTATCACCTTCTTCTAAGGATGCCCCGGCTTCTCTCCAATTACTGAATGCTCAGACAAACAATATCTTTATCTTTGGTCTGGTCCAGTCTCTGTTGCACATCACTGATTTAGCACTATTCACGCGTGCACGTGCATGCATGCATGCATGCACTTCTCCTTTCCTCTTCTTGGTGCAGTAGACCCACAAAGGGTGTAATCAATTATTGCACACACCTTCTCACTTGAACTTCACACTTTGTTCAATTTGTTTACACACTTAGAGTGTGTTCTACTTTAGTGTGGATGTCATCCTTTCAACTTCTTCTAAGTGTGTTCACTTTTAGTGCACACTTAGGTTCAGCCACTTCTTTAGTTTGCACACACAAATTCTTCACTTAGCATCCACTTGTAGTGACCTTCCTCTTCTTGTTGCACACACACACTTTAGTGTTCTTTTAGTTGTTCTTCAATAGTGTGCACACACAAGGCTACGGCCTCTTCCACTTGCACACACTTCCTCTCGGCCTTTTCCACTTCACACACCATGTGTGGTATTCCACTTCACTTGGCACACAACTTCACTAAGGCCTCGGGTCTTCTTTGGTGCACACCCACTGCCACCTTCTTGTAATTGCACACACAACACCCGTATGTTATTCTTCTTCACTTTGCACTCAAAGGGTGCAAGGGGCTCGGGTCCTGCTTGTTTAGCACATAAGCACTAAGGCCCTTGGGCTCTTCTCCAATTTGCACATACACGAGGCAAAGCCTCGGCCTTCACTTGAATTGCACTTTGCACACACAATCTCGTAGGGTCTTCTTGTTTCACACACACCCAAGGTTGCGGCCTTTTTATTTCTTTTGTGCACACACACACAAGCCGTAGGGTGTTCTCACTTGAACCCTTTCTACAAGGAGGCGCACAAGATGTCTTGGTGCAAGGGGCAGCCGCGCAAGGTGCCACTGGCCATGGGTCGCGCAAGCGCCTGGGTGCAAGGCAGCACGGGCTTCAACCGTGGGCGCGCAAGATGCCGCGGCCCCGGGTTCTTCCTGCCGCGCAAGGGGAAGGCGCGCAGGGTTCTTCTCCAACCTCTTTCGCGCAAGGAGTGCGCAAAAGGAACACCGCGGAGCAAGGGATGCTCCTGGCTTCACTGCCGCGCAAGTGTGCGCGCAGGGCTTCGACTTCGTGAGGCACAGAGTGCTTCTCACGGGACTTCAAATACTCAGCGGATCAGCAAGCAATCAGAGAGCCTTGGGCTCTTCTTTTATAGGCGAGGCAGAGGCGGTTCATCCGCGGGATACAATCTTTGAATCACCGATATTTTCGGTTCTTGAAAATCTTTAAACTCAATCCGAAAATCACGTTTCTTTCTCTCTGTTTTACGCGGCTTCATTTATTTTTGTTCCTCTACGTGCATGCGACTCATAACGCATGCACAGCCTTCGGTTTAGGCTGATCCATGCAAACCATAAACCCTTCAACGCCTCAGCAGATTCTCTTGCCTCGGCCTTCTTCGAATTCTTCCAAACATAGCATGCAAGCCAATTTTTAGGCATGGATCTGTTCAGTGTGGCCAGACGAGCCGTATGGAGGTCTCAGTTTCGAAGATGGTGGCCGGGAGCTCGAGAACACTGCTCGGGAGGCTCTGGTTCATGCGGGGACGTCGCGGGTGGCTTCGCATGGCGCGGGGAAGAAGACGCGCGGAGAGCCGTTGGATTAAAGATTTGGACGGCCGCGATCAGGCTGGGCCGCGGCGGATTAGATGGGCGGTCCAGATCGAGCGCGCGATGAATCGTGCGGCTGGGATTCGTTCCCGGTGAAAATCCCGCGTCCCACATCGAAACTTTCCGCGGATTTTCCGCGGTTTATTACCCTGGCACTCACCGCTACTCGCCAGTTGAATCCTCTCCCCTCCTGGTGCCGCCCCGCACCGGGTTCTCTCTGCGGGCGCGCTCTGCGCCCACTCTTACTCCTGCGGGCGCGCTCTAGCGCCCACCATGCACACACACGGGCGCGCTCTAGCGCCCACTATGCGCTCCTCCGGGCGTGCCCCAGCGCCTCTGTGGTGTCTGCGGGTGCGCCCAGCCGCCCTGGCTCGCCCCACGGGGTTCCCCCGGGCGTGGTGCCCTAGCGCCCATGCCTTGGGGTTGAACCCCCCAAGGTGCCTTGGCTGGCCTAATTTTTTGGCAAAGGCAAGTACAAATACTTTGTCAAAAACAAAGTAACCCATGAGTATAAGCCAAATGCCACTTCTCTATTCTTCTTATTTCTTCTCTTCTAACACATATTCTCCATCTTCTTCATTAGAATCCACAAACCCTCCTTAACATATATTCTAGACTTAGGAGGTGGAATTCCCGAAGGGTCTTCATCTTCAACCGAGCTCCTTAATCACATAAATTCTTCAATAATCTTCATTGATCTAATCAGAGATCAAATTGGATCACTTCCAATTCACATGCACTAAGAGTTAGTACATGGACTTCATTAGTGCACATCATCCACTTAGTAGTTGTGGATGGAACATCTTGATTCTTCAACTCCTCATGCATTGTGAAGACAATGCATGGTCTTCAATCAATGTTGTGACATTGTATCATCAGGATACAAGTTCTTTGAACTTAAAGATCAGTTCAGCAATCGTCAGATTTCCATGGAGAATGTTTCAACCATATTCTCCAATGCCACTTAGTGAATCTCCTAAGTGACATTCCTCTAAGTTCCATGGACATTCTCCATTCTTTACCAACACCATTACAACCTTTGTCATTCACATTTGACATTCCCTGACTTCCATTCATTCCAAGACAACTTCATGTCTCATTGACAACAAATGCAACACAATGCACTTCAATCTCCCCCTTTGTATTTGTTGTCAATACACTCCATCAGCACATATGAATGGGTCAATATGTGTGACAATATTTTCTCCCCCTTATTGGAAATCAAATGCAAAGGTGTGGTGTGGTTCACTTTCAAAAATCTCTTCCTCCCTTATAAAAGTATTTTCTTGAAAAACACTGAGAGAGGGATGATGTCACATGTTCTCTTTAGCAAAGAACCTTTAGTAAATCAGCTCTAAGTCTACTTGGGCTAACCCGGTGTAGAAAACAAGAGTGATATAACCAAGGAATTCAAAGCTGTCCATAATTCTCTACACATGTGAGATCATGCTTAGGGGTTTGAATTTTTTTTCAGATATTCAATGAATTGCTGAATCCTGCACATACTTCACAAAACTCATTAGAAAGTTCAGTGCAAAGATAAAGCTCCCCCTTTCATCCATTTGTCTTCAATCCATACTCCCCCTTAATTGACAAGATAAACTCAATTAAGAAACAAGGGATGAAAGTATGATTGGAATACCTTCAGCTTTTCTCAAGATAGTATTAAATCTTAGAATACCATCTTCTCCAGATTGGCTCCCCCTCAAGGGGTGCACTCCATTCCTTCCAAACCATCCTCCAGCTGAGAATGATCATCATCTTCAATTCCCTGCAATGTTAGCACATGTATATACCAATGTATAACGGAATAAGATGGAACCTTCTTGGTTCATCAATGTGAACAACAAGGTTGAGAAAATTCTCTCAACCGAGATGTCCCATTTTCACCAGTCTTCACACTTGCACATTTGATCTTCATTGATGATTGTGCTGGTGTGGTTCTCAGAACATCTTCATGTGAAATATTCTTCTTCCCTTTTGCCTTAGCAATTTCCAGAACTTCATCTTCAGCTTTTTGCAGATCTTTGGCAAGTTGCAACTGATTTGGCCATATGACAAGTAAATCATTTGGAAGAGTGGCCTCAGATTTGGAAGTTCCACATGGTTCTTTTGATGCTGTCAAGCTACCTTTCTTAGGCAACTTGTTTTCAATCAATCCATTCTTCTTCTTCTGGATTGATTGTCTGTTTGAGTTCAGTTGGCTTCTTTTGAATTTCATGGCTTCTTTACAAAGATCCATGATATGTCCTTTCTTTCCACAGTAGAAGCATGTCTTCTTGGTGGTCCTACTGGATGACTCACCCTTCTTGGACTTAGACTCCAAGGTCTTCTCTTCCTTTTTCATGACCTTCTTGGGAGCATTGTCACCTTTCATCTTGCTTCCCAAGGATTCTCTCTGAGCCAGGTTCTGTGATCTTTTCTTCTTTTGAGCTCTGGATACAGTTGGAGATTGACATGTATCTTTTTGTTGACCACTTTTGCAATCATCCCAGATGTTGTCAAGTAATCCAAATCTATTTGCAGTAAACAGATGTCTCTGGACCTGTGGATGTTGCTTCCTTCCTTCTGGCTTGCTCCCCCTAGGCATGGGCTTCCTCTGTGCTTTGGCACTCAGTGGATTGTACCAACAATCCTTTGCACAATGCCCATACTTATTACAACACCAGCATTGACCCACAAATCTTGACCTCTTGAGTCCTTCTGATTGTTGGGTACTTTTCTTGACTTGTTGTGCTGCTTCAGGAGAGCTCTGCTTCTTTACTGTCTTCATCCATATTTGTTTGGAATTATTCTTCCATCCTGCACTTTTTGTAGAAACACTATTAGAAGCATCAGTACAAGATGGGATGGATGGTACCTTCTTTTTAGAAGTTGTTGCACTTTCATTAGAGGATGTCTTTCCTTTAGAATCATCCTTCTCAAAGCATACTTGAGTAGCAACATTTCTTCTTTCAGCTGACTGGGAGGCTTCAGCTTTGGGTGATTGCAGATTTTTCAATGTCACCTCCAGTTCAAAGCATTTCATGTTGAGGGAGTTCTTCTCATCCTCAACGAATCTTAGCCTACCTTCCCATTTCTCTTCCAGCTGTTTTATCTGGTCTTCATGCACCTGCTTCATTTCAAGCAATGAGTTGTCAAGTTCCTTCACCCTTTTGACTTTGTCCTCTAGTTGAGCATCTCTGACAACCATTGACACTTTGTGCAATTTTTCCAGTGCATGGAAAACTTCTTTGACCATTACTTTAAAGAATTCTTTCTCAGAAAGGCTTCTCTGCAATTCTTCAGCAGTGTCTTCATATCTTTCATTGCAAAGAGAAACGGTTTCATCTTTAGCCTTCACCAGCTTTCTGAGAGTGTTGGTTATGCCAACCCTTTTAGCCAATTGATCTTCCATTGCATTGGCTTCTTCTTCTAACTGTGATTTTTCTTCATGAAGATCATGGATGCTTGTAGCTATACACTTTGCCACTTCCATGGGAACTATCTTCTGAAGATATTTGAGTGCACTTTGAAGATCATTCATTGTTTCAACTTCATCACAGCTAGGACAGGCTTTCTTCATCTTCTTGGCCTGTTTCTTCTTTCTATTTTTCTGAGTCTTGGCAGAAATCTCCATTTGAGGCTGGTCGCTTGTTTCCTCAAATCTGCACTTCATAAAGACTCCCTTGGATCTTTTAGAGGTAACCTCCCTTTGATACCACTTGAAGTGCCCAGATCAGTGTGAATCACTGAGAGGGGGAGGGGGTGAATCAGTGATCCCTTAAAACTTTTTACTAATTGATTCTTATCAATTAAACCTCTATAGCTGGTTAAAGCCTCGATCCACTCTTCTTGTATCTCTCAACCTTTCCCGGATAATGCAGTAATGAAAAGGCACAGGACACAAGGATTTACAAGGTTCGGCACCAAAGGCCTACATCCTTGCCATGCTCTCCAAGCATGGATTCTTCCATTATAATCGGTTAGTATTACAATGGTCGATACAGAGTCCCACTGTATCTCTCCTGAGTCCCACAGGAGGGTCTTTATACTGCGTCCCACAGTGTTACCAGAGTCCCACTGGCCTGCTCCAGAATCCCACTGAAGACTTATTCTCCCTGAGTCCCACAGGGTCTTCTCCTGGCTACTCGAGTCGCACGAGTAGCTCTTCTTCACTTTAAGCTTCTTCAAGTATCCTCAGCAGTCTGGGATAAAGACTGCTGGCCTTGCTCTTCTTCTGATCACTTGTGGTGAACAGGTCTTCTCGTCTAGCTCGGGCTTTATCACCTTCTTCTAAGGATGCCCCGGCTTCTCTCCAATTACTGAATGCTCAGACAAACAATATCTTTATCTTTGGTCTGGTCCAGTCTCTGTTGCACATCACTGATTTAGCACTATTCACGCGTGCACGTGCATGCATGCATGCATGCACTTCTCCTTTCCTCTTCTTGGTGCAGTAGACCCACAAAGGGTGTAATCAATTATTGCACACACCTTCTCACTTGAACTTCACACTTTGTTCAATTTGTTTACACACTTAGAGTGTGTTCTACTTTAATGTGGATGTCATCCTTTCAACTTCTTCTAAGTGTGTTCACTTTTAGTGCACACTTAGGTTCGGCCACTTCTTTAGTTTGCACACACAAATTCTTCACTTAGCATCCACTTGTAGTGACCTTCCTCTTCTTGTTGCACACACACACTTTAGTGTTCTTTTAGTTGTTCTTCAATAGTGTGCACACACAAGGCTACGGCCTCTTCCACTTGCACACACTTCCTCTCGGCCTTTTCCACTTCACACACCATGTGTGGTATTCCACTTCACTTGGCACACAACTTCACTAAGGCCTCGGGTCTTCTTTGGTGCACACCCACTGCCACCTTCTTGTAATTGCACACACAACACCCGTATGTTATTCTTCTTCACTTTGCACTCAAAGGGTGCAAGGGGCTCGGGTCCTGCTTGTTTAGCACATAAGCACTAAGGCCCTTGGGCTCTTCTCCAATTTGCACATACACGAGGCAAAGCCTCGGCCTTCACTTGAATTTCACTTTGCACAGACAATCTCGTAGGGTATTCTTGTTTCACACACACCCAAGGTTGCGGCCTTTTTATTTCTTTTGTGCACACACACACAAGCCGTAGGGTGTTCTCACTTGAACCCTTTCTACAAGGAGGCGCACAAGATGTCTTGGTGCAAGGGGCAGCCGCGCAAGGTGCCACTGGCCATGGGTCGCGCAAGCGCCTGGGTGCAAGGCAGCACGGGCTTCAACCGTGGGCGCGCAAGATGCCGCGGCCCCGGGTTCTTCCTGCCGCGCAAGGGGAAGGCGCTCAGGGTTCTTCTCCAACCTCTTTCGCGCAAGGAGTGCGCAAAAGGAACACCGCGGAGCAAGGGATGCTCCTGGCTTCACTGCCGCGCAAGTGTGCGCGCAGGGCTTCGACTTCGTGAGGCACAGAGTGCTTCTCACGGGACTTCAAATACTCAGCGGATCAGCAAGCAATCAGAGAGCCTTGGGCTCTTCTTTTATAGGCGAGGCAGAGGCGGTTCATCCGCGGGATACAATCTTTGAATCACCGATATTTTCGGTTCTTGAAAATCTTTAAACTCAATCCGAAAATCACGTTTCTTTCTCTCTGTTTTACGCGGCTTCATTTATTTTTGTTCCTCTACGTGCATGCGACTCATAACGCATGCACAGCCTTCGGTTTAGGCTGATCCATGCAAACCATAAACCCTTCAACGCCTCGGCAGATTCTCTTGCCTCGGCCTTCTTCGAATTCTTCCAAACATAGCATGCAAGCCAATTTTTAGGCATGGATCTGTTCAGTGTGGCCAGACGAGCCGTATGGAGGTCTCAGTTTCGAAGATGGTGGCCGGGAGCTCGAGAACACTGCTCGGGAGGCTCTGGTTCATGCGGGGACGTCGCGGGTGGCTTCGCATGGCGCGGGGAAGAAGACGCGCGGAGAGCCGTTGGATTAAAGATTTGGACGGCCGCGATCAGGCTGGGCCGCGGCGGATTAGATGGGTGGTCCAGATCGAGCGCGCGATGAATCGTGCGGCTGGGATTCGTTCCCGGTGAAAATCCCGCGTCCCACATCGAAACTTTCCGCGGATTTTCCGCGGTTTATTACCCTGGCACTCACCGCTACTCGCCAGTTGAATCCTCTCCCCTCCTGGTGCCGCCCCGCACCGGGTTCTCTCTGCGGGCGCGCTCTGCGCCCACTCTTGCTCCTGCGGGCGCGCTCTAGCGCCCACCATGCACACACACGGGCGCGCTCTAGCGCCCACTATGCGCTCCTCCGGGCGTGCCCCAGCGCCTCTGTGGTGTCTGCGGGTGCGCCCAGCCGCCCTGGCTCGCCCCACGGGGTTCCCCCGGGCGTGGTGCCCTAGCGCCCATGCCTTGGGGTTGAACCCCCCAAGGTGCCTTGGCTGGCCTAATTTTTTGGCAAAGGCAAGTACAAATACTTTGTCAAAAACAAAGTAACCCATGAGTATAAGCCAAATGCCACTTCTCTATTCTTCTTATTTCTTCTCTTCTAACACATATTCTCCATCTTCTTCATTAGAATCCACAAACCCTCCTTAACATATATTCTAGACTTAGGAGGTGGAATTCCCGAAGGGTCTTCATCTTCAACCGAGCTCCTTAATCACATAAATTCTTCAATAATCTTCATTGATCTAATCAGAGATCAAATTGGATCACTTCCAATTCACATGCACTAAGAGTTAGTACATGGACTTCATTAGTGCACATCATCCACTTAGTAGTTGTGGATGGAACATCTTGATTCTTCAACTCCTCATGCATTGTGAAGACAATGCATGGTCTTCAATCAATGTTGTGACATTGTATCATCAGGATACAAGTTCTTTGAACTTAAAGATCAGTTCAGCAATCGTCAGATTTCCATGGAGAATGTTTCAACCATATTCTCCAATGCCACTTAGTGAATCTCCTAAGTGACATTCCTCTAAGTTCCATGGCCATTCTCCATTCTTTACCAACACCATTACAACCTTTTTCATTCACATTTGACATTCCCTGACTTCCATTCATTCCAAGACAACTTCATGTCTCATTGACAACAAATGCAACACAATGCACTTCACTTATCAATGTTAGATTATATCTAATGGATTGGCCTCTTCATCCTTTTGATGTATCAACATCACCTCTTTGTTTGATGAATCATAACCCAATTTAAACAAATTGGAGCTTTTGAAAAAGTTTGACTGCATTGTTGTGATATGTCTGATTTATAGGTATCTGGTCTCATCCAGTTCATAAACCCTAAGAACTCTATCTTTCTAATCACTATACCTCTAATTGAACTATGCATCTAATTCGATTTTTCTATGAACACTCTGCTTAATGGATCTGAGTATGAAAAACTCTGATGGATTAATGTCAAAATTCTTATGACAGAATGGTCGCATTCTGCGTAAGATGAACTTGTGCCAATACTTCTATTCTATTATAGTTATACATGTTCACCACTTCTAAAAAATTAGACAAATTATGCATCTAGTGATTTTCACACTGATTAACTATGACCATAATAATTTTACTTCATAATATTTATTCTTCTACAAACTCTTACATGTATCATGATGACTTTATGATGTTAGGAACATTAGGATTGAAATAACATCATATATCATACAAAACCTTTTATTCTCTATTATTTCAAAAATATTGGAGAACGACTTTTGATTTAATAATGATGTTGAAAACTTCCATAATAGAAAAGCATCATCTTATTTTGTTTGGAGTCATTCAGACTCTAATAAATCTTCTCATTCTGATCAAAAACATCATTCTGGACCCAATATGAATCCAAAAAAACTTTTCTCCTAGAAAACATTTCTTGGACCAAAAACTGAAGTTGATGGGTTTTCTAATTAAATTGGAATCTGATATTCTGAGTCTAGTACACAATTTCTATGATAAAAAACACTTAAAAAGTGGATAGATTTATCGTTATGACCACAATATACAAAACTTTCTGCACAAAATTCTTTTTGCATCGGAAAAACACTTTCAACCAACTTGGTCCCAACAATACTGACACCTATGATTATTAATGTAAGTATAGATAATTAATTTTTTCATTCACTTATGTTTTAAAAAAATATATTTATTATATTATAAAATATTTTAGGTTTCATTATCAAAGAGACTAATCTCATTCTATTCCCAAATTGCCCAAAGGCCTTCTTTTTTTATTGACTTTTTATAACCTCCCTTTCAAGGGATGAGGGATAACCCTTACGAGGCACGTGTGCATAGAGATTACATGATCCATACGTCTTGGGAAATATTCAGACTATAGAAACATAGAATTTCTTCTCCCTACTTCTTCATCGTGATGTTTGATCTCCACCTTTGAATGAATTATTTATCTAGGATTATCATGCATGCACTTGCTGGTCCCAATGGAAATTCCATACCCTCTCTTTCTGAAAAATATACTTAGCTTCTTCTCTGATGAATGCTTCTTCTCTGAATCCTGATATGACGTATGTTCCTTGTAGTGTATATTTGGTAATTAAGCACAATTTTATGTGGCCCAAAAAACATTATTTGTCCTTAAGTCCTTGAAGTGGCATGAAGGACATGAGGTTCCTGAATCCCTGGAGGTGGCCCAAAATCCTTAATGGCCCAAAATCCTTGGGTTTCCCGATGCCCTTAAAGGACCCGAGGCCCAATCTTGTGGCCTAAAAACCCAAACAGATGAATAGTTCATGCTACTATAGCACAGAACAGTACTTGTTACAGTGTTTCTATAATACCTACTATAGTACTGCTATAGTAACCTAGAAAATATGTCTCCACCCAATGTTGAACTTGTGTCTCTTGGATGCACATATTGAGTCCTCGCCGACTAGGCTGAGTATCATGTGCTCTTTCTATGAAGATAATACTATGTCTATCTTGTATGTTCCATCGAGGGGGGATATTAGTGTAAATTCAAGGAGGGGTACATGACATACATGGTCACACCAAGTGGTTTCATCAAAGATCCCTACTACCATATCTTTTCTTCCATCAAATTATTGTATACAATTGACTTCTCTTACTGGAATCCATTTTTTTATACAGTTGTCTTCCTCTTGCTGCTCCAGTCCCTTCAGTTTCTGAAATTGATGAATTTATCCCTCTATCATCTATCACTGACAATCCTATAGATTCTAATTTTGGTTTATGTATATAATATAATATATATTTAATATATTATTTTTATATCATGTATTTATGTGTATTTAATTTTTTTAGGATCTAAAAATGGGCGTCGAGGTTATACATGTATGCATGCTGTATGAAATGAGCATACACAACATGATGTTAAATTCAATGAGGACAATAAAATGGTTTGTAATATTGTAATCAAATTTAATTTTTTATGGGATCAAATTCCAAATATAGTGATATCATTCTCGTTCAACCACCACGGTAGAGGAAAGTTGATGTCCAAATTAATGATTGAGTTTCAGTTGAAATATGGATTAGTGGAAGTTTATTTATTTATAAAAATATCATCATAATAAAATATTAATAATATTTTAATCAATTCATATTCATTATAACCTTCCAAATGTATGTGAGTTGAAAACATCTTGATTGATGGACCTAGGAGAGATATTGAGATCATTCATGCTTGATTAATATCTGGGTTGGAGTAGTTGAAGTGGAACTGATATGAAGGGTTACCCAGTTACATTGACTTTACATTAGGTCAAAGTAAATAGAAGATTGGATTTTTTTAATCCTCTTTAATTTCATATGTGTTTGATGAATGTAAAAATACTACCATTAAAAAAATTTATATAAATTTAGTTATTTTAAATTCATGCATCATTATCTATGTACTATTATCTAAATATTACCTTTTTTGAATTACATTGTCAAAAATGTTGATGTATTAGTTATATGAAGTATAACCTATATCCTAAAATTACATAAACTGTAAAAATTGAATTGTTTGACTAGCAAAGTATATGATTCAACCATTTAATATTGCTATATAATGGAGGATCACATTTATTATTAGGAATTTACTAGAATGTGTTAAAAATAGATCATAATAATGATTCATATTTTATCAATTGATTAGTAAGAATATTATCTCAATTTTTACCCTTTTTCTCAAGAAGATATATCCTATAAATGCAATTAATTCCCAAGGAAAATAATTATCCCAAACAACCCATAAAAGTAATGTAGCATAATAGTACCTTCAAATCACCCTTTATAAAAAAATAGAAGAAACAAAAAACTAAGTATATAAGCATCATAATAGAGGAAATGTAAATAGACTTCAACCTTATGAAACATTGGAAAAAAAGATATGGACTTATTCATCTTCTTGTTTATTTATTAAATAGGCATCAATAGACTAAAAGCTATAAAAAAAATTTATCGTCCCAGAGATCTCTCTTTATATCAGCATCAACCATGGTACTAGGTTTCCCCATCCACATATTGACATTATAATCTACTCCCTAATAATTATGTATTTATATTTACATAATTTATAAGTTTTTACTTATTCTATACACAATATTTTGAGTCAAGGGGGAGTTTGTTAAGTAAATAAGGTTTCCTTATAGACTTTTCCATTCCTACCTCTCTTGACATTCACCATGTTCTGAAAATTGTAAACACCTTCACAACTAGTTTTGAAAATCAAAACACCTTAACCATAAGCAAATTTATTTTCCCCTTCCCTAAAGAAAATTTCATTAAAGATATTTACCCTAACTATGTTTTTCCTATACATATCGTAAATCTGTATAAGTATAAGATCTAGATTCATAACCAAAAACATGGAATCATATAAAATCACTTATGAAGCATTCTGTTTTGGATCCGAATTCTAGAAGTGAATTGTCATGAAGATCCACTCCGAATTATGGATGAGAACTGTAATAATGTTCAACTCCAAATTCAGGAAATGAATTTTAATGAAGTTCCATTCCGAATTCTGAATACGAACTGTAATAAAGTTCCATTCCGAATTCTGGACTCCGAACATCAAAATAGTTCAACACCAATCCTTTTCAAGTTCGACTCTAAACAACAAAATAGTTCGACTCCAAACTTTTATGAGTTCGACTCCGAACTTCAAAAGAGTTCGACTTCAAACTATTGTTAAGTTCAACTCCGAACATCAAAAGAGTTCGACCCCGAACTATTATTAATTTCGACTTTGAACTTTGAAAGTTCAGATTCTGAATTCTAGAGAAACCAGTCACTGAATTTCCTTAGAAATTCAGACTCTGAATTTCTGGAAAATTCAGGTTCCGAATTCTTACTAAAACAGAATCTGAATATCAATTTAGTTTCCATTCTGAATTCCAGTTTGGTTAGACTCCGAACTATTATTTTAAGAGACTCCGAACTCTTATTTACTTACATATTGAACTCCAGATTTGCTTACACATGTTTTGTAAAATGATGTATTGCATTCAGTTACATTTGATTTATTACAAAATGATGTCAACAATTATAATATGAAACTAACTGTTGGTTGAGTTCCATGTGTACAGGCCCCTCGTAGAATCAAGGAAAATATGACCATTGGAGGAGGGCGCTGCTCCACCTATAAATAAAATCTCATTTGAAATGACAAATAACTTTTGGAATTTTGGTAATCTAGATCTCTTAAAGTGATTTTTTAAGTGAGAGGCTCATATCAACTCTCAAACTTCATGCGACTATGAATGTTGGTGACTACATTCGAGGGCTTCTGGGGATAGGAAGACAGAGGTGACTGACTACCTTAAAGTTCGTGGGCTTCCGAGGATAGGAAGACAAAGGTGCCAACTACCTGGAAGTTGAGGGCTTGTGGGGATAGAAAGACAGAGCCGATCTTTGTATCAAGGGCTTACCCTGGTGTGGGTAAGCCATACTTTTTTGGAAGTATAAACCAAGGGATACCTTTATTCAAGGTTGTTGGATACCCTTCTCTTTGGGTTAAAAGAAATTGTTTTTACCGCTGCTTTGTGTGTTGTAAGGAAAGTGTAGTCCTTTTATATTTCCTTACATTTACTCTGATTCAATTTGATTTTATACGCTTTAAGGTAGAATATGATTTTGTAAACCTTTGTTTTCTTTTGGTTAGAGGTGTTGTGAATTTACTTAGTTTAACCTTGTTAAACATAGAACATTCCTTGTCTAAGTAAATTTTTTAAAGCGTACAATTCACCCCCCCCCCCCCTCTTGAATTGTGAGCATCTTCATAGATATTTCGATCCTACAATTGGTATAGGAGGGTGTTTACCTCAAATAATATATTTATTCAACAATTGAATAGAGGTCTCTGATTTTCCTACATTTTCATAGCTTGTTTTCCTTGCTTAGGAAAATATTTTCATTCCAAACTTTTTCATTCCGGAATTTATCATTGAAAACTTTTTCTGTACTGAATTTTTTTTATATTCTGAACTGTATCATTCTGAACTACTACATTCCAAATTTCTCATTCCGAATTTCACATTCCAAATTGTTCATTCCGAACATTGTGGTTACGAATTTTTACTATTGATAAGTTTGGTTTTCCAAAGATTTTTTGGAGATGGCAGGTTTACCTATTGGATCAATTGACAACCTTAACCCCACAAGACCACCAATTTTTGATGGTAACAATTATGAGTACTGGAGAGATAGAATGAATACTTTCATTATCAATACAGGGGTAGACAATATTGTAATGCTGACTGGAGGATACAAAATACCTGAGAAAGAAGTATGTACCTTTAAAAATCAGGAAAAGCATGAGTATCAACTAAACTACAATGAACACAACACTCTTTTATGTGCAATGAATCATAGTATATATAGCCAAATATTTTCATGTGAAACAAAAAATTGTATATGGATGAAATTAAAAGTTACACATTTTGGTATGTCCAAGGTGATTGAAACCAGGTGAGCTATGCTGAGAGCAGAGTATCACATATTCAACTTTCCTTATGAAGAACCTATCCCCAAAGTACAACAAAGATTCATGAAGATTGTAAACAGTCTTAAATCTATGGGTGAGAAAGGACTACATGATGAAGCTCTAGTGCACTACATTATTGATATCATTCCTATTGAATGGGAATCTAAGTGAACAACCATTGACGTAAATCGGATGGTCACATAGATTTCCTTAGATGAACTCTTCAGAACTCTTCTTCAACACGAGACTCGCATGAAAAGAGATGATGATAATAATAAGAAGAAGAATGGTAATGGAAATGTTTCTTTTACTACTAAAGCAAACCACGTGAATGAAAAGACTCCAAAAAGAGTAACAAGATCGAATTCTATGAAAGTTTCTATTCAAACCATATCTAGTGAGTGAAATCTTAGAAAATTAATTAGAAAATATTGCTCAGAGGATGGACATGATTTCTGGTCAAAAGAACATTCAATCCAGGTATAAAAAGAAGGATAAGAATGATTCAGAAGTGATGTGTTATGAATGCAAGAAAGCTGGCCACATCAGACCTGATTGCCCTATGCTTAGAAATGAAGAGAGGAAAGAAAGGCATTCTGAAAAAAACAGGAAGAGGTAATACAAAGAAAAGGCTAAGAAAAGTCTCAAAGCTAATACTACCTAGAGTGCAAGTTGTGGAGATTATGAAGATAGTGATTCATCAGAATATGATTCATCAGCTCCAAAGACTATGGGATTCTATGCTAATACATTTTTTCCTAATACATGTCTTATGGCCAAGGTACGCTCTGTGGAGGCTTTAACAAACATATCCCTTGATAAGAATTACTATTCTAGAAATAGTACTTCAAATGAAGATACTTCATCTTCAGAAAATGAAGAACCTTCATATGAAGAAGTCGCTAGATTTTCCAATTTACTTGAAGAAAAAATTGTATGATTTCTAAGAAGTTAGACAAGGCAAATGCTAGAGAGGAAATTCTTACCAAAGAAATTTCAGATCTTTTTTATTATCTTAAAAGAAAAGATGATTTGTAAGAGAAACGTTCTAAAGACCTTGAGAAAGCTAATTTTGAAAAGGAAGAACTTTTTAAAGATCTTAAGGATACTGTTTTAAATTTAAATGTTTTTGAAGAAAAACCTAACCCTAAGGAAATTATTCCTGAAGATAAGAATTTGTTTGTAAAACTAAAATCCAAAATATTTTACTTAAAGAAGTGTTTTTCAAATTTTACCCATGGTAATGAAAATTTTGATAAAATGTACTCACAAATATAACCTTTAAGAAACAAGTCCGGATTTGGTTATACACATGCAAAACCAACTTTCAGCAACAACTATTTTGTTCCAGAAAGTGCCACATTCTGCACCAAGTGTCAATGTGGTGGTCACTAGGCAAAATATTATTCCTTAAACAAAACCCAATCTCTAGGTTTTCACAAATCTTACATTTCTAAGAAGACGTGGGTACCGAAAATTGTGTTATCTGAAAATCATGGATCCAAAAAAGTTTGGATTTCGAAAGTCTAATCATTTTCTCTTTTTCAGGATAATAAAGAAAGAACCAACAGCAACATATGGTACATGGATAGAGGGTGTTCCCATCATATGACTAGTAGCAAAATCTATTTCGAAAATATTATCAAAACAAGAGGAGGAAAATTAACTTTCGGAGACAATGCTATGGGATAAATTGTTGGTATAGGTAACATTGTTTTTCTTGGTAAAACATTAATTTCAAATGTTTTTTTTTGTGAAAGGTCTTAAGAACAACCTCATTAGCATAAGACAATTATGAGATGAAGGATACCTTGTGAATTTTAGGAACAATAAATGTTTAGTACACAATTCCAAGGAAGAGTTTATTCTCTCAGCCCATAGGCAAGAGAATGTTTACACCTTAAACTTAGAAGACCATAAGAGCCAAGACTTACCTTGCATTAGTGCAATGGAAGATCATTCTTGGTTATGGCATTGAAGGTTAGGAAACGGTAACCTTAGGAACTTATGTAAACATTATAATAAGAAACTAGTTAAGGATCTACTGGGGATTAGATTTGATTCTTCAAAAGTTTGTGATCCTTGTCAATATGGAAAGAAATATAAATATAGTTTAAAATCAATCAGTGAAGTATCAACAACTGATGCATTACAGTTAGTTCACATGGATCTTTTTGGTCCAACACAAACTGGAAGTATTGGGGGAAAATACATTTTATTTTTTCTAGTTGATGATTACACTACATTTACATGGGTCTATTTTCTAGCACATAAGTCTGAAGCTTTTTCCTATTTCAAAATTTTTAGATCCCAAGTTAGAAATGAAAAAAACCTTCAATTGAAAACTATTCATAGTGATCATAGATAAGAATTTCAAAATTCTGATTTTAATACATTTTGTTGTAGAAAAGGTATTACTCACAACTTTTCTGCACCAAGAACACCTCAACAAAATGGAGTGGTTGAAAGAAGAAATAGAATTCATCAAGAAATAACCAAAACCATGTTGAGTGAATATTCTATAGCTAAACATTTTTGGGTCGATGTTGTATGTACTTCTTGTTATCCTATAAATCGAGTTTCGATTAGAACGTTTCTTAATAAAACCCTTTATGTGTTATGGAATGGTAGAAAACCTAGACTTTCCTACTTTATGGTTTTTGGTTGCAAGGTATTCATTCTGAATACTAAATATAAATTACACAAATTCACACCAAAATCCAATGAAGGAATTTTCTTAGGCTACTCCACAACTTCTAAGGCTTATAGAGTTTTCAATAAAAACACTTGTATTTTGAGGAAAAAGTACATGTAAAATTTGATGAAACCGATCCCTTTGTTTTTAAAAAACCCCAACCAACATCTTCAGATGTGTTCTCAAAAACTGTTTATCAACCTATGATAGAAAATCCTTCTGATAAGGAAAATGTTCAAGAAGATCTTTCTGAAACATTTACCCCAGAAGATTTCCTACCCTATGTTGATGAACAGGTTTTACATAACCCAAGACAAGTGTTTCTTAAGAATCATCCCATTGATAGTATCATTGGTGATGTAAATAAACTTGTAAGGACTAGAAGTTCTTCATGGAATTAAGTAGAAAATCTAGCATTCCTTTCCCAATTGGAACCAAAAAGCACTGAAGAAGCATTAGGTGATGATGATTGGATCAAAGCCATGCAAGATGAACTAAATAAATTCGAATGGAATAATGTCGTGACCTTGGTTGAGATACCTATGGAAACTTCTGTTATTGGAGTAAAGTGGGTCTTCAAGAATAAGTGTGATGAAAATGGAGTGATATTTAGAAATAAAGCTAGAGTTGTTGGTAAATGCTATAATCAACAAGAGGGAATATACTATGAAGAAACCTATGCTCCAGTAGCTAGACTCGAGTCTATTCGTATCTTACTTGCCTTTGCATCATTCTTCAATTTTAATCTTTTTCAAATGGATGTGAAATGTTCTTTTCAAAATGGTTATTTTTATGAGGATGTTTTTGTTGAACAACCACCTGTCTTTAAAGATACAAAACGTCTTGATCATGTATTTAGACTTACCAAAGCTTTGTATGGCCTTAAACAAGTTCCATGAGCCTGGTATGATAGACTTATAAGATTTTTGATTCAACACAACTATGTTAAGGGAAATACAGATCCAACCCTTTTTATAAATAAAGATAAGGAAAAATGTTTTAATTTTTCAAATTTATGTTGATGACATCATATTTGGTTCAACTCAGCAATCTTAAACAGACTCTTTTGCAGGTCTAATGAAATTTGAGTTTAAAATGAGTATGATGGGTGAGTTAACATTTTTCCTTGGTTTTCAAATTCCTCAAAAAACAGAAGGAACTTACATATCCCAACATAAGAATACTGAAGATCTTTGTAAGAAGTATGGGTATGACAATACTAAAAGTATAAGCACTCCCATCGGTGCCTTAAACACACTTTATCTTGATGAAGCTGTGAAACCAGTTGATCAAACAACTTTTAGAGGTATGAATGGAAGTTTATTATACATGAAAGCTAGTCAACCTGACTTAATGTTTTTAGTATTCTTATGTTCAAGATATCAATCCAATCCTAAAGAATCTTATTTAAAGGCATTGAAAGAGATTTTTATCTACTTAAAGGGAACCATGGATCTAGGATTATTTTATACTTCTGGAAATGATTTTATCTTAAAGAGTTTTTCGGATGCTGAATTTGGTGGGTGTATAATGGATATAAATAGTACATCCGAAAAATTTCATTTCTTAGTAGATTCATTATTTTCCTGTACTTGTAAGAAGCAACATTTTGTAGCACTTTCCACTGCTGAAGCTGAATATGTACCAGCTAGAAGTTGTTGTGATCAAGTGTTGTGGATGCAACAAACACTCAAAGATTATGGCTTGAGTTTTACTAAACCATAAATTTTGTATGATAACACAAGTTCCATTTCCCTAAGTAAAAACCCTGCACATAACTCCCATAAAAAACACATAGATATTAGGCACACTTTCTTAGAGATCACACACTTAAAGGAGATATCATTCTACAATTTATCGGAATGCAAGATCAACCTACTGATATTTTCACAAAATCATTACCTATTGATAGATTTGAATACATTAAACAGAAGTTAGGAATGATAACTGTAAGGTAATCTTTCACTCATTAACTTCTTGTTTAGCTAATATCATTATAGTAATAAACTCCTTTTTAAAGTGGGACTAAATTTTCTTGTTAGTTTAAGAAAAAAATTTCGTAATAATTTTTATAAAAGTTATCATACTCTGTTTTTCAAACAGTTTTATAACTAAAATTTAAAAGTTCAAAAATTCTCATACTGTAAATTTCCATAATTGAAATTCTTGGAACTGAATGATTCGTAATGAATTTTTCGGGTCTGTAATTTTCATAATGAAAATTTTAAGAACTAAAAGCTTTATAATGAAAAATTTCGTACTTGATTTTTTCATAATGAAGAATTCGGAACCGATATTTTCATAATGAAAATTTTTGTAACCTGATTGTTCGTAACAAAAAGCTTCATACCGAGAAGATTCGTAATGAAAGTTTCTGGACTCATATTTTTTCAGACTCATACTTTTCGTACCGAGATTTTTGTACTGAAGATTTCTTACTGAAGGTTTCATAATAAAGAATTCTTACTCAGTTTTTTTCAAAAGTTTTTTGTTATTTTAACCAAATTTTTATTCAAGAAGTAATATTACCTATTACGAATGAAATTCCTAGCAATTCCGAAAGGAACAATTTTCTTACTCAATTTTTCGTAGTCATGTTTTATTTCTTGTAGTTTCTTATGCATTAAATTTTTCATACTCTACTTTTCTTAGACTTAAAATCATTCTTAAAAACCACAATAGATCAGATCTATATAATTTCTTGTAGGATTATTCTCAACCGTCAGATAAATGTTAAGAGTTTTTCAACCGTTAGATGAGATATAAAAGCCCAAAGGTCAGTTTTCTCGCCTATATAAAGGGTTGTCCCACATCGATGGTTCAAAGATTTTGGCGTCTTGAACCCCTGCTTCTCTACTTAAAGACAGTTTCGAATTCTCTGCAAGTCGTTCCAAACTCTCAGTCTCCCAGTTCCAAATGTCTGTAGAAGCAGGATCTCAAGATATGTCAACTTCAAAACCAATTTCGAAGTGGTTAGTCCTTTATGAGAGGTTAGTTCACCCAGATTTTTATGCGCTAGATTTTCTTATCTCAGTGAACATCAAGCTGAATAGGTGGGAAGATGTTTGCCTTGCCAAGCCAGAAAAACAGGATCCGATGTATTCTGATTTGATTTTTCAGTCCTTTGAATCTATTTCCTTCTAGATGGAAAAGAAATATGGCAAAGAGATGTTTTCATACAAGTCCTATGGGAGGACTTACAAGTTATCTTTCACCAAGGCAACAAGCGTGGTTGGATTGCCATATGAAGGAGAAGAAGAGTTTTATTCTCATAGACTTCCAGATCAGGAAGGACGTTTTAACAAGGAGAAGGAATTGAAATGCCTCGGGCTGGATGATGCTATTACTACGAAGATATCACACCTCACTCCGAACAATAGAATATTACAGTTATGGGTGCAAGGTTTTCTCGTTCCGAGAAGGGGAGACAAAGGCAACTTGAAAAATAGTGACATTTATGTCTTAGATATTCTAGGGAATCTAAGGAAGATTAATTTGATGAGACATGTGCTGATCATAGTCAAGAACATTAAAGAAGGCAACCTCAGGGTTCAAATAATAATGTTTCTATCTTTACTATCCAATATGATAGTTCATTGTTTAGAATCTTTCAAAATCTAATGCAAGTCAAAAGTTTAGATTTTTAAGTTGATGCTGGTTAGCGATGATACCATGAAGAGGATGAAGATGAGGTTTTCTAGTGAATCAGGAGAGTTTCTTCCCTTAACTACTGAAGAGGCTATAGCTGTTCCGGAAACCATTAAGAAAGTGGAACCATTGAATAAGTTACCTAAGAAGAAGAAGTTGAAGAAAGTTTCTGAGGAAGAAAACCCTATTGATAAGGATACTCAATCTTCTCCACCAAATCCTAAGAAGAAAAAGGCATATCCAAATGAATTTGTGGCTAAGTGGAGAGAAATAAAAGAGAAGACGAAGGAGGGTGATTCCCAGTTCAGACTCGACCCTGTAGAAGCAAAATAATTAAAAGAGAAAGTTGCTGAAGAATTGGAGAAGGAATCCAAAGAAAAGAAGTTGAAGAAAAGTTATCTAAATAAGAAATTGTTAAGTATTTGATGAAGGCTACTGAGTTATCTTCAGAGTTGTTGCCCATTCCAGAAACTTTCCACTCTAAACCTTTACCTGAGACTCCGGGAAAATGTTACTTCACTCTGAAAAAATTGCAAGAGAAACATGCTGTTGTGGAAGAAATTGAAGAAGTAGCTGAAGAACAGGTTGTTGAAAAGGCTATTTAGGAAGAAGTAGAAGAAGAAAATGAAGAACGTGAGGACCTCGATTCCTTGATCAAGCAAGTCGAACAATATCATGGAAAGGCTGAGTCAGTGAAAGCCACTCCGGGAAAGCCAGCTGAGATAGATAGTAAGGAAGATGATGCCGAGGAAGAAAATGTTATGAATGATGAGGAAGAGGAACATGAGAAGGATTTTGTTCCAGAAGGAAAATAGCTAGAAAAGGTTGATGATTATCAGATTATTCAAGTTTCAAAATCTAAAGAAGAAACACAAGAAGAGGAATACGTTCCGAAAACTAACAAAGGCAAACAAGTGTTAATAGAGACTCCAATCAAAGATATAATCAGAACGAAAGAAGCTTGAGGGACTTCTAGAAGGAGATTAGTACGACTTGAAGAACAGGAGTCACCCAGCAAAAGTTTTGATTCAGAGTCATATACAGAGAGAAATGATTTCATTGTTCAATCATTGAAGAAATTTTTGGATATAATCCCAATTTTCGATACAATAGACTCTCGATGTCAAATGGTGCAATATTCTCATAATCAGAAATCGGAGTCAGTAAATATGTTGATGGAAAAAGTGGTGAAGGTTGATGCAGACTTCAAGAATTTTCTTATGGATTATGATATTCATTGAAAATCATGCAGTAGAGTAACCAAGTGGGCGAAGAAGGTTGAAGAGGAATTAAATGACTTTGAATGTTTTCAAACCGAAGTTCAAAATGTTTTTGAAACAGAGGATAACAAGATTAAGAACATTCATGAGGAGTTGGTTTTTGAACAATGTTCTCAGAATAATGAAGAAAGGGATCTGAATGGAAAGCTCAAATCTTTAGATCAAGTGTGCAAAAGAGATAGAGACATCAGGATCGTGCTTGAGGAGAGGATGGTTAAGCAAGAAGAAGTCATAAAGGATCAGGAAATAGTGTTGAATTCTCAAGAGGAAAGGATAGCCGCCTTGGAGAGGCAAGCAGAGGAGGACTAGAAGGATATGAAGAAGTTGAAGACTTTATTAAAGAGGCTGATCCCGAAAGAAAAAGAGGATTAATAGAACTCATTACGATCTTTTTTTTTTGTTTTCCATGTAAATTTTTTCAAACTCTAATGAAATTGTGCCTGGTTGTGCTCTTTATTGTTTAGTTACTAATCATTCAGGTACTTTAATTGCTTTTCCATTCACTCAATACATTTTGAAAATCAAAATGGAGGAGAAAAGGAAAAAAGAATCAATCTCTAGAGAATAAAAATAAAATTGATCCTCAAGGAAAAAGAGGAGATGTTAAGGTAAGGGGGAGTATACCATTAGGAATATTCATTCCAACAGAAATGAAAAGACACTCTAGATGTAAAGACCCGTAAAATTCAAGGGAAATCTTTTCTTAATTTTCTTTAGAATTTTACAAGAGCGCGGTTTCAGATGGCACCTGATTCCGAGGCCCGTTGTGCCCGGAATCAATTTCTGAAGTTTGGCTCGGGTACGTTCAGTGAACGGACGAGCGGGAATTTCTAACTTTTGAACCGGTGCCCGGAATCAAATTTAGAGGGCACCGATGAACTCGCAGTGCCGATATTCGCTTAAAGAGACCTTTTCCGATGTTGCGTTTATTGCGGGTTGAGAGATAGTTTTTGGGATTTTAAAATAAATTTAAATAAAATGTGGAAACATATTTTATTTTTTTAGGTTGGTTATAACCTCCCAAATGGAGTTAGGGGTGGGACCCACAAACACTTAACCTCCCTTGAGAGGATTAAGTGTGGTGGGGCCCACACGAACCCCAACTCCCCAACTTCTCTCAAAACTCCCCTTTAACTCACTTTAATTAATGTTTGACACTTGGATTAATTAATTGAGGTGGGTTGATTTGAATTTCAAACCTTTGAAATTCTAATAGGGAGGTTGTGTAATAAAATAAGCTTAAGCTTATTTTATTATTTTGGGTTGGTTTCCTTTGTCTTGAGAGGATTTCAGAGCTCCTTCTTCTTCTTTAAACTTTGACGAAGAACACGAATGACTCTCAAGCTCCGACGAAGAACGCCGCTCCTCTCTTCTTCGTAGCCAGTTTGTTTCCAAAGATCGACGACGCCTTCCCTGTCAACGAAAGGGAACGCCGCTTCCTCCTCGGACTTTCTTCGTCGGCTTACGAAGATTCACCAACGGCGTACCTCTTCGGACGTACCTCTTCGTCAACGGAATCGATGAACGATTACTGCGACGCCCGACCTCCGTGACGCTTGTCTTCCGCGGTTTGTTGACGTGCTCCGCACTTGAAATCAAGGTAGGGGGTCGTTGTGTTGTTTTATTTATTTATTTCCATTCCTGATTCTAGAATGTCGATCCTTGAGGTTTTTGACTAATTGATATCGTTTAACGTGAAGGGGGCCGGACCGCACGAACACGGCCGAACCCCCCTCCTTTATTCTTGATTGTTCTTGCGAATGGAACGAGATGGCGTGGTGCCGTCGCACCACGCGGAAATGCACGACAATTATTGCGCAGCGCCGTCACGCCGCGCCGTGGAAGAATTTCATGGACGCGACGTCGTCGCACTGCGTCGAAGGAGAAACCAAAGGCGCCGCGGCCGGAGCGGGGCCGCGGCGAAGGGGCGCGGTGCCGTCGCACCGCGCCGGACGACGAAGGCCGCGGCCGGTTCCGGGCCGCGGCGGAACGAGAAGACCGGCGGCTAGCCCGGCCGCCGGTGTCGGAAGCCGGAAGGGGGACCGGCCTTTGCCAGTCCCGTTGAGGAAGAACCGGCCGGCCGGGACGGGCCGGCCGGAAGGGAGAAGAGCCAGGGGAATTAATTCTCCCGGCTGGCCAAAAATGGCCCCCCATAATGGGGGGTGCGGTTACACCAAGGGGGGGCAGCGCCCCCCGTTTCCAATCAGCTCGCCCTTCGGCCGAGCTGGCAGTGTGCTGCCTTGCGCCGAACCGGCCGCCTGGCCGGTCTGCCGGGTCAGGCCGCCGCACCGCCGCGCCGCCGGGCCGCCGCACCGCCGCGCCGCCGGGCCGCCGCACCGCCGGGCCGCCGCACCGCCGCGCCGCCGGACTGCCACGCCGCCGGGCTGGGCCGGGTCGGACCTGGGTCGGGTCGACCCGGGGGGTCTCGGGCCGGGTCTGTCCGGGCCTGAAACCCCCGGTTTCGAATCAACTTCGGTCTTTTGCTCATAACTTGAGCTACGGACCTCCGATTGATGAACCATCTACGGAAACGCAATCCATGGATCGAGACGGTCGTTTTGGTATATCGCACTCAAGGTTTCGGAATACTTTGAGTTCGGCCGGGTTGGTTCGTACACGAAACCAACTAGGCCCTCGGAGCGGAAACGCTCATATCTTGAGCTACGGACGTCCGATTGATGTGCCGTCAGCTTTGTTGAGTTCCTCTTAGTGAGACGGATCTTTTTGCATACTCCGCCCGAGGTTGGGATGCAGGTGGAGTACGATCGGGTTAGTTTTTCCTTAAAAACCAACCGGGCCCCTAGGACAAAAAGGCCAATAACTCTCAGACCGGGCGTCCGATTGACGCGTCGTCTGCGACGTTGAGTTCCTGTTAACGTTACGGAACTTTTGGATACATCAACTACGGACTATGTGTCAGTTGATGTATCAGCCTCTCGGCTCGTGGAGCGGTCCCTCCGAAATGAGTTTGCTGTGTGCGGGAACCCTAGAGCTGGTTGTGACTGCATCGACGACGACGACAGTGCAGAGATCCTCAGTGGGTGTGACAACGACGACTACTGCACTCAGCGATCCTTCGTGGATCAGTGCTACAGGTCATGCGTGGGCCCGATCCTCTGTGGGTCTTTGCGGGGTTTATCTACAGGTCCTGCATGGGCCCGATCCTGTGTGGGTCTTTGCGGGGGTTATCTATAGGTCCTGCATAGGCCCGATCCTGTGTGGGTCTTTGCGGGGGTTATCTACAGGTCCTGCGTGGGCCCGATCCTGTGTGGTTCATTGCGGGGGTTAGTACCTATCGATACTTTGTGGGTCCGACGACTTAGATGGATTAGTGATCATCTCTATCGTCATCTGAAGTTGTATACCTGTGTGAGCTGAATCATGTTTGTTTTCCTATGTGGATTACGTTATGCTTTCCTGTGTGGAATACGTTTACTTTCCTGTGTGGACTGAGTTGTACTTGGGCTTGGAGGTTGGAGCGTATTGGAATTGTGGACTTAGGTATATGTATGGGAATATACCTAAGAAGTGTCGGTTGCTACTTTGTGATTGTATCTTTCCTTTGTGGTTTATCCTTTGTGGATTTTGGGAGACCTTCGGGGGTCTCGGGGTCCCTACTGAGTAGCTTATACTCACCCCTGCACGGGCTTTTCCCGCACTACGTTGTGTTGGTTGCAGACGACGGACAGCGTTGATCGTGGTTGAGGCTTGCGGAGCAAAACGACATCTAGAGGTGGACCACTGGGCGGGACGTACTCGGAGCGGACGGCGGGACCCGAGGAGCAGAGGAGCTTTCTGTACCCACCCTTCAAGTGGGATTTCCAGTGGACAGCTCGGCGTAGCGGCTTTTACTTTTCAGTTGTTGTTTTCCCTTTCGAGTTGTACTTTACTTTCAGTTTGAATTTGTATTCTGGCCCATTTACTTTCTGCACTTACTGTTGTACCAGCTTTTACTTAGTGTTTACTTTTACTCTTGTTTACTCTGAGGTGCTTGTTTACTTTACAAAGGCAATGTCTTCCCTTTTTACCAGGATTTAAGCCTTGGTGCTAGTCGCCAGCCCCTGGCCTATGGAAGGCGGGCTTGGGGTAGTCACGGCACGGGCCCCGAGGATGGGTCGTGACAAATTGGTATCAGAGGAGTTCGGTTCTACTGCGAACTCTGATCTTTTCTATGTGAAGCAATAGTGTTTAGCATATTGAGCGTGGTTATCAGTCCAGGCAGTCCAGTGTTGGTGCGGAGGCTGACGTATCCGTACACCAGGACCCTGACTTCTGATTTCCGACTTAATGCACGAAAACATTGATTGCATGTGTGTTTTAAAGTTTTCTTTGTGATTACTTTATATCAGCTCACCAAGTATACTGTTCTGACCATGGCGCACCTGTTTCCTTTTCAGGATGGCCCAACGACCGCAGCCAGCTAGGGTTCCGAGAGTCGAGTGTGACGACAGCCCACCGAGCGACGAGGCCTCGGTGCAGGGTCCTTTGTCAGCAGTGGCACCGGCGGTAGCTTTACCCGCCGAGCCCCAGATACTTCCAGCACCAGTCACTGACGATGCACGTCGCCTCAGCGCTCTGCATGAGTTTCAGCACCAACGACCGCCCAGGTTCCGCGGAGAGACGGACCCCCAGGCAGCCGAGGACTGGCTGGAGGCAGTGGTACGAGTTTTTAGGCTAGTGAGGATACCAGAAGACCTCATGGTGATCCTCGCAGCGAGCCTACTGCACGCAGCAGCGGGCCGATGGTGGAGTTTGATACTCCAGGTGCACGATGAGGCATCTCTACTTTGGACGGACTTTGAGAGCCTCTTCCGCTCGGAGTTCGTCCCATCCACACTCCGTGCGGTGCGCATACAGGAGCTTCTTCAGCTGCGGTAGGGCAGCATGACGGTCGCTCAGTACTCGGCGAGATTTACCGATCTCTCGTGCTACTTGACCGACATGGTACGGGACCCATTCTTCCAGGCCCGGACCTTCGAGCAGGGGTTGAGACACGAGATTAGGGCATCGCTGATCTCCCCCAGCATTCCGACTCAGAAGGGAGTACTGGATCGAGCTCTTTTGATCGAGATCTTTCTTGCTGAGTCTACACCAGCGCCGAGACCCACCTCAGGGCGGCACGTGGCAGAGTCTTCTGCAGCTGGCAGTCGACGGATGACTCAGGGGTCCAGGCAGACCAGACCTTCAGGCAGACGACCTCAGGACACTGGCTCAGCAGTGCGGGGCACACAGCGTGGAGCCAGTCTTTTGAGAGGAAGGCAGTGCTACTCGTGCGGCGGGCAGAGCCACATGCTCGTGACCGCCCGACTCGCCGTGCCGAGGAGCAGCAGACGGTTGAGGGACCACCGAGGCAGAGGCAGAGGGTCGACTGTGGAGGTCCGCAGGGAGGAGGCGGACGAGGCAGGAGAGCTGGATGAGCAGCAGGTGGTGGGCGACGCTTTGAGGCTTTGCCACCACCACCACCGGGAGGTCTACCCCGACCACAGGGAGCTGGCGGGCAGAGACAGGCACAGCTCCAGGCAGTAGAGGTCTACGACCACGGCGCGCCCGAGATGATTCGAGGTACTATCTGTGTCTATTCCACCCTTGCTGCAGTACTTATAGACACAGGATCGAGTCACTCTTTCATAGCCGCTGCCCTTGTTCGGAGCTCGGAGATTCCGATAGAGCTGTTGGCTCGATCCTTATGGCTATAGACTCCTACGGGAGCAGACTCGACGATTACGCACTGGTGTCGGCAGTGTGAGATTACTCTAGGAGGTGAGAGCTTCGGCTGGGATCTTCTTGTAGCGGCGTCGAGGCCTTACGACGTCATCTTGGGCATGGATTGGTTGTCTATGGTCCATGCACAGATTGACTATTTTAGGTGCAAGGTGTGATGTGTTCGCACCGACGGGAGCAGGTTCACCTTCACCGGCGAGAAGGGAGCCTTAGCAGCACAGGATGGACTCATGCAGAGGAGAGGACAACCCATCACTCATCAGTTGGATAGCCTCATCCTAGGAGCGGTTGACGTGCAGAGTCCTAGTTTTCCTGCAGTGGTGGATCAGTTTGCAGACGTTTTTCCCGACGACGTTCCAGGGCTACCTCCTCGCAGAGAGGTAGACTTTTACATTGACCTGTACCTCGGGACAGCTCCGATATCGACTCCAGCATATCGGATGGCCCCCGCCGAGCTTCGAGAGCTACGGGTACAGTTGGAGGACTTGCAGGGCAAGGGGTTTATCTGACCCAGTGTTTCACCCTGGGCTTCCCCGATTTTGATCGCCAAGAAGGCGGACGGAAGCTTGCGACTGTGTGTCGACTATCATCGCCTAAACCAGGTGACAGTTCGGAACAAGTATCCGCTACTGAGGATTGATTACCTCTTTGATCAGCTCAAGGGAGCATGGTGGTTCTTGAAGATAGACCTCAGGTCAGGCTATCATCAGCTCAGAGTTAGAGACGAGGACGTGCAGAAGACGGCCTTCAGATGTCGGTATGGCCACTATGAGTTCTTGGTTATGCCCTTCGGCGTAACCAATGCTCCAGCAGTGTTCTTGGCCCTCATGAACAGGATCTTTCAGCCGTACCTCGATCGATTTGTCGTGGTCTTCATCGACGACATTCTGATTTACTCGATGACTGAGGAGGAGCACGCCTACCACTTACAGGTTGTGCTAGACACACTCCAAGAGCACCAGCTTTATGGTAAACTCTCGAAGTGCCAGTTCTGGATACGTGAGGTCCACTTCTTGGGACACGTCATCTCTGAGGCGGGAGTTGTAGTGGATCCTGCAAAGATCGAGGTAGTGTTAGCTTGGGAGCCACCCAGGAGCGTGACGGAGGTGCGGAGTTTCTTGGGACTAGTAGGATACTATCGGAGATTCGTGCCAGACTTCTCCAGAGTTGTGACACCATTCTCAGATTTGACGAAGAAGGGGAAACCCTTCGTGTGGTCAGACAGATGTCAGCAGAGCTTCCAAGAGCTGAGATAGAGATTGACCAGCGCACCTATCTTGAGGTTTCCTGAGGAGGGAGTAGGGTACGTAGTCTACTGCGATGCATCAGGGACCGGACTCGGATGGGTCCTGATGTAGTAGAGGGCAGTGATCTCCTATGGATCACGACAGTTGAGGCCGCATGATCAGAACTACGCTACCCATGACCTGGAGTTAGCAGCAGTGGTCTTCGCTCTGAAGACATGGCGACACTATCTGATGGGCAAGCGCTTTACAGTCTTTTCTGATCATCAGAGTCTCAGGTACATCTTCTCGCAGAAGGATCTAAACCTGAGACAGTGGTGATGGCTCGAGTTCCTCCAGGACTATGACTTTGAGATAGTCTATACTCCTGGGAAGGGGAACGTAGTAACTGATGCCCTCAGCAGGAGGACGGGCATTCAGCTACTTGAGGAGGCGACAGAGCATCTAGCCTCTTTGCAGATATCCTTCGTGGATAGAGATGGAGCATCTTTCATTCAGTATCTCACAGTCAGTCCTCCACTTCTGCAGTGGGTTAGGGAGGTACAGCGTGGGGACGCTGACTATGAGACGCGGCGTGCACAGATATCCTCAGGACAGAACCTGATGGTTTCTCCTTTGGAGCAGAGCACGACATCCTTTTTAGAGGATGTACCTTGGTACCAGTCGCTTTATGGGAGGAAGTGCTGAGGGAATACCACACTTCTCCTTTGGCGGTACATCCTGGTGTGGAGAAGATGTACCAGGATCTCAGACGATAGCACTAGTGGTCGGGCATGAAGAAGGTTGTGGCAGAGTTCGTTTCACGATGCCTCACATGCCAGTAGGTGAAGGCAGAGCATCAGGTACCAGCAAGCTTGGTACAGCCCTTGGAGGTCCCAGAGTGGAAGTGGGACGGGATATCTATGGACTTTGTGACTGGACTTCCACGCACTTCCAGAGGTCACGACTCCATCTGGGTGATTGTCAACCGACTCACCAAGTCGACACACTTCTTACCCATCAGAGAGTAGGGCTCAGTGGAGAGCTTGGGACGTCTCTATGTCCAGGAGATTGTACGGCTTCACGGTGTGCCATCTTCTATCGTCTCCGATAGAGATGCTCGTTTTACTTCCCGACATTAGAAGGGGTTGCAAGAGGCGTTCGGTACGCAGCTACGTCTGAGCACAGCCTTTCACCCTCAGACGGATGGTCAGACAGAGAGGACCATTCAGACTCTCGAGGAAATGCTCCGTGCATGCGTCCTCGACTTTGGTCACAGCTGGGAGGACCACCTACCCTTGGCGGAGTTCGCGTACAACAACAGCTACCACTCCACCATTGGGATGGCACCGTACGAGGCGTTGTACGTACGACCTTGTAGATCTCCTTTGTGCTGGACAGACCCTGGAGAGTCAGCACTTGTGGGGCCGGAGATGGTCCAGGACACGATAGAGAAGGTCCAGGTTATCCAGGAGTGGATGAGGAAAGCTCAGAGCCGGCAGAAGTCATACGCTGACAGGAGGCGGAGGCTACTAGAGTTCGAGGATGGCGACCACGTCTTCTTGCGGGTCTCACCTCGACGTGGTATACGGAGATTTGGCCGAGGCGACAAGTTATCTCCATGCTTCATCGGACCCTTCTAGGTCCTCAGCAGGGTAGGCGAGGTGGCTTATCATCTGGCTCTACCACCTCAGTTGCACCGGGTGCACGACGTCTCCCACGTGTCTCAACTGAGGAGATACGTGCACGACCCGACGCACATCATTGACCATGGGGAGCTTGACGTTGACGATGGGGCGACTTTTACGGAGGTCCCAGTGGAGATTGAGGATCGACAGGAGAGGGTCCTATGTGGACGGTCGATTCCTCTGGTGCGCATCAGATGGCAGCACGGGAACCTCCAGGAGAGCACTTGGGAGAGGGAGGCTCAGATGCATGCTCAGTACCCCCATTTGTTTCCTTAGTTTGATGTATCTTTACAGGGACGTAAAGCCCTGATGTGGGAGTAATGTAAAGACCCGTAAAATTCAAGGGAAATTTTTTCTTAATTTTCTTTAAAATTTTAAAAGAGCGCGGTTTCAGACGGCACCTGATTCCGAGGCCCGGTGTGCCCGGAATCAATTTCCGAATTTTGGCTCGGGTACGTTCAGTGAACGGACGAGTGGGAATTTCTAAATTTTGAACCGGTGCCTGGAATCAAATTCTGAGGGCACCGATGAACTCGCAGCGCCGATATTCGCTTAAAGAGACCTTTTCCGAGGTTGCGTTTATTGCGGGTTGAGAGATAGTTTTTGGGCTTTTAAAATAAAGTTAAATAAAATGTGGAAACATATTTTTTTTTAGGTTGGTTATAACCTCCCAAAGGGAGTTAGGGGTGGGACCCACAAACACTTAACCTCCCTTGAGAGGATTAAGTGTGGTGGGGCCCACACGAACCCCAACTCTTCAACTTCTCTCAAAACTCCCCTTTAACTCACTTTAATTAATGTTTGACACTTGGATTAATTAATTGAGGTGGGTTGATTTGAATTTCAAACCTTTGAAATTCTAAGAGGGAGGTTGTGTAATAAAATAAGATTAAGCTTATTTTATTATTTTGGGTTGGTTTCCTTTGTCTTGAGAGGATTTGAGAGCTCCTTCTTCTTCTTCAAACTTTGACGAAGAACAAGAATGACTCTCAAGCTCCGACGAAGAACGTCGCTCCTCTCTTCTTCGTAGCCGGTTTGTTTCCAAAGATCGACGACGCCTTCCGTGTCAATGAAAGGGAACGCCGCTTCCTCCTCGGACTTTCTTCATCGGCTTACGAAGATTCACCAATGACATACCTCTTCGGACGTACCTCTTCGTCAACGGAATCGACGAATGATTACCGCGACGCACGACCTCCGCGACGCTTGTCTTCCGCAGTTTTTTGACATGCTCCGCACTTGAAATCAAGGTAGGGGGTCGTTGTGTTGTTTTATTTATTTATTTCCATTCTTGATTCTAGAATGTCAAACCTTGAGGTTTTTGATTAATTGATATCGTTTAACGTGAGGGGGGTCGGACCGCACAAACACGGCCGAATCCCCCCCCCCTCCTTTATTCTTGATTGTTCTTGCGTATGGAACGAGATGGCATGGTGCCGTCGCACCACGCGGAAACGCACGGCAATTATTGTGCAGCGCCGTCGCGCCGTGCCGTGGAAGAATTTCATGGACACGACGCCGTCGCGCCGCATCGAAGGAGAAACCAAAGGCGCCGCGGCCGGAGCGGGGCCGCGGCGAAGGGGCGTGGTGTCGTCGCACCGCGCTGGACGACGAAGGCTGTGGCCGGTTCCGGGCCGCGGCGGAACGAGAAGACCGGCGGCTAGCCGGGCCGCCGGTGTCAGAAGCTGGAAGGGGGACCGGCCTTTGCCGGTCCCGTTGAGGAAGAACCGGTCGGCCTGGCCGAGCTAGCAGCGCGCCCAGCGCGCTGCTATGCGCCAAACCGGCCACCTGGCCGGTCTGCCGGGCTGGGCCGCCGCACCGCCGCACTACCGGGCCGCCGCACTGCCGCGCCGCAGGACCGCCGCGCCGCCGGGCCGGGCCGGGTCGGTCCGGGCCTGAAACCCCCAGTTTCGAATCAACTTCGGTCTTTCTCTCATAACTTGAGCTACGGACCTCCGATTGATGAACCGTCTGCGGCAACGCAATCCTTGGATCAGGACGGTCGTTTTGGTATATTGCACTCAAGGTTTCAAAATACTTTGAGTTTGGCCGGGTTGGTTCGTACACGAAACCAACCGGGCCCTCGGAGCGGAAACGCTCATATCTTGAGCTACGGACGTCCGATTGACGTGTCTTCAGCTTTGTTGAGTTCCTCTTAGTGAGAAGGATCTTTTGGCATACTCCGCCCAAGGTTTGGATGCAGGTGGAGTACGATCGGGTTGGTTTTTCCTTAAAAACCAAACGGGCCCCTTGGACGAAAAAGCCATTAACTCTCAAACTGGGCGTCCGATTGACGCGCCGTCTGCGACGTTGAGTTCCTGTTGACGATACGGAACTTTTGGATACATCAACTACGGACTACGTGTCAGTTGATGTATCAGCCTCTCGCCTCTTGGAGCGGACCCTCCGAAACGAGCTTGCTGTGTGCAGGAACCCTAGAGCTGGTTGTGACTGCATCGACGACGACGACAGTGCAGAGATCCTCAGTGGGTGTGACGACGACGACTACTGCACTCAGCGATCCTTTGTGGATCCGTGCTACAGGTCCTGCATCGGCCCGATCCTATGTGGGTCTTTGCGGGGGTTATCTACAGGTCCTGCGTCGGCCCGATCCTGTGTGGGTCTTTGCGGGGGTTATCTACAGGTCCTGCATGGGCCCGATCATGTGTGGGTCTTTGCGGGGGTTAGTACCTATCGATCCTTTGTGGGTCCGACGACTTAGATGGATCAGTGATCATCTCTATCGTCATCCGAAGTTGTATACCTTTGTGAGCTGAATCATGTTTGTTTTCCTATGTGGATTACGTTATGCTTTCCTATGTGGAATACGTTTACTTTCCTGTGTGGACTGAGTTGTACTTGGGCTCGGAGGTTGTAGCGTATTGGAATTGTGGACTTAGGTATATGTATGGGCATATACCTAAGCAGTGTCGGTTGCTACTTCGTGATTGTATCATTCCTTTGGGGTTTATCCTTTGTGGATTTTGGGAGACCTTCGGGGGTCTCGGGGTCCCTACTGAGTAGCTTATACTCACCCCTGCACGGGCTTTGCCCGCACTACGTTGTGTTGGTTGCAGACGACGGACAGCGTTGATCGTGGTTGAGGCTTGCGGAGCAGAACGACTTCTGGAGGTGGACCACTGGGTGGGACGTACTCGGAGCGGACGGCGGGACCCGAGGAGCAGAGGAGATTTCTGTACCCACCCTTCAGGTGGGATTTCCAGTGGACAGCTCGGCGTAGCAGCTTTTACTTTTCAGTTGTTGTTTTCCCTTTCGAGTTGTACTTTACTTTCAATTTGGGTTTGTATTATGGCCCATTTACTTTCTGCACATACTATTGTACCAGCTTTTACTTAGTGTTTACTTTTCCACTTGTTTACTCTGAGGTGCTTGTTTACTTTACAAAGGCAATGCCTTCCCTTTTTACCGGGATTTACGCCTTGGTGCTAGTCGCCAGCCCCTGGCCTATGGAAGGCGGGCTTGGGGTAGTCACGGCACGGGCCTTGAGGACGGGTCGTGACACCAGAAATCAAGAATACAATCCTTAGAGGTTCAATTCCTAATGGGGAGTTAGTTGTATTCATTGATTTTCATGAACTAAGGGAGATATGTTTTATTTTTATGTCTCATGAAATTTTTCAAAACACTTTATTCTTTTTGAAGAGGTTGTTTGTGCTTTCCAAAAAGGGGGAGATAGTTGAGTCAAAGGGAGTTTGTTAAGTCAATAAGGATTTCCTTATAAACTTTTCCATTCCAACCTGTCTTGAGATTCACCGTGTTTTGAAATTCACAAACACCTTCACAACTAGTTTTGATAATCAAAACACCTTAACCGTAAGAAAATTTATTTTTCCCTTCCCTAAAGAAAATTTCCTTAAGGATATTTTCCCTTAATATGTTTTTCCTATACATATCGTAAATCTGCCTAAGTATGAAATCCGGATTCATAACCAAAAACTCGGAATCATATAAAATCAGATATGAAGCATTCTGTTTAGGATCCGAATTCTAGAAGTGAACTGTAATGAAGTTCCACTCCGAATTCTGGATGAGAACTATAATAAAGTTCCACTAAGAATTTTGGAAGTGAACTGTAATGATGTTCCATTCCAAATTTTGGATACGAACTGTAATAAAGTTCCATTCCGAATTTCGGACTCCGAACATCAAAATAGTTCGACTCTGAACTTTTTCAAGTTTGACACGGAACTTCAAAATAGTTCGACTCCGAACATTTGTGATTTCGACTCTGAACAATTATTAAGTTCGACTCTGAACTTGAAAAAAGTTCGACCCTAAACTATTATTAAGTTCGACATTGATCTTTGAAAGTTCAAGTTCTTAATTCTAGAGAAACCAGACTCCGAATTTCTGTAGAATTCAGGTTCTGAATTCTAACTAAAATAGAATCTGAATATCAATTTCATTTCCATTCTGAATTCCAGTTAGGTTAGACTTCGAACTATTATTTCATTAGACTCCGAACTCTTATTTATTTACATATTGAACTACAGATTTTCTTACACATGTTTTGTAAAACGATGTCGTGCATTAATTACATTTGATTTATTACAAAATGATGTCGTCAATTCTATTATAAAAATAACCTTTGGTTGAGTTCCACGTGTACAGACCCCTACAAGAATCACGGAAAATATGACCGTTGGAGGAGGGCGATGCTCCACCTATAAATATGATCTCATTTGAACCGACAAAGAACTTTTAGAATTTTGGTGATCAAGATCTCCTGAAGTGATTTTTAAAGTGAGAGGTTTGTATCAACTCTCAAGCTCTGTGCGTCTCCGAATGTTGGTGACTACATTCGAGGGATTTCGGGGATAGGAAGATAGAGGTGACTGACTACCTTAA
Source organism: Viscum album (assembly GCA_963277665.1). Taxonomy (NCBI): domain Eukaryota; kingdom Viridiplantae; phylum Streptophyta; class Magnoliopsida; order Santalales; family Viscaceae; genus Viscum; species Viscum album. The sequence continues at coordinate 1,633,774,374 of OY728133.1, read as the reverse complement.
TGTTCGAGGGCTTCTGAGGATAGGAAGACAGAGGTGCCAACTACCTGGAAGTTGAGGGCTTTCGGGGATAGCAAGATAGAGCCGATCTTCGTATCGAGGGCTTACCCTAGTGTGGGTAAAACAGACTTTCTTGGATGTATAAACCAAGGGATACCTTTATCCATGTTTGTTGGATACCCTTCTCTTTGGGTTAAAAGAAATTGTTTTTATCGCTGCTTTGTGTATTGTAAGGAAAGTATAATCCTTTTATATTTCCTTACATTTACTCTGATTCAATTTGATTCTATACCCTTTAAGGTAGAATCTGATTTTGTAAACCTATGATTAATTTTGGTTAGAGGTGTTGTGAATTTACTTAGTCTAACCTTGTTAAACATAGAACGTTCCTTGTATAAGTAAATTTTTTAATGTATACAATTCACCCCCCCCCCTCTTGTATTGTGAGCATCTTCATTGATATTTCGATCCTACAAAAAACACAACAACATATTCGTCCAATGTTCAATTTCATCATGTCATTTAACTTCTTCAAAGGTAATTTTTGTAATGGTCTAAAACATATCAGTATTTCCTTTGTGGTTTCTCATGGCTCAAAGGATTGGAGAAGGATCTTATGTATGATCAAAATGCTTGGGAGAAGTTTTGGTAAATTTTAGGGACACCACAAAATAGGGCCTGGTGTGGTGGTGACCATTTTCATGTTTTGCAACATGTAATGTCACCATGGTAGATATGAGGTTTTAGTTTATCAATTTTAGTAAGCTATTGTCAATTATGGGGAATTTTGTGTCGGTATTTTAGGGAAATGAGTTCTATATCCACCAAAACAAATTTTCTGACTATTTTAGTGTGAATATTTCATAGAATATTCCCTTGTGAGAAACATGTCGTTTAGAAATTTCCAGTTCAGGGAGTGATGCATCGATGGATAACTTGTGTAACACAAGGAGTTGGATCTCACCATGATGTGGTTATTAGCATGAAAAGGTGAAATAATGAAGGAATGTTCACCATTAAACGGAGGTGGCCATGGTGGTGGACAATGTAATTGTAAAGTGGTTTTGAAAAACCTGTGGAAATAAGAGGAATATCTCTGAGATATTTAGATTTTCATTCATTTAGGGATATAGTCGAATGGTGGCCTATTACCAAATTGTGGAGAGTCCATTTAGGAATCCCCTATAAATAGAGGGTATGACCACCCTTATTTTTAATTTCCATCTTCTTATTTGAGAATGGGCCGAATTAAATCCCTCATAGTGTTCCAAAATCATCTCTTTTAAGGTTGTTAATCACTTAGATTGAGAATATTGATTTATTTATATTTAAGGTAGCTTCATTCCACCAATTATTATTTTTATAATTCACTCCTCTTATATGCATGTTCATTGGAAAAGTTCATTTTTTTTATATTTTTAATTATGGTTCGGAAAAAAAATTTGTTGGTTAGGTTTTAATGTATTTCCCTTCAATCTTGAGTAATTATAATCCCTTTATTTCTCATTTTTTGATTTATGGTTCTACATGATTCTTTTATTGAGTCATGGGATCTGTGTTCTCTCTCATTTAGGTATATTTTCAAATTTATAATGATTTTTATCCCTTTGGGTAGATGGGAAATTGAAATAATGAATACAATAACTGATAATATGAAATTGAAAAGGTAATTATAGGAATTTCATATTGATATTAGTTTCCTTTATATTGTTATTGTTTACTTATGGTAAGAACATTAGAACTTTTTCTATGGTAATGTCATTATCATTGTGAAGTTATTACATGGTTTGATGAATTTATCAAAAACATTCTTTAAATGGTTAAATACAAAAAGATGGTAATATAAATTTTGGGTTTGTGTGTGTGTATGAACCTATTGGTCGTTATTTATTCTATTATTAGTTATGAGTGACTTTGAATCCTTTTTTTGTGTGCAGTTTACTAGCGTTATTTTGTTGTTTCGTGGTTTCATAGAGTTGTGTGACTTAGTGGCCTTTTTTGTGTGCATCTTGATGGACATAGTGGTGTATGGATTGGGGTACATAGTTTTGTGTGGGTTGGTGGCCTTATAAGTGAGTGGATTGGTGGAATTAGTTTTCTATGACTTAATGACCATAAGATATGTTTAATGATAGTCCTCTATTGAATGTAATAACATGGATTATTGATTTAATGTTTGTAATGGTGGGATTTTAATAGGAAAGGTTTTTATTCAATAATTAATGAACTGTTGACTTACAAAGTTGAAAAGGGTTTTGATTTGTGAGTGTATGTGGGTGTTTTTGGGGTTGATTATTTTTCATTAGTTACATTGATTGGGGTACTCTTACCAATGATCACTTAGTGTTGGTGGTTTGCTAAGTGACTCTACTAGGATAGGATTGTGTGTTATATAATAAGTTTATATATTTGTTTGATTTCATTACAGGCCCCAACCAAGTTAGATAACCTTAAATACACCCATATGTTCTGGTAAGTGTGGTTTCCCAAACATATATGAGAACAAGGAAATAGATTCTTGAATACCCCAACTTCCCCACTCTCCCTTCAGCAAAAGATTCTGGACATATATGTGGTGGATGAGATGATATATAGTGGTGATGTTCCATTGTATGAGGATAGAATGAGGTTTATGTCATTCACATTTGTGATACTATGCTTCGTTAGTTATGATAAATGGGGTTGTTTCAGGAGATGAGATATGTAGTTTTGGCCACGATATGTGATATGTAGTTGGGGCCAGAGATGAGATATACAGTTGGGTTCATGATTTGTGGACATGAAAAAAATATAAGAAAATTATATTTGGGAATAGATGAGTGTTGAAAACCTGTTGGGAAGTGGATACATGGCACCTGACATATATTTTAATAGATATTACAATGATACATGGATGTGATATTTAGTGAGTGATCCTTGTGAGGATGAGGGGTTAATTCATAGGCGAGGTTCTTATTGATTCTACTATTTTTTCATTGGGACATTTGTATATTGTTATCACATATTCAAAAGAGGAATTTGGCATGATTCTAATGAATGTAAATTTTATGCTCATCTTCATATATATATATATATATATATAATAGTTTTCCAAGTTATCAAGGGGGCTTCGGTGATCGAGATGGACAATACTAGAATGGAGGTCATAGTTCTTTTAGTGTCACTACCATATGAATAATTTTGTTATCTTTCCATGGACAATTTTGTATTTGGTTTATATTTTCTTGAATTTTGGATATTGATCAGTTTTTTATGTCATGTGGATTTTCAATTTGTGGTGTTTATTTTTTATTATTTGGTTTTATTGGGGTTAATGCATCCCATTATTTATTTTATACCCATATTATTAGTCACAAACATTTGTTCTAGTAGAGGTGGGCCAAATGTACCACTCTAATCACCACTATTGGCCCAAGAGGGTTCCCAGATAAGGAATATTAAAAATTAATGGTATCATAATCATTGGTTTTCAAATACTAATTGAATGTTTTGATAGTTTTTAAATATAGGCACTCATGGGGATCAAATGGGTTTGAAAGAAAATAGTGCATGATGAGCATATTAGATGAATAAAATGGGGAGATCAACTAGGGAATAGGATTTTAGCCCCCCACCCCCATCCCTATGATCAGATGCAAGGACCGTGGTCTCTCTAAATGTTTCTACTAAAGCAATACATATTTCAGGGTAAATACCTAGGAGAGGTTCATGCATCATACATTCATGAAATATGTTTTAATTGGGGAAATATTAGAAAAAATAAATGTTTTAAACTAAATGAATCTAAATAAATCCATTTCATCTAGGAATAAAAGTATCTTATTCCATTATAGATATTTCATATAGTCATAACCCATGTGTGGCTCAGGTTGGAGAGGTTTAGTAGGAAAACCCATCAGATCATTGAAGGATTAATCCAAAGGTAAAGGATGTTAAGTTGTAGAGGATGTTTCATGACATTCATTAATAGAGCTTAAAAAGTATGAGGGTAGCATATCTAATTTAGAGATGACATAATTGAGGTAGGATTCATATATTATGTTCGACATGATTTGTTCTTGGGTCGAGTAATCGGTTCCCCTAGTAGTAAGTCAGATGATGTGTGTTGAACATTACTGGCAGATGTTGTACCTCAATGAGTGTATGGTAGACGACTTTTCTTCAATAGGTTTTTCAAACGAGTTCTAGATAGAGATCATATTAATTATGAAAATGGAATTTTATAAGAATATGATTCTATAACATATGAAAGGGATAATTATTTTTCATGATATGGGGATTATGTTTAATGATATTCTATAATTTTACCTTGAAGTATTTCTTGATGAGGAGTCTTGAGACCAATGTTTGGAAGAGGCATTGCACCCCAACCTTTACTCTACAGTCACCTTGTATAAATTGCCTATGTATTTGAAGGTACATAAAGAGGATAAAGTGATCTTTTGGGATAATGTGCATGTCGGATCACCCTCAGTTGAGTTTTAAAAAGATCTTTCAAGTATCCAAACATTTGAAAGAGGGTTTTTTATGATATGGAAATCACGTTTCTAAACTGTAGGGAGATGACCCTATCAGTTAGATTCACATTTATCCAACAACAGAACCTTATATGCCTCCAACATGACCACTTTGATCATGTTATTTGGTTTCAAAGGTTGTGGAAGTTATAAATTAAATTTTTTTAAGCCCAAGGAATCCAATATTGTTTGGGTAGTCAGGTTAATTTTTTCCCGCAACAACTGCAAGGCCTACAAACAAATGTTCAACATCCAGTTCAGTAGGCTAATGTTCTTCTATGGGTAGGTAGAGTTAGGATAGGTTCTCCTGAACATATACCTCTATATTATGGAAACATGATATGATTTCTTCATTAAGGTCATCGGTATAAGGTTAGTGGAGTTGGTAGGGAATAGATGTGTTTTATGGATGTGCTGGAGTTAGAGGGGCAATAGGTCATTAGTGGTATGATAAATTTATTGTCTACTCTTGTTTCCAACTTTTTTTATTCATGAAATTCACAAATATTTATTTCACCATACCTAATATTCACATTATAAATAGATGTGGAGAGAATTTTCATTCCCTTAGTATTGACTATATTAGTTGGAAGCCAGAGATACTTTTTGATGTGTACAATTGAAGTATAATTACTATGGGGAATCATTAATCCTTGGGGAATTTATTATTACTATAGATACATCTATATGACATCATCTTATACATGGATAGATTATATTATATATGAATGGTTGTCTATTTTTTTAAGGACAATCTCATTCATTGATGCGGATGTCCACCAATTAGTTTTCATCGTCGAATATAGTTTTCTAATGTGCAATAGCCTTCAAGATCCCATTTTTTGTTTGATGGTAGAATTTCTTGGGGATTCTATTGATACAAGGTGGAATAAGGCCCTAAAGATGTCAATTTGTTTTTGGATGTTTTTTTCAATGAGGTGTTGAGTATGTGTTGATTCAAAATTTTCATTAATTTATTTTTGGTTTTGATTCTCACAAATCCACACATTTGTTTTACTAATGAGTTTTTTAAGTGAATTTTAAAAATTTATAATTCATAGAAATATTTATTATGGACCTATAATAAATACATTGATCCATGAGGAATAATTGATGAAGCATTCAGACCATGTTTTAATATAATCTATAAACACAATTCCTACCCTACGTGTTCATGTTTAGCGTAAGGAAAAAACCATATGTCCAAAAAAGCATATAAGGATCATATAACCCACATTTTGAACAATGAATTGGGATAATGAACTTTGTGCTTCTTGGTATGTATTGATCATATTCCCTACATTCAGAAAGAAACTTACATTTGTTGGAATTGAAATTATTCTTGAGGAACCATACATAAGAAAGGAACCTTATATTTTAGGAAACAAATGTATGGTACCTTAACCCTACGTTGTCAACCATACATTTGGTATTTTTATCATTTTATGAAGGAACCGTGCATTTTAATATTAAAAATCAGATATTTAAATATGAAATTTTATCTATGAATTACATGATGGTCTTGACGGTATTAATGTTATGTACAATTCTCATTTAAAACTAATTCAAAGGTTCGTTATGATCATCTTAAGAACTAATATTCAACAGAGTAAATTGTTACTATTATTATGGGAAGTTTCAACTCTATTGAATATATTTTGAATTAAAATGTTCACGATTAATGTCTAAAATATTTCTGGAGAAATTTTTGACCTTAATCTACTCGACCACGATTATAAATAATAATCCACTCTTCATTGATATATGTGTGTGTTTGCGTAGAATATATATTCAGAAGTAGTAATTATTCAAAAAATTGATATATATATATATATATATATATAACCATATTTAATTACATTAATATATACACTTCTAGGACAAAAATGGTTTGATATATCATCTTGTGCAGCTACTTCTATTATAATTACTATAGCTACTACTATACCTTATTATTATATCTTCATTTTCAAGAATGGTGACGAATTTTTCAAAGAAAAAAATTGGATACATACATGGATAAAAATATTTCTGGTATTTTCTCAATCCCTTTTTAATGAAATACTATTTCATGTTGAAGATCTATTTGTTACTATACTTTATTGAAGATCTAAATACATCTTTTAGGTGTTACGACAACTGTGAAGTGAAAATCTGTTTTATCAACAAAATCAATCTCTATTAATTTGATGGAGTTTTGACTTCTTAGACTCAATCGTTGTTAAGTGTCTGCTTCTTTCACTAAGCTGTGGATAATTGGTTCCATGTAAAAGATCAAGAAGTCTTTGTAATGTCTTATTGTAAAGTTTTCAACTGCCTCTACATAGTTGTGGTCACAATGTGTTAGGCTAATAGGACCTAGTGGAAATAAACAAGCTCCTAGAGTTGAGAATTGGTGGAGTGGACTAGGGAATATTTGTTCCCTGAACCACTATACATTGTTGTAATCATTTTATTTATTTATTTTTCTACTCAACCATATTTTAGAGAAAAGGAAAGGTTCACTGCTAGTCAATAGAGACATTCTGAATTAATTAAACTATTTTAAATACACAATTCACCCCCTCTTGTTCCTTTACCTTGGTCATAACCATCCTGACCCAATATGAGTTTATTAAAATTCCTCCTTTATGTGACATCATGTTTGGGGTAGAGTTATAGGTTGGTTCCCATCTAGTTTTTATGGTTCTATATTGAATTGGAGCTATAGAACGGTGGTAGCTAAGGACCAAGAAAAAATATTTTATATAGAAAGGTTCCATTTGGCCCAAGGTTTTTATTGGGGTGATCCAGTGTTATTAACCAAGATTCCCATTAGTAGTTTGAGACTTTATATAGACTACCGAAGGCTAAATTAGGTGATAATTAAGAATAATTACCATATACCAAGGATTAAATATCCCTTTGACCAATTTTGATATGGTAGATAGTATTATTATATTGATCTATAGTTTGGAATATATATGGTTAGATTAAAGGAGGAGGATATCCTAAATACTTCCATCTAGTGCATATATAGACAATTAGAGTATATAGTTATGTCATTTTATGTCATAAATGCACCAAAAGTGCTCAAGGGACTTATGAAATACATATTTTATGAGTTACTAGACAAGTTTTTAGTCGTGTTCATCGATAGTATTCTCAATAATTGTGTTCTAAGGAGGTTAATTCAAGGAATTTGTAGACTATTTTTCAAAATCTTTTACACCACAAAATTTATAGATAACTATAAAAGTGTAAGTTCTAGATGTTGGAGTTTCATTTCCATTGACATGTGGTGTCTCATACATGATTAATAGCTGACCCCTGGATGTTTAATGTGGTTGTTTCATGGGTATCACACAAGAATGTAATATATGTTCATCGATTTCTCAGTCTTGTGTATTGTTAATAGTTTATTATGTCTAAATTTTTTTAGAGTGTTCACCTATTATTAGACCTGACAAGAAAGGACTATGAATTTATTTTATACTGACCATCATCGGGAAGTATTCAACCATATTATGGAATGGCGGGTTAGCATCCCAATTCTTCATTTTCCATAGTATGGAATGACATTTGAGGCGTTTTGTGATGATTCAAATTTTTTATTGGGATGTGTCTTAATGAATCAATGAGAAATGATATTCCATGGTTTCAATAATTTACACCCCCAAATGAGTAACTATTCCATCCATGATCTAGAGATGGTGAAAATAGTGCTTTACCTAAATCTTTTACAACATTACCTCACTAGGAAACACATTGTGGTATTCTTGGATCATAAATGATTGCGACATATTTAATCTCAAGGTGACCAAAATCTATGATAGTGGAGGTGGATGATGTTTCTCTATGACTATGACTTTAAAATATCTGACACCCTAGGTAAATGAAATGTGATTTCCAATGTACTTGTAAAAAATAAGAAGAAACATTTAATGAATATTGGGAGTCTTGGATAGTAATGTAGGAGTTAATAACATTGCATCTTACTATGAAGGAGATTGATGGAAGGGATTTTATCTTTCAGTCGATCATGAAATAATCATTGTTGAAGTAGGATCATAGATCTAATAGGGGAGAATCATAGGTATTGGTGATGATAAACCATGTAATTTTTGGTGATTTTTATAAGGGATATTTAATGGACAACCATTACCAATGGATGTTTCAAAGGATGATGTTCATCCCATCGGTAATGAATGAGGGTGTTATCTAGTATTTTCAGAAATCCCCGTTGGTATTAAATTTGAAAACACATATTTATTGTATATTTTTTTAATAATAAATGATATAATTTCTTCACATTATGTTAATTTTTATTTATGGAATATTTTGGGATAGATCATTAAAAATTATTGAAAATTACATTTTTGAAACATTAATGTGCACTATAGTCTATCAGCCATAAATATTTTTATGCAAATTATTTAAAAATATAATTTCTGAAAAGAATTATTTAATCAATAAGATTAAAATTTCAGTTAGTCCATCTGAGTTTCATATGGAATTTGATTAGATTAAATGGGATATGAAGTCAAAACTAGACTAAACTCTACAAAATAGACACCACTTCACCAATTGTTCCATATATTCTTCATTAGAACTTGTATTTCCCTTAAATTTTTATTGTAGATGCAGTAAAGGATTATAAAAAAACATCATTGTATAATTATATAAACTTTATGCATTTTCAAGGTCAACAAGTCTGTAAAATTTGGATTAAAATATTTTTATGAATTTTCCATTCACACATGTAACATATTATATCCCCAGCCTCCCATACCCTCAATAAATGATTATTTCTTCCCCATTTAATTGGTTTTACCATGTATTAGAGTATTGGGACCAGCTGATAATTGGTTACATTCCATTTTAATGTACCATTGAAGGAGGGATAGTCACAACTTATGATCTCTTCCAAAATTATCTTCTTTTCCTCTTCTTTATTATAACAATATTGTTCTTGAATATAAATTCTCTCATTATCTTATATTTCTCCCCATTTTAATCATTTTTATTATTTTATAATTATCCATTCTAGCCTATAAATCCAGAGTATAAATATGATCGGGCAATTCTCTTCCTATAACATTTCATATATATGTCACTTCTATGATGGCTACTCCACCAATGGAAGAGTAGTTTTTCATTGTAATAAATATAATTATAACCTTATTAAATTTTTTTTCAAAATAAATGAGGTACTTTAATTCCCTTAATAAGATATAATAATTAATATTTTAAATTAAAAAAATTCAATCAACCTATTTAATTATTAACACAATGTGTGCAAGGTCGAGTAATGAATGAATTGTGAGAGTGCAATATTAATCTGTAAAATAAACAATTATAAGATAAATTATTATGGTAAAAATATAATATCTAAACTCAATTCATCCTCAAATCATGTATATATTTGATCCCCAATTCACCACTGACCCTAATCTATCTTTGGAAGGACAATCCATTGAGTTTGTTATGATTGCATGTTACGAAACTGGCCAAGGGTTTAATTCATTTCATCATTGTGGTTAAGGTAAATTTTCATTTGTTTTTGGGATTAAAAAATTAGGGGATCTTAACTTTTTTTATTTTAATGTGAATGGTAGTGATTAATAATTACATGAATAAGAATAGATATATTGATTACGAATTCTAAAACAAAATTTAAAAAAAAAACATTCTCATTCTTTTCTAGATATAAAATTTCAAAAGAAAAAATTAAATCAATAAAATATTCTTCTAAAAGAATGATTATTTTGTTATGACCCTTGAACCCCTCCCCCACTAGAATTTTTATTTTTTATTTTATTTTATTTTTATTTCATAATAACTTTTTGGTGTTTTTTATGCATTGCCTCATTGAGAGATTACCTTGGTCAAGCACTCTGTATCACTTAAGTACCAAAACACACAGATCAATTGAGAGAACCCATGAAAGTGACCTTCACTACACCCTAGTGTATCCTAGATGTATCAAGATTTTCAAACTCTACTTTGGTGGTCATAGATGAAATGGGTGGTGACAGATTATGTGGCATAGTATTTGGTTTTTCAGCAGCTGACGGCTAAACACCATGTTCATGGATGGTTGTTGCAACATTTATATGTACCCTAGTGTAAGTGTGAGGAAATCAAGATGGTTTTTTATTATGTTACCTCATTATTAAGGAGGATACAAGGATATATAGGATATCAAGGATTGATTGATGAAGTCGAACTACTTTCTAGTTAACCGAGTGTTATCTACCATGGATATTCTAGTGATATGGTATATAGATGACAAATTGGGTCTTTATGGATTCCCAAAGATCGTCATTTCAGAATAATATTCTCATTTTACCTCACGATTCTATAGAATATTACAATATGATTTTGGATCCCAGTTTTTCCATATCACTATTTCACACCATTAGACCGGCTAGTAGACCAAGTGGACCATCAAATAACTATAGGATATGGTGTGGACTAGTTTTATGTATTTTTTTGGATCCCTTTAGGAATTATTTGTGAGACCGTGTGGATAACCACTATATTATACCAAGATCAAGGAGGCAGTATTCCTTGATTTTGATGTGTTGTATATCTTGAAAAAGATTATTCAGGTGCTTTATGATATGATGAAAGTGGGGAAAGACTATCAAAAGGATTATGTTGATTGAAGGTTGAGTCTCTTAGAGTAATTTTTTGGAGACTATTTTTTTAAGGTTTCCCTCATTAATGGAATTGGTGGTTTGTTAAGGGAGAAAACTCTTACCCCAGTTTATCAGGATTTCGAGGTTTTTGAAAATGTTAGAAAGGTGGTATACCTATTGTATATTCCCATATAGATATATTGGTTCTACAATGACTTTCATGTGTCCCAAAATTATTTGTAACTTCATGATTACTCTCATGAAATTGGCTACAGAGAGTTGGATATCAGGGATGACATGAAATTTATAAAGAGACCAGTTGAGATTTATGATCATTACGAGAATTTGATGCAAGGAAATTTTATCCATCTTTATTGAGTTCTATGGATACATGGAGTCCCATAAGAGTGTAAATGGTTACTTGAGTCACTAATTCACACTCAGTATCATGATTTTTTTGAGTTCTATTTTCATTAATGATGCAATGTTAAGATTCTTAAAGTTTTAAGAGGGATTCTTACATTCCCTTCTCATTGATTTGGGAAATTATGGTTCTTTGGATATTTATATTTTATTTTAAAATATGGTTTCACCCATTTTTTATTAGGTATGCCTCATGGTAGTGTTGGTGTTTTATGTTATTTTTCTTGATCTGGGATTGGTTTTTATTGTTGAGGATGAGAATCAATTAAGTGTTTTATTATGTAATGGTACAGACCTTCCTAGACCTTTATTATTAATTTCATGAGGTTTGGGTGATTTTTTAAGGATCTTTGAGATACTCAAGATGATTAGGATTAGTTTTAATTATTTTTATAGACACCACATTATGGTGATGATCATTATGGTAATCAGTTTAATGAATTACGACGTTGAGGGTCTTTGTGATAGAGATGAGGTCATTTTTCATATATTTGGGATGGTTTTCATTGACCCATGGGAATTTTTAGTTTTTCATATGTCATTAGGTGCGCCATAGAGATAAAAATGGCTTGTATGGACATTTTTAAGGGCATTTGTCAAGGGATATAACCTATTGACAATTGGTTAGTTTAGAAACACCTAATAAGGGTTGAGGTATTAGGTGTAGTGATTTGAAAGGTAAACTATGTAACACAATGATCTAGATCTCATCATGTCATGGTTCTTGGAATGTTGACGTGAAAATAGTAAAGGAATGTTCACAATGCAGTTATAGTTGGTTATGGTGGTGATCAAGTTGGTTTTGAATTAGTTTTTAAAAACATGTGAAATAAAGGGAAGATAGCTACAAGAGATTCAAATATTATTTAACTGAAGGATACCATGATGTGTTAGGTTGTTTCCAAATCAATGTGATGCCATTAGGGATTCATCAATTAATAAAATTCCAGACCAACATTATTTGAAAATTGATTTTTCTTCTTAAATATTTGGCTGAATATAGACACCCTCAACAACCCTTGATTATCTCTTCCTTATGATGATAATCTCATAGATTGGGGAGATTGTGTACGATTGATTAATTACGAACTTTTTTATCTTATTTTTCCTTTTCATTCCATCCTTTTGTCGACCTATTTGTTTTAGTTAGTTCCTCTATCTTGGGATGAGTTCTATGTACGTTTTGGAAATAGTTTATTATGGTTAGGTTCTAATGGGTTTGACTTTGAGCTCAGTGATGTTCGGTCACTTGATTCTACCTGTATGATTGGTGGTTCTCCTTGATGCTTTGATTGAGGCAGAGGTTCTAATTTCTCAGTCTTTTATTTACATCTATTAAATTACCGTGCCTTTTCAATCTTTGATTTGATGGTATGAATTAAAATAATTACAATGATTATTGGAATTATGACATTGAAAATCTAATTATGGGAATCACATGTTGATAATGGTTTTATTAATATTTTAACTATTTACATATGGTTATAAATTGATAAGTGTTTTCTTTAGAATGTTATTATTATTTTGATATTGTGCCATAGTGTGATAACATAATTTAAAGTACCCTTTAAATAATTAAACACCAAAATATGGTAATCTAAAAGAAGAATGTGTGATATAACTGCTCAGTTATTATTTCTTTCTGGAATAATTTTGAGTGGTTTAGTGTCTTTAGTTATCTACGGAATGATGTACTTAGTTATGTGAGACTTTATATCCTTCATGGTGAACAAATTGGTTTCCTTAGTCAAATATAACATTGTCTCCTTAGTGGTTTGTGTCTTGGTGGCCTTATTTGATTGTGACTTGTTTCCCATAATGGTGGGAGGCTTGGTGGAATTAGTTATATATGTCTTGTTGTCCATAGGATTTGATCGATAATAGTCTATTAGTAAATGGAATGAAATGATGTAAGATGGTAAGGGGATAAATTTGATAGGTAAGGTTGAATTTATATTAATTATGTAATGATCTAAAGTATTGAAAATTTGGAAATGGTTTTGTATAGGGGATTTGTGTCAGTAGCATGGGTGACTATTTTTTTACATTAGTGGAAACGATTGTGGGCATGATGGTGGTAATCACATGGTGGTTGTGGTTTATTGAGTGACCCCCCCATCTATGGCTGTGTACTATATTCTGGGACTTCATTGCACACCCGACTTGAGTTGGATGATGCTATAGATAGAAAAATGCTCTAGGAAGGGTGTTTTCCCTAATATCCTAGATTGTGATGAAATGGAAAGATAAATAACCATTCTTCACATCTCTCCCTTCGGCATCTACTTCTAGAAATATAGGTGTTGGATGAGATGATATGTATTGCGGGTCATGTGTGTTGGGAGGAGGGAAATAGGTTAATTTTCGTCACATTTATGACACCTTACTATAGTGGTCAAGAGATATGTTATTCAGTCCATGAGATGAGATATGTGGTTAGGACCATTTTATGTGATATGTGGTTTGGGTCGTGAGATAATATATATAGTTGGTGAAGTGATTGGTTGACAAGGAATAGATAGAAGCATGAGAAATCTAATGTTTGGTGAGATTGACAAGATCTTCAAAAAGTGGATGTTCTAGATTTGATATATATATATATATATATATCTTGATATAACTTAATACTTTGATGTGGTATTTTGTGAGTGAACTTGGTAAAGCAGGGGATTAATAAGCCTTCAATGTGATTTTTGATTCTACTCTTTGTTCACTAGGTAATTAGTATATTCTTTTCACATTTTCATGAGAGATATTGGGTACGATCCTATTGAGTATAAATGTTATTCTCACCCATATATGTATTTAACTATTTTTTCTGTTTCCATAAAGTCTTGGGTGATTGAGATGGATAGCACTGGATAAATGGTCGGAGTTGTGATAGTGTTGCAATCATAGGACTATTTTCATTGTTTTATTATCTAAGTATACTATATTATATTTATATTTCTAGAATTGTGGGATATTTTTTATTTTTATATGTCTTATGGATTTTCAATTTTTAGAATTTATTAGTTTTCCTAGGATTTATTGAGGGTAATGTATCCCATCATTTGTGGTATGCCCTTGATGCTAGTCTCCAACCCGGGGTCTACTGGATCTGGTCTTTTGGGGACATCTTCATCTCTAGTTATAGCATAAGAGGGGTTCTCTATACAAGAGTGTCATGAAAATATTTAATTATTCTAATTATTTGTTTCTGAGAAATTCACACACAATGAGAATTATTGATCCTTAAGCATTTTGTCTACTTATTTTATGTAATTCTTTTATTTGTTTTAGTTTGGGTTTTATTTCCATTATGTTATATTTTTTATAACTGAAAATTTAATTTGAAATCACTTATCAGTATTTATTTATTTCAATTTTATATGATTTATACATTTATGAAAAAATTGTATTACAATGATGTATTTATATAGGAGGCATCCCCAATGAATAATAATATAAGATTTTTATGGCCTAATAACATACATTGGATAGGATTTCTATTCTAGAACATGAACTGAAGCCAATAACATTTATGTTAAACTTTCATAGACACATATACACATCTATGTATTTGTAAATCAGAACAATTCTAAATTTACATTTTATAGGAAAAAATATCGAATATCAAAGGATATGTTCCTATGGAAAACTATTGTTCTCAAGTATTTATAGAAAATATGATAGTTTTCTAAATGAATCTACATAATTGATAATTGTAAGAATATTTTTTATACTTTAATATATATATATATATATTGTTATATTTTATCAAAGAATTTTTAATTTCTTGGTTCATAATGTGAACATATTAGTTTAAAAGCTCTTGACGTAATATAATATGATGTATCAGGAAAAAAATTATAAATTACATTATTTTATTTTCTAATAACATAACAGAAGACTTTTATATAGAGAGAGAAAAAAATACCCCATCAACATATTGGAATTAACCATTCAAAAATTCTATAGAAACATGTACTACGGTAGAGTGTTTCTTAACTAATAGCATGGAGAGATACAATAGCGTATAAGAAGAATCTCAACTTAATAGGGAGGCATTAAATTTAGTACATAATAATAGGGAGTTGGTAAATAATCAATTTATGAATTTCATGAAATTTTTTCATTTGATAGTTTCACCAAATCAATACCCACATCTTAATAAATATCAATCCTCACTAATGTATACATGTATTATTCCATTATTCCACCTATCTTTACTTATAGATAACAATTTTAACAACACATATTTTGGTGTACAATATGATGATAATGTTGGTATTAATTTTCATGGTGATGATGATGATATCAGTGATGATTAAATGGTGAACATTTTGGTAGTGGAATGAATGGTGAAAACAATGCTTAAAAATATGTTGAAGACAATGAAGTCATCATTGCTTCTAATGGTGTTCATAACATAGAACTTTGGGAAGATAATGCGCATAATTATTGAAATTCAAATATAACTAAAATATGTTTGTGGAGTTATGTAAGTCACCTTTATTTGATTCATTCAAATATGTTTAGTGGCTCTATATTTATGTTTTATTTGTATATTTGGATGAAAATTATTTTCTTTAAATCGGTTGGTTAGAGGAATCTTCTGATTCATTTCATTGTAATTTCCATTACTTTTATACTTACCAATAACTATTTACATAGGATTTATTTGATATAAAAAATACTACAAAAATGGGAAATGGATGCGCTACCCTTTTATCTGTGCTAAAAAATCCTTGATAAAGGCCCCATTTATCAGCCCTTTTTTAACGGTGATAAAGGGAGGAATTATTAGCGATTCTTTCCTACCACTAAGAAATTTATTGTTTAAAAAAATTATGAAAAATAAAATATTGTTATATAAGTATATTTGTATTGATGTAAATATAATATATATTTTTTAAATATTTTTTAGATATGAATGCATAGATATTACATTTAATATATAACAAAATTAGCGAAAATTTCTTTAAAATATTTTAAAAAAATATTATTAAATAGAAATTTGCAAATTTTCATCGTTTAATAATCATTTTATTACAATTTGAAGGCAGAAAAATCAAAAAATTAATAAAAGATCTAAAATAAGTTGAAAATGTAACTCAAACTTCAAACAGCCAAAACATTTGATCCGGGTGTTCGTTTGAGATCTACAACATATCAAATCAAAGCCTGCGATGTGCTCTACACACTAGTGACTGAAGTGAAGCTTCTGTCACATTTCTCATGGCCATAAAATGCTTATAAGGCCACCAAAACATTATTTTTCGTCAGGATACCCCGATTTTCTAGCATTTAAACATGTATGACTTCTGATCCAGATGTCCGTTAGGACATTACCACATACAATATCGAAGATTGTTTCATTTTCATCGATTTAACTTGTTATAGAGTTGAAAAAGGATTTTGGATTTGAAGTTATAATCATTTTTACATTCAATGGCTTTTCAAATACATATATATATATATATGTATTTATTCATAAATATATATATGAATCTATATTATTATACGAATAAATATAACTATATATATAAATATTACTATATAAATCAATATATATATATTAATATAACTAAATATATTTATATTAATATGAATCAATATTAATATATGAATAAATATAACTATATATATAAATAAATAGATATATCATTAAATAGAAAACAAATGAAATGGATAACTGCTAAAGGTGCAGCAGCGTAAGGGGGAGGTCGCAGGATCGTGTTCTGGGGGAAGGAAGGAGGTGTCTGCATGTGGTGGATGCACGAGAAGGGCAACGCACGAGAGAGTGGGGGGTTGGGGGTCCGTATAGCGCTGATAAAGGGGGGTTCTAGCGCTGTTAAAAGCTCCCCCCGCATTATATATATATATTTTAAATTATTTTGACTTTTATGGGAACTTTTTTAGTACTGATAAAAGGTACCTTTATTAGTACTTTTCTAAGCATTGATAAATGGGACTCCCCTATCTTCACCTTGATTAACAATTATTTTTTATCACTATTAATGCACTTTTCTAGCCCTGATAATGGTCATATTTGTATTAGTGAAATTATTGAGAACATTTTTTTGAACTCAGCACTTATATGTTCTATATAAATTTTGAAATTAGTGGCTTTAAAATAATAATTAAAACTAAAATATATTAAGGATTTTTTTTGTACCACTAAGAACATTTATTAAGTGATAACTTCTATATATTTTTTACATAATGTTTTTGAAATAGTTCTTTGTAGAATTACCCCATCCAATTCTTATCACCTGAATCCCCTTTTCCCATGGATTTCATTTCAAGAAAATATAGGTCTATTAGCTCTTGAATAGTGAGATTTTAACTTGAAACGGTGATATAAGTAGTTTTTCCCTCATTCATAATTCTTTGGTTTTAGGTTAATTTCTTATGAAACATTCCCTAATTCGCTGGGGTTTTCGAGACTTACATCAACAAACTCTAACTATTTAGGAGGTAAATATAGAAAGGATTTTAAATATTCATTTAATACCAATCTCACTTTAAATATCTTCCAAAAGTGTAATATTTATGAAGAAAATTAAAAAAATTATAAAATAAATTACAATCAATAGAGTAATAGTTGTGATATTATTTTGTTTGGCCCATTTCAATAAATTATAAGAATATTTATTCTTTGATGCTACATGGGTTATTCTTGTATTCTATATTGGTGGGGAATAACTTTGATGTTTGAGATGTTTTTATTTATATGTTGGTATGTCTATTTAGTTTTATTTTTATTTTCATCATTTCATATACCATTTAAATCCAATCAATTAAAATATATTTTTTTCTTAAAAGATATAAAATGATGTGCTTGATGTTGCAGGGTTTGATATATTGTAGAGTCTCTGTTTTGAGTGACTGGTGATCAGTTATGGAGTCTTGAAATTAAGGATTTTTAGGTGATTTAATTATAGGTTCAATATCTCCTATTTAATAATATTATAGTTATTAGAATTAAAAGTATTAATGAGGATTTTAACATATATGTGTGTGTGAAAATAAATCAAATTAATGATAAAAAAACCTTTTATTTTAACATCAAAATATAATGTGAAATTTTGTTTTAATATTGAATTAATTTACTAGATATAAATCTTAATATATTTTTATTCCCTTCAAAAAAAATATTATATGGAATACATGATGATATTCTTAGTGGTGGGAATACTCCTAAATATGGAAAAATAATATCGGTCTCTCAAATGGATTCATGAATCCTGGTATTAAGAGAATGCAATAAATAGGTAAAAACTATGTGTTTATGTTTTTGTAAAATCTTTTCACTGATAGATTATTGTTTCATATAGTTTTTTATATTGATATGTATTATTTTATGATTTATTTACCTAGGTAAATTAAAATATAATAGTATATGATCCATAGTTATTTTATATTTTGTTTATTTTAGAAATAGGTATTATATTTCATGTTGGGGGAATGAATTGGTTTATAATGATGAACCTATCCGACTAAAACAATCACTGAATAATTTTTGGATTAAAATATCTTCAAAAATACAGCATTGTGACTATGCTATATAACGATAAGTTGATGTTTAAAACGCCTTGGTGTAAGTAAGACAAGTCTATAGTTCGTAATCATTTCAATAACATGATGAATCCATGGTAATTGGAAACCATGTTTATAATTCTTTACTGACTAAATTTGTATCTATGGTTTATAAATTCTTGGTATTGATATATATAAATATTTTTATTGAATATTTATATAGTTTAAAACATTGGAAAAAGGTAAATTTATAATAGTGTAGGGAGAATCACTGTGTGTCCCAAATTAATCTTTTTTCTTTTATTCTTTCTGTATCATGTCCCATGGTTTCATTGAGAATGATTGATATTGGGGGTGAATTGAAATTTAAAAAATTAATAAATTAAGTACAAAGATTATATGATAACTAATAAGTAAAAGAGTATGAAAATAATATTTAAAAAAATGTTCTAGACAATTTTAAAAAAGAGTTTGAAAAAAACTAAATATTATTTCCTACATATCATCCCCTCTATGAATTAAGGGTTATTACTAACACATTACATTAGTGGATCTTAATTAACAAAAAAACCAGAATTTTAGTTTTTTTAAATGCTCAAAAATATAAGACACATTCCTTTTAGTGGTTGTAACAAGAATCTCAAATCCCATAATAGAGATGTAGTGAGCAACCATAAATAAGAAGAAGAAGAAGGATCAACATGGTTGTTATAAGGCCTTAACAACATATTCATTTTTCTCTTAGTAAGATTGAACTATAAAAATTAGAGATATATGGGGATATGTTTGATGGAGAATTTAAATACAACTTGTATGATCGAAATCATGATTTAATTGAGGCACAATAGTAAATGAGATTTTCATAGTATTCTTGGGGGTATTTATAGTGTCAAGAGTTCCTATGTTGATTCTTAAGTTGTTAGGATGCCAATACATACATTGATAGTTGAGAGAGGCAAGATTGGACATCCCAAAATAGCTAGTTTGACTTTCTAGAATAGAACTAGCAACATGCCCCTTGGATTAACCTATTTGTTGATGGATTTGGGAAAATGTGGGTTCTGCAGTTTGATTGTTTCGATAAGCTATATCTAGATCACTAGTTAGTTGTTGGGTCCAGATTGTATCTAGTGATACTAAATTTTCCTTCCAGCAGGCCGGTGGCTTTGCTTTGGTAAGCTGCGAGATCTACCATGTGAGGGCCTTCAAAATTTCCGTCCACACTACTTAAGAACATTTCAAATGGTTAAATGATTGCCAAAGATGATATCAAACCAACGAAAATGAAATAACATCAACTAAAAATGTTATAATCATAAAATGTGTTTTTGTTCATTAATAAATCTAATAGATTGAGGGATACAGCAATCCCCCGCTTATAAAGATCAAAAAACATGAAATAAAAATCAAATAATGAATAAGTTAGATACATCTACCATGGTTTTAGATAAATAATCATGTCCAATTTAAATTATATATAAATATAAATATTTCATTTTTAAATTTTAAAAGATATTTAATTATAAAAATTTCAATGGAATTTAATACAATATTATAAAATCAACGATCGTGTTGTATTTTTTGATAATAGTAATTGTTTTTGTAGTCAATTTAATTTAAAATTGTTTTTATATTTTCAGTGATAATGTGTTATTAGGGAATTTTAAGAAACATTACAAAAAAAGTGTGATGATTATATACTTATCTTAATGTTCCAAACATCATGAATATATTTTTGATTGTAGTTGAGATTTTATAAAAAAAAATGTTGTACAAACCTAAAGATAAATATTGAATACTCAGGACAAAGAATGTATGTCAAAAGTTTAAAGTTATAATGTTTGATTTATAAATATTCAATGTGATAAGAGAAATTTGTATGTAGTTTCCAGAAAATGAAAAATTTTACATTGTTCTAATTGTAACATCTTGGAGTTTCGCACTCTAAAAAGTTACAAGCTATGAATACATGAATATTTCTAGTATATAAATGATAAATGACAGAGTCTATTGGGCATAGATAGTTTCAAAAATGTATGATCATACTAAAAATGATCATATAATGATATTGTAACTCTTGAAAAAATATGAATTAGGTGAAGGTTACTAGATGAACATGTACAATGTCTCATCATCTATAGATGGATTAACTTCACCAGACAAAGTGAAGATTCAGGGAAGTTAGAGGATTGAGTCAAATGAATTATTTTGATCAAATATAGGCATTCAAATAAAGAAAGATATGAAGTTATACCATTTTGGGTTTTTAAAACTAATCCTTGTATAGATTTTGAGTGGACATAGGATGGTCATTTGGAGACATTAAAACTCATTAGATATTCCATTTCATATGAAATACTTGATGTTTATTAATAATATGAATCCTATGAAGAGTTAAGGTCAAAGAGATCATGATACAACCATATTTAGTAAATTAGATAATCTAAATCACCCATATGGGATTCAATAAAAAAATTATGGACATGGGAGTCCTTGTGATGTCACCAGATAGATATTCTTCATACAGAGTTCTTACGAGAATTTCATGAACCATGAAAATTCCTTAACCATGATGATGGCGAGTTATTCAATCAACAGTCATTATTCTGGACGAATATTGTCTATGTTTTAAGAATTTGTTTATGATGAGTTTTTATGGATCTTTTTGTAAGTTATAAATGTTTTGAAAGGATTATAATGAAGTTTAGTTGGGTAGGAAAATTCAAAATGGAAATTTTGGAGTCCACATTTTCATTTCAAATTTCAAAGGAAGAGATTAAATATAAAGATTTTAAGGAATCATAAATAAAAAAATTAGGATGTATGACAGAGATCAATTGTGTAAATGTTTTCTTTAGAATAGAATCAACAGTATCCAAAGATGGAAATATTTGGTTGAATATGAGGCACTAAATAAATGTGTAAATAACATAGTTGAAACAAATATTGAATCATCAAAAAGAGGCACAAGAGAGAGTGACACAAAATTATATAAAATAAGATGAAGGTATTTCCTTTTTAAATTAACTTCCAAATAAAAATACATGTACACCGTATAGAATCATACAAAATAGAGGTTGTACCAGCCAAAGAATTTTCAAAAAATATTTTCTTGAGTTGTTACAAAAAAATTTCTTATCTTGTTTTGACATAAAATTATAATAAATAATTTTCACTAGTGGTAACATGTATAATTAAATTTATTGAGACAAAATTATATTGACTGTAGTTGGATCAATTATATTAACTTTATGTAATTGTGAAATTTTGTAGATAGATGGTATTAAATATGGTAAAAGATGTAGTCACCCACATTAGGGTCGAACCTTGTAAATGCTACATGTCTTTCTTTACTTTTCTCTCATTGTATACAGGTGAGGTTTAGATATATATTATTGTGGATAAAATATATAACATGCTTTTACGAGTTAATTTCAAGACACAAGAAATGGTAAAATACCACCACTAATTCATTTCCTTCTCTGTGTTCTAGCATTCATTAGAACTTCAAGTGGTATTAGAGCATCCATGTACCCTCTGTAAGATCCTTATATTTCTTATCTTGGATAATTATTTTTTTTTAATATTATCGGTATTATTACCTTTGATAAAAAAAATTAATATTGAAAAAATAAATGAATGGTAATTTATCTTCTATCTCTTGGCCTAGAGGATATCGATACAACTATTGTTGGGCTTCCACCCATTGAGAAGAATTCTCATATGCTATTTTCTAAAAAAGGAATTTTTTGTTTGAAGAAAATACTTATAATTATTTTATTATTTCCTTTCATTGAAAAGTTTTATATGAAGTTGATGGGTCTTAAGACAACAAAGGAATATTGGTAAAAATCAAAAACATCTTCAATGGAAATGTAAAATTGCTGAAATCAAAACTTCAAATATGGAGAAGTGTGTTTTGAAGATACTTAGATTAGTGAATATGAAGCTATTTAAGAATACTCCACCATAAATAATGAAATTTTTAGTAAATTAAAAGGATTTATAAATTTATTGTAAGTTTCAACCGTTGACAAAAATTTGATGAGGAACTTTCCTAATTGATTTGATCATAAAATATCCAATATATAAGATAAATATGACTTATCCATTGATTAAATACATAAATTTCTTATTTTGAAAAAAATGAGGAAAGATATTACATTTGAAAATATTATTAAAGAAGATACAAAATTATAAGATATAAAAAAACATGAAATTATAAAATATGAACATGTGATAGAGAACATATGTGTATCAAATGATAAATAAGAAATGATAAATTTAATAATAGAATTATGTCATGTATCTCTAAAAATTATTGAAACAGTTGATGTAAGTATAAATTCAAACTCCCACTTAAATGTTTCGAATATAGAAGAATTGGAAATTTTTCTATGAACTATCCATAGACGAAAATGGAATATATGATAATGATTCAAAAGAAAACCCACAATTGAAGAAGTAAAGAAAAAAATTCCAAGGATGATAAAAATTCCACTAGAAGAAAGAAAAATATCATTGGAATAAACACAAGAAGTGTGTTGAGTAAGAAAATAGAGTAGATATCGATAAACCAAAACTCCTCAAAATATAAAGAATACAAAAATTTGAGAACGTTCATAGCTCATGTTGAGAAAAAGGATGATACTTCAAATAATGAAGAAAAGGAATGTGATATAGGGTATACCAGCTGAAATCCGAACATATGAAATGTATTAAAAAAATCAATAAATAATATTGAATATTAAAGAAGTAAATTTATAATAAGAATAAAATAAAAGAATAATTTTTTTTTAAAAAAATATGTGCACATAGAGTAAATTAAGAACCTCAAATTTAATGTTGTAAAATAGTGAAAAATTGAGAATTATCTTGATGAAAAATTTCTACTAATGATGATGAGATATGTAAAACACAATAAAAATATATTGATATCTAAAATTCTGTGAATAAGATGAGTGATAATTTCATCAATGCTTCAAAAATAAAGGATAAAATTCTCAATATACTAAATGAACTCATCCTAAGTATCGAGTGGAATATACATCCATTAAACATAAATTTCATTTGATAATTTTGACCATGTATGTTAATGAATCACGAATAGAAAATATTAGGTTGAGATAATATGTGAGAAACACATCACATAAATTGATGATAATAATAACCCCCAAAAGAATTATTCTCTACACTAATAGAAATCAGAAGCTAAAAACTATGATAAATATAAAAAATATATTTTCATGATAATTTATAATTATATATACGATCGAGGTTAATCAACTTTTTGGTGATATAGGATATACTAAAATAAGGAATATAATTGATGGAACAACATTTATCTCTATAGAAGTAGATCATAACTGAGGTTGTGAAACATTTTAAGAAAATAATTAAATATACAATAGTATCATAGATAATCCAATGAAAATTTATCAAAAGCTAATACATTGTCTTGGAAAAATAAATTTGACTACTTGGAAGGAATTAGTGGAATGTGTAACAAACTAGGTACTACACTAAAGATTTTATGACAACAATTTTGGGAAAATTTTATTATACAAGAGAAGAAAATGATGATGGGAAGAAGAAAAATAAAGACATATATTTTTTAGATAGATATTTAAAAAGTTAATAAAATAATTAAGGAGGATAAGATATATTCAGAAATGATAGCTTCATAAAAATAAGAGGAATTATTATTGTTGACATTGATCCATTTAAGATTAATCCAAAGGAATTCATTTTTATTTATTGGATTATTAAAAACATACTGAGTGTTATTTGACTCTAAGATGATGGTAAATATGATATCATAAAAAATAATCATGCACCATATATTGTTCACATTATAGAAAATTTGTTACAAAGGGAGAAAAAACCAGTGAAAATATATTGTATATTGAATATCATTATTTCTTCTTTTTTATTTAAGTGTTAATAATGAAAACATGTTGCGGCACTGAAGGCCTGAGAATCTTGGCCATAAAATTATGAAAAAATTTTAAATTAATAGACTTACTACAACTAGAAATTAAATATTATAGTTTTCTACTACTTTCCGAAATGGAAGGATTGATAGTGGAAGACCTAAGAAAGTTGAAGTCCAAACCACTGGACCTATTGATCTCATTCACTCTAGTAATTTTTGTTCGATGAGACAATACTTAATAAATGTTAAATTATACCTTAATACTTTCATTGGTGACTTCAATTAGATGAAAAATATAATGTTCAAAACAAATTCTTTCTTCGAACAGAATAATTAATGAATCCCTATGATATGTGGTATAAGAAAAAATATATAGTGCAATAATTTATGTTATTATTGATTCTTTCGAAAAAAATCATTAAATTCTGAATTCAAGAAATTTTTATGAAAAAGTGAAAGAATGAAATTTCAAGGGATACTTGTCTGATGGGAAATTTTACAAATTATTAAATAAACACAAATATAAGTTGGTTGATTCCTATGATGAAAAATTTATTGAAAATATGACTTCCTTATCAAAATTTGTTAACCATTATAAAGATGATATTATCACATATAATATGATGACATCTAAAGAAGATAACAAGAAGGACGATGATAGAGATCCTATTCTTGTACCAGTTGATTTAGATCACTCTACTTATGAGTAAAAGAAGACTATATGAAAATACATAACGTTTCTAACTTTAGAAAAACAGGTTGAATAAGTTAACATCATTGGAAACAAATCTGATCCTGTTCAAAAAAAGCATAAATTGAAATTATTTAATTAGATTTCACTGTTATATCAAATTGTAAAAAATTACACACGGTATCTTGTTCCTTAACTAATAAAGAGAATGTTATAGGTGGAAAATGGGTGTTTAGAAATAATCTCAATAAACATTGAGAAATTTCAATATATAAAGCTTGGATTGTTTAAAAAAAATTCTCACATGTTAAAGGTAATGATTTTGAAGAAACATTTTCCCATATTGAATTACTTGATACTATTAAAATGTTATTTTTTAATTCTACTCATCAAAATTAAAATGTATATTAGAGGAATTTTAAGTAATAATTCATGAATATTGAAATTAATGAAGAATTTTACATTAAGAAACCTAGTGGGTTCATTGTTGAAATGATGTAATAATGGGGTGTAAACTGAAGAATGAATTATATAGATTGAAACATGACCCTCATTATTTCTTTTCAAAACATGATAGATTCCAAAATAAGTTGTACTTTTCTAATTGAAAAGTTGATAATAATTGTTTGTAAAAGATATGAGCATGTATATACTGGTTGTCAATGACTACATTGATGAAATAATTTTTAGGGTTGTAGGGGTATGAATTGCAAAGAATGTTCTGAACAAATGAAACAAAACATTGAGATGTCAATGATCTGAGATTTTAAATCCTATCAAATATTACAAGTTCAACAAAAAAATGATTCATATTCCTGTCTAATGATATTTTTTCCATGGAATTATTATAAAATGTGTTAATGGAAGATAAAAAATATTGTTATACACCTATCTCTTTTAGTAAGAAGATATGTAAAGGTAATTCTAGGGAAGGTGTGAATAAAATGGACATTAAGAAATTGATCATGATTTTACTCTATATTACTACTTCAAGTCCAAAAAATTATTATTTTTAACTCTGTGAACAAGATATTAGAGGGAAACAAAATAATCACATAAATTGAGTGCTAAGAGATGACAGAGTAATGTTAAAGGAATATCTGACTATGGAATGATTTATAAAAGAATAAATTAAATGACCTTTATTGGTAACACTGATGCTATTTACGGTTGGATATTGTAATTATTAAAAATTAAAATGATAAGGAACTATCTTTTTTTTTGATAAAGTTGTGTGGAGAAGGCATAAAAAGAACTATGGTTCAGTTATGTTGAGTAAATCCTAAGCATAATGACTTTCTACAACCCATTCAAGAATCAATATGATGTGGATGAAAGTGTATCTTGAATATTTGATGGTGATTGTTGAAACCCCATTATATATTATCTTTTATTTTAAAAGTTTTATTAATAATTCTAAAAACACATTGAAATATTGTAAATCAATGTACATTGATATTAATTATCATTTCATTACGTATAATGTTTCCAAATGAGATGTTATGATTGATTATATTTTATCAAAATACCAAATTATTGATGTTTTAACCAAATTTACGTTATGGAAAATATTTGAGTAATTGATGTCGTACGTACATGTTCATCGTCCACAAATGAAATAAAAATGGTCTTAAGGAAATTTACCAATAATATTTTGGATCCTATTAGAAAATGTAGAGAAATATTTCAAACTTGTACTTTGTCTTTTGTGGATCCAAGTTCGTAGTTATTAGAGAAAGGGGTAGTAAATGTTTTATAGAATGGGGGAGAAAAATTTTTAGGGTGAGACATTCAATATCATGGAATGAAAATTTCATAATTCATAGGGATATAATTCGATAGAAAATTGCATAAACTCTTGGTGTGGTGTCTGAAAATTTATTACAAGAAGGGTTGTGGTATTATGAATGTTAAAAAATGGTTGATTTGTTATTAATGTTACAAAAAATCCACTGAGTGAGACTAAAGAACATCTTGGTTTTTTTTCTTGAAATAATTTTTTTCTTTCAACATTTTTGTGTAAATGTTTCTTTATATTAGGTGATAATGTTTTTTTGGGAATTTTAACCAACATTCATTAAAATGTTAGATTTAGATATGCTGATCTACAATTTAATTTTTAGCATATTTTTTAGAAAGGGAATAAGTTTTACAAACCTGGAGATACCTCAAGACGATTAATGATAAATATAGTACATACAAAGTTCAATGATACAAAGATAGAGTTGTAGATGTATAAAGTAATCAAAAAAAGGTGTATGAAATTTTTAGATATATACATTTTCTAGAAATTTCAATATGTATTATTGTGTAGTGGAAATTTGTAACATGTTTAATGTTATGAATAAATGAATATTAATACTTTTTGAATAATAACAATCAGGTAAATCAGAAATAGTTACTACAAACAATGTATGTTCCGTCTGAGAAAGATTAGATAGAGGCTTTGTAACTCTAGTATAAGTCTAATTCATTTAGTCTTACTACACTGAAATGTAGAAAGTCTCATAAAATAGATATGTGTGAAGTCCACCATACAAATTGATGATTTTAGGATGTCATCAAACTAAGTGTAGTGAATCAGTTAGATCAAACATTGAAAATCAAAAAATTAAATCTATATAGTTTTACTAGTCCGAGTTTTGTAGTCCAAACCCTGTATATAGTTTAAATAGGTGTAGAATGACTGAACAAAGACATTAAATCAAAATAGTTGCATCATGTTAAAAAAATTATGAAAATTCCATTGAATAGATGAAGAATGTGAAGTGTAAATTTAGGTATTGTGTAATTTTACAGGACCAGGTCTATCACACATTATAGATTGGACAGATGGGTGTCAGATAGAATAATATCTGATAGAGGAGTACATATAAAGGCATAATATATACATTATCTAGTTATAGTTCTACAGAGAGCTACATAAACCTTGTAACGTATCTAACCATGACGACGGTGAGATATTATTTCAAAAAAAATTCTTATATCATCATTCTAAGGAAGATTTAATAATTTTTTGATGTATTGTTTTTAGAAATATTTAATTATTTTCTTTTAAGGTTTTATGGAAATCTAATGAATTTGAGTTGGGCCGGAAAATTCTAATTTTATTTTTGGGAGATGAGGCTTTAAATTTGATTTTTTGAGGAGGATTGGCTATATAAATAGTTCTATTTTCCATTCATAAATGAACTATTTATTTGTGAGAGAGATTTGAGATATATCATTTTTTATTATAAGATCATCCCGAGTTTCCCAAAATGGAAACACTAGGTTTAAGAATAGGTGCCATAAAGAGGTGAAATATACACAAGTGTAACCGATAGAGGCATTGGAAATTGGTATGCTAAATTAAGGCACACTAGAAGTAGTAATAGTATTTCTAAGAACATTAGATAAGGTCATAAAGGATGAAAACAAAGGCACACCTAATAAAATCACACCTGATGGAGAGTGAACTAGAAAAAAAAATTCTTGACCATGTTTTGTGAGGTATTTCATAAAAGTTCTTATCTTATTTTGGATTTAATGTATAAGAAAACATTAAAACTTATGGGAACTATTATAATTACTTTAATGGAGATAGAAGGATACAAATAGGAGTTGACTGAATTGTATTCACTTCATATCATTGAGATTTTATGCAGGTTTATGGAGGTCGACATGGCTAGTATGTTATTACTCACACGGGGTTGAACCTTGTAAATAATGTGTGCCTTGATTTATATTCCTATATTTTTATATGAATGAGTTTGAGAAACAAATTAGAGATTATTGAATCTATAAAAAGTTTTAAGGGTTTATTTTTATAAAAAGAAAAAGTTAAAATATCATCATTGATTCACCACCCCCCGTCATAGTGGTTCTAATATTCATGGAAACTTCAAATATTATTTTAAACACTTAAATTTTAATTAATATCAAAGAACAGTTAAATTCAAAAAATAATTAACCATCGAAAACAATTGAAAAAAATAATTGAATAGTTTTAAAAAAACTAAAAATTCCACATCATTCTGAAACTTGTCAAATATTTTACATCATTTTAAAAGGGGTAAAACAAGTCTATACAAATATTTAGATAGTATACCTAGTTATCATTCTCCCCATTTGTGATTATCCAAAACATATAAGATAATGTAATATAAATTATAGATACAGAATATATAAAAAACTTATCCATTCATAAGGTTTATTTTATTATTGGACAGTAATTTATTTAACACTTTTTAAATAAATAACATAGATATAAAAATTATATATATTTTTTAAATAACACGTCATTGAAATTCTATCAAGGAATATTAAAACCAAGTTCCTTTAAATATATAAAATTTATATTTTTATCACAAAGGTAAATCAAATTTTTAAATATAAAAAACATTTCATAAATGGCTGAACAAATATTAAAAGTTAAAATATTTTAAATTTCTGACAAATATTTTAAATCTAAAAAATGCCCACCTGGGGTTCTCAAATTATTAAAATGTTTATTAAAATTTTAAAACAATACATATTAAATAATAAATAATTATATATTGTCTTTTGAAGTAATAATATTAAAAAATAAAAATATAACTATGAATAAAAACTCAATTAATGTAAAATATTATGAATATCTACATGCTTAAAATTGATTTCAAATTGGTGTCCTCCTTTAAGAAAATTTTGGAATTAAAATATGATTGGCTCCCCCTAAAATACAGAATTAAAGAAAAAAAATAAAAAATTCTCTTAAATACATACATAAAAATAACCAAGAGATAAGAAAGATGATATAAGATATTCAAATAAGTGGATTTTGATTTGGGGAATAGATGTTTTAAAAAAATACACATAAAGGAAAATCAAGGTTTTATAAAACTCAGCGGTTAACCACTGAGATCCACCAAATGCTCTTTTATAGAATTAAAGAAAATTTGTTCCATTAATTCTTACTCGATACATATAGGGGTACTATAGGATATATGGTGAGTTCATGGAAAGAGTTATCATAAAATAGATAAATTATCACAAAAAAGATAAAAACTGATATTAAAGTTAAGATTTATACCATAACACAAGATCAAAATTAACATCTAATTAAATGACCAAAAAATTAATGCACAATTCAATATATAATAATTTTCAATATATATAGAATTTGAAAATTAATGGAATTGATAAACCCAAGGCATTCTTTAATCAAAATGAGTATCACAAGCCAGTCATACCAAGCTCCCCACAATAAAATCAAATTGTTCTACCACAAGGTATTTTTTAATATCTTGGCTATTTAAAGATCCATGCTGATAAACTATAACAAGATATCACACTATTGAATGTGATATCTCAAGAATTATTTCCTAAGGTAAATGTTCCTATTGAATGAGTATTTAATGATATTCTTATGGGTACTAATCATAATATTTTTTTCACTCTTTACATGAACATAATTGCATTTTAACCTATACTGTAAGAGAGTATTTTCATCAACATAATTTGGTTGTAATAACTCCCCACAACTATATATTCAACTTCATCGGTAGAAATAGAAACAAAATTTTATTCTTACTAATCCAAGAGACTATGTATTTTATTATTTGATTATATGTTCCACTTGTAATTTATTTATCTAATTTTCATCCTTCAAAATTAACATCTAACAAACTAGTAAGATGAAAAAATGTATCTTTTTGATAAAATGAACTAATATTTTTAAAACCTTTTAAATATTTTAAATGAAATTCAAGAGTTTTTAAATTAGATTATTTATGATTTTATTCAAAATGAGCACAAAGACAAAAACTAAAAATAATGTTTATTTGGGTCACAGTAAGGTAATTAAGACTACCAATCATACATATATAAAGCTTTTTATCAATGAATTTACAATATTAATACAATGTTATCTAATAATAAGTGCACATATGTGTACATATATCATTATATTTATCTATACAAAAATATTTTAAAGTTCATTTTTTATTTTGTTTATCTTATAATAATATAATCTATATTTTTAGAAATTTTAAAAGAAAGAAAAATTTAAATTTTCTCATTAAAATCATCTCAAATATATTTCTAATTAAATTCAAAAACTTATTTGAAAGGGATTATTTTATAGAACTTAAAATTAAATCATTTATATTGATTTTAAAAATTAATAAGTCTTTTGAAATATGTTTCAAAAATAAAAAAAATAGGTTTTCCTATTTTAAAATAATTTTCTAATTGATATTTAGTTAACTTATCATAACAATCATGACAATATATACTCAAACCATAAAAAAAGAATGTTATCTTAAAAAATGATTTAGATTATTTGGATCCTTTAAACTAGAAGGTGGTTTAAAAAAACCTCTTTGGAAGTGAAACATTTTAAAAATTGCCTTTTAAAATCCATTTTAAATAATATTAAAATTTATGCTGGTGTCAAATTTCAAAAAGATTCTAATAGATTATTTTCCTATGAATGGTTCAAATTCCACACTGTAACCAATGTAATCATAAAAATTATAGTATTTCTCTTTGAGTATATATTTTCTTTATGTGATTTTATCTTTCTCATCTAATTTATTCCTAAAATATCATTTGGTACCCCTAATGGGATGATATGTTCTTAGTGAATTATTACAACTCTTATTTCATTTCATGTAACCAATTTTCAATATTAATGGAATCATAAAATATAAGTGCTTCTGGTTGTGAAACAAAATATTGATATTCATCCTCATTTAATGTCAAACTTCTTGTATGAGTACCTAATTGAAAATCACTAATAAAATTTTCAAAGGGATGTTATTTAGACTCTACCCAATCCTTTGGTAAAGTTATTGATGGTTTTTATTTCTCAACATAAATTTTTTTATATGGAGGTGGTTTATTCTAGTTTAATGTTTCTAGTTAAATCTCAATATTAGTAATTTTGGAATGAAGTTTACAAAAATTATCATCATATTTGATGTGAATGGACTCTTCTATGGTCATAGTGATTTTATTAATGGTCTAGTATGCATTTCAAGAGACTGAGTACCTGTAAAAAATATATACATCCTATTTAGGGTCAAATTTTTTGAATATGTCTTTGGTGTTAAGAATATTAAATTTACACTCAAACGACTTAAAATTTCTATCATTATGTATTTTTTTGTTTCCAAATCTCATTGTGTGTTTTCTTAAGGATGGGTATTAGAAGAACAAGGTTCAAGGTAAAACAGATAGTATTGACCACCGTAGTCCAAAAAATCACAGAGTTTAAAATAATTTAGTAGTATTCTTGAAATATTTTACATATTCTGATTCCAAAATTTAATAACCCTCTTTTGATGGGTATTACTATGAGTGAAAAAATAATTTTTTTAACATTAAGTATTAAAATGATCATCAAAATATTTATTTTGAAACTCTGACCCATTATTACTCCAAATATATATGATCTTATAGACCTTAATTTTATTTTACATTTATGGTATATTTAATAAATTAATTACAAGCCACATTTTATGGATGCATGAAATAAAACCAAATTAATCATGTAAAATCATTGATAATTAAAAGATTATAATATTAACCTCTTATACTTAAATAATGGGACAATACAAATAAATCAAGGTGTATAAGATGGAGGGAAAATGAAGTGGATTATTAATTATAATATTTAAATAAATACTTGGGTTTCTTATAATGTTGTAAAAGATCAAACATAATGTGATTTTTGCAATTCAAATAAAGAAAATATTGTACTGGTTGCTTTCAGCTGAGTTTGAAAAGTGTATGTGTTAGATAATAACCAAGGATCCTATGCTATATCCACGAATCACTTTCTTGTGCACTAGAACATTGAAATTTTTAGATATCAAGTGATTTTAAATTAATAATATAAAAATTTCAAAATCCTAGATTTGAAAATAAGAGTTTTCTTTTAGAGTCAAAAACATTGAAAGCCTCATTTTCAAAAGAAACATTACAAATCTATCACTCGATAGTATAATATTAATAAAATTATGTATTATACCATCTATATAAAAACAAATTAATAATGTTAGAATTTTGAAAAACCAATAGTATCTATATAGATTATCTTAAACCTTGAGTTTCACCATAGGTGAGATAGCCTCTATCAATTCTTTTCAGGAAGGATGAACATGGGGTATTCATTACACATGTGTATCAAAAATACATTGTCCTTATACCATGTAGCTCTTTAGGATATTATCTTAAGATATTTATCTTATAATGTAATCAATAATCATAATTCTTTTTTACCAAAATGAATTTGGATTTACTAATGTCCTCTAAAAAATATTCTGGAAACCATATTTATTGTGTGTATGATTTTCTATGTGATATGTTATAAGAGATATAAACTCATTTGATTCCACGATATCATTAATTTATATAAATACATTAATATATATGATTCTATATTTTCTAAAAATAATTGAACATTTTATTTTGAGAGTATCCTTTTACCGAATTTTTATTTTAGTAGTTATATATGACTTTTAGAATCATGAAAAATTTATTTTCCCATAATGTTGGGTAGCCAGAATATTATTAAAATTTTTCTCACATTGGGTGAACAAGGAAAGAGAATTTTTAATCTCTATGATAAATAATTATAATTTATCTCTATTTGGTTACTTTTTATAAATTTGTATGGATAATTATTTCATTTCATTGAATATTTTATCTATATCACTAATAACTAGATTATATTTTTTCAATCACATTTAATATTTTGGTGAGTCTATAGAATCCAACCTTTATTTGTCTTTATAATATTTAAGTTCATCATAATTTAAATGACATGAAGATCCTAAAAATAATTGTGATTATCAGAATTTAAGTCATTATTTATCTCAATATGTACCATGAGGCATTTTGTATTATTATCACTTGATTCTGTTGGGGAGATGGAATCATCTCTATCCCTCCATGTGGGAACATATATTTCCTTCTTCGATTCATTTCCACCATCTTGTTTTTGAATATGGTGTACTCTTCTTTGATGGTTCCCTTCTTATTTCATTCATGTAGAGTTACATATACCTCCCCAAATTGATTTTCATTTGTGACATGATGAGATTATTTCTTCTTCCTAAGGAATTTTTTCATCCTTTTTGTAAGTGAGAAATTTTAACATCACTTTCGTAAGAGTCAAAATTGATTTTCTTAAATACAGCACTCTTCTTTTACTGATATTATTTGGATTCCTTTTTTGTTTTCTACTTTTTGGTAATCTTATAGGTCATAAGTGACCCCATGAGTTCTTCAACTATCATATTATTGTTATCCTTTGTTTTTTTAATTATAATTAACTCTGGTGACCCAGAACATAGAAATACCAAAATTATATTCATTACAAGCATCTCAAAAGAAAGGAAATCGATGAGGTATTCTCTACCATTAAAAATATTAGTCAAATTATTTAACATATCAATGATATATTCACTTGAATATAAGGTAAAACCTTCAAAGTCTTGATGATAAATGTTTATTTTAGTTTCCTTGTTTTTTTATAAACTTAGGTCTGAATTTAATGAGTTTAGAATTTTTATGTACAATTTTACAAGTGGAAATATGATTTAATTAATTGTGGTACAATGAAAAACGAATAGCATTCAAAGAAATCATCTAGCCTAAAGGTTGAAATATAAGTGAGAGTAAATGTTTCCCTATATTCCATAGTGCGTGTGTATCCATGAATAAAAATTCTATAAAGGAGATTAACTATACTTATTTTAAATATTTATATGAGGGTTTTAAATGTCCATAATCTAAGCCATCAAAGAATGGATCTTAGTCCATTGAGTGTCCATTGGGAGCACATTAGGTGTTTATGGTCGAGGTTATCAATACAATACGTTACATGAAATGGGTTAAGGGTTAGAAATAAAGACTTTTTCTAATTACAAGTATTGTTTTGAGTAGGATGGAAAGAGGGTGTAAATTAATTTTTAAAAAAATTATGAAATTTATTATAATGATTTTCTAATTACTAAAAATTAAATTATAAATCATAGTTGAATTAAACTAATTCTAAAGTAAATTTGATGAAATAAATTGTATAAATACTAATTATGAGTGCCTACATTTACTCCCCTTAAGGGATTGATGGTTCCAATTAACACATGAATTTAATGGTAACCAAGAGACCCAAAAAAATTTGTTTTAATTGCTTGTAGTAAGAAACCCAATACAAAGAAGGAACATTCTTTTTAATGGTAATAGTATGAAACTCAAATCCCACACATTAGTTGTAGTGAGTACCCAGTAAGAAGAAAAAGATTAGATTTTTTTATACAATCACTTTACAACACACTTCTTATTATCATAGGAATATTTAAATATAAAAATGAGAAAAATAAAAAGATAAGAAAGAGGGTGAAATTGAATACAGAAAGGATTCTCAAAATCAATCTCCTATGAAAGAAATTAGTAATTGGTATTGTATAAGGTTTTTAGGGGTGTATTTATAGACTATTGTAGTCTTAAAATAATTGTTGAGGTGTTGGGGGAGACAATGGAGCCATTAAGTGTGGGGAGATGCCATAGTGGACTTCCCACAATTTCTAGTTTGACTCACTCTAATAGCACCACATAAAAGGAACTAGGACTCACTAGTAATTTAATAGATTTTGGGAATTGTAGTTGCCACTTTCTGACTCCACTAACTGGCTGGTGGTGTCTGACTGGTAGGATGATTTGTACAGATAGTAGCAGGTGTTAGTGTCATTTACTACCAGTTAGTGGATGACTATTCTCTAGCTAGCTGATGGCTTTGTCCGATGAGGGACTTCAAAATTTTCTTGCTACAAACCATTAGAACCCATGAAATGATCATTCAATTGCCTAAGATGATTTACAAACATTCACTATTGTAGAACTTACATTTTTCAATGATATAAATTGGCTTTATTAGTGTAACAGCCCAAGATTTTATAAAAAAATATTCTTTTTAATGTCTTGTGTTGTACGCTACACCAAAAAGAGCTTGCACAACACACATCCTTGACTTGCCTTGCATTACACGCAATCGCGACCTTCCTCGATAGCGTGTGTTGTACGCAACACCAAGTTTCGCTAAACAACGATATGCTATTAAGATATTATTAAAACTAGCTGTTGTGAATAGTAATAACCACTTTTTGAAATTTTGTAAATTTTATTTTTCAAAATGGACTTCATTTATGGATTCGGAGTATCGAATTTAGCCTAAGGTGAAATTTTTGTACTTTTCGGATAACTTTCATATTCCGATGAATAGTGAAAATTACTAAATTATAATTAAAAACAACTTTTTTAATCGAAATAATTAATAGTGATAAATCATTAATTTGAGTGGTTTTAAAGTATATTTAGAATATAGTTTTAAAATTTAATACAATGTTGGTCATTGGATGTAATTGCACATTTAAACCAGACATAAACAAGTGTCAATCTTTTGATAGATATTGTTTCTTAAAAACACGCTATTTGTTTTAACAGCGGGATTTAATTATAAAATTAATTAATGCAACTTCTATGTTATGAATTTGGTAAAATAGACTTCATTTTTGAATTCGGAATATGAAATATAGCTTAGGATGAAATTTTGGCATTTTTCTGAAAACCTTCAATTTTTGATGAATAGTGAAACTACTAAGTGGTAGGTTAAAAACTGAATTTTGCATAAAACTTAATTTTACCGCTTCTGTGAATGGAATTTCGAAAATCCGAGAGACACGGTTATTATCAAGGACTAAAATGTGGTTCAATGAGATGAAAATAATTTTTTGGTGAATAGTAACTTTTTACTTTTTTACCACGGTTAATAGTAAATAGGGTAACTAAGGGTAAATATGATATTAATATTACCCTAACACATGTCCTAATTCTATTGGACAAGTGTAATTCGACCAAAAACAAACTTAGGAATAAAATATGACCATTTAGGCCCACTTGGATTAGATTAGGACATTTATTATTAATTTATTTAAAGAAGGGTTAAAATAGTTAAAATCAAAGTTTAATAAGTAAATCATTTGTAATATGGGGTTATACATAAGATAAATTCGACTATAAATATTCATTAGAAAGATAAAAGGATTTCCTACATAATGGTATTTTATTTGTAATTTTTAGACATCAAATAATTTAATTTATTTATGACACAACGATGATGCAGTAATTATCTTTTTAATGAAATATTGACATAATTGATGTTATAAGCACCAAAATAAATGTAATTTGAGATTTTTTATGAATTACACTAATTTTCTAGGTTACTATGATATATTAATGTTGATTTAATCAACTTGGTTCGAACATTTAATTCTGTTATGACTTTCACAAAAATCATATATCAAATAGTGTCAAAATTGACACAAAATAGTTTTTAAATCAAATATTATATTATTAATTGTTATTTTATTCCTAAAAAATCTAAGGTTCGGCCAAATGACTTAGATAAGGATATATATATTAATAATAAACAATTTGGGGTTCGTTTGGTATGTTATAGTAAGTGTATTAACCATATAGTGAAAGAAAACAAAAAGACACGGTAAAAGTTAAATTATTTAACTTAGAGTTAAATCTAATTGATAAGGTTTAAAATAATATCCAAACATGTCTAAATTTGATTGGTTGATGAGATTACAACCCTATCTCATCTAATCTTTGAATATGAGTCATTTTTGGAGGTTTTTAAGTGGGGTTAGATTTATTATAAATTAATATTTTTAAGAATTCCTAAGGTGCCCCTCTCCTCCCCTATAAAAGGACACCTCCTCCCCCTCCTCCTCACACCAATTTGAGCTCTCAAGCTCGGACAACCCCTGCCAAAATCTCTTCTCCACTTCCCTAGCAACATCCTAGAGGTTCTGGTCTTCCTCAAAGACCAATTCTAGTGCCCTAAGAGGAGGTCTCAAAGAGGCGCTTCAAAGAAGAGGTAATTACCGTTACCAATTCTTTTATCTTTATTTCTTCTTCCACTTCTTCTTAGGTTGTTTCATTATGAAGTAATAACATCAGTATCACTCATATACTGATATGTTATTATAAGTATGAAACAACCCTATTTCACCATCTATCCATCCTACGGAAAAAGAAATCACCGCGCGTGCGTACGTACGGAATACCGTCTCCACGCCGTGGTGTAATCTATTTTCCACCACCACCTTACAAGGATGGGTATAATGGTGTAAAGAATAACTATACATAGTTATTACAACATCATATTGATTCTGATATATTGTATAATTCACTCCAATTCAATTCAATACTTATAGAAATGATATCATCGCTCGTGCGTACGTACGGACTACCGTCTCCACGACGCAATGAGATTCATTCTCCATATTAACCATTTAAGAATGATTATAAAGTATATATAAGAAATAATAATGAAATATATGACATTATAAAGCTACTGGATTTATGTATATATATACATATGTATGTCATCTACTTACTTCCATTTCAAGACAATAAGGAAAGGAAAACAACGTTCATGCGTACGTACGGACTACCGTCTCCATGAACGGTGTTTTTCATTTTATTTATCTACCTATTATATATATATATACTGAATATATATGATATATAAATCAT
The DNA here is from genome assembly GCA_963277665.1 of Viscum album. Classification (NCBI taxonomy): domain Eukaryota; kingdom Viridiplantae; phylum Streptophyta; class Magnoliopsida; order Santalales; family Viscaceae; genus Viscum; species Viscum album. Next base: position 1,633,735,086 of record OY728133.1, on the reverse strand, counting down.
ATTTTATATTCTGGAAGTAAGTAAATCATGATATAAGTAATAATGATGTCAAGAACAACAAGTCAAAACACCTACGATAAATGAAATGATTTTACCCAAAACGCTTCTTTAACATGGAATTTACAAAAGAACGGGTAATATAATGTCATAAGTGAACCATATATGATATCATAACAATGAATATGATTCTGTAATAAGTCAATGACATTATTTAAATCATTATACAGGAGGTTCGGACACATACGAAGCAAATCGGACCTAAGGTAAGGGAAATATCACAATCTCATTTTTATCCGAGATTGTTTGTACTTTGAAATTTACTGGGGTATATTTTATCATCCACATTCATGTTTCCTCAATATGTAATGTTATTTACAACAACCTACAATTGTTTAAATCCAATTTTACCCTTCGGTGAGTTTTTAGTAAATGATATGAAAGGAATCTTTTGTCGTTTTTCGTACGAGGTACTTTTTGACTTTTCCGACAAAAGTACGAAGAATGTTTTTTTTAACTTATACGGCACGAACGGATTTCTACTGTTTTATGAAGCCTTATTTTCATGAAGCTTCCTCTAAAAGATTTTATGACTATTTTCAATAAAATATCTTTCTTTTAAAATTGCATGATGTTTTGTGAAAAGAAATTGATTTTGAAGAAGAAAGGATATTTTCCTCAAGAATTCAATTCAAGTGTTTTATCAAAATTATTTTCCATCTAAGATAATAAAGGGTTCTGTTTCTATCCATATTTTTACATTGATTTGACTATGTTGTGATGGAATTATGTTTATGAATTCCTTTATCTTATATGAATGGTTTTATGATGTCATGTTGTTTAAGAATCCCATTTTTATTACATGGGTTATGCAATGATGTATGATTTATGATTTTGTGGCACACATAAGAAAGGATTCATTAAGAGATGGGTGGGACCTATATCTCCCTCCAATGAATTGGGTAAAGATTTTATATCTCATGAGATAGACATGGCTGGAATGGTAGGTTATACCGGTTCAGTGAAACAGGACTGAAACGAGGATTACTCGATTCAGAAAGGGACTTTGTCCACTAAGATAGTCTTGGCAATGAGTCTTGACTAACAAGAAATGATTCTCTATGATTATGTGTGTATGCCACAATGAGTAATGTTTTAAGTTATGATTTCATTTCACTACTATGATTTATCCCATGTTATGAAATTATGCTCTCTTTTGCAGGTTAAGATTTCCAAAAAAGTTATGTTCTTATGAAAATTATGTGATTGATATTTCTTTTGTTTACCCTTACTGAGCATTTGAGCTCACCCTTTTATGTTTTCTTTTCCCCAGGATATAAAGAAAGGTTTTAGGTAAAAAAAAAGGGGATGACCTTTATGGGAGATATTGAAGAACTCTCACCACGATTAGAAGATTACGTTCCGAGTTTCCAAAGACACTAAACTATTACGATCCTTTAGTGTGTGTTTTTGTTATGTACTAAGTATTCCGCAAATGTAATGTAATGTCCATGTACGATAAGCTACGGGTCTCTACAGTTGGTATCAGAGGCAAAGGAGGTAGGAATGTATCCGATCCTTGGGAACTCTCACATGTGAGCGTTGGACGAAGCATGGCTCTCCGCCCAAGGGCTTCATGAGGAAATGGCTGCCACTGGGGATGGTGGTGTGTCCCGCCTAGGGGGTGTAGCCGCCCATGGAGTGCCCTGATAGGTATCAATTGTAGTCCACTGGAAGTAATTCTAGACCGCTACAGTTGGTATCAGAGGAAAGGTTTAGTCAACCTTTGGAAACTAGGATGCGAAAACATTAGTGAGATCCCTAGAGATATTTCTAAGGTATGTCTAGGGATGCCCCTAAGGATAAGTATACGTATAGGATATAGTTCTAGAACTATGGTAACGATATTAGATTAAACCAAAGATGATAGATATTTATGTTACTCCCCCTTTATTACGATTTTTGCCTCTCACACTATTCTTTTTTGGGTTTTAGAATATGGCTGGAAACAAGATGATTCACGATAATGGAGGATATGATGGACAATGGAATGATATTCTTCATGAGCAACCAAATGAAATGGGATTTGGATGTCCAAACATCATTATTATGCCGAATCAACAATCTCACAACATGATCAATAAAGTAAAATTTGGTAAGTTTCCTGACTCGACTAATAAGAGAAAGATGGAGTTCCATGATGATCATAGAGGAAAGAAAGTTCAATTTCCCCTATGTAAATCATGTGGGAAGAGGCATCAAGGAGAATGTTTCAAAGGAACTGGAAGATGCTTTGGGTGTGGAAAAGAAGGACACAAAGCCAGTAAGTGCAAAGGAAAAGGTTCAGTTAACACCATGGATGAGGATAATGGTATTGCTACGACATCAACAATGGTTAAATGTTTTAAATGTGGAATGTATGGGCATTATGCAAACCAATGCCCTAAGGGAAAGTCTCATGAAGAGAATCAGTATGGTCGTATGGGAAGTATTTATGTTGATGATGATGAAGAAACTACAAATGATATGTGAGATGAAAGAAATGTTGAAGCTCGGTCAATGGTCTAAGAATATAGTGGAATGATTACATGTTTATCATGTGTAATGTTGTATAGGTAATCTCATGGAATAAGGAGACATCTAAGGATTGTTACACTGTTGTCTTTCCTTAAGTTTTGAAAGTGTATGATGAATGGTACCAATAACCATGAAAGGTTATTCAGATACTTTTGGAAAGTAGATGATAAGTGCATAATGAAAGGATAAGAAGATAATGAGATGTTTGATTGTATTCATGAGCTCATGATTGATATAAGGACTAAGTTATATCATGGTTTGAGTATATAGAATTTTGAGGATTTTGGTATGTGGAAAGTGTTAACTTTAAACTGCATTCATGTTTTCACTAAGGTATTCAAGAGAATACATGATTAAGGACTTTGAATGTTTGGAATGTGACCAACAAAACATATCTTATGATATATGGGGATCAACGATGGTATTAAATCTCTGGTAATCGTTGTCACTATATTATGAGAGTGGACTGCAGTATTATGTATAAGCCTAAAGATTAGACTGGATTATGTTGGACATAAGTTAGTATTGTTTAAGGATAGAAGATTTTCGATATTATTGATGGGATGTTATAGTAACGTAGTTTTAGAAAAAGGACAACCTGCAGGACGGGCGACAGCCCATCGCTTCGGACAAGGCTGTAGGAATCGAACCCACAACCGAAGTGCAACTGGCCTTTATCGCCTACCACTGGCCTACAGGAAGTCCCTGTTTAGTAGAAACTAGTTTTATTATATTAAGCAGTATGATATATGAAGTATAAGTCCATTTTAGGAACCATATATGATTAATCTCACTATAGATCGACTTATGCATATAATTTTTGCTAATATTTTGTTTGAGACAGATGGAATGACCCGTCATTCTATCACATGATCTGCTAACACTTCATGAATAACAAATTCAACTTCATTTATTTAAGAGATGAAGTGGAAATTGTTCAAGGCACGAACAACAGTGAGATTGTACCAAAATAAAGTAAGTATTTATTCTAATTCAAATTTTCAACTTTAGGGAAATGATCTTGAAAACCAAAAATGTTGTCCTAGTGATCTTATACCTGATGAATAAGATGGTACCTTATATCATCACAAATCTATGGATTTGTGATTACTGGCTTTTCCATAGCCATGTTCTCTACCACTCTCCATCAGAACATGATGGTTAGATTTCTCTTCCATATCCATATTTTCACCTATGTGGAAACCCAGTGATTAGTTTATTTGGGTAATCGTTACATTTCATACTTTAGTTTTTAAAGCCAAGTTTTGGTATTCCTTTTTTACGATGTGGGTTTCTATAAAAGAAACTTTCGAATAGTAAACCATTTATAACCCCGACGAATTTCGAGGGCGAAATTCATTTTAAGGGGGGTAGAATGTAACAGCCCAAGATTTTATAAAAAAATATTCTTTTTAATGTCTTGTGTTGTACGCTACACCAAAAAGAGCTTGCACAACACACATCCTTGACTTGCCTTGCATTACACGCAATCGCGACCTTCCTCGATAGCGTGTGTTGTACGCAACACCAAGTTTCGCTAAACAACGATATGCTGTTAAGATATTATTAAAACTAGCTGTTGTGAATAGTAATAACCACTTTTTGAAATTTTGTAAATTTTATTTTTCAAAATGGACTTCATTTATGGATTCGGAGTATCGAATTTAGCCTAAGGTGAAATTTTTGTACTTTTCGGATAACTTTCATATTCCGATGAATAGTGAAAATTACTAAATTATAATTAAAAACAACTTTTTTAATCGAAATAATTAATAGTGATAAATCATTAATTTGAGTGGTTTTAAAGTATATTTAGAATATAGTTTTACAATTTAATACAATGTTGGTCATTGGATGTAATTGCACATTTAAACCAGACATAAACAAGTGTCAATCTTTTGATAGATATTGTTTCTTAAAAACACGCTATTTGTTTTAACAGCGGGATTTAATTATAAAATTAATTAATGCAACTTCTATGTTATGAATTTGGTAAAATAGACTTCATTTTTGAATTCGGAATATGAAATATAGCTTAGGATGAAATTTTGGCATTTTTCTGAAAACCTTCAATTTTTGATGAATAGTGAAACTACTAAGTGGTAGGTTAAAAACTGAATTTTGCATAAAACTTAATTTTACCGCTTCTGTGAATGGAATTTCGAAAATCCGAGAGACACGGTTATTATCAAGGACTGAAATGTGGTTCAATGAGATGAAAATAATTTTTTGGTGAATAGTAACTTTTTACTTTTTTACCACGGTTAATAGTAAATAGGGTAACTAAGGGTAAATATGATATTAATATTACCCTAACACATGTCCTAATTCTATTGGACAAGTGTAATTCGACCAAAAACAAACTTAGGAATAAAATATGACCATTTAGGCCCACTTGGATTAGATTAGGACATTTATTATTAATTTATTTAAAGAAGGGTTAAAATAGTTAAAATCAAAGTTTAATAAGTAAATCATTTGTAATATGGGGTTATACATAAGATAAATTCGACTATAAATATTCATTAGAAAGCTAAAAAGATTTCCTACATAATGGTATTTTATTTGTAATTTTTAGACATCAAATAATTTAATTTATTTATGACACAACGATGATGCAGTAATTATCTTTTTAATGAAATATTGACATAATTGATGTTATAAGCACCAAAATAAATGTAATTTGAGATTTTTTATGAATTCCACTAATTTTCTAGGTTACTATGATATATTAATGTTGATTTAATCAACTTGGTTCGAACATTTAATTCTGTTATGACTTTCACAAAAATCATATATCAAATAGTGTCAAAATTGACACAAAATAGTTTTTAAATCAAATATTATATTATTAATTGTTATTTTATTCCTAAAAAATCTAAGGTTCGGCCAAATGACTTAGATAAGGATATATATATTAATAATAAACAATTTGGGGTTCGTTTGGTATGTTATAGTAAGTGTATTAACCATATAGTGAAAGAAAACAAAAAGACACGGTAAAAGTTAAATTATTTAACTTAGAGTTAAATCTAATTGATAAGGTTTAAAATAATATCCAAACATGTCTAAATTTGATTGTTTGATGATATTACAACCCTATCTCATCTAATATTCGAATATGAGTCATTTTTGGAGGTTTTTAAGTGGGGTTAGATTTATTATAAATTAATATTTTTAAGAATTCCTAAGGTGCCCCTCTCCTCCCCTATAAAAGGACACCTCCTCCCCCTCCTCCTCACACCAATTTGAGCTCTCAAGCTCGGCCAACCCCTGCCAAAATCTCTTCTCCACTTCCCTAGAAACATCCTAGAGGTTCTGGTCTTCCTCAAAGACCAATTCTAGTGCCCTAAGAGGAGGTCTCAAAGAGGCGCTTCAAAGAAGAGGTAATTACCGTTACCAATTCTTTTATCTTTATTTCTTCTTCCACTTCTTCTTAGGTTGTTTCATTATGAAGTAATAACATCAGTATCACTCATATACTGATATGTTATTATAAGTATGAAACAACCCTATTTCACCATCTATCCATCCTACGGAAAAAGAAATCACCGCGCGTGCGTACGTACGGAATACCGTCTCCACGCCGTGGTGTAATCTATTTTCCACCACCACCTTACAAGGATGGGTATAATGGTGTAAAGAATAACTATACATAGTTATTACAACATCATATTGATTCTGATATATTGTATAATTCACTCCAATTCAATTCAATACTTATAGAAATGATATCATCGCTCGTGCGTACGTACGGACTACCGTCTCCACGACGCAATGAGATTCATTCTCCATATTAACCATTTAAGAATGATTATAAAGTATATATAAGAAATAATAATGAAATATATGACATTATAAAGCTACTGGATTTATGTATATATATACATATGTATGTCATCTACTTACTTCCATTTCAAGACAATAAGGAAAGGAAAACAACGTTCATGCGTACGTACGGACTACCGTCTCCATGAACGGTGTTTTTCATTTTATTTATCTACCTATTATATATATATATATACTGAATATATATGATATATAAATCATATTTTATATTCTGGAAGTAAGTAAATCATGATATAAGTAATAATGATGTCAAGAACAACAAGTCAAAATACCTACGATAAATGAAATGATTTTACCCAAAACGCTTATTTAACATGGAATTTACAAAAGAACGGGTAATATAATGTCATAAGTGAACCATATATGATATCATAACAATGAATATGATTCTGTAATAAGTCAATGACATTATTTAAATCATTATACAGGAGGTTCGGACACATACGAAGCAAATCGGACCTAAGGTAAGGGAAATATCACAATCTCATTTTTATCCGAGATTGTTTGTACTTTGAAATTTACTGGGGTATATTTTATCATCCACATTCATGTTTCCTCAATATGTAATGTTATTTACAACAACCTACAATTGTTTAAATCCAATTTTACCCTTCGGTGAGTTTTTAGTAAATGATATGAAAGGAATCTTTTGTCGTTTTTCGTACGAGGTACTTTTTGACTTTTCCGACAAAAGTACGAAGAATGTTTTTTTTAACTTATACGGCATGAACGGATTTCTACTGTTTTATGAAGCCTTATTTTCATGAAGCTTCCTCTAAAAGATTTTATGACTATTTTCAATAAAATATCTTTCTTTTAAAATTGCATGATGTTTTGTGAAAAAGAAATTGATTTTGAAGAAGAAAGGATATTTTCCTCAAGAATTCAATTCAAGTGTTTTATCAAAATTATTTTCCATCTAAGATAATAAAGGGTTCTGTTTCTATCCATATTTTTACATTGATTTGACTATGTTGTGATGGAATTATGTTTATGAATTCCTTTATCTTATATGAATGGTTTTATGATGTCATGTTGTTTAAGAATCCCATTTTTATTACATGGGTTATGCAATGATGTATGATTTATGATTTTGTGGCACACATAAGAAAGGATTCATTAAGAGATGGGTGGGACCTATATCTCCCTCCAATGCATTGGGTAAAGATTTTATATCTCATGAGATAGACATGGCTGGAATGGTAGGTTATACCGGTTCAGTGAAACAGGACTGAAACGAGGATTACTCGATTCAGAAAGGGACTTTGTCCACTAAGATAGTCTTGGCAATGAGTCTTGACTAACAAGAAATGATTCTCTATGATTATGTGTGTATGCCACAATGAGTAATGTTTTAAGTTATGATTTCATTTCACTACTATGATTTATCCCATGTTATGAAATTATGCTCTCTTTTGCAGGTTAAGATTTCCAAAAAAGTTATGTTCTTATGAAAATTATGTGATTGATATTTCTTTTGTTTACCCTTACTGAGCATTTGAGCTCACCCTTTTATGTTTTCTTTTCCCCAGGATATAAAGAAAGGTTTTAGGTAAAAAAAAAAGGGATGACCTTTATGGGAGATATTGAAGAACTCTCACCACGATTAGAAGATTACGTTCCGAGTTTCCAAAGACACTAAACTATTATGATCCTTTAGTGTGTGTTTTTGTTATGTACTAAGTATTCCGCAAATGTAATGTAATGTCCATGTACGATAAGCTACGGGTCTCTACAATTAGCACTTAAAATCACTAACAATCTAAGAACCTTTAAAATTTGAATCTTTTATCACCATTAAAAAAAGTTCTGAGAAATCATTCCTTTATTAGTGCTAAATAGAAGCATTGATAAAGATCACCTTTATCTATTCTTTTTTAGCACAGATAAAGATTCCTTTTATTATAGCAATATTTATCACCTATAAATGAGATCATTTTCAATAATAAAAAAGAATAAATAAAGGCTGCCTATATTTGTGCTAAAAAGAATTAATAATTACCACATTATCATTGTTAAAATAGTTGTAGTAAAAAATTTATTTGTTAGATCTTTTGTTTTAGCACCGAAAAGATTTAAAAAAAATATTATTTTTTAAAACGCTCACCCTCATGCTTATTCAACACTCCCACACACCCTACCATTCTCAACACTCACCCATCTTCTATCAACCCTCACACTACCAGTATCTAACATTTTCTTAGCGCTCACCAGCTTCTTATTCACCAACTGGCATGCCTGGACCAGATGTTGTAACCTCTCTTGTAAAATTTCACACGCTTTATCACTACAAAAGCCTATTTTATTATATAAATTATGATATTTCTATTTATTAGTATATATATATATATATATATTACTTATATATTTATATACATTTATATAATTTTTTCGTATATATTTATAAAATATTTGTGTGTGTGTGCATGTGATATATATATAATTATATATAATTAAATATATTACAAATTAATATTCATTTACATATATTTGAATAAAAATATAAATATATATATATATATATTTATAATTACACACACACACATAGATATATATAAATTTTTTGTGTGTGTGTTTGTATTCATATATTGTTATAATGTAAAAAATGGTTAGATATTGTTTTTAATAAAAGGGAGAAAAATTAATTCCATATGATTTTTATAATTATTTATAAATGCTTTTTTTTAAAATCTATATATTGTATATTTATATATAAATTTAATACAGTGAATATATATTTATGTCTATATAGTTATAAATATATTTATCCAAATTTATATATGATAGTATATTTAGATATGAATCTTTTATGATGTATTTATTAATATTTACTATAAATATATTAATATAGTATATTTAATGATAATGAATTGTTTATAAAAATACTTTTATATATGATGTTTATACAATATTCATATAGAGACATACTCACATATCTACACACACACATACAACATTATATTTCACACACACATAATCAAATATTTACATTTATTTACTTATTTACTTATATTAGAACACACACACACAAACACACAGATATATATATATATATATTTACTTAAATACACTTATTTATATATATACATTACATGCATTGATATATATATATATATTAATTCATTTTTATAATGTAAATAAAATAGATAATGTTTTTATTTTAAATTAAATTAGTGATAAATAATTATTTCCATATGGTTTATATAATTAAAAATACATTTTTATGTGAATATGTCTAAATATTTATTTTTATAATTGATATATTATATGTAAATATATAAAAATATGAATATATTTAATTATAAACAAAACTAAAATATGAAAAATGATAACATTTTAAAACCATAATATCTATATGAATATAAGACCTTATATAAAATTCAGTATCCACTAGAAAGGTACAATAATACCCTATATAAGAATCAAAAATCCCATTGAATATTAAAAAATTTGTGTGTCCCATCTAAAAATCTTAATTTTGTAGGCCTTCTGTGTCTTTTGACCTAAAATAAATATTCACCTGAGACCCCTAATTAATAGCGCATATATCTCTTTGTAAGATTTGGTTCCTTGTGTGGTAGATGGAAAATGGGTACTTGAATAACATGTTAGGGTTATTTGAAGTTCAAGTCATGTTATTAACTTATTTTAGATCATTCACTTGTTTATTGAATTTTTATGTCATCTAATTGTTATTAATTGACTATTATACCATAATAATTAGAAACATATTATTTAATATTATTTTATAATTATTTTATAATTCCTTTTTCACTAAAAATCATATATATGATGTTTAGATGTTTATTTAGTCTTAAATAAATCATATTTAAAAAATTATATTATATTTATATAAATATATATATTTACCTATATATAAGAGATGATGGAATATTATAAATATTATTTTCAATTAATTTTAAAATTCAAAATTCAAAATTAGTTTTCTTTAATTTTTTTACTGTGTTAATGGAGAATTACCCTATCCATTAACATCAAAGTACTAGAATGAAGATGGAAAATAAATTATGGATTTGATGTAAAGAATTATCGAACATAGATTAGTGATTGTAAGAATGATCTAAGATGAATAGGGTTCATAAAATGATCATAGATTCTTATAGGGAGAGTCGTAAATAAGGCTTCATCATTGAAAGAATACCTCATGGAGAAATAGAGTCATTGGTGAAAAATTTGGGAGAATGAAGGAGTGAAATCTGTACATAAATAAGAGATTTTATATATGTATTGGCTATTGTAGACACAATATATTTAATACAAATATAATTTTATTTATTTTATTAATCATATAAATATGTTTATCATGTGACTACATAAATACATTTATGGAGATATAAATAAATTATTTATCTAAATAAAAACACAACTACAATTAAAATTTTTTCTGTAAATGAATCGTTTTACATATATATATATATATGAAGTAAATATATTTCTATTTATTTTAAATGAAATTATATTATAAATATAAACATATTTTTAATTCAATATATATAAATAAAACATCAATTATATACCCATAAATATAATTATATAAATAATAAAAATACATTTCTACTAACATAACTATAATATATATATATATATATAATTTCAAACCTAAGAGATATTGTCTTGTGTCTTAAAAATAAAATCAATTCTTTATTTTAATTATATTTTTTATTATATAAATTTACATATATTTAATAATAAGTAAATATATTTATTGTTTTTAATTTATTTGTTTAATTTATTAAATTTTAATATATTTTTGTAATTTTTTTAATTTGAGTTTTAATTATCTTTTTTTAATAAATAAATACATATTAAATTGAAACTCAATGATTTGTTAATTATTTTAAAGGAAACCTATATTAATGAATTAACTGCAACCAAATGATTAAAAATGATTTGGTATGATTCTACATGCCATTTTCCATGCTTATTAAAAATTATTATTTAAAAAATTTATATTACTTAATAAGGCCACATCCAACCTCATCTACTTCTAGTAGTTAATATTGTGGAATTACAATGGGTATGGATGAAATGGGTATCTAATACTATCCTACCATGTTAAATGAGTTTTTTTGTGGTATGAAATTTGGTTCTATTTAAACATATTTTAACTTTCATGCTTCGGATAAGATTTAACTATTATATAATGGGTGATAAACAAGTTTGGGAAACATGAATATTAAATAATTTTGGGTACTAATATCTATATTTTTTTTGATGCTCACCCCATTTCGATTCCAATATAAAAGTGATTTCTTTTAAAATTAAAACATGAATTAGAGAATTTAAGTGTTCCCACTAACCCTAAAACATTTTTCCTTTAAATTTTAATAAAAAATATTTTGTGACAAAATGGTTCAGTTAACTATTTTTGCTTCACATAGTCTTGACACCTTCTATCACCAATGGAATATCACTTTTCCAAACACTAAATTAAAACGACTCTTATAAACAAAAATAGAATATTTCTATTATCTAAATGATAAAAATAAATATTATATGCAATATTAAAATTTATAATGTATATATATAAATTATTATGTATTGTTTAATTTCATTTTATTTTTTATTAAACCATTTGATACCAAAACTGATTTTTCATTTAGATAGTGTGAATCTAGATTATCGGTTAGGTTGTTGCATGCTCTTATTACGAATCATTCCTGAAAGCATCTATAGCCTCTGCCACATTAATTTTGTGTTGGATAGAGTGCACATATCTATTTTAAATATGATATTAATTTTAATAGTGTGTGTATGAAATTATTTCCAAATATAATTTAATATTTTTAAAATTATAACAAAATAATAATAATGATTTGTTATATAGTGTAATTAATTTTTTTACTAATCCTAAAAAATAATATATGACCTCTTTATTATAAAGTGATAATAATTTATTTGAATTATACAAGTTACTTGGATTAAGATTACTAGGAGGGGTGGTTCAAGGTATGAAAAGTCTTTAATAATTAAAACACTTACTACTTTAAAGTCTCGCTTGCCTAAAATAATCATGGCCTATCAACCATGAAGATGAATTTTTTATTAAATTATTCAAAAAATTATTAATGCTTATTTATTATTTTCTATGTTCTTCTATAAAGTAAATTTGGACCTGATTATTTACTGGGTTCACCCTCACTGGGATATATCCATGGAGAATTCATCGACATTGTGTCGTTACCCTAAATAACTATGAAGATCACTACTTACAAAATTTTTGGGATAGGTCACTCCCATGCCCATTATAAATGACTTAAAAGGTTTAGAAACACCTCAATACTTCCCATGGGACACTCCATTGAACTACCATTTGTTAGATCACTATTAGTGGAAAGGACCATCTTAACAATTTATGGACATTTAGGTCCCTTATCTAGTATCTCTTACATTGAATGCATCCTTAACTATATAAATATTCTCTTCTGTAGTCTTGTTGGGATACTTATTCACCTCTTGTAAAATCACCATGATGACAAACCTTCTTTATTCTAGAATATCTTTAGAAAAACACATTTTTGTAGGTACAATAAACAACTTATTCTAGTTTTTCATTATATTCAATGTTTTCCAATTCTTCAAGACATTCAACCCCTCAATAATATAAAATACCCTTTCTATGGGGAAATTATTTTTGGAAATGTCTTCTCTGTGTAGAGCTCTCTGAATCTTCTAGATATCTCAAAGAAAATATCTACTCATGTTTCCCATTATAAAGAGATATCATATGTGATACAAGTATTCTGCTTTTATTCTAAAATTTTCTAATGGGTTTTAGCTACCATTTTAAATGAAATAAATTAATACTAAATTTTCCATGTTTATCAGGTTGGAACTACATGGATATATAAAAATATGATTTGTGCATAAGCCACCTGAATTTCTCAATGCCTCATTCACATACACGAGTGAGATCCTCTTAAATGTATATTGCTATAAGTCCTTTTTCAGTTGATAAATAATTATAAATATTGTATGGATCATCATACTAAACCTATAAATTGTCTTAAATGAATCCATGCAAAGAGATAGGAATAATCAATAAATAATCCCCCTGTATCAACTCCGATAAATATTTATTGGAAGCATTAAATTAAAATAGATATGAAGAACAATGGTAGAAAAAATGAAGGTGTCATGGACCAATGGTAACATCATTTAGATGTAGCACCATCCAATGGTAGGACATATTTGGCATTGGAATGAGCCCGGTAGTAGCACTGTCCAATGGTAGCATCGTTGGAGGGTAGCACCATTCGATGGTAGCACATCTCTATGGAAGCACCATTCAATAGTATAATATCTCTGTACTTAAACAAATTTTTTCCAATATTCATTACAATTTAAGATACTATCATAGTATATTAATTTCCTTATAATTAAGAGAAACATGATTTGTGAGCATTAAAATAAGGTGGTACCAATAATCTCAACCTTTTGATGGTCACAAGTGATGAAATTTTATAAACCATTTATAGAATAATCATAGACATAAAAAAGACAAGTTTTAATTATAATAGTATGTTTAACATTTAAAAAAGCTAATGTAAAATTTTGGAATTAAATTATGGAACATAATTACTTGACATAGATTTGGTATTAAATGATAACAGAATTAAAAAAATTATTTAATAAAAAACATTAAAATAATTATGGATTCAAATAATATAATAATTCAATCCAAATAAGTAATGTATTAAATATATACATGGTATAAAATGTAACATATATAAGAATATATAAATTTTGTGTCAATAGAAAAATAAAAGGAAAAAATAATTCATACTAAAATTAAGTAAATTCCATAACTATTCTACCCCTTTTGGGATTATCAAAAAGAGGACACAAGAAATAATAAAGATTAATATTGGAGTAATAAAATAGAAATTCCATTAAAGAAAAAAATACATCATATTACATCCATAACGAAGTAAAAGGGATATATATATATATATAATACTAATGTATAATCAGAGTCACTCTCAACCATGGATGTAGGATCAACAGGACTCTTTCCCGTTCCAGAGGCAGAAGGCACTGAGGTACAGGGTGAAGGTGATGAGGTATTGGTAGGAATATCTTTAATCATAATAGGTATGATATATATGACTAATTATATGGTAGACATGTTAAAAAGATGATACTCAGGAGTTGAAGGATCAGAGGAAGGGGAAGCACTGAATGAACACATGGAAATCACCTCTGTAGTAACAACATCATTAAAAAATACATACAAGAAAATATTTATGAGGTTCAAAAAATCCATAATAATATTTCCTCCCATTTCTATATCAATAAATAAATTTTTATTTTCCATCATAGATAATATAAGGAGAATGATCAAAACATTCAACTGGTCAACATGTTCCTTGAAATCCCTAGTAATAGGTGGCATCCTTAGGTGTTCATCCAAAAACATGAAATGAGAATTAAACTCATGCTTAGAATGTTTTATCGAAAGGTAGTACATGATGGTCTTAGAGATGGTTTTTAGATCCCTTAAAGACACATCTAAAAACTCTCAAACTAGTTTAAATATATTCTTACTATGCCAATGATTCTGGCATAGATCCTTATAATGAGATGCATGAATATCTCCCATATTTTCCTGTACCTTTTCATAGATTTTGGATTTCATCAAATCGACATCAATAGAGGATGAGGGATGTAGATCCATAGATGTAGAAGAAAAATATGTTAATCACCTCATCTATTGTGACAAATCATCTATACTGAAAACAAAAGAAGATCTCATATCCTCCATAATGCACCCCATGGTATTCATCACACTAGCTAATATTCAATTTTGAACTTCCACTTCTCCAATTTTGAACAACATCTATGGATGGATATGGAAGGAAAACAACTCAAAAAGGGTTTTGGAATCATAGTTATTGAGATGAATAATAAGAGGTTCTTGAGAACTCAAAATACTAATGAAATAAAAAATAACATTTCAACTAAAAAAATTAAATCAAATATTGAAACAACATCTGTAGGAACTAGGGATGTGGTAGGAACAATAGGTGGAGGATAAGGGATATTATTTGGAAATGAATTCTATATAGCTCTGAACTAGTTGGTACATATGAATGAAAATGATGAATCTCACCTAAATAATAGATTTTCCCAACTAAATATCCCTTAAAATATTTGCCAACTCTAATTGCGATAGAAGTTCCACCATGATCTAGTAGACTATTGTGGTTATCTCCATTGCCATCATCCTCATCTGACTCGGGATATGATTTTCCGAGAAACATTTAACCCACTGAAAGCTCCACCATAGTCAATACCTCATTCTCAGCTTAATATCAACTAACATGAGCATCATTATTCTCTCCATTAACTTATTCAAAATCCTTGGACTCTGAATAGTCCAAACCAATTTGTAAAAAAACCTAGAAACATGTTCCTCTCATCATGACCAGCCGGTATCACTCTAACATGAGTCAAGTAGCAACATAAACTCTGATCTAACATGGTAATTTCACCACCTTAGTGGATAATCTAGTCTCACCTCTGTAAAATCCATTATTTGTATCTGGATAAACTAAAACATCTGTCACCATAAACCATAATGATGCAACAGAAATAGAAGGGGATAAATTATGTTACTGCGTCCTCTCATCATCAGCAACATGATGATCAAATTATTCAGTCATTCAATTTTCACAATCTTCATCATTAGATAACTCTAAAACATATTTATAAGACGTATAAGAAGAAATTATAATATTTTCATCTTTGTAAACATTAGTCTCATCATCATCATCATAATATCTCTCACTTGAGTGACTCTCTCTCGCACATGAAGAGTAACAAGTCAACATAGAGAACCAAAAGATACATGAGGAATTTTAGAAATGTTCAGATCCCAACCATCATAAACTGATGTAGCTACTTACTCTTCTTCATGTGAGTAATCCACTTACTCATCTTTCTCTAATATAGGATCAAAATGGTACTTGGGTCTGGTAGGATTGTCTACACGATTAAAATCCTCATAGTGCTTAACATTATCTTCGACCCACTTTTCCATCCAGGGAATCCAATTAAATTTCATAATTTTATAGATAGTATTATTAAAATAGAAACCAAAAAAATTCACTTCAGATTCCTTGTCATTATAAACCTATAATTTTGTTTTTCAAAATTTGGAGAGAATATTAGTGTAAATCATAGATTTAGGCCTATAATATGACTTGAATATTTCCATCATGTGCACCATAAGATATATAAAATTTTAATTCTATCCCCTTGTTTCAAAAATAATATATTGTGCGTATCCTGATATCTCATAGTAATGAAGTCCCTTTCACAAATCCTGACATATGATGAATAATATTAAAGAGATGTCTACACTCACCACCATTACATTTGGTAGAATAAATGCTTCTAATAGTACTGTCTCCAATCATCACTTATAGCGCTTCATCGTAAACAATCGAATCACTGGTTTTTGGAATATATCCTTGGAAGACATCAAAAACTCATCGTTGATGTAAATTAATACATTAATACAAGGATTTTGAATAAAAGTTAATCTCCCTACCATTTACCACACTCCGAATCAAATAATTATTCTTACCAAAACTAAACTCAATAATCTAGTAGAATTAATGCACTAGTCTCATATAAAAAGGTCAATCATTTCAGGAGAACTAGTATAACATGCCTTGGTCCTGAATAAATTTAATAACGAGTAACTTACATGGAAACAACAATTTAACATCCACTTCCTTATCAATAAAAACTAGTCAATTTAAATGTTGTGGTGCCTCGGCTTGACAACATCTTGATTCAGTTCAGCAAGGGATTTCTTTATAGGCCATGAACATTCATGTGATGACACAAAAGCATGGTTGACTCTCACAATCTAATAAGAAAATGGTGTAAAATAAGAGAAAAAAGTCTAAATTTTATAAGAGAATGGGGAAGGAAAAATGGTTCGGTTCAACGGGAGTAGGTGCAAGATAGAGTCACTCGAATTTTGATTTTAATCCAGATTTAACATTTATAGATTAAAATTAATAAAATATAATAAAATAAAAAATTGAATTGAATAAATATTTTAACACTAAAATTTCATAATGGTGGAAAATAAAATAGATACTGGTACCTCACCTGATGCTGGATCGGTACAATAGTGGTCTGCACAATGGTGGCATGTCAAATGGATGATTGTCCAATGGTGGGTTGTCAAATCGTGAACTGTTATATGGTGGCTTTTAAAATGAAGGCTTTTCGAGCAGTGGATTTACCAATGGTGTCTTTTTCTATGGTAATGTTAACCAAAATTTATCATTCCTAATTATTTTTTGATGTATATAAATCTCACAAAATTCAATGTATTTTTTAAAATATCAGCAATCTAATATTTAGTTCATATGAATTCAAGAGTTATATAACTTTTTTTAAAATGATCCCTCAAAAAGTGTTGTATTGAATCAATAGTCATTGTTCTTGAATGATATATTTGATTATTAGAAATGATTATCATAATTGTATTATTATAACTTATAGGGAAATGTATGAATTGATAACCATAGTACACTAACCTCTGATTCATCTACAATATTTTTACACAGTAACTTCCTACAAAAATTCAGTAAGCTTTATTAGTATATAATGCAATGAAATTTTTTATTTTTACTACACCAAGATATAAGTGACTTTCCCAAAGGATAACATGGTCTTGAGGTTATTTTTCGATCTAACATACAACCACTAAAATCTTCATCTAAATTACTCACTAAGTTAAATACTTTAACACTGTGATATAATAGACCTAAATTGGATGTATAGTTTAGGTATTTGAAAATTATTTTAATAGAAAGTAAGTGTGATTCAATAAGTTATTCTTGAAAATGGGAACACATACGCATACAAAACATAATATCCGGACAACATGAAGTTATGTCTAACAAACATCCTATCATAAATCAATAGTTTTTTTTTGATCTAATAGTTTTCTAGTTTCATCAACATCTATCTTATAGGTAGTACTCATGGGAATTTGACTATATTTAGTATTATCTACACCAAAACGTTTTAGAAGTTATTTAGTGTAATTACATCAAATTAAAATAATTATACCTTTATTTTGATAAATTAGTTAACTGAGAAAGAATTTTAGTTCATCAATTAAACTTATTTAAAATTCACTTTTAAATTTGTTTGAAAATATATTATATAATTTTTTTTGAAAATCTGAAATTAATATCATCAACATAAATTTGAAAAACTAAAACATCTTTCAAAATAAATTTTTATAAACAGGGTTGGACCATAAATTCCCATTCAAAATCCTTTATAAATCAAAAAAGAGCTAACCCTTTCACACCATGCCATAAAATATTGTTTTAAACCATATTAACCATTTGTCTATTTTAATTCATGATTTCAAACATGGGTATTTTGAAATCTAGGGGGTTGTTTTAAAAAAACATTCTCAACTATATATCCAATTACAAATGCAATTTTAACACCCATTTGATATAACATGAATAATAAATGTGTTGTATAGTCATGAAGTAATATAATGGATACAATTGTATATACTTGTTAAAAGGTTTCCTCTTAGCCAATACCTTATTCTATACTATATCTAGGTGCATCCTTCCTTGTTTTATTTCTTTCTGTTGTTCCTGACACTTTAAATTTATTCATGAATACCCACTTAGTGAAAATAGTAATAGTGAATCTACATATAACCAAAAGTAACCGAACATTATTTATTCTAAATTGATTAAGTTCATATTTCATTTCCATTACCTGAACTCATCACTAATTGCATCATTGATGTTCTCTGGTTCAAGAAGTGATAAGAATTCTTGATGTTCAACCTGGTTTCTAATAAAAGTGATATTATATGTCCTTTTATTTAGATCTCCAAATACAACATATTTACGATGGTATCTATATTTCCTTATAGCTCTAGGAAAATAATGGCTGATTATCCCATTTTCCTTTATATTTATTGATTCAGATTCTTGTTCTAGGTAAAGATGTTCCACAGAACTGGATTATATTTTTCTTATATTATATAATTGTTAAAATGTTCCTCATTTATATTCAGATGTGAAAAATCATCCTCGAGGTTCTATATAGGGGTCTTAGGCTCCTAGTCTTGGTTCATTTATTAGACACTCTCTAATATTTACTATATGTTGAATAACCATGAAAAAATCCTTCATCACTCTTAGAGGAAAATTTTCAAATATTGTCTTTATTGTAAATAATGATTATTGTACAACTAGAAACTCTAAAGTAATTAAACTTTGGCTTTCCATTATTCCATAATTCATATGGTGTTTTAATTAAAAGAGGTTTAATAAAAACTATTTTAATTATATAAAAACCTGTATTTATATCTTCTTCCAAAAAATATACAAGAATTTCATATTCATTAAGCATATTCCCTAAAATTCTATGAAGTGTCTTATTTCATCTTTTAACAACACTATTCTATTTCGGGGTCCTAGGTGTAAAAAATTTATGATTATAGGAAATTGTGTGAAAAAAAAGATTCATAGCACTAATATTCAAACTCAGGGCATGGTCACTTATTAGGGTCTTAATCCAATTTCCTCTATGATTTTCTATAGATTTATCATAGTTGATATAATAATATTTGGATTCTCCTTTTTAGGATACAATAATACCGAAGTATACATATAAAATTCATCTACAAGGACATATGGATAGGGATTCCCATTTATACTAGAAACTCTATAAGGTACAAACAAATCCATGTGAACCAACTCTAGGGGTTGAGAAGTTGAAACTTATTTCTTTAATTTGAATGATATCTTCTACATTTTTTTGGAAATGAGTTACAAACATTATCATTTGGAAATTCTAGTTTAATTAGATATCTGACTAAACCATTCCTAGTTTTCTTAATAGGTGAATGAATATTGAAATGGCCATGTATCCTATGAAAAATCCAACATTACTATGAAAGGCACTTAGAGAAGAAACATTTTTAGAAAATAAAGACTCTAAATTAATAGTATAATCATTATCAGTTCTCAAAGTAGTATAAATTAATGTATTTATACTAACAAAATAAAATTGAAATAGTTATTTTCAAACTTCACGTGAAATTCATTATCACATAGATGTGAGATGCTAATAAAATTGTATTTCAAGCCATCTACAAATTGTATGAAATTAAAACATTGTTTTAATTTCTGGTTTGACCAAGTCCAATTATTTTCCCATTAGAATTGTCAATAAAAGTGAAAAGACCTCCATTACCTTTTATTAGGTTTTTAAATATTGAATAATCTCTAGTCATATATCTAGAACATGTGTTGTCCAAATACTATAGGATCATACAAGATATCTTCATGAATTTTTTCTACAAAACAAATTACACCAAAAAGGATTTTGTTACCAATATTTTCATGGGTCCAGAAGAGTTAGTAATCAATAATTTAGGAACCATATTTTCGTAACATGTTTCCCAAAATAATATATTAATATTTTATAAATAAACACTTTGTTTGGTCAACATGAATAAAAACTGGTGGTAGTTCTATAATTATAAATAAATTTATTTTAACAACCCTTCTATATCTAGGGTGATACCCTATACCAGTGGTGTATTATGGAGTAGTTTCATTTCCATGAATTTATTTAATAGTATTTCTACAATTTTTGAAACATTCAAGTTATTTCTTTAGTTTCTCATTAGATAATTTCAATTCATTTTTTTAATAGCTGAGGATTTTACTCTTTTTCAATAGTAAGGGCATACTTATAACTAATAAATAAATCATGATGTTTCTTCAAAGTATTAATTTTATCTTTAAGATCATTAAATTTATCTTCCATTGTATTATAGTATTTAAACATCTTCACATTATATATGTTTTTAACATTAATTTCATCTCCAAAATGAGTAGAAATATTTATAGGTGTTGGATGAAAATAAATTGGATACCTCATGTGTTTTTTCTATAAAACATATGTTAGCTCGATCATTATTATTATCCTCTTGGGTATTTTCTGAATCACTTGAGATATCTTCATAAGAATTCTAATTTTATTTCATTTGTTTATTTTATTTATTATTTTTGTCATCATAATTGTATTTTTAGTTCTTATTGGGATAGTAATCATTGAAATTCCCTTTCCTCTTACACTCATTACAAATGATCTCATTTAAATCATCATCTCTCTTCCAATGCTTTCTAAAATTTCTTTTATTATCATATATACTTTTGTAGAGTGTTTTTTTAATGTAATTATTTTTCTTATGAACCTTTATGAATATTTTGGTAAAATAAACCATCTCTTCATCACTATCAGGAGGTGATTCATATATCTAGTAGACACATTAAAAGGTGAATGACTTGATATTTATCAGGAATATGCTTCCCTTGTGAGTTCATCGTATTCATGGTCTACTTAAACCTGATATCCATGTAAGAAATAAAATCATAAAGTTTATTTTTGAATGTATCATATTTAATTGTATATGAATTTAATCTCATTTATTTAACATTAGATGTTCCCCCATGAGGAAAAACTGGTGACGCCAATATTTCAAAAGGCAGGTTTACATGCATATATTATTTTAAATTCCTCATCACCTAAATCACAATACAATGCATTAATAACATTATAGTTATTATCATAAGTAGCTTTGGAATTATCAATCCATGAACCTATTGAATTTTGAAGTAATTCATATTGATATTCCATTATGGTTCAAATATCAAAATCAATGATCCCAAGAGGCATTTTCATTTTAATTTTCCACTGGGCATAATTAGTGACATTAAAATAAGATCTTTTGGTAGTAGTACCTTTTTATCTATTATCTATAAATAAATAAATTTAGAACTAACAAAAATTAATATCTTTAAAACACAAATAAATTCATAATTGAATATATATTAGAGAAATTATTTGATACCAAATGTTGGTCAAATTGAGTAACTCAAGAGGAGGTGAATTGAGTTCCTAATAAAAATTTATATTAAATTCATTTTTAAATAAAAGACAACAATTAAAAATGAATTATCTCTATTAATAAAAATATTATTTTAATATAATTATGATCTTTTAAATTACTTCTCAAATATTTATTAAGGATAATTTAATACAATATAGGAAATTACTTTATCTTTTTAAATAAATTTTATCAAAAAATCAATATATAATCACTAATTTAGACTAATTATCAATGTACTAGTGTTATAATGATTAAACCCAAACACAATTTCAAACATTTGAATAATGAAAAAAAATCACATCGTAGAATAAACAAGGGGGTTAGTATCAAGTCGATACCCAATCCCCTCCACATGGAAATCACCTACTTCCAATAATATTAGTATATAAAATAATATTATCTACAAAGATCAGGTATACACAGATAAAATCGGTTGTCTAGGCTCTAATACTCTTCCTCATTTATATATGAGATATATAAACAACATAGGCTACACAAGGACCTCTTCCACAACCACTGTGGGTATATAGATAAAACGTAATAGGAGAGAATATCATGTATTATCTAGTTCTAATGTAGGAGTCAGTGTGTGTTAATAAACATAGAAAACAAAAAAAATATCTAATATAAAAGAAAACATGATAGGATATAAAAAAGGTATTGTTTCATGGTATGTAGTGATCTAGATAATCAAGAGTCCTCAGAGGTTGCTCGGTGATGAGATTAAATTATTTCATTGAATGTTTCAGTAAAAAAAGTTGCATGATGTTCTCTTATCTATCTATAGGACAGGATTTTGATGATCAATGAGTTCCACTCTTCCATGGTTGAATGTATCTGAATATTATCATTGCACACGCTATGTGAATATCATAGTGCCTCTCTCACATTCATGTGAGATATCCTATTATATTTATAGAATTTTAGGTCTATTTTTCTATTTATTAATAATCATAAATATTTTTTGGATCCTCATAATGAACCTAAGACTTGTCTTCAATGCGTCTTTGAAAAGTGTTTAGAATAATAAATAAATAATTAATCTAGATTAACAGTCATAAAATATTCATTGGAATCGTTTAATTATTACAGATAAGAATGAAAATAGTAGCAAGGATGATGATGTAATGGAAAAATTGTATCACTATTCTATAGTTGCACCATCCAATGTTAAATCATCTCTGGTGGTATAAGAAGTCTACTAGTATTACCGTCTGATGGATGTATCATTCAATGATAGAACATATCTTATGGTAGCATCGTTCAATGGTAGCAATTATTTATATTCAATCAAATTTCTTCAAATATTATTTCCAATTTATTATACTATCATAAAACATTAATGTATTTAGAAATATAAAAAACATGATTTGTGAGCATTAAAATAATGATCTTGCAACATAATTCATAACTACTTGGGACTTTGTGCTTCTAATAGTAAATATTTCCATATATGTAAATATGGAAATCCCAATGTGGAACCATGACAATAATGATCATTAGATTAAAACTCTCCATATCCCAATGTCATAAAGCCGTTTTCAAATTCAGTTGACACAAAATCTAAGACTAATCACACATGATCACTTCATTTTTTAATAGATAATAGTCTCCCAAAGTCTACTCTTGTATTAAGATATGGATATGATATTGTATCCTTTTCTTCCATAGTGTAGTGAACTACATGTATTTATAAAAACACCCTTCTATGGAATATATTCTTCTCCTTGTTGTGGTTACTTCATAAATAGAATAATACCGATATAAAAACCACACTCACCTTTGTATCATAAACATAAGCTCCACAATGTAAAACTCTTTCTCCTATGATATAGATATTTCTCTATAGTGAAACCATCACAATGAAGTCATTTAAAATACATTCCATTGTAGAATCCATATCTCTATGTTGTGTGAAAACTCTCATAATCTTGACTTCACACAATTGGTGTCATGATATGTTCTTATTCATTATAGCCTTTTGTTCTTACCCTTACATGAGGTATGAAAAATCATATCATGTTTTACCATTATGCAGTCCACCTAGATAACCTTACTTATCATAGGATAACCTTATGAATGTTGTTTTTATAATTCTACTGGTATCCTTACCCATATGCAGGACACTTGTAACATTATGATGTTGAATAGATACACTTACGTGAACTTTCATATGTTTTACGTACCCTTATGTAGCCTTCACTACTTACCATTTCACAATAGTCATACTACCTTTATGTATGCATGCCATATCCTTTCACAACACTTATTAAAGGAATGGAAATAATCACCTCCCATATCCTCCATCATATATAATTTCATAATTTCATAGAGGTCACATCTTGCATGTCTCGGGACATCTACATTTGGATCTTCACTTAGAAAATCATCACGTTGGCCTACTTTTATATTCCTTATAATCTTAATAAATCCAAAACAATTATCTAAGCATCTCTCTCTTGGTCCTTACTTTTGTAACCACAAACCTCCCAAGCACCACTTCACCACTTCGGTCATCTTGAACATGTCTTCAATATGTTTTCTCAAAAATGTTATTGTTAGAAAATCTAAATTTCTTCATTGATTTTCCACACACATATTAGAGACCATCATTATTCATCTTGGACTTCAACTTTGACCATTCTTATTATCAAAATTTTTTACCAACATTATTATGAACAACCATGATCGCCAATATCATCAAATAGAAACATCAATCCTTTTGGATTAATAAAAATCTAACCATTTTGATTTCTTTTGAAATCACACAACTTGTCTTCCCCTTATAAAAATGCACCACTGGATGTAAATTCTTCCCATTTATGATATCATCTACTACTCAATATTTCTTCTCATTTTATTATCGATGAAATGTAAATGTCTTTTTGAATGCAAATAGTCACTCGAGACATAGTTCTATAAACATAGCTATTCACTTCTCTTTATTCTCATCCTTATTGGAGGGATCAACATCTTCACTCCATCATACCCTTTGAGGATATCTTCTCCACCTGAGTATATTTTCTTTCCTTATTTCAAAACAACTTCATTATATTGAATCAACCACATGTTGATTAAACAAATATTTTAGAACCACATGTTACCCAAGCCAGTATCCTTTATTGGATTATTTTCAGAAGAGATTTACTTAGTGAATTTATGAATTAGCACTTAGGATTCCAATAAATCATAAAATCCTAATTTTTTGAATCTAGGTTTAGGAAACATGAGTTTTTATAATAGTAACATGGTTTTCAAAGTCATACATGAATACCAAGAAACAAACTAAACAACATTGGATTTTCTACTTTGAAAAGACATCATGTGATCTCATCACATCACACCAAATCATTAGTTTAAAAAATTAAAATAAATTGTTGTGAAAAACTAAAAAGTTAATAAAGCAATTAATACTACATGAAAATAATTAAACCCCACTTGTTTCAAGATAAATTTAAATCGAACCAATGATATCATTTAAACTCAATGCCTTTCAAATATTCACATGCTTAAAAACTACTAATAAGGGTTAATAGCCATTAATGTTATCCAAAACTCTCCTTGAAAAATTGTCTCTTGACACCGTTATTGATAACACTTGTTTTATAGAACATATCATTCATTACTATATTTTCATTAAGCTCCATCCACTTTTCCTATTACAATACATTCATTTGAAATATTTTCAATCATAATCACCCCATGGATTATATATCCCCCTTAATTCCACACAAATTTCTAGACAGTTAGAAATAATAATTCATATATGGAGTGGGGTAAATTTAAGTCACTCATGTTGAGGAATATGTATGGTCAAGATGATCTAACCTATCACCATCCCTCTTTACATTGCCCTTTTTTTGATTTTGGGGAAGCAATACAATCAATTATTCATGTTCTTTATCACAACTTGTAGAAAAAAAATCAACCACTTTCCAATGGATATTCTATGATTCATACCACTTACATATTTATTTTCATAGCTTTGATAATTTTCATCTTTCATTGGGATTGGATTTTCCATAATTATGGAATCGATCACACAAAAACAATAGGTTTATTTGGTTTCATCACTAGTGGATCTCACCTCTAGTTTTCTTTTATATTTCATACTCCACTTTTTCCACTTTATGGGGTTTTTGGTATACTTTGTAAAAACACTTCCGTGATAGCCAAAAGTTTAATCTTGGAATACAATTTACTTGGTTGAGTCAACTTCACATCCTCTTCCGCCTTCGGCATGGTTTGAACAAGAACTTTTTTATAACGACCCATACTTTACATACATTGTTAATACTTCAAAATTGAAGCACACTTATTACAACATATGACAAAACCACAAAGGACCGTATAGGTATAGTGTCTTTAGAAACTGGGAAACATAAACAACTGGTTCATAAATCTTCTACAGTGTCTCCCATTTATTTCATCATATCTAGGGTCCCTTTTAGCATATTCTACTTAATATCCATCTTCCTAACCTGGGGAAAAGAAAACATAAAAGGGTGAGCTCAAATGCTCAGCAAGGGAAAATAAAGGAAATAAAAATCATATCATATCTTTTTGAAAATCATAACCTGCAAAAGAGATCATAATATCTTAACATGGAATAAATCATAGAAGTGAAAATGAGATCCCCATAATCATAACATGAAACTTGAAACTTTGTGGCATGAACACATAATCACGGAAAATCATTTCTTGTTAGTCATGACTCATTACCAAGACTATCTTAGTGGACAAAGTCCCTTTCTGAACCGAGTTCACTCCTCGTTTCAGTCCTGTATCACTGAACCGAAATAACCTTCCGTTCCAGCCATGTCTATCTCATGAGATATAAAATCTTTACCCAATGCATTGGAGGGAGATATAGGTCCCACCCATCTTATAATGAATCCTTTCTTATGTGTGCCACATAATCATAAACCATACATCATAGCGTAACCCATGTAATAAAAATGGGATTCTTAAACAACATGACATCATAAAACAATTCATATAAGATAAAGGAATTAATAAAAATATTTCCATCACAACATAATCAAATCCATGTAATAATAGGGATAAAAACAGAACCCTTTTATTATCTTATATGGAAAATAATTTTGATAAAATACTTGAACTCCATTCTTGAGGAAAATATCCTTTCTATTTCAAAAACATTTTTCCTTTCATAACATGTCATATGACTTTAAAACAAAAGAATATGATTAAAAATAAACTTGAAAACTTGTAAAGGAATATTCTTGGAAATTTTGTTTTAAAAATCCATTCATGCCGTATAAGTTAAAAAAAACATTCTTCTCGTACTTTTGTCAGAAAAGTCAAAAAGTACCTCGTACGAAAAACGACAAAAGATTCCTTTCATTTCTTTTACTAAAAACTCACCTAAGGGTAAAAATGGATTTAAAAAATTGTAGGTGGATGGAAATAATATTACATATTTATGAAACACGGATGTGGATGATAAAATACACCCCAGTAAATACTTACGAATAAACAATCTCGGATAAAAATGAGATTGTGATATTTCCCTTACCTTAGGTCCGATTTGATTTGTACGTGTCTGAAGCTCCTGTATAATGGTTTAAATAATGTTATTGACTTATTACAGAATCATACATATTGATATGATATCATATATGGTCATATTCTTAGATTCTTGTTAGTAATATTTCATTGTTACTTGTTACTCGGGTCTTTATTGCCTTTTGTTCTTATGCGTGTTTTGCCGAATAAATTCTTATTCTTCTTTTAAGGTTATAGATACCTTATATCCAGAATGGTATTAGTGTAACATATATCATATTTATTCATTCAATTCATTTATATAATTACTATGTAATGATGATCATGTAGAACGAGTCGCATCACATCGTGGAGACGGTATTCCGTACGTACGCACGAGTGATGGTATCGTTCCTATGATCGTGGAATTGTATTGGAGTATATATATATTATTTCAGTATCAATATTAATTTATAATAATAATAAATAGTTACTCATTACACCATTATACCCATCCTTTTAAAGTGATGGTGGAAAATAGATTACACCACGGCATGGAGACGGTATTCCGTACGTACGCATGCGCGGTGATTTCATTTTTCCGTAGGATGGATAGAAGGTGAATTAGGGTTGTTTCCTATTTATAATAACATATCAGTATGTAATTAATACTGATGTTATTACTTTATCATGAAACAACTAAAGAAGAAGAAGTTGAAGAAGAAAGAAATTGAAAAGATCGGTAATGGATATTACCTCTTCTTTGGAACGCCTCTTTGAATCCTCCACTTAGGGAACTAAGATTGGTATTTGAAGAATACCAGGACCTCTAGGATTATTCTAGGGAAGTGGAGAGGAGAAAATGGCAGGGTTTGGCCGAGCTTGAGTTCTCAAATTGGTGTGAGGAGGAGGGGGAGAAGGTGCCCTTTTATAAGGGAGGAGAGGGGCACCTTAGGAATATATCAAAATATTATTTTATATTAAAGTCAAAATCGGTTTATAATGGTTCCAAAGGGTCTTATTTCGAAGCTAAAGTGGGGATGGGTCGAAATCCTATAAACCAATAGGATTTAGACAAGTTTAGTGTATTATTTTAACCTTATCAATTAGATTTAACTCTAAGTTAAATAATTTAACTTTTACCATGTCTTTTTGTTTTATTTCACTATATGGTTAATACACTTACTATAACATGCCAAACGAACCCCAAATTGTTTATTATTAATATATATATCCTTATCTAAGTCATTTGGCCGAACCTTAGATTTTTATGAATAAAATAACAATTAATAATATAATAATTTATTTAAAAACTATTTTGTGTCAATTTTGACACAATTTGATATATGATTATTGTGAAAGTCATACCAGAATTATATGTTCGAACCAAGTTGATTAACTCAACACTAATATATCATAGTAACCTATCAAATTAGTGTAATTCATAAAAAGTCTTGAATTACATTTATTTTGGTATTTATATTATCAATTATGTCAATATTTCATTAATAAGATAATTACTGCATCATCTTTGTGTCATAAATAAATTAAATTATTTGATGTCTAAAAATTACAAATAAAATACCATCATGTAGGAAATCTTTTTATCTTTCTAATGAATATTTAAAATCGAATTTATCTTATGTATAACCCCATATTAAAAATTATTTACTGATTAAACTTTAATTTTAACTATTTTAACCCTTCCTTAAATAAATTAATAATAAATGTCCTAATCTAATCCAAGTGGGCCTAAATGGTCATATTTTATTCCTAAGTTTGTTTTTGGTCGAATTAAACTTGTCAAATAGAATTAAGACATGTGTTAGGGTAATATTAATATCATATTTTCCCTTAGTTACCCTATTTACTATTAACTGCGGTAAAAATAGTAAAAAGTTACTATTCGCCAAAAAATTATTTTTATCTCATTGAACCACATTTTACTTAATGATATCAACCGTGTCTGTCGGATTTTTGAAATTCCATTCACAGAAGCGGTAAAATTAAGTTTTATGCAAAATTCAGTTTTTAACCTACCACTTAGTGGTTTCACTATTCATCAAAAATTGAAAGTTTTCAGAAAAATACCAAAATTTCACCCTAGGCTAATTTCGGTATTCCGAATCCAAAAATGAAGTCTATTTTAAAAAATAAAATTTATAAAATTTCAAAAAGTGGTTATTACTATTCATAACGGCTAGTTTTAATAGCATATTGTTGTTTAGTGAAACTCGGTATTGCGTACGACGCAAGCTATCGAGGAAGGTCGCGATTGCGTGTAAAGCAAGCCAAGAAAGTGTTGTGTAGAAAAATATTTCTTTGATGATTTATATAACATAAAAGTCTCGGGTGTTACATTCTACCCCCCTTAAAAAGAATTTTTCCCTCGAAATTCGTCACTTTGTAACAAACAAATTAGGATACTTCTCCCTCATCATATCCTCAAGCTCCCATGTAGCTTCTTCAAGTTGGTGGTTCCTCCATAAAACTTTCACCAATCGAGTGGTCTTGTTTCGTAGGACTTTTTCGCTATGATCCAGAATCTCTATCGGCTGTTCTTCATAAGAAAGATCTTGCTCCAGCGGTACAACTTCTGAGCTGAGTACATGTGAAGGATCTGGTATGTGCTTTCTCAGGAGAGATACATGGAACACATCGTGAACTTGAGAGAGATTCGGTGGAAGCGCCAATCGGTAAGCTACCTTCCCAACACGATCCAGTATTTCGAAAGGACCGATATATCTAGGGCTCAACTTCCCCTTCTTTCCAAATCTCATAACCCTCTTCCAGGGAGATATTCGTAAGAACACTTTATCACCCACTTCAAACTCTAGGTCTTTTCTTCGGTTGTCGGCATAACTTTTCTGTCGACTCTGAGCTGCTCTTATGTGTTGTTGAATAGATCTGACCTTTTCTGCCATTTCATCAACGAGATCAGGTCCTAATAGCTTTCTTTCCCCAACTTCATCCCAGCAAGTTGGAGTCCTGCATTTCTTTCCATAGAGAGCTTCATAAGGAGCCATCTGAATACTGTAGTGAAATCTATTATTATAAGAAAATTCCACCAAAGGTAGGTGTTGATCCCAACCTCCTTTGGAATCCATAGAGAAAGCTCTCAACATATATTCTAGGGTTTGAATTGTTCTCTCAGACTGACCGTCTGTCTGGGGATGATAAGCAGTGCTGAAACTCAACTCTGTATCCAGAGTATGCTGAAGACTTCGCCAGAACTTCGAGGTAAATCTCAGATCCCGATCAGATATAATAGAAAGTGGTACTCCATGCAATCTTACCACTTCCTTTACATATATCTTGGCAAGCTGATCTAGAGAGAAATCCTCTCTAATAGCAATGAAGTGTGCAGATTTTGTAAGACGATCAACTATGACCCAGATAGCATTATTGCCTTTGGATGTTTTAGGAAGTCCTGTGGCAAAGTCCATAGTGATGTTTTCCCATTTCCATTCGGGTATGGGTAATGGTTGTAACATCCCCTTAGACTTCTGTCTCTCGGCTTTAACTTGTTGACAAACCAAGCATCGAGAGACATATTCAGCAACATCTGTTTTCATGCCATCCCACCAGAAGTACTCTTTTAGGTCCCTATACATCTTCGTGCTTCCAGGATGAATAGAGAATGAAAAACTATGAGCCTCATCCAGAAGCTCCTTCTTTAATTCGGGGATGGAAGGAACACAAACCCGATTCCTGAACATTATTATCCCATCACAATCAAGGTTGAATTCAGGAACATTTCTCACCTTCTTTTGTAACTCGACATCTTCTTTTTGTGCCTCTTTAATCTTCACATGTATAGATGGTTGAACATTCATTTGAGAAAGATAAGATTTTTCCCCTTCCATTATAATTCCAAGATCCATCCTTTGTAAATCCATAAATATTGGATCTTTTGTGATCCTCATCATGGATAAACTAGCATGGTCTTGTCGACTTAATGCATCTTCCACCTTGTTTGCTTTCCCAGGGTGGTAATGGATTGAGCAGTCATAATCCTTAATCATCTCCAACCATCTTCTTTGGCGCATATTCAGCTCCTTTTGTGTGAAAATATACTTTAAACTTTTATGATCAGTATAAATATCACACCTTTCACCATAAAGGTAATGCCTCCAAATCTTTAATGCAAAGATTACCGCAGCCAACTCCAAATCATGTGTTGGGTAATTTTTCTCATGGATTTTCAACTGTCGTGAGGCATAAGCTATCACCATATCATTTTGCATAATAACACACCCCAATCCCTTCTTGGATGCATCACTGTAGATCACAAACCTTTCTCCACTACAAGGCAGTGTGAGCACAGGTGCACTGGATAACCTTCTTTTCAACTCCTTGAAATTCTCTTCACATTCCTATGTCCAGACAAACTTAACTCCTTTCCAAGTCAACTTGGTGAGTGGATTAGATAATCGTGAAAAATAATTTACAAAACGTCGATAATATCCAGCCAAACCAAGAAAACTTCGAATCTCAGTTACTGTTGTTGGTCTCGACCATCTTTCGATAACCTCTGTTTTTGCTAGATCCACAGATATCCCCTCTTTTGAGATTATGTGACCCAAAAATGCAACTTTTTGAAGCCAAAATTCACACTTGGTAAATTTGGCATAAAGCTTCTACTTTCTCAGGGTCTTCAATATAATTCTCAAGTGATCTTCATGCTCTTCCTTTCTCTTTGAATAGACAAGAATATCATCTATAAACACTACCACAAATTGATCAAGATAGTCTCTAAAGACTCTATTCATTAGATCCATGAAGATAGCAGGGGCATTAGTAAGACCAAATGGCATCACTATAAATTCATAGTGTCCATACCTTGTATGGAAAGTCGTCTTTGGTATATCCTCCCTTTTGACCCTTAATTGATGATACCCTGAACGAAGATCAATCTTGGAAAAGTATTGAGCTCCGCGTAGTTGGTCAAATAAGTCATCAATGCGTGGGAGAGGATATTTGTTCTTCATAGCGATCTTGTTAAGTTCTCGATAATCAATGCAGAGTCTCATTGATCCATCTTTCTTCTTAACAAATAGAACAGGTGCTCCCCAAGGTGACGCACTAGGGCGTATGAGTCCCTTATCAAGATTCTCTTGGAGTTGCTTCTTCAATTCCTGCAACTCAATTGGGGCCATTCTATAAGGTGTCTTTGAAATAGGCAAAGCACCCGGTACGAGTTCTATTGAAAACTCAACTTCACGATTTGGTGGAAGACCCGGTAATTCCTCTAGAAAGACATCATCAAACTTCCGTACAATGGGAATATTCTTAATCGTGAGTTTCTCACCAACCATTTGAGATAAATAACCTTCATTTAGTGGAATCAATACCCATAAGATGGAAGAAATTTCCACTGGAAGATTATGTTCATCCTTGCATCGATAGACGATCGTAGATTGATCTGGAATATGAAATGTGACTTCCCTTCTTTGGCAATTGATATGAGCTCCATGTAGAGAAACCCAATCCATGCCAAGAATCACATCAAATTCCACTAAAGGAAGGATCACAAGATTTGCAGGAAGCACTTTCCCACAAACTTCGATCGGAGAAGAATTATAAACTTTTGATGCGACTGTTGTGCCATTAGGTGTTGTCACAACTAACTCAACATCTAATTGTTGAGGTAGTACGGTGATACCCTTATAAAATTTTTCAGAAATAAAAGAGTGGGTGGATCCAGAATCAAATAAAACATTTGCTACTTTAGAGTGGATGGTAAGTGTACCTTTCACCACTTCGTTATCGTACTCCACATCACTGATAGAAATTGCATGTGACTTTCCTTTGTCTTTAGCCTTAAGATTTTGTTGACGTCGACCATCATCATCAACCCTTGGATTTGGGCATTGATTGGCATAATGCCCCATCTCCTTGCACTTGAAACATTGAAGTGTAGTAGGTTCATTCTGTGTATCCCTTCCTTTGTTTGCGTCATTAGACATCTTCTTCCCATTATCACGGCATTCAAATGCCCTATGACATTCCTTTCCACATTTAAAATATTTACTTGTCCCTTTAAGACAACTCCCTCCATGTTTCTTTCCACACTTTGAGCATAAGGAAAAGCTCATCTTCTTTTCCGTGTGCTCTTTAGATTTTTCATTGAATTCCATCTTCCTCTTCTTATCAAACCCATGTGACTGATGGGTTATTCCAATCTCCATCTCGACTTTGAGAGCACATCGAACGATTTCCTCGTAGCTATTGAAGTCCCTTATGGCTAACGCCCTTCGAAGACTTGGTTTTAAGCCACTAAAGAATCGATCGATCTTACTCTCAGGTTGGATAATAATACCAGAAGCGTACCTTGCAAGTCTTGTAAAATTTGCTTCATAGGTACCAACAGATTCATCATCCCTTTGCTTCAGTTCAAGAAACTATTTCTCCATCTTTGTTCGGAGAATACGAGGGAAGTACTTATTGAAAAATAAGTTCTTGAACTCGTCCCATTCCATAGACTCAATTTCATCCCTTTGCCTCGTATTCTTAATAAGATTCCACCATTGATCAGCATCTCCTTCCAAACGATACACTGCTAGGATGACTTTATCATGTTCAGAACATTGAAGAACTGAAAATATCTTTTCAGTAGTACTAATCCATTGTTCAGCAACTAATGGATCAGTAGACCCACTGAAAGAAGGTGGACGCTGCCTCATGAAGGATTCAACAGAATGTTGCTCCTTCCATTGCTCGTTTGGAAGTCCTGCATGATTCATAGCTTGAGAAAGTTGTGTGAGCATGGCTACAATATTTTGCATTATAGCTCCCATATCGTTTGGTTGCTCAGGGGGACAATCATTGCATTGCCCATCGCATTCCGCATTAACACGGTTCCTTCGGGTTCCAGCCATTGACTAAAACCAAGAAGAATAGTGTGAGCAAAACTAATTATAATAGGAAAACCACATAATTCAAGAACAAAATTTTCATGCTTAAGGTCTTATCCTAGGTTATTCAAGTCCATTTCTAAAACACTAAGATTGTGTTATATGCTTAGACTTATCCTTAGGGTTCTTACTAAGGCTTTCACATCCTAGTTTCCAAAGTTTGACTATACCTTTCCTCTGATACCAACTATAATGACCCATACTTTACATACATTGTTAATACTTCAAAATTGAAGCACACTTATTACAACATATGACAAAACCAAAAAGGAACGTATAGGTATAGTGTCTTTAGAAACTGGGAAACATAAACAACTGGTTCATAAATCTTCTACAGTGTCTCCCATTTATTTCATCATATCTAGGGTCTCTTTTAGCATATTCTACTTAATATCCATCTTCCTAACCTGGGGAAAAGAAAACATAAAAGGGTGAGCTCAAATGCTCAGTAAGGGTAAATAAAGGAAATAAAAATCATATCATATCTTTTTGAAAATCATAACCTGCAAAAGAGATCATAATATCTTAACATGGAATAAATCATAGAAGTGAAAATGAGATCCCCATAATCATAACATGAAACTTGAAACTTTGTGGCATGCACACATAATCATGGAAAATCATTTCTTGTTAGTCATGACTCATTGCCAAGACTATCTTAGTGGACAATGTCCCTTTCTGAACCGAGTTCACTCCTCGTTTCAGTCCTGTATCACTGAACTGAAATAACCTTCCGTTCCAGCCATGTATATCTCATGAGATATAAAATCTTTACCCAATGCATTAGAGGGAGATATAGGTCCCACCCATATTATAATGAATCCTTTCTTATGTGTGCCACATAATCATAAACCATACATCATAGCGTAACCCATGTAATAAAAATGGGATTCTTAAACAACATGACATCATAAAACAATTCATATAAGATAAAGGAATTCATAAAAATATTTCCATCACAACATAATCAAATCCATGTAATAATAGGGATAAAAACAGAACCCTTTTATTATCTTAGATGGAAAATAATTTTGATAAAATACTTGAACTCCATTCTTGAGGAAAATATCCTTTCTATTTCAAAAACATTTTTCCTTTCATAACATGTCATATGACTTTAAAACAAAAGAAGATGATTAAAAATAAACTTGAAAACTTGTAAAGGAAGATTCTTGGAAATTTTGTTTTAAAAATCCATTCATGTCGTATAAGTTAAAAAAAACATTCTTCTCGTACTTTTGTCAGAAAAGTCAAAAAGTACCTCGTACGAAAAACGACAAAAGATTCCTTTCATTTCTTTTACTAAAAACTCACCGAAGGGTAAAAATGGATTTAAAAAATTGTAGGTGGATGGAAATAATATTACATATTTATGAAACACGGATGTGGATGATAAAATACACCCCAGTAAATACTTACGAATAAACAATCTCGGATAAAAATGAGATTGTGATATTTCCCTTACCTTAGGTCCGATTTGATTTGTACGTGTCCGAAGCTCCTGTATAATGGTTTAAATAATGTTATTGACTTATTACAGAATCATACATATTGATATGATATCATATATGGTCATATTCTTAGATTCTTGTTAGTAATATTTCATTGTTACTTGTTACTCGGGTCTTTATTGCCTTTTGTTCTTATGCGTGTTTTGCCGAATAAATTCTTATTCTTATTTTAAGGTTATAGATACCTTATATCCAGAATGGTATTAGTGTAACATATATCATATTTATTCATTCAATTCATTTATATAATTACTATGTAATGATGATCATGTAGAACGAGTCGCATCACATCGTGGAGACGGTATTCCGTACGTACGCACGAGTGATGGTATCGTTCCTATGATCGTGGAATTGTATTGGAGTATATATATATTATTTCAGTATCAATATTAATTTATAATAATCATAAATAGTTACTCATTACACCATTATACCCATCCTTGTAAAGTGGTGGTCGAAAATAGATTACACCATGGCGTGGAGACGGTATTCCGAACGTACGCACGCGCGGTGATTTCATTTTTCCGTATGATGGATAGAAGGTGAATTAGGGTTGTTTCATATTTATAATAACATATCTGTATGTAATTAATACTGATGTTATTACTATATCATGAAACAACTAAAGAAGAAGAAGTTGAAGAAGAAAGAAATTGAAAAGATCGGTAATGGATATTACCTCTTCTTTGGAACGCCTCTTTGAATCCTCCACTTAGGGAACTAAGATTGGTCTTTGAAGAAGACCAGGACCTCTAGGATTATTCTAGAAAAGTGGAGAGGAGAAAATGTCAGGGGTTGGCCGAGCTTGAGTGCTCAAATTGGTGTGAGGAGGAGGGGGATGAGGTGCCCTTTTATAAGGGAGGAGAGGGGCACCTTAGGAATATCTCAAAATATTATTTTATATTAAAGTCAAAATCGGTTTATAATGGTTCCAAAGGGTCTTATTTCGAAGATAAAGTCGGTATGGGTCGAAATCCTATCAAAAAATAGGATTTAGACAAGTTTAGGGTATTATTTTAACCTTATCAATTAGATTTAACTCTATGTTAAATAATTTAACTTTTACCATGTCTTTTTGTTTTCTTTCACTATATGGTTAATACACTTACTATAACATGCCAAACGAACCCCAAATTGTTTATTATTAATATATATATCCTTATCTAAGTCATTTGGCCGAACCTTAGATTTTTAGGAATAAAATAACAATTAATAATATAATATTTGATTTAAAAACTATTTTGTGTCAATTTTGACACTATTTGATATATGATTTTTCTGAAAGTCATAACAGAATTATATGTTCAAAAAAATTTAATTAAATCAACAATAATATATCATAGTAACCTATAAAATTAGTTGAATTCATAAAAAGTCTTAAATTACATTTATTTTGGTATTTATATTATCAATTATGTCAATATTTCATTAATAAGATAATTACTGCATCATCTTTGTGTTATAAATAAATTAAATTATTTGATGTCTAAAAATTACAAATAAAATACCATCATGTAGGAAATCTTTTTAGCTTTCTAATGAATATTTACAATCGAATTTATCATATTTATAACCCCATATTAAAAATGATTTACTTATTAAACTTTAATTTTAACTATTTTAACCCTTCGTTAAATAAATTAATAATAAATGTCCTAATCTAATCCAAGTGGGCCTAAATGGTAATATTTTATTCCTAAGTTTGTTTTTGGTCGAATTACACTTGTCCAATAGAATTATGACATGTGTTAGGGAAATATTAATATCATATTTACCCTTAGTTACCCTATTTACTATTAACTGCGGTAAAAATAGTAAAAAGTTACTATTCACCAAAAAATTATTTTTATCTCATTGAACCACATTTTACTTACTGATATCAACCGTGTCTGTCGGATTTTTGAAATTCCATTCACAGAAGCGGTAAAATTAAGTTTTATGCAAAATTCAGTTTTTAACCTACCACTTAGTGGTTTCACTATTCATCAAAAATTGAAAGTTTTCAGAAAAATACCAAAATTTCACCCTAGGCTAATTTCGGTATTCCGAATCCAAAAATGAAGTCCATTTTAAAAAATAAAATTTATAAAATTTCAAAAAGTGTTTATTACTATTCATAACGGCTAGTTTTAATAGCATATTGTTGTTTAGTGAAACTCGGTATTGCGTACGACGCAAGCTATCGAGGAAGGTCGCGATTGCGTGTAAAGCAAGCCAAGCAAGTGTTGTGTAGAAAAAGATTCCTTTGATGATTTATATAACATAAAAGTCTCGGGTGTTACATTTTTTCTTTCATATTTATCTTCTTTTCCTCTGAGATAGTTGTTGTGACATGTAAGGTTTCGGGGACTAATACTCCATTCATTGAGGATTAGTTTAATACTCCACAAAATGAACCTATGATCTATAGTAATATCCCTTTTTCTAAGATAAGTTAAATCCTTGTATGTAATAGGAGTATTATTTCTCTATATGGATTCATTACACTTACATGAATTTCTCTAATTTAAATATTGCAACATCTGACCCCTAACCCAATAGATTAGGAAATGTTGGAGGTGATACTAGCCAAAGGTGATATCTAGAAGACACCAAAGGCCCGAAATGTATTCCAATGTATTAGGAAAACTTTAGGGGATGATTTTTCATTTAGAGATAAGTAAAATCTCAACACTAAAAAATAAATATATGATACTCATATATGATTAATGATTATAAATAATACAAACCTAAAGTAAAACTAGTATAACATTAATATCCAAGTGTAAATTGAAAAACAAATGAACAAATAACAAAACAAGGGACAACAAGACCCAAGTAATCAAAAGGAACTATTCCAAAGGCCACCCAACCACCTATAATCTCGAACTCCACCTTCCCTACCCAATGTATCAATATGCCTTACTAGAGAAATAATAAATCTTCCCTTTCCTTTTATCATAGTAGATGATATACGAAAATACACCAAAGGCAGCAATTAGGGGGTGAGTATAAACATAGCTGACATTAACCACAGAATTCCCATCACATGCCATTAGGATATGAACTGATTAAAGAAATTTATAAAAAACAATTTTGAAAACATTAAAATAGTTTAAAAAAATCCATAAATGAAATCCAAGAGAGAAAATAAAAAGACAAACATATTACCATTTCTTATTACTTGGATATCCATTTATTTTTTACTTATACACACACACACACACATAACCATGTGTATAAAATCATACAACAAATCTTGGTGTTATAATCAATGGTGGTACATTATGACCACAACCCAACCATCATTGATGAAGGTACTTCAAGACTAATCCTAATCACCTTAAACACACAAAATCCAAATTCTCCAAATTCCATGACAAATCAATTTTCCCTGAAACAAAAATCCATGGAAACATTCAATAAAATAGATTGTTTGCATCAAAAAAAAAATTAATATTGAAAGAATAATTTTAATGTTATAATAAAATAGGGGATTCCTTAATTTATAATATTTTCTAAATTTTTTGAAACAAAACTAAAATTGTTTCCTTTAAAAATCACCTAGTGAGACCATATGAAATCCATTAAAATCATTTAAGATATCTAACCCTTAATGTTTTATAATAACCTTGATGGGAGAGAGGCCACCTACCACTTAAAAGATTGTGAAAACAACTAATTACACTTAAAACATATAGATATTTGTTTAAGAAACCTTCTATTCTCTAGATACAATAATATGTAATCAATATTTGAGTCACAACACATAAATATATCCATAACAGACTAGATATATGGTTCTTATGGAGTCAAAAAGAATGGATCTAAGAGAAACATGAATGAAATATGGTGAACAAGAATTACTGATGATTTCGGATATCCAATGCATGATGATTCATCCAAACATCTCTTCTAGATTGAGAGGGAATTGTTTTTCAATCCTTGGGATGCGGATTAGTTACATATACAAGACGCTAAAGGGACTATTTAGGCATATAGAGCATAATTCAGAATAAAACCACAAATTTCAGGGCATTAATTGAATCTTTCATTGATCGGGTGCATTGACTTTTTAAACAATGCCCCAATCGTGCATGTACTACTTGATAACACCCAGACAACCACGTAGTTTGGCCACACAGTTTTTCCATAACATGCGCCAACTATGAGGTTCTATTGCCCCTTTCTCAAAGGCTTGTACGGTTTTTTCAAGGCACTCACATCATTTTTCTAAATCATGCACTAAACATGTGACTGCCCAAGGAACCCCCCACCCCCCCCCCCCCACCCCAAACATGTTTCACAGTGTCCTGGAGGAGGTGCACAGACTCTATTAACCATTCTTAAACATTGAACCATGAAAACCACTTCCAAAACATGTAAAAATTAAACAATAATCCCCAAAACATAACCCAAAAAAACATAACATTAAAATAAGTAAATTAACGGTAATGTAGCAACAACATAGGGTTTACATTCTCCCCACCATTGGATCATTCATCCTCAGATAGTAGAAAAATGACATTATTCTGGAATAGATTAGTCCATTGATTGAACATTTCTTTTTTTTCTCCCTTGTCTATTTCTAAGTCTAACAATGTTTTTATAAGACTTATACTAAAAAAATGATATTCCCATGAAAGGTATTCACTTTCCTACAGAAAATTCATATATGTAAATGAATCAATGTAACATCTGGTTCAATGTACACATTCTCCCATTGAATCACATGATCGGAATTAGGATGGTATTTCATTAATCGGGATACATGAAATACATTATTTATAGACATAAACCTTGGTGGTAGAAAAAATTGATAAGACACATATTTGACTCATTTATGTATATTAAAATCACCAATATACCAAGGGGAATACATTCCTTATTTACCAAAACACTAGAGTCAAAATATTGAAGTGATTCTTAAGAAAACATGATCATACCCTACAAACGATAACATTTGTCTATGATAATTCATATAATATTCCTGAAAACACAAATCTATCACTATTTGTTTTCCCACAATTGGAATCATATTAATTGTTTCTTGGACAACGCTTGGTCTGATAAGTGAACTATCACCTATTTCCACCAAAAAAGTGGGGAACAATAAGGATAGACCTACAATGTTTCAAAAGTATACATTTTTATCAAGTAATGATATTTGTTATTGTATGAGAACTCCGATAATGGTATTTTTTACTAAAATTAGCCTCCAAAATCCCTTACACAAGTCCTAATCATGTTTTTGAATGTTTGTATCATCCATTTTGATTGTACTTTCATTTTACAAGTGATAAGTTATGTTCAATTCCATTTTTGTCCCATGGTTCAACTGTAAGGATTTCAAAAACCAAGAGTACATATTAGGCATTGATAAAAAAATTATTGTAATTAGAGTTCCATTCCTCTTTATAAATTCATAAATTTAATGTTTTTAAAAGTATTCCACCTTCTAGGACTCATAATTATATATAAGGAGGTCTTAATTCATAAGCATATCTAAAATTACCCATATAGAAGTGAATTTTCAAACCATTATTGTTGGACCTATCAAAAAATCCATTTCAACATATTCCAATTTTCTCAAAAGAATTGGTAAAGGGTGAAGCATAAAAGATAGTCATTTGTGCTCTAACATGACCTTTTGAAATGTGAAGCATCTCCATAAATATTCTTCAACGTTACTATTTATTCATTCCCAGTGAGACTATTCACTTAGTGATTTATGAATCCTCAGAAACTAGGATGAATAACCCATCTTGAATGGGGGTAATAAAAAATTATCTTTTCCTGATAGGTTGGAGGAACTACAATATGATCGATAAACCATAGTACAAATTACCGTTCTTACTTCCATCCATTAATGTTCTACACATAATTGAGTTTTTTCCTCATATACACACACTTAGTGTTATATGTTTTTGTATTTCTAACCTACTAATCCAAATCAAGAACAAGTAATTCCAGAAAGAGAACTACCCCATCACCTTAGTTTACATAATCTAGATGCATATAAAATATAACTGACATCAGATTCTATTGATCTGAAACATATTTAACCAACTAATTTTATGAATTCATACTCAATGATACAACTAAGAAATATCATATTCTCAGATTATACCTAATGTTTTAGTCCAACATTTTCCTAAATTCCATCCATTCACGTTACCTTAAATTAAAATCCGTATGTGATAAAATGTGTTTCATAATATTATGTTCAGTGAACACCATGAATTTATCACCAAAGGGACAATAACACCACGTCCATAACGCATGAAATACCACAACCAATTTCATAATCACGTGTTGGGTATTATTTCTCATGAACCCGTAACTTTCATGATCTATATTCATCAACATGTTATGCCTATAAGAGAGCACATCCTAACATGGATCAAGTAGTATCACAACAGACTACATACCCTCATCCCAACATTGAAAATGATAGGATAGTTTCCATTGTTAGGCATAATTTGAGTTGTTAGAATGATTTATAGAATACATTAATCCATTAGAAGTAAATACATTTCTATTTCTATGATGTCATTGGTGAGGGAAGTTTCGGAAAGTAATGAAGTAATAATTGGTAGTGTTATATGGGTCCATGGAAACATCCAATCACAAATACATTCTTTACTGTTTTCCATGAGATAACAGCTTCAATCATGTTAGGATCAATAGAAGCTCCCTTTTGAAAAATGAAAAGTCCACGAAAATTTACCTCTATTATCTAAAAATCACTCTTTTAATGATTTGAATAAATGTGATTCTCCTACCTGATACCCAACAATATATCCATGTGTTTCTCATGATCAACCTTATTTCATGAATACACCATAATATCATCAATGAACACTACTACAAAATAGTCCTTTAGAAGATCTGATTTAATAATTCCATAAATACTATTGGTGCATTTCTAATACCAAAGGGAATAACCACATATTCATAATGGCCATAATGAATCTAAAAAGTTATTTTAATACATTCAGCTTTTGAACTTTCTTTTAATGATAATCGGAACATAATTTAATTTTAGAGACCCATTGGGATCCCCTCAATTGAT
The DNA here is from genome assembly GCA_963277665.1 of Viscum album. Lineage (NCBI taxonomy): Eukaryota > Viridiplantae > Streptophyta > Magnoliopsida > Santalales > Viscaceae > Viscum > Viscum album. The sequence goes on along the minus strand of OY728133.1, from coordinate 1,633,691,682 downwards.
AAAAAAATAAATATGTGGAAGAGGATACAAAATAATTATTTCATTTTGGTTAATATTTTTATAATCCAAAGAAAGCTTAAGAGTTTCATCTTCCTACTTTTAAAAAATAATTCATTCTTACCACAAAATAATCATTTCATTTATTATACCTTATATTCTTTAAAGAAAGTTATTATCTAAGGCCCTTTTGAGGGAAATTATAGAGCCTAAATAAATCCATGGGAATAGTGTTAAATAAGTAACATTAATTTATTGAGTGCCTTGGTGTGTTACAAGAAGATAACCTTGGAATTATGGCTTCTTCACCAAACTCCACTAATAAAGATGAAGGTTACACACAAATTTCATCCAGAATCTTTGTTAAATAATATATTATTATTTTTTATTTAACATATTGAATAAATATTATTCCCAAATATGTTGTAATAATTATTTATGTTTTATTGGTCGCATATATCTTATCATCAGTAATTTTATAGTATATTATGTGAGTGAATTATTTAATAAATATTTATTTCTGATTTAGTGGATATAATTTTTATTTATTTCCTAGAGAATAATACAGTGATATTTATTTTTTAAATAAATATTCATTACTCAAGGCCCAATAAATATTTTGGTGGAATGGTGGACCAATGTTCATGATATGGTTATAAATATTACATCTAGAATATTATTTGAATAAATAATATTTAATTTTAATTCACAAGTTTAGTTCCTGTTAAGAAACAATTTTTTTTATTTTAGACATGGTGTTACATGAGGATTAAATAAATATTAAGGTATCTTTTACAATTATTTTTCCTAACCCTAGTTGTGTATAAATGAATTATATTATTTTCTTAAGAGTGATAATTAATTTTTATTGTACATAACTAGAAAAGAATAGAATCCCCTTAAAGGCCTAGAGATATCTTTCTCTAATAATACTCTCAACAATAGAGTGTGATTCAACTTCACAAACACTCTCAAGTCCAGAGAGATCGAAGATAACCCTTCCATGAAGTGGTTCTTGGGGAGATCAATGCCAAAGGACGTAGTCAATAGGATATTCGGTGCTAACACCTTGATATTTATATGGTGATGTTTTAAGATTCAAGGAACACGTGTGGATCACCAATAGAGGGGATTTATTCATGATTCCTACAAAACAATGATGATATGATATAATATCTATTATTAGATACATAAACAAAGAAAGAATTTCTAACATGGTAAATCTTTCTTTGGTCAAATTAATGGTAATTAACTTATGATGGTCATGTGCTTCGGTTTTGGTATTTATCCATTTTCTATATTCAGTTACTCGAGACCATTTATCATGATGTTTATCATTCTGTATATCTCATATTAATCATCGATTATAAAAAATAAAAGAAAAGTTAGGGATGACCCATATAACGCTTCAACTGTACCAGAAATCTTCAAGTGAAAACATAGACTTGTAATAAATGTGTAAAAAAATTATATAGAGTGATGGAGAAAATTTTCAAGATAAATTTAATGATCAAAACCATAAATATTTTATGAGTTAAAAGAGAATTGATTCACTGGATATGAAGGTAATAGGGTAACATTTCATTTTAAAATCCTTTTTTGTAATGTAGAGGAATTCCTTTTACATTCTAATATACGAACATTAGGGAATAAACTTACATGAAAATTATAATTTCTTAATTTTATCATTTTTCATAAAAATCTCAACTTTTTCTTGATATAATGAGTATTCAAGATGAATTCTTCATAACTTAAGTACAAAAATTATCTTCTAATGTATCATATAATATACAAAAGGATAAAAATTTATTCCCTCTGTATTTAGTAAAACCAAAAACTGGTAGCGTAGGCTATGATAATTCCAAAAATGAATATAACATCATATTAATCTCAAAATATGATGTTAATCATAAATAATTTTAGAAATAAATAACCTTATAACTGAAATAACTTCAATATTAAAATATCTAATTGTGTTCTTCAGGTTAAATCACAATATAGATCTAGGGGTAATAGAAGCCTCACCCCAATGAAACATTTCTTGAAATAATATTAATATTTAACAAGAAAAATATTTAAGTAAAACAAATGTCATATTAAACAGCACATCACATGGTCCCAGAGTAGAAATTTCACCCATATCACCCTTTATTTGTGGTTTCAAGCTCTGTGGAATTTTTGAATGTGATGAGTTGTCACCTATTATATATATTTTACTTTTAATAAATCTAAATTTATATAATTACCATTATATTACAAAAAATATGATTAATATCCTTGAAATAAAATTAATCATTAAATAATTTATTAACCTCTAATGTTTTCAATACAGTTTATTTTGTCAAAAAAATAAAATAATCTCAATTGATTATTATTACCTTGGAATCATTAACTATATTAACCCTAACGTTTATCAATAACATTAAACATATGTTCATAAAATATTTAAAAAAATTCTTCTAATTTCTTTTTCATATACTAAACCAAAGGGTTTGTTTATTCATAATTGTCTCCTAAAATATATTTTATCTTGTTAATCTTCTGTCACATTGATTTTCAAATGGAGTATCTACACTTCTTCATAAACATAGACTTATCATTTCAAGATGATTTAGGTTTATCACATATCACTATTGAATATAGTGAATTTGTTCGTGACATCATAATATATAATTCTATATTTGTTTTAACAAATAACAAAAATTGAATGTTTATTCACTATTTATTTTAAAATCAGAAACTTGGTTTCTTTGGGAATATAATTAAATCATATAAATGTTATAATATATTTTATATTGGTTTGGAAGGAAAATTTTAATTAACCAACTCATATCCCCAAGGAGTGTCAATCATGGTGTGCATAAGGCTCATTTTTTTGCACAAGGTGATGATCAGGTCTAGCCTAATAGCCCAATTTAGAGTTACATCTCCTAGGTATAACTATTCTAGAACTGCATCCACGTGTAGTATCTAGACAGTGATTTATTGATAAGAAAACCACATAATATTTTCCTTAATAAAATTTATGATATTTTCATACAATTAAACTTATCCTCAAAGTCTATTATACAGTTATGTTCCCTAATCTACGATCTACAAAATATAGTTAACAATATTTCAATTAAACATTATCTGATACAAACTATAAATACACCAACCCTGATAGCCAAAATTTGGAAATTACTTTACAAAATTGGTGCTAAATACAAGTGATCTAATTCCAAAGGACCAAATAGTTTTGTAGTCATAGTAAGATATATGCATACATAACTCCCATATTATATTTGAAAAAATATACTTGAAATTATTTTTGAGAATATCATTATCCCCCCAAGAATATCCTTGAATATTGTTCATAGCACACTTTCTGGATTCTTGGGAAAGGAATCCAAATAAGGCTATGTTCAAATGCTCAATAAGGGTTAAATATAGTGGAATCTATCATTAGTAAATATAGTGTAAGAATATAGCATGGTAAATAACATAGAACATATACCATTTTATCAATTAATTGATTATGAAATAAGTCATAATCAATATGGAAAGGTAAATAACTAAGAACAAATTTCATTTAATCAATAACATGAGAATGAGATAAGGCATAATAAATATGCTAAGATAAATAGATAAGAACACATCAAATTTAATAAATAACAGGTGAAATAAATTCATATATGGATAATGTAAATTTGAAAACTATCACGGATAATAATACTAAAAATTGAAACATAAATATTTAAAATTCTTAATATTGGTCACATAAAATTTTAAATATGTGAGTGAATCCACATTTATTATAGCTTACTTATTTATCTCATGATACATGTTGATGCATCATGGGGATATATAATTATAGTCCCAACCCATCACATCATGTCAAATTCAATCCTCATATATAGAATGATAGATTTAATTCATAAATAATATAGCTTATAAAAAATTACTCATATTGGGTATTGAATAAAAATTTATCAAAAATTTCCAATTCAAAAAATTAAAATTCATAAAAAAATCACATGTAGGACTCATATAAGTTTTGAAAAATAATAATATTCATGATAAATAATATGGATATTTATGGGGAATTCAATCACTGTTGATCAAAAGAATGTGAATTTTTCCATGGATAGTTAATGAATACATAGATTAATAAAAAAATGAAATATCAACAATTCCCTAGACAAACTGATCATAAACCATCTAAATAAAAAATAAAGAAGGTATCAACATATCATTAATCTAATATATGTAAAATAAAGGTGTTTTGTCATTTATTAATAGAAATACTAATAAAAATACCATTCAATGAATTCATGAGGAAAAAATCTTTTTAACCGTGAAAATAATTTTAGGAAATATATTTGAAGAATATTAGTAAAACAATTTCTTTGAAAATAACTTTTTAAAATTATAAAAAAAGATTCAAATTATTAATCGGTCCTAAAATAGGGAAATTTCATACACATTGAGTATGTTAAAAAAATATTCCTTTCACATTTTTGTAATAATATTTAAAAACAACCTTATTTTAAAAATGGGAGAAATGTTCCTTTCAAACCATTTCTTAAAAGTAAAACCTGGGAGAAATTTATTTAATAAATTATTTATAGAATGTTAAAAATATTTTGGAGTGTATTTTTAGAAAACATGGATTTGAATGAAATATTATTTTTGATTAAAAAGAGAAATAAATTTGATTTAACTTATGAAAACATTTTCTCATTCATTTTAATTTACAAAGTGAGGAAAATGGTACTATTAGATGAAAATATCATGAATAACTACATGATAAAAAATTAAAATGTGTTTATTAGACAATTATCAAATAATTTCTTACATTGGTAATTCAAGCATAAACAATCATGATTAAAATCAGTTTGTTAAACAACCCGTTACAAAGATTATAACATTGAAGTGATTGCTCATAAATAATGTTATTATGTGTGTCCAATATAATTTCTCAAAAAATTGTAAATAAATTATAAGATAATAAAAATTCATTACACATATAATCATATAATATAATATAAAATTCATAATTATTATAACTCAATGAAAATAATTGGAGTTATGAAAATATTTCCCACTTGAAAACATTTATGTTAAATCCCCTTGTATGAAATATTTCAAATCGAAACATAAAGTACCATGAAACATAAATAATTCATGATATTACATATAAAAGGTCATTATATACACCATATAAAATAAATTAGGAGAATAATACTAAAAAAGTCAAAATGAAGTGGAAATGGAGACAAAATATTGTATCACAGGCATCCATTTAGTTGATCTATCTTCATCATCCAGTATAGTTGTTAAAACATGTTAATAATTTATAAAATAACCATATTAATATTTATAATATCATATATTATTCTTTTATAATATCTTAGAAATATGTCATTAATAATATTTCATTAATACTATTGTTTTGGGTGTTAATTACCATATTTCCTCATTCATGTTTTTTCATGAAAGTTGTAGATTGTTAAAATAGTATATATTTACAAAATATAAATAATGATATTATTGTTATCAATATATTTTTCCATTAGATATATTTTTATAATCATATTGAAATTAGAATATGGAGAATGAATCACATCGCTCTGTAGAGATGTTAGGTTGTACGTGCATACGAGCAACGTTATAATTTCATTATCATGTGAAAGGGTAAGGAATTTTATGGTGTATTAATTTTCAATAATAAATATGATTTCATATATATCAAATATTTTCATTAAATTTATCCATTTTTACCTTCTATGGAAAACATTTTTAAAAATTGAACACATCGCTTCTCGAAGCGGTAGTCCACCGTACACATGATCGACAGTATCATTTCCCATTTGATAAAATAGAACATGGATATAGGTTATAACATTAAAATAATAACCTATCAATATATGGTATATAATATTGTTTTCATATCATCATTATTTAATTATATTTTATGGAGGTAGAAAAAGAAATATAATATAAACACTTGTTTAAGAACGTTATCTATTCTTCACAAGACCTCATTAGATTTGAACCAAAATACTTGGTTATATTTATGATAAAAATAATTAATATAGGATGTTTTGAGGGAATTTATGAATGTATTTGGGACGTTATTTTTTAAAAAACATTGGTTTTGGATGTGTGGAAAGGAGAGGATAAGGGTTTTCCATTTGTAAGTGGGGCGAAAGACACACATTGAATTTTTTAATGGAATTAATCAAAACCACATTTTTCACACTCCAAAAGGATAAAAAGAAGATCTTTTCCTGAAATTAGATGATATATGTTCTAAATACGTCTATAAAATAATAATTAGACAAGTTTTATGTCATTTTTAACCACTATCATTTTAGATTAACCCCTAGTAAACCACTTTTCACATTAACTGCGAAAATTAATTTTAATTATTTTCACTAATAATTGTAGTAAAAACCCCAGTTCAACATATTTTAGAATATATATTAATATTTTTACATATTTTGAGTTCCCTTTAACTACATTAATTCACCTATGTGGATGAATTTAATACAAAATTAAACATGTAGATGCGACAAATAACGGTTTTCCAAAGGAGATCTTTTTGAATGTATAAGGATTTTATTTCATTTTGAACAATAATTGATCAGAATAACCTAAATTAGATTAATTTTAGTATAATTAATCTAATTTTAAATTTATTACCATTTTATAACATGTTTTACTTTTTAAATTGTTTAAATGAATAAGCAGTTTTTAATAAAAATCATTATTTTTCACCATTCATCGAAAAATGATTCATTTCAAAAAAAATCAAAAAATATCAACCTAAGATATTTATTATTATTTTATTTTAATTATTGAGTTCATTTTAATAATTATATTTTGAAAAACTATTAAAAATTAAATTTAAAAATAAATTCACAACACAAGATAATACTGCTTTTTTGAAAATTAATGTTTTTAAGCAAAAAACTAGACTAATTATTTTCTCATGCATTTAAAGATATTAGAAATATGATAAAAACCTAAATGAATATATAATATATATATTTAATTATAATAATTTACCAAAAGTTATTTATTAGGTTTATTATGTTAAAAACACATTTCATGAAAAAAATATTTTTTCTTCAAAAGAAAAACATTTCTTTAACCTTAAATTTATTTTCATTTTCATTTATAATAAATTGATATGATTTCAATTTATCTTATAAATGTTTAAACCTTATTAGTTTCTTAATTTAGTTATTAGTATTTATACTCACCAACGTAACAGAATGGTTATAATGGCCATGTTTAAATAATAATATTTTAATAAAGTATTAATGCTTGTTTAAACTCGGTGTTTCATGCATCAAAAAATATTTAATTATTTAAAGAGAAATATATTATATGATCTCTAGTTGTTACACAATTAGTATATTCTCGGGCTTAATTAGGGTGTATTTAGATCCTCTTTAGGTCCTGTGAAAATTCTTGAGGTGTTGGGAAGACAATTTCACCAATGGGATTTGGGAGAAGTCAAAGTGGACAGCCAAAAATAGATAGTTTGACTTTATAGAATGGAATGAAAAAATAAAAATGAGGAATCACCTTATGGTTGGCAGATTCATGGATTTTCATGTGCTGCTGCCCAACTCCACCAACTAGCTGGTGGTGGCTCACTATATTTCCAATGCGTCTAGATAGTATAAGGTGCTACGACCTTTAACTATCAATTGGTCAGTGTTATTTCTATATCAAGCCGCATTATCTTCCAATTACCGGAAATCAAAATGGACCTCTGCACTCAATTAGAACTAATAAAATGATATTTTTATTAATTAAAATGATGGCCAAATATGTTACCTAAAATAATATCTATTTAAAATGTTATAATCATAAAATGTGTTTATGTTCATTAAAACATCTTTTTGAGTGGGGGATAAAACATTCATGTTAACCAGAAAAATGTTCAACTTGTATCTCTTGATGTAGTAATTCCCAAAAAAAATATAAAATAAATTAAAGTTGGAAAAAAAAATAGATTTTACTTAGTTCACCACAAAGGGAAACATCAAATGAGAATACACCAATGAAGTGTTGATATGAAAAGATCCCCTATGTATAACTATTTATACGGATGTAATGTTCTTTATATGGTAAATTTGTTCTAGGAAAACCCCCTTTACAAGTTTTATGGTTTTTTGACACTTCACATAATGGTCATTCCCTTTTTTTCACTCTACTCACTACTTATATGGATGCTAAGGAATGTTTATTAACTTGAGGGTCTCTTTAGGTTTATCATCGTAATCATTAATTGGTTATATCTTTATCATTATAAAGATTCATTGTGAACTCTAATATGTTTCCCAAATTATTCTTCATTCAAAATGGAGTTAATACCTTAGGTATGAGAGTTTAATTTAAATCATTCATGGAATTTTAGGAACACTTTCTCTTAGATGATGATATTTACAATATTTTAATTATCTCCTTAATGACTCCTTCTATATCCATATAAAAATATAATACTTCTTCAATTTTCTCATGAGAATTCTCTTGCACTTAACTAGACAATTAAATAAGGAATACTCTATGGCTCACCCTTTTCTTCTTCCCCGAATATCAAACCATTTAATATTAAGTAATTATATTGGATATTATTTATTATTTATTTCCACCCAATTTTATTTTGTTTTAAAATACTAAAATTTAAATTATGTTCTTCTGTATTTTGAATACATCCTTGTGAAATAAATTTTTCCAAATCCAAGTTCACTGCATGTTTCCCGAAAACATCTCCTAAAATCTACTTCATGAAAAACCTAGTTCATGGGACTCTCACTCTTCATATGTTTCATGGACTTCACCAAAGATTTTTAATTCATAATTAATTTGAATATGAACATTAAATCATTATGATCCTCTCCAAAATTAAAGCTACTTTTGGCCAGTGAAATTATCAGTCGTTATCAGAACCTGACCCACCAAGGTCCACCTATTCAAGGGTAAGATGAGTGAGACAAACTATACCCTCATCCAATAGGTTTGGGGTTGGATTCAATCTTAGATTAAGGAATATTGAAATGGGGGGTTTTAACCTAAGTACCTGTATCCACAAAAAAAACCATTTCCATTCAAGAGTGCATAGATAAAAAATGACAAAACATCTAGAGTGTAAAATATAAATGTAATAACCTCAAGGAAGTAATAAATGTAAAATAAAAATTTAAAAATTTATAAAAGGGGGAAATAAATTTACAACAAAAAATGATGTCCCCACATAAAAATTACTAGAGAATGGAAATACTAAATAGACCAAAACTCACAATCTCTAAACTCATACAGTGAACATGGTCAGATCCACTTTGTTCATCTATGCTCATTTGCAACCTGCTCTACCCATATCACTATCATTATTCATTTTGTCTATATAATACACAACAGGTGTGAAAATCCCTAGAATGAGTGTGAATATAGATACCCATTAGGACACCCCGAAAACCACAAAGAGAAAAATATAAATATACAATCGCCAACTCAACATATAAAAAAGTGGGTAAAGAGTAATCCAACAAAGATGCTCAAAGAATCCTATGAGAGAAATAGAGGGAGAGAAAGTGGATATCTGTCACCACAAACCATCTTAGAATTATTAGTTATTATACAATTTTAAAATTCCATATTTAATTCCCAACACCATGTTCATCCTCACAAGAAATAGTATGTAGAGGCCCCCACCTCACTACTACACTACACAAATGAGGGAAAAATAACTCTCATAGAGAACCCACTTGCCGTTGAAGATTGATTATAGGGGAGTACCTCTCCATAGATAGTGAATGTGCACCATTATATAGTATAAGGAGTACTAAATCTACCTGTCTAATGAGTCGCAACCCGAACTGCCATGACCCAACTCAAAAATACCCTAATCCCACCACTAATAAGTCGAAGGCTAGTGAGCAGTGCCGAGTAGGCATATCACAATCATGGGAGGCATTAGATTAATGTACCTATACAAATGACCACATATCCAAACCAATATGATGACGAAAGTAAAGTACATGTTAAAATAATTCATTCATACTTCCATATTCCATCATCAGATTATATCAACTAGAACTAGAAAAAGAAAAATTCAAAAATACAAGCCTTCTAAATCTGACATGAAGTCTAACTAGCTAATAAGAGGGGATAACTATAAAATGAAAAAAGTGTAAGGAACCTAACTCTATCTGGGTCAAAATAAACTGTCTAGTTATTGTCCCTCTAGGACACTTCCATAAGTAATGTCTTCTGAATAAAACATGACATGTGTGGGAAGATACAATGAAGGGGAGAGTATAATAATACTAGTAGGAATCCTTGAAATCAACAAACATAATAATCAAGATAATAGTTATCTATATAACATTAGATAAGTTAACCCAAATAAATAGTCATAATAACATTCAATCACCTTGATAATTTCAGGAAGGACACTACACCTACAGGTGGTCTCAACCAAATTGCTAGCCACAAAATCATTTTCGAGGATTTTGGGTAGCGACCATCTAGAAGAATGATCTCTCCACAATACATTCTTCCATTGATCATTCTCATCTATGAATTATCTTCTAGTTGGGTCTTTCCAAATTAACCCAATTTGGATCTCTAAGACGCCAACACCAAGATATGGGATGAATCATAGGTCTATTGTGCGACACCACTAACCCTATATATGTATCTAGCTAGATAGGGGTTTTTCACATGTATAGTGTTGGTCATAATGACTCTGCAACCCCACATAATGAGAAAATAATGATAGATGATCATACCCAAGACTATTGGGGGACACCATGAACACAATAGAAAACTCAATTTGTGAAGGTAAACACAATCCTATTCTCATGATGTAATGCTTCACTATATACTAATAGGAAATAGACCAAAGGGACTCACTATAATGAAATTGGTATGAATTAAAGCAACAAAGGGCCTCATAAATCCTTTGAAGAATTGTATGGTGTGTATAGGAGTACATGGCATTTCCCATGGAAGTTGGTCTATGTTGTGTCCTTCCTGGTGTCACAAATCTTTGCCTATATTCATTGGTCATACCCATGTATCTCCTCATCTTATTAGGTGTGTAACTGATCATGCACCCTTGGATAAACATTGATTCATTAGCCTATGGTGACATGGAATGTGACATGTGTCATGAAATGTGTGATCCTTATCTTTTCCAAAAACCCTAACTATTGTAGCCAAGATCCCTACACCGCGTGTATTCTTCAAAATACATAATGTGTAGTTGGTATTTTCACAGAACCCAAAGGTTCATTCTCTCATACATTCATTCCATCACAATTTTTTATTCTTCTATGTTTTATACCATGAGATATAGATCAAGGATCATAGGGGCCTACCATCACCAAAAACTAGATTTTGACTGTCATATAAGATCTGGAACACCAAAATTGTGCTACCTCATTGGGACCCCAATCAAAATTGGGAAACCTCTAATCTGGTCCTGATACATCATTTTTCACTCACAATCATCATATCACCCCCATTTCACCCTTGATCATGAACTACCCCCGCAGTATTGATCGATTACGCCAAATAATGGTGACAAAATGATAAAATATCACATATTCATCGATCAACCAGATAAAGGAGTTTTCAATGACAAACATGAAGAGAAATGGGGGAGAAAAGAACAAATAAAAAATGATTAATGAACCTTTCCCATTTCTTCAGCAGGCCTTAATTTGTTTCTATTATAATGAAGAATGAAGTGTTTATAAAATTTCTATCCTTGGAAGATAAAGATGACCCCACTAGCATGAATGATTCATGAATCAATTTTTTTGTGGATATGATTCACATTCCTCACAGAACAAACAAATAGTAAAAAACAAAAAATGTAAAACAATTCCCTTTATTTAGGTTTGATTGATCACTGTAGAAAAATGATCACACGATAGTGTCTCTAGTGAGATCCACAACCTTCATTGGAAAAATGATCCTTAATCACTATCATGATCAATTATCATTAACCAATTTTTCTTCCAATGGATCCTCAAACAATATCGTGGTTATGTGGATAAGCTGGTGATTTTGTTATGACCTTATATTTATAGAGTGTTTCCTAGTCATTGTTTCAACAAATACTAAAATAATTTAATTATTAATTTTTTTATTATTTTGTGACTGTGATAATTTTTTCTCAAACACTAAACACCAACAAAGATTATATACGACCTAGGTTATAATAAACATTCTAAACTCAACAAAGGAATCATATTCATGGTCCAAGAATTTTTTTGGGAGTTGTTCCACTACTTGAGGAAAACAATGTTCTTTTCATATTAATATATTTAATGTTTTTATAATATAGATTCTAGGATCAGCTGTACATATAATCACATGTCGTCTAAAAACATAGCTCAATCAAAAATCCATGTAATATTCTAATTTCATATATAGAAAAATAAAAGTCATTAAATTATCCCCACCTTACTATTTTTCATTACCAAATGAAAAAAAAAACTAAAAATATTTATGTTACTAAGCTCGTATCTGGGTCTCCCACTCACAGGTTCTCTCATAAAGGTTTTCATGCTGCCAATGAACACATACTAAAGGAATCGGTCAACCAAAAAGGATTATCCCTTTTTGAACATCAATCTCCACCATGAACTCTATATAGGTAGTTTTATCATAGATGTATAGCTCTCTCCCAATTAATAACATGTGTGGGGTTGTGCACAAGCCTCCTTAGTTGCGACAGGTGGAAGACTTCATGTACCCGATCTAACTATAGTGATAGATCTAAGTGGTATGACAACTTTCAAACTCTATATAGTATCTTGAATATTCCAATAAAAATTGGAGATAAATTATCACCCCATCCAAATCACCAAAAACATTACCGATGTGGGACCTTTAAGAACACATAGTCTCCCTACTTTTATTCAAAATCCCTCTATAATTTATTCACATAAGATTTATATCGACTCTATATAGTCTTAATATACTCCTAGATGATTTTCAACTTATCTAAAATTACGTTCACTATCTATAGTCTTATGAGTGTTGAATCTGCTAGATCAGTCATAAAAATTGGTGACTTTTAGGTTCACAAGTTCAAGTGTTAGATTGGTGACAAACAGATGGTGGAATGGTAGCTTTTTTTGAAGGAAAACTCAACTGAGTATAGATTATCCTCCCAACAATCACCAAATTCCAAAACACAAACCCAAATAAATTCCTTTAGAACCTTAATGGTCTACTTAGTCTATCTCTATGTCTAGGGGTAGAATGTTTTTCTCATATTTAATAGTTTCCCAAAGGCATCCTACAAATATCTCTTTAACCCAGATGTTAAGTGAGGGCCGTTGTATGAAACGATCTCTGAGGGAACTTCATAAAGTTGTACTATCTCTAGTATGCATAAGCATCTCAACCTCACTAATAAACTATGATATTAAATATCTAGTGAGTGGGCAGACTAGGTGATTCAGTCTATGATCACCAAGATAAAATCTTGTCCTCTAGATGATTGTGGAATCCCCATCACAATGTCCACAGATATCTCATCCCACTTCCACTCTGGCACCTCAAGGGGTTGAGCTAAACCTGGAGGAACCTAGTGCACATCCTTCACTTTATGATAAGTAAGGCATCACGAGAGAATAAATTTTTTACTCATCTTCATCCCTATCCATGAAAACTTGCATTAAAGTTCCTATTAGAGCATTACCATATCTAGATGTACCACTAAGGTTTATGTGTGTAACACACTTATCACCTCCTCTCTTAGAAAAATTGGAACCATCATCTTCCATATAAAGAATTGGCATGCTCCCATCCTTCCAAAAACCCATAAAGATCATGTCTAGTGGATATATGAGTTAATAGGGTATCAAATTCAACATATCTATGTTGTGCCTCTTTGAATTTTTGTAGAAGTAGAGGGAAAACAACCATCGATTGGAGGTAAGTTGATACACCCTCATTAACTTTGGTAAACATTAAGTATTATAAGTAATTTAACACTTCACTTAAAAAATATTAATTAGATATCATAGAGAGAGAATATGTTACCACGTTCCCCTTCCCATGAGTATAGACAATATCGAAGTAATTATATAGGATGAATAAAACCATAAAATCATAATAAAGTTAAGATATTTTTGGTAGAATAAATACTAGAGACTATTTGGATTAAATTCGATGATAAACTACTCACCCATAAGGTAGTGTCGCCACAACTTCAGAGTGAAGACTACCACATACAACACAAGGACATGGGTCATGTAGTTCTGATCATGTTGTTTCAGATTCCTGGACCCATAGGTAATCATTACCTACCTCTACATCAGGACACATCTCAACATAGTCCTTGAGGCATTTTAGACCATTGTGTACTCTACAACCTCCACTTGTATTCTCAATATGGGGGTTCCCATCAATCTATGTCTGAATTTCTAAATTGCATATTGGCACCACTCCATCCACAAGAAAGGATTCTGATTTCGGGTAAAAGCTATCAAGGGGGGCATAAAATCTGTATAAATCATGTACAAACCATTGATAGTATCCTACCATCCCATGGAAGCTCTACACCTCTATCACATTATTGTCTATTTCTTATGCTATAAATTCATAAACCTTTATTGGATCCACTGCTACTTCTATATATGAGATTATGTGTCCCATAAAATGGTACTCTTGAATCTATAACCATTACTTTGAGATATTACCATAAATATGGTTCTCTTGGAGAATAAAATGCACCATACTCAAGTATCTTTCACTATCTTCCTCGCATAGTGAGTACACTCGGGTATTGTCAAGGAAGAATATCCTGAACTAGTCTAAAAGGGGAAAAATTTTATGGTTCATGAGTCCCATAAACACTACTAGGGAGTTCATCACCCCAAAAGGAATCACCGAGTACTCATAATGAAGGTAGTGACATCAGAATGTTTTCGTAGGTATGTCTATGCCACATACATGAAGTTAATGATAGTCAAACCTAAGGTCTATATATGAGATCCATCTCGTTCCTATGAGTTATTTGAAGAGATTGTTGGTCATTGGTAGTAGAAAATTATTCATCATGATCAAATGGTTTAGAAAATTGTAGTATACACGTAACATTAATCTCATATCTTCTTTCTTTATTAACAAAATATGGTATACCCAAGGAGACACATTGTGTCTCATAAATCAATTCCTATGAAAATAATCCAACATAAATTTCAGATCTTGGAGCTCTAATAGAGAGATCTGATATTTTGGTGAAGATATTGAGGTCATACCATGTTAAAATTCTATGCAGTAGTCTATCTCTCGGTGGGGATGTAAACCAGACACATCCTTCAGAAATACATTGTCATTCTCCATCACCAATATAGGGAATTGAAATCTTTCAAAATCCACTAAACCAAGGGTAATACTATCCAAATGATGAGTAACAATATATATAATCCTATGCAAAAGAACTTCCTTTTCTACTTAGGTTTCCTTTTTCCCCACAAAATAAAACCTCATCACATCCCCATGAACATATCAAATCTTCCTCCTAATATAGAAAATCTAAACATGAACGTTAGATAACCAATCCATACCTATGATGTTTTCAAATGGCCTCATCATTTTTTCAAATAAAACCCATAAGAATCTGTCTCAACCAAGCATCAAGTCACACTACCATTAAAATTTTGTAAACAGTAAATCCCTTCCATTTAATGTCATTAAGTGCAAGGTTTGAGCCAGAGGATCAACTGGAATCTCAAAGTCCCCCAAAATGGAAGTTGAAATAAAATAATGGATTTTACTTGTGTCTATTAAAACTATAGATGAAGTATAAATGAAAAATAGTGTACGTATAATCATTACCATAGCTTCAATATCATAGGACATCAAGGAATTTAGTGTCCCTCATCCATGACCACAGGCTCCCTAATCTTGGTGTGGACCACCTATCAATGGTGGTGGTTTAGTTAATACCATCATCCACCTCATGTTTCTATACCTACTCCTCTACCACATCATCCACCCTACAATAATCCCTAATACTACCACTATATCTACCTGGTTATTCAATTGACCATCTCCTTATTAGTTTTATGGAAATTCATTAATCCTCATATGAGATGTCCTTAGCCACCATAAGAGAAACATCACATCTCTCTTGGCTATCTAGAACCATCCTGAGTGCCTTGAACTGGAAACCATATATCCTAGGATTATATATTGATGTGTCTCATGCACCAAGATCCATATCCCTACTATCTTCTAATAGCTGCCAATGTATCATATCATGTTTTCCCACTACCAATACCAGTTGTCGACAACTACACTTTCAGAAATCTCTCTACTACTAGAGACTACTCAAGCACTCCAATATAGGTGGGAATTCAAAGATATATCACTCTATCCCACATATATCTGTATAGGACCTACTAAAATTCTATTCTTGTATATATGGATCTTGAACCATATATTTATAGTATCAAAAAAGGTCATTGAACCCAATCGGATACCCATCCACAGTCATATCCCCATACTGTAGTTGCAATAACACTTGCATATGGACTAATTGTAATGTGGTGGCATAGAAATCCTCCATGAATAGACTCTCGAATTATTCTCATGAGGTATCTATCTCATCATGTATTTTAATCACTAGACTTCACCATCACCACATGAATTCTTAAAGAAGACTCACCACTAGGACCACCATCTGATCTATAGGTTTTACCAAAAGGATGAAAACATAGGTTTATGCCTCAAGCTAGTCCTTGGCTTCCTGGGGTTGGGCTCACCCCAAAACATAAGAGGTCGCTTCTTATGAAACTCATCCATTGAACTTAGCCTACTCACAATAATGGATGGTACTACTAGTTCAACATGCTATTCTATAGGTGTTGTTAAATCTAGAATGCCACTTGGAGGCATCACATCATATTCATGAACCTACACTGAAGCATTTTCACTCAATGGATCATCCCTATGATCATGGTGTAGAATACATGTCATATTTCTTCATAGAGTTATCCGAAAAAGAATTAATACATACAAATTCAAAGAGTATATCTTTTGAGATGACTCAAGAAGTATATTGAAGAAACAAGACATTCCTATATGATGCATATACCAAATTTTTTCTTAACACATGTTTCTATATATAATGAGTAATAACACAAGTTATTAGAGTCCTAGTTAATGGATATGTCGACTGACACACCAATACTGGAAACCCTAGCTAGTGAGTCAGACTCAAAACAATTTAACATTATTTCCAAATATCGTAAAACACTCTCACAAACTCTGATCATATGGTAAAACTGAATCCTATGATACGACTTTGTTATGACATGTCCCACTGGGGCCCAATCCTCAACTACACAAATCCCACCTCTAATAGTCCAAGGGATTGAGACCTATGTCGAGTAGAAATATTACACACATTTGAGGCATTGTAGTATTACTTTTTTATGGCTTTAGTTTTATGTATGAATGTATTGTTATCACTTATAATATAATTTCGTCATTTTATGGGTTTGTAGATGTGGTTATGTGTATATGTATTCTAATGTCTTCCATCGGTGTGCCTATATAGACACCCACATATAAAAACCCATAAGATGTTAAAAGTAAATTATAAGGGATAAATATTATAGAATACATCTAAATCCCACCATTAGGATATGATAAAAATTATTTTAAAAAAAATGGACCAAATGCATGACCACTAAAGCTGATAAAAACTCCAACCTTCTTATATGAAGGGACAACATTCAAATTAAAAATCAAGAAAGAACCACAGTATGACTTGATCACATTACAACACCTAGTCCTGGTTGATCTAGAACTCTATAAAAATTCATGAATTCTTTATAATACTAGAAATTTGGGGGAAAGTCCCACACCTGAGTGAGTATCACAATACTCAGTAGGAAACCACAAAATCCCCCAACATAATCATCAAGATAATTGTCAGTTTGGTACAATGAGATATGACAATAAGAATAATGAGACATAAAAAAATAAATACACCTAGATATACTCATGATGGACACCATTCCTCTAGGAAGTCTCAACCAAACTACCAGCCATAAGATTTAGGTCAACGATTTTTGGTAACACTCATCCATAAGAACTCTATCTCCATGATCCATGCTACCACTGATGGCACTCATCCACGAAGTCCCTTATCATCTTGGATATCCAAATAAGTGCACCTTGGATCTCTAATACGCTATCACCAATATAGGGGATCACCACAAGGCCCGCTGAGAGACATTATAAACCCTAATGTCATATCCCTCTAGATAGGGGATCGTCACTAGTGTATTGTTGGTCATGATGACACTACAAACCCCATTGAGGGAAAATAATGAATGATGGAGGATCATACCCAATATTTTTGGTGGTCATAAAATATCACTATAATAATTCAACAACATGTACTAGGGGTACAAGGCATGTGCCGTGAAAGTCAGTCCAGGATGTGTGCTTCCCTATGTCCTGAGCATGTTCACATGTACTCTGGTAGTGCCCATATATCATCATATATTCTAGGTCATATATTTGAGATTTGATGTTAGGTTAAATTCGGATTCATCATACTAAGTTCACATAGCATAAAAACATTTCGCACAACATGTAACATGTGTCACACGACATGTGATCCTTATCTTTTCAAAAACCCTAATTGTTGTATCCAAGGCCCCAACATAGGGTGTGTTCATTAGAATACATGTCATATAGTCATTATTTTCAGATAACCTAAAGGATCTTTCATGCATCTGATCATTATTCTACGACTACTGATTCTACCACTAGAACTTTTTTGTGCTTTGGATCTAAGATTGTAGTGGCCTTCTATTGCATGTAACTAGATTATGGATGTCAAATCAGATCGAGAACAAAGTCATTACAATTCCTTGTTAGAACAAAAACAACAACCAGGAAACATCCAATCTAGTTTGGATCCATCAACAATTATCCACCATCGTCATATCACCTCATTCACACCCTTGATTATGGACAACATCTTCAGTATTGACCTATTGTGGTGAATAATTGTCACTAAATGATCAAATACATAGTACATGTCGAACCATTATCCAAAGTAATTACTGAAGATAAATGTATAAAATAATTGGGCAGAAAGGTATATGTAAAACAATTAGGATCAAATGACAGCCATTTTTGGTGTTTGGACTCATTTAATTTCTATTAGAATAATGAAAAAATAGTTAAAAAAAATATCAAATTCTCATCCAAGGAAGATAAACCTGATCACAGAAGCACAAACGATCCAGGAATCAATATATTGATATATTTGATTTGTTTTCCTCAAGGTATAAAAAATTAGGGTAAATAAACATTTTGAAATAATTCCCTACCAAATGTTGGATTGGTCACTAATGAAGAACAGTCACACATGAACATAACTGGTGAGATCTATAACCTCCGTTGGTGAAATGATCTTCAATCACGATGTTGATCTATTATCGTTCAACAATTATTATTCCAATAGATCATATAAAAATATTACAGTTATCTATATAACACTACAATTTTTTGCAATCATATATATATAGATGGGTTCTAGGTCACTGTGTCAATATATAATAATGTAAATAAATTTATTTATTTACTTATTATTTGTGGTGGAAAAAACATTGTCTCAAACACCTAATGTTGAGAAATATTATTCCATGCCTAAGGTAAAAACCATGTTCTAAACTCAATGATGACCTTGTATTTTTTATTTGAGATTCTATTTAAGATTTATTTAAAAAAAATTAGGAAACTTATGTATGTATGATATTAATATATATAAGATTTTTATAATATGAATTCTGAGGTCACCGGTCATCAAGATATCACACCAGATCATATCCTTACTCTAAAAAAACTTATAAAATATTCTAAAGTAAAATCGGAAAAAATAAGATTCATTATATAAATAGTATGGGGGGACATCACCCTAGTGTGAAAATGGAGTTCTGACCCCAGCATCTCTCTAGTGATCAAACCTGATCACTTGTATCGGCCAAACATCACTGAAAGAAAATTCATTATCATACATCATTGTGTCATTTATTTAATTCCAAATAGAGGTATTACATTATGTACTAAAAAGAAAATAACTTGGGATAGGATATTCTTGGACCCAAATATGATTCATGATTAATGAGATGCACAAGGTTGAAGAAATGTACGTAGTGTGTCTTCGATGCCTCAAGTATTCTTTTGTCTTCAAGGACATTCCAATGTACTTTGGCCTATTCATGTGTACCTTGACCATTCATGTATACATGGTTGTGTTTTCTCCGTTGTAATGTTTGAGTACACGCCAAACCACCAGCACTAGGTCACATGACATTTATGGTTCATACACATCATGTGATATTTAATTCCCCCTGAAACCCTTGGCTATATAGTAACAAAAATATAAAACATATGTTCCTAGAGTGTATGTAATATATGATTGCATGGTCAAAAAAACTAAATAAATATTCAAGTCTATCGCCCATGCCTCTTCCACCACTAGATCCATGTCAAAATCCAATAAAGAACTCAAATATAGGGCTAGCCTTTCCCATTGAATCACTATTTCCAAGATTCATGGAACTTGATCTACTCAAGAATCCATCCCATATCACCAATAAAGAAAACATTGAAACTCAAAAATGAAGAAACCTAGATCACCCTGAAATCTAACTCTAATCTCCCATTACACCACAACACATCTCGATAGAAATCTCAATACTATGTCGGAACCGATGGAAATGAATTTTCATTCCAAAGATCGGTTGTGCAACAATTTGTATTTGTGTAATCTAAGAAACTACAGACAAATAATTAGGAAATATAAAAGCATGGAGAACAAGGGGAGAAAATCACCAAACCTGTATCATAGGAATGATCATTTCTTTTATTGGGTTGGCTTCCATTCGTAGATGAATAAATGAAAAATGAAAAAGGATAAATAAACAATCAATAAATAGATGAATAATAAGGTTCATGGAAATAATGAAAACTATCATAAAGCAAGGTATATATACAATTCATGATTGAAAAATTAAACAAGAGCATAAATCCATGAAATAATGTTCCCAACCATGATTTTATATTAACGATTAGAGAATAACAATTATATTACATTATCATGAGTATGATCTAGGAACAATGTTAGGGAATATAGTTCCTTTGAAACATGATCCTTACTCCATGATACATTATTGTTCATCAATGACTCTCTTCAATAGATCCTATGAAATATATTAGGCTTATGCAGCTAACGATGATGATTTTTTATAAATATGAGTATATATTGGAGGGTTATAGTTTTTTCATTTAAATTAATTAAATAAAGTAATAATTTAATTTGTTCAACAAACCCACAAATGGTTTCCCTCAACTGGACACCCGACACTGACAAGCTTTTGGTCATACTGAGAGAAAAAACCTTATTCTAGAAACAACCATGATCTCAAATTTCCCATCCGAGGTCTTTATCAATGGGAAACCCAATTATACCTAAAATATGCACACATTTTATTTTATATATTTTAATATTTTTAATATATTAAATTTGGGGACCTGCAACACCCAAACATAACAATGAATTCTATAAAAGGTCCAGATATATATATATTAAAAAGACTAAACCCCAAACACAAATTCATTAAATTCTCCCATAATTCATGGATTTCTCCTATAAAAGAACAAGCCATATAAAAAAGGGGGAGGAACTAAGTTTTCATATAACTCTTATATTCCCGAGATACCTCCTACATGATCTCATACTTCCATATCACTCTAACTAGAGGGATGGTTCATCCAAACCTGATATTCTACTATAATTCCATGATCACCACTATGTAATTGATGAAGTTCTATTTTTACTTGATGTAAAAACACTCCCCATTTAAGGATGTTTGATGGTTCATGCACGTATCTCATCAATTGAAATGCATGAAACCTTTCATGCACTTAATCCTACTATGGGGAAAGGCTATGTGGTAAAAAACATCAACAACCCTATGAATGATCTAGAACATCTTGATGATCCTCATGGATAGAATCCTATCTAGCCCAATAAGATATGTCGCACCAATATCTGTCCAACACAAGGGTGACCAAAAGGCTCTTGTGTATAGGGGATTGAAAGGTGTCATGTCAATAGTAGAGTGAAAATTGTTATTATAACAAAACTACACTAATGGGTGGTGCTCCTCCTGGATCTGAATTAAGTCCAACACATAAGCCCTCTACATATCCTCTAAAACATGTATATTTCACTCGGTTTGGCCATCTATCTGGGGGATAAATACTAAACTCATACTTAATCAGGCTGAAAAATCCTCTTTAATCCCTCTTCATAAGTGTGATGTGAACCATGAATCTGGGTTGGAGATGATATTCATTGATAACTCAGGATTTAAGATGATCTCACACATGGAAAACAACCCCAAACCCACAACTGAACTTTTCCCCATAAAGGAATGAATGTGAGTTGATTTGGTATGTAGGTCGAAAATCACCCAGATAGCATCATGGGAACTTTTATTCTATGAAAGCCCCATATTAAAATCTATCCACATTGTTGATACAAACTACTGAATTTATTTTTAATATATTCTCAACATATTTTTGGATAATTGAGGATGATGTGGTGATTCTTATAGAATTATTATGTATTTTTTCAATTTTATTGGATATCATACTTGGAAAATTCTCCTTTGAAATGTGATGATTTTTTGAATTGATCTTATGTTCTAATAAATGTGTCATTATGTATGAAATATTATTTGAAACAATCCATATGAATTGGAATTATATTTATGTCCATGAAAGATACAATATATTTCATGAGAAATGATGAGATAGTTCGTTTTAAGATTTATATTGTGTTCTACATTGGTAGTAAAGGATAATTTTTTTAATTTCTTATATTGGGGTTTAATAAGAATGTGGACATAGAAGAAAACTAGTAAGGATATCTTGACCATAAATTGTGGGAGAATGTTTAACCATGCATGGGAGCTAGCCAGGCTAGCCATCATGGAGGTAGGATGATGTATAGTTCCAATATGAAGTGTAAGAGCATGGTGGGATGACTACATTAGGCTCACATGGACATGAAAGGGTGAAAACACGTCATTGGGTAGGTGGGAGAGTGTGGTTAGAAATTTCCCATAATGATTATGTGTGTGAAGTGTTGTTGGTGTTGAAACCTTATGTTTACTCAATGTGATGAAGGAATGTACTATTATATATAGCACCACTCATCCAGAAGAGAATTCAATGTGGGAAACAAAATGTGTTTTACTATTCATGAATTTAAAATGTTATGAAAATAACACCCACCACATGATCTAATGAATATGTAATATCCGATTCAAGAGACAGTCATCCTCTTTCTCTCGATGCTTAGGAGTTCCATTACACACTATTATCCTCCATTAATGAGCTGAGGTGATCATGTTGAGCCATGATCCTTGATTATGAATCCTTCAATGATTGAAATATTATTCTAAAATGAAAGGATTTACTAGAGGCCCAATCTATGGATGAGATTCATGCCTTGAGTCATGTTTATGAATCATGGATAAGAAAAACAACCAAGAAGAAGTGTATTGGGTCGAACCAATGATTTCTCTGGTGATAAAGCTAAATTTAATGCACTGTTGAGATAAATGGGCATGCATGCTGTTATACTAGCATGAATATAGATAGAATGAATTTTTTAGTTGATATTTAAGGACATATCCATTTGAAATTACCATATCCATTTTCCAAATGACTTATTTTGTTCTTATAGATATATGTAACCAATTACAAAAGAAAACCACATAGATGATTTATTCACATACATGTTTTGTAATGTGACCAATTCTCTATGTAGTTGTTCTCAGTGTGAAATGATGCATCCATTTTCAAGAGAGAACCACATAGCTAATTGACTATGTATATGAATATCTGTTGTAGCATATTTAACTGAGGAGCATAATGTAACCAATTTTTTTACATAGGTAATTGCTAAAAAAATAAAATCATAGATTACTGTTGAAGAACTGAGACTAGAGAAATATCATATATAATAGATATTTTAATATCATGTGATATTAAACCCAAAAATCCAGATATCTTGGGGTGGTCAGAGTATTTTCTCTATAATTCATTTATGGGGATTTTGGGGTGGTCATAATTGCTCAATAATTTATTACAAAAGAAAGGGAAGAGTGTGTTTGAAAATTTATTGAATTTTTTGAGATATAAAAAATAATAGAGAAGAAAATATTTTTTTTATAAATTAATATATTTGGGAAATATAAATTGTTAAAAAAGATCACTCACGTGATTTGTGAATGCGTAGTTGAAGGAGATATGTGTGATCCATTCACATAGAAGAGAGAACCACAAATTATCCTCAGTCACATGAAGGAAGAAAAATCATTTTCAAGCCATAATACAGTTTTAAAAAGATAAAAAAGGTTGTGTGATTCATTTTCTTGATTCAATTATCAAAACCTTGAGGATATTCATATCTTTTTTATGAGAATATGTATGGACTCCAAAAATGGGGGGATTAGAAGACATGAGATATTGCATGCTTACCGTCACATAAATATTTGAGGTATGTACTTCACTATACATAAGGAATAATTCTTTCATGATCACTTAATTAAGGAATATTTTTTAATTCTCTAAATATAATAAGTTAAAGAGAATGAATCCACAATTTTCTTACAAGATAATAATGTCATGTTTGAGTATTCAGTAAACTGTTAAGAACAAGATAATTCTAGATATTGTGTGAATGAGTTACATGACCAATAAGCATATTTGAAGAATATTTTGAATATATTAATTTTATACATGAGTGAAATAGTTCAATTATACTCATAGAGGAAGATCTATTTAAACTATTGTAGATGAAATCAAGAGCAGACATAGATATTACTATTTTGAATCCACTACGTTGACAATAAAAAGATATTATGATTGGGTTGTCTAACCAGTTACTGAAGAGGCTCAAGATCGGGATGTCTAACCATAATAGAAGAAGTATAATATAATAATGTTGGAGTGTATTTCCAAACGAAGTATATGAGTTGGTTGTTGGGGTGTAAAACTGTGATCAATTGGAGGATCTACTACTGGGGTGTATAAATAGTTTCTTCCTTATCCATTGTATTCATTAATAATATTAGAGTGAATAATCCATATTGGTGAGTAAAAACAATATATAAAAGAGTATTTATTTGTACCAAACCTTTTAAATATCATGTTTGGTGTTTTATACTATTATATTTTCATACAAATTTAGAATGGGAGATATCATTGAGTGGATCATGTAACATAACAAGTTCAAGAGGTTAAATTCAATGTAAAATAAATCATAAAGGTGCACCACTAATTCACCCACTCTTAGTGTTCAATCTTACCAAGGGATCTACAAGTCGTATCAGAGGAGGAACCTTGTACAGATCTAAGAAATCTTTTATAAAGTATAGATTTTACGAATTGAGTGATATACCTCAAATGGAAAAAAGGACGTTATCCCTAAGGATATTAGTCGTTATGTTTTTTCCATGACATAAAAGAACAAAAAAATGACATTTGAGGAATCATAAAAATACTAAATGTAATGAAATTTAAATATGTTGCAATAATTATTTTTATTATGATTCTACTTATAAAAATTTATTAATTAGTGATAATAAGGTTTGACTTAGTGATATTCATTTTTAATTAAAATTACATCTAAATAATGTTTGAAAATAATTTGTAAAAAATATTGAAGGTGTCCACGGTATTTGGGATGAAAAATTGCAACTGGAAGAGGATTATAATGATACATAAGAGAAATTGGATAGAAAGTTTTGCATATCCAACACTCTAACAAAATGTGTTAATTAAAAGAAAGGAACACTTTCTCTTTATAATGAAATATATTATGATGTTAATAAATAATTTCAATGAAATTATAGAGAGAAATATTTATATTAGATTTTTTTCATATAATCCTTTCATGCACTTGAAAAATAGAAAAATGTTTCTATGTGTGTTAGGAGTTCTCAATTAGACATATAATCCAAGAGGATCAAGTAGATTTAATCATTATTACAAGAAAAGGTTATATTGCATGAAGTGAGTATTAAGAAGATGATGAAATAATGTGAAGATAGAATGGAATTCATTGATGTTCAAAATAATGACCTCGATATGAGATTTATTGAATTGGAAATCATATTGGAAAATTTTGAAAATAATCATGTCGATACTTTACAATCGAAGAAGTTTTAGCCACCACACAGTTCTCTTTATAGGATTATATTGACAAAGGACCTTAATAATATATAATCAAGATCACTGCATCATATAATGATACTTCCAAATATGTTTTATAATAAACTATTACCCATATCTCATTGTAATAACATTGCTAAATATTTTTATTCAAAAACTGTAGGTTTAAATAAAAAATGTTATGAATGTGGATGAGGAGAAAATGAGAGTAGAAACCACTATGTATATAGAGAATAAAGTAATATTTATATGTGATGGTTCCCAAAATGGATCCCTGTAAGTGGTGAAAATGAACTAGAAACAATATTCTAAATATTATGGAAAACATATAGAAATTAAATTATGTTCAAGGTTTTTTTTCTATGTTGGTACTATGATAGATCTGGACATTATACATTAGGTTATGGGTACAATCCATTAAATAGAAAAATTTAAGCTCGTATCAATAGGAGAAATCCAAAGAATAAGATGAAACATTCAGGAACTAAAAACAATTTTTTATGATCAAATAGGATTAGGTTCTTGATTAAATCATAAAGTTTTTCAATAAATGTTTCACAAAAGTGAATCTTGTACATCTCGACATGAATCAATAAAAATGGAAATAAAAGACCATAGAAGAAAGAAGATACAACCCTGGGAAAAAAAATTTATGAATGTTGAAAAACCATATTAATCCTTAGTTGTTCTAGAAGAAATCATACATGGAAAAAATACATATAAAACATAAACGAAAAATAATTTCAAATAAATTGAATAGTTGGGATAAATCTCAGAAGAAACACACTTATGTGAAGATATGTGGAAACTACAAACAAGTTATCAACATTCCCAGGGATGTTATTTTGATCTTTCCATATGATTTATAGAGAGTAAGAGAGTTATAATAATCGTAATACAAAGATAGTGATAAAGATAAAATGATGATTACAAATTAATAACATTAATTTCATGATAGGTTTTCAAGAAATGATTAATCTTGATTTAAATACGTTTTTTGTTGGAGATACAATAAATCTGGATGAAATTCAAGAGGATTTTTAACCACATTTCTAGCATAAGTAAAATCTTTGAAGAGAATGGAGTTTTCTTCAAGAGATGAATATGATTTTATAGATAAAGTGAGAAGACCCATATCACAAAATGTGATGGTAGTTGAGATAAGATCCTTGAAACCATTGGAAAAATCATATTTTAATATCAAATATAGTAGCATGAATATTAGAGAATGTGGAGAAACATGGTTGAGAAACATCACAACCATGTTTTTTAGATTGAGGATAATGTTCATCCACCCTATTACATTATATATTATGTGTACTATATTTGTGCTTAAAACATAGGGATTTGAAGGTGGATCAACGTATTAGTGTGGACCAGAGAAACATATAATATTATGATTTCATCATGGATTGAACTATCTATTCTCAATAGTATGCATCAATGAAGATAATCTTTAGTGAATGTGTGGAAGTTGTTAAAACTAGACAACCACATAAAGAATTCCATTTTGGCGTGTTCTCATTTTGAATCATATTTAAACACATCATTTAATAGATTCACCATAATGAAGACATTGATGAGTGTTTCTATTTATGGTGATCCATGTTAATACAGGATTCTTCCAAAGAATTTTTATATGATTCTATAATTTTCTATAAAGCCTGGTAAAAAATGGAATTTTTGGAATTCCATTTATGATTTAATCCCTTATTCATAATTAGATTAAATGTACTTATTAAAGGGGAGTATTAGTTATCAAAATAGTAGAAAAAGGGGGAGTTAAATTACTTTTACATGAACTATTTTGATTGTTTGCTGAGATGTGGGTGGGTTTTAGGTTTCTTATCAATGAATCAATTTTTATACAGCCCCTTTTGTGGAATAAGATTTTTTTGAGAAAGATGTAACATGAATGGTATTTTATGGAAAATATAGACAACTTGGTTGAATCTATCTTGTTATCTTCATTGGGTTATCCCATCTATACTTAGAGTATACCGACTAAATGATCTTTACTAAGAGGACCTTGTGATATCACCCTAATTTGGAAAAGGGGGATTATAATCAGAGTTCCTTAAGTAGAAGAATAATATATTTTAAAGACCCCCACATTACATTGAATATGATTTTCAATAAGGGGGATAATAATTGGAGCACACATATTGACTTTAGTAATGTGATGATATATTGACATCAAAATAAAAATGGGGAGATTTTTTCAGACCAAATGTTATATTTTTTATCAATGATGAGTGATTAGACATTTGAATAATTGATGATGAAGTGGTTATAATTGATGAATTTTTATGGATTATTTTATTGTAATTGGATGTCAAGCTAAGAAAATTATAATTGGAAAGGTTATGATTTCTTAAACTATTCATAAGTTCCACAAAATGTGTTAATATAGATGACACACTATTTGAAACAAGAAATATAAAGGGGAATTTTTTTGAAGTCCACTAAAAAAATTGATTTCATGAGGAATGATGAGGATGTTTGTATGGAAATTTCTATTAGGTTTTAAAATTCCAGTGAATGATAATTTCTTAACTTCTTATATGGGTGTTTAATAAATAAGTTGAAATCCTAGCCAAACTTCTATGCTAGGTAAACCATGTATTGGGGGGGATATCATAATCTTGTAAGGGAGCCATCTATGTCATCTATAATGGTGTCTAGAGGAATAATAGTTCTCATAATGATCACAAGAGCCTGGGGGGTTAGCCAAATTGGGACCACAAGGATGTGTAAGGGTGCGAGCGCATTGGTAGGCCATCATGGGTAGGTGCATATCATGAAGCCCAGGATTGTAAAGTGTTGCAGTTTCCAAACCTCATTTCCAAATTGAAGTACTGAAGGAAAATGTTATCACTTATTGCACTTCTCCACCAAGATAAAATTTAATATGGGACATGAGATGTGTTGCACTATTCATATGTTTAAAATGTTACACTAATAACACATATTTCTTGATCTAATGAATATAAGCCATAAAATTCTAGTGATAATGATCCTCTTTCTCTTAATTCTATTGAGTTTAGTTATACACTATTAACTACCATTTATGAGATGTTGTGATCATGTGGAACTATAATCAATGATCATGAATCCTTCTGTGATTGAGATATTATTCTTTGATGAAACAATTTTCTCGATCTGAAATCTAAGGAAGGTATTCATGCATCAAGGAATGTATAACAATTATTCATATGTAAACTACCATAAATAAATGAATTGGAGTGAACCAAGAATCTATGAAGTGATAAATCAAAATTGAATTCAGTATTGAGATGAATGGACATGCATGAAGATAGACTTTCAAGCATGTATATCGGATGAATATCATAGATGAGACTCAACTATGTAGCTATTTGAAATTCACATATCCTTTATATGTTTGAAATGTTTTAGTTGTTTTAATTATAGATTTATAAATCTATTTTTATAATAAATTCATGGATTAAATTTATACACATACATGTTTTTCTCTATAACTAAAGCTTTGAGAAGCCATTTTCATTGTAAAATGATATATCCATTTTTAGGAGAGATCCATGAAGATTATTTTCTATTTAAACTAATACTATACATACAAAATTATGATGAGTACCATAAAGTAACCAATTATGTTATGTATTTGGTTTCATATATTTATTCAAATTATAGAAGGTTATTGATGAAGTGAGATTGGAAAAAATTTAGATGTCATGGATATTTGAATATCAAGTGAGATTAAACCCAAACACCCAGATATTATTGGGTGTTTAGAGTATTTATACCATTATGAATTTATAAGGAGCATGTAGTGGTTATAATATTCCCTAGTTTTCACTAATATAAAAAAATAGAGTGTATGAATACAAGAATAATCTATGGATATGGAAAAATAGAAAAATGTAAAAATAGTTAATCTCACTCAATATATTTGAGAATAAAATCTCTCCAAGTAAAAAAGAGTAATCACATGATTCATGATTTTGTATTAGAGAGTATCCTATATGATCCATACACATATAAGAGATTGATGCGTTCTGTCTTTAGTCATGTGAAGGGAGAAGAAAATTTTTGAGCCCTGTTGGGGTTTTGTAAAGATGATAGAAGATCGTGTGATTCATTTCTGTGAATCTCTAACAAAAAAACTTGAAGATACAAATACCCTGTCATGTTATGAAGATGAGTTTCTTCAAATTCAAGAAGATGAATATAAGAAATATTATATTATTATTGTTTCATGAATAGTTTAGATCAGGACATCATAAAATATAAGGAATAATTCATTCCCAAGAATTTAACTGAGGAATATCTGATTATTAACTGAAGATTAGCAGTTGATGAGACTAAAACAACAATATAATTGCACGAGAATACATTCAGGTTTGAGAATTTAGTAAACCATGAATAAATGGATCATTTATGATATAGTGTGAAATTTATTCCAGACCATCTAGACTAATCTAATAATTTCTTGAAGATATTGATGTTCTATATGAGGAAAAAGGCTCCAGTACAATCGTAGAAGAAGATATATTTAAAGTGTTTCAAAATCAAACAAGAGTGAATGAAGATATTACCTTTTTTGGATCAGAAACATTGACAAAAAATATCTTGTGATTGAAAATATAACTAGCTATTGAAGAAACTTATGACTGGTCTCTCTAACTAGTCTAGAAGAAGAACAATAGGATATGGTTGGGGTGTTTAACCAAATAAGGTAAAAAAATTCGTTGTTGGGGGTGTAGAACCGAGATCAACTTGAGGATGGTATACTAAATAATATAACCATTTGTTTTCATCACCTTTTTAAAAATTGATAATATTATAGTGTAGAATCTAAATTGGGGTGTTAAATAACATGAAATGGAGTTTTTTTTGTACTGAACTATCAAAATATTGTTTGTTGCAGTTTATCTTATCATTTATTTATAAAAAAATGATATTTTGATATATCACTGAGTGTATTGATAACATTAAAAAGTTTAGTAGGTTGTATTAATATTAAAATATTTCATAAAAGTAGACCGTCTATTAACCCCCCCCCCCCCCCCATAGTTGTTAATCTAACTAGGGGATCTATAGTTAATTCATCCAAAATCCATTCTAGTATCCTAATAGGTTAGGTCAAACCTTCTTGAACATGATGTTCATCCTTTACCTATTTACATGTGAGATGATAAGATATGATCTAGGTAGTACTTCACCTCATGAAATGCCATTAGAACCACCTTTGTAGATCTTTGTACATGTTTTCCACACCTATATATATAACCAATGGGAAAGTAGGGAACCCCAATAACACCTCATCATGAAACATGGTTAAACTGATCCTGCATCCTTGGAAATAGATGATTTTCTCCCCTACTTCATAAAATCCTTTTTTTCATCTCATGAGGATATCTAGTAAAATAGAATATCATAGTTTATTTCTCGAAAATATCCATCTCTGACATACTAAAAAATGATGGACTCACCACCATCGTCTGAAGATAATTTTCACCTATCCCCTCCATGAAAGTCGACAACAATGAAGACAACTCCTCAGAATCCTCCTCTACCCCGTGAGTATAGGAATTCCTTCAAAGGGAATCTTCCACCACATTTCTCTTCCCAAGAGAATATAATATCTTTATGTCATTATATTGGAATAACTCTATCCAATGCATATTTCTTAGGTTTATATCTCTCATGGTGAATATGTACATGAGACTTTAGTGGTATGAGTAAACAAAACAATGATCACCCAGTAGATAATTCCTCCACATTTTCAATATGAAGACTATAACTACTAAATCTATGTCATTGGTTGCAAAATTATTTTCATGGGGTCTCGACTACCTCAATATATAAGTGATCACTACCTTCCTCTATGTCAACATGAAACCAATCCCAACTACAAAGTCATCAAAAACAACTATGTACTTAGCTCCCTCCTCTAGTACACTTGAAATAGAAGCATAGGTAAACCTCTACCTAAACCCCTTGAAGGCACTCTAAAAAGGCACATTCTAGGTGAAACAATTCCATTTCCACATTAAGGTAGTCAAAGGGACTATTATCCTGGTAAATCTTACAGAGACCCTTCAAAATTACCCTTCAATACCAAGAAAACTCCACACCGTCAAATTGATCTTGGGTGGTTCCCAAGGAAGCATAGCTTCAATATTGGTGGGATCCATAACTAAAGAATGATTATAGATTCCATGTCCTAGAAAGTGAACCTATTGATTCCAAAAATTACACTTTGATATCTTTCTATAAAGTTGGTGTTGTCGAAGTAAGTCATTCTGACATAGACTATATGATAATTTCATTGATAAAGAAAACTACAAATAGCTCTAATTGTGTCTATAATATCTGATTCATAAGAGATCTAAACACTATGGAAGTAGTAGTCACATGAAAATTCATCACCATGAACTTATAGTGTTTATCATCATCATCATATATTTATTTATTCAAAGAATAATAGAAGAAAAAACATGGAAAAACAGCTTAAAAAGAATCCTATGGCGGTCTAAATGAGTGAAATCTGAGGGAATCCCCTCTGACAAGATCAGACCCCTCTGGAATAAGAGAATCCACTTTCGAGAAACATGTGACACCGTGGACGAAGTCGGTTAAGGATGAAAGGTAGTCTATAACTCTTTTTCCCTCGTGCCAAGTATGAAAGATTTTGATACTACTATTTAGCATACCTCTTCATTTTCTGGTGGCATATGAGATTGACCATGAAATAGGGCCCTTTCCACCCAAGGGCTTAGCCAAGATCAAGGAGTCTATTTCCACCTTAGATAGGAAAATAATGGCCTATTGGCAGAGCAATAAACAAGAGAACAATGCCATGGCCTTAGCCTCGAGGAATGAACCACTTCTGAGGTGAGTAGTGAAAGCCAGAATTACAGCACCTCCTGAGTCACGGAAAACAACACCTCCTCTAATGATCCCTGATCTACACGAACTGTCAATGTTGAGATTCAATCCCCCGACGGGTGGAAGCTAGTGTACTCATGAAGATCTCAGACCATTAGAGACTTGATGAGCCATAGGATCAAGAGGGAGACGCCAGTGAATGGAAGGATCATCGCTCCATTTACTGCAAAACCTAACCAAGTCCATCAGCAAGCTCCGCATTCCTGCAACGATGGACCTAGTTGTTGATTGGATCCCCTCAAACTGTGACTTATTTCTCATCTGCCAGAGACACCAGTAGCCATCATGAATCACGATCGCCTGAGCCTCCTTTTCCAGACCGGTATTACCAGAACCATGAAACTGACTCTCGATGAAGGGAGTATTAGCCAGGCTGCCAATAGAAACCCCAGTAAATGTGCCAAAATCATTCCCGGCCTCTCTTTCCCATCCACCTTCAAAGAAAATATACTCTCCATTATCCTCCGAGTTCTCCTTACTGTAGCAGCACCTAGAAGCGATATTGATACAACACTTTTTGATGTTATCGTTAGATGATATTGCATTGTTCCTAATTCTCCAAGAGAGAAAGTTGTATTTGGTAGGAATTTTTTTGCTCCAAATTTTGATGTTCCAGCTACTAGGAGTGTTCTGAGAAGACAAAATCATCTTATAATCCCTGGAGGTGAAGTCCCCCGAACTGGATAGGGTGAAGATGCACCAATCACGCTCATCATTGATATCAATGAGCTCAAAAATATCCTTCTGGTTCTCTTCCAGAACAGCCTAGATGAAGGGAGGATGAAGAAAAGCCTACGTGAAGGATATATTACTGGCAGGACACCATGGGAAATTGATGGTGGAGCCAGCCCAGTTCTGGTTCCAAAATGAAATGGCTCACTCTCCCACAATCCATCAGACAAAGGGTTGGAGGTCCTCACTGAGAGGGAGAATCAAGGCCTAAAAGGAGGACACATGCCTTGCATATCTATCCGAGGTCCCGAGCCAACTGCCCTCCATTGCCTTCCCCCAAAGTGTATGTTCCTCCAGAACATCCCATGCCAATTTATCATGAATGCAACGAAGAGTTTCAACCAAGCTTCTATCATTGATACCACCCTCCAGCACCGGTCATGCCATCTTACCACAGGACAACCAATGTCGTTTTCCCTCTATGAGAGCATCCCAGATGAATCTGGCTCTGATATTTTCAATATTAGCAAATACACCCTTCGGTACAAAAACATAATAAAGATCATAGAAAGGGATATCCATGAGCACACTATTAAACAAAGCCACACGACCTCCAAAGTATAGGTATTGATTTTTCCAGTTGTGAACACGGTCAAAGATCTTACTGACAATGTGGTCAATGTCCCAAATGTGGAGCCTTCTAGAGGAGATAAGAGCACCCAGGTAGTCCATCAGAAATTTCACTCTTTTCATTTCCAACATGCTACATAGGTAAGAGACACGCCTGGAATTACACTTTCTTGATATGTACAAGTTTCTCTTCACCTTGGTGATGACTTGCCCACTCCAGTGACAATACTCTTCCAAAAAATTGTTAATCCCACGAATCGAATGTCAGTTATCATTCAAGAAAATGATTTTATCATCGACAAATATGATGTTATAGATGGAGATCGAACAATACTTCCTACAGTATGGCAAGATATTTCCATGTATCACACTCTTCTGGATGAGCTGACTTAGGATGTCCTGGGAGAGAATGAATAAGCTCAGTGAGAAGGGGTCCCCTTGCCTCAATCCTCATGTCTCCTTGAAGAAACCATGATTCTTCCCCATAAATGAGACTGTCAACCATGAAGAGCTGAAACACCTAAAAATATGGTCATTAGACCAAGATGAGAACCCCCTGCCTTTTAACACCATGTTGATGAAACTCCACTCACACGAACATACGCTTTGCTCATGTCCAACTTAGTAGCCATGTTGGATTCATGATTTTTAGTATCAATATACCTTACCCGATATTGGGCCAAGGCTATATCCCCTTGAATGCAGTGCCCCTTCACAAAACCATGTTGTTCCAGAGAGTCCCATCGTGGCTATTGAGTGACAATCCTTGAGTTTA
Organism: Viscum album; assembly: GCA_963277665.1. Lineage (NCBI taxonomy): Eukaryota > Viridiplantae > Streptophyta > Magnoliopsida > Santalales > Viscaceae > Viscum > Viscum album. Next base: position 1,633,656,371 of record OY728133.1, on the reverse strand, counting down.
TTATGCTAGCCAAAATTTTGTAAGGAACATTGCACATGCTCACAGGTCTATAGTGCCTAAGGGAGGTAGGATTTCTTATCTTGGAAATAAGTACTAGGGTAGTGGCTACCACGACCCTCAGTAAACACCCACCTCAGAAAAAATAATGGATCGCTACAATGATATCATCTTTAACCACATCATAGGAGATCTGGTAAAACGATCTCAGGAAACCATGATGACCCGGCACAATCTCTAGGTTAAGCCTTAACATCTCCTCAAAATTTTATATCTCATCACGAATAGTACTCTGCGCCACATTTTCATGCACTGAAACTTGGTTAGGGATCATGTCTATAATATCACCATTACCTCTTGGGTACCCATATTCCATGCTTGGGTTGGGACCTACCAATAAGTCAGAGAAGAACAGATGGGCCAGTGCCCCTACAATGTATCTATCATCCGAGTAGGCTCCATCCTTGAGAAAATTGTTGGGAGTAGTCAGTATCTTCCTCTCTTTAATGAAGGCATGGAAAAAGGTAGTATTCCTGTCACCCTCCCTCAGCCATTTGATCTATGTCTCCTCCCTATCCAATCATTCCTGCTTCAAAATCATGTCAGCCAATGAGTCCTTCATTTTAGACAGCTCATTGAACACCTGATTGTCCCATACTTCATTGAGATGTGTCTCTAGGAGGTTGATGTTATCCATTAGTATATCTATGTCCTTTTCAATGGGGGAAATTGATCTGGTCCAAGCATGGAGTGCATCTTTAAGCCGCCTTAGTTTGTTATGAAAATCAATCCAAGTGCTCCCTTGTGTGGGACCTTGCCAAATCACCTTCACCAACTGCTGGTATCTAGGTGAGAGGGTCCATTATTGAGAAAACCTGAATCTGAAATGGGTCTCTAGCCTTGAGGAAAACGAGACCATTAGAGGTGAGTGGTCTGAAACTCCATGCACCAAATGGTTAACCTTAGTAATATCAAACATGGAAAGGGAATGGATATTGGTGAGGATGCAATCATGGATACTCCACGAGCGACAGTTGCCCCTTTGGTTATTACACCAGGTGAAGTGATCTCCAGAAAAGACAAGGTCCATAAGGCCCTTGCACGCCATGAATTGGACAAAGTCCATGCTGGAATTCCTCAGGAAAGGACCCCTACCTTTCTTATCCTCTAGTGAATCCATGATGTTGAAATCCCCACCAACAATCCATGGTTGGTTACCTAGATCAAAATAATTTAGACCGTGCCATTAACCTTTCTTTTTTGGACATCACAACAATCCAAGGATGATTTACCTAGTTCAATCATTGATAGCCAACAAAAACCCTCAAACTCTTATATTTATTTTTCATGAACTAAACTAGAGTTATCTTCTTGGGAAACTTTTGGTATGATAAAACATTTCTATTTAATGTTTTCCAAATACACCCTTAACTTTCGGATCTCAGTGGGGAACATATGATATTCTGAAGAATATATTGATGCACTCTCTAGGTGAAAGTAAATGAAGAATTAAATCTCTCACCGTGAATGTAGTCCTAAGACATATTTGAGAAATAATTCCATTTAATTATCCAATACCACTAGAAGCCAGATGCATGAAGTACCCCCTACACCAAGGGATAAACATTACAAATGATGGGTAATATATTGAAACTTTCTACTCATAAGTCCTACCCTATCATCCATATGATCTCTCTCCCCCATGAAGAAGAATACCATCCCATATGAAAAATATAATCTAACCCTCACGGGATGAATATAAATATAGTCACGCAATACATTCCCAGTATGATGTAATAATGTTTGACAACAATTACCAAGAGGTACCATGAGAAAATTTGTCATCAGAGAACCAACTCCCACTACCAAAAGATATGTGATAAAGAATAATCACTCCCACTATGAACTTATAGTCATAACAATTGGGCTAAAGTCTCAATGATAATCTATATAACTCACAAAAACTATATGAAGATGATAGATTGAATAAAGCTTGTGTCTATACGTACTAATGTATGAGAAGAAAATACTTACATTGTACTACATATCATCTCATGAGCAGCCCGGTCATATCCCACTATAGCCTACAACTTCCCATGATCCTGACCTCTAGCCCTCAAAGCATGGCATGGGCCACCTAGAGGTGGTTGTGGGATTAGATCGTAGTGTCATACTCCATCCATATCTATTCCCTCCATAACTATACCTACTCATCTATCATCACCACCTTATTTGGGGTCACCTTGACTTCACCTGGGAGATCCAAGATCATGATGTTGAATTTGTCAAGAATGTTTATTCACTTCTTGGATATCTTCCTCATAAAATAAGGTCGGAAAATTATTAGTCATGTGACCTAACCTATCACAAGTATAACATCCCACATATCTAGGATAATTGGAGCCTCTATAAGAACCCAGTGTTTCATATCCACATGTCAGAGTTCATGAATGAGTATACCCTCTATACTAAGACCACAATGACTGGTTTTTTCTAGATGTGACAAATGACTCAACATTATGATGTCCACTACTTACACATACCACCCTAAATCCCTCTATTTTTAATTTTCTATAACTAGAGAACACCCAAGCACTCTAGAATAAGTTAGAATGCACAAGAAGTCCATGCCATTATGGATTTCTCTATGAAGTCCCTGTTAAACAATTTACAATCAAAAGTATCCATCTCAATCCATATTTATATTGATAATTCCTAAGTTTGATAAAACATTAAACACACTAAAAAGATAACATATCACCCCTCTATGACATAAGAATCACATAAATTCATAAAAAGAATATGCTTGAAGGGTAATACTCATTATAGAACAAATAATGTAAGTATAAACTTGGGTGTTTCACCCCATCATGAGGTTGGGTGATCAACATCCACTAGCGTCCTATTACTCTTTGAATTAGGAATGCTACAAGTGAACCATATGATCATTCGGGATTAAAACAAGACTGAAAACTAAAAAAATGTACCTGAGCGAAATCCCTGATCCCTATGGGTATCTCTCTGAGAAACATTAGTGGTATCTGTCTCTAAAACTCATGTAATGTGATAAGACTATGAACATTTTCATCCTAACATGCTAGAACTATTCGATGTTCAAAAAATGGTGGCATTGGTCTATGACCCCTGAGGAAAAACCTCATGCATTGGTCCCTAAACCGAGGCATCATTCCTCAAATGATCATCAACAAAAACTTTTATTGTTATTCTAGATGTTGTCATAGAAAAGGCATCCTACATTGTCATGACCTATCCCCTCGAGGACAGCTTGGCCATTGGTAAGCTGAGTGAGACATCCCATGCTCACCTCTAATTGGTTAGGGACTAGTGACAAGCATGTAGTATGAAATACTAAAATGAGTGGCCTTAGAAAAATTACCTATATACACAAACACAACCCTCACTATACAATAATATATAGGTAACATAAAATACATAACATCTACAGCATAAACCATTCATACAAAAACCTCTAGGAATGTTTCAAAGTAAAACAATGTAGTAAAAAAGTATAACATGGTAAAATACACATCCAACCCGAAATGAGGCCCCATGATGAGAAAAATGAAGAAGGAAAATACTTATAACACACAAAATCATAATATCTAAGACATTCCACTAAACTTGGTCTTCTTCACTAGGATCAGGTATGCTCCACCTAAACTAGGCACACCGATATAAGAACTGACTTTCCTGCCGTCTGCGAAAGTTAAACCATGTGTTGGAAAATCCAAAAATTGCGTAAGTATATACATACCCAATTGGATGTCCCAAAAAACACATAGGAATAAATAGAAAGATAAAATAACCAAATAAACCAATAATAAAAAGGGTAAATAAAAACCTAATAGATATGATCAAAGAAATCCAAGTGGGAGAGAGGAAGGGGATATCCATATCCATAGTCTAACAAAGAATGATGAGTTATTTTACAACTGCAAAGGTATATCTTTGATTACCATTACCATGTGAATCCTCACAAGAAATAGTTTAGAGAGGCCCACTCCTTACAATTACACTCCACCTCCAAGGGATCACTAACTCCCATGGGGGGTTTTCTCACCGTTGATGCTCGTTAAAGGAGGATCACAACGTTGTAGATAGAGGAGTAATTCCCTTATGAGGTATGGGTGAGTACTACACCTACATATTTAATGATTATAGATAACATGTTCCCAAGTGAAACAAGGGAGTATTGAAACTAACATCTCTCTAGTGGTCCAACCCAATCATTTCCATCATTCAAGCATTGTTGAATGATGTGTCTAGATCATAACATATTTTGCTGTATCGATGATGAAAAATTAAAGGCTACCAGCACGTACTATATGGAAACCCACTCAATATATTTTTATCTTGGGCCCAAATCCAATTCATGAAGAAGGAGGTACTCAAGGTGGGAGTTCCTAAGAAAATTACATGGTATGTATAGAGAATGCACTGCATTTAATGGCTACCCAATGTATGCCCATGTCTTTCAGCCTGTGCTTGTGTACTTCAGCCCATTACTATTTAATTTTTTCAATCCCAAGTATCTGGTCATATATATTCCCATGAACTTTTAGGGAACATGTCGGTCCACTAGCACTAGGTCACATGACATGTATGGGTCAGACATAATGTGTGATATTTAATTATTCTTGAAACCCTATTTGCCAATGTAGAAAAGGGACTACAACACATGTGTTCCTAGAATACATTCCATTTATATCAGGATTTTCTAGAAACCAATGATCTATTCATGTGTCTCATCCATGCCTCCACTACTACTGGATACACCACAAAACCCACCATGGAACTTAGATCTAGGGCAGATCATGTTCGATCCATCACTAGTTCCCAAATTCTATCCACTTGATCTGCTCATGAATCCATGTTGTCATGCTACTTTACCAAATGCCAAAACCCTTGATCAAAGAACAGTAAGTACTCCTTTGATGCATACCTGAACTTATATAATGCAGTGTTATACCATTGTAATGTTCTCACTCCCGAATCTAGACCTATAGAAATGCCCCATTTTGATAAGGATCGATTTATCAATGATCGGTCTCTAGGTATTCATGAAACCATCATTTAAAGAATTATTATGATGAATGGATGAAGAATATGGGTAGAAAATAAAAAACCAAAAAAATTGAGGAGTGAATATGGGTACTACTCTATTTGGATTTCATTTATAGACTAATAAATTAGTGATCTCAAGGGATAAATCAAAAATCAATAAATAAATGAATAATTTGGATCATATGAAGAATGAAAACTATAAGATAGAAAGGTATATAAACAATCCATACTTGGAGAATAAAAAAGGTAGAAATACATGAAATAATATGACCTAAATTTAGTTTGGATTAGTCATTAGAGAGGAATGGTTTTGTTTCATTGTCATTATAAATATCCAAAAACACTACTGGTGAAGACAATTCCTTTTCAAAATATTTTTTTTCTCAATAATCTGTTGTTGTTCGTCAATGGCACTCACTACAGCCCCTCTCAAATTTCCAAGGGGTATACCGAGAACCCTAGATATTTGTTTTAATGAAGAATATATAGAGGAGTTTTTGGATTTTTTTCATTTAAATAAATAAATCATTTAATTTATTTAATCTGCCTGCCAATGATTTCCCTCAATTGGAGACTCGGTGATGAGAAACTTTATGTCACTCCTAGGGTAAACCACATGTTTCTGAAAACAATGTGGTCTTGGATTTCTCAACTGAGGTCCCAATCAATGAGAAAACTATTTTTATCAAAAATATTAATGCTCCTGCTATAATATATATTAATATTTTTAATATTTTAATTCTGTGTACTTTTGACACCTAAACCTATCATCATATTAGAATAAAAATATAGTGGTACATATATATAGAAATATTTAAAAGATGAAACAAACAAAAATAGAGTCATTATAGAGTCTTTATTATGATTCATATTATTATTTTTACCATAAAAATTTTTTGTTATCATTTTTTCATAGCTCTTTCCCTCTCTTACAAATGATGTGGTCACATGTATTAATACACAATTTCCACTTCCTTAGTAATGCCAATTATTATTTCAATTGTTCAAATTTTTGATATTTATATATATATATATATATATATATATATATATTCTATAATTCCTACAATGAATCTCACCATATATTGTTAGAAATCGCTCATATAAATACCTGGTTGTAAAAATTATTACAATATAATTTTAATGTTAGGGATGTCAATTCATTTCACTTCTATAAAACCCATGATAAACATCAGTTTCCTTTATCAGTGCTAAATGAATTCTCATTAAGTGTTCCTTTTATCTTTTATCTAGTGCTAATAAAACCCACCATTTGCCTATTTTTATCTCTAATGTTGATAAATGGCATATTTCATTAATAAATATATATCATTACAAGTCAAATATAAATATATAAATATATTTATATTGATAAAAATATAAAAACATTTATTATGTATGATTTATATAAGACTAAATATACATTTCCACTTGATATATGAGATATTTTGTTAAAAATGACATATAAAATTAAAATTATATATATCAAAAAAAATTAAATATTATTTATATAATAATAAATGTGCATTATAAATCATATAATTTTATATAAAATATTTACTGAAAAAATGATTATTAATTTAATTAAATTTATTAAATATTAGTTGAAAAATAATTACTAATTAAGACAATTTATTGTTCCAATTTTATTTATTTTTCCAATTTGACATATATATCACATAATAAATTTTTAATTATTAATTTAAAAAAAACTAAACCTGTTACACTTTATATGCAATACAATAATTTCACTTGTATACATATTTGAAATAAATTCAATTTTATAGAGACAATCATTCCAAAATAATATAAATTGTTAATATTATCATTTTCTATTTTTATTTGTTAATATTTAATATTTAAAATTTAATATAATATGTTTTTTAATTAATAAAAATTATTTATTTTATATATTAATATTTAATTTATACTATTTATTTCCAATTAACTAATATATATATATATTAAAATTTATTTATTTTTACTAATTATTATTTCATTGATAAAATATGTAATATTTTTTTGTAATTTATTCAGTATTTTTTAAAATATTTTTTAAAATTATATTCATGTTTAATATTAACATATTATTTTTGATTAAAATTTAATTTTATAAATATAGTTTTAATTTAAATAATAAATATATAGCCAATTACATTTAAAAAATAATCATTTTTTCTAAAAAAATATATATTATTAATCTATTATAAAATTTTTTGATATATTTTTCAATATATTTATCTTCTAATTAAATTTCACCAATTTTTAACATGAATCATATTATTTATTCATTAATAACACTCAGGGTTTTTAGTTATTTTATAATTTAAATATTTTAAAATATTGATTAGTTCAATATTTTTTAGATTTATTATCTTTTAATGTTTTTGGACATAATTTTTTAATAATATATTTTACATTTTTAGTATAGTATATATACATATCGTCATATATAATATTTCCATAAACATGATTAATATAATAAAAAACATGTATATTTACTTAATATAAGTCATATATTTTATGGAAAAAAAATTATAATTAAAATATATATTAATTAAATATGTTATCTAATTGTGTCAATAAATGGATGTTTAAAACTATTTCATCTATTTTTTAAATTTAACATATTTCATATTTATTTCATATATACATAAATGTAATTAATTAAATTTTATATAGAACACACACACATAATATTTCTATAATTAATTCAATATTTTGTATTCATTTTAGAATTTTATTTGTTAACATAATATATCTAATATTTACTATAATTAAATCATTAAATTTTATTCATTTTTTATATTTTTAATCAATGTATATTAGTTATAAAATTTTCCAAAAAAATTTCAAATTTATTTATTTTTAATATTACTTTTTTCCTAATAATCATAATTTTTTTAAATATTTTCGTAATTTATTCCATTTCAATTTTCATTGTTTAATATCTTTGTAATTTTGAACATTAATTATATTTATTTATACATTTTTATTCAAAAAAATTTAGTGTTTTTAATATGGTTGTAATTTATTTAATTAATATCTATTCATTTTTAATTTTACTTATATTAATTTTCCCTTGTTTTATTACCAAAATAATTAATAATTTTTTTTCTTTTTTTAAATATTTTTTCAATCTAATTATTTTTTAAATTATGAAATATCACTCTATTTTAACACTTATTTATTTAGTCTTATTTAATATTATTTATTAACTTAAAATGTTACTTATTTTCTATATGTATTTATAACTTATTTAGTGTTAATATTTATTTATTTTAATATTTTTGTAATTTATTCATTTTTAATGTTTATTTATAAATATTTATTCATTAATATTTAATTTCTTTAATATGTTTTAAATGTAAATATTAAATATGTATTCATTTTATTTTAATATATATTTAGTTTTTATTTTATTAAAAAAATTATATAATTAATTTTACCCACATAATTTTTTTTATTTTTAATGTATATTCATATTTAGTTATTAAATATCACTTTTTTCTAAAATTCATGCATTTAAAATTACTTAATCAATAATAATTTTACTTAATGATTTTTTTTATTAATTCATTTTTAATATATATATATATATATATATATTTATTATATTTTAATTGATATTAAATTGTTTTTATTATTAATTTCCAAAAGGCGTTAGTAAATATAATTTTTGTCAGTACTAAAATAAAAAGCCCTAATAAAACTTATCTTTATCAATGCTAAAATCATAGTGATGATAGAGATCAGTTTTTTCACCACTAAAAACTGCTGATAAAGGGTTGTTTTATCAGGTCTTTCCATTTTACAAACGGATAAACCTATATTTATCTACACTTATTAGAATTCAGAGAAAATACTTTGAATTATTTATAATAGAACCCTAATAGAGGACCCCATCACTCACGCATTTGAATCTAATGTGGAAGTAAAGCGTTATTATCACTCCCACTCAAACTTCTCGGATGAATCGACACATTTAAAACTCAGGGTATGTGTCTTGTGATCTACCATTTAATATCTTTCATTGTTTAAACACTTTTTTCCTTCTTTTTGTGTCTTTAATTTTCTAAAATGGTTTGAAATTTGTGAGGGATATTATATTTCCTTGATCATCCTCTCTAATTCTCCACTCATTTTTCATCACCCCAAGATATTTTTCTTTCTGCCTCCCCCTCACCCTCATGTTTATTTTTCCTCGATCTACATTTACCTACCCTACTCATAGATTCATATATGCTACCTTCTTTTCCCATAACCCCCCCCCCCCATACACTCCATCCCTGATCTACTGCTCTATAAAACTCCAATTTACCCTCAAAACTGAATAGTTGTTGACGCTCATTTTTATCACATAGTCCAAACGAATGAAAAAGGAAATGCCTTAGCATAAATTGATTCATCATTTGAAGAAAACATCAAAAATCGACAAAGGCATGAACAAGGATTCAAATGCACTTGGGTCGCGCAAGTTCCACCAAGGTCGTGTGAGTATACATGAGTGCCGCCTAGTGGTCACGCAGATGAATTGCATGCCCTCTTTGAATATCTCCCAAGGTCTTCTCTAGCCTATAAATACCCCTTTGGGCCCCCCATTTCGAAGACGAAAAATTATAGAACCTCAAAATTTGATCTCCCGGCGCCCTAGTCTCTTCTCAAAGATTCCAAACACTTATATGGTAATTTCATACCTAGAGAGGAATATCTAAAGAGGGGAAGGAAGGCCTATGTGTTGAAACTCATCAACACTTGCGCGCCTGAGTGGCCAACCCTTAAGGGAAATGGCCACACTTGTGCGTCGTTGTGCTCCTTCACCAGAACATTCATACCACCCTTCTGGAAGCCTCTAGGGATAGTACAAAGTGCTTGAGCCAAGCCTCTCCCATGTATTACCCAAAGGGATGACCGTCACGCAAGTACCCATGTGTCACACAAGTATACTTGCGCGACCAGGACTTGTGCGCCCATGCAGTACTTGTGCGCCCACCAGGACATACGTGCCCCATTATTTTTGGGTGCCCCTCTTGCCTATTTCACCTCTCTTATGCCTATCCCCCTATATTCATCAAGATTAAGCATTCATAACTCTATCCAAAGCCATTTATCGAATGATTTCCTTGTTGGCTTCCTTATCTGAAAAGAATTTTGTGGAACATCTCTTAAAATATAATGATGTACATATTTTTATGTCACTAAAGTTAAATATTTCAATCATTTTAACCACATCCTTAAAGATGATATGATCTATAATTTGGGAATCCTATTTAGGAGTAAGCCCCAGTCCATGTTCTCTTAACCTGGGCATCCTCCTTAGTAGCAAGCCCAAGTCCATGTTCCCTAAAACTGGGCCTCCTTTTTAGAAGTAAGCCCCAGTTCAATTTCTCTTAATTTGGGCATCCTTAATATGAGTAAGCCCCACTCATAATTTCTTTTAACTTGGGTATCCTACTTAGGAGTAATCCCCAAGTCCCCTAAACTAGGCTTTTTTTAAGGAGTAATCCCCAATCCAAAATTTCCCAAATTTGGGCATCCTCTTTAGAAGTAAGCCCCAAGTCCCTTAATTCACAAGTCCCCTAACCTGGGCTTCCTTTTCTGGAGTAAGCCCCAATCCAAAATTTCCCAAATATGGGGATCCTTCTTAGGAGTAAGAACAAAGTCCTTTAATTCATATGTCCCCTTAACCTGGGACTCCTTCTCAAGAATAATCCGCAGTTCTCAAGTTCATTTAACTTCAACCTCCTTCTCAAGAATAAGCCCCAGTCACAATTTCTCTTAACCAGTCTTAAATTCTTTTGATCTGGGCCACCTTCTCAGCAATAAAACTCAATCATGAGACCCACTAATTTGGGAATCCTTCTCATGATAAAGTCCTAATTTATGTATCCAAATTTCCATAAAGCACATATTCCTTTATGGACCTTGTTCCTAGGATTCTTTCCTAAAGTAAATCCCAAACCAAATCTTCAACTATCTGGGCAGACACACATGCATAAGATCCACACTATTTCTCAAGATTGCATCTTTCATGGCACAATTGTCTGGTTTTACCAATACCAATTGTTTCTCACAGCGAGTATGAATCACGTGAGATTAGAGGGTAAAATTAATTATGATATCTTTCATTGGGTCATCAATCATGAATAAACATCATACTGCTTTACTCATACTACATGGGTTTTTATTTCTTTTTACAACGATATGTAGGTAGCCCATCTGCGGGTACGATCCCAACATTGAAATAATCCATGACATTTTAAAGGATAGTAAACTTCAAGTGCCCCACTGAGTGGCTTAAAAATCAGTATGGTCATTATAATGACCAATCGACTTCTATATAATGTATTCAAGGATACCATTAACTAAGAATCTCTATCAAAAATACATATGATTCTCTATCTATTAAGAACCTCGAATACATATAAACAGTTTCTCTAAATTCCTACACATTAATCATTGATTACAAATTCTAATGGAACGCTCATTCTTATACTTGGTACTTTAATAAGGATTCACGAACATATCATAAATCTACAAAGAGAGTCTTAGAGTAGACAATAATTTCCCTTAGAAAGGTGTGATGAGTCCGACCTCCCATCCTCTCGACCAATGAAAATTCTTAAGCTTCATCAGTCCACAACTAATCAACGCCTACCTTTGGAAAGTAGGTATAAATGGATATGGAATCATTGGATGTTTCCGGTTCTATGAACAAACCCATTAGAAACTGATTGTAATGTTTGAACCATAATTTATAGAGGTCATCCCCAATTCGAGAGGAAACAGAAAATGGTGAACCCGACGTGAATCTTTAACAAAGTTAAAATGATGTTTTACTTATTTGTTAGGCCCGTACTTAAACTCAATGAGAGGTCCAACAAAGCAATCATTGACATATGTGCTCATCCAAAAGAAGTAGTGGCAGAATTTATCTTGACTATATCTTTTATATCAAAAGTCATTTTTTACAAGATCTTCTGCATTTCATAAATTGCTTCATTCAAGTTCAGGCCTATGAATACTTCGTCTACGAATGCCACTGCTGCTACTCCTGCTGGATAATCGCCTGCTCTGAGGAAGACATCACCTACTCAGCATCTTCAACACTGGGTATCATGTGCGCTTGTTAAAGAGTACCATCAAAATGGTACTATTCCGACTCTAGAGGCCGCTCAACAAGCCCTCCATGTCAATAATTCACCCTGGTTGTCCGGATAGTTATGACCAGCAATCAAGAAGCAGGTTGTGCCAACCACCATGTTCAACTGTTTCAGGTTATTATCCCCGGAATGCAATCACCATTCCCTCCCAAATTCTGGGGAGGTGAATGAGCAGGTCCCTCAGGGCTTTAATTCAAGAAGACATGAGTCCTTCCTGAGGGCTCCCATCAACAATCACTGCGAGACTCGTGCGGTAGTGCACCCTCAACATGATGAGGGTATCATCTCCAGATGTTCAACTCATGTTCCTCGAACCCGAGCAGTCAAGACGAATCACCAGAGGTGAAATACGGTCAACAGTGAGCAGGTTCTCATCGCTTCCATCTCCGGGGAAGTCCACCAACCTAACATGGTGACAAGCAATGATCGGGCACATACACCTATTCGTTTTAATTATGCTGTCCAACAGACTCGTCTGGAAGCAACACACCAAACCCGCAAGGCAATTCCTACAGAGTACTATAGGCAGGAATAAACACATGGTTATAAATCATCAACTAGTCAGCAGGCTCGTCTGAATACATATGATGGAGCTCGTCAACCACATTGGACGAAGTTCAATCAGCAGGCACATACACCTACTAGTATTGTTCAAGCCTACCAACAGTATCATTTGGTAGCACTCAGAGAAGTCAGTCGGAAATCTCCGGCGACAAACAAGAGGCAGACTCAACTCTCTGCCCCCACCCTTACTGTCAGGATTCACTGACAGGAAAATGAGGACAAGAGTAGGCACATACACCTACTCCAAGCACAGAATGGATGTATATCCCCATTCTAGTTGTTGATTTCACCAATCACATTTTGGCAATGGTGAATGAGTAGAAGCAAATCAATGCTCATATCCTGGATGCCTGTCAGGATATTATAATAGCATCAGCAGCCTCAGCAGCATCTCAGGAAGGACACATAAATCTGTCGCTACCAGTGGAGTGACACATCAACATATCACTCCGGAACAGACACACACATCTATTCCAGTACAAGAGGGTTGTGGGGAATACTGCCCCATATCATATGGACAACCAAATCAGGAACATACACTTAATTTGAGTGGAGATAATCAGCATAACCTGATCATTTCTTCTAAGCACGCACACACACCTCGAAAATTGAGTAAGAAGGCATCTAAGAAGAAGACACGCACAATACAATCAAGAAATCAAGGGCCCGTCTGTGATAAGGCCTTACTCGATAATGGAGTTTTCTAAACACTCAGACAATTATCTGTTGGAATTCAAGATTCTACTCTCTTAGTTCCCAATAGAGGGAGTATTAATTCCAAAGGTCTTCATCAGACACTTCCTCGTGAAGGATTGCTTCATGACAGTTCGATCGATCACGATGTTTCATCTTCATATGAGAGCCACAATAACCCTCTGTGTGGCCTGATGATCAAGGAGAAAGAGATTTCATCTTTTGATGTAACCCACCATAGTGTCCCACCCCATGATGATGAATTTAGCTGCGAAAGCCCTCTCCAAATTATTAATTCGCATTGCATGGAACAAATTTTCAGAGGATAATTCAGTGACGAGAAAGACCTCTTATCTTCACTCACTTGAAAATGTGAATCCAGTCATGTCTGATTCATTTCCATATGCAAGTGAAATAACTTCTCATTCAGAAGATAGCATGGGATATAGTTCATTCTCCGAACCACCCCTAGGTCATTCATCTTCTAATTTGATCAGTGGATTCTCTACCAATCTTGTTCAATCCGATGAAGCAACAAAGAATCACCAGCTCTGGTCTAAACAGGAAGAAGAATCTTCATTGAATGATAAAGAGAAAATGCTGAATATTTGAAAATAATTGGTGAAAGGTAAAGTACAAGTAAGGTTTTGTCCTTTGGCTGACTCTCAGCATGACATTCTAGAGATGTTGATGGAAGATGGGATTCATGATATTCGTCTCAACATATAGAATACTCTTTGTCAATTGAAAAAAAAGTACTATATTATGATGAAAATGAAAATCATGTTAATATAATAGAAGGGTTACAATTCCAGATTGACTTGGCATCTCTATCAGTCTCTCGATATCCGAAGGCTGAAAAGTAGCAGAGAGCCCTTCAGCGTTCATGCCTTGGCGCACTAAGAATATTGTGCCAGTTAATTGCCAATGCCCTATCTGGTATTCATGTTAGAGGATGTGGTGTTCATGGAGAACTGCATTTCATTGTTCCCTCTAGTCAACAAATAACACCAAAGGTGGTTTCATGTAATGTTATCTCCCAAAATTGGCCACATTTGGCTGGTTTTGTTGAAAATCAAAGGCTTTCCCAAGAACAGGCCTCAACTAGTTCTTCTCAAAGTCAATAATACTGAGAAAAAGTTGTTGAATTACTCCTACATCAAGCCAACGAGAATATTGAACATTCCTCACATATGGAGAAAGAACATCATCAATTGACAGAGGTGTTAGAAATCATCCAATGATCTTTTGAACCGGGTGATAAAAGTGGATGTCGATTGATTCATCCAGAAAACTTACGGACTATGGTCTATAAGATAAAGAGAGATTTTAAGAAAGTATTAGACATAGCATGTCAAGAACCACCCCAGCTTTTCAGACTGGGGAATCTTTTAAACCAACCCTCGGAGTCAACAAATAGAATTCGAGGAGTTGAGCAAATCAGAAACAGCCCCAGTCCATCGGACTGGGGACTTTTTCAAATCCTCAATCCCTCCCTCAGAGAAAGTAGGTCTTCTCCCTATTAGGGAAGAGTCGCCAAGAGAAATGAATATCCAAATTATGAGGAGATTCTCTCCAAATTACAGTTCTCCAAGAAGTTCCTAAGGGATCGAATCAACAAAAGGCAATGTCTCATCAGGGTCATGGAAGAAGACAATATCGTAGGAATGCTTATAGAAGGGATGCAATATATTATGCATCAAATAATGTCATCAATTTCATTGATGTTGATCCACCAGATGTGGCTCACTCAGAGGGATCAGATGAAGAGGTTCTTTCTCATGAAGTTGTACACACAGACATCAATGAAGAAGGTGTGCGTAAACGAAATCAAAGGCTTATCCAAAATTTGGGTGTTCCTTCATATAACCCACTTCCTACTCTCCGAAAGGGATCCAATAAGGGTAATGGAAAGAATCATGTTTCTTCTCACCTTTCCTCCGGAGAAGGCCAATCATTCTACCTAGAGAAATGGTTTGCTCAACAGGAGGAAGAAATGAAGGAATTAAAGAGGATGAATGCAAAAATACTTCAGGGTAGTCTTCCTCCTAAAATTGTTGATCCAGTTAGCCAAGGAAATTTTTTGCGGCTACTGAGATGGATTAAGAGTATCCTCCTCTATTAGTGCACCCTCATAGGTCTAATCCTATGGGTCATGTGCTACATCAATAAGCGGTGCTGCCATCAGTTGCAGTACTAGCCGTCAGACCTGTCCAAGCCCTAGTCAGTGCACCTGTTTAGGTCCTGGCTCAACCGGATGTTTCTCAAAAGTTAATAACTACTATTGAGTCGTTAGTAGCTCGGTTGGAAGCTATATAGGGAAATCATGCTCAAATTCCACCAGAAAAAAGATCTTACCATGAATGGGTTGGTGATATTTCTTCCCCAGGAAATTTTGCAAGTACCGTATTCCGAATCTTTAATGTCTCAGGAGACCTAGAGCAACACTTAACACATTTTTTTCTCATTGTTATCCTATGATGGGAACCCCTCAACAATAAGTGGTAGTTAAGCATAGGTGTTTTGTACAGTCATTACAAGGACTTTCTTTTGTTTGGTTTACAAGCTTCAATCCTGGTCAATTACCGAATGGGAAGATCACCGTCAGCAATTTCTTCATTAGTTCATCACAACGTTTCCAAAGACAACATTTTTTTATCTTAAAAACTTTAATCAAAGGGAGATTGAATGGGTTTCATATTTCATTGCTTGTTGGAAGGGATTAACATATTCCCTAAGGTTAGCACTCCCTCAAGAAGAGTTGTTACCAATATGTGTGGCAAATTTTTGTAATGAGTTATGCACACCGTCGATCCCTGTGAAAAACACAGGGGGGGTTTCAAGACCTTACTTCGATCACTCAGTAGATTAATGATTCTCTTATGAAGACTAAGGATAAAACTCGTGTAATTCCATCAGCTCCAGGAAAGAGAATTGGTAGAGAATAGAGTACTATAGTCAAGCTTTAATAAGCACTTTTACCTTCTTCTACTTCAAAAACTTCATCTTCCCAAAGGGCTCCACCTCCGGAGCGTCTGTATCAGAGTCCGTTTCGTCAAGATGATCAATGAGATCAAAGATGAAAATAGTTTGATGAGTTGAAGAGAAAAGTTTATTCTTTCTGAGATGAAAAAGTTCCTGGTTACTTCATTATAGCCCTAGATAATAATTTGGTTCAGCTGCTGAGGCCCAAGAGGCCAAAAAAGGAAGGAGATAAAGACCATCTCAATTATTGTCCATTTCATTAAATGTTGGAGAATCCCATTCAAGAGTGTTTTCTCTTCAAAGACCTCTTCAAGGAAATGGTTGAGTTAGGACAAGTCAAATTGAAGGGTTCTTCAACTCAGGTAGCATGTGTTACTGCTACAGATCCGGAGGAAGGAGGCGAGTGGAAAGATTTAAAATGAAAAAACCTACAGAAATATGATGATTGGATGGTCAGAAAAATGATCAACCGAACTCATGTCATTTTGTGAATGCAATTGAAAAAACCAACTGTGACTTCTGGTGTAAATGCTACAGTAAAACCTTCATCCAAAGAAAAAACCTCAAAAGGGAAGCATAATTCATGGAAGGAAGAAGATGAGTATGTGTCAAAGCCCAAGCTTTCTTTGACTCTGCAAGATTTCATGCCATCTACTTCAATGCCACGGGCACCGCCCCACCAAATGGCACAACCTAAATTGTCTAGTCTGGAAGAGTCTTCATCAGATGAAGAGTTGATCATTGGTTCTGTTAATATGATTCACTTAACAGATCTTTATGCAAGTCGTAGTTTCGATTTTGATGAGCCTAAATTCCTTGTATCAAATAGAGGAATTAGAGGAAGTTCCAGGGGTCTGGGATACATAGGAAGACGTGGATATCCTAGAAGCCACAATTCAAATTCTACCCCAGTCAGAACTGTGTATGTAGTAGAAACATATGGAGGAGCCCTTCAGTGAGCTCAGCAAGAACAAGAAAGTTCTTCACCAATAGTAGATTCAATCATGGCACAGTTAATCTGGAGGATTGGTTGGGGGTTCCACCTTCTTCCTCTCAAAGAGTAAATGTATCTAATCGGTCCAATTTTCCATTGCTAAGAATATTTCCAACACCTATCTTGATACAAGAATTATCTACTTCCCAAGCAGCAACGTCCAAGGCACCAGCTAAACTACATGTAACTGTTTGTAAACGTATACCTTTGGATCATAAGTATGATGTATTGAAACACCTGGCCCATGTACTGGCTATGTTATCAATTTTGGATGCTTTGAATCTATCAAAGGATCTTTGGGAGGAACTCATCGAGGCTTTGTCAAGTCCTCAAGAGTTTGAAACTCAAATTGTTGCAGATGAAGTCTACCACATAGAAAATAATCCTACATAATGATATGCAATGATATCTTTCATAGTTGAAAATGAAGATGATGTCGTGCATGGAAATATTAAACCTTTATACTTATCTGGAAAGGTCAATGGTGTAGACATCTGAAGAGATTTTTATTGATAATGGTTCATGATTCAACCTCATCCTCATTCGTACACTTTTTCGATTGGGACTCACTAAATCTCATTTATCTCATTCTACTTTAATGTTTTAAAAGTTTGATAAAAATTAACAAGAACCATTGGGCGAGATTACACTGATAACTCAATTTGGTGACCTTGTATCCAATTCAGGTTTCATGGTTTTTGATCACGAAACAACTTTCAATATTTTTCTTGGAAGACCCTGGCTACATCAACATGAAGCCATCCCTTCATCATACTATCAATGTCTTAAATATTGTTTTGATGGTCAAATTGGGACATTGTATGGTGATAAATCCCCATTGAACACATGTGAATCTCAATATATTGAAGCAGAATATTATCAGATGAAGGAAGAGGAGAAAACCACAACAAGGGAGTTTACAAAGGTTAATGCTACATTTGGTTTGGAAAATATTCTAGTAAATCCATTTGCACATGTGAGTTCTAAATATGTGTTGCATATCAATAAAATTGACGAGGTAGACCCAAATCTAAATAGTCTTATGGAAAGATCCATAAAGCCAATTACAACAGTTGAGCCAGACAACATAAGAGAAGTAGGTGATCCACAAAGCAATGATGAATACCAGAATGGGGATGTCTTCATTTCATCTGCTGAAATCCAACAAGTCTATACTTCGGCAACCAGGCCAGAAGAAGTTATAGCAACATCAGAGGTGATCAATGATGTCGATTCCCAATCCATCATCTCTTCTTTATTACCCAGGGAAGACCCATTGTCATCAATCGGGTAAAAAATGGAATCTTCTTCTTCAAGATGTTCAAATTTTAACATCTATTATGATCATGAAAATTATTTTTTATCATCTACTATGCATGTAGAAACAGAGGAGATAATAGATGTTGAAGAAGAAGAGGAAGATCTCAAAGATGCTCCTCCAGCTTTTGAAGAGGGTATCTCTACCATTATGGAAGAACTCAGAGAAATAAATCTGGGTAAAAAAAAAGATTCACACCCCACTTTAATTAGTGCGGCCATGACTCCTGAAGAACAAGAGATGTATATTTCATTTTTAATGAAAAACCGAGACATATTTGTTTGTAACTATACATAGATTTCTGGGCATGATCCTGATGTTGCTACTCATCATTTGGGTTTTCCAGAAGAACATTGAGGATTTAAGCAAGCCGCGAGAAGAACACACCCAACTTATGCTTCCAAAATTGAAGCTGAAGTGGATTAGCTTATCAAATCTAAAATCCTCATAGAAGTTCAATATCCCAAGTGGATGGCTAATATTTTCCCCACGAAGAAAATGAACGGACAAATTAGAGTTTGCATTGATTTTAGGGATCTTAATCGGCATTTTCCAAAGGATGATTTTCCAGTTCTGATTACAGAACTCCTAATTGATGCAACATCTAGCTATGATGTAATTTCCTTCATGGATGGATATTCTGGATATAATCAAATTTGAATGGCTTTAGAAGATGATGAATCCATAGCTTTCAGAGCCCCTCAGGATGTGTTCTGCTATAGGGTAATTCCCTTTGGCCTAAAGAATGCTGGTGCAATATACCAGCATGCCATGAATCTTATCATCAAAACCTTTCTAGGGAAGTTTTTTGAATGTTATGTTGATAATTTATTAGTGAAATTCAAACAACGTTCTAATCACATGGCTGATTTGTAGGTCATATTCCGAAAGCTTCGATGACATAATTTGAAGGTGAACCCCTTAAAATGTGATTTTGGGGTAACCTCAAATAAATTTATCGGCTTTGTTGTACGCCATGGGAGTATTAATGTCGATCCTGAGAAGACCAAGTCAATCCTTGGTATTTCACCTCCTTGAAATTTGAAAGAATTGAGAGGGATTAAGGGACACTTAGCCTATATTCGATGTTTCATCGCCAATTTGGAAGGAAAAAGTCTACAGTTCACCAAATTGATGAAGAAGGGAGTCACTTACCAGTGGATTGAAGAATGTCAAGAAGCATTTGATACTCTCAAAAAATACCTCTTGAGTCCACAAGTACTTATGCCATCTTCTGAATGAAGACAACTTATCCTCTATGTGACAGCCTTAATGTGATCATTGGGGGCCTTTCATGCTCAGAAGAATGATGTTGGGAATGAAAACAGCCTCTACTACCTCAGTCGGACTATAATGGAAGCGGAAACCCGGTATTCATGTATTGAGAAGTGCTGCCTGGCATTAATCTTTGCATTTCAGAAGTTGAGACACTATCTGCAACATCACGAGGTCCAGTTTTTAACCCGTAATAACCCTCTCAAATTCATCCTTAGTCATCCAATGCTTACAGGACGTCTGGCAAGGTGGGAGAAAATTTTACAGCAGTTTGATATCCAATATGTGTCTTAGAAGACATTAAAGGGCGATGCTCTGGCTGATTTTCTTGCTGAACATCCTTTAGTAGAAGTTACATCATCAGATATTGATCTCCCTGATGAGGAAGACTTTACTATTAAGGATAGTCCTCAACTATGGGAAATGTGTTTTGATTGTGCTTCGAGAAGTCCAACAGGGAAGAAAATGGAAGATCCTAAACTCAACAAAGTTGGGTTAGGAGTTTTTCTTATTTCCCTGGAAAAGGAAGTGTTACCCCATTCCTTCTAACTATGGGAAAATGGTACCAACAATGAAGTAGAATACCAATATCTCATTATAGGCCTGGAATTGGCACTTCAGGCACAAGTTAATCACTTAAAGGTGAATGGTGACTCTCACCTGGTAATCAAACAAGTCAATGGGGATTATGCAATCAGAAAAGAAGAATTGATGACATTTTATGATAACATCAGAGAGTAAATGGAGGAATTTACTACAGAACCGACATTTTCTTATGTCCCGTGATCACAAAATGCTCATGATGATGCATTGGCTAACATAACCATAGCTCTAGCAGATCCAAATCGAGATGAGAAAAGCATCATCATTGCCCATCATCGTACAATTTCACCTTATGTTCGAACCAGAACCGAGGAAATTAATGAAATTAGTCCCATTCCTGAACCATATGGTCATACAACAGGATAGATGACACCTATCAGGGAGTTCATTCAAAATGGAGCACTTCCACCTGATAGAGTAGGGAAAGAACAAATTCGACGACGTGTGGTCAATTTTATTCTTTATGATGGCCCAGATCACCTAGATAAAGTTCTCTACAAGTATGGTTTTGATAGAGTTCTCTTCAGATTCATTGATGGTGAAGAGACAATGGCTGACATTAAAGAAGTACATGCAGGAGTCATTGGTGCCCACCAGTCTTATAATGACCCATACTTTACATAAATGGTTATTACTTCAAAATTTAAGCATACTTATTACAACATATAATAGAACCATGGTAGGACCGTATAGGTATAGTGTCTTTAGAAATGAGGAAACATAAACAACTGGTTCATAAATATTCTATAGTGTCTCCTATTTATTTCATCATATCTAGAGTCCCTTTTAGAATATTCTACTTAATATCCTTCTTCCTGACCTGGGGAAAAAATAAAAAGGGGTGATCTCAAATGCTCAGTAAGGGAAAATAAAGGTAATAATAATCATATCATATCCTTTTGAAAATATTAACCTGCAAAAGAGATCATAATATCTTAACATGGAAAAAATCATTGAAGTGAAAGTGAAATACCAATAATCATAACATAAAACATGAAACTTTGTGGCATGCACACATAATCATAGAGAATCATTTCTTATTAGTCATGACTCTTTTCCAAGACTATCTTAGCGGACAAAGCCCATTTCTGAACCGAGTTCACTCCTCGTTTCAGTCCTGTATCACGAAACCGGTTTTAACCTGCCGTTCCAGCCATGTCAATCTCATGAGATATAAATCGATACCCAATACATTGGAGGGATATATAGGTACCACCCATCTCATAATGAATCTTTTCTTCTGTGTTCCACAAAATCATGAAATCATACATCATCGCCTAACACATGTAATAAAAATGGGATTCTTAAAACATCATGACATCATAAAACAATTCATCTAAGGTAAAGGAATTCATAAAAATAATTTTATCCCAACATAATCCAATCAATGTAATAATAGGGATAGAAACATAACACTATGTTATCTTAGATGGAAAATAATTTTGATAAAACATTTGAACTCCATTCTTGAGGAAAATATCCTTTCTACTTCAAAAACATTTTCTTTTCATAACATGTCGTATAATTTTAAACTAAAAGAAGTTAATTAAAAATAAACTTGAAATCATATAAAGGAAGCTTCATTTAAATATTGTTCTAATATTCCATTCATGCCGTATAAGTTAAAAAATGAGATTCTTCTCGTACTTTGGTCGGAAAAGTCAAAAGTACCTCGTACGAAAGTCTACAAAAGATTCATTTCATATCGTTTACTAAAAACATAACGAAGGGTAAAATTGGATTTAAAAAATTGTAGGAGGATAAGAATAATATTACATGTTGAGGAAACATGGATGTGGATGATAAATTATACCCCATTAAATACCAAAGTATATACAATCTCGGATAAAAATGAGATTGTGAGATTTTCCCTTACCTTAGGTTTGATTTGCTTCGTACGTGTCCAAACCTCCTGTATGATGATTTAAATAATTTTATTGACTTATTCCATAATCATACGCATTGATATGATATCATATATGGTCATATTCTTAGCTTCTTATTAGTAATTTTTCATTGTTACTTTTTATTCGGGTCTTTATTGCTTTTTGTTCTTATGCGTGTCTTGCCGAATAAATTCTTATTCTACTTTTTAGGTTATAGATACCTCATATCCAAAATGGTATTAGTGTAATATATATCATATTAATTCATTCAATTCATTTATATAATTACTATGTAATGAATATCATGTAGAATGAATCGCATCACATCGTTAAGATGGTAGGCCGTACGTACGCACGAGCGTTGATATCGTTCCCATGATCGTGGAATATTATTGAAGTGTATTTATACTATTTCAGAATAAATATCACATTAAAATAATCATATATAGTTACTCATTACACCATTATACCAATCCATCTAAGGCGGAGGTGGAAAATAGATTACACCGCGGCGTGGAGATGGTATTTTGTACATACGCACGCGTGGTGATTTCATTTTTCCGTAGGATGGATAGAAGCTGAAATAGGGTTCTTTCATATTTATAATAACATATCAGTATATAAGTAATACTTATGTTATTAATTTATCATGAAACAACTAAATAAGAATAATTTTAAGAAGAATGAAATTGGAAAGGATCCGTAATGGATATTACCTCTTCGTTGAAACGCCTCTTCTTAACCTCCTCTTAGGGAACTAAAGAAGGTCTTTGAAGATGACCAAAAACTCTAGGATGATTCTAGGGAAGTGGAAAAGATATTTTGGCAGAGTTTTGCCGAGCATGAATGCTCAAATTGGTGTTAGGAGGAGAGGGAGGAGGTTACCTTTTATAAGGGAGGAGAGGGGCACCTTTGGAAAATCTCAAAGTATTATTTTATATTAAAGTCACATTCGGTTTATAATGGTTCCAAAGGGTCTTATTTCGAAGATAAAGTGGGGATGTGTCTAAATACTCTCATCCAATAGGTTTTAGACAAGATTAGGTTATTATTTTAACCTTATCAATTAGATTTAACTCTAAGTTAAATAATATAACTTTTACCGTGTCTTTTTAATTTTTTTACAAAATATGGTTAATAAACATACTATAACATGCCAAACGAATCATAAGTGGTTCATTATTAATATATATATCATTATCTAAGTCATTTGGCCGAACCATATATTTTTAGGAATAAAATAACAATTAATAACATAATATTTGTTTTAAAAACTATTTTATGTCAATTTTGACACTATTTGGTATAAGATTTTTGTGAAAAATCATAACAGAATGATAAGTTCGAACCAAGTTAATTAATTCAACACTAACATGTCATATTAACATATAAATTTAGTGGAATTCATAAAACGTCTCAAATTACATTTATTTGGGCATTTATAACATCAATTATTATAATATTTCCTTAAAAGGTAATTACTGCATCATCGTTGTGTCATAAATAAATTAAATTATTGAAAGTCTAAAAATTATAAATAAAATACCATTATGTAGGAAATATTTATATCTTTCTAATGAATATTTATAATATAATTTATCTTATGTATAACACCATATTAAAAATGTTTTATTTTTTAAACTTTGATTTTAACTATTTTTTCTCTTCTTTAAATAAAATAATATTAAATGTCCTAATCTAATCCATGTGGACCTAAATGGTCATATTATATTCATAAGGTTGTTTTTTGTCGAATTAAACTTATCCAATAGAATTAGGACATGTGTTAGGATAATAGAAATATCATTTTTACCCTTAATTACCCTATTTACTATTAACCGCGGTAAATAAAAGTAAAAAGTTATTATTCACCAAAAATTATTTTCATGTCATTGAACCACATTTTACTTACTAATGTCAATCGTGTCTCTCGGATTTTTGAAATTCCATTCACAGAAGTGGTAAAATTATGTTTTATGCAAAATTCAGTTTTTTAACTACCAATTAGTGGTTTCACTATTCATCAAAAATTGAATGTTTTTAGAAAAATATCAAAATTCCACCCTAGGATAATTTTGATATTCTGATTCCAAAAATGAAGTCCATTTTTAAACATAACATTTATAAAATTTTAAAAAGTGGTTATTACTATTCATAACGTCTATTTTATATATCATATCGTTGTTTAGTGAAATTCGGTATTGCGTATAACACAAGCTATCGAGGAAAGTCGTGATTGCGTGTAAAGCAAGCCAAGATAGTGTTGTGTGTAGTGAAAGATTCCTTTGATGATGTATATAACATAAAAACAAAATATTTCTCATAAATATCTAGAGTGTTACATTCTACCCCCCAAAAAAGAATTTCACCCTCAAAATTCGTCACTTTGTAACAAACAGATGAGGATACCTCTCCCTCATCATATCCTCAAGCTCCCATGTAGATTCTTCTAATTGGTGGTTCCCCCATAAAACATTCACCAAGCGAGTTGTCTTGTTCTGTAGGACTTTTTCGCTATGATCCAGAATCTATATCGGTTGTTCTTCATAAAAAGATCTTGCTCCAGCGGTACAACTTCTGAGCTGAGTACATGTGAATGATTGGGTATGTACTTTCTTAGGAGCGATACATGGAAAACATCATGAACTTGAGAGAGATTCGATGGAGGCGCCAATCGGTAAGCTACCTTCCAAACACGATCTAGTATTTCGAAAAGACCGATATACCTAGGGCTCAGCTTTCCCTTCTTTCCAAATCTCATTACTCTTTTCTAGGGAGATATTCGTAAGAACACTTAATCACCCACATAAAACTCTAGGTCTTTTCTGCGGTTATCGGCATAACTTTTTTGTCGACTCTGGGCGGCTCTTATGTTTTGTTGTATAGATCTGAATTTTTCTGCTATCTCATCAACACGATCAGGTCTTAATAGCTTTCATTCCCCAATTTCATCCCAGCATGTTGGAGTTCTTCATTTCCTTCCATAGAAGGCTTCATAAGGATCCATGTGAATACTGGAGAGAAAGCTATTATTATAAGAAAATTCCACCAAAGGTAGGTGTTGATCCCAACCACCTTTGAAATCCATAGATCAAGCTCTCAACATATCTTCTAGAGTTTGAATTGTTCTCTCAGACTGATCGTCTGTCTGAGGATGATAAGTAGTACTGAAACTCAACTCTGTATCTAGAGTATGATGAAGACTTCTCCAAAACTTAGAGGTAAACCTCGGATCCCGATCAGATATAATGGAAAGTGGTACTCCATGCAATCTTACCACTTCCTTTACATATATCCTGGCAAGCTGATCAAGAGAGAAATCCTTTCTTATAGCAATGAAGTGTGCAGACTTCGTAAGACGATCAATTATGACCCAGATAGCATTATTACCTTTGGATGTTTTAGGATGTCCTGTGACAGAGTCCATAGTGATGTTTTCCCATTTCCATTCAGGTACGGGTAATGGTTGTAACATCCCCTTAAACTTCTATCTCTCAGCTTTAACTTGCTGGAAAACCAAGCATCAAGATACATATTCAGCAACATCTCTTTTCATGCCATCCCACCAGAAGTACTCTTTTAGGTCTCTATACATTTTTGTGCTTCCAGGATTAATAGAGAATTAAGAACTATGAGCCTCATCCAGTAGCTCCTTCATTAATTCTGGTATAGGAGGAACACAAACCCGATTCCTAAACCTTATTATCCCATCACAATCATGGTTAAATTCAGGAACATTTTCCACCTTCTTTTGTAACTCTACATCTTTTTTCTGCGCCTCTTTAATCTTCACATGCATAGATGGTAGAACATTCATTTGAAAAAGATAGATTTTCCCCTTCCATTATGATTCCAAGATCCATCATTTGTAAATCCATAAATATTGGATATTTTGAGATCCTCATTATGGATAAGCTAGCATGGTCTTGTCGACTTAATTCATCAGCCACCTTGTTCGCTTTCCCAGGGTGATATTGAATTGAGCAGTCGTAATCCTTA
Organism: Viscum album; assembly: GCA_963277665.1. Classification (NCBI taxonomy): domain Eukaryota; kingdom Viridiplantae; phylum Streptophyta; class Magnoliopsida; order Santalales; family Viscaceae; genus Viscum; species Viscum album. The sequence continues at coordinate 1,633,629,809 of OY728133.1, read as the reverse complement.
ATCAGCTCCAACCATCTTCTTTGGCGCATATTCAGCTCCTTTTGTGAGAAAATATACTTCAAACTTTTATGATCAGTATAAATATCACACATTTCACCGTAAAGATAATTCCTCCAAATCTTTAATGCAATGATTACCGCAGCTAACTCCAAACCATGAGTTGGGTAATTTTGCTCATGGATTTTCAACTGTCATGAGGCATAAGCAATCACCATATCATTTTGCCTGAGAACAAACACTAGTACCTTCTTAGATGCATCAGTGTAGATCACAAACCTCTCTCCACTACAAGGCAGTGTGAGCACAGGTGCACTAGATAACTTTTTTTAACTCCTTGAAATTCTCATCATACTCCTCCGTCCACACGAACTTAACTCCTTTTAGAGTCAACCTGGTGAGTGGATTAGATAATAGTGCAAATTCTTTCAGAAAACGTCGATAATATCCAGCCAGATCAAGAAAACTTCGGACCTCAGTTACTGTTGTTGGTCTTGAACATCTTTCGATAACCTCTGTTTTTTCTGGATCCACAGATATCCCCTCTTTTGAGATCATGTGACCCAGAAATGAAACTTTTTGAATCCAAAATTCACACTTGGTAAATTTGGCATAAAGCTTCTCCTTTCTTAGGGTCTTCAATACAATTCTCAAGTGATCTTCATGTTCTTCCTTCCTCTTTGAATAGACAAGAATATCATCTATAAATACTACCACAAACTGATCAAGATAGTCTCTATAGACTCTATTCATCAGATCCATGAAGATAGCAGGGGCATTAGTAATACTAAATGGCATCACTATAAATTCATAGTGTCCATACCTTGTAGGGAAGCCGTCTTTGGTATATCCTCCCTTTTGACACTTAATTGATGATAACCTGAACAAAGATCTATTTTGGAAAAGTATTGAGCTCCGCGTAGTTGATCAAAAAAGTCATCAATGTGCAGGAGAGGATATTTTTTCTTGATTGTGATATTGTTATGTTCTCGATAATCAATACAGAGTCACATTGATCCATCTTTCTTCTTAACAAACAGAATAGGTGCACCCCAAGGTGACGCACTAGGGCATATGAATCCCTTATCAAGATTCTCTTGGAGTTTCTCCTTCAATTCCTGCAACTCAATTGGGGCCATTCTATAAGGTGTCCTTGAAATAGGCATAGCACCTGGTATGAGTTCTATAGAAAACTCAACTTCACAATTTGGTGGAAAACCTGGAAATTCCTCTGGAAATACATCATCAAACTCCCGTAAAATGGGCATATTCTTAATCGTGAGTTTCTCTCCAACCATTTGAGATAAATAACCTTCATTTAGTGGAATCGAGACCCATAAGATGGATGAAATTTCCACTGGAAGGTTATGTTCATCCATCCATCGATAGATGATCATAGATTGATCTGGAATATGAAATGTGACTTCTCTTCTTTGGCAATCGATATGAGCTCCATATAAAGAAAGAAAATCCATGCCAAGAATCACATCGAATTCCACTATAAGAAGGTTCACAAGATTTGCAGGAAGAACTTTCCCAAAAATGTCAATTGGAGAAGAATTATAAACTTTTGAGGCAACTGTTGTGCCATTAGGAGTTGTCACAGCTAACTGAACATCTAATTGTTCAAGAAATATGGAGATACCCTTATAAAATTCTTCAAAAATAAAAGAGTGGGTGGATCAGAATCAAATAAAACATTTGCTACTTTAGAGTGGATGGAATGTGTACCTTTCACCACATCGTTATCGTACTCCACATCGCTGATAGAAATTGCCTGTGACTTTCCTTTGTCTCTAGCCTTAAGAGTTTGTTTACGTCGATCATCATCAATGACCCTTGGATTAAGGCATTGATTAGCATAATGCCCCATTTCCATGCACTTGAAACATTGAAGTGTAGGAGATGCATTCTGTGTAGCCTTTTCTTTGTTTGTATCTCTAGACATCTTCTTCCCTTCATTTCGGCATTCAAATGCCTGATGACCTTCTTTTCCAAATTTGAAACATTTACTTGTCCCTTTAAGACAATTCCCTCCATGTTTCTTTCAACACATTGAGCATAAGGGAAAACTCATCTTTTTTTCAGTGTGGTCTTTAGATTTCCCTTTGAATTCCATTTTCATCTTCTTATCAAACACATTGGACTGATGGGTTACTCCAATCTCCATCTCATCCTTGAGAGCACATCGAACAATTTCCTCATAGCTGTTGAAGTCCCTTATGGATAACTCCCTTCGAAGAATTTGTTTTAAGCCACTAAAGAATCAATCGATCATACTCTCAGGTTGGATAATAATACCAGAAGCGTACCTTGGAAGTCATGTAAAATTTGCCTCATAGGTTCCAACAGATTCATCATCCTTTTGCTTCAGTTCAAGAAACTCATTCTCCATCTTTGTTTGGAGAATATTAGGTAAGTACTTATTGAAAAATAAGTTTTTGAACTCGTCCCATTCCATGGACTCAATTTCATCTCTTGGCCTCATATTCTTGATAAGGTTACACCATTGACTAGCCTCTCCTTCCAAACAATATACCGCTAAGATGAATTTATCATGTTCAGAACATTGAAGAACTGAAAATATCCATTCAGTGGTACTAATCCATTGCTCAACCACTAATGGACCAGTTGAACCACTGAATGAGGGTGGACGCTGCCTCATGAAGGATTCAACAGAATATTTTTCCTTCCTTTTCTCCTTTGGAAGTCCTGCATGATTCATAGCTTGAGAAAGTTGTGTGAGCATGGAAACAAGATTTTGTATTCCAGCTCCTATATCGTTTGGTTGCTCAGGGGGAAAATCAGTACATTGTCCATCGCATTCCGCATTAACACGGATCCTTCGGGTTCTATCCATTAACTAAAACCAAGAAGAATAGTGTGAGCAACACTAATTATAATAGGAAAACCACATAATCAAGAATAATATTTTACACTTAAGGTCTTATCCTAGGTTCTTCATGGCCATTTCTAAAACACTAAGATTGTTCTTTGCTTAGATATATCCTTAGGGTTCTTTCTAAGTCTTTCACATCCTAGTTTGCAAAGGTTGACTTTACCTTTCCTCGGATACCAACTATAATGACCCATACTTTACATACATGGTTATTACTTAAAAATTAAATCATACTTATTACAACATATAATAGAACCATGGTAGGACCATATAGGTATAGTGTCTTTAGAAACGACGAAACATAAACAACTGGTTCATAAATATTCTACAGTGTCTCCCATTTATTTCATCATATCTAGAGTCCCTTTTAGAATATTCTACTTAATATCCTACTTCCTGACCAGGGGAAAAGAAAACACAAAAATGGGTGAGTTCAAATGCTCAGTAAGAGAAAATAAAGGTAATAACAATCATATCATATCCTTTTGAAAATCTTATCCTGCAAATGAGATCATAATATCTTAACATGGGAAAAATCATATAAGTGAAAATGAAATCCCAATAATCATAACATAAAACCTGAAACTTTGTGGCATGCACACATAATCATAGAGAATCATATCTTATTAGTCATGACTCATTGCCAAGACTGTCTTAGCGGATAAAGTCCATTTCTGAACCGAGTTCTCTCCTCGTTTCAGCCCAGTATCACTGAACCGGTTTTAACCTGTTGTTCCAGCCATGTCTATCTCATGAGATATAAATCATTACCCAATTAATTAGAGGGAGATATAGGTCCCACCCATCTCATAATTAATCCTTTCTTATTTGTGCCACAAAATCATGAAATCATACATCATCGCATAACACATGTAATAAAAATGGGATTCTTAAAACATCATGACATCATAAAACATTTCATATAAGGTAAAGGACTTCATAAAAATAATTCCATCACTACATAATCCAATAAATGTAATAATAGGGATAGAAATAGAACCCTATGTTATCATAGATGGAAAATAATTTTGATAAAACATTTGAATACCATTTTGAGGAAAATATTCTTTCTACTTCAAAAACATTTTCCTTTCTTAACATGTCATATAATTTTAAACTAAAAGAAGTTAATTAAAAATAAACTTGAAAACTTGTAAATGAAGATTCATTGAAATATTTTTCTAAGAATACATTCATGCCGTATAAGTTAAAAAAATACATTCTTCTCGTACTTTGGTTGGAAAAGTCAAAAATTACATCGTACGAAAAACTACAAATGATTCCTTTAATATCATTTACTAAAAACATACCGAAGGGTAAAATTGAATTCGAACAATTTTACGAGGGTATGAATAATATTACATGTTGAAGAAACATGGATGTGGATGATAAATTATACCCCAGAAAATACCAAAGTATAAACAATCTCAGATGAAAATGAGATTGTGATATTTTCCATTACCTTAAGTACGATTTTCTTCGTACGTGTCCGAACATCCTGTATGATGATTTAAATAATGTTATTGACTTATTCCAGAATCATACGCATTGATATGATATCATATATGGTCATATTATTAGCTTCTTATTAGTAATTTTTCATTGTTACTTGTTATTCAGGTCTTTATTGATTTTTGTTCTTATGCGTGTTTTGCCGAATAAATTCTTATTATTATTTTTAGGTTATAGATACCTCATATCCAGAATGTTATTAGTGTAATATATATCATATTAATTCATTCAATTCATTTATATAATTACTATGTAATGAAGATCATGTAGAACGAATCACATCACATCGTGGAGACGGTAGGCCATACATACGCACAAGCGTTGATATCATTCCCATGATCGTGGAATTGTATTAAAGTGTATTTATACTATTTCAGAATCAATATCACTTTACAATAATCATATATAGTTACTCATTACACCATTATACCCATCCAAGTAAGGTGGTGGTGGAAAATAGATTACACCACGGCGTGGAGACGGTATTCTGTACATACGCACGCGCGGTGATTTCATTTTTCCGTAGGATGGATAGAAGGTGAAATAGGGTCGTTTTATATTTATAATAACATATCAGTTAATAAGTAATATTTATGTTATTACTCTATCATGAAACAACTAAATAAGTAGAAGTTGAAGAAGAAAGAAATTGGGAAGGATCGGTAATGGATATTACCTCTTCTTTGAGACACCTCTTCTTAACCTCCTCTTAGGGAACTAAAGATGGCCTTTGAAGAAGACCAGGTCCTCTAGGATGATTCTATGGAAGTGGAGAAGATATTTTTGCAGGATTTGGCCGAGCTTGAATGCTCAAATTGGTGTGAGGAGAAGAGGGAGGAGGTTCCCTTTTATAAGGGAGGAGAGGGGCACCATAGAAAAATATCAAAATATTATTTTATATTAAAGTCACATTCGGTTTATAATGGTTCCAAAGGGTCTTATTTCAAGGATAAGATGGAGATGGGTCGAAAACCTCTCATCCAATAGGTTTTAGACAAGTTTAGGTTATTATTTTATCACATTCAATTAGATTTAACTCTAAGTTAAATAATTTAACTTTTACCGTGTCTTTTTGTTTTCTTACACTATATAGTTAATAAACATACTATAACATGCCAAACGATCCATAAGTGGTTAATTATTAATATATATATCTTTGTCATTTTGACGAACCTTAGGTTTTTAGAAATAAAATAACAATTAATAATATAATATTTGATTTAAAAACTATTTTATGTCAATTTTGACACTATTTAGTATATGATTTCTGTAAAAAATATAACAGAATGATACGTTCGAACCAAGTTAATTAATTCAACACTAACATAAAATAATTTCCTATAAATTTAATTGAATTCATAAAAAGTCTCAAATTACATTTATTTGGGCATTTATAACATCAATTATGATAATATTTCCTTAAAAAGTTAATTACGACATCATCATTGTGTCATAAATAAATTAAATTATTTAAAGTCTAAAAATTATAAATAAAATACCATTATGTAGGAAATATATTTATATTTTTAATGAATATTTATAATCTAATGTATCTTATGTATAACCCTATATTAAAAATGTTTTAGTTTTTAAACATTGATTTTAACTATTTTATCTCTTCTTTAAATAAAATAATATTAAATGTCCTAATCTAATCCAAGTGAACCTAAATGGTCATATTATATTTATATGGTTGTTTTTTATCGAATTAAAATTATCCAATAAAATTAGGGCATGTGTTAGGATAATAGTAATATCATTTTTACCCTTAATTAACCTATTTACTATTAACTGCGGTAAATAAAAGTAAAAAAGTTACTATTCACCAAATATTATTTTCATCTCATTAAACCACATTTTACTTACTGATGTCAACAGTGTCTCTCGGATTTTTGAATTTCCGTTCACAGAAGTGGTAAAATTATGTTTTATTCGAAATTTAGTTTTTTAACTACCACTTAGTGGTTTCACTATTCATCAAAAATTGAGAGTTTTCAGAAAAATACCAAAATTTCACCCTAGGATAATTTCGATATTCTGATTCCAAAAATGAAGTCCATTTTTAAATATAACATTTATAAAATTTCAAAAAGTGGTTATTACTATTCATAACGTCTATTTTATATAGCATAACGTTGTTTAGTGAAATTCGGTATTGCGTATAACGCAAGCTATCGAGGAAAGTCGTGATTGCATATAAAGTAAGACAAGATAGTGTTGTGTGTAATAAAAGATTCCTTTGATGATGTATATAACATAAAACAAAATATTTCTCATAAAAATATTGGGTGTTACTAGTCTGGACATAGGCTGTCTGATCAAATTAGAAGGCTTGGATACTTTTGTCCTTCAATGATAAAAGATTGTGTTAATTTCATGAAGAAGTGTCATTCATGCCAGCTACATGCCAACTTCATTCATCAGCCCCCAGAGTTGCTTCATATAGATAAATACTCATGGCCATTTTCCACGTGGGGAATGGATGTGGTGCGACCTTACCCTTCAATTATAACCAAGCACTTTAATTATATTCTTACTGCTACTAACTTCTTTTCCAAATGGGAATAGGAAATACCTCTCAAAGAAGATAGTTCTTAAAGCATTATTTTCTTCATCAAGTCTAACATCATTACCATATTTGGTGTCCCTCATACCATATTGATGGACAATAGAACCAAATTTTGTTCATACGAGGTGAAGAAATTGTATCATAAAGACAACATCAAATCCAATCATTCATCTTGGTATCATGCAGCAACCAATGGCCAGATAGAACCCTTCAACAAGACTCTATAAAACATACTGAAAAAGATGGTGGATAAAGACAAGAAATCTTGGCATGACCAACTCTTTCATGCTGTATTGGCTTATCGAACCACCACCCGCACTGCAACGCGGTCAACTCCATATTCACTTGTATATGGAATGGAAGCAGTATTGCCTATTAAAGTTCAATTACCTTCTCTCAGAGTTTCCATTTGTCATCAGTCATCTATAGATGAGCAATCTCAAAAGAGATTGGATGAATTAGAATGATTAGATGATAAAATATTGTCTCCCTTAAACCACTTGAAAGTCTATCAGAATCAAATAGCACGAGCTTTCAATAAAAAATTTCATCTTCGTTCATTCACTCAGAGAGAATTGGTATTGGTTATCCGAACTCCAATGATACAGGGAATGTATCCTCCCAAACTTGAACCAAAATGGGAAGGACCTTATTAAATACATAAGGTCTACCCCAATGGAGCGTATTCATTAATCTCAATGGATAGAGAACTTATCAAGACTCAAACCAATGCCATATTTCTGAAGAAGTATTTTGTATAAACACAAAATACATCCCTTACATCCAACATGATGTTAAACTATATTTTCCATGCATACGACCTTAAATTATTTTCATGCTTCTTATGTCCAACATGACATTAAACTGCACTATTCATGGTCCACGCATATGACCTTAAACTATTCGCACCATCATCCAACATGACGTTAAACTGTGAAGAAGTCTTTAATACATCCAACATGACGTTAAAATGTGTCTTCTTTGTCCTTACATCATGAAATTAAACTACACAGTCCCCCTTTCGTCCAACATGACGTTAAACTAAATTGTCTCCATCGTCCTAGCTACATGACGCTAAACTATACAGAATTTCTTTAGTATCCAACATGACATGAAACTGTATTTTGTCCCTACTACATGTCATTAAACTATGCAGCACCAATAGTCCTCACTGCAAGACATTAAATTGCATAGTCCCTTTTTTATGTCCAACATGACATTAAACAGTGCATCGTTAGGGTTGTTGCTACATCTTGATTCTCAAACTGAGTATGACTCACGTGAGCTTAGAGTAAACTTCAACCATAAAACCCTCTTTGGGCCACTAACAATGTGTATGTCCCAATACCGTTTTTAGGTCGTTTTTTCCAAGAACTACTTGGTCACTAATTCATTCTTTAATTGAAATACTCAGACATTGATCCTTGCCTTTTGGGCTAGGTACGTAGGCAAACTCCGAAGGTTCAATCCCAAAACAAATATTTTCACGTCAGTTCACTTCCATCTCATGCGATGTTGACACATGAAGCTGCCCCCAAACCAATATCATCAAATTGGTTCACCTTTGTCCTTGCTATATGACGTTAAATTGTACAACACTTTTTGTCATGTATGAAAATAAACTACAACATTATTTTGTACCCTCACCTAAGAGGGAATCATTATTTACATTGATTTTCAATCATGTTATATAACAAATACTATGTGCATACATGGAAATTCCCGAACCTTTTATCTTGGTTCAAACCATCATTGCACTAAAGTCCCATTTTTACCCTTCACTTGTACGAGCCAAATTGGTACGGAGTGTATTTCTAGAACTACGTGGGCTTGAGTCCCATCCTTGTGGGATACGTAGGAATGTTCGAGTGTCCCTCGAATCCAGCCCCAAGACTTTTTGGCCCCAGCGACAAATTCTACTTTCAGTCCCTTGGATGAAAATTCACTGTGAAAACATAGACTATGTATTCATTATTATGGTCTATGTTCTATGACCCTAAACAAAGATCTCCCATACTCTCATCCCACATGACGTTAAACTGTATTTTAAGAACTACGTATGGCTTGATTACCATCCTTGTGAGATACGTAGTGAAGTACAGCATCTCAATTCAGGACCCAGCCACAATATGATTATGGTTACTATTGGTCTATGTATCTTTACATATAATGGACAATACCCATTTTTATGTGTTATAATCCTAACATTAAATATTTTCAGATCTTCATAATCCTTTTCCTAACTTATGTACACAAAATTTTTGATACGTAAGAGATCTTCTGCTAACTATGCAGAATGTTCCCTTATGAGGCTTTGCATAAGTAGTCTACATAACAGACATGTCAGCCAAAAGATGCTATTATATAACCATGCATCCAATGCCCTTAGGCATCCCTTCATAATTCAACCCCCTGATGGGTTTGTTAAATAGTAATAACTCCATTAATGGGAGGAAAATCTCTATTGTCCTTATTTTTCTTAATGAAAATATGTAGGTATCCAAAAAAATATCCATCCTTAACATATTTTCCCATGTTCCCTTTTCATGATCTGAAAGTATTCAAGTCTATGGTTTATATTTTCCTTCCTTACGTTTGGGTCAGTCCTTCATAGGAGTAACATTCATAAAGTTCTTAGAGAATCTTGTTTAGAAATGTCTTCTCCATATTCAAGTACCTCATTCCATACAGCAAACACTATACATTGTAAAAGTTGAATCTTCATAAACATTCACTGGCTTTTTAGCACTAGAAAAGTAAATTTCTGAGAGTTCTTTTGTCTGACTATGCATCACGTTCCCTTAGGTGGTCTTTCATATGTAGTCTACATAACGGACCTGTCAGCCAAAAGATTCTATTATTTGACTATGCAACCAATGCCCTTAGGTGTCCCTGCATAATTCAACCCCCTAATGGGTTTGTTAAATAATCGTAACATCATTCTTGGTAACTACTTCTTCTAATGCCTTTTAGTCCTTTTTTATATCATTCCTCAAATTCATAATTTCTTAAGTCATAGTTTACATATTTTCCCTCATACTTGAGTGTGGTAATATGTTTTTAGATAAATTGTCAAGGAATTGAGTCGATTTTTATCCATTCGGTCAAAGTAATTTCGACCTTAATCATTAGGCTTTTTTTATGTCCGACGTGCATGAATTTAAACTACAGACAAAAGACAAGGGAAATATGAATAAAAGCCAAGTCCCAGCTCACTAAACATAAATTTTGTATGATTTAGGTAATATTGAGAAATAAAAGTTTCAATGTTTGTAGGGTTATTCATAATAATCCAAGAAAAAATCAAACTATTCTTACTAGGCCCATTGGCTTAGGTAGAATTTAGAAGTATGTGGAAAAATAATACAAGGGTAAATGATTGAAGATGAATGTAGTATTCATTTTATGCACAAGAATTAGAAGGACGTCCACAGATTGGAGTCTCTTCTCTTTTCCATGAAATTACAAAAGACTATCAACATAAGTCTTCACTTGAGGTACAGCATCCCGAGCTTCATTAGCAGCTACTTGAAGCTCATGCACTCGACCAGCTTCACTCTTCTCGACATGATGGATTTCCTTCATGGAATTTGCAATGGCTTTCATACCATTCCATTGAGCTCCCTCTAGTGAATTATTGAGTTGGTCATGTTCCCCAGTAACAACATCTAACTATTGCTGGAGATGCATCCGCTGGATGACTTTATCTTTGATCTTATGCTTTAGCTCCTTCATCATGGAAACATAGTTAGCCTCCGCTCTGGATACCACATCCTCAAAGTCATAGATATTGTCTGAAAACCTCACTCTTGTTAAATCCTGACGGCACTTTTGCTCTTGCTCCCTCCTTAAAATGACATGTTTCACCACGGAATGGATCTTTTCATATCCAAAACTGCCATGTCCCAATATGACAAATATGGATGACATCTTGGAAATCTTCGTTGGATTCTCCTCTAAAGGCACTTCAGATATGATTTTCCATATATTCTTCCATTCCTTGCATCGTGAAAATTGGAACTCCTTTTGATCATTCGATTCCAACTCACCAACACTGTCATAGAGGGGAAATATAATCTGGGATTAATTCACTTAGGGAAGTGACATGTTCTGATCCTTCCCACTTAACCCGTGTTTCTTCTCTTTGGATTCCCGTTAGGGCTGAGGATAAGGCTTTACCACCAGATCTAACCACTTAAATTGATGTCCATGCATAATCAATTGAATGCTCTGGTTAGTTTCAAAGGATAACAAAAGTCAATCGGCTGTCTTGAAAATTAAGTACAGTTGCAAAAAAAAATTATTTCCCTTACCCAATGGTAAATTTGAAACCTGAGAAGGCTCCTCCCAATCATTCCTAGCATCGATGGGATTTTCAAGATGAGTTTGAGGAAGCTCTACTGGGTTCATCTCCCCTTTCCCCAACGTCTCTGCAATAGTAGAGTTTTCTATTACCCCTTCAGGAATTGGTAGTTCGGCAACTTGATTAAGTGGAACTGCACATTTTGAATCGATCATGATTAGAGATGTAATAATAAGTTATTTTGACAGGATGAAGGATAACACTCACATCCAAAATCTTCTAAATTACATGGTAATTTAACATGATTTATAAAATCATCGAAAGATGTTCCAAGTTCCATCATTTTGTCTAATGTCATCTCAAAATCCTAGTTAATATCACCAGTTGGAGCATTTGATGTGTCTTCTTGTCAATCATCATCCTGCAGTCTCTGACCCTAGACAACATCTTCAGATAAAGTGGCGTCATCAGTTGCAATGGCCAAAAAAATCTCTAATGCAGGGGTTAAACCTGAATTATTATAGAATGGAAGTCAGTTGATGTATCATTCTACATTTAATGAAGCATTGTTGACTTAAAAAAAGTATGTTCTTCTCTTCTTAAAATAGCAGTAGGAGGGAAACTGAGAACAGATGATGGCTCTTCTTCAGGAGAATCCACATCAGCCTGAACTTGTAATTTTTCCCCAGAACCCTCTGTGGTCCTCAATGTAGGGTCAGCCCTCTCCCTCAGAGAAGAAATTGAAGAAGCCCCTAAAATCCCAATGAAAATAAGAAATCTCTTCATGGTTTAAGACTCATGATTAACCAAAGGACTTACCACTAATAATGAAGTGTTTATCATTGGACTTCCTCCTTCATTTTATTTGCTTCATTGGCTTTTTGGGAGTGTCGGTAGTCTCCCTTATAGGTACTTGAATTGGAGAATGGAAGGCCATGTCCAACTCCTCATCCATGGCCTGCTGGCTTGAAGATATCTCACCCGACTCGTGAGGAGATTCAGCAGCAGCCCCGATGGCAGTACCACCACGGCTATACTGTGGCGAAGGAACCTCAGTTGTTCCTTTCTTTGAAATCCGCAGGATGATGAAAATAATTTCCTTAAGTAACAAAGCTTTTACTAAAATCAAGTTGAAAAGCTAATAAGGAAAGGAACATATATCTTCAGGAGCCACATAATCATGCCACTCCTCATCTCTGGAACCACCAGTCCCCTCAGTGTAGCCACGATCAATCATTTCCTTCACCCACTTGGTAACAGGAATGGAATCATCAGTGGCATATATGAGCATTTCCAGCTCTCTGATATAATCCCACACTTCATTGGGGTTATCCTTGAAACTGATGTCAGTGTAAGCCAGAAGATTCCTTATTTCAGGGAAGTGTAGGCCTTCGCATAAATCCATCCAGGCAGTTTCAACACCACATTATAAACTCAGCCATGTCTGGACAGCCACTGGTCATATATATTCAATATGTGTACCAGAAGACTACAAGGAAGGTCCTACAATCTTTGACATCAACTTCTTCCCAGCTCCTGTAACTACAGATGCAGAAAAGTTAAAAAATTACTCTATAAAGTAGTGGTGATTAAAGTACCCCAATTAAGTAACTCACTAGGAGTTGATGGAGTGGTTCTTTTGATTCTCAATGGAGGGTTATATCAGGAATGAGGCTACATTGCCGCTTATTCTGCCTCATCATCACCATCTTGGGAATCCGGTGAGCTAGTCCTAGATGAGGAATCTGGAGAATGAGCTTCAGGTGGGGAAACATCACCATCCAGAGTAAGAGTTTCTTTTTATACTATTCCATTTATTTTCCCCACCTGATAAATCGGGTGATTCAACACCCCTATAAGGTATGTTGCTATCCAGTGCTCGGCATAAAATGTAGTCAAGTTATGTGCCACATTGTCAACTGGAAGATCAAACACTACCCCAGTATTCTCCCTTGATGTCAGCAACCATAGTTTCCAGGCAACCATCGGATGTTGCTCTAACTTGACATGTACATGGGGAGATACAACAGTTTGTTGCAAACACTTGAATTGATGTGAAAATCTATATAAAGCATAGGCCTTATATATAATATCTCTATCAATCCAAAAAACCTACACACCATCTCTGCAGGCTAGTATGTATGCCCCCAAATCTTGGTTGGTTGTTCCATCATCAACAAATCGCCCGGTTGGCGGATTTCCATAAGGAATGAAGTTGAATTTCTTATTCATTCTTAACCTCACATTATTGTCATAAGCATTAAGAACTAAGGGAGAAATTTCAGAGAATTTCTGCACTGATGCCTTCAAAGAACTTCTATAAATTTTTACTCCATTCTGTACATTATGCGTTCTGAAGTGAGTGGTGATCCATCCCCACAAAACATGGAATGGTCACACTACTCTCAATGGAGACTTACCCACAAATACAAGGATTTAACTCCTATGAATATTTTCTAAAATGGGGGTATCTATCCCAAACATTCTTCCCTCATCCAATTTTGCTGCAATAACGTAGGTCCCTGTTCTAACACCTCCCTTCGAGTCGCTGACTAAAAAGAGATAAATGCTAAGCTACAAGGCCATCAAGCCTGCGAGATGAGTCTTCTTTTGGATTCTTTGATTCACATCATATCCCAACATCTCAAATTCCCTTGCTTCTAGGGTCGGCCAGACTGAGCCAGGAGAACCCCTCTTCTCTGTTTTGGGGCAGGTGGTAGGACGAGTGGGCCTCTTCTCATTGGCCCCCTTCTTCATGGATCCCTTCTCCTTCGATTCCTTCTCATTCGGCTCTTTCTATTACTTTTTGGTAAGAAACATATCCATCCACTCCTCTAGATGAATATCCTTTCTGGAATGAGTTAAAGAGGTCTCTGAACTCTTCATCTTGTGGATGATTTTCAATAATTCCCAAGCTAAAGTCGGAGTCTTCTCCAAATCATTCCAAGTCTCCATGGGAGGGATGAATTCATCAAACATGTCACCAAAAATTGGAGCTCCTGAGATCTTGTGGACATCCCACTGACTTATGCCTACATCTCCATGAGTTAGATGAAAAGAATTGGTTTCTGGACTCTATAGCTGAGTATCTCCGACACGAAGTTATCATGTCTATAAACATATGTGTGCCTAGCCCAGATAGCTTCATATATCGCAACTCCTTTCAAATCCTCGACAAACTCTGCAGAGGTTTGTCGCACCCAGTATGCCCACATCTAGGTTGGCTTCACACCTCCTCCAGGATGAAAGTACCATATCTTCTTCCAGCATTTGTACTGATCCATCTAAGAATTTTAGAATATTGAAGGATAACAATGTGGTTGCAGCTCGGGCTTATGAGGTTTCAGATCTGGCTTACAAGGGCTATGATGCATCATATGGGCCATCTCTACTATTCCAGCATTTATAAATGATCCTCCACATGAAATATTTGCTGAAGCAATGTTAGTGTAATTCTGAAACCAAGAATGTGGGAGATAATTCTTTGCCTTTGGAATGGTAACTTCTCATAGATGACCATAACCGTACAAAGGTAGATAAATGCTTTGTGTGAAATAGAGATGATACTTCTTCATATACGTTGCCAAATCTGGGAGATTGCTATCATGGACGGTATAGTAATCATGGACAATGATTCTCATCACATCATCAAGTTGCTTGCTTTCCAGTTCATCAGTCGTTCCGATTCTCTTGGGATCCATTGAATATAAAAAAAAGTTTAATAATTAACTCTTAAGTAAGTTGAAATTTCATAAAATTTTTATGGAATTCAGAAAAATAGTCAAAGGCATTAGGGTGTGAAAGTATAGTCTTTGCACGCAAGTTTGGATCAATCACACAAGTTTTTGGCATGCAAGTATCACCGCGCAAGTCCTATTACCTCTATAGCAATGTGACAACAGTGAAACAGTGGAAAACATAGCAACTTGCGCGGAGAAGGTAACTTGCACGGTGAGAGCTCAAAAATTCAAAATCTGTGTGCTTTGCGCGAGAATAGCCTCTTATTTATAGGCCAAGCCTCACCCCTGCACGTGTAAAGCCAGTGTTCCTAAAGTCAGCGTGTTCAACACTTTCGCGCCACCATCTGCGCGCTCAATACTTGTGCGCCAATGTTTCCTTGGTTTTCTTATTTCTTCAGAGTTACATCATCATTTACTTCAGATTCAACTGTGAGGGGGGGGGATTTTTTTGACGATCCTTTCCACCACAAAGTCTAAACGAATGAAAAAGGAAATTCCATAGCATAAATTGATTCATCCTTTGAAGAAAACATCAAAAATTGACAAAGCCATGAACAAGGATTCAAATGCACTTGGGTCGCGCAAGTTCCACCAAGGTCGCACAAGTATACTTGGGTGCTGCCTAGTGGTCGTGCAGGTGACTTGGGCGCCCTCTTTGAATTTCACCGAAGGACTTCTCCAGCCTATAAATTCCCCTGTTCCACCCCTCCCATTTCGAGGATGAAAAATTCTAGAACCTCATATTTGAGCTCTCGGTGCCCTAGTCTCTTCTCAAAGCTTCCGAACACTTCTAAGGTAATTTCAAACCTAGAATGGAAGATCTAAAGAGTGGGAGGAAGGCCTATGTGTTGAAAATCATCAACACTTGTGCACCTGACTGGCCAACCCTTAAGGGAAATGGCCACACATGCATGCCACTTTGCTCCTTCACCAGAACTTGCGTGCCACCCTTATGGAAGCCTCTAGGGATAGTACTAAGGGCTTGAGCCATGTCTCACCCAAGTATTACCCTAAGGGTTCACCTTCGCGCAAGTACCCATGTGCGGGGCATGTATACTTGCACCACCAAGAATTACGCGCCCAAGCAGTACTTGTGCGCCCACCAGGACTTGTGTGCCCCTTTCTTTTTGGGTGCCCCTCCTGCCTATTTCACCTCTCTTATTCCTATCCACCTATTCTCTTCACGATTAAGCCATCAGAACTCTCTCCAAAGCTATTTATGGCATGATTTTTTTGTTGGATTCCTTATATGAAAGGAATTTAGTGGAACATCTCTGAAAACATAATGATGTAAATATTTTTATGTCATAGAGACAGAGATTTCATTCATTTTAACATCATCATTAATGATGAGAGGATCTATAATTTGTGAATCCTCATTATAATTATGCCCCAGTCCAAGTTCTCTTAACCTGGGCATCCTCCTTAGGAGTAATGTAACAGCCCGAGATTTTATGAGAATTATTCTTTTTAATTTCATTGAAGTCTTATGGTGTACGCTACTCCAAAATTATCTTGCGCTATACGCAACACCGTATTATCTTGCAGTATACGCAACATTAATCTTGGATCGTGTTAAACACAATTTCAAATTTGTTTGATAGTAGTTATTTAATGCAAAATTGAGTGTATATACATATATATATATTCTAGGTATAAATGAAATATGGTTGGATTTAGTTATACGCAACAACAAAGGAGTCTTGCAGTACACGCAACCCTAACATGTCTTACAATACACGCAATCATGACCTTTTTCAATAGCGTGTGTAGTACGCAATACCTGGTTTCACTAAACAACGATATATTATTAAAATATTAGATGTACTAGCCGTTATGAATAGTATTAACTACATTTTGAATTTTATTACATTATTTTTCATCTTACAAATTTTTTAGAACATGGTATGAGAACGAAATAATTTTTTCGGGTAAAATAAGTATGTTTCAAAAAATGCAGTTTTGTCGCCTTTTAATGAAGCACCCACTTTAAATCTAGTTTTTGACATGTTTATAAGTTCAATTTGACAAAATAAAATTCTTCTTTGGAATCAGGATATAAAAATTTACTTTGGATAACTTTTTCATATTATTCTGATAACTTTCATATTTTAATGAATAGTAAAAACACGCTATGTTTTAATTAAAAACAACATTTTTCATCTCAATAATTGATATGGTTAGATTATCTTTTTAATTGGTTTTAAAGTGTAATTAGAATATGTTTTTACCATTTAATCCAATGTTGGTCATTGGAGTTAATTTTTCATTGAAATTGGACTTAAACATGTATCAATCTTTTGATAGTTATTGATTCTTAAAAACATGCTATTTGTTTTGATAACGAGAATTAATTTTAAAATTAATTAATCCCACTTCTATGTTTTGAATTTGGAAAAATGGACATCATTTTTGAATTCCAAATATCGAATATATCTTTGGCTAAATTTTTTGTTTTTTTCAGAAAAACATCAGTTTTTTATGAATAGCGAAACCAGTAAGTGGTAGTTAAAAAACTGAATTTTTCATAAAACTTAATTTTACCGCTTCTGTGAAAGGAATTTCGAAAATCCGAGAGACATGGTTGATATCAGTAAGTAAAATATAGTTCAATGTGATGAAAATAATTTTTAGTGAATAGTAACTTTTTACCTTTTTTACCGTGGTTAATAGTAAATAGGGTAATTAAAGGTAAAAATGATATTACTATTACCCTAACACATTTCCTAATTCTATTGGATAAGTGTAATTCGACCAAAAACAACCTTATGAATATAATATGACCATTTAGGTCTACTTGGATTAGATTTGGACTTTTAATATTATTTTATTTAAAGAAGAGTTAAAATAGTTAAAATCAAAGTTTAATAACTAAAACATTTTTAATATAGGGTTATACATAATATAAATTCGATTATAAATATTAATTAGAAAGATAAAAAGATTTCATACATAATGGTATTTTATTTATAATTTTTTTACTTTAAATAATGTAATTTATTTATGACATAACTATGATGCAGTAATTACCTTATGAAGAAAATATTAACATAATTGATGTTATAAATTCCCAAATAAATGTAATTTGATACTTTTTATGAATTACACTAATTTTCTATGTTAATATGACATGTTAGTGTTTATTTAATAAACTTTGTTTGAACTTATCATTCTGTTTTTTAATTTTCAAAAAAATCTTGTACCAAATAGTGTCAAAATTGACATAAAATAGTTTTTAAAACAAATGTTATATTATTAATGGTTATTTTATTCCTAAAAATATAAGGTTCGGCCAAATGATTTAAATAAAGATATATATATTTATAATGAACCTCTTGGGGTTCTTTTGGCTTGTTATAGTATGTTTAGTAACCATATATGGTAAGAAAACAAAAACTCACGGTAAAAGTTAAATTATTTATCTTAGAGTTAAATCTAAATGATAAGGTTAAAATAGTAACCTAAACTTGTCTAAATTCTATTGGTTGAGAGGATTTTGACCCATCCCCACCTTATCTTATAAATAAATCAATTTGGAGCTATTAAAAACCGAATGTGACTTTATTATAAAATAATAGTTTGAGTTTTTTCTAAGGTGCCCCTCACCCCTCATATAAAAGGGCACCTCCTCCCTCTCCTTCTCACACCATTTTGAGCATTCATGCTCGTCCAACCCCTGCCAAAATATCTTCTCCACTTCCCTAGAATCATCCTAGAGGTCCCGGTCTTCTTCAAAGACCATCTCTAGTTCCCTAAGAGGAGGTTAAGAAGATGCGTTTCAAAGAAGATGAAGTTCGGATACGTAAGAAGCATATCAGACATAAGGTAAGGGATAATTATTCAATCTCGTTCTTATCCAAGATTGTTTATTCGTAAGTATTTACTGGAGTTATTGTTATCATCCAAGTCCCTTTTTTCTAAAAAAAATCATGTATTTTTAAAGTCCTTTTTACCAATTTTTGACTTTTACTACATGTTATTTATGGAATCTTTCTTTTGTTTACCATACGAGGTACTTTTTAACATTTCCGGAAAAAGTATGAGAATAATGTTTTTTTTAACTTATACGGTAAGAAGGAATTTTTACAGTTTTATAAAGCCTTATTTTCATGAAGCTTCCTCCAAAATATTTCAAGAATATTTTCATAGAATCCATTTCTTTTAAAATTGTATGACATTTTGTGAAATGAAAATGATTTTTAAGAAGAAAGGTTATTTTCCTCAAGAATTCATTTCAAGTGTTTTATCAAAATAATTTTCCATTGATGACACTATTTCATATGTGTATGTTTCATTTATAATGTCTCTATGATTTAAATGGTTTCACTTTTCTTATTATGAAATGATATCCATTTCTATTATATGGATTATGTGATGATGAGATGATGTTTATGATACCCATTTTATTTGTTCGGTTATTATGAATGATGTATGTTTATTTTGTGGCACAAGAAAGAATAATTTCATTATGATATGTGTGGGACCTATATCTCCCTCCAATGCATTGGGTAAAGATTTATATCTCACGAGATAGACATGGCTGGAATGGTAAGTTAATCCAGTTCAGTACAGGACTGGAACGAGGAGTGAACTCGATTCAGAAAAGGACTTTGTCCACTAAGATGGTCTTGGCAGCAATGCCTTGGCTACTATGGAAATCATAAAAAGTTCTTAAAGGATTCCACAATTACATGTTTTATCCCCATTCTATTTTATCATGATTAATGTATGATATATGCCTTACCTACTTCCAAGATTTATATCATTGCTCATTATTTTGATGTTTAGATTTTATGTTCAAGTTTTTGCATTAAAATGTTTATGGATTGTTTTATGTTCTCTATTCTTACCCTTACTGAGCATTTGAGCTCACCCTTTATATGTTCTCTTTTCCCCAGGATATAAAGAATGGTTTTAGGTATGAAAAAAAAAAGGAAGATCTTTATGGGAAATGTTGACGATAATTCAATATTATTAGAAGATTTTGTTCCAGGTTTCTAAAGACACTAAACTATTATGGTCCTTGAGTGTTGGTTGTTTTTATGTATTAAGTTTTCCGCAAAAGTAATGTAATTTCCATGTACTTCAAGCTACGGGTCTCTATAGTTGGTATCAGAGGAAAGGTTTAGTCGACCTTTGGAAACTAGGATGTGAGAACTTTAGTGAGATCCCTAGAGATATTTCTAAGGTATGTGTAGGGATGTCCCTAAGGTTTAGTAATGTCCCTAAGGATAAGTATAAGTATAGGCTATAGTCCTATAATTATGGTAACGATCATAGAATTAAACCTAAGATGTTAGATATTGAAGTTACTCCCCCTTTATTATGTTGTTCTACCTATCATGATTTTTTTCCTCTCACACTATTATTTTTGGGTTTTATAAAATGGTTGGAAAGAAGAAGATTCACGATAATGGAGGATATGAAGGACAATGAAATTATATTCATCATGATCAAGAAAATAAAATGGGATTTGGGAGGTGAAACATCGTTATTATGCCTAATCAACAATCTCATAATATGATCAATAATCTCAACATTGGTAAGTTTCCCGACTCATCTAATAAGAGAAAGATGGAGTTTCATGATGATCATAGAGGAAAGAAAGTTCAATTTCCCTCATGTAAATCATGTGGGAAGAGGCATCAAGGAAAATGTTTCAATGGAACTGGAAGATGCTTTGGGTGTGGAAAAGAAGGACACAATGATAGTAATTGTAAAGGAAAAGGTTTAGTTAACACCCTGGAGAAGGATAATGGTATTATAAGGCCCCAGCCTTAAACATGACTTTATCTTGAGATATTTCAAGAATACACATGGAGAATCTTTTCAGGTTTAGAGTTTTAGAGAATTAGATCATAAATCATGCATTATATCCCACTTTTAAGCAAGGTGGTTACATAAAGGATAGTACTCATTTCCCAACATGGGAAACACTTCTAAAAAACATTTATTCTTTCTTGACACTTCCTTGACACTATCATCACATCACGTACCTTTCCCTTTACCTGTGAAAAACATTTCAAAAACATGGGATGAGCATAAAAAGCTCAGTAAGGGATATAAAAGTACAAAATGAAAACATTAGTCCATGTACGAAAACATACTTACTCATAAAACATAATCATTTTAACATACCTCATGAAATCATAAGTTTTATGAATAACACATAGAAATCATACGACATAAAGGTTACTTGGGGCATTCATAACATTCTTGCATAGGGAGTAACACTCTTGGTTACTTTGGGAATACCCATCACAGTATATTCCCTTAAATCTCTTCAGAGAAACCTTAACGTTTAACTCATTCACATTACCCAATGCATTGGAGAGCTATATCGGGCTCACCCGCCCATAGTTTATCACGGAACCACCCTTCTTCATAAACAATGCCCAAGAACCATAATATAATTGTATCACATAAAACATGCATAAGGGAAACATAAAATTTCCACATCACATTCACAAGATATCAAATCACATTGATATAATAAAAAAATTAGAAAAACCATTTTCAATACCAAAAAAAAAGAAAAGTAAAAGTTGTTATTTATTTTTCTTTTAAAAATAAGTTATGGCTTGTAGAGGAAGCCGAAACTCAAATAATGGCCACGGCGGCGGAGAAGTCATTGTCGCCGAATACGTAAGACAAAAACATTCTTTTTTTCATTTAGTAAAATGCTTCATATAGAAAGATTCATTTTGAATAAACGTAAAAGTCAAAGAGGATTATACACCGTATAAAAGCAAGTTGTGTATAAAACAAAATATGCCTCAATGAAAGGAGATTGAGACGAAGTCTCATACCTTGTATCCGACTTGACCCGAACGTTCTTTAATCTCTTGAATAATATACTTGAGTTAATATCTACTTTATTAAGAACCTTTTTCAAGTTCATTATTCCTTTTATACCATGTTATGAACATCATGTAATCATTTAAGCTAATAATGTTCATTTTGTCGGTATTTGGTTCTTAAGTCAAAAATAGACTTCTTACACTTACATATTGTTCATTTGGTCAAAGGTTTGTTATATCCAAAATGATATTCATGATTTGGATAACATATATATCATATATATTCAGCATATACATGTATTTATAATATTACATCACATTTAGAGGTAAGAAATGAAATGCACCGTTCATGGAGACAGTAAGCCGTATGTACGCATGAACGCTACTTCCATTTCTATTTCATATTTTATGGAATGGAATCATAATGATATAAGGGTATATTATAATTACAGTATAATAACATATATAATATCATTAACTTTATCCTTTACACACCCCACATATGGTATTAACGAATCAAATCACTTTCAGGGGGCGGTAGTCCGCACTTCCTAAAATGAAGATATCGTGTTTACCCATAATGGAAACCATAATGGTATGCCATAAATGAAAAATACAGAAGATTAAAGAATGAATAATCATATTATATATCATATATAAAAATAGTGACATCATAATGGCCACCTTTGAAGGTGTTGAATGAGTATTGAACAATCATCGTTTCGGGAGGCAGAATTTCGCCATCCACGGAAACCGTATGTTCTTTAACCATTAGATGTAGTTGTGTGAGAGTGTAGCTTGAATACATATTATAACAAAATCCTAGTATATTGAAGATACTGGTTTTTTTAGAAAATAAATAAATAAAAAGAGTTTAGGGTGTTGGAGAAGCAAAAAAAACAAATGAACATGAGAGAAAGAATTACCTTTAAAAGTGTAACTCGTTTTGATTTGAGCATGAAGGCTTCCTTGGAAAGGATTATGCCCAAAGTTAATCCTCTAGGATGAGTATAGGTATGTGTAGAGAGTAAATTGGCAGGGGATGGTCGAGCCAAAGGCTTGAGGAGTGTGGGAAATGAGGCAGAGGTGGGGGCCTTTTATAAGAGGAGAGGAGGGGCAGTTTTGGAAATCATGAAACTATTATTTTATTTTCAAAAGTGTTTTGAATTTTTAAGGTCCCACATTGATATATTTCAAAGATAAGATGATAAGGCTTTGAAATATACCCATACAATAGTTTTTGGACAAGTGTAGGTATTAGATTTTATATTATCTTTTCATTTTATTTTAAACCGTTCATTAATGAGGTCATCGTTGCATCATAATGATGTCATAATTGAATAAATTTATTTAATGTCTAAAAATTATAACAAAAATATCATTATGTAGGATATATTTTTATCTTTCCAAATTGTATTTATAGTCAAAAATATGATTAGTATAACCCCTTCTAAAAATTGTTTTAGTTAAACAATTTAAGTTAGTGTCATTTTTACCTTTATTTAAAAAAAGGCATTAAAGTCATTATCTCACCCAAATGGCTCCATGGGGTCCCCTAAATCGACCCATGGGTTGTCTTGGTCGGCCATGACTCATCCAATAGGGGTAGGACAAGTGTCATGGTGTTTTCATATTTTTATAATATCATTTTTAACTTAAATTACACTAATTACCTCTAATTGCGATTAATAAAAAAAAGTTACTATTCACCAAAAAATTAATTTCATCCCATTGAACCACATTTTACATACTAATGACTACCATGTATGTCGGATTTTTGAAATTCAAAACCCATTAGTGGTAAACCTTCATTTAACTAATAAATCAGTTTGCTTGATTACCACATAGTGGTTTCACTATTCACTAAAAAATTGATGTTTTTCAGAAAATTATCAAAAATTAACTCTAAGCTATAATTGATATTAAGAATTCAAAAATGATGTTTATATTTCCTAATTCAAAGAATATAATCAGAATTAATTAATTTAATAATTAACTCCTACTGTCAAAACAAATAGCTTGTTTTTAAGAAACAATATACATCAAAAGATTGACATTTGTTTATGTCCAATATCAAAGTGAAATCAATTCCAAAGTCCACCTTTGTATTAAATGGTAAAAATATTTTATGTTTTCACATTAAAACCAATTCAAAAGATAATCTAATAAAATAAACAAATTAGATTAAAAGAGGTTTTGAATTAAAATACAACATTTCCCACTTATTCATAAAAAATGTATTTTATCAAAAAAATAACAAAAACATACACAAAGTAAATTTTGATGTCCCAATTATAAAGAAGGATTTTATTCGG
The DNA here is from genome assembly GCA_963277665.1 of Viscum album. NCBI lineage: Eukaryota > Viridiplantae > Streptophyta > Magnoliopsida > Santalales > Viscaceae > Viscum > Viscum album. Next base: position 1,633,605,674 of record OY728133.1, on the reverse strand, counting down.
TCCGAAAGAATGTATAAGAGTGACCAAAACTAAATTTAAAGATGTGTCACCATAAAAAGGCGATAAATCGACCCTTTAGCGAATAATAGGGTATTTATGCATAAAATTGAATTCCTTTCTTATTTTAAGCCTTTATATTTTATTGGATAAATGTAGAAACATTTAACACACATATATATTCGTATTTTAGTTATTTCTATTCATTCTCGCCAGTACAACGGCTACGTGTTAACTACCATTTGAAATAATATTATTATATTATTGGCGTGTAACGTAAGATTTCAAAGAAACTCATTGTTGTGTATCGGGTACGCTATCGAACATAGCAACCGCTTCAAAATAAAATTAATATTTAATTCAAAAAAATTAATAAATATGAATATGTCTTATTCTTTAATTACTTGGGATGTTACATCCTTCCCCCCTTTTGGGAATTGCGTCCTCGAAATTTTATTCACTTATCGAATAAGTGGGGGTATTAATCTCTCATAGAATTTTCAGATTCCCATGTTTCCTCTTCAATCATGTGGTTTTTTCACAAAACCTTTACCTGATGAATCACCTTATTCCGCAATACCTGCTCCTGTTGGTCAAGAATCTGGACCAGTTGTTCCTCGAAAGATAGATTCTCTTCCAGCTGAACTACCTCTGGACTCAAAACATGAGATGGATCTGGCATGTACTTCTTTAACATTGAAACATGAAAAACATTGTGTACCTAAGATAACCTCGAAGGTAAATCCCCTCGGTATGCAACTGATCCAACTCTCTCCAGAATTTCGTACGGTCCAATGAACCTTGGACTTAGATTTCCATTCTTACCAAATCACATAACACTTTTACATGGAGAAACTTTGAGAAAAACATGATCACCTACCTCAAAAGATAGATCCTTCCTCCTGTTGTCTGCATAAATTTTATGTCTGCTCTGAGTTGTTCTCATGTGTCTCTGTATCAGCTGAACTTTTGTTGCCAACTCTTCTACTAATTCTGGTCCCATCAACTTCCTTTCTCCCACTTCATCCCAAAAAGCTGGAGTTCGACACCGCTTCCCATTTAATGCCTCAAATGGTGCCATCTGTATGCTGGAATGAAAACTGTTATTATAAGAAAACTCAACCAAAGAAAGATGTTGGTCCCAACTTCCCTGATAATCCATCGAACAAGCACGTAGAAAATCCTCCAAAGTCTGAATATATAGTTCGTTCTGACTGCCCATCTGATTGAGGATGAAAATATGTACTAAAATTTAATTCAGTACCCAAAGACTTTTGAAGGCCTTTCCAAAAGTTTAAAGTAAACCTTGGATCACGATCAGATACAATGGAGAGGGGAACTCCATGTAACCTGACTATCTCTTTAAGATACAAACGAGAAAGTTGATCTAGGGAAAAAGTATCTCGTATAGCAAGGAAATGAGGAGACTTTGTCAAGCGATCAACAATAACCCAGATTGCATTATTACCTCTAGGTGTCTTCGGCAATCCAATAATGAAGTCCATGGATATATTCTCCCATTTCCACTCTGGCACTGGTAAAGGTTGTAGCATCCCCTTCGGTAACTGTCGCTCTGCTTTAACCTGTTGAAAAGTCAGACACTTCACAGTAAAACCAGCAATATCTCTTTTCATTCTGTCCCACCAGTAATACTCTTGAAGATCTTTGTACATATTAGTACTGCGAGGATGAACTGAAAACGGAGAACTATGAGCTTCACATAACAACTCTTCCTTCAAATGTGAATCACAGGGTACAAACAATCTCTTCCCAAATCTCAAAACACAATCATTATCAATGTTGAATTCAGGAAACTTACAATTCTGAACCAGCTCTACCATTTTCTGCAACTCACTGTCTTCTTTCTATGATTGCTTTATTTTGTCTGATAGAGATGATCTCACTAACACCTGAAACAAAACAGAATAATTCTTTACACCAACAACTTCTATGCCAAAGTTCATCAAATCCTTAACCAAAGGATCACATTCCAGACGTAACATGGTTAATGAAGCATTACCTTTCCGACTCAGAGCATCATCCACTTTATTTGCTTTTCCCGGATGGTAATGAATCGTGCAATCATAATCCTTGATTAATTCCAACCATCTCCTCTGTCTCATGTTCAATTCTTTCTGAGTGAATATATACTTTAGACTTTTGTGATCAGTATATATTTCACACTTTACTCCATACAAATGATGCCTCTAAATTTTTAAAGCAAAAACAACTGCAGCTAATTCCAAATCATGTGTAGGGTAATTTACCTCATGAATTTTCAACTGACGTGAAGCATAAGAAATTACCTGATCATTCTGCATTAGGACGCAACCAAGTCCCTTCAATGAAGCATCGCTGTAGATAACAAACTCACCATTTCTGGATGGTAGTTCCAAAACTGGAGCATTCACCAATCTTCTTTTCAATTCCTGAAAACAATCATCACATTCTTTTGTCCAGATAAATTTAACACCCTTCCGAGTCAACTTAGCCATTGGACTAGATAACCGTGAAAAATTTCTAACAAACCTTCTGTAATAGCCTGCCAAACCAAAAAAACTACGAATATCGGTTACATATGTGGGTCTTGGCCATTCTTCAACCACTTTTGTTTTTGCAGGATCAACAGTTATCCCATCTTTAGAAACAATGTGACCAAGGAAAGAAATTTTTTGCAACCAAAAATCACACTTGATGAATTTCCTATACAATTTCTTTTCTTTTAAGGTTTGAAAAACAACCCTTAAATGACTTTCATGCTCCTCTTTACTTTTAGAAAACACCAAAATATCATCAATGAAAACGACCACAAACTTATCCAAGAACTCATGGAAAATTCTATTCATAAGGTCCATGAATACAGCAGGTGCATTGGTTAGCCCAAAAGGCATAACTACAAATTCATAATGGCCATATCTAGTGCGAAAAGCAGTCTTCAGAACATCTCCTTCTTTTACTTTCAACTGACGGTACCCCGACCTCAAGTCAATCTTCGAAAAATAATGAGCTCCCTGGAGCTGATCAAACAAATCATCGATATGAGGCAAAGGATATTTGTTCTTAACAGTAATATTATTCAAGGCTCTATAATCAATGCAAAGTCTCATTGAACCATCTTTCTTTTTAAAAAATAAGACAGGATCACCTCATGGTGATGTTCTAGGTCGAATGAAACCTTTTCCTAATAAATCTTGCAATTGCTCCTTCAACTCTAAAAGTTCAATTTGAGTCATTCGATAAGGGGGTTTTGAAACTGGCTTAGCATCAGGAACTAAGTCAACAGTAAATTCAACTTCTCGATCAGGTATTATTCCAGGAAACTCATCAGGAAAAACTTCTGGATACTCATCTACCACTGGCACATCATTAATCTGAATAGTCCCATTGATTTCAAAAATATGTGCAAGGTAACATTCATTTCCATATTTTACAAGTTTCTCAGCATCTTGATATGTTATCAACATTAAGGGTTCATTCTTGTACACAAACTGAAATTATTTCTGAAAAGAAACTTCTTTAGCTCTACGGTCAATCTTAGCATGGTAAACAGAGAGCCAATCCATACCCAAGATAACATCAAACTCTACTAGAGGTAAAACAATAAGGTTTGTAAGTAGGTTCTTTCCACGGATAAGTATAAGAAGATTCTTATAGATTCTTTTTGCCTCTACATTTCCCCCAGGTGTTTTTACCACTACTTAAGGAGTCATTTATTGAGATGCTATTCCCAATTTACTAGAAAAGTTTTCAGAGATGAAAGAATGTGTAGACCCTGAATCAAACAACACACGGGCATAATCTGAAAAAACAAACAAAGTACCTAATACCACTTCATTTTATGGCCCAACATCCACTGAAGTAGTTGCAAAGGATTTCACCACCCCTTTCTGCTTGTAGTCAAACTGCTTCAAATCACTCGAGCTCTTTGTCGAACACTCATTTTCATAGTGACCCATCTCATTTCACTTGAAACATTTCACTAACTGTAAATAAAATTTTTCCTTAACATCACCTTGATTCTTTTTAGTGTATTCATGAGCCTTATGTCCCATCTTACCACATTGGTAGCACTTTCCAGAATTCAAAATACATTCCCAAGGATGCCTTTTACCACACTTATCACAAACTGGGAAAGTAGTTTTCTTACCATCAGACTTTTTTAAAGAGTTCTCCCATTTCTCCTGCCACCTCGGTCTCTTCTTCTTTCGGTTGTTATAGAACACTTGATCATCGGAAAACTCGATTTCCACCTTCTCAGAACATCGAACAAGCTTTTCATAACTCTTGAACTCATGAGAAGCTAATGCCCTTCGATATTTTGGCTTTAATCCTGAGTAAAAACGTTTGATCTTACTATCAATGTCTCGAATAAAGTTTGGAGCATACCTTCCCAAACGAGTGAATCTTTCTTCATAAGAGGCCATTGAGTCTTCCTCTTGCATCAATTCCATGAATTGTTTTTCCATCCTAAGTCGAACATCCTTAGGAAAATATTTCTTAAGAAACATACCTTTGAATTCATCCCAGTCGAGAGCATCAATCTCATCAGCGTCCCTGATATTTCTAACCATCGACCACCACTGATCTGCCTCACCCTCCAAACGGTAAATAGAAAGACAAACCTTTTGATTGTCTAAACACCCCATGACATCGAAAATCTTCTCCAGTGCTTTAATCCACCCTTCAGCTAGCACAGGGTCAGATGATCCTCTTAATGATGGAGGTTGTTGCCTCATGAAATGTTCAACCACTGACATGTTCCTCTATGTTTGATCTGGATGATCTCATGCAAGGATACCACCACCATTTATCGCTTGATTCAACTGCGCCATTACTGCAACAAACTGTTCAGTTCCAATTCCAACTGTCTCAGGATGCTGATTCGGAAGGTTGTCTTCCTCCTGATGTCGTCCCAACATAGCTGCCATTTTTCCTCTGCGGAAAACCATTCTGAACACAAAAATATCTTAGGCGAAGCAACATGGTAATCTATAAATGCTATATCATTTCGATCATACCATAAATTAATTTTGGAATATAACATTTCTAACTCCTAAAGTTGTCTAAACCGACCTCTGATACCAACTATAAGGCCCCAGCCTTAAACATGACTTAATCTTGAGATATTTCAAGAGTACGCATGGAGAATCTTTTCAGGTTTAGAGTTTTGGAGAATTAGATCATAAATCATGCATTACATCCCACTTTTAAGCAAGGTGGTTACATAAAGGATAGTACTCGTTTCCCAAAATCGGAAACACTTCTAAAAAACATTTATTCATTCTTGACACTTGATACTATCATTAAATCACATACCTTTCCCTTTACCTGTGAAAAACATTTCAAAAACTTGGGATGAGCATAAAAAGCTCAGTAAGGGATATAAAAGTACAAAATAAAAACATTAGTCTATGTATGAAAACATACTAACTCATAAAACGTAATCATTTTAACATACTTCATGAAATCATAAGTTTTATGAATAACACATAGAAATCATACGACATAAAGGTTACTTGGGGCATTCATAACATTCTTGCATAGGGAGTAACCCTCTTGGTTACTTTTGGAATACCCATCACAGTATATTCCCTTAAATCTCTTCAGAGAAACCGTAATGTCTAACTCCTTCACATTACCCAATGCATTGGAGAGCTATATCGGGATCACCCGCCCATAGTTTATCACAGAACCACCCGTCTTCATAAACAATGCCCAAGAACCATAATATAATTGTATCACATAAAACATGCATAAAGGAAACATAGCATTTCCACATCACATTCACAAGATATCAAATCACATTGATATAATAAAAACATTAGAAAAACCATTTTCAATACCAAAATAAATGAAAAGTAAAACTTGTTATTTATTTTTCGTTTAAAAATAAGTTATGGCTTGTAGAGGAAGCCGAAACTCAAATAATGGCCACAGCGGCGGAGAATCCGTTGTCACCGCATACGAAAGACAAAAACATTCCTTTTTTCGTTTAGTAAAATACTTCGTATAGAAAGATTACTTTTGAATAAACATAAAAGTCAAAGAGTTTTATACACCATATAAAAGAAAGTTGTGTATAAAACAAAATATGCCTCAATAAAAGGAGATTGAGACGAAGTCCCATACCTTGTATCCGACTTGACCCAACCATTCTTTAATCTCCTGAATAATATACTTGAGTTAATCTCTACTTGATTAAGAACCTTTTTCAAGTTCATTATTCTTTTTATACCATGTTATGAACATCATGTAATCATTTAAGCTAATAATGTTCATTTTGTCGGTATTTGGTTCTTAAGTCAAAAATAGACTTCTTACACTTACATGTTGTTCATTTGGTCAAAGGTTAGTTCTATCCAAAATGATATTCATGATTTGGATAACATATATATCATATATATTCAGCATATACATGTATTTATAATATTACATCACATTTAGAGGTAAGAAATGAAATGCACCGTTCATGGAGACGGTAAGCCGTACGTACGCATGAACGCTACTTCCATTTCTATTTCATATTTTATGGAATGGAATCATAATTATATAAGGGTATATTATAATTACAGTATAATAACATATATAATATCATTAACTTTATCCTTTACACATCCCACATATGGTATTAACGAATCAAATCACTTTCAGGGGGCGGTAGTCCGCACTTCCTAAAATGAAGATATCGTGTTTACCCATAATGGAAACCGTAATGGTAGGCCATAAATGAAAAATATAGAAGCTTAAAGAATGAATAAAGATATTATATATCATATATAAAAATAGTGACATCATAATGGCCACCTTTGAAGGTGTTGAATGAGTATTGAACAATCATCGTTTCGGGAGGCAGAATTTCGCCATCCACGGAAACTGTATGTTCTTTAACCATTAGATGTAGTTTTGTGAGAGTGTATCTCGAATAAATCCTATAACCACATCCTAGTATATTTAATATACTGGTGTTGTTATAAAAGAAATAAATAAAAAGAGTTTAGGGGGTTGGAGAAGCAAAATAAAACAAATGAACATGAGAGAAAGAATTACCTTTAAAAGTGTAACTCCTTTTGATTTGAGCCTGAAGGCTTCCTTGGAAAGGATTATGCCCAAATTGAATCCTCTAGGATGAGTAGAGGGATGTGGAGAGAGTAAATGGGCAGGGGATGGACGAGACAAAGGCGTGAGGAGTGTGGGAAATGAGGTAGATGTGGGGGCCTTTTATAAGAGGAGAGGAGGGGCACTTTTGGAAATCATGAAACTATTATTTTATTTTCAAAAGTGTTTCGAATTTTTAAAGTCCCACATTGATATATTTCAAATCTAAGATGATAAGGATTCGAAATATACCCATACAATAGTTTTTGGACAAGTTTAGGTATTAGATTTTATATTATCGTTTCATTTTACATTAAATCGTTCATTAATGAGGTCATCGTTGCATCATCATGATGTCATACTTAAATTAATTTATTTAATGTCTAAAAATTATAACAAAAATATCATGATTTAGGAAATAGTTTTATCTTTCCAAATAGTATTTATAGTTAAAAATATGATTAGTATAACCCCTTCTAAAAATTGTTTTAGTAAAACAATTTATGTTAGTTTCGTTTTTACCTTTATTTAAAAAAAGGCATTAAAGTCATTATCTCACCCAAATGGCTCCATGGGGTCCCCTAAATCGACCCATGGGTTGTCTTGGTCAGCCATGACTCATCAAATAGGGGTAGGACAAGTGTCATGGTGTTTTCATATTTATAATATCATTTTTAACTTAAATTACACTAATTACCTCTAATTGCGATTAATAAAAAAAGTTACTATTCACCAAAAAAAATTATTTTCATCCCATTGAACCACATTTTACATACAAATGACAACCATGTATGTCGGATTTTCGAAATTCAAAACACATTAGTGGTAAACTTTCATTTAACTGAAAAATCAGTTTTCTTGATTACCACTTAGTGGTTTCACTATTCACCAAAAAATTGATGTTTTTTAGAAAATTATCAAAAAATTCACTCTAAGCTATAATTGATATTCCGAATTCAAAATTTATGTTTATATTACCTAATTCAAATAATATAATTAGAATTAATTAATTTAATAATTAACTCCCGGTGTCAAAACAAATAGCGTGTTTTTAATAAACAATATACATCAAAAGATTGACATTTGTTTATGTCCAATCTCAAAGTGAAATCAATTCCAAAGTCCAAAATTGTATTAAATGGTAAAAATATTTTATGGTTTCACATTAAATCCAATTCAAAAGATAATCTAATCATATAAAAAAAATAGATTAAAAGATGTTTTGAATTAAAATACAACATTTCCCACTTATTCATAAAAAATGTATTTTATCGGAAAAATAACAAAAACATACACAAAGTAAATATTGATATCCCAATTATAAAAAAGGATTCTATTTGGTCCAAAAGAATGTATAAGAGTGACCAAAACTAAATTTAATGATGTGTCGCCATCAAAAGGTGATAACCTTTAGCGAATAATAGGGTATTTATGCATAAAATTGAATTCCTTTCTTATTTTAAGCCTTTATCTTTTATTTGATAAATGTAGAAACATTTAACACACATATATATTTGTATATTAGTTATTTATATTCATTCCCACCAGTACAACGGCTACGTGTTAACTACCATTTGAAATAATATTATTATATTATTGGTGTGTAACATAAGATTTCAAAGAAACTCATTGTTGTGTATCGGGTACGCTATCGAACATAGCAACCCCTTCAAAATAAAATTAATATTTAATTTAAAAATATTAATACATATGAATATGTCTTATTCTTTAATTACCTAGGATGTTACAGGTATTTCTAAGACATCAACAACGGTTAAGTGTTTTAAATGTGGGATGTATGGGCATTTTGTGAACCAATGCCCTAAGGGAAAATCTCATAAAGAGAATCAGCATGGTCATATGGGTAGTATTTATGTGGATGATGATGAAGAGACTACAAATGATATATGATATGGAAGAAATGATGATGATCAGTCAGTGGTTTAAGAAGTTAGTGTAATGATTGTCTGTTTATCAAGAATAATGTATGGTACTATGAAATAAAGACACATCTAAGGATTGTTACACTTTGTTTTTCCTAAAGTATTTGAAAGTATATGTTGAATGGTACTAGTAACCATGAAAGGTTATTCAAATATTTCTGGAAGATAGATGTTATGTGCATAATGAAAGGACAAGGAGATAGTGAGATTTTTGATAGTATTCATGAGCTCATGATTGATATAAGGACTAAGTGATATCATGGTTTAAGTATATAGAAATTTTGGGATGTGGAAAGAGCTAACTTTTGACAGCATTCATGTTCTCACTAAGGTTCAATGGGTATTCATTTTTCATGAGAATACATGATTAAGGTATTCACTTGTTTGGAATGTGACCAACAAGATATATCGTATGATATATAGGGAATAAAAGATGGTATTCACATGCTTAGTTGATGACATTTATAGTAATCGTTTTCATTATACTATAAGATTGGACAGAAGTATTTTTGATAAGCCTGAAGGCGGGTACGAATTAAGTGGAACATCAAATAGAATTGTTTAAGGCTAGATCTTTTTTCGATACTATTGCAGGAATGTTATAATAGTGTATTTTTAGAAAAAAGGGACAACCCATAGGACGTGTGACAACCCATCGCGTCAGACAAGGCTGTGGGAATCAAACCCACAACCGAAGTGTGACATGCCTTTATCGCCTACCACTGACCTACAGAAAGTCCCTGGTTAGTAGAAACTAGTTTTATTATATTAAGCATTATGATATATGAAGTATAAGTCCATTTTAGGAACTATATACGATTAATCTCACTATAGATGGACTTATTTATATTTAATAACTTTTTATATCCTTTTGTTTGAGATGGATGGAATGACCTATCATTCTGTCACTTGATCTTCTAACACTTCACGGAAGACAAATTCAACTTCATTTCTTTAAGAGATGAAGTGGAAATTGTTCAAGGCACAAACAACAGTGAGATTGTACAAAAATCAAGTAATTATTTCTTCTAATTAAAATTTTGAAATTTATGGAAAGGATATTAAAAATGTTATTCTAGTACTCTTATATCTGATTAATCTGATGGTACCTTATATCATCACAAATCTATGGCTTTGTGATTTTTGGATTTTTCATAGCCATGTTCACTACCACTCTCCATTAGAACTTGATGGTTAGATTTCTCTTCCGTATCCATATTTTCAACTATGTGGAATCCCAGTGATTAGTTAATTTGGGTAACCGTTACGTTTCATACTTTAGTTTTTAAAGATAGGTTTTGATATTTCCCTTTTACGATGTGGGTTTCTATTAAAGAAAATTTCAAGTAGAAACCATTTATAACCCCGACGAATTTCGAGGGAGAAATTCATTTTAAGGGGGGAAGAATGTAACTGCCTGAGATTTTATGAGAATTATTATTTTTTATTTCATTGATGTCTTATGTTGTACGCTACTCCAAAATTATCTTGCGCTATATGCAACACCATATTAGCTTGTAGTATACACAACATTAATCTTGGATCGTGTAAAACACAATTTCCAATTTGTTTGATAGTAGTTATTTAATGCAACCTTGAGTGTATATACATATATATATTCAAGGTATAAATGAAATATGGTTGGATTTAGTTATACGCAACAACAAAGGAGTTTGGCAGTACACGCAACCCTGACTTGGCTTGCATTACACGCAATCGCGACCTTTTTCAATAGCGTGTGTAGTACACAATACCGAGTTTCACTAAACAACGATATATTATTAAAATATTAGATGGACTAGCCGTTATGAATAGTATTAACTATAATTTTAATTTTATTACATTATTTTTTATCTTACACATTTTTTAGAACATGGAATGAGAACAAAATAATTTGTTCTGGTAAAATAAATATTTTTCAAAAAATGCAGTTTTGTCGCCTTTTGATGGCGCACCCACATTAAATATAGTTTTTGACAAGTTTATAAGTTAAAATTGAAAATATAAAATTTTTATTTGGAATCAGGATATATAAATTTACTTTGGATACTTTTTTCATATTATTCTGATAACTTTCATATTTTAATGAATAGTAAAAACACGCTATATTTTAATTAAAAACAACTTTTTTCATCGCAATAATTTATATGGTTAGATTATCTTTTTAGTTGGTTTTAAAGTGTAATTATAATATGTTTTTACCATTTAATCCAATTTTGGTCATTGGAGTTAATTTTTCATTGAAATTGGACTTAAACATGTATCAATCTTTCGATATTTATTGATTCTTAAAAACATGCTATTTGTTTTGATAACAAGAATTAATTTTAAAATTAATTAATGCCACTTCTATGTTTTGAATTTGATTAAATGGACATCATTTTTGAATTTCGAATACCAAATATAGATTAGGCTGAATTTTTGGTATTTTTCGGAAAAACTTCAATTTTTGATGAATAGTGAAACCACTAAGTGGTGGTTAAAAAACTGAATTTTTCATAAAAAATAATTTTACCATTTCTGTGAAAGGAATTTCAAAAATCTGAGAGACACGGTTGATATCAGTAAGTAAAATGCGATTCAATATGATGAAAATAATTTTTGGTGAATAGTAAATTTTTATTTTTTTTACCGCGGTTAATAGTAAATAGGGTAATTAAAGGTAAAATGATATTACTATTACCCTAACAAATGTCCTAATTCTATTGGATACGTGTAATTCAACCAAAAACAACCTTATTAATATAATATGACCATTTAGGTCCACTTGGATTAGATTAGGACGTTTAATATTATTTTATTTAAAGAAGAGTTAAAATAGTTAAAATCAAAGTTTAATAACTAAAAAATTTTAATATAGGGTTATACAAAAGCTAAATTCGATTATAAATATTCATTATAAATCTAAAAATATTTCCTATATAATGGTATTTTATTTATAATTTTTAGACTTTAAATAATATAATTTATTTATGACACAACAATGATGCAGTAATTAACTTATTAAGAAAATATTAACATAATTGATGTTATAAATTCCCAAATAAATGTAATTTTAGACTTTTAATGAATTCCACTAATTTTATAGGTTAATATGACATGTTAGTGTTGATTTATTAAACTTGGTTCAAACTTATCATTCTGTTTTTATTTTCAAAAAAATCACGTTCCAAATAGTGTCAAAATTGACATAAAATAGTTTTTAAAACAAATTTTATATTATTAATGGTTATTTTATTCTTAAAAATCTAAGGTTCGGCCAAATGACTTATATAAGGATATATATATTAATAATGTACCACTTGGGGTTCGTTTGTCTTGTTATAGTATGTTTAGTAACCATATAGGGTAAGAAAACAAAAAGTCACCGTAAAAGTTAAATTATTTATCTTAGAGTTAAATCTAAATGATAAGGTTATAATAGTAACCTAAACTTGTCTAAAATCAATTGGATGGGATTATTTTGACCCATACCCACCTTATATTTGAAATAAATCAATTTGTAGCTATTAAAAACCAAATGTGACTTTATTATAAAATAATAGTTTGAGTTTTTCCTAAGGTTCCCCTCACCCCTCTTATAAAAGAGAACCTCCTCTCTCTCATCCTCACACCATTTTGAGCAATCAAGCTCAGCCATCCCCTACCAAAATCACTTCTACACTTCCCTAGAATAATCCTAGAGGTCCTGGTCTTCTTCAAATACCATCTCTAGTTCCCTAAGAGGTGGTTAAGAAGAGGCGTTTCAAAGAAGAGGAGGTTCGGATACGTAAGAAGCATATCAGACATAAGGTAAGGGATAATTATTCCAATCTCGTTCTTATCCAAGATTGTTTATTCATAAGTATTTTCTGAGGTTATTGTTATCATCCATTTCCCTGTTTTCTAAAAATGTTTTCATGTATTCTTAAAGTCCTTTTTACCAATATTTGACTTTTACTACTTATTATTTAGGGAATATTTCTTTTGTTTACCATACGAGGTACTTTTTAACTTTTCCGGAAAAAGTAAGAGAATAATGTTTTTTTAACTTATTTAAGCAAGAAATAATTTTTACAGTTTTATAAAGCCTTATTTTCATGATGTTTCTCTCCAAATGATTTCAAGACTATTTTCATAGAATCCATTTCTTTTAAAATCGCATGACATTTTGAGAAAAGAAAATTATTTTTAAGAAGAAAGGTTATTTTCCTCAAGAATTAATTTCAAGTGTTTTATTATAATCATTTTCCATCTAAGATGACATTATTTCATATGTGTATGTTTCATGTATAATGTCTCTATTATTTACATGGTTTCACTTTTATTATTATGAAATGATATCCATTTCTTTTATATGGATTATGTGATGATGAGATGATGTTTATGATACCCATTTTATTTTTTAGGTTATTATGAATGATGTATGTTTATTTTGTGGCATAAGAAATAATGATTTCATTATGAGATGGGTGGGACCTATATCTCCCACCAATGCATTGGGTAATGATTTATATCTCATGAGATTGACATTGCTGGAATGGTAAGTTAATCTGGTTCAGTGCAGGACTGGAACGAGGAGTGAACTCGATTCAGAAAGGGACTTTGTCCACTAAGATGGTCTTGGCAGTAATGCCTTGGCTACTATGGAATTCATAACAAGTGCTTAAAAGAATTCCATAATTACATGTTTTATCCCCATTCTATTTTATCATGATTAATGTATGATATATGCCTTACCTACTTCCAAGATTTATATCATTGCTCATGATTTTGATGTTTAGATTTTATGTTCATGTTTTTTCATTCAAATGTTTATGGATTGTTTTATGTTCTCTATGCTTACCCTTACTGAGCATTTGAGCTCGCCATTTATATGTTTTCTTTTCCCCAGGATATAAAGAAAGGTTTTAGGTAAAAAAAAGGATGATCTTTATGGGAGATGTTGAAGATCATTCAACACTATTAGAAAATTTTGTTCCAAGTTTCCAAAGACACTAAACTATTATGGTCCTTGAGTGTTGGTTCTTGTTATGTATTATGTTTTCTGCAAAAGTAATGTAATTTCCATGTACGTCACGCTACGGGTCTCTACAAGTAACCCCAGTCCAAGTTCTCTTAACCTGAGCCTCCTTTTCAGGAGTAAGCCCATGTTCAATTTATCTTAATTTGGGAATCCATTATAGGAGTATGCCTCACACTTAATTTTCTTTTAACATAGGCATCCTCCTTAAGAGTAATCCCCATGTCCCCTAACCTGGGATTCCTTTTCAGGAGTAAGCCCTAATCCAAAATTTCCCAAATTTGGGCATCCTACTTTGGAGTAAGCCCCATGTCCCTTAATTCACAAGTCCCTTAACTTGGGCTTCATTTTCAGAACTAATACCCAATCCAAAATTTCGCAATTTTGGGTATCCTCCTTAAGAGTAAGCCCCAAGTCCATTAATTCATAAGTCCCCTTAATTCGGGCCTCCTTCTTAGGTATAAGCCTTAGTTCTCAAGTTCCTTTAACTTGGGCCTCCTTCTCAGAAATAAGCCCTAGTCATAACTTCTCTTAACCAGTCTTAAATTCTTTTGATCTGCTCTTCCTTCTCAAAAATAAAACCCAATCTTGAGACCCTTTAATTTGGGCATCCTTCTCAGGATTAAGTCCTTAGTTAAGTATCAAAATTTCCATAATGAACATATACCTTTATGGACCTTGTTCCTGGGTTTATTCCCTGATGTAAATCCCAAACCTAATCTTCAACTATCTGGACAGTCACACATGCATAAGCCCTACACTATTTCGCATGATTGAATCTTTCATGGAACAATTGTCTAGTTTTACCCATACCTCTTATTTCTCACACCGAGCATGACTCACATGAGCTTAGAGTGTAAAAGTAATTATGGCATCTTTCATTGGGCCATCAATCATGAAAAAACCTCATACTTCTTTACTCAAACTACATGGGTTCTAATTCCTTTTTACAAGGATATGTAGGTATTCCTTCTACGGGTATGATCCCAACTGTGAAATAATCCATGTCTTTTTGAATGACAGTAAACTTCAAGTACCCCACTAAGTGGATTAAAAACCAGTATGGTCATTATAATGACCAAGAGACTTCTATATAATGTATTGAAGGATACCATTGACAAAGAATCTCTATAAAAAATACAGATGATTCCCTATCGATGAAGAACCTCGAATACATATAAAAATATTCTCTAAATTCCTACACATTAATAATTGATTGCAAATTCTAATGGAAAGATCATTCTTATACTTGGTACTTTAATAAGGATTCACGAACATAACGTAAATCTATAAAGAGAGTCCCGGAGTAGATAATAATTCTCCTCAAAAAGGTGTGATGAGTCCGACCTCCCATCCTCTCAACCAATGCAAATTCCTAAGCCTCATCAGTCAACAACTAATGAGCGCCTACCTTTAGAAAGTAAGTCCAAATGGATATAGAATCATTGGATGTTTTTGTTTCTATGAAAACCCCGTTAGAAACTGATTGGAATGTTTGAACCTTAAGTCAATGAGGTTATCCCCAATTCCATAGAAAACAATAGTTACTTCAAAATCGAAAAAAGTTGATTACATAGAGGTTATGGAAATGTGTTGGTTCATTTTTTTAATATCTTACTTTGAACATTAACTATATATATATATTTTAAAATACTATAATAACATTTATAATATTAATCATGTTTTTTAAAAAAATTAACTATTAAATTTTCATATTAATTTAATTTATACTAGTTAAAATATTTATTTATTTCCCCATGAAACATTATAAAAAAATTTAAATTAGAATTTTTTTAATTTATATAGTGTGAACATTTAAATAGGATGAATTCTATTTTCTGTAAATCATGTTGGTTTATTTCATTAGTAAAAATGTTATTATTTTGTACTTTAATTTATTTTAAAAAATACCCCATGCCAAAACAATATCAGAAGATCTTATGTGTCTACTATTTTATCACATGTTCTCCTTTATCAATGTCTTTATTATTGTGATATTATCCCCAACATATGATGCCTACCTCACACATATCTAACATTACACCAACATGACACATCATTTACTATAACTCTGAGTACATCTTCATATTGCGGGGTTATCATCCAGTTCCCCACCAATCTCATTCTTCTATTGGTATGCTCGATTCTTCGCAGCCTCATTATTTACTTTTGATTCTAATTTTGGGTGACTAATACTTTTCAATTTCCAATTTTCATTTAAAATTTCAATTTCTTTTTTTTTTCTAAATTACATATGTCTATTTAATAATATGAGATTTCTTTAAATTAATAACACATGACATTTTCCCACTGATAAGTATCAGTCACCCAAACAATCCCACTCCTTCCACATATTAATTTAATTTTGAAGTGAGGGATTGGATAAAATATAAAATGCAAGGGATAATAATCTGTGTTCCAGGTATCCATCCTACTCCCATTGATTAAAATAAAAAGATTCTACCCATTTACTTCTATTAACAAATAGAATAACTCCAATCCTATTAATATTTTCTTTAAATTGAACATCTATGAAATGCATTTGGAGAAAAATTATAACCTCGTGTTCATTAAAAAAACACCATATACAAATGAAAACAAAATTGGTCATTCAAAATAATATTTCTTGAATCATTATTAAGTTGGTTAATTCAGATACTTTTTCATTTTTAGTTCCCTGATTCTGTAAATTTTTTAATCCTAATAGTTCTTTCTTCTTGCTTACACCATTAATGATTTCTTTCACTTTCATTGAAAACACTCATATTTATTTCTGTTTTTTTAAACCTCACTCTCAGTTTCCACTATTTCATTTTTTTCATTCACTTTGTTGGTTCTACTAAATATGAGTTTTGTTTGTCAATTATCTCATGTAGTTGGGCTTATAATCCAATAAATATTTTGAGATAAAGCTTTATGCCGACCCCACTAGGATACTTGTTCAACTTTTGTTAAATTTGAATGTTCCTTCTGACCATGATTTGTAATTTCATTTCTACTATTTTAGGATTCATCGATTCCATGTAAATTGGTCAAATCTAAATCTCTCATGAAATCCTAGTTAAGTTGTTTGGGTTTTCCAATATCTTGAGAACCACATGCAAATACTTATAGTTTATTGAATTTAAATTCAATATTTTATTCAAGCTCTATGTTATCATAACCATGTGATTGAGGCCTATCAATATTTTCATCATATGAAAAAAGATCAACATTATATCTCAAGAATCATTTCACTAAAACACCATCAGGACCTCCACATACCAAGTGAAAAAATGAATAAACATAAACTCATCCATTTTGTTTCAGTACCACCTAAAAAATATTCAATACAAATTTGGGAGTTATTAAATTAGAAATGATATGATTATTTAGATCACTTTAATATGATTGTGGTTCCTGAATACCTAAACCCATCGAAAAAAATAAGAATTGTGAAAAAATTTAGTTTGAGATGAGGAATCCTAGATAACCATTAAAATAACCAATTATAAATATCTTAACTCTTTATATTGTTATCATGAACAACATTAAAAACATCCATATATTCTTCTGTCTTGTTAAAATCTCAGTCCATGTTTCCACTATGATTTTTTTTCTATAGTGGATTCGAAATTTTGGTTCCACTGAGGTTGTTTTTTGTTTTTAGGTGATCCTAGGTAGTTGAGAATATAATCAAATCATTAATTTGAGATGAGGATTTCTATTTATCCCACTATGAAACTTCTTCAACATGTATTGAAGTTTTTTGATTAATCATTAGTTAAAAGAGAATCAAATTCAATTTCTAAGCACCCTATCACTGAAACACAATCAGACACAACACATACCAAGTGTGGAAACGAATAAACATCAAATCATCCCAATTGTTGGACACCCACCTAGAAATTTTATAGAAAACACTCTGAAACAGTTTACTTCTTCTAAAAAAATATAAAATTTTTATCCTAGACCCACTACCACATGTTTACCCCAGGGTTTTAAATTTTATGTCACCCTCTTGTAAACTAAAAAATTATCAGGAATCATCACTAATAACATTCAAATTATAGGTTCCCATTTTTAAAAGTATATATAACTTTGTTCATTGATTAAAAATACCTTATGTGTATTTATTTATTTTACTTTAAAAATGATAATTTTATAAACCTAATATTATTGATTAGAATATAAAATGGATTGACATCAATTATATAAAAAATGAGTATAACAGAGGATTCAAAAGAGTTCAACATTTTTTCAACAGAGTATCCACATAACCCTTTTCAAATCATTTTTACATGTTAAAGGTGTTGTTAATTAAGAAATATTCATATGGAATATTTGGACGAACATTTGATTGGTCAAAAAATAGATCAGATCTATAAATGTGAGACTAAAAATGAGTAAAAGTTGAATGTACATGTAGAATTGGATGATACAATAATTTACGGATCATTTGATATTAATACCATTATACATGATGATAGATATTGTATGGAAATAATGATAATGTAAATTCAATATGAACACCATTTTTTTCCATATATGTCTGAGAAGACAAATAGTTGGGCTAAGAGATCATTATATATTAATTTTACTAAATATAAAACAATTTTAGTAGTATTGATGTTATATAATTTCAAATCTAGCAGTAGATGGAGCAGAATCATCTTTACATAACTACTTTGTCTTGTGAATGATATTACACCAAAATGAAATAAGTTTCCTTGTGAACATAGGATACTAAATTAATTATAAATTCAATTTTATTGATCTATAAAAATTTATGTAGGTCCAAATGATTTTAAATTTTCTCACAAGGACCATTAATCTCTTAGAAAATGGCCTAAGTGTGGCATGAATTGATTCAATAAATATTAATCAAAAATTTTGAACGTTTTATCGAAGTCACTTAAGTTTATAAGTTTTAGATGATTATATGGATTCTTGGAAGCCCCTAAAAAATAACATGGCAATCAAATAAAAGAATTGAAAATGGGAAACTATGTCACCTAGTAGAGACTCCTATGTTTAATAAATATGATAATGAGTATCCTAATATAATTATTGACTTAAGAAACCTTTACCATGCATTTTAAATAGATTGAATAAATCCTTTTGGTGTGTAAATAAGTTATCATGGTACATGGCCAATTATGTTGTTAAATATTACATTCCACTATGGTAATACATGAATAAAAAATACATTATGTTGTCTCAATTTATATCAAGACCAAATCAACCTAATAACTATATTGATGTCTATTTGGATCCATTTATTGAAGATCTGTAATTGATGGGGGTTGCATGTGTTATATTATATTATGCTCATAGAAGTGAATTATTCACATTGAGAGCCATGTTTTATGGGATGATATATTAATTTAACCCTTAGGAAAATTGTTAGGTTATATAATTAAAGGATTATTGGGGTGTCCCATTTTTGAAGAATTCATACTCTGTTAGGTTGAAGCCTTCCCACAATACTATGTTTTAGGACAACATAAATGTTTTCCCCAATGGTATAAAAATTGGACATGGATGAAATTATTTGATGATTATATAGAACAGGGTACAACACAGTCCATAATAACAGGTCATTAAATGTTCTAGAAAGTAAAAGATATTGACAATATTTTTGTAAAACCATTTTTTAAAAACATAATAAAATCATGTTAGAAAAATAGGTGAATTTCCTTTGAATTATCAAACATCAATTATTTTTACATCAGATATTTTCTTGACATCATGCTTATAGAAAAAATGTATTTAGTAGCATTATTAGAACATTATTTAATATTCATGATGAAACAAAATATTGAATCTAAACTAGGTTGGATATGAGTGACATGGGGATAAAGGAAGAGTTGGAACTGTGGAATGGTGAAAAGGAAAATGATCTTCCCCTCAAATCTTACACTTTATCCAGAAAAAAAATAACTTTTTCAATTCTTTAAATTGTATAAACGTTCCTGAAGGTTTTAATAAAATATCAAGAATTTAATGTTAAGGACTAATTTGAATATTAGTAGTCTAAAATCACATTAATTTCCTGTTTTGATGAAATATTTGATGACCATCACTTTTCATTGTATTCTTCCAAAAAACTCATGACATATATTTACTATATTCTTCTTATTTTTAAATGATATTTTCAGTATATTTATAGACCCATCAATGTATTAAAATTGTGAATAGTAATATTATTATCATATTATTTCAATTAGAGATGTTTTTACCAAATCTATTTTTTGATATAATGGTATACCAAATGGTTCACTAGGTTAGAGGGGTTCAATAATGCAGTCCTCGCCATTATAGATGGATGTACCCCCATTGAATGGAATATGAATATATTGAATGATTTTATCAAGAATCAAAGTCAGCCAGAATATTGTATTAAATAGTGCTATATTTTTTTAGAATTTGTTGATTTCTGTATTGATTAATTATATGATATCGATAGAACTGGTCTCCTAAAATAGTGTAAAATTATTATCCTTATAGGAATGGAATTTCTGAAATAAATGTTGTTACAATTTCCATCATAGAGAAAGAGAAATATCACTTTTACATTTTTATATTAGAGTACAGAGGTTTCTCTATACATTGAGTCCCACAATGTAATTATTAGACATTTGAATCTATAAAGGGATTTAGGATGGATATCAAAAAGAAACTTAAAAAATTTATATGATAGTTTTGATATCATTTTTATAAGGATTTATTAGAATATATGAATTCAATTTTTAAACAAATTTAATGGCTTGCCATTGGACAAAATATAAATATTATATATTACACTCGTTTTTTAATTAATTGTTATACGTTCTATACAATTAAAGAAGATGAACAGATTACAATGAAAATAGTTGATTAAAATTGTGGAATAAGTGATGAACGTATTTTATTCAAAGGATAAAAATCCTATTTATGTTTATATTTCATATTTAAACATCTTTAATGTAACAGCCCAAGATTTTATGAAAAATATTCTTTTTAATTTTATTAATGTCTTGTGTTGTACGCTACACCAAAAGGAGCTTGCACAACACGCATCCTTGACTTGCCTTGCATTACACGCAATCGCAACCTTCCTCGATAGTGTGTGTAGTACGCAATAACGAGTTTCACTAAACAGCGATATACTATTAAAACTAGCCGTTATGAATAGTAATAACCACTTTTTGAAATTTTGTAAATTTTATTTTTCAAAATGGATTTCATTTTTGGATTCGGAGTATCGAATTTAGCCTAAGGTGAAATTTTGGTACATTTCGGATAACTTTCATATTCTGATGAATAGTGAAAATTACTAAATTATAATTAAAAACAACTTTTTTAATCGAAATAATTAATAGTGATAAATTATTAATTTGAGTGGTTTTAAAGTATATTTAGAATATATTTTTACAATTTAATACAATGTTGGTCATTGGACGTAATTTCACATTTAAACCTGACATAAACAAGTGTCAATCTTTTGATAGATATTGTTTCGTAAAAACACGCTATTTGTTTTAATAGCGGGATTTAATTATAAAATTAATTAATTCAACTTCTATGTTATGAATTTGGTAAAATAGACTTCATTTTTGAATTCGGAATATGAAATATAGCTTAGGATGAAATTTTGGCATTTTTCTGAAAACTTTCAATTTTTGATGAATAGTGAAACCACTAAGTGGTAGGTTAAAAACTGAATTTTGCATAAAACTTAATTTTACCACTTCTGTGAATGGAATTTCGAAAATCCGAGAGACACGGTTAATATCAAGGACTAAAATGTGGTTCAATGAGATGAAAATAATTTTTGGTGAATAGTAACTTTTTACTTTTTTTTACCGCGGTTAATAGTAAATAGGGTAACTAAGGGTAAATATGATATTACTATTACCCTAACACATGTCCTAATTCTATTGGACAAGTGTAATTCGACCAAAAACAAACTTAGGAATAAAATATGACCATTTAGGCCCACTTGGATTAGATTAGGACATTTATTATTAATTTATTTAAAGAAGGGTTAAAATAGTTAAAATCAAAGTTTAATAAGTAAATCATTTTTAATATAGGGTTATACATAATATAAATTCGATTGTAAATATTAATTAGAAAGCTCAAAAGATTTCCTACATGATGGTATTTTATTTGTAATTTTTAGACATCAAATAATGTAATTTATTTATGACACAAAGATGATGCAGTAATTATCTTATTAATGAAATATTGACAAAATTGATAATATAAATACCAAAATAAATGTAATTTGAGACTTTTTATGAATTCCACTAATTTTCTAGGTTACTATGATATATTATTATTGATTTAATGAACTTGTTTCGAACATATAATTCTGTTATGACTTTGAAAAAAATCATATATCAAATAGTGTCAAAATTGACACAAAATAGTTTTTAAATCAAATATTATATTATTAATTGTTATTTTATTCCTAAAAATCTAAGGTTCGGCCAAATGACTTAGATAAGGATATATATATTAATAATAAACAATTTGGGGTTCGTTTGGCATGTTATAGTAAGTGTATTAACCATATAGTGAAAGAAAACAAAAAGACATGGTAAAAGTTAAATTATTTAACTTAGAGTTAAATTTAATTGATAAGGTTAAAATAATATCCTAAACTTGTCTAAATTCTATTGGTTGATAGGATTTCGACCCATCCCCACTTTAGCTTCGAAATAAGACCCTTTGGAACCATTATAAACCGATTTTGACTTTAATATAAAATAATATTTTGAGATATTCCTAAGGTGCCCCTCTCCTCCCTTATAAAAGGGCACCTCCTCCCCCTCCTCCTCACACCAATTTGAGCACTCAAGCTCGGCCAACCCCTGCCATTTTCCCTTCTCCACTTCCCTAGAATAATCCTTGAGGTCCTGGTCTTCTCCAAAGACCAATCTTAGTTCCTTAAGTGGAGGATTCAAAAAGGCGTTCCAAAGAAGAGGTAATATCCATTACCGATCTTTTCAATTTCTTTCTTCTTCAACTTCTTCTTCTTTAGTTGTTTCATGATAAAGTAATAACATCAGTATTACTTACATACTGATATGTTATTATAAATATGAAACAACCCTAATTCACCTTCTATCCATCCTACGGAAAAATGAAATCACCGCGCGTGCGTACGTACGGAATACCGTCTCCACGCCGTGGTGTAATCTATTTTCCACCATCACCTTACAAGGATGGGTATAATGGTGTAATGAGTAACTATATATGATTATTATAAAGTAATATTGATACTGAAATAATATATATATATATACTCCAATACAATTCCACGATCATAGGAACGATATCATCACTCGTGCGTACGTACGGAATACCGTCTCCACGATGTGATGCGACTCGTTCTACATGATCTTCATTTCATAATGATTGTATAAATGAATTGAATGAATGAATATGGTATATACTACACTAATACCATTCTGGAAATGAATTATCTATAACCTAAAGATAAGAATAAGAATTTATTCGACAAAACACGCATAAGAACAAAAAGTTATAAAGACCCGAGTAACAAGTAACAATGAAATATTACTAACAAGAAGCTAATAATATGACCATATATGATCTCATATCAATATGTATGATTTTGGAATAAGTCAATAACATTATTTAAACCATTATACAGGAGCTTCGGACACGAACAAAGCAAATCGGACCTAAGGTAAGGGAAATATCACAATCTCATTTTTATCCGAGATTGTTTATTCGTAAGTATTTACTGGGGTGTATTTTATCATCCACATCCATGTTCCCTCAATATGTAATATTGTTTCCATCCACTTGAAATAGTTTAAATCCAATTTTACCCTTAGGTGAGTTTTTAGTAAAGAATATGAAAGGAATCTTTTGTCGTTTTTCGGTACGAGGTACTTTTTGACTTTTCCGACAAAAGTACGAAGAATGTTTTTTTTAACTTATACGGCATGAATGGATTTTTAAAACATTACTTCAAAGAAGCTTCCTTTACAAGTTTTCAAGTTTATTTTTAATCAACTTCTTTTATTTTAAAGTTGTATGACATGTTATGAAAGGAAAAATGTTTTTGAAGAAGAAAGGATATTTTCCTCAAGAATTCAATTCAAGTGTTTTATCAAAATTATTTTCCATCTAAGATAATAAAGGGTTCTGTTTCTATCCATATTTTTACATTGGTTTGACTATGTTGTGATGGAATTATGTTTATGAATTCCTTTATCATATATGAATTGATTTATGATGTCATGATGTTTCAAGAATCCCATTTTTGTTACATGTGTTATGCGATGATGCATGTTTTATGATTATGTGGCACACATAAGAAAGGATTCATTATAAGATGGGTGGGACCTATATCTCCCTCCAATGCATTGGGTAAAGATTTTATATCTCATGAGATAGACATGGCTGGAACGGAAGGTTATTTCGGTTCAGTGATACAGGACTGAAACGAGGAGTGAACTCGGTTCAGAAAGGGACTTTGTCCACTAAGATAGTCTTGGCAATGAGTCATGACTAACAAGAAATGATTTTCCATGATTATGTGTGCATGCCACAAAGTTTCAAGTTTCATGTTATGATTATGGGGATCTCATTTTCACTTCTATGATTTGTTCCATGTTAAGATATTATGATCTCTTTTGCAGGTTGTGATTTTCAAAAAGATATGATATGATTTTTATTTCTTTTGTATACCCTTACTGAGCATTTGAGCTCACCCTTTTATGTTTTCTTTTCCCCAGGATATAAAGAAAGGTTTTAGGTAAAAAAAATGGAAGATCTTTACGGGAGATATTGAAGATCTTTCACCAGGATTAGAAGATTATGTTCCGAGTTTCCAAAGACACTAAACTATTACGATCCTTTAGTTTGTGTTTTTGTTATGTACTAAGTATTCCGCAAATGTAATGTAATGTCCATGTACGTCAGGATACGGGTCTCTACAGTTGGTATCAGAGGAAAGGTTTAGTCAACCTTTGGAAACTAGGATGCGAAAATGTTAGTGAGATCCCTAGAGATATTTCTAAGGTATGTCTAGGGATGTCCCTAGGGATAAGTATACGTATAGGTTATAGTAATAGAATTACGCTAACGATCATAGAACTAAACCTAAGATGTTGGATATTGAAGGTACTCCCCCTTTATTATGTTGTTTTCCCTAGCATGATTTTTGCCTCTCACACTATTCTTTTTGGGTTTTAGACGATGGCTGGAACCCGAAGGAACCGTGTTGATCAATGCAATGGACAATGCAATGATTGCCCTCCTGAACAAACAAATGTTATGGGAGATGGAGTGCAAAATCTTATTGCTATACTTACACAAGCTATGAATCATTCTGGACTTCCAAATGAGCAGAGAAGGGAACAATATTCTATTGAGTCCTTCATGAGGCAACGTCCACCTTCTTTCAGTGGGACTTCCGATCCACTTGTTGCTGAACAATGGATCAGTACCACTGAAAAGATATTTTCAGTTCTTCAATGTTCTGAACATGATAAAGTTATCTTAGCAGTATATCGTTTGGAAGGTGAAGCTGATCAATGGTGGAATCTTATCAAGAATACGAGGCCAAGGGATGAAATTGAGTCCATGGAATGGGACGAGTTCAAGAACTTGTTTTTCAGTAAGTACTTCCCTCGTATTCTTCGAACAAAGATGGAAAAGGAGTTTATTGAGCTGAAGCAGAAGGATGATGAATCTGTTGGTATATATGAAGCGAATTTTACAAGACTTGCAAGGTATGCATCTGGCATTATCATCCAACCTGAAAGTAAAGTTGATCGATTTTTCAGTGGCTTAAAACCAAGTCTTCGAAGGGCATTAGCTATAAGAGACTTCAGTAGCTATGAAGAAATTGTGCGTTGTGCTATCAAGGTAGAAATGGAAGTTGGTGTTACATATCCATCTCATGGTTTTGACAAGAAACGAAAGATGGAGTTCAAGGAGAAATCTCATAATAATGGTGAAAAGAAGATGAATGTTTCCTTATGCACAAAGTGTGGAAAGAAGCATGGTGGAGATTGTCTTAAAGGAACTAGAAAATGTTTTAAGTGTGGAAAAGAAGGTCATCGAGCAGCTGAGTGTCGAAGTAATGGAAAAAGGGTTTCTAATGATGTGAATAAAGCAAACACTGCAGAGAACGCACCGCCAACACTTCAATGCTTCAAGTGCAAGGAAATGGGGCATTATGCTAATAATTGCCCTAATCCAAGGGTTAGTGATGATCAACATGAGCAACCACTGAAGGCAAAGGACAAAGGGAAATCACATGCGATCACTATTGGCAATGTTGAATATGATAACGATGTGGTGGAATGATTAAGTTTTTATGTAATGGGATTCCAAAATAATGTTGTATCATGGAGTATTGGAATATTTATGTATTGGTTTAATGTGGTATTCAAAGTGATTGAGATATTTTTGGAAATAAGATGATATGCGCATAATGAAGGGAAAATAAGAAAATGAAATGTTTAACAATATTCATGAGCTCATGATTGATATAAGGACTAAGTGATATCATGGATTGAGTATATAGAATTTTGAGGATTTTGGTATGTGGAAAGTGTTAACTTTTAACTTCATTCATGTTTTCACTAAGGTATTCAAGAGAATACATGATTAAGGACTTTGAATGTTTAGAATGTGACCAACAAAACATATCTTATGATATGTGGGGATCAACGACAGTATTAAATCTCTGGTAATCGTTGTCACTATATTATGAGAGTGGACTGCAGTATTATGGATAAGCCTAAAGATTGAAATGGATTATGTTGGACATAAGTGAGTATTGTTTAAGGATCGAAGTTTCCTCGATATTATTGATGGGATGTTATAGTAATATAGTTTTAGAAAAAGGACAACCTGCAGGACGGGCGACAGCCCATCGCTTCGGACAAGGCTGTAGGAATCGAACCCACAACCGAAGTGCGACTGGCCTTTATCGCCTACCACTGACCTACAGGAAGTCCCTATTTAGTAGAAACTAGTTTTATTATATTAAGCAGTATGATATATGAAGTATAAGTCCATTTTAGGAACCATATATGATTAATCTCACTATAGATCGATTTATGCATATAATTTTTGCTAACCTTTTGTTTGAGACAGATGGAATGACCCGTCATTCTATCACATTATCTTCTAACACTTCACGAATAACAAATTCAACTTCATTTATTTAAGAGATGAAGTGGAAATTGTTCAAGGCACGAACAACAGTGAGATTGTACCAAAATAAAGTAAGTATTTATTCTAATTCAAATTTTCAACTTTAGGGAAATGATCTTGAAAACCAAAAATGTTGTCCTAGTGATCTTATACCTGAGGAATCAGATGGTACCTTATATCATCACAAATTTATGGATTTGTGATTTTTGGTTTTTCCATAGCCATGTTCTCTACCACTCTCCATCAGAACATGATGGTTAGATTTTTCTTCCATATCCATATTTTTACCTATGTGGAAACCCAACAATTAGTTTATTTGGGTAATCGTTACATTTCATACTTTAGTTTTTAAAGCCAAGTTTTGGTATTCCTTTTTATGATGTGGGAAACTTTCGAATAGAAAACCATTTATAACCCCGACGAATTTCGAGGGCGAAATTCATTTTAAGGGGGGTAGAATGTAACAGCCCAAGATTTTATGAAAAATATTCTTTTTAATTTTATTAATGTCTTGTGTTGTACGCTACACCAAAAGGAGCTTGCACAACACGCATCCTTGACTTGCCTTGCATTACACGCAATCGCAACCTTCCTCGATAGTGTGTGTAGTACGCAATAACGAGTTTCACTAAACAGTGATATGCTATTAAAACTAGCCGTTATGAATAGTAATAACCACTTTTTGAAATTTTGTAAATTTTATTTTTCAAAATGGATTTCATTTTTGGATTCGGAGTATCGAATTTAGCCTAAGGTGAAATTTTGGTACATTTCGGATAACTTTCATATTCTGATGAATAGTGAAAATTACTAAATTATAATTAAAAACAACTTTTTTAATCGAAATAATTAATAGTGATAAATTATTAATTTGAGTGGTTTTAAAGTATATTTAGAATATATTTTTACAATTTAATACAATGTTGGTCATTGGACGTAATTTCACATTTAAACCTGACATAAACAAGTGTCAATCTTTTGATAGATATTGTTTCGTAAAAACACGCTATTTGTTTTAATAGCGGGATTTAATTATAAAATTAATTAATTCAACTTCTATGTTATGAATTTGGTAAAATAGACTTCATTTTTGAATTCGGAATATGAAATATAGCTTAGGATGAAATTTTGGCATTTTTCTGAAAACTTTCAATTTTTGATGAATAGTGAAACCACTAAGTGGTAGGTTAAAAACTGAATTTTGCATAAAACTTAATTTTACCACTTCTGTGAATGGAATTTCGAAAATCCGAGAGACACGGTTAATATCAAGGACTAAAATGTGGTTCAATGAGATGAAAATAATTTTTGGTGAATAGTAACTTTTTACTTTTTTTTACCGCGGTTAATAGTAAATAGGGTAACTAAGGGTAAATATGATATTACTATTACCCTAACACATGTCCTAATTCTATTGGACAAGTGTAATTCGACCAAAAACAAACTTAGGAATAAAATATGACCATTTAGGCCCACTTGGATTAGATTAGGACATTTATTATTAATTTATTTAAAGAAGGGTTAAAATAGTTAAAATCAAAGTTTAATAAGTAAATCATTTTTAATATAGGGTTATACATAATATAAATTCGATTGTAAATATTCATTAGAAAGATCAAAAGATTTCCTACATGATGGTATTTTATTTGTAATTTTTAGACATCAAATAATGTAATTTATTTATGACACAAAGATGATGCAGTAATTATCTTATTAATGAAATATTGACAAAATTGATAATATAAATACCAAAATAAATGTAATTTGAGACTTTTTATGAATTCCACTAATTTTCTAGGTTACTATGATATATTAGTATTTATTTAATCAACTTGTTTCGAACATATAATTCTGTTATGACTTTGAAAAAAATCATATATCAAATAGTGTCAAAATTGACACAAAATAGTTTTTAAATCAAATATTATATTATTAATTGTTATTTTATTCCTAAAAATCTAAGGTTCGGCCAAATGACTTAGATAAGGATATATATATTAATAATAAACAATTTGGGGTTCGTTTGGCATGTTATAGTAAGTGTATTAACCATATAGTGAAAGAAAACAAAAAGACATGGTAAAAGTTAAATTATTTAACTTAGAGTTAAATTTAATTGATAAGGTTAAAATAATATCCTAAACTTGTCTAAATTCTATTGGTTGATAGGATTTCGACCCATCCCCACTTTAGCTTCGAAATAATACCCTTTGGAACCATTATAAACCGATTTTGACTTTAATATAAAATAATATTTTGAGATATTCCTAAGGTGCCCCTCTCCTCCCTTATAAAAGGGCACCTCCTCCCCCTCCTCCTCACACCAATTTGAGCACTCAAGCTCGGCCAACCCCTGCCATTTTCCCTTCTCCACTTCCCTAGAATAATCCTTGAGGTCCTGGTCTTCTCCAAAGACCAATCTTAGTTCCTTAAGTGGAGGATTCAAAAAGGCGTTCCAAAGAAGAGGTAATATCCATTACCGATCTTTTCAATTTCTTTCTTCTTCAACTTCTTCTTCTTTAGTTGTTTCATGATAAAGTAATAACATCAGTATTACTTACATACTGATATGTTATTATAAATATGAAACAACCCTAATTCACCTTCTATCCATCCTACGGAAAAATGAAATCACCGCGCGTGCGTACGTACGGAATACCGTCTCCACGCCGTGGTGTAATCTATTTTCCACCATCACCTTACAAGGATGGGTATAATGGTGTAATGAGTAACTATATATGATTATTATAAAGTAATATTGATACTGAAATAATATATATATATACTCCAATACAATTCCACGATCATAGGAACGATATCATCACTCGTGCGTACGTACGGAATACCGTCTCCACGATGTGATGCGACTCGTTCTACATGATCTTCATTTCATAATGATTGTATAAATGAATTGAATGAATGAATATGGTATATACTACACTAATACCATTCTGGAAATGAATTATCTATAACCTAAAGATAAGAATAAGAATTTATTCGACAAAACACGCATAAGAACAAAAAGTTATAAAGACCCGAGTAACAAGTAACAATGAAATATTACTAACAAGAAGCTAATAATATGACCATATATGATCTCATATCAATATGTATGATTTTGGAATAATTCAATAACATTATTTAAACCATTATACAGGAGCTTCGGACACGAACAAAGCAAATCGGACCTAAGGTAAGGGAAATATCACAATCTCATTTTTATCCGAGATTGTTTATTCGTAAGTATTTACTGGGGTGTATTTTATCATCCACATCCATGTTCCCTCAATATGTAATATTGTTTCCATCCACTTGAAATAGTTTAAATCCAATTTTACCCTTAGGTGAGTTTTTAGTAAAGAATATGAAAGGAATCTTTTGTCGTTTTTCGGTACGAGGTACTTTTTGACTTTTCCGACAAAAGTACGAAGAATGTTTTTTTTAACTTATACGGCATGAATGGATTTTTAAAACATTACTTCAAAGAAGCTTCCTTTACAAGTTTTCAAGTTTATTTTTAATCAACTTCTTTTATTTTAAAGTTGTATGACATGTTATGAAAGGAAAAATGTTTTTGAAGAAGAAAGGATATTTTCCTCAAGAATTCAATTCAAGTGTTTTATCAAAATTATTTTCCATCTAAGATAATAAAGGGTTCTGTTTCTATCCATATTTTTACATTGGTTTGACTATGTTGTGATGGAATTATGTTTATGAATTCCTTTATCATATATGAATTGATTTATGATGTCATGATGTTTCAAGAATCCCATTTTTGTTACATGTGTTATGCGATGATGCATGTTTTATGATTATGTGGCACACATAAGAAAGGATTCATTATAAGATGGGTGGGACCTATATATCCCTCCAATGCATTGGGTAAAGATTTTATATCTCATGAGATAGACATGGCTGGAACGGAAGGTTATTTCGGTTCAGTGATACAGGACTGAAACGAGGAGTGAACTCGGTTCAGAAAGGGACTTTGTCCACTAAGATAGTCTTGGCAATGAGTCATGACTAACAAGAAATGATTTTCCATGATTATGTGTGCATGCCACAAAGTTTCAAGTTTCATGTTATGATTATGGGGATCTCATTTTCACTTCTATGATTTGTTCCATGTTAAGATATTATGATCTCTTTTGCAGGTTGTGATTTTCAAAAAGATATGATATGATTTTTATTTCTTTTGTATACCCTTACTGAGCATTTGAGCTCACCCTTTTATGTTTTCTTTTCCCCAGGATATAAAGAAAGGTTTTAGGTAAAAAAAATGGAAGATCTTTACGGGAGATATTGAAGATCTTTCACCAGGATTAGAAGATTATGTTCCGAGTTTCCAAAGACACTAAACTATTACGATCCTTTAGTTTGTGTTTTTGTTATGTACTAAGTATTCCGCAAATGTAATGTAATGTCCATGTACGTCAGGATACGGGTCTCTACATTTAATAGATATAAGAGCTAGATTATTCAATATTTTCAGTAATGATTTTTTTGATGAAAATGGTTTCACAAGATGATTGTGGCGAAGTTCAATGATTTAGGCTTCAAGAAGGTGAATTTTAGTGTGGAAGTGTTTAAGGAAAAGTCACTTAAAATGGAATCGTAATAATTGAAAGTATTTTATTTTTTAGATATAGTAAACAAGAATTGATTAATTGTCATGATGGCAACCAGAATAATTATAGGGTTAGATAAAAATTCAATTCATGATGTCTCTTTAACTGAGAGATCATACTCATTTAATGGTTATAAAAATTCATACAATTTGATTCATGTTATTGGGGAACCAAAAGAGGGGATTTTGATACTCGATAAGGGATCCAAATCCATTCAAAATTTAATGAAAAATAAGAGAGTTCAATGAAAAGTTCAATGACTTTTTTAATATTCTATTATTTTCCTCAAAATATTATGCGTTTTCTTATGAATTTACATAATATAAATAAAATATTAGACTAGTCATGATGGTAGTTACATTTTCACATATTGATGTTACCAATCCCAAGGAAGAGCAAATGAATAATGTTGAAACTAACAAATTATTATGGGATAAAAAACATGTTGATAAAATCAAGAATAAAAAAAACATCATAGTATTAACTAAAACTAAAACGGTAATAAGATGTGGTATAAAATTATATGTTGAATGAAATAAATAAATCCAACCTATTGAAACCAAAAAGTCAACATTCATTTGTTATAGTGGGATCAAAACAAGAATTCATCTGTCAGTTTATATAGATATGTGGAATTATGTGATGACTTTATTGAAAGAACCACCTTTTAATATATTAAGGTAATGATACCATATAATTCATCTTTTTTACTAAAAATTTATATAATTAACCATGGATTTATTTTTCATTATCCATTGAAGAGTTCACTTATTATAGATGTCTTCTATAAGAAATATGTCTTAATGGTTACTTGAAATTCTCATAGAGGATTTCAAAAACTTCTTAAAAATAATTATATTAGTAATTTTAAGAGAAAATTAATCTCCCACCCACTAGTAATGTATACACACATTATAAACTGAGAAACATAAAAATATTTCATTAGTCTTCATAAAGATAAATCATTTCATGTTCATTGTAGAAAATAATATTTTATTTAAAATTATTTTTTAATCCACTTTGATTAAAAATTATTAATTTATGAAACATCAAATGAGCTATAAAAATAAGAAATGTGAAACAATACCTATGTACCCCATCCATGAATCAAGAAAGGGGTATACTTCTATTAAAAAAATTGGAATATATTTTAAAACAATAATATATGTTTTATGTGATACTAAACACCATATGTTCATTTTTATATTTATATTATTGAATCAAAATCGTAATCCACTTCCATGCCACATCATTTTCCATAGAATGAGGCCCACATAAAAAAATATGATGAACTTTTTTAGGAAAACAAACATGTAGTAAGAGAGTAATCTGTAATTGTTACATAATATGTATTTGTTATGATTTATGTTGGAATTACATAAATATTTCTATATATGTTTGTATGGTTTTTATAAGGTTTAAACACAAGAATCGATATTGACAATACCTGAAAAAACTACATTTAGTGGCTTTGTATCAAATAGAACAATATGTCTGCATTAGAGGTAACAGTTTTGGAGTGTCAAATTGAACCTATTTTATGAAGGAATAAGAATGAGGAGATATATATGTGATGATGAAAGGAATCCATGATTAGATAGATTCTTTTAAGCATATTTTTTTGTCTGATTTGGTGGTACAATATTTGTGAAAGTATCAAAGAGAATCAATAGTAGAACAATGATCGGTACATGAAGATTTAATTGGCCCCACTATATTTGAGGGTAGCTTTTCCACTCAACTTTCTACATTACCCAAGGAAATCAATTTTTTAATTACTCTTTCTTCAAAATGATAAAAAAGAAACATCCAATAACTTCATATTACTAAAATTCAACAGGGTGATGTTTTATGTGATTTATATCTATTAGAACCAACACATCTCCTTATTTTAAGGGTTACAATATAAAATATCTCAGTTGATATTCTACAAAATAAAAAACTAAAAAAAGATCAGATTATACCAGGGGATAAAGTATCTAGTGAGATGAGTTGTGAGTTTCATGTTCCTCTTGATGATCTATATGTGAAAAAAGTTGATAATTCAATTGAAATATTTCTAGCATGGTAATATAATCATACAAGATACATTAGTTATGTCTTTAAAAAATCTTTTCATATGAAAAAAATTTAATAGTTGATGAAAAATGTCTAAAATGAGGTATTTCATTACAAATGGATAAAAAATAATGATAAATAGAATGTCATATCAAGATAACTCAACAGATCAACCAAGAAATAAAAAAGGTCCCTTTAAGAGTACCTTCACCCCCACCAGTTCCACAACGGCTTGTATTAACATTAATTGTTTATATAGATCCAACATTCAAATATTTAAGTATATCTTACATTGAATACAAAGGAGAAATATTTTCAGAATTCATTATAGAAACCCTTGGTCTAGAGAATATAAATAATATTATCATGTTTCAAGGGATGGGAGTATTTTTTTGTGGATACATACATGAGATACATTTTCATAAACTGTATTTCCAAAAAATTATCAAATATGTTCATTATAGTTAATAATTTTTTTATATTTTATAGAGTTTTATATATTAATACTATATGAAGAGAAAACCGAAAGTATAAATAATTGGACTTACTAATCCTTATACCATTTCTACAAAATTAATTTATTAGAACTCAAATAAACTAAAATGAAGAAATTTATAGTAATTGAGGAATTTTAGAAGAAAATAATACACAACGAACTATTATGGATTCCTACTATAGAAACCCAATCTTTAAATATATGGAAATTACTTCTTTTTAGATGAATATTAATTAGATTACAAAAACATACACCTAAGGACCATAATAGTTTAATTCATTTTAAAACATGGAATAAAATCTTCTTAATTAATGAAATTTCTTCAATATCCCCTTAAAGATTCTTCACTTTAGTACTCCAATTTAAAACATTTCTTCAAAACCTATAGAATGAAAACATAAGAAATAGTGACATCATATGCTCTATAATGGTAAAAGAAGGATATAAATAAGAATAAAATGAGACTAAGTTAATTACAACATAAGTATAGTATTTTAAAACCAAACCCTACATATCAAGGATCATAATCTTGATTCACTGATTAAATATTGGAAGTTCATATGAAATGAATTATAAGAGAATAAAATAACATGAGACATGGGAGGATAACATTTTCTGAAGTCATAAATTATTGGAATACACATAATCATATAAAATATTATGTCATGTCTACCCACTAATACGTTTATAAATTTTAGGATTGGGATAACTAACAATGTACCTAATTCGGGCTTGATATAACCACCATGTACCATATTTTTTGGGATGGGTATAACCACATGTGTACCCTCTTTTTGGGCATGGGATAACCTATTTTTTCCCTCTATGCTTATAAAACATTTAACATTTCCTAATTCATTATAGGTAGATATAGTTCCCACACGTCACATAATGAAACTCCTACACATGTGTTCCACAAGATCATAAAAAATTCATCATATCATAACCCATGAAATGAAGAGGATTTCATAAAAATTTAATCATATCACAACCTATCTAAATGGGATAGTTTTCATAATCCTTTTATAATTTCATCATATCATAACCTATAAGTAAATAATCATGTTTCATAAGAATTATATCATGTAATATCCCGTGGAAAAATAAATTTCTTTATGAAGAATTTAATCATGGTATAAATCATGAAATATAAAAGGTTTTCATAATTTTTTTATCAAGGTATAAGTTATGGAATAGAAATGGGTTTCATAAACATATTTTACTCACAAACCATTTATAAAAATAATAATAATTGTATCCTTGGTTCATATCCCCATCAAATCACAAGTTACATCAAAGAATGTCATCCTAGATGGAAAGTGATTTTTAAAGATAAATAACATAGTTTTCTTCTTGTTGAGTGTGAAATTATTTTTAAATCACATTAAAAAACATAAAATTCATAAAAAAAAATTGGAAATCCCTTTCATTTAAAATAACCTTGAAAACTTATAAACGAATCTTTGAAAAATAATTTAAAACATTTACTAAAGAAAGTATCATTAAAAACAGTTATTAAACTATAAAAAAATTTGAAAATAATTTTTTTTGAAAATTACCTTGAAAAATAAAAAATCAATATTAAAAAATAATTTTAATGACAATGGGATGTTTCATTCATGCAGAACATGTTAAAATAAATATTCATTTCACATTTTTTGTAAAGGCCAAATAAGAATTATTATTTTTAATGGAATGAATATTCATATTAAAACATTTTTTAAAAATTAAAACATGGTTAAATAAATTATTTAATAAATTATTTAATAATTTTAAAAAAAAATTGAAAATACTTTTAGAAATCATGGTTTTCAAAGAAAACAGATTTCCGACTGATGAGATAAATAATGTTGAATTTTATTAAAAAAATTACAAATTTTTTTATGTACCAAAAAGGGTAGAAAGAGTAATATTACTTTAAAATATTAGGAATAACAATGTTATAATAAAATTCTTTAGTTTATTTAGATATGGATCATAAGATTTTATTTTCATAACCATAATAAAAAACAATCCTAATAAATTATCAGATTTTAACATAAAGTATTTACCACATTGGTAACATAGAAATGTAATATCCATCAAGGATTATCATTAAATTAAAGTTAAAATAACACATGGATTAATAAATTAATGATATTATACGAAAATTTGGTTGTATATACACCTATTAAAAGATGATAGGTGTGTAACATACTAATATATCTAAAAGAAGGAAAGTTGAGACAAAAAATGCATTACTCATTTGGAAACATTTGAACTATAAAACCACAGAAAAAGAGACCATATAAGGGATATGTAATTCCCAATAATTTTCATGAGACGAATCATCAAATACTTTGATGGTTAGTATATACACTTTATAAAATAAATAGTTGGTGAATATGTATGTGTCTCACAGAAATAAAAAGTGTTACTGGAATCCCTTACCACTTTATTAATATTTTGAATCATTATCCCCAATAAGTAGTAGCATAAAAATAAACCATAAATATCATGAGAATAATTGGATTCATGATATAACATTTTAATGAGAAAATATATACACAACACAAAATAAATGAGTGGGGAATTTACAAATGATTACCAGAAATAAAAGAGACTAGAAATCCCTTACTTTAAGACTTCACTTATGTCGTACATGATCACTCCTATTTTATTATAAATATTATATTAATTTACATATATTATATAAATATATATATATATATTACCATGTATTATTTTCTTATAATTTTTTATTTCATGTTTATTAACAATTTCATGTTAAAGTTGCATTTCCCGTAATAACCGCTTTATTGTATATGTTTTGATTTATAATTTTTAGTAATATTAATATGATAATTAATTAATAATATCCTGATTATTAACCATGATATAAATATAATATATATTAAATATATATGTATTTATATTTATCTATAAAATTTACAGATGGAAAATGAAAAACAGCATTCAAGGAGTTGATATGTCGCATGTACGCATGAACGTTGTGTGAATTTTTCTATTCAGATTGAAATAAATAATGTCATTTGATATATTAACATTATTAATTCATTTTTATTTTATATATATCTTATTTTCATTAAACCAATTCTTAATACAAATAATTTATAGCGTTAATGAACAACATCACATCGTGACATGGTGGTCCTTCGTACACACAAGCAAAGTTATTGTATTCTATCAAAATGAAGGTTATGAAGGTAAGTGTGATATAATAATTTCATATGTATAATAATATAAAAAATACATCATTATTTCAACCTTTTATAGGTTGTAATGGATAAACTAATGACTTATGTTTGTGAAGTAAAAGCCTATCGTACACATGAATGATGATTTCATAACCCATTTGATGGAAGTGGAGATGGTTGTGGGTAATTACATAAATATAAAAGCAAATAAGTATATAAAATATATTTATGTTATTATATCATTATGGTATAATAAAAAACTTTGTGGGTGTAGGAATAAATAAAACAAAAATGCTCATTGATGAACATTACTTCTTCTTTGGGTATCCTCCTCGGTTTTACACAAAAAATCCTTCCTAAGTTGTATTTATATCCAAAATAATGCTTTCAGGATAATATAAGGAGATTTTATAAGATATTTGGGTTGATATTTGATAAACCAAAATGGTTTCAAGGTGTGAATAAGAGATTATAATGGGTGGCCTTTTATAAGTGAGGTGAGTGGCGTACTTTTATTATTTTTTTTGAAAGAAAGAATTCCACCAACATTGTTTTAGGTCACAGGGCTCCAATAATAGAAAATTCTTGATACTAGAAGGGATAATTTCTAAATAGGGACATAAAAGGTGGTTTTTTACGTTTTGGGTTATTTTAATCAATTATCTGTTTAGTTTAAATGACCTGGTGAACCTATTTTTACCTTAAATGTGATAAATAATTTTTATCATTTTTATTATTCATTTTAGTAAATAATTAAATTGAACACATTGTATAATATAAATTATTATGATTAAAAATATGGAATATGTATATTCATATTCCATTTGTATATGTATCGAAATTTAACTTCAAATTAATCATGTATATGTGATGAGAATGTGGGGTTTTAAAAACTGTATGTTATTTCAAGTATTAGATGATTTTATGTTATCTATATGTCTAATAATAATTAATTTTTAAATATGGATTAAATTTTGTGTTATATAATCAAAAATAATAATTTAAAACATTCCTCATTATGTATTATTCTAATCATGTAAAATAAATAAATATTATGCACATTATAATTGTTTTTTTAAAACCCATTTAAATCCTAAAAATAGAAACTTATACTAAAATCCAATATAAATTTGATTCCAAAGTTTCTAAATTGATTAAATATTAATAAATAATTATTTTGTTACTTTAAATCCTAATTGATAATTTAGATTACATAATTTATTGAAAATGAACTATAGTTTTACAATAATTTTTATTTTCACTATTCAATGATTAATCAATATTTTCCAGAAAATCCCAAAATATTACCATGAGTAAATTTAAATATGATGGTTCTAAAAATGAAGCTAATTTTATCATATAATTTTTCTATAATCTCAATAAAATAATAATCTTATTTTGTCATAAAGAAGAAAAGAATCATTTTTTATGAAACCATATTTTTGATGAATATAATTACTTAACTGAAATTCATTGATTATTTACTAACTGTTTTGAAAAAAACTTTATATTGGGTTGGAAAAAAATAATTTTATTTCATAAATTATTTAATATTATTCATAATTTCTTATTAAATGACGAGGTTAAAATGGACATATTTTAAACAATATTATTTCCTGGTTCACTGAAGGTTAATGTCGCGTGTCTTGAACACTTTCTGTTTCATAAGCATAATGTATACCAAAATTAACTAATAAATAGGTTTCCACATTTGAGATCATATTTGGGAAGTGAATATTTTTACATATATTAAAATAAAAAATAATTATATATTGTGATAGAGATCATTGATCACAAGAAATTGAATTTTCATTGGAATGATAAGGGCCTCAAAACCATAAATATATGATGATTTAAAATACCATCAATTCAAAAAAAAGTAAGGTATTAGGTTAACCATTTTTTTCAATAACCATTTCTTATATTCAAGTAATTATTTTAATGTCTAAAAGAATAAGTAAATATACTTACTTGATAGGTCATTGATTCACAAGAACAATTTCATCTGCTCCATCTATCAATTTCCAATTCATCGAATACTCTTAGAAATGAATATCCAAAAATTATTTTTTAATTCCTGAAGCACTGAAATTCAATTTTAATAGATAATATGATTCATAATAGAATTATAAGTTATTTATTTGATCTTTATTTGAAATAAAATGAAAATGGATAGCACAAGTTTTGAATAAATCCTTATATTTTGAACTAATACATTAATATTTAAATCCTAATCCAATATTCAACTAAAACCATTCTATAAATTATTAACCTTATAAACCTTCTAAAATACAAAATTTATAAAAAAGGTAAATAAATGTCCCAATATCAACTTAATATTAATCCTACCATATATCATAAAATTGCTATTGATTGTCATATACCAAACATGTGAATACATTAATCATTTATTCTTTTGAAACATGGTAATAACCTGAATTACAATAAGAACTTATTGAAAACATTCATGATTTATAAATCCTTGAATAAAACCATCTATTATTGAACATATTCTATATATCTAAAAATATTTTAAAATCTATCAAAGATATCATGAACCACTCTATCAAAAATTCATTAATCAATCCCTAAGACATCAATTTTATCCAATTTACTTTATTCATATCAATTATCTCTTTATCCAAAAATAATTATCTCATCATCAAGAACATATTAAAATCTATCTTTACATGAATAAAAATATCTTTTTTTCTAGTCCATCAGTACCATTTAAAATATTCTTGATGATCCTAAATGAGAGATTTATACTAAAAAATCCTTATGTATTTCATGATTCATATTTCAGAATCATTGAATTCCAATACATTAACACTTCAATCACCCCACTTCCTTCTCAAACCATTATATAGGCTTCATCACATTATTCCTTAATAGATGAAAGGATAGGGTAGGGACATTTATATTATGGAAAAGAAAAGACAAAGAGAGATGGATGGGGTCATACATGCAGTCATGCCCTAGTGCCAATAATTACTAGAAGAAACTCAAGTGTCAAAGTCAAAACCTTATTCTTTAATAGTTATTTCCTTTTATAAGTCATTCATAGTGTCTTTATCAATTATATAAAACCCATTAATAGTGCATCCTTGTGAACTATCTTCATGAATATTCACATTAGGATATCTATTTCCATAATTCCCATACTTTCCACATTTAAAATATTCACAGTCAATGATACCTTAAGGACTCCACAATTATCATCTATGTTGTTAACCAAACATTTCATTTTTTCCTTTGGATTTCCTTTCTTAGTATCATTTTCTCCATCTAAATTTCTTTTTCATTACTCTAAGACATTACCTTATGTGACTATTACCACATTATTAACATACATGAAACTAAATATTCTTTACTCTATAGTCCTCATTACCAAGACTCATAGGTAACACTATCCTTATCTTCTTTGTTGAGTCTGAGTGTTGGTCAAGGTGAACAATTTAAAATACATTTTTTGAGGACTAACTAGTCATAATAACAATATCCTTTACTCTAGTCATCATAACATTTGGATTCTCATTAGAAAATTTTAAATCACATTCAATGTTAACCAAGTTTCTTCTTAATTCTTACCAGTTACTATAACCAGAAATAATAGTGCTAGAAACACTAATAATAGTGGGAAACCACATAATAATGAAAAAATAACTTATACGATGTTTAAATCATGACAACATATTTTTAGTCTCTGAATCCTTAGATTTATCCATGTTCATTTATAGTAATCATCTATTTAAATCACTCATGATGGTTTTTCAAGAGACTCTAAATTTTTAAAAAATATCTCCCTGGAGTTTTAAACTAGGTTTCCAGCAGGCACCATTGTCTTGTGTCAGGTGAGGATCGATTATAGCTCAATGTGCCCTTTCAAAGTAATTATCCTTAAGTACCTCTATACCAAATCCACATCCACTTATTGTATCGAGGAAAGGTTGTAATTTCTTGGAAACCACATGATCGAAACATTAAAAAAATTCCAAGATATTTTCATATACATGGAATCATCATTAGACTTATCCTTAAAGATATTACTAGAAATATCCTTAGAAACATCCCTAGGGATATCATAAAAGTTTTCTCATCCTACTTTACAAAGGATAACTAAACATTTCCACTAATACCAAATACATTGACATGGATTATTAATAAATGGATATTACAGATTATGTGATAAATACCCATTACATTACAATAATACATTCTTGGATACTATTTTTGTTTAGTTCCTTTGGAATCTTGTAAAATAATCTTCTTAATTTGTGAAATATATTCAATCTCTCTCTTAAAGATATTCCCCTTTAGTACTCCAACTAAAAACCATTATTCATAATCAGGAGAAAAAAAACAAAAGAATGAGTGATCCCAGATGCTCAGTAAGGGTAAACGTGGGAGATAAATAATTATACCATGATCATAAGGGTATGATAACTGGAGTATAACATTTGAAAACCAAACCCAGTATATCAAATATCATAATATTGATTCATAGAATAAATCATAGTTATTCATAAAACATGATTCATAATGGAATCAATGAACATGATCCATGAGAGCATAAAATTATCATATGATATATATTTTTGGAATACACATAAACATAAAAAATATAATTCCAATGTTAACCACCAAGACATTGATAACATTTTAGGCTTGGGATAATCACCTATGTACCTGCTTCATGCTTGGGCTAACCACCTGTGTACCCTATTTTGCATACTTGTGCTAACCACTCATGTAACCTAATTTTTAGGATTGAGATTACCTCCCATGTTCCCTCTGATATGATTAAACATTTATCATTATCCAATTCATTAAAGGGAGATATTGATCCACACCGTCACATAATTAAAATCATACACATGTGTTCTATGATATCATAAAACATTCATCATACCATAACCCACAAAATGAAATAGGTTTCATTAACATTTCATCATATATTAACCCATGTAAAAGTGATAGGACTTATAATAATCTAATCATTTTATCATATCTTAACCCATTGAAAAAAGAAAAAGGTTTCATAAAAATTATATCATGGTATAACTCATGAAAAACGTAATTGGGTTTTATAAAACTTTTAACATGGTGTAACACGGGGAATAGAAATAAGTTTTATAAAACCTTTATCATGGTATAACCCATGTAAGGTAAATGGATTTCATAAAAATATTTTCATCATAAACTATTCAGAGAAAAAATAAGAATATTATCCTTGGTTCATATCCCAACAATAAATAAGTAACATCAAACAATTTCATATCAGATAGAGAATTATTTTAAAATATAAATCACTTGAAATATTTATTGGGGGGAATACATTTTAATGAAAAAAAAATTAAAACAAAAAATTCATAAGGCATTTTGGAATTCCTTTTAAAAAAATTGGGTACAACCGCGAAAGTGGCACACACACAAGTAAGAAAATTACATGTAAATCACAAGCCTGGGGACTTGGCCCCACGACCTGACCCTTAAATAAAACATAAAACATTTTGTGAATTATATTCCTTGAAAATAAACATGAAATGTTATAAATTAATCCTTAAATAAAATAATGTTCAAGATGATGGAATGTTTCATTCATGTCAAACACATTAAAAAATATTCCTTTCACATTTGCTGTAAAATAAAAATGAACATTTTTTTAAAACGAATTGAAGATTCCTTTTAAAACATTTTTTGTATAAATTAAATCATGGGTAAAAATTTATTTAATAAATCAATTGAATAATTTTTAAAACATTTTTTAAAAAAAAATTATGAAATAATGTTTTGAAAGAAAAATTATTTCCGACTAAAGAGATAAATAAAGTAAGATTTTATTAAACATATTTTATCAATTATTTTAATTTATAAATAGTGAAAAATGGTAATATTACATGAAAATATAATTAATAAACATAGTATAACAATATTCATGTGTTATTTGATATAATTTCCATAAGATTTTATCATTGGAAACATAATCATAAACAATCTCGACCAATTATGAGATTGTAACATAAAATATTTACCACCATGGTAACATTGATACGTAAGACCCATAAAGAAATAAAATTAAATTAAATAAAAAATATAATATGGATAAATAAATTCATGATATTATATATCATAGGGGTTGTATATACACCTCTTAAAAGAAGGTAGGTGCATCACATAATCATACATCTCAAAGAAAGAAAATTGTTACAAAAATCCTTTACTGACTTTATAATTATTGAACCGTAAACACCATGAATGAGAGATCATAAAATGGATATGTAAATCTCAATGAATTTTATGAGTTCGTAGAAAAATATTTTCATTATCATTTTATAGACCACATAAATGAAAAAGGTGGTGAATATAGAATGTGTCTCACAAAAGTAAAAAGTGATACGGGAATCCCATATTGCTTTAGTAATCTTTTGAATTGTAACCAATGATAAATAATTACATCAAATGAAACATTAAATATCATGATAATATTTTAATTCATGATATAACATTTATAATAGTTAGTATATACATTATATAAAAGAAATCAGTGGTGAATTTTCATTTGTCTCCCAAAAATAAAAGAGAGACTAGAAATCCATTACCTTAAGTCTTGACTTCCA
Source organism: Viscum album (assembly GCA_963277665.1). Classification (NCBI taxonomy): domain Eukaryota; kingdom Viridiplantae; phylum Streptophyta; class Magnoliopsida; order Santalales; family Viscaceae; genus Viscum; species Viscum album. The sequence goes on along the minus strand of OY728133.1, from coordinate 1,633,561,465 downwards.
TCATATAAATTCAAAACTCTTGTATAATATATATAAGTTTATTATAAATAAATTATAGAAAAATATTTATATATATCATACCATATATTATTTTCATATTACCATTTATAATGTTTTTATTAACAATTACATGTTAAAGTAACATTTCGAGTAATAACAGCACTATTTTTTATATATGTTTTGATTTTTAATTTTTGGTCCTTTTGATTTGATCATGATTTTTAATCTAAATAATTTTAGACATGATGTAAACAATATATATATATATATATTTAAAATTGTGTGATAGAAAATGAAATATACCATTCATTGATATGGTAGGTCGTACGTACGCATGAACATTGTTTCCATTTTCTTGTCAAGTTGAAAGAAAGAAAGTTAAATGATATATTAAAATTAAATAATAATTATTATGTAATATATTATAGTTATTTTCATTAAATCCTTCATTATTACATTCTATGTAAAATGTGGATGAGTCTCATTGCTTAGTGATGTGGTCATCTGTCGTACACATGAGTGATGTTATCACGTTCTCAAAAAATGAGGAGTGTGATGGTATGTGTGATATAATAATTTAATAAGTATAATTATATATTAAATATCTTATAAGAATAATAAATAAATCGAATGTATATATTTGATATAAGGTATTGGTAAAATAAATTACATCGGCTCATGAGGTGGGAGTCTGTCGTACACACATACGATGATTTCATAACCCAATTGATAGAAAAATAGGTGATTGTAGGTAATTACATTAACATAAAAACATTTCAGTATATATTATATTCTGATGTTATTATATCATAATTGTATAATAAAAATTAATGTTTGTGGAAAATAAATAAAACAGAAATTCTTGTTGATGAATGTTGCCTCTTCTTTAGGTATCTTCCTTAGGTTTTCACCAAAAGTCATCATATGTTGGATTTATGTAAAAAATAAATCTCATAGGATTAGAGGAGATAATTTTGGAAGTTATATGTGCATGTATTGTCCTACCAAAAAGGATTCTACATTGCAAATAGGAAGGGAGAAAGGGTGGACTTTGATAAGTGAGGTGAATGACACAATGAAAATATTTTGAAACAAATAATTCCCCTCATATTAATTTCACCCCACATGGATCCAATAATGGACCATTCTAGATAATAGAATTAATATGATCTAAATATGTTCATAATATTTGTTTCAAACGGTTTTATTTATATTTAACACTATCATTTTATATTAACCCCCCAGTAAATCAATTTTTATCTTAACCATGGTAAATTATTTTTGAAGTTCTTACTATTCATTTTGGTAAAATTTATGTTCACCTTATTAGATAATAAAAATCATATTTATTATAAATATGAAATCTATTTTTCCAAATAACATTCAAATAAGTGTAAAAAATTAATTTAAAATTAATATCACAGATGCAATGAGAAAGGAGGTTTTTCAAGGAGTGTAATTTTTTTCAACCATAAGATGATTTTATATTATCTCTATATATAATAATAATAATTTTAAAAATATAAATTAATTTATATATGTATATAATATAAATTTAATTTAAAATAGTTCTTATTGGGTATTATATTAATTAATTAAAATGGAGAAACATTATGAACATTAAACTAGTTTTCAAAAAAAACCACTTTAAAACCCAAAAATAAACATACTCTAATATATAATATAAATTTTGTAGAAAATTAATTAAGTGTTTTAAAAAATATTAAATAATATTTATGTTTTTCTAAAACATAATTGGTAATTTAAATTACCTAATTTCCTAAAAATAAAGGATATTTTACTAAGATCGGTGTGTTTCACTATTCACGGAAAAATCAATATTTTCTAGAAATATCCCAAAATTTCACCATAATTAAATTTAAATATAATGGTTTAAAAAATTAAATTAATTTTATCATATAATTTTTCAAAAATCTATTTAAATTAATTATAATATATTCTCATAAAAAACAAAAAAAATCATTTTTTAAAAAAACATATTTTTAATGAATATAATTACTTTACTAAAATTAATTGATTATTTAAATTGATTTTATAAATAAATTTATATTGAGAATGAAATTTATTTTTATATTTCATATGGTATTTGATTTTATTAATGTTCACCTATTAAATGACTAGGTTATAAAGGACATATTTAAAACATTGTTATTTCATGGTTCACTAATGCACAGTATTGCATGTCATGTATGCTTTTGAATAAACTAGTTGTTGCATGTTACAAAAGATAAAATAATTGCTTCATATAATGAATAATTAATGAAGGTTATCTTTTAATTGAAAATATAGAAAATAATAAATTTGTTTGCATAAATATTTCACAAAATCGTAGGTGTCACTCCTAAAATGTAGGCGTAAAAATATATAATCTATCAATATAAAATATCTTTTTTATTTTCTCATTTCTTATTTGCTTTTTTAAGAATCATTTTATTCTCATCACCCGAAATTTGGATATGCCAACTGTTTAATTTTTTATCCCATGCATGGGTTTCCATCAATCTGACAACAGATGATGTATATTGGGAATTTGTAATACATTGTAATCAACATTTCATAGATATAATTAAAATTATATAATCCATTTTTGTGCTTAAATGAAAATTTTATTATTATATAGTGACCTATAAATATATTCTAAATAATGATATGAGTTTGGAAATTGAATATAAAAAACCCATGTATATTTCAAATGTAAATAGATTAAAGTATCTATAATAAGATTTAACTATCAAAACGCATTTCAAAAACAAAATTTTTTATTTTAGTCAATTTTTCTAAATATTATAAATCTAAATAACAAAAAAAGTTATAGATATTACAATTTTTAAGATATGAAATAAATCATTTATCATCAAAATACTAGCATCACCAATCCTGGAATTTCAGATTGTAATTAAAATTTAATGATTAATAACAATAATTTTTTGTTTATAATTTCTCAGCACTCCCCAGATTTCCAACTATCTATGTGATCAAAAGAAGAAGTAATTTTTTAGTGATATGTGAAAAGATTACATGGTATCTAAATGTTTTTCAACATCAATTTGAGTAGATTACCTATTATTTTTGTGATCATGTATAATATATAACATTTGAGATACATTTGGGGTGTGAACCATTAATATCATAATGCCCATATAATATTGTAACCTATTTATAAATTACAATTATAATAGATAGTTATGCTCTATAGATTCTGGCATATATAGTAACATATTTGAAGCTTTTCATTCTAGTGAGTGATTGAACATCAAGGTTGGAACTAAGATAATGAAAATTTGAAAATTCATCAAGGATTATTTTACTCAGTAGTCTAAAGATGTATTTCCAACTGCTTGTGAATGTAATTACATCCCAATTGATTCATCATCTTTATTTTGGATATTAAATATAAAACAACCATTTTATTTTAAAACACACATCACATATGAAAAATGAGCAACCAAGATTTTATTGCTTTCAAACATTACAAAAATGATTCATAATTTTCTTGTGATATGAAGGAATCAAAAACATGTCAGTATGACATATGATATGGATGGTATGACTTGAAGTGTGTGTTTTCAATATAAATTTTCATTTCAGTTTGAAACACACGTCACTGTCAAATATTGATAAAATGAGATCTATTTTTTAAAAAAATTTACAAAAATAATTATAATTAATTTTTTATGTTTAGGAATTGATCACACATTAATATGATACATGATGTTCTCAGTATGAGTTTATGTGTGTGTTTTCAATATAAAAGTGACATTTTAGTTCAAAACCCACATAACGTATCCAAACTGTAGTGGGGTACTATAGCAGTACTGTAGCAGTACTGTAGCAGCGGAGACTGTAGCAGCGGTAGCACTGTAGTGGCGGAGGGACTATAGCAGGATACTATAGCAACGGCGGGTACTATAGCAAGTAATGTAGCTCTGTGGTATTGTAGCAGTACTGTTCACCAGGGGGTCCTTTGGGCCAAAAAATGGGCTTTCCAGCCCTCTATGTAGGCCACTTGGTCTTGGGCCTTCGGGCTATGTAATGGGTCACCCTCTACCCAGTCTAAAGAGGTCTTTTCATTAATAATAAATTGAGGCTTCGGCCCCACCCTTTAAAAAAATTGATACGTAGGAATTGACCACATATCAATATATCACACGATGTGGTAGATATGATTCGAGGTGTTTTTTTAAATAAAATTGTAATATTAGTCTAAATCACCCACCACATATCTAAAATCTATAAAATGATAATATAATGATTTCTAAAATTATGAAAATGATTTATAATACATAATTGATTTTTAGGAATCAAGAACATGCTAATTTGACACGTGATGTGGTCGGTATGAATCAAAGTGTGTTTTTTCGATATAACAGTGTAATTTTAGTTTAAAATGCATTTCACTGGTAATAACAAAGAAAAAAAGAATTTATTATTTTCAAACATTAGTTAAATGATCCATAATTCATTTTTTACAAGTAGGAATTAACCACACATCAATTTGACACATGATGTGGTTATAATGACTCAAATTGTGTGCTTATAATATAGAGGTTTCATTCTAGTTTAAAATGCATATCACATAGAGAAAACTGATAAAAATAAATCATATTGTTTATAAACGTTATGAAAATGATCCATAATTAATTTTATATATGAATAAATTGACAGAATGTCAATCTGATACATGATGTGGTGAGAATGACTTGAAGTGTGTGATTTCAATATAAAAGTGTCATTTCATTTTAAAATACACATCAAATATATAGACCTTAAAAAATGTGTTCATATTTTTTTACCTTTAGTTAATGATCTATAATTAATTTTTTACTTGTAAGGGTTGACTTCACATCAAAACAAAACATGAAATTTCTAATATGACTCGAAGTGTGTTTTTTCAATATAAAGGTTTCATTTTAGTTTCAAACATGTGTACCTATCAGAAACTATGAAAATGAGAATATATTTTTTAATCAAATTGTGGAACTAGTACATAATTAATGTTTGATGTGAATGAATCAACCACATATCAATCCTACACATGATGTGGTTGGTAGTACTCAAAGTTCAGGTTTTCAATATAGAAGTTCCATTTTAGTTTAATACACATATCACCATTTAAAACCAAGAAAAAAAATATCGGATTGTTTACTAAAATTATTAAACTATCAACAAATAATTTTTAATATATAGTAATTTACCACACATCAATTTGAGAAATGATGTGGTCGGTATGACTTGATGTGCATGTTTTCCATATAGAAGTGTCATTTATGTTTTAAATATGCATCATATAGCCAAAAATGAGAAAATGAGCTATGATTGTATCAGAACATTAATAAAAAATAAAAAAATTTGTTTTTTATACATGTGAATCGAATGAATGTCAATCTGACACATGATGTGGTCTATATTACTCTAAGTGAATATTTTCAAATTAAAAGTGTCATTTTAGTTTAAAACACATGTCACATAGGCAAAACTGAGAAATTGATATTATATTGTTTTCTTACATTATAAAAACAATCCATAATTCATTTTTTATTTAAAGGAGTCAACCACTTGTCAATCTATCAAGTCATATAGATGTTATGACTCAAAGTGAAGGATTTCAATATTGTAGGGTCATTCTTGATTATAACAGACGTCACAGAGAAAAAAATACTAAAATGAGCTCATATTTTTTTCAAACTATTTAAAAAGGATCCAAAATTAATTTTTTGGGATTATGAATAGACCGCATGCCAATATGACACATGATGTGGTCGGTATGACTTGAAGTGTGTGATTTCAATATAAAAATATCCATATATATTAAAACATATTTTAAATTTCTAAAATGATAAAAAAAATATCTTATTGATATCCAAATTTATGAAAAATATTTGTAATTAATTTTTGAATTTTTAGAATTGATCATATATCAATCTGACACACTATGTGGTTTGTATGACTCAATGTTTGTGTTTTCAATATATACGTGTCAATTTAGATTAAATCAAGAAATAAATTTCTATCACTGAACAAACAAGATCAATTTATTTTTAAGCTATAGGATAATAATTCATAATTAATTTTTTATGTATAGGAATCAACCGCATATCATTCTAACATGTGTTATTTTATATATTATTTGAAGGGATTTTTTTCAATATAAAAGTTCCATTTTAGTCTAAAATGCACATCACAAAGAAAAATCCATGAGAACAACCTTGGATTGTTTTTAAACATTCTCAAACTGATCCCAAATTCTTTTGTGACTTTTATGAGTCAACCATGTGTCAATTAGATACACGATATGATTAGTATGACTTGACGTGCATGTTTTCTATATAGAAGTATCATTTTGGTTTAAAAGGAATATCACTATCCCAAAATGGGAAAATAAGCTTGAATTTATTTCAAACATTTGGAAAATTATAATTATTTTCATTCTGACATGTTGGAACTAGCTGTATGTAAATCCAGAACATGATGTTTCTAATATAACTAAAACTGTGTGTTTTCATTTTAAAACTTTCATTTTAGTTCAAAAATTGTGTAACTATCCGAAACTATGAAAATGAGCTGAGATAGTTTCCAAAAATTATTATCATAATCCATAATAAATATATTAATTGTAGAAATTTACCACACATCAATCTGACACCTGATGTGGTTAGTATGACTATAAGTGTGTGTTTTAAATATAAAAGTTATATTTTTGTTTAAAACATCCATCACATACCTAAAATAGATCAAACGAGCATAGATTGTTCTTAAAATTTAGTTAAATGATCTAAAATTAGTTTTTGATGAATGAGAATTAACTGCAGGTCACCACGATAGATGTTGTGTCTAGTATGACAAATAGTAATTTTTTTCAATATATTAGTTCCATTTATGTTTAAAACATGCATAAAATAGTAAAAACCATGAAAATGAACTCAAAATTATTTTAATATTTTATAAAATTTTTTCATATTTCATTTGTGATTTTTAGGAATTTACTGCAAACCAATCTGACACATGATGTGGTTGGTATGACTTGAAATACATGTTTTCAATATAAATGTGTCATTTTAATAAAATAAATAATTATATAACTAATTATATAATTAATAAATATTGTAATAGAAAATATAATTTATCATATGTTGATTATAAAACATTCAAATAATTTTTATTTTTTGTTTAATGTTACTAAAATAATTGATGGTTTTATTATAGAGAAAGGAATTTATATAGAGGTGTATCATTGGAAAGTGTTTCTTATAAGAGTTTTGATTTTTTTTATGGGTTGTATCTTTTTATTAATTGTAAATATGACATCAATGTCAATATTTTTTAAGTAAATTTTTAATTGAAATTATGTTGAAATTTACTATTTTGTAACCCCATCTGGTTTTCTGTATATTTATATTATTGTTTATGTATTCTAATTGGGCTTGTTGTTATAGTGATGATGTATAGATGTAGAAGTGATGAACTTGATATGGCCTTTATTAGTGCTAGAAAAATTTCTAATAAATGATGTGTTTATCAATGCTAAAAAGAAATCTAGGGTTAAGTCTTCCTTTATCAGTGCATTATTTTAGCACTGATAAAGGGGGTCACTATCAATGTATTTGCTAGCGTTGATAATGGTTGTGTGCTTTTAATGTCACATAGTGTGTAAATTGTTTTTACTAATAAATCCCTTTTCTATCATTGTTAAAGGACTCATATTTAGTAGTGATTATTATTATTAATTTTTTTATATAAATAATACATATATATATATATATAATTTATTCATTTTATAATTACAATGTTTTTATATAATTTCTCTTCATATTATAATTATTATTAATATATAATTATATATATGTATACTTTTATATAAAAGAAGCTATTTTTTGTAAATTTAATTTCCCATTACATTGTAAATTCAAAATTAATTTTCTTTTCTTTTTAATTTCTGTATGTTGTGAATAACCCTTCTAATTAACAATAAATGAATTGACCAAGAGATAGACAAACAATTGTATTCAAAATATTGGATGATAGAATGAGAGTGGGGATGTCGAAGGTAACCAAGATAAATAACAATTTTGATGACTTCGACAAGAGAAGTCCAATCACATATGGATTTGAGTGACTCTAATTAATTGAGAATCCGATAGCTTTGAATGGATATGGATAATAGATTAGGGTTTTTATATGAATAATCATCGAATAGAGATGGAATACTACAAGAATGATCAAATACAAATAGGGTTCATGAAATGACCTTGCATGAATGTAGGGAGAGCATCAAGTAGGGCTTTATCATTAAATGAATACTACATAGAGGAATAGAGGTGGAGTAGAATGGGGGATATGCGAGTGATACATCAACATAGATATGGTAATTTATATGATTATAAATTATTATAGATAAAATATATTTATTATATAAATAATTTTATTTATTATATTTATAATCTAATTAAATTGATTCAGTATTTACTGAATTGCATTCATAGATATTTAAATATATTTATTAGGTAAATAAAAATTCTACTCTAATTGAAATATTTTTTATTAATGAATCAATATGCATATATATGTGATGTAAATATAATTATATTTATTACAAATGTAATTATATTTTAAATGTAATCTTATTATAAAGATAAACATATTTTTAATTATGTCTATACGAATATAAATACATTTATATACTAATAAACATATGTAAAAATTTATAATATAATACCATTTTTACTCTAATATTCATAACAAACATAAATATAAAAAATATATAAACAAGTACGTACAAGAAAGATATAATTTTCTCTTAAAAAATAAAATTGTTTTTTAATTATAATCATATTTTTTATACTAAAAAATATACTTATGTTGATTAATATATACACTTTTTTGTATAATTATTTGTGAAATTTATTATTTTTTCTGAAAAGTAATGAGTTTCATTTTAAATGAGTATATTTTGAATTAATAAATAAATATTAAATTTTAACTCAATGATTCATTGAAATTAGTTTAAAGAAAAAATATATCAAAGAATTAATTACAATAGAATGATTAACACTAATTTGGTAGGATCCTACTCTCCATACTACCAAGATTATTTTTAATAATTATTTAAAAAACCTATATCACTGAATTAATCCTCAACCTTTCTCTTCATTTTACTTCTCACAATCAGCAGCATGGGTATTCTACTCCTTATAATGGAAACTACATGGTGGTGGTATCAATCGGTTTGATCGCTCGGAGTGGCAATTATATTATAAATATTATCATATTTTTAAATATTTCTTATTTAAATAATAGAATATGGAATATTTTTTTATATAAAAAAATTATTACATGTTTTCAATATTAAAATAAGGTGTGTCTCAAATGATTAAGCATCGACAACAAAAATAATGACTTATATTATTTTCAAACAATTATATTATTTAAATAAGCAATATTTTATATATTAAAAATAAACTTGATGTACTAATTAAAATAAATATTTTTTGATTTAAAGTTAAAAAAAATATTTTTTTTCATAAAATAGTTTCACTTATTAACTACTTTGGCTTTTTTAATGTATTAAAGAAACCTTGTTTTTAAAAGCTATAAAAATATATTTTTCAAAAGATATGAGATATATTTTTTAATTGGTATATTTTTTAATAAAATTAGTTTATAAATTATGATTTTTATAAAACATAATAAAATAATTTATCATTATTCATATAATCATATTTTAAGAAATATAATGATTTCTATTTTTAAAAAAATATATACTGGTGTATGATATTTTTTATTTTAAAAAATTTGTGTAAAAATAATAATACTAGTTTTAAAAAATATATTAATTATTACTTTTGAAAAAAACGAAATTAATTTATTTTTATTTTATAAATTAATAATATGATTCAATTTCTACTAAATATATCTTTTCAATCCAGAAATTATTATTTCAATTTTTTCCAATATATTTAGTATTTAAATGACTCAAAAATTATTATTTTCTTCAAGTGTATATATATTTTATGCATAAAATTTTTCAAAAAGTATTATTTAAAAAACTATAAACTTTTATTGATATATTTAATAAGAAATCCAAAAAAAGAAATTATACTGAAATATATAATTAAAGAATTTCACTAAAAAACATTATTTGGAAATTTTAATTGAAAATTAAAATTAATGCTTCCCTTGATGTTTCCTTTATAATTTTACAGTTCCACTAAAATTGTGTAGTAATATTCTCAACAAAAATTTACTTGTTAATTATTATAATGTTATTTTCAAGTAAAAATTTTAGAATATGTTTTTTCAAGAGAGTCCTTAGTTGGATATTTCATGAGTATAAATCTAGAATACTTCATTTAGTGGAATTTCACATCAACATTTTAGAGTGAAAATTTAATCAAATAGACCAGCGATATATTCCACGGGGTAATTAGTGAATATTTCCAGTGGGATCTTACAATATAATTTCCCATTCAAGTATTTCAATGGGTAATTCCAATAATAAATTATTTAAGAAAGTTACTATAGATTATGTTATTTAAAACATTCCATATAAATCATCACATAATATCAAAGAATAGATTCCTATTAAAAATTTTCAATGGAATATTTTATCATAATAGTAAAAAATAGTTTTCCATTTTGATATAGTAGTTCATATTTTATAGTGAAAATTTCATTTTGGATTTTCTAGTTAAATATTTCAATATACTTTTCCATGGAAATATTCTAATTGAATTTTCTAGATTAAATATTTCACTACTTATTTTAGAGGTAAATTATAACATGAATATTCTTATGAAATTTCTTATTATTTAAAAAATAAGTATTCCAATTTAATTTTCTAGTTAATGTAGTAGATATTATTTTGCAGGTTTTACATTCAAACTTTCTAATGAATGTTTTTAGTTGGATATTTTGAGGGAATGTTGTCACTTTAATTTTCAGGTTGAATTTTTAAATGGACATTATAACTAGAGTTTTCTAATGTATTTATTCATTGAAACATTCAAATATAGTTTTTAATGGAGTATTCTATTGTAGTTTTTAATGAAAATTTAAATTGAAAATTTACACAGGAGTTTTATAGTGGAATTTTTCAAAATATATTATCACAAAATGTTTATAGAGAAATTTATCAATGTAATTTTCTATTTAATTTTTTTTTGTGACATTTTCCCTTAGTATTTTGTAGTTATTTTTTCAGTAGAACATTCCCTTATGATTTTACAAATATATTTTTCACTAGTATTTTCATAGTTCGTATATATATAATTTCTTATATATATAATTATAGTGATATTTTTTCATGGTGATTTTATATTGAGATATTCAACATGAATTTTTTAGTAAAATTTTATTTTGTTATAGGTCTTATAAAATAATTATATGTTTATTGTGGAAGATATCCAAAATAATTTTCATATGTTACCTCCCTATCAAATATTGATGTAGAATTTTCTAAAAAAAATTTCTAGTAACAATTTTTAATTCAATAAATCAAAATTTCAGTGAATACTTTTTAAGATGTTCGAACATTTCCCAGTCCTCTACATTGCCTATTGGGATTTTTTTGGGTGTTATAGTGGAGTCTGGGAGGATATAGAGAGGCAAAATTGATTTTTTTTTTCTTTAAAGAGGAAAAAATAACCATTTTTAAGGAATCCCATGCCATAATGATTGGTAAATTGGGTGGTCTCATCAGGTTGGGGATGAAATGATCATTTTTTAATAGCTATGTTATTTAAGATTTTATGGTTTTTTATTAGACATATTAGTCTTTTTATTTTTTTTCCTTTGTGAGTTGAGGTCTGAAATGACCATATTGGATATGGGTTACATCATAGTGGCCATCTACCTCGTATCATTTATTTTTTCGATAGAATTTTTTTTAAAAGACTCTTAGTGGATTTCTTAGAAGAAATGAGGGAATAAAAAACCCATGTTACAGAGCCTATTCAACCTCTAAGTCATTGTTATGGGAGTTATGATTCATATTCACTTATGGGAGTCATGGTGGAAATGGCTAGGTTAGGGTGGGTATGGCATGTTTGTTCTTCTCTGAGCCCTATTTCATTGTATAAAAAAACATTATTCAAAAGGGCCTATATTATAGAGGTGTCTGAGCCATTTTTTAAAATGTAAAATTATTCATGAGATATAGGGAATGCGGCTATTTTAAAAACTTTTAAATATATATCTCATTTTTACATTCCAAAATATTACATGAAGAGGGATTCACCACATTAAAATGGGGTCATGAATGTATTTTGTAATATATTTATCCCCATATTCTTTTGAATTAATTTATTTTTTATTTTGGAAACCCAATATATTCTTCATGTCCCCATTAGTTCCAATCAGCCATCTCTATGGAGGTTTAAACCCCTTGTTTCTAGATATCCATTTGCCTCTAGTTCAAGGTACCCCATCTTCTCTTTCACTATCATTCCTCAAATTCCTTGTCTTCTTAGAATTTATTAAAAATATTTTTATTGGGTTTGGTTTATTTCATTTCAGGATCTCTATAGAGGCTTAATATGGTTTTGTCTCTTGGAGAATCCTTGTGAGTTTAGTAATTCTGAATTATTGGATTATTTTTCTTATTATGTTTTTTTTCCTTAAATAATATAATAATTAATTGGATTCAAAAATTATCCTTTATTTATTATGTAATTTTCAGATCATTTAAGATTTATTTTTCAATGGGTGTATCATTTTAATTGGATTTAGAGTAAAATTAATCAGAAATAAATACATTGATGGTGGATAGTGTGTTTGGCCATTAATTATGGGCTTCTATAGAAACTATTATCATTTTTTGATACTGTTATGTGTTTTGGGAAATGTATATTACAATGTTTTTCTGTTACTACATTCTATTAAGTTTTTGGTGAAATTTTGTGATTCTTCATAATTAATAAATAATGTAAATATATAAATTTATGAGGATAATGTGGGGATTTGATATATTCCATGCCTAAAGATAAAAAATACACAATATAATTAATAATAACATTATTTTAATGAAATTCAATACCATTATTTTTATTTATTCTATTCATTTAGTTGTGATGTTTAATGATTATTACAATTTTCATATATTTTTAGGTGTTATGGTGATTAAATAATTCCTTAATTGGGTGGATTATTGTGTTCTAGAGATAAGTGATGTTATGTTATCAATTATGGATATGGTTTTGAAATGAATTATATTAGGTAAATAATGGCTAGTTGAAAAATTTTTGATAATGAATCACAAGAAACCATTCGGTGTTAGGATGTGGTGACTATTTTTCATGAACTCTTGTTTTTATATTTTTCATCCTAAAGTTAGGTTCCACTAAGTCAATGTAGGGTTGATAATGTGTATTGGTGAAATGGGTTTCAGCTACAATCCTATCAGGGAATGTATTCAAATATTATATAATAAGTATTAAATGGGCATGTGAATTACGTTTTATTTAATGGGTTTGGGTAGAGGTATCTACATTTTTGTGGATACTCACCCCTTTACCATCCATATCTAAACGTGGGTTCTTGAAAAATAAAAAAATATTTAGAGGATTTAACTGTTGCCACTAACCCTAAAATGTTTTTACTTAAAAAAATTAAGGTGATATAAAATTGTTAAATATGCTTTTTTTGGTTTCACAGAGTCATGGTTCCCTCAATCACCAAAGGGATGTCACTTTGTTAAATGATAATATCAAATGAATTTAAAAAAAACTCTAAAATAATATATTAAACATCTAAATGATAAAATTAAATAAAACATAATATTAAAATATCTAATTTATATATATAAATGATTATTTATTTTAGTATTACACTTTATTTTTAGTAATCCATTTTAAACAATAACTAGGTTTTTATTTAGTGAGAGTGGGTCTGGATGATTGTTCATGCTATTGCATGTTGCTTCTGTACAATGTTCCTAAAAAAGTCTATATCCTCTACCACTATTTCTGCGAGTAGGATAGTGTGCACATATCTATTTGAAATATTAGATTTCTTATAATTTTGTGTGTGTAAATCTATTTCAAAAATATAATTTAATATAGACTAATGATAACATAAAATTAATACTGATTAATTTTATATTTAATTATTTTTAACTAATTTGAGAAAATAAAATATATCAAACTTGTTGTAAATAGGTCATACATTTTTGGACTTATACAAGGGAATCAGAGTGAGATTACACTAAGAGGGGGGGGCGAAACAGCGTTTGCAAGTCTATAAAAATTTAAAATATTAATCCTTTAAACATCCTCTTTACCAATAGTATATTTACCTTTAAATATTGATGGTCACTTTTTATAATATTTAACTGAATATTCTTAAGGTTTCATGATCTATTTTGGTGTTCATGCATAAATTAAATATGAGCATGAGTATTTACATGTTTCACTATCACTAGCCTATTTGCAAAGAGCATGCATCAGCGTTGTGTTGCATACAAAGATAAATATTAAGCTCATTTCTTACAAAGGTTTGGGATAAGTAACTACAATTTCCATTCTCACTTCCTTATAAGTTTTAGGTATAGCTCACCACGTCCCCTATTTCACACCCTCAAACATTCATTCTTTTCTAATAATCTCTTCTTATTGATTTTTTTAACAATACATAACTTTTTCACCCACTTATTCAATGAAAAATTGTAAGTAAATTATCCAAATTAGTGATGTATTCTCCCCATCAAGATATCTTTTTATCACCTTCATTGTCAAAAAAATATAAATGGACTTTTTAATTTGATGTACCTATACAAAATTCCTTCAAAAAATGTTGGGATGCACTTTTCTTTCACTCCTCCCTTTTGGAGGGAACATCATCTTCATATCACCTCCCCCTTTAGGGATATCTTCTCCAACCAATGATATTTTCCCTTGTTTCAAAACTGCTTCATTCTTTTGCATCAACCACATGGTGATTTTCTAAATCCTTTGAAACCACAAGTTACACAAGAGAATCTTTTTTCCTACTTTATTTGCACAAGATATTCAATATGTGAATTTACCACATGGAACATGGGATATCAATAAATCCTCTATGCCTAATAATCCATAGCATGACATAGAAAATAAGAGTTTTTATAGAAAATAAAAATGATTTCATGTTACTCATGAGTACTATGAAACACACATAATCGCATTTAATTTTCTATATTAAAAATACAACCTAGGATCTCGATCATTGACACACTAATTTTATGATAAAAATTTTTCATTAATCTTTTGATGATTTTTAGTGGCCTTTAATTAATATTAATATAAAATTTAAATTTTTTTTAAAATATTTGAAATTTAAGTTGAGGAGTTATTTTTTATCATAATTAATTAATTAATTGAATTTTTTGAATTTAATTTTTTTATAAAATCAAATTTTCATTTTTAATTATTAAATATGAAATTTTACTAATTTTTAGTGTTTTTTAGGTTAAAAACTTAGCCAATGAAAGCTAACCCACAACAAATAGGCCACACACCTCTTAAAAAGCTCATACGAGGTTTGGTCGCCCATGTAGCCTACTAGGCGGGCCTTCTCGAGTGGCTGGGAGGAGCACAGCCTATAGGGAGGAGACCATAGTTCATAGATGGGTTGAAGATAATGTAGGTCAGAATAAGAGAATCACATGATTGTGTTGGTCATTCCCACATGGAGATGGGAGGATCGCTTTACCAGGGTGGGGTGGCGCTGATAGTGGTTGGGCTCCTCTGTCCCAAGTCCAACTTTACTAGCTATTAAAAAATATAGGATGATATTTAAGGAAGAGATCAACCATGAATAAAACTAATTTGGGAGAATATTTTTGTGATCACTATTCATTTACGTAAAATGGAACTATTGAACCTCAGTCCCGCTAACCCCACACAAGGATATTCCCCCACACCCCTCCTTTACCAACTCTACACCTTCCACCATCGCTCATCTATGACCACTATCATATGAAACCATTAGGATTTACCATGAATTCCACTATCAATGCTTAGAATTGAGATATATCTTCTTGTAGAGGACTGAGATCACTATAGGTGAACTTAGTGACCTTGAACTCCACTATAACCCCCTTTAAATAATTTCAATTCACTACTTTTTACATGATATTATTTTGACCACTATGGTGGCTAAAGAGATTTCTGATGATCAAATTTTCCACTTCTTCACCTTTTGTGAGGATTGGAACCACCATGGAGGCATTTTTACAAGGCTATTCCTTTTATTCGTGCCAGGCACTTGAGGAAGAGGTACTATAAAGCTCATTGTCTACACTGAATTTCTTAATACCTAATATCTTTGTGTGTTTTCAAATATAGATCCTCGGGTACTAGAGTTGGGGTGACATTTGTTTGAAAAATAAAGCACATGAAGATATTGCAATATTAGAAATAAAGGAGCTCAATGTTATTATACTTTCCTATAAATAGTGGAGATTTCAGCCAATACATTGTGGTTTACTCATTGGAGAAAATGATAAGTTGGATACCTTACTAGGGATTTGACATATACTAGAGTTTCAAGGTAGGAGATATTACAAAAGAAGAATCCATCGATAATATAAAAAGAAGGAATGTCCACTAATTCACTCCCCACTTTAGCTACTTGTTTCCTCCTTCTTTCATTTCTATTTATTTTCATATTTTTTTCTACTTTTTCTTCTACAATGTTACACCCTATAATAGAGGGGTAGAACATTACTATGGTTGGGTGAAGGTAAGGTGAAAAATGTTATGATTTATTTTTATTTTAATAAAATTATTTAATATCTTCTTATTGAATAGTTTTCAGTTATCAATTTTATAATTTATACTATGTATGATTTTGTTTTGGTTTAAATATGAATTTATAAATTCCCTTGATCAATAAACTTGTTCTCCCTCTTCTTGGTTTTGGGTCACATTGATTGATCCATCTAAATTAAATGGGATAAGTTTTTAATGATTGATAAACACAATATGAATGAAAAGTGGAATAAATATCATTTTTTTGAATTTCAATAGCAGATTAGGTACTGCCTAAATAATTTAAGGAATACACATTGTGACATTAACACATAGGAATGATAATAATCCAAACTTGGAAATTGCTTGAGATTATTATAGTCATTATAAATATTAATAAATGGTTAAAAAGGAAGAATTATTATTAATACATTTATTAAAACATTTAATAAATAGGGACGACTCATTCTAATAGAAAAATGATAACATTACAAAAGGGAATCCAAAAGTAAACCCAATCACCTGTCACTCATCTAAATTTCTAAATCCATGTTACATAACTTTCTTAGTCATATATATAATTTTATTTTATTTATTTTATCACTCATTTAATCTTGATTAAAACACACCTTCTAAGATATATCTTTGGTCAATAATTTTACTACACCCCTAGGGGAAAATAATTTTCATTTTTCACACCACATGACAAGTGTTCATTAAAACTAGAATTGTTGATGGGGATTGAGTTTTATTCTAACAGTAAAAATTTTCTTTTCTAGGACCTATAATGAGTAATTATCCCTATTAGATTTTAAGATAGAATGGACTTAGCCGACTTGACTTAGGAAGCTTAATTTTTTTGAATAAATTAATTTATATTTCTTGAGTAGAACCACAAGTGATCAGTTTGAGCCCAAAATAATGGAAATTAAATCAGAAAATCATTAATGGACCTTTGTGCCCACAATATTCCAACAAATAAAACTAATTAACTATTCTTCATCAACCAAATGGATTTAAATTTTGTGTTAACACAATTATAGTACCACCTATGTTCCATTTTCATGCTGGTGGAGATCCAAACTAGCACATCAAAAGTTATGGTTTGTTTGTTTAATATTTAAGCAAATATAAGTGGCTAAGAAGTGAGTTAGGTGAAGGGAATTTCCATTTTCACATGATAGGGATACTAGTGTGTGTTTTTATAGCATAAAGTATATAGATATCTATGAATGGTATGATAACCAATTAATATTCATGCAAAGGTTAATTATAACCTCCCCGAGTAGAATAATCAAGAAGGAAATATATGCCATCTAAAAAGCTAATGGTGAAAACTCTATTAGTATTGAGAATGGTTTATGAAGATTACTGTAATATTTATAAATAAATTAGAGGAATAGAACCAATTATTAGACTTTTCCTAGAAAGCATTGTTAGATAATGAGAGGAACCTCTTGGATGCTTAATTCGGTGGATTATTGATTGGAAAAGAACTAGAATGATCCAAGAGCCTCATTGAGAATATAACACAAAATTCACAACATTTCAAAAAAAATGCACATGTATGAGAGGTATTCATGAGGTATTAACTTGTTTTCATCTTTACTTGAAACTAAAATTCAATAATTGAAAATTCAAGTGAGACATATGGATGTACTGTAATTGAGTGAACAACTAGCCCCACCTCAATAATGTGGATTATGTTCATCAGCCCATCATTTTACTGATCAATGTGTTGAAATATGGTGTATGGAGATTTGTGTAGCCACTTCCCATCCAATTAATTTCAATAAAAATTAAGCATGGGGAGAAGGGAAATTTGGACATGGATTTATATGTTAATAAAATCAGGCAAGATAACCAATCCTACAACAGTTTCAGAACCCCCCTCTTTTCAAATGATAGTAAAATAAACCATACCAACAATAAAGTTATCAACCAACAATATTTAAAAAATATATATAAAACCCTATTTTAGTACATAAAAAACTATGAAAACATAAAGATTTAATATTGAGGAGTTGAAAGATATAGTGAAGAATGTTTTACCTAAATTTTAAAATATCATGGAAATGTTTTCTAATAACCAAAGAAATATTATAGCTCAAACAAATACAAATACATTTTAGAATATAGGTATGATAATAAAAAAGAGTGGAAAGGATATTAACATGCCAAAAGAAAATTAATTTCATGATGAACCAGGAGAAGGTAGGTATGAAAACGCTGGGCAGACTCTAGAACAACAATCCACCCAAATAAAAGATAAATGAAATAAGGGAGAGGAATATATGATAATTTTTATAAAGGAAAGGCCAAAAAAATGTTAAAAAACAATAATGGTATAAAAATTATTTTCTTGTACAATTCCCTTCTAGGATTACTCTATCAAATGAAATATAATAAGAGAAACGTTAAAGAGATATCCATGAGACATTCTAGATAGTTGAAATTGACATATATCACTTGGACTCTACTTGTAAAATCCCCATTTATTATAAATTCCTTGAGTAAATTTTTTCCAAGAGAATGGGGATAGATGGGGAATTGGGAATAATCCTACAGAGTAATTTTTTATTGACGATCACAACCTTATTTTAAAAAAAATCACGATCTAGGTACATTTTCTATTCCCAACACAATTTTTTCTTTGATATTTTCTAATTATTTATGTAACCTTGGTACTTCCATCAATGTAAAGTATAAATGTTTTTTTATTCTTGAAAATAGATGAAATGAAACCCACAAGAGTGGTTTTCTAACTAAATATAAACCCAATCCTTTTTTAATTAGAGTTTTGAAAATGCTCTCATAGGAGTTGAAGGACTAATTTTTAAAGATGACTTTTATGTTCTCACCATGGGGGAAGATGAAGAACTAGAAAATTCACCCATTATATTAGGAATACTATTCCTAAAAATTAGACATAATATCATCAATTTTAATAAAGGAAGCATGACTATGGATTAGTTGGACATTAAGTTGTACTTCAACGTTCTTGATTCCAAAGGAAACCATTTTGAGCAATCATTCACTCTTTACTATTTCCCATGAATAAGGTATTGATCCCGTTGAATATTTGGGTATACATTGAGAATTATTATCCCTGGGAGACCATATGTATATTAAAAACAAGAAATTCAATCATTGGATGTGTGGAATTTGAAATCAGTGTCAACTCTATAGAAACTAAAAAATATAAAATTACAACCACTCCCATGTGATTTAAATTATGCGTATCATAGGGAGGGAGAAATATTTCTAGTAGAAATAGAAAAAATATTGTTAATAGATCAAGGGAGAACTATAGTTGAAATTTTTAAAAGATATATCCAATCCATAAGGTTCATTCTAGGAGACAATACTGTTATTAACCCCAAAATTTTCTCTCATTGGATATTTTTCGGAAGGGATCCCTACCTATTATAAATCACCAAAGTGGACTAAACCCCACCATCATGTAGGCTGTAAAATAAGATATTAAACAATTGTTTTAATCCAAAATCATTTACTGAATTTCAAACACACAGTGGTTAAACCTCATCCATGTGGTTCCCATGAAAATTGGCTTGACCATTGTGGAAAATGGTAAAAAAAGTTAATTACAATGAACTTAAAAATAGTTTGAGGGTATGCACTGTTTATAGAAATCTAAACCAAGGAACTCTAAAAGACCACTTCCCCAACCCATCCATTGACCAAAATTTATAATTGTTTGTGGGAATGAAAAATTACTAATTTTTGGTGGATTTTATGGATATTTTAATTTACAAATTTCTTCATAAGACCATAAGAAAAAACATTCACCTTCTCTTTTGGTAAATTTTATTACAAGATGATGCCTTCTAGATAGAGAAAATCATGTTTTTAACTTTGAGAAGTGTCTCTATATGGTTGAAAAGGGAATAGTATTGCTTCATATCATTTCAAAATATAAAATTTCATTGGATATTTCTATGTTTTAATTAGTAAATTCATTCCCATATTCCACCTATGTGATAAATTCTAGAACATTATTGAAGGAATTTGATGAGTTGAAATAAAATTTGATTACCCCACCGACAATACAACCACTGAATTAGGAATACCCCTTTGAGTTGATTTATGGTGAATCTAAACAAACGTTAGGAGAATCTCTCTCCCAAATAATAAATGGAAACCCCATGTAATAAAATATATCTTATGAAACTTTGATTTCACTCAGATTAATATCACAACCATTGAAAATGTGATTTTTGTTCTTGTATTTCCATTGGAAATATTCAGGTTATATTTATTTTGAACTAAAGTGGTTTTATTTTCAGATCATGCCTCACCTAAGTACATTATGATTGTTCTTGATGCCAAACCAAGGATTATATGATGTATTCTTCTGTTTAAAGAGTTAATCATTGTAATAAATGGAAAAGGGGAGATGAGAATCATGTGGTAGATCATCTTAGTAGACTTCCCAACACTATTAATGCCAAAATTCAAAAATTGAGCCCACTTAATAATCAAATACCTGGAGACAAACACTATATAATGGAAGGTGAAGTACAATGTTTTGAAAAAATAATAAATTACTTGGATATATATTTGGTATTGTCTCACCTTAAAATTGATCAAAATAATAACCTCAAATCATAGTCTAGATTCTATACTATGTAAAAACCATTTCTCATGAAAGGATTTAATGACCATGTCTTAAGAAAATGATTACAGACAATTAAAATTGAATCTATTTTTGAATTTTTTTTCATTCACTTACTTGTGTTGGATTCTTCTGGCCTACAATAATGATAAGAATATTCCTTCAATATGAAATTTATGAGCTAAAATTGTTTAAATATAATCATGAATATTGTAAAAAATGTTAAAACTGTCATTTTTTTGAAAATATTTCGAAAGAAAATAGATTCAACAAAAATCATAATTTAGTTTTTGAAATCATTGATGTTTTTGGAATTGATTTTTTGGGACCCATTCCTATATCCTTTGGAAGATATTATATTTTACTTTTTGATGATTATGTCTCTAAAAGGGTGGAATATAAAGTCACCATGACTAATAATTACAAAGTTGTGTGTGATTTAGTGGGGTCGAACATATTTTGCAGGATTGGAATGACAAGAGCCATCATCAGTGACCAAGGGGCCCATTTTTTAATATTAGAATAGAAGAAATGATTAGAAATTATGGAATGCACCACAAGAAATCTACACCTTAGCATCCTCAAAAATGATAAAGATGAATTGTCGATTTAATATATTAAAGGTATTTTGGTGAAAATGGATAAACCAAACTAGAAGGATTGGATCCAACCCATTCACTATAAAAGTGGAGAGGATGAATATGTTCCATGGGATTTTATATCTATAATTGGTGGAGGAGCTCAAACCTCTCCAACACATCTAATAATTTCTTCCCATGACATTAGGCTGAGACAATGACATTAACCAATGGTACGTCTATAATTAAAACAATGACTTACTATTTTATTAGGATTTAAGAATTTTAGTATTTAGATACCTCCCACATCACCCCTTTAAGATTAAATGGAATAGTTCTTACACTCTTATGAGTTATTTTTTATTTTATAGGACTATTGATGAAGAAAGCCACAAGGAAGACCTAGATTGAAAACACATGAGAAAATAGTACTAAATCTCATTAGAAAATGGGGTTTACTTTTATATTTAACTTTTAAACTCACTATATTTTTTTAAACCTGTTTTGAGATTTAAACTGGAAATTACATACCCATTCTTAAAGTTTTTTTCTCTTCTTTACCTATCTTTGAGATGTGATTTTCATTGGAATCCCATGATTCTTGGTTTTATATTTCAACGTTTATGAGATTTAATAATTAAAACGGATAATTGAATAATTATATTGAATCATGGATACTAATTTTATAGATCATGATTTGAGTGAATTATTTGATTAATGTTGATGAAAGATTCCTGAAATATTTCATACATTGACTCTATAGAGTTCATGTGAATTTATTTATTATTTTTATCCATACCATTGGTTATTTTATAATATCAAATGTTTTATTCCCAAGAGAATTTCTTGTCTAAGTACATACTATTTTATCATAAGAATATTTCTTGAGTGATCCTAGGACATTTCACCTGCTAGAACTTTTATTGAGACTAATCGAAGCTATTATTATGAAAAACTACATTTAATATGATTGAAGTATTTTTATTGATAATCCATTATTGTCGATACCACCTTTAACATTAGAGATCTTGAATTACCTTGTTAGAAATAAGACATGTTTCAATCCATTTTTATATATTTCTACCCTCCTCTTAGTATTTTACATTATATTTTAAAGTTGAAGGGTGGGGGAAAAGAGATTCATGGTTGATGGGATGATTTACATTATATGGAAAATGTGTGGGGAGATAATTTTCGGTTTTGTGAATGTTTCTTTATTAATAATTTATACTCTATTGTTTCCCCCTCTTGAAAAGAAATAATTATGATTTAAAAAAACAAAAATCACCATTAATATACTGAATATTGAAAACATATGTGGCTAGGTGGTGGATTTTAAGTTTTTTCATCGCATTAAATTTGAAAAAAAAAATAAAAAAAAAGAACATAAGAAAAATTAAAGAGTGTTCATAAATCATTCATTGTTCTTAAATTAATCACAACGTCAATTTGACCTTTGAAAGTGGGATTTTTACCAATTTGAAGGGGAGAATATTATTGAGCTTTCACTTTTGATATCCAATGTTATACTTTAGAGATAAGCCTCATAAATAATCCTCAGTTATAACATCAATACCTTCTATCCTTAAAACTAATATTCATTAGAACATTAATTGTAATACCATATTATCTTATGTAACTTTTTTATATAAAAAAGGAGAAACATTCATGATTATAAGAATATATAAAATTTGAAATTTTTCATGATATGAGAATACTCTACTTGAATTTGAATCATGATTTATAACATAAAATATTCAAAATTGAGGGAGATCATAAAAAGGAATGTTTAATAATATTGAATTAAGATTCTTTAATTGATTAAAGGTCAAGTTCTATTATTATTATTTTTGGAGAAAGTAAAATGTTTGGATTGATATTTTTTTGAAAAATGAGAAGTTAATTTGATATTTTATGTGGAACTTGAAAATGTGGTTTAACATTAATAACTCTTTAATTTTATTATTTTTAATTTAAATTTTTTAATCATTGGCTCCATCGTAAACTCACTATTGATATTAATTTTTAGAGACAAGCATAGTTCAATTGTGGGGTTATTTGACAAACTCACTTTATGATGAATTTTTTTAACAATTTTAGGATTATTTTTAACGGTGTTTTATCAATATTCTAAAAAAATTAACATTTTACTAAAATATGAGGAATTAGAGTTGATAAATTAAAATATATTAAAAATAACTAATTAATTGAATTTTTTAATTTTAATTTTCTTATGTATTAATTTTGTAATTCTTAATGATTTACATTATTTATGAAAAAAATTACACTAAGTGTTTTAATATTTTTCAATTAGAAATGGGGCTAACATATGATGACTATAAAACAATAGGTCACATGTCTCTTATCCATCTTACGAGTGAGTTATCCGATCATACAAACCTATGGAAAGTCATTATCAAGTGATTGGGAGGAGCATAGAACATGGGGAGAAGACTAAGTGCACAGGTGGGCCGAATTCGGCAAGGGTCAATACAAGGGAAATGGCAGCATGTGGTGGTTAAGACAATAGGATGATGATAGGAAGGATTCATCTGTGTGGGGTGGCACCGATGGTGGTAGGGGTCCTTCTACCCTAGTATTACATCATTGGTATGTTATATCAATAGAATGATATTTAAGGTAGTCCTCACCCATTGATAAAATAGATGTGAGAAAAATATTATCGGTCCCATCTCATTTTAACTAAAATGGTGTCATTGTGCCTTGTCCAACATACCCATTTCTTGGATATTCTCCATGACATTCCTCTTCCACCATTACACCTGATGTCACTACTTCTCATCTATGACCGCTGCCATCTACAATAAAAAATATTCTTTATGAATTCCACCAATAAAGCTTAGTTTTGATCCAAATCTCTAGTTTGAGTCCTTAGATCACCGTGTGAGACCTTAGGGACCTCAGACAACCACTGTGACACCCATTCAAAAATATCAACTTTCATCTTACTACTGGAGATTTCTCTAGCCACTATTAATACCTAAGGGATCAATGAAGATTGAATTCACCACTTTTCACCTTTTATGATACTCAAAACCACTATGGAGTCACTACCAAATGGGAAACATTCCATGTACACTATATCTCTGTTGAGGAGTCCATGTTGAATCTTGTTGTAAACACTATATTTTATAACACCATAGGTCCTTGATTGTTTTCCAATATTGGACCTTGTGTCTTGAGTGAATTCTTTTGATAAATAAAATACCCAAAGGTATGAAAATATTCAATATAAATAAGGCTGACTCACGTATCTATGATAATTAAAATTATAGTGTTTTAGATCATGTAAGGGCATAAACCGTTGGAGGAAGATAGATGATAAAGATGCTACTAGGGGGGTCTGCACATGCTATATATTTTGGGAGAATTGGTTAGGTGGAAGAAGCATCAATGTAGAATAGAATTAGTATTCAAACCCACTTATTATCTCCCCACTCTGGTTATATATTGCATCCTTCCTTCCATTATATTTATTTTCATCATTCTTTCAATATATTCTTCTAAAATAATACCCCTTTAATAGAGGGGTATAATATTCATGTGTTTGGGCTAAGGGGAGGTGACCATTTTGATACATGAGTTTTATTTTAATAAAATTCTAGAATATATTTTTATTATTTGTCCTTCAATTCTTAATAATATAATTTAAACTAAATATTTTTTTTGTTTAAATATGAATTTTTAAATTATCTTGATCTATAAATTTGTTCTCCCGCTTCTTGGTTTTGAATCACACTGATTTAATGGTATAGAATCAAGGGGAGAAGTGCTTAGTTATTGCTAAATATGTGAGGAAGGAATAGTGGACTAACTTTCATTTATGGGAATTTGAATATAAAATTAGGAACTGCATAAATAATATAAGGAATACCCATTATAACATTCACACATTGGAAAGAGAATAATCCAAACAAGGAAATTGTTTGAGAACCTTACCATAATTATAATTACTAATCAACTTTGAAATGGGAAGTATTACTGTTAATCTAATAATTAACCCATTTAGTAAATACAATAGAATTATTATAAAAATACCATGATAGAATTATGATAGGGAATCTAAACATCAACCCAATAACATGTATTTCATGTTAATTTATAAATTCATGTTCGTTCACTTTACTAGTCATAGAAATATTTTTATTTTATTTATTTTTTCACTCGTGAAAACTATATTAAAACACTGTTCAATGGAGATGAACTTGCTCACTACTACTACTACTCCCATTGGTGGAAAGTAATTTTCTTTTTCCACATCCCATGATAGGTGTTCTTCATTCAATTAACACAAAATCATTTGTTTATAACATTAAAGTACAAGGTTGTGAGAATTATATCACATGAAATAATAATTTATACCAAATGATAAAAATTTCAGATAACATGTTCCAAGAGGGATTCAATTTGATAAAATTATATCATTTGAACTCCATGAATTTTAGATCATTACAGGCTGCAAAAATTGTTGAAATGTCTTAATGGACTTTGATATTCAGAACAACTCCCTTGAGGACTTAATCTCTTGACGTATGTTTTAATGTCAATTGTTAGTGTACAGAATGGGATCCCATTTTCTGATTTTCCATAAAGTAATTAAGATCCATCCACTTGTACTTTTCTAGAATGTTAATTTTTATGCTTTTAAAGCACAATCACCCCATGAATCACATATCACACTTAATTTTCTACCACATAAGAAAATATTAAACACAATAGAACATTTTTTGAGAAGGTTACCTTTATGATCATTATGTTAAATAATATGTATAGTTATAATGATACAACCAATCACCTTCCATTTTTCCTTTTCCCTTATGATTTCAAGAATATAATACAATCAACCCTTCAGGTTTTTCATCATCACTTGTAAGCAAAAAGATCAATCTATTTCCATTAGATCTCGTTTTTTTGATACCTATTATAGGCTTCTTTACATGTATTTGAACATTTTAATCCCTCTTTGTCTAGGGATTTTCCATAATTGTGAAATCGATCACACTTGAATAATAATCTTCTTAGGTTTTAACACCAGGTGATCTCACGTTTGGATTTCTTATAAATTTAATTTTTCACGATTTTCTCTTAGTGGTTTCTATAGGATCAATTTTTAAAACCATTCCATGATATCCAAATTCTTCAAATTGTAATACAACTTCCTTGGTGGAGTAAACTTCATATTCTATTCTATATTATTTATAGCTATAAAAACCACTTGTTTTTTATTTCCAGATTTTTCTTCCTTACCACCAGGAGAGTCATTTTGGGTTCTCAGATTTTGATTCTTAGTACACCATTTGTTCATGATCAATTTCATCCTCTAAAACATTGAAACTATTATCAATCATAATAGAACGTTTTCAAAGATATGAAATCTCCATGTAAGTTATAGGATTGAAGTGTCTCTATATGGATTATTTACCCTTATATTCATTTCACTAATTCTAATACCTTTCCATTTCGCCATGATTTAAAAAATAGGGCATCTACCATAATAACTATACCTCATTTGGTATTTCCTTTATTAAGATGCTGGCACTACTAGAGTTCTTCTAAAATATTTGGGTATATTTTCTTTGAAACATCTGCTAATGATGTGCCCAAATTTATTTACAATAAAATCACTTGGTTGATTCTTTCATTTGTGGATCCACACTTATAGATTTGGTATGGAAAAAATACATTCATCAATATTTTAGATATTGAAACTTTTTTTACTCAAATTATATTTTTATAGTTATCATATATTCTCATCATGTTATATGATTTTTATGTCTTTTACTTTCAACTTAGCTTCCATCACCTTCATATTTAAAGTTTCATCCATACAAAATTGTCTCATTTCTTCATGATGTGTCTTTATAAGTAATATTTTATCCTTAAACTCCTTATCCATTTCCATTTTCTTGAAGATACCTTTTGAAATATTTTCAATCATGTCTCCTTAATCCTTCATCTTCATTTTCATTTTCTACATGCTGAAATTAAAATTAAATTCTTCATTCTTAAATCATTCATTTTCAAGGTAAAACTTATCTATCATCGAATAATATACTTCATGGATGATTCTTCATTGATCTTGGTAATCGTTAATTGATCATTCCTTGGAATTGAAAATTGATTTTTCTGTTATTTCATCACCAGAATCACATATCCTTTTTAGATCCAAGAGAGAGTCTAATATTTCACATCATTTCCCCCCAAAATTGTAAAAATTAAAATAAAATTAGGTTAACATTTTAACTCATATAGATAACACAATATTTAAAATAACTTCCTCTCACTTTTCTTCTTCTTTCCTTTTGATAATTTGAAACTCTCACTTATAAATTATTCTTTTCTGAAAAAATCTTCCAATTGTATCTACAATTAATTAAAGAACTTATAGTGATACAAATTTATGTATAATTTTTAATTGATATCCTCCTTTAATACCACTTTTAGTGAAGTGTAAATTGAAAAAAATAGATCTATCTTAAAGATAAATATATGTTACATTAATATAACAATTCAAAATTTTACTACTTATCATTAAAATCCATGATAATCTTCTAATAATTGGATAAAATAATTATTTCAGGATTTTAAATTATTTTTTTCAAAGAAAGGATCATGTATTGTGGATAACATCTTCAACACAACTTTAGATTAATTCTGAGTAATATAAAATCCAATATTGAACCTATCCCTTTGATACCACTTGTTGTACTTATACAATGGACTTGGATTGAGATTACCCTAAGAGGGGGGGTTAGGGAATACAAATTATTTAACAATTAAAACTCAAACTACTTAAAAATATCACTTTCCCAATAGTATCATAATCATTCATCCTTGAGGGTCACCATTTTTAGATCATTAACCAGATTTTTTTAAGGTTTCTTGATTTATTTTTGTGTGGATGAATTAATTAAATATAGACATGACAATTTAATTAGTTAAACCTCAATGAGCTATATCCAAGGAGCATGAATCATCTTTGTTCCTTGCACCAAAATCACTACGAAGATCACTACTTATAAAGGTTTGGGCTATGACACTTAAATGCCCAAGCTCACTACCTTACTAGGTTTAAGGATATCTTACTTCTTCCAATGATTCAATCCCTTGAACATTCCTTCATTGTATCACTACTAGAGTTAAGGACAACAATCATTGTTTATGGATATATAGGTCCATTATCCAGCATCACTATCATGGAACACACCCTTCACTATATGTGCTATATTTATGTCCCACTAGGAAATTTCTCCACATATTCTCAAATTACTAAGATTCTTAACCTTAGTCTTTAAATAATATCTCTATAAAAATTCCTTCTTTGATGTAGTAATAGAAAAAACCTTGTTCTACATAGCCATGATCTTCAACAGTTTCCAATTTTTCAAGACTTTCATCCACATAATGGAACAAACTCTCATTTCTATTTTAGAATCATATATGTAAATATTTTCTCTATACAAAGCTATGTATATCTTTCAGAACTCTCACGAAAAATATCTTCGCATATTTTATTCTACTCATAGATATCACATGTAATAAAAATATTCTTCTCTCAAATAGTCATTATCACATGGGCTTAAACTATCATTTTAATATTCATAGATGAAACCTATATCCTTTATGTATTTTCAGTTTTATCATATTGGTAATATTTCAATTGTATAACTATCATTGAGTTTTTTTTCGTTCAAAAAGTATTTCAATATCTATAAATATAGAAAACCAAATGTGTATTAATGATGATCTTGGTCATAAACTTTAAACTCTTCAAGGACTATAACCATAATAATTTACAAAATGTGTTTTACCATATATTTAATAATAAGAACACAAATTAACAAAAATTTTATAGATAATATTCTCCCAAAATCTACTCATGTATTCACACAAGGATGTTACAGTATATCCCATTCCTCCATGGTGGATGGACCTCTATGTATTTATAAACTCCCATTTATATGACATAACATCTTATATATGGAATGAATACTTTTTAAAATGGAATAATATCTATATAAAATCCACACTCACCTATTCAGCATAGACATAATTTTGAGACCATGTCAGATAATAGTTTTTTTTAATAGAAGAATTGTGTACTGAATGTTTTTCAATGTGTTCTATTTTGTTATCAAGAAAAAAATTCACTTCACTTTGAATTTTTTTGTAATCAGATGAATGATAAATAAGGATTAATAGTAATTATCATATACTACAAAAAAAAAGTTTAATAAATTCCCATTGTTTGTGAAGAATTTATTCAGGATAAAAGGTTAATTGGACTCACCTTGAGTCCATAATGGGAGAAAAGTTTCATCGGAGTCATCTTGAGTTCATAATGAAATCACCAATCGTAATGATTATTGGATTATGAGTTTTTAAAATGTAAATATTTCGATGATTTTCTGTTATATTAGTACTCAAATATCATGTTTTTTCTGAGAAAATTTTGGTGAAAGTCTTCTGAAGGAATGGGGGTGAACAAGGGGATCCAATCTAATTGAGGCTTTGTGGGATGTTCTAATACTTTCCAATGTAAGTAATATGATGTTATTAAAATAATAAATATTATTAAAGTCATGAAGAATTCATGATTACAGGAAGAACTATTTAGAAGAAGGAATTTTTTGAAGTTGATTTTTTCTCATCTCATTCTATCAGTGTGAAAACACTACATGTACAATTGTTTGAAGGATAAGAATTTTTGTTTGATATGTGAGAAGATAAAGATTCATGTTTTTTGTCAGACCAATGAGTCACAAGATAAAAGTATTTAGAGAAAAAAGATTGTAAAGGAAGGAAGTTTGTTTTCACCATAATTAGGAATGTATTGAATTTATTGATGGGACTAGACACTCAAATACAGCATGCCTCTAATTCATCGGAGGCAGATAAGTCTGACATAGATTTTTATACAAAGATTATTGGGATAGAAGTTTATAAAAATTCATATACCATCCAACTAGATAAAGGAAAAAATGTAGTCAACCATTTTCGTCAGGTTGTATTGTATTCAATTGGGTCAAGATAAAAAAGTGTTTTGATCTATTTTTCAACAGGTTCAAGAGTTATCAGACATAAAATGGGTTGGAGTTCACACTAGTACATCCAATTGAGAATGAGACTAATCCATAATACATAGGATGATACCGATAACTTTATTAAAAACAGGATCAATGGTCTTTGGAAAAATAAGAAAATAAATGTTGACAAAGTATTGTTAAGGGTGTTTGAAGATAATATTAAAGCATTTATAAGAAAGTGTAGGAATCATTAGAAGTTGCAACTATGATTATGAAAAAATGATTTTAGTTATTTATGTAATATAGTTTTCACAGAGCATCGTAATGATAATTATTCTATTTTTTATATATTCAATTGTTAAAGAGAAACCTAATGATGAATTTACTATCATACATTTGTGTTCATCATAATTAAAAAATTATAATGATAATCAAAATTGGGATAAAGATTTCTAAGAAAGTCTATAGTGAGATTAATTTGTGACTAGATTTGAGATGTTTTGAAAAGAATCAAAAATATTTGCAAAGCATTAAAGAATTAATATATGGATCCAAAATGAATAGGAATGTTGATTTTTATGAAATCTGGTTGAGCAGGAAAAACATTCAAATTCCCTCCTAACCCACTTTTTGTGCACCTATAAAAAGAGGAAAGTACCTTGTACTTTATGATGGATTAGTACATTGTAAATTTTTTGAGGAAGAGAGATAAGATATGGCGTTTTAGAACGAAGGGTCTTCTATATAGTTTTTTATTGGTGGAGTTATTCGGAAAAAATAAGAAGAAGGAAGACCATATTCAATGGTAATTATATTAGTCTAGGAAATCAGACATCGATATTCAAAATGAGGTAGAAGAAAATCATAATTGTTTCAGTGGTATTCTGGGAGAGTTATATTTTCAGATTATGAAATCAGACCAAAGAATCGGACTCAAAAATCTGACTGAGAATCATTAATAATTCTAATAAAGTTATTACCTAATGATGGGTAAGAAAGTGAAGAATGTTTTTTGAATTTTTTATAAGTGGAAGTTGATTAAGTAGCATAGTAACATATTTAGAACTTACTGGTAAAATTTTCATTACAGGTTACAAAAACTTTTACTATATCACCTATTCTAGAAGAAGCACATCCATTTTTGTATTTATCATAGTTCTACAAAATTGTGTGTGTGTGTGTATCCTACTTGTAATTATCCTTAAAAAGATTTTGTTTCAGGTGGATTATGTCGTATTGGATTGTTTCTGAACCATTCTAAGGACGTAGCAACTCTTTTTGAGTAGAAAACTATGAAAATACTTGTTTTCCTATTGATGTGTGATTGTTTTCTTTTCAGTGAAGTGATAAATATTTAACATGAGGTGAATATTTTCTCTATATCAAGGAAACTTAAAATAAAAAGATATCACTAATTTACCCCTCACCATATTAGTGATATATTAATCATGGCTGGGCACTATCGATATGTATCAGAGTAAAGGTTCTCTTCCTTTACTCGTTACTGAAGAGTTTTTTTGGATAATTTGTGGTAGAAAATATGAATTTTGTGAACAACAAGAGTATTTCATTCTTCAAAGGGATGAATTATCATATCATGAAAAATAAAATGTTTCTTTATCTTATGTATCATCGGAATGATGTTTTGGAAGAAGCTGTAAAAAGATTTATTCTAATTAATGAAAAATTTACACTTACATTTGTATATAAGAAGAATCTTGAAAATGATGGAAGATAAAATAATTAATTAAACTCATCACTCTCTAAAAATAAATTTCTAAGAGTAAATGTAGTTGATACTACCCATGGTATCTAGGAAAATTTGAATAAAATTTATAAAGGCAATACATAGGTGAAGAAATCCAAGATAAAAATCTGGAGGCTGATGTATGATGATCTCAAAATGGGTGAGTATGAATCTAGTTGTGACTTCTTTACAAGTTTAAATGATATTTCCATCACCATCGCATGTCTTGGTGAAAATTTGGAAGACTAATTTTTTTTAAAAGATCATGAGAATTATTCTAGATAAGTTTGACACCAGTGTTTAATCTTTAATGGATTGATATCTTGAAACTCTATCTCTAGATTATCTTTATAGTACTCTCATTAATTATGAATATGAAGATATAAAATCCTGGTTAATTTTTATCCATGTTTTAAAAAATTAGAAATGGGGTACAAAAAAAATAAATGCAAATTTATCATAAAATTATTTTAATATGGATATTTTGGGAACATTGATACAAATTTCCCTCGAATAAATAATAAAAACAATTAATGTAGATTACAAAAGGGAGAGAAGATCTTGGAAGAAATAGGGTGATAAGGCTGAATATTATTCCAAAGGTAAAGATAAAAAATTCTCTAAATCCAACTGGATAAGTTTTTTTTCAAATGATGATAAACAATATACAGTAAAGATGAATTTTAAAAGTCTGTTGAGAATATTAGAGAGAATACATTCATTAAAATAGCTAACAATTAAGTGTTTAGAAGTACAGGTTCTGCAAAATATGAAACTCGATTAGAATTTCATTTCAAAAAAGAATTGAAATAATTACTAAGAAAGATTATAAGTCTTGAGAAAGAGATCGGGAAACTAAAAAAATTAAAGCTCCTTAAAAAATTCAAAAACAAAATTCTTGCTGATTAATTAAGTTGTGGAATGAATTTGATGACCCAATTAAATGTATTTAGAAATAAAATAAATCAGTATGAACACCTAAAATTTTGGCTAACATAAAAATAAGAATAATTGGAACTTGTTTAAAAATAATTTCTAAAGATGTGTAGTGGGATACAAGTTTCATTTAATCTATCTATGAAGTTGGTGAATGCTCTAGAAAGGGTGAACCAATAAAGGATAAAAATATCTTTCAAAGGTTGATAATAAATTGGGAATTATTTTTTTGATGAAAAAAGCTGAGTAAGTATTTTATTTTGACAAAACAAAAAGGTTGGAGAAGTTATAGTTTTCTAAAAATCATGAATCTAAAAAGGTTTCTACTATTAATGGTTCTGATATATCTATCATGAAAATGAAGTTGAAAAAGAAATATCTAGGTGATTACACAATGGCTGGTGGTCAAAAATGTTTTGATGAGAAATATTAGAACGTTTGGAAGAAACATATTTACAACTTCAGACCGTAGAGAAGTTACATAAGTAAATTGTCTTTCTATGGGTTCTACTGGAATTGTGGTAATTTTGGGAATAAGGAATATTGTTTTTATAATCATCAACATTACTACTATTAAAAAAATTGTAGAAGGAAAATTTTTATGGGGAGTAAATCCCTTCAATGGAATAATTCTAAACAAGATTTTTTGATGAAATATGGGAAGGATAGTGTTAATGTTAAAAATAGATTCCAACCTTTGGAAACTATTTTTAAAATATATTGACAACCTAAACATAATTAATTTTTTCCATATTCTGTTACTAAAAAATGGGTTATAACAATTCTGAGAAGTTGTATTTGACGAAATATGACGGGAATGAAAAATATCTTGTTTTAGAAATGACTCTCAAATCCACTAAAAGAGAATGACCATGAATTCTATATAGTGTATGTTCTTATCATATGATTTCTGCCTTAATATTTTTTATGAATCTGAATAAATTAAAATAATAAACAGTGAAATTGGGAAATGATGAATCCATCAGAATCAGAGATGTTGGGTCTGCAATTAATGGAGAAGAAAAGTTAATGTTCAAGAACTCTGTTTTTTGGTGGGATGAAGAAAAAATTTTAGAGTTTTTCACAACTTTTTCATGAAGTAAGAAAAGTTATTTTTATGAAATATGGTTTTATTGTGAAAATATAAGATGATTTAAAGTTAGTTACAATAGTCCAAAGTACAAAATGAAACTTGTTCCAATATGGTGAGTCTCAAAAAACATGTGACATATGTATGATATAATAGAATCATTTCTAGTATAAAATATTGGGACAGATGTTTCTGTAAAACATGAGAAATATATCATAGATAGAGAGTGTTTATAGAATTCTTGTTTTGCATTGAAGTAGAGATTCGTGTTGCACAATTTTCTAAAAAGAAAATATTACAAACATTATGCACAAGAAAGGTGAAATTTGTTTAAAAGGAACACTGGAAATAATTTATTCTAATAATTTTGGGCTGATGAGAAAATAGTAAACTCATGAGATAAGTACTTCATTACTTGCATTAATGACATTATTCATATTACCAGTGTTATGTATATGAATCATAAGTCTGATGTTGGGATAATGTTGACAAGATTCTGAAGAAAATATGAGAATAAGTGCATGTTTTTACTGGAGAAGTTGAGAATAGAAAATGGGTGGTGAATAAAAAAATGAACAGTTTGAAAGTTATCTTGAGAATCACAGAATTTAGCATGAATTTATTTCACCATACTATCACCAAAAAAATGGTTTTTCTGAAAGGGAAAAATATAATTTTGGTTGAACTAGGGAAAACAATGTAACTAGAACTGGATCTCTCACATTACTTTTGGAGGAAAACCATCAGCACTATTTTTTAAATCCAAAACTAATGTTTCTACTATACAAGTTTGTATATGACTCTATTTGATATTTTTTTATGATAAAACACCAATTTTGAGGCACATTTGTGTTTTTTGGAGTCCTTCATCATTATGAAGAAAGGTGGAAACATTGGAAAGTTTCAGAATAGAGGTGAAGAGGGAATTATTCTTCACTATTCTCTAAAAGGAATAGGATATAAATGTTTCAAAAAAATAAATGATGATTAGTTTACTCTATAGATGTGGAAGTTATTGAAAAAGATGAGGAATATTCTAAAAAACATGTGTAGATAAGAAATATGAACATGATTAAAGAAATTATGTTAAGAATTTTGATAATGATAAAAAAATTATAATCCTATTAAAAAAGAAATAATCTGACTTAGATGTTTCTGGTGATGAGAAATAATCTCAATAATCTCATCCTAGTCTAAGGAATCAAGTGGAAGCTAAAAATAAATTTAGTGATCAACATCGAAATGTTCAAACAAGTGTAACATTAAAAGATATCACATATACTTCTTTTATTCAAAATTTGATCTGAAATATGTGAATGAATCTTTTGAGAATCCAGTTGGAAGACTTACTTGTTGATGTGAAGTTACCCTTAATCATGGTCTTTGATAATCAAAGTTTTATAAACCTTGAAAGAAATATTATTCAACATTCTCATTCAAAAATTATTTATTTCAAATATAATTTCATCAATGGGAATGTAGAGATAAATGAATTGGAGATGAATTATGCTCCTATATCAGAAGAGGTTGCTGACATTCTCACAAAACATTTATCAAAGGAATATTTTTAAAATGATATTGACCATGGGTGTCAAAACTTATACTTATCAAGGTTTTTGTAAGTGTTTTTATTCCCACCAACATATAGTATTTGGATAGTGTAGTAAAAGGGTACAATGATTCTTAAATATTTAAATTTATATGTGATAATCCTTTTAATGAAGCAGGTATGTTGAGGAAGTTGTGGGTAAGATGTGAACTCACCCTGTAAGTGTGTGAACTATTCTAGTAGTTTGTAGGAGAGGTTGTAGGATAATTATGTCTACAGGTGAGTAGATGAAGTGAATGAATATTTGAATAAAAGATGAAGAAGTTTTATGAGTCACTACATTTAGAAAACATAGTTTTTTCATCAACGATTCTTATTTCCAACAATGATGTAGCCCACGTACACTTAGAATTATTGATAAGTAATTCAGTTTTTTAGGTTACATAGTGCAATAATTTAATAATATTTGTTGAAAAAAATCCAAAGGGGGGCTTATTGAGACTAATTTGGATGGAATTTGTGTTCATAAGATGAAAGAAGTTTTTAATGAATATTTTGTAGTGTGTTATCATTGTATAGAAAAAGAAATAACCTCACTTTGTAAGTTTCTGTAATCCGATGATAGGGACGTATGAATCGTAATCATAATATTGGATGAAAAATTCCTAATAAATTCAATCAATTTTTTAATAATTTTTTCTATAGAAAAGGTTCATCAGACATGCCTGGTGTCTGGAATGGGAGAAAAGTTTCATCAAACACACCTTGAGTCTAAAATTAAATATGCATTCCTAATAATAATCAAATTTTGAATGAATATAATATAAATATGATGGTTCTTTCTTGTTATATTTTTTCTCAAATAAAATATTTTGTCTGAGAAACTTGTGATGAAAGCCTTGTGGGAAAAAGTTGGAGAACAAGAGATGAAATCTGATTGAGGTTTAGTGGGAAGTTTCTATACATTCTAATATATTCTGGAACATTCTATTCCAATCCTAAATGTTCTTAGATTTAGAAATAAATGCTTATTACAAGCATAAGTTTTTGGAATAAATAATTTTCTAAAGTCAAATTTTTTAAACCATAGTCTATAAATATAAAAATAACAAATAGAGAATTGTATGAAGGCTATATTATTTTTTGAAATGTGATAAGATGATGATATTGATTTTTAGTCAGACTACTAAGTCACAAGATAAATATATTTGGATAAATAATTAGGTGAAGGTTTTATGTTTGTATTCACTATAACCTGGAAA
This sequence comes from Viscum album, assembly GCA_963277665.1. Lineage (NCBI taxonomy): Eukaryota > Viridiplantae > Streptophyta > Magnoliopsida > Santalales > Viscaceae > Viscum > Viscum album. Next base: position 1,633,523,881 of record OY728133.1, on the reverse strand, counting down.
GAAAATAATTTATCACTGGCACCGATCCATCGGATGTGGTGTACCATCTATCCATTGGAGGCAGAGATGTTTGATACAGATGTTTATGTGGAGAGTGTTGGGATTGATGCTTATAAAAATTCAGAAACTAGTCAACTGGATGAAGATCAACAATGTAGTCAATCATTTTCATCAGGTTATATTCTAGTCAATTAGGTCAATAGAAAAAGGAGTTCTAATCTGTTTATTAATTAGTTCAAGAGTTACCAGACAAGAACTGGGCTGGATTTGACACCATGACATTGAAGTGAGATAGAGATTGACCCATCATACATAGGCTAAAACTAATAAATTCATCAAATAAAATATCTCCAGTTTGAGGGAAAAAGGAAATAAATATTGAGAGATTATTATCAAGGTTGATTGAATCTTGTGTTGAATAATTTCTAAGGAAGTGTAAGAATATTTATATGTTTTGACTTTGTTTATGAAGGAATGATTTCAATATTTCTGCTCTTAAAGTTGGTAATAAGAATCATAATGAGATGTTATATTTTATTCATATATTTAAAAGGTATGGATAAACCTAATGAAGAATATACTATTATACATATTTATTCATCATAATGAATAAATCAAATTGATGATTTGATTGAGAATGATGTTTTTCTAGAAATTATGAAGCAAGCTAAAATATTTATATGATTAGAGAAGGTTCAATAATAATCAATAAGATTTGAGAAGAACTAAAGAAGACCAATATAAAGCATAAATTAATGGAAAATTTGAGTTTTTAGAAATTTGGATGTGTGGGAAAACTTTCATATTCCTGCATAAACCACTATTGGTGAACCTATAAAAGGAGGGGATTACATTGTAAATTCTGATGGATTAGTACACTTTTCATGTGCAAAGGATTAGAGAGAACTTATGATGTTTTAGAAAGGATAGGTATCTGGATAGAGTTTTCATGAGGATGTTTTCTCGACAGAAGAAGAAGGAAGATCTCATTTAGTTGTTATCAGATCAGACTGGGTAATATGACTGATATTTCTAGACTAAGGTTGAAGCAGTTCAAAATTGTTTCAAAGGAATTATGGTAGAGATATAATTTAGAAATGATCAATCGAACTGTGAAATCTGAGTGAGCTTCATTACAAAGTCCAAAAGAGTTATAACCTAATTTTGGGAAGTAATGTGAATAATTTTTTTGAAGATTTTATAAGTGCATGTTGACTAAGAATCACAGTAACATGTTTCGAACAAACTGCAGAATGTTTCATTTCTTATAAAAAAACTTCTATTACAATATTAGTTCTAGAAGAAGAACACGAACTGTTTTATTGATGACAATGCTACATGATTGTAAGGGTATATCCTAATTGTTTCTATACACAAAAAATAATTGTTTTCAAGTGGATTTTGTGGTATTGGATTGTTTCCAATCTATTCCAATGATGTTGCTACATTTTTTGATTAGTTAACCTTGTAAATACATGTGTTCATGTGGGTGTATAATTTTTTTTTCTTAGAAAAGTGATAATTCATTAATAGGAGGTGGTATTAGTTTCAAGATCAAGGAAACTTAAAAGAAAAAGATATCACTAATTCACCACTCCCCCTCTTAGTGATACATTGATCGTGGTTGGGAACTATCACATAAGCTCCTTGGTAAAAACCTTTTTCTCATGCAATGTGGTAGTTTATTTATGGTAAAACCATCATAATAAAGTCATTTCAAACATATTTCATCATGTATATGAAACCTCTAAAACATGTGAAGGTTCTCACTATCTTGAATTCAAATAAGCTTCATCTTGTTATCTTCTTCTGCCTCATAGAATTTTCTACTTACACTTACATGATCGATGTAAAATCGATTCATGGGTTACCCATATGAAGAATACAAGGAACCCTTATGTATCATAATCTACCCTTATACAGGTCTCTTTAACCTTATATAGTTTTCCTAAACACTGTTATGCAATGTGGGTTACCCTTACATGGATCTCTTTACCCTTACACAGGTCACCTTAACCTTACATAAGATTATTATACCTATATGAATCTATACAAATACCCATAATCAAACTTCCATATATTTTATATGCCCTTAAGTTCCCTTTAATACTTAACTTTATGCATTGTGAATGATTCCCTTACACAAGGAGTCAATAATATATTACTACACATGCAAAAGGAAATGAAATCATCACCTATAATATCCTCTGGCATATATAAATCTATAATTACAAAAACATCACATTGGGTATGTCTCTAGACTTCTACACATGGATCTCAACTTGGAAAATCATCACTTTATCCTGGTTTTACAATACATAATAGAATTAATGAGTCTATAAGAATTTTCTATGAAACATCATCTTGGTCCTCACTTTGAGAACTACTATTCTCCCAAGAAACACATCACCACAGTGGTCATCTTGAACATTTCTTCAACATATATTGTCAACAATGTCATTCTATATAAATTTAACTTTCTTAATTAAGATATCAAAACACATATTGGTCACCATCCTTATTCAACATGGTCTTTAACATTGACCATGTTCATTTCCAACAACATTGAACTACTTTATTATCAACAACCAGGAAAAACATTTTTTTCAATAAATCTGACATCAGTCCTTTGGGATTGTTTACATAATCTTATTTGGAGATATTTTTTCCACAAAATAACCATCACATGTTATTTTGTGATACTTATTTCTAACAATTCATCATCTCATATTATTCTTTATGAAGTTTTTCCTATTTATTTAATTATTTATTTTATGATATCATTTATAAAATAATCAATATATAAAATTATTATTATTAAATGATAGTTAAATCTCGATAAAAAATTATAATTAATATTAAAAATACTAGGTATTATTATTAATAATATTTGTCATTATAAACTATTTATATATAAATAATAAGTGTTATAATTGTTAGAAATTGATCAAAATTTTATTATTACTACTCATATTATTTTAATTAGTATTTGGATATTTGTTAGAATAAAATTATGAATTTATTTCACACAATAATTTAATTTTAATTTAAACTAAAAATAATAATATTAATAAATAATTCAATATTATAATAATGATCTTTTTTCTAATGAATAATATTTTAAATTCAATAAATTCCAATAGTAATTATTAAAAATTAAATTATATGTAATATTCCATCAATAATTTAAATGTTCATACTATAAATAATTTTTTATTTTAATACTTGAATGTCAATGCAATAATTTGGTATATTATTATCACCATGAGTTTTATATATGGTATTTTTTTCAATATATGGTGATATTCATTGAAAGAATTTTTGGATTGATTTCATAGAGTTATTATGGATGCATAATGTATTTGGAAGATGTATTTTTTATTAATGAAGAATCAATTGAATGTTTTATAGGGTTTTTTAATTTTGGTGAATTCATAAATATTCTACTTATAATAAAATTAGAGTTAGTTGGTAGGATGAAGTAGCCAATTATTGTAGATGGGTAGATACCGATCTTGAAAACAAATTCACACAAGGGGGATAGACTAGTGGCTGAGCCAATGTGGGTTAAAAATAGTGGTAGAGGTGTAGGATGACACATTAATTATAAGGACACATCCTTATTACATCCCATAATCATAATCTTTAGTTAAGGAATCACTTCCTTTTATATTGAGGTTATTTTCATGTTTAGAGTATTATGGTCGAAAATTCATCAGGCTACATTTCATACTAATAAACCCAAGACTCGTTCGGTCATCAGGTGGCCCAACTGACCTGATCTGTCCAAAAAATCGAATCTGCACGATGTCTAATGTGGTGTGCTGGGATCTGTCCATATCATGGGCTCTAGTTGTCAAAATTATATGAAACATTCGTTGTAGACATAAAAGATGTGGTGATACAACTTTATTATTTTATCCAAATCGAGATAAGGAATTATCGATGTTGAAACCCATGTGACAAGTGGTTTTAAGAAAGTTTTGTGCTCATAACCACCATCTGATTTTCCTATTAAATGGAACCTTGGGCTCCTCATTTGAATGTTATACTAGGAGTTAATGATATGTTATTTTAGTGACTCAAATTATTCCTCTTCTCATCCAAGGAGTTCTTAAATCCCCTATCCTCATAGGGGGATCAAGGATGACGACGAAGTTCCACATGTTCTTCCTCCGACTCCCGATGTCGAGCTAAACTGTTATTGGTCAATTTGAGGGAGATACACACACATGGTAGGGAGTTAGGGCACATTTACTTCTTCTAGATTTGTTTAATTTGTTTGCTAATATTTTACTTCTTTTATAACATGACATGATTCTCCTCTGATTACATTTTTATTATCATAATTAATTGAAATTCTTTTTATTTCAACACCGATTGGGTTGATATTTCAAGAGGAAATATTGGGTTTTTTCGATTGGACAAGACTAGAGTCCTATTTATCTCACACATACATAAGATTTGTGTATGATTTGGTAGCCTTTATTTTATATTCTTTATAACCAAACCTTGACAACATGATTTTTTGTGTCAAGGGGTTGTACTTTGAGCATAGTTTAAGAGGAAAGTGGGAAGTTGAGATCTTGAACACTCTCAACAAAAGGATTCAATTAAAACATGTGTATTTTTCAGAATGATGAACTCGCCAATATGCATAGTGAACTTGAAATGATCTCCTTATCTCATAATTATAAGACACCACTTTTATTTATCAACTATTAAACTCTTCAAATGTAACATCCCAGGTAAATGAAGAATAAAATATTTTCATATTTTTGAATTAAATATTAATTTTAGTTTAAAAGGGTTGTTATGTTCGATAGCGTGCCCGATACGCAACAACGGGTTTCTTTAGAATCTTACGTTGCACACTAATAATATAATATTATTATTCTAAATGGTCGTTAACTCCTAGACATTATATTGGCGGGACTGAACAAAACTAACTATAATATGATTATAGATGTATTTATATTTATCCAACACAATTTAGAAGCTTAAAATGTGAAGGAATCTAATTTTAAGCATAATTTACATTAAAAGGCCGATTTACCGCCTTTTAATGGTGAACCCTATTTAAATATAGTTTTGGTCACATTAATACATTATATATGACTAAATAAAATCCTTCTTTATAATGGGGACATAAAAATTTACTTTGGGTAATTGTTTGGTATTTTTCTGATGAAGTTCAATTTTTAATGAATAGTGGAAAATAATGTATTTTAATTCAAAAGTGCCTTTTAATCTAATTTATTTATATGGTTATATTATATTTTTAATTGGTATTAAAATAAAATTGAAATATATTTTTACCATTTAATACAATTTTGGTCATTGGAGTTAATTTCACTTTCAAATTGGATATAAAAAAGTATCAATCTTTTGATAGTTATTGTTTCTTAAAAACGTGCTATTTGTTTTGACAGCGGGAATTAATTTTAAATTAATTTCTGCCACTTCTGTGTTTTGATTTTGGAAAAATGGATTCCATATTTAGAATCAGGAGGCCCAAATTGTGTAAATAGTTAACTTTTATCTTTAGACATTTTAAATATTTACTTCAGTAAATATTTTATTTACCGTGGTTAAAGGGTAAATTAGGTAAATAAGAGTAAAAAATAATATTATAATAATATAAAATTACCTTGAAACTTGTCCAAACCTTATTTTATGAGTACTGGCCGACCATGGGAATCCATGGGTCGATATGTGGGCCCCATGGAGCCACTTATTAATGATAATGACCCTTTAGATTTATTAATTCAATGTAAAGGAAAAATTGACATTAACAAAATTCGTTTAGTAATTAATTTATTTTATGGTGTTATATAAGTTTTATTTTCTAATATAAATATTCATTTTAAAGATAAAAAGATTCCCTACATCATGGTATTTTTTTATAATTTTTAGACACCAAATAAATTAAATTATGTATGACACAATAATGATGCAGGTTTTACCTCATTAATAAATGATTTAAATAAATAAGATTATAATGATTAAAATATCTTCTAAAACCTTTCCAATTCCTATTGGTTGATTATATTTAGACCATGACACATCTTATCATCGACCTAAATTATTATTGGACCTTTTGAAACCGAATATAAGTTTATAATAAAATAATAGTTTTAAACATTCCTAAAGAACCCCTCCCCTCCCCTATAAAAAGAGACCACTTCTATGCAAATCCTCACACCTTTCAAGCCATTTGGCTCATCCAAACTCTTCCCTAATAATATCACTAAATCTCTCTCCTAAACCATTAAGCCTTAACCTAGGCAGAAATCTTTTTAAAGAACCCTTTTGGTCAAACTAAAGGGAGTTACCCGATTTATAGGTAAAGTCTTCCCTAATGTTCTTTTGTTTTATTTTGCTTCTACAACCCCCTAAAATCTTTTTATTCCATTATTTTGTAACAACACCAGTATCTTAAATATACTAGGATGTTGTTATAAGAATTATTTGAGCTATACATACACACACCTACGTCTAATGGTTAAAGAACATACTGTTTCTGTGGGTGGTGAATTTCTGCCTCACGAAACGATGATTGTTCAATATTCTTTTTAACACATTTAAGGTGGCCATTCAGATTTCACTGTATTTATATATGATATATATTATGTTTAGGATTTCATTGTTCTTCTGTAATTCCCTTTTATTTAACACCTTTATGGTTTCCATAGTGGGTAAATAAGATAATCTCATTTGAGGAAGTGCAGACTACTGCACCCTCAAAGTGATGTGATTCGATAATGCCTTATGTGGGATGTATAAAGGATGGATATAATTATATAATTTATGATATAATACTGGAATTATAATATACCTATGTATCATTATGTTTTAATTCCATTAAAGTAAGAAATAGAAATGAAAGTAGCGTTCATGCGTACGTACGGCATACCGTCTCCATGAACGGTGCATTTCATTTCTTACCTCTAAATGTTATGTACTATTATAAATACATGTATATACTGGATATATATGATATATATGATATCTAAATCATGAATAAAATTCTGGATATAATTTAATATTGACCACATGAACAACATTTAATTATAAGTAGTCCATTTTTGACTCAAGTACCAATATCGACAAAATGAACGTTATTAACTTAAATGTTGCATAATGTTTATAAAATGGTAATAAGTGGTATAAAAGGAATAATAAACTTGAAAAAGGTTCTTAATAAAGTATAAATTAACTTTAGTTTATTATTCATGAGATTAAAGAACGAACAGGTCAAGTTGGACACGAGGTAAGGGATCTGACCGCTCTCCTTTTCTTTTCAAGTACTCTCTTTTAAGTCATTTGTTTTATGCTCCATGTTCTTATGTTGGAAGACATTATTTTATGTTCACCATACTGTAATTTGTATTTTCATATTATTATAGACCCCATCTCACTCTCTTCAATCCATTTTAAGAATTTTTAAGTGGCGCTGTTAGGCTGCCAAATTCTCATAAGGGGATTTTTCATCTCAGTTTTATTCCCGTGAGATTCATGATAAATTTTCCACTATTTACTTTTGTGTGGTGTATGTACTGCCCATGAATGTATTACCTGTTTAATACAATTTAATTTATGGGTAATTACATCTTAATTTTATGATCCTTCTTTCATGTGGTGTATGTTTTTAAAGTTACCAAATCGGTAAGGGAACCTTTCACCCTCCTACTTTTAAAAGACTTCTTTTTGTTATGTCTTTTAATCTACATCTTCTTATGTTGGGATATGTTCTTATATATCCTTATTGATGTAAATTATATTTCCAAGTGATGAGATACCCTTTTTTATCTCTCATCGTCTCATTTTATGAATTTTATAATGACGCCGTTAGGCTGTCGACTGTCTGTAAGGGAACTTCTTAACCCAATTTCAATTCATTGGGTTAAACATCTACTTGTTGAATATGTCATGTTATAAATATGTGTGAATGACCTCTGATTGTTTTACACTTAATATCCACTTATATTGGGTGTATTTTTATTTGTCACACATAAATTTTGTCATTGATTTATCCTTAATCTAAGGATACCATCTTTATAAGGGATTGCGTCTCAATTTACATTCCATTGCGACTTCATTATTTTCATGCACCAATTCACTCTTCTATGGTGTATATATTGTCCTTTGAAATATTATATCATGAATCCTTTTATTCTCATGATATTATAAAGTTTTGATTAAATGTTATTCCTCATTTATTTGTTTTCAAGCGTCTCTCGTTTTGTTAAACACTCTTTAACTAAAATATCGTTTTAAATGTTTTAAAGATTTATTCTTCTAAAAATTTATAATTAATGTCCATGTTTTCAAAATGGGTTTTAAGATTTATTTATATGTACATTAATTTTTTCAAATGATAATTCATTTAAAAGCTTCAAGGTGGTATGGGGCACTTTGATTCAAAAATCTCTTTTTAAATGGTTTTGAAAATAGTTTGATAAAGCATTGTTTATTTCTATATCTTGATATGATGTATTGTAATTGGAATGTGGAAATGTTATCTTTCCTTTATGATTGATTATGTGTTATGTTTATTGGGAATTGTTTACGTATACGGGTGGTTCCGTTATAAACCTAGGGCGGGTGACCCCGATATAGCTCTCCAATGCATTGGGTAACGTGACGGAGGTAAACGTGAATGTTTCTCCTAAGAGATTTAGGGAATATACTGTGATGGGTATTCCAAATGTGACTCCCTATGTAGCTGTGATAGCTACAATGCAAGTTTGATATGGATGACATAAGTAACTTTTATGATTTGTGATTTCTATGTGTTATTCATAAATCTTATGATTTTGTAAGGTATGTTATGATTGAAAAGTATTGCTTTCATTGATTTTTAATTATTGATGGGATAATGTTTTCCTTCCTTATTTTATAACCCTTACTGATCTTTTTATGATCATCACAAGTTTTTGAAATGTTTTCCATAGGACTTAAAGATGAATAGGGTCTAGGATGGGATCAAGGAAAAGTCATGCTATCTAAAACATTGAACTAGACATGTTTCTTTTTAAGAGTTTTTATTTTATGAAAAAATAGAAACTGTGTAGTAGAGTCTACTTGTAATTTTAATTTGTAATGTAATAGTTATGGCCTAATTCTCTAAAACTCTAAACCAGAAAAGATCCTCAATGTGAATTAATCATTTAATTCAATATTAAGAAAGGTTTAAGGCCGGGTCCTTATATCAAATCGAGTTATTTTCATTAAACTGTTTTAAAAGCACCCTTTATTTTAGTACTTCATATTAAATATTCCCACACTAAACCCACCAATACTCCCTGATAGATGGCCTAGGGGTTTCCCTAGACTATAAATCAACTTAAAAACATAATAAATTTTATTTTTCATGATAGTGCTGTAACACCCCAAGATTTCATAGTGTGTTACTTCTTCAAAATAAATCAATAACATTCACTACACACAATAATGATGCAGGTTTTACCTCATTAATAAATGATTTAAATAAATAAGATTGTGATGATTAAAATATCTTCTAAAACCTGTCCAATTCCTATTGTTTGATTATATTTCGACCATGACTCATCTTATCATCGACCTAAATGATTATTGGACCTTTTGAAACAGAATATAAGTTTATAATAAAATAAAAGTTTTAAACTTTCCTAAAGAACCCCTCCCCTTCCCTATAAAAAGAGACCACTTCTATGAAAATCCTCACACCTCTCAAGCCATTTGTCTTGTACAAACTCTACCCTAATAAGCTCCCTAAATCCCTCTATTCCACCTTGAAGCCTTACCCTAGGCATAAATCTCTTCAAAGAACCCTTTTGGTTCAAACCAAAGGGAGTTACCCGATTTAAAGGTAAAGTCTTCCCTAATGTTCTTTTGTTTTATTTTTCTTATCCAACCCCCTAAACTCTTTTTATTCCATTATTTTGTAACAACACCAGTATCTTCAATATACTATGATGTTGTTATAAGAATTATTCGAGCTACACATATACACACCAACGTCTAATGGTTAAAGAACGTACTGTTTCTGTGGGTGGCGAATTTGTGCCTCACGAAACGATGATTGTTCAATATTCTTTTTAACACCTTTAAATGTGGCCATTAAGATTTCACTATATTTATGTATGATATATATTATGTTTATGATTTCATTATGCTTCTGTACTTATCTTTTATTTAACACCTTTATGGTTTCCATAGTGGGTAAATACGATAATCTCATTTGAGGAAGTGCGGACTACCGCCCCCTCAAAGTGATGTGATTCGTTAATGCCTTATGTGGGATTTATAAAGGATGGAGTTAATTATATTATTTATGATGTTATACTGGAATTATAATATACCTATGTATCATTATGCTTTAATTCCATTAAAGTAAGAAATACAAATGAAAGTAGCGTTCATGCGTACGTACGGCTTACTGTCTCCATGAACGGTGCATTTCATTTCTTACCTATAAATGTTATGTACTATTATAAATACATGTATATACTGGATATAAATGATATATATGATATCTAAATCATGAATACCATTCTGGATATAATGGAATATTGACCACATGAACAACATTTAATTATAAGTAGTCCATTTTTTACTCAAATACCAATATCGACAAAATGATTGTTATTAACTTAAATGTTTCATAATGTTTATAACATGGTAATAAGTGATATAAAAGAAATAATAAACATGAAAAAGTATCTTAAGAAATTATAAATTAACTTTATTTTATTATTCATGAGATTAAAGAACGAATGGGTCAAGTTGGACATGAGGCAAGGGATCCGACCGCTCTCCTTTTCTTTTCAAGTACTCTCTTTTAAGTCATTTGTTTTATGCTCCATGTTCTTATGTTGGAGGGCATTATTTTATGTTCACCACACTGTAATTTGTATTTTCATATGATGAGATACCCCCTCTCACTCTCTTAAATTCATTTTAAGAATTTTTAAGTGGTGTCGTTAGGCTGCCGAATTCTCATAAGGGGAATTTTCATCTCACTTTTATTCCCGGGAGATTCATGCTACATTTTCTACTATTTACTTTTGTGTGGTGTATGTACTTCCCATTGAATGTATTCCCTGTTTAATACACTTTAATTTATGGGTAATTACATCTTAATTTTATGATCCTTCTTTCATGTGGTGTATGTTTCGAAAGTTACCAAATCGGTAAGGGAACCTTTCACCCTCCTACTTTTAAAAGACTTTTTTTTGTTATGTCTTTTAATTTACATCTTCTTATATTGGGATATGTTCTTATATATCCTTATTCATGAAAATTATATTTCAAAGTGATGAGATACCCTTTTTTTATCTCTCATCATCTCATTTTATGAATTTTATAATGACGCCGTTAGGCTGTCGAATTTCTGTAAGGGAACTTCTTAACCCAATTTCAATTAATTGGGTTAAACATCCACTTGTTGAATATGTCATGTTATAAATATGTGTGAATGACATCTGATTGTTTTACACTTAATATCCACTTATATTGGGTGTATTTGTATTTTTCACACATAAATTATAACATTGATTTATCCTTAATCTAAGGATACCATCTTTATAAGGGATTGCGTCTCAATTTACATTACATTGCGACTTCATTATTTTTATGCACCAATTAACTCTTCTATGGTGTGTATACTATCCTTTGAACTATTATATCATGAATCCTTTTATTATCATGATATTATAAAGTTATGCTTAAATGTTATTCCTCATTTATTTGTATTCAAGCGTCTCTCGTTTTGTTAAAAACTCTTTAACTAAAATATCGTTTTAAATGTTTTAGAAAATTATTCTTCTAAAAATTTATAATTAATGTCCATGTTTTCAAAATGGGTTTTAAGATTTATTTATATGGACATTAATTTTTTCAAATGATAATTCATTTAAAATCTTCTTGGTGTTATGGGACACTTTGATTCAAAAATCTCTTTCTAAATGGTTTTGAAAATGGTTTGATAAAGCATTGTTTATTTCTATATCTTGATATGATGTATTGTAATTGGAATGTGGAAATGTTATATTTCCTTTATGCTTGATTATGTGTTATGTTTATTGGGAATTGTTTACATATACGGGTGGTTCCGTTATAAAACTAGGGCGGGTGAGCCCGAGATAGCTCTCCAATGCATTGGGTAACGTGACAGAGGTAAACGTGAATGTTTCTCCTAAGAGATTTAGGGAATATACTGTGATGGGAATTCCAAATGTGACTCCATATGTAGTTATGATAGCTACAATGAAAGTTTGATATGGATTCCATATGTAACTTTTATGATTTATGATTTCTATGTGTTATTCATAAATCTTATGATTTTTTAAGGTGTGTTATGATTGAAAAGTATTGCTTTCATTGATTTGTAATTATTGTTGGGATAATGTTTTCCTTCCTTATTTTATAACCCTTACTGAGCTTTTTATGCTCATCCCAAGTTTTTGAAATGTTTTCCACAGGACTTAAAGATGAATAGGGTCAAGGATGGGATCAAAGAAAAGCCATGCTATCTAAAACATGGAACTAGACATGTTTCTTTTTAAGAGTTTTTATTTTATGAAAAAATGGATATTGTGTAGTAGTGTCTACTTGTAATTTTAATTTTTATTGTAATGGTTATGGCCTAATTCTCTAAAACTCTAAACCTGAAAAGATCCTCAATGTGAATTAATCATTTAATTCAATATTAAGCAAGGTTTAAGGCCAGGTCCTTAAAGTTGGTATCAGAGGTCGGTTTAGACAACTTTAGGGATTATGAGTTTTCATTAGACACATGGTTAGTCCCTATGTCTATTATTTCAGTTAAATCCTTGTTTTATAACTTTTTCTGATCAAGGAAAGTTAGTTACAAATGGAATGAGGAAAAACTCAAACGACATTACTATCTCTTCCTGATGACATGCTTGCAATAATTATTGCAATGTCATGTTCAGATGATTGTGAAACTGTTTCTAACATACAACTCACTTGCAAGCAGTTGTTTGAGATATCAAACACCTTTACTATACCTCGTTATCATCGTGGGTAATGGGTTATATTTAGAAAAATCCTATTTTCACAATATTCTCATATTTTCAAGAAAGTTAAATATTACCAAGGAATTTTTAAATATTTTACCTTATCACAAGAATTTGAAGCATATTATGATTTTGGAAAAGGTGCTGAAGAAGGAGACCCTTGCGCAACCTATTTATATTTGCTTTTAAAATATAGTCTCTCAGCACATACCTATGGTATATTAAAAGGACCATTGATTGAAAGTTTCAACTCAAATGCGGTCCGACTATTTTATAAAAGACAAGTTTTATCAGATGTTTTGAAATTATATGTCATACATGATTATTTTCCAAAACTGCTTTTCTGTGAACACCCATATGACCCATGTTGTACAAGGTGTATTTGGATGGAGGAAGAAAATGATTTTTAAGGGTCTCTAAATCATTATTGCAATGCATTGACCTTCTACCTATGTGAACAAGATGACGATGGAATCAAATGGACACCATGATCAAGGTATTATGTTCTTCTTTTTGGGGATTGTTTTATTTTATCATATGGTGGTAAAATAAGTTTTCAAGAATTAAAATGTTGACATAATAAGGAATTTGGATGAAAATGAGAGTTATAAGGAACCCATTGAGATTAAACATTTTAGGGTTATTTTTGAGTTTTATAAAAAGGACAACCCGTAGAATGGGTGACAACCCGTCGCATCCGGCAAGGCTGCAGGAATCGAACCCACAACCGAAGGGCGACAAGGGCACATCGCCTACCACTAGCCTACTTGAAGTCCCTTGTTAGTATGACTTATTATTTTAGTAAAATGATTTTATGGAACAAGGATAAGTATATTTTTGGAACTTAGGTTTTATCAAATGGACATACTTAGTATAGAAAAATTATTTAGTGAATTAGTGATAAAAGGTTGTTGTGGAAGATGTTCTCTCTTCTGAGAAAAAAAACTATATCCCTAAGGAAGATAGAATACTATGGGATTTAAATTGTGGAATAATAATTGAAATTTTATTTTGGAAGAATCTATGTTTTTATTATAGACACATGATGATTTTATTATTTTTGAAAATGATTAACCTATCATGGAGAATATGTTATTAGGTTAATTACTTTTGAATATGAGACTTTATGAGTAACTAGTGTTACTTGGAGATAAATTTTAAGATATATCATGTATGTCTATGTAATTAAATCCTTATGAGATTTGGGTTAAAATCACAGTTTGAACTACTTTTGAAGAATTTTAGGGACAATTGTTTATCGAATGGTCCTTGTTGATCTTTCGGTTTTGTTGGACAAATTTTGGAGATTAAGAATAGATTTTATTTTTAAGGATTGTATGTTTTGGGGATTATCTGATCTTGTACTAACCTTTTTTTTTGTTTTTTTTTTGGTTAAGGTCTAAAGACATGGGAAATATATAGTCTCTTTTGGGGATTAGGTGATTCTCAAGAAGTTGATTATAGTACTCTTAATGTGAACAAGTCTTACAAAATACTCATCTTTTGGAGAAAATATGAGTTCAAAATCTAATAAAAGATGAAATTCAACATGACAAGTATGTATGTTTCCTTATGTTTTAGGTAAGCACATAAATAAATTACTCAATGAAAAGTAACATAAAACAAAAATGTTGTCTGTTAACATTTCCTACTGGGGAATCAAATACCGTTTAACCCATCACAAGTTTGTGATTTTCATGTGGTTAACTTTCTCCTAGACATGTTTTCTATCACTCTCCCTCAGAACATGACCATTTGTTTTTTTATTCCATATCCATATTTTCATGTAATCATAGTATATGTTGTCTCGGGTGACCTTGGTACTTCTCTTTATTTATTTTAAAGTGATAGTTTAATTGACTCCTTTTCTGATGTGGGACTTTCAATGAAGTTTCCAAGCCCAATTTTAAAATTGCGAGGATGCAATTTCTAAAAGGGGGGAAGGCTGTAACATCCCAGGTAAATGAAGAATAAAGTATTTTCATATTTTTGAATTAAATATTAATTTTAGTTTAAAAGGGCCGCTATGTTCGATAGCATACCCGATACGCAACAACGGGTTTCTTTAGAATCTTACGTTGCACACTAATAATATAATATTATTATTTTAAATGGTCCCTAACTCCTAACAGTTATATTGGTGGGACTGAACAAAACTAACTATAATATGATTATACATGTATTTATATTTATCCAATACAATTTATAGGCTTAAAATGTGAAGGAATCTAATTTTAAGCATAATTTACATTAAAAGGCTGATTTACCGCCTTTTAATGGAGAACCCTATTTAAATATAGTTTTTGTTACATTAATACATTATATATGAATAAATAAAATCCTTATTTAGAATGGGGACATAAAAATTTACTTTGGGTAATTTTTTGGTATTTTTCTGATAAAGTTCAATTTTTAATGAATAGTGGAAAATAATGTATTTTAATTCAAAAGTGTCTTTTAGTATAATTTATTTATATGGTTAGATTATATTTTTAATTGGTATTAAAATTAAATTGAAATATATTTTTACCATTTAATACAATGTTGGTCATTGGAGTTAATTTCACTTTCAAATTGGATATAAACAAGTATCAATCTTTTGATAGTTATTGTTTCTTAAAAACACGCTATTTGTTTTGACAGCGGGAATTAATTTTAAATTTATTTCTGCCACTTCTGTGTTTTGATTTTGGAAAAATGGATTCCATATTTGTAATCAGGAGGCACAAATTGTGCAAATAGGTAACTTTTATTTTTAGACATTTTAAATATTTACTTCATTAACTATTTTATTTACCGTGGTTAAAGGGTAAATTAGGTAAATAAGAGTAAAAAATAATATTATAATAATATAAAATTACCTTGACACTGGTCCAAACCTTATTGTATGAGTACTGGCCGACCATGGGCATCATTGGGTCGATTTTCGGGCCCCATGGATCCACTTATTAATGATAATGACCCTTTAGATTTATTAATTCAATGTAAAGGCAAAATTGACATTAACAAAATTCATTTAGTAATTAATTTATTTTATGGTGTTATATAAGTCCTATTTTTGACTATAAATTCTCATTTGAAAGATAAAATTATTTCCTACATCATGGTATTTTTGTTATAATTTTTAGACACCAAATAAATTAAATTATGTATGACACAATAATGATGCAGGTTTTACCTCATTAATAAATGATTTAAATAAATAAGATTATGATGATTAAAATATCTTCTAAAACCTTTAAAATTCCTATTGGTTGATTATATTTCGACCATGACTCATCTTATCATCGACATAAATGATTATTGGACCTTTTTAAATAGAATATAAGTTTATAATAAAATAATAGTTTTAAACTTTCCTAAAGAACCCCTCCCCTTCCCTATAAAAAGAGACCACTTCTATGCAAATCCTCACACCTCTCAAGTAATTTGTCTTGTCCAAAATCTGCACTAATAAGCTCCATAAATCCCTCTCCTCCACCTTGAAGCCTTACCCTAGGCAGAAAGCTCTTCAATGAACACTTTTGGTTCAAACCAAAGGGAGTTACCCGATTTAAAGGTAAAGTCTTCCCTAATGTTCTTTGGTTTTATTTTGCTTCTCCAACCCCCTAAACTCTTTTTATTCCATTATTTTGTGACAACACCAGTATCTTCAATATACTAGGATGTTTTTATAAGAATTATTCGAGCTACACATACACACACCTATGTCTAATGGTTAATGAACATACTGTTTCTGTGGGTGGCGAATTTGTGCCTCACGAAATGATGATTGTTCAATATTCTTTTTAACACCTTTAAAGGTGGCCATTAAGATATCACTGTATTTATATATGATATATATTATGTTTATGGTTTCATTATGCTTCTGTACTTCCCTTTTATTTAACACCTTTATGGTTTCCATAGTGGGTAAATACGATAATCTCATTTGAGGAAATGCGGACTACCGCCCCCTCAAAGTGATGTGATTCGTTAATGCCTTATGTGGGATTTATAAAGGATGGAGTTAATTATATTATTTATGATATTATACTGGAATTATAATATACCTATGTATAATTATGTTTTAATTCCATTAAAGTAAGAAATAGAAATGAAAGTAGCGTTCATGCGTACGTACGGCTTACTGTCTCCATGAACGGTGCATTTCATTTCTTACCTCTAAATGTTATGTACTATTATAAATACATGTATATACTGGATATATATGATATATATGATATCTAAATCATGAATACCATTCTGGATATAATGGAATATTGACCACATGAACAACATTTAATTATAAGTAGTCCATTTTTGACTCAAATACCAATATCGACAAAATGATTGTTATTAACATAAATGTTGCATAATGTTTATAACATGATAATAAGTGATATAAAAGAAATAATAAACTTTAAAAAGGTTCTTATGAAATTAGAAATTAACTTTAGTTTATTATTCAAGAGATTAAAGAACGAACGGGTCAAGTTGGACACGAGGTAAGGGATCCGACCGCTCTCCTTTTCTTTTCAAGTACTCTCTTTTAAGTCATTTGTTTTATGCTCCATGTTCTTATGTTGGAGGGCATTATTTTATGTTCACCATACTGTAATTTGTATTTTCATATGATTAGATAACCCCTCTCACTCTCTTCAATTCATTTTAAGAATTTTTAAGTGGTGTCGTTAGGCTTCCGAATTCTCATAAGGGGAATTTTCATCTCACTTTTATTCCTAGGAGATTCATGCTACATTTTCCACTATTTACTTTTGTGTGGTGTATTTACTGCCCATTGAATGTATTCCCTGTTTAATACACATTAATTTATGGGTAATTACATCTTCATTTTATTATCCTTCTTTCATGTGGTGTATGTTTCGAAAGTTACCAAATCGGTAAGGGAACCTTTCACCCTCCTACTTTTAAAAGACTTCTTTTTGTTATGTCTTTCAATTTACATATTCTTATGTTGGGATATGTTCTTATATATCCTTATTTATGAAAATTATATTTCCAAGTGATGAGATACACTTTTTTATCTCTCATCATCTCATTTTATGAATTTTATAATGACGTCGTTAGGCTGTCGAGTTTCTGTAAGGGAACTTCTTAACCCAATTTTATTTCATGGGGTTAATCATCCACTTGTTGAATATGTCGTGTTATAAATATGTGTGAATGACCTCTGATTGTTTTACACTTAATATCCACTTATATTGGGTGTATTTTTATTTGTCACACATAAATTATGCCATTGATTTATCCTTAATCTAAGGATACTGTCTTTATAAGGGATTGGGTCTCAATTTACATTACATTGCGACTTCATTATTTTTATGCACCAATTCACTCTTCTATGGTGTATATACTATCCTTTGAAATATTATATCATGAATCCTTTTATTCTCATGATATTATAAAGTTATGATTAAATGTTATTCCTCATTTATTTGTATTCAAGCGTCTCTCGTTTTGTTAAAAACTCTTTAACTAAAATATCGTTTTAAATGTTTTAAAGATTTATTCTTCTAAAAATTTATAATTAATGTCCATGTTTTCAAAATGGGTTTTAAGATTTATTTATATGGACATTAATGTTTTCAAATGATAATTCATTTAAATGCTTCATGGTGGTATGGGACACTTTGATTCAAAAATCTGTTTTTAAATGGTTTTGAAAATGGTTTGATAAAGCATTGTTTATTTCTATATCTTGATATGATGTATTGTAATTGGAATGTGGAAATGTTATCTTTCCTTTATGCTTGATTATGTGTTATGTTTATTGGGCATTGTTTATGTATATGGGTGGTTCCGTTATAAACCTAGGGCGGGTGAGCCCGAGATAGCTCTCCAATGCATTGGGTAACGTGACGGAGGTAAACGTGAATGTTTCTCCTAAGAGATTTAGGGAATATACTGTGATGGGTATTCCAAATGTGACTCCATATGTAGCTGTGACAGCTACAATGAAAGTTTTATATGGATGCCATAAGTAACTTTTATGATTTATGATTTCTATGTGTTATTCATAAATCTTATGATTTTGTAAGGTAGGTTATGATTGAAAAGTATTGCTTTCATTGATTTGTAATTATTGATGGTATAATGTTTTCCTTCCTTATTTTATAACCCTTACTGAGCTTTTTATGCTCATCTCAAGTTTTTGAAATGTTTTCCACAGGAATTAAAGATGAATAGGGTCAAGTATGGGATCAAGGAAAAGTCATGCTATCTAAAACATGGAACTAGACATGTTTCTTTTTAAGAGTTTTTATTTTATGAAAAAATGGATACTATGTAGTAGTGTCTAATTTTAATTTTAATTTTTATTGTAATAGTTATGGACTAATTCTATAAAACTCTAAACCTGAAAAGATCCTCAATGTGAATTAATCATTTAATTCAATATTAAGCAAGGTTTAAGGCTGGGTCCTTATATCAAATCGAGTTATTTTCATTAAACTGTTTTAAAAGCACCCCTTATTTTAGTACTTCATATTAAATATTCCCACACTAAACCCACCAATCCTCGTTGATAGATGGGCTAGGGGTTTCCCTAGACTATAAATCAACTTAAAAACATAATAAATTTGATTTTTCATGATAGTGTTGTAACACCCCAAGATTTCATAGTGTGTTACTTCTTCAAAATAAATCAATAACATTCACTACACACAACACCAAGTTCAAGCGCACCCTGACTTACCAAAAAATACGTTCAAAAGAGGTTATGAATAGTTTTAACTGAAATTTGAAATTTTTTTAATCCTTAGAATCCATATTATGAGTTTCATAGACATAATGTAAGAACAAATTCATTTTTTTTAGATAAAAGAAGTATTTTTCAAAAAATGCACTTTTACCGACTTTTAATAGTGAACCCTTTTTAAATCTAATATTTTAATCTTTTATATGTTCAATTTGACTAAATAAATTAATAGGGACATCAAAACATTACAATATAACACTTGAAGCTTCCATGGTATGTTTCTCTTAAAATAATGCAATAGCGTGTGTTGTACGCAACCTCGAGTCCTAACACACCACAACTAATCAAACTAGCCATTAGAAATAGTAATACCTAATTTCTGAAATTTTATAAATTTCATATATCAAAATGGACTTCATTTTTGGATTCAGAATATCGAATTTAGCCTAGGGTGAAAATTTGGAAGTTTTCGGATAACTTTAATATTTTGATGAATAGTGAAAAATTACTAAATTTTAATTAAAAACAACTTTTTTAATCAAAATAATTAATTGTGATAAATTATGAATTTGAGTGGTTATAAAGAATATCTAGAATATATTTTTACCATTAAATACAATGTTCGTCATTGGACATAATTTCACAGTTAAATTGGACATAAACAAGTGTCAATCTTTTGATAGTTATTATATCTTAAAAAAATGCTTTTTGTTTTGACAGCGGGAATTAATTTTAAATTAATTTCTGCAACTTCTGTGTTTTGAATTTGGAAAAATGGATTCCATATATAGAATCAGGATGTCCAAATTGTGTAAATAGGTAACTTTTATTTTTACACATTTTGAATAATTACTTCGGTAAATATTTTATTTATCATGGTTAATCGGTAAATCCGGTAAATAAGGGTAACAAAATAATATTATAATAATAGTAATTACCCTAAAACGGGTCCTAAACTTATTGGTGGACACATATCCAACCATGGGCATCCTTGGGTCGATTTTGGGACCCCATGGATCCACTTATATGTGATAGTGGTATTTTATATTAATTAAGTTAAAGTGAATACAAAAATGACATAAGCCTATATCTTTTAGAAAAACAATTTTTACATAGGGTTATATATGTTGGATTTTAGATTATAAATATTCATTAGAAATATAACAAGACTTCCTATATTATAATATTTTTTTATAATTTTTAGATATCAAATAATTTAAATTATTTATGACACAATAATGATGCAATGTTCACCTCATTAATAAATCATTTAAATAAATAAGATTATAATGATTAAAATATTATCTAAAACCTGTCCAATTCCTATTGGTTGATTTTATTTCGAATATGAGTCATTTTATCATCGACCTCAATGATTTTTGGACCATTGTAAACTGAATATAATTATATTATAAAATAATCTTTTCACTCATTCCTAAAGAGCCCCTCCTCTCCCTTATAAAAGGAGACCACTTCTAACCAATTCCTCACACCTCTCAAGCCACTTGGCTCGTCCAAAATCTGACCAACTAAGCTCCCTACATCCCTATACTCCCCCTAGAAGCCTTACCTTAGGCATAAGACACTTCAATAAATCCTTTGTTTCAAACCAAATAAAGTTACCCAAATTAAAGGTAATGGTTTCTCTTAAGTTGTTTTCATTTATTTTGTTTCTCCAACCCCTAAACTCTTTTTATTTCTTTCCTTTTGTAACAACAAAAGTATCCTAAATATACTAGGATATTGTTATAAGAATTATTCTTACTACACTTAAACACACCTCCATCTAATGAATGAAGAACATAATGTTTCTGTGGATGGAAAACTAACGCCTCACGAAACGATGATTGTTCAATTACATCTTACCGCCTCTCATGGTGGCCATTATGATGGCACTGTATTTATATGTATATATATTATGTTTATGATTTCCTTATTCTTCTGTACTTCCCAATTATATCAAGCCTTTATGGTTTCCATAGTGGGTAAATACGATAATCTCATTAGAGGAAGTGCGGACTACCGCCCCCTCAAAGTGATGTGATTCGTTAATCACCTATGTGGGATGTATAAAGAATTTAGTTAATTATATAATATATGATATTATACTGGAATTATAATATAACTATGTATAATTTTGTTTTAATTCCATTAAAGTAAGAAATAGAAATGAAAGTAGTGTTCATGCGTACGTACGGCTTACCGTCTCCATGAACGGTGCATTTCATTTCTTACCTCTAAATGTTATGTACAATTATAAATATATGTATATACTAGTTATATATGATATAAATGAAATCTAAATCATGAATACCATTCTAGATATGATGAACTATTGACCACATGGGCAACATGTAATTATAAAAGTCCATTTTGACTCAATTACCAAATATCGACAAAATAAATGTTATTAACTTAAATGTTTACATAATGTTTATAACAAGGTAATAATTGATATAAAAGGGATAATAAATTTGAAAAAGGTTCTTAAACAAGTAGAAATTAACTTTATTTAATTATTCAGGATTATAAGGAAGGAACGGGTCAAGTTGGACACGAGGTAAGGGGTTTTCATCTCACTCTTTATTTCCGTGAGATTCATGCCATATTTCCACTATTACCTTTTGTGTGGTGTATGTACTACCCATAATTGAATTCTTTGTGTAATACACTTTACCTTATGTGTATTTACATATTCATTGTATGATACCTCTTTCATGGGTTGTATGTTTCATAAGTTAACGAATTGGTAAGGGTTTACTTCACAATCTCTTTAATATCTGAGGTTGTTTTTACGTAAGTATCTAATGGGACCTATTTATTATCCATATCCATGTTTTATGAAAGAGATTTCAAAGGTATTCTTTTAAGAGACATTTTTACTAAAACATCATTTCAAATGTTTTAAATATTTATTTTTATATTCTTTCTCATTAATGTCCTTGTCTTATAAATGTTTTTTTAAGGATTTATTTATATGGACATGAATGTTTTTAAAAATGTTAATTCCTTTAAAAGTTTCAAAGTGGTATGGGACACTTTGATTCAAAAATGTATTTAAATGTCTTCCTTTCTAAATCGTGTAACTTTCAAATGTTTTCATGAAAAAGGGATATTTCTCTCAATGATTTTTACAAAACATTTTCATCTATGTCAACATCCTTTGATGGATTTTAAGACTATTTGAAGTTGATTTATTATGATACAAAACATACATATTGTAATGAAGTTTTGTGATATGTTTGACTGTGGATGTGCCATTTATATAGCATTCATGGTTTATGGGTAAAGTATTGACATTTCGTATGCTAGTACTAATAAGAATGTTTATGTTATATTTCAACATTTACTTCAGATGAATGTGTTTGACAAGTATCTTCCAGGTTGGGGACTGGTTAAAGTAAGCCCTCCAGGTTGGGGACTGGTTAAAGTAAGCCCTCCAGGTTGGGGACTGGTTAAAGTAAGCCCTCCAGTTTAGGGACTGGTAAAAGTAATCCCTCCAGTTTGGTCTCCGGTTATTAGAGGAACTCTGGTTTGGTCTCCAGTTATT
The DNA here is from genome assembly GCA_963277665.1 of Viscum album. NCBI lineage: Eukaryota > Viridiplantae > Streptophyta > Magnoliopsida > Santalales > Viscaceae > Viscum > Viscum album. The sequence continues at coordinate 1,633,500,606 of OY728133.1, read as the reverse complement.
AGAGGCACTCCGGGTTGGTGTCCGGTTATTATAGGCACTCCGGGTTGAGTTCCGGTTAAAGTTAGACCCTAGGTCATGGGATGTGGCCCAGACAAAGAAATTAAAGTTCATCATTATGAATTCCCTTAATATGAAAGTTGTTAGTGATATTTCATGTGATTATTCGACTAGTAGAATGTCCATGTGAGTAAGTAAATGGCATCATTTCATTTAATATTTGCCATATTGTACTGAATTCCAAGTTTTAAATGGATTTTGTTTTAGTTACACATTGCCTTAAATGTTTATGTTTATTTATGAAAGTTTCTGCTGTATTATTATTATCCTTACTGAGAATCTGAGCTCACACCTTTCAATGTTTTATTTTTTCCAGGATCCCAAGAAGTGTATTGTGATTCATATGCAGGGTTAAGCCAAGGGAATAATTTAGTTCTCAAAGCACTATCTATGTTGTATTCTATGATTGAAATTGTAATGTAAAGTTCATGTATGTAATCTATTTTCTAAGACTTCTAAACTGATCGGTCCTTCGGGACTTGATTCCTTGTAATCATGCCAATGTATTAAAATAATGCACCGACTCTGGGTAACTGGGGTCTGGGCATTACAGTTGGTATCAGAGGAAGTTTAGAAATAACCTTGGAAACTAGATTTAGATAAACTCTGATTAGAGCACATATCCCTAAGATAGACTTTGAGTATTAGTATAGAAGAACATCCTAGAATTTTGGTATTGTAAGGATTTTGTGAGTTTTCCGAGCAATACATCCCTTTCTGGATATGAGAAGGTAGAGGTGGCTCTGGCACAGATCTACCTAGGGGTAAAACATGAAAACACCACTTTGAGCTAGACTCGAATGGGAACTGGTGCACGACAATGGGCCTTGTTGCACTCTTGGTTACGACACTCCCGGGGGATTTTCTTAGGATAATTCTCATTTTATTTACAAACCATTATGAAGGGATCATGAGTATATACATACTCAAAGAAACATTTTTTATGCTTATGGATTCTATCCATAAACTATTCAATTTTCGTTAGGTATTTTACATGTTTGGAATTATGAATTGTAATTCATAAATTGACCTAGTGTATGCCATTGTATAGAAATGGCACCCAGTAGAAGGAATGAGAACTCCAGGAATACCTATGATCCAATGAGTAAAAAGGATCATATCTTTCGTAGTCATAAGCCATAATTAAGAAGGGAAATAGTCTCCCATGTATTATCATCATATGAAGAGATAGAATCATGTGTTGATAAGATAAGTAAAGAGTTCACTAAGTCCTATGGTTTGAAGGAAAGCAAGAGAAGAAAAGGATGGAAAAGAGAATGATGGATAAAAGGAAGAGGGAAAAGAAGAATTTTCCAATATGTGATAACTGTGGGAAGAAACACCCTGGAACTTGCCTAAAGGGAATGGGAGTTTGTTATAAGTGTGTAGAAAAAGGACACAAATTATGTGACTTCAAGGATAAAGAAAAATTTTCAAATGTGCAATGCTTCATCTGCAAGGAGTTGGGACACTACGCAAATCAATGTCCTAGTCATCGGAGTAAACCACAAATGATGCTATTGGATAATAATCAAGTTATGACACTACCACAAATGAGGAGGAATGACTAGATTTCTTATGTTGTTTTATTTGAGTGTTGTATCAACAGTATACTGGTTACATGAATTATAGATATAAATAAGGATTGTACTACAGTACTATTTTATTAAGAATTTGAGATTATATGGTTCTATGAAAAGTGACTTAATAGTAAGCTACATTTTTTTTGAAAATACATGGTTGAAGGAAAGGCATTCCTTAATATGGTCCTGATATTGAGGTAGTGATGTTGCAATAAGAGATGGTTGATTTGAATAAATTATATTGGATATTCATGACTACCTTTTTGGAGTTTACAACATTTTTTGATAGAAGGAGTATATCCAGTATTCTTTAAATAATAAGGGAGCATGAACATTGTCAATATGGTGTTATTGTAAAAGAATACATGATGAAAGTGTTCACATGTTATTAAGTGGCAAAAGGATCTTAATTGTTTTTATCTTCCTTATATTTTTTGGACTTGGATAGAAGTATTTTGGATAATTCTAGTTTGAGATTATTTTTGGAAATTTATAAAAAGGACAACATAGAGACCGTGTGACATCCTGTCACGTCGGACAAGGCTGCGGGAATCGAATCCACAACCATAATGTGATTGGGATTTACCGCCTTCCACTGGACTACATGAAGTACATGGATTGTATAATGTTGATTTTTTAGGGTCTGATATGTGAATTATAAATTCATTATATTTGGGACCCTATACAATTAGGATAAATAGAGTATTTTTGAGTTGTATTACCTTTAAGAGTGAAAGATGAATTTGTTGTAGAACTTAGTTAAAGGATGGGACTCTACTTGTCAAGTAAATATTTTTCTTCTTCTCTTATTCCATGATGAAATTAATTCTTATACTTTAGTGAAGAGATCTTAAGACAAAAAAATGTGTTATCCTAATACCATATGTTTTGTTGAACCGATGGTATTTTAAATCCTCATAGATTGATGAATTTAAGTCCTTCAATTTTACACTTGTTTGTGATTGATAACCTCAATCACTACCTATAAATATTTACATTTTTCCTCCAATTGTTGTCTCTAATTGCCACCAATGTTCTCCTAATTGAGATCATGATTTGGTGGTGGCCCTTTCATTTTTCTTTTCCTCTTATTAAGACTAAATTTTATTAACCCAATTTCTGATGTGGGTTTTCCCACAAAGATATTTTCTAATTTCAACCTTTATTTTCGAAGAACAATATCAAATTACGAGGATGCAATTTATTGAAGGAGGGAAGAATGTAACACCCCATGATTTCATAGTGTGTTACTTCTTCAAAATAAATTAATAACATTCACTACACACAACACCAAGTTCAAGCACCCCCTGACTTACCAAACAATACGTTCAAAAGAGGTTATGAATAATTTTAACTAAAATTTGAACTTTATATAATCCTTAGAATCCATATTATGAGTTTCTTAGACATAATGTAAGAACAAATTCATTTTTTTAGATAAAAGAAGTATTTTTCAAAAAATGCACTTTTACCGACTTTTAATAGTGACCCCTTTTAAATCTAATATTTTAATCTTTTATATGTTCAATTTGACTAAATAAATTAATAGGGACATCAAAACTTTACAATATAACACCCTAAGCTTCCAAGGTATGTTTCTCTTAAAATAATGCAATAGCGTGTGTTGTACGCAACCTCGAGTCCTAACACACCACAACTAATCAAACTAGCTATTATGAATAGTAATACCTAATTTTTGAAATTTTATAAATTTCATTAATAAAAATGGACTTCATTTTTTTATTCAAAATATCGAATTTAGCCTAGGGTAAAAATTTGGAACTTTTGGGATAACTTTAATATTTTGATGAATAGTGAAAAATTACTAAATTTTAATTAAAAACAAATTTTTTAATCAAAATAATTAATAGTGATAAATTATGAATTTGAGTGGTTATAAAAAATATTTAGAATATATTTTTACCATTAAATACAATGTTGGTCATTGGACATAATTTCACAGTTAAATTGGACATAAACAAGTGTCAATCTTTTGATAGTTATTATATCTTAAAAACACGCTTTTTGTTTTGACAGCGGGAATTAATTTTAAATTAATTTCTTCCACTTCTGTGTTTTGAATTTGGAAAAATGGATTCCATATTTGGAATCAGGATGTCCAAATTTTGTAAATAGGTAACTTTTATTTTTACACATTTTGAATAATTACTTCGGTAAATATTTTATTTACCATGGTTAATGGGTAAATCCGGTAAATAAGGGTAACAAAATAATATTATAATAATACTAAATTACCCTAAAATGTGTCCTAACCTTATTGGTGGACACATATCCGACCATGGTAATCCTTGTGTCGATTTTGGGACCCCATGGATCCACTTATATGTGATAGTGACATTTTATATTAATTAAGTTAAAGTGAATACAAAAATGGAATAAGTCTATATCGTTTAGAAAAACAATTTTTACATAGGTTTATATATGTTGGATTTTCAATTATAAATATTAATTAGAAATATAAGAAGATTTCCTACATTATAGTATTTTTTTATAATTTTTAGACATCAAATAATTTAAATTATTTATGACACAATAATGATGTAATGTTTACCTCATTAATAAATCATTTAAATAAATAGGATTATAATGATTAAAATATTATCTAAAACCTGTCCAATTCTTATTGGTTGATTTTATTTTGAATATTAGTCATCTTATCTTTGACCTCAATGATTTTTGGACCATTATAAACCTAATATCATTATATTATAAATACTATTTTCACTCTTTCCTTAAGAGCCCCTCCTCTCCCTTATAAAAGGAGACCACTTCTAACCAATTCCTCACAGCTCTCAAGCCACATGGATCTTCCAAACTCTACCCAACTAATCTCCCTACATCCCTATCCTCCCCCTAGAAGCCTTACCTTAAGCAGAAGACACTTCAAGAAGTCCTTTGGTTCAAACCAAAGGAAGTTACCCAAATTAAAGGTAATGGTTTCTCTTAAGTTGTTTTCTTTTATTTTGTTTCTCCAACCCCTAAACTCTTTTTATTTCCTTTCTTTTGTAACAACACCAGTATACTAAATATACTATGATGTTGTTATAAGAAGTATTCGAACTACACTTACACACACCTCTATCTAATGGATGAAGAACATAATGTTTCTGTGGATGGCAAACTAACGCCTCACGAAACGATGATTGTTCAATAACATCTTACCTCCTCTCATGGTGGCCATTATGATGGAACTGTATTTATATGTATATATATTATGTTTATTATTTCCTTATTCTTATGTACTTCCCAATTATATCAAGCCTTTATGGTTTCCATAGTGGGTAAATACGATAATCTCATTAGAGGAAGTGTGGACTACTGCCCCCTCAAAGTGATGTGATTCGTTAATCACCTATGTGGGATGTATAAAGGATAGATTTAATTATATTATATATGATATTATACTGGAATTATAATATACCTATGTATCATTTTGTTTTAATTCCATTAAAGTAAGAAATATAAATGAAAGTAGCGTTCGTGTGTACGTACGGCTTACCGTCTCCATGGACGGTGCATTACATTTCTTGCCTCTAAATGTTATGTACTATTATAAATACATGTATATACTAGATATATATGATATACATGACATCTAAATCATGAATACCATTCTGGATATGATGAACTATTGAACACATGGGCAACATGTAATTATAAAAGTCCATTTTGACTCAATTACCAAATATCGACAAAATAAACGTTATTAACTTAAATGTTTACATAATGTTTATAACATGGTAATAATTGATATAAAAGGGATAATAAACTTGATAAAGGTTCTTAATCAAGTAGAAATTAACTTTAGTTTATTATTCAGGATAATAAATAGGGAATAGGTCAAGTTGGACACGAGGTAAGGGGTTTTCATCTCACTCTTTATTTCCATGAGATTCATGCCATATTTCCACTATTACATTTTGTGTGATGTATGTACTTCCCATAATTGTATTATTTTTGTAATACACTTTACCTTATGTGTATTTACATATTCATTGTATGATACCTCTTTTGTGGGTTGTATGTTTCATAAGTTACCGAATTGGTAAGGGTTTACTTCACAATATCTTTAATATCTGAGGTTCTTTTTACGTAAGTATCTACTGGGACCTATTTATTATCTATATCCATGTTTTATGAAAAATATTTCAAAGGTATTATTTTAAGATACATTTTTACTAAAACATCATTTCAAATGTTTTAAATATTTATTCTTATAAATCATTCTCATTAATGTCCTTGTCTTCAAAATGTTTTTTTTTAAGGATTTATTTATATGGACATGAATGTTTTTAAAAATGTTAATTTCTTTAAAAGTTTCAAAGTGGTATGGGACACTTTGATTCAAAAATGTATTAAAATGTCTTCCTTTCTAAATCGTGTAACTTTCAAATGTTTTCATGAAAAAGGGATATTTCTCTCAATGATTTTTACAAAACATTTTCATCTATGTCAACATCCTTTGATGGATTTTAAGATTATTTGATGTTGATTTATTATGATACAAAACATCCATATTTTAATGAAGGTTTGTGATATGTTTGACTGTGGATGTGCATTTATATATCATTCATGGTTTATGGGTAAAGTATTGACATTTCATATGCTAGTACTAACAAGAATGTTTATGTTATATTTCAACCTTTACTTGAGATGAATGTGTTGGACAAGTATATTCCAGGTTGGGGACTGGTTAAATTAATCCCTCCAGGTTGGGGACTGGTTGAAGTAAGCCCTCCAGGTTGGGGATTGGTTAATTTAAGCCCTCCAGGTTAGGGATTGGTAAAAGTAATCCCTCCGGTTTGGTCTCTGGTTATTAGTGGAAGTATGGTTTGGTCTCCGATTATTAGAGGCACTCCGGGTTGGTGTCCGGTTATTAGAGGCACTCCGGGTTGGGTTCCGGTTAAAGTTATCCCCAAGGTCTTGGGACGAGGCCTAGACCAAGAAATTAAAGTTCATCATTATGCATTCCCTTAATATGAAAGTTGTTAGTGATATTGCATGTGATTATTCGACTAGTAGAATGTCCATGTGAGTAAGTAAATGGAATCATTTCATTTAATCGTTGCCATATTGTGCTGAAGTTCAAGTTTAAAATGGATTTTGTTTTTATTACACATTGCCTTAAATGTTTATGTTTATTTATGAAAGTTTCCACTATATTATTATTATCCTTACTGAGCATCTGAGCTCACCCCTTTCATTGTTTTATTTTTTCCAGGATCCCAAGAAGTGTATTGTGATTCATATGCAGGGTTAAGCCAAGGGAATAATGGTGTTCTCAAAGCGCTATATATGTTGTATTCTATGATTGAAATTGTAATGTAAAGTTCATGTATGTAATATATTTTCCAAGACTGCTAAACAGATCGGTCCTTCGGGACTTGATTCTTTGTAATCATGCCAATGTATTAAAATAATGCACCGACTCTGGGTAATTGGGGTCGGGGTGTTACAAGTGCGGTCAAATGTCGGAATTGTTTCTGGGGAGTGCTTTGGTTTTTAGTGCGTGTTTTTGAAAACAAATTGAATATTTATTTATTTTATCTTATACCATTACCTTATATTTATGTTCAGATTTATTTATTTTATAGGTTTTTTATGAGGAGTTCTACTCCTAAAGATTTAGCACCTATCAAACCCGAACCAGAGAGGATCTTACATTAGTGGCCCCGAGATGCACAAGACAACTCTTTGAAGCAGGAAACACCACAACTTGAGACTTTTATAAAACCATCTTTTTCTGTAAACAAATTAGAACCAAAAATTAATGAGTATAAAATATCTGAAAAAAATTGACCACTAAAAAAACTTACCTCTCCTGATGTTGATATCCAACCCATATATATTCAAATAAAAGGTGAAGAACCCAATTTTGAACTGAAATCTGGTCTAATTCACTTATTTCCAAGATTCCATGGACTTCTTGGAGAATATCCCCCACAAGGACATAAAAGAATTTCATACTATTTTTTCAACATTAAAACCTACTAATGTGGATTAGGAACAACTAAATCTTAGATCAATACCATTTTATTTAGATGACAGTGAAAAATATTGGTTGTACTATGTTAATTCACCAATAAGAGACTGGGTAGTCATGAAACACATTTTTATTAAAAAATATTTTCCAGCCTATCGAACTGTAACAATAAGGTGAGAAATTTGTGGAATAAAAAAATATCAATGGTAGACATTAATGAATATTCAAAATTCTTTAAAAAGTTATGTTCAAGATTTCCACGCCACCAAATAAGTGATCAACTTTTAATTCAGTATTTTTATGAAGTTTTAATTATTATTTATTGAAATATGATTGAGGCTGCTATAGGTGTTGTGAAAGTTGATAATTCCTCAATTACTGTGAGAACCCTAATTGAGAGCATGGCACAGAACACTCAACAATTTGGTAAAATGTCTAATGTACCCATTTGAGGTGTCCATGAGGTGAAAAGTACTAAATTTGAGAGGATTTTGGACATGATGTTCGAAGAGGTAAGTACCCTTATTCGATAACTTTATCTTTACCAAGGGAAATCTCAATCTCCTCCCCCAATCCAATGTGGAATCTTCTCTTTTAAATCCCATTATTTTGACCAATTCCCCCAATTGAGAAATCTTCTGAGAGTTGTGAGACAATATTTCTAGGTCAACCCTATAAAAAACTATTTATCAAAGAGCCATAGTATCCATACAATCCATGTTGGGAATACAACCAAGCCTATAGGAAAGGGGTTATTCACACCAACCTCAACAACCATGGAACCAACATGGTCAGAGTAGTCATCCACCACCACCACCTAGAAATCCTCAACCACCCCAAAGGCCTTTCCATCTACCGCCTTTAAAGGGCCACCCAACCTAGAAAAAAAACATAAATTGATAAGGAAATATTTGAAACATTCAAAAAAGTGTAGGTTTACATCACCTTGATTGATTTCGTGACGAAAATTCCACGATACACCAAGTTTCTAAATGAGATGTGTACACAAAAAATGGGACTTTGATGTGATTAAAAGGACATCTTGGGGAGGAATGTTTCATCCTTTATAGATCCATCACATCTAACCAAGTGGAATTATCTTGAAACATTATCAATTCCATGCACCATTGGGGATTATTCATTATTTATTTCTATGATTGATTTAGGTGCTTCTATAAATGTGATGCCTCACTCCATTTACTCTGCATTGTTGTTCGGAGAACTGAAGCCCACTAGAATTGTTTTTCAACTGGCCAACTGGTGTACAACACCCCCTTCTGGTGTGTTAGAGGATATTCTTGTGAGGGTGCCAAATTTAATTTTCCCAACTGATTTTTATGTGCTTAAAATGGAAGATGAAAGGATGAATAGACACACCCCAATTATATTGGAGTGACCTTTCTTGAAAACTACTAAAACAATAATTAATGCCAATAATGGTACATTATCTATGAAATTTTGGTGGTGACATAGTCCATTTCAATATCGTTATTGCCATGAAGCACCCCTCAGAATAACATTCCTCTCTCTCTGTTAATTCTTTTAATGTACTAACTTTCCTTGAAAAAACTTCATTTAATTCCCTTGATACCCTTTCTGAGTTTTCTTCATTGATAGAAATGATAGGAAATGATTCATGCATTGATTCTTGTAGTGGTCTTGATAAGAGTCGTGCATTTTTATTAATTGATGATTTCTTGAACACTGGGGATCCACTAACCATTGATGATACTGATATACTTGTAAAATCTCATTCCTCATCTGAGGATGTTACCATTAAGAAGTTATATGAGATTAGTGACCTATCACTTTCACACACACTTCCATCAATCCAAAATTAACCTAATTTAGAACTAAAACAACTGCCTCAAGATTTAATATATTCATATATTGAGAATGGAAACATATTTCCCATCATCATTGCTAGTTCACTCCCTCCAAAGCATGAATTGTGACTAATTGAACTTTTGAGGGAGTATAAACAATCTTTGGGATGGACACTTGCAGACATTCCTGGTATTAGCCCATCAATTTTTACACATCATATTTTATTAAATGATGAAGCTAAACTAATGAGGCAGGCACAATGTCGACTGAACCCAATTCTCTTATAAGTTGTGAAAAATGAAGTAACAAAATTATTTCCAACAATAATCATTTACCTCATCCCTCACAGCCAATGGGTCAGTCCCGTTCAAGTAGTTCCTAAAAAATTGTCCTTAAATTAATCAAAAATGAAAATAATGAATTGTTTCCAACTCATGTACAGAATAGTTGGCATGTCCCTGTAGACTATCACTAACTAAACAAACACACTAGGAAGGACCAGTTTTCTTTTCCATTCATTGACCAAATGCTAGAGAGTCTAGTGGGTATTTCAAACTAATGTTTCCTTGATGGGTATTCTGGTTACTTCATATCCATATTGCCCTAGAGGACCAAGAAAAGACTACCTTCACTTGTCCCATTGGCACATTTTCATATAAGAGGGCGCCATTTGGTCTGTGCAATGCTCTGGGTACTTTTATGTGAAGCATGGATAGTATTTTTTTCAAATTACTTGAATATTTTCATGGAAGTATTCATAGATGATTTCACTATTTATGGATCCTCTTTTGATGAATGTTTAAGTAGTCTTGGTTTGGTCCTACATCGTTTTATTGAAAATAATCTTGTATTAAATTATGATAAATTTCTTTTCAGGGTGTGACAAGGTATATTTTTGGGGCATTTCATTTTTGGGGATGGAATCCATGTAGATAATTCAAAAGTGGATTTCATTTCTTCCCTACCATTCCACAAAAATGTACAGGATGCGTGGTCTTTCCTAGGTCATGTTGGATTTTACCATTTTTTCATTCCTGACTTTAGTAAAATTTCACTCCCCCTCTCTAGATTACTATAAAAAGGAAAGGAAAATTTTTTTGATAAATAATTTGACGAATAATTTAACAAGTTAAAATGGAGTCTCAATTCACCCCCAATAATCCAACCACCATGGTGTGATTTACCATTTGAGCTCATGTGTGATGCCTCTAACTATGCAGTTGGGGCAGTCTTGTCACAATGGGTCAATCGAGCTCCACATGTCATTTATTATGCCTCACATACATTGGACCCTTCCCAATCAAACAACACCACAACTAAAAAACAATTCCTTGACGTTATGTTTGCCTTTGAGAAATTCCGGTCATACATTTTGGGGTCCAAAGTTATTATGCTCTCAGACCATGAAATTATTCAGTATCCCTTTAAGAAATTATAATCCAAACCAAGTCTCATTCTTTGGATTCTCCTCCTTCAATAATTCAATCTAGCAATAAAAGATAAAAAAGGAGAAGTGAATGTGGTGGCTGACTATATCAGTAGGATTTCCTCATCCTCGGACAATGACTCATTTCCCTATATTTCTATAAATGAAATGTTTCTTGACGAGAAACTGTACTGAGTGCAAGATTTTATTCATTGGTATGCAAAAATTGTAAATTATTTCATAGTGTCTTGTTTTCCTATGGATTTCAACAAAAAAACCAAGCTGACCCTCTAAAACATGAGTCTTGTTGGTACATTTGGGAATACCACTACTTTTGGCTCACCTAAAGTGATCATGTCCTTATGTGTTGTGTTCCAAATAGTGATTTTTAGTCCATCCTTAGGTTCTGAAACACTCTTGATTGTGTGGGCACTTTGTTCCCCAATGGACAGCTCGCATGGTCCTTGATTCTGGTCTCTTTTGGCTCACATTGTTTTGGGATGCCCTTGAATTCTGTAAATCTTGTCCTTGCTATCAAAGAATGGGGAATGTCTCTAAAATAAATGAGATTCCACAAAAACCCTTGATCTTCCATGTCATTTTTTATGTTTGGTACATTGACATTATAGAACCATTCTCCAATTCATTTCGTAACATGTACGTTCTTTTGGCAGTGGATTATGTTTCCAAGTGGGTAGAGGCCCGATCAACAAGGACTGATGATTCTAAGGTAGTTGTATAATTTTTGAGAACCCAAATTTCTTGTAGGTTTGGCTTACCTAGGTTCATCACTGGTGATAAGGGTTCTCATTTCAATAACCAAACAACACAATCACATTTCCATCAGTATAGGGTCCATCATAGAGTGTCTATTTCAAATCTCCCACAGACCAATGGTCAAGCCTATGTGTCAAATATAGAGGTAAGAAAAATTCTTGAAGAAACGGTTCAATCCAATAGGAAAGATTAGAGTCTTAAGCTGGATGATTCATTATGGCCTTACCATACTAATTTCAAACCCCTCATTGGCATGTCACTATATCATCTAGTGTTTGGAAATAGTTGATACCTCCCTATTAGGATTGAGCACTGGGCCTACTGAGTCATCAAACAATGCAATTATAATCTTTCTGTTGCAGGTGCTCAAAGGAAGTTACAGATTCAGAAGATAGAGGAAATGAGAAGAGATGCATATGAGAACTATAGGGTTTATATTGAGTAATCCAAGGAATACTATGCATGTCTCATCCTTCATCGTTAGTTCCATATTGGGCAGAAGGTTCTTCTATACAATGCAAGGCTGATGTTTCATCTAGGTAAGCTTCGTTCACACTGGTTTGGACCATACATTGTTACTAGCATCTCTCTATTTGGTGTTCTCCCAGTTCAAAATGAAGAAACCAAGAAAACATTATCTGTCAATGGGAAGCGGTTGATGCACTTCTACAATGCCTTTTCAGAGTCCCTGATAGAGAAACTCCACGTTCATTAAGTAGTCTACGAATTACACCCACCAAGTTTTATACTTCCTTACCACATTCTATTTTATTATAGTGAAGACACTTCACACTATAGGAGTGGGGGGATGTGTATATTCCTAGGATAGTTAGGCCAAACATAAATTTTTATTAAAACCTCTTTAAGGATATGTGGAAAACTGATGTTCACAAGACACATCCCTAATAACTGAAAGAACACACAAAATTTGGAAACACAAGGCTTAAATGATTTGAGTCAGAAACCCTATATAATTCCCATTGCAGGGTACCAACCTGAGTACTTGGATCCTCCCTGATTATGTCTTCAAGGTAAGACATCATTTTGTCCATAGTTTGATTGAATTATTCCATAGAAATTATGCCTCTGCTGAATCCCCAGGAAACGATCCAGTCATTCATTTTAATCCACTCCAGTTGCTCCTATGTGCATATCACCTTCATCTATCTTTCATAAATTCTATCAATGTCCTCCTTTGAGGCATTAAGTCATACCATTGTTCCATCCATTTCTTCATTGGAGTGAATTATGAGTTTCAGAAACTCCTTGACATCTCCTTCAATCACTCCTTCGTCTCTGCTTGAGACACCACATTCCCTACCGAGTGGGCCTTTGGTCGCCTTACTTCCACATTTCTTGGTCGACCTGGTCTTTATTGGTTTCAGAAAATGAGAGTAGTTCTTTTGGCCCTTGGATTTTTTTTCCCTGTGCCATGATGTATTAACCGATGTCACGTTTACCTCTTTTCCCCTTCTTCCTTCATGGGATATGGGGGCCATTCTATAAGGCATCATCCATGCTATCCATAGAGAAAAGACTATGTTCATCTTCACCTGAATCATTCTCAACGTGCTCGTCTTCTTGATTTTTCATGCCTTCAAAATGGTTCTTCAGAGACACCCATGTGCCTTCTTTGGAGTGTCGCAACCTACTAGGTGAGTTTTCCTTTCCTTCTATTGGGTCCAGATCTTTCAGAAGTAGCCTCTCACTCCCAAACTTTTGGTAGGGTAAGGGAGTGTTTGTGTCAAATAATTTCAAAACATCAGGCCCATCCTAGGCACATAGACCTCCAAGGGAACCGTCAACAGAGGCACTAGACTCCCCCAACACTAAAGACCCTGGTGGTGTTGCCTCCTCCAATGTCTGTTCATAACCACGGCCCATAAACTGCACTGATCCACTGCCTTCACCAATCGACATCAAGACCTCGGCCTCCTGAGCCACCACATCTGCACACCCCATATCCCCCTCGCCCGAGCTTGCTTTAGCCATCGGCCCCTTCAAGGGAACATCAACAACATCAGTCTACTCCAAAACCTCCTCCTACGCTGGAACCCCGGTTGTCCCTGCACCACTAGGCTGATTCCCAAGTCATGATGCAATAGGCCAAAAACGTCAGCAACCTGTGGCCCCGACTCCTTGGTCATAAAAGCTTTTCCAGCACCTGGAGGCACCGCATGGCCATTCACCACCCGAGAGCCACCATCCTAGAGCAGAAACTTACCCGAGACCTTCCCTGACTGAGCTGCAGCCGAAACACCCAGAGGACCTCGATGACAGTCCTCTGGTAAATGCCCCAAACAGCGACATGAAATGAAATAGTCTGACCACAATTCAAAGATCACTGGTTGTCTACATCGGAATTCCTCTTCTACTGTGATCCAAACCTATTCCACTACAGGTCTCGAGACATCAACCTCGACACAAATTTTCAGAGAGATAGGGTGGCACAACGACTTGGTTCTACTATCGGAACACAGATAACAACCAACAATGTTGTAGGATTTTGAGGAGATCATACATGGGTTGGGAGAAGAGTGTCGAATTTGTTCTAAGTGCAACATTAGAAAAAAAAATCAGGGGAGTAAATAAATGTGCAATATATTGGGATATCTAGGTTGGGAGCTTATTTTTTGACTTTTGGGAATGATTAAGTCAGTGGGTCTTGAAATTTGATTACAAAGGATGTGGGGCAAGTTCAATGGAAAGGATCTTGTAAGTAGAAATTTATTGAAATAACTTATATTCACTTAATAAAAAGTGGAAAAATGGCATGAAATGGTTGTCACACACACACATGGAGAATTAGTTACATGATTATCATTTGAATTATTTTATTTGATTGTAATCATGCATATCTTGTAATTTCATTTCGATACAATTTTTTGAGATGTTTTTTTAATGATCGTTTAGAATAACTCCTCAGTGTGATTTTTTCTCTGATCACCTTTCTATCAGGAATTAATTTTAATTAAATTTTAAATCATTATGATTTTAGAAAAATCAAAAAACATAATTTTTGGATGTATGACTTTTCCTATGATTGAAAATGTTTAGGTGTGGGGGTGTGATCGTACCACGATTCACTGTGACATTTTCACCCTTACACCATTGTATTAAACTAAATTTTTATTGAAAATTCCAAATATAATAACAAAATTCAGTTCATGTTTCATTCAATTATTTTGTGTTTATCACTGTTAAAAAATCCAATGTTACTTGTTTTGATAATTTCAATGAATGTGAAGGTTATTTTAAGGACACATGACAAAGTCTACAAAAAATGGGCCAAACTACGTAGGATCCTAGAAGACTAGTGGATTAATCCGCACAATTCTACTCTACTATAAGTCCAAATGGTCTAACATTTGGTGTCGGGTCCAACATTTATTGGGATACATTTCATATGAAATCACCCAAGACTCATTTGGCCATCTTGTAGCCCAAACAACCTGATCCTTATAGGACACTTAATATACACGAAGTCAAAATAGGTTTTTTGTGATCAGTTTATATCTCAGGCTCTAGTTGTCCCACTTATGCCAAAATTTCAGTGGAGATAGTGAAGATGTGGGGATACAACTTTTTTATTTTATCCATAGAGAGATAAATCAATCTAGAGGTTGAAACCCATGTGACAAGTTGTTTTAAGAAAGTTGTGTGCTCAAAACCAGCTTCTCATTTTCCTATTAAATGGATACTTTGATGGAAAATCATTTTTATTCATTTTCAAAAGGCCGGTTTGCGGGTTTCCGGTACCCAATACAGGACTTAACCACATCCACACACCATGTTAAATCATCCAGATCCAATTCTAAATTAAAATTATTAAAACAAAAATCAACGTGACAGGCCCTCGAGCCACACACCTGCCAATGTACAACACACCTATCATTGCACCTACAATGCACCTACCATCAAGCCATGCCATAGTCCGTGATCCATCACCATGCACCACCATTCACAGTAGAAAGAAGGCAGAACCATTAGCCGTCGTCGATGCCGAAGCACTGCCCACAAATGATCCTGCCACAACGATCCCACAGTAGCCCTACAACACTACAATTGCAAGAAATCCACAAAGCCAGTGCTCCAAGCTATAAGGGGACAAGTCATCGCCACCTAGAGTTGTAAGACCCAGAAACTACACCACAGAAGCACCACTGAGGAGGGGATCAAAGCTGATTTTAACCAGATGCGTCGCTCTGGGCTGAAACTAGAAAGATCTGAACAGGGGAGGGACCCTCACCGGCTGCCGAGACAGACAAATCCACCGAACAGTGAAAGGGAACCAGGAGTAAAATCTATGTTATTTTAGATACCCAAATGATTATTATCCTCATACAATGAGTTCTGGAGGCCCCTATCATCAAAGGGGGGTCAAGGATTATGTTGAAGTTCTGACAGAGCATCCTCATCATCTCGATGTCAAGCTAAACGGTGGACGGTCATTTTAAGGGAGCTACACACACTTGGGAGGGAGATCTAGAACTTATTCTTCTACTGGTTTTGTGTAATTTTTGTGCAAAATTTTTCAATTATTTCTTATCTTGACATGATTATCCTATGATAGTATTTCTATTTTTATAATTTTAATGCCCTGATCCCAGTTACCTAGATTCGGTGCATTATTACACAACATTGGTATGATCACAAAGGATCAAGTCTCGAAATACCGATTAGTTTAGTTGTCTTTGAAATGATAGATATATTCATAAGTCTTACATTACATTATAAAGTAAAAAAACTACCACAACATCTTGTCTTCATATCCCATTATACTATTCCTATAGGTCATTCCTAAATTACATCTTCACATCCTAGGAAATATAAAACATTGAAAGGTGTGAGCTCAGATGCTCAGTAAGGATAAAAATATATCGGAAACGTTCATAAATAAACATAAACATTTAAGGCAATGTATAACTAAAAAAATCATTTTAAACTTGAACTTCAACATAATATTACAAAGAAAAAATGAAATAATGACATTTAATTTTTTACATGGATATTCTACTAGTCGAATAACCACATTCAATATAAATAACCACTTTCTTAATGATGGAATTCATAATTACATACTATCATAACCACATAGTCAAGGCCTCGTGCCAACACTAATAATAATATTTTGTCAAGGCCTAGTGCCAAGACACTAGTTTGTCTCATGAGACCTACTGATGCATCGAGAAGCTATAGCGGGCTCCACCCGTAACTTACAATGTCTAATACATTTCTCATATGAAATGTTTGAAACATAACATAAACCTTAATATTAAAACTAGCATACAAAATGTCAATACATTATCCAAAAACCATGAATGGTATAAAAATAACACATCTACAGTCAAACATAACTCATTCGATACAATATGGAGGATTGTATTTTATCAGATTAACCTCAATTGAGAATAATGAAGGATATTTACATAGATGGAAATAATCATCATAACTATTAGAAAGAAATATCCCCCCTTTTCATGAAATCATTTAAAAGTCACACTATTTATCAAGAAGCCAATTAAAAATAGATTTTTAAATCAAAGTGTCCCATAACACTTTGATAATTTTAAATGTAATTTTAATTTTAAAACATTAATTTCCATAAAAATAAATCCTTGAAAACATTTTTAAAACATGGACATTAATGAGAAATATTTAGAAGAATAAATCATTAAAACATTTAAAAATTATATTTTAGTTAGAGTTTCTAACCAAAAGAGAGACACTTGAATACAAATATTTGAGGTAATCAAAACATTGTAATATCATGAAAATAAAGGGATTCATGATATACTATGTCAAAGTACATTATATACAACATATAAAAGTGATTTGAAGTATAACAAAGAAGAAGTCTCAATGGAATTTAAATTGAGATAAAATCTCTTATAAAGACTATATCCTTAGGTTAAGGATAAATCAACGACATAATTATGTGTGAAAAATATAAATACACTCAATATGATTGTATATTAAGTGTAAAACAATCAATTTACATTCACACATATTCTTGTAAAAACAACACCAATGAATTAGATGTTTAAATCAATAAATGGAGATTGAGTTAAAATTACTCTTATCAAGTTCATGCAGATGACATGATAATTTATAAATGGAGTCAATATGCATGTCAAGAGAATATCAATGGAAAGGTGAGAGGAAATTATGAAAAAAAAAAGAGTTATTCAACACATAATCTTGGAGTAAAATAATCAATGAAGTATGCATAAAGCTGAATGAGTGGAAATTGAAATTTCAAATTCCCTTATCGATTTGGTAACTTAAGAAACATACACCCATGAAAGAAGGATCATACAATGATGATGAAGATATCCATAATTTAAATTATATTACACAATTAATACAATCATGGGCACTACACACACCACATGCAATAAATAAGTGGTGAACAATGAAAATATCACGGAATTAAAAGTGAGATAAGAAACCCCTTACATTGTACTTTTTCCTTGGTCGAGGGTAGGTTAACCTCTTGTATAATGGTGAAATAATTTTTATTGAATTGTACAATAATAATAAACATTAATATCATATCATATATCATCTTTTAACATTGATTTTTTAATAATATCTTAGTATTATCATTGTTTCGGGTTTTAACTTACTCGTTGTCTTTTATATGTTTTGTTACATAAGTCGTGTTTGTTATGGATAGGTTGTATCTTATTTATATCCAGAATGATATCAAGTCCTTAAACATTGTTTGTAATCATCATATGATAATTACACTTGAACGGATACGATGGGGAATGAATCTCATCACGTTCGTGGAGGCGGTAGTCCGTACGTACGCACGAGTGATAATATCATTCTTTTGATATTAAAATAATATATAATTGGATGGTATATCATATATAAAGAATAATTATCATGTTATATTTATTATTTACATGAATTAAACAACATTATTATACTCATCCAAATAATAGTGTATTGAATAACAATTGCATCACGACGTAGAGACGGTAGGTCGTACGTACACACATATGGTGACATGTCATTCAATGGATGGATAGAATACTCAATATGGTTGTACCATATTTATAATAACATCATAGTATATATAAGATACTGGATTTATTATTTTAGAATGGAAATAAAAAAGAAATAAGAAGTTGAGGAATAATGGAACTTGAAAGAGGGTGGTGAAAACATTACCTCTTCTTCGAGTTCTTCCTTTTGATTTGATCAAAAGGGATCCTTAGATAGGCATTCTGATCAATCTAAGGACTATAGGTTGAAGTGAGGTAAGTTGAGAGAATATTTGTTCAGGGTTTAGCCGAACCAAAAGGCTTTGAAGGTGTGAAGAATTGGTTATAAGTGGTGTCCTTTTATAAGGGGGAGGAGGGGCTCTTTAGAAAAAACATAAAGTATTATTTTATAATAAATTCATATACGGTTTCTAATGGCTCCAAAGTGGATTATTCAACATATAAGGTGGGGATGGGTCTAAATCCTTTTGACCAATATATTTTAGATAGGTTTGGGTAATTATATTAATCTTATCTTTTAGTTTTAAGTCTTAGTTAATTAGATTGACATTTACCATGTCACTTTCAATTTTTATATTATATAGTAAATAACTTACTATATACATCCAAGAGACCCCCAAGTGGTCCATTAATGATACACCTATAATTATATAAGTAATTTTTTCGAACCTTAGATTTTTAGGAATATAATATAAATTAATAATATAATACATGTTTTAAAAACTCGTTTATGTCAATTTTGACAATATTTAAAAATTGATTTTTTTTAAGTTGTAGAAACTTTAGTAATTCAAAAAAAATTATCTATTAAATCATAAAATGTCATGTTAACCAAAAAAATTCTTTTATGGAAACAAAACTTTCAAATTATATTTATTTTATGTTATATAATACCAATTATTTGATTCCTTCATTAATAAGGAAAATACTGCATCATTATTGTGTCATGAATAAATTTAATTATTAAATGTCTAAAAATTATAAATAAAAGACCATTATCTAGGAAATATTTTTTTATTTTAATGAATATTTGTAGTCGAATATATAAGATATATACCCCTATGTAAAAATTGTTTTTCTAAAAGATATATGTTTATGTCATTTTTTTATTTACTTTAACATAATTAATATAAATTGTCATTATCACTTACAAGTGGATCCATGGGGTCCCAAAATCGACCCAAAGATGCCCATGGTCAGACATGTATCAACCAATAGTGTTATAACACGTTTTAGGGTAATTAATGATTATTATAATATTATTATTTACTCTTATTTACCAGATTTACCCTTTAACCATGATAAATAAAATATTTACCGAAATAATTGTTCAAAATGAATAAAAATAAAAGTTACCTATTTACACAATTTGGAGATTATAATTATATATATGGATTCCATTTTTCTAAATTCAAAACACAGAAGTTTCATAAATTAATATATAATTAATTCCCGTTGTTAAAATAAAAAAACGTGTTTTTAAGAAATAATTATTATCTAATAATTGACACTTGTTTATGTCGGGATTAATTGTGAAATTATGTCCAATGACCAAAATTGTATTAAATGGTAAAATTATATTCAAAATATACTTTAAACCCACTCAAATTCATAATTTATCACTGTTAATTATTTTTATTAAAAAATTTGTTTTAAATTAAAATTTTGTAATTTTCACTATTCATTAAAATATACAAGTTATCTGAAAATAAAAAAAATATCACCCTAGTATAATTTCGATATTATGAATCCAAAAATGAAGTCCATTTTGAGAGATAAATTTTATAAAATTTAAAAAATTGGGTATTACTATTCATAATAGCTACTTTGATTGGTCGAGGTGTTTTAGAATCTCGAAGTAGCGTACAATGCAAGCTATTACATCATTCAATGGGAAACGTATCATGGAAGATTGGGGTGTTAAATTATTCCATCCTTCAATAAATTGCATCCTCTCAATATTTAAAATTGGGCTTTGGAATATATTGGAAAGTCCCACATCGGAAAAAGAGTCAATAAAACTATCACTTTAAAAGAAAGAAAGAGAAGTACAAAGGTCACCTGAGAAAACCTATACTAGGATTCCAAATTGAAAAACATCGATATGGATGATAAACTAAGTGTCAAGTTCTGATGGAGAGGGATAGAAAACATGATCAATATAAAGTTAACAACAAGAAAACCACAATCTTTATATGGGTCAAATTGTCATTAGTTTCTCAGTGGGAAAAGTAAACGGACAACATTTTTTTAAGTTACATTACATAAAGATGAAGAATTCATTTCCGATATTGACTAAGAACATAAATAGATATAATTACTTTTTAATTAATGTTTCATTCTTTAATAAATTTATACTACTAACTCATTTTTAAATGATGAGTATTCCAGAAGACGTGGTCACACTAGAAGTACTAGAATAAACTTCTAGAGAATAACATGATCCACAAAGGATAAACTATATATTTACCTTGTATTTAGAGAATAATCAAAACCAAAACGGTTAGTACAAGATTTGATGATCCCGCAAAAGGAAATTTCTTTAGAGAAATAAACACTAATCTTAATTTCTAAAATTAAAACAACAATACCCTAAAGTTAAATGAATACCATTCAATAAAGAATTGTCCTTAAAATCCTTCAATATATTCTAAACTAATATTTAAACCCAAAAAATAGAAGAATTTGGTTATGTAGACTTCCACGTTAAATTGTATCTCTAAATGACATCAATTACTCTTAATGTCACATACTTAAAAGTAATTAACCTAATCACATATTTTATATTATAGGTCAATAAATTCCATAAATAACCCAAATCACTACTATTCCACAATAAAAACATAGATAAAAATCTACCATTACTCCTCAAATGAAATCCCATAGTATTCTAATTTTCATGGGCATATAGTGTTCTCAACAAAGCGAACATCTTCCAAAATAACATTTATCACACAATCACCAAATCATTTTCATATAATAAGGGTATTCATTTGATAAGACATAAGATCCCAAAACAATATATTATTAATCAATAAAATCATTTAACTAAAAATAATTAGTAACACTAACCAGGTTCTTCACGTAGTCCAGTGGTATGTGATAAATCCCAAAATTTAATAACTTGTAATTTCCTCAAACCCAAAGATCATATAAAACCAAATTTTTATTTATAACTATATCCTCAAGAGAAAAGATAATTCTTCCTCAAATATCATTCTCACAAGGAAAACTATAGGGTTACAAATACAAGAGAAAATTATTCCAAAGTAATCCCATCAATATGGAGCACTAATACTTTTAATCATTTCTCCAACCATTTTTTTCCACATAGCTTCTTCTTTGACCAAGAAAATATCCTATATAATAATGAATTCACTAAAGTAGTGTCCAGGTCCTTTAAATTTACGGCAAATGAATGTAAATGGATTCTTGTGACCATTTTTATTTTCTTCCATAGTACTCTTCATTTTTCCTCAGAAATTCTTCACTTTATGTCGTTTTTTCCTCACATAAATCATTTCTTTGTTTTGTTGAGACACTTTCCTGAGTGTCTCCTTCTACATTTCCTGCATGATAGAAATTGAGGATTTTTTGCTCTATGGTCTCCACTGCTGGAGCTCTTATTATTCACCGCCATTCTCTTCTTTGTTGAGTCTGGGAGTTGGTTAATATATATGTTGTTGATCATATTTTTGGAAAACTGATTTTCCATGAACACGATATCATTAACGCCTATCAAAATTCCATTTTGTTGCTCATTTCCACCACGGTTCCCACCTTGTACAACATTATCAACGTTACTATGTCTTCTATGGAATCTAGCCATTGTCTAAAACTAGAACGAATTGTGTGAGTAACAATAGTCATAAAATCATTTAGAGAATATCATGACACCATATTCTTAATTTGAAACACCTTAGGAATAACCAAGGTCATTTATTCTTATATTATATTAAAATACTTCAAATTAGTTTGTAATGTAAATTATACTAAGCATATCCCCCGGGAGTGTCGTAACCAAGAGTGCTGCAAGGCCCATTTTTGTGCACCAGTTCCCGTTCGAATCTAGCTCAGAGTGATGATTTGGAGTTTTACCCCTAGATACATCTGTGCTAGAGCTGCCTCTACCTACTCGTATCTATATAGGGATGTATTTCTTGGAAAACCTAAAAAATCTCTACAATACCAAAATTTTATAAAGTTCTTCTATACTAATCCTCAATGTCTATCTTTGGGCTATGTGCTCTAATTAAAGTTTATCTAAATCTAGCTTCCAAGGTTTATACTAAACATCCTCTAATACCAACTATAATGCCCCAACCCTAGTTACCTAGAGTAGGTGCATTATTACATAACATTGGTATGATCACAAAGGATCAAGTCTCTAAAGACTGATTAGTTTAGTACTCTTGAAAATTCTAGATATATTCATAAGTCTTACATAAGATCATAATGTAAAAAAATAATCCCTGCATGTCATTCATAAATTACTTCTTCACATCCTGGGAAAAATAAAACATTTGGAGGGGTGAGGTCAGATGCTCAGTAAGGATAACAATATAGCAGAAACTTTCATAAATAAACATAAACATTTAAGGCATTGTATAACTAAAACAAAAGCCTTTTAAACTTGAACTTCAGCATAATATGGCAAAGATAAAATGAAATAATTCCATTTACATATTCACATGGATATTCTACTAGTTGAATAACCATATGCAATATCAATAACCACTTTTATAATGATGGAATGCATAATGCCAGACTATCATAACCACATAGTCAAGGCTTCATGCCATGACTGCAAATAAGATTTTGTCAAGGCCTTGTTCCAAGACACTAGTTTGACTCATGAGACCTATCGATGCATCTCGGAGCTATAGCAGGCTCCACCTGTCACTTATTAAGTCTAATGCATTCCTCATATGAAAATATTGAAACATAACATAAACATTCAAATTAAAACTAGCATACAAAATACCAATACATTATCCACAATCCATGAATAGTATAAAAATAGCACATGCATAGTCAAACATAAATCATTCGATACAATATGGAATATTCTATTGTATCAAGTTATCCTCAATTAAGAATAATGAAGGATATTAACATAAATGTAAATAAACATCAAAACTATTAGAGAGAAATATCCCCCTTTTCTTGAAATCATTTAAAAGTCACACTATTTATCAAGAATCCATATAAAAATAGATTTTTTAATCAACGTGTACCATACCACTTTGTATCTTTTAAAGGTATTTTTAATTTTAAAACTTTAATGTCCATATAAATAAATCCTTAAAACCATTTTTAAAACATGGTCATTATTGAGAAATATTCAGAAGAATAAATCATTAAAACATTTACAAATGATATTTTTGTTAGAGTTTCTAACCAAAATAGAGAACCTTGAATACAAATAATTGAGGTAATAAAAGAATTGTAATATCGTGAGAATAAAGGGATTCATGATACACTATTTCAAAGTACATTATATACACCATATAAAAGTGATTTGGAGTATAACAATAATGAAGTCTCAATGGAATGTAAATTGACATGAAATCTCTTATAAAGACTCTATCCTTAAGTTAAGGATCAATCAAAGACATAAATATGTTTGAAAAATATAAATAAACTAAATATGATTGTATATTCAGTGTAAAACAATCAAAGTACATTCACACATATTCCTATAAAAACAACACCAATGAATCAGATGTTTAACTCAATAAATGGAGATTGAGATAAAATCACTCTTATAAAGTTCATATCAATGACTTGAGAATTTATCAATAGAGTGTTTATGTGTGTCAAAAGTATATCCATATAAAGGGGAGTGGAAATTATGGCATAAGAAAATAAATAGTGATTCCACACATAATCTTGCAGTAAAATAATCAATGAAGTATGTGTAAAGCCGAATGAGTGGAAATTGAAATTTCAAATTTCCTTATCATTTTGGTAACTTATGAAACATACACCCAAGAAAGAAAGATCATAAAATTATGATGTAGATATCCTTAATTTAAATTATATTACAAAATGAATAAAATCATGGGTAGTACACACACCACATGCATTAAATAAGTTGTGAAAAATGAAAATCTCACAGAATTAAAAGTGAGATAAGAAACCCCTTACATTGTACTTTTTTCTTGGTAAAGGGTAGGTCAACCTCCTGTATAATGGTGAAATAATTGTTATTGAACTATAAAATAATCATATAAATTAATATCATGTCATATATGATCTATTAATATTGCTTTGTTAATAATATCTTAGTATTATCGTCGTTTCTGGTGTAAACTTACTCATTTTATTTTACATGTTTTGTTACATAATACGTGTTTGTTATGGATAGGTTGTATCTTACTTATATATATAATGATATCAAGTCCATAAAAATTATTCCTAATCATCAAATGAGAATTATTCTTGAATGGATACGATGGGGAATGAATCTCATTATGTTCGTGGAGGCGGCAGTGCGTACGTACGCACGAGCGACAATATCATTCTTTGGATATTAAAATAATATATAATTGGATGGTATATCATATATACTGAATAATTATCATGTTATATTTATTATATACATGAATTACACATCATTATTATACCCATCCAAATAATATTTTATTGAATAACAACTACACTACGACGTGGAGACGGTAGGTCGTACGTACGCACGTATGGTAACATGTCATTCAAAGGATGGATAGATTACTGAATATTGTTGTACCATATTTATAATATCATTGAAGTATATAGAAGATACTGAAGTTATTATTTTATAATTGATATAACAAATAATGAAGAAGTTGAAGAAGAATGGAACTTGAAAGAGGGTGGTGAAAACATTACCTCTTCTTCGAGTTCTTCCTTTTGATTTGGTCAAAAGGGCCCTGTAGGTTGTCTTTATGATCAAAATAAGGCCTCTAGGTTGAAGTGATGGAAGTTGAAATAATATTTGGTCAGGGGATGGATGAACCAAAAGGGCTTTAATGGTGTGAATAATTGGTTAGAATTGGTGTCCTTTTATAAGGGGGAGGTGGGGCTCTTTAGGAAAAACATAAACTATTATTTTATAATAAATTCATATTCAGTTTCTAATGTCTCAAAAGTGGATTATTCAAAGAATAAGTTAGGGATGGGTCTAAATCCATTAAACCAATAGATTTTAGATAGGTTTGGGTCATTATATTAACCTTATCGTTTAGTTTTAACTCTTAGTTAATTAGATTGACATTTAACATTTCACTTTGTGTTTTTATATAATATAGTTAATAAAATTACTCTATACATTCAAGCGACCCCCAAGTGGTCCATTAATGATACACCTATCATGATATAAGTCCTATGGCAGAACCGTATATTTTTAGTAATAGTATATCAATTAATAATAAAATACTTGTTTTAAAAACTCATTTATGTCAATTTTGAAAATATTTAATAATTGATTTTTGTTAATGTTTTAACAACATTATTGAATCAAAAAAAAATTCATTTAAAAAATTATAACATATCATATTAACCAATAAAATTTTTTATTGCATCAAAACATTAAAATTATATTTATTTTAAATTTTATAATACCAACTACTTGTTTCTTCCATTAATAAAAAAAATATTGCATCATTATTGTGTCATAAATAAATTTAATTATATAATGTCTAAAAATTATAAATAAATTAACATTATGTAGGAAATAATCTAGATTTTTAATTAATATTTATAGACGAAAATATAACATATATA
This sequence comes from Viscum album, assembly GCA_963277665.1. Lineage (NCBI taxonomy): Eukaryota > Viridiplantae > Streptophyta > Magnoliopsida > Santalales > Viscaceae > Viscum > Viscum album. Next base: position 1,633,474,149 of record OY728133.1, on the reverse strand, counting down.
ACCCTATGTAAAAATTATTTTGATAAAAGATATATGCTTATGTCATTTTTGTATATACTTTAACTTAATTAATTAAAAGTGTCATTATCAATTACAAGTGGATCCTTGGGTTCCCAAAATCAATGCAATGATGCCCATGGTCGTACATGTATCAACCGATTGGGTTTGAACATGTTTTAGGGTAATTTATTATTATAATAATATTTTTTCTTACCCATATTTACTGGGTTTACCCTTTAAACCATGGTAAATAAAAATTTTTACAGAAGTAATTATTCTAAATGTCTAAAAATAAAAGTTACCTATTTACACAATTTGATACTCCTAATTATAAATATGGAGTCCATTTTTCTAAATTTAAAACACTCAAGTGGAAGAAATTAATTTAAAATTAATTCAGGCTGTCAAAACAAAAAGCACGTTTTTAAGAAATAATAACTATCAGAAAATTGACACTTGTTTATGTCCGGTTTAATAGTGAAATTATATCCAATTTCCAATATTGTATTAAATGGTAAAAATATTTTTTAAATATACTTTAAAACCACTCAAATTCATAATTTATCACTATTAATTATTTTTATTAAAAAAGATGTTTTTAATTAAAATTTTCTAATTTTCAATATTCATCAAAATATAAAAGTTATCCGAAAAGTACCAAAATTTCACCCTAGATTATTTCAATATTCTAAATCCCAAAATGAAGTCGATTTTGAGAGATAAAATATCTAAAATTTCAAAAAGTGGGTATTACTATTCATAACAGATACATTGATTGGTCGCAGTGTGTTAGAATCTCGAAGTTGCACACAATGCAAGTTATTGCATTATACAAAGGGAAATGTATCGTGGAAGCTTGGGGTGTTACAATAATTATGTGACACACTTTTTATTTCAACGTCGATTGGGTTGATATTTCAAGAGGGAAACTTTGGTTGTTCTGATTGGACAAGGCAAGAGTCCTATATATCTCACACATACATAAGATTTATGTATGATTTGGTAGCCTTTCTTTTCAATGCATGATACCCAGACCTTGACAACATGGTTTTTGTGTCAAGGTGTAGTACTTTGAGAATCCTTTAAGAGTAAAGAGGGAAGTAGAGATCTTGACACCCCTAAACCGAAGGATTCTATTAAATCATGTGTATTTTTTAGAATGATGAACTCTCCAAGATATGTGGTGAACTTGAAATGATCTCATTATCTCATAATTCTAAAACACCACTTTTATTTATCAATTATTAAACAATTTAAATCTATTCATTTTCTTTAAAATGCTATTAATCCACCCTATTTTAGTAATTCTTAGAAAAAATCACACTCTAAACCCACCAATTCTCCTTGAGAGATGACCTAGGGGTCTACCCTAGACTATAAATCAACCATAAAAACATAATCAATTTGACGTGTCATGACAGCGCGGTCAGTAACCATACAGAAACCTCACACTTACACATACCCAAGTCATTGTACGGAGATATTGGTCCCACCTTTAATTTTAAACAGTTCCAAAGAACTAGAACATTGTAAGAACCCGGTTCTCATATTTGAGGTACGGGCTTCTCTTTTCTCTTTTCCTTAAGTGTTTTTGAGAAAATAAGGAAAATTGGGAAAATCCTAAATTTTGGAACTACAAACCGTGTACTTTTTCCACATGCTGTGTACTTTTGGCCATGTGGGAATAAGTACACAGGGCGTGTGGCCATGTCGGCGACACCGGGTGTAGGAACCGACTACATGCCGTGTTGTGGTACCCTACACGCCGTGTAGTCAGTCGGCAGGGCAAAAAGTAATGCGGTGGAGTGGCAGCCAGCTGGGCGGTAGTACACGCCGTGTACTTAGAAGTACATGTCGTGTACTCAAGTCGTCAGATGAATAGTATGGTGGTGTCGCTAAGTGAACAGTTAAATGAAGGGAGTACACGCTGGGTACTTTGAAGTACACGTCGTGTACTTTTGTTTTTTTTTTTGGTTAAAACGGGCAGTAGCCTCCCCTATTCACAGGGAAGGCTTATAATGGATGAGAGTAGTGGGAGGGGTCGGCTGAGACTTCAGAGATCCACCGGTCACTCGTCCTGAATCCATTTCTGCATTGGGAGATCTCGTTGGGACCGTACGGGTAAGCCCTTCGTTCCCCTTGATCCGTTCTTACCAATTCTTTCTCTAATAGAAGTTATTTGGGTTTAAATGAATTCTTTTTTACCTCAGATCAACCATGTTCTAGGACGATTCGTGGAGTGTCGTTCGGGTATATTGATCAGGGGCGTATAAGGTAGGTGGCTTGGTGTTTATTTTCCAAATGTTGTGCGTTTTTGTGCGTTTTTACTATCACGAACCCATGTTGGGGTGTCGTGAGGCTGAGGCTGTGGATATTTTAATTACCTAGAAATGTATAGGTGATTAAATGTGATATTAAAATGATTTTTGGGATCACTACTTGGATCCAGGACCACCTCGGGGGTGCATTCCTCTGTTTCGCCATTTGGCCAGGATACCCGAGGGTATGCCTTTAAAGTAGTAGTTGTAGAATTTCCTTGATAAGAATTACTATTTACTGCTTGTTTAAATGTTGGGCATGGCCCGGTTGCATGTTAGCCTGAGGGTGGTGTTTCTTTTAGCCTGAGGGCAATGCTGTGATTATCCTAAGGGCACTGTACTATTTAGCCTGAAGGGCGGTAGAAATTTCAGCCTGAGGGAAACTTCTTCATGCCTGAGGGCAGCTGACTCTATGCCTGAGGGCGACACTTCTTGCGCCTGAGGGAAACTTCCGTTACGCCTGTGGGGAAATGCTTAAGGGCAAGATTCTATATTAGCCTGAGGGCGTGGTTCACTATGTAGCCTGAGGCCATTGGTGCTGTTGAGCACGGAATGTTAACATATTAAATGATTAAATGGATAATAAAATGGAAAGAGAACTGGTAGCTAGTTACTTTTGAGTATTGCCTACTATATTTCATTTTACTACTGCACACTAGTTTTGAATGTTTTACACACAGTGGAGCACGGGCCTTTGGTGGGTGCCTACTGGGATTTATTTCTCACACCCTGTTTGGGCCACGCATTTCGGCCCAAACAGATTACGTTGCTGCAGGTGTAGATAGGGGAAAGATTCTCTGTGCAGGTACTTGACTGTTGCTGAGGAGTAGCAGGGCATGGGACCGAGCATAGTCTCGCGATGCCGCTGCCAGCTATTTTGTTGCGTTTCTACTGTACTCTGTTTTGCTGTACTGTATTGATATGTAAAATGTTTTGGCTGCTTCCTTAGAATTGAGACATGTGCATCATATGTATATACCTGGTTAATTTTTTACTGCAGTTGTTTATTTCAGTATGCCACTTTTTACTGCTTCCGCTGTTTGTTGTGTGTTTTATTAATATTTTGTTGTGCTACACTTTGAAAAATGAGGGCATAGTTTCCCCACTATCAGACCTGGGCCCTCGCTGCTAGTCGGTAGCCTCTGTCGTTTGGGGAAATGCGCTTGAGGTCTTCTGGCGGACCGGGTTCGGGGCGCCAGTGGACGGACTCCGGATTCGGGTCGTTACAAAGTAGTATCAGAGGGGTTCTTTTCTTTGACTTACTATTTGGAGCCTTAGTCAGGGATAGGACGAAACGGTAGTTGGTAATAAGCAGTGCCCGGGAGTAGCTAACCCGTGTACAGGGAAAATCCAGTCTACCTCGTGTTGTAATTTTATTGATTTTTCAATTGACAGTTTATTTGATTTTCACCGTCGAGTGACGCACTTGTATTGTGTTGTTTATATTTTATCTGTGGGTTCCATTTATTTGAAACCCGATGAGATGAGGGTATGTCGTCTCATTCATCATTTAGGCACATGATAGGAATTACATTCCATGCATAGTTTCCATGCCATGTAGGTGCATTAGAATTTGAAAGCTGTTGTGATAGTTGTTGTGCTAGAGAAGCATGTTGTTTTGATAGATGCTTTGTTAGAATACCTGCTGTGTGAACTGCTTATAGAATGGAAGCCAAACTTTGTTTTTTGGGGAGTATGGGCCCCCATTGACCGGAATTTGGTGGATCATTGACTGTTTAAATTTTTTTATAACACAGATAAGATGTCAAACTTTGATTCGTGGAGAGTATGGGCCATCATGAGTCGGAATTTGACACTTAGGTGTTGGTTTTTAGTATTTTCGGGGTTTCGGAGAAGTTTTTGAGGCATACTGTCCGGAAACCCAGAATACAAGCCGTGTAGTGTATAAGACACACCGTGTATGTTCTTCAGTTCGAGAAGAAAAATAAAATTTTTGAGTACACGCCGTGTACCAAGAGTACACGCCGTGTAGTTTCTTCCAGTGTGACAAACCGTGTAGGCGGCGACACGAGGAAGAGAAGGAAGGTGCTTGGGTAAAACATGTCGTGTACGTGAGATACACGCCATGTAGTTTTGACCCGTAGTCCGGCCATGTAACTAACAAACACGGGTCGGTGAACTCTTTTTCAGAACAAGCCGTGTCAATGAAGAACACGCCGTGTAGTGTGACCTGGGGACTCGGCCATGTAACTAAAAACACGGGTCAGTGTCACCGTGCCTTGAACACTCCGTGTACCTGTGGGAACACGCCGTTTTGTCTTGTCCGAGGACAGACCGTGTGGACTTAACCGTGTGACCGGGAGACGGAGTGGATTACACGCCGTGTGCGGGTGTAACACGCCGTGTAGTGTTTAGCCGAGTAGTCGGCCGTGTCACAAACGGCACGGGAAGTTGGAAATAACACCATACACATCGTGTAGGCTATATACACGCCATGTAGTTTTTGTTTAACAGGAGCCGTGTGGCTTAGCCGTGTAGAAGGACCTCGGCAGGGGAAGGGAAGTCAAGTACACGCCGTGTAGTCTGAGTACACGTCGTGTAGTCTTGTTTTGAAAAATTTTAAATGCCTTCTTCCTCTTATTACCTTTTTGGGTTTCTTCATTTCTAGTCTTTGTTAATGTTATTCTAAGGTGTGTGTTTGACCTTGTAGTGTCATGCCTCCTAGAAAACCGCGCGTTGTTCGCCAGGAGAGCGGTGACGGGTATACTCCAGAGATGGTGGGCCATGGTCTACCAGTTGATCCTCCAGTAGAACCAGATGCAGTGCCAGCTATTATACAGGACACAGGCACAGAGTCATAGTTCTGTGAAGGCCTTATGCGGTTCATGCAGACCTTTCAGGGAGCACCGCAGGTGGCTACATCTATGGCTGAGCTGACTCGTATCTTTCAGCAGTAGCAGCCGCCTACGTTTTCAGGGGATGGCGGACCACAGGCTGCGGAGTCTTGGCTAGGATCGATGCAGACTATTTTCGAGCATCTTGAGACGCCTCCAGGGCGGAGGGTCAAGCTCGTGACATATATGCTGCGTGATTCTGCCAAGAGGTGGTGGGATGTTACCACCCGATCAGAGAATCACCGAGACATGGCGTGGGACGATTTTCAGGCAGTCTTATATGACTTCTTCTTTCCCGAGACGCTGAGGGCAGATAGAGCTCAAGAGTTCATTAATCTACAGTAGGGCGCTATGTCAGTGATGGACTATTCTGCTCACTTTACCGAGCTTCAGCGCTTTGCACCCGTACTGATGGGCAATGAGACGCTGAGAGCCAGACGTTTTGAGGATGGTCTTCGGTATGACATTCGGGCGCTGGTGAATGTTTTCAGGTTGCCTACTATGCATGCTATTGTGAACCAGGCACTGATTACAGAGAGGAATATGCGGGAAGCTAGTGGTGTGGGTCAGGGCTGTTCAGCACCGGTTACAGGCATTATTTCTACTGGCAAGAGGAAGAGACAGATGAGTTTCTCTCCCGGTGGCAGTACTAGCCAGGCGGTTTCTTCAGGTGGGTCGGTCATGTGCTACCAGTGTGGTATAGAGGGGAATAAGAGACCGTAGTGTCCACGAGACCCAGTGGAGTGTCGAGCTTGCGGCAAGATGGGTCATCTGCTGCGCTTTTCCAGAGCGTTTCCACCAGTGGCTAGTGAGAGGGGATCGGTGCAGACTCTGCATGCGGGAGCAGGACCAGTGGCTTCTTATTAGTCAGGGAACTGGAATGCGTCAGGGCGTGCAGGTAGAGATGGTGGTCGTGGCCGTGGTATCCAGACACCAGGATCTCAAAGGCAGCAAGGCGGGACAGCTCAGGGTAGCCAGGTTGTGTCGCAGGGCCGCGGCACTGGGCAGGCATATGCAGTGCAACAGACCCAGAATGAGCAGGATACCAGACCTTCTATAGTCATAGGTACTATTCTAGTATCTTCTCTCTTATCTTCTGTACTTTTTGATACGAGCGCTACACATAGTTTCATATCTTTACCCGTAGTGGAGAGCCTTGGGCTCTGTGTTTCCTTTTCTTCTGAGATATTGACGCTAGACACTCCGTTGGGGACTAGAACGGCTGGTGTGCGTCAGTACAAGGGGTAACCCCTTCAGGTTGGTGGGTGTCACTTCATTTGGGACCTCTATGTCTTAGAGATGACAGCTTATGACGTCATTCTCAGGTTGGACTGGTTGGTTCCCTTCCGAGCCTTTGTAGACTACTATCGTCGTAGGGTGAGTTTCACGTCACCAGAGGTCAGAGAGTTTCTATACAAGGGCGAATGGGATGTTCAGGCGAGTCGAGCTGGACCAGAGCATCGTGGGTGAGGTGTAGTCACAGCCCAGATTGCGAGTTTATATCTGGATGATCATGGGACTTGTCAGATGGATTTTCCTCCCGTGGTTGATCGTTTCAGGGATGTCTTCCCAGATGACTTTTCAGGTCTACCTTCGGAGCGAGAGGTGGATTTCTCTATTGAGCTTGTTCCTGGGGCAGCACCGGTATCCATTCCTCCTTATAGGATGGCTACACCTGAGTTGCGGTAGCTCAAGAGGTAGTTAGAGGAGTTACAGGCTAAGGGGTTTATCTGACCCAGTACTTCTCCTTGGGGTTCTCCGGTCCTTTTTTGCGAAGAAGGCGGACGGTACCCTCAGACTTTGTGTGGATTATCAGAAGTTGAACCAGTTGACGTTTAAGAACCGATATCCATTGCCAAGTATTGATGAACTTTTTGATCAACTTCGTGAGCACGAGTGTTCTCGAAGATTGACTTGCGATCAGGATATCATCAGTTGCGCGTGAGACCATCGGATATACCGCTTACAGCTTTTCAGAGCAGATGTGGTCTGTACTAGTACTTGGTTATGCCGTTCGGACTCACGAACGCGCCAGCAGTTTTCATGGATCTGATGAATCGTGTGTTCCATCCTTATCTCGATTCATTTTTGGTAGTATTCATTGACGATATCTTGGTGTACTCTCACACTCGACACGACCATGCCACCCACCTTGAGATCGTCTTGAGTACACTGAGAGAGCATCAGCTATATGCAAAGCTCTCCAAGTGACACATTTGGATGGACCAAATACACTTCCTGGGTCATATCATCTCAGAGGCAGGAGTTGCAGTAGACCCAGAGAAGGTGAGTGCAGTAGATTCCTAGGAGTAGCCAAAAAACGTGTTTGAGATACAGAGTTTCTTGGGGTTGTATGGTTACTACAGGCACTTCATACAGGACTTCTCCCGCTTAGAAGCGCCATTGAAGGGTTTGACTAAGAAGGGTGTGAAGTTCGTTGGGTCGGAAGCTTGCAAGACAGCTTTTCAGGACCTGAAGGGAAGTTTGACATCAGCACCAGTCCTGATCCTCCCAGAGCAGGGGAAGAGCTATACAGTTTACTGTGATGCATCTGGTATTGGGCTGGGAGTAGTGTTGATGCAGGGCGATCGAGTTGTTGCGTACGGGTCTCGGCAGTTGAGGCCACATGAGAGGAATTACCCGACGCATGATCTCGAGTTAGGCGCAGTTGTTCATACACTGCGCTGTTGGATACATTACCTCTTGGGAGAGCATTTTGTGGTTTTTACAGACCACAAAAGCCTCAAGTGTATTTTTACTCAGCATGAGTTGAATCTGAGGCAGCGCATGTGGGTCGAATACCTGCAGTCCTTAGATTTTGAGCTTGCCTATACACCTGGTAAAGGTAATGCAGTGGTTGATGCACTGAGCAGGAGGACTCAGATACAGGTAGTGCAGGAGGCCAGTGATGAGTGGCAGCTCATGGTTTTGTTCTCTGAGATGCATTTAGAGGTGCACGACGGTTAGGGGAAGACTTATCTTTCTTCGTTAGTTGTGACTTCTACCCTCCTGGATAGAGTGAGGATGATACATCTTTCTGATTCAGAAGGCCTAGTTCTACGGGAGTCGGTGGCAAGTGAGGACCCTCCTTCTAGTTGGACGATAGGCGATGATGATGTTTTGCGTTTCCATGGACGCGTATGGGTTCCAGGGGATATACACAAGGAGCTGATGTGGGAGTTTCATGCCTCAGCTTGGGTAGTTCATCCCGGGGTTACCAAGATGTACCGTGACTTGAGACGTCAGTACCGGTGGCCAGGAATGAAGGGAGAAATAGGTGGTTTTGTTACGAGGTGTTCCACCTGTCAGCAGGTGAAGGCAGAGCATCAGAGACCAGCTGGGTTGTTACAGTAGTTGCCCATCCCTGAGTGGAAATAGGATGATGTTGCGATGGATTTCGTGACTGGACTACCGAGGTCACCTAGAGGCAATGATGTCGTGTGGGTTGTTGTGGACAGACTCACAAAGGTATCTCACTTTTTGCCGATCAGGGAGACTTTCAGAGTTGACGAGCTCAAGAAGTTGTATATTCGAGAGATCGTACATCTTCATGGGGTTCCTCGTTCTATCGTTTCAGACAGAGATGCCTATTTTATGTCTCATTTCTAGCAGAGTTTTCAGAGGGCACTGGGTACACAGGTGCTTCTGAGCACAGCATACCGCCCTTAGACCGATGGCTAGTCAGAGCTTACGATACAGGTGCTGGAGGACATGCTGCGAGCATGCATCCTAGACTTTGGGGTCTCTTGGGAGAAGCATATTCTTATAACAATATTTTTCAGGCGACTATTGAGATGGCACCATATGAGGCTTTATATAGTAGGCCATGCCGATCACCTTTGTGCTGGTTAGAGGCAGGTGAAGCAGCTTTGCTGGGACCACAGCTCGTGAAGGAGACTTCTGAGCAGGTCCAGTTGATTCAGAAGCGGATGGCTACTGCGCAGTCTCGTCAGAAATCTTATGCTGATCGCCACAGATGACCTCTGGAGTTCGTGGTCGGGGATCAGGTTTTCTTACGTGTTTCGACGAGGCTGGGACACAGGCGGATCAGGAGACAGGTTAAACTTTCACCGAGATATGTGGGGCCATTTGAGATTCTGGAGAGAGTCGGTCAGGTTGCCTACTGGTTGTAGTTATCGCAGCGGTATCGAGCCATGCACGACGTCTTCCATGTGTCTCAGTTGCATTTCTATCATTCAGACCCGTCTCACATCTTGCAGCCCGAGGAGGTTGAGCTACAGGTCGATGCGTCCTTTGAGGAGCATCTGATCCATATTGTTGACACGAGTACGAAGGTTCTCCGAGGCCGGTCAGTTCCTCTCGTACGGGTGCTATGGCAGCATGGCCGAGTGCAGGAAGAAACCTGGGAGCGGGAAACCGACGTACGTGCTCCGTGGCCGGAGTTGTTCACGGCTTTATCTTCACCACCCTTGTAAGGGCAATTCCGGGACGAATTGCTTTAAGGGGGGAAGTTTGTAAGAACCTGGTTATTATATTTGAGGTACGGGATTCTCTTTTCACTTTTCCCTTAGTGTTTTTGAGAAAATAAGGAAAAATGGGAAAATCCTAAATTTTGGAACTACACGCCGTGTACTTTTTCCACACATCGTTTACTTTTGGCCGTGTGGGAATAAGTACACAGGGCGTGTGGCCATGTCGGTGACACCGGGTGTAGGAACTAACTACATGCCGTGTAGTGGTACCTTACACGCCGTGTAGTCAGACGGTAGGGCAAAAAGTAAGGTAGTGGAGTGGCAGCCAGCTGGGCGGCAGTACACGCCATGTACTTAGGAGTACATACAGTGTAATCAAGTCGTCGGATGAACAGTATGGTGGTGCCGCCAAGTGAACAGTTAAATGAAGGGAGTACACGCTGTGTACTTTGAATTACACGCCGTGTAATTTTGTTTTTTTCGTTTAAAACGGGAAGTAGCCTCCCCTGTTCACAGGGAAGGCTTAGAACGGATGAGAGAAGCGGGAGGGGTCAACCGAGACTTCAGAGATCCGCCGGGTGCTCTTCCTGAATCCGTTTCTACATCGGGAGATCTCGTTGGGACCGTACGGGTAAGCCCTTCGTTCCCCTTGAGCCGTTCTTACCAATTCTTCCTCTAATGGAAGTTATTTTTGTTTAAATGAATTTTGTTTTACCTCAGATCTACCTCATTCTAGGACGATTCGTGGAGCGTCGTTCGGCTATATTGATCAGGGGCATATAAGGTAGGTGGCTTGGTGTTTATTTTCCAACTGTTGTGTGTTTTTGTGCATTTTTACTATCACGAACCCATGTTGGGGTGTCGTGAGGCTGAGGCCGTGGATATTTTAATTACCTAGAAAGGTATAGGTGATTAAATGTGATATTAAAATGTTGTTTGGCATCACTTCTTGGATCCAGGACCACCCTGGGGGTGCGTTCCTCTGTTTAGCCATTTGGCCAGGATACCCGAGGGTATGCCTTTAAAGTAGTAGTTGTAGAATTGCCTTGAGAGGAATTACTATTTACATCTTGTTTAAATGTTGGGCATGGCCCGGTTGCATGTTATCCTGAGGGCAGTGTTTCTTTTAGCCTGAGGGCAATGCTGTGATTATCCTAAGGGCACTGTACTATTTAGCCTGAGGGCAGTAGAAATTTCAGCCTGAGGGAAACTTCTTCGTGCCTAAGGGCAGATGACTCTGTGCCTAAGGCTAAAACTTCATGCGCCTGAGGGAAACTTCTGTTATGCCTAAGGGCAAGATTCTATATTAGCCAGAGGGCATGGTTCACTATGTAGCCTGAGGGCATTGGTGTTGTTGAGCACGGAATGTTAACATATTAAATGATTAAATGGATAATAAAATGGCAAGAGAACTGGTAGCTAGTTACTTTTGAGTACTGTCTACTTTATTTCATTTTACTACTGCACACTATTTTTGAATGTTTTACACACATTGGAGCAAAGGCCTTTGGTGGGTGCCTACTGGGATTTATTTCTCACACCCTATTTGGGCCACGCTTTTCGGCCCAAATAGATTGCATTGCAGCAGGTGTAGATAGGGGCAACAGTCCCTATGCAGGTACTTGACTGTTGCTGAGGAGTAGCAGGGCATGGGACCGAGCCTAGTCTCACGATGCCGCTGCCAGCTATTTTGTTGCGTTTCTGCTGTACTCTGTTTTGCTGTACTGTATTGATATGTAACTTGTTTTGGCTGCTTCCTTAGAATTGAGACATGTGCATCATATATATATACCAGGTTAATTGTTTACTGCAGTTGTTTATTTCAGTATGCCTGTTTTTACTGCTTCCGCTGTTTGTTGTGTGTTTTATTTATATTCAGTTGTGCTGCACTTTGACAAATGAGGGCATAGTTTCCCCACTATCAGACTTGGGCCCTCACTGCTAATCAGCAGCCTTTGGCATTTAGGGAAATGCGCTTGAGGTCTTGTGGTGGATCGGGTTCGAGGCGCCAGTGGACGGGCTCCAGATTCAGGTCGTTACAAACATAGACATACAACATGAATAATTTCACAAAAGTATTTATTTTGAATTTTGTAAAACATAAATTTAAAAGAGGATTTTATAAGAAATGTTACTTAAAATAACATCTAAATAAAATTAGAATCAGTATAAAGAAAGGAATAAGTGTATAAACTTTAACTAAAATAATATGAACAAAAATTCATTAGACAAAAGATCTTAAAACCACACTATTAATGAAGTAGAAGGTTAACCCAAATAATGAAAATTGGGATAATAATTCCCTTACCTCGGGTTTGTCTTACTTAAAACTTGTTTAAACCTCCTGTATAAGGGTTAAAAAATTGTTATTATTATTTTACAAAAAAAAATGATTATAAAACCTTATATGTTCATTTCATAAAATAATTTTACCCTTTAATTTTTAGTATTGTGTTCCAATCATTGTTTCGAGTGTGATCTTTATTTGATTTCAAAGGCCTAATTGTATTGGATTTTTTTATTGTATGAAAATTAAAATCCATAAGTGGAATAAAATGGTATTAATATGTTTGGAGAATATATAATGGTATAATAAATTATTTTTTTATCATATATTATGATGAATCATTAGATAAAACATTAATGATATTTATTTTGATCGTTTTTTGCGGTTCCTTGATAATCATGAACTTGTTTCATTAAATAATTTAATATCATGCATATAAGATAATTACAGAACATAAAATAGGTGACATAATATAATTTACATTCTATTTCAACCATTAAATGGGTTTTATAATCATATTTTATGGATGTTATGGAAGTTGAAAGCACATTGTCCACAATTTTGGTAAACGACACATCACGAAGAGTGTTTATATTTTATTTTAGAATAAGAGGGAGAGGAGAGGAAGAAAGGTGGTTATTTTTTTACATGTACATGATAACATATTTAATACCTATGATTGTAGAAATTCAATACCTCCTGTATAAGGGATTGGGAATAGAATATAAGAAAATAAGGGAATTGAAATGAAAACACATGAAAAACGAAGACGTTACTTACCTCTTGATCTCTTCATCTTGAGATCATTTTTAAGGCCTTTTGTTTTGGCCTTTTGGTGAGACCAGTTTGTATTGGATCTGGGGAAGAGACTTGGGGATGGTATTTGGTAGAACACAGATAATACTCAAGGTTTGATAGGTCTGATAGAAAGAGGGGAATGAGGGTGGTATTTATAATGGAGGAGAAGAGGGGTTTACATTATTTTTATAATTTTTTTAATATTTTTGTCCAAGACTATGAATAGTCTTCATTATAGTGATAAAAATAGTAAATAGATCATGTGAGTTTCAATAAAGTTGTCTTACATTAGAAATGATGTAAAAAATAGTGTATTTAACTAATAATTTAAATATACGGTATTTTACCATATTTAACTAGTCATCAAAAATTCCAAAATTTTAGAAAATACCAAAAAATCACTGTAACCATTTTCAACATATAGAATTCAAAAATGAACTACATTTTCTAAAAATAATTTTATAAATATGATTAATTTAATTTCTAAATAAAGTAGTATTTTATTCAAAAAATAACAATTTTAAACTATAACGGATTTTATATCACCATGAAAAATTAATCAAGATGTCATTATCTTAAAGTGGTAAGAAAAAAAAATAATACAATTCACTATTAATTAGGGTTATATTACCATTCATATCACTATTCATAAGGGTATGTTACTATTCACCAAAAATCAAGATGGTTTCATCAGACTCCAAATAACATACTGATCATTATTTTATATGACTATTTTTTAAAATTAAAAACATAAAAGTGGAAAAATTATGTTTAAAGTCTTCTTATAAATATCTACTTAAAACATAGATTCAGGCATTTCAACTTATTTTTAAAACCATGGGGTGTTATATGAATGTTTGTCGGGTAGTGAGAGACCCCAAGTGTTTTTAAGGAGTTAGGATTGAATGTTTTTCATAATAAACCACATGAAACAAAATCAAAAAACACAATGTGGGATCACAATTTAATGACATTGTTCACAAACAAAATGAATTCAATGTATCAAGATAAAATGATTTCATGTTGGCATCATATTATTTATACTACGTGTTGTGTTTTCATACATCATGTATTTTATTTTCATGTCATGTCCTTATTAGTTCTTGATGTACACCTAACAGAAAAGAGATCCTCCTTGTGAGAGTTTATAACTACAACAGATGACTCACACCATCTTCTTAATTTTCGACTCTCTAGGGTTTACGTTTATTGGGTTTATGCCATGCATACAGGAAATCAAGTTATCTAATCCTGCTAACCATAACACCAAATGGATAATTAGTGATGCTCATGAACCAAGATGGATGTAATGATGATGACATGATCTTTTACATGATATGATCTGAGTGATGTTAATGAGTTTTATCTTGAAAACAAGCATTCAAAAAATTTATCTCAATGATAATTAAACACCACAATGGTTTTAAGAGTTAATTTATAGCTAAGAAATAGATGTTGTGCGATTTCTAATTCATTTTCGAAGGGTTTTTATATTCAGTGTCACAAAAAAAGAAGAGGATTTTTAAATTTGATTGATTGAGAAAAGTGAAGGAGATGCTATGAAGTATGTTTTTAGAAATGGATGGTCTTCTATGAGGTTGTGTAAAAAATTAATAAATACTTTTGATTTAATTATTTGTAGTTGACACATATGATAACTCATGAGATATTGAGACTAAGGCTGAGAAATGAAAAAGATAAATAGATATATCTCAATTTTTATATATGATCCATGTGTTGAAAGAAGTATGAAGATCAAGAAACGCATCCTAAATTATATGATGATCCATGTGTGACTTTATATCTTCAAGAGAGTTTTTTTTATATAGTTTTTTAAATTTTTTTTAAGTCGTTCTATATTAAAATTAATTTCAAAAGAGGATCCTAAAGGCATTTATTCTATATTTTCCTAGCCTTAAACATTACATAATCTTGAGTTAAGTAAATAATTTGAAATTATTTCACATTGATGATCTTTTCAATTTTAGAGATTTAGAGAATTAGGCCATAACTCTTACATAACAACTTAAATAATATAAATTAGACACTTCTACTCAATATCCATTTTTTCATAAAAAATATTCAAAATGAAACATGGTTTTGATTCTTTTTTAAACATTATAACTTTTCCTTGATCCCATCCTTGACTCTATTCTTCTTTAAATCCAATGAAAAACATTTCAAGACATTGGATGAGCATAAAAATCTCAGTAAGTGATACACAAAGAATGAAAACGGTTAGTCTTGTGATAACATGTAAACCATGAATACTTTATCATTAAGTAATACTTTTCATATTTATGAAGTAGGTTATAATATTCACTGAATATAAGATCATTTCATACCGTTTTGTAATCCAAATATTACCATTAAATACATATAAATCACATAAAACATATAAAGGTTACTTGGGACATAAACATAAATAAATGGAATAACCATATGGTTAAATTCCACACATATCACTCTTAAAAATGGAATAGCCATAAGACAAACCTCTATAATCAATGCATTGGAGGATATAATGTAACCTCCAATCCTTGATTTATCATAGAACCACATTTATTTGGTTTATCACATAACCAAATATCATTGGTTTATCACATAACCAGTTTTCAAATGTCCACATACAATTATATAATCATAACACATAAAGATTTCAATTATCAACATTTCACGATTAATAGTTCATTTGAAAACATAAAAAATTATTTCAAGATATTGAAATAGTAAATACACTTTCAAAACCGTTTTCAATACCAAAACACCCAAAAAGGGAATAAGGGGTTTGCTTTACTTTTAAAAATGTTATGTCTTATATAGGAATCCAAATATTGAATAACAGTTATGGTGGAAGGAATGTTATTATCGTCACATATATTAAAAAACATTTCTTTCTTCATTTAGTAAAAAACACTTCGTATAATGAAATTCCTTTTGAAAAGAAGTGAATGAAATAAAAATTACATGGATATAATTATACACCATATAAAATAAGGTGGTTTATATTATCCAAAAATGACTCAATTATAGAATATTTATAAGAAATCCCTTACCTTGAGTCAGTCTCGTTAGGCACAATCATTATATTTCATTTCTTAAGTATTTATCCTTTGAATAACGCCTTAACTCCTCTAAGGAGGGTTCTCTGCCTAAACAAAGTCTTAAAAAATGTGGGGAGGGATTTTAGGAAGTGTTTTGGGTAGATATTGGCTAATCCAAAATGATTTGGAAGTGTGGGTATTAGAGAAGAGTGGGTACCTTTTATTGGAGAGGGGCGGGGCACCCTTGGAAACTCTTAAAATATTAAATTAATATTAAAACAATTTTTGTTCCAAATGGTCCCAAAATAATTTATTTTTAAGATAAATTATTTTGGGTCGAATATCCATCTTCCAATAAAAAATTTACAAGTTTTAATATTTAATTAATCCATATATTTTTGTTTTAACCCCATTTAACTCTTACCATTTTATCAAGTAAATTACATTTAGAGGGTTAAAATAATTACCATGTCATACAAAAAGTGAAATGAATGATTAATTAATGTAATTTTTAAAAATATCCTAACCATTGGCGAACTCTTATATTTTTAAGAATTTTATATCATTTAATTAAATATTTTATATTTTAAAATATGAATTATGTCAATTTTGACACTATTCATTACATGACTTTTTAAAATATCATAAAAACATGATTCCTTTGAAAAAAACATTAACTCAATAATAAAATGTAATATTCATCCATAAAATTCATGGATGACATCAAATAGCTCAAATTATATTTATTTTAAAATTATTAATATCATTATTTTGATTCTTCCTTTAATAAATCTATTATTGCATCATTATTGTGTCGTAAATAAATTAAATTATTAAATATTTAAATATTTAAAATAAAATTCCATGATATATTTAATCTTTTATTATTTTTAATTAACATTTATAGTTGAATATATCACTTATATAACCCCATATTAAAATTGGTTTAGTAATAAGAGTCATGTTTATGATATGTTTTCATTTACTTTTAATTAAATGTTATAAATATCATTATCATGCCCATGTGGCTCCCAAAGTCAATAATTTCATTCCAATGGTTTTATTGTTCAGTCACAACTCATATAATAATATTAAGACAAGTGTATGTGTTGTTGTATATTATTATAATATTATTTTTACATGTATTTACTTGATTTACCCTTCAACTAGGCTAAAAAATACAAAAATTACTATTCGCATAAAATAATTTTGATCCTATTAAAGTAAATTTTTCATACCCATTACAACCATGTATGTTATTGTTGGGAACACTTTGTGTATAAGATGTATTTATTGTCAATAGGTGTTAATAATGGTCAAAATGAAGAAGAAACTCCAAAGTGAATAGAGATTGGTTGAAGTGAAGATTCCTGGAGAATTATTATGGATTCATAGCATTGGATGCCACATTTAGGAAATTCTATATGTTGTTACAAAATAGATTATTTATGCATTGATAGTTAAGGTTCAAAGAACTTTTATCATGTGTGATACAACATTTACAACATTGAAGTAGGATCCTTTTTAGAATGATTGAAGTACTTTGGATTTGATAATCCAAAAAAGGAAAGGAGGAAGAAGTAGGTTGAAGCTTGGACTTTAAAGTGGCAATACCTATGGTTGGTTTGTGTTTATTTATGGCCATGTATTTTTTGCATACTTGGTTTTATACCAAGTATTTTTATGTGGCTTAATTTAAAGAAAATGGTTTTATCCCACGAGCTGGCTTCCCAACCTCAACCCAAGGCACATGCGGAACCATAGGGGTCGACGAAACCCATGGGGAATCCAAGGTAGAGCCAGCCCACAAGAGGTGCATGTGGGTCGTTTTTAAGCCCCCAAGGTATGCATAGTGGGCGCTAGGTGCACGCCTGAGGAGGCAGAGTGGGTGCCAAGAGCGTGCCCTGTCATGACTTATCCTCGGGGCTCATGCCGTGACTACCCCAAGCCCACCTCCTATAGGCCAGGGGATAACAACAAGCACCAAAGGCGTAAATCCTGATAAAAGGGGAGGCATTTCCTTTATAAATAGAACAAACATCACAGAGTATGCAAACTGAAGTAAACACTAAGTAAACTGAAACACAAGTAAGTGCTGGAAAGTAAATGGGCCAGTATACAAACCCAACTGAATTGCAGTAAAACATAAAAGTAATGTACAACAACTGAAAGACAAGCAGCTACCACCAGGTCATCCTCTTGGAACTCCTACCTGAAGGGTGAGTACCATCAGTCTCATTGGATCCTCGAGTTCGGTCGTCCTCTTCGTGTACGTCCCACCTGATAGACCACCTCCAGGTACCATCCTGTGTCTCAAGCCTCAACCACGATCAGCGTTGTCCATCGTCAGCAACCAACACAATGTAGTGCGGGTGAAGCCCGTGTAAGGGTGAGTATACGATACTCATTAAGGACCCCAAGACTCCTGAAGGTCTCCCAAAATCCACAAAGGATAAACCACAAAGGAAAGATACGAATTCAAGTATTAACCAACAATACTTAGTTATATACTCATACATATACATAAGTCATCAATTCTGGTTCTGCTCCAACTCACGAGCTCAAGTACAACTCAATACACATAAGAAAGTATAACTCAATCCACACCGGATAGAACGACTCAATCCACATAGGAAAGCATAACTCAATCCATAGAGCATATCCAGAAAATTATATCAAAGATAATGATTGAAAGTCAAGGCTCAGCTCACACAGGAATACTATTCAAGAAGAGGGGTGGAGATGATTGATGTAGCCTCTGAATCATCTCCTCTACTGAACCCACATAGGATCCATGTACAGATGTCATCGCTGCCGAACCCACGTAGGATCCAAGTATAGTAATCGTCGCTGCCGAACCCACGTAGGATCCATGTATAGTAATCATCACTGCCAAGCCCATGAAGGATCCAAGTACATGTGTCCTCACTGCCGAACCCACGTAGGATCCAAGTATAGCCGTCCTCGCCGCCGAACCCATGTAGGATCCAAGTATAGCCGTCATTGTCGTCGTAGCCAGCTCTAGGGTTCCCGCACACAGCACACTCGATTCCGAGAGGGTCCGCTCCATGATCCAAGAGGTCTATAAATCAACTGTCACGATGTCCAGAGTTTATGTATTGAAATTTTCCATCTTGTTAGTGGGAACTCAACGTGACAGACGGCGCGTCAATCGGACGCCTGGTCTGAGAGTTATTGGCATTTTCGTCCCAGGGGCCCGGTTGGATTTTAGGCTAAAACCAACCCGACCGCAGTCCATCTGCATCCAAACCTCGAGCGGAGTAATCCAAAAGGACCATCTCACTAAGAGGAATCCAAAAATGTCGACGACACATCATTCGGACGTCCAGATCTCATGTTATAAGTGTTTACGCTCCGACGGCCCTGTTGGTTTCGTATTCGAACCAACCTGGCCATACCCAATGTTCTCTGAAACCTTTAGTGTAATATACCAAAACGACCGCCTCGATCCATGGATCCCAACACAACTAATGGTGCATTGATCGTATGTCTGTAGCCCATGTTATGGGTATTTGAATGGAACTGTCTGAAAGTAGGGGATTTGGGGCCGGTCTGACCCGGCCCAATACCCCCTGGGTCGGCCCGAACCGGGTCAACCCGACCCATGTTCGGGTCCGGCCCAGTTGGGTGCGTCCCGGCCCGGCCGGTGCGGGGGTCCGTCCCCGCATGGGCGGACAGGCCTGGCGTGGGCGGTTCGGCCCGGCACGGGCGCCCGTGCGCTGAGCGGACGCAGAATGGGGGGCGTGGCCCCCCTTAATTGAAACGGTGGCCCCCCACGTGGGTGGGGGGTGCCCTTGCCAACTGCTGGGGGTTTCAACCCACTGGCTTCTTGAGAAACTGCCAGGTCTTAATGGCCGGCCAGAGAGTCGACGAGGAACCCACCCATGGGTTCCGCCTTCTAAGGGCTGGCGGCCGGCTTGTCCGGCCACCTCTACTGATCCGCCGCGGCCAAAGGGGCATGGATCTTGGTGCTCCGGCAGCCGGCCAAGTCCAGCCGCCCCTATTGGTGACCGCTGCGGCCTTAGGCCATGGCCCGCTTCGGCCGCAGTCTCCCTCGGGTTCTCCGGCATAGCGCAACGGCGCCGCGCACCTTTGTCACGGCCAGCTCCGGCCGTGGTTCTCTCATTCCCATGCGGTGCATCAGAACCGCATTGACTTCGCCACCACCTTTCACAAAGATCAAGAAGAAAAGGGGGAGAAGGATCGGCCGTGTCTGTGTGGTCTGAACTCCTCCCGTTATAACGCTAACAAGCGGTCTTAATATTAAATGAAGAACATCAAATTAATCTTGAACATAAAAAACAACCCCTACGACTATTCACGAAGGTTGATCGCTTGACGAAGAAAGGGAAAGCCCCGCTATTCCATAGACATTGTCATGGGATGATGGTGTCGCTTCGTCAAGCGTCGAGAAAAAGGAATCCGAGGTTGACAACGGGGTTCTTCACATTCTTCAAGGAGGAAGATGATGTTCTTTAATATATAGAACTCTCACCCTCACAACACAATGAAGCAACCAAAATAAAATAAAACTTTTTCCTTATTTTATTACTTTTTCCAACTTTTTTAAAATTCAAAAGTTGAATTAACTTAACTTAATTAATCTTGAGTTTGTCAAAATTAAATGATGTTAAGTTGGCAACATTAATGTGAGGGGGTGTCATAATAAAAGTGGGGCTTTAGAGGAGTTAGGGAGTTAGGAGGAATTTCAAAAGGTGGGGGCTCGTGTGGGCCCCACCTCACATTTAATCCTCTAAAGAGGTGTTAGGATTTTTAGTGGGTCCCACCCCAACTCCCACACATGGGGTTTAACCACATATAAGTGAAATAAAATTGTTACACATTTTTATTTCTCTTATACTTAATCCATATTTTTTAACAACTCCCCCCAAGCAAACGCATCTCCAATAAAAGTCTTCTTAAGGAATTACTGGCACTACGGTTTCATCGGTGCCCTTGGATTTCGATTCCGAGCACCAGGTCAAAAGTTAAAAAAACCCGCTTGTTCGTTCACTGAACGTACCCGAGCTAAACATCAGAAATTGATTCCTCCCACACCGTCCTCGGAATCAGGTGCCGTCAGAAACTGCGTACTCGTAAAATCCAAATCATTTTAGAAAAAAAAAATTCCTTTTAATTTTTGAGTCTTTTCATTACTCAAACCTCAGGGCTTTATGTCCCCAAAAAGATACAACACAAACTAGGGCAAAAAATGTGGGTATTGTGCTCGCATCTGAGCCTCCTGCTCCCAAGTTCTCTATTGGAGGTTCTCGTGCTGCCACCTGATGCATACTAGAGGAATCGATCGCCCACGTAGGACCCACTCCTGTCGATCCTCGATCTCCACCTATAATTCCCTGACCCCAGTTACCCAGAGACGGTGCATTATTTTAATACATTGGCATGATTACAAAGAATCATGTCCCGAAGGACCGATCAGTTTAACAGTCTTGGAAAATAGATTACATACATGAATGTTACATTGCACTTTAAGACATAAAAAACGACATAAATAATCATTATGAACACCATTATTCCCTTGGATTAACCCTGCATATCAATCATAATACACTTCTTGGAATCCTTGGAAAAATAAAACATAAAAGGGGGTGATCTCAAACGCTCAGTAAGGGTAAGAAATACAGCGGAAACATTCATAAATAAGCATAAACATTTAAGGCAGTGATTAACTAAAACAAAAGCCTTTTAAACTTTATCTTCATCATAATATCACAAAAATAAAATGAAATAATTCCATTTACTTATTCACATGGATATTCTCCTAGTCGAATAATCACTTTCAATATCACTAACCACTTTTATAATGATGAAATGCATAATGCCAGACTATCATAACCACGTAGCCACGGCCTCATGCCAAGACTATAAATATGATTTTGCCAAGGCCTCATGCCAAGACACTAGTTTGTCTAATGATACCTACCGATGCATCGAGGATCTATAGAAGGCTCCACCCTCCATTTACTACGTCCAATGCATTCCTCATATGAAAATGCTTAAACATAACATAAACATTCATACTAAAACTAGCATACGAAATGTAAATACTTTACCCATAAACCATGAATGGTATAAAAATAACACATCCACATTCAAACATATCACAAATCCTTCAACACAATATAGAAGAATTGTATCATGATAAATAAAGTTAAAAACAAGTTTAAAAATCATTAAATGATTTTGACATAGATGAAAATGATTTGTAAAACTCTTTGAGAGAAATACCCTTTTTCATTAAAACATTTAAAAGTCACACAATTTATAAAAGAAGTCATTTAAATTCATTTTTGAATCAAAGTGTCACATACCACTTTGAAACTTTTGAAAGAAATTAAAATTTTAAAAACATTCATGTCCATACAAATAAATCCTTAAAACCCATTTTGAAGACATGGACATTAATGAAATGATTTAGAAGAATAAATATTTAAAACATTTGAAATGATGTTTTAGTAAAAATTTACCTTAAAATAATCCATTTGAAAACTCTTTCATAAATCATGGACATGGATAATAAATATGTCCCCGTAGATACTTATGTAAAAACAACCTCGGATAATAAAGAGATTGTGAAATATCCCTTACGAATTTGGTAACTAACGAAATATAAAACTCATGAAAGAGGTATCATACAATGAATATATAAATACACATAAATTAAAGTGTGTTACATAAAAAATACAATTATGGATAGTAAATACACCACACAAAAGGTAATAGTGGCAATATGGCATGAATCCCACGGGAATAAGGAGTTAGATGAAAACCCCTTACCTTGCTCTTTCCATTAGTCGAGGGTACGTTTAACCTCTTGTAAGAAGATTATAGTATGTTATTAAATTATACCAGAACCATATTAATATTTATGATATCATTCATGATTCATTAATGACTTTATACTACCCATTTAATAATAATTTCCTTGTTAAATTAACATTTTGGGTAATAATCGCTTTCTTTATCATACTTGTTTTAAGTTGTTACTCTTGATTGTATCACATAGATCATGATTTAAATACATCCAGAATATAAAACATGATAAATATATCATATATATTTAGAATATAAATATGTATAATAGACATATATATGAAATGGAAAACATCATTTATGGAGACGGTAGTCCGTACGTACGCATAAACGATGTTTCTATTTTCATATAGTATTGAACAGAATTAAGTGAATAAGATATATTTAAGAACATATATAAATATATATATCTCCAGTAGAATTATTATTTCATATATTACATACTTATTAGTAATATATATTTTTATAATCGTCGATGAATGGGGAACATGGAAATGAATCTCATCACATCATGGTGACGGTAATCCGTACATACACAGGAGCGAAAATATCATTATTTTGATATTAAAATAATATATAATTGAATGGTATATCATATATACAGAATCATTATAATTTGATGTTTATTATTTACATCAAATACAAAACATTATTATACTCATCCAAATAATACTGTATCAAATAACAACTACACCACGACGTGGAGACGGTAAGCCGTACATACGCACGTACATTGACATGTCATTCAAAGGATGGATAGAATACTGAGTATAGTTTTACCATATTTATAATAACATCAGTTTATATATTAGATACTATAGTTATTATTTTATAATAGAAATAACAAAGAATGAATAAGTTGAAGATGAAAGAAACTTGAAAGAGGGTGGTGAAAGCATTACCTCTTCTTCAGGTTCTTCCTTTTGATTTGATCAAAAGGGGTCCATTGGTTGGATTTCTGATCAAAAAAAAGGCCTCTAGGTTGAATTGAGGGATGTTAAGAGAGTATTTTAGCAGGGTTTGGCCGAACCAAAAGGCTTTGAAGGTGTGAATAATTTAATATAAGTTGGGTCCTTTAAAAAGTGGGTGGAGGGGCTCTTTTGGATAAACATAAAGTATTAATTTATAATAAATTCATATTCGGTTTATAATGGCTCCAAAGTGAATTATTCAAAGTATAAGGTGGGGATGGGTCGAAATACTTTCAACCAATAGCTTTTAGATAGGTCTGGGTCATTATATTAACCTTATCTTTTAGTTTTAACTCTTGGTTAATTAGTTTGACATTTACAATGTCACTTTGTATTTTTATATTATATATTTAATAAACATACTATAAACTTACAATAGACCCTCAAGTGGCCCATTAATGATAAACCTATCATGATATAATTCCTTTTGTCTAACCATATATATTTAGGAAGATAATATGAATTAATAAAATAAAATTTGTTTTAAAAACTCTTTTATGTCAATTTTGACACTATTGGTTATTTGGTTTTTGATAAATTTATAACAGCATTATTACTTAGAAATAAATTCATATAATAAATATTAATATGTAATATTAACCTTTTAATTTAGTGTAATTCATAAAAAGTCTCAAATTACATTTATTCTGATGTTTATAATGTCAATTATTTTAATATTTCATTAATTTGGTAATTACTGCATCACCATTGTGTCATAAATAAATTAAATTATTTGATGCCTAAAAATTATAAATAAAATTAATTATGTAGGAAATATTATTATATTTCTAATGAATATTTGAAATCTAAATTATCTTTTGTATAACCCTATATTAAAAATGTTTTAGTAATTAAACTTTGATTTTAACTCTTTTAATTCTTCTTTGACTTTATAATAATATATGTCCTAATCTAGTCCAAGTGGACCTAAATGATAATATTTTATTCCTAAGGTTGTTTTTTTCGAGATACACTTGTCCAATAGAATTAGTACATGTGTTAGGGTAATATTGATATCATTTTTACCCTTAATTACCCTATTTATTTTTTAACGGTGGTAAATAAAAGTAAAAAGTTATTATTCAAGAAAAATTATTTTCATCTCATTGAACCGCATTTTACTTATTGATATCAACATTATCTCTCATATTTTTGAAATTCCAGTCACAGAAGCGGTAAAATTATGTTTTATGTGAATTTTCAAATTCTCCTAGGAGATGGGTAAAAGACGGTGAAAAGTTTAATAACATTTTGTATATATAATATTATTACAAAATGACTCCAATGACTTTCATTGAACATATATAGATATTATTTATATATTTTGACCTAAAATAAATTTAAATAAAATAAATAATTATTTAAATAAAAAGTCAGTTTTAAATAATAACTCAGTGTTTTTCACTATTCATCAAAAATTGAAAGTTTTCAGAAAAATACCAAAAATTCATCCAAAGCTAATTTTGATATTGCGAATTCAAAAATGAAGTCTATTTTACCAAATTCAAAACATATAAGTGGCATTAATTAATTTAAAATTAATTCCCGTTGTTAAAACAAATAGTGTGTTTTTAAGAAACAATAACTATCAAAAGATTGATTCTTGTTTATGTCCAAATTTAAATTGAAATTAATTCTGATAAAAAACATTGGATTAAATGGTAAAAATATATTATAATTACACTTTAAACCCAATTAAAAAGATTATATAACCATATAAATAAATTAAATTAAAAGGCACTTTTGAATTAAAATACAATATTTTTCACTATTTATTAAAAAATGAACTTTATCAGAAAAATTCCAAAAAATTTACAGAATGTAAATTTTGATGTCGCCATTCTAAAGAATAAATTTATTTAGTAAAATTTAATATATATAAGTTTCAAATTTTGGATTTAAAAATGGTTCACCATTAAATGTTGGTAAAAGTGCATTTTAAAAAAAATACTTCTTTTATCTGAAAAAAATGAATTTGTTCTTACATTATGTCTAAGAAACTCATAATATAGATTCTAAAATTATAAGTATTATATAATGTTCAAAATTCAGTTAATACTATTCATAACCACTTTTGAATGGCTAGTTAGGTAAGTCGTGATGTGCTTGAACTCGGTGTTGCGTGTAGTGAAAACTATTGAATTATTTTGAAGAAATAACGCACTTTGAAATATTGGGGTGTTACCCCACCAGAAAATCTGAAAAAGTCATCCCGTCAATGATGTCCTGCTCCCCATGGTCGATGATTTGCGTCGGGTCATGCACGTATCTCCATAGCTGAGATACGTAGAAGACGTCGTGCACCCAGTGCAACTGAGGTAGTAGAGCCAGGCGATAAGCCAACTCGCCTATCCTGATGAGAACCTACAATGGTCCGATGAAGTACGAAGTTAACTTGCCGCCCTGGCCAAATCTCTAGAATCCACTTCGAGGTGAGACCTGCATGAAAACGTGGTCGCCATCCTCAAACTCAAGTGGTCTCTGCCTCCTATCAGCATAATACTACTGTGGGCTCTGAGCTATCCTCATCCGCTCCTAGATAACCTAAACCTTTTTTGTCATGGCCTGGACCATCTCTAGTCCAACAAGTGTTGACTCTCCAGGGTCTGTCCATCATAGAGGTGATCTGCATGATCGGTCATACAATACCTCATATGGTGCCATCCCGATGATGGATTGGTAGCTATTGTTGTATGAAAACTCCACCAAAGGTAGGTGATCCTCCCAACTGCAACCAAAGTCGAGGACACATGCACGGAGCATGTCCTCGAGAGTCTAAATGGTCCTCTCCGTCTGACCATCCGTCTGAGAGTGAAAGGCGGTGCTCAAACGTAGTTGTGTCCCAAAAGCCTCATGCAACCCCTTCCAATGCCGGGAAGTAAAGAGAGCATCTCGATCAGAGATGATAGATGATGGTACACCATGAAGCCATACGATCTCCTTAACATAGAGGCATCCCAAGCTCTCCACTGAGCCCTGCTCTCTGATGGGTATGAAGTGGGCAGACATGGTGAGTCGGTCAATGATCACCCAAATGGAGTAATGTCCTCTGGATGTACATGGATATACAGTCACGAAATCCATAGATATCCCATCCCACTTCCACTCCAGGACCTCCAAGTGTTTTACCAATCCCGCTGGTACCTGGTGCTCCACCATCACCGGCTGACAGGTGAGGCATCGAGAAACGAACTCTGCCACAACTTTCTTCATACCCGGCCACTAGTGTTGTCATCTGAGATCCGGGTACATCTTCGCTACCCCTGGATGTACCACCAAAGGGGAAGTGTGAAACTCTCTCATCACCTTTTTCTGTAATGCAGCCGGTACCATGGTACATCCTCTAAAAATGATGATGTGCTCTCCTCCTATAGAAAATCCATCAGGTGCCTATCCTGTGGAAATCTATGCACGTCGTGTCTCACAGTCAACATCCCAACACTATGCCTCCCTAACCTATTAAATAAGTGGAGTTGTGACTATGGGTGACTGTAGAAAGGCTGCACCATCTCTATCCATGAAGGATATCTACAACGTGGCTATCTGCTCTATCACCTCTCCATGTAGCCGAATGCCCGTCCTCCTGCTGAGATCATCGGCTACTATGTTCCCATTTCTAGGAGTATAGACTATTTTAATTTCATAGTCCTGGAGGTACTCGAGCCATCACTGTTGTCTCAGGTTCAGTCCCTTCTACAAAAAGATGTACCTGAGACTCTGGTGGTAAGAGTAGAATGTAATGCGCTCGCCCATCAGATAGTGTCACCACATCTTTAGAGAGAAGACCATTGCTGCTAACTCTAGGTCATGGGTAGCATAGTTCTGCTCATGCTACCTCAACTATCGTGATCCATAGGCGATCACTGCCTGCTCTTGCATTAGGACACACCCGAGTCCGGTCCCTGATGCATCGTAGTAGATTATGTACCCTACTCCCTCTTTCGGTATCCTCATGATGGGTGCACTGGTCAATCTCTGTCTCAGCTCTTGGAAGTTCTACTGACATCTATCAGACCACACGAAGGGTTTCCCCTTCTTCATCAAAGTTGAGAGTAGTGCTGTAATAATGGAAAAATCTGGCACAAACCTTCGGTAGTACCCAGCCAGTCCTAGAAAACTCCTCACCTCCATCACGCTCCTTAGTGGCTCCCAAGCTACCACTACCTCAATCCTCGCAGGATCCACCGCAACTCCCACCTCATAGATGATGTTCCCCAAGAAGTGGACGTCACGTATCCAGAACTAACACTTCGAGAGCTTACCATAAATCTGGTCCTCTCAGAGTGTGTCTAGTACAACCCACAAGTGGTAGGCATGCTCATCCACAGTAATCGAGTAGATCAATATGCCGTCGATGAAGACTACGACAAATCGATCGAGGTAAGGCTGGAAGATCCTATTCATCAGACTCATGAACACTAATAGAGCATTGGTTATGCCTAATGGCATAGCCAAGAACTCATAGTGGCCATACCAACATCTGAAAGTTGTCTTCTGCACATCCTCGTCTCGAACTCTGAGCTGGTGATAGCCTGACCTGAGGTCTATCTTTGAGAACCACTGTCCTACCTTGAGCTGATCGAAGAGGTTGTCAATCCTTGGTTGTGGATACTTGTTCCTCGCAGTCACCTGGTTTAGATGATGGTAATTGACACACAGTCTCAAGCTCCCGTCCACCTTCTTGGCGAACAAAATCGGGGAAGCCTAGGGTGAAACCCTGGGTCAAATGAATCCCTTGCCCTGAAAGTCCTCCAGCTGTACCCATAGATCATGAAGCTCAGCAAGAGATATACGATATGTTGGTGTAGATATCGGGGATGTCTCGGGGTACAGGTCGATATAGAAGTCTACTTGTCTATGAGGAGGTAGTCCTGGAATTTTGTCAGGAAAAACATCTGCATATTGATCCACCACAACATGAAAACTCGGAATCCGCACATCCACTACTCCTAGGATGAGGCTAGCCAACTGATGAGTGATCAGCTATCCTCTCCTCTGTGTGAGTCTATCATACTCTACAATGGCTCCCTTCTCACCGGTGAAGGTGAACCAGCTCCCATCGGTGCAGACACACCGCACCTTGCGCCTAATACAGTCGATCTGATCATGGACCATAGATAACCAATCCATGCCCAAGATGGCATCATAAGGCCTCGACGCTGCAACAAGAAGATCCTAGCCGAGGATCTCTCCTCCTGATGTAATACCACACTACTGGCACCAGTGCGTAAATGTCGAGTCTGCTCCTATAGGAGTCTCTAGCCGTAAAGACCGAGCCAACGGCTCCGTCGGAATCTCCAAGCTCCGAACAAGGGCAGCAGCAATGAAAGAATAACTCGCTCCTATGTCTATAATAACTGTAGAAAGGGTGGAGTAGACACATATTGTACCTCGAATCATCTTAGGTGTGCCGTGGTCATAGGCCTCCACTACCTGAAGTTGAGCCTCCCTCTGTCTGCCAGATCCCTATGGTCGGGGTGGACTTCCTAGTGGTGGTCGTGATAGAGCCTCAAAACGTTGTCCATCACATGCCGCTCGGCCAGCTCCTCTGCCTCATCCTCCTTCTCCCTGCGGACCGCCACAGTCGAACCTCTGCCTCGACCTGGGTGGTCCCTCAACCGACTACTGCTCCTCTACATGGCGGGTCAGGTTGTCACGAGCCATGTGGCCCAGCCCGCCGCATGAATAGCACTATCTGCCTCTCATAGGACTGGCTCTGCTGTGTGGGCACCGCACCTCTGAGCCAGTGTCCTGAGGTCGTCCGCCTAATGGTTTGGTCCACATGGACCCATGTGACATCCGTCGACTACCAGCTACTGAAGACTCTGCTACGTGCCGCCCTGTGGTAGGTCTCGCTGCAAGTGTAGGCTCAACAAGAAATCTCTCTACAAGAAGGGCTCACCCTAGTACTCCTGCATGCGTCAGAATGCTGAGGGAGATCATCGAAGCCTTGATCTCATGCCTCAATCCCGGATCAAAGATCCAGGTCCGGTAGAATGCGTCTCAAACCATGTACGTGGAGTAGCGCGAGATATCGGTAAATCTCACTGAGTACTGGGCCATAGTCATGCAACCGTGCCAATGCTGTAGTAGCTTTTAAATTCGCACCGCATAGAGGGTGGCTAGAATGAACTCCGATCAGAAGAGGCTCTCGAAGTCCTTCCAAAGAAGTGATGCCTCATCGTGCACCTAGAGCATCAGGCTCTACCATCTACTTACTGCCGCGTGCAGAAGACTCACTACAAGGATCACCATGAGGTCAGCTGGTGTCCCTACTAATATGAAAACTTGAACAACAGCCTCCAGCCAATCCTCGGATTCCTGAGGGTCCGTCTCTCCGCAGAACATGGGCGGTCTCTGATGCTGAAACTCGTGCAGTGCACTAAGGCGAAGTGCACTCTCAACTGCTGGGGATAGCAGCATTGGTGGCTCAGCAGGTACAGGTACTGCCGGTGCCTCTACTGTAATGGGTCCCTACACCGAGGCATCATTTCTCGGTGTGCTTCCATCTCGTACAATGCTCGGAACCCTAGATGGTGGCCGTCATGGGGCTATCCTGAAAAGAAACAGGTGTGCCACAGTCAATATAGTGTACCTGGTGAGCTGACACAAGTAATCACAATGAAAACATAGAAACACACATGGAATCAATGTTTTCATGAACTAAGTTAGAAATCAAGAGTTAGGGTCTTGGTGTATAGATACATCGGCTACCGCACCAACATTGGACTACTTGGACTGATAACCACACTTAATACCCTTAACACTATTGTTTCACATAGAAGAGAGATCAGAGTTCTGAGTTCTGCGGTAGAACTGAACTCCTTTGATACCAATTTTTCACGACCAGTCCTCGTGGCCCAAGCCGTGACTACCCCATGCCTGCCTCCCATAGGACAGGGGCTGGTGACTTACACCAAAGGCGTAAATCCCGATAAAATGGAAGGCATTGCCTTTATAAAGAGAACAAACAGCACATAGAATGCAAACTGAAGTAAACACTAAGTGAACTAAAACACAAGTAAGTGCTGGAAAGTAAATGGGCTAGTATATAGTCCCAACTAAAGTGTAGTACAACTGAAAAGTAAAGTAAAACAATTGAAAGAAAATTAGAAACCGCCAAGTCATCCTCTGAGAACTCCCACCTGAAGGGTGAGTACCGTCGGTCTCGTCGGCTCCTCAAGTCTGGTCGTCCTCTTTGTGTACGTCCCACCTGATAGACCACCTATGGGTACCGTCCCGCTCCTTAAGCCTCAACCACGATCAGCGATGTCCGTCGTCTACAACCAACACAATGTAGTGTGGGAGACGCCTGTGCAGGGGTGAGTATACGATACTCAGTAGGGACCCCGAGACACCCAAAGTTCTCCCATAATCTACAAAGGATAAACCACAAAGGAAAGATACGAATAAAAGTATCAACCAACACTACTTTGGTATATGCCCATACATATACCTAAGCATCAATTTCAATTCCTCTCCAACTCACAAGTTCAAGTACAACTCAGTACACACAGGAAAGTGTAACTCAATTTACACAGGATAGTAGGACTCAATCTACATAGGAAAGCATAACTCAATCCACATAGGATATTAAGACAACAATATCGAAGATAATGATTGAAAGTCAAGAATCAGATCACATAGGAATACTACTCATAAAGAGTGGTGGAGATGATTGATGTAGCCTCTAAATCATCTCTTCTATTGAACCCACATAAGATCCAAGTACAGATGTCATCGTTGCCGAACCCAGGTTGGATCCAAGTACAGTAACCATCATTGTCGAACCCACGTAGGATCCAAGTACAATCGTCATTACTGCCGAACCCACAAAGGATCCAAGTACAGTCGTACTCACAGTCGAACCCACGTAGGATCCATGTACAGCTGTCCTCGCTTCCGAACCCACGTAGTATCCAAGTACAGCCATCATCGTCGTCGCAGTCGCAGCCAGCTCTAGGGTTCCCGCACAAAGCATGCTCGATTCCAGGAGGGTCACTCCACGAGCCAAGAGGTAGATACATCAATTTTCACTAATTCCAGAGTTTATGTATCACAAATTTCTGTCCCATCAATAGGAACTCAACGCGACAGACGGCGCGTCAATCGGACACCTGGTCTGAGAGTTATTGGCTTTTTCGTCTGAGGGGCCTGGTTGGTTTTTAGACTAAAACCAACCCGACTGCACTCCATATGCTTTCAGACCTCGAGCGGAGTAAGTCAAAAGGACCATCTCAATAGGAGGAATCCAAAAAAGTCGACATCACATCATTCGGACGTCTAGAGCTCAAGTTATAAGTGTTTCCGCTACGAGGGCCTAGTTGGTTTCGTATTCGAACCAACCTGGCCATACCAAAAGTTCCTCTAAAAATAGAGTGTAATATACTGAAACGACCATCTCAATCCAAGGATGCCAATGCAACTGGCGGTGCTTCAATCAGAGGTCTGCAGCCCATGTTATGTGCGTTTGAACAGAACTGTCTGAAAGTAGGGGGTTTGCACCAGGCCCGACCCAGCCCAATACCCCATGGGTCGGCCCGAACCGGGCGACCCGACCCAGGTCCGAGTTTGGCCTGGTTGGGCATGGCCTGGCCCGGCCGTTGCGGCTTGGTCTAGCCAGTATGGCCTGGAACGGTGTGGGGGTCCGGCCCAGCGCGGGCGGCCTAGCCCGACGTAGGTGGTCCGACCTGACGCGGGCCGTCCAGCCCGGCGTGGGCGCCCGCGCGCTGAGCGGACGTGGAAGGGGGGGAAGCGGCCTTCCCTTGATTGAAATAGAGGCCCCTCGCATAGGGGGATCCCTTGCAATCTGCTGAGGGTTTCGACCCCCCGGGCATCCAGAGAAACCGACCGGATTTAATGGTCAGTCGGAAAGCCACCACAGAACCCACCCGCGGGTTCCGCCTCATGTGCGCTGGCAGCCGGCATGTCCGGCCGCCTTCATCTTCTCCACCACATCCAAAAGGCCAAGGCTCTTGGTGCTTCGATGGTCAGTCGAGTCTAGCCACCCTTGTTAGTGACCGCCGCAGCCTTAGGCCGCAACCCTTCTTCGACCAGCACTGCGCGACGACACCGCAGCCTACTAGTGTCACGGTCTCCCTTGAGTTCTCTGGCATGGCGCAACGGCGCCGCGCACCTTCATCACGGATATCTCCATTCGTGGTTCTCTCGTTCCCGCACGGTGCATCGACACCACACCCTCTTCACCACCACGATTCACGAAGATCAAGAAGAAAAGGGGGAGGAGGATCGACCGTGTTTGTGCGGTCCGACCTCCTCCCGTTATAACAGTAAAAAGCTGTCTTAATATTAAATGAAGAACGTCAAATTAATCTTGAACATAAAAATAAACAACTACATTGATTCAAGAATTTTGATAACTTGATGAAGAAAGGGAAATCCACGTTGTTCCGTAGACGTTGCCACAGGATGACAGCGTCGCTTTGTCATGTGTCGAGAAAAAGCAAGACGCGGTTAACACTAGAGTTCTTCGCATTTTTCAAGGAGGAAGATGAAGTTCTTCAAAGTGTAGAACTCTCCCCCTCTCAACACAACAAATCAACCAAAATAAAATAAGGCTTCTAGCTTATTTTATTATTTTATCCAACTTTTTTAAATTTCAAAAATTGAATTAACTTAAATTAATTAATCTTGAGTTTGTCAAAATTAAATGAAGTTATGTTGGAAACATTAATGGGAGGGAGTATCACAATTAATGTGGGGCTTTAGAGTAGTTAGGAAGTTATGAGGAATTTGAAAAGGTAGGGGCTCGTGTGGGCCCCACCTCACCTTTAATCTTCTCAATAGGTGTTAGGATTTTAGTGGGTCCCACCCCAACTCCCACACATGGGATTTAACCACTTATAAGTGATATAAAATTGTTACACAATTTTATTTCTCTTATACATAATCCATATTTTTTAACAACTCCCCCTGAGCAAATGCATCTCCAATAAAAGTCTTCTTAAGCAATTACCAGCACTGTGTTTTCATCTGTTTCCTCGAATTTTGATTCTGAGCACCGGTTCAAAGGTTAGAGAAACCCACTCGTTCGTTCACTAAAAGTACCTGAGTTAATCTTCGGAAACTGATTCCGGGCACACTGAGCCTCAGAATCAGGTGCAGTCAGAAACTGTGTACTCGTAAAATCCTAAAACAATTATGAAAATAAAATTTCCTTAAAATTTTTGGGTCTTTACACGCCTGCAGAGAACCAGTGTGGGGTGGCATGAGAGGGTGTATAAGAGAATTTTGAATACTTGGAGGGGGAGTTGATTGATAATCCATAGGAAACCCTCAACTCTAATTCTATGTTGGATGAATTTTAAAAAATGCACATGTAATCAACATCATCCATTGAATTTGAGTCTCACTCTACTGTCTGCTTAGCCGCAACATTCGATCATCAAAATCTCCACCACTCATCCAATATCATTCCCAGCGCGTTTGAGATAGACCTATATGATCCTCCCGTGGTATTTGAAGAACCACACCATCGTATTCAACCTCATGCGATCTCTGGTGCCACTGTGTCTCACCGGACCTATGAATGATAATGTCCGAATAAACATGGCTTATTATTTTGAAACCATGAGGATTGTTGGATCAAACATAGAACATGCATGGAATTTACATCATGCATGAATGTGACATATCAATGAAGAATGATTGTCTGAGGAAAATAGAGTTTCTGAGGCCATGTCGATTCAATTGTGGAGCTAAAATGAGATACTCGTGATCTTAAATGCATAGGATCTATTTCAAGGGAGAAGGCCCCCCATTCTTAAAAAGCAAAAAAGTTGCAAGTATCAGCATATCTTCACCTATGGGTTTCATGATTTCCAAACACTGAATATCTTGAGCATTCAAATTTTTGATCTCCATGGATTTTTACACGGATCTCAAAAACAGAAGAGGAGTTTTCCTGGCCTATAAAATGAGGATTCTGAGACAAATTTTTTTGCTACTCCCACATTCCCGAGAGCATATGTTTTTGATGAAAACAGAGCATCTCTCTAAACTTCACTTCACAAAGATAAAGTAGAGCACTGTGAGTCTTCAAGGCTCCATTGTGAATAGAACATGCAAGCCTTTGATAGGTGCTACCCACCCTCTAATAGCTTTGTGAAGAATAGGCACCTGAACACGTGATAGGTTTGGTTAAATCCTTTTTTTTCTTCATGATGTCCACGCCATCATGAGCTAGTGATTGAGCCTTTGTCTTTCATTGAGCTTTACGAAGAGGCAGATCTATGCGCATCTTGCACAAATAAGAACTGTGCATTCCCTGCATGAAGAAAACAAACCATGGAAACCTTGGTTAAAGATGTAATGAATAACTCTCAGCATTATGAATTTTTACACATTACTGTTTACATGGGTTCATATTTTGGTGAATAATGAGAGTTCAAGAGAAGGACACTACATGTTTCATACACCCATGTTCATGGATTGAAGAAATCCTCAGGCCATGTGTGGTTGGTTGAAGAAGACGTTTTCACAATGAAAGGGTTTCTCCCTTTTAGGATTAAAGAAACATATACATATAAACATAAATAAACACCCTAACCAAGTGCAAGAGGAAGAAGGAAAAGAAAGAATAGGAAAATGAATATATGTTGTGTATGTGCTCAAAGAACCACACCCATTAGGGTTATCACACAAATAGAGGAAGAATAGTGTTCATGCTTGCATGCATGCACATTCATATGTGAAATCACTAAAACAAATAAACAAATTATGTGTGTGCATATGTGTAAACTAAAAAAACATATAGAATAAAGGTTCAACATAAATGTCTTCTGCATGATCACATGAATTCCTAAGAAAAAGGGAATAAGATGACTTCGACGATTTCAGTTGATCCATTCCTTATTTCATAACATTCTCATACTTTTATTTGATTCAATCTAATAAAGAAGATGAAGATTGAATTCGGTTATTGCACTGAAGAAGTGGTAGTGCAGTCATTTGTTACACTAAAGAAGAAGAAGAACTTTAGTGCAGTTGGGTTTTCACTAAAGAAGAAGGGAAAAAATAGAAGAGTTGCTTGCCTACTACTTTTCAAGTAACCAAGTAAAGAGAACTTAAAAATATCAATAGAAGATCCTACCTTTTGAAGAAGAAAGAAGGTTGTCTCCCCAAGCAGTATAGGGAACCAGAAAGGAAGCTGAAAGTTGGGATTTTATATCACCAATCCAGGGAGGAGGGTTGTTTCCCACCCCCTCCAAATTTTATGGATCCATAATGACTAGAGGATTTTTTTCCTAGTATCTCCACTATAACATAATATCAAATTATAGTGGATAATCCATGCACTGGTCATTCCAATACATGACAAGGACGTATCTTCTCTTATTGAGTGGTGAACCTTGTAAAAATATCATGTGAAAAATTTTACTGCCTTATATTATTGCATGTGATAGGGAAAAGATAATAAGAGAAACATGATCCTAATAGGTCAAGAGGTATATGGATAAAAAGGTGGAAAATTTTTAAAAATCCTTCAACGCTAATTCTACCTTCCTCTCAATGTTAGGTATATCCCAAACTGGTCCTCTCAATTGGTATCAGAGTGAGGTTTAACTCTATTGGATTCTCTATATTGAAGTTATTCTATTTTGATGATTTGGGTTTCATTCATAAGTTATCAATGAAGTGCACGATAATTAAAGATTCACTTATCTCTGAGAATAAGTCAATATCAACACTTACCCTGATGAACAGGAAAAATAAGGAGACGATAAAGTTGAAGAAGAAGTACCTCTTATCTAAAGAAGAGAAAGCATCTTGTTCTCCATATCTGGCTAAAATTTAAGACACACCATACTTAGGATGTAATGACAAGGTAACTCATGTCTCCACCAAAATAATTAAATCCTTCCTACCTCAACTAATCAAGAGGTATGTGTTAGTACATTTGGAAATTTTTCTCCTGATGAAAATGATAGAACAAGTGGTGATGATCAATCTATAACATCTTAAGAAATGTTAGTTGATAGATTAAGAATGATTCTTCAAGGTATCCCAAGAAAAATTTCAACCCTGTTTTAGAGATTATTTCAATGAATGCAAGAAAATATCATTATATTGGAAGAAGAAACTGATGTTTTGGATAAATTCATTCAATAAAAAGTTACTAAATGTTTAAATCTCTCCAGTCAGGTTGGATCCTTTGAAGAAACAAAGAGTGGATTAAGTATTTTCTTCAAAGTTAATCAAAGATGTTGACGAAAAAGAGGGAGTCAAAAAGACTCCAACAAGATAATAGAACTTGACTATTTGTTACAAAACAAAGTAAAGATACATAAAGATGAATCTAAAAAATTAAAGAACGATTGCGAAGAGAAGATGATTATGATTGATGATTAGTAAGTCATCCTTAATATGAGATGTCTAGAATTTGATGGTGAGTTGACCACTCTTAACAAGACACATATTGAGTATCCAAAAAATAGGGAAACAGATGCTTATAGTACACAATGCTCACTGGAGGATTCTACTCTCAAAAGACCATCATCATGTGACAAGAAGATCATTGCTTAACTCATTGATCTATCACAAGTAGCTGAGAAAGTAAATGTACCATCTATAACAACTTGTACTCATGTTTCTAAAAAAATTTCTATAAAAAGTGAAAGTTGAAAGAAAAATTCTAAACAAGTATGGATGAAGAAAAGTGAGGAGATACCTACCACAATTACTAGGGTGGATAGGAAGAAGAGTTTGGAATATATCATCCCATTGAAAGCACAAAAATTTATGATCAAGACTCAGCAACCTTATAAAGAAGCTATCAAAAATTCAAGGTTTGTTGGTCAATGATGGTGTTGTTATTGATTTGGGCATTGAGAACTGGATTGTTGGTAAAATTCCTTAAATGTAAAAGCAAAGTGAAATCCCAACTCCATGGGGAGAAAGATAGAGATGAAGAAAAATATCCATAGATCTAGAAGCATCTATATACTACAACAAATTGGAAATGTTAGATAACATCTGTGATGAACGCAATAAGAGTGGTCACATGAATGGTGCATATTCATTTCAACAGGTATCCAAAGCTGAAAAGAAAACAAGATCACAAAATCGAGCAAAAAATTGAATAGCTAAGAAGTCCTTGGATTCTAATAGAACTACTAAGAAGTATGGCACTCAGAAGAATCCATGTAAAAGATCCAATCTCGATGCCTCAGAAACTAATTATATATTAGTGGTTTTGCCAAAATATTTAAAAAGAAAAAAGAAAAATTGTAGATTCACATTCTATGACTTGTGCTAAAAACAAAATGAAGATTCTACATAAAGATAGATATGTTCTTTGTGTAAGGTGCAACAAGTATGGCACCACAATTAGAAGATGCTTTGAATTTACTCAAGCATAAAAATAATTCCTCAAGAAGAATAATGTTGAAACAATAGATTCCAGTTCTTTGAAAGCTCTTAGAGAGAGAAGACTCACACACATTGAAATGGAAGATGTACCAAGATACACACAACCATATTAAGTATTGATGATCACTTGTGAAAGTGTGAATAATGGAGCATCTGGATTGAGAATATCATCTCAACCTTTTTGTTCACACTGATGAAGCAAGGAGGATCCACCTTATTTCTTTCAATCATTATGTATTGAATATTTTCTTATCATACAGGGAATTGATTGTGAAGAAAGATCTCAGGGGAGAACCTGAGATTTAGGGATGAGAAGTGTTCCCATGAGGGGGAGACACATGAAGAAGCTCCCAGAGTCATTATCTCAATAAATATCAACATTAGTGGTTATAAAATTCAATTCCTCTGAATATTGTCTGAAGATCACGTAATTGGAAAAGGTATGTTATTTCTAAATCTCTAATCCTTGGTTACTCAAAATAAATATCATTCTATAAAAGGGGTAATAAAGTTAATTAGTGACATAAGAATAGTGAAAATTCCCCAAGGAAACTCATCCTTTCCAATGGAACTTGAATATTTTTTATCGTTTTATTGATAGAATGCAGGAGATTCAGGTTGATTATTTCATATCACGCTTATTATCATAACCCTGGAATGAAATTCGAAATCCCATGAAGACAAGTACATGAGTTCTCATATCATTATTGGTTATGTTCAATTGTTAATGGATAACATTGTTGTCTAAATCAAATCCTATTTTTTTCTACACCGATATTTTCACAAGTAGACTTAGAGTTAAGTGATTGATGGCACATTGCATAAGTATTGAATGATACCTTATCTACCATGAACATTGTATTTATTGTCAATAAGGGGGAGAGAAGTGAAATGAAAGAATTATGGGGAGAGAAAACATTCTTATTTTGTCATAAATTTATTTCTGGAGAAGTTTTAAGGTATTGACAACAAAATAAAAAGGGGGATATTGATGGGAACACATTGTGTATAAGTTTTATTTGTTTTCAATAGGTGTCAATAATGTTCAAAATGAATAAGGAACTCCAAAGTGAATAGAGAATTATTGAAGTGAAGATTCCTAGAGAATTGTTATGGATTCATATAAATGGATGAAATGCTTGGGAAATTATCTATGTTGTTACAAATCAGACGATTGATGTATTGATCTTGAAAGTTCAACGAACTTGTATCATGTGTGATACAACATTTACAACATTGATGTAGCATCCTTTTAAGAATTATATAAGTACTTTACATTTGATAATCCAAAAAAAGAAAGGAGGAAGAAGTAGGTTGATGCTTGGACTTTATGTTTTCCATTAATGTGGTTGGTTTATGTTTAATGATGGCCATGAAATTTGGTGCATACATGGTTTTCTACCATGTATTTTTATATGGCTTACAATAAAAAAATTGTGCCAGCCCACAAGCTGGCTACCCAACCTCAACCCGAGTCACATGTTGGACAACAGGGGTCAACCACACCCATGGGGAAGCCAAGGCAGATCCATATTAGAAAAGGTGAATGGGGGAATGTATAAGCCCCCGGGTTATGCATAGTGGGTGCTAGGTGTGTTCCTACGTAGGTCGATTGTGTGATAAGAAGGCACCTGTAGCGAAATAGTGTGGGGCGTCACCAGAGGGGGGAGAGGAGAATTATGAATGGTTGGTGGGGGTAGATGATTGATAAACCATTGAAAACCCACATCTCCAATTTCATATGGGATGTATTTTAAAAAAATCACAAATGTAGTCTCCACCGTCCATCCAATCCGTGTCATTTTCTACTGTCTGATCATCCGCAGCATTCGATCCTTCAAATATCTACTGCTCATTTGATCTTGTGCCATGTGCATTTGAGTTAGAGCCATCTGATACACCTGTGGTATTTTAATAACCATGTTGTTTTCTTTAACCTTTTGCGATCTTTGGAGCCACTGCATCATACCAGAGCTAATGGATGATAATGTCTTAACCACCATTCCTTATTATTTTGACACCATGAGGATCACCGGATCGAACTGAGACCATGCATGCAACCTATGTCCTGCATGAATGTGATATCTCGAAAAAGAAGGATCGGTTGAGGAAAATGGAGTTTCCGAGGCTATGTTGATTTGAGTGTGGAGATAAAATGAGATACTCATGATCTTAAATGCACATGATCTATTTGAAGGGAGAATTCCCTGCATTCTGAAAAAGGAAACATGCCGCAAGTCATGGCATATCTTCACCCACATGTCTGAAGTTTTCAAATCATTGGATATCCCGAGCATTCAAAGCTGTGATATCTATGGATTTTTACATGGATCTCAAACGTGCAAGAGGAGTTTCTCTCTCTTATAAAAGGAGAAAACTGAGATGAAGAGCTATACTACTCCTGCATTCTCTAGTGCTTGTGTTATTGAGAAAAAAATAGAGAATCTTTCTACGCATCACTTCACGAAGAGAAAACAGAGCACCGCATGTCTTCAAGGATCTGCAAAGAAGATATCCCATATTCCTTGAAGGGTGATATGCACACTTGAATAGCTTCATGAAGAACCAGAACCCAAACATGTGATAAGTTTTGTAAAACCCTCATTGTGCTTCCCGAAGGCCACACCATCATGATCCAATGATTAAGGCGTTAACATTCGCTGATCTTTACGAAGATGCATATATGTTCACCTCATGAAAAAAGAAGAATTGTGCATTTTCTGCATGAATAAAACAACACATGGCCACCCTTGTTTCAATAGGTAAATAATAACTCTCTGATTTATGCATGTATACACTATACTATTTATAGGGGTCTATGTTTTGGTGAAGAATTGGAGTGCAATAAAAGGGAATAAATGTTACAAGAACACATGTACATGGTTTGAAGAAAGCCCAAGGCCTTTAGTGGCTAGTTGAAGAAGAATCATTCACAATGAAATGGTTTCACCCATTTGGGTTTGAAGAAACAAATACATATAAACATAATGAAACACCCTAACTAAGTTAAAGGGGAAGAAATAAATAAAAAAAGGGTAAAAGGAGAAGAGAATGTGAAGGTTCTCAAAGATCCACACCCATTAGGGTTCTTGCACAAAGAGAGGAAGAAGAGATTGCATGGTTTCATGCAAACACATGAATATGGGAAATCAGTTAAACAAAGAAACAAAACAAGTGTGTGCACGTGTGTAAACAAAAATAACAATGAAAGGGAAGAAATTTCAACCAAAATTTATTATGCATGGTCACATGCAACCATGATCAATGTAAAAGTAGTTGACCCTACCAATTCCAAGTTAGCCAATCCTACCCCATAACATTCACATACTTGTATGTGATTAAATCCAAGAAAGAATAAGAAGATTTCATTTGGTTGTTGTTTTAAAGAAGAGTTAGTGCATACAGTTGTTTGACTAAAGAAGAAAAAGTATATGTTTAGTGCATTTTTTTAATAAATAATAATAGAAAAGAAGTGGAGAGTTTCTTCCCTACTACTTTGAAAATATCCAAGTGAATATCACTTAAAAAGATCAAGAGTGGAACCTACCTTTTGAAGAAGGAACAAGACTATATCCATAGGCAATATAATGAATCAGCAAGGAAGGTGAAAGTTGGGCTATGCAATAATGAGTCCAGAGAAGAGGATTGTCCCCCCCCCCTCCAATGTGCAGGGACCCACACTGTCTAGAATATTATTTTCTTAATCGATCCACTGAAATAGAATATCACATTATAGTTGAGAATCCATGTACTTGTCATTCCTATGAATAGAAAAGAAGTAGCTTCTCTTATTGAGTGGTAAATCTTGTAAATATATCATGTTCATATTTTTAATCTTTCTATAATTTCATGTGACAGGGAAAGGAGAGTAAGAGAATAAAGATCTTTATAGGTCAATAGGTATAGGGATAAAAAGTTATAATTGGTTTAAAAATTCCCCAACACTGATTCCCCCCACCCCCTCTTAGTGTTAGTGATATCCCAAATTGGTCCTCTCAGTTAGTTTTTGAAAATTCAATTGAAATAAGTGGACAAAATTAATCCTTTTGTTAAAATAAGAAAATGAGTTTTAAAAAGTAAAAATCATCAAAATATTTTCATCTCTTTATATCAAATTTCTATATGAAATTACTTCTAATTACCAAAAATTGATTAAATGATTAAAAAATAATCTATGTATACATTAAAACCAATTCGAATAATAATCTACCAATACAAAATAATTATACAAAAATGAAGATTTGAATTTAAATGGTGTATTTTTCACTATTTATTAAAATATGAGTTTTATAAAAAAAAATACCATAATTTAAACCAAATTAAATTTTTAGTTATCTATTGTAAAGAAGAATTTTATTCTTTAAAATATAATATATAAAATTGACAAAATCTATATTTTAAAAAGGTTCTCCATCAAATGGTTATAAAACTACTTTTTTAGAAAACTACTTCTTTTATCATTAAAATTGAATTAGTTTTTATATAATGTCTATAAAACATACAAGCTGAAATTTAAACATTAAATTTAATATATTAAATATATATTTCATTAATAAAATCCAAAAAGTGTGATTTTAATATTTTATAAACTAAATTATTTTTTATTTAAATATTTTTTAAAAAACATAATTTATATTCAATTGGTTTTTATTTAATTTACTATTTAATTTGAGAAGCAATGAATCATTATATAAACATGTGTAAACAATATTTTCATAATTTAGTTAATACTTTTCATTCCCACCATTCTAATGGATATGTGATAACTATCATATTAAAT
Source organism: Viscum album (assembly GCA_963277665.1). Classification (NCBI taxonomy): domain Eukaryota; kingdom Viridiplantae; phylum Streptophyta; class Magnoliopsida; order Santalales; family Viscaceae; genus Viscum; species Viscum album. Next base: position 1,633,431,417 of record OY728133.1, on the reverse strand, counting down.
AATAATATAAAGTTGTTCATTTAAGCTAAATGTGGCATATCATGTATGTTATCGAACATAGTGTTTCCTTTTTAAAACTCAGGATATTACAGAATCCCCTAATGCCTTTGGCTTTAATGAAAAGCAAGAGGTCATTTCACAAATTTTTATATAAGTTTTTATAGAATATTTAAAATTCCCTGACGTGTTCTTTAAAATAAATAAAACATAATAATTTTCTTTTTTATTATATATATACACACTAATGAATAGTAATTTATAAAAAATTATTAATAAATATTTAAAAATAATTAATCATAATTAATAAAATATTAATTTTATTTATTTAGTAGTTATTAATAATCCACAATACTAAATTATATTTAGAAACAATTTATAAGAATTTTTAATAAATAACAATAATAAAGGTAACTTAACAATAATGACAGACAATTGACAAAAAATAATAATAGAAAATTAATGTTATATTAATGTTATATTTATGTTAACAAGATAATGAAAATAAATTTTATAAACGTAAATATAATATTTATTAATATTGATATAACATAAATATAATGTTATATATGATACATATTACATATATATATATAATCTATTTATATAGTTCTTAAGGTTTTTTCATCAATTGGGTTTTAAAAAAACACAAATGGGTTTTGGTTTTGAATATTCAAATTTATGTGTTGTTTGGAGGGCTTAAACTAATTTATTCATGAAGAAATGACACATATGTTAAAACATATAATGATTTTAAAAAACCAATATTAATAATAATTACCGTACTTATAAAAAACCATTAAATAAATTTTAAATAATCATTATAAAAAATTGTTGGAATAATAATTTATAGTATTTTGTATATATATAAAATTTATACTATAAATTATAATTTTAATATTCAATGGATGTGGATTTACTTGAAATATAGTAATAAAATATACTTAGTTACTTAATGTACATATAATAATTTGGACATTTTCATTAATATAGAGAAGTTAATGAAATCCAAAAAAAATATTATTGAACCTATATAAAATTATTGAGTATAATTAATTTTCATTTGTGTCTTTGATATGGTTTCTTACTCCAAGGTCAAAATGAAATGATTTTATCATGAATGTTGACCATAGTGATGTGGTGGAGTATTATGAACTTTATGGGTCATCCTTATGTATAAGAAAATCAATTTCTTATTGTTCCTATTTCTGTGATTCTTTGGGAGGAGGTTCCTCAACTACATCTGGGATGTTCAGATGTGATAATGCTCAATATAATCCTCCTCTCTCTACATGTGTAAGTTGAAGGACATGACATTTCATAAAGAATCCACTAGTTATTTAATGGCTTAATCGTAAATGGGAAATAAATGGGAAATTATTTTTTATATGAGACTGAATCCAATATATTGGGTTAATACTATGGATATGAGGATAAAAGAGTTGGATCTCAAGAAAAAATATAACTCGTCAACAATTAGTCTTGTCTCATATTCTAGACATGATTCATCTTATAGTAGAATAGGTGAGGTATCATGTGTATCTTGATGTTGACTGTATCATTATCATCCTGACTCGTCAATATCAACATCTATTGGAGGAGGTTCATCATCGGTAACATTCTCTCCATCATCTGGATAATCATATATACTATCATGTATTTTAATAAGAATAGGTGAGATGTCTTATGCTATTACATCGAACGCTACCTAAATGAATATTTAACCCTCCTAAAGATTGGAAATCTAAAATGAATTAAATCCCTCAACATGCTTCTGAACATTATTTAAAATAAAAAACACATAAATGAATTGCCATTTTTTTGTAATGAACCCATAAAACTCCAACTTGGAACATAATACAATTTATTTTTACAAACTATTTTCTATAAATAATGGTTCTTTATATTCCTTGAATGTTTTAAACTTCTAATTGATATCTATTAAATATATTACACAATGTGGGTCTATTGGAGTAAATACTAGACATCCCACTAACCTAAGTTTGGGAAAATCCCCATGGTGGACACAAGAGAGGTCTAAAGTGATGTCCCACTACACAAAGTTACCTTTTTAAAAAAATAAAGAGAAATTTTTATTTAAAAAAATATGTGATATTATTTTATTAATTGATGAAAATTAATATAATATAAAACTACATTATTATCGGTTAATAAACATCATTTTTACTAACAATTTTTATTAGTAATACAAAAAAACTAATTATTAATGAATTAAAAAAATAATAAATTATGTTATTAGTTTTTAATAACCATTATCATTACTAATATTAAATAAATTATTACTAAATAATTAAAATTTATTATTACAAATTATTAAATTATATTTAATTAATTAATCAATTAAATATTTAAAAATAATTAGAATAATATTGAAAAATATCTTTAATGGCGCTTGGAATTTTTTCCATTACATTTAATTAAAAATATATACTCTTCTAATTAATAATGTCTAAAGATATTAGAAAGCATTAGTTTAGTGGAGTAAATAGTACATCATGCCCACCTTAGTTAGGGAAAAGATTTGAGGTGGACATATAAGTGGTTTAAAGTGACACCAAACCACCTAGATCTCTACGCTAGATAAATCCTGAGAAATTATTAATTAAAAGAATAATTGATATTATTTCAATAGTTAATAACTAATCATAATAATATTATATAACATTTTTAATGATTATTACACATCATTATTACTAACCATTATGATTCTCAACACTAAACATTTTATTATTAACTAATTAAAATAATACTAAATTATATTATTATTAGTCAATGACTATTTTTAATTATCAACCACAATTACGACTAATATTAAACATATTACTAATAACTAATTAACCAATATCTTTATTAATTTTATGCATCTTATTATGAAAAATATAAAACTTATTATTGTTAATTATTAAATTATATATAATTAACTTATAAATTAAAAATGAATAAAAATTAAAAAAATAGTGAAAAATACCATCAAATGAATCGTTGTAAATTTTTGATCCCTATAAAACTATATCCAAAGCTTTTATACCCACTATAACACAACACTATATATAATGAGAAAGTTTTGAGAAGAGAGGTATGGGGTCTACTTTTATAGGGGAGATGGCATTACCCAAATCATCACATTTCATGTTTTATTCAGAAAAAGGGAATGGGGTGGGAAAACCTTTAAAAATAAAATAGTTTTCCCTCCTTCAACACCTTTCTATTGACACTAGTATATATAAAAGTTATTGATTCCTTTAATTACTATTAGAAACTCTAAAAATCATTGAAGGAATCAATGTCATTACAAACCTTTTTTTAAATAAACAAAGCCAATTTTAATTATATTTTCCCTCAATCCCTTAATAATATCATTTCATGAGGTAGGTTCCAAATACATGGAATAGTTGTGTGAATAAAGAAGGATATTTTTTTGTGAGTAAAATTTTATGTGATATTGTTGTAGTATTTTATGAATCTATGAATAAAGTGAATGTAAAACATGAAATATATAAGTTACAAAATTATTAGTTACTAAGGTATAAAATAAATTTCAATACCATACATTGTATAAATCATTCATGAACATTGATTTTCTCATGAACAGTATTGTAAAGAAGAAGAGGAAGTGAAAGGATATCAGGTAAAAGAGTTGAGAATAGTTTTTTCATTTTATAGTAGTTGTGAAAATATAATTCAGTATCATATTAATGAATTCAGTAGTAATGAAATACAATGTTGATTCAGAAGCAGCTATTTATAAGTGAATAATGTAGTTGTGAAAAGAAGTAAATTAATGTTATGGTGCAATAATTTTATAATATATTGATTAAAGAAATAACTATGTTTCTTACATGATTAGATTTATGTATAAATTCATAAGTGAAGTGTGTTTCTCAAATAAAGTTCCTGAAAGAATTATTAACATGGTCTATGTCTAAATAGAATAATTAGAAGAAAATACATGTGACCACATTCGATATATTTTGATGGAAGAAGTATTAAGAGTATTTTATTATCATAGTTATAATTAAAAGTTAAAAGAAAGTGTAATTTTTAAGATAATCCATATCCTTTAATTATATTCATCTGAGAGAAACTGTTGTTTTAGTTTGAGGGAAGAAACAGACTCAACTCTCATTCGCAAGGTTTTGAGTTCATCTAGTTTAAAAAGGATTTATAAATATTATAGGAATTTAAAATTAATTTATGTGGATATTGATATTAAAACAGTTCATTTTTAGCATTATGAACTTTATGAGACCCTAGATTATATAAATTACCCTTATCATTCAACAATATAGTGAGTGGAGGTGAAGAAGAAGGATTTTCCTTTTAGGGAGGAAAGACTAAACCATAAAACTTGTAAAGAAAATATGATTGGAAGAAAGTAATAATGGATAAAACATTATATCAATATAAAAAGTTATTATTAGATATTTTTGGCTTATATAGACATCATTGGGGTATTCTCCTTGTATATAAACTTTTGTAATGAACCAAATAAAATCATTATGTTCTACCCTTTATTTACTTAACTATATATTTTTGTTGGTTTTAGTGATTGAAAAATAAATATTTATTGGATGAGAATGGTGTTTTAATAACAGTAGTAAAAAATACCAAAAAAGGTAAAATAATTCTTTAAATTTGGTTTATACCATGATACACACCACACTCCAGGTTTCATTGGTTACAATAGGTGGTGTCAGAGCTGAAAGTTTTTGACTTGTTGTCAAATATACACTTTTTATTTGGGGTAATTTTGAAGACTTGGTATCTCTTTAAAAAATATATCCTCTTATTTATCTCAATAATATTTAAGGTATTTATAATTTAAATGATGTGAGTAACTTCAAGAACAAGAGGAAGTATCATCATATACCTCATCATTTACCTCAATTTTGAACGTGATACATTTTAAACTATTATCACATGATTCGGTTTAGAAGAGGGAGTTATCACTAGCACTCCCTGAAGAAACACTGAAGGATTTATTTATTTTTTCATTTGCATCAAAAACATAATATGGGGTACTCTACTTTAATGGGTTGATTTATATTAAATTCATAGAAAGTTACCTCTACTTCCCATGTTGATTATCCTTTTTGGCACAATGAAGTGATTTCTTCTTCCTTGTGAATTGTTTCTTCTTAATAGCTTAGTGGTAAATTTTAAAAAACTTTTAGAAGATTCATGCCTGATTTCCTTGAATATAATATCATTCTATTCCTGGATTTCATTGGGTTATTTTTTGGCTTTCTACATTCTAGTAATCTCAAAGTTCATGAGGTGGCCAATGATTTATTCTACCAACATGTTATAATTATCCCTTACTTATTGAATTATAGTAAACTTTAGAGACTACGAACATGAAAATTCACAAAGTATCTTTCTCAAAAATATTTCAATAGTGGGAAAATACTTGATATATTTTCAACCACTATAAATGTTAGTAATGTGAGTAAACGATTTTGTTATAGTTTAATTCAAATTCGTGGTGAAACCTTCAAAATCATGATGATAAATATCAAATAAAGTGTCATTAAATTTTTTTATGACCTCATTTATGACATAAAAGAGTTTCCAAATTTCATGTCATGTTTTACATGTGAATGTATGGTTATATTCATTATCACAGAACCCAAAATGAAGTGCCTTCATGTCATTTCCATCAATCTCAATGGCTGGAATATCATCATGAGTCCATTTTTTCTCTGATTCCTTAGTGGGTGTGTATCTAATCATGAAAATTTCCAAATTTTATAACCTATACTTATAGGAAATGTAGTAATATAATTTTTCAAGTAACCATATTCCGATACATTAAAAATTGAGCTCGTCCATTGATTATCCCTTAGGATCACCTTGGGTGTTACAGGTGGAGTCCATCGTTAATGCCCATTCATCGAAATGGGTTATGGTTTAGAAATAAATAAATTTTATATTAAAATTTTTGGTCGGATTAGGATGTATGGAGGGGGTAAATTAACTTTTAAAAAAAATAATAAATTTAATATAATTATATTGTGATAGTTAAAAATTAAATTTGTAATTGCGGTGGAAATAAAATAATCCTCAAGGAAATTTGATAATGTAATTTATTAAAAAAGTCAATATGAGTGCCTATAGTTTCTCCCCTAATGAAATTGGGGGTTCCAATTGACACTTTTCTTTAATGGAATCCATGTGACCCAAAAAAAATTAGTTTTAATTGGTTGTAGTAATAATCCCAATATAGGAAAGACAAATTCTTTTTAATGGTTATAGTACGAAACTCAAATCCATCACTTTAGTGGTAGTGATTCCCCAAGAATAAGAATAAGAGGTAGAATTTTTTTTAATACAAACCCTTTATATCACACTCGCTATTACCATATGAATATTGAGATAGGAAAATGGGAGAAAAATAGAGATGTGAGTGAGTGAAAATTTAAAGACAATAAGAACACTCAAAATCAAGCTCAAATGGAGGCACAATAGTAATCGTTATTTTCCAAGGCTTCTTGGGGGTGTATTTATAGCCTCTTGAAATCACATGATAATTATTCAGGTGTTGGGAAGCCAATAGATGCATTCAATGATATGAGAGGTTGGTGTGGACTATAAACAATGGCTTGTTTGACTTTCTAGAATGGTACTACCTACTAGAATCTAGAAACCACCATTTGGTTGGTTAATTTTGGGTAGTGCAAGTCCCATTATTATACTCCCCCAACTAGCTGGTGGGGGCACACAGTTTTTATGGTGGTTCCAAACAATAGAAACTGCTACTTTCTTTACCTATTGGTCAGCTGGTGGATTTTTTCAGCTATCCACTGGCTTTACCTAGTAAAAGCCTTCAAAATAAGCCTACACACTCCTTTAGTACACATTAATTGACTATTTGACAACCTAAGATGGTTTTCAAACATAGTAACAAAACTAACATCTATTAAAAAGTCCAAAATTATAAATGGAGTTTTTGATCATTAAAACATCTAAGAGAGTGAGGTATATATCACTAGTGTCAACAAAAACAATGTTTAATATATAACTCTTGATGTTGAAATAACTGAAACAAATAGTAATATACAAGAATGTAAATCATGCACAGAACATAGATATTTTACTTAGTTCACCACAAAATAATAATTCCATGTAGAACACACCAATGATGTATTGATGTGCCAAGATCTACTATGTATCACAACTTTTATGGATATAATGTTTTTCCTATGGTCACTTCTTGCCAAAAAATATGTATTTCCAATATTTATGTTTTATTAAAAATTAACTTAATTTTAACTTCCTCTTATCAACTCCACTCACCACTTATATGAATGATACGTTTAGTTTAAATACATAAGGGGCCTTCCATTTTATCATGAAAAGCATGAATGTTTTGAATCTTCATATCAATAGAGATGTAACATGAACTCTAATATGTTTCTCACCTCTTTATTCAAACCAAATAAACTCAACACCTTTTGGATTAGAGTTGAGGCTGAACCATTCCTCTAATTACTGAAACACCTTCTCCTAGATAGTGATAATTCTGTGATTTAAATTATCACCTTAAACACTCCTTTTATATCCAGATAATGTGATGATAATTCTTCTCTTTTTTCAGGAGAATTCTCCTAGACTGAATAAGATATGTTAATAATTTCTACTAGGTGACTTTCCTTGTATTCTTCTCCAATTCTAGGATCTTTTAATATTCACTACCTATCATGGATCATCAATATTCCTTATTTAATTTATCTTATATTTTGGTTTTTGAAACTAATATTCCAACTATGATCTTCTATATTTTATATATTGTTTTGTGAAATAACTTTTTGCAACACCCAATTCACTGTATATTTCAAGAAAACCTCTTCTAAGCTCTACATCACAAAAAAAACTAGTTTGTGGGACTATCACTATTCATACATTCTAAGGACTTACATAATCACTATAATGCATCATTAATTTTCATGTGAACATTAAATCATTGAGAACATATCTATAATCCACACTACTTTTTATTATATTAATTCCCAATCCTTATGAAGAAATAGATTCTTTTCATTGTCTGCATTATCTCTATGAAAAAACAGAAAGTCTTTATTTGGATTTCTCTCCATATTATCACCTACATGATCTTGGTTGTGATATTCCTATAGTTCTTACTCTCCCATACAAATGATGTGGTCACAAGTATTTATAGATGGGTTCCATCACTTTAGTGACTCAATAAATCATGAAGAACCATCCATTTATACTAAATTGCTTTTTAGGGACACATTAACTAAGCTCGATACATCAACATTGTAATTCATCCCTATTCGTTTGGGTCATCAAAAAAATAATGATAAAAAATGACTCAACTCTTCTTAACCAGTAAAGTATCATCCTATATGGGTATATACCTTTTCACATAGTCCCATCATTTCATCATCATATCATAGAAAAAAACATCTTAAGATTCTCAATTAAACAAATAATAAACATTCATTTTGTAACTGCATAACCCAAAACACAGAGATGAGCTGGAGTACCATAGGAACTCATGTGTGCCTCTATATACGTGAGAGGTTGCTGACTAGTAGTGAGGGTATATGTCTATCCATAGGGAAACTGTACACTATATAACATATCATGGGTTGAGTAAGAACAAAAATAAATATTATTATAAATAAATAATCATAGTAACATAAGTAAAACTTAATATAGAAAACATGTCATAAGAATAAAATACTCTCAATATGGAAAGTCTATATAGAGTAATAAAAGTAGATAAATGTAGGAAATATTTTGGGTCCATTGGAATCCATTGAGTCCACTAATAGCTTCATGATCCTCTACTCAACTATCATCCATAGTTTCCTTTCCCTTCACTGGGTCTCTCAGTAAATCTACAATCACACCAAAATTCCTGAGTAGGGTGTGAGTACAAGAATCAGAAAAATAACAATAATGTACCCTTAACCTATTTTTCTCAATTGTCACAATTTTATTTCATAATAATAGTAAATTTTTTGAAACATAAACATACAAACTAAAACTGAGTGGTCAATCACTAACCAAGTCACCACAAACCATCAGTTATACCTATTTGAGCTCTATGATGAAAGTTAACAGAACAAGTCGGTGTTAACCAAAACATCCTCTATACGGCTTCATCAATGTTTCAGCCATAAAACCTAGAATCGTCTATCTAATAGGATGAACTTGTCACTAAATTACCTCTAGTTAAAAATATGCTACCTTAAGTTGCATGTCCCATGGAAAATCAATGCTACCTCGAGTGCATCATCAACACTGCAATATGGATACCTTTTACCTCCACCTTGACCTTAGGTCCATCATCACCATCATCAAAAAATCAATCACACTCCCCTGATAATAACATAATGTCATGCTGGTCTACCTATCTCATGTACCACTAATAAGCATAGGAATAGTAGCACACAAATAGGGAGAAACACATAGGTAGTCATAACATATCATCTTGAGTATAAAGTAGCATAGATGAAATCATATGAACACAATAAAACATGGAAATATGCTACTCCAATATAATGCATGGCATCAAGAATCACAATGGGTCTCACTGAATACACACACACCCACATTCAGTCAAAATCAAGAACGGTATTAAAAATACTAAATCATAAATCATATTATGGAATCATATGCAATGAGATCCCAAAAAGGTAAATAAATTCCAACCAAATTCATCAGTATTGATGTTGAGGACCAGTGATGATGTCGTTACCCTAACCATTCCTGCACACCAGCAGGAGTATGATCATATTGAAAGAACTTCTATAATCAATTCATCAAATATATACCATGTTCTAGAGAAATTCAAGGAGTGGTCAAGACAAAAAAATAGGTTGTGCCAAACATAACCTAGTTTGATATCCCTCAAAAGGGATCCACAAGGTCAGTATAGGAAGGGAGACCAAGTGCTTAACAAAAAATAGGGGTTTCCACAGAATAAGGAAGAGGTTACATCATGGAGGTGTTCTGAAATAGATAACATGTTGGTATAAGGGTTCACCACGGTGTATGGTGTGCCGGGAGAGGGTCAATACGACACAAGTCATATGGATGTGGCCATGTAACTATTGTGTAAGGCACCAACGTAGTGTAAGGAGGGGGACTAAAGCATTAAGTTGTTTGGTACCTTGACTCGCTACAACTTGGGGGCTATATCTATGGTGTGGAGTTACATATGATATCCTTATAATTTTTTTAACAATGTCAATCATTGGAAAAAGAATTGTATTTGTATGGGGACTCATAGGTTCAAACCATGTGTGTTTAAGCCTCATCAATTCCCCTCTAAACTATGGTATGATAAATCAATTCAAAATGGAAGTGAACACTATATTCAATTAACTGATGGCTTATACCATCTCCAATAATAAAAATGTATTTAAATAAATTACCCTAGAAGATCAAAGACTGTCTAGTTAAGCTAATATATGTGGGAAAGGGTCACAACGGTATGGTCCAAGCCATTATGGAATACTTTCCTTGATACGAGCCTCCACCATGATAGTTGTGACACAGCCCCTGCTACAAAATTATCTATGGAGTAGCCATTTAATTTATGAATCATGAATCAAATAAAACATATAAAAAAGTATACTTTTATTTAAATATGATAATTTTAGGGATTAAAGATTCTAACCCTCTAAATACATCTCTCCCTTAAGAACTATATCTTGGGTTCCTTCTCAAATAAATCAGGTCATTGATCTCAAACATCATCCTCCCATTTCCAAGTATCCTCCATGATTCAATCATGCTTCCACTAAATCCATAAAAGTAATACCATATTCTTTGAAATGACTTTATCACTCTGATATATAATCTTCACCAGTCACTTTTCATATGATGAGTCACTCTCTAAATCCATATCCTAAAATTCAATGTCATGTTTTGGATCAACAATATATCTCTAGAGTTGTGATAGATGAATCATGTCATTCATACCTCAATAGTGAGAGATAAGATCTAGTCAATACACCCATACCCTATAAACTCAAGGATCGTAAAGGGTCTTAAAAAATATAGTGCAATCTTTCCTTGCTTTCTCATCCATTTGTTCCCAAACTATGGACTCCGTCTCAAGAAAAACTAACCACCCTTATTGAAATACAAAGGAATCCTCCTTTAGTTATCATAAGATCATTGTCATCTCTGAGTGGAGATAAACCACTTCGAATTAGTTGCACTCTCTTGGAGGTTTCATGAACCATATCAGGGAAAACAATTTCTACCTCACAACCTTTTTCCAACAGAGTGATGAATGACTCAGCTTCCCATAAATAGCCTTATAAGGGTATATATGAATCAAACCCTATAAAATGTTTTTTTACACAAACTCAACCTATTATTGGTGATCATCCCATGCTCCACTAAAGTCCAGGATTAAATAACAAAGAATATCTTCTAATATGCATATAGTCTTATCATACTATCATTATGTCTAGGGATGGTATGTCAATCTCAATATCAATTATGTCCCTAGGGATTTATACAATCCGTACAAAAATAATGACATAAATCATGTGTTTCCATCTAATAAAATTCTCAAGGGTACTCCATATAGGCATAGGATCTCATGGAATAGAGCATCCTTAGCTAATACATTGAGTGATTCTCTCTAATCAGTAAGAAGTGAGTAGTCCTTGTTACCCAATCAACGATCACCCATACAATGTCACAACCCCTCAGGGCCTTGTGTAATTTCATCACAAAATCTATCGTGATGCATTCCCATTTCCATATGGGTATTAAAATTGGATGAAGTAGACAACCATGTCACTAGCGATCAACCATCACCCTTCGATAGGTAAGGCATATAGAGATGAAACTAGCAAAATTATTCCTCACCCATGACCATAAGAACATTCATCTAATGTCATTATACATCATCTTCATAATAGGATGTACTAACCATCTATAGGTATTTTAATCTATAATAAGCTACTCTCTAATAGTAGTAGGGATTAATAATATCCTATGTATGAGGATCATATTGTCATTATCCATCGATCATTTGGGCATCGAGTCACCACCAACCAGTTGTTCCCTCATCACAACACACTCTAGGTCCATATCCTAACTAGTCTTCTCCCAATACACAAGTGATGATGTGATCCTCAAGGGAGAGCAACTCACAGAACCATGACACTTGGAATCATCCATCATAAAATCATCCAACCAGATCATCTAGCGCCACTGCTTCTCTAAGGGTTTCTCACCAATATCCTTCTCAACCTAAATATTATTGCTTGAATCATTAACATAATCACCCTTAATAGGTGCATAATCCATAAAAAAAATAATGTCTATAAGGAATAAATATAGAACCATAGTATTAGGATTAGTTCTATCTATGTTAAGATGTACTAATGGCTCTGATGGTCCATGTAGATAGTAAATATCTCACCAATAAGATGGTATCACCCACACTTTAATTCATGGACCAAAGATTCCAACTCCAAGTCATGCATAGTTTAGTTCTTCCCATGGGTTAATATCTAACATGGACCATATGATAACACAAATCTACCTTTATCAATACGTCTCGTAATCCAACACCTTATGCATCATAGTACACAACATATCCAATCATAACCTCAAAAAGTATCAATACTTGAGATATCATAAAATTATATTTTACGTAAGTAATGCTTCTTCACACTGATCTGGTCCCTGGTAATTCACTCACTTCTTCTTTAGCTCTATCATAGGTTTACATAGTTAAGAGATTTCCTAGATAAACCATCAGTATTATTTTACTAATATTGGAAATCTCATGATCTCAAACACAATCTATGGACATGTCAAAGACAAGATTTACTAAACTTTCTTTGGGTCTATAGATATACTTGTCTTATTCACCACATGTCTTAGGATCCTCAACTCTCGAATCCAAAGGTCACCCTTAGAAAACATGGCATAAATATGATATGCTGAAAGTTTACATAGGACTATCTCAAGGTGTCAAGCATGTTGTTCTGGTGTCAGTGATTAGAAGAGGATGTCATCAACAAACACTATGATGAATAATTACTAGTATAGATGGAATATATTTTTAATGAGTTTCATGAACAATTTCTGTAAATTCTTCACACTTAAAGACATTACCATGGACTCATTACAATCCCTACCTTCTCTAAAACACCATATTTTGAATGACACCCTCTCTAACTCACAATTGGAGATATTACAATTGAAGATCAGTTTTTGAGAACTATCAGACTCCACATAACTGGTTATAAAGATCATTTATCGTAAAAAAGGATATGGTTTATTCACCATCACTAAGTTCTTCTTCTAATAATCAATGGAAATTATAAAACAGTCTTATGACTTCTTGGTTAATAACACAAGATCGCCCCATGGTGAAGTACTCAGCCTGATAAATTCATTCCTCTCAAAGTCATCCAACTGCATATTGACCTCCTTCAAATCAATTAGTTCCATATGATATGGGGGTATCAAAATGGTTTGTACACCCATTATGAGTTCTAACTCAAATTTAACTCTTCTATTAAGAGGGATCCCTATAAATGTTTCTTGAAATAAATCTTGATAGAGATCCACAACTATAGGAGAAGATGTGGGTACTATTGTTTATTCTACTAAAAAAGCTAAGTCATCCGTATGTTCTAAGATTTTATTAAGCTAACTCATGTTCAATATAACTCTTCTTTCTCTCAGTCTACACTCATTGGTCTTTAATAACTTCTCTACCATTATAAAGTGAACATAGATTATCTCTGATAAGTGTCAATGTGAGCTCAAAATTTGGTCATCCAATATATGATGATAATCACATCTATCTTTATCATCACAAGAATTGTGAACTCCCATAGATTCCCATAGATTGAGAAAACTATGGGAAAATATTGGCATCATTGGAGATGGTCAAATTTTATTCCCAATGGTGTGTTAGGGGAGACTAACTCATAAGAAACATGATTTTTAGGTCAATTCCAACAACTAAAAGTGAGGATAAAAATGAATGGGGAAAATCAATATAAAACAATGAAATGGAAGGAGTGTATGTGATCAAGACCATGCCTCTTACTATAGATGGAACCTCTCCACTATTTGTTGAGCTCTGATCCATATCATAGACATGAGTAGACTCAACCTCACAACCCTTTCCCTGAGGATCATATCTATTCTAAGAATGTTGCTGTGAACCCTAGATAGACTTATAGAACCTGGTTCATGGTTATCTCCACCACCTATATAAAGATATGGTTTAAAATTATCAAAGGTGTTATGTCCTACTACACTGATGTAACTAACTCTATGGTGTTGGCCATACCTGGCTATATTTTCAGAACTTCCCATAGTAGAAACAATGTGGGTCACCTTTAGATATAACCCAAGAGACAAAACTATACTATAACTGTATGCAGCTAGCCCAATTAATGTCCCTAGTCTTCCTCTTACTTCCATTAGACTACGACCTCATAGTAGTAGTAAAAGGTTCACCCATCTGTGTAGTGAAATATTGGAGAAGACTAACTAATTGTTCATCCTCCAAAATCCGCTCAATGGTCAGGGCCTTCCATAAAACATATGACTAGAAATCTAGTTATAATATACTAACGTACTGTCTATGTTTGGATCAAAGTGATATTTTAAACTTCCTGGTATTCTAATCATCATTACCAACCAGAAATAGTGAAAAAGGAGGAGTTAAGTAAAGCAAGTTGAATATGCGGTAAATTTCATAGAGCCCTACTGTTGTTCCATGAACTCTTTTTATCATTCAATATTTTGTGTATTTGGAAATTACTCTCTAAAAAAGCACTTAAAGTCTTCCCATGAGATTCCTACATGTATTCTAGCATGACCCAAAACTCCATACCAATGCCAGGTTGGCCCTAATAGCATGAACACTGCTAGCTTCACCTTCTTATCTGAAGGTGCCTCAATTTGTTCTGAGATTCTCTATATAGTTTCCACATAGTCCAAAACATCCTATAGTCCATTGTTTCCCTGAAATTATAGGGAATTCTAGAGCTATAAATACATTTCATAGTGTACCATGGATCTTGGTGTTGGATAGAAAGGGACCACTAACAACACTGCTAGGGCATGTGTATAAATGTACTCGAGATGATCTTTCACAGCCGAAAATCACATTAAATATCTTTGAGGTGGTATCTTCTCTAACAAAAGGAATATTAGTGACATAAACATTTCCTACAAAATATTAGGAATCACACAATTTTTTATAAGGAGTCTTCCCTCGACCAAAAGTATAACCCTCCTAGAACTAACATTAGTCTGCATCCCTACACATTAGTCACAATCATCATATATATACTAAAAAATGACATTCTCAATGTAAATAATTATTTAAATCTAGGATATAATTGTACAACAACACATATATGTCAAATTGTAGAGAACCTATTCCAAATTGATATAAAAGGTCAAGGAATTCAATTAAGGAACTACTATGCAGTACAACAACAAGTATAAATGTATACATGGCATGTGAACCTATGTTCCTAGTCATGATGCATGAACATATGTGAAATCTTGTGAACCACATATCAGTAGTGAGTGAATAAACCAAGGTGACTTTAGTCAATGTTAATAGTGTAATACATAAATTCTCACTTTTATGGAAACTTATGGTCCACTATACAGTGTTATCGAGGAACAGACATAGTTTCCCTACACAAGTCCCAACATTCAAACATCTATCTAGAATATCCAAAATCATGTCAAGAGAAAAGATAAGATAGTAAAATACTCGCTCTCAGTTACCATTTTCTAACACCAAGACCTAAACCACCAATTCTAATCCATAGTGCTACATGACCAACTGCAAGACTCCATGTACGCAAGAGGCTTCCGACTAGCAGTAAGGGTATAGGTAAATCTATGGGGAGACTATACCCTCAATATCATGTCATGGGATGATTAATAACACCAATAAAAATATAATAAATAAATAATCAATGTATTATAATGAAAAATAAATATGAAAAAAAATCGTAATAATAAAAGACACCAAATTTTTCAATCCATCCCAAAGTAATAAAAGAAGATAAATGAAGGAAGTACTATGGTTTCACTAGAATCCATCTATTTTACCACATGAAACATGCTCCTCTTCTCAGATATCCACCACAGGGCCCATGAACTTCACTACATCTTTCATGAAATCTACAAGAAAACTGATATTCATGAGTATGGTGTGATTACAAGAATTAGTAAGACACCACCAATGTGTCATTAAACTAGTGTTATCAAGTATAAAAAGATAATTACATAATAATAGAAAATATGACATGGCATAAACATACAATCCATAACCAAGTATTCCTTCTCTAACCAAGCCACCAAAAACCCTCAGTTGTACCTGCTTTAGCTCAATGCTAGAAGACAATAAAAAATCTATCGTAACCGAATTAGCATCTATATGGAATATTCATGGTGTCATGTGTACATGCCACCCAACATCATATATCTCTCAAGATCACCTTGTCACTCATTAAACTCTAGTTAATACTAGCATACCTTATGGTGAATGTCCTATCGAATATCAAGTATTCCTTTAGTGGATCCCTAACAAGACACCATGGCTGCCTCATACCTCCACCCTACTCTTAAGTCCATCATTGCCATCATCATAAAGTCAAGAACACTCCCCCACTAAGGGATTATTGTCATGACTTTCCACCTATATCAACTACTGCTAACAAGAACAGCCATGGAAATACACAAAAAGTGAGAAACAAAAAGGAAAACCTAACATATCATCATGAGTTAGTAGAACACAAAACATCATGTGAACAAAAATAAACATGTAAATCAGATACTCCAATATCATTCATGTAATTATGTATCACAACGGCTATCATGGGAAACACACACACCCACATGTAATCACAATCAATATCATTATTAAAAATTCGAATACATATATTAAATTATGTAATAATTCATAACTAGATCCCAAATAGGTAATGAAATTCCTACATAATGTGTCAATGTCTATGTTGAGGCTCGTTGAGGGTGTCACTGCCTGAACGGTTCTCACACAATAGCTAGAGTATGATAATACTCCAAGATATCCTATAATTGATCAATCAAACAAGAAATGGGTTCTAGAGTAAGGAAAGTGAGAATCAAGACCTAAAATTGGTCAATCCAAACCTAACCATGGTTGATAGCCATCAAAAAAATCACAAAGATGGTACATAAAGGGAGAAGAATATATTATGGAAAAACTAGGGGTCTCCACAGCATAAGGCAGAGGCTATGGCATGGAGGTGTGATAGATCAGAAACCATAATTCTAGCAGGGTGCACAATGGAATAGGGTGTACTAGGATAGGGTCACTATGGAACAATTAATAAAGATGCAACCGTAGAACCAACATGTAAGGTACTTCCATGGTGTAAGGAATGGAACTGAGGAGTGAAGAGGTTCATCACCTATACCCACAGTGGTATGAAGGATGGGTTTGTGGCATAGAGGTACATATTTTTTCATTCATAGTTCTATAATAATTTTGATCGGTGGAGGTAGAATATTATTTTCATGAGTTTTCTTTGGTTCAAAACATGTGTGTTTAATCATCATCAATTAAACTCTTATCTTTGGGATGATGAATCAATTAAAAATTGAAGGAAACCCCATACTCAATCAATTAATGTTTTTGAACATCTCCAACACCTAAATGAAATTTAATGTTATTAACCTGTAATACCAATGTCTACTTTGTTGGGAAGAGTATTTAGTAAAGCATCACTTCGGAATGTTTCATGCAGTTATGATGTAGTCCCCTCTATCCTGGACTCCACAGTGATAGCTTCAGTGTTTCCCCTACTACATAAAATTCTATGGTGTAACATTTTTCATTATGGACAAACCTCTTACCTTATGGTGTGGTCCTAATATAGATGATGTTGAGACCTATTTTTTTGAAACAAGTTAGGCGAAACACCCCTTTTATCCTCCTTTGTCTTCTCTATGCCCCAAAGTCATTTTCAAAACATGAACTAACTCAAAAATAGTATGGAAGAAGTTTTTTTATGTGCAATAATTTCTTGTATTTACACATATATTAGTTATCGCCATCAAAAAATTTCATGTACTCTCTCAACAGAAAGTTTCCACAACATCTCACATGAACAACTTACTGTAACCTCAATGTAAATCTCATCTTCATCAGTTTTATAGTCCTTGGAATTTCATTTAAATGTTGCAACTCAATATTATAAAACATAAAATTAGGTTTATATGATCTCACATGATGGATCATATAACAGCCAGGGGATCAACATGAACACAGTAATCTCAATGTTTCACCTCCTTGCTTGATAAAATAATAAGTGGATGAGTTAGGATATGGTCCCCATGAATCCATTTTGATTAGGTATTTTTTGTGTTCATATTTTTAAATGGATGAACAATTCACATGTAGAAGCGATTCCCATGTCTAATATATATTTAGGATAACATTTATTTATAATCATTCACACTACACTAAGCTATATTTAAAACTTATAAGGGCCTCCCTACTCTGGTGGTGCAATTTCTCCACCCCGCATAGGGCTCTGGACCTCCCTATTGGCCACCCCACACATCCTCTAGTTAGAGAACTATTCAAACACCTTCTGCTAAGTGGGTGTAATAATCAATCCAATAACTCATCCAATGAGTCTGGTCATATATTATAACAAATCCAAAATATAAACTCTTTTTTGCAACAATTATTATAATTAAGTATTAATGTTACATTTATTATTATTATTATTATTATTATATTTGATATTGAAGAAACCAAGTAATCTATTGATGTTGAATTTTTTTCAATTAGTTGAAAATAAGAAAAGTCAATGAGTTTCAAATGTGACAATCATTATCAATAAGTTTAAACTCTTATACTAAGTTGGTGTTATACTCATTCAACTTCAGATATCCAACCTTGGTTTGTCCTGTTTTTTGACACTTATAATAGACATTTTCACAATACAAACTAGATATGTCTCATTAATATCTCCATGCAATCAGTTCAATAACTCCGTCAATGAATCTTTTCATATATTGTAAAAAATCCAATATATAAAATCCTGGTTGAATAAATTGTTATAATTAATTAGTAATGTTACATTTATTATTATTGTTAATGTTTTTGATATTGAAGAACCCAAGTGATTTTTTGAAGTTGATTTTTTGCCAATAAATTGGGAAGATGAAAATTAAATGAGTTTCAACAGTGAAGATTATTTTAAATAAATTTAAAATATTATACTAAGTGGTTGTTGTACATAGTTGACTTTATCCATCCAACATTTGTTGGTTCTACATTCTTAACAATTATAATATCCATTTTCAAAATACAAACATGTAATATTTCATTAGTATCTCCATGAAATCAATTAAATAACTCCATTAATTAATCTCACTATATATTGTAACAAATGGATTACACAATGTCTTGGTTGCAACAATTATTATAATGAAGTCTTAATGTTACATTTATTATTATTGTAAACTTTTTGATACTGAAAGAACCCAAGTGATTTATGGAATCTAAATTTATTGTCAATAAGTTGAGAAGATTAAAGCTCAACGAGTTTCAAATGTGATGATTTTTTAACCGGTCATTTAAATACATGTGTTAAATGTGTTAAGATGACACATTCTTTATAACAAGGATAAAGTTATGGTCATGAAATATTCCATTATTTTAAACTAATTTATGGTCAAGCCCACTTTTATGGAAACAAAAAAGAAAAAGGAAAATCACTTTTAATATTTTTTAGGAGGGAAACCTATACATGACTCATAGGACAAGAGGAATAAAGTTTAGAATAATGCCTAGAGGAACCAAATACCCAAAGGTCCATAAAAACATCTCATGTATGAGAATACCCGATGGTTTGAAAATAAATAGGAAACGGGAATGCACGAGACCAACATATCACCGCCCCTATCAAAGGAACTACACATGTGTGGTAAAGGATGATGTATTCCCCCTAATTAGTGCTACATCATGATGGACGTACATAATGAGGTAGGTAACTCCTCTATCCCACATTCAAATGTGGAGGAGGATCATACAATGGGTTCCAGCACACCCATCACTCATTCGAGATGCCCACCTGATGAAGCTTGCATGACTGCTACAAAATCAACCTAATGATTTATGACATCCAAATAAGGAATTTTTTAGAATTTATAAGGCTCTAAACCCATCCATCCCTCATAGTAGAAGAAATATAGCATAATGATGGGTGTGAGGAAACTCATTCCTCTTTCAAGGCCTCCCACCTGATAGTGCTTGCCCAAACTACTGTAATTCCTACCAAATTTTGAAATAAAAAGTCATGAACTCATCATGAGATGTAAAACTCAAAAGTGGTCAAGAGGCCCAAAACCAGAATGCACAAATAAATTGCCTGACGGCATAGATTGTTACAAAAACCCTAATCAGATCATAAGTGTGAGAGTTTTTATATGTTTTTTTAAATTATTTAAATATTCTGACCATGATTTTTTTTAAGACAAATCCACAATGAAGGCAATGGCCTTAACACCATTACATTTTAGTTCAAAGGCGGAAAGGCCAATATCCCCTTTAACAAAATTAAAAAATCAATTAAAATTTTGAAAATATAAATGTTTGTATATTTAGTATATATATTGTTTATCTTTTATTATCTTTAGAAACATATATATACACATAATTTGTTAATAATACCACTGTTTTTAGTAATTGAGTTTTTTATATGCCTAATATAATTAAGGTTTATTTTAAATATATATTTTTATATTCGTTGATAGCTATTTTAATAATTATATTATTTAAACCATTATTAGTATATATTATTTTTATTAATGAAAATATTTAATGTTATAATTAATATATTCTAATTATTTAATTACTATCATTTCATTATTATAAAATAATTAATAAAAATTCATTGTAACATATTTAATAATGCAATACATCATAAGAATTAGATCAAATCATATTTGAAAGTGAAAATGTTATGTTTTAATGAAATAAAGTTTGTGACTTGTTAATTAGTTTTTTTATTGTATTTATGATTTCTTTTGTTTTCAATCATATTTTATATGTTGATTCAATTGGTCAAATTTCATTTAGATTAAATTTAAACTTAATAACTTATATGCTTTCAAATTCACCAACATGAAACATAATAATTTTCCATGTTGGTGGCTTCAAAAGTCTATAAATAATAAATTTTAAATATAATATAAAGTAAAATTGATACACTTACTGAACAAATAAAAAAATTAAAATAAATAAATTTTTACTAAAAACAATCAATTAAAAGTAGTTTTAGAGTCACAATATACTTTAATTTTAAAACATTGAATTTTTATTAATAAAAAAATTTCCATTCTTTTTATTTATAATTATTTTTTATAGGTTTATTCAAGGTTGTAAATTTAATTTAGAATTTAATTATACTATGATTTTTGTGCATTTATTTTTTAATTTGTAATGATTATATTTTTAATAAATTGTTTTTAGGTCCTGTATAATAATTTTGGTTTATTATAATGATGAAATTATTCTTATTTTAAAAAAAATACATGTTTATACTATCTTTTATTTTTTATTTAGATTGTTTTTATAGTTTAAATTTTATAATATTTTAATGTTACCTACTTTAAAATTATAAGTTTATCCTATTTTTCAAGCCATCTACTTTGAGTTCTTATAAAATTTAAATAGTAAGTAAAATTTAAATTTAAATTAAAACACAGGATAATCATGTAAAAAAGGTTGATGGAAAAAATAATTTCACCAATTTAATATAGAGACAATAATATAGAGGATATAATACACTTTTATTTCAAATAATTTAAGTTAATAGAAATTATATAAATTAAGAGCATAATAACTTTCTATCATGTGGCCATGTCCCATAATTTGACATGAAAATGGGATGCCCGTATTGAGATCTCTGACCTCTATGCTAGGATGTGCTATGATGAGCTAGAGAGGGATCTTCCATAGACACTGAAACCTAGAAAGCCATATGCTTTGTTTATGGTTCATTAAGAAGTGGTATCATCAAGGTGTCATTATGTGCACCTAATCCTTCTCCCACTACATATGTGGAAGGACCACCCATTATCTGCGAGATGAACCATAAGTTCTGTGAAGGCTCGATTTTGAAATGTGGAGGCATAGAAAATAATCCCTGATACAATCTCAAATCATGTGTACCTAGGGAAAAATATGGATATCCTGAAAACCTAAATGGATCACTTGTTTCTTGATTCACATCCAGAATCAGCTGAGGCAGAACTTCTAGAGGTGTGACCTATTCCTATGGAATATGTGAGGCCCCACGTGTAGCATGGTTCGGTCTACGTCATCACCATCATGGATCATCAACATCGATAGCTGCTAAAGGGGGTTACTTAGAAGGAACCTCCTATCCTTGGTCCAGAATAGCATCTCCCTAAGGTGGAAAATTAAATATACTATCATTTAGAACACAATACACTAGAATCAACACATCTGCTTCAGCATAGAACGCTACCTAGATAAAAACATCCCCCTTCTCTAGATCAAACATGTGGATAATATGATGTAGTTGAGTATTTTGTAAAGACATTAAAAATGAATTAAAAATTAGTAAAACTAAAAAAATAATGTAAATTTATTAACTTTCTAGATCCTGATGCCCTCTACCATGTGAAGTAAGATACAGTATAGACCTCAATCATTATCATGGGTCATACATAATCTTCTCTTCTAGAGGGAATCACATTGTACACATACCCTTGATATGAAATTAAGATTGTTTATCCCATAGGTCTAGATACATTGGATGTCATCAGTTCCATTTAACATCCATCCTCTATATTGGCTTCACATAATGAAGCATTGTTGATTGTCAAGGTGGAAGGGGAATATGCTGAACGAATCCAAACTGGCACATGAATTTATTAGGCTGGTTCCACTTAACAATTTGAAAGTGAATGAGAGGCACTACATTCATAGCATCGTGAATCCTATTAGTGCAGTATGCATGTAGCTGGCCTAATAGAGACCATTATGGTAACCATGGAATCTGAAATTTCATGTGACAATTATTAAAAAAATGTTACTAAAAAAATATAATATTATGAAATTAATTATTCAAGTATTGCTTGGATATACTTACATTAGTGTGTACTAAACTGTAAACATGATGCTATATGTGCCCATATTGTGTCTCAATGTCCTGAAATAGTGGTGTTCCTAAATCAACATGTAACATAAAACATTAAATGTTATAAATAATAATATATTAAATTTAATAACTCAAAGTTTCATTAGAAAAAAAATGAGTGATCATACTACCTTCCATGTAGAGCGTCAAGCAATACATCTATATAAATCTAATGACCATTAAAAATAGGGGAGAGAAGAGGGATGCAATCCCATGACCACATCTGAATTAGGATGAAAATTTTCTTAAGATATATGTGAATTGATCAGTATTCCATGTATAATGCTCTTTTTGTGTATTCCAAGTATGTAGATCCTCAGCCGTTTCTCCCAACCTGATCAAAATATTAAAGTAACCCTAGATACATCATGTACACCTGAATACTAGAGTAATCAGGGCGTAGTGTCTATCCAAAGAGCCTCAAGGTATAAGCATGGGCATAACGCATAACAATATCTTCATTAGCATCAGCGGACAACATTGAAAAGTGAATCTAAATCCATGTCATAGATATCAACCTACCATATATAGCATTATTATCCCCCATTTTTTGAAGCATAAATATATCTATATAATATCAAGATAGTCTCCATGGGTGGGTCCTATAACTGTATCCCCTGGATAGGAAGACAAAGAAGAACTAGTAGATCCTTAAGAGTGATGGTCATCTCTCCCTCGAGCTAGTGGAATGTGTGTGTCTCCAGTCTCTATCTCTCGGTGAGGGAAGTAATGAGTTGATGATCAAGGAATGTAAAATCTAATACATCAACACCATAGAAAAAATCATGGATTAGGTTTATTATAATGGGGTTTCTAGGAATAATTTTATGATAATGGTGGGCTCTACGCACCCTGATTTAGCCAACCCCATGGCCCAACAGCATGTTGTCTGAAACATGCCAATAATGCTCAGTGATTATAGTAGTATACTCCATCTCTAGATATAAATCTGAAATGTATCTTCAGTAAGTGTAAAATATAAATACAATTTTATGGTAAACATAATGTTATGATTGGTATAATGTAACATGCTTATTCCAGTTATTTTATGGATTTTTTTCTTGCCAACAGAAAAGGGTGTTTTGTTAAATTATGAATGTTTGGTATATTAAATAGCTTGGGTTATGGATTAATTGATATGGAAATTTATTATGATATGTTTTCAAGGAGTAAAACATGGGTTAACTAGGGTGTGAGTGAGAGGTTTGTATGAGTGACCATGTGAGCCTCGGAGGGAAGACCATGTGACCTTCAATTGTTTTTCGGTGGTTTAGTTTTGATATATTTTTTCCAAAATAGTTTATTAGTTTTCATGGATAAAATCCATAACACAAGAATCTTTTAGTGACCATATGAGTGACCGTGTAATCTTATAAGGTGGTTTTCTCTTTCTTACATTGCAAGGCCTTTGCATAAAAGCTATAATTCCTAATTACATTTCACGTGAACATTAAAACATTAATAACTTATCGAAAATACACACTACTTTACATGAGAAAAATGTTATGTCATCATATTGGAATAGAGTCTTTTATGGTCTTTATTATCTCTATGAAAAAAACAGTGTCCATGTTCGATTTCCCTTAGTATTTTCTCTCGCATGATCTTGGTTGTGATCTTCCTCTAGTTCATGCCCTCTCTAGAAAATTATGTGGTCATAAGTATTTATAGACTACTTACATCACCTTAGTGACTCAAATAATCATTAATAACCATCCATTTCTATTGAATTATTTTTCATGGAAAATTTCACTCAGCCCGATACATCAAATTTGATATTCATCTGTATTTGTTTGGGCAATTGAAAATAAAAAACATAATGCTAAAAAACTCATCAACTCTTCTTAATTAATCTTTTATCATATACTATGGGGATATAATTTTTAAATTGTCCCCATCATGTCATCATCATATCATTGGAAACATCATATATAACATCACTATTAAACATAGATATAAAAAAGAATATTGTAACACCATAACCCAAACCACCGAGTCTGAGATAGAGTGCCACATTAACTCACGTGTTCCTCTATATTCACAATATGCTACAGACTATTATTGAGGTTCAATGTTTATTAATGGGGATACAATATCCTATGTATCATGTCATGGGATGTGTAATAACAAAAAACAATATAATAAATAAATAATTATATTAACATAATGAAGACTAAAATGGAACACATGTCATAAAAATAAAAGACTCCCAATGCGGAAAGCCTATCCCGAGTTATAAAAGTAGATAACTGATGGATAAATTGTGGATCCAACATAATCCATCATTTATTCTACTAGAATCATCCTCCAATGCTAAAAAATCCACCATACATCTCTTTCCCTTCATTGGGTCTCTCATGAAGTCTAGAAGCACACAAAAATTCAAGAGTAGGGTGTGAGTAAAAGACTCAGTAGGACACCAATAATTCATTCTTAGCCTATTGTACTCAAGTATAATAAGTGCATTTCATTATAATATTAAATTTCTATTGGAATAAACATAAAATAAATAACTGATAGGTTTTGCACTAACCAAGCCGCCACAATCCCTTTGTTGTACCTGTTTAGATCCATACTGGAAGATAATCGAAAAAATCAGTAGTATCCAAATCAACCTCTATAAGGAGTTCTCAATTTTGCATATGTATATGGTACCCGACATAAACTATCTCTTAAGAATACCTTGTCATTATACCACTTGCAGTTGATACTAGGCTTCCTTATGTGCATATCCCATTCGCCAAACCAATTTATTCATTTTCAAATAGCCAGATTACGGGAACCGGTCCCCATACATCAACCTGAACCGGACCAGTCAAACCCTCACGATATCCCACATTCAACAAAAAACAAACCATCAATGGCCACAGCTCATCGCCACGGTCCACGAACCCATGTGACGCCTCGAAGCAAGAACCCTCGAAACCCGCAGTACCTCGATCCACTCCCCACCTCGAAACCACCGGAGACGACCGGAGAACCCAAAATCCGAACCGTCGGCGAGCGACACCGAAGTTCATCACCACCAACACAGAGGAAGGGAACACAAAAAATGCAAGCTAACTTTTGAGAAAACACTGTCGACCCCATCCGTAGCAGCCAACAAAGGAGAAATAAAAATCGACGAAACCAAATCCGAAAACCGAGAAATCAATACTCTAAAAAAACAAATTGAGAGGTCTTCCGTAGCCTTGGATTCCTGGATTCCGACCACGCATCACTTGAAACCAACTTCGGACAACAGGATCATGAACCGCATCTCCTTTTCCTCCAGCAGAAGTGAAAATCCCACCGCCACCAAACAAGACACCTGCTTCATGCACAAAGAAATTCCAGCAAACTCACCTGGGAGGAGGTAGAACCCAAAAACCGTCAGCACAAGAGCGTGACCCTCAACCGCAAAGAACCCCACAAGACAGCCGCGAGATGCCGAGATCTGAGCCAGGGGCGCTCCGAAGAGTATGACGTCAAGAGGACTGGTCTTACACCCGCGAAACATAGCAAGCAACCACCGAAGCTCGTAGAGCATCTCCACCGCCTAAAAGGACCATGAAGCACCACTGCATCGGAGATCCACCACCAACCCACCGAGCGTGAGAGGAAACGCCGCGCCGTCCACAGTGAGAAGCAGGTCACGGCGAGGAAAAACCCTAGGTCGAGAGCGACGAGAGCCCCTTACGGGCGCATATGTGCATATCCCATTGAAAATCAATGTTAACTTCTCTAAAACATCCACATAGCACCATGGATACCTAATATATCCACCTTGAGCATAAGTCCATCATCTCCATCATCACAAAATCAATTTCACTCCCCCGCATAAGAAATTATGTCATGATGGTCCACTTACCTCAAGTACCACTAAAAACTAAAGGCGTGGTAATACACAAATAGGGAGAAACACATAGGTAGTCAAAACATATAATATTGAGTATAACCTATCATAGATATAATCATATATACATAATAAAACACTTAAATTAGAAACTAAAATATCACTCATGGAATCAAGTATGACAACGGGTCTCATGGGACACACATACACCCATATTTGATCAAAATCCAGCATTGTATCAAAAATTACAACACGTAAATCATATTATGAAATAATTTGTAATGAGAGCCCAAAAATGTTATGAACTTCTAACCAATGTTGTCAACATTTACGTAGAGGATAACCGAAAGTGTCGTCACTCGAACCCTGAAAGCACACCAACCAGAGTATGATCATATTTTGATATCTCCTAGAATAAGTTTATCAGATATGTAACATGTTCTAGAGAAAGGTATGGAGGAATCAGAACCAAAAAGGGGTAATTTCAAACACTCCCTAAGTCCATAGCCATTTAATGGAATCCAAAAGGTCAGTATAAGAAGGTAGAAGAAAAGCTTATAGAAAAATTGGTGCTTTCCATGGAATAAGGAATTTGTTATGTAGTGGATGTGTCCTAGAATAGATACAATGGTTGTGGAAGGATACACCATGGTGTAGGGTGCTCTGGGAGAGGGTCACTAGGCGACAATTCATACGATTATGGTTGTGGAACCACCATGTTAGGAACCATAATAGTGTAAGAAGGGGGTACTATAGTGTGAAGTTGTTCAGCACCTTGACCTACTACAACACAGAGGCTGGGACTATGGTGTGGACGTACATATACATTCCTTATGAGTTCTATAAAAATGTCAATCAATAGATGAAGAATAGTATTTGTAGGGGGTATCTTAGATTTAAACCATACTTGTTTAAGTCTCATTAATTATCCTCTTAACTATGGGACAATAAGTCAATTACAAATGAAAGGGAAGCCCAGATTCAATTAATTTAAGGCTTTCACCGTCTCCAAAAATTATGTGGAATTTAAAAGAATTGAAATCTAATATCAAAGATGGAAAGGTTGGGCCAATATATGTGGGAACAGAGCACTTTGGCATGGTCCAAGAAAATATAGAATAATATCCTTGATCCTGAGCTCCATGGTGATAGCTATGGTGCATCCCCTACTACATAATTCACTATGGTGTAGTCGTTTCCATTATAACATGGTCTCCTCCTGTGTGGCATGGTCCAAATATCTATGGAACAATGGACTTTTTTGGGAGAAAGATTTCTAAAACACCCATTTTATCCACCATTAGATTATATATACCACCAAGTCATTTCTAAAGCATGACTCAACATAAAAATAGGTGTCAAGAAGAATTTAATTTAAGTACAATAATTTCAGGGCTTTACTGTTCTCCCCCTCTAAAGACTTCTCTCCCTTAAGAAGTGTCTCTTGGGTTCCAACTCTAATAGATCACGTCACTGAGCATGAACATCAGCCTCTCATTATCATGTCTCATACTGGGTCCACCTTGTTTCCACTAAATTCGTAAATTTGATACCATTTTCTAACAGAGGACTTTATCACTCCGGTCTATAATTTGAACCAATCATTGTCCAATGATGATTCAGTCTCTAACTCTACATACATATAACCAACTACATGTGCAGGATCGACCATGTATCCCTAGATCTGTGACACGTGAAACACATCATTAATACCTTAGTAGTTATAAAGAATATATATAGGTTACACCACTACCCTTATCCACTCAGTGATCTCAAATGGTCCCACATAATATGGTGTTATCTTGCCTTGATTTCTTGGACATCCATTCCACAACCATGGATTCACTCCCAACAAAAACCAATCACCCACATCAAACTCCAAAGGTCACCTCCTATGGTCATCATATGATCTATTTCTACTCTGAGTGATGATCAAACTCTTCTGAATCACCTGCACACTCTTCTCATTTTCTTGTACCATATCGGGGCTCGCAATTTCTACCTCACCCACCTTATTCCAATAGAGTGGTGAATTAAATGGTTATAGCATCACGCCTTTTTATAACATAAACTTCCATTACATTACACAAAACTGAGGATCTATAAGGTTTAGTGTCTTGGAAACCAGGAACATAAAATATGAAAACAACATAAAACATTCTTCTTAAACACGTTGAAAGGCTTCTCCTTAAGTTCATCCTAGGTTCATTACTGCATCTCATAACCTGGGGGCATACATCAAAAGAAAGGGTGAGCAGAAGGCTCAGTAAGGGAAACAAGCAAAACATTTTACATATGAACTTGAGATACATCAATAAAGTCATGAAGAGAACTTTAAGGCATGAGAATGAAATCATGAGACATATCATAATAAAAATAACATTTTTCATAACTTGAAGATGTGGCTGCAACATTTAATATTGACAATCATTTCGTTTCACCAAGGTCCATCCCCAAGGTGTCATTAAAAATTACCAAGGTTATTCACCAAGGTATCAGTCTAAAAAGTCATCTCTAGAGATTAAGCCTTTACCCAATGCATTGAAGCGCTATCAGGGCGCACCCTTAAATTTGCCTTTATTATAATGTGAGACACATATATCATCATCAACATTTCATAAATAACCCATATAGCATAAAAATAAATGGGTTTCATTTCATAATCATAACCTTTAAAAAAACTGCTTTTAAGACATGATCTTTTATGTCACTTTAAACCCACGGAAAAAGGAAACCGGGTTTCATGTATGTAATCCCAGAATTTAAAATAGAAAATTTTGGTATATATGTGAATACCCCTTTAAATAAAGAGCTTTGAGTATACACTAAATAAAATAGAAGAATTTTAGAAAAAGAGAGGGACATTTTGAGATGGAAATTCTGCAGCATAACGGCTATGTTATAGGGTTTTAGAAAACATTGAAAAGAGAGGGGACAAAGGTCAAACATTCATAAATGTCCCATAAAACTATAGAGGGATAGAATATAAGGTATTTAAGAACATCGTAATGGAATTTGAAAATTTACCATATGAAATAAAGGACATGAAAGGAAGACAAAATAATATTTCCCTTATAAAGATTCGGCAGCCTAACGGCGTCAATTAAAACATCAAAATAGAGAATTGAAGAGAGAAAATGGGGTCTCTCATCATATGATCATAAAAGATCAGTGTGATAAATATAGAGATCATACCCCAACATAATAAAAAAGAAACTTGAAAGACTTGACAAGAAAGTAGAACTTTAAAACGAGAAGGGTGAAAGAATCCCTTAAAAATTCGGCAGCCTAACGGCGCCACTTAAACATTCTTAAAACGAAATGATGAGAGCAAGAGGGGGTCTCTCATCATATGAACATAAAAAGGGAAGTAAGATGAATATAAAATAACATCCTCCAACATAATAACATGGAGTATAAAAGAAATGACATAAAAGAGATTACTTGAAAAGAAAGAGAGAGGTCGGATCCCGTACCTTAAACATAACTCTTAAAACTCAAAGGTTGGGACCTTGAGAGGCTTGAGGGCACCTTGGGAGGACTCCTTGGGAGGTAAGGAGACCAAAACTTCGTCGAGGATGGTTTTTGAGTCGAAATGATGAGAGGAGGGCTTGGTATTTATAGGGAAAGTGAGGGGACAAGGCATTAATGGCCAAGGGACACCTCATTAGTGGTTTTGGAAAAACCGTGGGCTTGCCCATGGTATTGGCCACTTGGGACACCTCACACAATAATTCAACCCCTTTAGTCGACCATCCCTTAAAATATATTATGACATCATCATGACGCAGTTATGATGTCATTAAACATATCGAAACCCTAAAACTGCATTTTTACTATTCACTGAAAAATTCATCTTTCTCAGAAAAAACCCAAAATTTCACCTTAACCAAATATCAACGCTTCGATTACAAATATGAACTCCATTTTATAAAAATAATTTTCTAAATATTTTTAATTTAATTTTTAAATAAAAACATTATTCACCAAAAATTCATTTTTTTCAGAAAAATCCCCAAAAATTACCATAACATAATATCAATGCCCTGAGTTCAAAAATAAAGTCTATTTTATAAAAATATTTTTCTAAATACATTTAATTTAATTTTTAATTAAAAAAACACTATTCATCCCAAAAAACTAATACTTGATTAATAATTTATGAAACCGTTATTTACCCATTTTATTGAATCACATTACTTAATCTATGTGTCTAATTTATATTAAAACTTTCCTTGAGTGAAATTACTAATCCATTTGGTCACATTACTAATCCTTAGCCTAAAATCACTATTCATAATTTACTATTCATCAAAAATTAAGTTGATCTTATTAAACTCCAAATTCCTTACTGAACACTTTTGCAGAAGACCATTTTTTGAAAATCATTACTCATCATTAATTATTTAGGGTTTACAAAAATATTTTAAAATATCCCTTTTTCAAAATTCATCAATAAAATATGTCCTAAAATTATCCGGACAAAAGAAATTTCACAAACATCACTGAAAGAAGAAATCTCAATTTATTCATCCCAAAGAGTTACACAAGGAAGCTAGGGTCTCGTCACATAGCCCCTTATAACACCGGCATAAGACCTAAGTGTAAGGTGTGTTATGGTGAGAGAATCTGAGGGAGGCTCAGATAACATTGCCCTAGTAGTAATCTCTACTAACTTGAACTTCTCCCGTAGGCGTTTCCGTTCAATCTTGACACGCTGGAGTTCGGCTTGGCCTTGGTCCAAAGCGAAGCCCAAAGATGCCACCTCCTTCCCAAGCTCTGATAAGTGGGCTTCATAAGGTTCGAGTCTACTGAATGAAGCCATCGACTCCTCTTTCTGCATTAACCACTAACATATCTATTAAATCGATAAGAGTAAGTTAATATACTATTTAAAAATATTGGGTCGTTACATTCTTCCCCCCTTAAGAAATTTCGTCCCCGAAATTTATACTTGAGGCCTAGTTGAAAAGGTGAGGGTACTTTTGCTTCATTGTTTCCTCAGGCTCCCAAGTCGCTTCTTCATATTTATGATTCCTCCACAACACTTTTACAAGGTGGGTAGTCTTGTTTCATAGAACCTTCTCTCTACGGTCTAAGATCTCCACTGGTCGCTCCTCATAAGAGAGGTCATGTTCCAGTTGTACCACCTCTGGGTTCAGTACATGTGAAGGGTCGGGTATGTACTTCCTCAAGAGAGATACATGGAAGACATTGTGAACTTGAGTTAGGTTCGGTGGAAGTGCTAGACGATAGGCCACTGCTCTTATGCGATCAAGGATTTCATAGGGGCCAATGTACCTAGGGCTGAGCTTCCCTTTCTTCCCAAACTGCATGACTCTCTTCCAGGGAGAAATTTGAAGGAAGACTTTGTCACCAACACCAAACTCCAAGTCCCTTCGACGATTGTCAACATAGCTCTTCTGCCGACTCTGAGTAGCCTTTATGTGTTGTTGGATGGCATGGACCTAATCTGTCATCTCTTGCACAAGATCAGGCCCAAGAAGCTTTCTCTCACCAGTTTCATCCCAACAAGTAGGAGTTCTACATCGCTTTCCATACAGAGCTTCATAGGGTGCCATCTGAATACTCGAATGGAAGCTGTTGTTATAGGAGAACTTCACTAATGGGAGGTGTTGATCCCATCCACCTTTAAATTCCATTGAGCATAATATCAGCATGTCTTCGAGTGTTTGAATAGTCCTTTCAGATTGGCCATCAGTTTGAGGATGATAGGCCGTACTAAAATTCAATTCAGTATTCAGAGCATGTTGAAGACTTCTCCAGAATTTTGATGTGAATCTTGGATCACGATCAGACACGATGGATAGTGGTACCTCATGCAGCCTTACCACTTCCTTTACATATATCTTGGCAAGTTGATCTAGAGAGAAATCTTCCCGAATAGAGATAAAATGGGCTGTCTTGGTGAGACGGTCCACAATAACCCATATCGCATTGTTTCCTTTGGATGTTTTTGGGAGACCAGTTACAAAGTCCATAGTGATATTATCCCACTTCCATACTGGTATGGGTAGCGGTTGTAATACCCCCTTAGGAAGTTGTCTTTCTGCCTTTACTTGCTGACACACCAAGCACCTTGTAGTATAGTCAGCAATCTCCCTCTTCATGTTATCCCACTAATAATGATCACGAAGGTCTCTATACATTTTAGTGCTTCCCGGATGTATAGAGAAAGTAGAGTTATGAGCTTCATCCATCAGTTCTTTCTTTATCTACGGAATAGATGGAACACATAGTCTTGTACGAAATTTCAATACACCTTCTTGATCAATATTGAAGTCAGGGAACTTCCCATCCTTTACAGCCTCAAACTTCTCCCGCAGCAAAGGATCTTCTTTTTGAGCCTTCTTGATCTTCTCTAGTAATGAAGGTTGAGAAATCATTTGGGATAGGGTTGATGATGTCCCTTTTCTTATAATTCCCATGTCCAGTTTTACTAGATCTTTAATCAAGGGATATCCTAGGATCCTCATTGTTTCCAGAACAACAGGTTCTTTCCTGCTTAACGCATCCACGACTTTATTTGCTCTTCCATGGTGATAATGAATTGAACAATCATAGTCTTTAATAAGCTCCAACCATCTCCTTTGTCTCATGTTCAATTCTTTATGTGTGAAAATATACTTTAGACTTTGGTGGTCAGTGTATATATCACATTTCTCCCCAAAAAGATAGTGCCTCCATATCTTTAGAGCAAAAACAACTGCCGCCAGCTCTAGATCATGCGTAGGATAATTCTGCTCATGAATCTTCAACTGTCGAGATGCATAAGAAATTACCTTGTCATTTTGCATGAGGACGCACCCAAGCCCTTTCAGAGATGCATCGCTAAAAATAATGAATCCTTCTCCGATAGAGGGTAGTGTTAACACAGGTGCAGTAACCAATCTCTTCTTCAGCTCTTGGAAACTTTCCTCGCATTCCCTTGTCCAGATGAACTTAACCCCTTTTCGAGTTAACATGGTTAGTGGATTAGAAATCCGTGAAAAGTTTTTCACAAACCTTCTATAATATCCTGCTAAACCAAGGAAACTACGAATCTCAGTTACTGTTGTGGGTTGAGGCCACTCCTCTACAACCATTGTCTTTGCAGGGTCAACCGAGATTCCTTCATTGGTTACGATGTGCCCCAAGAAAGCCACTTGTTGTAACCAAAACTCACACTTGCTGAAATTTCCAAAGAGCCTCTCCTTCCGCAGAGTTTTCAAAATAACCCTCATATGATTTTCATGCTCCTCACAACTTTTTTAATATATCAAAATATCATCAATAAAAACTACCACAAAGTTATCAAGGTAGTCCTTAAAGACTCTATTCATCAAATCCATGAAAATAGCAGGAGCACTAGTCAAGCCGAAGGGCATAATAGTAAACTCATAATGCCCATATCTTGATCGGAAGACAGTCTTTGGAATATCTTCCTTCTTCACCCTCAGTTGATGATAACCAGATCGAAGGTCAATCTTAGAGAAGAATTGAGCCCCACGAAGTTGGTCAAATAAATCATCAATTCTTGGAAGAGGATATCTGTTCTTCACTGTGATCCCGATCAGTTCTCTATAATCAATGCATAGCTGCATAGATCCATACTTCTTCTTCACAAAGAGAACTGGTGCCCCCCAAGGAGACACACTCGGTCGGATAAACCCCTTCTCCAATAAGTCTTGGAGTTTTTTCTTTAACTCTTCTAGCTCCACATTTGCCATTCTATACAGGGTCTTTGATATCGGTTGAGATCCAGGTATGAGTTCAATGGAGAACTCTACCTCTTTTTCTGGGGGAGGTCCAGGTAACTCCTCAGGAAATACATCCATGTATTCTTGAACAATTGGAACATCATCTATTTTTATGCTCTCTTTTCCTTCTTCATCATCACCGATTAACTCCATAAAGAAAGCTATAGGAGGTGCTTCTAGATAGGGATCAGTTCGGGATATCTCTCCTTGGAAGATAACTGTAGGTTGTTTATTCAAGACTACTGAGATTTCCTTACTTCTACATTTGATCCTAGCATTATACTTTAAGAGCCAGTCCATCCCTAGTATAACGTCGAATTCCAACATGGGAATGACTACTAGATTTGCGATAAGATTGTGATCACTAAAGTAAACACTAGAGTCTCAAAACACTGTTGATGCATGGGTAATCCCACTTGGAGTCTTGACTGAAAACTCTACCTCAAGCAGTTCGGGGGTTGATTCTATATTCTTTTCAAACTTGGAGGAAATAAAAAAATGCGTAGAACTAGAATCAAACAAAGTACTTGCTAGTTTTGAGAGGACAACAAGAGTACCTGCTACCACGTCATTTGGAACTTCAACTTCAGTTGTTGTGATAGCAAAAGCACGGCCTTGATCCCTTGGCCTTTGCTGAGGTTGATGGTGATTCCCCTCCACTACCCTAGGATTTGGACAATGATTAGCAAAGTGCCCAAGCTGTCCACACTTGAATCATTTGACTTCAGGTAGGGCTGGAATCATCTTTCCTCTATCGTTAGTGTTGGGAAGTTGAGGCTTCACCTCACTATGACAACTCCGAGCAATATGGCCTTCTCTTCCACACTTATAGCACTTTCCACTTCCGACCAAGCAGTTCCCCGGATGCTTCTTCCCACATTTATTGCATGTGGTAAGTTGCATTTGCTTTCCACCTCTTCCCTGATCAAAATTCTTCCCTAAACTGGGCTCAAACTATCTCTTCTTTTCATTTGATTTATGAGACCACTGTGTCTCACCAAACTCTAGCTCGACTTTCATTGCACTCCGCACAATCTCCTCGTAGCTGTCGTAGACCCGGTTGGCTAGATTCTTCCGCAGAAGAGGTCTCAGTCCACCGAAAAATCTATAAACCTTCCCACTTGGATCCATGACAAAGCTAGAGGTATATCGTGAAAGTCGGGTGAAGTTCATCTCATAGCTTCCGACAGATTCGTTCTCCTTCTGCTTCAGCTCGAGAAACTCTTTCTCCATTCTCGTTCTCATGGAACGAGGGAAATACTTGTTAAAGAAAATTCCCCGGAATTCTTCCCACTCCATAGCTTCCATCTCTCCTCTAGGCTTCTTGTTTTTGATTAGTGACCACCACTGACCAGCTTCTCCCTCTAAGAGGTAAACAGCAAGGGTGACTTTTTCTTGTTCTGAACAATTAAGTACAGAAAAGATCTTTTCAATGGAGCTTATCCATTGTTCTGCAACCAATGGGTCAGTAGATCCACTGAATGTTGGTGGTCATTAACGCATAAAGGACTCAATAGAAAGTTGTTCCCTTCGTGGTGAGATCGGCCTCTCAGCTTGATTCAAGTTATTACTCATAACTTGACTCGGTTGGTTCATCATTCGCATGAATGTTTCCATTCCGGCTTCCATTGGAGGGCCGTCAGCACATGGTGCATTGCGGTCACCATCGGCACGATTCCTCCTATTGCCCGCCATTTTCTAGAAGAATAAAACCTTAGTGAGAAACTTATTTCATTTATGAATCTTTTAACTAAGACTTCATGCTTAGACAATTACACTTCTCTATAATTCTTTCATAATGATTCATAAAAAGCTTGTGATTAACCAAACATATCCCCCGGGAGTGTCGTAACCAAGAGTGAAGCAAGGCCCGTTATCGTGCACCAGTTCCCGTTCGAGTCTAGCTCAAAGCGGTGTTTTTGGGTTTTACCCCTATGTACATCTGTTCCAGAGCCTCCTCTTCCTGCTCGTATCCAGACAGGGATGTATTTGTTTGATAAACCACTTACTCAATACTTACCAAAATACCATGAGGTTTTCCTATATTTAAACTTTTCTATAGGCTTTTTCCTAAATTTTTCATATCCTAATTTACACAAATAACTAAACCATCATTTGATACCAACTATAACATCACGCCTTTTTATAACATAAACTTCCATTACATTACACAAAACTGGGGATCTTTAAGGTTTAGTGTCTTGGAAACCAGGAACATAAAACACGAAAACAACATAAAACATTCTTCTTAAACACGTTGAAAGGCTTCTCCTTAAGTTCATCCTAGGTTCATTACTGCATCTCATAACCTGGGGACATACATCAAAAGAAAGGGTGAGCAGAAGGCCCAGTAAGGGAAACAAGCGAAACATTTTACATATGAACTTGAGATACATCAATAAAGTCATGAAGAGAACTTTAAGGCATGAGAATGAAATCATGAGACATATCATAATAAAAATAACATTTTTCATAACTTGAAGATGTGGCTGCAACATTTAATATTGACAATCAGTTCGTTTCACCAAGGTCCATCCCCAAGGTGTCATTAAAAATTACCAAGGTTATTCACCAAGGTATCAGTCTAAAAAGTCATCTCTAGAGATTAAGCCTTTACCCAATGCATTGGAGCGCTATCAGGGCGCACCCTTAAATTTGCCTTTATTATCATGTGAGCCACATATATCATCATCAACATTTCATAAATAACCCATATAGCATAAAAATAAATGGGTTTCATTTCATAATCACAACCTTTAAAAAAACTGCTTTTAAGACATGATCTTTTATGTCACTTTAAACCCACGGAAAAAGGAAAGCGAGTTTCATGTATGTAATCCCAGAATTTAAAATAGAAAATTTTGGTATATATGTGAATACCCCTTTAAATAAAGAGCTTTGAGTATACACTAAATAAAATATAAGAACTTTAGAAAAAGAGAGGGACATTTTGAGATGGAAATTCTGCAGCATAACGGCTATGTTACAGGGTTTTAGAAAACATTGAAAAGAGATGGGACATAGGTCAAACATTCATAAATGTCCCATAAAACTATAGAGGGATAGAATATAAGGGATTTAAGAACATGGTAATGGAATTTGAAAATTTACCATATGAAATAAAGGACATGAAAGGAAGACAAAATAAGATTTCTCTTATGAAGATTCGGCAGCCTAACGGCGTCACTTAAAACATCAAAATAGAGAATTGAAGAGATAAAATGGGGTCTCTCATCATATGATCATAAAAGATCAGTGTGATAAATATAGAGATCATACCCAAACATAATAAAAAAGAAACTTGAAAGACTTGACAAGAAAGTATAACTTTAAAACGAGAAGGGTGAAAGAATCCCTTAAAAATTCGGCAGCCTAACGACGCCACTTAAACATTCTTAAAACAAAATGATGAGAGAAAGAGGGGGTCTCTCATCATATGAAAATAAAAAGGGCAGTAAGATTAAAATAAAAAACATCCTCCAACATAAGAACATGGAGTATAAAAGAAATGACATAAAATAGATTACTTGAAAAGAAAGAGAGAGGTCGGATCCCTTACCTTAAACGTAACTCTTAAAACTCAAAGGTTGGGACCTTGAGAGGCTTGAGGGCACCTTGGGAGGACTCCTTGGGAGGTAAGGTGACCAGAACTTCATTGAGGATGGTTTTTGAGTCGAAATGATGAGAGGAGGGCTTGGTATTTATATGGAAAGTGAGGGGACAAGGCATTAATGGCCAAGGGACACCTCATTAGTGGTTTTGAAAAAACCATGGGCTTGCCCATGGTATTTTCCCATGGTATTGGCCACTTGGGACACCTCACACAATAATTCAACCCCTTTAGTCGAACATCCCTTAAAATATTTCATGACATCATCATGACGCAGTTATGATGTCATTAAACATACCGAAACCCTAAAACTGCATTTTTACTATTCACTGAAAAATTCATCTTTCTCAGAAAAAACCCAAAATTTCACCTTAACCAAATATCAACGCTCCAATTACAAATATGAACTCCATTTTATAAAAATAATTTTCTAAATATTTTTAATTTAATTTTTAAATAAAAACACTATTCACCAAAAATTCATTTTTTTCAGAAAAATCCCCAAAAATTACCATAACATAATATCGATGCCCTGAGTTCAAAAATAAAGTCCATTTTATAAAAATATTTTTCTAAATACCTTTAATTTAATTTTTAATTAAAAAAACACTATTCATCCCAAAAAACTAATACTTGATTAATAATTTATGAAACCGTTATTTACCCATTTTATTAAATCACATTACTTAATCTATGTGTCTAATTTATATTAAAACTTTCCTTGAGTGAAATTATTAATCCATTTGATCACATTAGTAATCCTTAGCCTAAAATCACTATTCATAACTTACTATTCATCAAAAATTAAGTTGATCTTATTAAACTCCAAATTCCTTACTGAACACTTTTGCAGAAGACCATTTTTCGAAAATCATTACTCATCATTAATTATTTAGGGTTTACAAAAATATTTTAAAATATCCCTTTTTCAAAATTCATCAATAAAATATGTCCTAAAATTATCCGGACAAAAGAAATTTCACAAACATCACTGAAGGAAGAAATCTCAATTTATTCATCCCAAAGAGTTACACAAGGAAGCTAGGGTCTCGTCACATAGCCCCTTATAACACCGAGATAAGACCTAAGTGTAAGGTGTGCTATGGTGAGAGAATCTGAGGGAGGCTCAGATAACATTGCCCTAGTAGTAATCTCTACTAACTTGAACTTCTCCCATAGGCGTTTCCGTTCAAGCTTGACATGCTGGCGTTCGGCTTGGGCATGGTCCAAAGCGAAGCCCAAAGATGCCACCTCCTTCCCAAGATCTGATAAGTGGGCTTCATAAGGTTCGAGTCTACTGGATGAAGCCATCGACTCCTCTTTCTGCATTAACCACTAACATATCTATTAAATCGATAAGAGTAAGTTAATATACTATTTAAAAAGATTGGGTCGTTACAATGGTCACCCATAAATATCCTTATAATGGTCCATCAAAATAAAATCATTGAAACTATTGTTTTATGCAATCTCAACCTTGTCTAGGTGATCATCCCATGCTCCACCAAAGTCCAGGATAAAATCCTAATGCACATCATCTAATATGTGTATTTTATTCTTAGAATTTCCTATATGGGGAAGGTATGTTGTGCTCAATTTCAATTGTGACCCAAGGTATTTTTATATGAACTACCAAAACTGTAACATAAAGCATGTATCTTTATCTTATACTATTCTCAATGGAATTCCTTTCAGGCATATGATCTCATAGAAAAAGAGCTTCCCTAGCTCCTCTATTGAGGGAGTCTCTCTAATCGATAAGATGTGATTATTCTTTGTTAGCCGATCAAAAACCACACATACTATAACCTAACTCCTCAGGGTATTGTGTAATCCCATCAAAAAATCTATCATGATTTATTCCCATTTCCATATGGGTATTAGAATTGGATGAAGTATACCACCGGGTCATGGGTGATGTACCTTCACCCTTTGATAGGTAAGGCATATTGAGGTGAAACTCATAACACCCTTCTTCATCTCTGACCACCAGAACTAGCCACTAAAAGAAAAATGACCTATACCCACGGTTTAAAACTGCGGGTATAGCCCCCAAAACTATGGGTATAGTTTTACCCACGGTTTTGGTAACCATGAGATGGAACGACGTAGGTATAGGTGTCTGAACCTATACCCACAGTTTTGGATAACTGTGGGTATACGGGTGTCAAAGTGTGCACCACGGCTGTTCTAGCGTGGCACACAACATACCCCATGGTTTTGAAACCGTGGGGTATTTAAATTCAAAAATTTCGTAACAGAAGGGATTCAAACCCGCACTCCCGTAGCGCCTCACGACTGTGCAAAACTAAGGGGCCAACCAAGTTGTGATTTCATTTTTCTGTATATTTATACATCAACGTATATATATTAATTTAATCCACGCGGGTTACTTAAAATCCAAAAATGCAGGCAACATGATTCGAACCCGCATCTCACGTAGGGCCTCATAGCCGCGCACCATCAACTGACCAAAGGAGCAACTATTTTCAATTGTTATGTACATATATATATATATTTATATATATTAATATAATCCACATCGCATATTTAAATTCAAAAAATGTAGACCACGGGATTCGAACCCGCGTCTCATGGTCGCGGCTCCACTTATAACCAACCCAACTACAC
Source organism: Viscum album (assembly GCA_963277665.1). Classification (NCBI taxonomy): domain Eukaryota; kingdom Viridiplantae; phylum Streptophyta; class Magnoliopsida; order Santalales; family Viscaceae; genus Viscum; species Viscum album. The sequence goes on along the minus strand of OY728133.1, from coordinate 1,633,390,341 downwards.
AAATTATGAGTATATAAATTTATAATTATATAAATATATTAAACTAAACCGTGAAAAAATATCTTCCCGCCAATTTTTTTTTCATGTCCCACGTAATTTTCATTCCCTGCCATAAGCTATACCCACGGTTCTCCAGAATCGTGGGTATTGGTCTTCAAAAAACCCCCCCAATACCCATGGTTTTGAAGAACTGTTGGTATAGGTCTTCGGAAGATACCCTATACCCACGGTTCTCCAAAACCATGTGTATTGTTTCACGTACTATCCCTATACTCTTGGTTTTTTCAAAACCGTGGGTATAGCCCTATTTTCCAGTAGTGAGCATATAAATTCATGATACAACTTGGTCACAATAGGATGTATTGTACATCCAGAGGTATGGTAATCTAAACTATTTTCCTCTATGATGAAATTAAAGACTACTACTCTCGCACGAACCAATATCACATTGTTGTAATCCATCAAGCATCCTTGCATCCGATCACGACCATCTAGTTATTCCCTCATCACAACACACTATGGGTCAAAATCTGAACTAGCATTCACCTAATTCACAAGTGAGGATGTGATCACCGAGAGAGTACAATTCATAGACCCATGATTCTCAGAATCATCCATCCTATATTCATAAAACAAGATCATCATGTTCCATTTTTCCACTGAAGGTCTCTCACCAAGCACCTTATCAAATTACATCTAATGACTACGTGCATCTTAAATGACCTTACCCATACTAGGTGAATAGTTAAACTAAAAATTGAATTTATATATATAATAAACATATATCATCATTCTTAGGTTCATGTACCTCTATGTGAAGATGTAGTGAAGACTCTAGTGGCCTTTTTAGAAAATAAACCTATCACTAAATAGATGGAATCACAAACACATTAGTTCTTGAACCAGTGATGCCTACTCCAATTCATGTATAGATTAGTTCTACCCATGGGTTTGAATTTAACATGACCCATATGATAATACCTACTCTCATTGTATCAGCACGACTCCCAATCCAATACCTGATGCATCACAATACACTGCATATCCAATCAGAGGATCATGGAGTATTCATACTTCAGATATCATCAACAATATCTTTTTCTTATTAAATGCCTCTTGACATTGATCTAATCATTGGTACTTCACTCCCTTATTCATTATCTCTATCATGGGTTCTCATAGTTAGGATAATTCCTAGGTAAACCTGTGATAATATCCTACTAATATAGGAATGTTCTTGATCTCAAACACATTCTATAGACATGTCCAGTACATGAATTTCTAAACATTTTTAAGGTCTATAAATATACCAGTATCCTAAACCGCATGTCTTAGGAAGTTCACCTCTAAAATCAAAAGGTCACATATTGACAAATATTCAAAAATATGATGTTCTCAAAATGTACATTTTACTATATTTAGGTCCCTAGCATAATGCTCTGGTATCGGGGAGTAGAAGAAGCTATTTTTACAAAACACAGTGAAGAATAGTTCCTATTATAGATGGAAGGTACTATTCATGAGTGATATGAACACTATCGGTGAATTCTTCCGAATGAATTTCATTACTAATTCTTCATTAAAATCCACACATTATTTGAAAAAGCATATTCAAAATGCATTCTCTTTAACTCACAATTGGTTATAGACTGAATGATGATCAATCATAGAGTACGACTAGGATCCCTATAACTAATCAAAAAGATAATTGATCATAGAAAAATGATATCATGTATTCAAGATCACCAGGTTTAGCTTTTGGTAATGAATACAAAGTCAAAGACTGCCAAATCCCTTATGAGAGAATAACCTCATCTCACCCCAAGGTGAAGTACTTAGCCTGATAATGTATTTCCTCTAAAATTTCACTAATTTTACAATGATATCCTTCATTTTGGTTAATTTCATATGATATGGGTGTATCAAAATGGGTTGCTCAACTAGTATGAGTTCTAACTGAAATTCAAATCCCTTATTTGGAGATATTCTTAAAAAAAATATGAAGATGTCCAAATAGAGATCCATGACTATAAGAAAAGACGTGGGGACTATTGTTGATGCTACATAAAGAGCCAAGACACCCATCCATTCTATAATTTTCATAAACTGACTCAAGTTCAGTCTAACTTCTTCTAATCCCAGTTCCCACTACTTGGTCTTCAACAGCTGCCCTACCATTTCTATGTGAAAAAAACATGTCTCCAATAAGTGTCTATGTGAGATCAAAAGTTGGTCAGCCAATCCATGTTAAGAATTACGTCGAATTTCATCATCTAAAGAATCGTGAACTCCCACATATTCCCATAGATGGAGAAAACTATAGGAAAATATGTGCATTGTTGGAGGTGGTCCACTTTCATCACAAATGGTCTGTTAAGGGAGACTAACATAGAGGGAAACATAACTAATAGGTCAAGTCCAAAAACTACTTGTGAGTCTATCAAGGAATAAGGATCACTTATATCAAACAAACAAATTGATGGAGTGGATGTGATCAAGGCCATACATTGAACAATATATGGACCCCCTCCACTATCTGATGGGGTATGATTAATAGCACTAACGTGACTAGACTCATTCTTAAAACCCTTTCCCAGAGTTTTATATCCAGTCTGGGTATGTTACTAAGAACCCTAGATAGACCTACAAAACCCTTTCCTTGGCTGTCTCCACCACCTAAAAAATGATCTGGTTAAAAATTATTGAAGTTGTTCTATTCTGCTACATTTCTAGCACTGAATCTAGGGTGATTTTAAAACCCGAATAAAGTTTCTGAACATCCCATAGTTGATACACTCAGGGTCACCTCCAAATAGAAACAAAGACACTAAACTCTACTGCACATGTATGCCACTAGTCCACTACATGTCTATAATCTTCCTCTTCCTTCCACTAGATTATTTACTCTTAGTAGTAGTAGGAGGTCCACTCATGTAATTAGTGAATGGTTGGAAAGGACCAACATCTTGTTCATCCTCCATAATCCTCTCAAATTTCAGGGACTTCCTGAGAACATCTGATAGAAAGTTTGGTCAAATCTTGGGACATGCTATCTAAGGTTAGGTCAAAGTTATATTTTGATCTTATGGTCCTTCTGAGCAACATTACTAGCCATAAATAGTAAAAATAATTAGTTATGTAAATCAAGTGGATTAGATTGACAATTTCATAGAGCCCAGTTGAAGTTCCTTAAACTAATTTTCTTAGTCAATATTTAGTGTGTTTGGAAATAAATATCTAAAAAATATTTGAAGGCTTCCCATAAGAGTCCTCATAACCCATAACTCCTCACCAATTCCTAGAATGTCCCCTTAGCATGAACACTACCATCTTCAACTTCTAATTTAAAGTTGCATCAGTAAGGTCAAAGATGCTCTCTATAGTGACCGAAAAGTCCTCATCATCCTATAGTCCATTGTTTCCCAAAATTTGTGGGGGATTCTAGAGCTAGAAATACTTATCATTTTCTACCATGGATCATTGTGGTAGCTAGAAAGAGACCACTACCAAAACCACTAAGAAATGTTTAGGAACATTCTCAAGAGAAGCTTTCTTAACTGGCGGTATAATTAAACATCTATGTTGTGGTATCTTCTCTAATAAAGGAAAATTTAGTAACATGACTATTTCGTAACCAGTCTTGGGGATCAAAAAAAAATTTCATGGTATTCTTCCCTCAACCGAAGGTATAACTCTCCTAGCACTAACTCTGGGCTCCATCCTAACACATTAGTCATAATAATCACATATATACTAACCCAAAAACATTATTAGTTAAAATAATCAATACCAATTAGTATATAATAGTACAAAAACACAAATATTTCAAAATATTTTGAAATTGTCCCAAATAGATAGAAAAAGTCAAGGAATTTAATTAAATAACTACAATAAAACACAACAACAAGTATATATATATGGCATGGGAACCTATATTCCTAATAATGATGCATGAACACATGATAAATTTCATAAGTCGCATATAAATAGAAAGTGCATCACCCAAGGTGATTTTAGTCAATAGTAATAGAAAAATACATAAATTATCACATTTATTGAAACTCTATGGTCCATTATACAGTTCTATCCAAGCACTAGCATGGTTATTTTGCCTGAGTCCCAACATTCAAACCTCCTATATATATAATCACAAATCAAGGAAAGAAAAAAGACAAGTTAGTAAAATCATTGCGCTCTAATACCATTTTGTAACACCCGGACCTAAACCCCCAATTCTAATCTAGAGTTCCACATGACCTCATGCCAGCCTCCCAGTACGCAAGAGGCTTATGACTTGAAGTGTGGTTCTATGTACATCAATCGGCAGACCATAACCTATGTATAATTTTAAGGGATGAATAATAATAATAATAAATTAATCACAGAATCATTAGGTAAACAAAATATTTCATGAATTTCATACTAATAGAACACTCACTATGTTGTAAGACTTTACAAAGTAACAAAATTAAATAAATGAAAGAATAAATGTTCATTCACTATAATCCATCTAGTATAACACTCTCAATATGATCCTCTTATAATCTATCCACCATAGGTTCCATGACCTTCATCAGGTATCTCATGAAATCTATAAGCACATTGAAATTTTTGAGTATGGTGTGAGTGCAAGATATAGTAGGGCACCGTCATTGGGTCCTTAAAATGGGGTTCTCAATTATAACAAGATAAGAAAATAACAATAGTAAATTTTTAATGGAATAAACATAAAATCTATAACTAACAGGTCATGCTCTCACCAAGTCCCCACAAACCCCTACTTGTACCTACTTTGGCTCAATGTCGGAAGATAATGGAACAAGTCAGTGGTAACCAAATTATCATCTATATATCTTCTTCAAAGTGTCATGTGTTCATGCTACGTGGTGTCATCTATCCCTCATTAGGACCTTGTCACTCACTGACCTCTAGTTTCATCTAGGCTACCTCATGGTTCATGTCCCATGGACGATCAAGGATTCAACAAGTGCACCCCAAACAAGACATTATGGATACCTCATACCTCCACCCTTTTATTAGGTACATTATCACTATAACTATAAAATCAAGAGCACTCCCCAACTAAGGGATAAATATAGTGATAGTACACCTATATCAAGTACCACTAATAAGCGCATGCGTGGTAATACACAAAAGTGTGAAGAACATAAGAAATAATAGCATATCATCAAGACTATGAAGGAGAATAAATGATGTCATGTGAACTAAATCAAACATGGAAATCAACTACATAATTTTCACTCAAGTAATCATGAATCACAATGGGTCTCATGGGCTACACACACACACATGTTATAAAAAATAATCATGGTATCAAAAATTCCAACACATAAATTATATTAGGGAATCACGCATAATGAGATCCCAAAAACGTAATCGAATTCCTAACAAATGTGTCAATTTCTATATTTAGTCTTTCTGAGTGAGTCATTTTCTGAAACATTCTCATACGCTAATCAAATGATGATAATACTCCAAGATATCCTAGAACCAATCAATCAGACATGAAATGGATTTTAGAGAAATTAAAGGAATAATCATGACCAGAAAGTGGTTGATCCAAACATACCCTTGGTGGATATCCATCAAAAGGGATCCAAAAGGTTGGTCTAAGAAGAGTTAAGAAGTTCTTATAGAGAAATTGGGGGTCTCTATGGTGTAAAGAAGAGGCTATTGCATGGAGGTGTGATGGAACACACACAACGGTGCAAGAAGGGTGAACCATGTCACTGAGTTCCATTTGATATGGTCAATACGACAAAAGGTGTATAGTTGCGGACACAGAACAATCATACATGGCACCACCATGGTCCAAGGAATGGGACTGATGTGTGAAGTACTTTGGAACCTCAACCCACTATGGCCTGAATTCTAGGAATGTGGCATAGAGGTATGTATTTTTTTTTTATTTGGAGTTCTATAATAGTGTCGATTGGTGGAGGAAGAAGATTACTTATAGGGGTACTTTGGTTCAAACCTGTTGTGTTTAAGACTACTAAATTAACCTCTTTACTTTGGGATAGTGAATCAATGAAAAATAAAAAGAAACATCCTATTAAACACATTAGATACTTTTAACCTCTCCAAAACCAAAATGAAATTATATTTTATTACCCTAGAAGACCAAAGACCTCTAGGTTGGGCCAACGTACATGGGAAAGGATCACTATGGGTTGTTGTTAGAAGCTACGATGTAGTATCCTTGATCCCACCATCCATGATGATATCTTTCATGTAGCTCATACTATATAACATCTATAGTGTATCATTTTACATTATGGCACAACCTCTCTCGTTTTCCATGGTCCTAAGAGTGATCATGTTGAGACCTTTTTTTGGTAGCAAGCTAGCCAAAACACCCCATTTAATCTCCATTAGCTTCTCTAATCCCCCAAATAATTTCTAAAACTTGAATAAACTAAAAAATAGGATTCCAACACACTATTATTTATTTAATATAATTTTAATGCTTTACACATATGTCCTCTACCTCCTTCAAAAAAATTCAGGTACTCACTCAACTGAGAGTATTTGCAGAATCACAAAAGAACATCTTACTGTAACCTCAATGTAAATATCATATTAATTAGTTTTATAGTCCTTGTAATTTCATTTAAATGGTGAATCTCAATCTTCTCAAACATATAATGATCTTAATATAATCTCACAGGATAGATCATATCATATTCATGGTATTAACATGAACATATAAATCATTATGTGACATGTCACACCCCGACCGTGGATGTCTGTATTTGTTCTCCTTTCTTGGTCCCGATTTAAATTTTTCGGAGATTAGTTGCATTGGCGGTTTCGCGCCGGTGCGCGGTCACCGCATCGTTAGCGGTGACCGTGCATTCATCCCGGGTGACAGTGTGTTCACCCGGTGTTTTAAATATTATAATTTTTATGTTGGTATTTTATTATTAATACCTTTTTATATGTGTTATTGTTATTGTATATATGTTTATATACGTTTATATATATATGCGTAATAATGTATGTATATGTATAGATCTATATATGTATAAATATATATATATATGTGTAACATCTTTAAATTAATTTATAATTATTATTTTAAATATTTGGTCAAAAATATTATTATTTGAATTAACTAATTTGTTATTTATTATTATTATAAGTTTTATTATTGTTATATAGGTTTTATTTTTATTATATAAGTTTTATTGTTATTAATATTATATGTTTTATTATCATTATTATAATTATAATTATAATTTTTTTATCACATATATATATATATATATATATATATATATATATATATATATATAAACCTAAACTAAACCTACCCTAATCCCTCTCCCCGTAGCCGCCACCCCCCCTCACCTCTCTCTCTCTCCATCCTCTCTCCCTCACCGCGGCCTGCAACCAGCCCCTCCAACCCAACCGAACCGCCGCACCACCTCCGCCTCGCCGGCTCCCGCTCACCCCCGGCACCTCCGGCTTCCGCCGCGCCCCGCACCCAGCCGCCTCCCTGGCTTCCGCCCTAGCGTCCCGCTTCACCCCCGTCCCGGTCCTGCCTCCTACCTCCAGCGTCCGCGGCCTCCCGCTCTGCAGCTCCTCCGCCGGCCTCCATCTCCGGCGCATCCTTCCGGCGTCCGACACTCCCCGCCGCGCTCCTCCATTCGCACGCCGCGCCGACCTCCGCCCCCCCCTGTTCGTCATCCCGGCTCCCCCGCGCAACCGCCGACCTCCTCCGGCAAACAGTCCCGGCGCACTCCCCTGCGCACCGCCGCCGCGCCGTCCCGGCGTCCCGAGCCCTGCACCCTTCCTCCGGTGTCTCCCTGTCGCCTCTCCCTGCTCTCTTCCCCCCTCGCCTGCTTCCGCCTTCGCCGCACCCTGTCCCCGGCCATCTCCGCCGCTCCCCGGCGCCCGCTTCCCTTGCCGCACCCACGGCCAGCCCGGCACCACCCTGCTGCTCCGGCGTCGCCCTCGCCGCCGTCCCGGCTCCCTCTCCCCCGTCCGGCCTCACCTGCTGCTCCGCAACCCTCCCCCTCCGTAAGTTTGTTTTTGTTTTTTTTTATTTTTAGTTAATCTGATATAACGTTATTATTTTTATCATATTAATAATATTATAATTACTTTATTATTATTATGTTATTATTATTATTATATTATTATTATTATTATTATTATTATACTACTATTATTATTGGTATTATTATGTTAATATTATCATTAATATTATTATATCATTATTAAAATTACTATTATGTTATTATTATTAATACTATATTATTATTATCATTATTATTATTATTATTATTATTATTATTATTATTATATTTATTATTATTTTAATTATTAACATCTTATTATTATTATTATTATTATTATTTATTAATTGATTAATTAATTGTCTATTTATTTACTCATTTAAGTATTTGTTAATTAATCAATTATTTAGTTATTTACTTATTTGTTTATTAATTAATTGATTAATAAATTATCTATTTATTTATTTATTTGTTCATTTAGGTACTTGTTAAATTATTTATTTATTTAATTATTTACTTATTCATTCTTTCTTTCATTTATTAATTTATTTATTTAATTATTTGGTTAATTATTTATTTATTCATTCAATTATGTATTATTTTAGTTATTTATCTATTTGCTTATTCATTTGTTTATTATTTAGTTCTTTTGGTTATTTATTTATTATTGTAATTATTGCTTATTGTTTATTTACCTTTCTCTTTATTCATTATCGGTGTTTTTATTTAATTTGGATTAATCCTTTTTCTGTCGCGGGTTGAGTAACATGTACTTTTTCACTGTTCAACGTACGCAGTTAGTCCGCAGGGATTCGTTCTACTTTCTGGTGGGTTTCCGTCGCGTCCGCTCCATGTTTGAGGTAGGCGAATTCAACTGTTTCCTTTCCGAGGTACACTGCTGATGCTTGAATTGTTTTAAATAAATTTTATTCCATGATTCGCGTGTTTATGATATCCTTGTGCGGCTTATTTTGGTGTTTTAAAATCTATAGTTCTTATTCGAAAGTTATGTTTGAAGCAATTATATTTTATGCCAAGGTAGTTGTGCACTAGATATTGTCCTGCACTTTTTATCGTTTATATAGTGCACCTGTTTAGGCGTTGCCAGCTAACGTGGAACTAAATTCTTATGTTCTCTTTGTAATCATTGGTTGTCTTGAGCGGTGTTTTCTTTTTGTAAAGAAAGAATTATTTTTGGATCTTATTATCCTGTGCTGGTTAGTTTTATGAAATTTAGCATCATTCGGAAGTGTTGTCGTGCCCCTTTGCAGGTTTGACGCACCATTGGATGTTGACACATCCATGGGTGCACCAGGTGCACACATGGATGTGCCCTCAAATGAAGATGGTGTTTGAAATTGTTACCATTTATTTTCATTTATTTTTATTTTCTCGAAATCTCGACTTTTCTAAATGGTTCTTGGTTTCAAAATGTTTTCGCCTCTTTTTGAGACACATCGAACTTGTTTAAAAAGAAATCTACGAAAATATGCCTGTTTGGCCTTTTATTTAATACAAAAGCAGCGCTTGAGTTTTTGAAGAAGACGTTGTGAAATGCTCGTGTAAAGTCATTTGATTTTTGTAAAAACTGAGTGCTCTCTTGGCGACTTCAGGTATTTTTTATGAAGTGGTTTTGATAATTAAATGATGTGAAGGCCCGGTTGGCACTTTATTAATTGTGAAGTGATTTGACATATATATATATATATGCGTACTTGTGAGGGCATCTCTACAGGGTGACTTCCCTTCGAGGGTTGTCGTGTAGCGATGTCCGTGTAAGGGGTTGGCAAGTGCGGTGAGATGAGTCACGCGTGCGTGGGCCTCCCACTTACATAGTGTTACTAAAACCACCATGGGTTCCTGGGCATCTTGTAGATTATCGAGTGACGGTTGCTTGCTAACCCCAATTAGACGGGTTAGTACCCCCTGGAGTTGTGGACAGGCCAGGAGGGATGTGCCACTGGTTGGCTATTAGGGTGACCAGTTGGTTATTGACTGTGGAGTACCATGCCGGCAGGTAGTCTGAACCCGAGTACGTCCAGGGGTTTTCTAGGGATGTTTAGGATCACCCATGGTTACTTGTTCACTTTGATTGTTTACTTTCAGTTATTCTTTACAGCTTATAGTGTCACTTGTGTCCTTTTGCACTACTATCATCTTGCATTACTTGGTTACTTTCTGTTTCACTGGTTTGCCTTCAGCCTGTACTGTTTACCTGTTTCTTGTTAGCACAGTCGTAGTATTATCTGTATTTGGTTTTGTTTATAAAAACAGGAAATGGTTTTGAAAGTGATTTATAGTGTGCGTTGGATTTTCAAATGGGGGAAAACATGTTGGTTATTTTTAAATGTGAAAGATCTATTTTTTTTATATAATTGTATTTTTTCAAACCTGTGTCAACAGATTGCTTGGGAAAGGAAACATTTGGATTCAGTGGTTTAATTTGGCTTACCTACTGGGCATTTTTAATGCTCACGCCTATATTATCATTTCAGTTTCAGGTCTTCCCTTGCTCAGGTCTTCTGTTTTGAGTCGCTCAGAGTTGGAGCGAGGTTGCTCTCTAGTTGGGTGGTGACCTGAGAGGTCGCATGGAGGTACGTGGTCGTGTGGCTTTTATTTTCTTTTCCGCTGTTAGTGCTTACTCGCTCTGTTCTATTTACTTTTGTTTGGGCTAAAATCGTTCCCACCTGCTTAATTTTGATGCCCGACACTAGTTGCCATCCCGGGGGGATCGGGAACGCCTCTCGGGACTTGCCGCAGACCGATTCGGGTGACCGGTTCGGGGTCGACCCGGGTTGGTTCGTGACAAAATGGTATCAAAGGGTTCTTGTTATTTGGGTTGTCCGGTAGAAGGAGATTAGGACTGTCGGAACTCGAGGGGTAGGTACGGGAAGAGCGTCGAGAACTCTTGCTCGCACTGATCTTCGAGTTACCAGGGGTAGTTCGGGAATTGTGTCCTTGTCTTTTCTGGTTTGTCTTTGATTTAGAGATGACAACGGAGGCAAGCCGACGTTACTTCGTGATTTCACATGGAGTAGTGACCCATGTGGAGTCCGAGTACGTGGTTTGAATTCCTCCTAGTGGTCGACGCTGACTTGGGACATGGCACACTACCATGTCGCCAGGTTGAGTGTGACTACTAGTCCCTCATTTCAGTGATTGATGCAAATTTGGATGTTGTTTTCGTTTTGGTCTGTGTGAGTGCGTAGTTGGAAATGAAAAAGGGTTTTTGAAAATTGGACTGGTTTCTTTTAAAGGACTTTAAATGTATAAAATGGGTTTTAAAACTGAAATCTCTTGATTTGAAAATCTGTTGTTTACTTGGAATTGGTTAAGAATGATTTGGGGTGGAACCTCGGTTCCTCTTCATGAACGTTTGCACATGTGTGAGAATGCATTCAAAATGCGTGTTGATGCGAGTATTAATGGACAGTAGATAAAGACATGTGCAAAGGGTCATGGGAGTACCTGGGTGTGTATTTGAAATTTAACGCTTGACTTTGTTTTCTAAATTGGTTTTAAATGAGAAACAGTTTTGGAAAGTTTTGGTTTGAAAGTGGATTGGTTTTTGGAAAGTGATCTTGAGAAAGGGTGGTTTTGAAATCAAAAATGAAAAGGGAATTTTAAAGAGGAGATTTTATTTTGGGTTGTGTTGTATTTGTTTGGTCTTTGTGCTGACTGTTTTTGATGAAGTGCTTTTATTGAAGTTTCTTCGGTTTGATGTTGGTTTTGGCTTTGTGTTTTATGTGTCGCTCAAAAAATGCCGCCCAGAAAGGTCTCTAACGATTCAGATAAGTCATGCCCAGTTTTTGATCCTCCTCAGACTTTGTCTGTTCTCCATGGTGATCAGGGTCCGTTAGAGGCAGTGAAATGGCTCGAGGAAGTGGATCATGTTCTTAGAATGTTGGGAACTCCCGATAGTGTTAAGGTTCGTGCAATTATGAAGTTGTTCGAGGGTCCAGATCTGGACCAGTGGAAGGTGATTGCCCCACCATCGACGCAAGTTGAAATGACGTGGGATGTGTTTCGAATTGTTTTCATCCAATGGTTTGTACCTGAGGAAGTGAAGCTGGAGAAAAAGGAAGATCTTGTGCATATTCAACAAGGCCAACAGACAGTGAAGGCATATGTTGACCATTTCAAGGAACTAGTTTCCTTTTCTCCAGAGGTAGCGTCGCATGAGCTCATGAAGGTTTCTCTTTTCACTGGGGGTCTTCGTTCAGAGATCAAGGAGCGAGTCCTCCCTTATAAAGACCTTTGTTTCAAGAAACTGGTGGAGGAAACTTTCTTGGCTGAGTTGGTTTCCGGTGTGCAGGTGGTTAGTACTTCATCATCCCCAGTTGTTCGTAAGAGTCCCCCCTCTGGTGAGGAAAAGGCGCCAGAGATACCTATTCCTAATGAGTTATCCCCTTTGGTCCTAGCTTCCAGTTCGTCAGATCGTTCGATGGTATGCTATCAGTGTGGTCGTTTCGGGCATTTAAAACCGTCTTGTCGCAACCCTCCGAAGACGTGTCATAGATGCGGTTGTCTGGGTCATCTGGAGAAGTTTTGTCGGAAGCGTCGCTTAAAGAGGACGCCGTGATGGGAGAACATCAGCACCTGACTGTGAGGTAGAAGATGCTTCAGCCATCAGAGCCCCAGCCACAAGTCTCGGGGTGAAGCTCGTGCACAGTCAATTGTCCCCAGGGGTGTGAAGCTCTGGTCCAGGTTTTGTGTTCCGTGTTGATGGTGGAACCATTAGAAACCTCTTTCATACTTGTTTTCCAGCTACTAAAGTTTCAACAACGTTGTAAATGTGTTGTTTTTCTATAAAGTGGTGATGGACTTGTTCTATGATAAATCTACATGGACTTGTCGTGTGAATGTAATATTCTAAATCATGTGTCCTTCTTAAAAGTGTGTTTGACTCTCATGTGGGTTGACCTCGTTCTAGTTATGTTGTCGATGTGGTTATGTTTCGTGGACTTCGGCGAATCATGTCTTCAATTTGATATTGGTTAAATGTTTTTCTATGGGTTTTCCCAGGTGTTGAAGGTTGTTGACTCTAGTCGAGGATTTAATGTCTTGACGAAAGTGTTGTTTTAATCGTGCTATAAGAGTTGGTTTGAATAGGTTGGGAGTTCCCGCGTCGACCCCCCCTTTTTTTCCTCTTTCTTTTCCCTGGGGTTGTCTATTTAGATGGTCAACTTTTCTGCACTAGTTAAGTTCTTGTGGTGGGGAGAACCCCTTCGTGTTCTCCCCTCAATCTCGGACCCCAGTTTTTTCTTGAATCGGTCGGGTGTGACCTGTGCTGAGTAAGGTCATCCCCGAGATCCTCAGTTCTCCCTGGTACCTTTAGTTCCGTTGGGGCATGGACCTAAATCTTGATCGACTTTTGGCCTGGTGACTTTCTGGGGGCAGAAAGTGTCTGTGGTGGGGAGAATTGTCACACCCCGACCGTGGATGTCTGTATTTGTTCTCCTTTCTTGGTCCCGATTTAAATTTTTCGGAGATTAGTTGCATTGGCGGTTTCGCGCCGGTGCGCGGTCACCGCATCGTTAGCGGTGACCGTGCGTTCAGCCCGGGTGACAGTGTGTTCACCCGGTGTTTTAAATATTATAATTTTTATGTTGGTATTTTATTATTAATACCTTTTTATATGTGTTATTGTTATTGTATATATGTTTATATACGTTTATATATATATGCATAATAATGTATGTATATGTATAGATCTATATATGTATAAATATATATATAAGTCTAACATCTTTAAATTAATTTATAATTATTATTTTAAATATTTGGTCAAAAATATTATTATCTGAATTAACTAATTTGTTATTTATTATTATTATAAGTTTTATTATTGTTATATAAGTTTTATTTTTATTATATAAGTTTTATTGTTATTAATATTATATGTTTTATTATCATTATTATAATTATAATTATTATTTTTTTATCACATATATATATATATATATATATATATATATAAACCTAAACTAAACCTACCCTAATCCCTCTCCCCGTAGCCGCCACCCCCCCTCACCTCTCTCTCTCTCTCCATCCTCTCTCCCTCACCGCGGCCTGCAACCAGCCCCTCCAACCCAACCGAACCGCCGCACCACCTCCGCCTCGCCGGCTCCCGCTCACCCCCGGCACCTCCGGCTTCCGCCGCGCCCCGCACCCAGCCGCCTCCCTGGCTTCCGCCCCAGCATCCCGCTTCACCCCCGTCCCGGCCCTACCTCCTACCTCCAGCGTCCGCGACCTCCCGCTCTGCAGCTCCTCCGCCGGCCTCCATCTCCGGCGCATCCTTCCGGCGTCTGACACTCCCCGCCGCGCTCCTCCAGTCGCACGCCGCGCCGACCTCCGCCCCCCCTGTTCGTCATCCCGGCTCCCCCGCGCAACCCCCGACCTCCTCCGGCAAACAGTCCCGGCGCACTCCCCTGCGCACCGCCGCCGCGCCGTCCCGTTGTCCCGAGCCCTGCACCCTTCCTCTGGTGTCTCCCTGTCGCCTCTCCCTGCTCTCTTCCCCCCTCGCCTGCTTCCGCCTTCACCGCACCCTGTCCCCGGCCATCTCTGCCGCTCCCCAGCGCCCGCTTCCCTTGCCGCACCCACGGCCAGCCCGGCACCACCCTGCTGCTCCGGCGTCGCCCTCGCCGCCGTCCCGGCTCCCTCTCCCCCGTCCGGCCTCACCTGCTGCTCCGCAACCGTCCCCCTCCGTAAGTTTGTTTTTGTTTTTTTTTGTTTTAGTTAATCTTATATAACGTTATTATTTTTATCATATTAATAATATTATAATTACTTTATTATTATTATGTTATTATTATTATTATATTATTATTATTTTTATTATTATTATACTACTATTATTATTGGTATTATTATGTTAATATTATCATTAATATTATTATATCATTATTAAAATTACTATTATGTTATTATTATTAATACTATATTATTATTATCATTATCATTATTATTATTATTATTATATTTATTATTATTTTAATTATTAACATCTTATTATTATTATTATTATTATTATTTATTAATTGATTAATTAATTGTCTATTTATTTACTCATTTAAGTATTTGTTAATTAATCAATTATTTAGTTATTTACTTATTTTTTTATTAATTAATTGATTAATAAATTATTTATTTATTTATTTATTTGTTCATTTAGGTACTTGTTAAATTATTTATTTATTTAATTATTTACTTATTCATTCTTTCTTTCATTTATTAATTTATTTATTTAATTATTTGGTTAATTATTTATTTATTCATTCAATTATGTATTATTTTAGTTATTTATCTATTTTCTTATTCATTTGTTTATTATTTTGTTCTTTTGGTTATTTATTTATTATTGTAATTATTGCTTATTGTTTATTTACCTTTCTCTTTATTCATTATCGGTGTTTTTATTTAATTTGGATTAATCCTTTTTCTATCGCGGGTTGAGTAACATGTACTTTTTCACTGTTCAGCGTACGCAGTTAGTCCGCAGGGATTCGTTCTACTTTCTGGTGGGTTTCCGTCGCGTCCGCTCCATGTTTGAGGTAGGCGAATTCAACTGTTTCCTTTCTGAGGTACACTGCTGATGCTTGAATTGTTTTAAATAAATTTTATTCCATGATTCGCGTGTTTATGATATCCTTGCGCGGCTTATTTTGGTGTTTTAAAATCTATAGTTTTTATTCGAAAGTTATGTTTGAAGAAATTATATTTTATGCCAAGGTAGTTGTGCACTAGATATTGTCCTGCACTTTTTATTGTTTATATAGTGCACCTGTTTAGGCGTTGCCAGCTAACGTGGAACTAAATGCTTATGTTCTCTTTGTAATCATTGGTTGTCTTGAGCGGTGTTTTCTTTTTGTAAAGAAAGAATTATTTTTGGATCTTATTATCCTGTGCTGGTTAGTTTTATGAAATTTAGCATCATTCGGAAGTGTTGTCGTGCCCCTTTTCAGGTTTGACGCACCATTGGATGTTGACACAACCATGGGTGCACCAGGTGCACACATGGATGTGCCCTCAAATGAAGATGGTGTTTGAAATTGTTACCATTTATTTTCATTTATTTTTATTTTCTCGAAATCTCGACTTTTCTAAATGGTTCTTGGTTTCAAAATGTTTTCGCCTCTTTTTGAGACACATCGAACTTATTTAAAAAGAAATCTACGAAAATATGCCTGTTTGGCCTTTTATTTAATACAAAAGCAGCGCTTGAGTTTTTGAAGAAGACGTTGTGAAATTCTCGTGTAAAGTCATTTGATTTTTGTAAAAACTGAGTGCTCGCTTGGCGACTTCAGGTATTTTTTATGAAGTGGTTTTGATAATTAAATGACGTGAAGGCCCGGTTGGAACTTTATTAATTGTGAAGTGATTTTACATATATATATATATGCGTACTTGTGAGGGCATCTCTACAGGAGGACTTCCCTTCGAGGGTTGTCGTGTAGCGATGTCCGTGTAAGGGGTTGGCAAGTGCGGTGAGATGAGTCACGCGTGTGTGGGCCTCCCACTTACACAGTGTTACTAAAACCACCATGGGTTCCTGGGCGTCTTGTAGATTATCGAGTGACGGTTGCTTGCTAACCCCGATTAGACGGGTTAGTACCCCCTGGAGTTGTGGACAGGCTAGGAGGGATGTGCCACTGGTTGGCTATTAGAGCGACCAATTGGTTATTGACTGTGGAGTACCATGCCGGCAGGTAGTCTGAACCCGAGTACGTCCAGGGGTTTTCTAGGGATGTTTAGGATCACCCATGGTTACTTGTTCACTTTTATTGTTTACTTTCAGTTATTCTTTACAGCTTATAGTTTCACTTGTGTCCTTTTGCACTACTATCATCTTGCATTACTTGGTTACTTTCTGTTTCACTGGTTTGCCTTCAGCTTGTACTGTTTACCTGTTTCTTGTTAGCACAGTCGTAGTATTATCTGTATTTGGTTTTGTTTATAAAAACATGAAATGGTTTTGAAAGTGATTTATAGTGTGCGTTGGATTTTCAAATGGGGGAAAACATGTTGGTTATTTTTAAATGTGAAAGATCTATTTTTTTTATATAATTGTATTTTTTCAAACCTGTGTCAACGGATTGCTTGGGAAAGGAAACATTTGGATTCAGTGGTTTACTTTGGCTTACCTACTGGGAATTTTTAATGCTCACGCCTATATTATCATTTCAGTTTCAGGTCTTCCCTTGCTCAGGTCTTCTGTTTTGAGTCGCTCAGAGTTGGAGCGAGGTTGCTCTCTAGTTGGGTGGTGACCTGAGAGGTCACATGGAGGTACGTGGTCGTGTGGCTTTTATTTTCTTTTCCACTGTTAGTGCTTACTCGCTCTGTTCTATTTACTTTTGTTTGGGCTAAAATTGTTCCCACCTGCTTAATTTTGATGCCCGACACTAGTTGCCATCCCGGGGGGATCGGGAACGCCTCTCGGGACTTGCCGCGGACCGATTCGGGTGACCGGTTCGGGGTCGACCCGGGTTGGTTCGTGACATGACACCTCTTTGAATGTCGAAACCCTAAGTTGATGAGGTAGGAGATGATCCCAATGATATCATCTTGGTCATGTATTGTGTGTGTTTTTAACTTTAAATTGATGAATGATGCACTAGTGGATGTGAGTCCCACATCCAATATATCATTAGAATGAATTTTTTTTTAAAATTATTCACACTCTACTAAGCCAGAGTGAAATCCTAGTGGGGCCACCCTAATCTAGTGGTCCACTTATTCCACCCCATCGTAGTTCGGGTCATCTATACAGGCCACCCCATACACAACCTGGTCATGAAACTATTCAAACACCTTGTGTTATGTGAGAGTCACAAAAAATCCAATAAATCCTTCAATGAGTGTGGTTATATAATATAAAAACTCTAATATATAAACTCTTTTTTTGAAAAAAAACTTATAATGAGGTATTAGTGTTACATTTGTTAATTTTTTAACGTTTTTTCATATTGAAGAAGCAAAATTATTTATTGATAGTAATTTGAGAATATAAAAATTTAAGGAGTTTCAAATGTGATCATCATTGTCAATAAGTTTAAACTATTATGATAAGTGGGTTTTGAAAGCAGTTGAATTTATCCAGCCACCCTTGGTTGGTTATATTTTTTTGACACTTACAATACCCTTTGTCAAAAAACAAACATGAAATTTCTCATTAATATCTCCCTGAAATCAATTAAAAAAATTTCTCAATGAATATTTCCATATATTTTACCTAATTAAATAAATAATATCTTGCTTTAATGAATTGTTATTATGAAGACTTAATGTTTAATTATTTACTATTATTATTAATGTTTTTAATATTAAAGAACTTCAATGATTTATTGAAGTTGAATTTTTAATCAATAAATTGAGAAGATGAAAATTAAATGAATTTAAAATGTGATAATTTTGGTCAATAATTTTAAACTCTTGTACTAAATGGGTGTTGTACTCAATTGACTTCAACCCTCCAACCTTGTATGGTTCCCTTTTTTTAACACCTACAATTTCCTTTTACAAAATACAAAAATGTTATGTTTCACTAATATCAATATTAAATCAATTCAATAACTCCTTTATTGAATTTCACTATATATTTCAACAAATACAATTCATAAACACTTGGTTTCAACAATTATTATAATGATTTCTCAATGTTACATGTATTATTATCATTAAACTTTTTGCTATTGAAGAACATGAGTGATTTATTTAACCTGTATTTGTTTTCAATATGTGGAGAAGATGAATGCTTAAAGAGTTTCAAATGTGATGATTTTTAACTATACTTTCAAAGACATGTGTCGATTTTGTTAAGTTGACACATTGTTTATAACAAGGAATAAGTGAAGGTCATGCAAAATTCTATTATTTAAAAGTGGTATAGGGTCAAGCCCCCGATTGATAAATAAAGAAAAAGGAAACCCCCTTCTCATCATTGTTAAGAGGTAACCCAATACATGATCCAAAGGCCTGAAGACATAAATTTCATAATATTTACCATAGGAACCAATTACCTAGAGGCCTAGAAAACACACCTCAACTAGAAGAATACCTAAAGGTATAGAAATAAATAATAAATATAATGATAATGATACCAAAATTTCACCACAAATTCTAAATCTACTCCACCTATGCAGTTAGTAAGGAAAGATGTGTTACCCCCTTCTTAGATATACACCATGAAGGACTTTCACAATGAGATAGGGAACTATTCTATTCTACATTGTAATATGGAGGAGTAATAGATGATGGATTACAACACACCCATCACTCTTTACAGTAGTCCACCCAAAAATGATTTCATGACCACTAAAGCATTAAACAGATGCTCTGTTAAAGGTACAAGGTCCCACAGTGGAAGATGGAGGTCCAGGGATTTTAAAAAATTTCATTGATGGGATGATAGAACTTTTCATTGCGAACAACCTGAGCACCAGTATGGTATGAGGATCTCGCATAAATTAAAAGATCACAAAAATATAATTGTAGACACACCTTTATAGATATGAATGTGTGGTTGACTGTAACTCTTCATTGGCAATCATTACTTGAAGTATCCATTGAAGGATCCCTCTAGATCATCAACACATTATTCAAAAATCCATGGGAGAGCTTATTACTGAGTTTCGAGTGCTAGCATGGAAATCTAACGATATCTTTGATGTCTTGATGATCATTGTAATCCTCTACCATCGATGCTTGAAGGTAGGACATAGATATCCACATGAGAGGGATATACTCTCTCTCTCTAGAAAGCAGGAGGAGAGAGATTCACTCATTCACAAATGATTGAATCTTTCATTGGGAGAGGGACACTCTCTCGTTTTATAGTGGAGTTTCTAAATTACCAGGTCAGGATCCCCGATCCCCATTTATTAAAATGTCCACTAATTAAATAATTATGGTGAATTAATCTATGTCAATTTTATTTATTCTTTTATCACATACCTGAAATATTTTTAAAATATATTTGGTAATAATCCCGAGTCACTTAACTCAGCTCGAAATTCACCCTTAATGTTAAACAAACATTAGATCATAAAATAATACTAATTTGAATAATACTTTCCCATTAATACATAACATGTAAATACATTAAATAAACTCAATCCCAATTATTCATAACTTGAATAATAATGAATTTATTTATTTCTTTGGTGATCCGAACCATGGTCAACACTCATACCATGTGCTGGTTCTAACCATTTCCAATATACAAATTCAACTAAATAGGGCAGATTCTCAAATATGCTATAATGTTTGACCCTCTAAGCCCTTATATTGATAGTAGTGAATAAAATTCACAGACCAAGAGCATGGTCTAGCAACCCATCAAGTCCCTTAAGAAGATAAGGATAGTCATAGCAATGACTACCAACCTACAAACACTAACTATGTACTATAATCTCTTTATCCTTAAATATCTCACAAAGAAGGATGCACACATGTGTCATCATACTTTTCGTGCGTTATTATTTACTGATCTATCCAGATAGATTTACCTTTCTACTACATTGTCCAAAGAATTATGATGGTAGAACCATTCTGATCAACCTACCATGGTACATACAACTACCTAAACTTGGTAGCGATGAATCATTCCTTGACCATTAATCCAATGTCATACCACCAATGATGCACCCAATACAAGATACCTCTCCCTTATTTAAATATCATTGTTTTTTCCTTGAATCAATGTATGCAATCAAATGTCACACATTGGTAATGATATCAGGTCCGGAAACCAATAAACATTTTTTTAGATAGGAACGAACAATAACACCCAAAACATGTGGTTCCTATCGATGGGTTTTTCCTTATGATCTCACTACTAGAGATCACCAAGTACGAAGTTCATGAGAATAAGTCTCAATGCTTATGATTCTGCAACACCCAATAATAATACATCTACTATGTCTAGTCAATAAGATGTATCTAGACCACAGGACCTTAGTTTATGATTAATGTCAGAGTATCTCTAGGTTCTCATTATATCATGGGATCTACTATAACCTTTTGATATGACAATTAATCTAAGAAATTACCATTAAATAGTGGATGTAGAAAAGTATACATTATAATGGTAAGAATACATCATGTATATCTAACTATATACAAAATATGTTAATTAAAAGTATGGAATTGTTGGGTCTAGGGAACCCACTATTTACACAACTATGTAATCTATATAAATCATTGTATAGAATCAATGAGACTGGGAACCCATCCATAATTCAAAGGAGAAGAGTGATAGTTGAATGATGGGTGTCAGGACACTCATCCCTCTTTCGAGGCCACCCACCTGGTAGTTCGGGTAGAATGTGCAGTAATTCATTCAATATGTAGCATGGTAAAGGCCTAAACTCATCATGAGACCTGAAACTCAGAATTAGTCAATATTCTCAAAACCAAAAGGCCTAAACATATGGCTTGAAGTCTTAGATTGTTAATGAAAATCAAAATTGGATCACAAGGGTGAGAGTTTATTATACATTTTTTAAATGATAATTTTTAAATAAGCCCAAGGAAATGTTTTAAAAAATAATTCTCAAAGGTGTAATTTACTTTTACGACATTGGGTTTTAGTATAAAGGATGCAAGTTCGATGTCCACTTTTTCCAAATTAACAAAAAATAATTAAAAATTTATAAATATATATTTTTGTATGCTTAGTGTATATATTGTTTTTGTTTTATTTTATATAGATACATGTATATACAAATAATTTATTGATAATTCCATTATTGTTGGTAATTAATATATTTATATTACTAATATAATTAATATTTATTTTAAAAATATATGATTAAGTACATTATTAGGTGTGTTAATAATTATATTATATACATCATTATTAAGATTTATTATTTTAATTATTTTAATTATTTAATGTTTTAATTAATATATTGTAATAATGTAATAACTAACATTTAGTTAAAATAAAAACAATAATAATACTTCATAGTAACAAAATTAACAATATAATACCTCATAAGAATTATTTCCACTCATATTATAATGTGAAAATGTCATGTTTTAAAGAAATATATTTTGTGACATGTAAATTAGATTTTTTAATATATTTATGATTTTTTTTCAAATATGTTTTTTATTTTGATTAAATTTGTCAAATTGGATTTATATTGAATTTAAACTTTATAATTTATACACTTTCAAACTCACCTAAATGAAATATAATAATTTTTCAACTTGGTGGATTTGAACATATATAAATAACATATTAGAAAAATAATGTAACATAAATTTAAAAAACTTATTGAACATATAAAACATAATAAAAAAATAATAATTTCATAAAATGTAAATTGAAAGTAATTTTAGTGGTGCAACATATTGTTATTTTAAAATATTACATTTGTATTTATAAACTTTTTTACTTTCCTTTAATTTCTAATTTTTTTTATATGATTAGTCAATATTATATATTTTATTTAGATTATGATTATACTATACATTATGTGAATTTATTTTTTAATGTGTTGATATTATATTTTTAATCAATTGTATTTGTTTACTTTAAATTAATTTTGGTTTATTATAATAATGAAATTCATCTTATTTTCAATATTTTTTTTATTTTTAGGCTATTTTTTGTTTTATTTAGATTGTTTTTAAACTTTTTATTTTATAATATTTTAATGTTACATATATGAAAATTATAAGTTTTATTATGTATCAAAAATTCAACCTTCAGAGATTATATAATTTATAATATTAGTAAAATAAAAAATAAAATTAAAACACTGGGTAAACATGTAAAAAATGGTTGATAATAAAAATAATCTCATCAATTTAATAGAAATAAAATAATATAGTGGATAAAATATATTTAAAAAAAAATTTAAGTAAAGAGAAAGTATATAAATTAATGGGTGCATTCACTTACTATCATGAGGACCCATCCCACAATCTAGCATTCGAATGGGATGCATATATCAAGATCTATGACTTATGTGCTAGGTTGGAATATGATGAGTTAGAGAGGGATCTTACTCTAGTACTAGAACCTCAAATTTTTTATGCAATACATGTGAATCATCAGGAGGAGGTGGAATATGAATGTCATCTTGGGAAACTGATCCTTCTCCCATTTCATAAGTGGAATGACCTTCTATAATCTACTGGGTGGACCATATGGCATGTGAAGACTCAGGCATT
The DNA here is from genome assembly GCA_963277665.1 of Viscum album. Classification (NCBI taxonomy): domain Eukaryota; kingdom Viridiplantae; phylum Streptophyta; class Magnoliopsida; order Santalales; family Viscaceae; genus Viscum; species Viscum album. The sequence goes on along the minus strand of OY728133.1, from coordinate 1,633,367,113 downwards.
AAAGGTGGAGGTATGGGAAATGATCCTTGATATAGGTTCTGATCAGCTGTATATAGAAAAAACTATGGATATCCGGAAAATATAAATGGATCATGTTCCTCTTGAAGCACATCCCCAATAAGATAAGGCTAGAATACTAAAGGTTTGACTTCTGTCTATGGAACAGGTGAGACCTCACGTGTAGCATGGTGTGGTATACATCGTCACTATCTTGGATCCTCAACATTATCAGATGATGGAGGATTTTTCTAAGTAGGAACCTATTCTCCCTGGGTAGGAATTGTATCTCCCTATGTTGGAAAATCAAAGATAATATCATAAAGAACCTGATACACTGACAATGTCCCCTGCGCTACAACATGGAATGCTACCTAGATAAAAAAAATCCCCCTTTTATGGATCCGATATGTGGATAATATGATGTAGTTGAGTATTCTATAAAGATATTAAAGAATAATTAATAAAAAGAAAAAAACAAACTAATGGAAATTTATTAACTTACCAGATTATGATATCCTCTTCCATGTGTAGTAAGATATTGTATAGACTTCAATTGATACCATGGGTCATACTCAAGTTTCTCTACTATAAGGTATCGCATCGTACGCTTAACCTTTATATGAAATGGTGATCGTAAATCCCATGGTTCCATATACTTCTCATTTCATTGGTTCCATTCACCATCCTTCCTCCCTGTCTATTTGAAAGAATAAAGCAATGTTTACCACCAAGGTATAAAAAGAATACACAGAAAAAATCCAAACTGGAACATGACGGTATCAGGCTAGTTCCATTCAAAAATATGAAAGTGAATGAGAGGCGCTATAGTCATAGCATCGTAAATCCCATCAGTGTAGTATGTATGTAGCAAGTATGACATATCCTAGTATGTAAACCATGAAATCTGAAATGACATGTGACACTGGTTAAAAAAATTGTTGCTAAAAACCAAAAAATATAATATTATGAAATTGATTATTCAGGGAAATACTGTAAATATGTGTATTAGTGGGTACAAAACTATCAAATATTAGACAATATTCACCAAATTTGTGTCTCAGTATCCTTAAAAGGTGGTGTTCTTGACTCTTCCTCTGACATACAATGTAAAATGTGACTAATAATAATATATTATAATTAATAAATCCTAGTAGCATTGGAAAACAGTAAAGATGAGTGACCGCACTTGAATCAACATGGAGAATCATGCATCACATCTATATGCTGCTACGGACCAACAATAATAGGGGAGAGAGGATGGATGTGTTATAATTCCCACTTCTGTATTAGCATGATACATTTCCAGTGATATTTGTGATCTGGTCGGCATGTCATGCATAAATTTCTATAAGTTTTTTCCATTTATGAAAATCTCCAGCTGTATCTCCCAACCTGACCAAAATCCTCCAGTATCCCAATATACATCATTAGAACAAGTATGCTACAACTATTAATTCATGGTGTCCCTCCAATGAGCCATAATATATATGCACAGGCGTACTACTTGACATTAGGCTCATTATCATCTGTGGGTAACTATGAAAAGAGCATCTCAATCCATCCCATGGATATTGAACTACCAAATGTAGAATCATTATCCCCTATAATGTTGAGGCCTAGGAATCATTGTACAAGCTTAAGATAGTATCCATTAGTGGGTCCTATAAACACATCCCCATAGATAAGAAGACCAAGAAGAACTTCTACATCCTCAAGGGTGATAGTCAACCCTCCCTCATGAAAGAGGAATCCGTGTGTGTCAGGTCTCTATCTCTCATTGAGGGAAGCAATGGCTTAGTTATGGTATAATGGTGGTTGGAGGTGGAATATGATGATAATTTTTTTCTCTATGCACACTAATTCATCGAACCTCACAGCTTGCAAGCAAGTCCCATGAAAATTATGAGAATTGAATTCGGAAAAATAGGAATAGACATTTGTAATAATTATGACATTTAGAGTCTAATATAATCAACTAAAATTTTAAGATATTAATAATATTAATTTTAGTAAATTTTTATTTTCCATTATTAAGGGAAAATTATGTAATTAAACATAAAAATTATATTATATTATTATTAAATTAACTTAACACTTTTCTTAATTTCACTATCATTGTATATTTCAACCAAAAAAACCTTAGGGTTAAATTATATCCTTTTTATTCCACTTGGTTAAAAATATTACATTTATTATATTTTACATAAATATAAGTTAAAAATGTCATACTCATATTTTTAATAACTAAATCATTTTTAATATAGATTTATACAGAAGATAAATTCAACTGTAATTAGTCAATTGATTTTAATAAATTTATATTCATTATGATAATTTATTTTTAATTTTTAGAGAATAAATAATTTAATTAAATACTTTCATAATGATGATTTGGTAATTGTTTAACTAATGGAAATTTCAAATAAATGATTTAAAAAATATTGAAATAAGTATAATTTTACATAATTAATGAAATAATATGGTTTCATAGATAATCTTGACATATTAGGGATATATTAATACACATTATTCAAATATATCATTTTATTGATATTTTTAAAAGTCAAAAATCGATAGTATCAAAATAATATAAATGCTAATATAAAATAAATAAAATTACATTAAATGATATAAAATTCATAAAAAACTAAATTTCATTGAAATAACTATAAAAAGGTTAAATATGTTATCTGTGAACCATTTTGGTTATTTTTGGAATCTTATAGTAATAATATTAACCTTAAAGAGTAAAAAACCAAGTTGCAACGGTAAGAGTTTAAGGGTTCAACTAAGGGTTAATTCAAAAAGATAAGGATAATATTATGACCTAAACAAATATAAAAATTATTGTTCGAGTGTATTATTACACATCCTCATCATATATTCTAAATTACTCACCTTGTAACTATTTTAAATTGAGAATTAATTTATATTAATTTAATATTTTAATGAATTACAAGAGTGCCCACCCATCTCTTATAAAAAGGAACCTCCTCCCTCACTTCATCACACCACATTGAGATTTCAAGATAGACCAAAACATGACCATTTATTCTCTAACAATTCTTAGTAAATTTTTAGAGGTCTTGGTATTCTAAAAATACCACCCCTAGTGTCCCTAAGAGGAGATCCATTATAGATTCTTTAAAGAAGAGGTCACCATATTTACCACATCCATTAAGATTATTTCTTCTTATACTTCAATATTATGTCTTGTCTCCATTATAAATTATGTAATATAGTATAATATATAAGAATAAATGTTATTATTAATTTTTTACTACCATATTCCACAATTTATCCATCCTATAAAAAATAATATCACCGGGGGTACATAAATATGGCCTACCGTGTCCATGTTGTGGTGTAATATATTTTTCATCAAAGCATTATGTTGATGATTATAATGGTGGATATAATATATATAAATAATAAATATTACATTATATTTCTTTTTTATAATTAATATACCATCTAATCCCTTACCCTTTTATAACTAAAGGAATGATATCATCGCTCATGCATACATACTGCGTACCGTCTCTATGACGTGATGAGATTCATCTTCTACATTAAACATTAAATAATAACTAGAAAATGTATATAATGAATAAATATATATTATATGACATAATAATTCTAATTTAATAATATATATATATATACATATATTTCATTTAACTTCATCGATTCAGTACGATAAGATAATGAAAATAGTGTTCATCTATACCTACGACTTACCATCTCCATGAATGGTGTATTCCATTTAATATATCTATCTTATATATATTTATTTAGTAAATATATATGATATATAAATCATTTTTAACATTCTAGAAGTAAGTGAGTCTTGATCTATGCAATAGGATCAATAATAACAAATAAAAACAGGTACGATAAATAAAGTTGTTGTTACCTGAATTGTTGCTTTAACATGGAATCGTTACTAAATGGGTAATATAATGTCATAATTGAATCATATATGATATTTTAAATATTATTATGATTCTATTATAAGATAATAATATGTTTAAAACCACTAAACCTGAGTTTTGGACTTGTACAGAAGGAATCAGACCTAACGTAAGGGTCATTTCACAATCTCTTTGTTATCCAATATCATTTATATTTATGTATTTACCTAGTAATATTTATCATCTATGTCCTTGTTTCATAAAAAATTCCAAAATATTTTTACTATTATGCCACATTTTTTTTAAAGTCTTTTACCCAATTTTTAATTTTTGTAAAACGGTTTGAAAGGAATTTTTTTTGTCATTTTCCAAACGAGGTACATTATGGATTTTTTGATGGAAGGAATGTTATTTTTAAATTATCTGGTGTGAGTATATTTTTTTCCATCATGATGACTTAACATTTTAAATCTACACTTATAATCTTAAATCGTTGTTTTCAAAGGAAATATTTTCTTTTATAATTTAATTCATTTTAAAAAAATTATTTCAAATGTAAAAGTCATATTTCTTCAATGAAATTTTTAATGATTTTATTAGAGTATTTTCATCCATGTCAACATCATTTGTTGTATATTATTCTTGATTGAGGTTGATACCTTATGATATCATTTACCATATTTAATTTAATGGTTTATGATTTATTTTGACTATTGATGTTCTATTTTTATACCATTCATGGTTTTTGGTTTTATGTATTCACATTTTTTATGAAATTTTTAATAGGAATATTTATGTTAATATTTCTTTATCACCCCTTTCATATGTGGAATGAATTGAACTAGTAAGTGAACAGCGAGACCTGCTATGGCCCTACGAAGCATCATTAGGACTCATTAGACAAACTAGTTTGGATTTTTACCCATTTATGTATTATGTCGTGGTTGAAGCCTTGATGGTGTGTTTATGCCTAGTATTATGCATTCCCTCATTATGATATTATTTGTTTATATTCCATGTGATTATTCGACTATTAGAATATTCAAAGTTATGTTTTCTAGCTCATGATATTTTTTTATATGGTATTATTTATTATTTCTACATTATGATCATGATTATATTTTAATGCATTGTGTTTTAGTTATACAACTTACCTTAAAGCGTATGCTTTTTATTCACAATAGCTTCCATTGTACACTTACCCTTATTAAGCATCTGATCTCACCACTTTCTTATGTATTTTAATCCTAGTATGCCAAGATGTGTATTATGACTGATATTCAAGGTTAATCTAAGAGATTAATTGAGTTCTCAAAGGATTATCTATGTTGTATTTTATGTTTTTAATTATAATGTAAGGTTCATGTATGTAATCTATTTTCCAAGACTATTACATTGATCGGTCCTTGGGGATTCGAAACTTGTATATATGTCAATGTAAAAAAGTAAGGCACCATATTTGGGCGACTGGGGTCAAGGTTGTTACATAGCATGTATAGCGATCAGTTAGATCCCTAATTGTCGGATTTGTTATTTATGTTTGATTTTTCCCAAGATAGAATATTCAATGGTTATTTTAACACATGCTTACTTTATGGTGTATCCATTGATAATTTTATTATACCTATATTTCATACCAGACACACTTTTCATATTCCATGTAATTTGAATATTAAAGGATTATTATGAAAACCAAATTTTAATTTACAAAATAGTTTCTTCATGTGAAAAAAATTTGTAAAGGGAAGAGAATTATGTAGATGAAAATTTTATTTATTTAAATGATGTAACATTTATGAATTTTTAGCTTATGTTTGAGTTATGTAAATGGTTTTATAATTTATCAACTCTTTTTTATTTGATAGTAAAATAATTTGGAAATATCATAGTGTTATAAAAAAAGAATGATTTTATATTAACACCTTGTAATTGATAATATGAAAAGTGTACATTAGAGTCAAAACATAATTGTGGATTAGAGTGTGAACTTGATCCCGAAATGTTAGGGAATAGTTTTCTATTTGGACCCTCATGGTGATGTATATTGTATCTCAAAAACTACCCATGTTCCTGATTCCATCCCATATTATTACATATCCTACTGGACATCAGTATCCCTCACAATCATAAGTAGTTGATGTCAGGTATCAATATCAGCTGGTCTTCAGGAACTGAGAAATATAGAAAATATACAATAGGAATTCAGGGTTCAACAAAACAGTTAGAAATGGTGTCCATCCAATATACTATATCAAAATATACTTCTTATGATATGTACACAGATGTGTATTCTTCAATATTGTGAATGCATGGAAGTTTCCACATATAAAATGCATTGATTCCAGTAATACCACCAAGACTCGACCACTGCTACCTATGATAGGTTCTAGACCCACTTTCATTTCATATTGAGAGTCTTATCAATAAAAAAGTCACACATGATAAGAATAATCTTCTTAAATGTTCTTTTCAGTCTCTCTTTCAAAGTGTTATTTTTACCTTATCCCCTGATGAGTCATGTCTGAAGACTGTTTTTCTCTTTCAACGATGTATGTGACATAGTGATAAAGTGTCTTTTGAACTAGGTCATTTATAGGTAACTTGTGAATCCCCTTGAAGACACGATTTATGAACTTCACAACATTTATTGAACTTTTTTATAGCATATAAGATGAATCAACTAAGGTTAGAACAATTATTATTAGAAATCCATTGCACTAATCAGAGATTCTATGATTATATGAGGTTATATGTTCATACCTCTTCCACCCATCATATGCTAAGGTCTATTTTTTAGAATCTACATCATATAATCATAGAATACCTGAATAGAGATAATGATTTCTTTAAATAATTTTGCAAACATTAGTTGGGACATCTTATATGATACAAAAAGTGATCATATTACACATGAATTAATTTTATCATTACTATAAAATTGTAAAAAATAAGAAATAGATTGTATACTAGTCTTAATGATTTCATTCTTCATAGTTTCATCATGGATTGTTTTCACATGTTTCTAGAAATTTGTTTGATGTTGTATTTATGATGAGTATTTGGGGGTCATCATATAAAGGGATCATCATTGATTGGCTCATTGATTGCCCGATGATGATTAGATATCAAATAGACACTCTGAACACAGTTGAAATAGTAGTTGTTACATGCTAAAAACAAAATACATGATTCTCAATTTCCATTATCCATAATGGAAAATGAAATTGGAATCGGTGAATGGTTTCGATCTGGGTATGCCATAAGAAAAAATACACATGTGTAATTTATTTATAGAGAATTCTAGTCAATTTCTCCGAACTATTTGTTGAATGATATGCAGATATAGGGAAGAAACTCCTAGAGAAACATACACAACTTGACATGAGATGAATCATGTATGATATCTTTAGACTCATTTTCATTTATATCATGATATTTGACAACTTTGTTGATGTGTATTGGTATGGATATAAATTACATAAACACCCGATACAAGTCATCTTAATCACCATACACATTGAAAATTGTCTCCTATTTCACCATCCATGCCTTATTATAAGAAATATTATAACCAAAAGTTTGTTTTATCCCCTCCTACCAAAGTGATATAGGAACATATTGGAAGGTCCTAATAATCTCAATGGTAATAGATGGAAAAAATTCATCATCTGATGATGTATGAGCTTATTTCAGGTTTGGATGAACGCAAGTATGAGCCATCATAATATTATAATTTTTCTAACTTCCAATTGTGATGTCTAGTATCTCCCTCAAATAGAATCTAAAATCATCTCCATATTTTTCACATCATATGATGTATTTTTATAACATGAATCTTGAAAAAAATGTATATAGTGTCTCTCCATATTAAATATTTTCATTATTTATTTCATTGCATATTTATATGGAAAATTTATTCCAACATATTATGTTTTTTCTATATCACAAAATCTATCCTCTACAACTCCAAGCATCTCAGTCATCGTTTTTATAATATTCTAGTCTATGTCAGGAAAATGTTTCATTGCTTCTATTGAAGATGTGAAGAGTGGTGTATGATTTATTGTGTATCGAGACTGTTGTATATATACTAACTTTCTAGAAACTTCCTACCCAACTTCTGCAATTTCATCCTCATCAGTATGTTTACCTCCATCTATCACATCATTATATACTTCCTCATCATCCAACTGATTATGTAGTATATACAGGCGGTCAATTAGGTTTTCTTCTACCACATCATAGGGTATAGCCTCATTTTCCTAGAATGGAAATTTATCAACCAATATTGTATGTAAATGTTTTCATATAATTGGGCATTGTTGTTGTACACTAGAAACCTAAACATATAACTCCATCATAGAACCATCTATATATTGGGAAAATAAAGTTGTTACATGGACCCATTCCTCATCAGCACCTTATGGACAAGCTAGATGAAATAGCACAACCAGGAATTGAAAATTTCTATAGCTAATAGAATGTATCTCTTCATCAGGTCCCAATTTTAAATGACCATGAATTCATTCTTGATGTTCTTTTAGGGTTTCACAATAACATGTTCTAACCATGTTACAGATTTTTTACTATAATAAGATCCTTTCTCACTTTGAATAACCTCCCCGTATAAGTAAAAATAGGGAAAATGATTCTCTATGTGAAAATGTATTTTGATTGATATTATGATAGTGTAAATAATATAGAAAATGAGGAATAATCATGCATCATTTACCACACAATATTTATTTTCATGAAATTTTGGAACGACATCTTATATTCTAAAATATTACATTAATGTTTCATAGTATTGTTTTTAATCATCCTAATGGTTTTTTAGTGATTTACAAAGTAAATGTGAATTATCTAATGCATATACACCCAGAGTATCGAACCAGGTGTGCACTATGGCCCATTATCATGCACTAGTTCCTGATTGAGTCTATCTCACTATGTTTTTTTTGAGATTGTTACCCCTAGGTACATCTTTGCAAGTTCCCCATCCACTAGTAGTATCCAAATATGGATTTCATTTCTTAGATAACCACATGATGTTTACATTGCCAAAATTTTATAATGAATTCTTATATCCTAAAACATGAAACTAATGTTTCATAGTACAAATTTTAATTTTCCTAAAGCTATTTCTAGTTGTTTATAAAGAAATATGAATCATCTAAAGCATATCACATGGGAGTGTCTAACCAAGAATGTAGCATGGCATGCTGTCGTGCACAGGTTCCTAATCGAGTATAGCTTAATTCAGTTTCTTCGAGGTAGTTACCCCTAAGTATAACATTTCTAGATCCACATCTACTTGTAGTATACAAATAGGGATTTCATTTCTTAGTTAACCACATGATCTTTATTTTACTGACATTTTAGAACATCTTCTTATATCTTAAAATATGACACCATTATCTCATTGTTGTACTTTTTAATCAACCTAAATTCATATTTAGTGGTCTATAAAGAGAATGTTAATCATCTAAAATATAACTATCATGACCCGACGCTACCGATATCGAGCCAAAACTACCCTGAGACCACCTCCATAGGCTAGCGGCTGGTGATAAGCGCTGAATCCATAACAATCTCGAGGAGGCCTTTGCCTAAGTACCTATACACACACACACAACCCACTCAATGTAGAAGTGTATAGTAAAAAAGAAAACCAAAGGACAACCAACTCTAACCCAACCGTAGTCATGCACCAACCTCTAAATAGAAAAAAAAGTAATGAGATGAAAAGTACTAAAAAGATACTGAAGAGAAAAAGGGGAAAACACGTGCCCAACCCGAAAGGTGCCACAAGCTGGCAATAGGTAAAAAATGTAAACTACTAGTGTGTCTCACACTTGAAAGTCCTACTATGTCCCCTGATTACAGCCCAAGATCATGTGTCCTCTACGCTCCTTCAAAGTCATGATCAACCTGTCAGTCGTCTGCAAGGGCACACCAAGTGCGGGCAAAGCCCAGGAAAGGGTGAGTATAAAGATGCTCAGTAAGATGCCCTGAAAACTTGAGGGAGCAACAAAGGAGGAACTAAAATAGTGAGCAGTAGACAGAAAAAAGAACCATGAATGAGTAAAATAGAAATATTTCAATTCAAACCATCAAAATAAAGGAAGTATACTCGTCCCAACGAAGAGGATCTAGACACGAAAATCATGTGGCGTACCCCACGTGTCTTCGCCCCTCCTAGAAAAACTGTAACTGAACCCAAGGAGTGGGAAAAAAATATGGTGTGTATATATATATATGCACAATAAGAACACTGAACGAGTGAATAATGAGATCTCTACCTCCATGATCAGCCCAGGATAAGTCGCCAATAGTTCTAAGGGTAGCCATCACTGATACCCAACAGTTTCGCATGTCAAAGCTGCCTCATTGCTAAAATGTACCACAAAAGTCCCTCTCCGGTAATAATTTAGAAAAGCCACTGACTAGCCTAATCAAAAGGGGTTGAGTTTGAAAGAAGTTTTCGGGTAACCCACTACCCATCCCAGCTTGGGGGTAAACCCCAAAAGGTCGTCGGGTGACCCATTGCCCAGCCCTGTTGGAGGGTAAACCCTAAAAGGTCATCGGGTAACCCACTACACAACACTACTGGAGGGTAAACCCTAAATTCAATGGGTAACCCACTACCTGGCCCTGCTGTAGGGTAAGCCTTGATACACTGGTTGGTAACCCACTGCCCATCCCCGCTGGAGGGTAAACCCAGAACTGGTCTGATCACTCTGCATTGCATGTGCCATCACTGTGTGTCACTAACATCGCTACCATGCATTGGTTCGGAGTGTGTCAAAGGAACCTCTGACAAACACCCTTTCATGTTTCCACAGTTAATGAGATCTCGAAAGAGGCTTCTCATTCCCAAAAAGATTACACTGTTGTGATCCTCATGGAAAAACACGCGAGATAGACTACTTAGTCACTGGAAACGGACTCCCAAAGAAAAAGTTATTAAACTCCGCTTTATGCCCATACGACCTCTCATGGGGCCCACACATTGGTCTCAAAATAGGTCAGGAAAAATGCACTATCGTGATGATCTTGGAAAAACATGCTAGAACGACTACTCATTCGCAATAAACAGGCATCTGATGAAAAGGCAACAGAACGCTACTCACAGCTTAAAAGACGTCTCGTGGGGCCCATTCTACAACTCTGGAGTCAATGCATGAAACCAACATGTTCTACATTGTCTCGACTCCAGGGTCACAACGCTGCTGATGGCGACTTAAATGGACTCCGGATGTTTTTACGCCATCGGAAAGATGAATCCCAGTGAGGCACGTAACGAGCATGTCATGCCATTGAGCCCCCCGTATCAGGAATTTAAAAATCCCCGAGACCATCTCAAAAACATCTAATCTATCTGAGGATCGCGCTTCCATAGACAGCGTGCCAAAATGACAGCCGTAGTGAAAGATACAGGTGTCCGAAGACAAGGGGGATAACCCCCCACCCCCCCATTTGAGCTGGATCGGCCCGGTCCGACCATTCCACCCAGCCTGGGACAGTCTGCGGCCCTTCTTCACGGCCCGAGAGAGGACCTACATTCCACCTGTGCCGACCATCCCTTATGGCCGGTCGTTGCACCGCACAGGGTCGCGCGTCGCGACCCCCGGTCCACTCTCACCGAAGACCTCCGCCAGCCGCCACTGCCTGGGATCGCTGCCGCCTAGGACCACCGCTGCCTCGGACCGTCGCTGCCCGAGAACTGCAAGACCACCGCACTGACTGATGGACAGCCCTGGAACTACTGGGAAACCCATGGTTTGGCTGGAAAACATCCTGAGGCCACCCCAGGCACCCCGGGACTCGTATTTTTGATCCGAGAAGAGCGTTGGAAATCACGGATCGAATCCTACACAACTATGGTCTTCATTAAATGATTGGAATGTATTTTGACACAATAATTTGATTTTAAAAGAATATTTGTAATTTAAAAAAAGAATAGGCAAATCCTACCACATTGGGCGTAGCCCGTAGCTTCACCGACGATCCGTCAGAGCCGTCGCATCTTGGAGAGGCGGGGAGAGGGGCTTGAGGCTTGTTGAGAGGGATTTTTCCAGGTAGAGGAAAGTGGGAAGAAGGAGGAGAGGGAATAATTGTTTAAGTAGAGAAACACTTAAACTCCTGCCAGTAGGCCCCGTACCCGAACTTTCAGCAGGGTCAGGGTTAAGCCACCTTTAGGTTAAAAACCACATTCTGAGCGCAACAGCGGTCTCAAAATTCTAATTTGAGCCTCAGTTCAGTAGTTGTAAAGTTCATGCTTGGGGCCCCCAAATTAAAAAAACTCCTCTGGTGGTGTTATCCATAGAAGGCCCACACCCACAAAAGTTACACCCCTCCTAGGGTAAACGACACGATCCTTACTCAACGGTGCCCTCGGTTTTCCCATCCGAGCAACCATTTAGGAGTTATTCTGTTTATTTGGCATGTCTAGTGTGAATGAACATAAAATTTAATTCTAGCCACACCAGGTCTCAGAATTTAACGCCGTCTGAATGCCCTGATCTAGAATAACATCAAAAAAATTTCAAAGTCTTATAGGATAAAAACCTAGGTTCTCACATAATTCCCTCCTTCAAGTTATACAACCCTGAAAAATAAAACAACAAAAACTACTTGGGATACTAAACCCGCATCTGGCTCTCCCATTCCCAAGTGCTCTCTAGCACCCTCCCATGCTGCCACAGCCCACGAACCAAAGGAATGGTCTGCCCACGTAGTTTTTGCTCCAATCGGTCCCCAATCATCACTGGGTTCTCTACAAAGGTGGCCATAACCTCGATGTCTATCTCTCCCTAGACGATAACGTGTTTAGGGTCGTGCATGTATTTCCTCAGCAGTGACACGTGGAAGACGTCATGCACCCTATCCACCGGTGGGGGTAGAGCAAGATAGTAGACCACCCCAATGACCCATCACACGATCTCAAAGGTCTCAATGAACCTTGGGGACAACTTGACTCCCCAGCCGAACCTCTGTGTCCCACACCATGGAGAGACTCTCAAAAAGACATGGTACCCCAGCTCGAACTCCATAGGCCTGCGACGATGATCTGCATATGAATTATGTTTGTTCTGAGCCGTCCTCAACCACTCACAAATGACCCGCACCTTCTCTGTCGTAACCTGCACCAACTCTGGGCGCATGAGGGTGGTCTCCCTAACCTCAATTCATCACAATGGTGACCTGTAGGGTCTCTCATAGAGGGCCTCAAAAGGTTCCATGTCAATAGTAGAGTGGTAAATATTGTTTTATGCGAACTCCACCAAGGGCAGGTTATCCTTCCTGCTCAGGCCAAGGTCTAACACGCACGCCTTGAGCATCTCTTCTAACACCCGGATAGTGCGCTCTGTTTGCCTATTGGTCTAAGGGTGAAAAGCTATACTCATCTGCAGCTGAGTCCCAAATTCCACATATAGGCCTCGCCACAATTGCAATGTAACCCACATGTCACGGTCGGAGACGATATTCAAGGGTACTCCAGGAAGGTGGACAATCTCCAAAACATACAGTTTCCCTAGACTCTCCACTGAACTCTTCTCTCTGATGGCAATGAAGTGTGCCGACTTCGTGAGTCGGTCCACTATCACCCAAATAGAATCATCTCCCTTCGCTGTGTGCAGATGCCTTGTGACGAAGTCTGTAGATATGCCATCCCACTTCCACTTTGGGATATCAATGGGCTACAACAACCCTTCCAGAAACTAATGCTCTGCCTTCACCTACTGATAGATAAGACACTAAGAAATGAACTTAACTATGCTCTGCTTCATGTCAGACCACCAAAACTACCACTGAAGGACTCTGTACATTTTCCTCACACCGGGATGTATAGGCATGGGAGAAGTGTGGAACTCCCACATCACCTCCTCCGACATCTCCACTGGTACTACAGATCTCCCCTGGAACAGGATCTCGTGATTCCCTCCTTCATAATACTCATTGTTTGCATTGCCTATGGATATCTAATCATGCAGTAACTCGCTGTCGACATCCCCCAGTTGAGACACTCTCACATGCTCAAGGATTGAAGGAGTCAACACCATTGACTTTATGAAAGTCGTACCCTCCTGCTCCACCAAGGTCAGCCATAGGGAAGCCAACTGCTCTAAAGCTTCCCTCACTAAACGAGCCTGGGACTTCTGCTAAGGGAATCTGGTACTACATTTCCCTTCCTTAGAGTGTAGACAATCATGAAATCATAGTCCCGCAGAAACTTCAGTCAGTGCCTCCACCATAGATTCAAATCCCTCTGAGTAAAGATGTACTTGAGACTCTACTGGTCTGAGTAGACAACAAAATGCTCACCCAGAAGTTCGTGTCTCTATAAAATTAAGGTGAAGACCACCACTACCAGATCCAAATCGTGAGTCACATAATTCTTCTCATTGGGCAGCAACTTCCTTGACCCATATAAAATCACTGCCTGTTGCTGCATCAGCACGCACCTGAGCCCAGCTCTTGAAGCGTCGCAGTACCCCACAAACTCAATGCCCTCTTCTGGCAGCCTTAACACGGGAGCACTAGTCATCCTTTGTTTTAACTCCTCGAAGGTATTCTGGAACTGATTAGTCTAGGTAAACGGTCATCCCTTCCGCATCAATGCGGTCAAAGGGGAAAAAATCTTGGAGAAATATTCCATAAACCTCATGTAGTACCCTTCCAAACCAAGGATGCTCTGCACCTCTAATGAATTATTGGGTGGATCCCAAGAAATCACTGCCTCTATCTTTTCAGGATATAAAACCAATCCTTGCTCTATAATGACATGCCCTAGAATGTGAACCTCATGAATCCAGAACAAACACTGTGAGTGCTTCCCAAATAGCTGGTGCTCTCAGAGTAAGTCTTGGACCATCCTCAAATGCTCTGCAGGATCCTCTTCCGTCGTAGAGTAGATGAGTATATCGTCAATAAAGACAACCAAAAATTGGTCCAAGTACAGCTGGAAGGTCTGGTTCATCAAATCCATGAAAATAGTGTGTGCATTCATCATGCCCAAGGGAATCACAAGAAACTTGTAATACCCATAATGGCAACGGAAAGCTAACTTCGGGATGTCAGCCTCATGAACCTACAACTAGTGGTAGCTGGATTGAAGATAAATCTTGGAGAACCACTTCGCAACTCTAAACTGGTCAAAGAGGTCATCAATCCTCAAAAAAGGGTACTTGTTATTTATCATGGCCTGATTCAGGTGATGATAATCCACACAAAGCTGGAGACTCCCATCTACCTTTTTCACAAACAAAACTAGAACTGTCTAGGGTGACACACTAGGCCTAATGAATCCCTTCTAATGAAGGACTTCGAGATGAAGTCATAGCTCCCAAAGCTCTGTGGGTTACATCTGATAAGCCGCACATGATATCGGGGTAGTCCCCTGCTGCAAGTCAATGCAAAACTCCATCTCTCGCCTTGGAGGTAGTCCTTGAATATCCTCCAGAAAGACATCCATGTAGTCCTATGCAATGTTAGGGATCCAGGTGCATGTAGCCTCTGCTGCTTCAAGATCCATGCTCTCTAACTGGTGAGAAAAAGGTCGTGATCTCCTGCTCATAGTACTTGTCTTCTCTACCATGAGGTCTCGTTCACCATGAATGGTGAACCACATCCCACCAGTGTGCAGGCCTTTAACTCATCTATGATGAAATTTGATCTTAGAATGAACCATAGAAAGCCAATCCATACCCAAGATGACGTCGTAAGGTTTCATAGTGATGACGAGTAGGTCCCAAGTGAAACTCTCTCCTCCAAACAATAGTTCACACTATCTACAGAAAACGGTCTCCAACGAGACACTTACCATATGAACATTGAGGCTAAGTGCAGGTGTCAGCGCCTCAACTGGAAGCCCTAAGTCCCGTAACAAAAGTAGTGATATATAGGAGTGGCTGGTGCTTGTGTCTTCTGGTACTGAAGCAAGTGTAGAGTAAATACAGAGTGTACCTTGGACCATCTCATGTGTTGGGGGGTCATGAACACTCTTAGCCTGAAGCTGCCTGTGGCCCCTACTGCCAGCTCCCTGAGCCTGGCGTGGGCCACCCGATGGTGGCGGTTGAAGGACCTCGAAACGCCATCCTAGACATCAAGGTCTTGTTGCTCTTCCTACGCTGGCTCCCTGAGGACCACCCTATCCTCACCTAGGATATCCGTGTTCACAGAGATTCCTCTTACGCTACGGTGCACCCACTGCCTGTCACGGCTACTCAGTACGCCTAGTCGGGCAGTCCTATGCTAGGTGACCTCATCTGTCATAGGCATAACACCAACTCTCTCATGACTGCCCTGGTGCTCTACGGTGCCATTACTGTGTACAACCATGCCCCTAAGTCTACTCATGGAAGGGTCACCTCGACTGATGATCTACCCACTGCCACATACCTACTATCGAATACTCTACTCTGAAGCACCCACCGCTAGGCCCTGCGAGCTAGTGTCCCTCAACCAAGAAGCTCTCTATCACGAGTTCCCACTTAAGCACCCTGGCATAAGTATGGATGCAAAGGGGTACTATAGTAGCACAAATATCCCTTAGAAGACCCTGCTCAATCTTCCACGCATGGAAGTAACTATCGCGGATCATATCTTCTAAGTATCATGTCAGATCGGTAAACTGGGCTGAGTAATACGCCAAGGTCATTCCCCCTACTTCAGCTCTAGAAGCTCCTGAATCTGAATGGAACATAAACAAGAGGGGGAGTACTCCCCGAAGAGCTGCTGGAAGCTATCCCATGGGAGAGACGACTCATCGTGGGTCTGTGTAACCCACCCCCACCAACGCCCAGTCATCCTGAGGAAGAGGAAGGATGATAGGGCAACTATTTGGTCTACTGGTGTTTGTACCACCCTGAAAAGTCAGTCCATGGAATCTAGCCAGTCTTCCACTGCCTGGGGATCTAGGTCCCCATGTAACTTCTAGGGCCACTGATGCTGGATGTCTCAGAGCGCACTCAGCCTATGCCCAAACTTGGTCTATGCTTCCAGTACTAACTACCATTCGCCAGGTGGAGGGGTTACTACTGAAGCACTGGGTGGAAGAGGATCACATGAGGGTCCCTGAACTGATGCCCCATCGCTTGCCAAGTCGTTGTTATGAACTAGAGAGGGTAACATGGTTGGCTGATTTAATGGGGGAATCCTGAAAATTATCAAGGATTACCGTGATTAGATGAGAATATATATATAACAGTGATCACAAAGGGGTGCTGACTCAACAAGGATAGCCGAAGACTCAAACCTATCGGATGCATGTTCCAAATTTCCCTGCAACAAATGTCTCATCATGCCGAGTCGACAAGTGGGTTACTAGGGTCCTGGTGAATTGATATGGAAACCACCTGTACTATTACTAGACTCCCTGGCCTGAGATCCACTCTCGAGACATGTCGACAATATTTCCCTAAATCCCAAACAATTCTTTTTTAGGGACGTCCGAACAATTCCCCAAGGAACGAACCACCTCTGATACCACTTTTTCATGTCCCGACCCTACCTGTCTCGAGCCACATCTACCCCAGGCCCGTATCTATAGGCCAGGGGCTGGTTACAAGTGATGAAGGCATAAAAATATCATGGAGGCCTTTGCCTAAGTACCTATACACACACACACACACAACCCACTCAATGTAGAATTGAAGAGTAAAAGATAAAACCAAAGGAAAGGCAACTATAACCCAACCACAGTCATGCATCAACCACTAAATAGAAAAAAAATTAAAGTACTGAATATTATTGATAAGATACTGAAAAAAAAGTGAAAAACACATGCCCAACCCCAATGGTGCCACAACCCAGCATCAGGTAAACAAAAGTAAACAACTGGTGAGTCTCACACCTGAATGTCCTACTATAACCACTGATCGTAGCCCAATCTCTTGTGTCCTCTATGCTCCATCATAGTCTTGATTGACCTTTCTGTTGTCTACAAGGGCACACCAAGTGTGGGAAAATCCCATGCTGGGGTGAGTATAAAGATACTCAGTTGGATGCCCTGAAAGCTCGAGAGAGCAAAAAATAAGGTACTAAAATAGTGAGCAGTAAACAGAACAAAAAATTGTGTATGAATACAATAGAGAGAGTGCATCTCAAACCAACTAAAGAATGGAAGGATACTTGTCCCAACCAAGAGGATAAATTCATAAAAAACATGTGGCATACCCTACATGTCTTCACCCCTCCAAGAAGGAGAGTAACTGAACCCAAGGAGTGGGAACAAAAGTTGGGTGTATATATATATGTGCTCAACAAGAAACCTAAACGAGTGCATAAGGGGATCTCCATCTCCAAGATCATCCCAGGATAAGTCGCCAACAGTTCTATGGGTAGCCATCACTGATTCCCAACATTCCCGCATGTCAAAGCCACCTCATCGCTAAACCATACCATCAAAAGTCTTTCTCTTGTAATCACGAAGAAAAGCCACTAACTAGCTTCATCAAAGGGGCTGAGTATAAAAGAAGTCATTGGGTAACCCACTGCCCAACCCAACTGGAGGGTAAACCCCCAAAGGTCGTCGGGTGACCCACTGCCCAGCCCTGCTGGAGGGTATGTCGTAAAAGGTTGTAGGGTAACCCACTACCTAGCCCTATTGGAGGGTAAACCCAAAAGTCAATGGGTAACCCACTACCAAGCCACACTAGAGGGTAATCCCTAATACGCCAGTGGATAGCCCACTGCCCATCCTCGCTGGAGGGTAAACTCGGAACTGGTCCGATCATTCTATGCTACCCAGGACATCGTTGGGTGTCACTAACATCTCTACTGTGCATTGGTTCAGAGTGCATCAAAGGAACCTCTGAAAATTTCTATTTTATGTTTCCACATTTAATGAGATCTCAGAAGATTCTTTGCATTCCAAAACAAATTACATTGTTGTGATCCTCATGAAAAACACGCGAGATAGACTACTTACTCATTGCAAATGGACTCCGGATGAAAAAGTTATTCACAAGGCTTTATGCCCATACGGTGCCTTGTGGGGCCCACACAACGGTCCCAAAATAGGTTGGGAAAGATATGCTATCACGATGCTCTCAGAAAAACACACCAATAAGACTACTCATTCTCCTTGAACGGACGATTAATGAAAAGGTCAAAAAACACTGCTCACAGCTTAAAAGACGGCTCATGGGGCCCATGCCTAAACTCCGGCTTCAATGCCTGAAACCACCCTAGTCTACATCATCTCAATGCTAGGGTCACAACGCCACTAACAGTGACTTAAATGGACTCTGGATGTGTATGTGCCATCCGAAAGAAGAATCTCGGTGAGGTACTTCACAAGCGTGTCGCGCCACCGAGCCCCCCGTCTCGGGATTTTAAAAATCCCCGAGACCATATCACAAACTCCGACTCAATTTGAGGATTATTCTAATGTAGATGGTGCACAAAACAGACACCTGTAGTTAATGATACGGTTGTCTGAAGACAAGGTGGTTAACCTCTCCTTAGGGCTGGACCGGCCCGATCCCGTCGGTCCACCCACCTTGGGGCGGCCCACGCTGGCCGGCCTGGCCTGCAGTGTCAGCCCATGTCCCTTTTTTGTCGCCCAGTTGTGGTCCCATGGTCCACCCACATTGACCATCCCTCATTGTAGGTCATTGTCCTACGCGGTGACCCACCGAAGGCCGACCTCAGTCTCCCACACATGGTCGCGCGCCGCGACCCCCGGTCCACCCACGCTAACAACCTCCACCCGCTGCCACTACCTCTTAGGACCGCCACCTCTTTGGACCGCCACCACTTGTGACCGCCGACGATTGGGACCACCATCACCTAGGACCACCGCCACCTGGGAATCACGGGACCGCCGCGCCGACCTGCCGGACAGCCCTGGAACCGGTGAAAAACCTATGGTTTAGCCGGAAAGGCATTAAGGACCACCCCGGGCACCCCGGGACTTGGATTTTCGATCTGAGAAGAGCATTGGAATGCTCAGATCTAATCCTATGCAACTATGGTCTTAAATCGATGATTGTACAACATTTCTATTCAAGAATTTGAGTTTAAATGTATATGCAGAATTAAAAAAAAAGAAACACAACTCCTACCTCACTGGGCGTAGACCGTAGCTTCGTCGATGATCCACCGGAGCTCCGTGTCATGGAGAGGTGGGGAGAAGGGATTGAGGATTTTTGAGAGGGGTTTCACTAGGGATAGGCAAGGGGGAAGAAGGATGGGGAGAATTATTTATGTAGAGAAACACTTCAACCCCCGCCAGTACGCCCCATACCCGAACATTCGGCGGGGTTGGGGTTAAGCTGCATCAAGGGTAAAAACCACATTTTCAGCACAATGGAAGTCTCTAAATTCTAATTAGAGCCTCTGTTCAAATTTTTTAAATTTCACACTCGGGGCCTCCAAATTAAGAAAATTCCCCTGGTGGTGTATCTCGCAGGATGGTCGCACCCGCAAAAGTTACACCCCTCCAAGGGTAAAAGGCACGCTCCGGACTCAACAGTTCCCTCGGTTTTCCCATACGAGCAACCGTTTAGGAGTTATTCTGTTTATTTAGCATTTCCTGTGTGAACTCACTTAAAATTTATTTCTGACCACACCGGGGCTCAGAATCACACATTTTCTGAACACCCTGCTCTAGAATAACATCAAGAAAATATCAAAGTCATACAGGCTCCACAATCGGGATCTTATATATCCATCCAAATTATCAAACCAGGTGAGCAATAAAGTAAGAATCATATAGATTGTGGGAGTAAAAAAATAGCTCTGTAGTTAATCCAATTTTTCATGTAGTTAAACATCTTGTATCCAATGTTAAATCTATGTTAATTTGAAGTTAATCAACATATAATCATTTCTAAATAATAAGTTAATTCTTAGTAAATCATTACAATGTTAGTAGTTATAAATTCATTAATTATTATTTATTGAGTAGTTAGTTTAAAGTTAATTAATAATTAATTATTAACTACTTATTATTTAATAATTTATTCATACTTAATTATTGTTAAGGTATTTATTCCTTAATAAATGAAAAGTATTTCCTTAATCAATGATTTATAATTTTTTAATCATTAGGTAATAATTATTTAATCTTTTGTTACACATTTGTTAATAATTACTTATCCATTATTTAATCATTCATTATATATTAGTTAATTTTAAGTTATCTACACATTATTAATTTGTTAAACACTCATCAATAATTCTTTAAATAGTAGATATTAAGTAGTTACTTTTAAGTTAATTATAAGTTAATTTTTATGTTATCACTATTTAAGTAGTTAGCATGTTGTTAATTAATAGTTAACCATTAAATAATGTTTGGTTAATCATTACTTAATCCTTAATTAATCCTGTGTTAATCATTCCTTAATTATTGATTAATCATTCTTTAATCACTCGTTAATCATTATTTTTCCAGTTGTTAATCATTAACTAATCTATAGTAAATCATTATCTAATCATTAGTTAATCCTAAATTAATTATTCCTTAAGAATTCCTTAATCAATCATCAATCATTAGATAATTAATAGATATTTAGTAGTTACATTATAGTTAATTGTTATTTTATTAATAGTTAATCATTATGTAATTATAAGTTAATTACTATTTAATCAGTGGTTAACTATTTTTTATCCATTAGTTAATTATTAGACAATCATTAGTTAAGCATTAGTTAATCCTAAATTAATTATACATTAATCATTCATTAATTAATAATTAATCATATATTAATTAAAAGATATTAATTTATTAATTTATTATCATTTTGTGGTGAACTAATAATTAATCATTATGTACTTATTAGTCAATCATTATTTAATCATATTTTTATTTATTAGTTAGTTATTTTCTATTCATTAGTTAAACATAAGTTAATTATAAATTAATTATTCCTTAATTATTCATTAATCACTCATTAATCATTGATTAATTAATAGATATCATGAAGTTACTTTATCGATAATTATTTTTTTAATTAATAGTAAATCAGTAAGTAATTAGCAGTTAATCATTCTTTAATAATTTGTTAATAATTTTTTATTCATTTATTAATTATTATCTTATCATTAGTTAAACATTAGTTAATCCTAACTTCATTATGACTTATTCATTTGTTAATCTCTCATTAATAATTACTTAATTAATAGATAAGTAATTTATAGTTATTTTTTTAATTACTGTTCATCATTATTTAATTATTAGTTAATCACTATTTAATAATTAGTTAATCAATACTTGATCCTAAATTAGATTGAAATTAATATTAGCTTATTCATTATTTAATCAATCCTTAATCCTAAGTTATTCATTTTTAATCAATACTTAATCATTATTTTACAATTAGTTAATCATTAGTTTTTTAATAGTTAATTATTAGTAAACAATTATTTCACAAAAATTTATTCAGGGTATCATTAATATTAATTTTTAATTATTTCACTAATTTTTTAAAACTACTATGTTAGAAAAAATTATAATTTTATGGTAATATTAAACCCATTATAGAGACTAAATATAAATTTTTTACAAAACACTAGTTAATAAATAATAATATTTCCTTTACTAATATTAACTATTATTTTTATACTATATAAAACTAACTAATATATAAACTAATTAACATATTTAAAAATAACTAAAAATGAAACAAATTAAATTAATAAATAATATTAAATTAAATAAGAAAAAATACCACTAAATGATGCTTTGAAAAATTCCCCACCCATTTTAGGCCACCAATAAAACTACGCACAAAGGGGGATCCATTGGGGAAATCATAGAGAGAGTGTGTGGAATGAGAGAGAGAGAGAGAGAGAGGGTTAAATGAGTGAGGTGAAGGGGGTCATATTAATAAGAGGTTGGGGGAAAGGTGGCATCACTGATTCCACCTTTCAACTTAATTTCGGGGAAAGTCGGCACTGGAAATACTGCCTTTACCAGGTCATTGATCTGGGTCGATGGTTTGAAAAGCAAGCATCACCCTTTCTTTCTATTCAAAGTCATCGATGCGGGTCAATGAGTATAAAAGGTGGAATCTCCCTTAATACCATTCAAGGTAACCAAAAAGTGGCATCCTTGATGCTCCCTTTGTGTATTTCTTTTAAAAAATAACCTAGGATTATTTAATTAATTCATAAAACACAACTTATAAAAAACACAATATATGATCCTAAACTGCCGCATTCTCTCAAAAATACTTTTACACTGAGAATCCATTACTGCCATCCCATAGTAACTCCTCTGATGCCACCAAAAGTCACAATCACACCATCAACACATACTGTAGCATTAGTCATCTCCACTGATCTACAATCACACATAACAATTTTAACCATCCAACATCATTCAATGCATCACAACCGTAGCCTCCCAAATCCAATAATGCTTCCACCACCACTATCATCCTTTAGAACTGTAAAATATGGTATTTATTTAGATTTTTTTATCTTTAAATTATGCCTTGTTCATTCTAAAAAACTCATTGTTTTGGTTGATAACCATGCATGAATTGTTTTTTCAATTATATATATATATATATATATATTTTTTCCCAAATATTTTTTTGGTCCCCTTTATGTTGTTGGGATTATCTTCATTCTACTTTGGCCCATCTATTTGGCCATTGGCCTTTGGTTGGCATTCATCCCATGCACACATATCTACATGGTGATCCATTGTATCCTTTGTTCCCTGGTCATTGATAACTCTTTCTACCCCCTGTATATTAACCTTCCATCTAACTAAATGGATAAATTATTCACAGTTTCCTTGGTTAGAAGGCGTGTGTGTGGTGGTCGTTGATTGGTCATAATGATTCGAGACCCTGGATGGTGTTTGGGACATTGATCACCCCTACTCCCATTCAGTTGAATGACATTCATACTGGTTCTTCTTCCATGGTGGTTAGCTCCATCTCCGTTGTATGGTTTTCAAACCCAAATCGAGTGTCTAATGATCTCTCGTGGTGAATATCCATTCCTCCAAACACTACAGTATACAACTAGTGTACCACTTCTATTGGAGCTTTGATTACTACATTCTTACGCTATGTCGAGTAGCTGAGTGATGACAATCTAATCCAAGAAGGCACCACTTGTAGAAAGTGTGATCTTTAGTGATCATTGATGATTTATAACTGTCAAAAAGAGATGTGAAGAGATCAAGATGGTCGAAATTATTATCATCTAGCATTTTAAGTTCATTGTGATTTCTTTTCTGATTCTCAGTTGTAGAATTTATAAATTTTATGCTTCTATTGATGTTTCATTATATATTTATACTATAAATCCATTCTTATTTCTTGAGATTAATAAGATGGGTGCATACGAGGTGGTGATATTTTCATGCACGTTGGTATCCATAGGAGTGAAGCACAAAAATATCAATGTTTCTATTCTTTATTTTACATTCTTTCATTTCTTGTATTATTTCTATGATTTTCGATTTCTATTTGTATTTGAGATAAACCAATTTGTTTTTCATTTGGGTTTTGGATTTCTACTTGTATTCATTTCTATCTCTCACCTCACAAAGTTGAATGAGAGCCTATACTGGATTTTTTTGTTATCAATTTTCAAATTCTTATTTCTGAATTTATTGTTCTAATTTCTATTTATTTTCTTCACATTATTATATTTTTAAATTTCCATTTTTTGACTACTATTTTCTATTATTTTCTATGTCTCATCTATAATTCCTCCACATTTTGTATCCATTTGGATAAACATAGTTTAACCAAGAGATTAGTCAGTTTTTGGGGGTGTGAACATAACATTTTCTACAAGAACTCAATATCTACTCTACTAGAAAACATGTCAACAATGAGATATGAAATCAATAAATTTCATAGGGAAAATTAATTTAACCAATAGATAATTAATATCATATCCCATTTTGTACAACATGGCCTAATTGATGAACTTTTTCATCATAATAAACTTGTTATTACTTTAAAGAAAATTGAACATCCCACTACCAAATACAAAGATGTTTTCCTTGATTTTTTAGTTATATAACACATATATTTACTGCTTTCATTAGATGATAAAGTTCTAATAGGTGTTTCTTATGAGTCTACTACTACTGGTATATGGATCAATCTAGATATGTTATACATGAATTCTTAACTTATTAGTAGGATTTATAAAAAAATTATCATGTTTACTTTTAAAAATGAAACATGGTAGTTCTATTAATTTCCATCTTGATGAATTTTACAAGCTTATGTAAGATTTAGCCAACATTAATGTTACTATTAATTATAAAGATTATGAAATGATCCACTTAGTTTCTGTATATAATACTTATAGTACTTTAGTTGAAACCATGATGTATGGTTGAGACTAACTAACTCTTGAAGAGGTCAAGTCATCCCTTATTTCTATATAACGTTAATCTAAACCAATAATTAAAGGTGAGGTCGAGAGTTTATTCAATAGGGGTAGATATTAATCAAAAGGGAAAAATAAACAAATATGTAAAGGTAAAAGCTAGATAATAAGAACCATAAACCAAGATCTGATTATAAGGAAATAAAAGTCTAATTTTTCATTGTAGAAAACCATGTAATATTAAGCCCAAAATATAAGAAACTCAAACATGAGTTAAAGTCTAAACAGTCCATTAACCAGTCCATCTTAGTTGAATCTGGATATGACACTACTGAAGTTATTAATTTTTCAAGCCATGCACTCAATGAAGAGTGGGTCTTAAACATAGGATGTCCTTTATATATGTGTCCCTTTAGAGAGTCATTCCATGATTTGGTTGAAAGGATAGAAAGATATGTCCTCTTAAGTGATAGTATGAGGTTTACAGTTTAGGTAAAATTAATTTTTTATAGAACTAGATGAATATTCCATCATCACTTTACTTGATATAAGGTGGATTCCCAACCTATATAGACACCTAATTACCTTAGGGATCTTGGACCAAAAGTGATTTTATTTTAGGTTCAAAACAGGTTGTCTTAAAATCTCTAAACTTTTAACAACCTCTCTTGAAGGGTCTTTAATCAATGGGTTGTATGACTTATATAGAAAGACACATTCAAGGTAGTTGGGTAGTGTCTATTCCACCAACACTGATAACATTATGCTTTGGCATAAAAATTGGGGCATGTTATCTCTGAAGGCCTAGAAGAACTCAATAAGAAGGGGTTTTTGAGTGACATCACAACTTCTAATGTTTTATTTTGTAAAGATTGTATAATGGTAAAGTCCAAAAAATTACCTTCAATAGGTTCAGAATTAAAGAAACCAACCCCTTAGAATATTACATTCTAATATTTGTGGACTATTTGGGACTACCTTCCATGGTAGAGGCTTCTATTTTTTCACTTTTAAAGATTAATTATCCAAAAAAGATTGGATCTATATTCTTAAAAATAAATATGATATTTTACAAACATTTAAAACCAGGAAAATTTGTTTAGAAACTAAATTTGGAAGAATATAAAAACCATGAGAACTAATAATGGTCATGAATACTTGTCCACTTAATTCATTTAGTAATTTTGAATATGAAGGCATTAAAAGGAATATAACTTTTAGGTAAACTACCAAACAAAATGGATAGGTATAAATGATGAATAAAACTATCCTGGAAAGAGTTTGAATCATGGTTACATGCTCAAGAATCCCCAAATACTTTTGGGAAGAGGATTTCAACACTTATTTTTCCTAATAAATTGGTGTACTTCAACTACTAATCAATCCAAAAATCCTAATGAATTATGGAACTGTAATCCCCCTTCTTATAACTACTTAAGAGTATTTTATTTTACAACTTATTATCATTTTATGATGGAAAAAAGGTAACCAATAGATCTCAAATTCATTTTAATTGGGTATTCTGAGGGAGTTAAGGGGTATAAAATCTGGGTGGATAAACCAAGATAACAAAAGTATATAATATGAAGGCATGTTTTTTTCATGAGTCTTCCTCTTATAAAACAAAGTCTACCACATCTGATAGCACTGAACCATCCTTAGAACATGCTGATAAAGATGATCCTATGACTCTTTTTGAGGTTTTTGTACATCCTACGCCACCTCAATAATAGCCCAATATTTGGGATGATTCTAATTCTTCTTCTGGTTCATATTCTGAATTTGAACCTCCTTCCACTAATAAGGATTACCTATTAACCAAAGATAGAGAAATGAGGGTCCATATAACTTGTACATATTTCATCCCATATTACATGGCTTCTTATGGTTTCATGTGTCCCTAGATATTATAGATGATGATCCGTAAACCTATAAGAAATCGCTAAATGACAAAGACTCAAAGCAGTTGGTCTTTTCTATGGATGAATAAATGCAATCTCTAACAAAAAATAACACTATTCCTATTTTTAATAAACCATCCAATTAAATATTCATTGCTTCTATGTTGATTTATAATAGAAAAGAAGATAAAAATGAGGGAAATAAGATTGAATACAAAGAAAGGTTATTTGATAAGGGTTTTCTTCAAAGTGAAGGTATTAATTACTCAAAAATATTTTCCCCCATTGTTAATAATTTTTATATTATGATTTTTCAGGCCTATTCTACCTATAATGATCTTCACATTGAACAAATGGATGTTACAAATACCTTCTTACACGTTGATTTAAAAGAGAAACTCACTATAAGACCTACTAATGGTTATTCTATGAAATTTTAGCTAAGGAAAGTCTACCTACTGAATAAATTAGTGTATGGATTAAAACATACCTCTAACAAGTGGTATATGAAATTTGATTTATTCATGTTAGATAACCAATTTTCAAAGATTCAATATGATGAATGTGTTTATTTTAAATCAACTAAAAACTACATAATTTATTTTCTACTTTATGTTGATGGCATGATTACCAATTTTTAAAAATATGATTTTAATCATCATTGTAAAATATCAATTAAATGGTGCATTTGAAATGAATTACGTAGGTATTTCTAACCAAATATCAGGTGTTGAAATCATTATAGATAGACCAAATAAATTTATTTACTTATATCATCATGCTTACATATTATAAATTCTCAAGAGATAAATATTTCAATCTCTCAAACCTATTAGTATACTTCTTAGACATCACTTTAAACATTCTTTGAAAAATTCACCCAACATATATGATGTTATTCAATTTATGTCTAAAACTACTTCTGTTAATATTGTTGGTTGCATTATGTAATTTATGATTTGCACTAGACCTGATATTTCCTATACAATTTACACTTTAATAAAATTTATGGATCCACCTATAAATCAATATTTTCATGACCTTAAATGACTTATAAGAAATATATCATATAACTCAAGTCTATCTTTGTGTTATGGTAAGGATATGGATACTCATGAATTTATTACTGGATATGTAGATATTGATTATATAGGTATTATAGATACCAAAAAGCCTCTGACTGGTTAGTGTTCACTTCTTGTTGTGGACCCATTTCATGGAAGTGCAACATTCAGTCCATGGTTGCACTGTTAACCATGGAGTTCAAGTATATTCCCTTGACTAATTTAGTGAAAGAAGCCTTATGGATGAAGGGTTTGTCTTCAGAACTAAACCTAAAAAATTATGTTATTAATGTCTATTAGGATATTCAATCAGTTCTAAATTTATATAGAAATTTATATTTACTTGGTAAATAAAAAATGATATTAGACTACATTTTATTAGAGATGTTGTAGAATTTGGAATCGTCTATGTCAACATGATACACACTAACATAAACCCAGCAGATAGTTTATCTAAAGTAAAGGTTTTTTCTAAATTTAAATTTTGTCTACATAAGTTAAATTTGGTTTCTATTCTATAACCATAGGTGCAATAACACAATCAATTTTAATGAAAAAGGGATAATATTTGTGAAATATGGTATTCATTTATATTGTCTTCAATCTTAAATGTATTCCTTGTTCATTCTGTAAATATCATTGTTTTTATTAATAACCATGCATGAAACATTATTTAAATTACATGTTTATTTTTCAAAATTAATATGTTAGGCCCCTTTATGTCTATTGGGTTATTTTAATTCTATGTGGGCCTCACTATTTGGTCCTTGAAATTCGGTCAACCTGCTGCTCAAGTGTGCCATCGTACATGGTGATTTGTGGTGTCCCTTATTCCCTTGTTGTTGATAAGTCTCTCCACCCACTATATCATTATCTTCCATCTATCCCAATGGATAATTATTTCCCTATTTCTTCGGTTCAGTGGTTTGTGTGTGGAGAGTGTTGATTGGACATTCTGTTTTGAGGCACTATCTTGTGTTGGGGGAATTGATCACCCCTACACATGTTCCATTGAATGAGATTTATTCTTGATCTTTTGACCTGGTTGTTCTATAATGCTCTGATCTCTAGTTCTCAAACCCTAATTGAGTGTCTTTTTATCGTCGGTGGTGAATCTCAAGGACTATCAAACTCCATAGTATACTACTGGTGGACTACTCCTAGTGTATCTTCAAAGACATTGTTCATATGCTAGGACAAGTAGCCAAGTAAAACAATCTAGTCTAGTAAGGTAACTATTACAAGCTTCATGGTCTTCCAAGAGCATTGATAATTCATAATAGTGAGTTATAGATGAAACGATATCAAGACGGACTAGCCTATTTTCATCTTTCACTGAAAGTTCATAATGATTTCTTTTCAAAGTTTTGGTTATATCAGTTATATCATTTATGTAACTATTGAAGTTTCTTAATACATGTATACTGTAAATATGTAATTTTATTGAGCTTAATAAAACATTTGTGTACTGGGTGGTGGTGTTTCCATTCACATAGGTCCCCTTGGGACTGAAGCACATAAATATTTGTGTTTCTATTAATTATTTTCCTTTATTCCAATTCATATATTGGTTATATGGATTTTGATTTCTGTTTTCAATAAACTAGTTTGGACCCCTTTTGGGGATTACCTTTCTACTTATATTCAGGACTACCTCTCCCCTCACAAGAATCAATCCACAATGCCAACACCATAAAGTACACCATCACTCCCAACCAACACCAACACCCAATGATGATACCACCACCTCAATGTCCAACATTAATAGAAAAAGGGCCACAGATCATATCTGAGATAAAACACTAGATCTGAAACAAATCAAATCAAAAAAACCATAGATCATGGAGAGAAGGAGAAGCACCAAACATTATTGAGAAATGACAATTAAAGACAATATACGTCTAGAAGAGTGGGGAAATATCTCTTCCATTTCCATCGATATTCTGGGGAACTGCTGAAACTACTAAGATGGAAAATCATAGAATAAATATCATCGATTTTGAAATAGTTAAATAGAGAAACCCTATATGTTTGGTGGATGTAGCACCATCATCATGCAATATTATATTATTTTAATAAGGTATATTAATAAGTTGAGTATTTTGTATTGGCATTTTATGGTGGAATTTTTTCCTGGTCAAGTATTTTTTGATGGCCTATATTAAAAAACACATGGAAGCAATTTCAAATGTGATGAATGTTGAATGGGCCTATGAAAGACATGTCTTTGTGTTAAGATGAAATATTTTTTAATAATATGGAATAATCCAAGGTTATGTAGTATTCAATTATTTTAATAAAAGATATTGATAATTTGAGTAATTTGTTTTGGTATTTTATGGTGAAATTATTATTTTTCCAAGTATTTTTTATAGCCTATATTAAGAAACACATGCATGGAGTTTCAAATGTTATCATTTTTGAACTAACCATTGAAATACAAGTGTTTTTGTTAGAATGACATATTTTTTAGAAGATGGAAGACGTAAAATTCCTGTGGAATTTAATAATTTTCATGAGGTATATTCAGATGTTGATTTTTTTGGATTGGTATTTTATGATATAATTTGTATTTGGCCACGTATTCTATTATAAACTATATTAAAAATTATATGTAAGGAATCGTGAAGGTGGTCAACTCAAAAAATCCCTCTAGAGATATGGGTTATAACCGGAATATGTAGGTTGGCATGTACGTAAATGGGGGTTTAAGGGGGAAAAAGACCGGCGGTACCATATGGGAACACATGATGGAGGATTGGAAAACATTTACTTATTAAGAAAAACTCAAGTAGAAGGCATTTTGATGTGGGACATGCCTGTTTCGGTCACCGTTCATCCTTCATAAAATATAAAGATAGAATAAAAACCATTTAATCCCTTCATCATACACTATTTGATCAGTTGAATGTCGTCTTCTTCTTTCATTCGGGGTGTTCCAATATGCATTAGGTTTTATGCACGATGCAACCACTGATGATCGATCAAAAATATTTTGGCTATGATGAGACCATGGATACGATCCAATGAGATCATTATATGCATAAAACATAATTTTCATAAAATATTGATGTTTTATCCAATATAAGGCTACATTGGTGAGTGAAAATGAGGATTTCTCATTATCATGTACAAAATAATGGTGATTCATAGAAAAGAAAGTCAATTCACATATCGGTTAAGGAAATAGATCTTAGTCAGTGAAAGTTTTCAATAAATACCCTAACCTTTATAATTTATAGTATGTGTCAAATATAATTATGGGAGAGTATATTGAGTGAATAAAGGGGTGGAAGAAGTGTTTTATATTCATGAAGAGAATTTGAGTCATTATTGTGATGTCTTTTTTTAAGCATTCAGGACCACATAAGGAATGTTGTGATGCCACAAGCTAATGATTTTGAAAATCACATTCACTTAGCTACATGAAGAGTTCCATGAGATTCAATGATTTATGAAGAAGAGACACCATGTATACAGATAAGTTTAAAATAAATAATTAAAAGGATTTCACATATTCTGTTTCACAAATGAGATTCATATTCATGGATGAAATAATATACATGCATACAGGGGAGTGAGTTACCCAAAGAAGAAGGCATTGTGTGATAAACTTGAATGATATAATCTTAATATCATATATGTGTGTTTTATGATGTGTTTCCATACATAAAAGAAGTACTATGTGACTATCAAAAAGTAAAATAATGACGTAGATGGTTAGGGTTTCACGAAGCAATATTGTTTATGTGGGATTTAAAGGATGTGTGCAATAAATGCAGTCGTGAAGATGTAAATGAGGCATTTTTCATGCGCATGAAATAGTGAATGAGTAATTTGAGAAGACCATGCATGAGGTTTTGAGAAACACATGCAATAAAGAATTCATGAATAGTGTGTTGTTTGTTTGAGACTGAAGCTGAGACATAATTTTGATCAGTGTTTTAAAAATAATTTATATTGGAGTTTTTTAGTGCACAAGATTAGACAATTTTTTATCCATTGTTAATGATCTTAAATAAGTGAGGTCAAGAATTCATGATAAAAAATAATATTTCTCTAATCGTAGTTTCACCGAGTAAAATAAGAATAAATAGATTATCAGAATTATTGAGCATGACTGACATACCTAATCAGTGGTTTTTAATCATACATGAAGTTGTACACAAGCAGAGTAGATCCATTATGCTTTGGAAGGAAGGTTTACTACAAAAAGATGATGCTTTAGTAGAATATTATTATAAGAACTTCCTACAATGACCTCAAATTAATTTATAATTGAAAATTATTTTAAATGTAGAGTCGGCTTCATAAATCCACCCCTGATCTTTAGATTTAGTGGTAGTTTTATCAAATCTAACACTATATCCATTGTGAAAAAAATAATTAACCCCTCCCTTTCCCCCACCCCCACCACAACACCCATGACCCCGCACCCCCGCCCCCCTGAGCACCCCACCCTCAATGTCAACTGATGAACCCCCCCCCCCCCCCCCAACACAGACACCTGACCCACCTCCCTTATTGAAAACTACCGACCCCCATTGATCCCCGACGTCCCTCCCTCGACACCGACCATGGCGTTTCCCCCCCAATGTCTATTATCCAAAGACTACAACCCATATTCCTTATATCCTAGTGACCACCACCCCAAATGGATTCCAAGCCTTAATCCCTTCCCCACTACCTTGTAATCCTCCCTACCTCACTGATTTCCCATAATTGTTTCCGAGTCTGATGTTGTCAGGATCGTATCCTAGACCTTCATGATGTATGTTTCCCTCTCCTCACCTCAGTTACATTCTTCCTTGACATCCAACCATATCATTGTGAGGGGTAAAAATTATTCATTTATGTTTTTATATTTTTATATTTAATTAAATCATTTTGATGTTAATTTTTTGTTTTTTAAAATTAAGACCCTACCATGGTTAATGAAAAAATTAGGTGATGTCCAAAATTGATTGTACTTTTTTGAAGAAAAATAATTATATTTTTATATATGAATTGATAGGTTGAAGAGTGGAAATAAAATACCTAGTGATAAAATGTGGATCTATTTACCTTGAAACACGCATCTGTATACCATGTGTTTCAAATAATTTTTCGATTATGCATTTGTAAACAGATCTGTGGAAGATAGAATAAAATGATTGCATTGTAATTGTAAATTCATGAAATGGGTGAATAGAAATGAAGTATATGAGAACTTAATAGTAAAATAGTTTACTTCTTGATATGTATGTTGTAGTTGGAATTAAATATTGAATGTTATGGAAGGTAAAAAATAATGACTATACTGTCAAAAAAAAAGTGACCTGCTATAGGATAATTCTATTTGAAACATTGAAACTGAATCATTTCTATTTTTCTGAATACAATGTAAATTTTTTTAATAGATCAAAAAAACCATAAGATTATTCTGATTATGTTAATCTTAATTTGATCTTTAGTGACAAATAAAATTATTATTATAAATTATCTAAAGATAAACAACAAGAACTATATGAAGGGTGTGACTAGCATTTGATGTTTTATATTATACATAATTTGTATCATATCAAGTGTCTATGTGTAATTACAAAAAAAACTATTCGTGATTTCATAATTTCTAAATGATTCATTTTGTGAATATAATATGGAAGTATCCTTCCAAGAGATGAAAAATTCATCAATAAACATGGGGTTGATTATATAAATATGCATTCATTCCCTAAGGATTGCATGCTTTACTGGGGAGAAGAGTTCAATAGAGAAGAATTCATAAGATTTCATACAAGTATATAGTATTCAATGAGAAATAATGAAAGTTAAAATCAATGAAATATAAGGAATTATTAGATGAATAAAACTCCTACAAAGGTATTACATTACTTTCCTTTGACACCATGGTTACGAAGAATATTCATTTCATCTAAGACTTTATACTAAATTAAGTTTAATTATTATAAAATTAACATTTGTGGCTTAACGTGACATCCAAAATATTCAACATCATGTAACATGTTTGATTTATTATATGAAAATTTTTATTCAGATCCCATGAATGTATTTTTTTTATTGCCTTCTAATGGTTCTAACCCTTTTGGTAATTTATTTACTAATTATAACATATGGTCATTAGTTTTGACCCCCTATAATCTACCTCCATGGATTTGTATGAAGAAAAATTCCGTTATTATTTCAATTTTTATTCCTTGAAATCAAATACATGTAATCAACATTGATGCATACCTTCAAACTCTAATCAATGAATTGCAAGAATTATGGGATGATGGCATGAAATCATATGATGATTCAATGAGAAAACTATTAATAATGAATGTTGCATTAATGTGGATATATAATAATTTTCCTAGACATTGAAACTAATCAAGTTGGAACACTCGTACATGTTTGGATTGTATAGGTTGTAAATTTTTATTTTGAACCTCAATAATTACCTTTTATTAGAAAATTCTGTTTTATGTTTCATCAATTTTTTTTTGATGATTCTCATAAATTCCAGTTTGGAAAGGCAAAATTCAATGGAGACATTAAATTGAGAAATATACTTAAGGTGTTATTATGTTCAAAAATATTGTGACAATTAATTAATGTCATTGTAGAATTTGAAAAATGTAATCAGTTAAAAGAAGGGGTAATTGGAATGAGGTACAATATCTGAAGTAACTAGAACACTATGATGAAATGAAATGAGTATATTTTTCAAACTTCACTATAGGGAATTTAATTTCACACATCTGAATCTTAACAAAATTAATATTGAGAATAACTTCTATAATAATGTAATTTGTACATTGCCTTATGGGAAGGGTAAACTGAAGGATCACTTTAATTACTATAATGATTTGGAATCAATGAATATAAAACATGGATTATGGGAAAATGTGAATGGAAAGTGTCTTTTGGCTAGTTTACAATAACCAATCATGAGAAAGACATATTCCATCAAAAATTAAAGAATTTAAAAGTTTCATATGGATATTTATGTAACATTTCATGATTCATTGACTTATGAACTCAAAGGTTACATGGATTGAAAAATAATGACTCACATAGTCTGATGGAGCAGTTGATTCCATTGGCATTGGGTAATATGTGACCTGAAAAAGTAATTATGGTTCTAGTTGAGTTATAGACCCTATTTAGATAGATTTTTTGGGGAAATCTAAGTCCAACTAAGAATGATAAACATTAATAAAGAATTTTTGGGACACTTATTCATTTGGAGAAAATTTTTCCCCTTTATTTTTCATAGTCATGATTCATTTGATTATTCATTTAGTTGAAGAAGCTAAACAAAGTGGACTGATACACTATCGATGGATGTATCCAATTGAGATGTACATTTATATTATTTTTATTTTTATTTATGAATTAAATATTAACAAATCATTGTGTAAATTTTTTTAATATGTTTAATATGTTTTTCATTAGGCACATATTTCATTTTAAATCATATATGATGAATAATGCTTATACAAAAGGATTTATTGTTAAAGGTTACAAAGTCGAAGAGTGATTGAACTTCTATTCTATGTATTTGGATGGGATGGAGAGTAGATTCAATAAATTTGTATGAGTTGACAATACCACCACTAATTCTCATTCTAAAAATTGGTCATCGGTATTTCCAACTATTAAATGACCAGTTGGAAAGGGGTAAAATTTTACATATGCTGAATTGGATTTATTACAATCACATGGATATGTGCTACTCAATAGTCATATTAACGATACATTTATTAAAAAATTTAGATTGCAACAAAATAGCTGACTAAAGGGTTAAGATCAAAATGAGTTGGAATTGACAAGATTTATTGATAAGGAGGTTATTGATTGGTTCAGCTATCATGTATGTATATACTCATATTCATATTATTGATGTGTAGTTATTTCATCTATGTTAAAAGTATCACCTTATATATTATTTCCTAGGAAATGAAAGTTTAGAATTGAACTGAAATATTAAATGAAATGAAGTTTTGGCTCAAGGCCCACTAAGGTAGGTTAAGAGATACAATGCCTAGAATATTCATGGCTTCAAGTTTCATAAAATTTATAATGATAACATTTAAAAAGTAAAAATATTAGTGTATTTACACTTGTAGAGGTAGAATACTATAGAAAACTGATTGATATAATTTAATTAAAAACCAGAGCCAATTTTTAGTTAACTCATTCAAATAAAAGTGGGTCAACATAAATAGTGGTATAATAAAAAAATCCTTACATTTTACTTGTACCATCTTCTCTCATTTGATCCATTCCAGTGAGTATGTAGAACATAATCATTTTATATTGGATTTATAGGAAAATAGGGTTTATTATATGGATGATAAAATACAAAAAAGATAGAGTGTTTTTGTACACTTAAAATAGATATACATTTATGATATAGGTGATGATGGATATTTGGAACTTTGTGACAGTGAACCTCATCAACCTCAAAACATTGAAAAAAAAGTTTGCTAGAAAAAATAAAATAATAGAACATACAGGAGCGGGTGAAAATGAAGTTGGAAACAATGAAGACATTGGAAGTTTGTATCAATGGAGACAATGAAGATGATGATAATTGAGTGTATAAATTAGTAATGAAACTGTATTATAATTTCTCATTTCTATGTTCTTTGTTCATATATATACTGTTCTAATTTTTTCATTTTCATAAAAAAATTACATATGAATTTTTTATACATTGAATATATTTTTAACCATTCAAATTACCAAAATTTTGAGAAAAACAAAATATCCTAGGAGGTCAATATCTTAGAGCACACCAATACTACTACCATCATCAGTGGATCCAAGTGATTCCATTGTACCAAAAACTTCTAGGGAGCTAACATTTTCCCTAGATGTTGTTGATAAACTACCATATGATGCACCACTAATGATGGAGTATTTTTTCACCCCTTTTTCAAGCATATATTGGTGAGCTATCATTACAAGTATGTATTTCATTATACAAAAAAATATAAATTTTATTAATTGTTTAATGTAATTGTCAAACAGTTAAAGAAAACAAAATAATAGATATAAATAGAAACATAATTAATTTATGGGACATAAAAGACTTAATAAATATCATTTTATTTGATGAGTTTCGGTACCTAATAGTGATGTTATTGGAATCTATGAACATATTCATAGGCATATTTCTTGAAAGACGATGATCTTTCCCATTAATTATAAATATTATAGGTTTATTCTCATAGATTGAAAAAATGAGGTGTTTGAAAACCAAGTAAAGCAAATATTAATTTAATATTTATTGATATATAATTTGAAAGCACTACTAAAAAACATGTGTTTAACAGCACTGGCATTTATCAGTTCTATAAAACTTCACTGATAAAGACCATATTTTTCAGCACAAAAATAAGCACTGATAAAGGGCACCCTTTATCAACACTTTTTTATCATTGATAAATGGTAACCTTTATAAGATCATTATTTTAGCATTGATAAATGAATATTTTATCAACACATTATTTTTAGCACAAATAAATTTGGTCTTTATCAACATGTTTTTAGCAATAATAAAATATTCCAATTATTAGTGATTTTTTAGCACTGATGACGTTCACGAATAAAATGAAAAAATAAAAAAATAAAAATAAAAAGTGTAAATTATGGAAAATATTAAACATTTTATTAATTAAATAATTATTAAGAAAAATTATTAAATTTAAAATTCATATTTATTATAAGTATTAATAAATAGTACACATTAAATAAAGATATATAAAATGAATAAGTATAATATATATATAATGTTAATTAAAAACATATTAATGTCTTATTCATTGTTAATGTTTTCTGATTTTTCAATATAACCTACATAAAACATCATGTTTTGCATTTATTTCACTTACATATATACAGATATATATATATATATACATGATAATATATTTGTATATAAATTCACACAAAAATACACAATATATAAAAACACTTACACCTAATATTTATGTAATTTATTCAAATTTTAGTATATTTTAGAATTTATTTGTAACATGATACAATTAATATATATTATGTTTTTAATCAATTAATTTTATTTATTAGTTTTCATTACTACAATTTCATGTTTAATTTTTTTTATTTTTTTATTTTATTTTTCAATTTGATCATTTTCTATTATTTATTTATATTTATTTATTTACTATGTTTTATTATTTTCAACATGTATTCATCCACTTTAATATATATATATACATATATTTTTAATAACATATATTTAATTAATTAAACATATCCATTTTTTCAATATTTTTAAAGTGTACTCAATTAGAATTATTCAATTTCACTCACTTTTAAAATGCATGTATTTAAGATTATATATCCATTGATAATATTAAAAATATATTTGTAAATAAATATTTTTAAATGAATATATCTATAAATGTATATTTACTATATTTCTAATTATTATAAATAAATAATTATTAATTTTTAAATAAGTATTTATATAATTTTAAATAATACATTATAGATTTAAATAGTTATAAAATTATAATAATTTTATTTAAATAATTATAAAATTATAATTAAGTTATTTAAAATATTTATAATTATAAAACATTTAACATTTCTTTCATAGTGCTGATAAATATGTCTTTTATTAGTGCTATAAAAGTGCTGATAAATACTTATTTTATCATTGATTATAAATTAAGCGTTGTTAAAAGTGTCCTGAGTCTATTTAAAACACCCCTGACCATGACTCAATCGATCATGATTCTCAAACTCTCATGGATCTCCTCCACAGTCGGCGTGACTCCTCTACGTTCCATCTTATTAATCAAGGCTAGAATCCAATGTATGTTATTTTCTACTCTTCCTCTATCATTATTTGATGTTTTGGCTTCCACTTTTTGAATTTTTAATTTGTTCATAAACATGGAAAACCCTACATGTCCTCTCGTCGCTACTGAAATAAAACAGATGTGGTTCTATTTCTTCCTCTCCTTTCATATATATTTGAGTGTACAACCCATTTTTTCCTTGAGACACACATAGATGGTTTACTCAACTCTCTATATTAATAAGTATACCTTGCATTCCCACTTGGTTTTCTTTTCATTTGAATTATATAGGGTTCCAAAAGCTAGGTAGTTTTTCAGATTTTATTCATCTTATATACTAGATTATTGATTCTAAAGGCTTAATTATGAGTGTTTTTAAGGATTAGAGGATACTAAGTTGTGGCCCTCATTTATGGGTGATGAACATATATGGACCAAGGTAAGTGTAAAAATCATTAAAACACATTTTTTGGACTTCAGTTATTCATGTAACTTGTCAAACCATGAAATGGTTTATTTAGATTTATGATTTTGAGGAATAATTTTTTATCGAATTCAAAAAAATATTGAATTTATTAGTAATATTTTAAAATTTGTTTTAATAATGCATATTCTGAGAGTTTTGTTTTTTTAATTAATTTATGATTATTATTAAATTTCACCACGGGATACAAAGAGTGATAGGAAATTTCATTTGTGAGAAAATTATGCTCAATTTTTTTTAAAAAATTCCCTAGATTGGGTAGAGTTGATAAAACATTGGGTAAATGGACTTATAAATACACAAAAACTTATAAAGAGTGTATTTTCCAAAAGTATGCCGGTTATCCATGGTTGAATGGTTGATCAATAAAACTATGAGATGTGATTTATTAATATATTTAGTATAAAAATAAAGAGATATTTAATTTATCAGATAAAAAATAATTTTAAAATCCATCTAATATGGTGAATAGCAGTATAGATAATAAAAATTGATTAAATTATACTTTTTATTGTATGGATCTTTATGTCCTATAAGTCATGTAATTTTTTATTCATGTCCAAAATACACAAAACAGATATATGATCCCCCTTTTTCAATTAACCTTTGTTGCATTCCATTTCCAAACCTATCTTATTCTTTGATCAGTATTTATCACTAGGTAAAGGTGTTATCACTCATTCGATGATCAAGGGTCCTCAAGAATATTTCTACTATTGAAGGCTAGTGTAATATCTTTAATGGATAGAATACATTGTTTTCTACTTCAATGTTATAAATCAAACATATTCAATTGAATATTAAATATGGTTTCCACTCAAACTATATTACAATTATTCCATAGTTGTTTTTTTCATTATTTCCATTCACACGTATCCTTGAGATAAATTTTCCCTTGTTTAGGTTTTTTATCCCTGTAATGATCATAAGATAATACCCTAAAACAAAAAAGTGGTATTAGAGAATTGTTATTCAAGGAAACAATGTATTAATCTATTAGTTTTTCAAGTAAATAAATGTCATATTGTATTATTTCAATATCATATATTATGATATGAAGTATTTCTTTGTATAACCATAGCATATGGATATTATATATCATATGTTATGACATATAGAAAATATAAATATTTGAACTATGTTTTATCATACAATTTATGATATCATAAAATATGACTCTATCCATGGTTAGTGTAAAAATAGTGGATCAAATCAAAATTACAATATCACCTCAAATGTTAAATATGAAAGAAAAAAATTATATCTCATATCATATTTGGAGAGACCGGTCATTGCGTATGATTAATTTTTCATCATATAATATGATTAAGTTGTAGAGATACATCTCTCAAATATTATATTTTACAACTGATACTATCATCATCAGTTATAAAGTAGGACATTCCTGGAGTTAATTGTAGATCTACTTCAAGCTAGGTTTTATAATTTTCAATGATGGTAAGTATCTATGGTCCCTCTAATATTTTATAGTAATATATCATAATAATAAATTTTGGATTGCATTGAATAGATTCATTTCATTTATAAGAGTAAAAAATTATAGATCAATATTGATCATAATTTGTAATATTTACCCTTTAAAGGGATCTAGGTTATTGGACAGATCTTATAGTAGATTATAAAAATATCCAATGTTTCAAGGTGAGTTATCCTTGAGTAGAAAAAAAAAGTGATGTCCATTATAGGTGGGGAGAGATTCATTTCTTCAAGACCATTAGAGTTGAGGTATTCCAATTCATCTTCAATTGAAGAGACATTTTGAGTGATTCCATTAGAGTATGTTCCTAGGACACATTAATCCTCAGATGCTTTATTTTCTTCTATCTCTTGATGATGGATTGGACACCCTCATTCAAACTATCCTTCCTACCATTATAAAGATATTGAAGATAACAAGTGTATGAGGGAGGATTAAAATTAAGGCAGTGAAGGTTAGTTCTACTATAGTATTGAAGTATTATATTTTTGTTCAAGAGTGTAACAAATTTTTATGCAAGATGGATTCTGTAAGAACCTGGTTCTTATATTTGAGGTACGGGCTTCTCTTTTCTCTTTTCCTTAAGTGTTTTTGAGAAAATAAGGAAAAATGGGAAAAACCTAAATTTTGGAACTACACGCCGTGTACTATTTCCACACGCCATGTACTTTTGGGCCGTGTGGAAATGAGTACACAAGGTGTGTGTCCAGGTCGATGACCAGGTGTAGGAACCGACTACACGCCATGTAGTGGAACCTTACACGCCGTGTAATCAGTCGGCAGGGCAAAAAGTAAGGCGGCGGAGTGCCAGCCAGCTAGGCGGCAGTACACGCCGTGTACCCTGAAGTACATGACGTGTAATCAAGTCGTCAGATGAACAGTGTGGCGGTGCCGCCTTTTGAACAGTTAAATGAAGGGAGTACATGCCGTGTACTTGGAAGTACACACCGTGTACTTTTGTTTTTTTGCTTAAATCGGGCAGTAGCTCCCCCTGTTCACAGGGAAGCTTAGAAATGAACGAGAGAGCGGGAAGAGTCGGCAAAGACTTCGGAGATCCGCTGGGGGTTCGTCTTAGATCCGTTTCTGCATCGGGATATACTGTTGGGACTGTACGGGTAAGCCCTTATTTCCCCGTGAGCCGTTCTTTCCAATTCTTCTCCTTGCAGAAGTTATTTGGGTTTATGTGGTTTTCATTTTACCTCAGATCTACCGCGTTCGAGGGTGATTCGTGGAACGCCATTCGGGTGTATTGATCAGAGGCGTATAAGGTAGGTGGCTTGGTGTTTAGTTTCCAACTGCTGTGCGTTTTGTGTGTTTTTATTACCACGAACCCACGTTGGGGTGTCGTGAGGCTGAGGTCGTGGTCATTTTAAATAACTAGAATTGTAAAGGTAGTTAAATGTGATAATTAAAAATGCTGTTTGGGATCATTGCTTGGATCCAGGACCACCCCGGGGGTGTGTTCCTCTGTTTAGCCATTTGGCCAGGATACCCGAGGGTATGCCTTAAAAGTAGTACTGATAGAATTGCCTTGAGAGGAATTGTTGTTTACTGCTTGTTGAGTGTTGGGCATGGCCCAGTTGTTATTTTACCTGAGGGCGTGACTGTGATAGCCTGAGGGAGGGATATTATTAGCCTGAGGGCGTGACTATGTTGGCCTGAGGGCGAGGCCTGAGGGTGAGATATCATATTAGTCTGAGGGCGTGGCTTTGTTATATTAGCCTGAGGGCGTGGTTTTGTTGTTTTTATTGAGGGCAGGAATTTTACCATGTTAGCCTGAGGGCGAGATTCTGTTTTGCCTGAGGTCTTGGTGCTGTTGAGCACAAAATATAAATAAACTAAATGGTTAAACAAATAATAAAATGACAATAGAATTGGTAGTTAGTTACTGTTGAGTGCTGCTTACCTTATTGCATTTTACTTTTGCACACTGCTGTTGCATGCCTTACACACAGTTGAACACGGGCCTTTGGTGGGTGCCTACTAGGTTTATTTCTCACACCCTGTTTGGTCCACGCTTTTCGGCCCAAACAGATTATGTAGCTGTAGGTGTAGATAGGGGCAAGAGTCCCTATGCAGGTACTTGACTGTTGCTAAGGAGTAGCAGGGCATGGGACCGAGCCTAGTCTCGCGATGCCGCTGCCAGCTGTTGTGTTACGTTTCTGCTGTACTCTATTTTGCTGTTCTGTATTGATATGTATAACATGTTTTGGCTGTTTCCTTAGAACTTGGGACATGTGGCATCATATTATATACCTGGTTGTTATTGTTTACCGTAGTTGGTTATTTCAGTCTGCATGTTTTACTGCTTCCGCTGTTTGCTGTATGTTTTATTTATTTTCCGCTGCACTACACTTTGACAAATGAGGTCATAGTTTCCCCACTATCAGACCTGGGCCCTCGCTGCTAGTCGGCAGCCTCTGGCGTTTGGGGAAATGCGCTTGAGGTCTGGTGGTGGACCGGGTTTGGGGTGCCAGCGGACGGGCTCCGGACTCGGGTCATTACAAAGTGGTATCAAAGGAGGTTCTTTTCTTTGACTTACTGTTTGGAGCCGTAGTCAGGGATAGGACGGGAAGGTAGTTGGTAATAAGCTGTGCCCGGGCATAGCTAACCTGTGTACAGGGAAAATCCAGTCTACCTCGTATTGCAATTTTATTGAATTTTCAATTTACAATTGATTTGATTTTCACCGTTGGGTGACGCACTTGTATTGTGCTGTTTATATTTTATCTGTGGGTTCGATTTAGTTGCAACCCGATGAGATGAGGGTATGACGTCTCATGCATCATTTAGGCACATGCTAGAAGTCACATGTCATGCATAGTTTCCATGCCATATAGGTGCATTAGAATTTGCATGCTGTTGTGATAGTTGTTGTGCCAGAGAAGCATGCTGTTTTGATAGCTGCTTTGGTAGTATACCTGCGGTGTGATTTGGTTAAAGAATAGATGCCAAACTTTGAATTTTGGGGAGTATGGGCCCCCATTTACCGGAATTTGGTGGATCATTGACTGTTTATTTTGTTACAAACACAGATAAGATGTCAAGATTTGATTCGTGGGGTGTATGGGCCCCCATGTGTCGGAATTTGACACTTAGGTGTTGATTTTTAGTATTTTCTGGGTTCCAGAAGAGTTTCTGAGGCATACTGTCCGAAAACCCAGAATACACGCCGTGTAGTGTATAAGACACTCCGTGTATGTTCTTCTGTTCGGGAAGAAAAATAAAATTTTTGAGTACACACCGTGTACCATGAGTACACACAGTGTAGTTTTTTTCCCGTGTCACAGACCATGTAGGCGGCGACACGGGTAAGAGGAGGTGCTTGGGTAGAACACGCCGTGTGCCTGAGATACACGCCGTGTAGTGTTGACCCAGAGTCCGGCCGTGTAACTAACAAACACGGGTCGGTGAACTCTTTCCAGAACACGCCGTGTCAATGAAGAACACGCCGTGTAGTGTGACTTGGGGACTTGGCCGTGTAACTAACAACACGGGTCGGTGTCACCGTGCCTTGAACACGCCGTGT
This sequence comes from Viscum album, assembly GCA_963277665.1. NCBI lineage: Eukaryota > Viridiplantae > Streptophyta > Magnoliopsida > Santalales > Viscaceae > Viscum > Viscum album. Next base: position 1,633,322,582 of record OY728133.1, on the reverse strand, counting down.
ACCTGTGGGACACGCCGTGTGGTCTTGTCCGAGGACAGACTGTGTGGACTTAACCGTGTGACGAAGAGACGGGTGGTTTACACGCCGTGTGCGTGTGTAACACGCCGTGTAGTGTTTAGCCGATTAGTCGGCCGTGTCACAAACGGCACGAGAAGTTGGAAATAACACCATACACGCCGTGTAGGGTATATACACACCGTGTAGTTTTTGATTAACGAGAGCCGTGTGGATTAGCCGTGTTGAAGGACCAGGGCAGGGGAAGCGAAGTCAAGTACACACCGTATAGTCGGTGCACATGCCGTGTAGTCTTGTTTTTCAAAATTTTAATGCCTTCTTCCTCCTGTTCCCTTTTGGGTTTCTTCGTTTCCAGCTTTTGATAATGTTGTTCTAAGGTGTGTGTTTGAACTTGTAGTGTCACGCCGCCTAGACGACCACGTGCTGTTCGCCAGGAGAGCGGTGACAGGTATACTCCGGAGATGGTGGGCCATGGGATACCAGTTGATCCCCCAGCAGAGCCAGATGCAGCGCCAGCTGTTATACTGGACACCGGCGTGGAGGCGCAGTTCCGTGAAGGCGTTATGCGGTTCATACAGACCTTTCAGGGAGCACCACAGGCGACTACATCTATGGCTGAGCTGACGCGTATTTTCCAGTAGCAGCATCCACCTACGTTTTCAGGGGATGGCGGACCATAGGCTGCGGAGTCATGGCTGGAGTCGATACAGACTATTTTCGAGCATCTTGAGACGCCTCCAGGGCGGAGGGTCAAGCTCACGACATATATGCTGCGTGATTTCGCCAAGAGGTGGTGGGATGTTACCACCCAGTCAGAGCATCACTGGGAAATGGCGTGGAAAGATTTTCAGGTGGTCTTCTATGACTTCTTCTTTCCCGAGACGCTGACGGCAGATAGAGCTCGAGAGTTCATGAATCTGCAGCAGGGCGCCATGTCAGTGATGGACTATTCTGCTCGCTTTACCGAGCTTCAGCGCTTTGCACCCGTGTTAATGGGCGATGAGACGCTGAGATCCAGGCATTTTGAGGATGGTCTTCGGTATGACATCCGGGCACTGGTGAATGTTTTCAGGTTGTAGACGGTGCATGCTATTGTAAACCAGGCACTGATTTCAGAGAAGAATCTGCGGGAAGCTAGTGGTGTGGGCCAGAGCGGTTCGGCACCAGTTACAGGCATTATTTCTACTGGCAAGAAGAGGAGACAGATGAGTTTCTCTCCTAGTGGCAGTACGAGCCAGGCAGTTTCTTCAGGTGGGCCGATCAGGTGCTACCAGTGCAGTAGAGAGGGGCACAAGAGGCCTCAATGTCCACGAGACCCAGTGGAGTGCCGAGCTTGCTGCAAAATGGGTCATCTGTAGCGTTTTTGTAGCAAGTTTCCATCAGTGGCTAGTGAGAGGGGTTCTGTGAAGACTCCGCGTGCGGGAGCAGGACCAGTGGCTTCTTACCAGTCAGGGAACTGGAATGCGTTAGGGCGCGCAGGCAAAGATGGTGGTCATGGTCATGGTAGCCAGACGCCAGGATCTCAGAGGCAGCAGGGCGGGACAACTCAGGGTAGCCAGGCTGTGTCGCAGGGCCGCGGCACTGGGCAGGCATATGCAGTGCAACAGACCCAGCAGGAGCAGGATCCCGGACCTTCTACAGTCAGAGGTACTATTCTAGTAGCTCTTGTTTTATGCTCAGTACTTTTTGATACGGGCGCTACACATAGTTTCATATCTGTACCCGTAGTGGAGAGCCTTGAGCTTTGTGTTTCTTTTTCTTCTGATGTTATGATGCTAGACACTCCATTGGGTATGAGAACGGAATGTGTGCGTCAATGCAAGGGGTGCCCCCTAGATGTGGGTGGGTGTCACTTCCTTTGGAACCTCTATGTCTTAGAGATGACATCTTATGACGTCATTCTTGGGATGGACTGGTTGGTTCTCTTTTGGGCCTTTGTAGACTGCTATCGTCGCAGGGTGTGTTTCACGTCACCAGAGGGCGGAGGGTTTCCATACAAGAGCGAATGGGATGTTCAGGCAAGTCGAGCTGGACCAGAGCATCGTGGGCGAGGTGGGGTCACAGCCCAGATTGCGAGTTTATATCTGGATGATCAGGGGACTTCTCAGACGGATTTCCCTCCTGTTGTTGATCGTTTCAGGGACGTCTTCCCGGATGACTTTTTAGGTCTACCTCCGGAGCGAGAGGTGGATTTATCTATTGAGCTTGTTCTAGGGGCAGCACCGGTGTCCATTCCTCCTTATAGGATGGCTACACCTGAGTTGCAGGAGCTCAAGAGGCAGTTAGAGGAGTTACAGTCGAAGGGGTTTATCCGACCCAGTACTTCTCCTTGGGGTTCTCCAGACCTTTTTGCGAAGAAGGCGGATGGTACCCTCAGACTTTGTGTGGATTATCGGAAGCTGAACCAGTTGACGGTTAAGAACAGATATCCTTTACCGAGGATAGATAATCTTTTTGACCAGCTTTGTGGAGCACGAGTGTTCTCGAAGATTGACTTGAGATATGGATATCATCAACTGCGTGTGAGACCATCGGATATACCACTTACAGCTTTCCGAAGCAGATATGGTCTGTACGAGTACTTGGTTATGCTGTTCGGACTCATGAACGCGCTAGCAGTTTTCATGGCTCTGATGAATCGTGTGTTCCATCCTTATCTCGATTCATTTGTGGTTGTATTCGTGGGCGACATCTTGGTGTACTGTCGCACTCGACACGACCATGCCACCCATTTTGAGATCGTATTGAGTACACTGAGAGAGCATCAGTTATATGCTAAGCTCTCTAAGTGCCACTTTTGGATGGACCAGATACACTTCCTCGGTCATATCATCTCAGAGGTAGGAATTGCAGTAGACCCAGAGAAGTTGAGAGCAGTAGTTTCCTGGGAGCAGCCTAAGAACCTGTTTGAGATACAGAGTTTCTTGGGGCTGGCTGGTTACTACAGGTGATTCATTCAAGCCTTCTCCCGCTTAGCAGCGCAGTTGACGGGTTTGACTAAGAATGGTGTGAAGTTCGTTTGGTCGGAAGCTTGCGAGACAGCTTTTCAGGACCTGAAGGGAAGGTTGACATCAGCACGAGTCTTGATACTCCAAGAGCAGGGGAAGAGCTATACAGTTTACTGTGACGCATCAGGTATTGGGCTGGGAGCAGTGTTGATGCAGGGCAATCGAGTTGTTGCGTACGGATCTCGGCAGCTGAGGCCACAAGAGAGGAATTATCCGACACATGATCTCGAGTTAGCCACAGTTGTTCATGCATTGCGCTGTTGGAGACATTATTTCTTGGGAGAGCGTTTTGTGGTTTTCACAAACCACAAGAGCCTCAAGTGTATTTTTACTCAGCGTGACTTGAATCTGAGGCAGAGAAGGTGGGTCGAGTACCTACAGTCCTTTGATTTTGAGCTTGCCTATACACCGAGTAAAGGTAATGCAGTTGCCGATGCACTGAGCAGGAGGACTCAGATACAGGCAGCGCAGGAGGCCAGTGGTGAGTGGCAGCTCATGGCCTTGTTCTCTGAGATGCATCTAGAGGTGCACGACAGTCAGGGGCAGACTTATATTTCTTCAGTATCTGTGACTTCTGCCCTCCTGGATAGGGTGAGAATGAGACAGATTTATGATTCAGAAGGCCTAGTTCTACGGGAGTCGGTGGCAAGTGAGGACCCTCCTCCTGGTTGGACGACAGGTGATGATGAGGTTTTGCGTTTCCATGGACGAGTGTGGGTTCCGGGGGATATACGCGAGGAGCTGATGCGGGAGTTTCATGCCTCAGCTTGGGAAGTTCATCCCGGGGTTACCAAGATGTACTGAGACTTCAGACGTCAGTACTGGTGGCCGGGTATGAAGGGAGATGTAGCTGGTTTTGTTACGAGGAGTTCCACCTGTCAGTAGGTGAAGGCAGAGCATTAGAGACCAGCTGGGCTGTTACAGCAGTTGCCCATCCCAGAATGGAAATGGGATGATGTCACAATGGATTTCGTGACTAGGTTTCCGATGTCACCTAGAGGCAATGATGCTGTGTGGGTTGTTGTGGACAGACTCACAAAATTAGCTCACTTTTTTCCGATCAAGGAGACCTTCGTAGTTGACGAGTTCGGGAGGTTGTATATCCGAGAGGTTGTACGTCTTCATGGGGTTCCTCGTTCTATCGTTTCAGAAAGGGACGCCCGTTTTACGTCTCGTTTCTGGCAGAGTTTTCAAAGGGCGCTGGGTACATAGGTGCTTCTGAGCACAGCATACCACCCTCAGACCGATGGCCAGTCAGAGCGTATGATACAGGTGCTAGAGGACATGCTGGGAGCATGCGTCCTAGACTTTGGGGGCTCTTGGGAGAAGCATATACCACTAGTCGAGTTTGCCTATAACAGTAATTTTCAGGAGACTATCGAGATGGAACCATACGAGGCTTTATATGGTAGTCCATGCTGATCACCTTTGTGCTGGTTAGAGGTAAGTGAGGCAGCCTTACTGGGGCCACAGCTCGTGCAGGAGACTTCGGAGCAGGTCCAGCTGATTTGGAAGCAGATGGCTACTACGCAGTCTCGTCAGAAATCTTATGCTGATCGCCGCAGATGACCTTTGGAGTTCGTGGTAGGGGATCAGGTTTTCTTACGTGTTTCGCCGAGGCTGGGACACAGGCGGATCAAGAGACAGGGTAAACTTTCACCGAGGTATGTCGGGCCATTTGATATTCTGGAGAGAGTTGGGCGGGTTGCCTACCGGTTGCAGTTGCCACAGCGGTATCGAGCCATGCACGACGTATTCCATGTGTCTCAGTTGCGCCGCTATCATTCAGACCCGTCTCACATCTTTCATCCCTTGGAGGTTGAGCTACAGGTCGATGCGTCCTTTGAGGAGAATCCGATCCGTATTGTTGACAGGAGCACGAAGGTTCTCCGAGGCCAGTCAGTTCCTCTCGTACGGGTGCTATGGCAGTATGGCCAAGTGCAGGACAAAACCTGGGAGCGGGAGACCGACGTACGTGCTCAGTGGACGGAGTTGTTCACGGCTCTATCTTCACCACCCTTGGAAGGGAAATTCGGGGACAAATTGCTTTAAGGGGGGAAGTTTGTAATAACCCGGTTCTTATATTTGAGGTACGAGCTTCTATTTTCTCTTTTCCTTAAGTGTTTTTGAGAAAATAAGGAAAAATGGGAAAAACCTAAATTTTGGAACTACACGTCGTGACTATTTCCACACACCGTGTACTTTTGGGCTGTGTGGAAATGAATACACAGGGTGTGTGGCCAGGTCGATGACCGGGTGTAGGAACCGACTACACGCCGTGTAGTGGAACCTTACACGCCATGTAATCAGTTGGCAGGGCAAAAAGTAAGGTGGCGGAGTGCCAGCCAGCTGGGCGGCAGTACACGCCGTATACCCTGAAGTACATGTCGTGTACTCAAGTCGTCAGATGAACAGTGTGGCGGTGCCGCCTTTTGAACAGTTAAATGAAGGGAGTACACGCCGTGTACTTGGAAGTACACGCCGTGTACTTTTGTTTTTTTTCTTAAATCGGGCAGCAGCTCCCCCTATTCATAGGGAAGCTTAGAAACGAACGGGAGAGCGGGAAGAGTCGGTTGGGACTTCGGAGATCTGCCGGGGGTTCGTCTTAGATCCGTTTCTGCATCGGGATATACCGTTGGGACCGTACGGGTAAGCCCTTCTTTCCCCCTAAGCCGTTCTTGCCAATTCTTCTCCTTGTAGAAGTTATTTGGGTTTATGTGGTTTTCATTTTACCTCAGATCTACCGTGTTCGAGGGCGATTCATGGAACGAAGTTTGAGTGTATTGATCAGAGGCATATAAGGTAGGTGTCTTGGTGTTTAGTTTCCAACTGCTGTGCGTTTTGTGTGTTTTTATTACCACGAACCCACGTTGGGGTGTCGTGAGGCTGAGGCCGTGGTCATTTTAAATACCTAGAACTGTAAAGGAAGTTAAATGTGATAATTAAAAATGTTGTTTGGGATCATTTCTTGGATCCAGGAACACCCCAGGGGTGTGTTCCTTTGTTTAGCTGTTTGGCCAGGATACCCGAGGGTATGCCTTAAAAGTAGTACTGATAGAATTTCCTTGAGAGGAATTGTTGTTTACTTGTTTTTGAGTGTTGGGCATGGACCGGTTGTTATTTTGGCTGAGGGCGTGACTGTGTTGGCCTAAGGGAGAGGCCTGAGGGTGAGATATCATATTAGCCTGAGGGCGTGGCTTTGTTATATTAGCCTGAGGGCGTGGTTTTGCTGTTTTGCCTGAGGGCGGCAATTTTACCATGTTAGCCTGAGGGAGAGATTCTGTTTTTCTTGAGGGATTGGTGCTTTTGAGCATAGAATATAAATGAACTAAATGGTTAAACAAATAATAAAATGACAATAGAACTGGTAGTTAGTTACTGTTGGGTGCTGCTTACCTTATTGCATTTTACTATTGCACACTGCTATTGCATGCCTTACACACAGTTGAGCACGGGCCTTTGGTGGGTGCCTACTGGGATTATTTTTCACACCATGTTTGGGCCATGCTTTTCGGCCCAAACAGATTACATTGCTGCAGGTGTAGATAGGGGCAATAGTCCCTATGTAGGTACTTGACTATTACTGAGGAGTAGCAGGGCATGGGACCGAGCCTAGTCTCGCGATGCCGCTGCCAGTTGTTGTGTTGCGTTTCTTCTGTACTCTGTTTTTCTGTTCTTTATTGATATGTATAACATGTTTTGGCTGTTTCCTTAGAACTTGGGACATGTAGCATCATATTATATACCTGGTTGTTATTGTTTACTGTAGTTGTTTATTTCAGTCTGCATGTTTTACTGCTTCTGCTGTTTGCTGTATGTTTTATTTATCTTCCACTACGCTACACTTTGACAAATGAGGGCATAGTTTCCCCACTATCAGACCTGGGCCCTCGCTGCTAGTCAGCAGCCTCTGGCATTTGGGGGAATGCTCTTGAGGTATGGTGGTGGACTGAGTTTGGGGCGCCAGTGGACGGGCTCCGGACTCGGGTCGTTATAGATTCAATTGTGAACTTTTAAGCATGAAGTGTATTGCATTTTTGTTATTCAAGAAAAATTAAATATTTGACTACTTATGCAGACAATGTCTTTTGAACATGATGATTTTCTCAATCTCGAGCAAGAACAGATTGTTGATGGTGAAACTATGGAATACTTAGGAGATCAACAACATGTTGATGAAAAAAATTAAAAAAAAACAAGATCAACGTAGCATCACAATTTAGAATAAAATTATCAAGGCAAGAAGTCAGGGTGTAAAATTTGAGGTTGGATAGAATCAATGAAGCAAACCATTTTGACCCCAACAAGTCAAAGTTCATTAGTTATCTTGGGGTTAAAAAGAGGATGAATTTTCCAATTGATATTGACTCATGGCTCTATGTCCAACCTGTAACGAAGGAAATCCTTTGGAATGATATAATGGTAATGTTGCAATATACTTTCTCTATTTTATTGAAAAATTATATAATAAAATATTGATTTAGTTCTCATTGTTCTTTAAATAATTCATTTATTTAAGAATATTTTCATAATAAATTTTTCTTAATGGCCACTAGAGAATCCCATTGTGGCTTCTAGACTCTTTTGATGAAGTTATATCTTAAGGATGTTGAGGGGAAAATAAAGCCCCACCCACCACCATGTAATGCACACATTTTAAATCAAAAAATCTTACATCCACATAATCTTTTCTCATTAAGAAGAGGTATTTGGCCATGTTTTTAGTCGGTTAAAGTCTTTTTGGTGTTTGGTGATGGAATAATTTCCTCTAAAAAGAAAAAGGTGGCCAAAATTCTTGGAGTTAAAAGGGGAACTCTCCCCGTCACCAACTGTGGAGTGCCTCTTTTTTAGGACAGGGTTAAATTGTGTTACCTGGAAAAAATTATATCCATAAATTATAAATCAGATATAAACCTTGAAAGGGAAGATAATGTCACAATCTATAAATTTTTTTTGAGTTAATTCAGTTATAACCTTAATGTTTGTTTATTTTTTATCTCTTTACAAATGGCCCAAATCTATCCTGAAGGAAGTTCAGTCCATGATCAAAAACATATTATGGAATAGATAAATCTATGAAAGGAACCTTGTAACTATGGAATGGAAAGATTCTATAAAGCCATTTGATATAGGAGGCTTGGGTATCAAGTATATGGGTCTTTTTAATGAGGCCCTTCTCAGTATGTTCCCTTAGAATCCGTTAACATCAAATGACATATCCTTGGAATTCCTCTCTAAAAGATTTACTTCAAAACATCATTGTGATTATGAATCGTGTATTCCATCTTCAATATGGCTAACCATTAAATCCCCTTATAAAAAGATCATGAAGTTCACAAAATGGGTTGTTTGCCGGAAATCTTCCTTCAATTTTTGGAACACACCATGGCTGAGTAAGTCGATTAGTGATATCTCACTGCTCCTGGTCACATGAAGCATTTCTCTATTCAGAAATTTTTTTGGATGAAAATGCGTGGGCTAATTTTTCTCCTTATATTATTTTGGAATTATATAGGTATTTATTTGTGGAGTCTGATATGTTAAGGTGGGATCCCAACCTTGTTAAAATCTTCTCTGTTAATGGATTATATAAGAACAATTATAATGAAGTAATTTTTATCCCTTTGTGGTTGAGAAATTTTTGGAAATGCTTCATTACAAAACCCAACATGCTTCTCCTAAAAAGAATATAACAATAAAGGCTACCACTATAAGGGTAATTGTAGTGATTTAGATTTCATTTTTCACCTGTAAAATTCTTTTTCTTGTCCATGGATGAAAAAATGACAATGTCTTCACTTTCTACACACTCTCTCACCAAATATGGTTTCATATTCATAAAATTTTTGATGTTAAGCTGAGAACCAATAGCCATGAAGACAAAATTTTGGATTTTTTCAAACTAGACTACAAAAATAAATTCATGACATGTTTTATAGTGAATATTCTTCACTCATTTCCTTCATATGAAGAGTAGGAAATGCTCTTGATTTTGATAATCAATGTCGGTCACTGCATGTTGGAATCATGGCTATCTACAGGGAGGTTCTTACTACCTCCAAGGTCCAAATAAGTAACATGAACATTTATCTCTTTGAACTTGTTATTATGAAAACTTTTGGTGTTATCAGTAAGATCATGAAATCATTGGTTCTCAAGTATATTAGATGGATACCTCCAATTTCATCTTGGTTACATGTTAATGTGGACGGTGTGACATCAGGTTCACCAGGTCCATCGGGCTATGGTCAAGTCTTCCGTACACATTGGGGCTTTGTGAATGGATACTACTATCATTATATTGGCATTATTTTTACTATTGAGGTAGAATTATGAGAAATTATTGAGGCCATAAAATATGAAATCTAGCATAACTGAAGACATATATGGGTGGATTCTAATTCCACCACATTTTTACATTTCTTAACGACTCAATCCTAAGGTATCCCATGGTGAGTGTCCCCATTTTGGATTGAATGTCTTCATCTAACGAACAAAATTGAACTAGATATCACCCATGTATAATGGGAAGATAACCAAGTGGTGGATGCTCTATCCAAAAGGTAAATTCTTGAAACCATCTTGAGATGGTCCTTCATCGAACCTAATTTTGGTTCTAATTTGGTTGAATATGAAATTCATGGTATCATAAATTCTTGTTTATGTAAAACCCTTTGTAATTCTATTTTTATTTATTTTAATTAAATTTTGATAGGAACAGGATTTGCCCAGATCCTGAACCTTGTTTTCTATAAAGAAGGAAACATGGATTGATTTCAAAAATCATTATAACGAGAAATAATTTCTGGTGCATTGAGCTTGATAATATATTATTTGAAAACATTTATTTTATCCAACTTGATACAAAATTGATAATTTATGAAATATAAAAATTGTGTTGAAAATATTTAATGTGCATCAAAACCAGTATACCCTTATCATAAAGTAAGGATGGGGTACACTTCATTAGAAACAAAATTCATATATATTTTAAATTAGAAATAGAAGTTTAATAATTAGATATGAAAAAACAAATGTTACTTTATTTATATCTATATTGATGAATTAAAATCTAAATCAACTTTCATCCCACATCATGTTCTATGGAAGGAGGCTCATGTAAGTAAGGATGTTATATTGGTTGATGACAACAGAAATGTAGTATGGAAATCATGTGTAAGTATTAAGTAATTGTAATTTGTTATGATTTATACCAATATTACATAAAAATAAATATGTTCATTTTTCTATATGGTTTAGAAATAAGAATCAGAAATGGTTTTACCAGAAAAAAAGTGACTTTTAGTATCTTTGAAGCGGCCTAAAAAATATGGTCTTATTAGAGGAGTATGATTTTTAGTCTCACCTAAAACATATTTCGAGAAGAAGAAACTACATGAAGATACCTATAATATAATTTGATGAATGCAAACACAAATAGAATCACATTATGATATTATTTTTTGGTCTAGTCTGGCAGACCAATGTATAAGAAAATATCAAAGTGAACAGGCAGTGGAGAAATTATCTACACCTGAACCAAATGATCCCACTATATTTGAGTCTTGCCATTCCCCCCAAACCATACATGGGGTAATCGATTTTTTTAATTATTTTTTATCCTAAATGTGAATCAACAAACATTCAATACCTTTATATTACTAAATTCTGAATGGTACAGTTGTATATGATTTTATCTATCAACACCCACGTACCTCCGTGTTATTATGGGTATAGGGTATAATATCCCCAGAGACTATCTAGACAATCAACCCCTCACAAAAACTCACATGATAGTGGGGATTAAGATACCTTATGAGCTAACTACTATGTTTTGTATTACACTTGATGGTCTTGATATTTCAATATTCAAAGCTATTATAGGATATTTCATAGCATAGCCGTCTAATTTTATAAAGATACACGAGATACATCTTTAACAAATTATTTCATACAAAAAACATGTAATATTTGATGATAAATGGTCTGAAATGAAGAATGATATTACAAATAGATAATGTGTTAGAGAAACAAAAGGTTGAATCAAGAAAATCTATTGAATCTACCATGAAAAAAAAGAACTTTTCAGAGTACCTTCGCTCTGCCAGTTCTTAAGAAACATTTATTTACATTACAACTTCTTGTAGAGACCACATTTAAAGATAAATTTATGTCTTACATTGACTATGAAGAAGAAATATATGGATCTTCCTTAATAGATGGAATTGGTCTTAGGATTATAAATGATATTCTCAAATCATGAATGGTTTAGAGTCTTAGTTGTGAATACATACATAAGATAAATTTTCATAATATGTCTATCGAAATAGTGAGTTAAATATGTTTATTAATGTTAATAACTATTAATATTTTTTCATGCATTTATATTAAAACTATATAAATGGTATATCATGAGAAAAAAATGATTTGGATTCATTAATCCCTTTATCATTTCTACGCAAGAAATTACTTTAAATAAGGAAGAAATAACGAAGAAGAATGATGATTTACTCATAGAGTTTAATAAAAAAGCATCAAATGACAGACACTTTTTGATACCTATAATTCAAAGGTAAAACACTATTATCTAATCACATGAAATATATTTTTAAATTTGGAATTACTTACTTGTTTTACGTTTCTAGGAATAAATTGATGTTGATAGTAGTAAACATAGACACCCTGAATATTTTTTTGGATTCAATACATAGATTTCCAACCAAAAAACCACACATGATGTGTATTGTGAGTATGTAATACACTACAATCAACATTTTATAGATAAACATCAAATTATATGTTTGGTCTGTGTTTTAATGAGAATTTATTTTTTGATAGGGTGGTCTCTCAATATAGGCTAGATCACGGCATGAAGTCGGTGTCTAAAAAGATAAAGACTATGGATTACTAAAAATGGAAACAAATTATGTTATATAGATAAATATTTAACTATCAAAACGTTTCAAAACAATTTACTTATTTTGGTTAATGTTTCTGCAGTTTCAGAAAAATGATAATTCAACCGATTGTGGATATTATGTTTACAAATTTTTGAGAAAAATCATAAAGCATGAAAATATCAGCATACCCCAAGAGGTATTTTTTGAAGGTAATTACAATTTCATTAAAGATATTTCATTATCATTATTTTGTTTATATTTTCTCAATAATATCAAGATTACTGACAAAATAGTTACTCAAAATAAGAAATCAATTTGTTTAGAGAGGAGTGGGCAGTGTACGTTTTTTCAGAATGTATGATGACAACAAATTTAGGTGATTACATGATATTTTTGTGGTCTAGTATGAGTTATGACCTTTAAAATATATTTGGGGTGAGAAGAATTAGTATCAGAATGCTTATATATAATTTTATATCTCTCTCTCATGGAGAAGAGTAATAAAAGAAATAAATTTGTTTATAAGAACTGATATAAAAATAATAAAATAGTTGAAAAAAACATGGATGTATAGGTGGAGGTAGAGGAAAAGGCAAAGGCAGAGGTGGAGGAGAAGGAGAAGGTAGATTAAAAGTCAGAGACTAATGTGGAGGAGGAGGTAGAGACGAAGACCGAGGTGGAGACATAGGGGGAGGAGGATTAGAAGATCTAGCTTACAAATAATAAAATTTTTGGGAAATAAAGTAATATAAGGATCATAACATTATTGTGTTTGAGAACAACTATTTAAAAGTTTACACAACACATTTCACTTAAGATAAGATTCATTGTGCATCTTTCCAGTTTAAAATGACATTTTAGTAAAACATCCCATGTGACGTACTCTAAACTGAGAAAATGGATTTAAATTCATTTGTTAATTTAGAAAAATTATCTGTATGTCAATTTTGATGTGTAGTGACTATACTCACCTCAATATGATGCATAGTGTGACCGGTATGGCTCAATGTTCATGTTTCCATTTAAAAATGAAATTTTATTAAAATACTTATGTTGGATAAATAGAATAGTGGAAACTCATTATGATTGTTTTGATGCTTTAGTACTATGATCAATATGTTATACGGGAAATTTAGCATTTAGCCACGTTACAATCTAATAAATGGTGTGACCGGTATGACTCATAGTGAATCTTTTTAATTCAAAATTTAAATTAATTTTAGTAAAAGAAATAAATAACATACTAAAAACTAAAAAAACACATTAGGATTGTTTTGATACATTATTAAAATGATTCATACATAATTTTTGACATGTAGAGATTAGCCTCACCTCAATATTATGCATAGTGTGACCGATATGACTTTATGTGCGTCTTTTTATTCAAAATTGACATTAATTTTAATCAAAAAAATAACTAACATACTCAAAACTAATAAAACACATTTTAATTGTTTTGATAATTTAGTAAAATGATCCATATGTCATTTGGTATGTATAGGGATCAACCAAATCTTGATCTGATGCATGGTGTGACTGGTATGACTCTAAGTATCTGTTATCAGTTTAAAATTGAAATTTTCAAACAAAAAAAGTGTCACACACTCAAAATGGGGAAACACATTTGGATTTTCTTAATAATTTGGGATAATGATTCATAATTCATTTATGATTTGTATGATTCAATCTCAAGTCAAACCCATACACGTTGCCACCTGTATGTCTCAAAGTGCGTGTTTCTAGTTTAAAATGACATTTTAGTGAAAAAAAAATGTGGCACACACAAAACCAAGTAAATTCATTATAGTTGTTTTCACACTTTAATAAAAATATCCCTGAGTAATTTGCGGTGTGAATCATTCAGCCTCACCTCAATCTGACGCACGGTGTGATCGTTATGACTCCAAGTACGCCTTTTTTATTCAAAATTGACCTTATTTTTAGTAAAAAACAAATAGCATACTCAAAAATAAGAAAAAACATTCCGATTGTTTTGGTACTTTAGAAAAATGATTTATACATCATTTTTCATGTGTAGGGGTCATCCTCACCTCAATACAATGCACTATGTCACTGGTGCATCCTTTTATTCAAAACCGACATTAATTTTATTCAGAGAAACAACAGACATACTCAAAACTTCGAAAACGCTTTCCTATTGTTTAATTGCTTTAGGAAAACGATCCATAAGTAATTTTGATGTTTAAAAATCATTCACACCTCAATTTTACTCACTGTGTGACAGGTATGACTCTAAGTGGGGCTTTTTATGCAAAATTCACATTAATTTTAGAAAAAAAACAACTAACATATTTTATGATAGTTATTTCTTGTATTTGGGTTACAAATATTATTTCATTTAAATTCCATATTTTTATCATATTTTGGTAATTTTTTATTGTTTCTGCTGATATAGTGTGTTGTTGCAGCACACTAAACCTATTTTTGGTGATGCAGTGTGCATCAACATCACATTGTACTTTCACCTTTATTAGTGCTATTAAATGCGCTAATAAATATGTTCTTTAGTATCAATTTTATAAGATTTGACAAAGGAAGACTTTTTCAACTCCTATATTGGTGTTGATAAGGTTTATCTTTATTAGCGAAAATAAAAGAATAGATAAATTATACTTTTATCAGTGCAAATAAATGAGAAGTTAATTTATACTTTTATCAGCACAAATAAAAGTACTGATAAATCATAATTTTATCAGTGCTTTTAAAATTGATAATAAAAGACACCATTTATCAGCGATGAATAAAAGTGCTGATAAATGAGATATTTTCATAGTGCTTTTATTTTTGCTGATAAATCTACCCTTTATCAGTGCTTTTTTAGTGCTGATAAATGCCATGGACTCTTAACTGCACTAATGTATTGATTGCTTTTCTAGCACTGATGAAAGCTGATTCCTGCGCTATTAAATTACTTTTTTGTATTAGTGAATGTATGAGTAAAATTACTAATATAATTATAAAGTGTTATGTGTTTTGTTTCATAATTTCATTACATTTTTATTTCAATAACTTCATTTCACACCCATGGAAGTTAAAAATTTTGGGTAACAAATAGAGAGATTTTAAATGAATATTATGACATGAGTTTAATGAGACATCTCTAAGCACTCAAAAAAATATGTGAGAGTGGGCCTAAAGGTGATTCATTTGAGTAGTTGAAAGTTTTTGTTGATATTAATAGAGATGTTTCTCAAGAGGTAATTTCATATTTTACAGTATCGAAATAACATAAAAAATAAATATATTATTTTTATAAATATTTAGATTTTTTCATAAGTTATCTAAAAAATATTTTAAATCGTGAAAAAAAATTCATTCCTCATATCGTTGGGTCTCAAAGTTTTTCAAGAAAAAGAACAGTATTGGTTTTATTTTTTCCATTATTATTTATATTATCTTATTATAGTTCAATGTTTTTTTCTAACTAATATATTTTTTATAACGGATAATGAATTAGGTCTCTCTATTGGATATAAAAAGATGTGTCTTAATGTTCATTTGAAACACGATGATAGCATTGTGAAAGAACCCACCCGAGATGTTGGAGTAAGTACTTTTTATTACTATTTGATGTTATATAATTTCTATAAAAAAATAATAATGAAAAACAAATTATATCAACAATCAAGCCTTAAATTGAATTAATTGAGGTCAGATGCATGGATCAAATGGTGAAAATTGTCTCTATTAGTGTCATTTGATCTATGTAGTCAGCTACAATTAATTGGGTTTTAGACTTATTTTTTATTATAATTTATTTTTCATTATTATTTTTTTATAATAATGAAATAACATTAAATCATAATGAAATTGTACAGATCATATTATATTATAATGTTCTTATAATTTAGAAATAATTGTTCATTTTGTTTTTTTAACAAGTTAATATTCAAGAAGGATTGGATGTGAACCCTTCACAATCATAATTGGTTTCCCATAATGATGTAGTTGAAAAAGGTTTTGGGATGAAGAATCCTAGGTGTGTATGGGGGTTATGTTCTGGGACTACTCCATCAACTCTATTTTGTAGGGTGTCATCATTATTTACTAATACAATCAGTGGGGGTTCAAGTAGTGTCATTGATCAGGAAGAAGAAATATAAATTTAAAAATTCAATTAATAAATAAAAAAACATGAATCTTATAGGAAAACATATGATAAATTGATGTTGACAATGGAAAATGATTTAATATCTATATTTTAGAGGATTATTGGAACAAACCATGAAGAAATTTATATTCTTAAAACTAATCATGTCAATGTAATTCTAAACTCCATATATCAATCTTGAATTTTTAAAGAAAACATAGATTGCCCCAAAACATTCATGAAGCTTATTTATTTTATTTATCATCTCAGTGATCATCCCCTGAAAATAATCTTGGAAGGGTACTGTAGTCAAGATTATTTATAAATAGAAGGCTTACATGAATAAAATTAAATGTATTAAAGCATCTTGATAGAAATTATATGATATTTTATAGAATTCCTTGATGTTAGGACGTTCTGGATTAAATAAAAACATAATGTGGTTACGACATTGTGTAACAGGAAATGAAATGAAAATAAATATCAAATGGGAAGAGTAAAATTGAGATAAGTCCAAGTTATACAAAACAAATTTTGTCTTAGATTGATGTATGGTGAATTTTTATATGTTAAAATTGAATTGTGTATTTTTTCCTAAATTTTGAAAACAACCCATGCTTGTTTTCATGGGTTTTTCTATGTGACATCAATTATTAATTAAAATAATACTTATATTGAAAACATGTACTTTGATTCATATCACACACTTTGTGTGTATGATTAACACACTTCAAAAATGAATTATATATTATTTTCCTAATATTTGAAAATAATGTGATCTCATTGTCCAGGTTTTGACAATGAAATAAATGTTTTAATCTAAAATTACAATTTTATACTGAAAACATGCAATTTAAATCATACCGACCAAATTAGGTTATGAGTTTATGTGTAGTCAATTACTACATGTAAAAAAATAAATTATGGAACATTTTAATAATATCTGAAAACAATGTATGATATTTTGATAGTTATTGTCTACATGATTAGTGTTTTAATTTAAAATGACACTAATATTGAAGACACAAATTGCAAGTTATACCACCAACTTTATCTATCTGATTGACGTGAAGTTGATTCTTAAACATAAAAAATGAATTATAGATTGTTTTTCTAAAGTTTCAAACATTATTAGATCATTTTATTATTTTTAACTATGTGAAAGTTGTTTTAAACTAAAATGAAACTTTTATATTTGAAACATGCACTTTGAGTCATTCTGACCGCATCGTGTGTCAGATTGACATGCAGTCAACTACTAAAAATCAACAATAAATTAATGATCAATTTTCATAAATTTTTAAACCAATATAATCATAGTTAATTGGTTTTTTATATGTGACTTTAGTTTTAAAGTAAAATGACACTTTTATATTGAATACATGCACATCGAGTCATATTGTGCACTTCATGTGTTTGATAGCAATAAAATCACTATAAAATGGACATATATTAATTTGTCAATTTCAAAATGTATGGAACATAAATTCAAGTTACTATTTTCTTAGGATGCTTTTAAATCTGTTTATAGTGTTATAAAACACTAAAAACATGCATATAATTGTAAAAACCATACAAAATAACCTCATATTAACATTAAATCATGAAAAACACACCATTTAATTATTTTTTATGTGTACACGTAGAAAAGACATTCATCTAATGTGTCGTTTTCTTTGAATGATTTAATAATTTGTTTTAAAAGATACCAAATTCTTTAAAAACATGTGTAAGTGGTTCAAATCCAAGAAAACGACATCATATACCCCTAAAATCATAAGATAGTGACCATGGATTTATTTTTGAAATGTGGTAACTAATGGCATGTCAATCCGGGTTACAGTTTTATCAGGATGCCAATAAAATTGTTTTTAGTATTTTAAAACACTAAAATGAGCATGTGATGGTCAAAAACCTAGAAAATTACCTCATATTAACATTAAATCATTGTAAAACCACCATTGAATTCTATTTGACATGTATGCATAGAAAACACATACATCTGGCATGAAATTCACTCAGAATGATTCAATAAATAGTTATATAAGATATCAAAGTCTTTAAAAACATATTTTAAGGGGTCAAAATAACGAAAATGGTGTCACATGGTCAAAAAATAAAATTTCAACCATCATGGATTTATTTTTAAAATTTGGGAACTGAGGACAAGTCAATCTGGGTTATGGTTTTACTTGGATGCCCGTAAATGAATTTTTAGTGTTTTGATATACTAAAATGTGTGTGTAATGGTAAAAAACATAGAGAAAGACATCAAAATAGTGCGAAATCAAGGGAAACCCACCAATAAATTATTTTTCATGTGTATTCATAGGCAACATGTACATATGACAAATGGGGTTCTCATAATAAAAGAATAAATTTTTTTAAAAGATACCAAAGTCAATAAAAATGTGTATTAGATAGTCAAAACCTATAAAATATAATTAAATGTCTATAAAATCATAATATAAATATCATAGATTAATTTTTTATGTGTATGAAGTGACAGAATGTCTATAAGAGTTATAGTTTTTTGAAGATGCCCATAAAGGCATTTTTAGTATTTTAAAATACTAAAATGTGAATGTAACAATCAAAACCATAAAAAATTACCTCATATTAACATGAAATTAGTGGGAAGCCTTAGCTGAAATATATTTTATGTGTAAACATAATGAACACATCCATTAAAAATACGGTGTTCTCAGAATGACTAAAAAGCAGTTTTAAAAGATATAAATGTTTTTAAAAATGTCGATCAGGATTCAAAACTAGAAAAGAAATATTGGATAGTCTTCAGTTCAAAATAAAAATATAATATATTTATTTTTTAAATGTAGGTTATTAAGAACATTATTCTGAGTTTCTTTTTTTCTTGGATGCCTATAAGCACGTTTTTAGTGTTTTGAAAAAAAAATGCTCGTGTAACTATAAAAACCATAGAGAATGGCCTCATATTTGTGTGAAATCATTATTAGACCACCATTGAATTATTTCTGATGTGTATGTGCTGTTAACACTTCCATCCAATGTGTGGTATTCTCAAAATGACACAATAAGCTATTTTAAAAGGTACCAAAGTAATTGAAGGCATGTGTGAGGGGGTAAAAACCAAATAAATGATGTTATATGGATGTAACATAATATGAAAGAAAATTTAGGTTTATTTATGAAATAATGGAACTGGAAGCATGTCAATTCTAGTTATAGTTTTCTATGGATGCCCGTAAACGCATTTTTAGGAATTTAAAACACTAAAACATGTGAGTGACAATCAAAACCAAATAAAAAAACTAATATTGATGTGAAATCAATGAAAATCCATCTTGGAATTATATATAATGTGTACATGCATCCAAAATATCCATATGATGTGTGGTGTTCTTTGAATAACTCAATAAGTTGTTCTATGAAATACCAAAGTCTATAAAAATGTGTGTCAGGGGGTCAAAACTAAGAAAATGGTGACGCATGAAACTAGAATCATAGGACAATGGCCATAGATTGATTTTTGAAATGTATAAACTAAAAACAAATCAATACGAGTTATCATTGTTCTGAGATTCTCATAAACATGTTTCTAGTGTTTCAAAACATTAAGAGTTCACTTCAATGTTTTCTTAGGGGTTTGTGTTTTCTAGGTTTTTTCCCCGATTTTATGGTTTTTGGTATTTCTATTAAACGTTGTAATTGACTCCAAATTTTTTTTATATTTTCTTTTTCATATTAAATGACCTTCTTGCATCTTTGGTTCTCAATGTTTTTTTGGATTAGAGTCTCACTAACATCATTGGTTTATTTTTTTCACTAATTATTCCAATCTCATTGCATGGTAAAATTGAGGGTGATTGGGTAAATCAGATGAAGAATTTTCAATTAAATAATAAGGAAAAAATCATAACTCATTTCTTGAATGGATGGAGATGCATTTCAGGTTCATCACGTGACTTTTCTCATAATGGGAAAAATTCATTTTGAATTGACCATTTCAATTTGAATGCCATGAAAAATATGTTGAAGACTGTATGAAGATTACAGGATGGTATGGCCATTTTCAAAATATGTTTGGGTCTACAAGTATTCAATGTATTCAATAAAAATGATAAATAGAATGTACTCCTTGGGAGGTCATAGTCCTTCAATAACCACCTCCTTCTAATAGAGTATCTGAGGAACAAAGGGGGTATTTATAATATAATTTTTTTGAAGCCTCCACTTTGGACCCATCTTAAAGGTATTCCCTTTTGATGAAGATTGGAATGAATTATGAATGATATTTTAGGGTGCATCGATGTGTTTATTGAATAGGAGCACTCAAATCCTATTCATTAGGGGAAAACATTGTGCAAAAGCCTCTAGTTAGCACCACTTATCCACTTATGCGGGGAACTTTCCTTTTTATGGACAACTCAAGCACTTGGATACCTTTAAAATATGAGAAACTGTTGATTTTCTTTATTCCCTTATGGATGCTACAAGCACATGGAGAAAGAATATAGTTTAAAGAATTTTGATGAGGAATGTAATATCATTATGAAATATTTGTCATGGCAATGTGCAAAAAATATTGAAACATCTTTTTTCCTAGAGGTAGAGAGACAAAGGGAAAGGGATAATCTTTATAAGGAAATGTCTGTGCATTCCACTCAAAATCATAATAAGATCATTATAATGGGACCACCAGATTTAGGAGCTAATTAATTAAACCTTATATGAATTGAGGGATTAAAGATCTAGGACACTTTTGTTGTTACGGAAGATCTAGAAAGCTCTAGTGGTGTTTAGACTTTATCCCCCAGGGAAGTAGATTCCTCTCTCGTAAGCACCCCTATGACCCCTGAGGATATCATAAAACCTCCTCTTATCCATAATAGGATTTTTTTTGGATCCACCTAAATGGTATATTCTTTTATATATCAACCATAAATTATTATCCTCTATTCCGGGAAAGAAATTTTTTAAATTGTGATGGTAAACCCAACTAAACAAAGGTCATGGAGGAGTAAAAGTAGAGGTGATAGTGACACATATCTTATTACTCTGGAATGTATCATCTCTAAGAGAGTTATGGAATCTCTTCAAGTGAATAATCAATATTATAAATAGTTTAAAATGGTTTGGGATGGTTCCTTTATTGAGTATTCATAGGAGGAGGATGGTATGAGCTATACCCACCAATTCCAATGAAAATATTATTCTATAACTACAATGGTCTTGGAAACCCATGAATAGTATGAATTCCTGAAAATAGAATAACCAAAAATTCCTCAAATATGGTTTTATTGTCTAAATTTATGTTGGATAGAAAGGGAAGGTAAAAGTTACAACAAAATTGGGTTCTCATGGCTATCTATTAGTGTCTTAAAAAGGTCATTCTGAGGGCCTTTGTATTATATAGATGGAACACATAAACTTCAAAATCAATATCTTCTTTTTGAATCATATTGTTGCACTTATTCACCAGCAAGGTGTTCTTATCTAGGAATTAATGGGATTCTATGGGTAGAAATATCATAGGGATAATTTTAGATCATGGAATCTCCTTAAATTTTGGTAGCATGGTACTCATATGCCCTTAGTAATCGATGCTTATTTTAATGTAATTGTGTTTTAATATGAAAAAAATATTGGGCCAATAGACCTAGTGACCTGATGAGGGACTTTTTTCAAGTAGCGCATATGATGGATATCTCGGACATGGGGTGCCCAAGTAACCCAATTAATTAGTTTAATGGGAAGTTATAATCCTCTCTAATCATGGAGTGGTTATACAGGTTTTTCATCTTAGGAGAATAGACCTACCTCTTCAAACTCTTCTTGGTGTTACACCTTTACCCTGTCAAGTTAAACAATTTTCCCATTCTTATTTCCTATTCCAGTGATTTTTGTTTATCGAAGAAAACAAGGACTTTTAGGTTTGAAATTTTTTGGACCTGGGAGAAGGAATGTGATGTGGTGGTTCATCCATTATGGATGGATAGGGAGTATGATGTTAGAACTAAAAATCATTAGGTGTTTTCAAATTTAAAGCTATGTAGGGACAACAAGTTTTTCTATCATGACCTCATGCGTGACTAAATTGAGATATGGTTGAAGGATATTCATTCCCATACCTTCTAAAAAACCATTATCTCTTAAATTTCAACCCCAAAAATAAATATAGATTTAGTTAATAGGATTAAAGAAATAATTTCGTTTATGTGTGCGTGTTAGGATGATATTAAATAGGGTGGCTCTAATATGATTTAATTTAATCAAAAAACTTTTGTGTAGTGATAAAGAATTATATTTCTAATCTCACTTCCCAATAGGGAAGATATTAATTTAATGAGAGGATGTCCATGATATTATTATTTATTTTTCCCAGATGTTTTATTCAGTTGGGGAGACAAATATCTCTTCAGATATTGATTTATGCATTACTCTAATGGTCGTAGATACCATGAACCACCAGCTTGTTCTTGATATCACAATTGATGAATTTATTTTGGCTATAAAACATAATAATTATACAAAGGTTTCAGAACATATTCTTAAGGATAAATGGATTTCCATGGTTTTAAACATCAATGTTGTTAGTCTTTTCAATGATACCTATAAAATCTTCACAATGATTCCTGTCAAATTTTTATATAGTTTGTTTCCATCTATTTTTTTGAGAATAAAAGGGTGATTGTTCACAAGATTCATATTTTTGATAATTCTATGATTGCTCATGAATTTTTTCCTTCCATGAAAACACAATCTACTACCAAAAAATGATAATGGCATGGAACAATGACATGATAAAAGCCTATGATAGAGTGGAGTGGTATTTTCATTAATTTTTGATAAGTAAAATGGTTTTTTCTCTAAATATATTGATATTTTTATTCGGTGTGTTACTATATTATCTTACTATATTTAGATTAATTTAATCCTCACTTGGTGTTTTTCCCCAACTCTGGGACTGTTATAGGGGGTCCTCTTTCCCCTTTCTTATTTATTATGGTGGATGATAATCATCTTTTCGTGGAATCCAAGGGGAAACATATTCATGGGGTGAGGATTTTAATGAAATTACCTCTCATTTCTTATCTCCTTTTTTCTAATTATTGTTATCTCTTTTCAAGGGACACCCAAGAAGAATGTGATTTTATTTTCTGAGTTATTCACAAGCATGAAATAAAATCCAAGTAGTTTCTTAACTATCCAAATCTGAAATTTCATTCAGTGTAGGCATTCCCCGAAGTATAAAGGATGGCCTGTACAAATATTCTGGTATCTGGATGGTTGTGAAGCAACAAAAATACCTTGGTCTCCCCACCATTTTTGAGAACTCAAAAAAATAAGTGTTTTCTAGAATTTTGGATAGGGTTACAAAAAATAATACAAGGGTAGTATAGAAAAAGGAATTATAAAGTTGTAATGGAAACCCTAATTAATGAAAAGGTCTAGTCAATTCCTTATTATGTTATGTCCCTTTTCAAAATTCATGTGTATCTTATTGACTAACTACACTTCCAACTAGAAAATTTCTGGAGGAGCCTCAATAAAGGGAAGAATATGATACATTTGATAGCATTGGCTAAACTTTCCCTCCCTAAAAAATTTAGGGGTATGGGTTTTTGAGACTTTTCTCACTTTAGTGAAACCCTTATTTCCAAGAAGGTTTGGTGTATTCTGGAGAATCATATTTCTTTGGGTTCTTGATTCCTTCATTCCAAAATATTCTAGAGTCATATTTCTAAGGATCAATGCTAATACCTCACCCCATATTTTCCTGGAGAATAAAATGGGGGTCACATGAGCTACTGAATATGGGAATCTTCTAGGGGATTGGTGATGGGGCTAGTGTGGAGAATTGGGAGGACCTAATCCCAGTTGATGAAAATGTATCCATTGATAGTTCTCTTATTATTTATATTTTTGAAAATACAATGGTGTTATCCTTGTCCAATAATGACAGAAATGGATAGTGTTTTGAAAATCTAGGATCTTGGTTTAATATGAGAGAAAAAAACTCCATTTGAATAATACTTTTTCAATGAATGTGGGAACTGATATCCTCTATTGGAGTAAATAAATCTCTAGTTCTTTCACAGTCAAATCTAGGAACAAACTGGCATTGGAATCATTGAACCCAAATGCTGTTGAATTCTGAAAAAATAATTAAGCTCCTTCTAACCCCTTGTTGAAACTACATGATAGATTAACAAAATAAATATCTAAAGAGAACTCTGAATATTTCAAATCCCAAAACAAGATTCAAATAATACAAGTTAAAATCAAAAAATGCTCCAAAAGCTCTACATGACGTAGTAGCATCCAGGATCATCGCGAGCGAACTTCATGACTGAGCTTCATGACCGAGCATCGTGACCGTTCTACACGACCGAGCTACATGCTAGAACAATTTTGATGTCCCTACGTGGAGCACCTATGTGGAAGACCTATGTGAAGTACCTGCACAGGAAATGTTTCTTTGGCTTGGCATCATCTATGCCTATAAATAGATCCCTTGGGCTCCCCATTTCAGGACTGAAAAAAATTGAAAGACTCTCTGAAGATCCCATTGCGTAGATCTTTCTCCTAGATATCCCAAATCATCTTAGGTTACACTCTAAACTATGATAGAAGAGATAATTAAAGGGGATAGACATATCTTGAAGTACTTCACATTCTTCAGTAATCAACCATATTCGCGTGGTACACCTGCGCGAGACACCTGCGCGCCATACCTGCGTGATAGAGCAACGCTGGGTACCTATGCGAAATACTTCTGTGAGGTACCTACATGACCAGTTAAAGTACCCTTCATAAAGTCAATTCATGGAAGGGAATATCTTTCCTTGGTTCCCTTATCTGAAAGTTGCTAGGTTGAAACTTCCACCAAAACCTCCTGACTTCTTAAACCTTTAGGTAAGGCACATCAGCGTGTCTCCTATTTGGGTTTGTATATCCATAGTCAGAGGATTCCAACATTTGTTCCACAATGGGGTTAGGATTCTTGGGATGTTTGTGGGTTTGTATATCCAGAGTCACATGGGCCATTCTCCTAGGAACAGTGTTGGGAAGTTCACAGTTTGGATGGAGTTTTGGGTCCTGACCTCTCCCTTCGTGAAGAGATGACCCGGAACCATAGGTCTCTAGTAGAGAAGGTACACTTACCACTTTCCATTTCACGCAAGCATAAGAAGAGTCTCCCTCTCTTACCAGGATCAATTTAACAGTAGCCATTCTGGTATAAGCCCCTCACATTCACCCCTTCTTCATTCCATTTAGACCATTATCCAATGTGAAGTGAACAGAGGAAAGGCTTGTCACCTCACCCTCTTCCACCATCATCGTCGTAGGTGTGCCCTCCTTCATCAGCATGGAGGAAAATTTTAAAAGTGTGAAGTGTCATAGTTGAATCTTTCACATCCTCTTGTTTCTCACACCGAGAATGACTCATGTGAGCTTAGAGATATGTGATGGTTACAACATGATCCCAAACACTCATTTGAAGGAACTACGGGAACACTGAATCTGATTTAAAACTAGGATACATAGGAAGCCATCTCAAGGCCCGAGCTCAATGGATATCCTCCTCAAGAATCCAACCCTAATTCCCACAATTTGGGCATCCTCCTTAAGAAATAATCCCCAAATTCAATCTTCAAATCATCAAGGAATCATTTTTAGGAAGTAATCCCAAAATCATCTCTCTCAAGGGACCCTGCTCTCCAATGAGACTTATCGAACTACATGGGCATTGATTCCCATCCATATTTGATATGTAGGAAGCATCTTTGAGGTTCAATCCCAACATTTCAAATCAACCCATTCTCTTTGGGACATATTCCCCACTGGGTGTGATCTTACATGGTAACCCATATCATTTCCATGTTCCTTGGGATGTTTCAACATAAGTCCGAGACTAAGTTGCTACTAAAAACCTTCCTCTTAGAGGTCCTTATCACATGACCTTAAAAGGTATGATGTGTCCTATTAAGCGACATCGAACTATGTGGGTTCTAATTCCTTTCACAAGGATACGTATGTATCCCATATTACGGGAATGATCCCAAGATCAAAACAAACCTTCGTCTCCCTGGATGACAATAAATTCCAGAGTGCCCCATTGAATGGCTTAAAAACTAGTATCACCACAATGATGATTAAAAGAATCTTTAATCAGTATATTAGAGGATACCATTGATGGGAAACCTTGAATACATACTAATGATTCTAATGTTTGACACATGTTAATAAGTGATTATAAATTCCAAGAGATACTTATGACATACTTGGTGAATTAATAATGATTAATGAAAATATTTTAATTTTACACAGAGAGTCCTGGAATAGACAATAATTCCCCCAAAAGGGTGTGATGAGTCTGACCTCCAATTCTCTCAACCAATGCACGTTCTTAAGTATCATAAAGTTCAAAACATAACGAATGCCTGCCTTTGGAAAGTAGGTATTCATTAGATAATGAACTGTTGGATGTTTCCAGTTCCATGAATAAATCCAATGGAAACTTTCTGGAAACAGTGACTCCTAAAATTAGGACATATGTTTCAAAGAACTACGAAACAAAAATAGTGAACCCGACAGGAATCATTAACCAAGTTAAATAATGTTACCCACATGTTAGGCCCCTATAAATTGATAAAGGAAAGCCAGACAATGGAATTTATCATGCATGTGTCCATCTGAAAAGATGTCACTTTAGTAGAGCTTGTTATTGTTCTTAGTTTTACACATAATTCCCTTCAAACCAAAGAATGGATTTCTCCAATACAACATCAGTGAACTTCCCAAATACTGCTCAAGTTGGATCTCCATCAATGGGATGTACATTATAACCAACCCAGCGTATTCAACGATGGGTCTCTAATGTGTTCATGATGGAATAGCGCCAACACGGTAAAATCTCGACTTTGGAAGCTGCTCGATAGGTCCTTTAGGTCAACAACAATCCTCGATCATTTGGACAATGATGACAAATGATCAAGAAGAAAATGGTGCCAACCAAAATCTCTAACTGTTTCGGGTCCTTATCCTTAGAACGCAAAAATTTGTCCCTCCCGTACTATAGGGAGGTGGATCAAGAGGTCACTCAAGGCCTCAATTCAAGAATGAAAGGGTCCTTCCTGAGGACTCCCTTTAGCAATCACCACAAGAATAACATAGTAGTGCACCTCTAACATGATGGGGGTGTTGCCTCTGGACATTCAGGCTAGGTCTCTTAGACCCGAACACCAAAGAAGGATCGCAAGGGACAACGTCTGGCCAATAGAGAGCAGGTTCTCACCTCTGCCTCTTCTCAAGAAGTCCATCAGTCAAACTTGATGGTAAACAATGAGTGGTCATAGAGACCCTTCCATCCTAATTTTTTTGTTCAGTAGGATCATCTTAAATAAACCAATCAATCCCACCAGATAAACCCAATAGAGTACTATGAACATGCACAAACACCTACTAACCAGTTATCATCCAGTCATTAGGCTCGTCTGACTGCATTTAAGGAAGCCCGCCATTCTAATATAGTGGAAACTGGTAAACTGGAATATACACCTATTTACAATCACCAATTCTTTCAGTAGTATCATCTTCAAGTATTGAAGGAATTACTTCAACAATACCTAACATAAAATAGCAAGCATGTACATACTCATGCCAATGTTTATCAAGTCTTCCAACAGTCTCATTTGGTAGTTCTCGGAGAATTCATTCAGAAAGCTCTGACCACAAATTTGTAGCATACTCAACTATCTGCCCCTATACAAGAGTATTTTCAATACCCATTGATAGAAAAAAGAGGATAGGGGTAGGAACATACACATACTCTAGATACAAAATTGGCATATTTTCCCATTCCGGCAGTAGAAGTCCCCAAACACATCTTATCAATGGTGAAAGGGCAGATGCACATCAATTCCCATATTCTAAAAGCATGCCAGGATATTTTAACAACTACTTCAACAATATCATGGGAAAAGACACATAAAATTTTCCCCACACATGGGATGACACGTGGGCGTGCCATCCCGGAGCAAAAACACACCTCTGTTCCAGTCCAGGAGGGTTATGGAGAATATTCTCCCAAATCATACATACAACAAGATTGTGAACATACACCCTTTCCAATTTGATTTGATAGGTCTGTTCCGGTAACTACTCCAAAGCAGGCACATACACCTACCCATTATAACAAATTCTTCCAGCAGGTGGCCCCAAATAAGTTCAAGAGAACATCAAAAAAGAAATCTCACCAAACACCATTGAAAAATCAAGAGTCAAGCTGTGATTTAACTCCTCTTAATGATGGAGTTCTTGATGCCCTCATACATTTATCTATTTTTTCTCAATATCCTACCCTCTCATTACCAAATTTTTGGAGTGGTAGTTTTAATTATGAAGTTTCTAATCAAGCACTTCATCCCGAAGGCTTTATTCATGAAAATTCGGTCGGTCCGTAGTTCATATCCCCGAATGAGAGCCACAGAAACCCTCCATGTGGCCAAAAAACTTAGGAGCAAGAATATTTATCCCTTTATGTAATACACCATGGTGATCCTCCCCATGATGGCATTCACTGCAAAAGTCCTCTTCGAAGAAGTATATCACATTGTGAAAACAATTCCATAATTGACAATATAGAAACAAGAATGCCCTCATATCTCAAGGCACTTTCAAACACAGGGCCAGTGATGTCTGTTGCCTTTTCATTTACAGGTCAAACACATTCTCAACCAGAAGACATATTAAGGGAACTGTAATTCTATGAACCTCCCTTAGGACATTTGTCTTCCAATACAGAGCATCCTCTTTAGTCAGACCAAATTGTGAAACCTCTAGTAAAATATGAAGAAGATATGTTAAACATGAGGAAACAATTGGCTAATGAATAATTACCAGTCATGTTCTGGACTTTGTAAAATTCTTAATATTATATTCCGGAATTTATGACAGAAGATTGCATTCATGAAACTTGTCTCAACTTATGGAAAGATCATCATCATTTGGAAACCAAATTATTACCTTATGATGAATATAAAAATCATAAAATGGTAATAGAATGGTTGAAGTTCCAAATTGACTTGGTGTCTCTCTCATATTCCCAATATCCAAGGGTTGAAAAACAATAGATAATCTTTCAGCACACATGTCTCAATACTCTAAAGATGCTACACCAATTAATTTCGAATTCCCCATATAATGTTCATATCAGAGGATTGGGTGAATATGTATCATTTCATATCATTGCACTCCAAAATCAGCAAAGTAAGCCAAAAGTGGTTTCATGCAATGTTATTGCCTACATTCAGCCACAATTAATAGGTTTTGTACGTAATCAAATGTACACTCAAGAACATGCCACTACCAGTTCCCATCAGAATCAGGACCAAACAAAATAAGTTTTCAAGATACTTTTACATCAATCCTCTGAAAATATTGAGCAGGCATCCTGTTTAGAGGATGTCAGGTGTCATAGGATTCAAATTTCTGAAATATCACATCGATTATCTGAAACTGATGATTTGAGTAATTATCGGATAATGCACCCATCTAATGTCTAAACCAAAATCTGTAAAATCAGAAGATCAGTTGCATGAATTTCAACTATAGTAGTTCTTGAATCACCACAGCTTGCCAAGCTAGGGCTGAGTTAATTAAACCTTCAAATTCATTAAACAATGTTCCACGATTTAAAGAAGAGTAACATAAACAACCCCAGTCTGTAAGGCTTGGGGGTTTTTCATATCTGCAATCCTCTACTCAACAGAAGTCAGTTTTATCCCAATTAGGGAAGTAGTCATATGAAAAGCATACAACTGGAATATACAAGGATTCCCTTTATGTTACTTTCTTCCAAAAAGTTCTAAGGAATTCATCACATAAGATAACATTGTCTCGTGAAAGACAAAAAGGAAGACGATCTAGTAGAATCACTTATAGAATGCCATCAATGCATTATGTGTCTGTGAATATTATCAATACCATTGTAGAAGATCCTCCAGAAAATAAATCCAATTATGGGGAATCATAAGATGAAGTTCATGTCGATAATACGGTACACACCAAGGCAAATGAAGAAGGTGTGCGTACTCGAAATCAAAGGCATACTCAAAATCATGGTATGCCTTCAAATAACCAACTCCCCCCTCTGAAAAGCATCAAATAAGGGGAAAGGAAAAAAGTTAGATTACATCCCACTTTTCCATTGAAGAAGGTCAATCGATTTCACATACAGAGAGATTTGGATAGCAAAATAAGGAAATGAAGGAGTTGAAATAACTCAATACATAGTTACTTTGAAACAACATTTTTGTTAGACGTACTCAGTAGGAAAGTCCTCAACATGAAAATCCTGTAGGATCTCCTCAAAAAGAGGATTTGTATTAACTACATATGTAGATAATGAATTCCATCTATTGGGTACACATTCATGGAAAGACCGTATACATCCTAATAGACCTGTTCTTCTGGGTTGTCCAAGGTAGATATCAGCAACACCATCATTGGTTTTATCAGTCATTACACCATCTCAAGATCTAGTTTCTATACCTACATAGAATCCATATCATCCGAATGTTCCACAAATGCTTATGAACTCAATTGTGGCATTAACAACTCGATTGGATGCTATGGAAGAACAACTTGAACCATTTCATCCAGAAAGGGGAGCTTACCCTGAATGGGTGGATGCAATTCCTCCCCCACCAAACATTGTGAATACTACATTTCCAATCATTAATGGTTTGGGAGATCCAGAACAACATTTAACACATTTTTTCCCCATTGTGATCCTATGATGGGATCATCTCAAAAACAAGAAGTAGTTAAGCTCAGGTGTTTTGTGCAGTCATTACAAGGACCAGCTATTTTTTGGTATACAAGTTTTCAATCTCGATCAATTACTGGATTGGGGGATCTTCTTCAGAAATTCCGTCTTCAATTTAGATCAACACTACTAAAAACAACAGTTTATGATCGTACAAATTATAAACAATGGGTGAATGAAAGAAGTTCATATTTCATTTCTAGATTGAAGGGATTAACATATTCATTGTTTTTATCACTTCCTCCAGAAGATTTGCTACTGATTTGTGTGGAAAATTTTCATGATTAATTACACACTCCATTGATCCCTATGAAATACAAAGTAAGGTTTCGAGACCTTACTTCAATCGCTCAGCAGATAGAAGACTCTATTATAGAAACTAAGGCTAAAACTCATGTAATTCCATCAGTTCCAGGAAAGTGAATAGGGAAGGAAGAAGATTCTACAGTTACACTCAAATAATAACTTGTACCTGCTTCTACTTAGAGACCCTCATCATACCAAAGGGCTCCGCCTCCTGAGTATCAACAACAACGACCGCCACATCAATAGGATCAAAGAGATCAAATGTGGAAACATTTTGAGGAATTAAAGAATAAAGATTATTTTTTCAGGAATGTGCATGTTCTTTGCTACTTAATCTCAGCCTTGGAAAAAAATTTGGTTCAGCTTTTAAGGCCAAAAAATCCAAATAAATATGGAGATGAAGATTTTCTGAATTATTTTTCCTTTCATGAAATATTGGGACAACCCATTCAGGAGTGATTTTTTAAACGAGCTTTTGAAAAAGATTGTTGACTCCAGACAAGTGAAATTTAAAAAATTCATTAGCTCATGTATCATGTGTTACTGCTACCAATCCATAGGAAAAGGGAGAATCCAAAGAGTTTAAAAGTAAAAATGTGCAAAAATATGATGATTGGTTGATCAGGAAAACGATCAACTAGACTCAGGCTATTTTACGAACATAGTTGTAACAACCAATTGCATTTTCAACTTCTCTCTCCATAGGAAAACCATCATCATCATAAGGTCATTCCACAAGGAATAAAAATGTTAATAAAAACAAAGAGCAGTTAGAAGAAGATGATATTGTGTCAAGGCCAATGTTATCATTGACCCTGGAAGATTTTATGCCATCTGTTTCAAAAGCATGGGCACCACCCCACCAAACAGTACAACCAGAATTAACATGTCAAGAGGAATCATTGTCAGATGAAGAATTGATCTTTGGTTCTATTAATGTTATACATTTAATAGATCCTTATACCAATGTTGATTCTAGAAATTCCATGTCCCCAGTTACCTAGAGTTAGTGCATTATTTTTATACATTGGAATGATTACAAGGAATAATTTCCTGAATGACCAATCAGTTTAGCAGTCTTGGAAAATAGATTACATACATGAACGTTACATTATAGAATAGAAAATAAAAAACAACATAAATTACCCTTGGATACCACCATTACACCCCTATCTTAACCCTAATTATCAATCATAAAACACATCTTGGAATCCTGGGAAAATAAAACATAAGAAAGGGGTGAAATTAGACGCTCAGTAAGGATAACAATATAGCAGAAAATTTCATAAATAAGCATAAAATTTATGGAAATGTATAAGAATAAAACAAAATCCTTTTAAAATTAAACTTCAGCATAATATGGAAAAGATAGAATGAATTAATGCCATTTAATTATTCACACAGATATTCTATTAGTCGAATAGTCACATGTAATATCAATAGCCACTTTCATAATGATGGAATGAATAAATCCAAACATCCTAACCACATAGTCAAGGCCTTAGGCCAAGACTAAAAATAATATTTTGTCAAGGCCTTATGCCAAGACACATGTTTGTCTCACGAGACATACCAATGCATCGAGAAGCTATAGCGGGCTCCACCCTTTATTTACTAAGTTCAATGCATTCCTCATATGAAAAGGATTAATCATAACATAAACATTCATATAAAAACTAGCATAAAAATGTCAATACTTTATTCATAAAACATGAATGGTATAAACATAGCACATCCATGGTCAAACATATCAAAAAACCTTCAATACAATATTGGATATTTGTATCATAATAAATCAACTTAAAACAGATATAAAATTCATTAAAGGATGGTGACATGGTTGAAAATGACCAGTAAAACTTTTTTAGAGAAATATCCATTTTTTGGAAATCATTTAAAAGTCACACAATTATAAAGGAAATCATTTAAAAGATATTTTTGCATCAAAGTGTTCCATACCAATTTGAAACTTTTTAAAGGAAGTAACATTTTAAAAAAATTCATGTCTATATAAATAAATCCTTAAAAACCATTTTGAAAACATGGGCATTAATGATAACGGTTTCGAAGAATAAATATTTAAAACATTTAAAATGATGTTTTAGTAAAAAATAATTTAAAATAATCCCATTTAAAAACTCTTTTATGAATCATGGACTTGGATAATAAATATTTCCTAGTAGATACTTAAATATAAACAACCTCGAATATAAAAGAGATTGTGAAATTATTCCTTACCTTGCGATTTTTATTGGTAGAATGTACATTTAACCTCTTGTATGATGACCGTAGTATGTTATTATATTATAAAAAAACCATATTCATATTTATTATGTCATAAATGATTCATTTATGACATTATTCTACACATTTAATATTTATTTCCAAGTTCAATTAACATTTGGGGTAATAATCGTTTTCTTTATCGTACGAGTTTTAACTTGTTATTTTTTATCATACCATTTAGATCATGATTTAAATACTTCCAGAATATAATCCTTGATTTATATATCATATATATTTAGAACATAAATATTTATAATATATAGATATATGAAACAGAAGCCACCGATTATGGGGACGGTAGGTTGTACGTATGAATAAATGTTGTTTCTGTTTTCATATCATATTGAACAGAAGTAAGTGAATAAGATATATGTAAGTACATATATACATATATATATATATATCCATTATCATTATTATTTCATATATTATATACTTATTTATAATATTTATTTTTATAATAATTGTTGAATGGTGAACGTGGAAATGAATCTCATCGTTTTGTGGAGACGGTAATCTGTACGTGCGCACGAGCGAAAATATCATTATATTGAGGGTAAAATCGTATGTAATTGTGTGGTATATCATATATAAAGAATAATTTACATGTTATATTTATTATTTACATCATTTATACTCATTATTATACCCATCCAAATAATGAAGTGTTTGAATAACAAACTACACCACGACGTAGAGACGGTAAGCTGTACGTATGCACATATGGTGACTTTGTCATTTAAAGGATTGATAGAATAATGAATATAGTTGTAAAATATTTATAATAACATCCTAGTGCATATAAGATACTGTGGTTATTATATTATAATGGAAACAACAAGGAATGAATAAGTGGAAGATGAAAAGAACTTGAAAGATGTGATTAAATATTTACCTCTTCTTCGGGTTCTTCTTTTTGATTTGATCAAAAGGGATCCTTAAGATGGATTTCTGACAAATGGAAGGCTTATAGGAATAAGGGAGGATATTTTGGAGGATATTTGGGTAGGTTTTGGCCGATCCAAAAGGATTTGATGGTGTGAATATGAGAGACGGATAATTTCTGTTTTATAAGAGGGGTGAGGGGCACCTTGGGAAAAACTTAAAATAGTATTTTATAATAAATTCATATTCAGTTTATAATGGATACAAAGTGACTTATTCTGAGGATATGGTGGGGATGAGTCTATATAATTTCAAATAATAGATTTTATACAGGTTTAGGTCCCAATATTAACCTTATCAATTATATTTATCTCTTAGTTAAATAGTTTGACATTTACCAAGTTTCATTTTATTTTTATACTATATAGTTAATAAACATACTATAACAAGCCAAGAAAACCCCAAGTGGGTCATTATTAATATATATAACCTTATCTAAATAATTTTTCTTAACCTTATATTTTTAGGAATAGAATATAAAATAATAATATAATATTTGTTTTAAAAACACTTTTATGTCAATTTTGACACTATTTGGTAATTGATTTTTGTGAA
The DNA here is from genome assembly GCA_963277665.1 of Viscum album. Classification (NCBI taxonomy): domain Eukaryota; kingdom Viridiplantae; phylum Streptophyta; class Magnoliopsida; order Santalales; family Viscaceae; genus Viscum; species Viscum album. The sequence continues at coordinate 1,633,287,638 of OY728133.1, read as the reverse complement.
AATCATAACAGCATGATTCCTTTGAAAAGTGATTTAAATCAATCCTTACATGAAATATTAACCTATAAAATTCGTTTAATTAATCAAAAGTATTAATGTTTATTTATTTGGGTATTTATAATATTAATTATTTTAATATTTCATTAATAAAGAAATTACAACATCATCATTGTGTCATAAGTAAATTAAATTATTTAATGTCTAAAAATTATAAATAAAATACCATTATGTAGAAAATATTTTTAGATTTATATTTAATATTTATAGTATAATTTATCTTATGTATAACCCTATATTAAAAATGGTTTAGTTTTTAAACATTGATTTTAACTCTTTTATCTCTTCCTTAAATAAAATAATAATAAATGTCCTATTCTAATTCACGTGGAGCTAAATGATAATATTTTATTCCTAAGGATGTTTTTTGTCGATATACACTTATCCAATAGAATTAGGACAAGTGTTAGGGTATAAATAATATCATTTTTACATATAATTACCCTATTTACTTTTAACCGTGGTAAATAAAAGTAAAATGTTGTTATTCACTAAAAAATATTTTCATCTCATTGAACCACATTTTACATACTGATATCATCCGTGTCTCTCAAAATTTTTAAATTCAACCACATAAATTGTAAAAGTATATTTTATGCAAATTTTCAAATGCTCCTTGAAGGTGGGTAAAAGACTCTAAAAAGTTCAGTAAAATTTTTATTTATCTAAACTTATTATAAAATGAATCTAATGAATTACATTGAACATATATAGGTATTATATATCTATTTTAACTTAAAATAAATTTAAATAAAATAAATAATTATGTAAAAAAAAGTAATTTTTAACTAATAACGTAGTGTTTTTCACTATTCATCAAAAATATAATTTTTTTTGAAAAATACCAAAATTTCACCCAAAGATAATTTGATATTCTGAATTAAAAAATGAATTATATTTTACTAAATTAAAAACATAGAAGTTGCATTTATTAATTTAATTCTCGTTGTCAAAACCAAAAATCATGTTTTTAAGAAATAATAACTATCAAAAAATTGATACTTGTTTATGTTAAATTTCAAAGTGAAATTCTTTCCAATGAACAACGTTGGATTAAATGGTAAAAATATAATATAATTATACTCTAAACCCCCTCAAATGTATAATTTAACACTATATATTATTTCTATTAAAAAAATTGATTTCAATTAAAATTTAGTACCTTTCACTAGTCATCAAAAATTTAAAGTTATCAGAAGAGTTCCAAAAAAGTTATCCAAACAAATTTTTTATCTCTTGATTCTAAAGAAGAATTTAATTTTTTAAAATTGAATATATAGAAGTGTAAAATATTAGTTTTAAAATGGGTTCTCCATTAAATGGCAGTAAAAAAGCTTTTTTTGAAAAATATTTCTTTTATATGAAGAAATTAATTTGTTCTTATATTATGTCTAAGAAACACATAATATCGATTCTAAAATTATAAGGAGTATATAATGTTCAAAATTCTATTAACACAATTCATAACCTCTTTTGAACGGCTAGTTTGGTAAGTTGTGGTGCACTTGAACTCGGTGTTGCGTGTAGCGCATGTTATTGAATTACATTGAAGAAATAACGTACTATGAACATTTGGGGTGTTACATTCTCCCCTCCTTAAATAAATTGCGTCCTCACAATTTGAAATTGTTCTTAGAATATAACTGTTTAAAAATAGAAAAATACCTTTGTGGAAAACCCACATCAAAAATTGAGTTAATAAAATTTAGTCTTAATAAGATGGAAAGAGAAATGAAAATGTTACCACCAAATTATGATAACAATTATGAGAACATTAGTTTAAATTAGAGACATTAATTATATGAAAAACATAAATATTTATAGGGAGTGATTGAGGCCATCAATCACAAACAAGTGTAAAATTGAGGGCCTCGAAGCCATCAATCTATGATGATTTAAAATATCCTTGGTTCAATAAAACCTAAGTTTTTTGGATAACAATTTTTTGGTTTTAAGATCCCTTACCTAATGTTTAAGAATTAATTTCTTCATAGAATAAGAGGAAAAAAATTTACATGACATGAAGAGTTCCATCCATTAACTAATTTCTACCACAAACTGATCTTTCACACTAAAAGTAAATATGACATAAAAATATTCTATTTATCCTATTCATATAAGGTTCCATAAAAATGAATATATAATTCATCTACCAGACCTTTTAGAACAACTACATTATTCAATCTAGGACATCACGTGGGACAGTGGTTGGTGATACACCCTTGTTGCCCTTCGGTTTAGGGTTCAAGTTTCATGGTCATGACGGAAACGACGAGTTGCCGCCTGACCTCCGGGATCTCCTTTTTATGACAATCCAAAACTAATCTCAAACCAAATCGATTCCAAACTTTATACTTATCCAAAATACTTCTATCCAAACTCAAAGTACAAAATTTATAAGGAAGGTAGACACAATTAAGATCATTTTTTCTACGTAATAACATGTGAACACCTTCTTCATTTATTCTTTTAAAACACTAAAACATCCTGAATTACCATAAAACCTTATTGATTACAATCATACTCCCTTATTCCTTATATAGTATTGGATATACTCCTTCAATCCAAAAATGTTTTAAAATCCAACAATGGTGAAATATACAAATCATTAATCAGTTTCAAGTTAGTCAAGAATATCCCATATAATTTATCAAAATCAATCGTGTATTATTCCAAAATCACTTTCTCAGTATTAGAACCATATTATGGTTTATCATTCTCTCAACCATATATTTTCCAAAAATTTAACCTGCTATTGAGTCACTTTTCTTGGTTCCACACAATCTCATGTCCTTAATGAAATAGTACTACAGTACAATCCTTATATACTTTATAATTCTTATAAAATGTACATCATTAATACAATACTAAAATGACACAATACTTTAATAACAACATAAAAAATCTTATCATTCCTCTTCATATTCGGTAGTATCATAACATGATTATTATCCAATAGTAGTATTTGTGGTATAATCTGATGATTCGGACATTGATTTTCGTAGTGTCCTAACTACTTGCAGATGAAGCATTATAAATTGGAAACCTTTTTCTTACCTTTTCAATCACATACATGGTGTCCTTTTTACCACAATTATTACAAACTCCCATTCCCATAAAGAATTTACCAAGGTTATTCATTCCACAGTTATCACATAGAGAAAATCATTCTTTCCCCTATTCCCTTTATCTATCATTCTCTCTACCATCCTTTTCTTCTCTTGCTTCCCTTCAAAGCCATAACACTCAGAGAATTATTCTACTTAACTTATTAACACATGATACTATTTATTCATATGTTGAGAATATGTGGGTGACCGTTTCCCTTATAAATGTTGGCTTAATACCATGAAATATATGATCCTTCTTACTCTTTGGATCATACGTACTACTGGAGTTCTCATTCCTTCTACTGGGTGCCATTTTTAAACAATGGCATTGTAAAGACCCATAAAATTCAAGGGAAATTTTTCTTAATTTTCTTTAGAATTTTACAAGAGCGCGGTTTCAGACGGCACCAGATTCCGAGGCCCGGTGTGCCCGGAATCAATTTCCGAAGTTTGGCTCGGGTACGTTCAGTGAACGAACGAGCAGGAATTTCTAACTTTTTAACCGTTGCTCGGAATCAAATTCCGAGGGCACCGATGGAACCGCAGCGCCGATATTTGCTTAAGAGGACCTTTCCCGGAGGTGCGTTTGTTCGGGAGGAGTTGTTAAAATTTGGTGGATTATATGAAAGTAAAATAAAATTGTGTGGCAATTTTATTTCTTTTACTAAGTAGTTATATCCTAGGTATGGGAGTTGGAGTGGGACCACTAGTCTCTAACTACCAAGGAGAGGATTAAGGTGAGGTGGGGCCCACACAAACCCCAACTCTTCACATCCTCAAACTCTCTAACCCCCCACTTTATTTTATAACTCTTTAACCTTTCCTCTCCCCATGTTAATGATGCCACTTAATTAATTAAAGAGTTTGAGTTTTTGAACTCTTGAATTCTTGGCATGGGTTAATAAAATAAGGATGTACCTTATTTTATTTTGGTTGGGAGAATTAAGGAGAGGAAGAGCCTTTGGATGAATTGAGAGGACTTCATCCTCTCGACGAAGAACGCGAAGAACGTCCGTCACCACCAAGAACAACGAGCACCGTCTTCTCCCTCCTCAACTGGGGCAAGTAGAGGAAACACCGCTGCCCACGAAGAACACCGACGACGTCACCTTGACTCGTCTTCCCCGAATCCTTCCTCCTCGACTTTTTCGTCTTCTACCCGACGTCAATGAGACGGCGTCCACTTTCCGCGACTACGTCAACGTGCGACTTTCAAGGTAGGGGGTCGTTGTGTTGTTTTATTTATTTATTTCCATTATTGATTCTAGAATGTCGAACCTCGAGGTTTTTGATTAATTGATATCGTTTAACGTTAGGGTGGGGGGGGGGGGGGCGGACCGCACGAACACGGCTGAACCCCCCCTCCTTTGTTCTTGATTGTTTCGTGCGGATGAAAACAAGATGGCGTGGTGCCGTTGCACCACGCAAGAATCGCACGGCAAATATTGCGCGACGCCGTCGCGCCACGCCGTGGAAAGAATTTCTTGGATGCGACGCCGTCGCGCCGCGGCCGAAGCGGGGCCGCGACGGAGGGGCGCGGTGCCGTCGCATCGCGCCGGACGACGAAGGCCGCGGCCGGTTCCGGGCCGCAGCGGAACGAGAAGACCGGCGGCTAGCCGGGCCGCCGGTGTCGGAAGCCGGAAGGGGGACCGGCCTTTGCCGGTCCCGTTAAGGAAGAACCGGCCGGCCAGGACGGGCCGGCCGGAAGGGAGAAGATCCGGGGGAATTAATTCCCCCGGCTGGCCAATAACGGCCCCCCATAATGGGAGGAAGAGCCTTTGGGAGAATTGAGAGGACTTTATCCTCTCAACGAAGAACGCGAAGAACGTCCGTCACCACCAAAGAACAACGAGCACCGTCTTCTCCCTCCTCAACCGGGGCAAGTAGAGGAAACACCGCCACCCACGAAGAACACCGATGACGTCACCTTGACTCATCTTCCCCGAATCCTTCCTCCTCGACTTATTCATCTTCTACCCGACGTCAACGAGACGACGTCCGCTTTCCGCGACTACGTCAACGTGCGACTTTCAAGGTAGGGGGTCGTTGTGTTGTTTTATTTATTTATTTCCATTCTTGATTCTAGAATGTCGAACCTCGAGGTTTTTGATTAATTGATATCGTTTAACGTGAGCGGGGGGGGGGGGGGGGGGACCGCACGAACACGGCCGAACCCCCCCTCCTTTGTTCTTGATTGTTTCGTGCGGATGAAAACAAGATGGCGTGGTGCCGTCGCACCACGTGGGAATCGCACAACAAATATTGCGCGGTGCCGTCGCGCCGCGCCGTGGAAAGAATTTCTTGGACGCGACGTCGTCGCGCCGCGTCGAAAGGAAAACCAAAGGCGCCGCGGCTGGAGCAGGGCCGCGGTGGAGGGGAGCGGTGCCGTCGCACCGCACCGGACGATGAAGGCCGCGGCCGGTTCCGGGCCGCGGCAGAATGAGAAGACCGGCGGATAGCCGGGCCACCAGTGTCGGAAGCCGGAAGGGGGACCGGCCTTTACCGGTCCCGTTAAGGAAGAACCGGCTGGCCAGGACGGGCCGACCGGAAGGGAGAAGAGCCGGGGGAATTAATTCCCCCGGCTGGCCAAAAACAGCCCCCCATAATGGGGGGGCCGCAGTTACACCAAGGGGGGGCAGCGCCCCCCCATTTTCTCGAAGCAGGCTCCCACAGGGGGGGCAGTTTTTTTTAAGGCGCGGCATCCAGCCGCGCTGCCAGCTGAGGAAGGGCGGGGGCCTTGCCCCCCCGCGCGTGACACCCGAGCGGCGCCCCGGCCGCACCACCGCACCGGACCGCGCCGCCGCGTCGGGCCGCGCCACCGACCGGGCCGGGTCGACCCGGTTCGGTCCGACCCAGGGGGGGTCGGGCCGGGTCGGCCCGGACCCGGACCCCCCATTTTCGAACCGATTTCGGTCTTTCGCTCATAACTTGAGCTACGGACCTACGATTGACAAACCGTCTACTGCAACGCGATCGTTGGATCGAGACGGTCGTTTCAGTATATCACACTCAAGGTTTCAGAATACTTTGAGTTCGGCCGGGTTGGTTCGTACACGAAACCAACCGGGCCCTCGGAGCGGAAATGCTCATAACTTGAGCTACGGACGTCCGATTGACGTGCCGTCAGCTTTGTTGAGTTCCTCTTAGTGAGACGGATCTTTTGGAATACTCCGCCCAAGGTTTGGATGCAGGTGGAGTATGGTCGGATTGGTTTTTCCTTAAAAACCAACCGGGCCCCTGGAACGAAAAAGCCAATAACTCTCAGACCGGGCGTCCGATTGACACACCGTTTGCGACGTTGAGTTCGTGTTGGCGATATGAAACTTTCGGATACATCAACTTCGGACTACGTGTCAGTTGATGTATCAGCCTCTCGGCTCGTGGAGCGGACCCTCCCCGAACGAGCTTGCTGTGTGCGGGAACCCTAGTGCTGGCTGCGACTGCTACTGTGACGACGACGACTGTGCAGAGATCCTCAGTGGATACGACGGTGACGACTGCAGCACTCAGCGATCCTATGTGGGTCAGTGCTATAGATCCTTTGTGGGTCCAATCCTACGTGGGTCAGTACTACAGATCCTATGTCGGTCCGATCCTATGTGGGTCCGCGCTCAGCGGTCCTGTGTGGGCCAGCGCCTACAGGTCCTGTGTGGGTCCGATCCTGTGTGGGTCTTTGCGGGGGTTAGTACCTATCGATCCTTTGTGGGTCCGACGACTTAGATGGATCAGTGATCATCTCTATCATCATCCGAATTTGTATACCTGTGTGAGCTAAATCATGTTTGTTTTCCTATGTGGACTACGTTATGCTTTCCTGTGTGGAATACGTTTACTTTCCTGTGTGGACTGAGTTGTACTTGGGCTCATAGGTTGGAGCGTATTGAAATTGTGGACTTAGGTATATGTATGGGCATATACCTAAGCAGTGTCGGTTGCTACTTCGTGATTGTATCTTTCCTTTGTGGTTTATCCTTTGTGGATTTTGGGATACCTTCGGGGGTCTCGGGATCCCTACTGAGTAGCTTATACTCACCCCTGCACGGGCTTTGCCCGCACTTCGTTGTGTTGGTTGCAGACGACGGACAGCGTTGATCGTGGTTGAGGCTGGCAGAGCAGAACGACATCTGGAGGTGGACCACTGGGCGGGACGTACTCGGAGCGGACGGCGGGACCCGAGGAGCAGAGGAGCTTTCTGTACCCACCCTTCAGGTGAGATTTCCAGTGGAAAGCTCGATGTAGCAGCTTTTACTTTTCAGTTGCTGTTTTCCCTTTCGAGTTGTACTTTACTTTCAGTTTGGGTTTGTATTCTGGCCCATTTACTTTCTGTACTTACTGTTGTACCAGCTTTTACTTAGTGTTTACTTTTCCGCTTGTTTACTCTGAGGTGCTTGTTTACTTTACAAAGGCAATGCCTTCCCTTTTTTTTTGGGATTTACGCCTTGGTGCTGGTCGCCAGCCCCTAGCCTATGGAAGGCGGGCTTGGGGTAGTCACAGCACTGGCCCCGAGGACGGGTCGTGACAAATTGGTATCAGAGCAGTTCGGTTCTACCGTGAACTCTGATCTTTTCTATGTGAAGCAATAGTGTTTAGCGTATTGAGTGTGGTTATCAGTCCAGGGAGTCGAGTGTTGGTGCGGCGGCCGACGTATCCGTACCTGACTTCTGATTTCCGACTTAATGCACGTAAACATTGATTGCGTGTGTGTTTTAAAGTTTTCTTTGTGATTACTTTATATCAGCTCACCAGGTATACTGTTCTAACCGTGGCGCACCTATTTTTTTTTTAGGATGGCCCCACGACGGTATCCAGCTAGGGTTCCGAGAGTCGAGTGTGACGATAGCCCACCGAGCGACGAGGCCTTGGTGCAGGGCCCTTTGTCAGCAGTGGCACCGGCGGTAACTTTACCCGCCGAGCCCCCGATACTTCCAGCACCAGTCGCTGACGATGCACGTCGCCTCAGCGCACTGCATGAGTTTCAGCGCCAGCGACCGCCCAGGTTCCACGGAGAGATGGACCCCCAGGCAGCCGAGGACTGGCTGGAGGCAGTGGTACGAGTTTTTAGGCTAGTGAGGATACCAGCAGACCTGATGGTGATCCTCGCTGCGAGCCTACTGCACGCAGCAGCGGGACGATGGTGGATCTTGATGCTCCAGGTGCACGATGAGGCATCTCTACTTTGGACGGACTTTGATAGCCTCTTCCGCTCGGAGTTCGTCCCAGCCACCCTCCGTGCGGTGCGCATACAGAAGCTTCTTCAACTGCGGCAGGGCAGCATGACGGTCGCTCAGTACTCGGCGAGATTTACCGATCTCTCGCGCTACTTGACCGATATGGTACGGGACCCATTCTTCCGGGCCCGGACCATCGAGCAGGGTTTGAGACACGAGATCAGGGCATCGCTGATCTTCCTCAGCATACCGACTCATACGGGAGTACTGGAGCGGGCTCTTTTGATCGAGAGCTTTCTTGCTGAGTCTACACCAGCGCCGAGACCCACCGTAGGGCGGCACGTGGCAGAGTCTTCTGCAGCTGGCAGTCGACGGATGACTCAGGGGTCCAGGAAGACCAGACCTTCAGGAAGACGACCTCAGGACACTGGCTCAGCAGTGCGGGGCACACAGCGCAGAGCCAGTCTTTCGAGAGGCAGACAGTGCTACTCGTGCGGCGGGCAGGGCCACATGGCTCGTGACTGCCCGACTCGCCGTGCCGAGGAGCAACAGATGGTTGAGGGACCACCGAGGCAGAGGTAGAGGGTCGACCGTGGCGTTCCACAGGGAGGAGGCGGACGAGTCAGGGGAGCTGGACGAGTAGCAGGTGGTGGGCGACGCTTTGAGGCTTTTCCGCCACCACCACCGGGAGGTCCACCCCGACCACAGGGAGCTGGCGGGCAGAGACAGGCACAACTCCAGGTAGCAGAGGCCTACGACCACGGCGCGCCCGAGATGATTCGAGGTACTATCTGTGTCTATTCCACCCTTGCTGCAGTACTTATAGACATAGGAGCGAGTCACTCTTTCATAGCCGCTGCCCTTTTTCGGAGCTCGGAGATTCCGACAGAGCCGTTGGCTCGATCCTTACGGCTAGAGACTCCTACGGGAGCAGACTCGACGATTACGCACTGGTGCCGACAGTGTGAGCTTACTCTAGGAGGCGAGAGCTTCGGCTGGGATATTCTTGTAGCGGCGTCGAGGCCTTACGACGTCATCTTGGGCATGGATTGGTTATCTATGGTCCATGCCCAGATTGACTATTTTAGGCGCAAGGTGCGATGTGTTCGCACCGACGGAAGCAGGTTCACCTTCACCGGTGAGAAGGGGGCCTTAGTAGCACAGGATGGACTCACGCAGAGTAGAGGATATCCCATCACTCATCAGTTGGCTAGCCTCATCCTAGGAGCAGTTGACGTGCAGAGTCCTAGTTTTCCTGCAGTGGTGGATCAGTTTGCGGACATTTTTCCCAATGACGTTCCAGGGCTACCTCCTCGCAGAGAGGTATACTTTTACATTGACCTGTACCCCGGGACAACTCCGATATCGACTCCAGCATATCGGATGGCCCCCGCCGAGCTTCTAGAGCTACGGGTACAGTTGGAGGACTTGCAGGGCAAGGGGTTCATCCGACCCAGTGTTTCACCCTGGGCTTCCCCGATTTTGTTCGCCAAGAAGGCGGACGGGAGCTTGCGACTGTGTGTCGACTATCGTCTCCTGAACCAGGTGACAGTGTGGAACAAGTATCCGCTACCGAGGATTTATGACCTCTTTGATCAGCTCAAGGGAGCACGGTGGTTCTCGAAGATAGACCTCAGGTCAGGCTATCATCAGCTCAGAGTTAGAAACGAGGATGTGCAGAAGACAGCCTTCAGATGTCAGTATGGCCACTATGAGTTCTTGGTTATGCCCTTCGGTGTAACCAATGCTCCAGCAGTGTTCATGGCCCTCATGAACATGATATTTCAGCCGTACCTCGATCGATTTGTCGTGGTCTTCATCGACGACATTCTGATTTACTCGACGACTGAGGAGGAGCACGCCTACCACTTACAGGTTGATTTAAACACACTCTGAGAGCACAAGTTTTATGGTAAACTCTCGAAGTACCCGTTCTGGATACGTGAGGTCCACTTCTTGGGACACGTCATCTCTGAGGCGGGAGTTGCAGTGGATCCTGTGAAGATCGAGGCAGTGTTAGCTTGGGAGCCACCCATGAGCGTGACGGAGGTGCGGAGTTTCTTGGGACTAGCAGGATACTATTGGAGATTCGTGCCAGACTTCTCCAGAGTTGCGGCACCACTCTCAGCTTTGATGAAGAAGGGGAAACCCTTCGTGTGGTCAGACAGATGTCAGCAGAGCTTCCAGGAGCTGAGATAGAGATTGCCCAGCGCACCTATCTTGAGTTTGCCTGAGGAGGGAGTAGGGTACGTAGTCTACTGCGATGCATCAGGGACCGGACTCGGATGCGTCCTGATGTAGGAGCGGGCAGTGATCGCCTATGGATCACGGAAGTTGAGTCCGCATGAGTAGAACTACGCTACCCATGACCTGGAGTTAGCAGCAGTGGTCTTCGCTCTGAAGACATGGCGACACTATCTGATGGGCGAGCGCTTTACAGTCTTTTCTGATCATCAGAGTCTCAGGTACATCTTCTCGCAGAAGGACCTAAAACTGAGACAGCGGCGATGGCTCGAGTTCCTCCAAGACTATGACTTTGAGATAGTCTATACTCCTGAAAAGGGGAACGTAGTAGCCGATGCCCTCAGCAGGAGTACGGGCATTCAGCTACTTGAGGAGGCGATAGAGCAGCTAGCCTCTTTGCAGATATCCTTCGTGGATAGAGATGGAGCATCTTTCCTTCAGTCTCTCACAGTCACTCCTCCACTTCTGCAGCGGGTTAGGGAGGCACAGTGTGGGGACGCTGACTATGAGACGCGACGTGCATAGATATCCTCAGGATAGGCACCTGATGGTTTCTCCTTTGGAGCAGAGCATGACATCCTTTTCAGAGGAAGTACCTTGGTACCAGTCTCTTTACGGGAGGAGGTGATGAGGGAATACCACAGTTCTCCTTTGGCGGTACATCCTGGTGTGGCGAAGATTTACCAGGATCTCAAACGACAGCACTGGTGGCCAGGCATGAAGAAGGCTGTGGCAAAGTTCGTTTCACGATGCCTCACCTGCCAGCAGGTGAAGGCAGAGCATCAGGTACCAGCAGGCTTGGTACAGCCCTTGGAGGTCCCAGAGTGGAAGTGGGACGGGATATCTATGGACTTCATGACTGGACTTCCACGCACTTCCAGAGGTCACGACTCCATCTGGGTGATTGTCGACCGACTCACCAAGTCGGCACACTTCTTACCCATCAGAGAGCAGGGCTCAGTGGAGAGCTTGGGACGTCTCTACGTCCAGGAGATTGTACGGCTTCACGGTGTGCCATCTTCTATCGTCTCCGATCGAGATGCTTGTTTTACTTCTCGGCTATGGAAGGGATTACATGAGGCGTTCGGGACACAGCTACATCTGAGCACAGCCTTTCACCCTTAGACGGATTTTCAGACAGAGAGGACCATTCAGACTCTTGAGGACATGCTCCGTGCATGTGTCCTCGACTTTGGTCGCAGCTGGGAGGACCACCTACCCTTGGTGGAGTTCGCGTACAACAACAGCTACCACTCCACCATCGGGATGACAACGTACGAGGCGTTGTACGGCTGACCTTGTAGATCTCCTTTGTGCGGGACAGACCCTGGGGAGTCAGCACTTGTGGGACCAGAGATGGTCCAGGCCACGACAGAGAAGGTCCAGGTCATCCAGGAGCGGATGAGGACAGCTCAGAGCCGGCAGAAGTCATACGCTGACAGGAGGCAGAGGCCATTAGAGTTTGAGGATGGCGACCACGTCTTCTTGCGGGTCTCACCTCGACGTGGTATACGGAGATTTGGCCGAGGCAGCAAGTTATCTCCGCGCTTCATCGGACCCTTCCAGGTCCACAGCAGGATAGGTGAGGTGGCTTATCGTCTGGCTCTACCACCTCAGTTGCACCGGGTGCACGACGTCTTCCATGTGTCTCAGCTGAGGAGATACGTGCACGACTCGACGCACATCATTGACCATGGGGAGCTTGAAATTGACGATGGGGATACTTTTACGGAGGTCCCGGTGGAGATTGAGGATCGACAGGAGCGGGTCCTATGTGGATGGTCGATTCCTCTGGTGCGCATCAGATGGCAACACGGGAACCTCCAGAAGAGCACTTGGGAGAGGGAGGCCCAGATGCGTGCTTAGTACCCCCATTTGTTTCCTTAGTTTTGATGTATCTTTACGGGGATGTAAATCCCTGAGGTGGGAGTAATGTAAAGACCCCTAAAATTCAAGGAAATTTTTTTCTTAATTTTCTTTAGAATTTTACAAGAGCGCGGTTTCAGACGGCACCTGATTCCGAGGCCCGGTGTGCCCGAAATCAATTTCCGAAGTTTGGCTCGGGTACGTTCAGTGAACGGACGAGCGAGAATTTCTAACTTTTGAACCGGTGATCGGAATCGAATTCCGAGGGCACCGATGGAACCGAAGCGCCGGTATTTGCTTAAGAGGACCTTTCCCGGAGGTGCGTTTTCTTGGGAGGAGTTGTTAAAATTTGGTGGATTATATGAAAGTAAAATAAAATTGTGTGGCAATTTTATTTCTTTTACTAAGTAGTTATATCCTAGGTATGGGAGTTGGAGTGGGACCACTAGTCTCTAACTACCAAGGAGAGGATTAAGGTGAGGTGGGGCCCACACGAACCCCAACTCTTCACATCCTCTAACTCCCTAACCCCCCACTTTATTTTATAACTCTTTAACCTTTCCTCTCCCCATGTTAATGATGCCACTTAATTCATTAAAGAGTTTGAGTTTTTGAACTCTTGAATTCTTGGCATGGGTTAATAAAATAAGGATGTAACTTATTTTATTTTGGTTGGGAGAATTAAGGAGGGGAAGAGCCTTTGGGAGAATTGAGAGGACTTCATCCTCTCAACAAAGAACGCGAAGAACGTCCGTCACCACCAAAGAACAATGAGCACCGTCTTCTCCCTCTTCAACCGGGGCAAGTAGAGGAAACACCGCCGCCCATGAAGAACACCGACGACGTCACCTTGAATCGTCTTCCCTGAATCCTTCCTCCTCGACTTCTTCGTCTTCTACCCGACGTCAACGAGATGACGTCCGCTTTCCGCGACTACGTCAACGTGCGACTTTCAAGGTAGGGGGTCGTTGTGTTGGTTTATTTAATTATTTCCATTCTTGATTCTAGAATGTCGAACCTCGAGGTTTTTGATTAATTGATATCGTTTAACGTGAGGGGGGGGGGGACCGCACGAACACGGCCGAACCCCCCCTCCTTTGTTCTTGATTGTTTCGTGCGGATGAAAACAAGATGGCGTGGTGCCGTCGCACCACGCGGGAATCGCACGGCAAATATTGCGCGGCGCCGTCGCGCCGCGCCGTGGAAAGAATTTCTTGGATGCGACGCCGTCGCGCCGCGTCGAAAAGAAAACCAAAGGCGCCACGTCCGGAGCGGGGCCGCAGCGGAGGGGCGCGGTGCCGTCGCACCGCGCCAGACGACGAAGGCCGCGGCCGGTTCCGGGCCGCGGCGGAACGAGAAGACCGGCAGCTAGCCGGGCCGCCGGTGTCGGAAGCCGGAAGGGGGACCGGCCTTTGCCAGTCCCGTTAAGGAAGAACCGGCCGGCCAGGACGGGCCGGCCGGAAGGGAGAAGAGCCGGGGGAATTAATTCCCCCGGCTGGCCAAAAACGGCCCCCCATAATGGGGGGGCCGCGGTTACACCAAGGGGGGGCAGCGCCCCCCCCGTTTTATCGAATCAGGCCCCCACAGGGGGGGCCGTTTTTTTTAAGGCGCGGTATCCAGCCGCGCAGCCAGCTGAGGAAGGGTGGGGGCCTTGCCCCCCCGCGCGTGATACCCGAGCAGCACCCCGGCCGCGCCGCCGCACCGGACCGCGCCGCCGCACCGGGCCGCGCCGCCGCGCCGGACCGCGCCGGGCTGCGCCTCCGCGCTGGACCACGCCGGGCCGCGCCGCCGCGCCGGACCGTGCCGCCGCGCCAGGCCGCACCGCCGGCCGGGCCGGGTCGGCCCGGACCCGGACCCCCCGTTTTCGAACCGATTTCGGTCTTTCGCTCATAACTTGAGCTACGGACCTCCGATTGACGAACCGTCTACTGAAACACTATTCTTGGATCGAGACGGTCGTTTCGGTATATCGCACTCAAGGTTTTGGAATAGTTTGAGTTTGGCCGGGTTGGTTCGTACACGAAACCAACCGGGCCCTCGGAGCGGAAACACTCATAACTTGAGCTACGGACGTCCGATTGACGTGCCGTCAGCTTTGTTGAGTTCCTCTTAGTGAGACAGATCTTTTGGCATACTCCGCCCGAGGTTTGGATGCAAGTGGAGTACGGTCGGGTTGGTTTTGCCTTAAAAACCAACCGGGCCCCTGGAACGAAAAAGCCAATAACTCTCAGACCGGGCGTCCGATTGACGCGCCGTCTGCGACGTTGAGTTCCTGTTGGCGATACGGAACTTTTGGATACATCAACTTCGGACTACGTGTTAGTTGATGTATCAGCCTCTCAGCTCATGGAGCGGACCCTCCCCGAACGAGCTTGCTGTGTGCGGGAACCCTAGTGCTGGCTGCGACTGCTACTATGACGACGACGACTGTGCAGAGATCCTCAGTGGATACGACGGTGATGACTACAACAATCAGCGATCCTATGTGGGTCAGTGCTACAGATCCTTTGTGGGTCCGATCCTACATGGGTCAGTACTACAGATCCTATGTGGGTCCGATCCTATGTGGGTCCGCGCTCAGCGGTCCTGTGTGGGCCAGCGCCTAGAGGTCCTGTGTGGGCCCGATCCTGTGTGGGTCTTTGCGGGGGTTAGTACCTATAGATCCTTTGTGGGTCCGACGACTTAGATGGATCAGTGAACATCTCTATCGTCATCCGAAGTTGTATACCTGTGTGAGCTGAATCATGTTTGTTTTCCTATGTGGATTACATTATGCTTTCCTGTGTGGAATACGTTTACTTTCCTGTGTGGACTGAGTTGTACTTGGGCTCGGAGGTTGGAGCGTATTGAAATTGTGGACTTAGGTATATGTATGGGAATATACCTAAGCAGTGTCGGTTGCTACTTCGTTATTGTATCTTTCCTTTGTGGTTTATCCTTTGTGGATTTTGGGAGACCTTCGGGGGTCTCGGGGTCCCTACTGAGTAGCTTATACTCACCCCTGCACGGGCTTTGCCCGCACTTCGTTGTGTTGGTTGCAGACGATGGACAGCGTTGATCGTGGTTGAGGCTGGCAGAGCAGAACGATATCTGGAGGTGGACCACTGGGCGGGACGTACTCGGAGCGGATGGCGGGACCCGAGGAGAAGAGGAGCTTTCTGTACCCACCCTTCATGTGGGATTTCCAGTGGACAGCTCGGCGTAGCAGCTTTTACTTTTCAGTTGCTGTTTTCCCTTTCAAGTTGTACTTTACTTTTAGTTTGGGTTTGTATTCTAGCCCATTTACTTTCTATACTTACTACTGTACCAGCTTTTACTTAGTGTTTACTTTTCCGCTTGTTTACTCTGAGGTGCTTGTTTACTTTACAAAGGCAATGCCTTCCCTTTTTTTTTCCGGGATTTTCGTCTTGGTGCTAGTCGCTAGCCCCTGGCCTATGGAAGACGGGCTTGGGGTAGTCACGGCATGGGCCCCATGGACGGGTCGTGACAGGCATACACTATGTTGGTTTATGAATCACAATGAATAGTTCCAAAAATTTTAAATACCTCACATAAATTGAATAGTTTATAGATATAATCCATAATCATAAAAATGTTTTCTTTGAGAAATTATTTACTCTTAAATCCTTCATAATAGATTGTAATGAAAATTTAAATTATCCTAAGCATATCCCCCGGGAGTGTCGTAACAAAGAGTACAACAAGGCCCGTGGTCATTCACTAGGATACTCCAGGTCAAGTCCAAAGCTCCATGTCAGAGTTTTCACTTTTAGGTACATCTATTCTAGAGCTGCCTCTACCTGATCATATCCAGAAAGATATGTGTTGCTCGGAAAACTCACAAAATATCTACATTACGGAAATTCTGGGAAGTTATTCTATAACAATCATCAAAGTCTATCTTAGGGTTATGTGCTCTTATCAGAGTTTATATAAATCTAGTTTCCAAGGTTTTTACTAAACTTCCTCTGATACCAACTGTCACACCACAACCCTAGTTACCCTGAGTGAGTGCATTATTTTAAAACAGTGGCATGATTCCAAGGAATCAAGTCCCGAAAAACCGATCAGTTTAGCAGTATTGGAAAATAGATTGCATACATGAACGTTACATTACACATTAGAAAATAAAACACCACATAAATGATCCTTGGATACCGCCATTAATCACCTATATTAACCCTACTTACCAATCATAAAACACTTCTTGGAATCCTATGAAAATAAAACATAAGAAAGGGGTGAGCACAGATGCTCAGTAAGGATAACAATATAGCAGAAACATTAATAAAAAAGCATAAAGATTTAAGGAAATGAATAAGACAAAAACAAAAGCCTTTTAAACATAAACTTTAGAATAATATGGAAAAGATACAATAAAATAATTCCATTTACTTATTCACATGGATATTCTACTCGTCGAATAATCACAGGATATATCAATAGCCACTTTCATAATGATAGAATGCATAATTCCAGACTTCATAACAATATAGTCAAGGCATTATGACAAGACTTAAAATAATATTTTGTCAAGTCCTTGTCCCAAGACACTAGTTTGTCTCATGAGACCTACTGATTAATCTAGGAGCTATAGCAGGCTCCACCAATCACTTACTAAGTCCAATACATTCCTCATATGAAAAGGTTTAAACATAACATAAGCATTCGTATTAAAACTAGCATAAGAAATGTCAATACTTTATCCATAAACCATGAATGGTATAAACATAACACATCCACAGTCAAAAATATCACAAAACCTTAAATACAATAAGGAGTATTTGTATCATAATAAATCAACTTCAAACAAGTATAAAATCCATTAAAGGATGCCGACATAGTTGAACATGATCTGTAAAACTTTTTGAGAGAAATATCCCTTTTGTGAAATAATTTAAAAGTCACACATTTATAAAGGAAATCATTTAAAATATATTTTTGAATCAAAGTGTCTCATACCACATTGAATCTTTTGAAAGGAATTAACATTTTAAAAATGTTCATGTCCATATAAATAAATACTTAAAACCCATTTTGAAAATATAGACATTAATGAGAAAGGTTTTGAATAATAAATCATTAAAAAATTTAAAATTATGTTTTAGTAAAAAATAATTTAAAATAATCCCTTTTAAAAAATCTTTTATGAAACATGGACATGGATAGTAAATATTTCCTATTAGATACTTACGTATAAACAACCTCAGATAATAAAGAGATTGTGAAATTAACTCTTACCTTGCACTTTCCATTGGTCGAAGGGTATGATTAACCTCCTGTATAATGACCAAAGTATGTTATTAAATTATACCAGAACTGTATTAATATTTATTATATCATATATCATTCATTTATGACTTTATACTATCCATTTAATAATGATTTCCATGTTCAATTAACATTTCGGGTAATAATCACATTATTTATCATACGTGTTTTAACTGGTTATTTTTTATCATATCATTTAGATCAAGATTTAAATAACTCCAGAATATAAACCTTGATTTATATATCATATATATTTAGAAGATAAATATTTTTAATAGATATATAAATAAAACAAAGGCACCATTTATGGAGATGCTTGATTGTACGTACGCATAAACGATGTTTCTGTTTTCATATCGTATTGAACAGAAGTAAGTCGATAAGATATTTGTAAGTACAAACACACACACATATATATATATATCCATTATCCTTATTATTTCATATATTACATACTTATTATTAATATATATTTTTATAAAAATCGTTGAATGATGAACATCGAAATGAATCTCATCGCATCGTGGAGACGGTAATCCATACGTACTCATGAGTGAAAATATAATTATATTGATGGTGAAATAGTATGTAATTGGTTGTTATATCATATATAAAAAATAATTAACATGTTATATATATTATTTACAATACTTATACTCATTATTATACCCATCAAAATAATGAAGTGTTTGAATAACAAACTACACCACGACGTGGAGACGGTAAGTCGTACGCACGCACGTATGGTGACCTTGTTATTTATAGGATGGATAGAAAAAAGAATATGGTTGTACCATATTTATAATAACATCACAGTATATAGAATATACTGGAGATATTATTTTATTTTGGAAACCACAAGGAATGATGAAGTGAAAGAAGAAAAGAACTTGAAAGAGGTGTTGAAATATTTACCTCTTCTTCGGGTTCTTCCTTTTGATTTGATCAAAAGGGATCCTTATGTTGGATATTTGACCAATTAAAATCTTCTAGTATGAAGTTAGGATATTTTATAGAATATTTAGTTTGTGGTTGGCCAAGACAAAAGGATTTGAAGGTGTGAATTTGATAGAAGGTGAAGTTCCCTTTTATAAGAGGGGTGAGGGGCACCTTAGGAAAACTAATAATATTATTTTATAATAAATCCATATTCGATTTATAATGGATCCAAAGTGACTTATTTCAATTATAGGGTGGGTATGGGTTGAAATAATTTCAAATAATAGATTTTAGACTGGTTTATGTCACCATATTAACCTTATCATTTATATTTAACTCTTTGTTAAATAGCTTGACATTTACCATGTTTCTTTGTATTTTTATATTATATGGTTAATAAAATTACTATAACATGAAAAGAGAACCCCAAGTGGTTCATTATTAATATATATATATCCTTATATAAGTCATTTCCACAAACCTTATATTTTTAGGAATAGAATATCAATTAATAATATAATATTTGTTTTAAAAACTCTTCTAAGTCAATTTTGACACTATTTGGTAATTTATTTTTGTAAAAAATATAAAAGCTTGATTGCATCAAAAAAAGTTAATTAAATAAATCCTAACATGTCATATTAACCTATTAAATTCGTGGAATTCATCAAAAGTCACAATTTACTTCGATTTGGATATTTATAATATCAATTGTTTTAATACTTCATTAATAAGGTAATTATTGTATCATCATTGTGTCATAAATGACATAAATTATTTAATTTTTAAAAATTATAAATAAAATATGATTATGTAGAAAATATTTTTATCTTTATAATGAATATTTATAGTTTAATTTATTTTATGTATAACTTTATATGAAAAATGTTTTAGTTTTTAAACTTTGATTTTAAATCTTTTAAATCTTCTTTAAATAAAATAATAATAAATGTCATATTCTAATCCAAGTGGACCTAAATGATAATATTTTTTTCCAAAGGTTTTTTTTGGTTGAGATACACTTATACAATAGAATTAGGACATGTGTTAGGGTAAAAATAATATAATTTTTACCTTTAATTACCCTATTTACTTTTAACCGTGGTAAATAAAAGTAAAAAGTTGTTATTCACAAGAAATTATTTTCATCCCATTGAACCACATTTTACTTTCTGATATCAACCGTGTCTCTCTAATTTTTTAAATTCAACCATAGAAGCTGTAAAATTAAGTTTTATATAAATTTTCAAATGCACCTAGAAGGTGGGTAAAAGACGGTAATAACTTCAATAAAATTTTTATATATATAAACTTATTATAAAATAAATCTATTAAATTAAATTGAACTTATATAGGTATTATATATCTATTTTGACATAATTTTTTTTAATATAATAAATAATTATTTAAATAAAATGTTGGTTTTAACTAATAATGCAGTGTTTTTCACTATTCATCAAAAATTGAATTTTCTCAGAAAAATACCAAAATGTCCCCATAAGACTATTTTAATATTATGAATTCAAAAATGAACTCTATTTTACCAAATTAAAAACATAGAAGATGCATTTATAAATTTAAGTCCCAATGTCAAAACAAAAAAAAACGTGTTTTTAAGAAATAATAACTATCAAAAGATTGATACCTGTTTATATTCAATTTCAAAGTGAAATTATTTCCAATAAACAAAATTGGATTAAATGGTAAAAATATAATCTAATTATAAATTAAAACCAATACAATGTATAATTAAACACTATACATTACTTCTATTAAAAAATTTGTTTTCAATTAAAATTCAGTATTTTTCACTTTTCATAAAAAATTGAAAGTTATTCGAAAAGTACCAAAAAGTTATCCAGAATAAATTTTTATATCCTACATCTAAAGAAGAATTTAATTTCATTAAATTGAATATATATAATTGTCAAAAATTAGTTTTAAAATGGGTTCTCCATTAAAAGGCAGTAAAAATGCATTTTTTGAAAAATATTTATTTTATATGAAGAAAGGAATTTGTTCTTATATTATGTCTAAGAAACACATTATATGGATTCAAAAATTATTTAGAGTATATAAAATTCAAAATTTAGTTATCTCTATTCATAACTGCTTTTGAATGGGTAGTTTGGTAAGTCATGGTGCGTTTTAACTCGGTGTTGCGTGTAGCGCAAGTTATTGAATTACTAAGAAGAAATAATGTACTATGAAGTCTTGGTGTGTTATAATTATGATTTTAGTGAGGCAGAAGCCCTTCTACCTAATTGGAGATCAAAAGGAAGAGGCCAAGGTCGAGGATACAGAGGAAGATATAGGAATTCTAGAAACCACCAGTTTAACACTACCCCTGCTCGAACCATATATGCAGTAGAAACTCGTTGAAGGGCCCATCAACAGGCTCAATGGGAACAATGAGTTTTTTTTTGAAAAACA
The DNA here is from genome assembly GCA_963277665.1 of Viscum album. NCBI lineage: Eukaryota > Viridiplantae > Streptophyta > Magnoliopsida > Santalales > Viscaceae > Viscum > Viscum album. The sequence goes on along the minus strand of OY728133.1, from coordinate 1,633,266,550 downwards.
GGTTTGATTCTGAAAAAATTATTTTCGAGGACTGATTAAGGCCACACAATCTTCTTCTCAGCAGGTGAATTGACATAGTCAGTCTAATCTTTCAAATTCAGAAATATCCCCCACTTCTGTTTCAACACATAATGTGACTACATCAAACACATAAACTTCTAAAGAAATTGAAAAATCACATCTCTATGCATGGAAACGCAGACCCTTGGAACAAAAGTATGATGTTTTGAAATAAATATTCCATGTACCTTCCAATTTTTCAATTTTGTATTCTTTAAATCTATCAAAAGATCATAAAGAGGCACTCATTGAGGCTTTGTCAAGTCCTCAAGAATTTGACACCATTGTTGCTGCTACTAAGATTTTCTGTATAGAGAATGATCATGTAGAATGTCATGCAGAGATATCTTTTATGGATATAGATGAAGATGATGTTGTACATGGACATATCAGACCTTTGTATTTGTCTGGTAAGGTCAATGACATACACATCTGACGAGTTTTCATTTATAATGGCTCTAAAGTCAACCTCGTTCCCATCCGTATATTTTTTCGATTGTGCCTGACTGAATCTGACTTATCTTCTTTGACTTTAATGGTGCAAGGATATTAGAAGAATGAACAAGAACCTCTGGGCTAAATCACATTCATAACTCAGTTTGGAGATATTGTATCTAATTCAGATTTCATGGTTGATCGTTAGGACACAGCCTTCAATATTTTACGTGGAAGGCCTTAGTTGCATCAACAGGTATCCATAACTTTGTCATATCACCAATGTCTTAAATATTGTTTCAATGGTCAATTTGGTGCATTTCATGGTAATAAGGCTCCATTAAAAAGATGTGAATATCAATATATTGAGGAAGAGTTTTACCACACAAAAGGAATGATGCCCATAACAAAGGATATAACCGGGTTTAATGATCTAAATGGACTAGAAAACATTCCAGCAAATCCATTCATGCATTTGAATATATATTATGTGTTACCCATCAATCAAATTGAAGGGGTAAAACCAAATCCATGCACTCATTAAGTAATTTCTATAATGTCAATTTCAGAAATTGAACCTGACAATATGGGAGGAATTATTGATACATAAAGTAATGATGGAAGCCTGAATGGAGCTATTTTCATTTTATCTACTGAACTACAATGAGACTATACTTATTCAATCAGAATAAAAGAAATAGTAGCAATGTTAGAGGAATACAAAGATGTTGATTCTCAATCCATCAATCCTTCTTTACCACAGAATGATCCTTCATCATTAGTTGGGTCAGATAGGGTAGCCTTGTCTTTAAAATGTTCAAATATTGACTCTCCTAAATATGGGAGTTTTGCCTTGTCATCTACTATGCAAGTGGGAACAGAAGAGGTAACACATATTGAAGAAGAAGAGGGAGATCTCGGGGATGCTCCTCCATCATTTGAAGATGGTATCTCTAACATCATGGATGAACTCAGTGAAATAAATATTGGTACAGAAGAAGATCCATGCCACACTACAATTAGTGAATCCATGACCTCTGAAGAACAAGAGGTTTATATTTCCTTTCTAAAGCAACATAGAGATATATTTTCTTGGAATTATACAAAAATGATAGGTCTTAATCCTGATATAGCTACCCATTATTTGGGTTTGCCAGAAGAACATCATGGATTCAAGAAAGTAACAAGGAGAACACACCCAAATAATGCCTCTAAAATTGAAGCTAATGTTGATAAGCTTATAAAGGCTAACTTTTTCATGTAATTTTTGTATCCCAAATGGATGGAAAATATTGTCTTATTGAAAAAAGAATAATGGAAAAATTAGAGTTTGCATTGATTTTTGATATCTTAACCAGCACTATCCTAATGATGATTTTCCTGTTCTGATTACAAAACATCTAATTGAGGAAACAGCTAGTTATAAAGATCATTCCTTCATGGATGGATACTCTAGGTACATTAAAATCTATATGGCCCTAGAGGATGAAGAATCTATAGCTTTTATATCCACTCAAGGTGTGTTTTGCTATCAGGTAATGCCCTTTGGCTTAAAAAATGCAAGTGCAACGTACCAACGTGCCATGAACCATGTCTTAAAACCATTCTTAGGGAAATTTTTTAAATGTTATGTGGATAATTTTGTAGTTAGATCCATAAAAAGGTCCAATCACTTGGATAATTTGGAAAATATATTCAATAAACATTGGCAACATAGTTTGAAGATGAATGCCTTGAAATGTTCTTTCGGGGTAACCTCAGGACAATTCCTTGGCTTTGTTGTACGCCATCATGGTATTGAGGTTGATCCTAAGAAAACAAAATCAATCCTTAGTATGACAACTCCTCAAAATTTGAAATCATTAAGAGGACTCCAAGGACACTTGGCCTATATTCAGCGCTTTATCGCCAATTTAGATGGAAAGTGTTTTCCCTTCACCAGATTAATGAAGAAGGGAGTTTCCTTCCAATGGACTGAAGATTGCCAAGAATCATTTGATACCCTCAAGAAATATCTCTTGAGTCTACCAGTATTGATGCTTCCTGTTGAAGGAAGGCCACTCATTCTCTATGTGACAAATTTAGAGAGATCACTAGGTGACTTCCTCAACCAATAGAATAATGTCGGAAATGAAAACATTTTTTATTATCTCATACTCACTATGCATGATGCGGAAACTCGATATTCAAATATTTAATAATGTTCCCTAGAATTAATCTTTGCAATTTAGAAATTAAGGAACTACTTGCAACATCATGAGGTCCAATTGGTGTCTTGTAATAACCCACTCAAATTTATTCTCAGTTGTCCTATGATTACTCGGCGTATGGCATGGTGGGCAGTTATTTTGAAATAGTTTGATATCCAGTTCATAACTCAAAAGGAAATAAAGGGATAAGCACTGGCTTATTTTCTTACTGAGAATCCGTCTATAGAAGATAAATCTTTTAATAACAAACTTCCTGATGAAGAGGACATCTATATTTTAAATAATCCCCAAACATGCGAAATGTATTTTGATGGTGCTTCCAGAAGTCCAACGGGGAAGATACTGGAAAACCCTAAACTTAACAAGGATGGATTAAGAATTGTCCTTATTTCCCTAAAAAAGGCAGTATTTCCTTATTCATTCCTATTATCAGAAGGTGGTACCATAAATGAAGAAGAGTATCATGCTCTCATCACAGGTTTGGAATTGTCCCTTCAGGTGAAAATGGATCATTTAAAGGTAAAAAGTGATTTAGAATTGGTAATCAAACAAATCAATAGGGAATATTCATTCAGAAAAGAAGAGTTAATCCATTTGTGTGATTAAATCAGAAATTTAATGGATGAATTTCGCTCAGATCCGACATTGTCGTATATCCTTCGATTACAAAATGCCCAAGCAAATGTACTGGCTAATGCAGCTACAACCTTGGTAGATCCAAATTGGGATGAGATAGCTATCAGCATAACCCATCGCTTGTAGCCTCACCTTTTCTTCAAACCAAAATGGAGTAAATCAATGAAAGTTTCCCAATTTCTGAACCATATGTTCATACCACGGGATGGAGAACATACATCATGGAACATCTTCCAAATGTGGTAATTCCACTAAATAGAGTTGAGAAATGACAGATCCAACGACAAGTATCCAATTTTACTCTTTATGATAGTCCAAATCACCAAAAGATACTTTATAAGAGAGGCCTTTATGGAATTCTCCTCAGATGTATTGATGGAGAATAGACTGAAGCTATCATGAAAGATGTACATTCTGAAGCATGTGGTGTCCACCAATCTGGGCATAGACTCTCTGGTCAGATCGGAAGGCACAGATCCTTTTGGCCATCAATGATGCAGGATTGTATAGATTTCACTAAAAAATATCATCACTACCAAGTATATGCCAACTTCATTCATCAACCTCCAGAGTTTCTACATACTATTAAATATTTCTGGCCATTTTCCACATGGGGAATAGATATTGTTGGACCTTATCCTCCAGCAACGGCTAAGCAGTTCAAGTATATTCTCACTGCAACTGACTTCTTCTCTAAATTGGATGAGGCAATACCTCTTAAGGATGTCGGATCCAAGAGCATTATTAGTTTTCTCAAAACTAATATCATCATCAGATTTGGTGTCCCTCAAACTATTTTGATGGACAATGGCACCAATTTTTGTTCTGCTGAAGTAAAAAAGGTGTATCTCGAACACAATATCAAGTCTAACCATTCATCTCACTATCATGCAGTGACCAATGGACAAATAGAGGCCTTCAATAAGACTCTATCAAATATAATGCAGAATATAGTTGATAATGATATGAAATCATGTCCTGATAAACTTTTGAATGCTTTATGGGTTTATCGGACAACTACTCGTACTGCTTCCAAAGACACTCCTTATTCATTGATATATGGAACTGAAGTAGTTTTTCCATTTGAAGTAAAATTGACTTCACTTAGAGTTTCAATATGTGATCAATTATCTACTGTTGAAATGTCTTAGAAACAGTTCAATGAGTTAGAATGATTAGATGAGAAATTATTTCATACATTGCATAATTTAGAAGTCTATCAAAATAAAATTGCGTGAGATTTTAATAAGAAATTTCACCTTCATTCATTAATTCATGAAGAATTGGTATTGGTCCCTAGGACTCCAATGATACCATGAAAGAAACCTCTAAAAAGTGATCCAAATTAAGAAGTACCTTATTCCATATATAAGGTTTATTCAAATGGAGTATATGCCTTAATCTCAATGGATAGAGAGATCATCACAACTCCAACCAATGCAAGATTTTTGAAGAAATAATTTGTGTCATTTTTCATAAATCTTTCTCACTGAAGACTATAAAATGAATAGTATAATGTCCTTGCTACAAGACATAAAAATTGAATATCCCCCATGCCCTAGTTTTAAGACATTAAACTGCATAACAGCCAAAAGTGTCCATGCTGCATGATGTTAAAGTGTGTATAATCCTCATCCTTGTCACAAGATGTTAAACTACATGACATCATTTGTAAAACTATAGTTTTCTTTATAATACTTTAGAAGATTACATAAACAAATGTCACTGACATCGTCACTACTCTTTAGTAGTACATGAGTCACTATCTTTCTAATGTTGGAGTCAGATCTGCATAGAGACCATGTTTCAAAAACTATGTATGGCCTGATTATCATTTTCAATGAGATACGTAGAAATGCCTGAATCTCCAATTCTGGGCCCATCCACAATCACAAAATATTCTTATTTTCTTTTTCTTTTCTTATATATGAATCAAGACTATATAGAATGTTTCTTTAAGACATATGATTTGGTCCTTATAGCATTTTATATTATAAGATTTAATGTTCTCTCAGAACGTGTTAAAAAAGCCCCCATTCATCATGATAAACTCGATTAGTATGGTGAATGATTATTTCAAGAACTACGTATTACATGATTCTCATTTTCAATGAGATACATAGAGATGCTTGAATCTCCAATCTTGGTCCCAACCATGAAAAAAACACGTTTATTTATTATATAAGAATCAAATATGCATAGGAAATGTTTTAAGAATTATGTATGACTTGATCCTTTCCCCAGCAAGACAAATAGTGACACTTCGGTGTTATCCATATACCTAGTTACAATATGTCTTTTCCTTTCACATCGGTTCAACTTTTTCCTTACCACATGACACTAAACTGCTTGACAATATAACGCCCCATTCTTCATCTGTGTCACCTTGGTATTATAAAAGAGACCCTTACTGCTCCTTGTTCCTCATACCAAACATTTATCAAGTGAGCTTAGAAATTGGGTAAATTGTTTCTTTATATAACTATAGTATTATAATTTCTTATGGGTTTATCAATGTCCTCCCTGCATGACTTAAAAATACATTGTATAATGTCCTCATTACATGAATTAAAACTGCACATCACCAAATTAATTTAATGGAAACAAAGAAAGTATACATTTTATATATGAGTCAGATCTATGTAAAGAAAGTATACATTTTACTTGCCTGTGCTTGCACGGGGATGCCTAGCCAGACGGTCATGCAAAGGTGGGGAGCTACTATCAAGATGCAGATGCTTGGTAGGGGCAGTTCCTTGTAGATAGTCTGGTTGAAATCTCTGAAGACCTTCGGGTCATGTAATCTCCTTATCCTATGGGCCTTTTAATTCCTCTAAGGCCTACGGGCCATGTAATGCTTTCGCCTTAGGGCCTTGTAAGGGTTCCACCTCACCCCTTGAAAGGTGGATTATCAAAATCAATAAAAAATGAAGGCCTTCGGGCCATTGGAGGAGGAGGATGTAAATAACATAAAAATCATTGCCAATATTCTTTTAGATATATTTCATACACATTGAGAATAACCCCCTTCCATATTTCACACTCTTAATCTTGAATATTTTCAGATTTTCATAATCTTTCTTATGGTTTATGGAGACATGTTTTCTAATACCCGAGAGCTCTTTTTCTTGACTATGCAGCATGTTCCCTTAGGCGTCCATGCATAAGTTTTCTATATAACATACCTTTATGAAAAAAGATGCCACTATTTGGATAGGCAGCATATGCCCGAGTTGGCTCTGCATAGTACATCCCCCATAACGGGTTTGTTAAGTAATGGTAACTTTGTTCTTTGGTTATAGTATATTTGTCCCATTTAATCATTGATGACAATATACAAGAATATGTATTTTAAAATAGTAATTAAATTATACCTGTCCCATTATCTTTCTCACAATCAAAATGTCTTAAAGACCATGGTTTACACATTTCCCTCAATATGTGTTTGATGCACTGTTAAAGAAGCTTGAAATCACTTGGAAAAATGTTATATACTGTTTCCATTTCTGGTCCTAGTTGTATGACTTAAAATTACAGACATCGTATCTTTTATGTTTGGGTCAGACATTCGTAAAAGTCCAATTCCTCTGATTTTTTAGATATCTTGATTAGAAATAACCTTTCCATATTCAGGTACCTTTCTCCATAAACCAAACTTTGTGCTTCAGAAAATCTGAACCTTCATAAACATTCTCCGACTTTTATCAATAGAACGTCAAACTTTTGAGATCTCTTTTGCCTGACTATAAAGTACGTGACCTTTGGTGTCCTTTCATAAGTTTCTTACATAACATGCATGTCAGTCAAAAGATTTCATTATTTGGAAATGCAACATATTCCCTAGTTGGCCCTTCATAATACAACCCCCATAACGTATTTTTCAAGCAATGGTAACTTTGTTCATAGAAAAGACTTCCTCTAATGATTTTATCCATTTTCTCATATGATTCCTCAGTTCCAAAAATTCTTAAATCACAGCTTACAATTTTCCCTTTTATACCTAAATATGATAGTATGTTTCTGTTTCCCTCTAGAATTGGGGATGACCCCATTGTTGTAACGTTCAAATATTCCAATTGGTTTCTAACGGGTTTGTTTGTAGAACCCGAAACATCCAATGATTCCATATCCATTTGGTCATACTTTCCAAAGGTAGGCGCTCATTAGTTATGGACCGATGAGGCTTAGGAATTATCATTGGTTGAGAGGATGGGAGGTCGGACTCATCACAACTTTTTGGGGTGAATTATTGTCTACTCCGGGACTTTCTTTGTAGAATTCAGTTAGGTTCATGAATCCTTATTAAATTACCAGGTATAAGAATGATATTTCCTTTTAGAACTTGCAATCAAGGATTGATATGTAGTAAATTTAGAGAATATTTTTATATGTATTCGAGCTTCATCATCGATAAATAATCATCTATATTTGATAGAGATTATTAGTCAATGGTATCCTTCAACATGTTATATAGATATCTCTTGGTCATTATGATGACCATTCTGGTTTTAAAGACACTCAGTGGGGCACTTGAAGTTTATTTTCATTTAGAAGGACATGGATTATTTCAGAGTTGGGATAGTACCCGCAGATGGGCCACCTACGTATCCTTGTTTAAAAAGGGAATCAGAGCCCACGTAGTTCGAGTAAGGGAATTTGATGTTTATGTATAATTGATGGCTCAAAGAAAGATGTCATAATTACTTTTACACTCTAATCTCACGTGAGTCCTGCTCAATGTGAGAAACAATAGGTATTGGTAAAACCAGACAATTGTTCCATGAAAGATGCAATCATAAAGAATAATGTGGGTCTTATTTATGTATGACTGCCAAATAGATGAAGAGTAGGATTTACTTTAAAGAAGAAACCTAGGAATAAAGTCTATAAAGTTATATGTGCTTTATGGAGATTTTGATACTCTAACATGGGACTTACTTATGAGGAAGATGCCAATAAATTAGAAGGGGACTTATGATTGGGTTTTACTACTGAGAAAGAAGCCTGAATCAAAAGTAAAATTAAGACTAGTTAAGAGAAATTATGATTGGGGATTATTCCTAAAAAGGAGGCCCGAGTTAAAGTAATTTTGAAAACTAGGGATTACTTCTAAGGAGGAGGCCCAGGTTTAAGGGACTTGGGGCTTAATCCTAAGGAGGAGGCCCAGGTTTAAGGGACGTGGGGATTATCCTTATAGAGGATGACCATATTAATGGATTTTGAGACTGGGGCTTACTCTTGAAAAGAGAGCCCAGTTGACGGTAATTAAGATTGGGGCTTACTCCTGAGGAGGATGCCTAGATTTGGAAATTTTGAAGACTGGGTCTTACTCCTGAAAAGAAAACCTAGGTTAGGGGACATGGGACTTATTCCTAAGGAGGATTCCCAAATTAAGAGAACATGGACTGGGGCTTACTCCTGAAAAGGAGGCCCAGGTTTATGGATTCTCTCATCTTGAAGGATAAGGTTGAAGGAATGAAATCTCTTACCCTATTGACATAAAGATATGTAAATCACAAGGTTTTGAGAGATGTTTCTATAGAATTCCTTTCAAATAAGGAAGCCGATCAAAAATCATGCCATAAATGGATTTGAAGAGAGTTCTGAGGCCTAATCATGAAAAGGGTAGGTGGATAGGCATAAGAGAGGTGAAATAGGCAGGAGGGGCACCCAAAAAAAGAGGGGCGCGCAAGTCCTGGTGAGCGCGCAAGTACTGCATGGGCTTGTAAGTCCTGGTCGCGCAAGTATACTTGCGGGGCACATGGGTACTTCTGCGAATTTTAATGCTTGTGGTAATACTTGGGCGAGACTTGGCTCAAGCCCTTATTACAATCCCTAGGGGCTTCCAGAAGGGTGGCATGCAAGTTCTAGTGAAGGAGCAAGGAGGCACGCAAGAGTGGCTATTTCCCTTAAGGACTGGCCACATAGGTGTGCAAATGTTGATGTGTTTCAACACATAGGACTTCCTCCTCCTCTTTAGATCTTCCTTTCTAGGTATGAAATTACCTTAGAAATGTTTGGAAGCTTTTAGAAGAGACAAGGGCATTGGGATCTCAAATCTGAGGTTCTGGAATTTTTCATTTCAAAAATGGGGGGCCCACGGGGGTATTTATAGGCTGGAGAATACCCTGGGCGAATTTCAAAGAGGGCATGCAAGTCGCATGCGCTACCACTAGGCAGCGCACAACTGTACTTGCACGACCATGATGGAACTTGCGCGACCCAAGTGCATTTGAATCTTTGTTCATGCCTTTGACAATTTTTGATGTTTTTGTCAAAGGATGAATCACTTTATGCTTAGTAATTTCCCTTTACATTTGTTTAGTCTCTGTGATGAAAAGGAGTGTCAACAAAATTACTCCCTCAGAGTTGGATCCGAAAGAAATGAGTAAGTGACTCTGAGGAAAAGAAGAAAATCAAAGAAAAAGAGGTGTGCAAGTGTTCAGCGCGCCACTATCATCGCGCAGGTGCAAGTCACATAGGGTTTAAGAACGCTGGCTTTAGGCACGTAAGGGTGCTGCCTGGCCTATATATATGCGGCCATTTATCGCGCATAGCACCGAATTTCAGACAATTGAGCTCTTGTCGTGCAAGTTACTTCTGTCGCATAAGTTACCCTATTTTCTGCTATTTATTCGTTGTCATGCTGATGTCAAGGTATTTGGACTTGCGCGGTGATACTTGCATTCCAAAAACTTGTGCGGCACATCCACACTTTCGCGACACATCCATACTTTTGCTCCAAAATTATACTTGTGCGCCTTAATGCATTAGCCATTTTTTCGAAATTTCTTCACAAATTTTATGAAAAATCAACCCATTTAAGAGTTAATTTATTCAACTTTTGTATAGATTCAATGGCTCCCAAGAGATTTGGAATGGCTGATGAACTGCAAAGCAAGAGACTTGATGATATGATGAGCATCATTTTCCATGATTACTATACCATCTATGATAGCACTCTTCCAAATTTGGCCAAGTATATGAAGAATTATCATCTTGATTTCCCACAAAGCATCTACCTGCCTCTGTACGGTTATGGTCGTCTGCGAGAAGTTACCATTCCAGAGGCAAAGAATTATCTCCCACTTTCTTGGTTTCAGAATTATACCAACTTTGCTTCAAGAAAATATTTCATGTGTATGAGCATTTATAAATGCTGGAATAGTGGAGAAGGACCATATGATGCATCATAGCCCTTGTACGCCAGATCTGGAACCTCATAAGCCCGAGCTGCAACCACATTGTTATCCTTCAATCTTCTGAAATTATCAGATGGATCAATCCAAATGCTGGAAGAAGAGCTGGGACATCTGTCCTGGAGGAGGTCTGAAGCCAACTTGGATGTCTGCATACTGGGTGCAACAAACCTCTGTATAGTTTTTCGAGGATTTTAAAGGAGTTGCAATATGTGAATCTATCTCGGTTGGAGAAACATATGTTTACAGACATGATAACTTCATGCTAGAGATACTCAACCATTGGATACTAGAAACTAATTCCTTCCATATGACTCATTGAGAAGTAGGCATCAGTCTGTGGGATGTCCACAAGATCTCAGGGGCTTCAATTTTGGGTGATATGTATGATGAACTATTTCCCCCAAAGGTAACTTGGAATGATTCAGAGAAGACTCCAGTTTTAGCTCAGGAATTATTTAAAATCTTCCACAAGCTCAAGAGTTCAGAGACCTCCAAAACTCATTCTAGAAAGGATATTCATCCAGAGGAGTGGATGAATATGTTTCTTATCGAGAAGTAGGAGATGGAGATGAAGGAGAATGGATCGGAGGATAAGGAATCCAATGAGAAGAATCCCAAAGAGAAGAGGCCCACCCGTTCTACCACCTGCCCCAAAACAAAGAAGAGGGGTGCTCCTGGCACATTCTGTCCGACTCTAGAAGTAGGAGAATTTGAGAAATGGGGACATGAAGTGAATCCGAGAATCCCAAAGAAGACTTTTCTAGCAGGCTTCTTGTCCTTGTGGCTCAGTGTTTATCTTCTGCCAGTCAGGGATTCGAAGGGAGGCGTCAGGCCAGGGACCTTCATTATTGTAGCCAAGTTGGATGAAAATAAAATTGTTGGGTTGGATAGTCCCATTTTAGCAAAGATTCACATGATTTTACTCCATGTCTTCATGGGTAAATCTCCTTTGAGAATGGTGGGACCATTCCATGTTTTGTGGGGATGAATTGCCACTCACTTCAGGACGTATAATGTACAGAATGGAGTACAGATTCCTGGAAGTTCTTTCAGGCCAACAGTGTAGGCATTCTCTGTAATTTCTCCATTAGTTCTCAGTGATTATGACATGAAGATGAGGCTGAGCATGTATAAGGAATTCAACATATTTCCATATGGAAATCCGCCAACCGGGCAGTTTGTTGATGATGGAACTGCCAACCTGGATTTGAGGTCATACATGCTGGCCTGAATAGATGGTGTGCTGGTCACCGGGATTGACAGAGAGATTATATACGTGGCCTATGCTCCATATAGATTTTCACATCAATTAAAGAGTTTGCAACAGACTGTTGTATCTCCCCCAGTACATGTCTGGTTAGAGCAACATCTGATGGTTGCCTGGCAACTATGGTTGCTGACATCTAGGAAGAAGACTAGGGAAATGTTTGATCTACTAGTGGAAAAATCGGCATATATCTTGACTACATGGTATGTCGAGAACTGGATAGAATCATACCCTAGAGGGGTGCTGAATCACCCGGTTTATCAGGTGGGGAAATGGAAGAGAACTATAGAGAAAGAAACCCTTCCTCAGGAAGGTGATGCTTCCCCATCCGAAGCTGATTCACCGGATTCCTCATCTAGTACTAGCTCATCGGTTTCCCAAGATTGGGATTATGAGGCACAAAAAGTGGAAAAGCGGCCTCGTGCCCAATATAATACTCCAGTCATAATCAAAAGACCCACTCCATCAACTCCTACTGAGTTACGTCATTGTGTCAATTTATTCAGCATTAATTTATAGAGAAATAAGTCTTATTTTCTTATTCTCTATTTGTAGTTGTAGGAGCTAGGAAGAAGCAAAATTCCAAGGTTGTTGGACCTTCCTCACAACCTTCTGATACACAGACTGAATATCTACGACCTGAAGCTATACAGACATGGTGGAAATTATACTGCGATGTTGAAAATGCATGGCTAGATTTGTGCAAGGTACTACACCTCCCTAGAATAGGGAATCTTATGGCTTCTACAAATATCCATTACAAGGATAACACCGATCAAGTGAAGGCTTATATCAGAGAGATGTAAATTCTCATATATTCCGCTGATGATTCCATTCCTGCCACCAAGCGGGTGAAGGAAATGATTGATCGTGGTGCCACTAAGGGGACTGGTGGTTCTGGAGATGAAAAGTTGAATGATTATGTGGCTTCTGAAGATGTAAATTTCATTCCTTATTTTCTTTGCAACATGATTTCAGTCAAATCATTGTTACTCAAGGAAATTATTTTCTTCATCTTACAGCTTTCAAAGAAAGGAACTACTGAGGTTCCTTTTCCACAGTATAGCCCTGGTGGTACTTCCATCGGGGCTGCTGCAGATTCTCCTCGCAAGTCAGGCGAGATATCTCCAGGCCGACAGGCCATGGATGAAGAGTTTGACATGGACTTCCATTCTCCATACTTATAAGGGAGATTGATGACACTCCCAAAAAGCCAAGTAAGTAAAAGAAATGAAAGAGGAATTCCATAGCTAAACGCTTCATTAGGAGTGGTAAGTACTTTTGGTAATCACAAGTGTTAAAACATGAAAAAGATTTCTCATTTTCCTTGTGATTTCAGGGGATTATTCAATTTCCCCTCTGAGGGAGAGGACTGACCCTCCTGTGAGAACAACGGAGGATACTGGGGAATAATCACAAGTTCCGGCTGACTTGGCTGCTCTTAGAGAAGAGCTAGTGTCTGTTCCCAGTATCCCTCATGTTGTTGTTGCAAGAAGAGAAGAACCTGCCTCTGGTAAGTTAACAATGCTTCATAAAATGTTGACTGAAACATTAACTGACTTCCATTCTATGATACATTAGGTTCAACCACTGCATTAGAGCTTTTGGCGGCCATTGTAACTGATGCCATAATTTTATCTGAAGATGGTGTCCAGGTTCAAAGACTACAGGATGAATGTCGCCAAGAAGACACATCAAATGCTCCCACTAGTGAGATTAACTAGGATTCTGAGATGACATTAGATGAAATGATGGACCTTGGCACATCCTTCGAAGATTTTATAAATCATGTTAAATTACCATGTAATTTAGATGATTTTGGTCGTGAGTGTTATCTTTCGTTCTGTCTTACATCTCTAATCATGAATGGTTCAAATGTGCAGTTCCATCTAAACAAGCTGCCGAACTACCAATGCCTGAAGGGGGTATAAAAAACCCTACTATTGCAGATACATTAGCACAAGTGGATCTGAACCCAGTAGAGTTTCCTCAAACTCATCCTGAAAATCCTATATAATCTAAGAAAGATAGGGAGGAGCCTTCTCAGGTTGCTGATCTACCGTTGGGTAAGGGATAACAAATATTTCTTGCAACTGTACATAATTTTCAAGATAGGCAATTAACATTTGTTATTCTTTGAAACTTACCAAGGTGATCAATTTATTATAGAGGGACATCATTTTCAGTGGTTAGATCTGGAGGTGAAGCTTCAACCTCCTCCCCAACGAGAAATGAAAGTGAAGAAACATATGTTAGGGGGGATGGAGCATAACTAGGAACTTTCCTAAGTGCATTAATCCCAGATAATATTACCCCATGATGACATTGATGCTGAGTCGGACCCGGAAGTTCAAAAGGTGTTCCAATTTTCAAGATGCAAGGCATGACAGAACTTATGTAAAATCATATATGAAGGGCCTCTAGAAGAGCTATCATTGAAGATCCCCCGGCTGTCATCCCTATTTGTCATATTGGGACTGGGCAGTTTTGGATATGAAAAGATCCATGCCGCGGTGAAACATGTCATTTTAAGGAGGAAACAAGAGCAAAAGTGTCGTCGGATTTAACCAAAGTGAGGTTCTCATCCAATATCAGTGACTTTGAGGCTGCGGTATGCCAAGAGGAGGCTGACTATGCTTCCAAGATGAAGGAGCTAAATCATAAGATTAAAGATAAAGTCGTCTAGTAGATGCATCTCCAGCAATAGTTAGATGTTGTTAATAGGGAACATGACCAGCTCAATAATTCACTGGAGGGAGCTCAAACGAATGGTATGAAAGCCATTATAGATTCCAAGAATGAACTCCATCAAGATGAATAGAATGAAGTCGGTCGAGTGCATGAGCTTCAAGTAACTATTGATGAAGCTCGGGATGTTGTACATCAAGTTAAGACTTATGTTGACAGCCTTTTGTAATTTACCGAAAAAGAGAAGAGACTCCAATCTATGGATTTACTTCTAATCTCTTGTGCATAAAATGAAAAACACTTTCATCTTCAACCATTTTTGCATGCCTTCTTTTTCTATCTGCTTTAAATTTTACTTAAGTCATTGGGCCTAGTAAGCATAGTTTGATTTTTAATAGGATTATTATGAATACCCCTACAAACTTTGAAAATTTTATTTCCCAATAATACCTAAATCATACAAAAGGTATGTTTAGTGAGTTGGGGCTTGACTTTTATTCAGTGTTACCTTGACTTTTGTTGGAAGTTTAAAGTCATGCACATCAGACATAAAAAAGGCTAATGTTTAAGGTCGAAATATCTTTGATCGAATGAATTAAAATTGACTCAATTCCTTGACAATTTATCTGAAGATGAGATTTTTGATGAAGGATGTTTCTGTATTAACACCGATTGAAGTGAAGTCATTTGACTATTATGCATGTTTGGAAATCATGGTTTCAAAGATGGGATGTCATGCTACTGCATGCTTGGGACAACACTCGGAAGTCATTGAGATCAGCCCTTCATCAAGGAGTGTGACTATTGGTGAACATCAGCGGGTGCTAAGTACTTCGCTGATATGAGTATGTTTGAATGTCTGTTTTTCCCTTTTGTTTCAAGTTGATGTAAGCTCATTATGCCTCATGTCTTCACTGTTACTCCTTTTTCTTTAATAAATTTTATGGATATGGGTTGGGTGACCAGCTCATGTCTCAGATCGTTTCATAAAAAATCATATTACCACACTCAATTATGAGGGAAAATATGAAAACTATGACTTAAGAAATATTGAATCTGAGGAATTATATGAAAAAGGGCTAAAAGTCATTAGAATACATAGTTCTCAAGAATGAAGTTACAATTATTTAACAAACCCGTTAGGGGGTTGAATTAAGCAGGGCCACCTAAGGTCATTGGCTGCATAGTCAAATAATTTCATCTTTTGGCTGACAGGTCCGTTATGTAGAATACTTATAAAAGGCCGATTAAGGGCTCGTGCTGCATTGTCAAGAAAAAAAAACTCTCAGAAATTTACTATTCTATTGCTAAAAATCCAGTGAAAGTTTATGGAGATTCAAATTTTCCAATGTATAGAGTTTGCTGTATGGAAAGAGGGAATATAGAGAAGGTATTTCCAAAAAAGATTGTCTAAGAACCAGAGGAATGTCACTCCTACGAAGGTCTAACCCAAATGTAGGGAAGGTAAATATAAAACATAGACTTGGATACTTTCAGATCATTAAAAAGTATATGAGACAAATATATTAAGGATAGATTTTTTTTGTGGATCTCTACATATTGTTGTTAAAGGAAACTAAGGACAAACGATGTTTTCTTCCCAAGAATGATGTTACCACTATGTGAAAAACCTGTTAGGGAGTTGAATTATGCAGGTCCACCTTAGGGCATTGGATTCATAGTCAAATAATGGCATCTTTTGGCTGACAGGTCTATTATGTAGACTACTTATGCAAGGCCGCCTAAGGGCACGTGCTGCATAGTCAGCAAAATAACTCTTTTGTATCAATCCTTTTGTGATTAGAAGTCATGAAAAGGGATATGATGATCTAAAAATATTTAAGGTTAGGATTATGACACATAAAAAATGGATATTGTCCAATATATGTAAACATACACAGACAAATACTAACCATAATCATGTTGTGGCTGGGTCCTGAATTGAGATGTTGGACTTCACTACATATCCCATAAGGATAAGAATTAAGCAACACGTAGTTCATAAAATACATTTTAACGTCACGTGGGACGAGAGTATTAGAGATCTTATTTTATGGTCATAGATCTTGGATCATTGTAATGAATACACAGTGTGTGTTTTCATGGGGACTTATCAGCTAGGGGACTGAAAGTGGAATTTGGGATTAGGCCCAAAGACTTGGGGCTGGATTCGAAGGACACTCGAACGTTCCTAAGTATCCCATACGGATGGGAATCAAGCCCATGTAGTTCATGAAATACCCTCTTTACAGATTTGGTTTGTACATGTGATGGGTGAAAAGGGGATTTTAGTGCAATGATGGTTTGACTCAAGATAAAAGGCTCAGGCATTGCCATGTATGCATGTAGTCTTTGGAATATAACATGATTTAAAATCAATGTAAATAATGATTTCTTCTCAGGTGAGAGTATCAAAGAATGTTGTACTTTATTGTCATATCGGACAAAAAATGGTGTACAGTTTAACGACAAATAGAAAGGATGATAGTGAACCAATGTAAAAAAATATTGGTTCTGGTGGTAGTTTCACTAATCAACATCATATGAGATGGAGGTGAATCAACGTGAAGATATTGGATTTGGGAATGAACCTCGGGAGGTTGCCTATGTACCATCCCTAGAAGGAAAGGATAAAAGTCCGTGTAGTTCAATTAAATAATGAATTAGTGATCAAGTTATTCTAGGGGACAACGACCTAAAAAAATAAATGGTTTTGGGACTTATGCATGGTTAGTGGCCCAGAGAGGGTATTATGATTGATTTTTTCCCTAAGCTCACGTGATTCATACCCAGTGTGAGAAACAAGAGGTAGCAACAACCCTAACGATGCACAGTTTAATGTTGTGTAGGACATATGAAGGGACTGTGTAATTTAAAGTCTTACAGTTGGGACTATTGGTGATGCACATTTTAGTGTCATGTAGTAGGGAAAAAATATAGTTTAACATCATGTAGGATGTATTAAGGGACTTCTATATAGTTTAGCATCATGTATCTAGGATGATGGAAAACATACAGTTTAACATCCTGTTGGACAAAAGGGGATTGTGCAGTTTAATGTCATGCAGTAAGGACAAAAGATGACATAGATTAATGTCATGTTGGATGTATTAGGTAATTTTTCACAGTTTAATGTCTTATTTGATGATGATGCAAACAGTTTAGGGTCCTATGAAAGGACCAAAAAAATTTATTTTGTGTTTATACAAAATACATCTTTAGAAATATGGCATTGGTTGGAGTCATGATGAGTTCTCCATCCCTTAAGATTAATGAATATGCTCTATTGGAGTAGACCTTATGTATTGAATAAGGTCCTTCCCACATTGGTTCAAGCTTGGGAGGTTTCATTCCAGGTATCATTGGACTTCTAAGAACCAATACAAATTCTCCCTAAATGAATGAACGAAGATGAACTTTTTTGTTGAAAGCTCGTGCTATCTGATTCCGATTGATATCCAAGTGGTGCAAGGTGCACAATCTTTTCTCGTCTAATCGTTCCAATTAATTCAATCAATTATAAGATTTTTCATCTCTAGATGACTGATCAAAAAAGGAAATTCTGAGCGAAGGTAATTGAACTTCAATGGGAAAGACTGCTTCTGTTTCATATATCAGTGAATATGGAGTTGATCGCGTTGTAGTGCGGGTGGTGGTCCGATAATCCCATAAAGCATGAAAGAGTTTATCAGGCCATGACTTCTTATCTTTATCCACCATATTTGTAGTATTTTTAAGGAGTCTTGTTGAAGGATTCTATCTATCCATTGGCCACTGCATGATACCGAGATGAATGGTTGGATTTGATGTTGTATTCTTGATACAATTTCTTCACCTCAGATGGATAGAAGTCGGTGACATTGACTGTCAATATGGTATGAGGGACACCAAAACTGGTAATGATGTTAGACATGATGAAGCTAACGATAATTTTAGAACTAACTTCTTTGAGAGGAATTGCCTCTGCCCATTTGAAAAAGAAGTTAGTAGCAGTAAGAATATACTTAAACTTCTTGGATATAGCTAAAGGGTAAGGTCCTACCACATCCATTCCCAACGTGGCATATAGCCATGATTATTTAGTTGTATGAAGCAACTCTGGGGGATGATGAATGAAATTGTCATGTACATGGCATGAATGACACTTCTTCATGAAATCAACACAATCTTGTATCATTTAAGGCCAAAAGTATCCAAGCCATCGAATTTGATCAGACAATCAATGTCTAGACTGGTGGGCACCATAGAATCCTTCATGTACTTCTTTCATGACAGCCGTTGTCTCTTCAACATCAATGCATCTGAAGAGAACTCCATTAAAACCATGTTTATAGAGAATTTTCTGTAGGTTATCTGGGGCATAATAAAGAGTAAAATTGACCACATGTCACCAGATTTGTTCTTTCCCGGCTCTGTCAAGTGGAAGTCTTCTATTTTGAAGGTATTCCCTGATAGGTATCATCCATCCTGTAGTATGATCATATGGTTCAGGAAAGGGACAAATTTCATTGATTTCCTCTGTTCAGGTTCAAACATAAGGCGAAATTGTACAGCGGTGAGCAATAGTGATGGTTGTCTCATCCTGATTTGGATCTACCAGAGCTGTGGCTATATTATCCAATGCATCAACCTGAGAATTTTGTGATCGCAGGACATAAGAAAATGTCGGTTCCATAAGAAATTCCTCTATTAACTCTCTAGCGTAATCATACAAAGGGATCAATTCTTCGTTTTTGATTGCATAATCCCCATTTACTTTTTGATTGCCTGGTCTGAATCACCTTTCACTTTAAGTGATTCACTTGAGCCTGAAGTGCCAACTCCAAGCCTACAATGAGGGCTTGGTACTCTGCTTCATTATTGGTACCACATTCCCACAATAAGAAGGAATAGGATAACACTACCTTTTCTGGGAAAATAAGAACAACTCCTAACACAACCTTGTTGAATTTAGGATCTTCCATTTTCTTCCTTGTTGGA
Organism: Viscum album; assembly: GCA_963277665.1. Lineage (NCBI taxonomy): Eukaryota > Viridiplantae > Streptophyta > Magnoliopsida > Santalales > Viscaceae > Viscum > Viscum album. The sequence continues at coordinate 1,633,247,072 of OY728133.1, read as the reverse complement.
CTTTTGAAAGCACCACCAAAATACATTTCCCATACCTGAGGACTAACCTGAATAGAGAAGACTTCTTCATCAGGGAGTTCAATATCTGATGATGAATCTTCTACTGAAGGATGTAAAACAAGGAAATCAGCCAGAGCTCCACCCTTTATTGCCTTCTGAGACACATATTGGATATCTAACAACTGCAGAATAACTGCCCACCTTTCCAGACGTTCTGTAAGCATTGGTCGACTAAGGATGAATTTGAGCGGGTTATTGCGAGATACCAATTGGTCCTCGTGATGTTTCAGGTAGTGTCTCAACTTCTAAACATCAAATATTAATGCCAGGTATCACTTCTCAATACTTGAATACTAAGTTTCTGATTCAAGCATAGTCCGACTAAGAATGTAGAGGATGTTTCATTCCAAGCATCATTCTTCTGAGCAAGAAAGGCACACAGTGATCGCTCCAGGGCTGTCACATAAAGGATAAGTGGTCTTCCTTCAACAGGTGGCATAAGTACCGGTGGACTCAAGAGGTATTTCTTGAGAATATAGAATGCTTCTTGACATTCTTCTTTCCACTAGTAAGTTACTTCCTTCTTCATCAATTTGGTGAAGGGTAAACTTTTTCCTTACAAATTGGTGATGAAAAGCGAAATATAGGCTAAATGTCCTTGAAGTCCTCTCAATTCTTTCAAATTTCAAGGAGGTGACATTCCAAGGATTGAATTTGTCTTCTCAATATCGACATCAATACCATAATGGCAAACAAAAATGCTGAGAAATTTTCCTAAGGTTACCCAAAATCACATTTTAAGGGGTTCATCTTCAAATTATGTTATCGATGCTTGCGAAATATGACTTTCAAATCAGCCAAATGGTTTGAACATCATTTGGATTTGACCACCAAATCATTCAAATAACATTCAACAATCATACCTAAGAAGGGTTTGAAGATATGATGCATGGCACACTGATATGTTGCGCCAGCATTCTTTAGGCCAAAGGGTATTACCCAATAGCAAAACACACCCTGGGTGGATCTGAAGGCGGTGGATTCTTCATCTTCTGGAGCCATTCGGATTTGATTATACCCAGAATATCCATCCATGAAGTAAAGTGCTTCATAACCAGCTGTTGCATCAATTAAAAGTTCTGTAATCAGAACTGGAAAATCATCCTTAGGATAATGCCGATTAAGATCTCTGAAATCGATGAAAAATCTAATTTTTTCATTCTTCTTCTTCACAGGTAAAATATTAGCCAACGACTTGGGATATTGAACTTCTCTAATGAAGTTATCTTTTAAATTTTGGAAGCATAAGTTGGGTGTGTTCTTCTTGTGGCTTTCTTAAATCCTCGATGTTTTTATGGAAAACCCAAATGATGGGTAATAATAGCAGGATCAGGCCCGGGCATCTCAGTATAGTTACAAGAAAAAATGACTCGATTTTGCTTTAAAAATAAAATATACATATCTTGTTATTTAAGGTTCATTACTGTACTAATTAAAGTGGGGCGTGGATCTTCTTTTTTACCCAGATTTATTTCTCTATTTTCATCCATGGTGGTAGAGATACCCTCTTCAAATTCTGGAGGAGCATCCCTGAGATCTTCCCTTTCTTCTTCAACATGTTTTATCTCCTCTGTTTCTACTTGCATAGTATATGATGAAGCAAAATTTCGATGATCAGAAGAGATGTTAAAATTTGATCATCTTGAAGAAGAAGCTTCCATTTCTGACCTGATTGATGATGAAGGGTCCTCCCTAGGTAATAAAGAGTAGATGATTGATTTAGAATCGACATCATCGTTCACCTATGACGTTGCTATCACTTATTCTGGCCTAGTTGACGAAGTATAGACTTGATGGATTTCATCAGATGAAATAAAGAAATCTCCATTTGGGATTTCATCACTGCTTGGTTGATCACCAATTTCTCCCATGTTGTCTAGCTCAACTGTCGTAATTAACATTATGGATCTTTCTATAAGAGTATTTTGATTTGGGTCTAGCTCATCAATCTGACTAATAGGAAATACATAACCTGAACTCTCATGTGTAAATGGATTTACTGGAATATTTTCTAAACCAAATAGAGCATTGACTTTGGTAACCTCCCTTGTTGTGGATTTCTCCTCTCCCTTCATGTGACAGAATTTTACCTCAATATATTGAGATTCACATGTCTTGAATGGGGATTTATCACCATACAATGTTTCAATTTGACCATCAAAACAATATTTAAGACATTTATGGTATGATGAAGGGATAGCCGCATGTTGATGTAACCAAGGTCTTCCAAGAAAAATATTGAAGGCTGTATTGGGATCAACAACTATGAAATCTGAATTGGATACAAGGTCACAAAACTGAGTTCTTAGTGTAATCTCGCCCAGTGGTTCTTGTTCATTTTTATCATACCCTTGTAACATCAATGTAGATGGACATAAATTAGATTCTGTGAATCCCAATCGATGTAGTGTAAAATGGGGATGAGGTTGACTCCTGAACCATTATCAATGAAAGATCTTCATATTTCTACACCGTTGACCTTTCCTGATAAGTACAAAGGTATAATATGACCATGCACGACATCATCTTCATCTTAATTTGTGAAAGATATCACTGTATGGCATTCCGTAGGATTATTTTCTACGTGGTAGACTTCAGCTGCATCAATTTCTGTTTCAAACATCTGAGGAATTGACAATGCCTCAATGAGTGCCTCCTGAAGATCCTTTGACAGATTCAAAGCATCCAGAATTGATAACATGGCCAGTACTTGGGCTAGGTGTTTCAATACATCATACTTTTTATCCAAAGTTCTGTGTTTCCCAACAGGAACACGTGGTTTAGCATGTGCCTTGGAAGTTGATGCATTGTAAATAGATGCATCTGGTATCAGGATAAGAGTTGGCAATATTCCTGGATTTGGAATATTAGATTGATTAGATCCATTTAGTCGTTTAGAAGGTGAAGGTGAAACCTCCAACCGATCCTCCAAAATAATTGTACCAGGACTGAATCTGCTATTGGTGGAAGATCTTGCTTGTTCCTGTTGAGCTCGCTGAAGTGCTCTACCATGAGTTTCTGCTGCATACACAGTTATAGTAGTGGTAGAATTGGAATAATGGCTTCTGGGATATCCATAACTTCCTCTGTATCCCAAACCCCTAGAAGTTCCTCTAAATCTTCTTTTTGATAAAGGGAATTTAGGCTCATCGAAATTGAAACTGTGACAGGCATAATGATCTGTTAATTGAATCATATTAACAGAACTGAAGATTAACTCTTCATCCTATGAAGACTCTGCCTAACTAGCCAAATTAGGTTGTGTCGTTTGGTGGGGTGGTGCCTATGGTTTTGAAGTAGATGGCATGAAATCTACCAGAGTCAATGACAGCTTAGGCTTTGACACATACTCATCTTCTTCTGATTCTTCTTCCTTCCCTGAATTACGCTGCCCTTTTGAGGATTTTTCTTTTGATGAATGTTTCAATGCATTATTTATAGTAGAAGACACAATTGGTTTCTTCAATTTTGTTCTCAAAATGGAATGATTTAGATTGATCATTTTTCTGACCATCCAATCATTATATTTCTACGCATTTTTGTTTTTTACTTCTTTCCACTCGCCTCCTACCTCCGGATCTGTAGCAGTAACACATTCTACCTGAGTTGAAGAACCAGTCAATTTGACTTTTCCCGAGTCACCCATTTTTTGCAGGAGGTCCTTGGAGAAAAAACACTCCTGGATGGGATTCCCCAATATCTGATGAAATGGAAAATAATTGGAATGGTCTTCATCTTCTTCCTTCTCTGTCCTTTTAGGCCTCGGCAGCTAAACCAAATTATTCTCCAAATCCGAAATGAAGTAACCAAAAATTTGTTCTTTTCGGAAAGAATAAACATTACTCTTTAACTCATCAAACTATTTCCATATTTGATCCCTTTGATCATCTTGATGAAATAGTATCTATTTCTGAAGCTCAGGTGGTGGAGGCCTTCGGGAAGATGAAGGTTTTGATGTAGAAGTAGGTAAAAGTGATTGTTTAAGCATGACTATAGTAGTCTATGCCCTACCCATTCTCTTTCCTGGAGCTGATGGAATTTCATGAGTATTATCCTTAGTCTTCGTAAGAGAATCTTCAATTTGCTGAGCGATTGATGTAAGGTCTCGAAACCCTCCTGCGTATTTCACTGGGATCAATGGCGTGCGTAACTCATCATGCAAATTTGCCACACAGATTGGCAACAATTCTTCCTGAGGGAGTGCTATGCTTAGGGAATATGTTAATCCCTTTCAGCAAGCAATGAAATATGAAACCTTTTCATTCTCTCTTTGCATACAGTTTGTAAGGTAAAAAACTATTGTCTTTGGCAATGTTGAGCTGAACTGAAGAAGAAATTTCTAACGGAGATCTTTCCATCTAGTAATTGAAATGGATTGCAAGATTTTATACCAAAAAAAAGCATGCCCTTGTAATAACTGTACAAAACACCTGAGCTTAACTTCCTCTTGTTGCTGAGGGGATCCCATAATAGGATCACAATGTGAAACAAAATGTGTTTTGTTTTTCTTTGGATCTCCCAAACCATTAAATATTTGGAATATGGTACTTGCAAAATTTGATGGGGAAGGAATATAATCAACCCATTCAGGGAAAACTCTCTTTTCTGGTTGAATTTGAGCCTGCTTTCCCTCCATAGCCTCCAACCGAGATGCTAATGACTCAATAGTAGTTATTAACTTTTGAAAAATATCCGGTTGATCTTGGACCTGAACAGGTGCACTGACTGGAACGTGGATAGATATAGCGGATGGTACTACAACTGATGGTAGCACTACCGATTGTTGTTGCACCTAACCCATAAAATTAGATCTGTGAGGTTGTACTGATAGAGGAGGATACTCATGATCCATTTCAGTAGAGGCAACAAATTCCCTTGGTTGACTGGCTCCAACACGTTTAGGAGGAAGACTACCCTGAAGTAGTTCTACATTCATCATCCTTAATTCTTTCATTTCTTCCTCCTTTTGAGAAAACCGTTTCTCTAGTGAGAGAAATTGGACTTCTCCAGAGGAAGGGTGGGAAGTAACTTCATTCTTTCCTATCCCTTTATTGGATCCCTTTCGGAGAGGGGGAAGTGGGTCACTTGAAGAAACACCCAGATTTTGGGTAAGCCTTGGATTTCATGTACACACACCTTCTTCATTTGTGTCTGTGTGTACAACTTCTTGGGCATGAACCTCTTAATCTGATCCCTCTGAGTGAGCCTCATCTGGTGGATCAGCAACAACGGCATTGATGACATTAACTGATGTGTAACGCATCACATCCCTTCTATCAACATTTATGTGATATTGTCTTCTTCCATGCCCCTGACGAGACATTGCCTTCTTTTGATTCGATCCCTCAGGAACTTCTTGGAGAACTAAAATTTGGAGAGAATCTCATGATAATTTGGATCTTTGTTCCTATTGAGCATTCTTCCCTAATCGATAGAAGACTGAATTTCTCTGAGGGAGGGATTGAAGATTTGAAAAAGTTCCTAGTCTAGTGAACTGGGGCTCTTTCTACTATTTTTTCTCAACTCCTCGAATACTATTTGGTTATTCTGAGGGTTAGGTTAAAAGAGTCCTCAGTCTGGCAAGCTAGGATGGTTCTTGACATTCTATGTCTGAGACGTTCTTAAAATCTCTCTTGATCTTGCGGACCTTAGTCTGGAAATTAGCTGGATGCATCAATCGACATCCAATTTTATCACCTGGTTCGAAAGACCGTTAGATGATTTCTGACACTTCTGTCACTTGATGATGTGCTTGATACATACGAGAGGTATGTTAAATATTCTCTTTGGCTTGATGCAGGAGTAATTCAACAACTTGTTCTCTGTATTTTGGACTTTAAGAAGAACTAGTTGAGGCCTGTTCTTGGGCAAGCCTTTTATTTCACACAAAAACAGCTAGATGTGGCCAATTTTGGGAGATAACATTGCATGAAACCACCTTTTGTGGGCTTTTTATATTGGAGAGCACGACGAAATGAAGTGCTCCATGAACACCCCATCCTCTGACATGAATACCAGATAGGGCATTGACAATTAACTGGCGCAATCTTCTTAGTGCTCCAAGGCATGAATGCTGAAGGGATCTCTGCTGCTTTTCAGCCTTCGGATATCGAGAAACTGATAGATATTCCATGTCAATTTGGCATTGTAACACTTTTATTATATTAACAATATTTTTATATTCATCATAAGATAATACTTTCTTTTTCAAATGACAAAGAGTTTTATATATGTTGAGACAAATATCATGAATTTAATCTTCCGCCAACATATCTAGAATGACATAATGAGAGACATCCAAAGGCCAAAACATGACTGGCACTTCACCTTTCACCAGTTGTTTTCACATTTTCAGAATTTCCACTTTATCATTCAATGAAGATTCTTATACCTATTTAGACCAGAGCCGGTGTTTCTTTGTTGCTTCATCGGATTCAACAAGACTGGTAGAGAATTCTCTGATCAAACTAGAAGATGAATGAGCCAATGGTGGTTCAGAGAATGGCCTACACCCTAGGTTATCTTCTAATTGAAAATGTATTTCAATTTCTCATGGTAAAGCATCAGACATGGTTGGCTTCACATTTTAAAGTGCCTCAAGATAAGTGGGCTTTCTCTCCACTGCATTGTCCACTGAAGAATTTTCCAAGAAATGCGAATTACTACTGTAGAGAGGGCTTTCATAGCTAAATTCATTATCATGGGGAAGACCACCATGGTGGGTTGCATCAAAAGATGAGACCTCATGATCCTTGATCTTCTGGCCACACAGAGGGTTATTGTGGATCTCATCTGAAGATGAAACTCCGAGATCGATCGAACTTTCATGAAGCAAACCTTCATGAGGAAGTGTCTGATGAAGACCTTCGGAATTAATACTCCCACTATTGGGAACTGAGAGATTAGAATCTTGAATTCCAACATATAATTTTCTAAGGGCTTCAAGAACTTCAGCATTGAATAAGGCCTTATCACAGATGGGCCCTTGATTTCTTGACTGTGCTGGGCGGGTTTTCTTTTTAGACGCCTTCTTACTCAATTTGGCAGGTGTGTCTTCCTGCTCAAGAGAAATGATCAGGTAAGGCTGATTATCTCCACTCAAACCAGGTGTATGTGCCTGACTTGGTTGTCCGTATGATATGGGGGAGTACGCCCCAAAACCCTCTTGGACTGGAACATATGTGTTTCTGTTCTAGAGTGATATGTTGATGTGTCACTTCAATGGTAGGGACAGATTTGTGTGTCTTTCCCAGAGATGTTGCTGAAGCTGTTATAATATCCTGACAGGAATCCAGGATATGAGTAAGGATTTTCTTCTACTCCTTCACTATTGACAGAATGTGCTTGGTGACTTTAGCTGCCAGAATGGAGATATATGTCCATTACATGCTTGGAGTATGTTTATATTCCTGCTCCTATCCTCTTTTTCCTATCACTAAATCTTGACAGTACCCAAGTGTAGGGGCAGAGAGGTGAGTCTGCCTTCTGTTTTTCACCAGAGCTTTCTGACTGACTTCTCCGAGTTCTACCAAACAAGACTGTTGGTAGGATTGATCAATACTAGCAGGTGTATGTGCCTGTTGATTGCACTTCGCTGAACGTGGTTGATGAGCTCCATCATATGTAGCCATCCGAGCCTACTGACTAGCTGATAATTTATAAACAGGTGAATGTTCCTGTCTATAGTACTTCACCGGAATTGCCTGGCAGGATTGGCGTGCTACTGCCAGATGAGTCTGCTGGACAGTAGAATTAAAATGGATGGGTGTATGTGCCTGCTCGTTGCTTTCCACCGTGTTAGGTTTGTGTACTTCTTCGGAGATGGAAGAGATGAGAACCGACTCACTGTTGACCATATTTCTCCTCTAGTGATTCTTCTTGCCTGCTCGGGTTTGAGGAACCTGAGCCGAACGCCTAGAGATGATACCCTCATCATGTTTAGGGTGCATTGCCGCATGAGTCTGGCGGTGATTTTTGATGGGAGCCCTCAATAAGGACTCCTATCTTCTTGAATTAAGGCCCGGAGGGGCCTGCTCATTCACCTCCCTAGAATATGGGAGGGACTGGTGATTGCGTTCTGGGGATAACGACCCGAAACGATTGAAAATGGTGGTTGAAACCACCTGCTTCTTGATCGCTGGTCATCACTGTCTGGACGACCAGGGTGAATTATTGACTTGGTCAGCTTATCGGGCAGCCTCCAGAGTCGGAATAGTACAGTTTTGACTATACTCCTTAACTAGTGCATTTGATACCCAGTGTTAAAGACGTTGAGCAGGTGATTTCGTCCTCAGAGTGGACGACGATCCAGCAAGAGTAGTAGTAGTGGCATTCGCAGTAGAGGTATTCACAGGCATGAACTTGAGAGAAGCCATTTCTGTAATGCAGAAGATCTTGGAAAAGAGTTCCTGTTTGATATAAAAGACATAATAAAGATAAATTCAGCCACTACGTCTTTTGGATGAGCACATATGTTATTGATTTCTTTGTTGGCCCTCTCATTGAGTTTAAATAGCGTCCTAACAAATAAGAAAAGCATCATTTTAACATGGTTAAGTATTCACGTCGGGTTCACCATTTTTTGTTTCCCTCTGCAATTGGGGATGACCTCGTTGATTTAAGGTTCAAACATTTTAATTGGTTTCTAACAGGTTTGTTCCTAGACCCAGAAACATCCAATGATTCCATATCCATTTGGACCTTCTTTCCAAAGGTGGGCGCTCATTAGTTGTGGACCGATGAGGCTTAGGAATTTTCATTGGTCAAGAGGATGGGTGGTCGGACTCATCACACCTTTTGGGGGGGGATTATTGTCTACTCCAGGACTATCTTTGTAGATTTGAGTTATGTTCATGAATCCTTATTAAATTACCAAGTATAAGAATGAGATTTCCTTTTAGAACATGCAATCAATGATTAATATGCAGAAAATTTAGATAATCTTTTAATATGTATTAGAGGTTCATCATCGATAGAGAATCATCTCTATTTGATAGAGATTCTTATTTAATGGTATCCTTCAACACGTTATATAGATATCTCTTGTTCATTATGATGACCATTTTGGTTTTAAAGCAACACAGTGGGGGCACTTGAAGCTTATTGTCATTTAGAAGGATATGGATTATTTCAGAGTTTGTATCGTACCCACATATGAGCTACATACGTATCCTTGTTTAGAAAAGGAATCAGAACCTACGTAGTTCGAGTAAGGGAATATGATGCTTATGTATGATTAATGGCTCAATGAAAGATGTCATAATTACTTTTACACTCTATGCTCGCGTGAGTCATGCTCGGTGTGAGAAACAAGAGGTATTGGTAAAACCAGAAAATTGTGCCATGAAAGATGTAATCATAAGGAATAATATGGGGCTTATGTATGTATGACTGCCTAAATAGATGAAGAGTAGGATTTAATTCAGAGAAGAAATCCTGAAATAATGTCCATAAATGTAAAGGTACATTCTGGAGATTTGGATACTCTAACATGGGACTTACTCCTGAAGAAGATGCCCAAAAATTACGAGGGGACTTATGATTGGATTTTACTCCTGAGAAGGAAACCAAAATCAAAAGTAAAATTAAGACTAGTTAAGAGAAATTATGACTGGGGATTATTCCTAAAAAGGAGTCCTAGGTTAAAGGAATTTTGAAAAGTAGGGCTTTCTCTTAAATAGGAGGCCTATGTTTAAGGGATGTGGGTCTTACTCTTAAGGTGGAGGCCCATGATTATGGGACTTGGGGCTTATTCATAAAGAGGATTCCCATATTAAAGGATTTTGAGAATGGGGCTTACTCCTGAAAAGGGAGCCCAGGTTAATGGAATTAAGATTGGGGCTTACTCTTAAGGAGGATTCCCAGATTTGGGAATTTTAAAGACTGGGGATTAATACTGAAAAGTAAACCCAGGTTAGGGGACTTGAGGATTATTCCTAAGGAGGATTCCGAAATTAAGAGAACATGGACTGGGTATTAATCCTGAAAAGGAGGCCTAGGTTTATGGATTCTCTCTTCTAGAAGGACAAGGCTAAATGAATAAAATCTCTTACCCTTGTGACATAAAGATATGTAAATCACTAGGTTTTGAGAGATGTTTCCACATAATTTTTTTCAAATAAAGAATCCAATCAAGAAATCATGCCATAAATGGCTTTTAAGAGTGTTCTGAGGGCTTAATCATGAAGTGGGTAGGTGGATAGAAATAAGAGAGGTAAAATAGGTAGAAGGGGCACCCAAAAAGAGAAGGGCGTGCAAGTCCTGGTGGGTGTGGAAGTACTGCGTGGGCATGCAAGTCCTGAGTTCGCAAGTATACTTGCACGACACATGGGTACTTGCACGAATTTTAACCCTTGGGGTAATACTTGGGCGAGACTTGGCTCAATCCCTTAGTACTATCCCTAGGGGCTTCCAGAAGGGTGGCACACAAGTTCTAGTGAAGGAGCAAGGAGTCACGCAAGTGTGGCCATTTCCCTTAAGGGTTATCCACATAGACACACAAGTGTTGATGAGTTTCCACACTTATTCCTACCTCCTCCTCTTTAGATCTTCCATTCTAGGTAGGAAATTACCTAAGAAATGTTCGGAAGCTTTGAGAAGAGACTAGGGCATCGGGAGCTCAAATCTGAGGTTCTGGAATTTTTTGTTTCTGAAATGGGGGGCCCACAGGGGTATTTATAAGCTGGAGAAGACCCTGGGATAATTTCAAAGAGGGCGTGCAAGTCACCTGCGTGACCACTAGGCGATGCGCACATGTACTTGCACGACCATGATGGAACTTGCACGACCAAAGAGAATTTGAATCTTTGTTCACGCCTTCATCAATTTTTGATGTTTTTGTCAAAGGATTAATCACTTTATGCTAAGGAATTTCCCTTTTCATTCGTTTAGACTCTGTGGCGAAAAGGATCGTCAACAGTTTCAAAACAAAATTATCAAGAAATTGGGAGAGTTTTCTCATAGCTTTGGTCAGAGCTAAAGACATTAAATTAAATCCACACAATGTCCTCACTTCATGACTTAAAACTACAGAGTACTTATGTCCTCACTGTATGAATTAAAATTGTACAGTATTCATACACCATTTTTGTATAAAGATGGTTTTCCAATTCATGACATATTTTGGTATACGGTAACCCTTTCATTCTTAAAATTAATTTTTGTGGAAAAATCACCCACTCTAGTCTTGAGTCACCCAAAACTTATTTTCCTCTATCTATCAACAGAAAACTGTTAGATTCCTAAAGATATTTTTAGCCTGACTATGCAGCATGTTCCCTTAGGCGGCCTTGCATAAGTTTCCTACATAACAAGCCTGTCAGTCAGAAGATGCCACTATTTGGATATACATCATATGTCCCAGCCACCCCTGCATAATAAGGCCCCCATAACAGGTTTTTCAAATAATGGTAACTTTGTTCCTGGAAAAGACACCCCTTATGTTGATATAGGTTTTAAATTTGGTAACCATAAAAAATCATGACTCAAGATTCTCCTGGGAAATATTTATATAATATGAATGTAATTCTTAGCCACAATGTTTTGTTTGGGATCTAATTCAATGTTTATAGTAAAAGTTATTTCGACCCTAAATATTAACCCTTTATAGTCCAACATGCATGACTCTAAACTTCCAACAACAAGAGACATGATACTCATCATATTGAGAACCCACAAAGGGGACTTTGAACAAAAGTTGACTTCCAACTCACTAAAACATACAATTTTTTATGATTTTGGTAATATTGAGAAATATAAATAAATCAAAAGATATAAAATTTATGGGGTTATCTATATAACCCAAGATACAATAAAATTATTCTCATTAGTTCCCTCGACTATATATGAAAATTTTTATCACTTCATTCTTGTTATTATAATAATGATTATTTAATATAAAGGTATAATTATCATCATTTACCATTCATTTTGTAATCATGGAAGTAAAATAGGAATGATGACATATATGATTGAAAACAAAATTTCATTCATTTATGTGAAAATGGAGGCCCATCCCCAAACTAGATCCTCTCTATCATGTTTTAGAATAAACTCACAACATGACTTTTTATTTGTTGGACCGCTTAATAAACACTATAAGCTGCCTATTGAAGTTGAGATAGTTGAGAAACTCCAACCTCCTCGACCTAACGAAGTGCTTCATTAGTAGTTTAAATGGCAGTTATACCCTCCAATTAGGTTTCTTCTAATGTTTGATTCATATTCTAAAGCTTTTTATGAACAACTTCATGTTTTTGTTGAAGATATAACAACTCCTTCATGGTTTTTTTGATTTGTTGGCTAATCTCGAGTGATTTCTTATTATGGGTTTCCTTTGACTAAACTACTGTATCTTGAAAGCCCAAAATATTGATGAGTCATTCAGCCTCTTCAAAATCTTTTCTCATCTTATGCTCCTACTCCTATCTGTGAATAGTTTCTTTCATGGAATCATATACTGCCCGATAATTGAACCCACCAAATCCCAACACGCAGAATGATGTTTGGAATTTTGAAAAATGGGATGAAATTTCATTTAAAGGGTGTTAATCAATTATGTTCCATATCTACCTCCATGTCTACCTCCATGTCTTTTTACATACCATGCCAAGAGGATATTGCATCTATAATTCTGAATCTAAGTCACTACCATGACGTAAAATGTACTCTGAAACAGTTCGCTTAGAGAACTACCTTTTTCTACTTCTCTTGGGATAGTAGAAGCTTCACCTTCTGAACTAGGAACTGATAACCCTAAATGATAAATAAATGTCAGTATTAGTTCCAAATGGATGAAGCAAATATGATTTATATGGATGATTATATTTACCCAATAATAAGTCAGCTACTTGATTGGATTAATCCCCTGTATTCTCAACTCTAGTGTTTTGAGATGATATTTCTTGAGATGGGGTATTTAAATGAATTTTCACAGTTATGTCATTTGTAGGCTCATGAAAATATCTTGGTGAAAGATCATCTGTGGGTATTTCTCTAGCTCCAGCAGAAGGATAAAGTGAAATACCCCATTCCTGAAGAGTCTTTGCAACATTTTCTGAAGATAAAGCTGCATAAGGTGAATTTTGATGTAAAGAATCAAGTTGAAGAAAAAATTATTTATGGAAAATTAAATAATAGGGACTTAATCCCTTGAAATTCTTCATGAGAATCCACATAGTCCTTGATGGAACCTTGAATATCAATATTCGTATTAACGGTGTACATCATTTCAGTGTATACGATCTAAAATGTTAAAGCATCATCACCATTTATGGTATCCAAAATTTTTTGGTTGATACCCAAATTGGATCCACTGAAATTTTGTTCTGTTGGCTCTTCAATTGATATAGAGGCATCAAGTCATTCTAGATTTGGGTCAAAATCAGCAACTGTCTTAGATTTCCATGGATCTTTATTCCTTTATTTTGAAGCAACAAGAATAGTTGTGTTGATTATTTCAGAATTCTATGAAAAAAGACACTGAGGAATGTATTTCATCTTTCCATGGCTTTACTCTCTCTCAATAGAGTTAGGATCTGGTATAACTTAATCTCTTGATGATTTATCTACTAAAATTGCAAATTTGTCTGCATGAACCTGGGTTTCCCCTAGGGCTTCTTTTTCTGGTCTTGAAGAATCAACTCTTAATCCCTTGAGATAGGAGAGATACATAGATCCTACAAGAAGATAAAATGTGTTTACCCAAATGTCTTGAGCAATTTTTATGCCCTAAAGATTGTATAAATACTTACTCCTTCGGAGAATTCTTCGAAGCAATCTTATTTTTCTTTTGCGTTTTTGTTCAAAAGTTGGGCAAGAGATTTAAACACTTCTCTTAGCAGGGGAAACCTGAGGTAATGGTTGAGGATTATATGTCTCCATTACCCCAGTAATGATTATTACTCCTAGAGAATGTTCTATAAACATGAGAAGATCATTCGTTGTGTCAAATGGGAGAACTTGTATGACTATACTGAGGCGATTCAAGAATCGTTCTGGATCTTCCTTCTCTACATTCAAGTTGGAGAAATACATTTTCATCAAGATGAATGATGATAAATGATAAAGCAGAGTTGAGACAAAGGAAAAAGTGAAATACATTCTTAGTATTATCATAAATATCCCACTCCTCCTTAGGTTTGATAATTAACCCTTTGTGGAATCATTAGTCCAGTATATGAGATACTCATTTAGATGTAGGGATTTTTTTCATCAGTTTCATATATAAAAGTCTCTAACTCCACAATATTATTCTGTAGTTCAGCCAATTTATTGTTCGGATTGCAATCCGAAGGTAACTTGATGTCACCAATATTTGGTATTTGAATGTCATGCTGAAGAAATTCTCAAGCATCCCTAAGATCATGATTTACACTCTTCTAATGATGAAGGGCTGAAGGTTTCACATAATTAGATCTTGGTCCGGTTGACTGTTGAAGAGATTCAACACCTTTTGATTGAAGGGATTCTTCAGCATTTTTTTCTTCAGAAAGTTCAACATATGGAATTGGAATCTCTGTTTGATGGCGGAAATTAGATCGCCTTTGTGTTAAAGGTATTGCTTATCCAGCCTTGGTCTTCTTGGTATACTTCTAGTGAAGATATTTTGAGGGCTCTAAAAACTTTGAAATTTCTATATCATCTCTGGCCTTGGACTTCTTACCAAAATTTCTACATGAAACTGTCATTATAGCCACCAATCAATATATTCCTTTTGTTAGAGCCCCTTGGGGATATGAAGAAACCCAAGCTTTGGCATTCCCAGCTTTCAATCCAATTGATGCATCTAGTGGAGGTAATGTAATTGAAAATTTGGATACCTATAAAGTTGTTAGAATTCATAATTGTCACACAACCCTTGGGTGCTTCTCATGTCTATCTTATGTGGGTGAGAAGGTATTTGACTATTGAAGACATATAAACTAACGAGAAAACCTATAGGAGACATAAGCCTCGCAGATTATTTCAGCATCAATCCTGGTTGATAATATGTCAACCCTGAATTCCATCATATAATATCTCAACACGTAATTCTTTTCTTTACCACCATCAATAAATGTTTCAGTTGGTGGGTAACCAAAAGGAATTAAGTTTAATTCTCTTGAGAAATTCAATACCTTTAGTACCTAGTCAGGTCTCATGTTTAGAGGCTTAATACCATAAAAATTCTATAAAAACGAGGTGAATCGACCATTAAGAACTCTGACTGAGTTCAACACTGAGTATGAAGAAAAATGTGGTGCAATTCAGCCCCAAAACACTTGGAATGGCCCCTCAATTATAAATGGATCCTTCCTATTATATAAATGCAGCAGGAGATGGTAAATTCTTGCCCAAACAGGGTTTGCTAACCCAATATACTTCCCCTCTACCAATTTAGATGCAATGATGAATGTCTGTGATCTTAAACCTCCTCTAGATTCATAGACTGGAAGCAAATAAATGCTTAGCCACATGGAAAGTAAGGAAGATAAGAGTACTTTTGCATCTATATCAGATTTGACATTATATCCCTAGTTCTTATAGTTGCATCTTTCTAGAGTAGGAGAATATATGACAGAACTGCCTCGGTTATCTGCAGAAGGAAAAACAGTAGGATATCCACAGGATGGACCTTTCTCTATTGTTGGTTCTAATAAGGCTTCCATCCACACTCTAGCATGGATATATCTCTTATCCTTGGGTAAATTCTTCACTATCTTAAATAATTCAAGGCCCAGCAGTGGTGTTCTAGTAACATCACCCCGTGTTGTAGTAGGCAAGATGAATTCATCATACATTTCTCCTCGAATATGAATTCTAGCTATTTGGTAAATGTCCCAGAGACTAATACCAACTTTAACATGCGTCAAATGAATGGAATTCATTTGTGGACTTCATCAGCTCAGTAAATCAAGAATTAATTCATTTTTGTAAACATAAATTTGCCCCATCCAGACAGATTCATAGATATCAACGTCTAATAACTATTTTTTGAATTCTACACAATTCCGACGTACCCAGAATTCCCACATCCACTCGAGTTTTACACCCCCTCCAGAACTAAGGTCCTAATATCCTTTCCAGTCATTAGATTGATCTGTTTGAGAAGCTCAAAAAGTAGAATCATAACAATGTGGTCTTGGATCTACAACATGATCCTCAATATCTGGAGTGCAACCACTATGATGAAGGATGAAACTATTAGAAATTGTGCCTTCTTGTATCATAACCCCCTTGCACTAATTTTCTTGCAATTTTAGTTGGATTACTAAAGAAACCAATTATTTGGAAAGTACTTCTTAATATATGGAACATGGGCATCTTACAAAATCACATGCTTGTACAGAGGTAAGTAAGAACATTGTGGATAGTCAAACCGATACATAATCAGACCCTTCCATAGTCTAGAAAGAGTACTTTCAACAATATCATAATTTTATAGCCCAATGATCTTCATAATTTCATTTTGGCGAGGATTAGCTTCTTCCGTATGGGACGTCAAATGAGTCATTATTTTCTATAAAAAGATTTACCATATTTATAGATTAGATTAATAAAGAAGAAAGTGAAATTTTGGAAAAGGAAACTATTCATATTGGTCCCTCGACAAGGTCATTCAATGAGGTCAGTTGCATAGTTCCTTCGACGAGGATCCAAGCGCAACTCCATTGGTGAGGTCCTTTGGCATAGCTCAATCACATAAACAATTTTACCTTGAATAAATTTCAAGAAAATCACTGGAGAGAACAACGCAATGCAGCTAGGTGAACGAGCTACACAACGAGAGCTCCAAATTTGAGAGAAAGCACAGGTGAATAAAAATCACGAAAGGGTGAGACCTATTTATAGGCAACTGAAGACAAGCACGTAATACCTGTATGATGTACATACATGAAATAGCTGTGTGAAAAAAATTGTTGTTCAGTTTTCTATCCTTATCTTTTTCCTATACTTTCACCTCAGGACTTGGCCCTCTTTTTATATTTTTGGATCCAATCCTGAGGGGGGGATTCTGGTGACACTACGTAAGAGAGTAACAAAAAAAGACTCTAAAGAGAACTCCAGATATTTCAAATCACAAAACAAGATTCAAAGAATACAAGGGAAAATCAAAGAATGCTCCCAAAGCTCTACACGACATAGTAGCATCCAGGAGCTTCGCGACCGAACATCGCTACCGAGCTTCACGGCCGAGATTCGTGACTAAGCTTCACGACCAAGCTATGTGCCAGAACAAATTTGATGTCCCTACGTAGAGCACCTGTGCGGTATAACTACACAAAGAACATGTGCAATCAACGTTTCTTCATCTAGGACTCATCTGTGCCTGTATATAGAGCCCTTGGGCTCCCCATTTCTGGACTGAAAAAAAGTGAAAGACTCTCTGAAGCTCCCATTGAGTAGATATTTTTCCTAGATCTCCCAAATCGTCTTTGGTACCTCTCTAAATCACAAGAGAATAGATAATTAAAGGAAATAGGCATATCTTGAAGTTATTCACATTCATCAGTCATCAACAATATCTACGCGGTACACCTGCGTGGGACACCTGCATGCTATACCTGTGCGATAGAGCAACGTGGGGTACCTACACAACATAATTGCATGAGGTACCTACATGACCAATTCAACTACCCTTCTTAAAGTCCATTCATGGCTGGGTATATTTTTCCTTGGTTTCCATATCTAAAAGGGGCTAAGTTGAAACCTCCACCAAAATCGCCTGACTTTTCAATCCTTTGGCTAAGGCACGTTAGTGTATCTCTTATTTGGGTTTGTATATCCACAGTTAGAGGTTTCCCAAATTTCTTCCACAATGGGGTTAGGATTCATGAGATGTTTGTGGGTTTATATATCCACAGTCACATGGGCCTTTCTCCTAGGAACAATGTTAGGAAGTTCCTGGTTTGGTGGGGGTTGGGGACCTGACCTCTCTCTTTACGAAGAGATTACCCAGAACCTCAGGTCTCTAGTAGAGAAGGTACACTTCCCACTTTCCATTCTGCACAATCATAGGAGATGTATCCCTCTCTTACTAAGATCAAATTTTAGGGTAGCCATTCTCTTATAATACCCTCACCTTCACCACTTATTCCTTCTATTTGGACCCTTATCCAATGTGAAGAGAATAGAAGAAAGGATTGTCACCTCACCCTCTTCCACTGTCGCTGTCGTAGGTGTGCCCTCCTCCATCAGCATGGAGGAATGATTTGAAAGTGTGAAGTTTCATAGTTGAATCTTCCACATCCTCTTGTTTCTCACACCGAGCATGACTCACGTGAGCTTAGATATATGTGATTGTTACAACATAATCACAAACACTTATTTGAAGGAACTATGAGAACTCTGATTCCTATTTAAAACCAGGATACTTAGGAAGCCTTCTCAAAGTTCGAGCTCACTGGATATCCTCCTTAGAAATCCAACCCTAATTCCCCTAATCTGGGCATCCTCCATAAGAAATAATCCCCAAATTCAATCATCAAATCATCAAGGCATCCTTTTCTAGAAGTAAGCCCAAAATCATTTCTCTTAGAGGACTATACTCTTCTATGAGACTTATTGATCTATGTGAAAGTTGATTCCCATTCACATGGGATACATTGGAATCCACCTTGAGTTTCAAACCCAACATTTAAAATCAACCCTTTCTCTTTGGGACATATTCTAAATAGGGTGTGATCTTACTTGGAAACCCATACCCTTTCCATGTTCCTTAGGCTATTTCAATATAAGTCCTAAACTATGTTGAAACTAAGCAACTTCCGCTTAGAGGTCCTTATCACGTGACCTTAAAAGGTATGATTTTTCCTATTAAGCGACATCGAACTATGAGGGTTCTAATTCCTTTCACAAGGATACATAGGTATCCCATTTTACGGGAACAATCCCAAGATCAAAACAAACCATCATCTCCATAAATGATAATAAATTCCAGAGTGCCCCATTGTGTGGCTTAAAAACAAGTATCATCACAATGATGATTAGAATAATCTTTAATCAGTATATTAGTGGATACCATTGATGGGAAACCTTGAATATATACTGATGATTCTAATGTATTACAAATGTTAATAAGTGATTATAAATTCCTTGTGATACTTATTATATACCTGGTGAATTAATAAGGATTCATGAAAATATTTTGATTTTACAAAGAGAGTCCCGGAGTAGAAAATAATTCCCCCCAAAAGGGTGTGATGAGTCCAACCTCCCATCCTCTCAACCAATTCACTTTCTTAAGTATCATAATGTTCAAAACATAAAAAACTCTTACATTTGGAATGTAGGTCCTCTTTGGATAACGAACTATTGGATGTTTCTGGTTCCATGAATAAATCCAATGGAAACAGCCTAGAAATAGTGATTCTTATGATAAAGTCATATGTTTCAAATAACTAAAAAACACCCCTTCTAAGGAATGTTATTTTTATGGAAATCATTCTCTAATATTCTATATGCCATAGAGTTCCTCATGTTTTTTAATGCTTCAGTGGACTCAATATGCCCACTCTTCCTAGCTACTTTGGAATCTTCCATGCATGCTATTTTTTATTACCTCGATGGTATTGATATTTGGCATGCATGCAATGTTAATGATGGTTTTCTCCCAGAGTTGGCATCTCATTTATATATTCTATTGGTGAGGTGTTATTCTTCCCTACCCATGGAATTGGTGACCGTCCCCTGTACTATTTCTTAGGATATATGTGTTAGAATAAGTGATGTTTTCTTTAATCATATTGAAAGACTAATTTATTATTCGAGATGATCAAGATGTCTCCTGGTTAAATTTTAGGAAAAAAAATGATGGAAAACATGATGAAAAAAGTGTGAAATACTTCTCAGGATCATGGAAACATACTCCAATCGGAATATTGAAAATAATACTTCAAACTCTTGTCTGGGGTGGAGTTTTTTATGGTGTTAGTATAGTTATATAGGAATCTAATGGTTGGATTATCATAGCTTTCCAAAAATCATTTTTAACCCAATTGGACTCCATTGGTTGTTAATTACCAGCCTATTATTATTGGTATGGAGAATTTTATTGATAGAAGATGGATTTTAATCATCCTAGAATATTATTTTCTTACTATTCTTTGATCCATCACATCTTCATATAATGACCTTCAACTGTTTAGTCTAATTGTGGGTATGATTCTCTCTTTATGCCACCACTTATCATCATGCTTCTTTTTATTCACCAAGAGAGGTGGTAATAATTTTTCATGCCTTTTGGTGACTCATATCCTTTCATGTGACTCATTGGTTTAGTTGGATGATTTTATTATTTGGATTAATTATCTTTTATTTCCCAATATCTGATCATTATTTAATTATCATTCTCCCATTAAAAAAACAATAAAACATTTTTTTAATTGAAAAATCATATTAAAAAAACTCATACTGATGTGAAATCATGGTAAAAACACCATTGAATTATTTTTGAAATATAGGACATGCTTTTATATCAAAGTATTTAAAAAATTTATTGTGTAATTTCAAGCACACCAAATGCAAATTTAAAAATTGATAAGATTGTTATATACTTATACCTTTTTAGTTATAATTGTAGAATCATATCTTAAATAGGTAATTTTATGTTTTGAAAGTGTTTTTAATTATATATTATTTTCTTATATTAAAATGTATTATTTTTCATTACTAAAATGATAAATGTTATCCGAGAAATTATGAATATATTATGTGTCTATTCACTATCGTACTCATTTTATTAAATGTTCTTGTTCTTTATTGTAAGTGACAGATGATTTAAGTAGGTAGAAGGTTGAACATTCTGATCCATGACATTATTCATAATACATTCATGAATATTATTTATTTATATGGTATGATTAAAAAATATTAATGATTCTACTATAATTTTCATTAATAATGTTTAGCTATGATTTATATCTTCATTTTGTTCCAATTGATGACATGATGTAGTAAATTTCACATATAATGGATGTAGCTATGGTGGTATATGGATGAAATAGTGGTCATGGTATTGATGTATTGGCCATGGCTTAATAGTGGTTATTGAACATATTTTATTCATTTATTGATTTTTGAGGTTATTGGTTGACTGAAGTTGTATATATATGAATGTGGATGTATGACTGTGTATGTATGATGAGTTTATTGTTAACTTATGGATTTGTTTATTATATTACTGATTTTTTAAAATAGATATTATTATTTTTAAATAATTTTAATATATATATATATATATATATTTAATTTATTTAGTGGTGGTTTTTAAAAAAACCGCTAAATCGATAAAATAAAAACAATTTAGCAGTGGTTTCTGATAACTACGGCTAAACATAACCACCACTAAATACATATAAATGGTTATGTTAATTTCCCACATTTAACTTTCTTCTAATTTTTACGAAAAAACCCACCTTCAACTAAATAATGAACCGCCAATAAGTACCTAAAAAATGAAACTTATAAAAATTGTAGCCAACCTAGTAAAACCCCTGCAAAATGATTATCACTCAATAAATATATAGCAGTTTTTTATAACCACTACTAAAAAATGTTGCAATGATTTAAACTGTCTCCATTAGTAAAAATAACCACTTTGAATCTTTGATTTTATTTATAGTTATTACTCTAAAGAAGAAAGACGAGTTTCTACTACATGATCAACAAGAAGAAGAAGGAGCTGGTGACTGTGGGTCTAACCAATTGCTAAAGAGGCTTGACGGATTGGGGGTCTAACCAGTTGAATATTTTGGTGGGATTAATTAATCAAGGAAGAATAGTTGGATTTATTGGGGGCATAATCAGGATGAAGTGGAGGATTAACTATTGAGGTGTATAACCAGTTGCTACCTAAACCATTGTAATTGATAATAAGATTATGTGGGAGAATCTGTAACTATGGGGATATCCAGTTGTAGCAGTTAGTAGGTGTTAGTACCAAACATTGAAAAAATATAATGTTTTGTGTTTCATTTACTTTATATAATGCATACAACATCCATGCATCTTAATATGTTAAATAGGGTTGAATCAGTAGATGGAATAATAAAAAGAAAAGAATTTAGTAAAATAAGTGAAAACTGATTCATCCTCTTCTCAGTGCGACTCCACGATCCATTAGGCACTACAGATAAAAATAATATATGTTTATATATAACCAATAATTCCATTAATTAATCTCACCATATATTATAATAAATCAAACATATAAACTCATAGTTGCTACAATTATTATAATAAAGGTTCAATGATATAGTTGTTATTATTATTATTCAATACTAAAAAATACATGATAAAGAGTTATATAGTTTATCAGTTCTAGATAAAATCACCAAAAGAGGGTATATTTCATTAAAAAAATGATAACATTAAAATTATATAATAATAAATAAATATATTTATGTTGAAAACAATTTCACATTTTTGTTAAATATGATTGATATACAACTAAATATACATTTCCACTCGATATATATGTTATTTAGTTAAAAATATCATATAAATTAATTATTATATATATATAATTTTCATAAATATTATTTCTATAACAGTAAATGTTTATTATAAATCATGAAAAAGTTATGTCATATGTTTAATGAAAAAATATTATTAATTTAAATAAAGATATTAAATATAAATTTTAAAAAATATTTATTAATTGTATAATTTGGGTTTATCAATTCCATTTATTTTTTAATGTTTACATATATATAAAATAATAAATATTTAAATATTATTTTAAATTTTGAATAAATTTGTTACACTTAAAATGTTATACAACAATTTCACACGTATACATATACAAAATTAATTCAATTTTCTAGATACAAACATACATAAATAATATAAATTGTTTTAATTGTCATTTTTTTATTTATTATTATTTAATATTTAATATTTAATATTTAAAAAATATGTTTTTAATTATTACATTATTTTCATTTTCTATATTTATATTTAATATATATTATTTATTAATTTTTAATGAATATATATATATATATATATATATTGATTTTATTAATAATTAGTTTATTGATATTTTTTTTGTTAATTTTGGTATTTATTCATTTTTTATTTTTATTTTATTAATATTTTTAAAATTTTACTCATTTTTAGTATTTATATATATTTATTGATTAACAATTCTTTTTTTAATAGATTTATAATTTACATAATTAATGTATTTTTATTTTCTTTTAAACATATGTTCATTTTTCAAAAAATAAATATTTATAATTAATCACTTATTCATTTTTTTTGATATTTTTTAAATATATTCATGTTTTAATTAAATTTCACTCATTTTTAATATTTATTAATTTAATATTATTAATTAATAATTTTGAGTGTTTTTTTAATTTTTTTATAATCTATAGATTTAAATATTTATTCATTTAATATTTCTATAATTTATTCATTTTTAATTTCTTATACATAATTTTTCTTTTATATATTTAATATTTTTAATATATTATTATATATATATATATATAATTTTCTTAAATATGATTTATATGACACAAAATAATTAAGTTTACAAAAAATAAGACATATATTTAGTGAAAATTATTTATAAATTAAAATTAATATTAACTAAAAAAATTAACTAATTATATCGAGTATTTGGCATTTAATAAAATGAAAATTTTCCCCAATTTAACATAAATCAAAATTGTGTTACATTAATTTCAGAAATGCATATACATAATTAATGCAATATTATAAAGTACACAGCCATGCAAAATATTTCTATAATTTATTCAAATTTTAGTTTTTATTTTAGAATTTTATTTATTAAAATAATATATTTTTTATATATTATGTTTTTAATTGGTAACTTTTATTCATTTTTTATATTTTTATTCAAATATATACTCTTTATTACTTTTTTAAAAAATTCAACTTTATTATTTTTTAATATTATTTTTTCTTTAATACTATTAATTTTTTATTATTATTTTTATACTTTATTCATTTTCAATTTTTCATTGTTTAATATTTTAGTAATGTTATGTGTTTTTTATACTTAATTATACATGTTTATTCATTAACATTTTATTTTTTTAATATTGTTGTAATTTATATAATTATTATGTATTCATTTTCATTTTTTCGTATATTCTTTTTTACATTTTTAATAATCTATATAAATAAAAATAATTGTTCATTTTTTTAACATTTTTCAAATTAAATTACTTTTTAATTATTAAGTTGGACTCATTTTTAGCATTCTCTATTTAAAATTCTTTAGTATTATTTATTTACTAATAATGTTACATATTTTCTACTTTCATTTATAATTTATTAATTATTAATATTTTCTGTAATTTCATCATTTTTAATATTTATTTATAAATATTTATTCACTAACATTTATGGTTTTTAATATGGTTTTAATATACATTTTTAATATATATTCATTTCATTTTGAAATATTGTTTTTAAAAAAAATTAATAATTTATATAATTAATAAAACTCAATAATTTTTTAATATTGCTAAAGTTTGTAAATTTTTATTTTATTAAATTTCAATCAATTATTATATTTATGCAATTAATATTATCTATTCATTTGTAATTTTAATTAAATATGACATTTTTTATTATTTATTAATTTTAAATACATATTCTTTTAATATTTTTTTAATTTATATTATAAATTATTGATCAGTGCATTCCAAAAAGCGCTAATAATATAGGTTTTTTCGGGACTAAAATAAAAATCACGAACCAATCCTTTCTTAATAAGCACTAAAATCATAACATTGATAAAGAGTTGGTTAATCAACTTTTCTATTTTAGTGCGGATAAAAACTCTATTGATCAACACCTTTTAGAAAGAGTTGATAAAACCATTCTGATCTTTTAAATATAACCCTAACAATGGACCATGTCTCTCACATCTTTCAAGATCTTATAGGACTGAAGTTTTTTCATCGCTCCCCCTCAAACATCTCCGATGAATCGTCACTTTCAAAACCCAAGGTATGTGACTTGTGATCCACTGTTTAGTTTATTGAATTATTTAATAATTTTTAGTTCCTTATTGTGTGCTTCTTATTTTCCCAAATGGTTTGAATGGCATGAGAGATCTTATTTTTTCTTGGTCTACCTCTCGAATTATCCATTGAATCTACCTCACCTCAATCCATTATTGCTTCACCCTCTCCACTACCCTCAAGTTTATTTTTCCCTAATCTACCTATACCTCCCCTTCTCCTAGGATTGAATATGAAACCTCCTTACTCTACAACCCCATGTACCCTCTATACCTAATACACTATGTAGTATGACTCTGATTGGCCATTAAAATTTGATAGATATTTATAAATTCAAAAAATTTGATTAAAGAGAGATTAAGTTAAAGAGTTAATTTATTTTAGTTAATTTTATTTGTTACTATATACATTACTATTTATTTATTTGGGAAAAAATTACAAAATCTTATTGGAATATATATTATATTAATCAGGTTTGTAAATATTTCAAATTATTAAATTTATCATATTTTAAGTTGCGAACGAAGTCTGTTTTTATTATGAAAGAGAAAATTATTTATATCTAGGAAGAGGGAGACCCATTACAGAGCTCGTAAGACCAAGAAAAAGTTGTGTGCATCATGCTCACATCACCACCCCCAATGTCAATGCATATATTAGTCACTATATCATAAATCCAAAAAAGGGCTTTCCAAAATTCAAACCCAAGTCTTTTGGATATTAGATTAAGAGGTTTACCACTCCTACTCCCCCCAACTTCAATTAAATTTATCTTATTAATTTAATTTATATTATTTATTACCCTATAAAACATTTTAAAAAAATGTTCTAAATTGGATTTTTTCTTATTTATATAGACATATCCTTTAAATAGGATGAATATTATTATTTTAAATCATATTGATTAATTTCGTAAGTTTATATTGTATAATTTTCAAAATTAAATCATTTTTAAAAATATCACTTTATTAAAAGACACTTGAAGTTGTTATTATATTACTAATTTTTCATGTATTCTTCTTTACCAGTGTATTTATGCTTGTGATATTGTCCTTGATGAATGACACCTCCCTCATGCATACCAATTATAGAACCACCATCGCATACTACTAACTACAGTCCCAAAAATATCCTCATCAAGTGGGGCTACATCCTGGTTCACCAACAAACTCATTCTTTTACTGGTTCACATGATTCTTCTTAGCATTGTTGTTTTCTTTTGACTTCAATTTTGGGTGACCGATACATTTCACTGTCAAAATTTCACATATGATATCATTTTCTTGCTACTTTTTTTGTATATTCTATGTCTATTTAATCATTTGTTCTATAGTTGAATTAAGCATACATTGCATTTGACCACTGAATTTTATTGGTCACCCTAACATTCCCACTACTTTCAGATCCTGAGGTCATTTTGGAGTGAGGTATTGGATCAAACTTCAACTCTGGGGGAGAAGAATCTATTTTCTAGCTAACCATCCTACTCCCATGCATTAAAATCAAATGATCCCATTTTCTTCTATTAATAGAAAGAAAGACCCTTATCCTTTTATTTTTTTCATTTATATGTGTAATATCCTTAACTTTTCAAGAGAAAAATAGAGATCATTTCTATGTACTATTTTTCCTCATTTTTTGTATTTTTTTTAGTTTTATCATTGGTGTGTTTGGATGTATATTTTATGTTTTTTAAAAGAGGGTGTGTGCAAAATTGGTGCACGGTTTTCCCAAACGGTGCACCTAGACCCAAAAAATGATTAAACCCAAATAGAGGGGATTCATATAGCTAGAAATAAGTTTTAAAAAAAGTGTTCCATCTTAAGAGATACTAGGAAACACCCCAAGGTGAGGCACACGATTAAGATGAACGGATCAGGGAAACAATGTGGCATGTACCGAAAACCATGCAAATGAGATTTTAATCCTCTGAAAAATAACTTAGAAATACCTAAACCCTCATAACTCAACCTAAATAGAACCTATCTCAGAACTAACATATTTCTCTCATTTTTTGAGGCTCCTAGATGGATTACAATCTTTTTTGACCTCTGTTCGTGATGATTAAAAGCCCATATTCAAGATCTTCACCTTCCCTAGTATTGGTTTTCCCCGATTAGATCTCTTTATCTCTCCCTCTCCTCTTTTGAGATGAAATAGGGTTATTTTATCAACTATTTGAAAGGGTTTAAATCTAGATCTAGGTTTTATGGATCATGATCTGTTTGATCTGGTATCTAGGATTTGATTTAAGATCTCTTTCTCTATCATGTGTTTGACCTTTCGGATTCAATTTGGTTAATTTTCATTGGGCAATTACTTGTCAGCGATTCATGTTTGGTGGTCTATTATTAAACTCTTAATATATTGATTTCAACTATGTGTATGTGATTGAATAATTTCTAATAAACATTTGGTAATTTATTGTCTTAAATTGAATTAATTAATTAATTTGTTTATATATTTATTAAGAGTAATGTAATTGAATGATTAACGAGGTTAAAAAATTGGTCAATTAATTGCATTTGGTCAATTAAGGAGGGTTGTTATGATTGTGGAAATTGATTAATTATTTTTTGAATTAATTAATGCGATATTCGGATTGTGAAGGGATTAATTAATTGTCTAATTAATTAATGGATATTTTTTGTTTATATAATTTATTGAATATGATTAATTAATTGTTAAATTAATTATTGGATTATTATGATTGTGTGACTGGATCGATTAATTAATGAATTAACTGATTTATTATTATGATTTCAAAAATGATTGAATGGGATTAATTAATTATTTAATTAATTATTTGATTATTGTGATTATGGGATTTAATTAATTGATTGATGAATTAATTAACAGATTATTATGATTAAATAATTGATTTAATTTGATTAATTAATTGTGAATTAATTAATATAATGTGGTGATTGTAAAATGTGAAAGAGGATTAATGATAATTAACCTTTATTGATGGGATATTGTCATATATGTGATATTGTGATACCTATGATATTGTGATACATGTGATGGAGTGATATTCATGTCTGAGGCATGGTCTCCTCCATCAAAATCCCGTAGGTATATATTGATATTTTTTTGTGGGACATAGTATGATGCATCAAAATCCTATAGTGATAAATTGATATTCATGTGTGGAACATTGTTTGCTGCATCAAAATCCCATAGTGATAAATTTATATTCATGTGTGGGACATGGTATACTACAACAAAATCCCACAGAGATGAATGAGTATGGGACATAAAATGCTACTTCAAAATGCCATAGTGATTATTGGGGTGTGGGATAGGGGATAAGGCTCTAAATACCAATGAGGTTTTATACAAGATGTTCTATGACCATGAGTTGGCATTGGACTATGATTTTAATTTACCTTGATATAATTTGAAATTAAATGAATTGCAAATTGATTATGTGATATGGTTCAGACTATGGTATAGGTTGAAGAAGTTATTGAGAGTTCTGCTGTCCTCGGTAACCCAAAAGCTTATGTGGTTAATTTAAAGAATAATAAATGCGATAACTATTTACATATACATTTTAATTTATTATTTATACAACTACATACACTATTATTGATTGTATGTTGTTTTAGATATCGTTGGTGGTGGCCTTCTGAGTTATACTCACATCCTACTTGGCATGCCTGATCGGTGCTTGAATATATTTCATGGTTGCAGGCTAGGTTAAGGGAAATGGCGCTATGTTTGATGGATGAGTCAATATGGATCATATATGAGAGAACTAGACTTGGTGTTGAGTCCTTCTTGGGATTTATTAGTGTCTTTACTTTTGAGTTTCATTTTGACACTTGGCATGTATTTTTGGCACGACATTTCTACTATTTTAATTTGGGTATTGTATTTCATGTTTTATTCATCTTGGGATATTGGTTTAGGTTATGGTTATATCACTTGGTTATTTTTTAGTTATTTCCACTAGTTTATTACTCTGATAAAAAAGGTATACTATCCCCATGATTGATATTAGGCCCTAACTACTAGTATTAGCCTTTGGAAAATGGGGAGGTGCCCTAGAGATCATGTGACCAACCGGCTCGAGGCACCAGTTTGTGGTACCCAGGCATGGACTTTACAATGTTGTATTAAAGACCAAATTTATTTTATTTTATTTTGTATTATTATTTGGGAAAGGTAGTAATGAGACTAGAAAGATTTAGTTCTTGGACATAAGCTCATGCTTGGGAGTATCTAACCCATCTATGGAGGAAAACCCAAGTACCCAGGGTGGGATTATAGATATCAAGGTGTGCTATTATAGTTGATTCTATTTCGCCTTGAGTGATGAAAATGTTGTGTAATGTATTTTTTTGATATTTTCTAAGATTTAACTGATGGACTAGTACCTCATGAGAGTTTAGTTTTCATACATCATTCTAGGAACATACACTACAAAATAAATAGCTTTTTCCAACAGGGGTACATCTGTTGGTAAAAGTTCATTTTCTATTGGTAAAATGTTTTACGAACAAAAAATGTCTTGTCACTAAACTGTTGGTAAAAACTCTGTCGCTAAATGTTATTGCATCAGATAAAATAGTTCTGTTGGAATTATAATAATACCAACAGATAATATATATGTTGGTCAAATTGTTTGGAAACAGTTTAATGTAACAAATTTATCTGTTGCTAATATTATCAATATTTATCTGTCCATTTATTATAAGTAATATCAACGATTATTATTTATTTATAAATTATATTTTGAATAAAATATATATATATATGGGTATTCCAACATTTATTACAAAAATGGTAAATTATATTTATTAATATAATATAATATATTATATTTATTATATATTCATTATAAAATTAGATTAGATGAACATTTTCAAACATTACATGAAGGTGAAAGAAACATGATACAAATATGTTTAAAATTATTAAAATTCCAAGAAACATTACATGAAACTCCAAACTCTCATTCATCATTTTTCATTACAAGATATACAAGATATAATATAGAGGGGGTCGGTCTCTCCACCATGACAATCTCCCCATGCTTGTTATATGTCGCGACACCCCTATCCATGAGTCTCTAATGCATCATCTTCTTATTCTTGTTCCATGCCGTAACACCACGACCATGTCATGCTCCCCATGCATGTATTGATTCTCCCATAGTAGAAAATTTGAAGCTTCATAAGATTTTCCGCACCTAACATCGACAAACATGTACAAGGTTCAATTCCATTGTCGATATAAATTTCTGATAAATCATTAATCACCATATAGGATGAGTTAATAATCATATATAATTACCAAAAAAAGAACATATAACAAAATGAAAACAAGAAATATGCATGCAATTTATTTTGTTTTCCCAAATGGTTTTTAGTGGTGAGAATAAAAATCTGAGAATAAAAATTTGTAAGTATAAAAAATACTAATTGAAACTAGAAAAAACAACAAAAAATGGTAGAATAAAAAACTAGAAATGTGTAACCCTTCACTCACCTATGTCATCATCAATTTTTATTATCAAGTAGGAAAATTTAGTTTTCCATAACTTGGAGACCTGTAAAATGTCCATACATGGCCTATAAACACCTCCATGGAGAAAAATATAATGGATTAATGATAAAAATAAAGATAATGAATATATGATATGTATATGGATGAAAGCAATGACACGATGAATGCAATGACACGATGAATGAAATGACACTAAAAAATGGAGTTAGAATGACCACAGTGAATTAAAATGACCACACATAACTTGTTAATCAATAAAACCCATCCTCCTTTACATATAAAGGATTACTTCCTATTACTTACTCAAATGAACAATAAACAATCATTTATTATGTATATAACTATGCTAAATGGATATAATCTTTCACTACAATCACAATGAGGGAATTTAGTTCCAAAGAGAGAGAAACTATTTTTTTCAAAGAAATCGTGACATTATTTGGTCACCCAATTCATGCCTCAATGAAATTTATTAGATAAAAAAGAGTTATAATACATGCACGAGCTGTAATGAACTCACATCATCATATAATAGAGGGAGATGCATGATGAGGTTAAAAGAAAACACTAAGTAAAGCTCGAATTGCATCAAACCTACTTGAAACATCCTGCCTTCTACCAAGAAATCATCTCATCCAATAAAGGCAGTAATTCCAAGAGAGCACCGACACCTCATAAGCAATCATCTCCTCTAGGAGACACATTAACTAGATCTCTGAAAAGAATTAAATGGCTTGAGTGAAGAAAGAAAAATAAAAAAGTTGATTCATTCAAGATGGAGATAAAGCAGCGTAAGTGATAGTACTGCCCAGTGAAAGCACTGCAAACTGAGAGAGACCACCAATATGCAAGCTCCCATCAAGTGAAGGACGTCAAAACAGGGAAACACACTGAAAGACCAAAGAAAATTGTGATCTTCTCATCAAAATGTGGCAACATTACTCCAGTGCATGCATAATGAGAAAAAGAAACCAAAAAAGTATAATTAGTTGATCACTGCCAAAATATCAATGGCCTGAACATCACTTTTCAATTGGAATCACTGTAAGAAAAACCAATCTTTTAAAAAATCTCACCAAAGGAATGATATCATGGAAAATTGTAGCTAAAAAACCATCTCTCCACCAAGAAAATTCATTCTGAGGCAGCATATGTAGACTGTGGCACTTGATACATCTACCAAAGCCCATTTTTTAGGCCAAAACAGACTAAAATTCAAAGGATCCAGCATCTCAGTTGTGCAATAAAATCCATTTAAAAGGAGTTCCTACAGTCTAACAAAAGTCCATCAAAGACACACAAAGAATTAATATAGAGGGAATCTCCTATTCAGAAACATCTTTCACTATAAACATCTATTAGAAACAGCAGGTTCATAGTAAGAAACTATGAATCCCAAAGCTCACAGAAAAAAAACTGGCAGTCAATGAACCAACATCACAACTCCACTGAGACAAAGGACCATTGTAGACATTAGTATTGGTCCATAACTACTTCAGAACAATCTAATGGTTCCAAAAAACAATTGATTTAAGGATCAAGTTATCTTCCGAAAAGTTCATCCTTCAACATTAAAGATCCCTAAACAATTGGGGCTTTCATTAACTATAGAAAAACTATCCGAAAAAATGATGCCATCAATGCTCAATCAAGCAAATCTATCCAAAATTCACTCCACAAATCTAGTAAGTGCTAAGGCCAAGAACCCAAAATAAGCCAAAATGTAGTGCATCAGAGAGGAAATAAACAAAAGGAGAGCATAAAGAAGTAAAAAAAGACACAAATATATTATTTACAAGGAATGTCTCTGACGTTAAAGTCATTATTTCTTTTATATTCTTCCACCATCGTAATAAACATACATTTTCTGATATGAAGGTACGTCTCCGTAGTAATATCACAATTCCTAAATTTTTGGAATAAAATTGCATCTTGCTCATCCATCCATGAATCAATTGCCTCCCCCAAATCCTCCCCAATCAGATAAACATCTCTATACATGGGGTCACCTTTTCTATCATCTTCTCCCTCATCAAAACTAGAGGATGCAATAGGGAGTTCAAAAAGTACCAGTTTTGGTGGTAAATCAATTATTTCATTCCTAAAGGATTATAATGATCTTGTAACAATTGTTCTATCAAGTTTAGAGTAGTCTCTACATTTCCTACTTTTCATGGGATTCATGGTAATGTATCCATCATCATCCAACATTAGTTTTTTACCCTTCATAGAACTTGATTTTAAATAGGCTTCTTCAAGTTGATTAGATTGATCAAAAGAATTATGTAAGGATTCACTAGAATCGGAGTAGGCACACTGGTCTTCTTCTCACAATGTGTGATCCAAACTAGGGATTTCAGCAGTAGTTACAGCACTGTTATGATTTCATTTGTCCTCATTGAATATCAGAACATTATGGACATCATCCACAAAACCAGAGAGATCTACAAGAAATGGTTGAGGATTGGAAGTTCTAGCAAGGTTCTGATTAACAATCTGATCCCCAGGGTTACCAGAAGGGGCAATAATCATTTTAGCCACTCCTATTTCAACCCAAATATATTTTTTATGTGTAGGGGTGTGCAAAACATAAATTATCACATTCCTTTTTATAGTTACCAATTTTAAATAATTTTCTCCAAAATTCTTGTAAATTATCAATGAAAACTTCCTGTAGAAAACCAGAGTCCCCATTTTGAATCCATATGTGTGGTGGTATAGGCTGAGATATTTCAATTTCAATAAAGATTCAAGTGATGGATGGTCTAAGAAGATTCCTAGTCGCATCATCAATTTTCATGTGTTTTCCAAATAGGGTAGCAATTGAAACGAGGGAATCCAGTTTAAAAAGGTGGAGAGGCAGTCCAGGAAACCCTAACCAAATAGGAGCTATGGGAGTCTCAAAATCAGTGCTGAAATCTAGAGACCAATTCAAAACCTTCATGGAAGAACTACCAAAAGACCACGATACAGAGATAACCTATTCATCTAGCAATTTCTAAACAATAATATTCAATCTAAACTCACTATTCTCAAGTCTAATTATCAAGAACCTAACATTTCAATAGTTAATAAAGGTTTCTTTAACTTTACACTCATTTTTTGAACTCATTCCATTGTATATGAATTTAACATTTGATACGGAAAGGATATGATAGCATAGTCAGAATCTAAATTAATTATAGACAACAAAAATATTCATTATTCATAACAAACAACACAAGAGATATTTAACAATAAGAAAATAAAATAAGTATAGCTCAGTAAGTGTTTTCAAGAGTTTTGGCTTTTTCTAAACATATAGAAATTAGAAAAAAATGAAGATATTATAGTGAGAGGGAAGATAAACCTTGACAAAACATGTGTAAATGAACAACAACATCACAACCATTAAAGGAACACCATAAGAAAATCACTTTTATTGAATGAAGCAGTTAGAACAGAGGGAGAGAACCAAAGAAAACAGATTCCCAACAGGTCCCAAAGATAGGAAGTCTTCATAAAAGATCCTCAACCTATTTAATAATGCAATAAGAAATGACTAGAATTTACCTTGACTCATATCTTGAGTTCAACTAGAATTAATATCTGTTGAATTTTAGCTTCCACTGGTATCACATTTTCTTCACCCTCTGAACAAATTAGCCACCTTCACATGCTTCCAATTAACTCCAGCTTAGAAACCTCCTAAGTCATGTTTCTGGTTAATATTCAAATCATTTGATTTCAATTGTAATTTAATTCATAAGACCAAGGCTGAATCACCTCTTAAAAAAATATCCCAATTCAACATCATACAACTTTGGCATTAACAACACAAGTAACCTTGTAAAACGCCATCAGCTTCAGGCCTCCAAACATTAGGATGCAGAACAACAATTCAATCTTGAACACACAACGAATAATATCTCAAATATTCACCTCATTTAGTGTAGTAAAATTTCACTGAACCAAGGTATTTTCTTACGAGCCTCCAAAAACAGTTCATCGGGATAATATTCTATTGATCAGAGTACACGAACATGCAATAATAGCTATTCCTTGGCTCAAAAGCAATGAACACATGAACAATACAAATATCCAGATTACCAAACTCCAGCCCAGGATAAACACTTTTGATGATGATGACCTTCAACATAAAACAAGAATATGAACCCTCTAAAGCTCAAATATCCATTCTCAGCAACCGAATCTAAGGAACCACAAAGAACTTCACATCCAGAACCTCCTTCAATGAAACCCCAGATTCAAAATATATAATGACCTCCTAGATCAGTTATAAGGAAGCTCGTGGGAATGAGTTTGAACTTCCCAGGCTGTAGCAGCTCCAAGCCTGTTCCATATTTGAAATAGATCTGATACTCTACTATACCCATCTTTATCATTGATAAATCAGATCTGCAACATCAACTTCTCCACATCAAACTAGCCCCAACTCAATTAGAACAACCAGACCAAACTCTATCTCCAGATCATGACATGAAAATGAAACAACAAAAACAATCAA
Organism: Viscum album; assembly: GCA_963277665.1. NCBI lineage: Eukaryota > Viridiplantae > Streptophyta > Magnoliopsida > Santalales > Viscaceae > Viscum > Viscum album. Next base: position 1,633,212,005 of record OY728133.1, on the reverse strand, counting down.
TGCCTTAGATCCCCATATTTAAAGCAATGAACTGCATATCTTCAACTGAACCCATCACATATAGCATTAAAATCTAATAGAACAAACAACAAATGAAATATAAAATTATTACAAAAATATCACTAACTAATAATTTATATTTTACTGATGTTATAGAAAACATGTTATGTATATTCAGAATCAAATAAAAATTGTTAAAACAATGACATAACATGAATTCTATAAAATGGCTTACTCAGGCAACTTTAGTAGGTCCGGTTTGGAGGCCGTGTGAGAGGCGAACATCGCAAGCTCTATCACGCGCATTCGAAGGTAGGTGGCGAACGCAGAGGTAGGATTTGTGTCTGATAGGAGAATAACATGTCCCACTGTTGTTCCCGATGTCTTTCCATCTACCCCTAGGAAAAATTAAAATCTTTTACCAGTGATATATAACCTTCAAACAGATAGCGAACACACCCCTTCGACCATGTCCTGTACATTCTCGATGCTATGTTTCTGGGAATTTCCATAGAAGCACGTAGCTTCATATCGCCACCACTGATAGAAATCATGGAGGTAATACTGGTCCTTTTTGCTTCATATTTACCCTTCGAGTAAGCCTTCGTCATGGATGAGGGAACGATCACACAAGCAGGCGGTGGCATGAGATTGCCGACATCAATTTTCGTCAACCGCTCCAAGTTGATTGTTTGAGGGTTTGCAGGTTTCAAATTGGGTAGGATATTGTGTGTATTTGGAAGAGGGGAAAGATTTTTCATTTCTATTAAATTAATATAGATAATAAATAACGAAATATAATATAAAAATATTTAATTTTAATATATATATAATTCTTATGCATTCATTTTTAAAAAAAATTGGGTTGGTATTGTTTTTGAATAATTTATCAATAATTATATATTCTATATATTTATTTCATGAAACATTATTAAATTATTAATATTATAATTTAATGTATAACATGTGTTTTTATCGAAAAAATACATGTTGGAAGTAACTAAATAATAAATCTATATTAAATAACTACTAAAAGATTTATTCTTATTGGATAGTTTATCTCAATATATTTTTATGATGGTAAATGTTTTGTTAGTAATAATAGTTAATATAATAGATTGATTTGTTGTTAAAATAATTATTGGTATTCATACGATAAAACAAAAAATTTAACTTTTAGTAAAATATATGTTGGTATTGAATGATTAATACCAATAGATATAGTTGATGGTAAAAACATATGTCAGTACATAAAAATAATGCCAACAAGTATTGATATCTGTCGAAAATACTCATTTTTACCAACATATAAGTTATTTTTCATTGAATTTCTGTTGGTATAAGTCATTTTTTTGTAGTGATAAGAAATATTATGACATGCATCATTTTTGGCATGACCAGAAAACTGGGGTTTGGGTATGTGTTTAACCTGAAATGCATTTCCTTTATTGTGTGTTTTAATTTAAAAGGGATCCTAACATGAACCGAAATTTTTTTAAATGATGTAATATGTGAAAAATGGGTGTCTAAAGTGAATCTTGAAAATGATAATGATTTTACTCTTTGTTATCCATGACCTTGATAGTAGGATGGTTAATGGTAGTGATAGAACCTCATTTTTTCACTATGTGGAGGGGTTTAGGGGAATGATTTGTTATGGATTTCTTGAAACCCTCTTGTTAAATGTATCAATGTATGTTATGTGTCTTAAGATATGTGTTTGAAATTGTAGATATATGTATCTATAACGATTTTTGTTGAGAGTAAGACATGAGGAAATGAATGGAAATGATCCTCCAATAGTAGATCATCAGGAACTCATAGTGTTATTTGAGGAAGATGGATAGAAGTTCCATGGGAAATTTTATCACTTCATGTAGTTTATGGAGAGATACCCATAGTGGGTTTTGAAGAGTATTCCTGACCTAACATGGGAGTTTCATCTACAACACCCTCCAAGTTTCACTGGAGAGGGTGAACCTAAGGCAACTGAGTTATGGATTGAGTCCATCTAGAATATACCTGACAATTTAGAGACTCATACTAAGAATAGGGTCAAGTTGGATGTGTATATGTTACAAGGATCAATGAAGCGCTATTGGGATATTCATTCCCAGACTACTTAGGATGAGGGTATGGTATTTAATGAATTTTCATAGAAGTTCCTAGATAACTTTTATACAGATACACTTAGATGGGGAAGAGCATATGAGTTAATGTGATTTCCTTAGGAGAATATATTCATGATGTACTATTATGGTTTCTTTACTATCCTACAATGATTTTCTCCAGCATTAGAAGGAGATGAGACAAGTATGGAAAGGTGTTTCTAGGATGGAAATAAATGTGAGGTTAAGTATCAAATAAATATCTTTTGGAAGAAGAAGTTTTCTAAAGTGTTGGATCATGCTCTCATATATGGAGGGAACCTGAAGGAATATTATGGGGGAGGAAATGTGGTTTCTTCTAGATGGTTAGGGGTACGTATTATAAGATAATGAAGTGTCGTTATGAGAATTTCAACCGGGGTGATAGCAATATGGGCAACCAGGGGAAGCCCTAGTCACACTGGACCTTAACTGAGTGACCTATCACCGGTGTGGTAGGTCCGGTCACTATTGTAGGCATTATCCTTTATCATCGATAGAGTGTCAAGAATATGGTATGATGGGGCATATAGAGTCGTTCTATAGGAACCCATGGGTGACAAGTAATGATGGAGCTGCTAGGAAGAACCAGAGTGTAGGAAAGGGATATTATGCACTATACTAGTATAGAAATTATAGTTCTACTAGATATGGAAGTAGAGTTCATAGACGAGGTGCTTCTGGGAAGGAGTGCTTGTATCAGAAGAGTGGTGAAACTCGGGGGACTTAGACAGTATCACAGTTAATAGGGGAATGATAGTATAATGTTGTTTATACCACACTATTGGATAGCATGGGTGGACAGTTGATAGTTATAGGTACTATTATTATATATTTTACACTTGATAGTGCCTTATTTGATAATTATTCCACTTATTAGTTTACATAAACACAGATTGTGGATGGTTAAAAGCTGGCGGTGGAGTTCGTGAGTTGAGTTTTGAAGATAGATACACCTTTTGGAGTACAATCGAGGGATATCTATTTGTGAAAGGTGTGTTCTCTTGAGGTTGGACAATATCGTTTTCAATGGGATATTTACATCATTAACATGTTTGGAATTGATCTAACTATTGGTATGGACTGTTTAGTGGAATAATAATCCCATATAGACAATCACAACAGAGTGACATTTACATCTCCTAAGGGTTTCGATTATATTATTCCTGGAGAATGGGATATTAAGGTGAGCCTTGCTGGTCGAGTTCACCAACAACTGGGTCATATTTATCCCAGGTTGCTAGTATATTGCTAGATGATGGCGGGGTAAACTAGGATGTATTTTCACCCATAGTGTATAAGTTTCAATATGTATTATCTGAATACTTATCCTGGATTCCACCTAAGAGATATGTGTAATTTACAATTGAGCTCATATCGAGGGATAATCCAGTTTCTATTCCACCATAAAGAGTAGAACCAACAAAGATTCAAGTTCTCATGACTTAGTTAGAATTGTTGATAGATAGGGGGTTTATATATCTGAGTACGTCATTTTGGGGTTATCCAGTTATATTTTTTAAGAAGGCTGGCAGGACTCTGTGCTTATATGATGATTAATGTAAGTTGACCCAAATGACTGCGAATAACTGGTATCCTCTTCCTCATATCGATGATCTTTTTGACTAGTTGAGGTGAGATTGTGATTTCTCCAGTTTCTACATGAGATCTGGGTATCATAATTTAATAGTTCAACCTTTTGATATACTGAGGACATCATTATGAAGTAGGTATGGCCTTTATGAGTTCATTATGATGTCATTTGGGATATTGAATTTTCTATCAATGTTTTTTGCCTTGGTGAACCAAATCATCCATCTATACCTGGATCAATTAGTGTTTGTGTGTATGGATGACATCTATTTTACTCCAAGACTCATGATGACCAAGCCGAAAACCATGAAATCATCCTGATTACACTGAGAGAGAATCGACTATACACTAATCTAAGTTTCAAATCTAGATTGATAATGGGGACTTCCTGGGTCACATCATCTTAGAGAATGGTTTTTCAGTGAACCTAGTGACTGTTTATACAATGGTTTCTTGGGAGAAACCCAATAATTTATTTGATATCCATAGATTTTTGGGGAAGGTAGGATATAATTGGAGGTTCCTTCAAGACATTTCAAATTTGGAATAACCACTTTCAATCCTGAACAAGAAGGTAGTAAACATTGAATAGTTTGGAAAATGTGAGAATGCTTTATAGGAGTTGATGAAGAACATGACATCGGCATTGATCTTGAACCTACTCAAGCCAAGTGAGGAGTATATAGTGTTTTTTGATTCTTCAAGAATTGATATGGGAGTAGTGTTGATGTAGGTAGATCGAGTCATGGAATATAGTTCTCAGCATTTGAGGCCACATGAACAGAACTACCTTATGGATGACCTCAAGTTGGAGGTAGTTTTTTATGCTTTGAAGTGTTGGTGGAATTATCTATTTGGTGAGAAGTTTAATTTGTATACTGATCACAAGAGATTAGAGTATATCTTTTTTTATTGATACTTTAATCTCCTGTAGTAGAGATGGGATGAATATATAAATCCATTCATATTTGATATAGCATATACGTTCGGGAAAGGAAATAGTTGTGCGAACACTTTAAGTAGAAAAACTCAGACTCATATAGTTTATGAGTCTAGTGATGAGTGGAAAATGATGTGTTTTCTAGATTAGATGCATGTTCTAGCTTAGGATATTTAAGAACAAATGACTCTCATATTAAGTTCATTGGATTATACACTTTTGAGATGGATTACAGATAGGAAGTATGAGGATCTAGAATGTTTGTTCTTGATGGAAATCCTTGAAGGTGGGGAGTCACCTTTTGATTGGACTATATATGTGGATGAGATTATATGTGTTAGTAACTAGGTTGTTGTGCCTATGTTCATACAAGAACATATAATGGGTGGATTTCATTCCTTAAAGTGGGCATTGAATCTAGGTGTGACCAAGATGTATCATGACCTACATCGACATTTTTGATAGTTGGGTGTGAAGAAGGAGATATCAAGGTTTGGGACACGATTCCACACCTAACAAAAGGTAAAATATGAGTATCAAAGACCAGGTAGTTTTTTATAGTTGTTCCCCATTCCATAATGGAAGTGAGACGATTTTACTATAGACATTATGGTGGGTCTCCCTAATACACATCAAAAGAATGAGGCCATTTGGGTGATTGCGTAATGGCTGATAGAGGGAGTGCATTACTTACTAGTACAATAGAATTTCTTAGTGAATCAGTTGGGAGACATGTATATTTGGGAAATTTTCAGTCTGGATGAAGTGCTTCAGAGAATTGATTTAGAACGTGACTCACTCTACACTTCATGCTTCTGGTATGTTCTTTAGAATCTTTTGGGTATACAAGTTTTTCTAAGTATGGCAGTCCACACAAAAACATATGGTAAGTCAGAGAATAATATTCAATTTCTTGAGGATATTATATGATCATATGTTCTTGACTGTTGTGGGTCTTGGGAGGTGGAGTTTTCCTATAACAATATTTATTAGGAAAATATTTATATAGAACCATTCAAGGATCTTTATGATAGGAAATGCATATCACCACTTTGATGGATGGAGGTGAAGGACCCTAGAACACCCTGAGAGGGGAGGGGTGAATCAAGGTGTCAGCTATTTATTTTAAACTAATGGATCTTATTCCCACGTTAGTAGGAACCTATTAAACCTGTTTGACAAGGAGCAGAAAATAAACAATCACATTCAAAGAAATGACACAACAATTTTACTATGTTCACCACTAAGGGCTACATTCCAGGAGCATTCAATGATTGTGTGTTGGTCGAAAAAAACCCTATAATTTTCATATGTTTTGGAATAAACGATTTCATCACAGTCACTATGTACTAGGTGCACTACCTTTACAAGGTTCAGGGATTGCACATTGCATCCCTTGAATTACTTCTGTTGACTCCTCCCTACTCACTGCATTGGAAGAATCATCACTCAGTTTATCAACATGAAGGTCACTTCAATGATTTAGCATCAAATCATGCATCCTCAACTATAAATGGATAATCTATTGAAGTTCCATTTTCAACCGTAGATGAAGTCCTCCTTTTCATGTACTGTTATGTATCGGAAAATTCCTTCGCAAACCGATTCGAAGCTTTTGAAAGCTTCCTTATGAAAATCGTGAACCACCCAATCCTCCCATATACTGATTACTAGGTTTGGTACGCAGGACACCTTCTTTTCATAACACTTCTACCACCACGAACTTCCATTCATCCGTAGACTATCTCCGCCTTCAGGATCGTGTACCACTGCCGCGTACCGATTCTGCAAACCTCCTCTATGAAACCCCTCTTGTCCGCAAACTGTTATCCATTCATGGACTACATTTGTTTCCGCATACCAGAGCTCCCCCTCCACTTATCGCCAACAGAACCCTCACACGTGCATACTAGAGATTCCTCCTATGTGTACCGATTCAACTCCTTCGGCATGCCAAACATCCTCCATTGCGTACCAGAATCCCTTTATGGGTTATGAATTCCCTCAAACACCTTCATCGTGAAACACTTTAGCCTTCACGAACCTCCATTCACAAACTTCCTTCATCCTTTTCTGAAAACCCAGAGGTAAATGTATCCTCTAGAAATGTTTTAATATTTTTTTTAATCAGTGGATTTAGTGATTCTTATATAGAAAAAGATACCCTCTTAATCCGATAAATCATGATTTACCAAATCTTTAATCTAGCCAACACTACTTACTGATTCTTCAGCCAACATGAACTGCATGCCACCCACAAACCATTTTCATACGCAATCCGCATACCACCTCTGCTTCCACATGGTAAATTTATTCTATCGACTTCAGCACATCCATGTACCACACTACCACTCAGCCGTGAACCATTTTTGGTACCACGAACCTCACCCACGTACTGCTTCCACCACTCCACATACCATTCCTAGAACATGGTATGTGGACCATGTATTATGGTATGTGGATCTCACCCTTTGCTTATTTTCTTAAGCATTCTACATACAATTCACTATTATGAAGACATCCTTTATTTTACAACATCAAACTCCCGATTTTGAGGCCCAAAAACATGGAAAATACTGGGAAACTGCGCCACCGTCAATACTGATTTCTATCCCAATAGTGTAACCTCAATCCTTGTAAAATCCCTTGTCATCCATGTTCCGATTGACAATAAACACAAACCAAACCTCATTGTTATCAAAAAACAACCTTGGTTCCAACTATCTCTCCCTTTGGGTTTGTTGGAAATCTCAGATAAATTCACTGAAGCGTCATCCATGATCAAAACATGAATCTTTAAAAAAACTCAGTCATCACTCTAAGTCCACATGAGCAGTGTTTGGTGTAGTAAACAAGAGATAAGACATGAATTGAGTTCTCATCCTTTTCTTTTCTCTGCCTTCATTATTGAAGGTATTGTATTTTCATTAAATTTATCTATTCTCTCATATTTGAAATAAACCCGAAGACTGGTATTTGAACATTATAGAACTCAAAACATACTCCCCTCAATTGTATATCCCCCATAAACTTACAAAACATTCACAAATAGATTGTCCTAGTTAAAATGACTGGGGAGAGGGGAATCTCATAACCTCCTTATGCACTGGGAGGTGGCTGAACACCGAGGTTCAACCGACGTTTATCAAACACAATGGTAGATAGTGTCTTGGTCATAATGACATCCACTTTCTCCTTAGTTCCCACATGGTCCATTTTAATGACACCTTGTTCATCTTTTTCCATTATGAACTGATATTTGATATCAATATGTTTCATACAGGAATGCTGAATAGGATTATTTTTAAGATCAATTGCACTCTTGTTATCAAAATAAATCACCATTGGTTGTGTAACCATATCACATATGTCATTAAGTTGCTGTCTCATCCAAAGTAACTAAGTTAATCCCTTGGTAGCAGATATTTATTCAGCATCGGTAGTACTAAGATAATTACTTTCCTATTTCATTATTAACGAGCTGACAAATTTATTCCTAATATAGAATGCTCCACCACTGGTAGACTTTATATCCACTACATCTCTAGCCCAATCAGCACCAGAAAATACTGATAGTTCACTATCTTTTCCTGCAGAAAAGTATATCTCATTATTATGTGTACCTTGAATATATCTCATGATTCTTTTCACTGCTTCCATATATTATTCCTTTAAATTACTCTAAAATCAAGACACATGGAAAGTTGCAAAAACAATATTCGGCCATGTCACAGTCATGTACAGTAGGATTACAATTATTTCTCTGTACATGGTGTGATCCACAGAAGTCCCTCACTCATGCTTTCCTAACTTTGATCCAACTGCAATCGGAGTCTTCATTGGTTTAGAATCATGCATATTGAATTTCTTTTCCAGATCTCTAATATACTTTTCCTAAGAAATGAAAGTGTATTCCTTCTTCTGATTTACCTGAAACCATAAAAAGTTTGATAGTTCAACAATCAATGACATTTCAAATTCAAATTTCATGTGATTGGAAAATTCATCCACCGATCCTTATCTACTTCCCCAAAAAATAATATCATCCATGTTTACCAATGTCATGAACTAATCCTTTTTAGAGTAATTCACATAGAGATTGTGATCCACTCCACCTTTTTAAACTCAAGATTTCTCATATTAGAATCCAAATGATAGTACCATGCCCATGACAACTATTTCAATCCATAGAGATCATTCATTAATTTTCAAACCTTCAATTCATCATTTCGAATAAAGAACCCCAAATGTTGTTCAATGTAGACATATTCTTCCAATACACCATTTAAGAATGTTGTCCTGTCATCCATTTGATACACATTATAACCACATTGTATTTTCATGGAATGAAATAGTATGATTGACTCTAGTCTCTCTAATGGATAAAATTAATCTTCAACATCAACACCTTCAATTTGGGAATATCCCTTACAGACCAGGCACACCTTATTTCCGATCACATTTCCATGATCGTCAAATTTATTCTTCAAAATCCACTTCATACCAATCACATTGTGACCTTCAGGTCTTCTAACAAGATCTCAAGTATAATTTTTTTCAATATGATCTAACTCTTCATAAATTTCTTTCACCCCTGACTCATCCTTTCCAACCAATTTAAATGAGGATGGTTCCACAACTGAAAGAAATGCATATTGAGAATTAATCCTCATTCTCTCCATCTATGTAGGTGCATTCTGATCCATAATAATGTTGGACAGATCAATTTCTTCTCTTCAATTTCTCCTTTAGGTTTTAACCACATTATCTCTAGCTATAGATTCCTCTTTTGATTACTATTCTGATTCAACATCATGTTGTGACTTCTAATAGTTTTGAACATCTTCATCTACCTCTATACTAGCATTTGTTCCATGTTCGCATTCTTCGTCATCTTTTATCACATTGGTATAAGAACTCCTTTAATCATTAGTGTTTTTCTTTTCAATGATCTTAACATCACAAATTTCTACAATTATTCTGGAGTGATTATTGAAACACTTGAAGACCTTTCTATTCATGAAGTTTCCATGAAATATTCTTATATCAACATTGTCACCATACTTTCCATGATTTCCTTCTTTGTTTCAGATGAAAAATTTTCATCCAAAAACATGAAAATATTTCATGGAGGGATTCATTCTATGCCGCAATACATATGGTGTCTTTGTCTCACCCATATATATCCCTTTATGGTTTTGAATATACAGTGTAGCTTGAACTGCCTATTTCCAGTAATGTAGAGGAATATGACTCTCGATCAGCACAGTCTTGGCCATGTTGTTTACCTATCAATTCCTACACTCAACAACTCCATTTTTTTGTGGAGTTCTCACAGAAGCGACCTCATGTTGTATCCCATGCTTCTCCATGTAATTTTTAAACTTAATGGACATGTATGCCCCTCTATTGTCATATCGTAGCACTTTGATTGTTCATCCGGTATCATTTTTGACAATTCAACGATGTGTTTTCATGCAGTCAAGAACTTGTTGTTTCCTGTGTATAACCATTACACATTCCAATCTACTTTAGTATTCTATGAAAATAACAAAGTACCTTTCTCTATGTGTTCCAACAACATTTATTGGGCCACATACATCTGTATGGATGAGGTTAAGAATATTTGATGATATTTTCTTCTTTGGCCGGTAGTAACTAAAGACGAGTTTCCCTAACATGCACGCATCAAATGTCTTTTCTCGTTCATGCTTTATATTGGGAATATTAATAACTATCTTTAGATTAGATATATTTTCCATGTATTTCTAATTGATGTTCCCAAATATTCAATGCCATAAGTTGTTTCCCTCTTCAATATTATAGTAGCATGTGTTCTCTTTGCTATCAACATGATATAATTTTCCATTTGTTCTAAAACATTTCAAGAGAAAAATCCTAGATGTTCCTCTTATAGTACAACCATTCTGATTGAATGTCACAACAAGATCCAAGTCATAGAGTTGACTCACACTAAGAATATTGTGATGCAGACCGTCCACATAAAAGACTTCAGTTTTCTTTAGCTCTTTATTGGCTAGATCAGTACTTCCACTACATTTTATCTTCAGAGAACCATCATTACCAAACCTCACTATTCCATCAACCTTTTTATTGAAATTCATTAATAAGATTGCATTACCTGTCATGTAGGACAAACATCTACTATCAAGAATCTAGGTGCTTTTTTCTTTGTATATTTGTGTGATACTACTATAAAATTTGAATTTCCAATTTTCCTTTTTTCCGTCCATGAAATATTTGATTGAGTGTAGGGTTTGGATGGTATTTCAATTATCTCATCAGTGTATATGGGTTCTCCTTATTGAAATTCTTCTTCTAGAGGAGAAAACATGTTTGAAATAGCTACACCGTCTGGTTGATGTGTATTGACTTGTCTCTAAGTATTGAAAGACTTTCTCATGCCATACATCTGCGTGTAATGCACAACTTTATGGAAAAATTTAGAACAATAAAAACAATATCAATAGAAATTATTTATTCTATAATAAGTAGGATATGAATATGTTCTCCATTATTGAACACCTAACTCTTCTCCATTTATATTGCTCCTTGCCTCTTCTTAGTATGACATGGTATGGCCAAGATATCCACAAAACCAACACTTCATAACATGAATTGTATTCTCACTTCTATTTATAATTAATCCTTCTTCCTCAGGATAACAGTTTGACTACCTATCATTTTTGTAAAATCGATGAAAATATTCATTTATCCATTCAGTTTGTTTTAAGGGTATCTTTTTCAGCACTTCTGGTGTCTTTTTAACATGATCAACATTCATCTTTCCTTTATTCTGGTTCACTATATTTAGAGCATTTGACATTTCGGTATCACATCCAATTCCACTATTTCACATGAATGTGGATCTTCTATCACTCAACATCATTTCAACTCTATCAAAACAATGTTTTTCTCTCTCTAGAATCTCATCATATTAGAACCTTCAAAATTGTATTTTCTTCTTTTCTTCATTTTTAATTGATTCACTTTCGTGGTTACTTAATAGAGTAACAAAATCTTCTTTGAGTCCTTCCACGATCTTGGATTTATCTTCCAATCTCATTGTAAGGTCATTGCTGACCATTTCTTGTTATTCAATTTTGAGTTTTAGTTCCACAACGTCATCAGTGCTTTCAAGGATAGATGATTGAACTTTCACCAGTTTTTTCAGTCATTTAATTTCCACTTCAAATAGATCAATATATTCTAATGATTCCTTTACCATTTATTTCCAATTATTTCATCTCTTACATTTAATGTTAATAATACCAAATGAATCATTAATTTGCAACTTGGGATTGAAAATAGTAGTCAACTAATTATCTCCACCTTTATCTGTCAATGGTTATGAATTTTCAATGGTAGCCATCATGGAGGCATGCTTTCCTGTCTTAAATTCTAGTTCATCTACCTCACAGAATTCATTATCATCATTTTTCTCCTCACAGACAAAACTCTTATTCTATACATTCATTGAAAATTTTATGTTTTCAAATTTAAAGATTCTTTTCTAAGGCTTCTTCATGTTTTCGACTTCTCTCTATTCATCATCAAATTTTCTTGAGCATGGAGAAGCAATGTTCCCAACTCTTCCACAAAAAAAAAACAACCTAGAGGTAGCTTTCCTCAAACTTTCCCTGTTCCCTTCTTGAGCTTCTAGGAAATGAGAGAGAGAGTTTCATTTCCCTCATCATCTACATCACTGTTATCTCTTGAAAAATAATTTTGTCCATTGGTTTGATTTCCATTTACTTTCTCACACAAGTTATATCTTCTTTTAGTTTGATTCTCATCTCATAAGCCGATAGATTTCTCAGAAGATCATCCACTAAGAGTTTGGAGATATCTATATCTTCAAGGGAGGACACCATTTCATTGTAAAGGGGTGGAAGTCTTCTCAATATTTTCTTCACTATGTCAACGTCTTTGGTCTCTTCTCCCAACCCATGAATTTCTCCTACAACTTCATTAATTCGATTGAAAAATGAGTATGCATTCTCATTAGAGAGTATCTTCAGATCATCAAACCTATTATGTCATACATGACATTTTTCCTCCTTCACTTTTATTTATCCAGCATAAATATTATCCAATTTATCCCACATTGACTTGGCATATGTGAAACTCATTACCTTTAGATAAATCGTACTAGAAAGAGTTGTAGTGAGAGAATTTTGTTCTTTTGCATCTGGATCCAACAATTTCCTTTCTATATCTGTCATTGACAGTTCTGCGGGATAGGTAACTTTTATTCCCTATGTTCTAGAAAATAAGACTTATATTCTAAGAGTTCTTAGGTGATATATCATCCTATTTTTCCATATTTGAAAATTACTTCCATTGAAGAGGCAAAATCCCCTAATGTTGAATGTATTCTCCATGACAGCAGAAGACATATTCAATACCAGAATCCTTTTTTTTATCTGAGACCACTTGAAGGACCTCAGAACACCCTGAGAAGGGAGGAGTGAATCAGGGTGTCAACTTTTTCTATTAAACTAAGGGATCTTTTTCTGACCTTGGTAGGAGCCTATTAAACCTACCAGACGAGGAGGAGGAGAAAAAAAAACAATCACATTCAAAGTAATGACACATCAATTTTAATTAGTTAACCACTAAGGGCTACATCCAAGAAGCATACGCCTATAGTGTGTCATTCATACCAAAACAAATAATCTTTAAAAGTTATGGAACATAATATTTTATCATAGACACTTTGTGCTCAGTGCACGACCTTTACAAGGTTTGTGGATAGCACACTGTGTCCCTCAGATTACTTCTGTTGACTCCCCCTTACTCACTGCGTTGGAAGAATCATCACTGAGTTTATCGGCTTGAAGGTCACTTCAATGGTTTAGCATCAAATCATGCATCCTCAACTATAAATGGATGCTCTTTTAAAGTTCCTTTTAGACCCATATATGAAGTCCTCCTTCTCTAGTACTGCTATGTACTGGAAAATTCCTTTGCAAACCAATTTGAAGCTTTTGAAAGATTCCTTATAAAAAACGTGAACCACATAATCCTCTCACATACTGAGTACAAGTTTTGGTACATAGGACACCTTCTTCATGTACCACTGCTACTGATGCGAACCATCCTATGTCCACAGATAGCCTCCTCCTTCATGATCGCGTACCGCTGCTGCATACCGATTCTACAAACCTCCTCTATGAAAACCCTCCTTTTTGTGAATTGTTCTATATTCGAATATTGCCTTTGCTTCCATGTACTAGAGCTCCCTCTCTACATACCACTTGCAGAACCCTCACACTCTCGTACCGAAGATTCCTCCTCTGCGTACCAAGTCAACTCCTCCACGTACCAAACATCCTCCTTCGCGTACCAGACATCCGTTGTGGGTTTTGAATTCCCTCAAACACCTTCAGTGCAAACCACTTTAGCCTTCACAAACCTCCCTTCCCAAACTACCTTAGGCCTTTTCCTAAACCCCAAAGTAAAATTTATCCTCTAATAATGCTTTAATATTTTTATAATTGATGGGGTAATGATTATTAAATAGAAAAAGATACCTGCTTAATCTTCTATATCACGATTTTCCAAATCTTTAATCCATCCTCCACCCCTTACTAACTCTTCATCCACTACGAACTGCAGGCCACCCATGAACCATTTTCTTATGCACTCTACATACCACCTTTGCTCCTATACGGTCGATTTCCTCTTTTGACTTCATCTCATCCGCGTAACGCACCGTCGCTTAGCCGCGAACCATTTTTGGTTCCACGAACATCACATGTGTACCACTTTCGTCCCTCTGCATGTTGTTCCCATAACATGGTACACGACCCATGTATTATGGTAAATGATTCTCAACATTTGCTGATTTTCATCAATAGTATTCATACAATGTAATGACCTGAACTTTTTCATAATTTTTTTTCCTATTTTTTTGTGTTATTTTATTTTATACTCAAAAAAACTATTTCATTTATTTAGTGAAATTCGTATAATTAAAATGATAACGTTGGGTTTTGAATGTTATATGACCATTGGTCAATATGACTGTTGTAAACTAAACTATTAATGTTGTGATTATTGTCTATAAATAAAATTGATCTTAGTAAATTAATATTGAAAAAAGATTTGATGGCCTCATCCAGTAGACTCGGTCCGTTCGAAGCCCATCTGACGGAACATCGAAATGAGGTAGCACCACTGGTCTTTGCTCTAGAACAAGCCCAAGCCAAACATCATTATTTGAAGCATGAATGAAATTGCCTACGGGAGAAGTTCAAGCTGATAGAAATCACCAATCGGGAAATGTTGGATAATCCGCCCTAAGATTTTGTCATCTTATCACACCTTACACTTAGGTCCGATGTCGATTTATAAGGGGCTATATAATGAGACCATAGCTACTTTGTGTAATCCTTTTATATAAATAAAATTGTTTTTTTATTATGGTAATGTTTTTGAATTTTAAATATCTAGATAAATATAGGATGTATTTAATGGTGAATTTTGGAAAAAAGGATATTTTATAATATTTATGGTAGCCTTAAATAATTAATAATGTGTAATGATTTTCAAAAAATGGTCTTCTACAGTTGTGTTCAGTAAGTAATTTAGAGTCTAATAAGATCAACATAATTTTTGGTGAATAGTACATTATGAATAGTAATTATACTCATCTGAATTGTAATGTGACCAAATGGATTAGTAACCTCACTTAAAAAAGTATTAATATAATTTAGCCACCTTGATTAGGTAATGTGATTCAATAAAATATGTAAATAATTATTTCATAAATTATTAGTTAAGTATTAGTTTTTTCGGGTGAATAGTGTATTTATTTAAAAATTAAATTATAAATATTTAGAAAATTATTTTTATTAAATGAATTTATTTTTTGAATTCATAGCACCGATATTAAGTTAAAGTAAATTTTTGGGATTTTTCTGGAAAAGTTGAATTTTTGGTGAATAGAAAAAAATACAGTTTTGAGTTTCGGGTGTTTAATGACATCATTAATGATGTAATAATTATGTAATATTTCTAGTAGACTTATGAATAGTAATATATGCTATGAGTTTTTTGTAATTGGTCAATACCATGGGAAAATACTATGGGAAAACCCATGGTTTTTTCAATACCACCGACAAAGTGTCCCTTGGAAATTAATAATTTATTCCCTCACTTGAACTATAAATAAAAAGCCATTAACACATCCATTTCATTCCAAAATCCTCCTCAACAAAGTTATTGTCTTTTTACCTCTCAAGGAGTCCTCCCAAGGTCCCCTAAAACCTCTCAAGGTCTTGACCATCATGTTTTCTAAGATACTCTTTAAGGTAAGGGATCCTTTCACCCTCCTCTTTTAAGTCATGACTTCCTTTATGTTGTGTCTTCTAGTTTCCATATATTTTTATTGAGGGAATGTTATTATATGTTCTCATTACTGTCCATTTCATTTCTAATTGTTTATATACCTTTTCTTATCTCATCAATTTGTTTTCTGAATTTCTATGTGACGTTATTAGTCTGTCAAATTTCTCGTAAATGAAATCACATCATCTCTTTTCTTTCATGTTTCCTTTTCATGTGTTATGGCATTAAAATATCTATACCATGATTTTATTCTATACCCATACTGTATTATGAATTATTTATTAGTGGGTGACCCTTGTATCATCTCTTTTCCATGTTTTCTAAAACCATGTTATATAGTCGTTATGCTGCAGAAATTTCTTCTCAAAATTTCTATCTCGTTCTCTCAAGAAATTCTCTTATTTATTTATTTGAATACTCAGACCTATTTCTTTTCTATAGATGTTAATAAATATATAAAAATTATATATTTTATTCTGGAATTGACATTCATATAAACCTCATTCCCTTTCTATTGGATATAAATGATATAATGATCTTATTTTTAAGAACTTTTAAAATGTCACGATTTTGAAATGAAACCCATTTATTTTATTCTCTATGGGTTATTTATGAAATGTTTGATTATGATATATGTGGATAAAATGAAAATAATGAAATATTAATGTTTCACCCTAATATCACTCTAATGCATTGGGTAAAGAATTAATCTCTAGACATGACAAGTTTCACGATACCATGGTGATTAACCTTGGTAATTATTATGACACCTTGGGTATGAACCTTGTTGAGATGTTCATGAATGAATAAATGAAATGTTGTTGTTGCATATTCAAGTTCTGTTTCATGTTTTTTTCATTATGACAAGTCTATACTTACATTTCTTATGTCATTATATTTTTATTCAAGTTCTTATTGGTATCACCGATAAACTAATTCCCTTGTTTACACTTACTAGGCCTTCTGCTCACCCTTTAATTTGATGTATGTATCCAAGATATGAGATGTGGTAACTGTACATAAAATGAACATATGATGAAGCCTTATAAGTGTATTATAATAATGTTTTATTTTGTTTCCACATTTTATGTCCTTGATTTCCAAGACAGTAGACTTTGAAGATCCTCTGTTTGTAAAATGTAGTGAAAAGTTATGTAATAAAAAGGAAGTGTGAAATATACAATTCACTCTGTTGAATAAATCCTTCTTTTTCCAACATCAAACTCCCAATTTTGAGGCCTAAAAATTTTTCAAACACTTGGAAACTGTGCCACCTTCAATACTACTTTCATCCTCAATCGTATAACCTTAGTCTTTGCAAACTCCCAGGTCATCCATGTGTCGATTGACAAAAAATACAAACCAAACTCCAATATTATCAATGAATAGTCTTGGTTCCAATAGTAGGTAGTTATTTTAGACTTGTTGGGACCATGTCTTGTGAAGGATACATCGAAGTAGGTTCACTTGATTCAAAAGTGTGTGGATATGGATCATAGTCGAGAGAAGTCGTACGATGATAGACATTGAATACCCCTAGAGTTTACAGAGAGTGATCATGTATTCCTTTGGGTTTTTTATATATTAGATCATTTTAGGATACAGAGATAGGGAAAGATGTCACACAGTTTTGTAGAACCATTTGAGGTTGTGGAGAGAATTGGACAGGTGGAGTATCAATCCACTCTTCTATAAAGATACAATGTTATGCATGATGTTTTTTATGTGTCATAATTTTAGTGGTATCACCCCAACCCTTCTCATGTGATTTATGTGGTTGATGTTGTGTTTGATAACGATGTTTACATTGAGGAGCATCCAATTCTTGTGTTGTACAATAATGAGAAAGTGTTATAAGGAAAGATTGTAATGATATTTCATGTATTATGGAAAAGTGCATGTGTTTATAAGGAATCATGGGACAGGTAAGCGGATATGTAGGATCAATGACCCTATCTTTCTGACATGGAATCATATAGATGCTTCAGAGTACAACTTGATGATGAGTTCTTATGAGGTGGGGAGATTGTAAGATCCCAAACATTTTTGGATATGACTCGAGATCTTTTATTGGTACTATGTTACATGTTTTGATTAATTTTTATTTGGGTTTTATATTGGGTGTGTTTGGGTGGAAATTTAATGCTTCTGAATGAAATATAGGTTGTGCATGGTAGGCGCATGGTTTTCCCAAACCATGCCCCCAGCACAGAAAACCGGGTGAACCCAAATAGAGGGGATTTTCACTGCTGGTGCATGGTTTTCCAAACACTATTCCATCTTAAAAGAAGCTGTAAAACACCCCTTGGTTATGTTCATGTTTAGGGTTCAAGGTTAGGGTAAACCATGCACCCTATACAAGAAATAGCTCATATGGGTATTTTTATCCCCAGAAAATTTGCTTAAAAATACCCAAACCCTCTAAACTCACCCTAAATCAACCATAACTCAGATGTATCATATTTATCTATTTTTTTTAAGGCACCCAAATGTATTTTAAGCCCTTATAAACTCATTTATTGAAAATTTAAATCATAGTGGATGATATAAACCTTCCTAGGTATATAGCTCTTCCCATTTAGATCACCCCCTCTCTCCATATCCTATTTCAGGATAAAAGAGGGATGGTCTATCCTCTATGGTAACTGTTTAGTTCTAGATATATGATTTATGGATCATGAACTATTTGATCTTATTTCTAGTATTTTATTAATTATCTCGTTCTTCATCATGGGTATGAACTTTTCAAATCAATTTTGAGAATTTTCATTGGGAACCGCTCTTCAACGATTTGAGGTAGGTGGTCTGTTTTTAAAATCCTAATGTCTTAATTTAAATTATGTATATGTGATTGAAGAATATCTAATTAATGTTTAGAAATTGATTTTATAAAATTCAATTAATTAATTTGGTTAATTCATTAATTAAGGAATCGTGGAATTGGTTAATTAATGGGGTTATGAAATTGGTTAATTAAAGGATTGTTGTGTTTTTTCAATTAAGGTGAACTTTTAGGATTGGGGAAATTAATTAATTTACTATTAAATTAATCAATGTGATATTGATATTATGAATATATTAATTAATTTTTTAATTAATTAATGGATATATTTGTGTTTATTCAATTTATTGAATGGGATTAGTTAATTGCTGAATTAATTAATGGAATACATTGATTGTGGGATTGAATAAATTAATTGATGAATTAATAAATTGATTATTGTGATTATTCAATTGATTTAATGAGATAAGTTAATTATTGAATTAATTAATGGATTTTTTTTATTGTGGGATTCAATAAATTAATTGATGGATTAAATAATTTATTGGTTTGAATATGAAATTGATTGAATTTAATTAAATAAATGTGGATTAATTAATGGAATGTGGTGATTATGACATGTGAAAGTGTATTAATATTGATTAACCTTGATTAATTTGATGGTGTGATTCATGTGATATTGTGATACATGTTACTTTGTGATATTTGTGTGTGGGTCATGGTCTTCTATATCAAAATACCATAAAGATAAATTGATATTTGTTTATGGGACATGGTCTACTGCATCAAAAGCCCATAGTTATAAATTTATATTTGTGTGTGGGAAACGATATTTTACATTAAAATCCTATAGTGATGAATGAGTTTAATACACAAATTATTGGTTCAAAATCACATCATGGTCATTAGGTTGTGGGACAAGGATTGAGGCTAAAAATACCCACAGTGTGTTAGACATGGCGTTATACACACATGAGTTGGAATTGGACTTTGGTTCTAATTGGTTGTGATAAAATGAGAAATGAAATGATTTTTCAATTGATTATGTGGTATGGTTCAGACTCCAACATGGCCCAAAGTAGGTATTGACAGTTCGGGTGTCCTCGGGAACCCAGGTGCTTATGTGGTTAATTTATAGAATAATAATTGGGATAACATTTTTACTTACTAATCTTTCTTTATTCTTTTGACAACCGAATACACTGTTATTTATTGGATATTGTTTTAGACACCGTTGGTGGTGGCCTACTAGTTGTACTCACACCCTACCCAGTTTACCAGATCACTACCTGAATAGATTCCATGGTCGCTGGATATATTAATGGAAAAGGACATATGTTAGATGGTTGAGCCATGATGGAGCATGGATGATGGAACCAAACTTTGTGTCAGGAATCTCTTGGTATTTTTCAGGTTCTTTACTTATGAGTTTCATTTTGAATCTTGGCACATATTTTTGGCATGGCATATCTACTGTTCTGTTATGGATATTTTATTTCTTGTTTTTTTCTTCTTGCCATATTGGGTTTGGTTATGGTTATATCAGTTGGTTATTTTTATGGTTTATTTCTATGATAAAGAGGGTAGAGTCTCCCTATGATTAATATTAGACCCTCACTACTTGTCGGAAGCCTATGGGGTATAGGGAAGCATGGTTTAGTTCATGTGATCAGTCATCTCAGGGCACCAGTGTGTGGTACACAAGTCAGGATGTTGCACTATAAACATTTATGATAGGAATTTTTCAATTTAAACCACTGCCATCATGTTCAGTAAAAACTATCTTCTTGTAAGAATGATACAAAATGTGAGTTCAAACAATAGAATTATTAAGATCATTATTAATTAGTTTAATTAATCTTTTTTTCCATTCATAGTTCCCCAATTATGTAGATTTTCACTTGTAGTAGGGGATTCCCCCTCAAAACCCCATTAAGAATTCCTTTCACTTTCATTCAAAACATCCCGATCTAGTTCTATCTTCTCTAAACTTCACTCCTAATTTCCACTCTAATATTTTTTCAATGTTGATTCTCCTTATTGGTTCTATTGATACAGGGTTTTGTAGTTTGGTTATCTTAGGTAGTTTGGATTATAATGCAATCCATAGATTGTGATGCGACTTTCTATTAATCCAACTAGTACACTTCATCAGCTTTTGTTAAAGATGACTATTACATCCAACCCAATTAGTAATTTTCATTAATTTTTTTAGGATTCAGCCTATAAATTTTAATTGTTTAAATGTAAATCATTCATCGAACCCCAATTAGATTGTTCTTTAGTTTTTTCTATTGCTTGAGAACCCTATACTGAGACTTCTAGTCCATTAGATTTAAATTTGAGAGTTTATTAAAATTTTCGGTTCTCAAGACCATATGATTGGGCCCAATAAATGTTTTTATCATCTGAAAAAAGATATACATTGGATCCTAAACATCTTATCATGGAAACACCACCTGTAACACCAATTACCCAGTGATGAAATGAAAAAACATCAACTCCACCTTCTTTTTGTATTATCGCCTCGAAAAGTTACAAAAATAATTTCAGATTTATTCAATCAATAATGGTAAGATTATTGAGATAAATTTTATATGATTGTGGAATTATAATACTAAACCCCCTAGAAAATTATTGTATTTGTGACCAGCATTTGATTGAGATGAGGAATCCCAGAACTCTCTTGAAATATCTGATCAAATTGATCTTTACCATTTAAATTGGTATCATTACAAACTATTTAAATATACATATCTACTTCCATATTATTTAAAAATCACTCATAGTTTTCACTACTATATTTTTACAAACAACATTCTCTTTGTTGGTTCCACTGAGGTTGATTTTTGTTTCCAAGCGATCTTAAGTAGTTGGGATTAAACTCCAATCATTAGTTTTAGATGAAGATTTCAACTAATCCTTTTGGGACTTTTCTTAAACTTATGTTGATGTTGATTGTTTCGAAATATAATAAAAGATCATCAACATAATTTCCAAACCAACCTCTCACTGAAACACCACCTGTCCCACCACATACCAATTGAATAAATGTATAAACATCAACTTCTCCCTCTTGTTGGACTCCCACCAATTAGTTTCACGAAAACCATCCTAGAATTACTATATTTTTTCCCATAAAAATAAAATTATAACTTAGACCAACTAACACATGTTTACCCCATGTTTTTTCATTTCATGTCACCCTTTTGTAAAATGATAA
This sequence comes from Viscum album, assembly GCA_963277665.1. Classification (NCBI taxonomy): domain Eukaryota; kingdom Viridiplantae; phylum Streptophyta; class Magnoliopsida; order Santalales; family Viscaceae; genus Viscum; species Viscum album. The sequence continues at coordinate 1,633,189,944 of OY728133.1, read as the reverse complement.
CTTTTTAGGAATTGTCACCAATAACATTCAAATGTTGGGTTCACTTTTTTAAAAGTATCAATTACATTTTCTTTTGATTATGAATACTTTATGTATTTCTTTATGTTTTATACAAAATGAAGATTTTATGAATCTAATAGTCTGGTTATGAATCCAAAATGTATGGACACTAATTATTTGAAAAAATATTATGAGGATAGAGTTAAAACGTTCATCACGTTTTCAATAGAGCATGCATACGAACCCTTATCAGGTCCTTTTTTATTTTTCCATTGTTTTTTTCAAGAAAAATTCATCTGGTATGTTTGGAAGAGAATTTTTTTACAAGATACATCATATATATAAATGTTGGGAAAAAATAGGGAGAAACTGAATGTGCATACTTATTGGGGTGATACTATGATTTATGGATCATTTGATATGAATACCAATGTGAATAATGATGTAGATCATATAGAGGAAATGAAAATAAAAATTAAAGATAACCTTTTTGATTTCCCAAATTTATTTGATAATTTAAATAGTTGTACTAAGAGACCACTATATACTATTTATACTAAATATACAACATTTTTAGCTGTATCAAAGTAATATAATTTGAAAGCTCATAGCGGATGGAGAAAAAATATCTTTACAAAACTACTTGGTCTCCCGAATTCTATGATACCAAGAAAAAATATGCTCCCTTTTCTAGAAAATTATTTTAAATTAATTCTATGTTAAATGGTAATGATCTTTGAAATAATACATGAATGTCCAAATTAGTTCATATTGTTTAGAAAGGCCCATGAATCACTCAAAAAATTCCCTAAGTGTGGTGAGAAATGATAAAAAAGGATGAATCAAGTCCTTCAAAATTTTTACTGTACATACCTATTGTTATACGTCTTAGACAACTATATGGATTATAGAAAACCACTAGAAAATTGATATAGCACCTGAAAACAAGAATTGAAAATGGGAAGCTACGTCACATAGTGAACTCTGTTCAATGGAAGAAAATATATTATGATTATCATGGATTTGGAGATGAGACATGAAACTGATGTCTTATGTCGTCAACATATGGAATAAATCCTTTTAGTGTAAAGACTATAACATATAGTACATGTACAATTATGTTGGTAAATTATTACAAGAAACTGTGGTTTTTCATGAAGTAAAATTACATTATATTGTCTATAATTAAATCTAGAACAAAAATAGTAATGATATTGATGCATATTTGGATCCATTGATCAAAGATTTGAAATTGATGTGGGATACAAGTGATACATTTCATTATTCTCAATGTAGTGATGAATTCACATTGAGATCCGTGATTTATGGGATGATAAATGAATTTATTGCTCATAAAATTGTTCCTTATATAGAATTAATGGAATGTTGGGGTGTCCCATTTGTGAATAATGAACCCACTCAATTTGTTTCAAAGATTCCTTCAATGTGTTTTTTATGAAATATCATTTTTTACCTTGGAGACATAAATATCAATCCTAGATGACATCATTAAATGGGAATACATAACAAGGTACAACATGATCTCCACTAACGGGTGTTAAACTTTTCAGTAATGTAAAAGATAAAGACACTGTTTTCAATAAACCATTTTCAAAAAACCTTATGAAATCAAGTTGGAAAAAGAAACTAGTTTTCATTGAATTACTAAAATGGAATCAATTGTATGTCAAATGTAACGCCCCAACCCCAAAAGCCCAAATTCAGTGCATTATTGCGTATCATTTTCATGATCACAAAAGATCAAGTCTCGAAAGACCGATTAGTTTATTATCCTTGGATGTACTAGATATATTCATAAAGATTACATTACATCATAAAATGGAAAACTACATCAACATTGTTTCAATAGAAAACACTGAGATCCCATAGTCTATCCCAGCAGGTCAGTCATAATATACTTCTTCGCATCCTGGGAAAAATAAAACACAGAAATGGGTGAGCTCAGATGCTTAGTAAGGATAACAATATAGTAGAAACTATCATAAATAAGCATAAACATTTAAGGCAATGTATAGAACTAAAACAAAAGCCTTTTCAACATAAACTTCATCATAATATGGAAAATATAAATCAAAATAATGCCATTTACTTACTCGCATGGATATTCTACTAGTCGAATAATCACATGTAATGTCAATAGCCACATTCATAATGATGGAATGCATAATGCTAGACTTTCATAACCAGAGAGTCAAGGCCTTGTACCAAGACTGCAAATAAGATTTTGTTAAGGCCTTGCACCAAAGCACTAGTTTTTCTCATGAGAACTACCGATGCATCGAGGAGCTATAGTGGGTTCCACCGATCACTTACTAAGTCCAATGCATTCCTCATATGAAAAGTTTGAAACGTAACATAAATATTTGTATTAAAACTAGCATATGAAATTTCAATACATTATCCACGAACCATAAATGGTATAAAAATAGCACATCCACGGTCAAATCTAACTCATTCAATACAATATGAAATTTTGTATTATAACATATTAACCTAAATTGATAATAATGAATGATATTGACATAGAATAAAATAATCATCATAACTATATGAGATAAATATACCCCTTTTTCTTGAAAACATATAAAAGTCACACTATTTTTCAAGAAGCCGTTTAAAAAATAGATTTTTGAGTCAAAGTGTCCCATACCACTTTGAAAAAATTAAAAAGAATTTTAATTTATAAACATTAATGTCAATATAAATAAAACCATAAAAACATTTTTAAAACATTGACAATAATGAGAATGATTTATAAGAATAAATTTTTAAACCATTTTAAATAATATTTTAGTTATAGTTACTATCCAAATGAGAGACACTTGAATAAAAATAATTGAGGTAATAAAAACTTTATAATTCCATGAAAATAAAGGATTTCATTATATAATTTGTCAAAGGACAGTATATACACCATATAAAAGTGAATTGGTGCATAACAACAAAGAAGTCATGAAGGAATGTAAATTGAGATGAAATCCCTTGTAAAGACAGAATCCTTAGGTAAAGAATAAATCAATGACATAATTAAGAGTGAAATATATAAATATACTCAATATGATTGGATATTCAGTGTAAATAAATCAAAGGACATTCACCCATATTCTTCTAAAAACAATACCAATGACTTGGATGTTTAACACAATGATTGGAAATTGAGTTAAGATTGTGTTTATATCAATTACATGAGAAACTTTCAATGGAGTAATTATGTGTATAAAAAGTATATCCAAAAAAAGGGAAGTGTAGATTACTAAATAAATAATAAATAGTTATTCCACACATAATCTTGGAGTAAAATAATCAATGAAGCATGAATAAATCCCACAGAGTGGAATTTGAAATTTGAAATTCCCTTACCGATTTGGTAACTTATGAAACATACAACCCATGAAAGAAGGATAATACAATGAAGATGTAAATACCCATAAATTAATGTATATTAAACCAAGAATACAATCATGGATAGTACATACACCACACAAAATAAAATAGTTTCCAATATAACATGAATCTCACGGGAATAAAAAGTGAGATGAAAAACACTTACATTGTTGTAATCAATCGATTCATATGACCAAAAGTTAATAAACACAAAATGAATCATATAATTAAATGAATATAAATATAATCATGATAATATATATCATATGGAAGTACACAATACCCCACATTCAATAAATAAGTGGCGAACAATGGAAATCTCACATAATTAAAAGTTAGATAAGAAACCCTTACTTTGTACTTTCCCTTGGTTGATGGAAGGTTAACCTACTGTATAATGATGAAATAATTATTTTTAAATTATAAATGAATCATTTACATTAATATGATATAATATATTGCCTTTTAATATTGCTTTGTTAATGATATTTTAGTATTATCATCGTTTCGGGTTTTAACTAATTCGTTTTCCTTTATATGCTTGGTTTCGTAAATAGTGTTTGTTATGAATACGATGTATCTTATTCATATTAAGAATTATATTAAGTCTTTAAACATTATTTTTTATAATCTAATAAAAATTAGTCTTTAATGGATTATGATGGGGAATGAATCTCATCACGTTCGTGGAGACGGTAATCCGTACGTACGCACGAGCGACAATATCATTTTTTTGATGTTAAAATAATATATAATTGGATGTTATATCATATATACAGAATCATTATAATGTTATATTTATTATTTACATCAATTACACATCATTATTATACCCATCCAAATGATAATGTATTGAATAACATTTACACCACGACATGGAGACGGTAAGCCGTTCGTATGCACGTACGGTGACATGTCATTCAAAGGATGTATAGAATAATGAATATGGTTGTACAATAATTATAATAAAATCGTAGTGTATAGAAGATACTGGAGTTATTATTTTATAATGGAAGTAACAATGAAAGAGGAAGTGGAAGAAGAAAGGAACTAGAAAGAGGTGATGAAATATTTACATCTTCTTCGGGTTTTTCCTTTTGATTTGATCAAAAGGGCTCCTTAGGCGGGATTTATGACTAAAAGAAGGCCTCTAGGATGAAGGGAGGATAGTTTAAAGGGTATTTGGGAAGAGGTTGGTGGAGACAAAAGGCTTTGAAGGTGTGAATTTGAGGGAAGGGAGAGTGCCCTTTTATAAGAGGGGTGAGGGGAACCTTAGGAAAAGCTAGAAATATTATTTTATAATAAAATCAATTTGGGTTTCTAATGGCTCCAATGTGGATTATTTAAAGGTTATGGTGGATATGTGTTGATAACCACTCAACCAATAGTTTTTAGTTAGGTCTGGGTAACTATATTAACCTTCTCTTTTAGATTTAACTCTTAGTTAAATAGTTTGACATTTACCATGTCTCTTTGTATTTTTATATTATATGGTTAATAAACTAACGATATACTTCAAAAAAACCCCAAGTGGTTCATTAATGATATACCAATAATTATATATGTTTTTTGGTTGAAACATATATTTTTAGGAATAGAATATCAATTAATAATATAATATTTGTTTTAAAAACTCTTTTATGTCAACTTTGACATTATTTGGTATTTTGTTTTTGATAAATTCATAACAGCATTATTACTTCTAAATAAATTCATCTATCTAACCATAATATGTCATATTAACCTATAAAATTAGTGGAATTTATAAAAAGTCTCAAATTAAATTTATTTCAATATTTATAATATAAATTATTTTAATATTTTATTAATTAGGTAATTACTACATCATCATTGTGTTATAAATAAATTAAATTATTTAAAGTAAAAATATATATAAATAAAATTCCATTATGTATGAAATATTTTTAGCTTTCTAATAAATATTTATAGTCTAATTTATTTTTTTGTGTAACCCTATATTAAAAATGTTTTAGTTATTAAACTTTGATTTTAACTCTTTTAACTCTTCTTTGAATTAAATAGTAATAAATGTCCTAATCTAATCCATGTGGACCAAAGAGGTTCATATTTTATTCCTATTTTTTTGGGTATAATTATACTTAACCAATAGAATTAGTACATGTGTTAGGGTAATAATAATATCAGTTTTACCTTTAAATACCCTATTTAATTTTCACTGTGGTAAATCAAAGTTAAAAGTTACTATTCACCAAAAAATACTTTTATCTTATTGAACCAAATTTTACTCCTTGATATTAACCGTGTCTCTCAGATTTTTGAAATTTAACTCACAAAAGTGGTAAAATTATGTTTTATGTAAATTTGTAAATGCTCCTAGGAGGTGTGTAAAAGACGGTGAAAAGTTCAATAAAATTTTATATATATAATATTGTTAAAAAATGACTCCATTAAATTATATTGAATATATATATGTATTATGTATATATTTTTACCTAAAATAAATTTATGTAAAATAATTAGTTATTTAAATAAAAATTCAGTTTTAAACTATAACTCAGTGTTTTTCACTATTCATAAAAAATTGAATGATTTCATAAAAATACCAAAAATTCACCCTAAACTAATTTTGATATTCAAAATGCAAAAATGAATTCCATTTTTAAAGATAAAGTTTATAAAATTTCAAAAAGTGGGTATTACTATACATAATGGCTAGTTTGATTGGTCGCGGTGTGTTAGAATCTCGAAGTTGCATACAATGAAATCTATTACATTATTCAAAGGGAAACATACCATGGATTCTTGGGGTCTTACATCAAACTTTTTCTTGATTTCAGGAAAGTGGAAAAAATTTATCTGACAGTGTTATTCTAACATTATTAAATATTCTTTAAAAAAGAAAATATGGAATCATGGCTAGTTTTTACATGATTAGCAATGGGATATGTAAAGAGTTGGAACTACTGTAGGTTGAATGGTGGAACTATATTCCTCTAGCTGCTTACACTCTATCCGTACAAGAATAATTTCAATTTTAAAATTTCCATGATGGTATAAAAGTTCCATACGGGTATTCATCAAATATCAAGAAGGTCATTTCAATGACTACTTTTAGGGTATTGGGTATAAAGTCACATGAATGTCTTGTTTTAATGAGATATTTGATACCCATCTCATTACATTGCATTATACATAAAACAATATGACATACATTAACCAAAATCTACTTCTATTTCAAATCCATATTTAGTAAAGTTATAGACCTGGTAAATTTTCCAATCATGAATATGAAAATTGAAGTCATGTTATGTGAGTTATATATTATTACCACTATAATTATTTGATATAATAGTCCACCTAATGGTTCAATTTGTTAGAGAGGCTCAACTATGTAGTCCAATCCATTATTGATGTATGTACCCCATTGAAAGGTATATAATTGTTTTGAAAGGGTGCATTAAGAGATTAATTTGGACAAAAGGTTGTAATAAATAACACTATATTTTTGATGAAGTTTTTGAATTCTACATTGATTACCTATTATATTTGGATAGAATCAGTCTCCTAAGATCTCATCACATCAGGAACCATATTGGAAAAGGTATTTTCAGAAGAGATGTCATTACAATTACCATCATAGTGTGGGAAAAATCTCACCAATATATTTTTAATAGTAGTGTAGAGGTTTCTCCATATGTTGAAGCCCAAAAAGTAATTATTAGACATTTGAATCTATCATGGGTTGCAGGATGGATATCAAATATATATAATTTATAGATTATAAAATAGTTTTGAGATTATATTTATAAAGTGTTGTATGAAAATCCAATTTCAATTATCGAACAACATTGATAGAAAACTAGGGGACAAAATGTAAATGTTATATCTTACATAGGTTTTTTAATTAATTATTATATCTTTTATAAAAAAGGAACAAGATAAATATAGTACCATGAAAAAGAGTTGAGTTACACTTGTGATGGAATTGATACAGGTATCTGGCTCCAATGATAGAAATAAAATTTACATAAACATGTCATATTTCAATATCATTGAATAGATATAATAGATGGATTATATAACATATAAAGTGATTATTTTTGTTGTAAATGGGTTGAAAACATGATTTCAATGAATATCGATGATTTGATATTCATAAATGTGAATTTTATTGTGGAAGGGTATAAGGTGGATCATAATAGAATCACAAATAGTTAAGGTATTTAATGTGTCAAATCAAATTCAGCAAACAAGAATTGGAAAATTATCTCATTGGTGACTAAAACAACTATAGGGTCATATGAAAATTCAAATGAGGATGGCCCTTCCATTATGAGATAATAAAAATTTAACAATGGTACCAATGTAGACAATGTCTTCTACATTATAGGGGAACATAAAGAGGGGATTTGGATACTCAATAGAAGATCCAAATCCCTTCAACCTTTAAAGAAAAAAATATAGTTCAATGAGAATGTAAAAGTTTATTTTTAATATACTACTATTTTCTTTATAATATTATGTGTTATCATCTATATTTATGTAATCTAAATTAAATGTTTTACTAATCATGTATATAAGGAATTTTTCATTTGTTGATGTTACTTGTATTGAGTAGAACTAAAATTGATGTTGAAACTATGAATTTATTAGGGGATCAATAACATGTTGATAAATAAAATAGTGACATAACATCATCGAGTGAACTAAAATTTCTAGGAAATAAGTAAAGCTATTAAATTTGAGGTCAGGTGGAATCAACATATCCAACCCATTAACCCCAGCAAGTCAGAGTTCATTAGTTATATTGGGCTCATAATGAGAATTAATATTACAATTGATATAGATGTGTGGAACCATGTCATGGATTCATTGAAAGAAACCCTTTATGAAGATATTAGTGTAATGTTATGAGATTCTTCTTACATTTTACTGAAAAATTATATAATGAAATGTAGATTTAATTTTAATTATTCCTTGATGAGTTCATTTATTTTAGATGATTATAATAAGAAATGTGTATTAATAATTACTGGAAAAGCTCATAAAGGATTATGAACTCTTCTTACAAAGCATCATATCAAGGATGAAAATGGGAAAGTAAACCCCAACCCACCAGTTATATATTCCCATGTTATAAAATAGGATACATGGAAATATTTCCTTAGTTGTCTCAATGAGAAATCATTTAAGGTGAATTTTAGTTGATAATATTTTATATTATATTGTTTATTTTATCCACATTGATTCATGATTTTTAATTTATGAAATAGAAAAGGACTGCAGAAAATAACTAATGTGCAACAAAACCGATGAACCCCAACCATAAAGAAAGGATGGGGTATTCTTCATTTGAAAAGAAAATGGTATGAATTTTAAATCTATTATTAAAGCTTTATATAATTTGAAACAACAAATTTTCCTTTTTTTTAAATGAAGATTAATGAATCCAAAAATAAAACCACCACTATCCAATGGCATGTTCTATGAAAGGAGGCCCACAAAAATAATGAAGGTAAACTAATTGGTAAAAATACAAAATCTGTATGGCAATCATGTGTAAGTATTCCATAATAGTAATTCATTATTATTTATAATAGTATTACATAAAAATATCTATTTATTTCTATATATTTTTTATAATGTTTACACATAATAATTGAAATCAACTCTACCTTAAGAAAAAACTACTTTCAGTAGCTTTGAAGGGACAGAAAAATATGACCACGTTAGAGGTGTAGGTTTTGAAGTGTCACCTCAGTCATATTCCAATAAGACACAAACACAAAGATATATATGTGAGATGAGGAAGGTAAAGTTAGTGTAGATAGATTCTTTGAATGTTTTTATTATTGGGTATTGTTTTACAGGCCAATATACGTGAATGAATTAAATTGAATCGGTAGTGGAACAATGATAAGTACATGAAGAGCCAATTGACCCCACTATATTTAAGGCTATATATTCCCATAAACCACCTTACCTACTCAAGGTAATGAATTTCTTCATTACTCTTTCTCCAAACTATGAATCAAACAACTTTTGATAACATTATTTTACTAAAATTATGTATGGTGAAGATGTATGTGATATATGTCTATTAACACCCTTGCATCTCCTTGTTGTAAGTGGTATAAGGTACAATATCCTAAGAAACATGCTACAATATTAAAAAAACTCATAAAATATCACATTAAAGTGTGGATTGAAGTAGCACATGGGTTTAGTGCTAATTTTGCTATTCCACTTGATGATATGGATGTTACAATAGTCGATAATGTTATTGTAACTTTTGTATCATGTTATTATAATCTTATAAATATACATGTGGTATTTCCTTAACAATTTCATTCAAATGTAAAACTTTTAATATTTGATGAAAGAAGGATTAAAATAAGGTATGGTATTATAGACTAATAAAGCAAAGGATAAATGGAAGGTCAAATCAAGAAAATTCAATGGATCAACCAAGAAATAAAAAAGGACATTCTAATAGTACCTTCACCATGACAGTTCCACTTCCGCATATATTAACATTACAAGTTCATGTAGATAAAACCTTAAAATATGGAAATATGTCCTACATTGAATATTTTGTTGAAATAATTAGAGATTCTATTATAGGAATGGTTTTTATAGAAAGTATAAATGAGATTATCAAGTTCGAATGGTTGGGATTCACAATTGTGAATACATAAATGAGGTACATTTCAATAATTCATCTGTCCAAAAAAATGATCTATTATGTTTGTTAAAATTAATAACTATTCATATATTCTATAGGTGTATATACTGCTACTTTATAAAATGAAAACCCGATGAATCGCAATTTGGACTCCTTAATCCCTGTATCATTTATATAAAAAAAATCATTAGAATTGGAAGAAATTAAAAAGAAAAAATATATACTAAGAGACACATTTTATAATATAGACTCCTAATGATTCCTACAATATAGGGGTAAAACTATAAAACCTAATCATATAAAATATATTTTTATTTTTTTATTACCTATTTGTTTTTTTATTATTTTAGGAAGCACTGGATTCTCATCGAAATCAATTTGGATACCCCAAATGGTTATGTTTTGGACCCAATGCATGCATTTACATCAAACCAACCACACATGATGTCTTTTGGGAATATAAGATACACTAAAATCAACATTTTACATATAAACTCCACATTATATGTTTTAGTTTGTATTTTAACAATAATTGTGTAATGAAAGGGATATTTATAAATTTTGGATAAATAATGGAATAAGGTCAGTGACTGAACATAAGAATCTAATATATTTCTTTAAATAGAAACAGATTAAGGTAATATATTAATATTTAACTATCAAAACATTTTTGAAAAAAAATTAAATATTTTTGTTAATGTTTTTGTAGTGTATAGAGAAAAATAACAAAAACAATTGTGGATATTACATTTGGAAATTTATAAAAGATATCATATACCATTCAAAGAATAGCATCCCAAAATAAGTAATTTTTTAAGTTTATTACAATTACATTAAAAACATTTGTTAATATTTTATTTTTTTATTTTTATCCAAATTACCAATATTTCAAAAAAATCTATATACTCAAAAGAAGAAGTTAATGTTTTTAAAGATGAGTGGGAAGAGTGCATGGAGTGAGAATGTTTGTAGACATCAAGTTGATGTGATTACCTATTATGTTCATGTCCATGTATAGGTTATGACCTTAGAGATATATTTGGGATGTGAAACATTAGTATATAAATACTTATATATTATTTTTGACATGCTTTTAAAGGATAATTATAATGGTGTGTTACACTTTATGGATTCTAGTAGAGCTAGTAACATGTCCAATGCTTCCCTTACTCATGAAATATTGGACTTAGATGCTACAACTAAGATAATGTAAACAGGTTAATGGTTCAAGGATCCTCCTACCCATAAATTTTAAAAATTATTATCAATTAATATAGAAGGTACTTCCATACTTATAGCCTCATATTTTTTATTTTTTTTCATCAATATAAAACTTTGTTTTTAGGTTAAAATATGTGTCACATATCCAACACCAAGAAAATGATATTGGATTGTTTTCAAAATATAGTACAATGATCCATAATTCATTTTTTAAATATAGAAATCGATCCCACATCAATTTGGCACACGATATGGATGGTAGGATTTGAGGTGTGTGTTTTCAATATAAAAAAATTATTTTATTTTAAAATGAGTGTCGCTAGGAAAAACTAAGAAAACAAGATGGGATTGTTTTCAAAATTTATAAAACTAATCTATAATTTATTTATGACATATAAAAAATTATAGAACTTAAATTTTACACATGATGACGTCAGTATTAGTTGAAGTGCATGTTTTAAATATAAAATTTCTATTTTAGTTTAAAATGTGTCTCACATAGGCAAAAATGAGAAATTGATCTAAGATTATATTAACACATTAGAAAATGAACCATATTTAATTTTAAATACATAGGAATTGACCCCACATAAATCCAAAAAAAATATGTGTTAGATATGTCCGGAAGTGTGTGTTTTCAATAAAGAAGTTCCATTTTAGTTTAAAACATCCATCAGATTTCAAAAAATAAGAAATCATGCCCAGATAATTTTAAAACGTAATATTTAATTCATTTTCGATGTGTAGTAATTGATCTTACAAAAATTTAGCACATGATATGATCATTATGACTCGAAGTTCACACATTTAATATAAAATTACAATTTGAGTTTGAATCATGCATCACTATCCAAAAACCAAGGAAACAATATCATATTTTTTTGAAATATAAGAAAATGAGCCATTCTTAATTTTTGAAATATAGGTATTGGCCACGTGTCAATATGATTGATGATGTGCCTAGTATTACTCAAAGTATTACTTTCAAATATAGAAGTTCTATTTTAGTTTAAAACATGTGTCGCGTAGCTAAAACAGAGCAAACGAGATAGTATTGTTTTCAAACATTAATAAAAGGACCCATCATTCATTTTTGATGTGTAGGAATCAAAGGCACATTATTCTAACATGTGATGTTTTCATTATGACTTGAAGTGTGTTTTTTCAGTAAAAAAGAACCATTTTAGTTTAAAAAACACGTCACATTGCCAAAAATAAGAAAATAATCTTGGATTGTTTTAAAACATTAGGATAGTGATCCATAATATTTTTAGGAATTTGATGAATATAACTCATATCAATCAAAGACATGATGTGGATGGTATGACTCTAAGTGTGTGTTTTTAATATAAAAGTGTCGTTTTAGTTTAAAACATCAATAACTAGACAAAACTGAGAAAAAAATATCAAATTGTTTTCAAAATTTATGAAAATGATCCATAATTTATTATTGATGTGTAGTAATTGACCTCACGTCACTATCGCACATGATGTAGTCAGTGGTACTCAATGTTTGTTCTTTTAATATATATAAGTGTTACTTCAGTTCAAAACATCTGTCCCCAATAAAAACTAAGAAAACAAGCTCGTATTATTTCTAAAATTTATGAAAACGGTCCATAATTTATTTTTGATGTATAGTAATCAACCTCACATCAGTTTGATACATGATGTGGTTCCTATTAATCAAAGTTAATTTTTTCAATCTATAAGTTCAATTTATGTTTAGAATGCTTGTCACATATCCAAAACTAAGAAAATGATCTCAAATTATTTCCAAAATATAGGAAACCAATCCATAATTCATTTCTGACATGTATGAATTAACTGCATATCAATATGATACACAATGTAGTTTGTATAACTCTAAGTGCATGTTTTAAATGTAAAAGTGTCATTTTAGTTTTAAACGCATGTCACATAAGAAAAACATATAAAACAAGATCATATTATTTTCAAACATTTTTAAAATAGTCCATAATTCATTTTTGACTTGTAGGGATCACTCTAATGTCAATATGACACATGATGTAATAGTTATAACTTGAAATGAATGTTTATAATATAAATGTTCCATTTTAGTGTAAAATGCACATCACAAACCAAAAAATCAAGAAAATGATGTTGAATTGTTTTCAAACATTAGGATTCTGATCCATAAATCATTTATGACATGTAGGAATATACTAAAAATTTATTTGACACATGATAAATTCGTTAAGACTTGAAGTGTGTATTTTCAATATACAAGTAGTGTTTTAGTTTAAAATGTGCATCATATATCCAAACCAAAGAAAAAAATCTCATATTGTTTTCAAACATTAGAAAAAAAGTCAATAATTCATTTTTGAAATGTAATAATCAACAACATGTCAATATGATGCACGATGTGGTGGGTATGATTCACAGTGTATGTTTTCAATATAGAATATCCATTTCAATTTAATATATGTTTCACTTATCCAAAACAGAGTAAAAGAGCTCATATTTTTTTCAAAATTTATAAAGATGATCTAAAATTAATTTTGACATGTATTAATTGAACGTTTATCAATATAACACAAGATGTGGTATGTATGACTTGAAGTGTGTGTTTTCCATATAAAAGTTCCATTTTAGTTTATAATGCATTTCAAATATCCAAAACCAAGAAAAAAGTGTTATATTATTTTTAAAAATTTGTAAAATGATCCATAATTTATTTTTTGACTTATAGGAATCAACCACACAACAACTTAGAACATGAAGTGGCTGTTATAAATCAAAGTGCGTGTTTTCAGTATAGAAGTATCATTTTAGTCTAAAAAGAACATCACTCATCAAAAAATCCAAAAAATCTCAGATTAGTTTTAGACTTTAGGAAAAAGATCCTCAATAAATTTTTGATTTGTAGGAATTGACAGTATGTCAATCTGACACAAAATGTGTTTGATAAGACAAGAAGGCACATGTTTTCAAAATAAAAGTGTCATTTCAGTTTAAAACATGTGTCACTAGCCAAAACCAATCAAAGGATATTAGTTTATTTTAAAATATTATAACCATAATCCATAATATATTTTTTACTCTTAGGATTCGATCGCATGTCAATCTAACAGGTGATGTGGTCGGTATGACTCAAAGTGTATATATTCAATATAAAAGTGTCATTTTAGTTTAAAACATGCATCACATATCAAAAATGGATAAAATGATCTCAAAATTTTCATAAAATTTAGGAAGGTGATCCATAATACATTTGTGACATGTAGGAATCAATCACGCATTGATATAATATACGATGTGGTTGGTATAACTCAAAGTGCATGCTTCCAACATAGATGTGTTAATTAGGTTTGAAACACACGTCATAGAGAAAAAACTAAGAAAATGTGCTTGAAATATTTTAAAACATAAGTAAAATGATCCATAGTTCAATTGTAACCTGTTAAAATTGACTTCATGTCAATCTGAAACATGTTGTGGTTGGTATGACTTGAAAATCTTTTTTTCAATAAAAAAGTGCCATTTTAATAATATAATTAATATTATAACTAATAATATCATTAATATAAATAGTTATTAACAATATAATATAACATATATGGATTATATAACATTAAAAGTTTTATTTTTGTAATTTTTTTATTTAGTGTTGATCAAATAAACAATGGTTTTATTATAGAGACAGGATTTTTTAAAGAGTATAAACATTCAAAATAGTTTGTTATAAGAGTTATGATTTTTTATATGGGTTGTATTTTTTTATTAATTGTAAATATAACATCGATATAAATATTTTATATATAAATTTTTAATTTAAATGATGGTGAAATTTAATATTTGTATTCCTTTCCGATTTTATGTATATCTTTATTCTTGTTAATGTGTTTCAATTGGGTTTGCTGTTATAGGGTTGTTATATGGCTGATGTAGGGCTGCAACAATGTATTAGCTGATATAGAATTTATCAACACAAGAAATAGTGTTGAAAAATGCCTCTTCTATTAGTGCTAAAAAGAGACGCTAAAATTATATATATATATATATACACTTATATATAAGATATACTAAAAATTGATATAAATTTAATTTCTCAATACATTGTAAATTCAAAATTGAAATTAATTTTCTTTTCTTTTTAATGTGACTAAATTGTGAATCACCATTCCCATTGAAAAAAATGGAATGACTAGTGGATATAAAAAAAATGAATTCAATATATTCATATTACAAAATGTGAAATAAACAGAGGTAGCCTTATTAACACTTAAAAAGTGCTGATAAAACATAACCTTTATGAGGGTTTTTTAAGCACTCAAAACGATCACCCTTTATCACCGCTTTTATTTAGCACTCATAAAGGTCACCCTTTATCAATACTTTTTATCCCTGATAAATGTTATATTCCATTAAAAAAATTATTGCAATAAAAGTCATATATTAAAATATATATATATTTATATTGACAAAAATATAACATATTTTATTAAATATGATTTTTATATGACTAAATATACATTTTTACATGATATATAAGATATTTACATAAACATTTCTTATTAAAACAATTATGTATATATATATATATATAATTTTTATAAATATTATTTATATAATAAGAAATATGTAATATAAATCACATAAATTTATATGTAATGTATTTAGTAAAAAATTATTAATTTAATTAAGAATATTTTATATGAATTAAAAAAACTACTAATAAATAAATTTTGTTTTATGAGTGCCATTTGTTTTATCAATTTGACATATATATCAAATAATAAATATTTAATTAATAATTAATAAATTTACCAGATATGTTACACTTAATATGTCATGAAATCATTTTAGAAGTATACAAATACAACAATAATTCAATTTTATAGAGACAAATATACAAAAATAATATAAATTCTTAATATTACCATTTTAAATTTCTATTTACTAATATTTTATTTTTAATTTAATATGGTTTCAATTATTACATTTTTCATTTTAAATATTTAAATTTAATAAATACTATTTGTTATAATTTATAAATAATATATATATATATATATATATTGTTTTTTGTTTTTATTAATGTTTATTTCACTGATAAATTTTTTAATAATTTTCTAATTTATTCATTTTTTATTTATTTATTTGTTTAATATTTTGTTATTTTTATTCATTTTTAATATATCTTATTATTTATTGATTAACATTGAATGTTATGAATATAGTTTTAGTTTATATAATTAATATATATTCATTTTCATTGAAACATATATTCATTTTTATTTTTTAAAAATTAATATAATTAATCACTTAATCATTTGTTAAATATTTTTCCAATATTTTCACCATTTAATTTAATTTATCTTATTTTTTCTTTCATTCATTTAATATTATTTATTCATTAATAATGCTAAGTGTTTTTTACTTTTTTATAATTTATAGATTTTATATATTTATTTGTTGAATATTTTTTGTAATTTTTTTAATGTTTTTTATACGTAATTATTCATTAATATATTTAATATTATTATTATATAAATATATTCATATATATATGTATATATCAATATATATTATTTCCTCAAATATGATTTATATAATATATAATATGTCTATTTACATTAAATAAGTCATATATTTATTAAATAATGGTTTAAAATTAAAAATTAATATTAATTAAAAATATTGACTAATTGTACCATGTAATTCCTGATTAATTAAATGTTTTTTTTTTCAATTAAACATATATAAAATGTGTCTTATATTAATTTCACACATACAAATATGTAATTAATGCATTTTTATAGAGAATGAACACACACCTAATATATCTATAATTTATTAAATTTTTAACATTCATTTTGGAATTATATTTATTAACATAATATATTTAATATATATTAGGTTTCTAATCAGTAGATTTTATTAATTTTATATATTTTTATTCAATATATACTATTTATTACATTTTAATATTTTTTTGAATTTATTCATTTTTTATATTATTTATTCATTAATAATCTTAATTGTATTTTAATATTTTTATAATTTATTAATTTTTATATTTTCATTGTTTAATATTTTGTAATTTTATCCATTTATAATATATATTTATACATGTTTATTCATTAATATTTAATGCTTTAAATATGGTTGTGATTTATATCATTAATAGGTATTCATTTTTATTTTAACATTGATTCATTTTAACCGTTCTTGATAATATACTAATTTTTTTAATTATTAAATTTCCATCTTTTTTAAAAATAATTCATTTCTTGCAATTGGGGTGGAACATGAGTGGTAAATCCTATAATCCTACATCCAAAAATACCAGGTTTTAAATCCTGGAAATCCCCGTAGGGGATTTATAATGTGGGCGGTGACATAAGCATGACACAAACATGATGTAGGAAGGTGGTGATGTAGGCGCAATGATGCAGGAATGATGCTGCACTAGGCCTTCAGGCCATATTCATGGGTAACTTAGCCTTGGGA
Source organism: Viscum album (assembly GCA_963277665.1). Taxonomy (NCBI): domain Eukaryota; kingdom Viridiplantae; phylum Streptophyta; class Magnoliopsida; order Santalales; family Viscaceae; genus Viscum; species Viscum album. The sequence continues at coordinate 1,633,172,171 of OY728133.1, read as the reverse complement.
ATACGGGCTATGTAATAGGTCCCCCTCTACCAAATTTGAAATATGTATTTTTCTATCATAGTAAAAAGAGGCTTTGGTCGTAGATTTTTAAAAAAATCCTTCATTTGATATAATTTAGTTTTATTTATTCACTGATAATGTTACATATTTCTAAATTTTCATTATAATATTTTAAGTATTAATATTTATTCTTTTAATTTCTTTTTGTAATTTCTTCATTTTTAATATTTATTGACACATATTTATTCATTAAAATTTATGTTTTTAATATGGTTGTAATGTACTAGTTTAATATGTATTTATTCATTTTAAATAAATACTCATTTTTAATTTATTTAATATTTTATATAATTAATAAAACTATTGTATTTTTTAATTTTTTTGAATTCTATTCATTATTACATTTTATAGTTCACTCATTTATAACATTCAAGCAATTAATATTATCTATTAATTTATAATATTAATTGATTTTTTTCATTTTATATTATTTAAGATGGTTCATTATTAATTGTTTTTTGAAAGTGCTGATAAAGATTAGGGTTTTCAACGCTGAAAAAACCTTTGTGATCTTTTAAATAAAACTCTAACAGAGGACTCTATAACTCTCACAGCTCAAGCTCTCATGGAACTAAAACTTCACTGCCACTCTCCCTCAAACTCCTCAGATGATCGATAGTTTCAAAACCCACAATATGGGACTACTGATTCACTATTCAAGTTATTTCACTATTTTTTCATTTTATTTATTATTTGGGTGTTTTTAATTTTTCCTAAGTATCTGAATAGCATGCGTGGGCAATTTTACCTCAATCTACCTCCATGATTCTCCAACCAATATCACACACCTCAATCGACTATTTCTTCACCATCTTCTTCACCCTTGTGTTTATTAACTGTTAATATAAAATGATGCTATGTTTTGTTTGAATACATTATTGTACATGTTATTGATCTATCTAATTATGATGTGTATAAACCGATAATTATTTTATGTTTCTATAATATTTTCTATAAGTGTATATACATTCTATATTTAGACATGGTTGTGTTGTTCTGTGTTAATTTGTTTTTATTTCAAAATTTCCAATTGATCTATTGAAGTTGTATGAAGAGTACATGTGCATTTTTGAAGTCTATTTATGCATAATTTAAAATGATAAATGATAATTAATCTTTTTTTAGAGTTTGATGTGGTGGGATTTTCACTAAATGTATCCTTTGAAGTTAATTTGAATTTTTTTACATATAAAATGATTTTTTATTGAAAATTTGAATGGGTTTCTTAAATATGGATTTAAAAAATAGATTTAAATTTTAATTTGTAACGTTCCGGATCCAGGTACCACACAACAGGTGCCCAGAACCCAGTTGGTCACATGACCTCAAGCGCATTTCTCCAAATGTCGGAGGCTGCCGACTAGCAGTGAGGGCCTAGGATTGATAGTGGGTAAACTATACCCTCATTTGTCAAAGTGTATAATAGAAGAAAATATAAACATACCCAAAAGTGGAAGCAATGAAAATATAAAACTAAAATAGAAAATGAAATTGCAATAAATGATAATCAATAGTCACATATATAATGATGCAATATGCCTTTATTCTATGAATGCAGACAAAACAGGATACACTGCAGTCTAATGTAATACAGCCCTAGGTACAAGATAAATCAAAACAAGAGAATGTAGTGCAACATGAACTTAGAATCATCACAAACCTAGGCTTGGGCCCATGCTCTCCTACTCCTCTATAACAATCAAGTACTTGTAGAGGGACTCTTACACTTATCAACACCTGCAGTAATATTATCTGTTTGGGCCTAAGACATGACACAAATAGGGTGTGATAAAAAATCCTAAGAGGAAACCACCAAAGGCCCATGCCGAACTGTTAGTGAAAATGTGAAATAGTAGTGTGGAGTAATAAAATGTAGTAAACTATGAAGTACTCAAAAGTAAACATTCCTACCAGTTCCATTTCCATTTAATTATTATTTTACAATTCAATAAAATTGAATTACATGTTTCTAAGACTCAACCTTAGCCGACAATCTCCCATTCAGTGCCGTAACAAAAACCACAACAGGCTATCTAACAAGTAGAAGTTAAAACAATATCAAGCTTGTGCTTTTGATTGGTAGATATAACATAATAAACCACCTCAGTGAATATTCAAAGTAAACAGAGTCTTCATACATGAAAAACCTAACCCTCAGGTAATCAAAATCAAAACCCTCAGGTGATTTCCCTTAGACATAACAAATATTTCTCTCAGGCATACGAGATATTGCCCTCAGGCACAAGAGCTAATGCCCACAAGTATAAGAAAAGTTTCCCTTATGTTAAATAGAAAATTTCCCTCAGGCTAAACAAAACACATCCCTTAGGGTAGAAAAACCACTAACCTTAAGCTAAGAAAGTAATAAATATGTTTCCTATCAAGAAATCCCAAAACATGCTATCTTAGAATACCCTCGGGTAACCTAGCCAAACAGCTGAACAAGGGAAACGCACCCACGGGGTGGTCCTCAATCCAAGAAATGATCCCAAATATTAGTTACACATATTCAATAAATTACCTATGCAATTATAGGTATTCAATCAATCAAGGCCTCAACCATATGACACCCCAAACATGGTCTCTTAGCACAACGGTCCAAAAAAACACTCAAAAGCTGGAATTAAACACCAGACCACCTACCTTGATCTCCACTGATCGATATACGCAAACGAATCCTCCTGAAACAACTGAGAATGGTGTAAATCTGGGAAAAATGTTCACCTAATCAAACTCAAATAACATCCCCTTGGGAAATAATTGGAACGAAACGATCAAAGAGAGGGAAGGGCTTACTTGCACGGTCCAAATGTGATCGACAGCGGATGAAATGGATTCCAAGTGTCTGATCAGGAGCTCCTCCCAACCTCGGCTCTCTCTACCAAGTTCCAAAGTGATTTATCTACCTCCTCTTCTGAATGAAGAGGCTACATTCTATTTTAAGTGAAAAACATAACTATATGGTGTGTAATCTCAAGTACACGGCTTGTACTTTCCATTTTTTTAATTTTTCCTTCGGTGGCCACTTTCCATAGCCTCACTGTTCATTTATCAACATGATTACACGGTGTGTATTTCTGAATACACTGTGTGTACTATCGCTCTGTTGGTAGGTACTCCCACCACCTTACTGTTCACATGCCGACTGATTACACGGCGTGTAAATACCAAGTACACGGCGTGTCATCAGTTTTTACACCCTTCATTGACGACATGCCTACACGCCCTGTGTACTTATCCTACACGGCCGAAGAAAATGGCATGTTGAAATTTACATGGTGTGTACCCAAAAAATTTGGTATTTTACCCAATTTTCTTATTTTCTCAAAAAAACATAAGGAAAATGGAATAGAAGAAACTCGTACCTCAAGAATAAGAATCGGGTTCTTACAAACTTCCCCCTTAAAGTAATTAATCCCCAAATTTCCCTTCCAAGGGTGGTGAAGATAAAGTTAAGAACAACTCTGGCCACTGGGCATGTACGTCAGTCTTACCTTCCCAGGTCACGTCCTGCACTCTTCCATGCTTCCATAGCACCCATACAAGAGGAATGTACCTGCCTTGGAGAACCTTCGTGCTCTGATCAAATATACGAATCAGATGCTCCTCAAAAGATGCATCAAGCTGAAGTTCAACCTCCTCGGCCTGAAAAATGTGAGATGGGTCTGAGTGATAACAGCATAGCTCAGATACATGGAAGACGTCGTGCATGGCCCGGTACCTCTTCTGTAACTGTAACCAATCGGCAATTGACCTGACTCTCTCTAGAATCTCAAATAGCCCCACAACCTCAGGGAAAGTTTACCCTGTCTTCTGATACGCCTATGTCCCAACCTCAGTGAAACACGCAAGAAAACCCAATCCTCGATTACGAACTCCAAGGGTCATTTACAACGATCAGCATAAGATTTCTAACGTGACTCTATAGTAGCTATCCACTTCTAAATCAACTGGACCTTCTTTGAAGTCTTCTGAATTAGATGTGGTCCCATCAAAGCTGAATCAACTACCACCGACAAGCACAATGGGGATCAGCATGGCCTACCATATAAAGCCTCATAAGGTGCCATCTGAGTAATTTCTGGAAAACTATTGTTCTAGGAAAACTCGACTAGGGGTATGTGCTTCTCCCAAGATCCTTCAAAGTCTAGGACGCATGCATGCAATATGTCCTCTAGCACCTATATTGTATGCTCTGACTGGTCATCAATCTGATGGTGGTAAGCTGTGCTCAAAAGCACCTATGTACCTAGTGCCCTCTGAAAACTCTTCCAGCAGCAAGACCTAAAACATGCATCACTATTTGAAATGATAGAATAAGGGACCCCATGAAGATATACTATCTCTCGGATATACAACATCCTGATCTCATCAACACCGAAGGACTCCTTGATCGGAAAAAAGTGAGCTACCTTTGTAAGTCTATCCACAACAACCCACACGGCATCACTACCTTGAGGTGACCTCAGTAACCCGGTCACGAAATCCATCATGACATCATCCCATTTCCACTCCGGAATGGGTAACTGTGGTAATAGTCCGGCAGGCCTCTGATGCTCCGCCTTCACCTACTAACAGGTGGAACAAATCGCAACAAAACCAGCTACCTCCCTTTTTATACCCATCCACCAATACTAACTTCTCAAGTCACGGTACATTTTGGAAACTCCAGGATGGACTGCCCAAAGTGAAGCCTGAAATTCCTGCATCAACTTCTCCCACATATCACCTGGAACCCACACTTGTCTATGGATACACAGTACCTTATCATCGTCTATCGTCCATCCTAGAGGTGGGTCCTCATTTTCCACCGACTTCAGTAGAACTAGGACTTCTGAATCTAATAGCTGTCTCATCCTCACTCTATCCCGGAGGGTAGAAGTCATAGCTAAGGATGAAATATAAGATTTCCCCTGATTATCGTGCACCTTCAAATTCATCTCAGAGAACAAATTCATAAGTTTACACTCACCACTAGCCTCTTGCACTGCATGTATCTGAGTCCTCCTACTCAGTGCATTAGCTACTGCATTACCCTTACCAGGTGTATATGCATGCTCAAAGTCAAAGGACTGAAGTTATTCAACCCACCTTCGTTGTTTCAAGTTTATGTAACGCTGGGTAAAGATAGTTTTAAGACTCTTTTGGTCTGTAAACACCACAAAATGTTCTCCCAAGAGATAATGTCTCCAACATAGTAATTCATTAACAATTGCAGCCAACTCGAGGTCATGTGTTGGGTAATTCCACTCATGTGGCCTCAACTGCCAAGACTCGTACTCAAATACTCGATCACACTGCAACAACGTTGCTCCCACCCGATACCTGATGCATCATAGTAAACTGTACAACTCCTCCCATGCTATGGATATATCAGGAGTGGTGTTGATGTCAACATTCCCTTCAGCTCTTGAAAGGTTGACTTGCAAGCTTCTTACCAAACAAAATTCACACCCTTCTTAGTCAAACCTGTCAACGGTGATGCTAAGTGGAAGAAGTCCTATATAAAGTGCATGTAGTAACCAGCCGGTCCAAAGAAACTCTGTATTTCAAACACGTTCATAGGTTGCTCCCATGAAACTACTACTATAACTTTATTTAGGTCTATTGAAACATTTTCCTTTGAGATAATATGACCCAGGAAGGTGTCTGGTCCATCCAAAAATGGCACTTTGAGAGATTAGCATATAACTGATGCTCTCTTAGTGTACACAGTACGATCTCAAGATGGGTGGCATGTTCATATCGAGTGTGAGAGTACACCAACATATCATCCATGAAGACTACCACAAAGGAATCCAGATAAGGGTGGAACAGATGATTTATCAAAGCCATGGAAACTTCTGGCGTGTTTGTGAGTCCAAACGGCATGACCAAGTACTCATATAGACCATATCTGGTCCGAAAAGCTATAAGTGGTATGTCCAATGGTCTAACATGAAACTGATGAAACTACAGGAAAATGGCCATTTAGCGGTGGTTTTTTGTAGTGGTTTTAAATACCGCCTCAAAACGTGTTTTGGGCAGCCATTTCGTGGCAGTTTTTAAACCACCGCGAAATGTTCTAATTTTTTTTATTTTAATTTTTTTTTAAAATTTTTTCTAGGATTAGCAGCGGGTTTTTAAAAAACCCTCTATGAAATAGCGGTGGTTTGGGTAAAACTGCCGCGAATGAAAAGAAAAAAATAAAAAAAACAAGAAACCCCGAAATCACTAAAACGACCATAACTTTTGATCCGGGCGTCTGTTGGAGCACCACGACCAGTCAAATCAAAGCTCATCAAGAGATATAGAGGCACGTATAATCAAAACCGTTAGACAGTCTAAGGTGAAGATGATATGAGAGTAATAAAAATGTTGAAAAAATTTCTTCAACTTCAAACGACCATAAATTTCATTCCGGGTGTCTGTTTGGGCTCTACCACATATCAAATTGAAGCCACCAAAGAGAGATACGCACCAATTTGACACAAGAAAGCTTTTGTCCTATTCATCGACCTCAAAAACCTTTTTGAAGGCCTCTGAAACCCTATTTCCGTCATCGGTGTCCTGTCGAACTTGTCTCCAAACAGACCTAACATTCGATCCGTGTGTCAGTTCGGACTCCTCCACCTGCCAGATCGTAGCTCGTTCCATGAGCTTCAGTTTGACTGGTCGCGGCACCCACATGCACTCGTGGATCATATGTTATGGCCTTTTTAGTTGGTATCGGGTTTTTTTATGTTTTTTGATGCCTCGTTTCTAGCACCCGTTCCCCGTCAACTTTTTTTAAATGGTCGTAACATCTGATCCACCTGTCCATTCAGACTATTTCACCTACCAGGTCGAAGATCATTTCAGAATATTTGATTTGAAAGGTCGCAGATATGAAACAGACTCTCGGATATTAAGTTATCTTTATTAATGTGAGTCCAATATTTTTGTCACATTATGACCGTTTTGACGGGTTTTAACGGTTGCTTCATTTATTACTATTTATTTGGGTTTCCCTAACATGTTATCTTTATCAATGCTTTTTTGTGGGTTATTATAATGATTCTGTTGAATTCTTAAAGGGTTTTCCAGAGTTTTCATCAGTTTTTATGCATTCTCATTCTTTCCGATGCCTCATTCTTCATGCTTCTCCATCCGTTTTCATGCGTTTTCATGATTTTTCATCCCTTATCACGTCTTTTCATACTTTTTCATGTGTTTCATTAATTACTTATTATTTATTATTTATTATTTATAATATACTTTAATTTGTTTATTATCTATTATTTGTTACTCGTTATTTTTTTTATTTTTTATTTAAATTTATTTATTATTTATTATTTATTATTTATTATTTACTATTTATATTTATTTATTATTTATTTTATTTATTTATTTATTTATTTATTTATTTTTTATTTTTTATTTTTTATTTTTTATTTATTATTTTTTATTTATTATTTATTATTTATTATTTCTAATTTATTATTTATTATTTCTAATTTATTATTTATTATTTACTAATAATAATATTTTATTTATTATGTGTTATTTATTATTAAATATTTTTTTATTTCGTATTTATTATTATTTATTATTTATTATTATATATTATTTTTTATTATTTATTATTTATTTTTTAATATTTATTTTTTATTTTTTATTAATTACTTATTATTTATGGTTTATTGTTTATTATTTATTATTTATTGTTTATTGTTTATTATTTATTATTTATTATTTATTATTTGTTTATTATTATTTATTGTTTATTATTATTTATTATTTATTATTATTTATTGTTTATATTTATTTATTGTCTATTATTTATTTATTATTATTTTTTGTTATTTTTTATTATTTATTATTTATTATTTATTATTTATTATTTATTCTTTATTATTTGTTTATTATTATTTATTATTATTTATTATTGTTTATTGTTTATTGTCTATTTTTTATTGATTAATTTTTATTGTTATTTATTTATTTTATATTTTATATTTTTTATTTTTAACTTTTTATTTTTTTATTTTTTATTATTTATTATTTATTATTTATTATTTATTATTTATTATTATTATTTATTATTATTCATTATATTTATTTATTTATTATTATTTATTTATTATTATTTATTTATTATTATTTATTATCTATTATCTATTGTTTATTATTTATTATTTACTATTTATTATTTATTGTTTATTGTTTATTATTTATTATTTATTATTTATTATTTATTATTTATTGTTCATTATTTATTATTTATTATTTATATTTATTTATTATTATTATTTATTATTTATTATTTATTATTTATTATTTATTATTTATTATTTATTATTTATTATTTATTATTTATTATTTATTATTTATTATTTATTATTTATTATTTACTTATTATTTATTGTTTATTATTATTATTATTTATTTATTTATAATTATTAATTATGTGTTATTTATTATTATTATATATTATATATTATTGTGTTTATATCTATTATTTATGTATAATTTGTTTTTTCAATTAATATATATTAGTATATTAAATTTTATTTATTAACCACAAGACGAGCTTGCTGGAGTGGTAAAGTCTTTTGGAAAATATGCAAGAGGTTAGGGGTTCAAATCTCACCGTCGCTAAATGCATTTTTTTGCCATAGTTTGATATTCAGATCTCAAGTCAATCTTCGAGAACACTCATGATCCTATAATTTGTTCAAAAATATCATCAATCCATGGCAACATATATTTGTTCTTAACCATCAACTTGTTCAGCTTCTGATTATCCACACAAAGTCTAAGAGTATTATCTACCTTCTTACGTTCTTGACACAAGATCAGTAAAGAAATCCACCTCTTGATCCAGAGGTATACCTAAAAAGACATCCGGGAAGACATCCATGAAACCTTCAACCACTGGAGGGAAATCCTTCTGAAAAGTTCCCTGGTCATCCAGATATAAACTCGCAATCTAGACTATCACTCTCCCTCACCCATAATGCTCGGGTCCATCTCGGCTCTCCTGGACATCCCACTCGCCCTTGTATGAAAACTCTTCGCCCTTTGGTGATGTGAAACTCACCCAGGGACGATAACAATCAACAAAGTCTCGAAAGGGTACCGACCATCCCATTCCAATAATGACATCATTTCTCATCATCTCCAAGACATAGCGGTCTCATAGAAAGTGACACCCACCATCCTCTAGGGGAACTCCTTGCACTGACACAACCTTCCGTTCAAATTTCCAACGGAATGTCTAGCATCATAATATCAGAAGAAGGAACATAGAGCCCAAGGATCTCCATAACGGTCATAGATATAAACCTATGAGTAACACCATTATCAAAAGTACTAAATACAAAATAGAAGCAACTAGAATAGTTCCTCTAACAGTGGAAGGTCTGGGATCCTGCTCTTGTTGGGTCTGTTGCACTGCATATTCATGTCCAGTGTCGCGGCCCTACGGCATAGCCTGGTTACCCTGAGCTGACCCGCCCTCTTGTCTCTGAGATCCTAGTGTCTGGCTACAACAACCATGACCACCACCTCAGCTTGAACGTCCTGATGTGTTCCAATTCCCTAACTGGTAGGAAGCTGCTGGCCCAGCTCATGGACATAGAGTCCAAATAGAACCCCTCTCACTAGTCACTGGTGGAAACGCCCTGCAAAAATGCTAGAGATGGCCCACCTTGCCGTAATCTTGACACTATGCCAGGTCATATGGACACTGAGGTATTTTATTCCCTTCATTACTATAGTGGTAGCATATTACCTAGCCACCTGAATAATTCTTATGACTAGTACTACCATCGTGAGAAAAATCCATTTGACTTTTCCTCTTGCCAGTAGAAATAGTACCAGAAACTGGTGTTGAACCACCCTGGCCTACACCACTAGATTCTCGCAGGTTCCTCTCAGTAATCATTTCTTGGTTCACAATAGCATTCACTATAGGCATCCTGATAACATTCACCAGTGCTCGGATATCATTTCGAAGACCATCCTCAAAGCGCCTAGCCCTCAACGTCTCTTCACCCACCTGAACAGGTGTGAAGCGATGTAGCTCAGTGAAGTGGGAAGAATAGTCCATCACATACATGGAACCCTACTATAGATTCATGAACTCTCGAGCTTGATCTTCCCTTAACGTCTTAAGAAATAAAAAGTCATAGAAGACTGCTTGAAAATCTTCCCACGCCATGTCTCGGTGATTCTCAGTCTGTGTAGTTACATCCCACCACCTCTTGGTAGAATCTCACAGTATATAAGTAGCAATATTGACCCTCCTCCCTAGAGGCATCTCAAGTTTCTTGAATATTGTCTGCAATGAATCCAGCCAGGACTCTGTATCTTGTTGTCCACCATCCCCTAAAAACATAGGCAGATGCTGCTACTGAATTATATGTGTCACCTCTTCCATATATGTGGCAGCCGGTGGTGCTCCGTGGAAGGTTTGTATAAACCACATGAAGCCTTCACGAAACTGCACCTCCACGCCTATGTCCGATATAACGGTTGGCGCCACATCTGGCATTGCTGGAGGATCCATCAATAGCCCATGGTCTACCGTCTCTATAGTATAAATGTTGCCGCTCACATGTTGAACAAATCGTGTTTGTCTTGGAGGCATGACTCTACAAGGTCATACACACACTTTAGATTAAGATCATCAAGGAATGAAAACAAGGAGTGTAAGAAGGGAACTGGAGAAATAAAGCACTCAAGTTTTACAAAACAAAATTACACGACGTTTATTATAACTACACGGCGTGTTCACTTAAGTCTTTTACATGGGCGTGTACTCTACCGTCACTGGTCGTGTAACACCCCAAACACATGGCATTTTGTCCACACACACGGTGTGTACTTGAATTTTCTTCCCATTCCTGAGTCCTTCGACACAACTTAGCCACACGGCTCTCCTTAGAACGAGACTACACGGCATGTATAAGATCTTCATGTCGTGTACTAGATGATCTTGACTGACCTGTATTGTTCATGACCCAGCCGAGTACACTGCTCAAACCACATGGCGTGTTCTTGGTAGACACAGCTTGTATGGCTTAAATTCTAACTTCCCATGTAGTTAGTGAAACGGCCGACTACTCGGCTGACACTTCATGGCATGTTACACCCAGACATAGTGTGTACACCACCCATTTCCCCATCCACACGGCTAAGGCTGCATAGTATTTCACCGATCAAACCTACACGGCGTGTACCATAGGAACATGGTGCGTATAAGGACGGATAATGTCGAACCGTGTTGTTAGTTACACTACCAGAATCCCAGGTTACACTACATGGTGTGTTAGGCATTGACATGGCGTTTATAAACTAAGATTCCTCCATCCATATTGTTAGTTACACAGGTGGACATAGGATCAACATGACACGACGTATACAGTCGGTACATAGCGTGTTCCCTCTAGAACTTCCTCATCCCATGTCTCTGCCCACACGGCCCATGACACAGTTAGAGACTACACAGCGTGTACTTAGGTTAAACGGAATGTACTTAATTTTTTTTCATTTCTTCCCAAACAGAAGTGTACATGGCATGTGTTCATAGATCCACACATCGTGTTGTCTGGGTTTGCAGACAATAGACCTCAAAAACTACTATAGAGTCTAGAAAACCACTGAAGGAATACCAAAGTGCCAAATTCCGATTCGTGACGGACCATACCCACCATGAACCAAATATTATCATCTTATATGTGTGATAATAAAGTAAACAAGTTGATGATCCACCAAATTCCAATTGATGAGGGCCCATACTAATAGGAACTAAAGTTTGGCATTCATTCACAAAACCTTAAATAACGATATCCTATCAAATAGCAGGTATTTTATCATGGCATCTATCACAACAACATTTATTTTCTAGAACAACATCTATCACAACAACATGAAATTTCTAATGCACCTACATGGCATAGAAACTATGCATGGCATGTGATTCTAACATGTGCCTAAATGATGCATGAGATGGAATAACCACATCTCATCCGGATGCAACTAAATAGAACCCAAGTATAAAAATATAAACAACACACCATAAGTGTGTCACCCAAAGGTGGAAATTAGATCAACTATAAAGTAAAAAATCAGTAAAAATTGTAACACGAGGTAAATTGGCATTTCCATGTACATGGGTTAGCTACTCCCAAGCACAGATTATTACCAAATACCAATTTCATTCTATCCCTGAATATAAGATCAAAATATTAAGTCAATGAAAATGAACTATCCTGATATGACTTTGTAACGTCCTGGACCGGGTGCCACAAAACGGTTACCCAGAACCCGGTTGATCACATGACCTCAAGCACATTTTCCCAAACGCCAGAGGATACCGACTAGCAGCGAGGTCCTAGGTTTGATTGTGGGGGCACAATGCCCTCATATTTCAATGTGTAGCACAGTGGAAAATATTAACATACCCAAAAGTAGAAGAAGTGACAATATAGAACTAAAATAGAAAATAAAACTGTTGTAAAATATAATCAACAGTCATATATATAAAAATGCAGCATGCCCTTAATCTAAGAAAGTAGCCAAAATAGGATACACTGCAATCTAATGTAATACAATGCAAGGTACAAGGTAAAAAAAAACCAGATAAAGTAGTGCAACAGGAACTCAACCGCATCGCAAGCCTAAGTTCGGTCCCTTGATCTCCTACTCCGCTGCAACAATCATGTACCTGTATAGAAACTCTTACCCTTATCAACACCTAAAGCAATATAATCTGTTTGGGCCCAAGACCAGACCCAAACAGGGTGTGATAAATAAATCCCACTAGGCAACCACCAAAGTCCCATGCCCAACTATCAGTGAAAACGTGTAATAGCATTGTGCAGTAATAAAATGTAGTAAACTGGGAAGTACTCAAAAGTAAACATTCTTACCAGTTCCATTTCCATTTAATTAATATTTAACAATTCAATGTAATTGAATTACATGTTTCTGAGACTCAGCCTAAGAAAACAATCTCCCATTCAGGGCTGCAGCGAAAACCACAACAGGCTATCTAACAAGTAGAAGGTAAAACAATACCAAGCTTGTGCTTTTTCTTGGTAGGTATAACATAAGAAATCACGTCAGTGAATATTCAAAGTAAACAGAGTCTTCATACATGCAAAAACTGACCCTCAGGTAATCAGAATCGAAACCCTCAGGTGATTTCCCTCAGGCATAACAAATATTCCACTCAAGCATACGAGATATTTCCCTCAGGCACAAAATCTACTACCCACAGGCATAAGAAAATTTCCCTTAGGCTAAATAGAACACTACCCTCAGGCTAAACAAAACACTGCCCTCAGGCTAAGAAAAACACTTCCCTCAGGCTAAGAATGTAATAAATATGTTTCCTCTCAAGAAAACCCAAAACATGCTATCTCGGCATACCCTCAGGTAACCTAGCTAAATGGCTAAATAAGGGAAATGCACCGATGGGTGGCCCTAGATCCAAGCAATGATCCCAAAGAGCAGTTACACGTTTTTATTAAATTACCTATGAAATTATAAGAATTACATCAGTCAAGGCCTCAGCCATATGACACCCCGAACATGGGTGCGTAGCACAATGGTACACAAAAACACTCAATAGTTGGAATTAAACACCAGACCACCTACCTCAATCTCCACTGATCCATATATGCGAATGATGCCTCCTGAAACAACTGAGGATGGTGTAGATATTGGATAAACGTTCGCCCAATCAAACTCAAATAACATCCCCTTAGAAACGAATTGGAAATAAACTCTCAAGGAGAGGGAAGGGCTTACCCACGCGGTCCAATCGTTAAAGACGGTGAAAGAAACAGATTCCAAGTGTGCTATCAGGAGCTCCTCAAAGCCTGGGATCTCTCTCGTGATCTCAAAAGTGAGTTCTCTACCTCCTCTGTAAAATGAGGAGGCTACTCGTAGTTTTAAGAGAAAAAATAACATCACGGTGTGTACTCTCAAGTACACAGCGTGTAATTTCATTTTTTAAAACTGTTCCTTCTACAACCACTTTCCACCGCCTCACTGTTCATTTGTCGACATAATTACACGGCGTGTGTTTCTGAATACATGACATGCACTAACGCTCTGAGGATAGCTACTCCCACCACCTTAGTGTTCACCTGCCGACTGATTACACATCGTATAAATACCAAGTAGATGGCGTGTAGTTAGTTTTTACACCCTTCATTGCCGACAGGCCTACACACCCTGTCTACTTATCCCACAGAGCTGAAGTACATGGCGTGTGGAAATGTACATGGCGTGTACCCACAAAATTTGGGATTTTACCCCAATTTCTTTATTTTCTCCAAAACACTTTAGGAAAAGGGAAAAGAATAAACCCATACCTCAAGAATAAGAACTAGGTTCTTAAATAATTTTTCCAATTTATATAGAGTACACCTTTAAATAGGATAGTATTTTTTTAAATAATGTTGATTGATTTCATAAGATGTGAATACGATATTATTTTCTGATTTAAATATTTTTTAAAAATACCCCATGCCTAAAAAAAATTTGGGGATCTTATTTTTTACAAATTTATGGGAATACAATTTTAAAATATTATATTATTATATTTTTTTATAACTATATATAAATTGATTTATATTGATGTATAGATTTTATTTAAAAATTGTATCTTTAACTAGTATCACCTATTCACTTTTATTTATGTCTCTATCCTTATGATATTATCCATTATATGGATCACCTCCCTTATGCATACCTAATATGGAAAAATCATTACACAATACTTCATTATATCATGAGAATGTTGTCTTCATGTGGTGGTATCACCATGTTCACCACCAAACTCACGCTTCGGCCACTCTACTCAATTCTTCTTAGACTCATTATTTTATTTTAATTCCATGTTCTAGTGACCAATATTTTTAGATTCCATATGTTTAATTAATAACAAGTGACGTTTTTCCATTTATAAGTGTTGGTTAGCTAAACTTTCTCCTTCATTCTGCATCGTGAGGTAATTTAAGAGTGAGGGCTTGGACCGAACTTCACATGCAAGGAAGAAAAGGATAAGTTCTAAGTATCCTTCCTACTCACATGGATTAAAATCAAATATTTCTGCTCATTTTATTCAATTAACATGACTCAATCCATTTAATAATTTCATTGACATGGACATATATGATAGACATTTTTCAAAACAAATTATTAACCTAATGTTTATTTTAAAAAATATTTCTTGTATGATTGATACAAAAATGTGAGTGCACAGCATAGATAATATTATATCATTATTTTGTTGGTTTATTCACCTTATTTTACAATCATATTTCCTCGGCTCTTTAAATTTTAACTCATAATAGTTTCTCCCCCTACTGACACCATTAAAAAATCCTTATCTATTTTTGTCTAGTTTAATCCTCACTCACAGTTTCCACTCTAACTATTTTCTAGAGTTGATTATCTTTATTGGTTTTATTGAGATTGGGTTTTGATTTCAGTTTATCCTTGGTAGTTGGTCTTATATTCCAACCATTATTTTTTGATGAGGCTTTATACTGATCATAATGGGGCACTTCTTCAAGCTATATTGAATTTGATTGTTTCATCCTATGATAAATGATCATAAAATTTAGTTCCTTAACACCCTATCATTGAAACACCACCTATCCCACCACATACCATGTGATGAAATGAATAGATTTCATCTCCTTCCTCTTGTTTGACTCCCACCTTTAAAAGTAATAGAAACTGTCCTAAAATTACCGTCTATTATCCCACAAAGTATCTCATGATGAACCTATACCAACAATAAAATATTTAACCTAGGTTGTTTATTTTCATGTTACTATTGTGTAAAACGATAACTTGTTCAAAATAATCACCAATAACATTCAAATTCCATGTTCTCTATGTTAGACAATAATAATATTCTTCTTTGATTTTGATTACCTAGTGAGTATTATTTTTTTTACAAAATATATATTTCATTAACCTAATAGTATGGATATGAGTCTAAAATGGATGGAAACTAATCATGTGATAAAAGAGTATAAGGATTGAGTTAAAGAGATCATAAATTTGGTAATTGAACATGAATATGACCCTTCTCGAATCCTTTATTTGGGTTTATAATGTTTGTATTCAATAGAAATTATTCTAGAAGAGTTTAAAGAACATCTCATTTGTCCCATAATAGATAATCACTATAAATGTTGGACTAAATATGAGATTAAATTGAATGTGTACACTGATTGAGATGATATTACATTTTATGGATCATTTGATATGAATACTAGTGTAAATAATGATGGAAAATATGTGTAAGACTATTGTATATCATTTGTACTAAATATACAACATTATTAGTTGTATTAAATTTATATAATCTGTATAGTGGAATAATATGGAGGGATTCCATATTTAAATAACTACTTGCTCTTTGTAATGGTATGATGCCAAAAGAAAATGATCTTCCTTGTCGAACTTATGATACTGAATGACTTTTATGTCTAAAGGGATTAATCTTCAAAAGAAATACATGCATGTTCAAATGATTTAATATTGTTTTTCAAGAACTATAAATCCCTAATAATATTCCATAAGAGAGTAATGAGTCAATACAAGAATGATTAATCAATCCCTTCGAAGTTTTTATGGTATTTTCTTATCATTCTGATGATTAAACGACTATATAGATATCAAGAAATCGCTAGAAAATTGAAATAGAACATAGATACAATAATTAAATATGGGAAATAACTTCTCCTAATAGACTCTCCATAGTGGAAGAAATTTTATTATAAGTAGCTTGTATTTAGAAATGAGCTGAGAAAAAATCATCTTCTGGTGACAACAGATGGGATAAATCCTTTGTGTGCACAAAATAATACTCATAGAACATGGCCAATTATGTAGGTAAATTAAAACTTTCAACAATGGTTATTCATGAATCTCAACTATATTATGCTGACTCTAATTATATTGGTACAAAAACATCCCAGTAATTATATTGATGTCTAATTTGATCCATTGGTCAATGATCTAAAATTATTATGGGATATCGGTGTTACATTACATGATGCTCATAGAAGTGAATAATACAAATTGAGAGTCATGTTGTATGGGATGATAAATGAAATTCCTTCTTATGGAAATGTTTTAGGATATAACATTAAAAGAATTTTAGGGTGTCCCATATGTGAAGAATTTATACACTCATTTTAGTTGAAACATCCCTCGAAGATGGTGTTTTTAAACATCCAAAAATTTTACCTCTATAATATAAATACTAATCTTGGAAGACAATATTCAATGGGAATAAAGAACAAGGTAAACCACTATCTCCACTAATGGGTGATCTATTCAAAAAAGTAAAAGATATTGAAACTAATTTCAGTAAACCAGTTTTGAAAAAAACTTATGAGATCATGCTGGAAAAATATATCAATTTTCTTTAAATTACCATATTAAATTTTTTTCACGTCAGACATGTACTTGATATCATGCATGTAGAAAAAAATGTATTTTTAGTGTCATTGGACATTACTAAGTGTTCATAAAAAATATGGAATTAGGGATAGGTTGGACATGATTTACATGGGTATAAAGGAATAGTTCTCATAGATGAAGGGTGAAAGGTAGAATTTTCTTCCTCTAATAGCTTAAACGTTATCCAGACAAAAAAATAAATTTTTCAATTTCATTCATGGTGTAAAAGT
This sequence comes from Viscum album, assembly GCA_963277665.1. Classification (NCBI taxonomy): domain Eukaryota; kingdom Viridiplantae; phylum Streptophyta; class Magnoliopsida; order Santalales; family Viscaceae; genus Viscum; species Viscum album. The sequence goes on along the minus strand of OY728133.1, from coordinate 1,633,154,421 downwards.
TATAGAGGGGTGTTCATAAAATATCAAGAATGTTGTTTAAAGGACTCATCTGAATTTACAAGGTCTAAAATAACATGAATATCATTTTTTTATGAAAGATTTGATATCCCTCAATTATTTTATTCTTCCTAAAAATATATAACATACATTAACCAGAATCAGTTTTTTTACAAAGCCATATTTAATAAAATTATAGTCTCAATGATGTTTCCAATCAAAAATAATATGATTGCAGTCATATTAGGTAAATTAAGATGTTCTTCACACAGTCATTCTTTGATATAATGATTCAGCAGATGGTTCACTTAGTTATAGAGGTTCAACACTATGGTCATATCAATTACTGATAGATGTACACCATTGAATGATAAAAGAAGATTTTGACATGGTATATCAATAATTGAATTCATCTAGAAGGTTTTATTTTAGAATTATATTTTGAGAATACAAATCCAGAAGAAGATACATATAAGACGATAAAAGGATTATAGGTGCAGATAAATCCTTTGAAAGATGTTATTATTTAATCTAGTTTGGTGGATCATTATATGTGAAAGGATAAAAGATAATCGGTAGTGGAAAATAGATCAGTACAAGAATATCCAAATGACCTAATAGATTTGAGGATAGTTATTCCCCTCAACAACTTACTATGTTCAAGGTGGTCATTTTTTAATGTACTGTTTATCCTAAATGTGAATCAAATAACATTTTGTTACTTTATATTACTAAAATTATACTGGGTGAAGTTATATGTGATCTATATCTATCAACACCCAAGCATCACTTTGTTTTTATGGGTATGGTTTATAATATCATTGGAGACATGATACACAATAAAGAACTCCCAAAATATCACATGGGAGTAGGGATTGAAGTAGTACATGAATCAAGCACTGAGTTTCCTATTCTGCTTAATGATCTAGATGTTACCACAATCTATAATACTATTGGAACTTTTATAGCATGGCCATATAATTTAATAATGACACATATGGTAGTGTCCTAAATAAATTGTTTTCAAATGAAAAAAATTTAACAGTTTATGAGAAAAGGTCTGAAATGTGGTATGGTATTATAGATTGATAAAATGATGTGGAAATGGAAGGTAGGATCAATAAAATCCACAAATCAACTAATAAATCAAAATGACCATCTGGGAGAACCTTCTCAACGCCAGTTCCACTACTGCATATGTTAACATTACAGGTTCATACAGACACAATATTCAATGATAGAAATATGTATTATTCAATATGACGAATAAATATTTGGAGAATTCATTACAGATCCATTTTATCTCAGGATTTTAAATTAATTTAACTAGTTTGAATGTGTTAAATATCAATTGTGAATACATAAATGAGGTGCATTTTCATAATCCATCCTTACAAAAAATGATCAACAATGTAAATTAAAGTTAACAACAATTCATACTTTCTACAGTAATATATATTACTAATATATAAATGTAAAACACCATGAAGCATGATTTGGACTCATTAATCCCTGTATCATTTCTCTTACTGAAATTTCATTAGAATTGGAAGAAATTGAAGAGAAAATAGATTCTCTAAGAGAGGCACTTGAGAAAAAAATAGCATGGGGTAAACTCCACTTGATGCCTATAATGTTGGGGGAACTCTACAATCAAATCATATAAAACACAATTTTATTTTTTCAGTAAATTTTTTTAGAATCACTAGATACTCATGGGAATAAATTTGGATGCCCAAAATTTTTATTTTTTAGATCCAATGCATGAATTTCCATAAAAACGACTACACATGATGTCTATTATTAATTTTTAACACACTAAAATCAATATTTAATATATAGATTTAGAATTATATGTTCTGTTTTATATTTTAATAGAATTTTTTTATGATAGGTAATTTTATAAATATAGGGTAAATCATGGTATGAGGTAGATTAATGTACATAATAAGACTATAGATTTATTCAAAAGTAAACAAATTAAGTTATATATAGTTTTATTTAACTATCAAAACATATTTTAAAACAATTTACTTATTTTGGTCAATTTTTATATAGTGTTTGAAACAAAATAATAACAACAAATGTGGATATTATGTTTTCAAATTTATGAAAGATATGACATACAATCAAAAGAATAGCGTCCACAAACATGTAATTTCTAAAGGAAATTTCAATTTCATTATAAATATTTATTAATCATTTATTTTCATATGTTATCTTAGTACTACCACAATTTTCAATAATCAACATACTCACAAGAAGAATAAAATTTGTTTAGGGATGAGATTTCATTGTGCATTGTATCATAATGTTTTCCAATGTCAAATTTAGTTGATTACCTATTATGTTTGAGATCATGTACAAGTTATGTCCTTAGATATACATTTTGGATTTAAAAAATTATTATAATAATTCTAATATATTATTTTAGACATATTTCTAAAGAAAAATTAAAATGGTGGGTTACACTCTATAGGTTTTGGTAGAGCCAATAACATGTCTGAAGCTATTCAGGCTTATTAGAGATTGGAATTTGAGGCTACAAATGAGATAAAAGTGACATGGAAATGGGTCAATGATCTTTCTACCCAAAAATTTAATGGTATATTACCATCTACTATAGAATGTAATTTAATTTTCATAACCTCATCATTTTCGTTTTTTTCCTTTAATATATATTCTATTTTAGTAAAAAATAACCATCATATAGCCAAAACATAGAAAATGATCTTGGATGATTCCAAAATTTAGGATAATGCTCCATAATTCATTTATTATGTGCAGAAATCAACCACACATAAAATTGACATAGAATATGGTTGGTATTACTTGAAGTACATGTTTTCAATATAAAATATTCGTTTTAGTTTAAAACGTGCTTCACAAGACAAAAATGAGAAAATGACATTTTATTACTTTGAAAAATTAGAAAAATGATCCACCATTCATTTGTGACATATAGGAACCAAATTCATGTTAATTTAATAGATGATGTTATTGCTATGAGTCAAAGTGTGTGTTTTCAATATAAAAGTACCATTTTCGATTAAAATAGGTGTCACAGAGCTAAAACTAAGAAAACATGTTATTATTGTTTTCACACTTTATGAAAACGATTCATAATTCATTATTAATGTTTAGGAATCGACCACATGTCTATATAACATGCGATGTGGTCTATATGACTCAAAGTTTCTGTTTTCAATATAAAAGTACCATTTTATTTTAAAACACACATCACGTAACCAAAACCAAGAAAAATAGTTTAGATTTTTTTTTTCAAATTTTATTAAATTTGTCTATAATTCATTTAGGACTTGTAAGAATATACCACATGTCAATATGAAACATGATGTGATCAATATGACCCTAATTACATGTTTTTTTTAAAGTTTCATTTTAGTCTAAAACATGTGTTACTAGACAAAAACAGAGAAAACTAACTCAGACTATATTTAGAAATTAGGATAATTATCCATAATTAATTTTTTATATGTCATAATTGATTGCATTTTAATTTGACATATGATGTGGTCGATAAGACACAAAGTGATTGTTTTAAATATATAAGTGTTATTTTAGTTTAAAATATGTGTCAATGGACAACACTAAGAAAAAGAGCTTGTATTGTTTTTAAAATTTGAAAAAACAAGTCATAATTCATTTGTGACATGTAGGAATTGAACACACATCAATATGACACACAGTGTGGTAATTATGAGTCAAAGTGCATGTGTTCAATATAAAAGATTCATTTTGGGTAAAACAAACATCAGATACCCAAAATAGAGAGAATGGTCTCGAATTGTTCTAGAATATACGAAAATAAAAAATAGTTTATTTTTTGGATTGTAGGAATCAACTGTGCCTCAATACAACACACAACATCGACAGTATGACTTAAAGTGTTTGTTTTCAATATAGAAGATCCATTTAAGTTTAAACTCATATCACAAAGCCAAAAATATGAAATTAAGCTCGAATTGTATCCAAACATTAGGAATAAAATCAATAATTCATTTTTGATGAGTAGGAATTGACCATACTTCAATCTGAAACATTATGTGGACGGTATGACTATAAGTATGTGTTTTCAATATAAAAGCATCAATTTAGTTTAAAATACATATAACTAGACAAAATGAGAAAATAATCTATGAATGTATTCAGAATTTAGTAGATTTTTCCATAATTCATTTGTGACATATAATAATTGACCACATTTCAATCCAACACATGATGTGGTGGACAAGAATAAAAGTGCATGTTTTCAATATAAAAGTGTCATTTTTTAAAGTGATTGGTACATATCCAAAACCAAGAAAACAAGATTATATTGTTTTCAATATTTAATAAAAAATATGTGTAATTAATTTTTGAAATATAAGAATCATCCTCATATCAATCCAATACACAATGTGTTCAGTATGACTCAAAGTGCATGTTATCACTATAAAAGTGCGATTTCATTTTAAAACATGCATCAAATACCCAATAACAAAAAAATGTTCCTAGATCATTTTTAAACATTATTAAACTATTCAAAATCCATTTTTCATGTGTTTTAATTAGCCACACATAAATTTGAAACATAATGTGTTCAGTATGAGTTGAAGTGTGTGTTTTCAATCTAAAAGTGTCATATCAGTTTAAAACAAACATAACGTAACAAAACTAATAAAATAGGCATACATTGTTTCCAAACCATAGTAAAACAATCCAAAAAATCATTTTTGTGTGTATTAATTAACCACAAATCAATACAGCACATGATATGTTTATTATGACTCAATGTATGTGTTTTCAATATAAAAGTATAATTTTAGTTTAAAACACGCATCAAATAGACAAAAACAATAAAATGAGATTGAAATGTTTTTAAATGTAAGTAAAATGATTGAAAATTCATGTTTTATGTTTAGTAATTAACATCATTTCATTCTGATGCACATTGTGGTTGGTATGACTCAAAGTGATTATTTTCAATATAAAAGTTCTATTTTTGTTTAAAACGTGAATTAAAGAGCTACAACTAAGTGAACAAACATAGATTAGTTTTAAAATTATTAAAACAGTCCATAAATAATTTTTGACATTCAATAATCGATTGTACATAAAAAAACACACTATGTGGTTGGTATGGCTCAAAGTGTGTGTTTTAAAAATTAAAGTGTCATTTTAGTTTAGAAAGTGCAACACATAGAAAAAACCACGAAAACAGTTTGTATTGTTTAATAAATTTATTAATGTGATTCATAATTCATTTCTGATGTGTAGAAAATTACATCACAAAAATCTAACACCCTATGTGGTTGGTATGACTCGAAGTGTTTGTTTTCAATATGAAAGTGCCACTTTAGTTTAAAATATGAATCACATATATAACACTAAGATATTGATATCATACTATTTTCATACCTTTTTAAACTGATCCATAATTTATTTTTGATATGTGTAAATAAACCACATGTCAATCAAACACATAATTTGGTCTGTATGACTCAAAGTTCATGTTTTCAATATAGACGTTTCATTTTAATTTAAAACATTTATCACTTAGCCAAAATTGGGATGATGGACTAGGATTTTTTTTCAAACTATAGTAAAATGATCCATAATTCATTTTTTATATCTAGTAATTTACTACACATAAATCTGACACACGATGTGTTCAGTATCACTCAAAGTGCATGTTTTTAATATAAAAGTGTCATTTTAGTTTAAAATGTGAATCATATATCCAAAATCAAGAAGACATTCTTGGAATTTTTTCAAACATTATAAAAATGATCCAAATTTCATTTTTGACACATTGGAATTGATCTCATTTCAACTTTATTCAGGTTGTGGCTAGTCTGTCTCAAAGTTACTTATATTCAATATAAAATTTCTATTTTAGTTTAAAAGATATATCACATAGCCAAAACTGAGAAAATGATCTTGAATTGTTTTGATGATTTAAGAAATTGATCCATAATTCAATTTTAACATGTAGTAATTGATTGTACATCAATCTAATTCGTGATTAACTAATAATATCATTAATATATATATTAATTAATAATGTAATTTATCATATTTAAATTATATAATAGTAAAATTATAATTTTTTTTATTTTTTTTATTTACTGCAACTAAAATCGATATTGGTTTTATTATAGGGATAATAATTTGTATGAAGGTTGAACTTTGAAGAAATTCTACTTTTTGATTTATAATTGTATATATTTGTTGTAATATTTTTGGATTAATTTTAAATATCATGGAATGATTGTAGATGCATACATGGAGAGCTTCAAATAGGGTTTTCATCATTCATTAAATACTACAAGGAATAATACATAGGAAGAGGAGAAAATTGAGGCAGTAATGTTGGATTGATAATTTTACATAAATATAGGCTTTTAAATAAGTATAGATTATTATACATATAATATATTTATTAAATATATAATTTTATTTATAAAATTAATTATATAATTATTTTGATTAGTTAATAATATAATTATATTTATAGAGATGTAAATATTTTTATTATGTAAATAAAAATACAACTATAATTAAATTAATTTTTAGAAATGAATCAATATACATATATATGTGATTTAAATATAATTATATTTATTATGACGGTAATTATATTTTAAATTTAATTACATTATAAAAATAAAAATACTTTTAATTATATATATATGAATATAAATAAATTTATATACTTATAAATATAAGTATATTTAAAATATAATTACATTTCTAAAATAATAATTGTGATAAAAATAAAATATACACACATATATAATAAATTACTTGAAAGATATAATTTTATATCTTAAAAAATAAAATTATTTATTAATTAAAATCATATTTTTTTATTATTTAAATATAATTAGATTTTTTAATATATAAATTTATTTTCTGTTGTATAATTATTTGTTTAATTTATTAATTTTTTGTTTTTTTAAATTTATTGAATTTCATTTTAAATGAATATATTTTGAATAAATAAGTAAATATTAAACTATAGTGCAATAATTCTTAGTAATTATTGTAAATAAAACCCATATAAAAGAATTAATTACAACCAAATGCTTAAAAGTGATTTAGTTGGATCTTGCATGTCATCCTTCCATGCTTTTTCATAATCATTATTTTAGATTTACTCGTATCACTGAATTAGGCCTCGTCCAACCTCTACACTTTACTTCTCACTGTCAGTAATGGGGGCATTCTATGCCATCTAATGGAAACTACATGGTAATGATAGCAATTGGTTCGATCACATGGGGTGGTGATTATATTATAAATATAAATATAATCTTAAATATTTTTTATTAAAATAATTTAATAGTGATATGTTTTTCTTGTAAAAAAAATTAAACTCCGACATTAATATTAAAATAAGGTGTGTCTCTAATGATAATGTAATGACAACAAAAATTATGATTTTTATTGATTTTAAAAAATATTATTTAATTTAGAATTATTTTTAATATTAAAAATAAATTTTTTGTACTATTTAAATTAAATAATTTTTTATTTAAAGTTATAATAAATATTTGGGTTTTTTTAAATGGTTCCATTAATTAATTTTTAACATTTTTAGTTTATATAAAAGAAACATGATTTTTAAAAATATATGAATATATTTTTTAAAAAAGATATGAGATTTATTTTTTAATTGATATATTTTTTAATCAAATTAGTTTTTAAAATATGTTTTTTTAAATTATTAAATAAGTTATATTTTAAAAACTAATTTTATTTTAAGAAGTATAATAATATCTATGTTGTGAAAAATATCTACCGGCAGATAATATTTTATATTTAAAAAATAATTTTTTTAGTGTAAAAATAATAATATGAGTTTTTAAAAAATATAAATTTTATTATTTTTATTGAAAACTAAAAAATTTCATTTTTCATTCATAAAATAGCAATATTATTCAATATTTACTAAATATACCTTTTTAAGCCATAAGATATCACTAAATATATTTAAAAAGATTTAGCTTTTAAATGACTCAAAAAATACTATTTTCTTCAAGTGTCTATAAATTCTATACATAAATAATTTCACAAAAAAATCATAAAAAAATAAATTATAAAATTTTATTGAAATATTTAATGGTAAATCCTACTGAAAATTACAATAAAAAATATACAAAAACAATTTCAATGAAAATCATTAGTGTAAAATTTCAATTGAAAACTCAAATGAATGTTTCTGTTGATATTTCTCTTAAAAATTTTACAGTTTAACAATAGTTGTGTATCGATATTTTCAACTAGAATTTAATTGTGAATTTTTCAAAAGGTGTTTTCTTTTGAAATATAATGATAGATTTTTTATGGGAGATTTTTGATAGATTTTTCACTGATAAAACTCTTTAGTACTTTTTTAAAATTTTGCATCAACATTTTATAGTGGAAATTTAGTGAAATATTCTACTAATATATTAAAATGGATAATTATTGAAACTTTTCAATGGGGTATTAAAATAAACATTTCTATTAATATATTTCAGTGGATAATTATAATAATAAATACCACCAAAATATTCTAATGGATCATTTTATGATAAAAATATTCACCATAAAATTCCTTGTAATATTCTAGTAAAATTTAATATTAATATTATACCAATAAAATATTTTAATATAGTATTACAATGTTTTTTCTCACTTTTATATTTCAATTGAGAATTTATAGAAAAAATTAAACTGTGATATTCTAGTGAAATATTTCAATATAATTTACCATTGAAATATTCCAATTGATTTTTATAGAGTAAATATTCCACTGGATAATCTAGGTGTATATTCCCACTAGAAAATTTTTATAGAATAGTCTAAAGTAATTTTACATTAAAATATTCTAATTTAATTTTATATTCAGTGTTGTAAACACTATTCCTTTAGTTTTATATTAAAATTTCTTATTGAATATTTTTAGTTTTATTTTTTGAGTGAATTTTCTCAGTGTAATTTTTACGTTGAGTTTTATAATAGATTATTTAACAAGAAATTTCAATTCATTTATTCTCCGAAAATTTCATATATGATTTTCAATGGACTTTTTAGTATTTTTAGTGAATTTTTCAAGATAATTTTCCACTATATTTTTATAGTTGAATTTTTCAAAAGTAATTATCCCTATATGTTTATAGTAAAATTTATGAGTGTAATTTTCTAATGGGTTTTTTGTTACATTTTCCCTTTGTATTTTATAGTAATTTTTTCAATGTAAGTTTTCCTTGTAATTTTTAAATGATATTTTTAACTAGTATTTTTGTAGTGTATTTTTTGGATTTTTTTTAAAAATTCAATGAAAATTTTCAATCTAATTTTTAATTGATATTATCTTCTTGAGTTTTGTAGTGAATTTTTTATGTGATAGTTTTTTCAACAAAAGTGTGTATTTCTATTTTAATCTTTCTAGATGAATATTCTAATGTCACTATCCTCTATAATTTTTAAGTTGGAATTTTTAATAAAATTTTCTACTGACAATTTTTAGTCAAATAAATCAAAATTTCAGTTATTGTTTTTGTAGATTTTGAAAACGTTTCCCAATACTATACATCATGTATGAGGAGTGTTTTGGGTGTTAGAGTGGAGTTTGGGGGGAGTTAGGGTGAGAAAAGTGTTTTCTTCATATTTTGGAGGCCAAAATAACCATTTTTAAGAACGATAGTGCCATAGTGTTTGTTCTATTTGGGAGTCTTATCAGGTTGGGACTAAAATGAACATTTTGTTAAAGAGACTAGGGATTTAATTATTCATGGTTTAGTTGTGGGTATAATAGCCTTTTTGTTTTGATGGTTTGGTGAGTTGTGGTCTAAAATGACAATTTTTATTTGGGTTACATCATATTGGTTATCCACGTCGTAGTGATTACAGTTTTGGTGGAAATTTTTCAAAATAGTTTTTTAACACCTTGATATTTTATAATATATTTATTTTTAAATAATATAATATCTTCTATAGCTTTTGATACATGAAATACTGAGTTTTAACAAACCATGATATATTATTAAAAAATATATTTAATATTATAGTTATCGCCTAACTGTTTGAATGGAGAGAATGAATATAATTACTTAGATTTTGAAAATATATAGTTTTTGAAATTTAAAAAATTAATTATTTTTTACTAATTAATTATATATGAAAATAAAAACCAATTAAAAATAAAGGAAAAGATTTCTATAAAAATCTATTTTCTAAAAAGCCATTTTGATGCATATTGTGCATGTATTTTAAAATTAATTTGTGTCACCCATAGAAAATGAATATGGAAAAATAAACATCATTTAAAAAATCAGTATATAAAAATTATCATTGTGTGAGGTTTTGGGATTTTTCTGAAAAGTTTCATTTTTTAATGAATAGTGAAAATGCAGATTTTTATTAAAACCCGTCATTTCATTTAAAGAATTTAAAATTTACATTTTTCTCAAATGTTTTTAAAAGTAAAATTAGTTAAATTAAAATATTTTAATCAAATTTTGGTAATTATAATCAGTTCCATGTTGACTTTTTATATAAAAACATTTAAAACTTATTAGAAATTTTCCTTTGGAAAAAAATTTTCTTTTTTCACGTCTACGTGTCTATTTTTAAATTAAATATTTCCAATTATATGAATTGAATTTATAAAATTATATTACATATTCTTAGTCATAAATATTAATATTATATAATAATTTCAACTTAATTTTTGACCATAATGAATAGTGAAAATATGAAAAAATAATTAATGCGATAATGGTTAAAATGGGTTTACTAGGGGTTAAAATAAAAAAATATAAGGGTATTATTTTAAGTAAATGTTGTCTAAATCCTATTGTGTGGTTATTTTTATACCTAATACTATATCAATTTCGAATCTACAGTCATTATGAAGCTTTTTTCTTGGGAGTGACTATTATTTTGGATTCTTTTGGGAAATTTTCATATGGGTTTCAAGTGGGTTCCTTTCCCCACTTATAAAAAGAACTATTATATCCTATCATTTCTACACTCCAATAACATTTTGGTTCATCCAATAATTTTTAAAAATATCCTCCTTACATCTATACCCATGTCCAATAGCTCTTTTTTATCGTAAATCCATCCTATAAAGGCTTTTGGTTTGAACCTAAAGGAGTTGTATGAAGAATATGTAACTTTGTTAAATGATTTTATTATTTTATTTATTCTAAAAACACATTAAATAACTATTAAAAAATGATGATATGATAACCTTGGTATATTTCATATACTTAGATGTTCTTATGCTAAGGGTATGACCTATATCCATCTCATCTTCCCTCAAATGGGAAATGAAACTATTGATCCTATGTATGGTGGACTACCGCCTCGTGAACTGGCATTGTTTTTTTCCGTCACTTCCTATCATGTATTATTATAAAGATGTATATAAATTATATATATAATTATTATGACATAAATATAATTCTATAATTATGACATAAATTTTATCTTCTTACTTTCCCTTCTTTTGGGAATACGATAATGTCGCTCATGTGTATGGGGGATTACCACCACAAAAGTGATGTAATACATTTTTCACATATACTTTACATGGAATGTATTAAAAATAAATTTTAAAAATATATTTCATATATATAAAATAATAATGAGTATATAAAGATGAAATAATATTTACCTTTATTTCATACCATTCTTCGATGACAAATAAAAACAATGTTCATGCGTACGTACGGCCTACCGTCTCCAGGAATGATGTGTTTCATCATTCTATGTATAACTATTATAGATGGATATATTTTTATATATAATGAGTATATATTATATTAGTATCATTTTTAACATTTTTGATATGATGGAACCATGAGTATATTACTATGATAAGAACTATCCAACCAAAAATATACATGAAAAAATGAAGTAGTTACTACATGGAATAGTTATTTGTAAAAGGAATTATTAATAAAAATGTAATATAATACTATAATTAAACCATATAATGTTTTATATATATGATTATGGTTCTTCAATATATTTATAATTTGTATATATTTATTATATTGGTGGTTCATACACATACAATGTAAATTAGGCCAATGGTAAGGGTTTTCTCGTCTCACTTTTACTTCCGTGAGACAAAACCCATATTAAACACTTATTTCTTTTATGTGGTGTATATATACTGTATATTTGTTATTTTATATCATGAATATATTTATCCACATGGTATTTATTGTTTTATTTTAAGTTATTTCCTTTAGGGGGATTATGATTCAGATGTTAACAAAGTGGTAAGGGTTTATTTCACAATCTCAGTATTTTTCGGGATAGTTTTTATTTAAGTATACATTGGGGGAATTATTTGATATTAATATCTTAAACCCTATCTATTTTCTTCTAATATTTTTGTTTCTGTAAACTATATGCTTTCCTTCCATTTCCCTCACTTTAATAACTCAGGATACTTAAAATATGTTTTTAAGGATGGCCCCAGACAAACAATAAATGCTTTCCAGATGATTGTGTGGGGGGGGGGGGGGTTAAGAATGGTTACACAATCATCCACATTGGGATCACTGTTTTTTTACATGAAAACTCTGATTTATTTCACACATTCATTTGTTTTTAGTCAATTAATACCTTCTTTAAAAAGTAATAAATCAATAGGAATTTACCAGCGACATCTTAGAAAACGTGTTAATTGAAAGGATGAGAGTTTGGTCTCACCACACTTTTTTTGGGGGGATTATTGCCCACTCCAAAACTCTAATATAAATTTAAGACATATTTTTGAATCCTTCATAAATCCTAGTGTGGGACCAGTTACCGCTATTCTAATGAGATGATCATGACCATGTGTTTGATGTCAAACTCTAAATATATTATAGATTCCCTATCTTTCTCTTATTAATTTGTGATTCCTTAGTTTAAATATGATAGCTAGTAACTCAAATTTTTATCAATATATATGGTGGTGGTTGGAGTTTTAGAGTTGGGATTGAACCTTGAAGAGGTTTCCTACGTATCTTATGAAAATAGGAATCAAAGACCACATAGTTCGATGGAATGGGTAAAGGAGGGAATGATATTGTATTTGAACCTCAAAGAGGTGTCCTATGTATCATACTAATAATATGAGTCATAACCCATGTAGTTTGGTAGAATGATCAAGGATTGGACCATAAAAGGTAGTTAGTAAGGGAGGTACTTTCACCATGTTGATGGGAGGATCATTTTTAAACAATAAGCCCTAGTGATTCATGGTCGCTGTGAGGAATAAGAGATATAATAAGACCATCCAAATTGTGTGAGAGAATGCAATTATATTATAATATTGGTATTATACACTAAGTATTTCCTGAGAAGATTCTTGTGTTGTAAAAGGGGAGATAATAAGAAATAATATGAATTACCCGGATATACATGATTCAATAGGATGGTCAGGTTAGGGTATATTCTGGGGATTATACCTAGGAAGAGGCCCATAGTTGGGAACCTAGTGGAGTATCTCAACTCAATGATAATTGATGATTTATTTGGGGATTACACCCAAGAGGATTCCCATATTTGGGAACCTAGAGGAGTATCTCAACTCAAGGTGAATATTCATAACCATGAGGTGTATCTAAACTCAATGGTTAATTAAATATTTTTTGGGGGAATTTAATGAGGAGTATTACCATGTTTCTAGATCCATGATAAGTATCTCAAATCATGGTAAATTGATAACCATGAGTATTATCTCAAATCAATGGTTAATTAATGATTTAGTTGGGATTACACCTAGGAAGATTACCTTGTTTCTAGATCCATGGGGAGTATCTCGACTCATAGTGAATTGATAACCATGAGGAGTATCTTGACTCAGTGGTTAATTAAATATTTGGTTGGGGCTTACACCTAGGAGTATTCCCAGGTTTTTGAAACCATAAGAATTATCTCGGATCATGGTAAATTGATAACCATGAGCAATATCTCAACTATGTGGTTAATTAAATATTTTGTTGGTGCTTGCACATAAGAGAATGATTGTGTTTCTGGAGCCGTGAGATGTATTTCAACTATTGGTGAATTTATAAACATGAGGAGTATATTGATTCAATGTTTAGTTAAATATTTAGTTTGGGCTTATACCTAGGAGGATTCCCATGTTTCTGAAACCAGGAAGAGTATATCGACTCGTAGTTAATTGATAACAATGAAGAGTATCTCAACTCATCAGTTATTTATAGACTTGGTTGGGGAATATAATAAAAAGGATTCCCATGTTTTTGGAACTATGAGTAGTATCTCTACTCAATGGTTAAAAAATATTTGGTTTGGGCTTACACCTAATATGATGTACATATTTTTGGAATCATGATAAGTATCTCAACTCATGATGAATTGATAAAAAAAGAGGATCTTGACTCAGTAGTTAATTAATGATTTGATGTGGGATTACACATAGGAGGATTCCTAAAATGTGAGTTTGTGTAAGATCACATACTTTCATATGAGTGTCTGTATAATGCATTGTGAATGGGGTTCTGCATAGGATCTCCACAAAGCATTGGCCACATAGGGATTTTTCAAGGGGTGTATGCATGGGACCTTCAAATAGGGATTCATGAAGGGGTTTCTGCATAGTAACACCGCATATAATTGGCCTCATAATTATTTTCAAAGGGTATCCATATATTTCCTTCATATAGGGTTATCTTCATAATGCTTCATGAAGGGGAGTCTGTATAGGCTCTTAGAAAATGGTTATTTGTATATGGAATCATGAAGGGGTACCTGAATAGGAGCTTTGGAAAAGTAAATCCACATTAGGCTTCATAAAAGGTAATCCACATAAGATATTTTCATATGGTCATCTGCAAAGGTCCTTCTGAGTAGGATCTTTATGAAGGGTAGATCGCATTGTGTTTTCTCATAGAGGTTGGCAGCATAGAATTTCACATAGTGTGACCTACATAACATCTTAACATAGTTTACTTTCAATAGTACTAATTTGTGGTGGTATTTCCTTATGAAGGACCTTTGTGGGGTTATATTGAAAATAACCTCTCCAATTTTAAATTCTAGAGTTTTACTTAAGTGATTCCTGGAGAGTATGCATAGGTGGAGCATCCAAGAGAATCCCTAGTGTCTATTCCTATCTCCCTCTAAGTTTCTACACCCTATTCCAAAAGTGCATGTTAGTTTTTAAAAGCAGTGTTAAATAACTATTTTTCTAAAATATTCACCTGTGTAGAAAAACATTATGCATTGTAGTTCACAAATGAGGGCAGCCGCATAGAAGGTTCACATAGGAGTTTCAAAACAGGGTTTATATATAGGTTGATCTATAAAGGATCATTATTAACTGATTACATCACTATACGAGGATCATAAAATGATTCCTCATAATAAAAACAACTTCATTTGGTGGGAGGCTGAAATTCACAACCTCAGAGTATGGATGACTTCATTTTATAGTAAGAGTGTTTCGTTAATAGTTCAAGGTGACATGCGATGATGGAAAATTGTAATGCTTTAGATAAGACCACCACCTCTGATCTAAAAATGAATGTGGATCCACAAAATTTTTTAATTATTTTTTTCCAAATCAAAGAGTTGTCTGGTCAAAGAAAAGAACTATGTGGGATTTTGGACTTTTTCAATTTTCATTTAGGTTAAAATGCAATCTAACATATATGAGTCATAACTTTTGATTCGTAAGTATGTTTTGGCTCTGTGAATAGTCAAATCATAGCCTATAAAAAACTAAGACCATGGAAAAGGTGTATGCACCCTATTAAGATTTTTTATAATGCCAAAAAATTTCAATAAACCCTAAAAATGGGTTTTAAGATATCTAAACCTTTAATTAACAATTTACAAAATCCAAATCTTACTCCAGAAGGGGGGTTCTAACCATTAGATTGGAAATAATTTCTAAGGAACCTCTATCTATTGATGTATGAGAAACCATGTGGCACATGGAAATTTAATTTTCTTATTCTTCCATTATGTAGAAATATATTTACTTAAACTCAACATGTGTTTTCCATGTGAGGATAGTATCATGGGTCATAATGAAAATTTATGAAATGATTTTTAAATTCTAACAATATAAAATAAACTTTATTTCTATCTGTGTTTGAAAATACATTTTCTTCCATATCCATGTTTTCTAGAATTATTTTCATTTTTTTTCTTTCTCAAAATTATTTATTAAAGAAATTTTTAAACATGACTGACTTTTTACTAAATTGTGGAAATGAATTTTCATGTCATTTTCTAAATGTGGTACTTTTTAACCGTTTTGAAACTGGGTGAAAAGAATGTTTTTTATATTTTATGACATGTATGGAATTACTTATCTTCAGTTAATTGAATCTTCTTTTATAGGTGCATAATTTAGTTTTAAAGAAAAAATTTCCCATAATATATTGCAAATATTTGAATTTTATAAAAGTGTTTTCAAAATAGAATGGATATTTTTATATAAAAAAATTAATAATATTTTTATGCAATTTTTATTCATCAAAGACATAAACCCCTATTCTACATATACTCTATTCTGTATATTTTATAATGATACCATATTTATTATTTCTATAGATAGTTTATTATCAGTTTGATGCACTATTTTGATACAATTTTCCATATTACTATGAGTGGTATATGATTATGTTTATTGATTGGGAAATTAATTAACTTTTCATATGTT
Organism: Viscum album; assembly: GCA_963277665.1. Lineage (NCBI taxonomy): Eukaryota > Viridiplantae > Streptophyta > Magnoliopsida > Santalales > Viscaceae > Viscum > Viscum album. Next base: position 1,633,137,728 of record OY728133.1, on the reverse strand, counting down.
TGTTTCTAATATAAATGTTTGTGTTGATTAATTTTTCCCTTTTTTATATGAGGAATATATTGGACTTATTATGAGAGAGGTGGGTCCAGGAATTGTATATCCCCTCAATTTATCAGTGGGTTTTATGAGACAAATTATATTGGGTATTTATCTAAGTACCTACCCATTTATATATAGTTATTAGAATGAGGATTTGATAGTATTTTTATGTTTCTTAGCACAAGGCCCCAATAGTAATTTTCCAATGTTGGAATTATGTATTCAATTATTATGAAATCAATTATTAGTCTCCATGTAATGAATTGATTTGTTATGATCCATGGATTATTTTCAAGTTCAAGTGATTATTTATATGGAATTGTTTAATCATTATTTAAGTTTTCATATTATGATCAAGTTATTTATTAAATGGAAAGTGTTTTTAAATATTTACCTTTCCATATTGTTTATGCCTTATTTATTCATGATCGATTAAACTATATGCATACCATTACTAAGAATCTGATCTCACCCTTTTCTTATGTTTCCTTTCCCAAGTATTCCAAGATAAGTATTATGATTTATATGAAGGGATATTTTAAATAAATTTATTATGATACCAAAGAAAATATTATGTTTTATATTTATTTTTTCAATGTAATTTTTGATTTATGTATGTATCTAGTTTACCAAGAATACTAAACTATTTGGTCTTTTAGGATGTGGTCACTTGTATCTAGTTCAAATGTAATAAAGTAACCATCGAATCTAGACTACTAGGTTCAGGGTATATATAGTTGTAATCTAAAGAATGTTTAGTAGAAACCATGAGAACTATATTTAGAAAAATATAGACTATGGAATATAACCTTAAGAATAACTTTGATAATAAGTCAATGTATAGGATAACATTCAAAAATTATTAGTAAGGAAGATATTAAGTGATTTTCCTAGAAATATATTCATATCTGGATACTAAAAGTGGATGTAGTTCTATAATAGTTATACCTAGGGGTATTAACTATTAAAAATGCATATTGGGATTGAATTGATCGTTACCTGGTATATTACAACAGGACTTATTGTGCACGTAGTTTGAAACTCCAGGGAGATTTTCTTTGGATAATCCAAAATTTTATTTAAGAACCATTATGAAGGATCTAGAAATATTTTTAAGATTTGAAAACATTCCCAAAGAAACCATGTTTATGATTATTAAATAATACATGTATAAATTTTTCAATTTTCATTATTTTTTCACTAGTTTAGTGATTATACATTAAATTCCTTAATTTAATGAACTAATCTAGTGTATTACATTTTTTAGGAATGGATCCTAGTGAAAGGAATCAAAAACATTTTAATTCACATACATAATATAGGGATTTACCTCCAAGGAATGATAATTAAGCTACAACTAAAAATGAACAACTTATAACCATATTGGGGCAGCCAACTCAGGTTATGAGCAATAAACTTTCCCGTATAGAGTGTCATGTTGATCCACCATGTGGTGTGACAATGTTATAATTTTCATGCATAAGAATTCTTTATAATTAAATCAGACTAAAAATCTATTTGTATTTGATAAATCGATAATTTACTTAGATAAGATATATCTCACTCTGGGATGTAATGAAATGGACAAGGTTGTCAAGGTAGGTTATCATCTCTTAGTATATATAGATCAAATGTGGTCATTGATAAAAAACACTAACAATGAAAAATAAATAGAAAACATGGAGTGGAAGGATTTTAATGTTCCATTCATGGAAATATATTTTCCTCATTATAAATTAGATGATATAGAGAGACAATTCTTGATTCTAAGACAAAAAAGGGAAACGTTTCTATGTATGAAGCTAACTTTATACGATTACAAAGGAATATTTTAGACTTTTTACATAATCTATAGATTAATATTGATTGTTTCATTGATGTGTTAAATCAAATATTTTTAAGGGAACTTGTCTCCCAAACATTCTTATCATATGAAGATATAATATCATGTCCTATCAAGATAGATAAATAATTCACCAAGTTATGTAGTTTTGAAGTAAATAAAGATAAGAAGAAGACAACATATCAAAAATAGATAAGGGGAATAAGAGGAATAATGATTTTACCACATGTGATAATTGTGGAAAGAAATTCCCTAGTAATTTCTTAAAGAGAAATGGATTTTGTTACTAGTATGGAGAGAAATACCATCGTGCTCGTTATTTAAATGGAAAGAATAAAGCTTCCAATGTTTAATGATTCAACTATAAAGATATGGGGAACTACGCAAAAAAATATCCCAAGTTTCAATGGAATATACCTTGGAAAAAGCTAAGGAAATAAGGACATTCCTATATTGTTACTACAGATGAAGTGGAATGATTAAAGTGCTTCTGTATTTGGAATCAAGAGTTTTGTTGTATAAGTATTTTATCAATAATGATCTAGTTATAAGAATCATGAAAAAAATAAGGATTTTACTGTAATGGTTTTATTAATTAACTGGAAATTATATGTTGAATGGTACCAATAAAAAGGAAAATTGAATTATTGGTAAGTTGATATTTTTTGAGAACACATCATTAATGGAAAGATAACACCTAGTATTTTCATGATATTGAGATAATAGTGATAAAAAGAGAAGTCTAATTTTGATAAAGTAAATAGTATATTATTGTTAACCATTAAGGTTTATTTTATCATTGATGTTGAAATAACTATAAATTATTATAAATTTGGAAATTTATAAAAATTCTATTCATGGTTTTTTGGAAAAAGGACAACCCAAATGCCAGGTGACAAATTAACACATATGACAAGGTCTCAAGGCATTAACCCACAATCAATGGGTGATAAGGGGGTCGCATCTACCACTGGCCATTTTGATGTCCAGGATAATATGACATAATTTTTATTAAATTATTTTATGTATAAATACTTATATAATGGATTAAGTTGATCTTTGGGTGTCATTGTTGTGGTTTTAGATATTACTATATTATAATTTATAACTTGTGCAAATAATTTTGTTTTTGGTAAATATCTATAGATAAAAAGGAAGGAAATTTCACTTGTTTATGGGTATTATGATCCGTTAAAAGTAAATTTTAGTGCTTCATAAAAAAATTATATTGGATATTCATTTCCTAGAGTAAGAGATGAAGTGGAAAGCTATAAAAGCACAACCAAAGTATGAAGTTTTGCTTATGAAATAGAAAAGTATCAAGTAATTATATTTATATATGTTCTTAGATAGTGAATGAATTTTTCAACATTAGGAAAATGAGTTAGAGACAAAAACATTATCCTATTACGTTCATTTTTTGATGAACTGATGGTCTTTCAACCCATCATGGATTTATAGTTTTTTGGTCATTTACTTTCTCTTGACCTTTTTTTCTATCAATTCTTTAGTCCTTGGAATTTAGTTTTCTCCTCCATTTTCATATTTTAATTTCCCACCAATGATCTCAATATCTAGAAACCTTCATATTTTTCACTTAAGGTAACCTTTATGTTTCCAACATTAACTTTTTAAGGGGTTCTTTTTTACTCCATTCCACGATCTGGGTTTCAAAAAAATACTTTTCAAATACTAAACCATTGATGATAGTGAAAAATTGAGTGGTAAAGTTTTATTTAAATGGATATAGTGTAAAAACCAAATATTTTATATTATATTTCACTTTAAATAATTTAATATCTTTGATATCTTATGATATATGTAACACCGAGTATTAGTGAACTGTAATATACTATTAAAGATTTATTATTTAATATTACAGTTTTTGCCTAGTCATTTGTATAGGGAGTACAAAAAATATAAACTAGACTGTAAAAATTTATGTTTTACACATTTATAAAACTAATTATTTGGTTATAATTTAATAATAAATTAAAATAAATGATTTATTATATAAATAAAATATATTTTTCTAATAAGTTGTTTCAATTCATTTTACACACTTATTCAAAAAATAAATGTTTAAAACATTATAAAGGAAATTTTTGAAAAATAAACTTCATTTGATAAATTATCATATCAAAATTTTCTTAGGGTTAATTTTTGGTATTTTTCTAAAAAAGTCTTTTTTTTATGAATAGTGAAATATAATGATTTCTATTAAAAATTTTCATTTCATTTATAGCATTTATAAAGTTAATATTTGTTTTAAAATGGCTTTAAAAGTAAATTTAATTATATTATATTATATTTAATCCAGTTTAGTTCATTATAATCAATTCCCTATTTAATTTTAATTTTAAAACCTTTTAAACTTATATTAACATTTCCTTTTGAAATCGTTTTTCGTCACGTATGTGGGTTTAATTTTAAATTAAAATTTTCCAATTATGTGAATTTAATTATGAAAATTGGATTAAATATTTTTAATAATAATTATTATTATCAAATAATATTAACTTAATATTTTACTATAATGAATATTTAAAACAATAAGAATCAATTACTGTGGTTAAGGTTATAATGGGTTTACCCTGGGTTAAACTAAAAAGATAAGGGCATGATTGTCGTTAATGCTTATCTAAATTTTATTTTATATTCATGTTTAGATATTGTAATATATAAATTTATAATCTATTCTCATTTGGAATCTTTTTTCTTAAGAATAACTTTATCATTTTGGATTCTTTTGGGAAATTTCTATGTGGTTTTCAAGTAGGCTACTTTGCCCACTTATAAAAGGACCTCTCTTATTCTCTTCTTTACACGCTCCAATATCCTTTTGTTTCATCCAATACATGAAAACACGTCTTCTTCAAATCCCTCAAAATTATCTATATCCATTGTTTTTATTGGAAATCCATCCTAGGAAGGCTTTTTGTTTGAACCTAAAATATTTGTCTGAAGAAGAGGTAACATTCTTAAATGAGCATTTTTATTTTATTTCTTCTTCCAAAAAATTAAATTAATATTAAACCATAATGATATGATATTATTGGTATATTATTTATATGGAGATTTTTTTTTGGTAATTTTAGGACCTATATCCATATCCTCTTCTCAAAAATGCGAAATGAAATTGTTTATTGTGTGTACGCCGGACAACCGCATCGCAAACCGACAAAGTTCATTTTACATCGTTGTCTTTCATGAATTGTTATAAAGATAAATATATAAATTATATATATATATATAATTTTTATTAAATAAATATATTTATATAATTATAACATCATATATAAATTATTATTTTTCATTTTGTAGGGAATATGATAATGTCGCTCATGCGCACGATGTATTTTTATCTCACGAAGCGATGTAATTTTTTTCAAAAAAATTTACATAGAATGTAATAAAGATAAAATTGATTTATATATAACATAAATATAAAATTATAATTACTCGATAAATCTGAATTAAAATTTACCTTTATTTTATTTCAACCGTGTAAGAAAAAAGAAAACCGAGTTCATCCATACGTATGGATTACCGTCTCCATTAACAGTGCATTTCATATTACTATATCTAAATATTATAGATGAATATAAATATATACATATATAATGAATATATATAATTTTAGAATAATTTTTAACATTATTTAGATGATGGAACTATTATTAATATACAAGGACCGAAACTATCAAACTAAAACATACATAAAAAACAAAGCAGTTAATACCTAGAATAGAGATTTTGACATTTAATTTTTGACAAAAAGGTAATAAAATACTATAAGAAAACCATAAATGGTGTGAGATATAATATTATGGTTTTTTAACAGATTTTGAAAATGTATATATTTATTATACATGAGGTTCAAACACATATGAATGAAATCAAACCTCAGCTAAGGGTTTTCTCATCTAAATTTTACTTTCATGAGACATGTGTAATATTTAAAGATTATTTATTTTATGTAATGTATATATATTTACCATTTACTATGTTATATCATTAATCTAGTTATATTCATCATATTTAAAGTATCATTTTAATGTATTTATTTCATGGGGCTTATGATTCAGAAGTTACAAACATGGTAATGGTTTATTCCACAATCTCATTATTATTTAGGATTGTTTACATTTTAGTATTCATTAGGGGAATTATTTTAATATACTATCTTAAACCCTGTATATTTTTTATTATCAGGTTATTTTTGGAAATTTTAATTTTTCCTTCCATTTTTCTCACATTAAGAACTCAATAGATTGAAAATATTTTTTTATATAAAATCAACTATATTTCTCTCATTAGTCAAAAATACAATTTCTTTCATATCAATGTTTTCTAAAAAAATTTAATTTTTTTTAGCATTATTAATCTCATTTATTACCATCATTCCCAACATCTCATAGATAACTATAATAATAATATTTAATCAGTTTTTTATCTTGTAAGTTATCGAATAAGTAAAATTTAAAAAACCATACTGTAAAATCTTGTGTTTCTACATTCTCCCCTAGATGAAAGAAATATATTTATCATTTTCTAAATGAGGTAATTTTTAACCTTTTTAAAACGTAGTGAAAGAAATATTTTTTAACTTATATGACATGTATAGAATTAACTTTCATCATTGCTTTTAAGCTTCCTTTATAAATTTACATGTTATTATCAATGAAAATGATTACAATATTATTTTAATTTTTTTTATTTTATAGGATGGTTTTTAAAACGGAAATGTTATTTTTATCAAGAATTTTTTAATGGTATTTTTATTTTATTTATATTCATCAATAGCATCAACATGTATTCTACATATACACCATTGGGGATATGTTATAATGATATCATCCTTTTATTTTACAAGATTTTCGATTATCCATTTGATGTCCTATTTTGATACTATTCTCTATATTACTTTTAATACTCTATAATTTTGTTCTTTGATTAAGAAATTATTATCATTTTTATGTTATCTTTTAAAATGAATGTTTATATTGACTATGTTTATCCCATTTCACATGAGGAATGCATTGAACTTATTCTGTTATGGGTGGGTCCTAGAATTATATATCCCATAGATTACTTAGTAGGTCCCATGAGACAAATTAGATTGTGTATTTTTTTCAAGGCCTAAATCATTTATATTTATTTCATGGCACAAGGCCTTGATGGAACTTTAAGATTTCTTGGCACAATATCTCGACGATAAGTTTCAGATGTACAGAATTATTCATTCTATTATTAAGAAATTAACTATTAATTTTCATGTGATTATTTGATATGTTATGATATCCATAGATTAGTTTAAAGATCATGTGATAATATATATGGAATTATTTGATCATATTTAATCCTTCCATATTATGTATGAGTTATATATTAAATCGAAGGTGTTTTAAGATAATTACCTTTCCATATTGTTTATTCCTAATTCATTTATGATATATTTCATTGTTTACATAGCCTTACTGAGCATTTGATCTCTCTCTATTCTTATGTTTCTTTTCCCCATTATTCCAATATGTGTATCATAATTGATATTCAGAGATATTCTAGAGGAAATAATTATAATCCCAAATAAAATACCATGTTGTATTTTTAGGTTTCCAATATAATTTTGGATTTATGTATGTATCTAATTTACAAATTCTAATAAACTATTACTTCTATTGGGATGTGATCTCTTATATCTAGTGACAATGTAATAATGTAACCAATGACACTAGGCTACTAGAGTCAGGGTCTTTACACTCTTAGTGGATTAATTATTCGAAATGGGGAAAATAAACACCTATTTCAGAGGTTATTTAGCCTCTATATCATAGTTAGGGGAGTTATGTGTCATATTAACTTAGGGGAGTCATGGTGGATATGGTTAGGTTGTGGTATGAATTCCATGGTTGTTCTTATATGAGCTTGATTTCATAGTTTCAAATCCATACATCAAAAGTTCCTATATGATAGAGGTTTCTAATACATTTTTTAAAAGGGGAAATTTTTCATGAGATATGGGGGGGGGGTGGTTATTTTAAACTCTTGTAAATGCATACCTCATTTTTACATTGAAGAATATTGTTTGGTGGAAGATTCACCATGCTAAATTGGGATTGTAAATATTTTTGAAATACATTTTCCCCCATTTACTTTGGTTTGATTTATTTTTTATTTTACAAACCCAATCAATAATTTGGATCCCTATTGGTTCCAATTTCCATCTTTATGGGGATTTAACCCCCTTGTTTTATGATATCAATTTCTATATGATTCAATGAACCCTATCTTCTCTTTCACTCTTATACTTCAAACTTCATATATTCTTAGAAGTTATGAAAAATATTTTTCATAGGTTTGGTATATGTTAGGTCATGGTGTCTATGGAGTTTTTATGTGGTTTGGTCATCTGTGGAATTCTTGTGAATTTCATAATGCTTAATTATTGGATTATTATTTCATTTTCAATGCATTCATTAATGTATCGACTAAGGAATTAGATTCAAACATTGTTCTTTATTTTATTATGTAGTTTTTGGATCAACATTTCTTTATTTTTCAATGGGTGTATCAATTTAATTAAATTTATAATATAATTAATCATACATAAATAAATTGATGGTGGGTAGTGTGTTTGGCCATTTATTACTTGATTCAATTTTTATTATAATCATTTTTTGAAATTATTAAGTGTTTTATAAAAAGTATATTTCAATGTTTTGTTATTACTGATATCCCTTTAATTATTGGTGATATGTTTATCTTGTTCATAATTGATAAATAATGTAAATTAGGAAATGTTATAGGATAATGTGGGGATCCAAAAATCTACCATGCTTAAATCTAAGGAACACATAAACTATTTAATAAAAAATATTATTTAAATGAAATCGATGACCGTTGTTTTCTTCTATAATGTTTGTGTTGTTATGATATTTAATGAAGATTACTATTTTCATATTATTCCAAGACTTATTATAATTAGATAATTCATTAATTGAGTGGATTGTTTTGGTGGATAGATGAGTGATGTTGAGTTATCATTGATGGTTTGAGTTTTGAACATAGTGATTTTATATAAGTAGTGTCATGTTGTAGAAATTTTGATAATGTGTCTCAAACAATGATTCGATGTTAGGATGTGGTGATTGTTTTTTATGAACACTTGTATTAAGATTTTCCATGCTCATGTGAGGTTCCAATAAATAAAAGTAGGGATGTAAATGGGTACAGTTGAAAAGGATATCTGATACAATAATAACTAGGTTTGTATTTAGATATTATATAATAGGTATTAATCAGGTTCGGTCATCATGTTTATTAAATGTGTTTTGGGTATGAAAATCTGCATTTTTTATAGATGTACTCCCCATTTAAATATCTATCTAAAAGTGGTTTATTTTGAAATAAATATTTGGCTTAGTGGATATATGTGTTCCCACTAACCCTTAAATTTGTTTTCATAAAAACTTTATAAGAATAAATTATATAAAAGTGGTTCAATTAACCATTTTGGCTTCACATAATCATAGAGCCCCCAGTCACTAAAGGGATTCCACTTTTCCAAACAATAAAATAAATGACTTTTATAAAACTATAAATCATTACATATAATATCTAAATGATAAAATTAAATAAAAAATCAAATATTAAAATGTCTAATGTATATATTAAAATGATTTTTTATTTTAGTGTTAAAAATTATTTTTACTAAACCATTCGAAATAAAAATCAGGTTTTTGTTTTCAGAGAGTGTGTCTAGGTGATCATCTAAAATATTAAATGTTATTGTTGTGTGGCATTCCTAAAAGAATACATGGCCTCTTCCACCTTCATTTTGAGTGCGATAGGGTTTACTTATATGTTTCAAAAAAAATATTTATTTTAATTGTGTGTGTCTTAATTTATTTCAATATATAATTCAATATTAAATAATGAAAAAAATAATTATTGTTAATTATATATTGTAATTAATTTTTGAATAATTATAATAAACTATATATTTAATTCTTATTATAAATTTATCATAGTTTTTTGGAATTATACAAGAAACATAGATTGAGATTACCCAAAGAGGGGGTGAATCAGGGTAGGCAATCTCTTTAACGATTAAAACTCTTTTTCCTTTAAATTCTCATGTGCCTAATAGGATGTCAACCTCTAACCTTGAGGGTCACTTTTTAATTTTCTTAAATAAAATATTTTTAAGGTTTCTTCCTTTATTTTATTTTATTGCATAAAGTAATTATAAGCATTATTATTTACTTGGTTCATTGGCACTAGGCTACGTTCAAATACCATGCATCAGCATTGTCTTATGCACCAAAATTGCTATGATGCTCACAGCTTAAAAACATTTGATCTATGTCACTCTTGTGCCTACGATCACTACCTTACAAGGTTTAGGGTAAGCTCACTAAATATCAAGGGTAACTCCCTCAAATTTTCCTTCATCGGATCACTATTAGTTGAAAGGATCACCTTCACATTTTATAAATATGTTGGTCAATTGTCCAGTATCATTTATATGTAATTCATCCCTCGCTATAGATAAATTATCTATTAAAGTCTTATTGGGATGCTTTTTCACCTTTTTTGAAGTCACCTTGATGTAACACCTTCTTATTTACAGAATACCTATTGAAAACTCTATTATTTTAGGCATAGTAAACACATTTTTATACTTTGGATATATCATTAATGTTTTACAATTCCTCAAGGCTTCAAGAACCTCAATAAAACAAACTCTATTTTCTATTTGAGAATTAGATGAGGAAATGTGATCTATTTACGGAGATCTCTCAATATTTGAGATCTCTCAAAGAACATATTCCTCATGTTTCTTTCTATTGGGAGATATCACATGTGATACAAATATTCTTCTCTTATACAATCATTATCATTTGTGATGTAACATCCATTTTAATAGTCATAAATTAATCCTAAATTCTCCATGTGTCTCAGGTTGTAACTATATGGATATATCATAATGATATAGATGCCCAAGATATTATAATTATTCCAGTAAGTATTTATATATCTATAAATATGGATATCCAAATTTTCACCCATGATGATCATCGTCATCAGTTTTTAACTCTTTATAACTGAAAATCTTAAACCCTTCAACAAATGTAGTTGACCCTAAATTTAAGTGTAACTACACATGTTCACCAAATTTTTGATAGATAATTGTCTCTTGAAATATTCTCTTATATTCAAACATGGCTACTATGGGGTAGCCTTATCCTCCATGGTGTAGTGACCTCCATGTATTTAGAAACACTCACTGCTAAGGTGTATAATATTCTCTATAGTGTGGCTACTTATTAGAATGAATAATAATGATATAAAATCCACACTAACCTTTGCATCTTAAGCATAATATAAATGGGGAAAAACACTCCTTCATGCATCATGGTTGTTTCTTAGTGGTTCATCCATCACTATAAACTCATTTCCAACATCTTCTTTGGTGCTAGCCTTGTCTCTATAGCATGTGAAGACTCTCACAATATCAACTTCACTTAGGTGGTGTATTCAAAAGTTATTCTACATCACAGACTTTTCTTCTTACCCTTATGTGATTATTTAAAACTCAACTCATGGGTTTGCCTTACATAGGTCATTATTATTCCCATACACAATGTGGGATACCCTTACGTAGGTCACATTACCCTTATTTGTGTCACCTTAACCTTAAATAGGCTTTGTGTACCTACACGCATCTATATAGATACACTTATGTGTATTTCCATATGTTGTCTTACCCTTACATAGCCTTTAAGACAAACCATTATACAATGGGCATACTAACCCTATGCAATACTTCCATATTCTTTCACTATCCTTGCAAAAGTAAGTAAATCGTCATTTCTCATGCCCTTCAGAATATGTAACTCCATAATTCCATGAACATCACTTATTTCATGTCTCTAGAAATATCCACTTAGATCATCACTTGGACAACCATCACTTCCACTTACTTTAAGAATCTTTATGGAATTGATAACACTAAAATAATTCCCTAATAATATTAATCTTGGTCTTCTCTTAGGGAACAAAACATATCTCAAGCATCACATAAACACTTTATCCATCTTGAACAAGCCTTCATCATGCTTCATTAAAAATTTTATTATCATCAAATCCGACTTTCTTCATTGAGATTCCAACACACATATTAGAAATAACCATTAATCATATTTTCATTCAACCTTGAATGTTCTCAATTTCACCAACCTTGACCAACTTTTTTATCATCAGTCGCCTTATTATGAACAAATAAAACATCAATTCTTTAGGATTTCTAATAATCTCCCCCTTTGGATATTTTTGAAAATACATAACTTTTTCTCCCCATTATTCAATACACATTTGGATGTATTTTCTCCTCCTTAATGATATCTTCCTCTTCTCAACATATTTTCTTCACCTCTTTATTGTCATGTTAATACAAAATGACTTTTTAATGAAAAGGGTATTTCAAAAATTCCTTCAAAAAATATAGGGGTGCATTTTTATTTATTCTATTTATTATTGGAAGTAACATACTCTTCAAATCATCTTTCCATTTACCGATATCTTCCCCACTTAAAGGATATTTTCTCCCCCTATTTCAAAAAATATTTCTTTTTCATCAACTATATGTTCAATATCCAAATCCTTTAAAACCACATATTATATAATTAAATATCCTTTCCTACTGTATTTTTATATAAGATTCACTAAGTGGATTTAATATATGGTTCTTGGGGTGTCAATAAATCCTCTAATTATATTAATATGGAGATTGATATATAAAATGATTGTTTTTATAGACAACAACAAAGATTTCCATGTCACTCATGAATAACAAAAAAACACAAAGTATCTTTGTACTTTCAACTTTCAAAATACAACATATAATCTAATCACTTATAACCAAACCATTAGTTTATAACATTAAATTTTAGGTTGTGATAAACATACCACATGATAAATTAATTGATACAACTTTATAAACATTTGAAAACACTTGTTTTAAGAGTGAATAAAATTGAACAAATTATATCACTTGAACTCCATGCCTTTCAGATAATTACATATTTCAAAAACTTATGAAAACACTTAAAAGACTTCAATGTTTAATACAAATCCCCCTAAGACTATGTATCTTGAATCCAATTTTTATATCACTTGTTTATGTACAAAATGGGAGAAAATTCTTTTTTTTTCATACTTTCATTAAGCTCCATCCACTTGTGCTTTTCTAACACAATGATTTATGTTCATTTCAATAAAAATAACCTCATGAATCATATCTCCCCCTTAATTTTACACAACATCAAAAAACATTATACTGAATAAAGCATATGTGGAGAGGGTTATATTCATGTTCCTCATGATGAGTAATATGGTTAGTCAAGATGAACTAACCCATCACCTTCCATATTTCCTTTTCTCTTTTTCAGATTTTGGGAATGGAATATAATCAACTCTTCAAATTATTCATCATCACTTATACCTAAAAATCACTACCCCTTTCCAATGTATATACTTTTTGGGATACCTATTACACACTTATTTACATGAATTTGAACATTTTCGTCCCTCCTTTGCTTGGGATTTTCTACAATTGTGGAATTGATCACACATGAATAACAATCTTCTTAGGTTGCATCACTAGTAGATCTCACCGCCATCTTTATTCTCTATTTTATCTGCCTATTTTGATTCTTTGTGGTCAGTATAGAAATAATTTTTAAATCCACTTCCTTGATATCCTAAAGTTATATCTTGGAATACATCTTCTTTCGTGGAGTCAACTTCACAATCTCTTCCACCTTCTTCAGAGCTAGAACAACCACTTATTTTTTCTTCCAAATTTCTCTTATTTAACTCAAAAAGGGTTATTTTGAGAGCACAAATTTTTAATCTTGATTCATTCTTTATTGAGTCTCAATTTCATCCTCAAAAACATTAAACCTATTATCCATCTTAATATTTCTTTTTCTAGGATAAGTAATCTCCCTATAACTATTTTGATTGGATTGTTTTTTATGGTTTCTTTACCCTTACATGAATTTTCCCAATCACAATTCTTTTCCATATGAATGGGGTTAGACCAAATTAAGAATCAACCATAAGATCCATACCTCATTTCATATCCCCTTTAATTATAAGTTAGCATAGTTGGATTTCTTTTAACAATTTTGCGCTTGTTGGTATCAAATAATCTACTCATCATGTGCCCAAAACTTCTTCAATAAAATCACTTGGGCTCCTCCTTCATTTTTGGAACCACACTTCCCAATTTTTCATAGAATAAATCCTTTCTTCATGATTTCATATCTAAAACCTTTCTTTCCAATAGGGCTTTTTTTGGATGGATTTTTATCTTCTCCTTATGTTGTCCGCATTTTATATCTTTCTCCTTCAAGAGAGCATCCATCACTTTTATATTTGTAGTATAATCTCTACCTAATTATCTCTTTTCTTAAAATTGGGGTTTTATAGGTTTTATGTTATCCTTAAACTCCTTCTCTGTGTCCATTTTCATTATGATATCAACAGAAATCTTTTGAATAATGTCTCTTTTCTCCTTCTTCTTCATTCCATTTTTTTCATGTTAAAATTCAAGGATTATTATTCATTTTTAAATCTTCTATTTTCAATGTAATGTTATTTTATCATTGAACTGCATACTTCATGTGTGATACTCCATCAACCATGGTCATCATTTCTTGAGAATTCTATTTGATTTTTTTTCATTTCATAACCAAAGTCACATATCCTTTTCAACACTAAGAGAGAATATAAAATTTCACATCTTTTCTTCACATGATGGTAAAAAATTGAAATATCATTTGGTTAATATTTTACCTTGGATAGAGAATACAAATTATGGGATGATTTTCTCTCATTCTTCTTCTAATTTCCTTTTTATATAAGGAAACTGACACTTGGACATTCTTATTTTGTAAATAAATCTTCCAATTTCATCCACATATTTTTAGAGTAATTTGAATAATTCAAATTTTCTTGTAAGTCATCCTATAGAGCCTCCTTTAATTCCTCTTTTATTAAATCACAATTGAAATTTTTATTTGATCTATCTCAAAGAAGACTCTATGTCAGATTAACAATGCAATTCCATCTTCTAGTACTTATTGAAAAAATCTAAGAGAATATTCCATGAAATGGTTGAACTCATTTTGACAAGATTTAAAATTATTTCTATAAAATAAAGCATCCTTCATTGTTAATGACATCTTCTATACAAATTTAGATCAATTAAAAGTAATAACAAATCTAAAATTGATATTTTCCCTTTAATAACACTTGTT
The DNA here is from genome assembly GCA_963277665.1 of Viscum album. NCBI lineage: Eukaryota > Viridiplantae > Streptophyta > Magnoliopsida > Santalales > Viscaceae > Viscum > Viscum album. The sequence goes on along the minus strand of OY728133.1, from coordinate 1,633,122,515 downwards.
GGACTTATATAATGGACATAGAGAGAGTCTTCTCTGAGAAGGGTGGAGTAGGGTATGGAGATTCTTTAACAATTAAAACTCATACTACTTTAAAGTCTCACTTTACTAATATTATCTTGACCTCTCAACCATGAGGGTCACTCTGTTATTCCTTTTAATCAGATATTCTTACGGTTTATTGATCTGTGTTGTTGTACATGCATTATATAAATATGGATATGAGTAAATACTTAGTTCACCCTCACTAGGCTATGTCCAAGGAGCACGAATTGACTTTATTCCATACACTAAAATCACTATGAATCACACAACTTATAAAGTTTTGGTCTAGGTAACTACAATTATTTATCTCACTACCTTAGTGATTGCCCACTAATTCCCAAGGGTCACTCCCTTCAATGTTCTTTTTTTTAATTACTACCCATGGAAAACATCACCTTCATAGTTTATGGATATGTTGTTCCTTTGTCCAACATCACTGGTAAGAAATGAATCCTTAAATATAGATTCTCTATTGAAGTTTCGATGTGTTGCTTCTTTACCTCTTATGAAAACAATTAGTTACAACACCTTATACTTTCCAGAATATCCCTCGAACAACTCCTTCTTTTCTATAGGCAAACAAAACACCTTCTTATACCTTTAATGAAATTTAATAGTTTCCAATTTTTTAGGAATTACATCCCCTCACTGGAAAAAAATCTTATTTCTCTCTAATAATTAGATATGGAATTGTGTTCTCTATGTAGATCTCTGACTATATATTATATCCCTTAAATAAAATCACTCCTCATGTTTTATTCTCCTGAGAGATTTCACATGTGATAAAAATGTTTTACTCTTACTCATTCATTAATGCATGTGAGGTGAGTATCATTTTTATATTCATAAATTACACTTAAATTCTTCATGTGTCTCAGGTTGTAATTGAATGGATATATTTGAAATATATAATTGTATTAGACATTATGATTCTTCTAGAAAGTATTTCCATATCTCTAAATACAGAAAACTAAATTTACCCCCACAATTATCATGGTAATAAATTTTTAATAGTTTATGGACTAGGATCATAAGCCTTCATCAAATGCGACTAACCATCCATTTAATAATAACCACATACGTTCACTGTATTTTTTTGATAGATAAGAGTATCCAAAAATCTACTCTTGTATTCATGCTAGAAAACTATAGTGTAACTTTTTCCTCTATGGTTCAAGGACCTCCATATATTTATAAACATCCATAGCTATAGTTAAAATTCTGATCCATGGTGTGAATACATATTAAATGGAGGAATAACAATATAAAATTCAAACTCACATTTGTGGCGTAAAAATATTGTCGACGGTGTAAAACTCATTCTCTTGAGATGTGGTTGTTTATTTACAGTACATCCATCACTATATAATCATTTCAAAACTCTTCCATAGTGTAATCCATGCGTCTATGTCATGAGAAGACTCTCACAATATTGACTTCACATAGGTTTCCTCTTGATATGTTCTTTTTTTCATCGTATTTTCTTATTAACCTTATGGGAGTCATGAAAAATCATATTAGGATTTACCCTTACATAGGTTGGACAGATACCCTTATGCGTCATTGGTTACCCTTATGCATGTTGTTATACCCATTCATAGGTCAACCAGATACCCTTATGCAATGTGGGGACCCTTACAATGATCGATGTACCCTTACACATGTCTCTTTACCCTTACGTATATTTCTTGTACTTTTAAGAGGTTGTATAGATACCCTTACATGAACCTACATCTGCTGCATGTACCCTTACACAGCCTTTAGGACTTACCTTTATGTAGTTTTCATGCTACCCTTATACAAGGCTTCTATATTCATTTATTATCCTTACCCAAGGAAAATAATTAATCTCCTCTCATAACATCCAGCATATATAATTTTATAATCCTACAAACTTCACTTCTAGCATGTCTAAGGATATCTCTACTTGGCTCTCCAATTGAAAAAATATCACTTTAGCCTACTTTGATGAGCCTTATGGAATTAATGATTCCATAATAATTCTACAAGAATCTTCTACTTAGTCCTTGATTGGGAAACTACCAAACTCCCAAGAACCACTTCACCACTTTGTTCATCTAGAACATGCCTTCAACATGTGTTTTCCAAAAAGCTATTTTCAAAAAATCCAACATTGTTCATTGATATTTTAAAACACATATTGGTGTTCATCCTTATTCGTCTTGGTCCTCAACATTGACAATGCTCATTTTCAAAAATGTTGACCAACATTATTTTCCACAACGTTGACCAACATTATTGTCAAAAAAACTACATTAATACTTTGTTATTACTAACATAAGTTTATTTTGAGATATTTTTATTTCATAAAGTCACCATCACATGTTATTTTGATATACCATTTTCCAAAAATTTGTCATCTCATATGATACATTTTGAAGTTTTTTCTATTTTATTTTATGATAATAATTTATAAAATTATCAATATATAAACTAATTAATATTAAATGATGGTTAAAAACTAGTAAATAATTATAATTAAAATTTTAAATACTGGTTATTATTTTTAATATTCGTAACAATAAATTATTGATGTGTAAATAATATATGTTATAATTGATAGAAATGGATCATAATTTCAAAATTATTATTAAAATTACATTAATTTGTATTTTGTTTTTGTAACAAAATTTATGCATTTATATCATACTATGATTTAATATTCAATGATACAAAAAAATATTAAAAAATAATTATATATTTTTATTAATATATTTTAATTTTATAATGAATAATATTATACATTCAATATATTAATACAATAATTATTAAAAATGAAATTATATATGATTATTCATCAATAATCATAATGTTTATACTACGAATAATTACTTATTTTAATATTTTAAATTCAATAAAATAATTTGATATATTATTATAATCATGAGTTTTATATGTAATATTTATTGAAAATATATGTTGGGATTCATTAAATGGATTATTGAATTGATTTCAAGGATTTATTAAGAAGATATAACATGTTCAGAATATATATTTTTTATGCATTAATAATTTTTTTGAAGTATTATAGGATGTTGATAATTTAGAAAATTCATAAATATTATAACTATCAAAATACTGGATTTTATAGGTATGATAATGTGTCCAATGATTATTGAAGGTCAATCACCAATCTCGACACCCACTTCACACAAGGGAGACAAACTATTGGTAGATCCAGTGAAAGTTGGAAATGATAGTAGAGGTGTAGGATTACACATGAATGACATTCAAGCAAGGAGGGTGTGAGATTAAGTTCTTCCATTTATCTTCAAATTTAAAATCCGTGTTTATTTATCTTTCATTTAAATTCATTTATATACATTCATGAAAAAGTATTTTAGATTTATTATTACGATAAATTTTATCTAATTGGGTCAGTTGTTCTTTTGGGCTATCTGATTTTCACACGGGCCTGTTGCTTGGTCTTGTTGTTGGGTTGGCTCATTCATCCCACTTCAGTTTCCCTTCAGGACACGTCTTCCACATCATTGATCTTTGTGACTTCTATTCCTGGTCATTGATCACTACTAGAACACATTTTATCCTCATTTTCCTCCTATTCTAGTTTGTTCAATATGTCACTGGCTTTTCTTTTTGGCATGGATTTATGGTTCTCTTTGGTTATTTGTTCCATTTAAAGTCTCTGTATGTGTCAAGGGAATTGAGGACCTATTCCCCCATGAATATTTGACATTGTGGATTGTTCATTCACCTCACTATTGAGGGTGTCATCTCACTCTGGTTCTGATACCCAATATTTGATGATTGGTTCCTTGGTGAGAATTATTCATTCTAGTCATCTTACAGTGTACACTACTGGTGTACGACTTCTTGTTGAGTTCCGAAGATGGAATCTTTCGATCGAGAATATGTGTCACTAAGTTGAAAAGATATTTATGGCCAATTTATAGACCAAGTGAGTACCACTACCTCTATGAGCACAATATCAGCAATGGATTTTGATGAAATATTGAAGACAATAAAATTTATGACCCATGTGTTTGACATTGTAAGTATTTTGATCTTGCTTCTCATTTTATAGATTTATTTAGTCAAATCATCTATTTTGTATGTATTTTTATATCACAATATTATGTAATCTTGTTATTTTAGTCATTAATGAAATGTCTGAGTTTGTAGGTAGTGTTATTACAGTGCATGTCGAGCCCAATAGGGATGAATCATAATAAATCCTTTTGTTATTTATTGGTTTATTTATTTATTATATCATGAATGCTTTATTTATGTTGAATTATACTTTTGTGAACAAAACACTAAATTCAGTCCTTCAGGGTTTGTGTTTTAATCACTTTACAATGAACCTTAACCCTCACAAAATGGTATGAGAGCCACAATTCTCTTTTATTATCATATGTATTTCTTCGTTTCTATTATGCTTTCACTTTTAAATTTGTACACTTAAATCATGTCTTAATTCAGCCCTTTTCTCTTTTATTTGTAATTAATGACACTGTAACCTCTATAATTATTTAAAATTATAAAATTTTATTGGATAACCATGTATAACCTTTGTATTATCCAATTCTGGGGGGCGTGCACTTATTTTTGTCTATGATAAGATTGTATCTAATCATTTGGGTAAAAATGTCAAAAACTAGGTTCAAAACCAAGAAATTCAATCATGAAAATGCATTTAATTTACGAAATATTAATATGAGAGACTTGGTAGTTCAATAAGGATTAATTGATTCCATATTAATTCCTAATAAACCTATTATAGCTATATATAAAACTAAGTAGACCTATAATTTTTATCAAGATATATCCCTTGATGTTCTTGTTAGGGAACACAATCCTGTGCATCTTTAATTTGGTAATAAAGTTCTTATAGAAGTAGCCTATAAAACTAATATTGCTGGTATATGGATTAATCAAGAGAAATTATAAAGGGAGTATTCTTTAGTTGGTAGGCTTTATAATAAACATAGAATTTTTACATTTAAAATGAAACCTGATATTTCAATTGAATCCCATCTAGATTAATTTAATAAGTTTATGTTAGATATTTCCAACATAAATGTAACAATTGATAATAAAGATCAATGAATGATACTTTTATTTTATATAGACAATGAATACAACACTTTAGTGTAAATAATGATGTATCGACATGACGATTTAACCCTAGAAGAGTTTAAATATTTTTTACACTCTAAAGAACTACAGTCTAGAACTTGAGTTAAATGTGAGGCAGAGAGTCATTTCACAAGAGGTAAACCATAGTCTAGGGTTAAAAAAGATTTTATAAAAAGAAAAAATTCGATAAAAATAAACAAAATAAGCCTAGGTCTATGTCTAGGGGAAAATTATTTTCTTCCTTTGTAGAAATCTCGGGTAGACTATGACCAGGTGTAAGAAGATTAAGCAAGATCTTGAGAAAAAATAGCCTACTAAACAGTCCCTTCATATGGGTTCTGGTTATGGAACATCTGAAGCTTTAAATGTTTTTAGGCATTCCCTTAACTATGAGTGGGTCCTAGACATGGTCTCCTCATTCCACATGTTTCCCTTTAGGGAGTTATTCCTTGATTTAATAGAAATAATAGAAGGAGATTTATTATTAGTTAATAGTTGGAGGTGTAAAGTAGAGGTAAGAGTTTATATTTTAATAGAAATTTATAACCACACTATCATTGCATGTTTAGATGTTATGTGGTTTCCTAACCTCTATAGAAACTTAATTTTTTTAGGGATTATAAAACAAAATGGCTACACCTTTAGTTCTGAATCGGGATATCTAAAAATCTCCAAAGGCTCTAGAACTATCATTAAGGGTTCCCTTACTAATGGGTTGTATGTTTTTAATGATAATACCAATTCTATATAGTTGGGTTGTTTTTATACCACTAATAAAAATAACACCCTTTTATGGAATAGGATATTGGGGAATGTAGGCTCTATGGGTGTAGAAGAACTTAACAAACAAGGGTTGTTGATTGACATCACACCTAGTATCGTTCTATTTTATAATGATTTGTGATGGGTAAACCTAAGAGAGTTACCTTTAATAGGTCTAACTTTAGTGCTGATTACCCCTTATAATACATACCATATGGCCTATGGGGACTAACTAGGACCCCTTCCCATGGTGGGGATTCTTATTTTGTTACATTTATATATGACTTCTCAAGAAAGGTGTGTATTTACATATCAAAAAATAAATATTATGTTTTTAATACATTCAAAACATGGAAAATCCTAGTAGAGAATCAAGTTGGGAAATAGAATAAAATAATGAGAATAGATGGTGTCTTACAGTAACTATCTACTGAATTTTATCCATTTTTGTGAATATGATGGTATTTCATGATATCTGACTGATAGGAAAACCCCCAATGTAATGGTCTTACAACAAAATGAATATAACCATTTTAGAGGGAGTTTGAAGAATTTTTTCATTCTTGGGTCTCCCTAAAACATTTTGGGAATAAAATTTCACCATGGTAGTGTATCTCAAAAATAGATTTCATTCCTCATGAAATCACTTTAAAACCATGAAATTACATTGGAATGGAAAACCACTCCCCTATAATTACATAAGAGTCTTCAAATACACTATTTATGCTAATGAAAAAACTAATAGGATTGATCCATAAGCTCTTAAATATATCTTTTTCATATTTATTAAGGGTGAAAAAGGTTATAAACATTCTATTGATAAACTTTTTTAATAAAAATGAATCATTAATAGAGATATAGTGTTCCATGAGTCATGTTCTCCTAAATCTAAATATGTCACACCTGACAGTTATAATCTAGCCATACACGATGCTATTAAAACTAAACCTCTAGCTCATTTTGAGGCTCCTGTTCAAACTCCTCCACCCGATACAGAGATTGTTGCATGAGATAATCCAATATCTTGTTCAAATTTAGATTCCTAATTTGAACCTCTTAGCAATAATACATACAATTAGTTGACCCAATATAGAGTTAGGAGGGTCCCCATACCTCCTTCTTATATTAACTAATATTATTTGTCTTCTTATTCCTTTCATATTTCCCATGATCTTATTGATGATTATCCTCATACCAATAAGATATTCTTGAATGGAAAAAATTCAAAATAGTGGATATTTTCCATGTATGAAAAAATATATTCATTAAGAAAATATGACACTGGATCTATAATAGATAAACCACCCAATATAAAAGTAATTGGATGTAAGTTTTTCTATAAAATAAAGGAAGTTAACACTAATGGAAAAAATATTAATTTAATGAAATTTTAGTTACTAAGGGATTCTTATAAATAAAACGAATAAACTATTCTAAAAAATCAGTTATTAAGGGCTCGTCAATAAGGTTGTAACTTTCTTTTTCTATGTATAGTGACCTTTACATTTAACAACATGGTATGAAAACTTATTTCATTCGTAAGCCTCTAAATGGTTACTCTAAAAAATTAAAATATAAACAATTTTTTCCTTTTAAATAAATAATTATATGGTTTAAGACATGCCTCAAGACAATGGTATATAAAATTTGATTCTTTTATAATTGATAAAAATCTTGTTAGGAGATAGTATGATGCTTGTGTTTATTTTAGGACAATTAAAATATCTTTCTTTAACTATTGTTTTATATTGAATACATTCTTTTTAATTTAAAAAATTTGAAGATCATTATTTCTATTAAATCTCAATTACAATGAATGTTTGAAATGAAGGACTTATGGTCAGCTAAGAAAATTCTCAATGTAGAAATTATAATGGATCGATCAAATAAACTATTATATCATTCACATGATGAATATGTTCTAAAAATCCTTTAAATATACCTAATTTAATCTCATAAACCTGTATATATAGCATTTGAATAGAACTTTAAGCTTTAAATAAGTCATGAACCCAATGTTGTTGTTGATATTAAGATTATATTAAAAATTCCCTATAAAAATAGAGTTGGAAGCATCATGTATTTTATGATCTACACTAGTCGAGATATAGCATTTTCATTATCCACCCTTAGCAGATTTATGGCCAGTCCAAGGAAACCCAAGTGGCATGATCTGAAGTGGATGTTACGGTATTTTTCATGTACTATTAATTTTTCTTTGTGTTATGGTATGAATGCAGATACTGCTGAATTAATTGTTGGATAAGTAGATACTAACTATATAGGGAACATTGATACCTAAAATTCATTTACTAGGTTGGTATTCACTTCTTGTGGAAGGATTATTTCCTAGAAATTTATTATGAAGTCTATGTTTTCTCTTTTAACCATAGAATCATAATATATATCCTTAACTGAGGCTGTTGAAAAGGCCTTATGGATCAAGGGTTTGTCAGATGAACTAAAAAATCACAATTATTCTATTAATATGTAAAGTGATAGACAATCTACATTAAATTTATCCATGAATTTATTAATCCATGACAAATCAAATGCTTGGATATTAGATTACATTTCATTAGATATTTTATAGAATATAAAACCATGTTTGTCAATTCGATACACACTAATGATAACTCGGTTGAGATTTTGTCTAATGATATGCTATTATCTAAATTCGATTCTACTTAGATATAATGAATTTGGTTCTCATTATATAACCTTAGGTGTAATAACACATCCAATTTCAATTGAAAATGGTATAGATTTCTAAATTAGGTGATTTCATGTGTTTTCATATTGAAATGCCCTATTTATTTATCTTACTTGTAAATTAAATAATGTAAATGATGAAAAAAGTATTTTAGATTTATTATTATGGTCATTTTTATCTTTCAAGATCAATTATTCTTTTGGGATTTCACATTTCTACATGGGCCTATTGCTTGGGGTTGTTGCTGGGTTAGCCAATTTGGGCTTCTTTTGTTTTCCTTTAGGATTTGACTGTCATATCATTGATTTATATGGATTTTATTTCTAGTCAATGATTTCTATTATGACAAGTCTGATCCTATAGGTATATATGTGCTGAATTGTTTGATGTGCCATTAGAATTTCTATTTGGCAGTATTTGTGGTACTCATTGGTTTTTTGTATCATTTTGAGGCTCTACGGGTGTCAGGGAATTGATGACCCCTACCCCTAAATCTCTTTGGAATTTTGGATTTCTCATTCTTCTAATCAATGAGGGTTTTCTCTATCTCTGGTTTTGATACATTAGATTTGGATTTTTATTTCTCAATGGTGATTATTTGTGCCTTCCATCCTCCAGTATATAATCTAACTGTACAACTTAGACTAGAGTTCCATTGATGGAATCCTTCAATCCTCAAGTTGTGTGGTTGATTTCTTGTGTGAAGTAAGACCAATTTTTAGAATAGGTGTGTACCACTACCTCCCCAAGAATAAGATCAACAACGACTCTTAATGATGGATTTAAGATAACTGTACTATCGAACATGTGTTTCTATCATTGTATTCCCTTCAACCATACTTATCGTTTTGTTGATTTATCTATTCAATGATTATTTCATTATCTTAGATATTATTGGAATTTATTCTATAATATTGTTCTTATAAGCATTAATAAGACATGTGATTGTGTGGGTGGTGTTATTTCCATGTACAAAGGCACCAATAAGAGAAAATCATGTCAAATCCTTGCGTTCATGACTACATTATTTCTTTCTTGCATCATTAATGGTTGGTTTCTGTTGAATTTGACTTATGGGAACAAAATACCAATTTTTTTTCTTTAGATTTCACGTGTTATTTATATTTAGTACACATTAGCCATCACAAAGATACCCCAAGTGAAGTTAGGGAGTTTCTCTAGCATATTTTTCATAATAAACCACATGACACACAATCAAAAAAAATTGTTATGGTTTCATGTTATAATGACAGTATTCAAAAATAAAATGCATTCACTATATCAGGATAAAATGAGGTCATGGTGTCATGATATTCTTTATTTTCCATGTATATCTTGAATTAATCACGTCTATGAGTTTCATGTCATATCATTCCATGTTCTTGATGTGCCCTTTATAGACAACAGATACCCCCATATGAGAGTTCATAAATACAACAGATGACTCACATAATCTTCTAAATTTGTGACTATATAAGGTTTATGTTCATTTGGTTCATTCCACACATACAATAAATCAACTGATCTAATCATGTTAAACTTAACACAACATAGATTAGTGGTGATTCTCATGATCCAAAAGTAATATGATGAAGATGGTCTGATATGAGTTGAGTGATATTGAAAGAAGTTGATCTTGTATGCATGAATTTGAAAATATGCTCTCAATGATATGTAAACACCACAATGGGAAGAGGAGATAATGGTCATATACATAGTGGGTGTTCAATGATTGATAACTCATTTGGGAATGGTTGTTATATTCAGTTTCATAAAAAATGGAGGCTATATAAAGTTGATGGCTAGAGCAGAGTGAATGAGATGCTATGAAGTAAGTCAGTGGAAATGAGTGGTTCTCTATTATTATTTTAGACAATAAGGAAGTGTAAAATTCCAAAAAATATTGTTAATATATTATTTATTGTAGACATAAATGATAACTCAAGAGAGATCAAGACCAAGACTGAGAAGAGAGAATGTGAAATAGTGATCTATCTATTTTTATAAATCTCCATGTGTTGAAAGAAATATGAAGACTGGGAAATAGATGACGCAATATATGATGATTATTTTTGTCTTTAGATCTGTATGATAGTTATTTTAATGAATTTATTAAAAAAAATTAAAAAAATCAATGTTAAATTTAATTTTGAAATTGGTTCCTAAAGGAATTTAATCCCCTATCGCCTTTGGCTTCAATGAAGATCATGAGGGAATTTCACACATTATTGTATAAGTTTTTAGAGAATGTGTAAAATCCCCTAATGCATTCTGCAAAAAAAATTAAAAAAATTATTTTTTATTATATATATATATATATATATACTGACATATAGTAAGTTATAAAAAATTATTAATAGTAATTTATAAATAAGTATTGATATTTAATACATTATCAATTTTATTTATTTAGTAGTTATTAATAGTTCATAATAATAAATAATAGTTAGTATTAATTAACAAGAATTTTTAATAAATTATAATAATAAAGGTTACTTAACCACACTGAAGAGAAATTGACACTAAATAATAATAGAAAATTAATGTTATATTAACATTATATTTATGTTAAAGTTATAATTCAAATAAATTTTATAAATATTAATAAAATATTTATTAATATTGATATAACATAAATATAATGTTATATCAGATACATATTACATATATATAAAATCTATTCATATAGTTATTAAGAGTTTTTCATAAAGTGGGCTTTTAAAAAACACAAATGGGTTTAAGTTTTAATTATGGTTAGTTATCTATTACATTGAGGGATTCAACACACTTCTTAAAGAAGTAAAGATGCATTTGTTAAAACATATAATGCTGTTAAAAAACCAATCTTAATAATAATTAAAAAAATTATAAAAAATTAATTTAGATTATAAATATTCAAATTAATAATTATAAATAAATGGTTTTAATAAAAATTAATAGTATTAATGAAAGTATATATATATAATTCATACTATTTATTGTAATTTAAATATTATTAGGAAGTTTATTTTCAAGAAATATATTTATGAATTTTAAATCGTTTGATAATTTTCATATAATAATTTGTACATTTTCAATAATATAAATAAGCTAATGAAACTTCATATAATTTATGTCATAGAAACCATATAAAATTAATTGTTATAATTAATTTTAGTTTTTTTCTATGATAGGCTCTTTTTCCATAGTCCAAGGTTAAAATGAGATGCATGCATCAAGACTATTGAACTTTATGATGTGGTAAAGTATGTTGAATTGGACAGGGATCTCTCTCATGTACAAGAAACTAGATTTCTTATTTCTCTTCTCGGTAGGAGGTGCCTCTCCTGCATCTAGGATGTTGAGATGTGATCATGCTTCACCTAATCCATCTCTTTCTGTATATAAATGTAGAAGAACCTGACATACAATAAAGAATACATTGGGTGTGTGATACCTCAGTCATAAATGGTGAGGAATTGGGAAATGACCTCTGATATAAGCCCGGATCCACTACATTGGTCGAATACAGTGGATATATTGATAAAATAATTGGATCTAAATCCCCTAGAACACATCAATAATCTGTCATGGCTCATATTATTGATGTGATTTGTCTTCTTGTAAAATAGGTGAGGCATCATATGTTGATCGACTAGACTACATTTTCAATGTCATGGCTCATCAACATCAGCATCTACTATTGTTGTTTCATCAATAAGAACATCCTCTCCCTCCTGTGGATGATCGAATATACCATAATGTCTATAACCAAGCTAAGGTGACATGTCTTGTGCTACAACACGATACACTTCCTGAATGAATATTTCAACTTCCTCAATATTGTAAATCTAAAACTCATTGATTCAATCTACATTCTTCAAACCCATAATTCAGAATTAAAAAATAAAAAAATTCATTTCCACTGCTTTCTTCAAAGAAACCCTTAAAAAACTCAAACATGATACATATTAAAATTTATTTTTATAAACTATTTACTATAAATAATGGGTAATTGCTTTATATTTTTAGAAAAAGTTAACACTTTTAATTATTAGCCTTTAAAGATATAATTCAATGTGATTCTTATAGAGTAAACACAAGAAATCCCACTAACCATGGTCAGGGAAAATCCACTAGGTGGACATAGGAGAGGTACAATGTGATGCCCCACTATAAAAATCTCCCAAACTGAACAAATATAGAGAAATGTTTATTTAAAATAATTAGTGATATTATTACATTAGTTGCTAATAATTAAAATAATATTAAATTACATTATTATTGGTTACTAAATGTCATTGTTTCTAACCATTATTATTACTATTACTAAACAACTAATTATTAAAAAAATTAAAATAAAACTAAATTATATTATTATTAGTTATAATCAATTATTATTAACAACATTAAATTTATTATTACTAACTAATTAAACATTATTATTAATATTTATTAAATTATATTTAATCAATAAATCAATTAAATAGAGGAAAAAATAATTATAATAATATTGAAAAAATTTAATTAAATGAAGCTTGGAATTTTTTATTTTTCATTTGCTTAAAAAGTTAACTCTTATAATTAATAACTACTAATGATATTATGATGTGTGAGCCTGGTGGATTGAACACTATACATCTTTCCCACCTTAGTTGGGGAAAATCTCTTAGGTGGAAATATGAGAAGCCCAAAGTGATAACCCACTACCCAAAGTTCTCACACTAGATAAATCTTGAGAAAATTTTGATTAAAAGAATAGTTGATATTGTTACATTAGTTAGTAACAAATTAAATTAATATTAAATTAAAATATTAGTGGAAATTACCCAACATTACTACTAACCATTATAATTCATAATACTAAACGTGTAATTATTAACTAATTAAAATAATATTAAATAATATTATTATAATTATTTAATAACAATTATTAATTATTAACCTCTATTATTAATAATATAAAACATATTAATAATAATTAATAAACCAATATTTTTATTAATATTAAGTATCTTACTATGAAATCAATAAACTTTATAATTACTAATTATTAATTTACATCTAAAAAATTAATAAATTAAATAATTCAACAAAATAAAATAATCATGAAAATTACCTTTAAATAAATCATGGTAAATTTTTCATCCCTAGAGGCAATTTATAAAGAGCCACCACCCACTATATTTCAACATAAAAGATAATGAAGGGGAAATGTGAGAAGAGACTAAGGGGTCTACTTTTATAGGGGCAATGACATTATCCCACTAATCACCTTTAATGTTTTATTTAGTGAAAATAATTGGGGGAGGAAATGAATTTCTCATTTTAAAATGAAAAAGTATTTCCCTCTTTAAACACCCTTTCTATGTCACTGGTCTAAGGAAAAGGTGTTTATTCTCTCAGTACCTTTTTAAAAAATCTGAAAATCATTGACGGCATAAATGTAATTGCAATACATTTTTTAAAATAAAAAAAATAAAACTATATAATTTATTTTCTTTAAATACCCATAAAAAACTCTTCACATGAGGTTGGTTCTGCATACAATGAATTGTTTTACGAAGAAGTTGATGATTGTTTTTGTGAGTAGAAGGTTATTCCATATTGATGCATCATTTTATGACTATGAATAGAATGCATAAAACACATGCGATGTGAAAATATTTCATGAAGATTGACCTGCACTAGAATAATAATTCAAAGAAGAAGAATAAATGAGAGTATATCATAAAGAAGAGTTGAGATGAGTATATTTTTTGATGTTATAGTAGCTGTGTAAATAACATAAAATATCATTTGTATGAAGGTGGATGGAAATAAAGACATAGTTGTTTCAAAAGAATCTATGTAATAGTGAAAAATGCAGTTGTCCAGAGGAGAACATTGAAGATATGGTTCAACAGACATAGAATATGTTGAATGAATCACCTACTATGTTTCCTACATGAATAAATTTCTACAAACTTCTGTTTTTGGAGCATGTTTCTCAAAGAATGTTACATAAAGAAATATTAACATTGTCTATATGTAAATAGAATAAGTAGAATAAATTCTTGCGACTGCATCCAATATATTTTTACAAAATAAGTATTAAGAGAATGTGGCTTATCATTTACATATTTAAAATATAATCGAAATTTTATTTTTGAGGATAATTTATATCGAGGAATTCTCATCATCTTAGAGAAAGTGTTGTCACAGTTTGAGGGAAAAAACATACTCAAATATCATTCATAATGTGTTGATTTAATTTAGTTTAAATACGGAAGTGTAAATAATATTTGGGTTTACCATGAATTTATGAGGATACAGATATGTAACCAATTCATGTTTACCATAAATAATATTAATATATTCTCAAGTATATAAATTTTCCTTATCATTCATCAACATAGTGTATGGAGGTAAAGATGAGAGAGTGTCCTTTGGTAGAGGAGAAAATGAACCATAAAACATGTAAAGGTAGTGTTCCTAGCACAAATTGGTTATATATAAAACATTATATCCTTAGAAATAATGAATCTTAGGGTGTTTTATAACATCTACACATCATTGGTTCTTTCTCCAGGTAAATATACCTTTGTTTCGAATGAAGTGAAATCATTATGTGTTGTTCATGATTTTCTTTCCTATATATTTTTGTTGGTTTTGGTGATTTTAAAATAAAAATTTATAAATTAATAATGGTTTTTTCTAAAACATTAAAAATTAAAAAAAAAAGTAAAATAAATTTTTTAATTTGGGTTATACGATAATTTACACTACTCTTAGGGTGTGTTAAGTAACAACAAGTGGTGCCAGAGCTAAAAGGTTTTGACTTGGTGTCCAACATAATATTTTAATTTGATATAATCTTGAAGACTTGATATATATTTAAAAAATAAATTCTCTAATTGATATCTATCATATTTAATGTATTCATAATTAAAATTACATGATGAACATGAAGAAGATAAGGAAGTAGCATAATTTACCTCATCATTTCACTTAATTTCGACTATGAGAAATTTGGAAGTATTATCACTAGATTAGGTTGAGAAGATAGAGTTATCACTATCACTCCAAGTGAAATATTTGAGGGATTTATTTCATTGATTAATTTACATCACCTTCTTTTTTTAAAATGGGGTACTCTTCTTTGATGTTTCCCTTTTACATGCATTTATAGAAAGTTACCTATACTTTTCCATGTGGATTCTCCATTTTGGTACAATGAAGTGATTTATTATTCCTCATTAATTGTTTCATATTCTTGGCTATGTGATAAATTTTGGCATAACTTATATAAGAGTCGTCATTTATTTTCTTTAAGACAATAGTCTTTTTTTTGTACTACTTTTTATTTATTTTCAACTTTTCACTTCTTGATAATCTCATAGGTCATGAGTGACCCAATGAGTTCTTCTACCAACATGTTCTTGTTATACTTTTCTTCATGAATTGTAATTAACTTTTGTGATGAAGAACATGGAAATACCCAATGTATCTTCATCATAATAATATCTAAAGTAATAATTTCATGGATATATTTTTCAACAACTATAGATATCAGTAAAACTATTAAATATTTCAATAATAGATTAAATAAAATTTATGGTAAAACCATCAATGCCTTAATGATAAATGTCACATATAGTGTCCTTAAATTAATTTATACCCTCATGTTTGACATAAAGGAGTTTAAAAATAATATGTGCAGTTTTACATGTAGAAGTATGATTAAATTCATTGTGGTCAACCAAAAAATGAATAGTGTACTTTGAATTTGAATCAATATTAAAGGATAAAATATCATTAGGAGTCGATTTATCCTCTGAATCCTTAGTGGTTATGTAAATAATCATGAATATTTTCCCAATTGGATAACCTATATTTTTAGTAAATTTAGACATGTGAGTTTTATGTTAACCATATTCTAAGCTATCAAAGAATGGATATTGTTCCATTGAGTATTCCTTGGGAGCATCTTGGGCGTTAGAGGTAGAGAGCATCCATATTGGTCAATACATGAAATAGGTTAAGGTTTAGAAATAAAGTGTTTATATAATACCAAATATTGAACCTACTAGTATGGAATGAGGGGAAGAATTTCCTTTTTTAAAATTTAAGAAATTTAATACATATATTAAGTGATAACTAAAAATTAAGTGTATAAGTGAAGTGAAATTAAAATAAACATAAATGAATTATGATAATGGAATTTACCCAAAAACTCAATATGGGTGCGTAAATTTTCTACCCTTAATGAATTTAGGGTTCTAATTGACACTTAAATTTAATGGAAGCTAATAGACTAAAAAAACTAGGTTTTAATTGGTTGTAGTAAGAAACCAAATACAAGGAAGACAATAGTTTTTAATGATTATAGTTAGAAACTAAAATCACTCAAATTAGTGGTAGGGATTACCCAAGAATAAGAATAATAGGGGGAGTTTTTTTTAATACAAACCCTTTACATAACACTCTATATTGTATTATGAGTATTAAAATATAAAAATTATAGAAATGGATAGACCAGAATAATGGAGTAATTGAATAAAAATAGGACATTCAAAACCAAACTCAAATAAAGGCACAATAGTAACAAATATTTTCCAAAGATTCCTAGGGGTGTATTTATTTCCTCATGATTTACCATGATAATTTCTGACACTTTGTAAATCCAATAGATTCATCTGGATCTGGGAGAGTCTAGAGTGGAGTTCCCACAATGGATAATTAATCTTTTTAGAATGGAACCACCTGCTAGCAACTAAATTTCACCAACTGGTCAGTGGATCATGGGCAATGTAGGTACCACTTTTTGACTCCATCGACTAGCTGTTGGTGGCTAAATTCTTGGCCAGTGGGTCTAAGCCGCTAGCTCTTCCCAGTGAGGGCCTTCAAAATATCCCTCCACACTCCATTAATATCAATCAAAGGATCATTTGATTGCCTAAGATGACAACCAATCATAATAAATAAAATAACATATATTGAAAATGTCAAAATCATAAATGGGTTTTGATCCTTAAAATATCTATGAGGGTGAGGGATACAACACCTGTATAAACAAAATTATTGTTCAACATGTAACTATTGATGATGTAATCACCAAAACAAACAAAAATATGAGGGAAAGTAAAGAATGCCCAAACCATAAATATTTTTCTTGGTTCACTAAATAGGGATATTTCTATGGTGAGCACACAAATGATGTGTCTATGTGCCAATATCTACTATGTATCACTAGTTCAACTGATGTAATGTTTTTTCCATGGCCACTTCATGCCAGGAAAACTGAATTTACAAGATTTATGGTTCAGTGACACCTCACTTAATGGTCATCCCCTCTTCTTAACGCTACTCCAAGAACACTTTCTATTGGATGTTGATAATTCCAAGATTTGAATTATCACTTTCAGAACTCCTTCTATAGCCAGATAAAGTTATGATACTTCTTCCCTTGTTCTAATTAGATTTCTCTTTCACTAAACCAGACATGATAATAATTTGAACTATTGTGATATCCTTTTCTTCTACAAATTTGTGATCGTTTAATATTCACAACCTATCTCAGATATTCAATATAATCTGCTTCCTCTATATTATATTTCATTTTACAAAACTGATATTTCAATTATTTTCTTCTATATTATCAATACGGCTTTGTTCAAAAACTTCTTCTAACTCCCAGTTCAATGCATGTTTCTAGAAAACCACTTTTAAACCCTAATTCCTGAAAAATCTATTTTTTCAGAACCTCCACTCTTCTTAAGTTGCATGGACTCTACATAAATTCTATAATGCACAATTACTTTGCACGTTAACATTAAAGTATTCAAAACTTATCTAGACTTTATGAAACTTTTTTTAGTGAAATTCTCTATCCTCATGAAGAAATAGAGTCTTTCATGGTTTTCATTATCTCTATGAAAAAATAAAGTGTCTCTATTCAGCTTTCTCTCATTATTTTCACCCTTATGATCTTGGTTTAGATATTCCTCTATTTATTTCTCTCTCCAAAAAATTATGTGGTTATAGGTATTTATACATGGTTTCCATCAACTTAGTGATGCCAAAATTCATCAAGATTTCATTTTTTGAAAAACAAATTATTAAAATAATACTAGGTTAAAAATATTTTAAAAACAAATACACAAAGGCAAAATCGTCCTTATTACCTTTTGGTTTTAGTCCAAAGGTGGAAAGGTTGATCCAACATTTACCCAAATTAAAAAAACAATTAAAAATTTACAAATATGAATGTTTGTTTATTTAATATATATATATTATTTATATTTTGACTTTTTAGACACATACATATACAAATAGTTTGTTAATAATACTATTACTATTAGTAGCTAAATTTTCTATATTACTAATATAATTAATATTTATTTTAAAAATAAATTGTTAGGTTCTTTATTAGTTATGCTAATAATTATATTATTTACTAAATTATTATGATTTATTATTTTAATTATTATAAATATTTAATGCTATAATAAATATATATTAATTATATAATTACTAACATTTAATTTTAATAACATAATTAATAATACATTATAGTAAAGTAATTAATAATATAATACTTAATAAGAATTATGTCCATTGATATTTGAAAGTGAAAATGCTATGTTTTTAAGTAATAAATTTTATAACATGTAAATTAGATTTATTTTATTATATTTATAATTTTTTTGTTTTAAATTATGTTTTTTATGTTCATTAAGTTTGTCAAATTTTATTATGATTATATTTAAATTTTATAATTTATACCTTTTCAAAGTCACCTCCAATAATCATAATAATGTTTTAAGTAGGTGGATTTGAATGTTTATAAATAATAAAGTAAAAATACAATCAAAATGAAATTTTAAACACTTACTAAAAATATAAAAATAATTTAAAATAAAAAAAATTATAAAACCAATTAATGAAAAGTAATTTTAGAGGCACAATATATTGTTTTTTTAAAGCATTATATTTGTATTTATAAATTTTCTTTACATTTATTTCATTTTAAATTATTTTTTATATGTTTAGTCAATGTTATAAATTTCATTCAGATTTTAATCATACTATAATTTATGTATATTTATTTTCTAGTGTGTAAATAGTATGTTTTTAATCAATAATTTTTGTTTCATGTAAATTAATTTTTTTTACTATAATGATGGCATTATTTTTTTTCAAAAAATTCTTAGATGTTTAGGCTATGTTTTATGTTTTAATTAGATTTTTTTATAGTTCATGTTTCATAAGACTTTAAAGTTACCTACTTGAAATTTAATAAGTTTTAAATGTTTCAAGTAGTTGGCTTTTAAAGCTTATAGAAGTTAAACTATGAGTAAAATATAAATAAAAATTAAAAAATTGGTTACAGATGTAAAAAATGGTTGACAATAAAAATAATTTCATCAATTTAATATATAAGCAATAAAATAGAGGATAGAATACAATGATGTTTAAAAAACTTTAAGTTAAAAAAACAACATATAATTGAGAAAGTACAATAACTGTCTATAATGAGGTCCCATGCCAAAAGATATTGTGTGAATGGGATGATTGTATTGAGATCATTGAGGGTTAGAGTCAAAAAACTTGTGAATTAATGAGATCCATTAGAGTCATTGGAGGAGATTCTGCTGGTGGATTATGACTAAATCAAATATCATCGACTGATGTGGGATGGAATCGAAGGATCTTGAAAATGATCACAAAGAAACTTCATTCTTTGTTATTGATCTGTCCAAATAAAGGTAGCATGTTTTTTATTTGGTTTTCTTTCCCCGATTTGGATTCTACGATGAAAACGAATCAATCATCCAAAAAATTGATCCATAGAACATGCGTATTTCTAAATGGGTTAGATTAATCAGAAATTGGGAGAAATTATTCATGATTAACTGTTATCCCTTCATTTTATTTTCTAATAACAAAAAATCAAGGTCAATACAAAGATAAAATGATATTCTTTCCACTTTATTATTCTTTTGATTTCGTATCCCAATTCTTCATTCATCCTTGGCATTATTCATTTTTCCCATAGTTTGAAATATCCTAAAGAATCGATTATTGTGCACCCATTTTTTTACGCAATTATCTGATATCATATATCGAGGATAGGCATGACACAGCGGGGGAGTGATCATGGAATTGGAAGTGAATCAAATAGTTTTGGATTATCAATTTTATGTTATTCAGCATGCAATTATTAATGAAGAATGATCTCATTTTCTAAATGAATAAATGGTATGAATCATGTTGTTTAGAGATGTATTGAATCTATGGGGATTAGTTCATAATTTCTTAATGAGGCTGTTATGGGATTGAAGGTCAGAGGAATGACTAAGGATGTGGAAACCATATCTGAGTTTCTAGAGATACCTAAGCTACTTGGAGTGTAACTCAGAGCCACACACTGTGTAGATCCCTCATAGTGGTGGACTGGGTTTTAGAGAAAGTTAATTATCACAGATCGCACCATCCTATCACATGGAATGTGGTGTCTTCCTAATGGATCCACATTTTCCTTTGAGGATACATGGACATGGGTTGGGGTACACAGGTAGGAGCACTCCGTGTACTCTCCTATATGGACACGACATAGACAAGTACATGGCCTAAGCCATGTACTGGTACACATCAAAGTGCACGAGTAGCGAAAACATTTTGTACTGTTACATAGAAAATATCATGTGACACAATCCATTTAAATGGGCAGGACTCAGGGTCAAGGGACACAATGTGTAACCCTTCTACACACCATTTATTTTCTAAAAGATGGCTTAGATCTCTTCTCTATTTTATCTTGGAAAAGTTTTTTTTATGGTTTATTACCCATATCTATTCCTTGAGGGTTAGAATAAAGTCTCCTCCCACACACGGGATAGTGATATCTTCAGTGGGACATATCGTAGAGTTATTGGAATCCTCCTGTGAGGCCTGGAGTGAGATCGTCTATATATCTTCATGCCCTAGGTGAAGTTCTTAGTATCATCTTGAAAAATACTATATGGGCATTGATCCTCTACTTAATGAATTAATCCAAAATGATTTTTTTGGTATACCCCATGGCCTTCGGAGTGATCCTCATCTACGTATCGTATCTATTCAAACTTTCAGTGTGTACTTATAATAGTGAGAGCCAACAATCATTACCTCTCAGAAAGATGTCATCAATCTTAATAGACTCTGGAGTGTGTTCTCCTAGAGGAGTGCTATGTAGAATATTCGAGCTGGAATCCTAGGTTGGCATACTGTGATTGTGGATTACATTTAGACATAAACTATTATAGAGATGATTGTATTTTTCGTTGTTGTATTCTTTTTGGTTTCGGGGTGTCCTATTGTGTATTGTTGTACTCACCCTTTTATAGGATTTTCCCACATTTGTTGTTTCTTGTGAAAATGATTGAACTTTTGATAGAGTCCTTGAATAACCAAGACTGGATGGTGCTTAGTGAGACCAGACAGACCGAGGTGTTTTCCTACGGTATTCTGATAGTAGTCCCATTTTTACTTTTAGGTTAGACATGTTGTAGGATCTTTGTGGTGGGCTTGTATGTGTCCCTTTTTACTTTCCATTACGTTCTATTGTAATTTAGTTGTGGGAATTGGTTGTATTTATTCATTTTTGTTCTGTTGTTTTACATTCCATCATTGTATAGGGTTGGATATGTGTTCATGTGTATATTTACATAGGATAGCGCCTCCCATGTTAGTGATATGCCTACTCGGAACTAGTTTCCAACCCCTGGCCAACTAGAGATGGAATTGGGGAGTCACAGAATGGGTCTCACTAGTACAGATCATGAAAGAGTGGTATTAGAGCACATTCAGTTCTACCATAGTACTGGATTCTATGAGTTTAGTTTGGGAAAACTATGTTAAGTATTTCATGATTGTATTTTAGGCTAGGGAATCCAGTGTCGGTGTGGTGGATGACTTATCCATGCACTAGGACTCTGATCACCTTCTTTTCTACTTGGTATGTGTGAAAAATACATGCAATTAAAATAATGGTACATGCATTTTATAAGAATGGGTTGTGGTTTCCATGTTATTCTTGAGTAAACACTCAAGATATACTCATTGACCATGGTACATATTGTTAATTTTAGGGGTCCTCTCTGATGTATATCATCTAATATTTGACTTCTTATTCATGAGGATGATCCCCTTCTGTGATGAGGAATTGATACAAGGACCAATTTCAAATATGGTACCTCCAAGTGGTGAAAAATCTATACCACCTATTGGGAAGCTGATGGTACCTGCATTACAAGTGGATGGTTTTCATAGGATGAGAACACTTCACATGTTTCAGTGATAGAGACCCCTTAGTTTTGAAGGTGAACTCAACCCATAGGTGATTGAGGACTGGCTTGAGGTAGTGACCTGAGTTTTTTGTCTGTTCAGGACACCAATAGAGTCGACAGTCCTCTTGTAAGTGAGCCTTCTTTATGGAATAGAAAGGAAATGGTGGGGGTTAGTGACCTAGTGTTACTATGAGGGAAATCATGTGTGAATGGATTTTCAGAACCATTTTAGAGTGGATTTATCTGCAGCTATGATGATGTATGTATGTATCCATGAGATTTTGCAGCTCCAGCAAGGCATCACAATAGTATTTTAGTATTCATTGGGGTTTACTAACCACTCCAATTACTTGAGAGATATGGTTTGTGACCAGTTCTTTAGGTATCGAACATTCGATCGAGGTCTACATAGAGACAATTGAGGCTATGTTATCCCTCTATTCATTCCTTCATTTTTGGGGGTGCTAGATAGATCTTTTATGGTAGAGAGTTTATTGGATGAGAATATATATCCAGTACTTATCGGAAGTGGGAAAGCTGGAGTAGAGACCACGGAATCAGGGAGTCAATGTCAGTCATAGGGACCTGGGTGTGAAAAATGTTTTTAGAGGAGGCCCCATGATGGAGGATCTATGGTTCAGGGCTCACAGGGTGGGTCCAGTCAACTTAGAGAGAGGTGGTGATACTCATGTGATGGTAGGGAACATCATTCATGAGATTTTCTAACCTGTCATATAGCTGACAGAGAGATCGTTGATGGGACATCAAGGTAGAAGAAGCAGAAGGAGCATACAGGTTTTCAAGACGAAGGGTGTAGAAGAGGAGTTGGGAGAGAAGTAGAATGTGGTAGATGCTTTAACATGTTACCACCACCACCACCATGTGGTTCACACCAGGATCAAGGAGCTGCAGGATTGGGGGGGGAACCGCTACAGATGGTCGAAGTTTATGACCTAGAGGCTCTAGGAATGATTCCAGGTATGATATATGTCTTTTATAACTTAGTTGCAGTACTGATAATAACAAGTGATAATCATTCCTTTTCTCCACATATCTTTCTCGAGACATGGAGATTTCAGTTGATCCCTTGGTTTTCCCCTTGTTCTAGAATACTCCAACTAGAGATGACTCAGTAATCACACACTTGTTCTGATAGTGTGACCTAACTCATAGAGGCGATAGTTTCGGTTGGGATCTCTTTGTAGAAGTGATGATGCCTTATGATATCATCTTAGGTGTGGATTGGTTTTCTACAATCCATTCCCATATTAACTATTTCAAGTAGAGGATGCGGTGCGTTCATAGTGATGAAACCAGGTTTTCATTTGTGGGTGAAAAAGAAATTTGATAAATATATAATGGAATCATATGTAGGAGGGTGTCACGGATTACTCATCAGTTGTCTAGCCTAACCCTTGGTGTAGTGGATGTAATGATTTTTCAGTTCCCTACCATGTTGGTGGAGTATGAGGACATATTTTCTGAAGAAGTTCCAGTTTCACCTTCCCACCGGGAGATAGACTTTTTCATTGATCTACACCCTGAGATTACACTGATATTTACGCCAGAATATTTGAAGGATCATGTGGATGATTATGAACTAAGGTTTTATATTGAGTACTTATATAGAAAATGGTTTTGTTAGACCCGGTGTTTTACCCTAGGCATCCCTAGCTCTATTCACCAATAAGTCGGATGGGAGCTTGATGTTACGTGTGGACCACCAGCGCTTGAATCTGGTGAATATGAAGAATAAGTATCTACTACTATGGATTGATGACATCTTTGATTATTTGAGAGGGTAATGACTATTCTTGAAGGTTGGCCTCAAGTCAAGCTACCACTAGTTTCCAGTATAGGATGGGGATATAATGAAGACGCCATTTTGATGCTGCTGTGATTACTATAACTACTTGATGATTCAGTTCAGTGTGACGAACGACCCATCAATGTTCATGGAAATCATGAACTGGGTATTTCATATTTTCTTAGACCATTTCATGTTATTCTTCATTGATGATATCCTTATGTCCTCAACATTTGAGGAGGAGCATGTGAGACACTTGAGGATAGTTCTGGACGTACTCTAAGAGCACCATATTTATGTAAATTTAATAAAGATTAAGTTCTATATCTAGGTGGTCCACTTTTTGGTACATGTTATCTTATAATATGGAGTGGTAGTGGACTTAGACATGGTTGAGGTAGTGTTATCTTGGGATCCACCCAAGAGCATGACGGAGGTGTGGAGCTTCCTTAGGTTGGCAGACTATTACTAGAGATTTATACCTTTTTTCTATAGGATATCAACACCCATGATAGCTTTGACCAGTAAGTGGTAGCCTTTCATGTGGATATAGATGTTCCAACATACTTTTTAGTAGTTAAGGTATATTTTTATGATTTCTCCGATCTTGAAATTTCTAATTGAGGGTATTCAGTATGTAGTGTTCTGTGATGCATCAATAACTGAGCATGGTTATGTTCTGATGCAGAGGTAGGTGGTGATTGTCTATGGTTCACATCAGTTGTGACCACATGATCATAACTACATGACCCATGATCTTTAGTTAGCAGTGTTATTCTTCAAACCAAATATGTGGTGACACTACCTAATGGGTGAATGATTTATCAGCTATTCTGATCACAAAAGTCTCCGGTATATCTTCTTTCAGAAGGATAATAACTTAATTCATAGGCTATGGATAAAGATTCTCAATGAATATGACTTTGAGATTGTCTATAATCATTGGAAGGGGAATGTGGTAGCAGATTCTCTTTGCAAGAGATCTTGTTTGCAGTTACTGAATGTGGTGTCGAAGCAGTTTGACTCATTGTAGTTATATTTTGTGGATGGAGATGGAGAAACTTACCACTAGATTATGGTTTTCTACCCTTTCTATTATAGTGAGTTAGGTTGTCAAAGCTTGGGGATACCGACTTTGAGACCCTACATACTCAGATATCCATTGGACATGCTCTTGATGGGGTTTTAAGGTGGGAAGCATGTCATTATTTTCAAAGGATGCATGATGATACCAGTGACATTGTGGGAGGAGGTGGTAAGAGAGTTTCAAAAATCTCTATTGGTGGAACACCTAGGTGTAAAAAAGATGTACTAGAACATCTGACTTCAGTTTTGGTGGCCATGGATAAAGAGGGGAGTTGCAGAGTTTGTCTCTCGATGCCTTACTTATCAGCTAGTGAAGGTTGTGAACCAATTCCAGCTGCTTTAACTCAACCCCTTGAGGTTCTATAGTGGAAGTGGGATGGGATATCCATGGACTTAATCACAGTCTTACCACATACATCCAGGGGAAACGATTCCATATCGGTGATCGTAGACCATATCACAAAGTTGGCCTGGTTATTATAAATTTGGGAGAAGATTTTAGTATAAGGATTGGGATGCCTCTATGTTCAAGAGATATTCTGACTCCATGGAGTTCCATCGATGATCATTTCTGAACATGATGATATTTTCAAATCCTAGTTTTGTAAGGGATTTAAAGATCCATTTGGGACTCTGTTACACATGAACACAGCATTTCACCCCTAAACTGATGGTCAGACTGAGTAGACCATTCAGGTTATAGAGGAAATGCAGCGAGGTTACATGTTCAAATTTGGACTTAGTTGGGAGGATAACCTAACACTGGTGGAGATTGTGTACAAAAACATTTACCATTCCACCATCAGTATGGCACTATTTGAGTCTTTGTATGAGTGACTGTGTAGGTCACCAATTTTTTAGACTGACCTAGGAGAGTTGGCATTCATGGACCCAGAGTTGGTGTGATCTACAACAGAGAAGATGTAAATCATCCTGGATCATATGAGGACTTCACAGAGCCATCATAAGTCTTATGCTGATGGATGATAGATGCCTTTGGAGTTCAAGGAAAGTGACCATGTGATCCTATGGGTTTCACCTCAATGTGGATTATGGATATTTGTTTGGGGTGGAAAGCTATCTTTGAGCTTCATTGGACCTTTCCAGATAGTATGTAGAGTTTGTGAGGTGGTGTACCACTTAGCTCTACCTCTACAGTTAGAATGGGTACATGATGCCTTCCACATTTCACATATGAGGAGATACATGCATGACCCATCCCAAGTTATCGACTAGAGAGAGTTGGATATCAAGGATGGAGATACCTTTGTTGAGTACTCAGTAGAGATCAAGGATTCAAAGGAGTGGATCCTTCATGGGTGATTGATTTATTTAGTGTGTGGCTGATGGCAGCATGGAAATATTTCGGAGAGCACATGGGAGTGGGAGGCTCAAATTCATGCTCTGTACCCACATATCTTTGTTTATCCCTTGTTTTGGATTTTTAGGATGTAAATCCACAAGGTGGGGAGAATTTTATGACTTGTATTTTATGTGTATTATTTTTTGTCACTTTATGGATTATTTTCAAGACTGTGCACTGAGACAACATGCGATTATGAGGCCTGGTGTTCCCAGAATAAATTTTTGAAATATATTAAATATATTAAATATCATGAACACACATTTTTATTAAAATAGTAGAATGAATTATAATTGGGGACCCTGATTAGAAATTTGAGGGCACTATTGAGTTTAGAACACTTGGTTTACCTGAGGTGTGACATATCCTTAGTCGACATGGGATGTTTGTGGAAAATATATCACAAGTGTAAAATGAAAAAAATCATTAAATAAATTATTTTAATTGTTTTTTGACATGAGGACCAAATTTATTTCTTTAAATACAAGATTATGAAAAAAAATTAGGGTTATCTGCATAACCCTATGAATTGATGAGAAACATTGGAACAGTTGGAGGAGATTCTATTTGAGGATGATGACTGAATCGAAGATTTATGACTGATATAGGATTGAATCGAAGGATATCACCAATGATAACAATGTAAATTCATTCTTTATCGGTGATTGATCAATATCTATTTAAGATGTTCGTTGATTTGGTTTTCTTTCTTCATTTTGGTTTCTATAATAAACATGGATTAATAAATTAATATATTGATCCATGAAACATGTGTATTAAGGAATGGGTTAGATTATTTTAAAATTGGGAGAATTTATTTATGATTAAATTTTATCTATTAAGGTCAACATGAACATTGAAAGGGTTTCATTCATCTTGATTATTCTTGTGCATATTTCTCCCAATAATTCATTCATCATGTCCATTCTTCATTTTCCTCATGGTTTAACAAACCTGATGAACCGATAATTGTGAACATATTTCTTGGTGTAATGATTTGATATCATAGATCTAGGATCAACATAACATGATGGTGGTGTGATAATAGAAGTCGTAGTGAATTAGAAGGTTTTGGATTCCCAATTTAGTGTTCTTCAGTGTGAAATGAAGAATGAAATATATTCTTGTTTTCTAAATGAATCAAAGAGAAGAATCGGGTTTTTTGATGATGGAATTACTCTACATGGATTGATTCATGATTTCTAAGGGAGGAATTCATTAGATAAAAGGCCAACGGAAAAGATGAGGATGCAAAAACCAAATCTATGTTTCATGATATTCCTGTGCTACATGGAATATAAAATGAATCCACACATCATGCGGGGCCCACCTAGTGGTGGATAGGGTTTTAAAGAAAGTTAATTATCACATGGCATGTGACCCTATGACACACCGTGTGGTCTCTCACCAATAGATCAGCATGTACCTCAGACGGTAGATTGACACGATTTGGGGTACATGGTTTAGAGCACACCATGTACTACCCTATTCGTACATGGCCTAGAAAAGTACATGGTCTAATCTATGTACTAGTACACAGTCAGATTACATGGGTGGATGACACACCATATACAATTACATGGACATAGACGTGTGACATGGGTTGTTTACACAAGTAGGACCAAGGGTCAAGAGACATGGCAGGTAACTCTTCTAAACAAAATGTACTTTCTAAAAGATGGCTTAAATCCCTTTTCCTCTGTATCTTGGAGATGTTTTGTTAGGTTGTGGTCCCCATATCCATTCTCTAAGGGTTAGTATTGAATTGCCTCCCACACAAAGGATAGTGATCCCTTCAGCGGGACTTCTTGGATAGAGTTGTTGGAATCCCTCAGTGATGCCTGAAGTGAGATCATTTATTCATCTTTGTGACCTAGGTGGAGTTCTTAGTATTATTTTGACCAACACTACATGATCACCAATCCTCTAGTTATAAATTTAAACTATATTGGGTTATTTTTATACCTCGTGGCCGTGGGAGTGATCCTCATCTATGTATCATACCTCGTCACACCTTCAATGTGTACTTATAATTGTAAGACCTGATGAAAATTACCTCTTGGATGGGTTTCAACTGTTACATCATAATTAGGAGTATGTTCTCTTAGATGAGTGCTATATGGAATCATTGATCTAGAATTATAGGCTAGCATATTACAGTTGCGATTTACCTTTATAAGATGTGTCTTTGTTGAGTATATATAGATATTCTTGTTATATGTGATGTAGATATATACCTATGTATATCTAGCTATATTTCTCTTTGTTGTATGCTTTGGGGTTTTGGGTTGTTCAATTGGGTATTATTATACTCACCCATGCATGGTATTTACCTACAAGTGTTGTGTCTTGTGAAAATGATCAACCTTTTGATAGAGTCCTAGATGGACCAAGATCAGATAGTTCTTAGTGAGACCATAAAGATTAAGGTTTGTTCCTGTAGTATTCTAATAGTAGTCCCAGTTTTACTTTTGGGTTGGAATTTTTTCAGATTATTTGTGTTGGGCTTGTATATGGCACTATTTACTTTCCTTTATTTCCTATCGTACTCTGCTTGTGAGAATTAGATGTATGTATGCTTGGTTGTTTAGTTTCTTTTATATTTCTACATTGTATAGGCTTGTAGATGTGTGTGTTGTGTGTATGTACTTAGGATAAGGCCTCCCAAGTTAGTGATATGTCTACTCGGTGCTAGTCATCATCCCCTAGCCTATTGAAGGTGGTATTGCGGAGTCACAGAATAGGCCCCACTGGGATGGGTCATGACATGTATCCCCCTATATAGGATGACTGATCAAAATAGGCATATCCTCAAGGGTTATGGTCATCTCTCCCTTGAGTATGTGGTATGTGTGTATCACGGGTCACTATCTCTTGGTGAGGGAAACAAGGAGGAGATGACTAAGTAATGTAAACTTAGATATAGAAATTAGATAGAATCTAGAATAGTGTAGGTATGGTATAATGGCGATAAGAGGTGGAATGTGATGTTAATGGTGGGCTCTACACACCCTAATCCATCGAACCTCATGACCTAATAGAATGTCGTGTGAAACATTCCTATAATGATTAGTGAATAGAGTAGCAACCTCCATCTCTATGTATAAAACTGAAATATATCTTATGTAAGTTTGAAATATAAATATAACCTTATGTTCAACATAATGTTATGATTGGTAGAAAATGAGGTATAACATGCCTGATCCCATTATTTATGAAATTTTTCTTACCAAAATAAAATAGAATGTATTCATGCTTCTCAAAGTATATTTATAAAGTGGTTTTTGATGTGGCTTTACCTTGGAATGGTTGTTTTGTTAAATTAGGAATGTTTGATTATGAAATATCTTTTTTTTCTGATGGATTGATATGGTAACTTTCTTATGACGTGTTGGCATGGAGTAGCATGTTTGTTAACCGAGGTGTGAGTATGAATCTTATCTGAGTGTCCATGTGAGCCTTATAAGGAGGAATGTGTGAGCCACCATTGTTTTTCAAGAGAATGAGAAATCATTTGGGTAGGATGATCATGTGAGATTTCATGTTGGTTACTGAGATACCATGTAGTATCTTAGATTTGGGCCCGTAGGAAGACAGTGTTAGCTTACTTTTCTTAGATACATTGCATACTTGTTTACTCACTCACAATATTCCTAATAGTTAGAGCCCTTAGGTGCACATTACTCATTCCAGATTGTTTTATGTTCTTTATGAATTTATAGTTTCATTTGATGTGATGATAGGTATTATTCCTATTTTTTAATTTTTCATTTATATGGTTACATGATTTTGATGTTATGATCACCTTTATTATTTCATTTGCTTATGTTTGAGTATGTTTGGAGCCTGGTGTTCTTTCAAGACTCCTTTTTTACTTAGTGCATGTTTAGAAATTGATTTGGAAAACCATGTTTTTTCAAAATAATTCCAAAGGGATTTTAATGGTTTACATGAAGTTGGTTTTTTTTCAAGTTATTTAGTTTTGAAAAAAAAACTAGTTTATCAGTTTTCATGGAAGAAATCCATAAATAGATTCATAATGGTGTCCTCTGGGCTTCATTCCTCACACCCTACATAGGCCCTTCTTGGTTATTTGTATATTTCATGTTTCCAATCTACATGTTCAAAGGTGATGGGTTTTTCCTCTGTTCTTATTAGAATTGAGTCATGTTTTTAAAAGTGTTTTACTTTAAAATAATATTTGTGCACACATATGTTATATCATTGAATCCCCCTTGTTTTATGGATTGAATGATATGGGAACATTCTTGTGATGTGTTGTCATGGATTAGCACATGGGTTAACTAGTGTGTGAGCGAGAGGTTTTTCTGATTGACCGTGTGATCCTTAGAGGGAGGACTATGCGAGCCTCTATTGTTTTTAAAAGGACCGAGAGGGCCATTGGGTAGGAAGACTGTGTGATATTCCAGTTTTATTTCTAGGAGACTAAGTGATCTCTCTGATTTTGTCTCATAGGAAGACTGTATTATCTTCATTTACTTATCTATATAGCATACATGTTTACTCACTCATGATAGGCCTAATGGTTAGAGCCCCTAGGTGTACATTACTCAAATACACATCATTGATTAGTAAAGTTCATTCAATATTCTAATATTTTCATGATGAATATTAAGAATTTGAGTAGTATGGATTGTCATTTTATGGAAAAATTTGTTTTTAGCCAAGTAATATTTGATTTCATATATTTAAAGCATGGTTGAGTTCATGAATGAGAATCTTTCCACATGCACAAACAGAGGTGAAAGGGAAAAGAAGATTGGAAATCATATGAGCGGAGAGCAGTGATGGAAGTACGGACATAGTTTTACTCTATCTTGTGTCTCGAGTGGACCCTATATTCCATTATATCAATAGAATGGAATGAATTTACTTATTAAGAAATGTTCAACCATATGGATTTTTAATGTGGAACTCACATATGTCATACATTTTTTATCCATCTTAAAATATACTTATAGAACAAAAATTGTCCAATCTGAACATCCTGCATCATTCGATTAAGCTAAACTTTGTCTTCTTCCTTTTACTGATGTGTTCTAATGTGATTTGGGTTTTATGCAAGCCGTAACCATGTAAATTCGAATTGAGCTACCATGGCTATGCCAAACCCATGGACAGGATCAAAGGATATTGTTACATGAATACACCTTCATTTTTTTAAAAGATAAAAGTTTTATCCAAAACAATGATATGTTAGTGAGTGAAGACAATTATTTCTAATTATCAATTAAATAAGTAAGAGAGTGCACATATCGGTTGAGGAGGTAAAGCTTAGTCGGTGGGATTTATATATATATACCCTCACATTTCTCATTTTTAGTATGAGTCGAACGTAAATCTAAGGGAGGGTCTCGAGAGAGAAATAGAGCAGAAGAAGCATAATTTATTCATGAAGAGAATTATGTGCATTGTATATTATTAATATGTGGTATTTGAATTTATATATTAATATGTATTTATATGTGTATTCATTTTTTTGTGTGTGTATATATATGTTTTACGTGTGTGTATATATCTATTGATTTAAGTATAGGTGTAGCATGTGTATATGAGGTGTAGCATGTATATATATGTGTATGTATATGCCATGTGTATATGTGTATGAATTGCATGTGGCATTCACTTTTAATATTATTTCACATTTGATATTTTTTCATTTTTGATATATTTTTGGAATTTATTAATTTTTTAAAATGTATGCATCTTTATTTACTAATTATATTTTTAGTATGTTGTTAGTTTTAATAATTATTATTTGTTCAATTTTATTTATTAAGTTATAATATTTTTAAAATGATTGAAATATATATAATTAATTTATATAAATATATTATTTAGTATTTTTTTCATTTTTATATGTGTTTACAATTCATGTAGTTAATATTATGAATTCATTTTTTTACAAATTTTTGTCTATTGGATTTTTTTTATCCATTTTTAAAATTCATTCAAGTAATATTATTTATTTTTTTAATATTTATTAGGTTTTTCTATTTATTATAATTTAATCATTTTCTAATATTAATTTATAAATATATTTACTATATGTAATATTTTAAAATTGTTTTTCATTTTTATAAATAATGTTCATTCATTTTTTTTATTATGTTTTAACATTAATTTGTTGGAAATTTATATAATTTGTTTGTTTAAATGCATTTTTAATAAAAAAATTTATATATCCAGTTAATATTTTGTAATTTATTTAGTTTTATTTGTTAATTTTTTATATTATTTCATTTCATATTATTTATCTTAGTTTTTTATTTATAAAATTTTTATATATTTAAAATGTTTTCATTTTTTAAAATTTATAGATGTTTATTTACTAATTTTTAATAGTTTTAATATGTTTGTAATTTTATATGATTAAAATTTATTCATTCTTATTTATTATGTTTTTATATTTTTAATATGTTCAAAATTTATATAATTTATTCCTATAAATGATTTTTAATTTTATTATTTTTATAGTCAATATAATTCATTTAAAATAATTTTGTTATTTACATAATTAATAATATCTTTTTATTTGTTTTTATCTTTAATTAATGTATATAATGCCACGAATTATCTTTTTAAAATATTTTTATAATTTATCAAATTTTATTTATTCAATTTTAACACACTTTCAATTAATGTTATTTATTCATTTTTAATATTTATTATTTTTCATACTTTCAGAATTTATTCATTTTTAATATTTATTTATACATAATTATTTTCTATGTTTTAATATTCATAATATTTTTTAAATTTATATGACTCATATTTCTTCGATTGTTTTTATTAAGCTACAATATTTTTATATTTTTTAAAATTTATATATATCTTTTATTTAAATTCATTTTCTAATATTTTCATCAATTTTATACGTGTTAAAAACTAATTTTGTTAATCTTGAGAACTATACATAATTATTTTCTAATTTTTATGTACTCTTGGTATATTTTTATTTTATATGATTAACATTCATTCAATTTTATTTATTAAGTTGTAATATTTTTAAATTGTATAAAATCAATATAATTAATTCATTTAAATCTATTTTTGATTCTTTTCATCATTTTCTGTATGTGTTTAAAATTCATGTAATTAATCTTAAAATTTTATTTTTTAAAACAGGATTGTTATCTATTAAATTTTATTTATTTATTTTTAATATTATTTAATATTATTTATTCATTTTTAATATTTTTTAATTTTTTAATTTTTTGGAATTTGATAATTTTCAAATATTAATTTATTAATATTTAATGACTATTTTTTAATATTTTAAATAATGTACTCATCTTCACTTTATTATATAAACAGTTTTAATTTTTTAATAATTTATATAATTAATAAAAAGTATCCATTTTTTAATATTTTTGAATTTTATTCATTTTCAATTTATCAATTTCACTCATTTTTAAAATTCATTCATTTAAGATTATATATTCATTAATAATGTAAATTATTTTTTACTTTTTTTATAATTTATTCATTTTTAATATAAATTCAGTTTTAATATATATTCATATAATATTTTTTTATCTTATTTTTAAAAAAAATTCCTCGGTGCTTTCGAAAATGCGATGATAAATATAGGTTTTATCATAGATGTAATATAAAGAATTTATAAAACATATTTTTGTCAGCGGTAAAATTCTAAAGCTAATAAAGATATGACTTTATCATCGCTTTTTATGCACTGATAGAGATATATCTTTATTAGGGACAGAATTTTAGCTTTGGTAAAGATTTGATTTATCATCACTTCATGAGCACTGATAAAGAATTTTTTTATAAGTGCTTCATGAGTGCTAGTAAAGATATGTTTTATGAATGTTAAAAAACACTAATAAACATAGGTTTTATGAGAACTTATTATTTTAGTGTCGATAAAGACCTTCCTCTATCTTATAAATTAACGCTAAAAGAACCCTCTTCTTCACAACATTCAAGCTATCACAGAAGTCCAACTCTACGGCCTCTCCCCCTCAACCATCTATAACGAATCGACCTTCTCAAAAAATAAGGTATTTGATTTTTTATACTTTTATTTAGTCAACATCACATGTTCCCTCCTTTATCAATGATCAAAAAATTATCTTGATTATTCTCTACATCGTTTTTTTCTTTTGATTTAAATTGATTGTTGATTTTTCTGGATCTTGTATCTCTATTTAATCATAGATATCTTTGATTTCATAAAAAACAACATTTTTTCATAAATTTATCACTTTGATTTATTAGAGATGTTGGATGAATGAGGCTAAAGAAGAGATATTGAAGCCTTCATCTTTGGAAGGACAATCTGTTAAATGAAAAAACTCTTCCCACTTATCACTGAACACCAATTCCTTATTTGGGGACACATAACCCTAATAGGTTTTCACCCATTTCTTGGATACCCAGTTCAAGAAAAGAATTGGATGTAAAATGGTTTAGATGGTGATTTGAAATGATAAGTGGGAAGAGTTTTTTGGGTACATGGATGGTAAGATTCTCCAAGTTACATGTATCCTTCCTGCTCCCATGGATTAAAATCAAACAATTCTTCACATTTTCCTCCATTAATAAGAAGAATAACCCAAATCCTTTTAATATTTTTATTTTCATAAACATCTACAATAGGAATTTTGTAACACAAATTTCTAACCTAATATTCATTTAAGATTACCTTTTTGTAAGTATGATATAAAAAGTGAGAATACATAATAGAAAGTCTCATATAATTATTAAGTAGGTTAATCACCAGATTTTTTATTTTTAGTGCCCCGGTACTGTAAATCTTCACTTGTAGAAGTTGTTTCCACTACTAACCCCAATGAGGATTCCTTCCACATTAATTTCATCCTCAGTTCCAATTAGTAAGTTTGTCTTTCTTTTTAGTTCATTCTTTATCTTTTCTGCACTTGTTTTCATTCAGGCCACAATTATATTTCTATAAGTCGTTAATATTTTGATCTTTTTTTCTTATTGAATTTATTAGTATATCCCATTAAGATGGACCTGCAGTTTTATTTAAACCATGATCCCAATTATAGGGACTCCATGAACTCTATTTTAAGCTCCACTTATAATTCCTTTCATTCATTAAATTTCACTTGTGACTAGCATTCAAAACATCAATATCTTCTTTCATCTTGTTTAAAACAATCTCACATTTTCCACTCTGGCATTTTTCTAGAGTTTATTCACTTTATTTTTTCTATTAAAGTTGTGTTATCTTTTTCAGTTTATCCCAAGTTATTGGAATTATACTCCAATCATTATTTTGAGATGAGGATTTTTTATGATCACATTTGGACACTTATTCATCTTGTGTTAAAGTTGATTTTCTTTATGACCCCAATAATAATTTTCACTTTCATTTTTTTAGGATTCATTCTAGCCATGTGAATTGTATATATTTAAACAATTAATGAAACCCCAATTAGATTTTAATTTTGTTTTTTCAAAATCTTGAGAACCCCATCCTAATACTTCTGGTTTATTAGATTTAAATTAAATAGTTTCTTCAAATGTTGGGTTCTTTAGACCATGTTATTGGACACTATAAATTTTTTCATCATCTAAAAAAGATCAACATTATATCCTAAGCATCCTATCATTTAAACACAACCTAGACCATCATGTACCAAGTGAAGAAATTAATAAACATCAACTCCTCCCTCATTTTGTCCTCCCACCTAGAAAAGTTACAAAAATCATCTTTTATCTCTAATAGTTAAAAATTTAATTATATTTATTATATCATTATATATATCACAT
Organism: Viscum album; assembly: GCA_963277665.1. Taxonomy (NCBI): domain Eukaryota; kingdom Viridiplantae; phylum Streptophyta; class Magnoliopsida; order Santalales; family Viscaceae; genus Viscum; species Viscum album. The sequence goes on along the minus strand of OY728133.1, from coordinate 1,633,085,547 downwards.
ATTACTTTCCTTCAATGATTTCAACCATAACAAAATAATCTCATAACGCATCATTTAGATCTTATTATCTTATAATAATGGATTCATGTAGAATAAATGATTCTTTAAGAATGGCCTATTATGGGTTCTAAGCTCATAAAATCTTTGTATTTATTTATTTATTAAAACATTAATATTAATGAATCAAATAGGATGTATATGAATAAAAAATAAATGAATTCCAATCATATAAAAAAATATTATGAGGATGTGGTGAATTATTTTATCATGTTTTCAAAAGATCAAGAATATAACCCTTATCAATTTTTTTTCCATGTTTACGAAATTTTAATTCAAGACAAATTAGTTCAAAAGAGTTGGAATAACACTTAATCTATCATAGAATATATCAAAGTTATAAATTTTGAACTAATCATGGGGAAAAACCTAATGTCACTAGTGACTGGGATAACACTATATTTTATGGATCATCTTATTTGATTACAAGTGTGAACAATGATGAAGACCATATAGGTATATGGTTACAAGTGTGAATGATAATGTAGACCATATTGAAGAAATGAAGATGACATTTGAATACGAACTTCATGATTATCAAAAATTGTTTTATATGTTAAAGTGTTATAAAAAGACACAATCATATACTGATTGTATGAAATATACAACATTTTCATCCATACTGAAGATATATAATATAACATATAGAAATGGATGGTGTGATGTCAATGCTACTGAACTACTTGATCACTTGAATAATATTCCCCCAAAATATGATGACCTTCACTTCCAAAAAAATGATGACAATCAAATTCTATGTTTAATGGTTACTATCTCTAAGGTTTATCCAAATGGATGTGTACTATTTCACAAGGACCACAAATCAATTAAAACTTCCAAATGTGTGGTGCATCTTAATACAAGGAATATGAATCAAGTCCTTTAAAAATGTTATATAAATTTTTAGTCATTTCACGGTTTAGGCACATATATAGAAGTTAATAAAATATACATGGAATTCATATATAGGGAATAAATATGAAAAACATCTTCACCTGATAAACTCTCCTCTATGGAAGAAAATTGATCATGAGTATCCAGAATTTTGAAATGAGCTGAGAAACCATTTCCTTGTGCTATCTACTGATGGAGTGAATCATTTTGGTTTTCAAAGAATAAATCATAGTATATGTATGGTTATATTGGTAAATTATAACTTCTCACCTTGGTTATGTACGAAACAAAAATACATTTTGATATCTCTATTTATATTAGAACCAAAACAACCAGTTAATGATATTGACATTTATTTGTATTTATTGATCGAAGATTTGAAATTATTTGTGGGATTCTTGTCTTACATTGTATAATGAATACAGAAATGAAGATTTCACATTGAGAACCCTGTTGTATTGAATGATCTATGATTTTCCTATTTATGAAAATTTGTTAGGATACAACAGTAAATGAACTCAATGGTTCCCTATTTTTGAACAAGGAACACACTTAATTAGTTTGAAACATTCATCGAAGAACATGTTTCTTGGAAATCATTTATTTCTACCCCGAAAACATAAATACCAATCTTGGATAAAAAATTTCAATGGGAGTTTAGAGAAGGTAAAACACTATATCCAATAATGAGGGATTAAAAATTTGTGAAATTAAAAAATTTGGGAACCACTTTTGGTAAACCTTCTTTATGAAACCTTATAAAAACTAGTTGAGAAAAGATGAAATTTTATTAATTTTTATACTATAATTGTTTTTATGTTATATATTTTCTTGATGTTATACATGTGGGAAAAATATATGTGATAGTGTCATTAGCACATTACTAAATGCACCTAGAAAAACAAAGTATGGAATTAATGAAGGGTTGGATATGATTGACATGGTGATACAAGAAGAGTTAGTGTTAGTGATGGGTGAAATATGAACTTTTCTTCCACCAACTTCTTACACTCTTTCCAAGCATAAGATATATCAATTTTGAAACTTCTTGAATGATGTAAAGGTTCATAATGGGTATTGATTAAATATAAATAATATCATGTCAATGACTAATTTAAAGTTAAGGGTCCTGAAATAACATGACTTTCATGTTTTGATTCAATATATAATGTTTGTAGTTTTATATTTAATTTGTACTTAGAATGTATGTCATGAATAATCCAAGATCATTTTATTTTTCAAAGCTATATGTAATAAAATTATTTACCTGGTGAAATTTAGAACTATGGGAAATGGATTTTTTATTCATATTATGTTAAATGGTGATGTTCTTCCAACCACTATTCTTTGATATAATGGTTTACTTTATGGTTCACTTGGTTAGAGAGGTTTGACTGTGTGATCCAATATATTATTTATGGATGTACCCCATTTATTGATATATGAAGGATTTAAAAGGGTCTGTCAAAAATCAAAGTTGGCTAGATAGTTGTTTTAGGGAGAAATATTTTATTGAGGAATCTATTAAATTATATTCTGACAACCTATCTGATATGGAAAGAATTTGTCTACCAAGATCTTATCACACAAAGCGACTTATTGGCATATGAATTTCTAGAGTAGTTGTTTTTGAAATTATTTTTATACAATAGGGAATGGATCACCTTTACATTTTTTCACAATATTTTAGAGTTTACATCATATGCTAAAACCCACAAAGTAATTCTTAGGAATCTAAATCTATTAGGGGATGAAAGATGGATATGAAATGCACATTTTCAATAGTTCATTGGAATGTTTTTAGACCATATTTTTAAGGAGGAAACAACAAATACAGATTCAATTTCATAATTACTTTGATGGATAGACAAAAGACCAAGTTTGTATGTATTATCATATAATGGTTATGTTATTAATGGTTTTAAGTTCTTTAAAAATGAACACGATAACGTAGTACCATGAAAAATAGTAGAGTTACACTTGTGGCTAAAATGATGCATGTGTCTGGTAACATGGACATAAATCTAATCTATGTAATTTTTTTATACTTTGGCATCATCAAACAAATATGGGAGTTATATTATAAAACATTCCAAGAGCCTCTTTTTCAATTCATGTGGGTTGATAATAAGAGTATAGTTAAAATATTTTAATTGGGATTTATGAATATGGATTTTAGTAAGAAAGGGTACAAAGAAAAATAGTTTATAATGGAATCAAAGAAGCACAAGTATTTTATATTATAGATAATGAAAAGATAAAGTGTCCAATTATTCTATTATCGACCAAAACCACCAAAGGGTCAGATGTCAATTCAACTGAGGATGATATATTAATTGGGGTATCGTAATCATTTCATGATGTTCCCAATGTATATGAGGTCTTTTATGTTAGAGGATACCACAATTACGGAATTTTGGTAGTCAGTAGTGGGTTAAAATTCCATTAACCTTTAAAAAATAAAAATATAGTTTGATAATCTTGTTATATATTTTTTGTAATATACATTATGTTACCTCGTATAATTATCGGTTCACTAATATATTCATGTAATCTAATTTAAATGTTCATCCACTTCTATATATAATGACTTATGAACTTTTTGATGCTCTTAATCTTGAGGAACAAAAGGTTTCTCAACATGTTGATGCTCCCAATATAAATAAACAACATGTTTCTACACATGGTGATGCTACCAATCCAAATAAATAGCATATTGATGATGTTGAAGACGATGAAATGGTAGAAGGTGAACAACATATATCCCAGAAAAAATAAGAGCATCGCAGTGTGATTTTACAAACAAAATTATTAAAGTGAAAAATATGGGAATAAAATTCAAGGTTTTATAGAATTCATTTAGCCAACCTATTAACCCAAACTAGGATATGTCTTGTAGTTACATTGGGATCTCTACTTGAATTCACATGTCATTTGATGCAGATACGTTGCATAGTGTTGTTCTTACACTTAAAGAACTAATTTAGGAAGATATTAGGGTAACATTGTGCTACACTTTCTTTACATTACTAAATAATAAAATAATGAAACATTGATTTAGTTTTCATTATCCATTTTAAATGGTATTTATACTAGATGAATACCAAATGAAATTTGTATCAATTCTCCTTGGAAATTATCATAAAGTATTTTGAACAATTCTTATGAAGTATAATCTCAAGGATTCTAAAGGGAAAATAAAATCACACCCACCACAGATGTATGAACACCTTATTAACCAACAAACATGGAATGTGTTTATTATTCATCATGAGGAGAAATGTTTTCATGTACATTGTGATTGGTAATACATATCTTGAAATTAAAAGTATTAATCAATTTGATTAAGAATTGTTAATTTATGAAACTGAAATTGAGAGATGAAAATAAGATGTATACATCCAATCCAAAGTGTCCCTACCATAAAGAAAGTATGGGGTATTATTTATATGAAGAAATGTTATGAATTTTATATCTATAATAATAATTTCATGTGAAATAAAACAAAAACATAATTATGTTCCTTTTTTTATATGTATATTGATGAATCAAATTTCATATCCACTTCTATCCTAAATCATGTGTTGTGGAATGCGGCTTATGTAAAAAAATATGGGATACTAATAGATGAAAACAAAAAAAAGTATAGGAAAATGTGTAAATATTACAAAATAAACATTTATTCTACTTTAAATTGGTATTACATAATTATGATTACTTATTTTCCATTATTTTTTTATCCGACATAGACATAAGAATCCCCATCAGTTGTACCTGATAGATGACTACTATTAGTGGCCTTGAAGCAGTCATAACCATATCGTCATGTCAGAGGGGTTATTTTTTGGGTCACCCCAAATATATTTTGAGAAAATAAATGAACAAGGGAAAAATATAATAGAATGGATAAAATGTTGGTATAGTTATCTTATCTATAATAAAAACATAATCAATAGTATGTGTTGTTAGAAAATGTTATGGGAATTAATCAAAGAGAAAAACACACCAACAACCACTACATGAAGATCACCCTACACCTGCACTAGCTTTGAGGTGAGTCATTCCCATCAAAGGGAACTACAACAAAACAGGGCAAGGGAAGTGCTTCTCTTTATCAGTGAAAAATAAAAAGCATTGATAAAGGGGTGTTCCTTTATTAGTGCAAGATAAAATAAATGATAAAGTGTGCATTTATTAGCTCTATTTTTAGTGCCAATAAAGGTTTTTATTATTAATTTTTATAGAATTATTTTATTTATATTCAAAAATAATGTTTTTTGTATACATTAAATATTATATACCAATATATATATATATATACTATTTATAGTTATAATTATTAATAAATAAATATATATTTATCTTATTTATAATTTTAAAAAAATGTATAAGAATATAAATAAATTAATCAAATTATACTTATGTAAAATAATTATTTATCAGCGCTATAATTTTTTCACTGATAAATATGTGTTTTATCAGCGCTTTTATTTTAGTGATGATAAATAATACCATTATTAGCACTTTTAACTAGCGCTGATAAAGGTTCTCGTGGTTTTTATAAAAGAACCCTAATAGGCCCCTCCTATCTCACACGTGTTCAAGCTTTCACGGAAGATGAACCTGACCCATCCTCTGTCACGACCCCTCCTCCTCCTCCTCTACCACCACTACCTTTTCCTCCTCCTCTACCGCGACCGCCTACTACCTCATTCATTGATTCCTCCTATGCAAAGGTATATGCTTTGAGTGTTTTAGGTATTATGGATGAGATTAAATGAGTTTTATGAAGGTAAAATATGTTAGGGGATATCCTAGGCTTGGGAAATATTTAGAAACATGAAGAAAAGGTATATTCTTTGAGTTGTTATTAGAATAAGTGGTGTCATACCAAGTATGTGATATATTCCTAGTAATGCCTTAGACAATGGGAATGTGGAAGGTATGGGAAATTTCCTTAACTTGATATTGTATAGGAATTGAGATTCCTTGGAATATTTTTGAGAAGGTCGCCTTGAGTGTCGATGTTTTTTGTATAAAGGATTGTTTCGAGGGTAATATTAGTGTGATTATTAGCCCTATGTTTTTTATGTGTTTCTTAGTGGGGTATCTATTTGATTATGGATTGAAACATGTGATTTTGAGATGATACCGATTGAAAGGAATTTGTACGGTTTTCATGAAAATTTTAAGAATGTTAATCTTGTTGGAAAGTAGCAAGGAGATTCTTTGTTTTGATGATTGACATACCATGGAGAATGGTCCTGGTTTTAGGCATGTAAGCCTAGTATATATGAGATAGGACTTAGTTTAGTCTAATTTAGGTGATAATTCAGGGTATTACAGAGATTTACACCTGTCTAGACATGCATTATTTTGATAATGAGGGTTGTTGATCATTGTTCTGAAGACTAGATTATGCAGTTGCATGGGGTGTACATCAGTAAGTTTATAGATCAAGATAATTAGAGTAACTCATAGAGATGGTATTTTAGTATAACAAAATGTTTTTTTGACTTTTGGGATCATGAGTCATGTAATTTGATCAGGTGGTACAATATTGTATACCCATTGTAATGGATGAGGTGAGAATGGTACACGCCGGTTATGTGTGGTACCCATTTAAATTTTATGTCAGTGAGATGTAAAGAGTGAGTAGAGGACCAATGGAGTTGAAGAAATTATTTTAGACTCAATTTATTGGGGTTTTGGATGAAATAGAAAATTTCAATCTATGGTGGAGGATACGTCGCAAATTGATCAAATAGAGTGTCATGTTTGATCTGAGAGTTAATCCCAGATAGTTGTTTCTTTGGATAAATGATCATGGATCAGGAGAAAAAACACAGATTTGGTTATAGAACATGTTTATTTGATGCTCAATAAGTGGTATAAGGTAAAAATGTAGTGGGGAGTGAACCAATGGTTGTTTAGGGTGTGACTTTCATTTCAGATGAATTTCAATGGGTGATGGGTATAATATATCACTGATCGAGGAATATGTGGAACTTGATATTTCATGTTAAAGATTAGATATGATATATATGACCAAATATATTAAATATCTATGATAATAGATGTATCATTCACTATGGATGTATGAACCTCATGTTACAAGGGTTTTCAGTATAATGGGACTGGTTATTTGATGGTTGATATGGAATTTTTATGTCATTGAGTAGGTGAATTTGATTTATCTGGTCCCACATAAATACCATATTTATATTTTAAATGATGTACTAGATAAATTCTATATGTTTATAGAATTATCAGGATAATATTGATGTGATCAATAGGTGATTCTTGAAGTAATTCATGATTCATCATGTGATTTTGGGGGTGAAACCCATTCATCACATTATTTAGGGGGTGGACCTATTTCATTACATGATTCAAGGATGGAATCATGTGTAAAAATGTAGTGGTAGTGTTTTCCCTATGATTAGATATTGTAGACAATATAGAGAAATGGTTACTTCATATTGGGTATGACAGGTTCATTTTAAGGTATGACTAGTACTTTTTGAGGGAAAGTCAGTGTTATAGGGCCTTGTTCATAAGTAGTGGAGACTTCTTTGATTCTATTTGGAATAAAATATGACAACTAGTACTATATTTCGGATGGTTTTTACATATATGTTTTTGTTTGGTTAGTTGTAAACCACACCAAGTGGGTTGTTGGACAACTCGCTGATGTGTTTCAATAGGCGTTTATAATGGTGGGGAGCACTTTGGATCTGGATCGTGGGGGGTATCACCATGAAACTGATGATTTGTTTAGTGAAACAATTGTTCCCTTTAATGGATGGGTTTCATGGATCATCATATATTGGTTTCAATGATGTTTAACCAGACATGTCTTATTCCTAAATCTCATTAGACCTATTTTATATATGTATAACATATGAGTTTTCATTTTATTTTTTCTTTTCAGTTAGAAATCTCCTCTGCTGTGCGCCTCTCTTCTACCACAAACGTACCTCTATCGCACGCTTAACAACAACTTCACGGTGGGTTTTCTTCTTTTACTCATTGGTTTCCTCTTGTTCTCATGTTATTACTATTTGATATTTATGGTTATAATGTGAAATGTATGGGCTAAAATCCCCACTGAAAATCGTGTATGTTGGTGGTCCTTGTTTGCGCAATAAATAAATTGTATGTTGGTTGGTTCATGTTGAACATTAAAATATAAAAATTGGTAATTTACATGTACATGACTTATGAATGAACTCCTCAGGATGATAAAACTTTTGTAATAATAGTATTGCTGTTAAAATAGATGAATTGGGATTCTTGAAAGTTGATTTCGGTAAGGAAGGGGAGAAAGACAAACCATTTATAATGGCGTCATAGGTAATACAAGTATTTTATGTTCCACACCCCACAAACTGAAACTCTTCAATTATTCTATTATCAACCAAGACAACTGAAGGGTCAAATGAAAGATCAACAGAGGATGACCCTTTCTCTAAGGACCCTGGATTAAAACATTACATAATATTGAATTAAATGAATAATTAACAATCAGGATCTTTTCAGGTTTAGAGTTTTATAGAATTAGGACATAACTATTACATCTCAAAAGAATACAAAGTACACACTTCTACACAGTTTACTTTTTTAACAAACCATGAACTCTTGAAAAAAAAAAGATTCATGTCTAGTTCCATGTTAAAGACAGCACGACTTTTCCCTGATCCAATCCTTGATCCTATTCATATTTAAGTCCTGTGAAAACATTTCAAAACTTGGGATGAGCATAAAAGGCTCATTAAGGGTTATAAATAAAATAATGAAAAAAATTTATCATAAATACATAAAAAACATGAAATCATTTATTGACCTCGTGAAATCATAAGATTTATGAAAAACATGTAGAAATTATTAATCATAATGGTAACTTGTGACATCCATATCATACTTACGTTGTAGCTATCACAGCTACATAGGGAGTTACTTTGGAATACCCATCACATTTTATTCCCTAAATCTATTAGGATAAACATTCATGTTTACCTCCATCATGCTACCCAATGCATTAGAGAGCTATCTCGGGCTCACCCGCTGTAGGTTTATCACAGAACCACCCATATACGTAAATAATTCTCAAGAACCATAACATGATCATAACACATAACATAAGCATAAATGAAAGATAACATTTCCACAATGATATAATAAAATATCATTTCAAGATATTGAAATAATAAATCCATTCTCAAAATCATTTTCAATACCAAAATAAGTAAAAATAGTATATGGTATTTATTTTTACTTTTAAAAACATTCCGGCTTGTTAAAGAAGCCAAAGATCAAATAATACTCACGGTGGAAGAATGGTCGTTGTCACGGCTTACGTAAAAAACATTAATTTTTTCCATTTAGTAAAATTATTATTATAAAAAGTGTCCCTTTGAATAAAATTAAATGTCAAAGGGGTTTATACATCGTATAAAATAAAGTCGTGTATAAAACTAAAAATGCCTCAATGAAACAAGATTGAGACGAAGTCCATTACCTCGTGTCTAACTTGACTCGATTGTTCTTTAATCTCCTGAATAATAAACTAATGTTAATTTGTACTTGATTAAGAAAATTCTTCAAGTTTATTATTCCTTTTATATCACTTATTACCATGTTATAAACATTATGCAATCAGTTATGTTAATAATGTTCATTTTGTCGATATTTAGTAATTGAGTAAAAAATGAACACCTTATATTTACAAGTTGTCCATGTGGTAAAAGATTTATTATATCCAGAATGATATTAATGATTAGGATATCATATGTATCATATATATCCATTATATACATGTTTTTATAATAGTACATAACATTTAGAGGTAAGAAATGAAATGCACCGTTCATGGAGACGGTAAGCCTTACGTACGCATGAACGCTACTTTCATTTCTATTTCTTATTTTAATAGAAATAAAACATAATGATACATAGGTATATTATAATTCTAGTATAATATCACATATAATATCGTTAACTCCATCCTTTATACATCCCACATAAGGCATTAACGAATCAAATCACTTTGAGGGGGCGGTATTCCGCACTTCCTCAAATGAGATTATCGTATTTACCCACTATTGAAACCATAAAGGTGTGCTATAAATGGGAAGTAAAAAAAGTATAAGGAAATTATAAAAATAATATGTATCATATATAAATATATTTCCAACATTATGGCAACCATGAGAGGAGGTAAGATGTAATTTAACAATCATCATTTCGTGAGGCCTTAGTTTTCCATCCACAGAAACATTATGTTCTTCATCCATTAGATGGAGGTGTGTGTAGGTGTAGTTAGAATACTTATCATAACAACATCATATTATATTGAGGATACTAGTGTTGTTACAAAATAAAGTAATAAAAAGATTTTAGGGTTGGAGAAGTAAAATAAAAGAAAACAATTTAAGAGAAATTATTACCTTTAATTTGGGTAACTCCCTTTGGTTTGAATGAAAGGACTTCTTGAAGTGCCTTATGCCTAATTTAATGATTCTAGGGTGAAGAGATGGATGTTGGGAGCTTAAATGGGCAGCTTTTTGACGATCCAGATGTCTTGAGAGGTGTGAGTAATTGGTTATAAGTGGTCTCCTTTTATAAGGGGGAGGAGGGGCTCTTTAGGAAAGTGTGAAAGCAATATTTTATTATATAATGATATTCAGTTTCTAAAAGTCCAAAATTCATTAAGGTCAAAGATAATATGACTCATTTCGAAATAAAATCATTAAATCATAATTTTATATGTTTTGGATAATATTTTAATCATTATAATCTTATTTATTTAAATCATTTATTAATGAGGTAAATACTGCATCATTATTGTGTCATACATACTTTAATTTATTTGAGGTCTAAAAATTATAAAAAAAATACTATCATGTAGGATATATTTTTCAATTTCCAATTAATATTTATAGTCGAAAATAGGACTTATATAACACCATATACAAATTAATTACTAAAAGATTTTTGTTAATGTCAATTTTGTCTTCACATTAAATCAATTAATCTAAATTGTCATTATCACTCTGAAGTGGCTCAATGGGGTCCCAAAATCGACCCAAATATGTCCATGGTCATAAATTAATCAACCAATAAGGTTTTTACAAGTGTTAAGGTAATTCGGAATTATTATAATACTCTTTTAACCTTGAATTACCCTATTTACCTTTAATCGTGGTAAATAAAAGTCAAAAGTTACTATTCACCAAAAATTATTTTCATCTTAATAAACCACATATTAAATCTTGATAACAACCATGTATGTCATATTTTTTAAATTAAATCCACAAAAGTGGTAAATTTTCATTTAAATGGAAAAGTCAGTTTTTTTAACTACCACTAAGTGGTTTCACTATTCATCAAAAATTGATGTTTTTCAAAAAATAAACCAAAATTTCAGCCTAAGCTATATTTGACTTTCCAAATTCAAAAATGATGTCTATTTTTTAAAATTCAAAACATATAATTTTAATTAATTGATTTTAAAATTAATTCCCGCTGTCAAAACAAAGAGCATGTTTTTAAGAATTAATAACTATCAAAAGATTGATACTTGTTTATGTCCAATTTCAAAGTAAAATTAACTCCAATGAACAACATTTGATTAAATGGTAAAAATAAATTTTAAATTCACTTTATAACCAACTAAAAAGATAATCTGACCATATAAATAAATTATATTAAAGGTCACTTTTGAATTAAAATACAGTATTTTTCATTATTCATTAAAAAAACATTATCAGAAAAATACCAAAAAAATTACCCAAAGTAAATTTTGATGTGACCATTCTAAATAATGATTCTATTTGGTCTTATATAATATATTAAAGTAACCAAAAATATATTTAAAGAGGGTTCTCCATTAAAAGGTGATAAATCGGCCTTTTAATGTAATTTATGCTTAAAACTAGATTCATTCACATTTTAAGCCTCTAAAATTTAATGGTTAAATGTAAATACATTTAACAAAAATTTATAATCATATTATAGTTAGTTTTGTTCATTCCTGCCAAGATAATGGCTAGAAGTTAACTACGATTTAAAATAATAATATTATATTATTATTGTACAACGTAAGATTTCAAAGAAACTCATTGTTGCGTATCGGGTATGATATCGAACATAGCAACCATTTTAAAGTAAAAATAATATTTAATTCAAAAATATTAATAAGTATGAAAATATCTTATTCTTCATTTACCTGGGATGTTACATCCTTCCCCCCTTTTAGGAATTGAGTCCTCACAATTTTTGTTCACTTATCAAAATAAGTGGGGGTATTTATCCCTCATAGCATTTTCAGATCCCCACATTGCCTCTTCAACCATATGATTTTTCCCCAAAACCTTTACCAGGTGAATTACCTTATTCTGCAACAATAGCTCTCAATGATCAAAAATCTGGACTGGTTGTTCTTCATGAAAGAGATTCTCTTCCAACTGAACTACCAGTGGGCTCAAAACACGATATGGATCTCGTATATACTTTCTCAAAATCAAAACGTGGAAAAAATTGTGTACCATGGATAAACTTGGAGGTAACGACACTCTGTATGAAACTGATCCAACATTCTCCAAAATTTCATAAGGTCCAGTGAACCTCAGACTAAACTTTCCCTTCTTACTAAAACACATCACACTTTTCCATGGAGAAACTTTGAGAAAGACATGATCACCTACCTCAAAAGAAAGATCCTTCTTCTGGTTATCGATATAACTTTTCTGTCTGCTCTAAGCTATTCTCATGTGCTACTGAATCAACTGAACTTTCTTTGCCATCCCTTCTAATAATCCTGGTCCCATCAGATTCCTCTCACCTAATTCTTCCCAAAAAGTTGGAGTTCGACAATGCTTTCCATATAATGCCTCAAATGGAGCCATCTGTATACTAGAATGAAAACTGTTATTATATGAAAATTCAACCAAAGAAAGATGTTGGTCCCAACTTCCCTGATAATCCATCGAGCAAGCACGTAACATATCCTCCAAGGTCTGAATTTTTTTTTCTGACCGCCCATCTGATTAAGGATGAAAAGTTGTACTAAAATTTAATTCAGTACCCAATGACTTCTAAAGGCCTTTCAAAAAGTTAAAAGTAAACCTGGGATCATGATCATATACAATGGAGAGGGGATCTCCATGAAACCTGACTATCTCTTTAACATACAACCATGCAAGTTGATCTAGAGACAAAGTATCTCGAATAGTAAGAAAATGATCATATTTAGTCAATCAATCAATAATAACCCAGATTAAATTAATACCATGAGATGTCTTCGATAATCCCACAAAAATGTATATTGATATATTTTCCCATTTCCACTCTGGAAATGGTAAAGACTGAAGCATCCCTTTCGGTAACTGCTGCTCTACTTTAACCTGCTGACAAGTCAAACACTTCACGGTAAAATAAGCAATATCTCTTTTCATTCCATCCCACCAGTAATACTCCTGAAGTTTTCAGTACATCTTAGTACTGCCATGATGAACTGAAAACGAAGAACTATGAACATAACACCTCATTCTTCAACAGTAAATCACATGGAACACATAATCTCTTTCCAAATCTCAAAACACAATCATTATCAATGTTACAATCAGGAAACTTAACCTTCTGAACCAACAAAACCGTTTTTTGAAACTCACTGTCTTCCTTATATGCTTGCTTAATTCTATTTGATAGAGATGATTTCACTGACACCGGAAATAAAACAGAAGAATTCCCTATAACAACAACTTCTATGAAAAATTTCATCAAATCAAAAACCAAAGGATCTCATTCCAAATGTAACATGGCTAATTAAGCATTACATTTTTGACTCAAAGCATCAGCCACTTTATTTTCTTTTCTTGGATGGTAATGGATCGTGCAATCATAATCCTTGATTAATTCCAACCATCACCTATGTATCATGTTCAATTCCTTTTGAGTGAATATATACTTCAAACTTTTTCAATCAGTATATATTTCACACTTCACTCCATACAAATGATGCCTCTAAATTTTTAAAGCAAAAACAACTGAAGTTAATTCCAAATCACGTGTAGGGTAATTTAACTCATGTTGTTTCAAATGATGTGAAGAATAAGAAATTACCTAATCATTTTGCATTAGGACACAACACAGTCTTTTCAACTAAGCATCATTGTAGATAACAAACTCACCATTTCTAGATGGTTGTGCCAAAACTGGAGCACTCACCAATCTTCTTTTCAATTCCTAAAAACATTCATCACATGCTTTTTTCCAGATAAACTTAACACCTTTTTGAGTTAATATAGTCATTGGACTAGATAACTATGCAAAATTTTCAACAAACCTCCGGTAATAACCTGCCAAACCAAGAAAACTATGAATCTCAGTTATATTTGTGGGTCTTGACCATTCTTCAACAACTTTCATTTTAGAAGGATCAACAGTTATGCCATTTTTTGAAACAATGTGACCCATGAAAGAAATTTGTTGTAAACAAAACTCACACTTGCTGAATTTCCTATAACATTTCTTTTATTTTAAGGTTTATAAGACATCCCTTAAATGACTTTCATTTTCATCTTTAATTTTGGAATAATCCAAAATATCATCATTGAACACAACCACAAACCTATCCAAGAACTCACAGAAAATTCTATTCATAAGATCCATGAATACAGCAGGTGCATTGGTTAACCCAAAAGGCATAACTACAAATTCATAATGGCCATGTATGAAATGCGGTTTTCCGAACGTCTGCTTCTTTTACTTTCAACTGATGGTACCCCCACCTCAAGTCAATCTTCGAAAAATACTGAGCTCCCTGGAGCTAATTAAACAAATCATCGATATGAGGAAAAGGATACTTATTCTTAACAGTGATATTCTTCAATGCTCTATAATCAATGCAAAGTCTCAGTGAACTATCTTTCTTTTTAACAAACAAGTCAGGATCACCTCATGGTGATGTGCTAGGTCAAACAAACCTTTATCTAAAAACTCCTGCAATTGATTATTTAACTCTGAAACTTCAATTTGATCCATTCGATAAGGGGGTGTTGAAATTGTCTTAGCATCAGGAACTAAGTAAATAGTAAATTCATCTTCTCAATCAGGTATAATACCAGGAAACTCATCAGAAAAAACATCAAGGTACTCATTTACCACTGGCACTTCATTATTCTAAACAGTTCCTTTTTTTTCAATAATATGTGCAAGGTAACATTCATTTCCATCTTTTACTAGTTTCTCAACTTCCTGATATGTTATCAAAATCAAGGGTTCATTTTTGTAAAAAAACAAAAAATCATTCTGAAAAGAAACCTCTTTAGCTCTACAGTCAATCTTATCATGATAAACAGAAATCCAATCCATGCCCAATATAACATCAAACTCTACTAGAGGAAAAACAAAACGTTTTTTAGGTAGATTCTCTCCACACACAAGGATAAGAATCTTCTTATGTTTTCATTTTGTCTCAAAATTTACTCTAGGTGTTTTTATCGTAAATTCAATATTCATATCATGAGATGCAATTCTTAATTTACTAGAAAACTTATCATAAATGAAAGAGTGTGTAGACACTAAATCAAACAACACATTGGCATAATCTGAACAAACAAACAGTGTACCTTACACAACTTCATTTGATGGCCCAAAATTTGCTGAAGTAGTTGCAAAGGATTTTACCACCCATTTCTTCTTGTAGTTTGGTAGCTTTAATTTAGTTTAGTTCTTTGTTGTTCACTCATTTGCATAATGAACCATTTCATTCCACTTAAAACATTTTACTGACTGTAAATCAGATTTTTTCTTACCATTACCCTAATCATTTTCAGTGCAATTACGAGCCTTATGCCCCATTTTACCACATCGGTAGCACTTACAAGAATTCAGAAGAAATTCCCCAGAATGTTTTTTATCACAACTTTCACAAACTGTAAACTTAAGTTTCTTACCATCAGACTTTCTTGAATAGTTCTTCCCTTTCACCTGCCACCTCGACCTCTTATTATGTTGTTTTTCAAAGAATACCTGGTCATCAACAAACATTATTTCCACCTTTTCCTCACAACAAACAAGTTTTTCATAACTTTTTAACTCATGAGAATCTAAATACCTTCGATACTTTGGCTTTAATCCTGAGTAAAAATGGTTGATTTTACTATCAAGATCTTTGGTGAAATTTGGTGCATACCTTTCCAGTCGAGTGAACATTGCCTCATAAGTGGCCACTGAGTCATCCTCCTGCCTCAATTCCAGGAATTGTTTTTCCATCCTAAGACAAACCACCTTAGGAAAATATTTCTCAAGAAACATACCTTTGAACTCATCCCAATCGAGATCATCAATCTCCTCACTATCCCTGATATTTTTCACCATCGACCACCACTGATCTGCTTCACCATCAAAACTGTAAATAGAAAGACTAACCTTTTGATGTTTTGAACAACCCATGACATCAAAAATCTTCTCTAGTGCATTAATCCACCCTTCAGCTAGCACAGGGTCAGATGATCCTTTGAATGATGGGGGATGTTTCCTTATGAAATTCTCAACTACTGACATGTTCTTCTGTGGTTGATCTGGCTGATCTCATACATGGATACCACTACGATTTATAGCCTCAGTCAATTGTGCCATCACTGTAACAAACAATTCAGTTCCTATTCCGACAATCCCAGGTTTCTGATTTGGAAAGTTGTCTTCCTCCTGATGTCATCCCAACACAGCTGCCCAGTTTCCTCTACAGAAAACCATTCTGAACACAAAAATATCTTAGTCAAAGAAAAATGGTAATCTGGAAATTCTATATGATGTCAATATTAACATAAATTAATTTATGGATATTACTTTAACAATACCCTAACACCTAATGTTATCTAAACTGAACTCTGATACCAACTATAAGGACCCGACATTAAAACATTACATAATATTGAATTAAACGAATAATCCACATTGAGGATCTTTTCAGGTTTAGAGTTTTAGAGAATTAGGACATAACTATTACATCACAATAGAATACAAAGTAGACACTTCTACATAGTTTTCTTTTTTTTTTACAAAACATGAACATTTGAAAAAAAGTGTCATGTCTAGTTCCATTTTAAATACATCATGAATTTTCCTTGATCCCATCCTTGACCCTATTCATCTTTATGTCCTATGAAAACATTTCAATACATGGGATGAGAATAAAAGGCTTAGTAAGGATTATAAATCAAATAATGAATTTTTTTTTCATAAATACATAAAAAACATGAAATCATTTACTTACCTTATGTAATCATAAGATTTGAGAAAGACACATAGAAATCATTAATCATAAAGGTAACTTGTGGCATCCATATCATACTTACATTGTTGCTATCACAACTAAATAGGGAGTTACTTTGGAATTCCCATCATAGTATATTCCCAAAATCTCTTAGGAGAAACATTCACTTTTACCTCCCGCATGTTACCCAATGCATTTGAGAGCTATCTTAGGCTCACCCACCCTAGTTTTATCACGGAACCACCCGTATATGTAAATAATTCCCAAGAACCATAACATGATCATAACACATAACATAAGCATAAAGGAAAGATAACATTTCCAAATTGAAATAATAAAATATCATTTCAGGATATTGAAATAATAAATAAATTCTCAAAATAATTTTCAATAAATAAAATACTTAAAAAGAGTATATTGTATTTATTTTTCATTTTAAAAACATTTCGGCTTGTTAAGGAAGCCAAAGATCAAATAATAATCGCCGCGGTGGAAAGGTTATTGTCACCGCTTACGTAAAAAACATTTCTTTTTGTCGTTTAGTAAAACTCTTCATATAAAAAGATTCCCTTTAAATAAAATTAAATGTCAAGGTGGTTTATACACCATATAAAATAAAGTCATGTATAAAACTAAAAATTCCTCAATGAAAGAATATTGAGACGAAGTCTTTTACCTCGTGTCTAAATTTACTCGATCGTTCTTTAATCTCATGAATAATAAACTAAAGTTAATTTCTACTTGTTTAAGAACCTTTTTCAAGGGTATTATTCCTTTTATATCACTTATTACCATGTTATAAACATTATGCAATCATTTATGTTAATAACATTTATTTTGTCGATATTTGGTACTTGAGTTAAAAATGAACACCTTATATTTACAAGTTGTCCATGTGGTCAAAGGTTACTTATATATAGAATGGTATTAATGATTTGGATATCATATATATCATATATATCAAGTATATACATGTTTTTATTATAGTACATAACATTTAGAGGTAAGAAATGAAATGCACCGTTCATGGAGACGGTAAGACGTACGTACGCATGAACGCTACTTTCATTTCTATTTCTTATTTTAATGGAAATAAAACCTAATGATACATAGGTATATTATAATCTAGTATAATATCATATATAATATCATTAACTCCATCCTTTATACATCCCACATAAGGCATTAACGAATCAAATCACTTTGAGGGGGTGGTAGTCCGCACTAACTCAAATGAGATTATCATATTTACCCACTATGGAAACCATAAAAGTGTGCTATAAATGGGATGTATAGAAGCATAAGGAAATAATAAACATAATATATATCACATATATATATAGTTCCATCATTATGGTCAGCATGAGAGGCGGTAAGATGTAATTGAACAATCATCATTTCATGAGGCCTTAGTTTTCCATCCACAGAAACATTATGTTCTTCATCCATTAGATGGAGGTGTGTGTAAGTGTAGTTTGAATACTTATCATAACAACATCCTAATATATTGAGGATACTGTTTATTGACAATATAAAGGAATAAAACGAGTTTAGGGGTTGGAGAAGTAAAATAAATGAAAACAATTTAAGAGAAATTGTTACCTTTAATTTGGGTATCACTCTTTGGTTTGAACCAAAGGACATCTTGAAGTGTCTTCTTTCTAAGGTAAGGCTTCTACGGTGAAGAGATTTATGTTGGGAGCTTAATTAGGTAGAGTTTGTATGAGCCAAATGGATTGAGTGGTGTAAGGTAATGGTTAGAAGTGGTCTCCTTTTATAAGGGAGAGGAGGGGCTCTTTTGGAAAGTGTGAAAACATTATTTTATTATATAATGATATTTGGTTTCTAAAGGTCCCAAAATCATTAAGGTCGAAGATAAGATGACTCATATTCGAAATAAAATCATACAATCATAATTTGAAATGTTTTTGATAATATTTTAATCATTATAATCTTATTTATTTAAATCATTTATTAATGAGGTAAATATTTCATCATTATTGTGTCATAAATACATTAATTTATTTCAAGTCTAAAAATTATAAAAAAATACTATCATGTATGATATCTTCTTAGATTTTCAATTAAAATTTATAGTCTAAAATAGGACTTATATAACACCATATAAAAATTAATTACTAAAATATTTTTTTTAATGTCAATTTTGTCTTTACATTAAATCAATTAGTCTAAATTGACATTATCACTCCCAAGTGGCTCAATGGGGTCACAAAATCGATAAAAATATTCCCATGGTAATAAATGACTCAATAAATACGGTTTGGACAAGTTTTAATGTAATTTTGAATTATTATAATATTATTTTAACCTTGAATTACCCTATTTATCTTTAACCGCGGTAAATAAAAGTCAAAAGTTACTGTTCACCAAAAATTATTTTCATCTTAATGAACCACATTTTATTTCTTGATAACAACCATGTATGTCGGATTTTTGAAATTCAATCCACAGAAGTGGTAAATTTTCATTTAAATTAAAAAGGCAGTTTTTTTAACTACTACTAAGTGGTTTCACTGTTCATCAACAATTGATGTTTTTCAGAAAAATACCAAAAATCCAGCCTCAACTATATTTGACATTAAAAATTCAAACATTATGTCTATTTTTCCAAATTCAAAAAATAAAAGTGGCATTAATTAATTTTAAAATTAATTCCCGCTTTCAAAACAAATACCGTGTTTTTAATAATTAATAACTATCAAAAGATTGATACTTATTTATGTCCAATTTCAAAGTGAAATTAATTCAAATGACTATAATTGGATTAAATGGTAAAAATATATATTAATTTAACTTTAAAAACAACTAAAAAGATAATCTAACCATATAAATAAATTAGATTAAATGCCACTTTTGAATTAAAATACAGTATTTTTAACTATTCATTAAAAAATGAACGTTATCAGAAAAATTCCAAAAAAATTACCCAATGTAAATTTAGATGTCCCCATTATAAATAAGAATTCTATTTGGTTATATAGAATGTATTAAAGTTACCAAAAATTGATTTAAAGAGGGTTCTCCATTAAATGTTGATAAATCGGCCTTTTAATGTAAGTTATGCTTAAAATTAGATTCATTCACATTTTAAGCCTCTAACATTTATTGGATAAATGAAAATACATTTAAAAAACATATATAATCATATTGTAGTTAGTTTTTTTCCTTCCCGCCAATAAAACGACTAAGAGTTAACTATCATTTAAAATAATAATATTATATTATTATTGTGCAATGTAAGGTTTCAAAGAAACTCGTTGTTGCGTATCGGGTACGCTATCGAACATAGAAACCCTTTTAAAGTAAAAATAATATTTAATTCAAAAATGTTAATAATTATGAAAATATCTTATTCTTCATTTATCTGGGATGTTACACTTTCATAGGGACTTCACAATCATTTCATATAGGTCCCAATGTAGACGGCATTTTGTATGTTATAGGAGACCACAATGAAGGGATTTACATAGTTCATAGAGGGTTCAAATCTCTTCAGCCTTTAAAAACAGAGAGTTCAATAATCTGGTTATTTGTTTATTGTAATATACATTATGTTACATTATGTTATTATAAATTCAATGCTGCTTTTATGTAATCTAAATTAAATGTTAAACCACTTCTGTAGATAATGAATTCTGCTTCTGCTAATGTGCCCAATCCCGAGGCACAACAGGTCTCTCATCCTGCTGCTGCTAGTCCAAGTGTAGAGCAACAACAGGTTTCTCAACCTGTTGTTGCTTGTCCCAGTGTTGAGGTACAACTGGTTTCTCAACCTATTGTTGTTGGGCTTAGTGTCGATTCTAGCGCTCTGGAGGAACATAATGATGATTCTTTTGAAGAAATGGTAGGAAATGAAACCCTAGCGGTAAAAAAATATGAGTGTTAGTTTGACAGTGTTATCCAAAATCCTTAAGAAAAAATCAAAAGGCATCAAATTTGAGGTGGGATGGAATAAGCGAGGCCAACAAGTTAACCAAAAAAATCAATCTTTAGTAGCAACATTTGTATCGTCACTCGCAAATGCATGCTAATTAATGTACAATCATGGCACCATGTTGTCATCTGGCTAAAGACACTAATGTGGGAAGATATTGTGGTAACAATATGATATCATTTTTTGATTTATTAAAATAAAAAAAACTACAACATTGACTTACGCTTCATCATCCATTGCAGAGTGCATTTTTAGTATATGCCTCGCACAACGAGTAGGTATTAAGTGTTTCAGGAAGGATTTATAGAGGGTTCCACAAATTTTAATGAAATATCATCTTAAAGATACTGAAGGGAAAATCAAGCTGCAACCACCTCCTCTTTATACACACTTGATATCCCAAGGAGCGTGGGATGAAATTAGAAACCATCGTGTGGAGAAAAATTTCCAGGTACATTGTGTGTGGTAATACGTTGTTTGACATTTCTTGTATTCATCACTTTGATTGACAGTTTTTTATTAATGAAACAGCAACTGAGTGCTGAAAATAAATAATGTACAACAAATCCAGTGTACCCCAACCATAAAGCAAGGATGGGGTATGCTTCATTTGAGAAAAAAATTGGTACTTTTTTTAAATCTACTGTACTACTTTTATGTGACATAAAACAACACAATAACCATGTTTCTCTGTTTATATAATGATTTATGAATCGAAATTGAAATCCATATCCATCCCACACCATGTTCTATAGAAGGAGGACTGTTTAAATAAATAGGGGATACAGATAGATGAAAACACACAGAAATTGTGGGAAACATGTGTAAGTATGAAATAATATAAATTTTATTTGCTTTAAATTGTTATTACATAACAATGACTACTTATTTTCCTATATTTTATATCTTACATAGTCACAGGAATCAACAACACCTGCACTAGATATAGACATACTTTCAGCAGCCGTGAAGCATCCAGAACAGTATGGCTGCGTCAGATGTGATGTTTTTGGGGTGACACCCCAAACATATTTTCAAAAAAAAACATGTGAAGGACCAAACAATGAAAATGAAAAATATTCAAGAAAATTTAGCTATTTTTTAAGATGAATTAAAATACTAGAGATATATTATAGCAAGTTTGATAGGGGAGAGTCAAAGAGAAGAAACAACTCAACAATAACCCATCTGTGAGGATCCTGCCCTACCCCCCACCAACTTTGAGCTGATCCATTCCACTATAAAACCTGACTTGGATATGGTAATCAATGTTCTAAAAATTGTTTCTATGAAATTTGAATCACATAGACACTGATACATTTCCTGTACTAATATTCTACTTAGTGAAAATTATTGTGACTTATATCTATCAACTCCCACCTATCTCCTTTGTGTATTTATATTTTTTTAGTACTTCCATGACTATCGAAAAACTCATATTCACAAGATTATATAGACGTGTTTAAAAATAAATGGGCAACATACCTGATGGAAGATTGTAAGAAATAGGATGAAGGTGAATTTCTACTACTTATGTTATCTTTATATGATCATTGATATCTTCATTGTTTACATTTATTGAGCATATATGATCACCCTTTATTATATTTTATATCCTTTGGTTATAAAGAATGGTTTTAGAAATTATTTTTCTTTTTAATAATGCATTACTTATTGAGAGACCCTTATGAACTTGTTCCTTATGTTTCTATGTTTCCAAAATCTCTATATCTAATGTATTATGACATGGATCATTTATATTCTGTATTTTTGTCATTTATGCAGTTTTTTCTACCGATTTAGTGTGTTGGAAGAATATTGGTTGTGCAGCACTCACAAATTTAATAACAAAACTAAGGATTCTTCACTACTGTTGATTAATTATTGCTTATTATAATATATAATCTAAACTTTTGATCTAGTTTCCAAGTGATTCTCTCATCGGACACCTTCTGTATAAAAATGATCATTCAATGTTCACTATTCCTTCTCTTCATTCACCCATTTACTAGGTAAATGGGTGCATGAAGAAAAGGAAAAGTGAACGATGAATGATGATATCATAGAGATCGTTTCAGATGAGAGAATCATGGGGAAAATGGATCAAAAGTTCAGATCAGATGCTATAGTAAGTGGTAGTTAACCAATGGTAGTAAATTGCACAAAGAATCTTTAGTTTTTATATTATCTTATATATGGACCAAAGAAACCATTTTGAAAGACGTAGAGTTATTATTACAATATAATATGTCTATTTTAACAAAAAATTATATAATGAAATGTTGATTTTATTTTCATTATTCATTGCAGGGTTCGTTTATTTTATAATATTTCTATCCATGTGACATTCCTTTACAAGAAGAGAAATGATGTTGGGTCTTCTCAATCACATAGGTAATGGGAAATATATTCCACTAATGAATCAATATTTCATAGCTCTATGAGTACTCTTAGGTTTTTTTCTACTTCACATAATCGTCTTCACGTGATCGTGTCACATAAGCTCCTTTGTATGAATTCTTTATGTGAACTGATCGCGTGATCTCATCACATAATCAATTAAGGTAATTCACATGAACCATGATTTTTGTATTATTGTATTATTTACAAGATAGCGTAAAGCTTCAAGGGTTGTGTAATTTTATAAATCTCTCAGGTTCATTTGATAAAGTGATCCTGTTATGGTCATGTGATCACATGACTTTGAACAAGTCATGTAGTTAATATGACATTTCAAATTATTCATGTACCCCTTTCTTACTCAAGCCTGTTTTTAACCAAAAAGCATCCATTTTCATAATTAATCGAAATTTTCTTTTCTATGAAACAAATGAATTAAATAATTAAAGCTGAAAAGGCTATATTTCATTGGAATAAAATGGTCGATAGTGTCTAAGTCGACCAATGCATAGTCATTCATTCCACTCACAAGCATCTTAAAAGCTTGATGGGAACCAATATCTTTGATTTTCAATTTTCTAATTAGTTTCCCTTATATATGGGTGGGGATGTCCAGGAGGGAGAGGTGTCTTGGAGTGGAGGGTGTTCAGGAGGGGGGGGGGGAGGTTTCCAAGGGGGAGGGGGTGTCCAGGGGGTTTCCATGAGTGGGGTGTCTAGGGGGAGGGATGGGGTGTGTCTAGAAGGGAGGGGGTGTCTAGGAGGGAGGGTGTGTCCCGGGGGTGTCCATGAGTGGGGTGTCCAAGAGGGGAGGGAGGGGGTGTTTCCAGAAGGGAGGGGTGTCCAGGAGGGAGGGGTGTTCATGTGTGAGGGTGGGTGGGGTGTCCAAGAGTGGGGGTGGGGGTGTCTAGGAGGAGAGGGAGGTGTCCAAGAGGGGAGTGTCCATGAGGAAGGGTGTCTCAATGTGGTGGGGGAGGGGGTGTCCAGGAGGGAGGGGGTGTCTAGGATTGGGGGTGTCCAAAAGGGAGGGGGTGTTAAGGGAGGTTTCCATGAGTGGGGTTTCCAGGAGGGGATAGAGGGGGTGTGTTCATAAGGAAGGAGGTTTCTAGGAGGGAGGGGGTGTCCAGGTGTGAGGGTGGGTGGGGGTGTCCAGAAGTGGGGGGTGTTTAGGAGGGGAGGGAGGTGTCCAAGAGGGGGGTGTCCAGGAGGGAGGGGGCCTCCAGGTGGGTGGGGGGAGAGGTTTCCAGAAGGTATTGGTGTCTAGTGGTGTCCAAGAGTGGGGGGGTGTCCAAAATGAAGGGGGTGTCTAGTGAGGTTTCCATGAGTGGGGTGTCCTGGAGGGGAGGGAGGGGTGTTTCCAGAATAGAGGGGGTGTCTAGGAGGGAGGGGTGTCAAGGTGTAAGGATGGGTGGGGGTGTCCAAGAGTGGGGGTGGGGTTGTCTAAGAGGGGATGGAGGTGTCCAAGAGGGAGTCAGTGTCCAGGAGGGAGGGGGTCTTCAGGTGGGAGGGGGGTCTCCAGGTGGGTGGTGGTGTCCAGGAAGGAGGGGGTGTCCACGAGGGAGGGGGTGTTCAGGGGGTGTCCAAGAGTGGGGGGTGTCCAAAAGGGAGGGGGTTTCTAGGGGTGGGAGGGGGTGTGTCTATAAGGGAGGGGGTGTCCAATTAGATCCATTCAATTCCATTAAATACTGATAATATACAATAGTCGATCACATCTAGAGTACCCTGAAGTGGGTCTATAGTGATGCATCAAAATTTCCAACCAACCAAACTAATTACAACCCATGTAAAGGCCCAATAATTATATTCAGATTTATTTGAGACGAAATATATCTTATTTAATGTCATAAATTCCCAACTTATGCATCATTTAACATTCTCACATTAGATTTCTAAGAAACACACTTTTTCTCTACACCATTGTTGTGGTAGAATACATCTACTTGAAAATTTACTAAAGATATATGAGTTTGATGGAAGGAATAATTTTTGATCTAGAAGAGTTGTGAGGGAACTCTCATATAAATAAATTTTGACCCTCAATACTGGAATGTGGTTGAAATATATAGATTGGGTTGTTTTTTACTAGAAACTAAATTCTAGAAGATATATCCCTACTACTTATATATAAATATATATATCCCTTCTCTCACTTTCCATAGTATTGGAATCCACCGGTTGTGTCATAGGATCTCTATGTTTCTTCTTTATGTATTTTTAAATAATATTTTTGATAATGTTATGTGAAATTTTGTTTTTATTCCCCTGGTATATTCTTTGTTTGGTGTTTTTCCTTAATTTTTTGAACTGTATCTCTTCAAAATATATCTGATTTTATAATTCATATTAGTGAATGGTGGTGTATTAATAATAATTATTCTATTATCGAATAGATGATAAAAATATAGTTGGATAAAAAAGGTAATTAATGGGTATACACTAAAAAACTAAGAGGGAGGGGGTGTCCAGGAGGGAGGGGGTGTCCAGGTGGGAGGGTGGGTGGGGTGTACAGGAAGGAGGGGGTGTCCAAGAGGAAGGGGTGTCTAGGAGTGGAGTGTTTCCAGAAGTGGGGGGTGTCTAGGAGGGGAGGGGGCTGTCCGGGGGGTGGGATTGGGGTTGTCCAGGGAAAGGGAGGGGTGATGCAAGGTGGAGGGGGTTTTCCAAGGAGGGGGTGTCCTAGAGTAGTGGGGGGTCCAGAAGTGGGGGTGTTTAGGAGGTTAGGGGTTTGTCCAGGGGGTGGGAAGGGGGTTGTCCAGGGAAAGGGAGGGGGATGAAGGGGGAGGGAGTGGTTTTACAGGAAGGAGGGTGTGTCCAACAGTATAGAGGTGTCAAGGAGGGGAGGGGAGTCCAAGGGGTGGGAAGGGGGTTCTATAGGGAAAGGGATGGGTGCAGAGGGGTTGTCCAAGAGGAGGTAGGGGTTGTAGGTGGAGTGGTGGGGGGTTTTCTAGGGGTAGGGAGGGGGACGTTCGGGGGCTGTCTCGAGGAGGGGAAGTGGGGTCTGGCTAATCACACTAAAAAACTAGTAGATCAAGAGAAAAGTGAACCAGTATGATCATGGCCTATCAAATTGTATAGGTTCTCATTAGTCCCTCTCTGAAACTGAGGAATACATTCCTTCCATACCTTCAACAGGACCATAGATATTGTATGGGGTCTTTGGAGAGGCATAAGTGGTTTGTATCTAAGCAGGGTTGGACCCAATGTCTGATACAGATGCTCTATCACTCATTCCCTCTGTCCTTGCATGGGAGAGTTCACACTTAGAGGCTCCTGATATATGTAGCTATTAGGTTTATAATCTATCTTAGATGGTGGTATCACTAGGAAAATGTTATAATTTATTCTAAAATTGAATACTTATATGAAATTGAATACACCATCTTGTATGTGTCAAATTGTATAACCTGTGGAGATTCCTCCCTTTCATTATTATCAATAAATGAAACCTTTTGGATTCCATGTTTTTGTTAACATTTCTTCCTCTTCTTTTCTCATCCATGTAATCTTTACAAAAAAATATTTATAATTCAATGAATCATGTTGATCTTCTTCTAAAATATTAATTCAATCTAAAGAAAATTTGGATATGTAAAGGTTGTAACATGTAACAATTGACATTTTAATAATGTATTCTTTCATATTAATGTTTAATTTATTTCATTATTGTATTACTAACATAATATTTGTTTTCTTATATAGGTGAATTTTTTTTCCTAATTTCGAATGCATTGTTCAAAAACTAATGCCATGGATGGAAATTTTTTAGAGTGGATCACAGATACAAAAAGGATAAAACATTAATGTTTTTAATTTTTTGTTGGATAATTGTAATTGTAACAATATTAAACATTGTTTGAAATATATATAGTAGTGTGTGTTTTTGAATTCATGATTTAAAGTAAATGTATATAGAATTTTTTTTCTTCTATGCTATATGTGTAGGTTTTGTTTGTGTTGTGTTTGTAGGTGTTGTCTTAGGTGTGCAGGTGTTGTGCAGGTGTTGTGTTTTCTTAGGAAACATGGACTTTATCAGCACTAATTAAGAACTGATAAATGTATAATATATCATTTCTTATTAGGTGCTGATAAAGGTGTACTTTATCAGTGCTAATTTTAGCAATGATATATTACACATTTATCCGCGCTCAAAATAGCACTGATAAAGGGAAAATTTATCAGTGCTCAAAATAGAACTGATAAAAATGGAAATTTATCAGCACTAAACAAGCGCTCATAAAGGGGTACCTTTATCAGCCCTTTTTTAGCACGGATAAAGGTGACCCTTTATCAGTGCTATTTCGAGTACTGATAAATGGGACCCCCTATAACACCCCAAGGTTTTGAAAATAAATATAGAATGCAATTTTATAATCTAACCATTAAACACAACTTTGCCTCTTCTATATTTTGAATTTCAGAAAATTGTCATCTAGAGTTGTGTTCAGTAATTCATTTGGAGTCTGATAGAACAAACTTGATTTTTTTGAATAGTAACATACCCTTATGAATAGTAATATGAATAGTAATATGAACAGTAATATGACCATTATTAATAGTAAATAATAATATTATTTTATTTTCTTAAGGCAATATGATAATGGGATCTTAATTAATTTTTCAATGTCACATAAAGCTAACTGCACTTCAAGATTGTTATTTTTCAAATTAACTATGACCTTATATAAAAATTAAATTAATAATATTTAGAAATTTATTTTTGAAAAATGGATTTCACTTTGGAATTATACACATTGAAAAATGTTAGGGGGGAATTTTTGGGATTTTTCTAAAATTCTTGAATTTTTGATGAATAGTGAAATATGATAAAATACAGTATATACAAATTATCAGTTAAATACACTATTTATGACATCAAAAGTAATACAAGGCCATTTGGTTTGAACTCACATGCACTTTTAACTATTAGGGGTCACATGAAATCACACTATTGGTTGTCTAGAGGGAAATAATAAAATAATGAAATAAATATTCAAAATTTACTCCTCTCCTCCACTATAAAAACCACTCACCACTCACTCTTATCATCACTCTTCTAAGCGATTAATCTCCTCAAAGTTCTTTCCAACTACCCTTTTCTACTCTATCCCCACGTCCAATAATCTTCTGTTCTTCCCAAAAGACCAAACCCCTTCCCTTAAGGAGTTTTTCAAGGAGGTTATTTCAAGAGGTAAAGCACCCTTCTTTTTCATTTGGTTTCATTTCAATTTATCTTATTTTGCTATCCTCTCCTAACCTCATCTATAAAAATGACCATGATAACTCTAGTAAGATATATATACTTGATTTATATCATAATAATGGAAGAACCATCTTAAATATTCTTACTCCCTCGATTTTATTTTTATAAACGAAATTGACGTCCATGAGGTTCCGATTTATAACCTTCGTGGACGACGAAGTTTCGTGCATCAAATTATTCTTAATTACTGGTAATCAAACCATATTCATGATTGAACCAGACTATAATATATGTTTTATAACCTAATAAATATTCAGGGACCATAATATGTACATATAATTAAGTTATACGACAAAACTAGTTCATAATATCCCAAATACCGCTGAATAATCAAAGTGGTTTTCATCTAATGATTCATCCTAATTACATGTAAACAAATGATATAAATGACCATTATTAATAATTTATTTTCCTTAATAATATAAAATTCCAATCCTAGAGATTTATAACCATTCCACATGAACATCATTACTTAAAAACAAGTGAATTTAATATGAAAATAAAGGAAACAAACACTCCAGAACGACGAAATTCAATACAATTACTTATCAATAAATACATAAATGAACTAAACAGAATTATGGTAAAATAAATACATGTCTTATAGGTTCTGAAGTAATTTATTAAAAATTATAATTTCATATTCTAGGATCTTAAGTACAAGAGCGGAACACATTTGGAGTTAAGCTAAGGGTATTTCCACCCGAACTTCCACTTTCATTCGGGATACTTTCATTGTCTAATTACCTCAATATAATTCTTATGTATTGTTATGTACTCATTATATGTTCTATGTTACTGTCATATATATCTTTAATAACCATAATCCTTCTTTATTTTATGGGTAGTTACATGTTTTAAAATGAAATTTCAAAATTGTTTCAAAAATAGAATCGATTCCAAGGAATTTCTCAAATTCTTACCTATTTTCAAGAGCACTCTATAATCTGTTTTTGGAAAACATTATCTTTATAAAATCACTCATTTTATTATGAAAATTATATCTTACTTCACTTATGGGTTTATATAAAGATTTTTTCAAAATAACTCTTCTTCTCAAAATAGAGGAGTATTTATCTCTAGAATTGCTTAATAATTTTATAATAGTGTTTTCATCTAATTCAACACTCTTGTTGATTCCATGGTATTATTGGGTTTAATAATTTATGACTTCATCTACCATATTTTATTTAATGGTTTATGACTAACTCTATTGTGGATGATCTATCCTAAAACCATTCACCATATTATTCTGAATGGTTAGTGTTTTATGTTTAATGATTGGGGAATGTTGGTTATATTTCATATGATAGTTTCAATATGAATGTATATGTTGTTATGTTGATTCCTGATCATATGAGGAATGCATTGGACTTATTATGTGATTGTTGGGGCCCGCTATAGCCCCTCTATGCATCGGTAGGTATCATGAGACAACTAGATGAGGAATTGGCCGAGGCCTTTCCCAATGCCATATAGATTTTGGCCGAGGCCTTAATCAAAAGACATATTTGCCGAGGCCATGAGAAAATGTTTCATAATGTCTAGCATATGCACTTCCCTCATTATGAAGCTTTTAGTTGAAATTTTATGTGGTTATTCGACTAGTAGAATACCCATGATTATGTTTTATTACGGAATTATTTACTCAACTCATATTCCTGCCATAATGTGTTTAAATTTATTATTAAAGGCATGTGTTTTTAATTATTCACCATGTCTAATGTTTATGTTATCTTGCACTGTATTGCATACTCTTACTGAGCATTTGATCTCACCCCTTTCTTATTTTTCATTTTCTCAGGTCATGATGATGTAATTTATGAATGACTTGCAAGCATAATCTTGGAGAAACTGGGGTCGGTTCCTTATAGTTGGTATCAGAGGAAGTTTAGCAGAATACTTGGAAACTAGATTTAGAAAACATAGAATTAGGGAAGATTCCCTAAGTTAGTCTTTTAGGATATACATAAAACAACTTCAAGGTATTTTGGTAAGGAATAGATTATGTGGATCTTTCAAGCAATACATCCATGTCTAGATACGAGCAGGTAGAGGAAACTCTCGCACAGATGTATCTAGGGATAAAACCCGAAAACACCGCTTTGAGCTAGACACAAATGGGAACTGGTGCACAACAACGGGCCTTGCTACACTCTTTGTTACGACACTCTCGGGGGATATGCTTAGGATAATTCACATTTTATTTACAAGCCATTATGAATGATTGAAATGTAAAATATTCCTCAAAGAAACCATTTTTGTGAATATGGGATTATCCATGCATGGATCTCAATTTTTCTGAGTATTTTTAAGTTAATATTATACCTTATGATTCATTGCCTAATATAATGTATGCCATTATCTAGATATGTCACCTAGTGGACGGAATGGGAATCGTACGAATGCACGTGTCCCCTGTAGGTATTTTCCTCTGACGCAAGATAATGATGTTGGCTCTGGTGTTGTGATGGGTGCTGAGAAACTCATAACTATACTGGGACAACTTAATCAGGTTATGAATAATAACCTTACCCTTATGGAGAAATTATCTCTATGGTGAAAAATATATGATTTGTACTGATCACAAGAGTTTGAAGTATATTTTCTCATAGAAAGAACTCAATATGAGGCAAAGGAGATAGCTTGAACTATTCAAGGATTATGATTGCCCGATACGCTGCCACCCGGGGAAGGCAAATAAGGTAGCGGATGCCTTGAGCAGAAAGGATCATGGAGTTTTGAACAAGATGAGACTTGAAAGGGATCCTATTTTCATGGATCTAGTAAATATGGATTTGGGAATAACCATTGACGGTGAAACATCAATGATTTTCTTAATTGTGGCTAAACCATCTATACTAAAAAGGATAATAAGTTCTTAGGCTGATGATGAGGAGTTTCAAAATAATATTAAAGCTGTGAATGAAGGGAGATTGAGTGACTTCATATGTGAATATGGAATTTTGAAATTTGGGAAGAGACTTTGTGTTCTTGATATACCTGATCTAAAAAGGGAATTTTTGTATTATGTTCATAGTTCGAATTTCTCTATACACCCTAGTAGCACTAAGATGTATAGATATTTTAAGGAACATTATTGGAGGGACAACATGAAGATGGAGATTGTGGATTTTTTTTCAAGATGTATGGTTTGTCAACAAGTGAAAGCTGGAAAGAAATATCCTGAAGGAGTATTGCAACCTCTTCCCATACCTGAGTGGAAATGGGATAATATCATGGTGGACTTTGACATGGGACTACCAAAGACTCTTAGAAGGAACGATGTAATATGGGTCATTATTGATCGTCTTACCAAGTCAGCACATTTTCTTGTTATAAGAGAAGATCTACCACTTGAAAGTCTAGCAAGACTATATATAAATGAAGTTGTGAGACTTTATGGAGTACCCCTATCGATTTTTTCTGATTGTGATCCACATTTTACATCAAATTTTTTGAAAAGTCATCAGAAGGACCTAGATACTGATCTTAATTTGAGCACTTCCTACCACCCACAAACTGATGGACAATCAAAATGGACTATTCAAACATTGGAAGACATGTTGAGGTCTTGTTCACTTGATTTTCAAGGCATGTGGGATCAGTATTTACCTCTCGTAGAATTTTCCAACCACAATAGCTTCCATTCAAGTATTCAGATGGCACCCTATAAAGCATTATATGGGATGAGATGTCGTACACCAACTTGCTAGGATGATGTTGGCGAATTCAAGCTCGTGGGCCCAGAACATTTTGAATAAACAATGGAAAAGGTGAAGATTATCCAGAACCATATCAAAATAGCTCAAAGTCGGCAAAAGAGCTATGTTGATAATTGAAGGAAGAATTTGGAATTTCAAGAAGGTGATCATGTTTTCTTAAAGGTATCTCCATGGAAGGGTATTGTACAATTTGGTAAGAAGGGAAAATTAAGTCCCATGTACATCAGACCTTTTGAAATTCTAGACCAGATTGGTGTCGTATCTTACCGTTTGGCAATTCCGTCAAGTCCCTCCAAGGTTCACAATGTGTTCCATGTGTCAATGTTAAGAAAGTACATACAAGACCCAACACATGTACTCACTTATGATTATGTGGAACTTGAGCCCGATCTAACTTACTGTGAAGATCCTATCAAGATTATTGATACTAGAGAACAAGTATTGAGAAATCGGACGACTCGTCTGGTAAAGGTTCTATGAAGGAACCATAAGAGGGAGGAAGCAACCTGGGAGCCTGAGGAGCTTATGTTAAAGACATACCCGAATCTTTTTAGGTAATATTCTGTGAATTTTGTGGCTAGAATTTTTGTAAGGAAGAGAGAATGTAACACCCAAAGGTTTTGAAAATAAATATAGAATGAAATTTTATAAGCTAACCATTAAACACAACTTTTCCTCTTCTATGTTTTGAGTTTCGAAAAATTGTCATCTATAGTTGTGTTGAGTAAGTTATTTGGAGTCTGATAGAACAAACATGATTTTGGTGAATAGTAACATACCCTTATGAATAGTAATATGAATTGTAATATGACCCTTATGAATAGTGAATAATATTATTATTTTATTTTCTTAATGAAATATGATAATTGGATCATAATTAATTTTTCAATGTCACATAATGCTAACTGCACTTCAAGATTGTTATTTTTCGAATTAACTATGACATTAATTAAAAATTAAATTAATAATATTTAGAAAATTATTTTAAAAAAAATGGATTTCACTTTTGAATTCTACACATCAAAAAATGATAGGGGTTAATTTTTGGGATTTTTCTAAAATTCATGAATTTTTGATGAATAGTGAAATATGATAAAATATCATATATACGAATTATCAGTTAAATACACTATTTATGACATCACAATTGATGCAAGGACACTTGTTTTGAACTCCTGTGCACTTATTACTATTATGGGTCACATGAAACCACACTATTGGTTGTATTTAGGGAAATAATAAAATAATTAATTAAATATTCAAAATTTACTCATCTCCTCCACTATAAAACCCCCTCTCCACTCCCTCTTCTATTGACTCCTATAAGCCTTGAAGCTCCTCCAAATTTGGCCCAATTACCCTTCACTAGTCTCTCCCCACGTCCAAGAAGCTTTTAGTCTTCCCATAAGACCAAAACCCTTTCCCTTAAGGGGTTTTTCAAGACGGTTATTTCAAGAGGTAAAGCACCCTTCTTTTTCATTTGGTTTCATTTCAATTTATCTTCTTTTTCTATCCTCTCCTCACCTCATATGTTTAAATGATCATAATAACTCCAGTATCATATATATATTGTATTTATATCTTTTTAATGTAAGAACCATCATAAATATTCTTACTTCCTACCTTTTATTTTTATAAACGAAATCGACGTCCATGAGGTTCAGATTTATAACCTTCGTGGATGACGATGTTTCGTTCTTCAATTTATTCTTCATTACTGGTCATGAAACTATATTCATGATTTAACTAGACTTTAATATATGTGTTATAACCTAATTAATATTTAGTAACCAGAATATGTACATATAATAAAGTTATATGACAAAACTAGTTCATAATATTCCAAATTCCGTCGAATAATCGAAGTGGTTGTCATCTAATGATTCATCCTCATTAAATGTAAACAAATGATATAAATGACCATTATAAATAATTTATTTTCATTAATAATATATAATTCCAATCCTGGAGATTTATAACCATTCCCCATGAACTTCATTGCTTAAAAACAAGTGAAACGAATATGAAAATAAAGGAAACGAACACTCCAGAACGACGAAATTCAATACAATAACTTATCAATAAAGACATAAATGAACTAACCCGAATTATGGTAATCTAAATAAATGTCTAATAGGTTATGAAATTAGTTATTAAAAATTATAATTTCATATTCCATGAGCTTAAGTACAAGAGCGGAACACAGTTGGATTTAAGGTAAGGGTTTTTCCACCTGAACGCCCACTTTCATTAAGGATACTTTCATTGTCTAATTACCTCAATATAATTCTTATGTATTGTTATTTACTCATCATATATTCTGTGTGAGTGTCATATATATGTTAAAAAACCATAATCCTTCCTTATTTTATGGGTAGTTACACGTTTTAAAAGGAAATTTCAAAATTGTTTCAAAAATACAAACCTGATTCAAGGGAATTTCTCAAATTCTTACATATTTTCAAGGGAACTCTATAATATATTTTTGGAAAACATTATATTTATAGAATCACTCATTTTATTATGAAAATACTATCTTACTTCACTTCTGGTTTTATATAAATATTTTTCCAAAAAAAATCATCTTCTCAAAATAAAAGAGTATTTATCTCCAGAATTGCTTAATAATTTTATAAGAGTGTTTTCATCTAATTCCACATTCTTGTTGATTACATGGTATTGTCAGTTTTAATCATTTATGAATTCATCTACCATATTTAATTTAATGGTTTATGGATAACTCTATTGTGGATGATCTATCCTAAAACCATTCACCATATTATTCGGAATGGTCAGTGTTTTATGTTTAAGGATTGGAGAAAGTTGGTTACATTTCATATGATAGTTTCAATATGAATGTATATGTTGTTATGTTGATCCCTTCTCATATGAGGAATGCATTGGACTTTTTATTTGATGGGTGGGGCCCACTATATCCCCTTGATGCATCTGTAGGTCTCATGAGACAACTAGACGAGGAATTGGTCGTGGCCTTTCCCAATGTGATATGGATTTTGGCTGAGGCCTTAATCACTAGACGTCTTGGTCGAGGCCAAGAAAAAATGTTTCAGAATGTATGTCATATGCACTTCCCTCATTATAAAGCTTTTAGTTGAAATTTTAGGTGGTTATTTGACTACTAGAATACCCTTTATTATGTTTTATAATGGCATTATATACTCATCTCATATTCCTACCATAATGTGTTCAAGTTTATTATTAAAGGAATATGTTTTCAATTATTCACCATTTCTAATGTTTTTATTATATTCTGCTTTATTTCTTACTCTTACAAAGCATTTGAGATCACCCCTTTCTTATGTTTCATTTTCTCAGGTCATGAAGAAGTAATTTATGAATGACTTGCAAGCATAATCTAGGAGACGTGATGACTCTAGTGTAATAAATTATTGTTTTTTCCCTTTCCATATGTAAAGTTAAACTTAGGTATGTATTTTTTTCTAATATTTATAAACTAATCGGTCCATCGGTATTCTTATTCCTTGTATGTATGACAATGAAATCAAATAAGGCACTGACTCCGGGAAATAGGGGTCGGATCCTTACACCCCTTATCTTCACCACGATTAACAGAGCTTTTCTAGTGCTCTTAAAGGCAATTCTTAGCACTATTAAAATCCCTATTTAAAGTAGTGGGGATTCATTATAAGAGGTAATAACTTTTTTCACAACTAATTCTCTAAAATGTGAATGAGACAAACACTGATAGAATTCTTGTACTGATATTCTATAGTGTGAAAACGATTGTGATTTATATCTATCAGCACCCACTCATCACCGTGTTGTGAGGGGTACAATGTAAAATATCTAAGGAGATATTTTATACAACAAATATATTTCCAATATTTCATGTGAGAGTGGGGATTCATGTAGATCGTGAGTTGAGCATCGAGCAACATGTTACACTTGATGATATGGATGTTCATATGGTGGATATTTCTATTATAACCTATATAGTATGGCCATTTGATCTTGTAAAAATACATCTAGACAAGGTGGTATTCCTTTCCCTTCTTTTTGAAAATCCTTTAACAATTAATGAAAAATGGCCTAAATTGAAGAATTTTATTACATAAGGATAAATGGAAGGTGTTAAATGGATGTTCTAACCAAAATATTCTAATTGATAAACCATTAAATAAAAAATATATTTAGATAGTACCATTACCTCACCATTTTAACTTCCTCATTTACTAAAATTATATGTTCATGTGCATAAAATGTTAAAAAATTGTGGTCTAATCATTATTGATGTTAAAGAAAAAATCTATAAAGAGATCATTTCAAACTATTAGGGTCCTAAGAATGTAAATGAAATCCTAAATCATGAATGTCTAGGATTCTCAGTTGTAAATGTATACATGATATGTGTTTTCATAATTTTTCTGTTCAATAGATAATATATTATGCTAATTATGAATAAATAATTTTCATAATTTTTAATATAATATATATTATTACTATTTTAAGGGGAAAAACTATGAACAATAATTTAGACTCATTAGTCCTCACATAACTTCAACATAAAAATTATCATTGGAACGAAAGTAATGTGATGAAATAGTGGAAAAATTGGATGCAATGTTAGAAAGTAAACATACAGATGAAAGACACTTCTTAGTACCTAGGATACATGGGTAAGAGTCTTTAATTAAATCATATCAAATATATATTTATTCCTTTCATTTATTTTTCTTTTTTAAAGAAACATTGGTTACTCAAAGTAATCAATTTGGACACTCAAAATATTTATTTTTTTGATTTAACGCATGAATACCCAACAAATAGACCACATGTGATGAATTCTGTCAATTATTAGTACACTACATGAAATATTTTATAGATAAACTTCAAGTAGTACATTTTATATTATGTTTTAAGGAAAAATTTATTATGATATGGAGGTGTTTAAATATCTTCAGAATCACAACATGAGGATAGTCCATGCACACAAGAAGCCTATGAATTCTATAACTGGATAAGTATTAGAGTATATATAATAATATTACATTATCAAAAAATATATCAAGACAAATTACTTATTTTTATCAATTTTTTTGTAATTATTGAAACAACCTAATGATAAATATTATGGTTATCACATTTGTAAATTTATGAGATATATTGTATTCCATCAACAAACCAATATAAACAAAGTGATATTTCTAATGATAATTACAATTTCATTTAAAATAATAAATAATCCTTTGATTATTTATATTTTTCAATACTACCAGAACTATCAACATTCCTCATATTCAAAAGGTAAAATATATTTGTTTAGAAATGAATGGGTAGAATACAAGGTGTCAAATTTTTTACAAAATTCATAAAGAGGTGAGTTCCTACTATATATGTAGTTAATTTTCTAGTCATTTTATCTATTATTTTTTTATTTAATTCCCCTGTAATTGTTATCTAATATGATTTTAGCTAATTTCTTTATAAAAATACATGTCACATACTCAAACCCAATAAAACAAATTTTTATTGTTTTTATATATTAGGTTGATGATTCATACATCATTTTTGATGTGTAGGAATCAACCGTGTATCAATATAAAGCACAGTGTGACTGGTATGACTCCATGTGCGTGTTTTTATTTAGAACTGACATTTTTTGTTTAAAAAATTTTCACATACTCAAAACTAATCAAACATGTTTGTGTTGTTTTGATATTTTGTGATAATGATACATAATTCATTTTTGATTTTTTGGAATTAGCCTCACCTCAATCTGATACATGGTGTTCTCAGTATGACCCAAAGTGTATGATATCAATTTAAAATAGACATTTTAGTTCAAAATGTGTGTCACTCAATGAAAATCTTGAAAACATGATCGGATTTTATAGATACTTTAGGATAAATATTCATAAGTGATTTGTTATATGTACAAATTAGTCTCACATAAAACCAAAACATGAGTGACTAGTAAAACTCAAAGTATGTGTTTTTAGTTTCAATTGAAATTTTAGTAAAAAAGATACATAATATAATCAAAATCAACAAAACACATTTGGGTTGTTTTAATAATTTAGTAAAATGATCCATAAGTCACTTTTGACAAGTAGGAATTAGATTCATGTCAATATGACACATGGTGTGACCAGTATGACTCCAAGTGTGTATTTTTGTTTAAAATTAACATTTTAGTTCAAAAAACACATCACATACTATAATCCAAGAAAACACATTTAGATTTTTTATAATTTAAGACAATGATCTATAAGTCATTTCTGATGTGAAAAAATTATTTATACCTCAATCTGATATACAGTGTGCCCAAAATGAATCAAATTGTATGTTATAATTTTAAATTTACATTTTAGTTCAAATCATGTGTCACTCGCTAAAAATTAAAAAAACGCACTTGTATGTTCTTAATAAATTAGTATATTTATTCGTAATTCATTTTTTATATGTAGGAATCAGTCTCACATCAAATTGATATACAATGTTAAAATTTTGACTCAATGTGTGTGTTTTCAGTTTTAATTGAAATTTTAGTAAAAAAGACACATAACATACTCAAAAATAAGATGACGCATTTGTGTTGTTGGTATAATGATCCATAATTCATTTTTGATGGGAAGGAATCAACTGTACATCAATTTGATGCATGGTATGACTGGTATGACTCTAACTGTGTGTTTTTATTTAAAATTGACATTTTAGTTCAAAACACATATCACATACTCAAAACTGAGAAAACGCTTTTAGATTGTTTTGATACGTTAGGAAAATGATTTATAAGATGTTTTTTATGTGTATAAATTATCAACACCTTAGTCTGATGCATGGTGTGCCTGGTTTGACACAATGTGTATGTTATCGGTTTAAAATTATAATTTTATTTGAAAACATGTGTCACTCACTAAAAATTGAGAAAATGTGCTCAAAGGTTCTTAATAATTTAGGGAAATTATTCATATTTCATTTTTGATGTATAGGAATCAGGTGCATGTCAAACCGATACTAGGTATGACTCAAAGTGTGTGTTTTTAGTTTTAATTGAAATTTTAGTAAAAAAGTCACGTGACATAATCAAAATTGAGAAAATACATTCATATTGTTTTGATACTTTAGGAAAATTATTCTTAACTCATTTGTTATGTGTAAGATTCAACCACACATAAATCCGACACATTGTGTGATCGATATAACTACAAGTGTGTGTTTTTATTTTAAATTAACGTTTTAGATCAAAATGCATGTCAAATACTCAAAAATGAGAAAACACATTCATATTTTTTGATACTTTAGGAAAATGACCTATATTTCATTTCTGGTTTGTATGAATCAGTCAAACCTCAATTTGAAACACGGTGTTCCCGACATGACTCAAAGGGTATGTTATTAGTTTAAAATTGAAATTTTAGTTAAAAACATGTGTTTCTCACTGATAACTATGAAAATGAACTTAGATTGTCTTGATACTTTAACTAAAATTCATAAGTCATTTTTGATATCTAGGAATTAGTCACACGGAAAATTGACACATGATGTTGTCAGTATGACTCAAATTGTGTTTTTTCAATTTAAATTTAAATTTTTTGTAAAAAAATACATATGAAACACTCAAAAAAGTTAAAACATATTAATATTGTTTTGATAATATAGTAAAACAATCCTTATGTGATTTGTGATGTGTAGGAATTGAGCACACATTGATCCAATGCACGGTCTGATCGGTATGATTCCATGTGTGAGTTTTTTTTTTAAATTGACATTTTTGTTCAAAACACATGTCATATTCTCAAAACCAGGCAAACACATTTCATATTGTTTTGATAATTTATCAAAATTATTCATAAGTCATTTGTGATATGTAGGAATTAGCTGCAAATCAATCTGATACACGATATGACTCAATATGCATATTATCATTTTAAAATTAACACTTTAGTTCAGAGCACTTGTCACATTTTCAAAACATATCAAACACTTTTATATTGTTTTTATACTTTAGATTAATGATCCATAATTAATTTTTGATGTGTAAGAACCAACCTCACATGAACACGATACATGTGGTGACTGACATCACTCAAAATGTGTGATTCTAGTTTAAAAATGACATTTTATTATTATATTGTTTCGTATTTATGTTTAATTTATTTCATTATACTATTAATAATATATGAATTTTTTTTATATAGGTGTACTCTTTTTCTATTGCTAGAGTGGTTTGTTCGACAACTAGTAGAATGATCAAGCTCTTTTGAGAGGGGTTCTAGGACTAAAGATAATGTAATATTGATGTTTTTGAATTTTTTTGATAAATTGTAATTGTAAATGTAACATAAAACCCCATATGTTAGAAATTTCTATAATAGGGTATTTTTCATTGAATTGTGTGATTTAAATTCAGTTTAATTTAAATTCACTATTTTTTGTTGTAGTGTGGTGTATTTTTATCACCACACTATAGCAACATGTCTTTTATTAGCACTAGTTTAGTAATGATAAAGGGTTCCCTTTATCAACACTAAACTAACACTGATAAAGGGGTATTTTATCAACACTGTATTTAATGTTGATAAAACTTTGGAGAAATTCAAGGGTGATTATGATAATAGGGATTCTTAGTACTAACAAAAACTTTTTTCACATTATTAAAGGGAAAGTTTGTAGTGGTAACCTTATGTGAAGAAGTAGGTGTCACACGATAAAATTTCAGGAAGTAATCTGAATTTTTTCTATGTATGTTTCATTCTTTATTGGCATACATAAAATAAAAACTATGAGGTTATCCCTAAGTGAAATATTGAAGCATAAGGATAGGATTTCATGAAGTAGTACAGTGTATGTGGACTTCAAAGGAAGTGTGCTACAAATATATTCATGAAGAAGTAAATGTGGAATTTTCCATGTGCATTAAATAATTCACAAATAATATGATAATACCATGAATTATATTTATGTTCATGAAGTTTTATGAACAAAATTAAATATACATTTCATTAATAGTGTGTAGTTTATTTGAGAATGAAGAATTTTGATCAGTGTTTTAGAAAAAAATTCATATATGAGTTTTTTATTGAGCGAGATCAAATAGTTTTTTTGAAATTGTTAAGTTCTTAAATAAGTGAGGTTGGGACTTCAGAAGAAGGAAGGATATTTACTTGATCATGGTTTCATGAAGATAAATGATCATATATAGATGATTAGAATTATTGACCAAGACTAACATACATGATCAGCAGTTGTTTAAGGTACTTGAAGTTTTTTATAAGAAGAGTAGATCTAGTATGCTTGTGAACGAAGATTACTCTAAAGAAGAAATATTACTTTTTACTACATGATTAGTAAGAAGAATAAGGATTTTGTCACTGGGGGGTTTAACCAAGTGTTGATGTGGCATGAGAGACTAGGGGGTCTAACCAGTCAAATGGTTGGGGACCAACCATGTCAGAAGAGTTTGATTGTTGTGGTTATAACCAAGATCTACTGGAGGGGAAACTACAGGGGTGTATAACCATTTTCTACCTAACCCATTGTAATTTATAATAATATTATAGTGGAGAATCTATAACTGAGGGGTATAACTGGTTCTTCGAGTAGGTCTTAGTACCGAACCATGTAAAAATATTACACGGTGTATTGCATTTACTGTTTACATTTCATAAAATATCTTCCCATATTAATAGGTGGTAGAGGTTTGAATCAGATAGAGATAAAATAAAAGGAAAATAATTCAGTGAAACAAGTCACACCTGATTCACTCCTCCCCCTCTTAGTGTGGCTACATGATCCATTGGGCACATCAAATAAAAATAATATATATATATATATATATTATCAAATAATTTCTTTAATAAATCTCACCATATATTGTAATAATTCAAACATATAAATTCCTGGTTTAAAAAATGATTATAACAGATTTTTAATGTTATGGTAATTATTATTATTCACTACTACAAAACCCACGATAAATAATGATAGCCATTATCATGGCTAAATATAAGTACTCATAAAGGTGGGACTTTATCATGCCTATATAAAAGCTCTAATAAAGGGTACCTTTTATCATCGCTTTTATCTAGCACTGATAAAGGGTATATTTCGTTATAAAAAGTGTATCGTTAAAAATAAAATATTAAAATATTAATATATTTATGTTGATAAAAATATATCATATTTTATTAAATTTGATTTATATATAACTAAATATAAATTATTCACTAGATATATAAGATATTTAGTTAAAATTAACATATAAAATAAAATTATATATATATATAAATATAATTTTATTAAATATTATTTTAATAATACTAAAGGATTATTTTAAATTATATAAATTTATATGTCATATGTTTAGTGAAAAATGGTTTACTAATTTAATTAAAAATATTTAAAATTAATTAAAAAAATTACTTATTAATACATTTTGTTTTATCAATGTCATTTGTTTTTTCAATTTAACATATGTATCAACTAATAAGTATTTAATTATTAATTGAAATAGTTGACTAAATATGTTACACTTAATATTTCATAAAATAATTTCACATATATATATATATATATATATGAAATAAATTCAATTTTATAGAGACAAACATACACAAATAATATAAATTTTTAATATTATAATTTTATATTTTTATTTATTAATATTTCATATTTAATAAAATATGTTTTAAATTATTAAATTATCATCATTTTTTATATTTATATTAAATGTCTACTATTTATTACTCATTAATTTATATATATATTATTTATTCATTTTTATTAATAATTATTTCATTTATACATTTTTTAGTTTTTTTGTAATTTTTTCATTTTTAATTATTGTTTGTTTAATATTTTTTAATTTTATTCATTTTTTAATGTTTATTCATATTTATTGATTAAAATTTTATACAGTTGTAATTTACATAATTAATATATATTTATTTTTATTTAAACATATATTTATTTTTTTATTGTTAAAAAACTAATTAATCTCTTATTTATTTTTTTTGATATTAATTTCAATTTATTCAACTTTTAATTAAATTTCAATCATTTTTAATATGAATTAATTTAATATTATTTATTCATTAATAATATTAAGTGTTTTTTTAAATTTTTTATAATTTATATATTTTAAGTATTTATTCATTAAATATTTTT
Organism: Viscum album; assembly: GCA_963277665.1. Taxonomy (NCBI): domain Eukaryota; kingdom Viridiplantae; phylum Streptophyta; class Magnoliopsida; order Santalales; family Viscaceae; genus Viscum; species Viscum album. The sequence continues at coordinate 1,633,041,829 of OY728133.1, read as the reverse complement.
TGTAATTTAATCATTTTTAATGCTTTTATGCATATTTTTTCATTAATATGTTTTATATTTTTAAAATATTCATATATTTATATATATATATATATATCAATATATATAATATTTCTTTAAATATGATTCATATAATAAAAAATATATATAATTACGTTAAATAAGTCATATATTTATTGTGAAATGATTTATTATTAAAAATTAAATTTAATTAAAAATATTGACTAATTGTATTGAGAAATAGTTGTGTAATAAAATGTCATTTTTTCAATTTAACATATATCAAATTTGTGTTACATTAATTTCACACATGCATATATGTAGTTAACGTAATTTTATATAGAATGAACACATGCATAATATTTCTATATTTTATTCAATTTTGAATATTGATTTTATAATTTTATTTATTAACATAATATATTTATTATTTATTATGTTGTTAATCAGTAAATTTTATTCATTTTTTATGTTCTAATTCAATATATACTACTCATTAATTTTTAATGTTTTTTCAAATTTATTCATTTTTAATATTATTTATTCATTAATAATCTTAATTGTTATTTAATTTTTTGTAATCTATTCAATTTCAATTTTTCATTCATTAATATTTTTTGTAATTTTTAAAATTTTTCATATTTATTAATACATGTTTATTTATTAACGTTTAATGTTTTTAATAGGGTAGAAATTTATATTATTATTATGCATTCATTTTCATTTTTACATATATCCATTTTTTTATATAATTAATAAAACAAGTTCTTTTTTTAATATTTTTTCAATCTATGACTTTTTAATTATTAAATTTCACTCTTTGTTAACATCCATCCATTTAATATTATTTGGTATTGTTTATTCACTAAACCACTTTCTGGTTTAGTAAGAACCTCATAAATTATTAGTTACCAAATTCAAACAACACAAACATCATCAGAACGCCATAAAACGTAAAATCCACAACTCAGGAAACAACACCCAATCCTACCAAATCAAATTTCAAAAAAAAACATGAGACATCATGACCATAGACTGCAAGATGCATTGAGTTTCACACCCTGAAACACCAGTCAACATCATCATTATCCACCCCATCCTTAGCGAGGGCTCAGTTGAATATCATCTGAATCACATTACAAATTTATAAGAACACAAAAAATTCAAAGGTTGCAATGAAACATGTCAACCAGAAACCATCATCGCCATCATGAAGAAACAAGCCAACATCGGAATTCCTATACATCAAGGATCACCATCGGTGGGATCGACCATGAAAACTGGAACAGACTGCAACGTCATGGGGAAAACTGAATCTAACATTCTAGGACCAACCCAAACATTGACTCAAGGTTGCTCTTCCCGAAAGGATGACTACCACTCAAACAACACAATCCCAAAACGCCCACAAGAACCATCACACCAGACTGACCTGGCTTGGGGATAAATAATAAGAAGCAAGAGCAGAGATTTAAGTGTACAAGCCTACCAATGGGTCTTAACCTTTGACTCATCATCGTCAACAAAAGTATTGACACTTTTTACACTTTTAAGAAACACTGGGAATGGAAATAATCTAACAATAATCATCGTTGATGAGGATTGAACACCACACCACAACCAGACCGTCTGATTCAACCCGAAACTAAATTGATGTATGACACCAGCCAAAACAAACCCTCAACACTAAACCTATCCCCCATAACCATCCCAATCCACCACAAACACCTTCATATTGAAATAAAAAGAGGACTTTCCCAGTGGTGTGGTTAGCAATAGCAGAGGCGGGAAAACGGTCCAAAGAGGAAGTTCCTCCCAAAAAAGCTACCAAAAAATCCCAAACTACCAAAGATACTTTGTGACAAGCAAATATAGGGTTTTATCACAATGGTTTGGGCAACAAGAGAGGTTGTAGCGGCATTCAGGGGCCAAAAATTGGCATGGAATGTCCAACCGAAAGGAAACCAACAAAGCTATATTGTCTTGAGGTCGTGAGAGACTCTAGGGAGGAAAATCAGGAACATCGCTGATGGGGAAGAAGGAAATTCCTTGCATCGAATAAGAAATTTAGGAGTGCCATAGATGGATAAGAGGATAAAGGTGAGAATGAATAAAACCTAGATCACTGATAGCTAGAGCTCCATCAGAGAAGTTCCCATTTCTTTATAATAATATGCTCAACCCACTAATAATGTTACTTATTTCCTACTTTTCTTTATAATTTATTCATTTTTAATACTTATTCTTTTAATAATTTTTTAATTTCTTCATTTTTATTATTTATTTATACATATTTATTCATTTACATTTATGGTTTTAAATATGGTTTTATTGTAAATATTTAATTTGTATTCATTCATTTTAATATAAATTAATTTTTATTTTTTTAATAATTTTTATAATTAATAAAACTCATTAATTTTTTAAATATTTTTGAATTCAATTAATTTTTAGTTATTAAATTTCATGCATTGATAACATTCATGTATTTAAGATTATATTTTAATTAATAATGCTAATTAATTTTTCTATTTTTTTTATTAATTTATTTTTAATATATATTCGTTCAATATTTTTTTAATTCATTTTATATAGATTGAATCAATGCTTTTCAAAAATCACTGATAAATATAGGTTTTGTCAGTACTAAAATAAAAAAACTAAAAACACCTATCTTTATCAGTGCTAAAATCCTAGTTTTGATAAAGAGTTATTTTGTTAGTGCTTACTATTGTAGCATTCCTAAAACCTATAGTTATAAACCCTTTTGAAAAAGCGCTAATGAAACCATTCCGATCATTTAAATAGAACCCTAACAAATGACCCCATCACTTGTTTTTTTCGAGAACTCATGGTACTGAATCTTTATCGTTTCTCTCCCTCAAACTTCTAAAATGAATCTACACTTTCAAAACCCTAATATTTGTGACTTGTGATCCTCTATTCATGCTCTTACACTGTTTCAACATTTCTTTTCTTCTCTGTGTGTTTTTAATTTTCCCAGAGGGTTTGGATGTTGTAGGTGATATTATTTTTCCTCCACCTACCTCCAGAATTCTCCTCCCAATATCCCTCACCTCGATCCAATATTGTTTCATCACCTTTCTCCCCCTCATATTTATTTCTCCTAGATCAACCTATATCTTACCTTCTAACTAATTTTTATATGCTACCTGCTTTCTCTACAATCCTCTATACTCTTCATCCCTAATCCATTGCTCTGTATAACTCTAATTGACCCTTAAAATTTGAGACTTATTAAAAAATCCAAAATAAAAGTTGATTGTAGTGAGATTAAAACAAAGAGTATATTCATTTTAGCTTCTTTAATATGTTACTGTGTACTTTAGAAAGTGATATATTTAGAAAAAAAGTTTTAAAAAAATCCAGTAAGAAGATATATATAATATTAATAATTTTTGTAAATATTTCTAACTATTAAATTTATCCTGTCAATTTAATTTATACTAGTTGAAATATGTATTGATTACCGCATCAAACATTATAAAAATAGTTTTAAATTAGAATATATCTAATTTATATAGATTTTACATTTAAATAAGATGAATTTTATTTTTTAAAATCAATTTGATTAATTTCATAATTATATATGATATTATTTCCTAATTTAAATCATTTTTTAAAAATAGCCCATTACTAAAAAAATCTTTTGAGATCTTATCTTCTACTAATTTATCACATGTTCTACTTTATCTCCATCTTCACCCTTATGATTTTTTCTTTGATTCACATCACCTCCCTCATGAATAACTAATATGGAACCATCATTATACACTAATTCCTATAGTCCCTACAACATCCTCATTAAGTGAGGGTATCACCTGGTTCACCATCAATATCATGCTTCTATTGGTTTGCTCGATTCTTCTTATCCTCACTATTTTCTTTTGATTTCAATTTCATATTACCGAAGTTTTTCAATAGAAAAATGTTGCATATGATTTAAATTTATCTCAAATTTTTATGGATCTTGTATATCTATTTAATCATACAAGATATCTTCTAATTAATATTACATTACATTTGGCCACTAACAAGTATTATTCACCCAAAATTTCCCACTCCCCCAACATAATGAGGAAATTTTGGAGCAAGGGCTTAGATCGAACATCAAATGTGAGGGAGAAGAATCCATGTTCTAGGTATCCTTCCTACTGACATGGATTAAAATCAAACAATTCATCCTATTTTCTTACATTAATAAATAGGATAACCCCTATCCTTTTAATGTTTCCATTGTTGTGAACATCTATGATTAGCATTTTGCAACACAAACTGCTAACCTCATGATCAGTTAAAATGCATTGTTATATGAATGATACAAAAAGAAAGAGTACACAATAGAATGTTTTGTATCATTATTAAGTAGGTTAATTCACCTAATTTTTCATTTATAGTGCTCTAGTTTTATAAATGTTCACTCATAGTAGTTGCTTCCTCCTACTAACCCCATTGAGGATTCTTTCCTCTTTCATTCGAAACATCCATATCATATTTCATAATATTTATACCTTGTTCCCTATTTTCACTCTAAGATTATTACAGAGTTGATTCTCTTTATTGGTTCCATTGAGGTTGTGATTTTTTTTTCAAGTTATCCTAGGTATTTGGTCTTATACTCTAATCCTTAGTTTGAGATGAGGCTTTTTGTTAATCCCACAAGGATACTTCATTAACTTTTATTGATTTTGAATGTTCCTTCTTAACTGAATATGAATTTTCGTTTTTTTTCTTTGAGGATTCATCCCACCTCTTTGAATTTTTTAAATTCAAAGAATTCATGAAACCCCAATAATATTGTTCTTTAGTTTTTACAGTAGCTTGAGAACCCCAACCCAGGACTTCAGATTCATTGGATTTTAATTCAAGTGTTTATTCAATTGTTAGGATCTTAAGACCATGTGATTGGGCCCTATAATCATTTTCATCATCTGAAAAAAAGGACAAATTCATCTCCTAATAACTCTTTCACTGAAACATCACACATCCCACCACTTACCAAGTGAATAATGAATAAACATCATCTACTTCCTCTTACTGTAATCCCACCTATAAAAGTTATATTAACCATTAAATAGATATGGAATAAAAAATGGTAATATTATTGAAAAAACGTTGATATGATTGAGGTTTTTGAGTACTTACACCCATAAAAAAATTGGAATTGTGAATAGCATTAGTTTGAGAGGAGGGATACCATAACACTCTTGAAAGATATTCTCATACTATCCTTCACTCTTTAAAATGGTATTGTGACTATCATTCAAAACATCCATAATTGTTTTCAACTTTCATAAGCCACACTCCCAAATTCTACTTTGAAATTTTCCCATACTTGATTCTCTTATTAGTTCCACTGAGGTTGATTTCTGTTTTTAGGTGATCCCAGGTTGTTGGGTTTATACTCTAATAATTAGTTTGAGATGAGGATTTCTACTGATTTAATTGGGACACTTATTCATTTTATGTTGAATTTTATTGTTTCTTCATCTGATAAAAGTTCGTCAACTTCAATTCTAAAGTACCCTATCACTAAAACACCACTTGGACCACCATATACCAAGTGATGAAATGAATAAACATAAACTCATTCCTCTTTTCGGACTCCAACCTAGAAAAAATACAAAAACCATCCTAGAATTACCGCATTTTTTCTAAAAAATATCAAATTAATAACTTTGATCAATTTCCACATGTTTAACTCAGGTCGATTCATTTCATGTCACCCTTGTGTAAAATGATAACTTTTTACGAATCATATCCAATAACATAAAAATGTTGGGTTCTTCTTTTTAGAGGTTTCTATAACTTTTTCCTTTGATTATGAATAACTTATGTGTATTTATGTATTTTTTATACATAATGAATATTTTATGAAAATAATAGGATGGATGTGAATAAAAAATAGATAGATTCTAATAATATGAAAAAATAGTACGAGGAAGGAGTTAAATACTTCATCGAGTTTGTAATAGATTATGTATACTACACTTATCAAATCCTTTGTTTGTGATTACATTGTTTTTATTAAAGAAAAATTCATTTAGAAGAGTTAGAATAACATTTAATTTTTTACAGAATAGACCAGAGATATAAATATTGGAGTAAACATTGGGAGAAATTAAACATACATAGATATAGGGATAATACTAAGATTAATGGATCATTTGATAGAAATACGAATGTAAATGATGATAGAGATCATATGAATGATTAGACAATGGAATTTGAAGATGACCTTCACGATTTCCCAAAGTTATTAGAGTAGTTAAATATCTATTCCATGAGACCATTGTATACTAATTTTACTAATTATACAACATTTCCAATTGTATTTAAGTTATATAATTTGAAACCTTGTCACAAATGGAGAGACATGTGCCCTATAGGACTAATTTTTCTCCTGAATGATATGCTACCAAAAGAAAATGAGCTTCATTATCGAACATATGATGTTAAACCAATACTATGTCCAATGAGAATGATCTCTAAAAAATACATGTTTATACAAATGATTTTATATTCTTTCTAAAGGGCCATGAATCACTCAGAAAATACCCTAAGTGTGGCACGAATAAGTACAATAAAGATGAATCAAGTCTATTGAAAATTGTATGGAAATTTCCAATCATTCTAAGGTTTAGATGCCTATATGTATACCAAGAAACTGGTAGACAATTTACATGAAACTTGAATATAATAAATGAATATGGGAAACTACATCACATGGAAAACTCTACTTAGTATAAGACAATTGATTATGAGTATCCCGAATTTGGAAATGATTTGAGAAACCTCCTCCTTACATTATCTACTGATGGAATAAATCTTTTTGGTGTGAAGAGTAGTACTTAAATTACATGGCTAGTTATGTTGGTAAATTATAACTTTCCACTGTGGTTATTCATGATGTAAAAACACATTATGTTGTCTCTATTTATTTCTGGACCAAAAAAACTCAGTAATGACATTGATATCTATTTGGATCAATTTATTGAATATCTAAAATTTATGTGGGATACAGTTGTTACATTTTATGAATCTCATAGAAGTGAAGAATTCACATTGAGAACCATGTTATGTGGGATGATAAATAACATCCCTGCTTATGGAAGTTTTTTAGGCTATAGTATTAAAAAAATGTTGGGGTGTCCCATTTGTGATGAATTCACAAACTCGGTTAGGTTGAAACATTACTCAAAAACTTTGTCTTTAGGAAATCACAAAATTTTTTCCCATTTGACATAAATACTGATCCTAGATGATATCACTCAATGGGAATATAGAACAATGTACAACATGATCTCCACTAATAGGTGATCAACTTTTTGAGAAAGTTAAATATATTGACATTGTTTTTGGTAATTCTTATTTGAAAAAAACATACAAAATTTGGTTATAAAAAGAGTTTAATTTTCATTGAAATACCATATTGGAATTTTTTATATGCCATAAATTTTCTTGATGTCATGCATATAGAAAAATAATATATTTGATAGTGTTATTAGCATATTATTAAATGTTATTAACAAAATAAAAGATGGAATCAAGGCTAGGTTGGAGATGATTGACATGGGGATAAGTGAAGATTTGACATTAGTGAAGAGTGAAAGGGGGAATTTTCTTCATCCATCTCCTTACACTATCCAAATAAGAAAAATTAAAAAAAATCAATTTTCTTAATGGTGTAAAAGTTCCATAGGGGTATTCCTAAAATATCATGAATGTCATGTAAATTGATAATATGAATTTTTAGGGTATAAAACTACACAACAATCATGTTTTTATGCATGATTTAATGTATTTCACTTTACATTACATTCATCCTAAAAATATGACACACATTAATGAGACACTGCTTCATTTTCAAATCCATATATAGTAAAGTTATATACTTGGAGGAGTTTTCAATCGTGGATAAGGATATTTTAGTCATATTATATAAATTAGAGACTTTATTCCCACCATTATTCATTGATATAATGGTCCACTAGATGGTTCACTTGGTTACATAGGTTCAACTATGTGGTTGAAACAGCACTGTCGTGGGTTCCCTCAAATGATTAGTGTGATTTTGGGGTACTTAGTTGCAGCAGAGTGGCTGACCAAGGTCTTCTCTCAAAGGAGGAAGTGAATTAAAACAACTTTTTAGAGGTATTATAGAAATAAAATAAAAGAGAATAAAAACACTACTGGAAAGGATGGGTGTGGTTGTTTATAGTTTATAAAACATGAAGAAGTTTTCTTGAATAAGATTACATTTTTTTGTTTTTAATTTTGAAATGAAGTTTGATTAAAAAGACACAACAAGAACATGTTTTTTTAGAAAATATTTTAAAAGGAGTAATTGATCGAACTCTACCTCTTCACTCTATTATCAATCATTATCATTTAAATTAACATTAACTTAATTATGATCCCTTAATTTGTTAAATCCCTAACCCTACGAGAATTAACTTTACCACGAAGCTGAAGTGAATTTAACACTAGGCTAACTTCGGAACATGCAATCGCAACACCCTTCTTTGATTGATGTTCTAAGATTAGCTTATGGTCTGTGGTAAATTAAGGCTCATTTCCTCTCTGGAAATTAGAATTGATTGATTTTAGGTATTATATTTCAACACTACAAATTGATCCCTTATGGTTTGTTATAACCGATTAAGTTCGCACTCTCACAATTTACACAAAATCTCGTCCTCGCGTGTTTTTGTGTTAATTGTTCAATTGATTTCTTAGTTTCAATTAAATTAAAAACTCAATTAATTGATCATTTTATGTGAATTGAAGTATATCATTTATTCAAAATAAATTAATGTAGATGGTAAGAGATAGATCGATTACTAAAAGAGTACTCTTCCATGGGTGGCGTAATCATCGTAGAAGCGAATTACATTTGCAACCGTTTATAATTGGTATAACCTAATAACGCTTCTACTAAAAAATTATAGACCAAAGTGGAAGATTAATAGAATATGAAATTTAATCAAAATAGAAGAAAAGTGATGAAATAAAAGAGGAACAATTAATTTTAAAATAAAAATTAAAATATTACAACATGAAGAAGATGAGGCTTCGATGAGGGGATCCTTGCTTAAAGAGTTACTCCTATTAAAATGGTTGAAGAATTTGGTTTAAACCAATTCTCCTCTTCCTCCAATAGCCTAATTCACGTCCCAACCCATCCAAATGAGAAAAACACTAATTTATAGAGTGGAGGGGAGGATAGGTTTAAAGAGGTTTCAAGTGTGAATGAGAAATCTCAGCCAAATATTTTAATACAACTTTCACCACCCATTTTACCTTCTACACGCGTAAACCAGATCTACTTATAGAAGAATGATTTGTGAATAATTGAATTCCCGATCTCCTCTCAAAATTTGGGCCCAATGAAAGCACGGATGAAGATGTTATGGCCCACATATTGAACCTATTTCCATTCTGGAGAGTCCAGCCCAACATTGATTTCATAGCCCATTTTCAACAACCAAATGCACTCTTTAGCTCTAGTGTCCTGGTTACAAGTTGTATAAAATTACGTTAGTAACATTGTTACAAAATTTCAAATTCTAATAATAAATATAAAAATATTTATCTTTGAAATACTACATTGCACTATAAAGTGTGAAACTGGAATTTTCACCAAATTTTCAAATGAATGATCAAATCCCAAATATTTAATAAATAAAAATATTTAAAACAATGTGAGGAAATTATTTCATTTATTATCAATAAAATATTCAACAAAATAGTGTTTTATCAACTCCCACACACTTACTGTCACGACCTGCCTTCACCAAAAGGAGGGAAGGGTCAGCAGGTTGCCAGGCCCTTCTTTCTTTAAGTTGAAGGAGAGATAATGACCCCCGAGTCCCGCCTCCAATAGGCCCCGGGGTGGCGACTAGCACCAAGGGTATGAGTTTTTCACATTTATGGGAGGCATTACCCTTTTTATTATTTAGGATCGGGAAAATAGGACTAGTCAACCACCCAAAAGAAGGAAAACAAGTGTATGTAAATAAACCCAAACCAAGCCCACATGCATGTTTAAACAGTTATAACAAGGTACAAGAAAGCTCAAAGTACAATACCAAAAGAAAAAAAAGGTCCAACAATAGCAACAACTCCAACTGTCTGACTAGTAGGGTCCCGCACGGCCCTGGTAGTCCTCCTGGAAACCTGAAAGCAGATTTACATACGTAGGGTGAGCATACAAGTACACTCAGTAGGGAAAACCAAGATCTCTCGTGCACAAGTGGGGGAACGTGCTAAATTCCCATGAGAAAAGGAGTAAATCAAACACCTATCAAGGTAAACTATCCACCCCAGGCCTCACCAAGGCACACTCCCCAAATAACGCAAGTCAAGTAATATATATATAATTAGAGCACATCGATGTTTGGGTACCCCGCGCTGCTTTCCCACTGGTTATTGAGACATCCTACGCATCGGACCAATCCCGCCATTTTCACCGCAGTCCCACTGCCACACCCACCCACACACACCTGGGCCACAACCGCACGCAGTCCCACTGCCGAATCCCGCCCGCACACACCTGGGCCACAACCGCACGCAGTCCCACTGCCGAATCCCGCCCGCACACACCTGGGCCACAACCGTCTCAAGTAACCATGCCTGCAAACACCTAGGCCAGAACAACCACTGTCACGCCCGAAGACACCTATGCCTCATCCCGAAGACACTTGGGAAACAACCTGCCCGTAAACACCTGGGCCAGAAGATCAACTGCCACGCCCGAAGATACCTGGGCCTCATCCCGAAGACACTTGGGAAACAACCTTCCGCACACACCTGGCCATCCACCGCACCACCCCGCCCGAAGATTCTTGGGCTAATAATGGACCTCGGGCCGTTACAGCCTTCCCGAAGATGCTTGGGCTATTCGGGAAAGGGAGCAGAAAAGGAGGTAATAACCAGCCACTAAGAATAGTGTTGGGAAAAAACACCCTCCCCCATGAATGGGGGTGTTCGGCACTAAGTGCTCAACTTGGGTGGGGCGCGAATAAGAAACACAAAGCTGCAAGTATAGATATAGGTAACAAACACTCACCCAAGCTTAGGTTTTCCTAGCCAGCCTACAGAACCCAACACCACTGCGTCCAAGTCACAAGTCACGACTCTTTCCCATAAAACCATTTACCCCATTCTTGTTTCATGTTTAGTAATAACGTTAAATAAACTTTAATCACTACTGGGCAACTATCATAAGCATAACCAAATAAAGCATCACAAAACAAGCATCAACCACAACACTTAGCACCCAGTTCTGCCAACAGAGGATCTCACCCCAATTCGTGATAAAACAAGTACCCACCGGGTTTTAACTTACAACCACAGGAACCAACCAACAGGGAATCCCATTCCCAAATTCACATAACCAACAAGAGTAAAAATCCAGGGAATCCCATTCCCTTCCACATCTCTAGCAACCCGTCCACTGGGTATTTTCAGATTTAAAAGATTTAACACGCTCCATGATTCCAAAATCTGTGTGTTCTAATCGGGAGTTATCATTGGAGGGTTTATCCTGGTACTTTCAATTTATTTAGTCGGGTATACGTAATTAACCAATTTCACAGTAGGAGTTCACAGATTACAACAACCCATTTAATATATCCCGAGGGGGTTTCATTAGTGCACAGACAACAACCACCAACGGCCTCGATTTTCAGATAAGCACAAGTTAGCACAACTCATAAGGATAACCACAACATAAAACATAAAAACGATCACAACCCCTTTCCCTTCATTCTTTAGAACTTTGTTTATTATCTTCATTTAGGTTTGGTCCAACCAATTCTACAGAAACAAAGAATTCCCACCCCGCAAGATACACAAAAGTGAGAGACAAGGAGAAATCCCCTACTTGTGAACAGACGATCAACGCTTAAGCCCGGGGATGAACTTCACGGATGACGACGAGGCGCCCCGATGCACCAGAAGCTGGTTGTGAAAAGCCATGACTGAGGAAGGGAGAAACCACGGCCTAACCCTTATTTTATAAGGGTCGGGGACGGTTGAGATAAAAACGCTGAACCGCGTAAGACGTGGAGGTCGTGGGTTGACCACGCGGATCAAATCGTCATTAAAGGGGCCGGGTGGTTTGAACCGACTCAAGAATTGATTGAGTATTTAATTAAAACTCTTAAGTGCGTTACGATCTTTAAAACATTTTCAAATGAGTCAGAGTAGGGTTTAAAACTCTACTTGCGAAAGAGGGGTGCTTCTGGAAACAACTTGGCAAGGCCGGGTGACGTCGACCGGTCTCACCGATTGGTCGCGCAGATCGGTCGCGCCGATCGGTCTCACCGATCGGTCGCACTGAGACGACACCCCTTTAGGATCCTGGTTTTGGCAAAGGGAAGGACCAAGAGAGTCTGGGTCATTACATCAGATACCTCTCAAACGATTCTCGTCCTGGAGAATTTAAACAACCCAGAAGGAAAAAGGGCGGGTCCGAACAACCACCCCGAAAGATACCTCTCAAGAGTGAACCTCGCTATTAACTAAGAACACCGACTGCCGATTCATTCTGTCAGGAACAAACAACAAATCAGGCTAAACTGCCCGGGTCATGTCGGTTGGGGAGTCCCCTCCCCCATGTCAAGATATTATCCGCTTTGAGCGGCACTGTCTCGCCCGCACGAGTTTAATCGCATCCACCTTAATGCGTCTCGATTAGGGGTCGGGTTCCCTCCTTCCCATAGCTGGGGCTTTTCACACACAAGAGAGGAAAGAAAACCAGTACATTGCATATCCAAAAGACAAACGTTCCACCACAACAGGTACAACAAGGAACAAAACTCAAAACAACCCTGGGTACTGGGCACGTATCTGCGCTTCCCTCTCCCACGTACTCTCCTCGAGCCCACCATGTCTCCACAACACACGAACCAAGGGGATGGTTCGCCCGTGAAGCAACTTCTCCTTGCGATCCTCGACCATCACTGGTCTCTCCACAAAGGTCACGTCGTCCTCGATGTACAGCTCACCCCAATCGAGGACGTGTGAATCATCGTGCAGGTACCGACAGAGCTGGGACACATGGAAGACATCATGTATCCTAAGTAGCGGCGGTGGTAACGCCAGCCGATAAGCCACTTCGCCGACCCGCCGCAACACTTTGAAGGGTCCGATGAACCTGGGAGAAAGCTTACTCCCCTTGCCGAACCTCCGCTGCCCACGCCGAGGGGAGACCTTCAAGAACACGTGGTCCCCAACCTCAAAATCCAAGGGCCTCCTCCTGGTATCAGCATACAACTTCTGTCGGTCCTGGGCCGCCTTCATCCTTTCCCGTATGAGCTGAACCTTCTCCGTCGTGTTCTGCACCATCTCTGAGCCAATGATGCCTGCCTCTCCTACCTCGGTCCAACACACAGGTGATCGGCATGGCCTTCCGTACAAAGCTTCAAACGGGGCCATACCGATGGTAGAGTGGTAGCTATTATTGTAGGAAAACTCTACCAGAGGCAAGTATCGCACCCATGATTCACCTAAGTCCATAACACATGCTCGTAGCATATCCTCTAAGGTTTGGATGGTGCGCTCCGTTTGCCCATCTGTCTGGGGATGGAAAGCAGTGCTAAGGCGTAACTGGGTGCCAAATGCATGCTGCAATCCTCTCCAGACTCGCGAGGTAAACCGTGCATCCCTGTCCGAGACTATAGACCTCAGAACTCCATGAAACCGCACCACCTCATCCACTTACGTTCGTGCCAAAGCATCCACACTACTTGCTTCCCTGATTGCCAGAAAGTGAGCTGATTTCGTCAACCTGTCCACCACCACCCAGATGGCGTCGTACCCCCCTTGGACCTTGGGTAGTCCTGTGACGAAATCAATCGAGATGTCATCCCACTTCCACTCGGGAACTACTAGAGGCTGCAGTAGGCCGCCTGGAACTCGGTGTTCAGCCTTCACCTGCTGACATACTAAGCACTTGGCCACAAACTCTGCCACTGCTCGCTTAACTCCGGGCCACCAGAACTGCCTCTTCAGTCCCTGGTACATCTTTGTAACTCCTGGGTGTACCGCCAGGGGTGAGTTATGGAACTCTCTGAGAACCTTGCCACGCATCACTCCCGAAACAAACAACCTGTTCTGGAAAATCATTCGGTGCTGACCATCCTCTGTCCATTCTCCTGGAGCATTGCCCTGGTCAACTCGGTCACGCATCACTTTGCACTCCGGGTCTCCCCACTGAGACTCCTCCACTTGTCGAAACAGAGATGATTACACTATCATCTGATATAGACAGCCTCTGCTGCTATCCATCTTCGCATCCAGATGCAAGGCAGCCAACTCCTCCATTGCCTTCCAGGCGTTTGCCGACTCCCGGACTGCATCCTTCTGCGTCCTCCTGCTCAAGGCATCGACCACCACATTGCCCTTGCCCTCGGTATAAGAGATCTCAAAGTCGTAATCCTGGAGGAACTCCACCCATCTCCGCTGTCACAAGTTTAAGTCTCACTGGGAGAAGATATACTTTAAGCTTTTGTGATCCGTGAAGACCACAAAGCGTTCCCCGATTAGGTAGTGCCACCATAACTTTAGTGCAAAGACGACCGATGCAAGCTCCAGGTCCTGGGTGGCGTAATTATGCTCATGGGGGCGTAGCTTCCTGGACCCATAAGAGATCACCCCTTGTTGCTGCATCAACACGCATCCCAGGCCCTATACTGAAGCATCACAGAACACCTCGTAGGCCACCCCCTCTTCTGGTAATCTCAGCACTGGGGCACTAACCAACTTTTCTTTTAGATAGCTGAAGGCTGACTCGCACTGCTCGTCCCACATGAAAACCTGGTCTTTCTTGGTCAAAGCCGTCAAAGGGGCTACTACTCGGGAGAAGTTGGGTACAAATATCCGGTAGTAACCTGCCAGCCCGAGGAAACTTCGAACTTCCGCCACATTCTTGGGTGATTCCCAAGAAACAACTGCCTCAACCTTTGATGGGTCGACCGCTACTCCCCGCTCAGACACTACGCGCCCGAGGAAGTGCACTTCTCGTGTCCAGAACTTGCACTTTGACAACTTCCCATAGAGATGGTGCTGTCGGAGGACATCCAAAACTATCCTCAAGTGCTTTGCATGGTCTTCTTTTGACCTCGAATAGATCAGGATATCGTCGATGAACACCACCACGAACCAATCCAAGTACTCCCGGAAGATGGATTTCATAAGCCCCATGAACACAGTCGGGGTGTTCGTAACACCGAAGGGCATGAATACGAACTCAATGTGCCCGTACCTGCACCTGAACGCTGTCTTCGGGACGTCGCTATCTTTCACCCTCAGCTGGTGGTACCCAGACCGCAGGTCAATCTTTGAGAACCATCCTTCCCCCTTCAGCTGGTCGAAAAGATCATATATTCTCGGAAGAGGGTAGCGATTCTTGATCATTACCTGATTCAGCCTCCTGTAGTCGATGCACAACCTGAGGCCACCATCTGCCTTCTTTGCGAACAAGACTGGAGCGCCCCACGGTGACGCACTCGGATGAACATAACCCCTCTTCATCAGATCGTCAATCTGTATCCGCAACTCCCGTAGCTCCGAAGGTGCCATCCGGTAAGGAGCCATCGAGATCGGGCGAGCGCCGGGTTGTAGGTCTATCCCGAACTCGATATCACGTCGGGGGGGGGGGGGGGGTAGAGTCGTCACCTCCTCAGGAAAGATGTCCATAAACTCACGGATGATCTCTGGCACTTCCACCATTTCGGCATCTACTGAATTCACTGTCAGCTCGGTCAACAAGGAGAGGAGAGGTTCCTCTCTCCTATTTCCCTTCGGACTTCCCCGCTCGCCGGTGAAGGTAACACGCCGACCACCCAAGTCCGAGAACACGACCCTTCTTCGGAAACAGTCGATGACGACATACACAGAAAACAGCCAATCGATGCCTAGGATGACATCGTATGGCTGAATATGTAGTAGAAGAAGATCCATAACCGACTGATGTGGACCTATCATCAGTCTACATCCCCGACAAATGAACAACAAGTCGGTCTGACCTCCGACTGGTGTGCTCAACACCAGGGGCACTGGAAGTCTCTCGGCATCTAGACCCAAAGCACGGGTGAGACTGGGTGCAACAAAGGAGTGCGAAGCTCCGGTATCGAACAAAACATAAGCAACAGTGCTAAACAGACTGATCATACCTCGAACAACCTCTGGCCCTGTTGGGACTGTTGCCTCCACGGCGTGTAACTGTCCATGCCCAGCTCCCCTGCCCCTTGGCTGTCGGCCTCCTCCCCGACCACGCTCTGGCCGAGGTCCCTAGGGAGTGCCCTAAGGTCGGCCTCCTCCTCCTACGTCTGCCTGCGGAGGAGCAGGAGCTCGCTGTCCCTGTTGCTGCTGCTGGAAAGGTCTGGCCGGAAGCTGCTGCTGGGGCGGGTGCTGAGGATGACTGCCACTGCTGTACTGCACCCGGTCGGGGCACTGACTCCGGAGATGTCCAGGGCTCCCACAGATGAAGCACCACGGTCCCGGGCACGAAGGAAAAGGACGAGGGCCGGTGGATTGAAACTAAAACTGTTGCGGCCTTCTCCCTGCGGGTCGGAACCTGGAGGGTCCTGTTGCTGGAGGCCTGGTGCTGACGACCTTTCCCTTCGATGATCCCAACTGGATCCCTTCTCGTGACACTCCTCCTAGAGCATGCATCCTCTCCACCACTTCGGCCTTCTTCTGCACCTCCAAGTACGTAGGGAGGGTAAAAGGGGTAACAGCATACTGGAGGGAGGGTCGGAGCGCCTCCTCGAAACGTCTCGCCCGAGACTCCTCATCGGGAAAGAGGTCTAGAGCAAAATGTAGGAGGTCCTTGAACTTGATCCCAAGTTCCCTCACAGACATACTCCCTTGCTGGAGGGAGAGCAGTTCCTGTCTCTTCTCTGCCTTCATCGTCGAGGAGAGGAATTTCGCCCGGAACTCCCTCTCGAAATCCACCCAAGCCACCTCGAACTCCCTCCTCTCCCCCAGGTAAAGCATCCACCACTGACGTGCTGATCCCCGCATCTGGCTAATGGCCAGAGGAACCCAGTACTCAGTCGGGGCCCGAATCAGGCCGAAAGCTATAACTAGCTCCTCTAGCCAGTCTTCCGTCTTCATATCAGAGGTGCTGTCCTTATACTTCTCGAGGGTCTGCCGCTGGAAGGCCCGAAGAGTCTTCTGCCACCAGTCGCCCTCTTCCTCTTGATCAGCTCTCTACTGCTCTGCCAAGGTAGTCTCTGGGGCCACGATCTCTTGTACCACACGTGGTCGCCTTCCAGGTGCCATAGCTACAAGGTAAACAAGGAATTCCTAAGCCCAAGTAGTGCAGAATATTGTTCTTAAAACTTATTAAAATTTCAAAATTATTCTTAATTCCCAAGACATCCCAGAAACACAAGAACACAAGTCATTTTTGATGCATGTACCTTTCCTAGGGTCTCTACCCTGCAATCAGTGTGGTCTCACTTGGTCGTTCGGTAGGTCCAGAGTCCTTGCATCGGATCACGGGGGCCCTAAAATCCCGTGTCCTAGCCGGTATTCCCTGGCATAATTTCACGAACCAAGGTCACCCAACACCGCTTCCTTACCATCCCATGAAATCCTCACTGTGCCTAACTCCAGACTCCATCCTACCTCTCAACCTCCCTCTGATACCATTCTGTCACGACCCGCCTTCACCAAAAGGAGGGAAGGGTCAGCAGGTTGCCAGGCCCTTGCTTCTTTAATTTGAAGGAGAGATAATGACCCCGAGTCCCGCCTCCAGTAGGCCCAGGGGTGGCGACTAGCACCAAGGGTATGAGTTTTTCACATTTATGGGAGGAATTACCCTTTTTATTATTTAGGATCGGGAAAATTGGACAAGTCAACCACCCAAAAGAAGGAAAACAAGTGTATGTAAATAAACCCAAACCAAGCCCACATGCATGTTTAAACAGTTATAACAAGGTACAAGAAAGCTCAAAGTACAATACCAAAAGAAAACAAAGTTCCAAAAATAGCAACAACTCCAACTGTCTGACTAGTAGGGTCCCGCACGGCCCTGGTAGTCCTCCTAGAAACCTAAAAGCAGATTTACATACGTAGGGTGAGCATACAAGTACACTCAGTAGGGAAAACCAAGATCTCTCGTGCACAAGTGGGGGAACGTGCTAAAGTCCCGTGAGAAAAGGAGTAAATCAAACACCTATCAAGGTAAACTATCCACCCCAGGCCTCACCAAGGTACACTCCCCAAATAACGCAAGTCAAGTAATATATATATAATTAGAGCACATTGATGTTTGGGTACCCCGCGATGCTTTCCCACTGGTTATTGAGACATCCTACGCATCGGACCAATCCCGCCATTTTCACCGCAGTCCCACTACCACACCCTCCTGCACACACCTGGGCCACAACCGCACGCAGTCCCACTGCCGAATCCCGCCTGCACACACCTGGGCCACAACCGCACGCAGTCCCACTACCAAATCCCACCAGCACACACCTAGGCCACAACGGTCTCAAGTAACCATGCCTGGAAACACCTAGGCGAGAACAACCACTGTCACGCCCGAAGACACCTAGGCCTCATCCCAAAGACACTTGGGAAACAACCTGCCCGTAAACACCTGGGCCAGAAGATCAACTGCCATGCCCGAAGACACCTGGGCCTCATCCCGAAGACACTTGGGAAACAACCTGCCGCACACACCTGGCCATCCACCGCACCACCCCGCCCGAAGATTCTTGGGCTAATAATGGACCTCAGGCCGTTACAGCCTGCCCGAAGATGCTTGGGCTATCCGGGAAAGGGAGCAGAAAAGGAGCTAATAACCAGCCACTAAGAATAGTGTTGGGAAAAAAACACCCTCCCCCATGAATGGGGGTGTTCGGCACTAAGTGCTCAACTTGGGTGGGGCGCGAATAAGAAACACAAAGCTACAAGTATAGATATAGATAACAAACACTCACCCAAGCTTAGGTTTTCCTAGCCAGCCTACAGAACCCAACACCACTGCGTCCAAGTCAAAAGTAACGACTCTTTCCCATAAAACCATTTACCCCATTCTTGTTTCATGTTTAGTAATAACGTTCAATAAACTTTAAGCACTACTTGGCAACTATCATAAGCATAACCAAAGAAAGTATCACAAAAGAAGCATCAACCACAACACTCAGCACCCAGTTCTGCCAACAGAGAATCTCACCCCAATTCATGATAAAACAAGTACCCACCGGGTTTTAACTCACAACCACAGGAACCAACCAACAGGGAATCCCATTACCAAATTCACATAACCACCAAGAGTAAAAAGCCAGGGAATCCCATTCCCTTCCACATCTCCAGCAACCGGTCCATAGGGTATTTTCAGATTTAAAAGATTTAACACGCTCCATGATTCCAAAATCTGTGTGTTCTAATCGGGAGTTATCACAGGAGGGTTTATCCTGGTACTTTCAATTTATTCATTCAGGTATACGTAATTAACCAATTTCACAGCAGGAGTTCACAAATTACAACAACCCATTTAATACATCCCGAGGGGGTTTCATTAGTGCACAGACAACAACCACCAACGGCCTCGATTTTCAGATAAGCACAAGTCAGCACAACTCATAAGGATAACCACAACATAAAACATAACAACGATCACAAACCCTTTTCCATCATTCTTTAGAACTTTTTTTATTATCTTCATTTAGGTTTGGTCCAACTAATTCTACAGAAACAAAGAACGCCCACCCCGCAAGATACACAAAAGTGAGAGACGAGGAGAAATCCCCTACTTGTGAACAGACGATAAACGCTTAAGCCGGGGGCTGAACTTCACGGATGACGATGAGGCGCCCCGATGCACCAGAAGCTAGTTGTGAAAATCCACGACTGAGGAAGGGAGAAACCACAGCCTAACCCTTAGTTTATAAGAGTCGGGGACGGTTGAGATAAAAACGCTGAACCGCGTAAGACGTGGAGGTCGTGGGTTTACCACGCGGCTCAAATGGTCATTAAAGGGGCCGGGTGGTTTGAACCGACTCAAGAATTGATTGAGTATTTAATTAAAACTCTTAAGTGAGTTACGGTCTTTAAAACATTTTCAAACGAGTCAGAGTAGGGTTTACAACTCTACTTGCGAAAGAGGGGTGCTTCTGGAAACAACTTGGCAAGGCCGGGTGACGTCGACCGGTCTCACCGATCGGTCGCACCGAGACGACACCCCTTTAGGATCCTGGTTTTGGAAAAGGGAAGGACCAAGAGAGTCTGGGTCATTACACTTACCCTTTTGTACTCCTGGGAAAAACCTCATATCAAGTAAACATCAATATCAAATCAAATCAAATTTTAAAACACATATCCTTGAGATCCAAAAATTACACACCAAGAAAGAAAAGATATCATGCCTCATAAAAAATCATTATTTCAAGTTCTCTATATATATCATTCAATATATTTCCACTTCATTTATCATCCCATGCACAAAACACTTACCTCACTTGAATTTTCTCTTATCACACAAATATAATTTTTTTTGCAATGTCTTTCTCATCCAAACTCATACAAGGGTCACCATAGGCTTGATAAATTTCTATATCACCACCCGATGTGATTAAAAGACATATGTTTATCATGAGGACGTTTCATCATTATTTTGTGGCTTTCGGTTGGTAGTATTAAGGTGTAAAAAATTATGAGGCTGAATGAGGAGGGATTGACTTTTTTTGATGCAAAATTGCATTATTCTAATTTTCACTTAAATATGGTCTTCTTCTAAAACCCTATAGTATCAATTTAGCTCTATCATCATGAAAAGTCATGGAAATTTTACACTATTCATAATTTTAGCATCAAAAATATCAATCTTCTCAAACATGATTTTCTTGAAAGTTGCAAACAGGCATAACTTTCCACCTCAATTAGAAGCTCCAGAAAAGGCACAACTTCACTTGTCATGAAAGTTCTAGAAAAGGCACAGCTTTCAATATAATAATTTTCTTCATCAAAAAACATATCACTTTAGAATTTAATTATCCACCCAAATTATCCCAGAATGTGGTAGCACAACACAAGATAGCTTCCCTCACACTTAATCTCAACTAGATTATGCAATTTCACTTCAATAGTTGGTTAGTTAGGGAAAATTAGATTGTAATGTGGCTAAAATAACAGGTTGTGCATGGTTTCTAAGGGTTACAAGGATTAAATGTTCAAGGTAGGCAATCATAAACAAGAATTATTTTAAATAGGGGATTTAATACCAAAAAAATTCCTCAATCATTTAAACATAAGTACCTAAAACCTTCAAGTTTTGAGAGAAATAAATCAAATTCTGTTAAATAATGCATGGTTTGGATCTCTCAAGAAGTGAGGTGAATGTAAAGTATATGAAAATAATGGTTTAGAAGCCTCACAGGAATGTGGTTTAAAATATAAAAACAGTGAGATGTGGCATGGGATTCAAAATTCAATGTACTTTTCATGAAATTAATAAATATTTGAACTTGAAACAAATTCATTTTCATCATTCATTTAAGCTCAGTTTCATGGGTTAAATTGTTTCACTCATTGATATGAATTTCAAAATTGTGATGAGAATCATTTCTGCTCAAAAATTTCAAAAACACAAAGAAAATTGAAAAATAAACACACAAAATTTCAAAAACACACAATTTTTTTTAAACAGGAAAACATTGAAATTACTAAACTAAAAGGTTCCCTCCCCCACACTTAAAATATTGCATTGTCTTCAATGTGAACCCATGAGATGATATATGCACATGAAATGTAGAATTTTAAAATAGGACAAATAATATAAAAGTGAAAGGGTTGGGAACATCCTGATGTGCTCAAGTGATGATGGGGTCATGCAGTGTGATAAAATCCACTACATTAGTAGGAAGTCCCACAATGTATCTCTTCAAATGTTTCCCATTGACTGTAAAGCTCCTTCTTGTGTCCTCTTGTGTGATCTCCACTGCACCATAAAGAAAAAACATTAGTCACAACATAAGGACCTAACCATCTGGAACACAACTTACCAGGCATCAGCTTTAGTCGTGAACTATAGAGAAGGACTTTCTCTCCAACATGAAACTCCCTTTGTTGGATAATTTTTTCATGGTTTTCTTTTGATAATTCCTTATAGCGCCTTGAGTTCTCATATGATGATAGTCGAATCTACTCAAGCTCTTGAATTTGCAACTTCGTTTGAATTCCATCTTGGGCCAAATCTATGTTGCATTTCTTTATAGCCTAATATGTCTAATGATCAACTTCCACTGGGAGATGACATGCTTTCCCGAAAACAATTTGAAATGGGGAAATACCAAGGGGTGTCTTGTATGCTGTCCTATAAGCCCACAATGCATTATCTAAGCTCCTTCTCCAATCTTTCCTATTTGGCTACACAGTTTTCTTGAAAATTTGTTTCAATTACCTATTTGAATCCTTAGCCTGACTATTTGTTTGTTGGTGGTATGGTGTTGATGTTTTGTGTGTCACCCCATACTTCCTAAGGAGGGGACCAAGATTCTGAATGCAGAAGTGTGTCCCTTGGTCACTAATGATGGCCTTTGGTACTCCAAACCTGTAAAAAATTTTCACATTGACAAAGTCCACAACAACATGAGAATCATCAGTCCTGGTGCCCTTATCCTCCACCCATTTACTCACATAATCAAAAGCAAACAAAATGTACAAAAAACCAAAGGAACAATGAAAAGGACCCATAAAATTGATGCCCCATACATCAAAAATTTCACAGAATAGTATGGGTTTTTGGGGCATCTCATGTCTCCTAGAAATGTTCCCAGTGTGTTGGCAATGAGAGAATGACTTACAAAACACATGGGCATCATGGAATAAGCTAGTCCAATATAATCTAGAGTCCAAAACATTCCTAGTTGTCTGTGGGGTCCAAAGTGTCCACCACAAGCAAGTGTATGACAAAAATGTAAAACAGACTCTAAATCATGATCAGGAACACACCTCTTAATAACATGATCACTACACATGCGACATAGGTATGGATCATCCCAAACATAATATTGAGACTCACTTTTTAGTTTTTGGATTTGATGTTTCTTTAAATTTTCAAGGATTTCATAGGCAACAAGGTAGTTAACAAAATCTGTATACCAAGGATGCGTACTTGAGATGGAATAAAGATGCTCATCGGGGAAAGAGTCCCAAAGTGGTACCTGGTCCAAGATGTCATCCTTTAGTGTGTGAGTAATCCTACTCATGTGGTCTACCACCAAGTTTTCTAACCCAGTTTTTTCCTTTATCTCAATATCAAATTCATGAAGAAGGAGCATCCATTGGATCAGCCTGGGCTTTGCATCTAGCTTCTTCAAGAGGTACCTCAGAGCTTCATGGTTAGAAAAAACAACTACTTTAGAGCCCAATAAATATGAATGGAATTTATATAAAGCAAATATGATAGCAAGAAACACCTTTTCTATGGTTGTGTAGTTTTATTGGGATGAATCCAGTGTCCTCGATGCGTAAGCGATCACATGTGCACGTCCCTCCATCCTTTGAGATAAGACAGCTTCAACCGCGATGTTGGAGGCGTCACACATAAGCTCAAAAGGAATCTCCCACCGTGGGGGTTGTATGATAGGTGGAGTGGTTAGACACTTCTTTAGCTCAACAAAGGAAGTCCTATAAGAATCATCAAACACAAAATCAAAATCCTTTTGAAGTAATCGTGACATAGGAAGCGCAATCTTACTAAAATCATTGATGAAGCACCAATAAAATCCTTCATGTCCTAGGAAAGATCTAACACCACACACACATGAAGGGTACGGTAAGGATAAAATAATGTCTACCTTATATCTATCAACCTCTATCCCATGCTTTGACACTACATGCCCTAAGACAATGCCATACTCAATCGTAAAATGACATTTTTTAATGATCAGGACTAGATTCTTCTAAATAAAATGATTCAATACCTTTCCCAAACTATTTAGACATTCATCAAATGAGGATCCATACACTGTAAAATCATCCATAAATACCTCCATGTAGGTCTTAATAAAATCAGAAAAAATACTCACCATGCATCTCTGGAAGGTAACTGGGGAATTTCAAAGTCCAAATGGCATCCTCTGGTAGGAAAATGTGCCAAAGGGATAGGTGAATGTAGTCTTCTCCTAATCCTTCGGAGCTATAGGAACCTGAAAATATCTAGAAAATTCATCCAAGAAACAATAGTGTGTCTTCCCAACTAGTCTCTCAAGCATCTGATCAATAAATGGGAGGGGGAAATGGTCTTTGCGAGTGGAATGATTTAGTTTTCTATAATCAATACACACATGCCAACTATTTTGTACCCTCATTGGAACTAACTCATCTTTCACATTTTTAACAACAGTAACACTACTTTTCTTAGGCACAACCTGAATAGGACTTACCCACTGAGAATCTGAAATGGTATAGATTATACCTACCTCGAGCAATTTTTCAACCTCTTTTTTAACAACCTCCAGAAGGGTTGGATTGAGTCTCTTTTGTGGTTGCCTCATCGGTTTAGCCTCATCCTCCAAAAGAATCCTATGCATGAAAATGGAGGGGATAATACCTGATATGTCAGCCAAGGTCCACCTGATTGCCCTGATGTTCTCCCAAAAAAGATTCAAAAGTTTTTCTTCATGTTCAAAATGTAGATTGTAATCAATGATAACAGCTAATTTCTCACCACTTAACAAGTATTAGTATTTGAGATTTGGTGGAAATCGCTTGAGTTCTAGTGTAGGGGGGTGGTGTATGGATGGGGTCATAGAAGGAATTGAAATATGTGCATAAAGAGCATCAGTGACAGAATATACATCATCAAAATCAGAGAATAAAGCAACAAATCCATCATCATACTCAACACCCATGTCATAATTAGAGTTCACATGATCAAAATAAGAATATGATTCTATTTCATAATCAAATCTTAGAGAGTCTTGTTCCATATAAATGGGTGTGTAATTACTCTTAAACATCAAACTATAACCAATCATCATAATCTCCCTAAGCATAGGACAGTCCAATTCCATTTTGTTTTTACTTGGTGTTTCAAAATGGGAGATAAAAAATGCAGAATGAACCTCTGAGGGGTACTTCATGGAATCCATAACATTAAATATCACAACTTCATCCCCAAATTCCATGAAAATTATACCCTCATTGACATTTGTGATAGTTTTTGTAGTTCTGAGTAAGGGCCTACCTAAGATAATGGGGGCATGAGAACTTACCTGATCATCATCCATGTTTAGCACGTAGAAATCTACTGGAAAGATCATGTCTCTTATATGGAAAACTACATCATCAAGAACTCCCACTAGATATTTCGTAGCTCTATTCCCCAACTGCACCACTACTCTCATCGGTTTCAGCTCACCGACCTGCAAAGAAGAGAATACAGAGTGAGGCGTCACATTTATGGAAGCTCCCAAATCACAAAGTGCATCAGAAAAGTGTAACTACCCTATGGTGCATGGGATAGTGAATGTCCTGGGATCCTTGCACTTTGTTGGAATTTCTAGAGTTATTGTAATGAGTGAAGAGACATTCCTTCCAAGGTTGATCCTCTCATTTACCTTGATCCCTCTTGGATTGGTGCAGAGTTCTTTTACGAATTTGGCATACAATGGGATTTGTTTGATGGCTTCAAGTAGATGAATGTTGATCTCCACACGCTTGAATGTGTCCAAAACCTCCTTTTTCATTGCTTCATCAGCCACCTTCTTGGTTTGAACAACCCTTTTTGGAAAAAAAGGGGTTTAGGAGGAATATCATTAATCTTTTTCTTACCTTTATCTTTCTCCTTGGATTTCTCATCAGTTGGTATGGAATGCGGCTTCTCTGAAGTTGAGGTGAATCCCGGTGGAATGGTAGGTACATATGTATCGTTCATTTGCTTTCCACTTCTCAATGTGATGGCACTATCATTCCCCTTTGGATTTGGAGTGGGTAGGGAAGGTAGATTTCTGGAATTCTTACTTACAGTTTCATGGAGGGTGGTGGCAATCTGGATCATTTGAGTCTTCAACTCCCTCAGCTCTGAACCTTGACTATTTAGATCATTCTATTGATTAAGAACTGCTTTATTCAAAAGGTCATTAGTGATAGAATCTACCTTGGGTGGGGGATTCCCTTGTTGTTGTCTTGTTGATGCTTGAGATTCAAATCTCCTTTGGGGTTGTTGGAAACACTACTGGTAAGGTGGAGGCTGCTGGATGTTTGGTTGAAAATGGGTCTTTATTGTTTCCCAGAGCCATACCTCATGTCTTATTGATCCTTCCAACCTTGGTTAAATGTTGGTTCAAAGGATTCATACTTCTTTTGTGGATGTGGTTGTTGTTGTTGCTGATATGGTTTCCCAGGGAACATTGCTGCACAGTCTTCTGTTTCTTGTAGTTGGGGGCAATAGTCAGTTGGGTGGATTATCTCATTGCAAATACCACAGGGCCTTGAAGGATGGGGTATATATTTCTTTTATGCCAAATCAATTTTATTCACCATAGTTGTCAATTCTTCTAACTTTGTATCAATAAAATGACTCTCCAAAGAATAAGGACTTACCTGATGTACTCCCCTGACATGTAGTGTACCTATATTGCCAAATTGTTGAGGGTTTTGGGCTATCTTTTCGATCAATGCACATGAGGCTACTAGAGTCTTGTCCACCAATGCCCCTTCTACTGCAGAATCCACCATTCTTTTCTCCATAGGTGTGAGTCCTTCATAGAAGAACAAGATGAGTAATTGCTCACTGATTTGGTGATGTGGGCAGTTTTCACACAACTTCTTGAATCGCTCCCAATACTCATACAGTTACTCCTATTTTACTTGCTTGATCCCTGAGATATCCTTACGAATGGAAGTGGTTCTCGATGCTAGAATAAATCTCTACAATAAAAGATGTTTCAAATCGTTCAAACAAGTTACATCTTCAAGTTGTAAATAATACATCCAGTCTTTCACAGCTCCATCAAGGGAGAATGGGAATGCCCTTAGTTTGATTTGATCTTCAGATACATTTCTAGGTTATAGGGTTGAGAAAACCACATTAAATTTTTTCAAATGTTTATTGGGATCCTCACCAGAGAGGCCATGGAACTTTGGAAGTGAGTGAATTAACCCAGATTTTAGTTCAATGTCTGATTCGAGATTTGGGTATGCAATACAATTTGGTTGATAGTTAATATTAGGTGCAGAAAATTATCGAATGGTTCTATTATGTTCATTTCCATTAATGTCATCCATTTGTTCTTGTTTTATTTTTGAAATTGAATTGCTTTTAATTTCAATGTTCTAAAAGTGGAGGACTTCTCCAAATTATTGAATATTGAAACTTCTCGTAGACTGAGAATGTATGATTCGTTCCCTAAGGCTGCGTTCAATCTCAGGGTCAAGATATAAGATATATTTGGTATTAGTTTGTGTCATAAATAAAATAAATATGAAAAGAAGGAAAGTGGACCATAGTAAAATAAAAATTAGAAGTTTGAGTTGATGGTCTAAAAATAAGTAGAAGAAAATAAAAGAAGAAGAAGAAAAAATCAGATTGGGTATAGAAGGAAGAAAGAAGAGAGGAAGAGAATAAAATGTAAAATAAAATGAATACCTCTAATTGGTTAAATAATTACAATCCTTCCCAGAAATGGCACCAATTTGAAACAGCACTGTTGTGGGTGCCCTCAAATGATTAGTGTGATTTTGGGGTACTTAGGTGCAGCAGAGTGGCTGACCAAGGTCGTCTCTCAAAGGAGGAAAGTAATTAAATCAAATTTTTAGAGGTATTATAGAAATAAAATAAAAGTTAATAAAAACACTACTTGAAAGGATGGGGTGGTTGTTTATAGTTTAGAAAACTTGAAGAAGTTTTCTAGAAGAAGATTTCATTTTTTTTTGTTTTTAATTTTGAAATGAAGTTTGATTAAAAAGACACAACAAGAAGATGTTTTTTAGAAAATATTTTTAAAGGTGTAATCAATATAACTATACCACTTCACTCTATTATCAATCATTATCATTTAAATTAATATTCACTTAATTATGATCCCTTATTTTGTTAAATCCCGAACCCCACGAGAATTAACTTTACCCCGAAGATGAAGTGAATTTAGCCCTAGGCTAACTTCGGATCATGCAATCACAATACCCTGCTTTGATTGATGTTCTAAGATTAGCTTATGGTCAGTGGTAAATTAAGGCACATTTACCCTCTAGAAATTATAATTAATTGAGTTTAGGTATTATATTTGAACACTACAAATTTATCCCTTATGGTTTGGTATAACCGATTCAGTTCGCACTCTCACAATTTACACAAAATCTCATCCCTGCGTGTTTTTATGTTAATTGTTCAATTGCTTTCTTAGTTTCATTTAAATTAAAAACTAAATTAATTGATCATATTATGTAAATTACAGTGTATCATTGATTCAAAATAAATGAATGTATAAGGTAAGAGATAGATCGATTACTAAAAGACTACTCTTCCATGGGTGGCGTAATCATCGTAGAAACGAATTGCATTTGCAATAATTTATAATGGGCATAACCCAATAACACTTCTACTCAATAATTCCAGACCAAAGAGAAAGATTAAAATAAGAATAAATTTAAACAAAACAGAAGAAAAGAGAAGAAATAAAATAATAACAAAGAAGTTTAAAACATAAATGAAAATATTACAACATGAAGAAGAGAAGGAGGCTTCGATGAGGGAATCCTTACTTCAAGAGATACCCCTATTACAATGGTAGGATAATTTGGGTGAAACCAATTCTCCTCTTCTTAGAATCTCTTAATGAATGTCCCAACCCCTCAAAATGAGAAAAACACTATTTTATAGAGTGGAGGGGAGGCTAGGTTTAAATAGGTTTCAAGTGTGAATGGGAAATCTCGTCCAAATATTTTAATACAATTTGAACCGCGCATTTGACCTTCAACACGGGTGAACCATCTCTCCTTACAGAAGGATGGTTTGTGAGAAAATTAATCTCCGAGATCCTCGCAGAATTTGGGCCCAATCCAAGCATTTATGAAGATGGTATGGCCCAAATACAGAACCTATGTCCATTCTGGTGAGTCCAGACCAACATTGCCTTTATGGCCCATTTTCAACTACCAAATGCACTATTTAGCTCTAGTTTCCTGAATAAAAGTTGTATAAAATTAAGTTAGGAACATTTTTACAAAATTTAAAATTTAAATAATAAATATAAAAGTATTTAGCTTCGAAATACTAAAGTGCACAATAAAAGGTAAAACTGGAATTTTCACCCAATTTTGAAATGAATGATCAAATCCCAAATATTTTATAAATAAATATATTTAACACAATGTGAGTAAATTATGTCATTTATTATCAATAAAATATTCAAAAAAATAGTGTTTAATTAGTGTTCTTGTCCATTATAGATGGATATACCCCATTGAACGGTATATTCATATTTTGAATGTGTATATCAAGACTTGAAGTTGGACATGAAGTTGTAATGGTGAACACTATATTGTTGAAGAAGCTATTGAATTTTGTACTGATTACTTATTAAGTGTTTATAGAATCAGCCTCTAAAAAACCTTATCATATTGGACTCCTTATTGGAGAATTTACTTACAAAAAAGATTTGGTTACAATTACCACCACATATAGGGATCAAGATCACCTTTACATTTTACATAATAGTGCAGAGGTTTCTTTATACGTTTAATTCCATGATGTAATTTTTAGAAATTTTAATTCATCAAGGGTTGAAGGATGTATATAAAATACACATAATCAAAAGTTTATAATATTGTTTTGAGAACATATTTATTAGTATTTATCTAAAAATTTGAACTCAATAATTGAACAACTTTGATGGATAGAGAGGGAAATAAATTTAAATTTTATATTTTACACTATTTTTTTAATTAATGGTTATACAATCTATATAAAGGAACAATATGAAAGAATTACAATGAAAAATAGTGGAGTTATTTTTTTGGCATAATCGATGAATGTATCTAGATCCAAGGGTAAAAAACAATTTATGTGAATTTGTAATGTTTTGGTATCATCGAACATATATACATGTTAGACTATATGACATTTCAAGTGTTGATATCCTATTGAAAATGGGTTGATAAAAGAAGTGAAGTGAATGTCGATGAATTTGGATTTTTGAAGGTGAATTTTAGTATGGAAGGGTATAAGGATGATCTATTCATAATGGAATCACAAGAAGTGTGGGTATTTTATGTCACAAATCTAGAAAACAAGAATTGGTTAATTTTTATGTTGGTGTCTTGAAAAATTTTAGGCTCAGATGAAAATTCAATTTAGGGTGACCCTTTTATTGGGACATCACAATCATTTCATGGTTGTTCCATTGAAGATAATGTCTGGTACATTGTAGGAGACCACAAATAGGGGATTTGGATACTCGATAGAGGATCCAAATCCCATCAACCTTATATGAAAAAAAATAAAATTTCAATGAGTAGGTTAAATTATTTTTTAATATACTATTCTTTTCCACATAATATTATGTATTCTCTATTATATTTACATAGACTAAATTAAATATTTGACTACTCAGTTAGATAATGACTTCTACACATTATGATGTTATCAGTCCCTAGTATTAGCATATGATTGATGTTGACACTTCAGAATTATTATGGGATCAACAACATTTTGATGAAAAAATAAGAATGATATAGCACCACCATTTTAAGAAATATTATCAAGGAAAGAAAAAAAAGTATAAAATTTGAGGTTTGATGGAATCAATGTGGCCAACCCATTGACTCTAATAAGTAAAAGTTTATTAGCTATGATAGGATCATAATGACAAATCATGTGCCAATAGATATAGATATGTGTCACTGTGTTGTTATTTAATTGAAAGAAACCCTTTCGAAATATATTTGGGTAATGTAATAAATAACATTCTCAATTTTAGTGATAATTTATATAATAAAACATTAATTTGATTTTCGGTATCCCTTATAGAGTTTGTTTATTTTAGATTATTTTCTTAATAAATATGTCTTAATAGTCACTGAAAAATATCATAGAGGCTTCTATAAATTTCTTACAAAGCATTGTCTCAGGGATGTTCAGGAGAAAGTAAACCCCCAAACACTAATTATATATAGTCACATTGTAAACCTAGAAACATTGAAGGATTTCATTAGTCCTCATGATGAGAAATCGTTTCATGTGCATTATAGTCAATAATATTTTTATTGGACATTATTTATTTTATCCACATTGATTAAAAATTGTTAATTTATGAAACAACAAAGGAGTTATGAAAATATAAAACTTGGGGAAAAACCAATGTTCCCCTTGAAAAGAAAATGGTATTTACTTTAAATCTATAAAAAATTTCTATATGATATGAAATGACATGTGTTCATTTGATTATGTGAATATTGATGAATCAAAATCTAAATCCATTTCAATTCCAAAGTGTCAACAACATGATGACTAATACATGAAGAGACAATTAACCACAATAGCTTTGAGGTTGTATGTTCCTATAAACTATCTATCATGCCTAATTTAATAAATTTTTTCATTATTAATTCTCCAAAATATGAATTTTATAACTTTAAAGAATATTATATTACTAAAATTCTACAGGGTGAAGTTGTATGTGATTTATATCTATCAACAACCACACATATTCATATTGTAAGGGGTATGGTGTATAAAATCGTAGAATACATGATACATAAAACAACTCCCAAAATATCACATGAGAGTATTTATTGAATTGGTTCATAATTCCATTGGCATCTCCTTCCTGGAACGATGGTTTCATGGTGTGGAAAATAAAAGCCCTGAAAAATGTCATGCGCAACTGTGCTGAATGTAGGTTGTTTGTACATCCAGAGGGCAAGGAATATGACCCACTATGAAGGCATTCATGCAATAAGAAAGCCTCTCATTACCAGAATAGAGAACATGCTCATTGACAAGGTTAATCTTTTTAAAAACTATCACACTGCTCCAACCCTTAGACCATTGCAAGTGACCAGGCCCCTTAATCACTTTATCCACATAGACTCCTAAGGGAACTTGGTTCACAAGTGTCCACCACTCACAGGGCTCAAATTGAACATGAATTGTTTTTGTAATTTTGGTGACTCGTGAGGAGGGGGGATCGTCTATGACTCTAGAGGTTCTATTATGCTATCTTTTACTGCATATTACGATATTGGATACTCCCTCTAGGCCGAAGCCTGGTCAATGCTCATAGGATTAAGCCAATTCCTCCAGAGGAATATTGACTTGACAGAAGTGGAAAATGACTCTACCATTCTACATAAGTCTTTAAAGGGAACATGCACAATACCATGGTTGATCTTGTATATAATTAAGAAATGCAGAAGCCTCCTCAACAACTGCATTCATGTTCTCAACACATATTGTGAGGGTAAAAAGGTATTAGACCATCTCGCTTACATGGAAGATCAAAGATCCAGTGTTACCAGCTTCTCTTGCCTAAACTTATTAATACTGAAGGGGGAGAATATTTTAAGAGGGAATTCTCTTGGACTCCACTATTTTAGGAACTTGAGTTTCTTGTTCTACAGTGTTTTTCTATTTTTATTCTCATACTTTTATTAATAAAATAAATAATGATGATGATGAAAGTAGATCACTATTCAATCATTGATTTTCTTATTCTTATTAATGATATGGTTGTTTTCATGATTGATAATGCCATTGGTACTTTCATAGCATGGCTATCTAATCTTATAAAGATACATGAGGTATGTCCTTAACAATTTTTTCAAATGAAAGACCTTTAATAGTTGGTGATAAAATGTATAAAATGAGGAATGATATTATAGATAGATATAATGGTGGAGAAATGGGAGGTTGGATCAAGGCAATCTAGTGGATTAACAAAGAAATAAAAAGGATCTTTCGAGAGTGCCTTCACCTCACCAGTTACACTTCCACATATATTAACATTACATGATCATGAAGATATAAAATTTTAAAAAATATTTCCTATATTGAATATAAATAATAAATATTTAGAGAATTCATTGTAGACACGATTGGTCCAAAGATTATAAAAGAAATTATCAGGTCTGAATGGTTGGGAGGCTTAGTTGTGAATATATACCTAAGTTACATTTTCAAAATATGTTTATTCGAAAAATAATCTCTTGTATTCTTTACAGTTGATAAATATTCATATATTACATAGGCTTATGTATTACTACAATATAATGGGAAAACCCTACAAATCTTGATTTGGACTCATTAATCCTTGTATCATTTCGACGAAAAAATTTCATTGAAATTCAAGAAATTGAAAAGAAAAAATGATATTTTATGTGTGGTGTTTGAGAAGAAAATAATAGAAGATAGACTCTTCTTGATTCATATAATGTAGGGGTAAAACATTACAATCTAATAATATGAAATATATTTTTATTTTTTCATTACTTATTTGTTTTGGATTTTCTAGGAATCACTGAATTCTCATCATAATTAATTTGGATACCCAAATATTTATTATTTAGATCCAATGCATGTATTCTCATCAAACTGACCATACATGATGTCTATTGTGAATTTTTAATGTAATGAAATCAACATTTTACATAAAAAATCAAATTATATCTTGTTTTTTTTCAATGATATTTTTGTTATGATAGGGTGATCTATAAATATAGGCCAAATCATGGTATGAGGTCAGTGACTGAACATAAGAAGCCTATGGATTTCTTTAAATGGAAAAAATAAGGTATATATAGTATGAGTTAACTATCAAAACATATTCCAAAATAATTTACTTATATTGTTCAATGTTTTTGTAGTGTCTGAAGCAAAATGACAATTGTGGGTATTATATTTGAAAATTTATAAAAGTTATCATATACCTCAAAATACTAGAATCCCTGAACAGGTAATTTCCAAAGGTAATTACAGATTTATTTAAAAAATAATTTGTATAAATTTTATCAATACTAGCAAGATTTACAACAATATACATACTCAAAAGAAGAAGTAAATTTGTTTAGAGATGATTGGGAAGAGTATATGGTGTCAAAATGTTTCCCAACATCAATTTGCGGTGATTACCTATTATGTTTGTTATCATGTAAAATATATGACCTTATAGATACATTTGATATGTGAAACATACATATCTTAATGCTTAAATATTATTTTGGACCTATTTCTCAACGATAAGTATGATGGAGGGTGACACTCTTTGAATTTTGGAAGAGCCAGTAACATGTCCAAAGTTGGTCGTGCTCATGTGAGACTAGACTTTGAGGCTGCAAATGAGATAATTGAAACATGAAAATGGGTCAAGGATACTTTTACCCACAAATATTAATATTTATTAACAACTTATGGGGATGGTTCTTCCATTATCATAGACTCATAATTTGTATTATTTGTCTTCAATATAAAACTGCCATTTTAGTTTAAAATGCACGTCACATATCCAAAACTGAGAAAAATAGATTTAATTGTTTTCAAAATTTAATGAAATTATCCATAATTCATTTTTGACATGTAGGTATCATCTTCACATCATTATGACACATGATGTGTCCAATATGACTCAATGTACTTGTTTTCAATATTAAGGTGTCATTTTAGTTTAAAACGCACTTCACTATCCAAACCCAAGAAAACAAGGTCAAATTATTTTAATAATTTAGTAAAATGGTCAATAATTAATTTGTGACATTTAGGTACTAACTAAACATCAATCGAACACATGATGTGGTCGGTATGAGTCGAAGGGTGTGTTTTAAATATAAAAGTTCTATTTTAGTTTAAAACGCATGTTGTATAAACAGAACCAATAAAATGAGCTACGAATTTTTTCAATATTTATGAAAACAATCCATAATTCATTTTTGATGTGTAGGAATCGAACACATGTCAATCCAACACACTATGTGGGAGATATGAATTGAAGTGTGTTGTTTCAATATAGAATTTTAATTATTGTTTTAAACATGTGTTATAGTGCCAAAACTAAGAAAATGAGCTCAGATTATTTTCAAACATCAGAAAAATGATCCATAATTTATTTTCAACATATAGTAATTAACCTCATGTTAATCTAACACACGATGTGGTTGGTATGACTCAAAGTGGGTGTTCTCAATATAAAAGTTTCATTTTAGTTAAAAACATATTTCACTACCCAAAACCAAAAAAACAAGATCAAATTGTTTTAAAAATTTAGAAAAAAGTATCCATGATTGATTTTTTATGT
Organism: Viscum album; assembly: GCA_963277665.1. Taxonomy (NCBI): domain Eukaryota; kingdom Viridiplantae; phylum Streptophyta; class Magnoliopsida; order Santalales; family Viscaceae; genus Viscum; species Viscum album. The sequence goes on along the minus strand of OY728133.1, from coordinate 1,633,006,553 downwards.
GTAGTAATTGATTGTACATAAATCTGACAGACTTTGTGGTTGATATGACTCGAACTGTGTTTTTTCAATATAGGGGTTTTATTTTAGTTCAAAACACCCATCACATATCCACAACTAAGAAAATGATTTATCTTGATTTTAATATTTAGGATAATGGTCCATAATTTATTTTTGATGTGTAAGAATTGACCAAATTTCAATCAAACATGTGATGTGGTCAGTAAGACTCAAAGTTATTTTTTTCAATATAAAAGTTTCATTTTAGTTTAAAATGCATTTCACATAAACAAAACTTAGAAAATGTGCTTGTACTATTTTAAAACTTTAATAAAATGATACATGATTCATTTTTGACTTTTAGGAATCAATCACACATCAATCTAAAACATTATGTGGCTGGTTTTACTCTAAGTGTGTGTTTTCAAAATAAAAGTTTCATTTTAGTTTGAAATGCACATCACTTTCCAAACCATGAAAATGAGAATGGATTGTGTTCAAAATTTAAGAAAACGACACATAAATCATTTGTGATGGGTAAGAATTGATTGCACATTAATCTGACACATGACATGATCTGTAGGAATTGAAATGCATGTTTTCAATATGTAAGTGTCATTTTATTTTAAAACACACTTCACCAGCCAAAATCAAGAAAAAAATATCATATTGTTTTCAAAATATAGGGAAAAATACATAATTCATTTTTGACATGTAGGAATTTACCACACATAAATCTAAGACAATATGTGGTCAATGTGACTCAAAGTACGTGTTTTCAATATAAAAGTGTCATTTAAGATTAAATGACCATCCACTTTGTGGTAGCAGATCTGTTTTTTTTATTAAAATAATTTTTAAAAATTAAACCATTTCATTTTAAATAATTGGATGAGAATACCCTATCCACCATCATGTAAACCATTTTAAAATATAACAATAAAATGTTAAATAAAAAGTATTATCATAAAAAATTAATAGTAAATATAAATAAAAATATATAATAACAATAATAAATATATAATTATAGTAAATAAAGAAAACCAACACTAGAAATTTATAGTGGAAATTTACTATGCAAATATGCAAATTTTCAATGAAGATTCACATTACTTATTTACGTGTCAATATATCCACACTGAAAATTTAAACATGAATTTATTTTAGATATTTAATAATCATTTTTTCAGTAAAAAATTAAAGTATAAAATTCCAGTGTAAATTTAAAATTTATGTATGTACGCATGCATATGTTTTGGTTTTTGGAGAGAAAGGGATTTAAATTAAAAGATTGAAGATTAGGGATTAAAAGGGTAGAAATTCAAGGTAGAAAATCATCCAACCGATCATGTGACACCTAATAAAATCCAAGCATCACCAATAGGTGAGAAGTGCTATTACCCTCCCTTTTAGTGAAAGAAAAAGAACATGCAATGAATAGGGGTTGAAGAGAAACAATATTCATGACCAGAAAACTAAACGGTTGAAGATCACTTTCTAGTGCAATGAAATCATTGACGATTATAAGGAAAATTGACTCCAAGATAATAGATCTCCATTATCTTTCACAAGAAATTTCCAAACTGACAATAATATCTTGGGCTTTTGTAACCTGTGGAGTCTAGGAAGTGGAGAATGAGGATTTTTTAGCAATAATAATTGATCCAAGAGAATCAAAAACAATTATTACAATGCTGGTAATGCCTCTATCAGAAAGGGATGTGTCCATATTAATCTTTAAGGATGCTATCAGAGGAGGATTCCAAAGAACTTAACTGAGCCGCATGGAAAGGCATCATGTTATGATTGGTTGTGGTTTCAAATAGCCAACCAAGATGAAGCCCGCTCAACCCAAAAGAATCTTGATCTTTACAACTAGTTAAAAATGAAATCATTATGTGTAACACAGATCAACCATCCCACAAGTATAAAATATTCATTGCATCTGCTTGAAGGGAGGTAACCCACTTGTTCAAAAGTACTGAAAAGTCACATGTGCCAAATATACAAAAGTATCAGCATTTGATTTCCAAGAGTGTCATACATCCCTGGCCCCAGGGCAGTTGAAAAAGGCTTGCCCGGATGATTCAGAAGCAGCCATGTAGTAAGGGTAATCTTTTTCATGAATAAACATAAGGAACACCTTGGATGGGAGAATTATGGTGCATGTTTTCCACCAAAAATACAAACCTCAAGTGGAATGACAATATTCTAGAGATTATTAGACATCTCACAGTTCTCTATGATCTGAATTTCTAAATAAATCTTATAACCTAATTTAACCGAGTAGGATACTGAAGAATCTAGATAACAACACAGATGATTTGGGCCTAAGTCTCTCACACAATGGATGCTAAGGATAAGGTTCTTATCTCTATCAGTAAACTAGGTGTCTAATTTTTCAGTGAACCAGCCATCATGCACCTCATTAAACATAGAGAAGTTCATTATGTCCTCTAAACTAGTGATCATAGGGGATATCACTTTAAAAACACTTCTATCAACCAGCCATGGGTCCTTCAAAACCCTTAACAGTTACCCCATCATTGATCCTCTAGTAGAGTCTCTTATTGACAATTTCATGTGAACCCCACAATATTCTCTAAAGAAAACTGTGGTGGGGCCTTTAATATGCTTGGCAGACATCTGAATGTGGAATGTATTTTCCATGGAGGATCCTACCACACAAAGAATCAGGATGCTGAATAAGTCGTCAACCTTTCTTGGTAAGGAGAGTGTTGTTGAAGTGGACCATATCTCCAAAACTTATTCCCCGTAAATTTTTGGATGAAAGATCATGTCCCAGGAAATCCGATGAATTTTTTACCTCCCATTGTTCCTACCCCACTAGAAGTTAGCTAGGTGAGAGTGAAGTTGGTCAATAAAAAATATGAGGAGTTTCAAAATGGACATAACATAAGTTGGGATTGGTTAGGCCAAATCTTTTATAAGAGTTTCCATACCCAGTCAGAGTTCCTTTTAAATGTATAGCCCTGAAACATGTTTTCCACTCTATCCAAGATACCTAAAAACACCTCTTTTTTGGGCGGCCAAAAATGGTGGGGAGAACCATATATTTTTTATGCTTATCGACCACACGGAAACCCGAATCATGGAAAAGGATGTCCTTCCTTCTCAAAGGAAAACCTGAGTTAAAGAAGATTTCAAATTTGGAGAGATTAATCGACAACCCAAATTCTAATTCATAATTATGTATAATATGAAAGATATCAGCACATTCTTCTATATTGGCCCTTGAAAAAATCAAACTATCATCATCCAAAAAGAGGTGGGAAATAGGTGGGACTCAATGACACAACTTCACACCATGAATGATATTTTCAAGGGATTCCACAAAAAAGAAGACTAGAGAAAACATGATCCACTATTATAAAGAGTAATGTAGAGAGCATGTTGAAGTGCCCAGTAGATCACATAGGTACACTGAGAGGGGTGTGAATCGGTGTACATAAGATTTTCCCAATTTTCATTTCTTCTCCCTTACCCCTTTTTAATATGTACCTCTGCACTTGTTAGTGCAAATCGATCTTCCCTATTTAAAAACACAATTATACCACATGCAAGACAAAAAGTAAATGAAGCAAACCACATAGTTTTTTTACAATGTTCGCCCCTAATATGGGTTTACTACATTTTTACTGTGTTAAGAATGATATGAGACACATATTCTCCACTATGAATCAATCAAAAATTACAAGTGGGTTGGTAAAATATCATCATAAAACCATTACGATTAGGTATGAACCTTTTCCCAAATTATATTGGTATCCCCCCAGTGCTCTTTATACAGGATTCCCTCCAGTGTTTCAAAAATACAACTGCTAACACAATGAGAAAGATCAAAAGAACTACAAGCTTCCATGGCAACATAAAATTGATCCTCCTCTTCGATCCACTGAGAATATACTTATTCAACACTTGCTTAGTTAAATTGAAATTCTTCGACTGCAATTGAATATAATCAACAACATTGTATGCAAGTCGACTCGGTATACTCTTATGAATTGGTAGAAATTATTACTTTCACTTCAACTCACAACAATATCAAAATGAATAACTATAGTTCCCTCAATACAATGAAAATTGTATTCTTCTTTACTTCACTGAAAAATATTTCCACAACTCCACTCAATTATTACACACATCAACATGTGTGTTCTTCAAGAATGTAGTTCTCAACATCACATGCAAATATTTAATGCATGTAATTATCCACATTATTTGTCTTCTTTGTGAAATAACAAATGCACGACACTGTGTATACTTTTGATCTTCTTTAGGAAGGTACACAAAGATTAAATCTTCATGAAAACAAAATATATTGTGTGACCTCCTTTGTAGAAGTCTTTGGTCTGCCTTTGCACAAACTTAAATAAGTGTGTGTGCAACCTTTTGAGAAAATCTCACAAAGCCACCATGCACACACGCTGATTCAGTTACCTTCACACTTTACCTTGTGTGTGCATGAATATCAACATGTGTATCATGTATGGTTTTCAAAGTATAGATGTCTTACTCTTCATGCATGTGTAAACAATGCATAGTCTGCTGTAGTTCACCGCCCACCGTCAAAACACCTTCGCACAATAGCCCTTCAAATGTAATTCTTCAATTATTTTTTTACATGTGCATAGGCATGCATGTATGAGTATGAACACATTATTCAAAGCATGTTTCACATAAACATGGATCCTATTCAATCATAATACTTTTTCACACAAGTGTAGCGCAATATCAGTGCCCTCACACAAGTAATGTCACACTGCCTCTTAGATTCACAGTGTGTGCGTGCAACTCAAACAAACCCTCTTCACAATCAAATACTCACCATTCATCGTGTAAGAATATATAGTCACTGATAATACATACACTTTCTAGTTATCCTTGGCACAACACACTGTACGCGGATATCTCAAACAAGTCACGCGAACCAGGTATTCTTTTTAAAGCTCTTCGTGCAACGGTGTCTTCATGCAAGAATGAGGATGCACGGGTTCATAGTGTCCTTCACAATACAGTACGTGAAAAAAAAGTGTTCTTCACAAAATGAAAAAGGAGACGCCTGGAGCGTTGTCCCGAATGCTTCGCTGAAGCAGAATGAGTGTGCCAAGCACAGTTCGTTTGTTCGCGACCTTCTTTGCAAAAGCTAAAGCTTCGTGGAACCTTCTCCTCGTGAAAGCAATTCTTTCGCGGTCCTCTCTTTCTCCCTCTGGTTTTATCAAATGGCCTGGATCCTGGATTGATTCTGATCGAACAGTTTACAAAAATAGATCAAGCGATCGGACGATCGTGGTTCATTCGGTGCTACAGTTTCGACCCACATCCAAACGCTCTTCTGTCGTACACTCCTTTATAATAAAATTTATGCACTAAAATTACCCGTTAAATTAAAATTTATACATATACATATTTGGTTTTTAGTTATTCAAATATACCCTAAAAACTATCACTGGATGGTCTTATCTTTTCCCTTAGCAGTAGCATCAGAAGAAGAAGCCATAAGAGCAGAGGTGGAAGTGGAAGAAGGGAGTGAACTGGTTGATAGAGAAGGTAATGGAAGACCTTCAATGATAGATGGGGCCAAGGTAGGTGTAGTAGAAGTCTGAGGCAACTGTTGATCGAGGATTACAAGCCTGGTCTGACTCAAGGCCTGACTGACATACATAGAAGTGGAGGCTAGGGCAGAGGTGAAGGTAGGAAAACCATATCTCAGAGGTGCACTTGCAGGAGAAACAACGGTAGTACTATATACATGAATATAAGGCCTTAAAATCTTGATGAAGTCGGAAATGATCTCTCCACCATACTGCATAGCTTTTTCAAAATCATCCTTATTCACTATAAACTTGTACAGCAGATGAGTGAACTCTGTGATCTTTTGGTCTTGAGTCTTGAAAGCTTGAGTAATAGGAGGAAGCAGACGAGTGGACTCTGTGAGCTTTTGGACTTGAGTCTTGAAAGCTTGAGTAAAAGGAAGAATCCTCAGATTTTCTATATGCTACTTGAAGTGATTGGTCATGTCATTCTTAGAGAGGATCTGGTTGAGATAGAATTCCACTTTCTTGGTAATTTCTTGCTGAGCATCATTACCAATCTTGGAATGGATTCTGACCAAATCAAGAACTCTATCACTGTTCTTGATAACTTCAAATAGAGATTATTTATCAGCACCACTATGCATATCTTGAAGTTCCTCTTTGACCACTGTTCGAAACAGATCACTATTTAAGGAAGGTTGAGGTGATTTACCAGTGGCAATAGAAGCAGTGACAGCCGAGGTAAGAGATTTCAGTTGATTGAGCACTTTATGAAGGCACCCCTTATACTCATAAGTTAACTTGTTAAGACCAATAAAAATTTCATGCATTTATTTAACAATCTTCTTATTTCTTTCAGCCACTTGTTTAGCTAAGGAGGTTAGATAAGGTTGAATTAGGGAAACTACTTCCTGTGGAGTCTGAGTAGTAATTGTCTCAACAGGATGAGAAGAAGGCTCTGATCTCAAGTTCAAAACTTTCTACATTTCTTCAACCATACCTCTTAGAGTATTTACTTCATCACTAAACTGTTTATTTTCAATCCTAGTTTCTTGAATCTCATGGAGAATCTTAGGTTGAATCTGACAAATAATTTTCTCCAGCAACAGTGAAGCATCTATTTCACTCAAATTTGTTACAGGAGTTGGTTGGGTCTTCAGAAGCATTTCAACCCCAGCCAAAAGGGTATCTCCAAATTCTTTCAGGTCATACCTACTCACCAAGATTGAAGGTTCTTATGAAGGCTTGGAGATAGAAGTTGGGACACGCTCAGGTTCTTTGGCAGGAATATCTTCAAAACCAGTTTCCAGTTTCAAATGATACATAGTAGACAAGTCAAGACCTTTGACCGAGACTTCCTATGAGTCATTCACATCAAAATAACTAGGGAATTTATACCATGTTTCCACTGAGTTTGGGTCAATTGGATTTGTCACTTCAACAGATTCTAGACTGATAGGTTTCCCCCCCCCCTCAACAGGTGCATCCTTCTCAGAATTGAGAGGCTTAGGACCTTGATCTATTTCCATGAATTCATCACTTACTTCCTCAACCATTTCCTTTCGAGCCAATTGAAAGGAAAGATTCATTATCTCTTTAGCAGAAAGAACAACTTCAGGAATGGATTGTTCCTTTGGGAGTGCCTCAAGGGAAACCTCTTGCATCAAAAGAACATATTCTAAAATTTCTTCCACAATATCCTTTTTGGTTTCCTTAGTAATAGATTATTCCTCAGCATTGGGTTGATCTTCCAAAACGGAAACATCTTTTGGAACAGGTATTTCTTTATCAATTACTACTTGAGGGAAAGGTGTACTATCTTCCTCATCAAGAACAGTTTCTCTAGGACGCACAATAACCTCTTCTTCTTTTTCTTCTTTAGAATACTCAACAATTTCATCTGTCTCCAAACCAAGATCAGAAATACCTTTTGGTCTTAAAGGATATTCCACTAGATTGAATTTTTCATAGATCCTATCATTATCTTCCACCCATGCATTTTTCAAAGGATTCCAATTTATTTTCGTCCTCTTTATAATAACTTTTGAAACATAGAACTCATAATACTTGATAACTTCTTTATTTGGTCCAACCATACCTTTGGAATGATGCATAACCAAAATAATCCTGAAATAAAATACGGAGGTTGACTTGGAGGTGGTTTTGATCAACTCACACATATGGTGTATGACATACTTTCAAAGACTGATCTTATGTCCATTTTTTTGGATATGTATCAGAAATACATCCTGATATTTGAGTATAGTGAAATTACGTTTTCTAGGACTAATCAAATTCTGAATAAACTTAAACATAAGTCTAGATTCTCCATCTAGCTCGGCAGTGATGGCTCTTCCCTTGATTCCATTTCCAGTTAGATTTCTCAAAGAATCTTCTAAAAAAAAGAATTCACTAAGAGGTGGAGGACCTCTCTAATAGTCCTAACAGATGCCTTCATGACGTATCCTAAGGCATGAAGCCTATAACCTCAAAGAAAATGTGCATCATGGAAAATTTATCCAAGTTCTTACAGCATATCCATCTTCAGAATCAAAAGAAATTTGAACATATTGATAAAATTGAGCCACTATATTAGGGTAGATAGGTATATCTTCCTTTTCAAACAAATCTAACCAACCTTTATCATTAAAAACTTTTAAAACCAGAGACTTACTCGGCAGAAGCCACTTAGGGCATATCTCTTTCTCAGGTACTACTATTTGGTTCACCATATTTGGATTCAGAGGACCCTCAGGTGCTATCTTAGGAGAAATATTCTTCTTCTTTGAACTTCATTTTTCAGGAGTCGAAGATGAAGGGTGCTTCATCCTGGGGATGTATTGAAGGTTTGAGAGAGAATGGTTGAAAGGTTGAATAAGAGTTATAGTTTGAGAGAACAGAAGAAATATTGAGTGAAGAACAAGTAAAAAATCTTTTATTTTATCATTTAGGAATACCAAACGTCACAAAAACAAAAGTGCGGGAAAGTCAATTGGTAAAATAAGTAATTTCCATGATACATGTTCTAATTTATAAATAAAATAACAAATCATTCTTATAAAGAATTATTACGGTGAGATAGTAACTGACTCTCACGATGAGACAATAACAGGCCTTCATGGTGAGTCCAAAACAAGAATTCACAGTGTGTCCGTAACAGTGTGATTTCTAAATTGTGTGACCATATTTTTTGAGACAGTAATTGTCATACAGTATCTAAGAAAAACTAACTATGAGACTGTAAACTTGAAATAGTAAGTCTTAATATAATAAAAATTATAGAACTGTTAAAGTTGAATAGTAATCTCAAGATAGTGATTTATGAAACTGTAAAGTGTGAAATAGTAAGATAACTACTTAAGGTTTATCATACCTTATTCATGTATGATGTAATTTATTCTTTCAGAATTTAATGGTTTGGTGAATATATCAACAAACTAATATTCAGTTCTAATGAATTCCAAAGTGATATTACCTTTTTGATAATGATCTCTCAAAAAGTGATGTCTTACATCAATATGCTTTGTCCTCGAGGGAGAAACAAGATTTTTTGAGATTTTAATAGCACTCGTGTTGTCACAATTTATAGGTACATACCTGAATTGATATCCATAATCTAGTAATGTGTGTTTTATACATAAAATTTTTGCACAACACCTACCAGTAGCTATATATTCATCTTCTGTAGTAGATAATGAAACAGAATTTTGTTTCATACAGCACCATGATACTAGTGACTTGCCTAAAAAGTGACATGTTCCAGAGGTTGATTTCTATCTAAATTATAGACATTAAAGTTAGCATTAGAATAACTAACTAATTCAAATTATTTTCCTCTAGAATAGATTAGTCCTAGATTGGTTGTATACTTGAGATATTTGAAAATTATCTTTATAACATTTAAATGATATTCCTTAGGATTTTCTTGAAAATGAGCACACATACACACAATAAAAATAATGTTAGGTCCACTAGAAGTTATGTAGATTAACCTATCAATAATCCCTCTGTAAGTGGTTTGATCAACATATTTTTCATCTTCATCAAGATATAACTTACAAGTGGAACTAATTGGAGTGTCACTGCTTTTAGTGCTATTCAATCCAAAACGTTTTAGAAGATCTCTAGTGTATTTACTTTGATTTAAAATGATACCATCATTATTTTGAATGATTTGAAATCCAAGAAGGAGATTTAGTTCACCCATTAGACTCCTTTCAAATTCATTTTGAATAAATTTAGAAATATCAATACATAAATAATTTCTTGAAGATCCAAAGATATCGTTATCTACATAAATTTGAACAACTAAGACATCATTGGAAATTAGTTTTATAAAAAGGGTAGGATCAACTATTCCTTTTGTAAAACCTTTGGAAAAAAAAGTACTTAATCTGTCATACCAAGCTCTTGAAGCCTATTTTACACCATATAAACCTTTTGATAACTTAAAAATATGATTTGGAAAATGAGGATTTGTAAAACCAGGGGGTTCCTCAACAAAGACATCCTCAACTATATACCCATTTAGGAATGCACTCTTAACATCCATTTGATATAGTTTGAAATTCAGATTTGCAGTATAAGCAAGAAAGAATTCTGATGGCTTCAAGTCTAGCTACTGATGAAAAGGTTTCTTCAATTAAATTCCCTCTTCTTGACTATAACCTTGTGCAACCAATCTAGCCTTATTTATTAATATGTTAGCAGCTTCATCTACCTTATTTCTAAACACTCATTTAGTGCCTATGGTAAATGTGTCTTTGGGTCCTTCGACAAGTTTCCAATCTTTATTCCTATCAACTGATTAAGTTCTTCTTGAATAGCCATTACCCAAAATTCATCATTGATAGCATCATTAATGTTTTTAGGTTCAAGTTGTGAAAAGAAGACTTGATGTTTAATCAAATTTCTAAGAGAAGCTCTAGTTTGAGTTCCTTTATCTAAGTCTCAAACAACAGAATCTAGGGGATAATTCTTAAGAGTTTTAATAGCTCTAGAAAAGGAAGGACTAGTTATTCCAAGTTCATAAATAAGTTCAGGTTCATTGTGACTTGAGTCTAAGGAATTTCCAGAACTCGATGTTTTCACAGATTGTTCTACATTATTGTTTGAGGATTTTTAATTAATGTCTAGATTTGATACATCATCCTCTAGGTTCTTTAGAATGGTTTTAGGCTCATGTGGATCTGTTTCATCAAATTTAATATGGACAGATTCTTCAACACATTTAGTTCTTTTATTAAACACTCTATAGGATTTACTATATATGGAATATCCTAAAAATATTCCTTCATCACACTTGGATGAAATTTTTTCAAGATTTTTTTTAATATTAAAGATATAAACTTTTCAACAAAAACATTGTAGTATCTAACTTTGGGTTTTCAATTGTTCCATAACTCATAAGGATTCTTTTTAATAATAGATATAATCAACACTCTATTTATTATGTCACTACTAGAAAATTAGGTTATATCCACGGTTTGGAACTGTGGCTATAAGCCCAAAAATCGTGGCTATAGGTAATCGCCACTTTTCATTGAACCGTGGCTGGTATTGGTGTGCCTATAAGGCCAAACCTATAGTCACAGTTTGAAACTATGGTTATATCCCTATAGCCACAATTTCAAACCATGGATATAGCCCTAGAGCAACAGTTTGAACTATGGCTATTGTTTTGGCCCTATAGCCACTCCAATACCAGCCATGGGTCAATGAACCGTGGCTATAGGTTTTTAGCCATAGTTTGAAACCGTGGAAATATGGTTTTAGCCACGGTTTGAAACTTTGGCTAAAACCCTTCCCATTTCAGAAAAAAAACTACCCCCCCTGCTGGACCCCCTGGACAGTAGCCCCCCCTGTTGGACCCCCTGGATAGACGATCCCCCCCCACTGGACCTCCTAGACAACAGCCCCCCTACACATCCCTTGCCAACCCCTTTCCCCCTTGCACCCCATGGACAACACCCCCCCCCACACACACATCCCTTTCACCCCTTGCACACACCTCCTTGCACCCCCTTACACACCCCCATTGCGCACCCCTTGCCCCCCTACTGGACCCCCCTGGATAGCAGCCCCCCCTACTAGACCCCCCTGACAGCACGCCCCCTACTGGACCCCCTGGACAGCATCCCCCCTACTGGACCCCCTAGATAGAAGCCCCCTGGATAGAAGACCCCCTACTGGACCCCCCTAGACAACCGCCCCCCTGTTGGACCCCCCTGGATAACACCCCCCCTACACATCCCTTTCACACCCCTTTCCCCACCTACTGGACCCCCCTTGCACCCCTTGCCCCCTTCCCCCCCTTGCACACCCCCACTGCAGACCCCCCTACCCCTCCCTCCTGAATAGACCCCCTCCCCCCCCCCCACACACACACTGGACAGACCCCCCCTCCTTCCTGCAGACCCTCCTTGCACCCCCCCCGCCCACCTATAGAAACACCTTGAACCCCACATAGACACCCCCTTGGACAGCCCCACCCCACCCCACCCTCCTAGACAACCCCCCACCCCTCTTGAACCCCCCCTCCTGAACAGACCCCCACCCCCGGGACAGACCCCCCTCCTTCCTGGACAGATTGTCAAAGCTATGAGGTCGTTTGGTTTTAAGGAATGGTCTTGTCAATTTTCTGTTTTATGCTACTACATGGTATTATAATATTTTCATTATTGATATGTTTTCTTCAGGGACAGAGAGTTGAGACATTCATGTATGAATGATCCATACTGTTTTTCTTTCCTAGCACAAGAATACATGGTGATACATCGAAAACCATATAGTACAAAAGAAACATATATCTGGAAATAAATTAATGTTATTTTATAACAAACGAAATTAGGAACATCGAATGTTGCAAGATACCGTAATATGTGACACTCTTTTCATGATCAATATACACTCTTGGAAGTTATTCCTACATTGAAAACATAACATCACGTTATTTTAGTAAAATAAGAATTACAAAAGTGGTTGTTTATTGTTCAAAGTTTACCTAAATGCAGAAGAAAGCAATATCTATTTACAGAGTATTAATGAAATTTGGTGTATCAGCAAAGCTCTTGATGAAGTTAATTTGTCCAAATGATTATGTGAAAAGGAAATCATGGCCTTGGTTCTGGAAGTTTCTCATTGGAGATAGTATTTATTAGGATAACATATTATAGTATATTCAGATCACAAGGCACTTATACATTTTCTTATATAGCACATTCATACTATGAATCAACAATACTGGTTATCTAAGATCTTTTTCATGGATTTTGAAGTGAAATATAAACCTAGCATAACAAATTATGCTTCTGACTTTTTATCCTGTCAACATGAAATCCAAGATGCCACAGATTCTACAGATTTCTAGTTTTTTCTGCAGTTTCCGCACCCTTATGGTTGGAGTTGGATCAGGTCAAATATGAACAGTGGCACAATTTTACTTTACAAAAAATTATTTCGCTTATTTTCGTCCACCCGAAGGCCAAACAAGGGTATACCCTTCATTTAGATATATTGTATTACAAAAGGCGCCTGGTTCATTAAAAATCATTCAGCCTGATTCTGAAATTTTTACACTATTACCACTCGTATACTGGTGGTGGTCATGTAGGATATTAGAAAACTTATAAGCACTTGTACACGAGTCTTTTTTGGAAAGGTATGACATATAGCATTTTAAAATATGTTTCTGAATGTGCCACATGCCAACGACACAAATATTCTACCCAACTTCCCGCTGGATTGTTACAGCCATTACCAATTCGTCAACAGGTTTGGGAGGATATTTCTATGGATTTTATTTTAGGTTTACCACATTCTCATGGATTTGATGTAATCATGGTAGTGGTGGATAGAATTTCAAAATATTCCCATTTTATTTTGTTCTTCCATCCTTACACTGCTATCATCGTGGCCACACAGTTTGTCGATGAAATTGTTATACTACATGGTTTTCCATGATTGATAATTAGTGATCGTGATCCTTTATTTGTTAGTAACTTTTTTAAGGAACTCTTTCATTTGGAGGGGTCATCTTTAAAGATGAGTTCTTTTTACCATCCACAAACAGATAGCCAGACCATGGTTGTTAATCGTTGTCTCAAAACCTATTTGTGATGTTTTTCTTTAGAGTGTCCTCTTTCTCGGGACCATTGGATACCATGGGAAGAATATTTCTATAATAATTCCTCTCATTTGACAACCCAAATAACACCATTTGGTGTTGTTCATGGATGTAAACCACCAATTATACCTCGTTATATTCCTAGGGAGACTCTTGTTGAGCCTGTGGCCCAAGTACTCACTGATCGAGATACAATTTTCGTACATCTTCGACAAAACCTTTTCCACACCCAATAGTTGATGGCCCATAACGCTAATAAAAATCGGTGTGAAGAACAATTTTAGGAGGGTGATCTTATCTATGTTATGTTGCGTCCCCATGTTCAAACTCTCATAGCTAAAATGTTTTTCCCTATGCTTTGTGCTTGATTTTATGGACCCTACCCAGTGTAGTCTAGTCTTAGTCCTACTACCTACAGACTTATTTTACCAGAGGGCACCCATATCCATCCTATTTTCATGTGTCCCAGTTTAAGTGGGCTATTGGGAACCATCCAGTTCATGAACACTTTCTTGATGTAGTTGAAGATGAAATGGTTTCTCATATTGTTCCTGTTGAAATTTTGGATTTTAAAATCCAACCTGGTACCTCCAAAGATCGTTGTTTAGTTATATGGTAGGGCCTCTGGTCCGATATTGACACTGGTACCAGGCCTCCCATCCTTCACACTTATCAAAGGATGGGGAAGGCATAGTATTAATATGACGTTTCAGGTGGGGATGATGTGGTGAGGGAATTTAGTTACTTCCCTTTCCTATTTGTTGTAGAGTCTAGTGTTTGGGTAGAGACACAAAGGGATATGTTGGGAGGTGCACTTGTTGGAGTAGGAGCTGGAGCTGGCGGACCGAACTAGAAGTGGCCTTCTAGTTCGACTCTTCAAGAGCGTTCACAGTATGCTACTATGGAGACGCTTTAAACCAACTGAAGAATTTTATTCGCACTAACATTGTAAACATTTCCTATTCTAGAATAATAGAATATGATCTATAGTATGAATATATCAAGTTATGTCTCTATTAATTTCTCTCTCAATTCTGTTTTTTCTAGTGTTAGGTTAGAAATCCCTAACAAGGACCCCCTGGACAGAACCCCTAGATAAGACCCCCTGCAGCACCCCTTCCCCCATGCAGAGCCCCCCCTCTACTCCCCCCATTGCAAAGCCCCCTAGAGAGACCCCTTGTAGTATTCATCACACGTGCATTCACACTGTGATAATTCAATTCTCTAGTAAATGACCCACTGCTCAAAAAAATACATGTTCTAATGGCCTAAGAAACCATCCACTGATCAAATTAAATAAATCATCCACTGATCAATAAGAGTACATGATGTCTAAAAAATGAAGCACAACTCATTTTTAATACAGGTAAAAGAAAAAATTAACTAAAAAAATAAAATGACCCACTGTGTGAAAATATACTGTTGCTTCAATCTTTCATGACAATGTATTTCTCCAAAATCAAGTGTTAGTCCACCCTGTCACCGTGTATATAGGATCGAAACCCTGCATGAATATTGATTATAATTAATATACTGAAAACATACTTTTTTGGTATATACTATTTCAATAAAAGTGGATTAAACATTAGTATGCATCAAAGTTACAAAAAAATTAAATTTGAATACATGAAAAAAAATATCACCAAATGTAAGAATCAATCTAAAACAGGCTGCATGTTTACTAATTACACCATGTGGATAGACATTAATTGTACCATAGGAGATATGTCATGTATTTGTATATGTCTAGACAATCTATGTACATAGAGTGCACAAGTATATGCGAGAATACACAAGCATTGATTGGAGTACACAAGCATACCCCTGGGAAGATGTGATACTATGTGTTCCACATGTAAATGACATTTAATTTCACAAGGATTACCATGCTAGTTATACATGAGGGCATTCCCAGGTGTCCCGGCATGGTCACACATCATGTGAAACTATGTAAACATCATTTAAATTTCAATGATACATACAACCTATGAATCTATTTATTTGAGACTCAGATTTAGGCATTTTAGTAGCTTATCCTAAGTAGTTTACCATGCATAACATAATAGAAGCACTCATTTTTATAGGTGTGGTAAATTATAGAATCCATTGTGGAAATTCATTGTGTGTGAATGTGGTTCCTATGTGTTCTTTGCAATGTTGTTGCATGGAAGGTGTGGTCATGGTTGAAATATTGTGGCTGTTAGATCCCACCAATAGCTCAATGAATAGTTTACATGGTGTGGTTTATAATGCATGGTAACAACATCCTAATAATTGAACTGGGATCGCAAACACATGGTTATTGTTCCTCTATAATAATTATATCGATAAAATGATGTTAGTTTGATCAAATGGATCCATGAATTCCATTTTTACCCAATATTATAAAGTGTTGTCTTAAGCTAGTTTGAGTTAATAAAAAGGTTTCAACCCTATATAACTTCCCCACCCCCTCCTGGACACCCCACCCTCCTGCCTCACCCCCTCCCACCCCATGAATCCTCCCTTTTCCCCCGGAACACCCCCTGCCCCCTCCCCCTACACCATCCCCCTGCACCATCACCCCCTCCCCACACCTTTTCACCCCCACCTGCCCTTACACACCCCTCCCCCTGCCCATTGCACCCCGACTGCCCCCTCCCCAAGAACACCCCTCCCCTGCACACCACCTACCCCCTTCCCCAGCACCACCCCCTTGCACACCCTGAGCCCCCCCCCCCTTACACCACCCCCATGAACCAACACCACCCCCTGCAACAGCACCCCCTGCCCCACCACCTTTCACCCTCACCTGCCTTAATATATCTTTCATAAAAATCCCCAAATTTTAAAAAGAAGAATGATAGCTCATTTCAAAAACAAAAGAACATTGAAAAAAATCTCACTTACATAAACAAAATACAAAATCCATTTCATAGGGTAAAATTAAAACTTCCCAAGTATAGAGTTTAAAAAAAATATTAACACCAGATTTGATAATCATGAACTTATTTAAAATAAAATCTCACTCAAACTTCATAATTTTCTCCTTTATTTTCAAAACAACTCATGAATTTCATCATAAGACCAAAAAATTCCCTAAAATCCAATTTCGTTTTAAATCATTAACCAAATTATATAATGTAATCAAACACTTTCAAAGCATCATGTGAAAGTCAAAACAAATCATAAATCTGATTTTTTTAATCCAAAACATCCATGAGTCCCATTTTCAAATTAATCATAGAAAAGGTTTTAAATTAAAACACTTTATGAAATGTATATTCATTTTAAATCATTTCCCAATTTATTTTTAAACCTTACTACTCTTGAAAACGATATACATGATATTCAAAATACTTAACAAATAATCCCCCAAAATTGGTGGAATCAAAATATTTCAAAAAATGTACTTCTGTACAAAACAATTGAAGCACCAAAGATAAGCAAATCATATTGTGGTACAATATACAAATTCCATTACAATAACACCAAAAAATTACAAAAACATCCTTTGATCCATCTCCCAGGGTGCAAATTTCTTTTGGATCCATTGGAAATCAAAATAGGTTTACAAAATAAATCCAAAATTGATGCAATGTTGTCCATGACATGGCCGCATGGTTTAGGTGACCATACACCAATCATATAATAGCATCTGAAATTTTTTTGAGACCACACGCATAGGCTCCATATATTATTTCTGACCATGTGAGCTGATGATGATACTTTGGTTCCTTCCTACTTTCATCCCAAATCTTAAAGAAATCCCCCCAAAGTATCTGATATAACTCAATGGGGATCTAATCATCATTATCAGAATAAGTAAAACTGGAATCCAAATCAAATATTGAAATAAAAACTACCCATGGAAACTCATGTTTTTTTATGAAAAGTGGTGATCAATAAAAAAATCATGAACTTCCTATCGAGTCCCAATGATTATCATATCTTCTTTATACTAATATGCACTCCAAATAAAAAGATGATCCTCTAATACAATTTTGTAATGAACTGGACCAGATCAACCTGACATGTCACTAAACGCGGATCTCTACAAGGCCCAAAGAATGTCTCTAATTATTGTTGGATAGTGACAAGTGTCAGGGTATCAAAGTGTTACCATTAGTAATGGTTTTACCCTCTGAATATCAATAAACACATCAAGGACTCCACCCATAAATCCAGCATCACTCATCTATACATTGGTCACTCATGCACAAAATAAATAGTTTCAATATAAATGAAACAATCAAACATAGTATAATATTTTAGAAAAAATAAAAGGTCATAAATCAAATCATCAAATAATAAAGTAATAAGAAGAATCCCAAGTATATATAAACTAAAAGAAATATCTAGGCCAACAAGGATTATATATAAACATCCAATAATATGAACAAACCTGAATCACTACTAAATACCTCCTTATGACCCACAATCCCACATACCATCCTATACCATCTATCACCAGACCAACATGAACATTAACAAAGGTAAAAGAACATAACGTGGGATCTTGAAAGTAAACATGAAATTTGAATACACCCATTGGTGTATGCACGGTGTGAACCAAACTATGCCTAGTATGATTTCACTAAGGAGTTTGTATAATTCCATTAAAAAGACATTTTATTAATTAAAGATTAAAATATAAGTAGTGAATAGGTTTTTCACAAGAGGGTGTCAAGAAAAAGTGTAACATGCCATAATTTCTTTTATAAAACAACTTCCATTTTCATTTTTAAAGGAAATTTTTTCAAACTATGGAAAAAAGGAGTTTTGAATCCATTAAAAGAGAACTAATCCTTTTTTCATTTTTTTCCAAATCCATATCTCAAAACCACACCTTTAAATATAACATCTTTCCTTTATTTAATAATATATTTCAAAAACTATTTTATAATTTATTTTGAATATAAACCAAAACCATAACTGAAATGGAATATAGAAACATAACATGCACCAAGATATCAATGAGACATTGATAATAAGAAATAATTGAAGTGATAGTGGTGATACAAATAATTCATGTGATGGTATCCTCTAATCAATATTCAATAAATTATAGACATAATAGGAAACTCATTAGTCTCTCGAATGGGTGATACTAGACCTAGCTTATCATATTACTCATTGGGACCCTATGTGAAATCAGATCATCCCATTCAGCTTCCCCTTTTAGGACTCTCCACATCTAAAATAGACCCCTGGTATAATTCTAATCTCCTAGGGCACTATTTAGATAACATACACTATGCTAGCATCACTTTCCGCTAGACCATCCATCCTTTATCTAAGTTCCTAGGATAAATCAATCTAGTGGAGGTGGAAAATCAAAAGAATTTCAATAATCGATAAAAAATTATTTTAAATAAATCTCATCTCACCTCAAACTCCAACTCCAACTCCCTCACAAGAAAGAAATACTTTCACTTAATCCATATCAAAAATAGAATACAACATCCCTCCTTGAGAGCCACAATTCAAATCAGGCACAATCAAAATAAGGGGAATAATCAATTGTCTGGTATTCATTATAAAAATATCTTATATAAAGTTAATATATGCCTTTTTAGAAACCAACTAGGAATTCCAAGTCATTTCAACAATTTAAAAACTGAATTTATCACTTTCTTTATAACTATTATATGTGAAACCACACTTAAAATCATTTTTAAAACCAACTACCTTTCCATTAAAGACATTTTAAATTCCATTAAACCAATTCTATTTCAAAAAATCCTTGAAAATCATACCAATACCCAAATGGGTTCAAAGACCTTTTGTTATATAAATTGATTTAAAACAATCCATATAGGCATTCCCACAAATGCTTTTCATTTAAACCAATTAATTAAAATTTAGAAAACCATTATAAAACCTTTCTTCCAAGAGAGAAAAACTTTTATAACACTTTTTAAACCCACTATATCAATAAAATATTGATTTAATTTGATAAAAAAATGTTTTAGAAAACACCAGGCACAAAATGACATGATAATTAAAGTAAATATAGAAAAATACCTACCTCGATCCAAGAATAAGTGGTTGTGCAAGAGATATTAAATGTTTAATTTCATGAAATGTCAAAAAAATTGTATAGATTTGATAAAACACAGCTATGAATAACTGAAAACAAAGAAATGAACCCAGAATTGTTCTTAACAAGGAAGAGGAGGATCACTGGTAGGGGTTGGCCGCATCGGAGGAGGTGGGGAGGCCATCTAGGAGTAGCGTCGTTGGGGAGAGTTAATGTGTCCTACATTTTGTTGCAGCGTCAGGGGAGGAGGATCAGAGATGAAAGATCCTGGTGGGTTTTCCTCGTTCGGTGGCAGCGAAGGGCACTATCGCGAGGGTCGCTGTCATGAGGGGCATCATCGGTGGAGGATGATAGGGGATAAGAGAGGTCGTGATAGGCACTTTCAGGTTTGGAGGGTCGCACGCAAATGGTATCAGGGAGTTGGGCGCGGCCATGAAGGTCAAAGATTATTGGAAAAGAGGGCACTGGAGGATATCCAATGGTCACGTGCAGAGTGTATTGGAGAGGAGGGAGGAGGAGCCTGATGAATTTTAGAGAACAAAAGAGGCCACACATTTTAGCCATGCCTGATCACTTAATCATGGCTATAAACAAACTATAGACACGGACCTATAAAACTGTGGCAATAGGTCTATGGCTATAGGTCTGTGGTTATAGAATAAATTTCTAGTAGTGTGTAGCATATTGTATTGATAGATTCGTCCAAAAAATAAATAGGTAGGTCATATTCACTTAGCATGGTTCTTGAAATATCTAGTATGGTTCTATTTGTTCTTTCTACAACTCTATACTGTTGAGGTGTTCTAGGGGCAGAGAAATTGTGACTATAGCCATTTTGTGAGCAAAAGGATTCAAACTCTTGATTTTCAAACTCATGGCCATGATTAATTCTTAAGGATTTAATTTTTATTCCACTAAGGTTTTCTAAAATCTTGGGATATTTGGTTAAAAGAGAGCAGGCTTCACTTTTGTGATCCAAAAATAATGTCCAATTATATCTAGAAAAATCATCTACTAGAATATAAACATAGTGATTCACATTTAAACTAGAAACTCTAGATGGTCCAAACAAATCCATGTGAACCAATATGATAGGTTGATAAGTTGACACTTCTTTCTTTGGTTTGATGGAAATTTTGTGTTGCTTTCCCTTTTGACAGGGATTACACACTTTGTCATTTGGAAACTCTAGTTTTGGTATGTCATTGACTAATATTTTTCTAGTTAGTTTTCTAAGGGAGTAGATATTACAGTGTCCTAGCCTCCTATGACATAGCCTAGACTCTTTAAGAAATAAACTTAGACATGAGGCATTTTGAGAGGCTAAAGAATCTATGTTAAAAGAATAATCATTTTCATTTCTCAATATAGAAAACACTAATTCATTTTTAGAATTAAAAATATTGCAAGCATCATTTTCAAATGAAACATGAAATCCATTATCACATTATTGTGATATAATAATCATATTATATTTCAATCCATCAACAAAAAGTACCTCGGAAATTAAAACTGAGTTAGAGTTACTGATTTGGCCAAGGCCAATGATTTTTCCTTTGGAATTGTCACCAATGGTGACTTATCCTCCATCAATTTTTATTAGGTTCTTGAAGGATGAGTAGTCTTCTATAATGTGTCTGGAACACCCACTGTCTAGGTACCATAAATTTTTATAGGAACTTAAGTATCCTTCCTACAAGATGATCTAGCAAAAACAGATTTTGGTACCCATACTTGTTTGGGTTTAGTAACATTAGTTATAAGTGATTTATGAGCCCATATCTACCTTATAAATTTCCTATAAGCATTATGAAAATTATTTGAAAAATAAACTCTATATGGTCCAAACAAACTGGAAACAGTAGAAAGTGTATCATAACTTGAACTAGTTGATTTGTTTTCTAAACTGGAAGTAAAGCTGTATGTCTTGGATTTAGAAACAAAGTTTGTTCTGCCAAAATTTCTTTTACCAGGTTGATAGCCAATACTAGTATTATATTTAGAGGCAATCAGTTTACCTAGAATTTGAGTAAGAGTATTTTTTCCATTTGCGAACTTTTCTAAATCATTCTTCAATTGTTCATTAGAAATTTTTAATTCAGTGTTCTCCTTAAGAAGTTGAGAATTTTTCTCGTTTTCAGATGTGAGTTCATATTTAACAGTCACAGTAAGAGCATGTTGTTTCATCAAGGATTTATATTTATCTTTTAGTTCATTACATGTTTCTTCAATCATATTACTGTATTCAAACATTTATTCATTAGATATATTTTCAGAGTCACTCTCATCTCTAGAATAGTATGAATTATGTACAGGAGAGTCCGGTGTTACCTCAAATGTGTTTTTCATAAAACACATATTGGATTTTTAGCCTGTTCATCATGTGATATTTCGGAGTCACTTGAACTATCTTCAGAAGCACTCCAGGTTTCTTTCATTGTCTTTTTTTTTTGTCTTTGCCCTCATATTTTTTTTATACATGATCTTTGGACAGTCAGCCTTGATATTTATTTTGCGCTTACATTCATAACAGACAATCTCATCAGTCTTGTCACTTCTTTTACATTACTTCTTCCAACTTCCTTTTTTATCATATTTTCCTTTGAAGTTAGGCTTTCTGAAAAATTTATTCTTCATGTAGAATCTCTTTAATCATCTGGATAATTGATCCATCTCCTCATCACTATCAGGTGATGATTTTTCACTACTGGAACTCTCTATAGAATATTACTATTTCCCTTTGTCTTTGTGTTTAGAGGTGGTTGTCTTGAATGCAACAGATTTTCTTTTTGGGTCGTCATCTTCTTCATTGTTGACTTTCAGAACCTCTTCATACATCAACAGTTTTCCAATGAGTTCATTTATAAGTTGCTTTATGATATCGCATGATTCTCTAATAGAGACAGAGGTTCCTCTCCATCTGTTAGGTAGGCATCTGGGAATTCTCATGATCTGTTCCTTGTCAGTGACTTCCCTTCCAAGAGAAATCATTGTGTTGACAATTTCATTGAACCTAAGATATATGTAAGAAATATTCTCATCAAGTATCATTTTAAAGTTATCATTTTTAATATTAAAAGTACTAAGTCTCATTATTTTCACACTAGAAGTTCCTTAATACGAAATAGACAAGGTATCCAAAATTTCATGGGCAGTTTTACAAGCAGAAATCCTATTAAATTCTTCATCTCATAAGGATCAGTATAAAGAATTCATAGATTTGAAATTATTATTGTAGGTAGTTTTGGTAAGTTCATACCAGGTGGTTTTATCAGTAGAAAGAATCTTATATTCATCTATAACTAATGACCAGATTTCAAAACCTATACTTTCTAAATGCATTTTCATTTTGGTTTTACATTGAGAATAATTGGTTCCATTAATGAATGGTGGTCTGTTGGTTGCAGAACCTTCCAATATATTATCCATGATAAATAGATTCTTTCAAAGATCTATAAATTTAGAATTGATCAAAATTTAAAGATCATTAATGTACAACTATAATCACAGTTGAATAAGGATAAAAGAAGAGTCTTAATAAACAATCCTCTGATACCAAATGTTGGTTGAATTAGAGTACTCAAGGGGGTGAGGGTGAATTGAGTATCTATAAAAATTTATATTTAAAAAAATTATTTCCAAAAGGATTCCCAAATAAAGTTAAATACAACCCATTCAATCAAGGATATACAATTATGAAAGTTTGAATGTTTAAATAACTTATCAAAAGATTGATTAATTCTAAGTAATCGTAATATCAGTTATTAATATTACTTTTAAAGCTATTATAATAAGACAATACAATTTTAACTTCTTTCCTAGATTAACTATCAAAGTAAATTTAATAAATTCTGAGTTAAACAGTAAAGCAGGGAAAACTAAATTAAACAGCATAATAGATAAACACAAGTTGTTCAATCTCAAGTTGAGACCTAATCCACTCCACTTGGTGATCACCTTCAACCAAGAAGTTTATATAAATAAACTTGATCCACACCCTGGATTGGGGTTAACAAAAGTACACAGGACTGTCCAAGTTACACAACCTCTTCCACAGTTCTTCATGGGTACAAACTACCAGGCCACACATGGACCTCTTCCACACTTATCCATGGGTATACACAATAGTAAAAAGATGACTGAGAAATGATATCTTTTATCCGTCAGTTTAATACAAGAGGAAGAGTGTGTTTTCATACATATCCAAACACTACTCTAAAGTTAACAAAATGATACACAACAAAGCATAAATGATGAGATAAGTTTAGAAGTGCTCTGAGTGGTTGTTTATGCGGCTCTAGACTTTTGGGATGAAGCAAATGTAAACATACAATCCTCGTGTGGAAAACAGAGTGTTGGAATTCAGCTAGATCTGGCGTGTTTTCTTCGTGTGTTTGACAGTGCGAAGATGTCCTCGACTCTGGGATGTTGAGTATGCTTTGTGTGTTCATTAGCAGTTTTGAGTTGCATGTGTCAATTATCTCTTCAAAAATTCTCTATGTGATTTCTTCATTATCATGATCATACACTTTCTTTTCTTTGTTCCACTATATTTTTTTTTCTGGGCCACACTTCTCTTTTATTCTTAGAGTGCATGTGTTGGAGCTGACATGTTTCATGTATTCTGCACCTCATACCTCGTACTATCAGGTGACATTTCTACAGAGAAACATTAATTATGTTAGTGCATTTAAAATCTTCAAATTTGACCATTAGATATTAAATTGAAAAATGAAAAAATAGATTAAGAAATGGTGTTACGGTCTATCATGCAATGATGTATTCATGAAATGTTATCTCCTTGAAATAGTGTCTCCTTGAATCGGTGTCTCATGGTCACAGTGTCTTGGTGGTCATGGTGTCTGGATGGTCACGGTGTCTGGTTCACGGTGTCTTGCTGGTCACAGTGTCTGGATGGTCACGATTTCTAGTTCACGGTGTCTGGTTCCTTTTCTAGAAAAAACGTAACTGGTGGTAGACTCACAGTATCTCAGACTTATCAAAATATTTGTATTTAGACTTAAGTAGTGATATTCATATAATGGATTAGAATTAATCATTCATAAAAGAAGGCATTATAAATTGAATCAAAAGATAGTGTACAGTAATTAAACTGAATGTATAACACTTAAGATCTTTGGATAGATTTACTTAAAGCATAAGGATACTAAACAACTATACCCATTATGTGAGATAGATTACACAACATTAACAAGGTTTATAGTCTGAATAGGATTTGTGTTCATTAAAACATGATTAATACATGAGGAGTCCAACAAAATGTTGTCATTGAACTTACTGAATAGTCACCACACTTAAAAAATGTTGTATAAGCAACTCTTCCATTCAAATTTAAATTTTGTTTCATTAGAAACCATCGATTTTAATCTTGAAATGTCATATCAAATTTATAATCCATAAAAACTCTTTATTTTTATGTTTATATTAGTATACATGTATATGATCTTATTCTTTAATTGTCATATCAATTTTCTAATCCATAACACCTATTTATGCATACGTTTATATTAGTTTATATATATATGGTTATATTGGATTTTTAGTATGAATTTTCACTTATAATTATGCTTCATCAATCTAAATTTTAAGTTGAAATTTTCATGTGAATTGTTAATGTGTTTATATGTATTGAAAATGTACACTGAAAATTTATACTGAAAAATTACATATTAAATTAAAATTTATACATATACATATATGTTTTTTAGTTATTCAAATATAAATTAAAAACAATCAAATGAAATTTTCAGCATAAATTTTCACTGTAAAATTATAATATGTATGTATTGGAAATTTACAGTGTTAATTTTCCCTAGAAATGTACAATTTAATATTATGATGTATATTGATAATAACATATGCATGCATGTGGGATTTTCAGTGAAAATTACTATGGTTCATGTTGTGTAGTAAAGCCAAGAAAAACCTCTCAAAATCTATTCATCCATACTTCTATCTTTCAAGAAATGTTGTCATTGGAACTTGCTAAATAGTCATCACATTTAAAAAATGTTGTTTAAGAAACTCTTCTGACCAAATTTAAATTTTGTTTCATTAGAAACCATCAATTTTAATCTTGAATCGTCATATCAATATTCCAAGCCATAACACATATTTATTCACATGTTTATATTAGAATTCATTTTTAAAAAAAAGAAAGAAACATGGATTAAAATATTGAAAAACTTAAAAGATTCTAAAAATAAATAAATTTAAATTTATCCCTTTTGAGAATATCAATTAGATTGAAAAGGATACTAGAGTAGTGTAAACACATGCTGAGGAAGACTCCCTTGTTTTCAAGGTAGTCAACAAACTGATTAGCATCATGATAGATGTGTGTGATTATATGATTCACTAAGGCAAGTTATTTTTGGAATTTGTTCCATTTGGAAGTGAGTTTCCATGCCAGATGTAGTTTCCCCATTCTAACCGCATTGACAATTGTTTTTGAGTCACTTTAGAACCACAAATAGTTCCAATTTCTTCGGCATTCAATCCAAAATACTTCGATAAAACCTGTCATTTCAGCCTCAAGGGTTGTTGTAGTACCGCATGGGCTATAAAGACCTTCAATAAAATCTTTGTTGTGGTCCCTAAAGACAATTCAATATCCCACAGTTCGTGGGTTACACTGTGAAGCACCATCCATTTTTTATTTGATCCATACCTAAAAGGGGAGAGTCCAGAAAACTCAAATGCTATGTCAAGGTTGAGGATACATTACTTAAATCTGTAGCTTTCACAAAACAACAAGATCCTGGACCTAGTTGTCATAGGGATCATTTTGCAGGGAGTTTTCATGTTTCACCACAAGAAGGTTCTCTGAGAGTGTGAAATTGGGGTTGATGGAAACCCCTTTGTGAATCCTTTTGTTCTGGCCTATCTAGACAAGGTAAAATACATTTGAACAGGAAACCAAAAATAGTATGCGTACCTGTAGGGAGAGGTGGACAATGATCAGGTCTAGTATGAGAGCCTGGACATCAGCATTCTACATAAGATGTAACTCAAACTAGTCAAAAACTGAATTTCAGAAGTAAGTGACTGTGTTGTAGGATAAGAATAGACGATTAACATCATCACAATGTTGTTGGACCAAAGCACAATGTGAACAAAGGGATATCCCCACTCGCTGCAGGTTTCCCTCGACTGGTAGTTTTTTGAAAAAGATCATCTTCATAAAAGTGAATCAAGATGGAAATAACAATTTTTTATTTAAAGCCTCAATCCCAGTGTTGGTTCATTAAATCAGGTGGTTGTAGTATCTCTTGGAGTCTAGAATCCCTTTCAGACTAGGATCCCAAGTAAGTATGTCATCAGTGTCCATAAAGTCGTAGATAGAGATAGTGAGTTCAATGTGAGGTGGCAACAGTCCCCTTTGAGAAATCTGGTCTTTAATAGAGGAGTCATAATCAATATTCTGCTTAGTGTCATCAACAGTATGAATTAGGGGAGCGCCAATCCAATTGTCTCTCTAGAATTTTAGAGAGGAATTAGCAGTCACTAACCAATGAGAGTGATTGCTAATCTCTTGAAAGACATTCCTCAATCTAGTCCGGATAGAGGATTGAATATGATCCATATTTCCTTTAATCATCCTACTAAGGATATTAGCATGGAGAAAGTCCAAGGAGGGTGATTTATCATTAATTAGTTTCCAAATGAATTGTGCTTGCAGGGAACAGTTAAATGAATCAATTTTCTTAAGACCAAGAACTTCTTTATTTTGTGGCATGCACCATTTTTTCCACAGTGGTGTGATAACTTTCGATTCCAGAATATTCCTACTCCACAAAAAATTTCTCATGAGGGAATTTATGGTTTTAATGGAGGAGGCAGGCTAAGAATAAACCATAAAATAATAAACAAGCTTTGAGGTAAAAACAAGTTTAACAAGACACATCCTTCCTTCCATTGAATGGTATTTCCCCTTCCAATAGAACGAGTTCTTCAAATTTGGCTCATAACCTCCAAAAAGTGGGAGGGGTAAGGCTTTCCATGGAACATGGGAATTCCAAGATAATTGAATTGTTTTTATTAGTATACATATATATATACTTATATTGGATTTTTAGTATGAATTTTCACTTATAATTATGATTCTTCAATTTAAATTTTATGTGGAAATTTTCATTTGAATTTTTAGTGCTTCCATTGAAAATTAAATTTCAAGTATAAATTTATATTGAAACCTAATTTTTTTAAAATGGATTTTTAATGAAATTTTCAAGAGGAATTGTGGAATTTTAATCTTGAATTGTCATATCAAGATTTCAAAACACCTTTTTATGCATATTTTTTTATTAGTATACATGAATATTCTTATATTGGATTTTGAGTATGAATTTCCACTTATAATCAAGCTTCTTCAATCTAAATTTTCATTGGAAATTTTCATTTCAATTGTTAGAGTTTCATTGAAAATTAAATTTCAAGTATAAATTTATATTGAAAACTGAAATTTTTCACAATGATTTTTCATTGAAATTTTCAATAAGAATTATGGAATTTTCCATTAGAAATTTTCACGGTGAATTTTCATTGAAATTTTAGTGAAAATTGGCATGTCTATATGTATATATGAATTGATGTTTTTTAAAGAAAATTTACACAGAAAATTTATAAGAACTACCCATTGAAAATTTGTATTGGTAATTTTCAGTGAAAATTTACGTGTATGTATATATGCACTAATTTTTTTTAAAAAATATCTATTGAAAATTTGCATTGAGAATTTTCAGTGAAAATTTATGTGTATGTATGTATTCACTAAAAAATTCCAGTGTAAATTTATATTTGAAAATTAAATTTTAAATTAAAATTTATGCACATACATATTTGTTTTTTATTCATTCAAACATACACTAGAAACAGTCACTTGAAATTTTCAACATAAATTTGCATTGTGAAATTCCACTATGTATGTACGGTAATTTTACAATGTAAATTTTCACTAGAAATGTAAAAAGTAATATTATGATGAATATTTATATTAGCATATGCACACATGTGTGATTTTCATTGAAAATTACTATGGTTCATGTTGTGTAGTAAATATACAATAAAACACAAAAACAAATCTCTCCGCTGTGAGAGAACGATTCCTAGGCCTTCCTAGGGTTTGTATTTACAAGGGTTTAAAATTAAATCATATAGAACCCCCTAAAAAACTCTTCATCTATACTTCTATCTTCCATGAAATGTTGTCATTGAAACTTACTAAACAATCATCACATTTAAATAAATATTTTTTCATTAGAAGCAACTCTTCCAACAAAATTTAAATTTTGCTTCATTAGAAACCATCGATTTTAATCTTGAATTTTCATATCAAGATTCCAAGCCATAAAACTTATTTATGCATATGTTTCATTAGAAGAAACTGTCCCAACCAAATATAAATGTTGTTTCATTAGAAACCATCGATTTTAGTCTTGATTTTTCCTATCAAGCTTCCAAGCCATAACACTTCTTTATGTATGTGCTTACATTAGATTTTGAGTATAAATTTTCACTTATAATTATGATTCTTCAATATAAATTTTAACTATAAATTTTCATTTGAATTTTTATAGTTTCAATTGAAAATTAAATTTAAAGTATAAATTTATATTGAAAACTGAATTTTTTTCACAGTGGATTTTTATTGAAATCTTAAATAGGAATTGTGGAATTTTCCATTAGAAATTTATATTATGAATTTTCATTTAAAAATTTAGTGCAAATTTTCATGTCTGTATGTACATATGTATTGAAAATTTACAGTGTAAATTTTTAAGAAATATTCTTTCAAAATTTGAATTGAGAATTTTCAACGAAAATTTACGTGTATGTATATATGCACTAAAAATTCATAAGAAATATCCTTTTAAAATTTTCATCAATAATTTTTAGTGCTAATTTACGTACATGTATATATACATTCAAAATTTTTAGTGTTAATTTAGACTGGAAAATTACATTTTAAATTTAAATTTATACATATATATATATGTTTTTTTATTCATTCAAAAATACACTAGAAATAGTCACTTGAAATTTTTTGTGTAATTTTGCACCATAAAATTTCAATATGTACGTACTAGAAATTTACAATGTGCATTTTCACTAGAAATATACAATGTAATACAATGATGTATATTAATATTAGCATATGCACACATGTGTGATTTTAAATGAAAATTACTATGGTTCATGTTGTGTAGTATATTTACAATAGAACACAAACAAGTCTCTTCCCTGTGAGAGAATGATTCCTAGGAATTACTAGGGGTTCCTGGGTGTGACGACGCTTTCCTGGAGAGGAAATTATCATTCTATCATTTTTATCCCCTCCTTGATGGGGTCTGTTTTCTTGGGAGTGTTTCATTCTTTTTCTTGGCACCCTTTGTTTTTAGCACACTGTCATGGAGAACAATCAAATCTCATGATGGAGAACTTTTTTCCATTATAAAAGAAAAAATTGATAATTTTCAATGATATGGGTGATGATGCCATCTTATTAAAAAATAATGGATCTCCTTGTGGTGGGGAAACTGCTTTCACATCATCCTTTTAACCTAAAAATTAAAAAAAACACACTCCAATCAATATGCAGATTAGATAATGGAGTGGAAATAAGGGAAATAGAGGCTGGGATTACGATTTTTTTAATGGGGTAGATAAACGAAGGGTGTTTCTGGGTAGAACATGGTTCATGGACAACCACCTAATCCCACTAGAGAATATTAACAAAGAAATGGATATTTTGAAGATCTCCATTGATGAATTGCAATTCCAGAGTTGTTTGAAAGGGATCCCTTTCGGCGGTAGATCTGAACGTATCTTGGTGGATCTACACAGCTAGATTAGAGATTTTATTAACTGGGATATTTTTTATCCCATCCACTGGGTCCTTTTGTTTTTATAAGAGTGATGGTGGAGGTAGCACAACTACTTATGAGAGAGATCTTCCTTAATATTGACAACTCAAACTCATGGATATCCTTTGAGTATGAGAAGCTACCTACCTTTTGTTTCTTCTATGGATGCCTGAGCCATTTGGAGAAGGACTGCACCATTAAGGCAGCTAACAAAGATGGTAATTTCATCATACAGCTTGGTCCATGGTTGAGTGAAAAAAATATATGGATACCTTTTATGTCAGTGTCTAATAAAGAAAAGGATTGAGAGAAAATATCGAAATCAATGATCTATCCTTTAGCATCTGTGAAGGATAATGTTATCGTGTTAGGTCTACCCACATTTTTCTCAGAACTATGGGTTGTCTGGAGAAGATGAAAAATGGGAACCCGGTTTTTGATAACCTTCCTTTGGAGCAATTGATCAGCATCAGATTGATGGTAGATCGAAACCCAATATTAGGCATTGACTCTTTGGCTTCTCCTCCATGGCTATTGAGAAGTCTACCCCTCCACCCACACCAAATTTGATGAGAATTAAACCTCCTGTATAGGTTTACCCCCTAATTTTATGCCAAATTTCTCAACCCATCCATTACCAGAAGATTCTTATGAATCCAACCCTTTGGGCCCAAAATGTCAGCAACCATGGATCAGATCCTGGTCCAAATACTTATTTTTTGGATTGATAAGAGAATAAAAATCTTATTATTCACTTACTGAGTATGATCACCATAAAAATCATTTCAAGACTTTGGGGGGTGGTTTTTCCCTTAACAAAGTTGAGGTAGCAGCTAAAAAGGGTCATCTTTGTCAACCCCAGTGAAAATATTATGCTGGAACTATCATGGGCTTGGAAATCTATGAAATGTCTAAATGCTCCACATTCAGAGTTCCAAACATTTCCCTAAAATGGTTTTCTGGTCTGAAACTATGCCTAAAAAAAGGACGTGACAACCCTTACTTCTAAGGTGGACTTTCAGGGTTGTATCTTAGTGGCTAGGCATGGCCTTGTTGTGGAATGTGTCTCCTTGAAAAATAGGGTGTCGATTTTAAGATTAAGATTTTTTCTAACAACCATATTTTCGCCTATATCATCCATAAGTGTGATCCTGAATGGTATTTTTTGGGTTTTTTATGATTGACCTAATTGGGAGGACAAATGGAGATCTTGTGAGCTTCTAAATTCGGTTTATGCAGGTCTCTCGGTCCACTCTTAATTGGTGGATACGTTATTGAAAAATGGTAGCATGAGGAAAAGAGGGGGGATCTATGAGGTACAATCATTTGATGGTCTACTTTCATGAGGCGTTGCAAATGGCAGATCTCAGTGATCTTGGTTACTTTGGAAAACTTTTAACGTGGTTAATGGGAATGTCTGATTAAAATCATGTGGCTAATTTTCTTGATATATTTGTGGGATCTGGTGAATTTTTTAGCATCTTCTATAGCTTCTAGATATCCCATCTATCTTCAACTTCTTCAGATCATTGTTCGATATTTCTCAAATTATCTCCTTTGTCCATGCATGACCATCATGAGAAGTTGTTTTGATTTGAAAGCATCTAGATCGAGCATAATGAGTTTGAGAATATGATTGTTTCAAATTAAAAGGATAATGGGTTTGATGTTAGGATTAAGTTAATCCAGGTGGCGTTTAAGGTGAAGTCATGTAGTTACGCTAAATTACAACCTTTTGATTCTCATATTAATCATATTAAGAAAAGGCTGAGGATTATTTTTTCCATCCTTCCTTATGATCCCATCTTGTCTGAGATTTATATGCTTGAATAGGACTTGGATTTGACCCTTCTGAACATGGAGAGCTTCTTGTTCATTTGATTGTGTGAATCTCACATTAAGGAAGGCAGTTTAAACACTCACTATTTTCATTAGAATGCATCAACCAGGTGTTGGAAGAATCATATTCATCATCATAAAACTCCTAAAGTAAGGTATATTAGAAATGAGATAAATATTCATGATCATATCCTTCATTGTTTCCATGATCATTATTCAGTTGGAGGTTCATCTATTCCTTGTGAGATTTGTTCTTTTTTTCATTTGGATGGCTCAGATCATATGAATCACCACCTTTATAAGGACATCATGGATGATGAAATATTTTCATCATTGATGAAAATCCAATCCACAACTGCTCTTGGTCCGGATGGCTTTCATTATTTCTTCTTTAATTTTTTTGGCATATTGATGGGTATGATGTCAAAAGTATGATGAAAAATATGTGTAATTGAGTCAATAATATTGGGACTATCAATGAAACTATGATCACTCTTATACCCAAGGTGAATATCTATTCATTGACCTCAAATTCCAGACCCATCATTTTATGAAATGTTTATTATAATTGTTATTCTAAAATTTTTCTCAACTGTCTTCAGGGATGGTTCCCCAAAATCATTTCGAAAAACCAGAGTGCTTTTTTTCCGAAGTGACTAATTTTTTATAATTCTATTATTGCCCATGAAGTTTTAAACTCCTTGAAAAAATATCATCTACCAAAATAGGTATCACGGATTGGAAGCTTGAAATGACTAAGACCAATGATAGGGTTGACCGGTCCTTCCTTCATTTGGTTATGTGTAAGATAGGTTTCTATCCGACGTGGATTGATGTGATCATGCGACATGTTACTACTTTTTCATTTAATATATTGATCAATAGAGGACTTTCTTATAGTCCCCCCCCCACCAGTGGTCTTCAATAAGGGGACCAACTATCTCTATTGCAGTTTATTATTGTTTCTGATGTTTTTTCATATCTTATTCTAGCTGCAACTAGATATAATTCTATCCATCGGGCCAAAGTGTGTCGACGGGGGCCCCTATCTCTCATTTTTTATGGATAATAGCCTATTATTTTCTAGGGATACCATGTATAGATGTTGAATGATTAAAACCCTTATTCACTATTTTGAGATGGCCTCTGGACAATCACTTAATATTTCCAACTCGTAAATTTCCTTAAGCTCTAGTGTCCCTTTGAGAAAAAGACATGATTTGTATGGGGCATATCGTATTCAAGTAGTGGATAAGCATCAATATTATCTTAGCCATCCTACTATTATTGGTCGGTCTAAGAAAGAATAGTTTTTTGATATACTTGATTGGGTGGTAAAGAGAATCCTAGGATTGTCTTGTAAAAAAATTCTAAGGCTGGAAAGGAAGTTCTGATTAAAGTGATGGCCCAAGCTATTGCATATGACATCATGTCTATTTTGAAGCTCTTGGACTTCATTATTGATGATATTCACTCCTTCCTTGAAAACATTTGGTGGTTCCCTCATAGTGGAAGGAATTCTAAATGCTAGGTTGCAGAGGAAAGGCTTTATCCTCTCAGTGAATGAGGGGATTGGGTTTTGGGATCTTGGCCAGCACAATGATGCCCTACTTTTCTAGGGATGGAGACTTCTGAATGATCTTGATACCCTTTATGCTAAAAATTTTACTCATTGTTCTTTTTGGGAAGCATGGTGGGGCCTCGACCATGTTTTTTGTGGAGAAGTATTTGGGGTTCCCATGAGCTCCTTGAGAATGGGTTGATTGGGAGAATTAGCAATGGTCTCAACGTTAACTTATGGAATGACATGTGACTATCAGATAATTATAGCTCTAAGGATTACTCTGCTACTATTTAAGGGATGGAGAATGTGAAGGTTAGGGTCTTATTTATTGATGATGGGAATGATTGGTGCTTTAAGAGTCATTCTTCCTGGTTCAACGAGAGGGATATAGGCTCAGTTTTGAGTATCCCTTGAGGTGGTTAATCTCTTGTAGATCACATTTTCTTGTCTAAAGAGTCATATAGGGCTCATTATATCAAATTAGGCTCTGTTTTTTCATAAAACATTTCGTGTCTGGGAACATATATTCAATGGGAGAAGTTATGGAAACTTCTGATCCCCTCGAAAGCCCGCCCTTTCTTGTGGTAGGTATGCATGTGAATTCATCCCTCTAAGGAATTACTCATCTCTCACCACCATGTGGATGTTCATACCT
The DNA here is from genome assembly GCA_963277665.1 of Viscum album. Classification (NCBI taxonomy): domain Eukaryota; kingdom Viridiplantae; phylum Streptophyta; class Magnoliopsida; order Santalales; family Viscaceae; genus Viscum; species Viscum album. The sequence goes on along the minus strand of OY728133.1, from coordinate 1,632,971,907 downwards.
ATACTCTTTTCTAGTAATATGCAGAGAAAATGTGTGAGATGAAAGGCCAAATCTCTGTTGGGAGGAAGAAAAGGGTGAGTTTGAGTTATTTTCGACCGTTCCACCGACGATGCCACAGGAGATCTAAGGAATATTCGGTGATGATCATGAAGAAGCCCAACAAAAATAACTGAGAAAGGCTTCATTCTCAGTGTGTGCGCTTTTGTGAGAGGTCATATCATCCATCCCTTATGTTTTTAATGTTTTTATGTAGATAATTCCCTTTCTTTTGCGTGTTTTTCTGTTGCAAGTGTTGCTAATCTGTCTGGTTCGTGGTTTGCTGGTTGGGAGTATTCCATGAAAACTATATGAATGTTATTCCGACCTATGTTATCTATGGTACTGATTTTTTGTCCATGGGATGAGTGTTATGAATGCTTTTTTAGATTTGGACTTGATTTGATTCAGTGATTTAGAAGAACATTATTATTATTAAGAGATGCAAATTGACCTTTTATTAGACCATTTATGTCCTTTGGCCATGTGGGAGAACAATGGACTCGATAGGGTTCAATACATAATTTGGCATGAGAGATTAAATTAGTGATAAATTGATACATATCGATAAATCATTTCTTCCACATCTAAATAAAGTAAGGCATGATTTCTAGACCTTTGATGGACATGCCAGTCATTATATTTAATATGGGTTGGTCCCAACTCTTTCCCTATTTTCTTATGATGTGTATTAGGGTTATCAAAGAATTCAATAAATGTATCTATTTTCTATAAAATAGACATACAAAAATCCTGTCACATAAAAACCAAACCATAAAATACACAAAGACTATGACTCTTATAAAGAAAATAGGTGAAGACAATGATTAATTATATGGAAGCGATTGATTAATACATGTTAGTATTTTTTGTGTTTTGTTTATGTATTTGATAAGATCCTCATATTTGTTATAAATTTTTAGGTATGGACCAAAAGGATTCTACCTATCAAAATTATGATTCTAATACTCGATTGCTGAGTCGTTTGCAAAGAATTTCTATTTTTGATGCCTCAAAAGAATGAGGAAAATTTTCAAAGTTGATGGCTTGAGTAGAGTGTATGAGATGCTGCGAAGTAATTTGGTCAAAAAAAATCATTCACCAGGATTTTCAAAGGCACATAGACGATGTAAAAGAATATATAAATACCCATGAATACATCAATTACAATAAATACAGACAAGAACATTAGGTTATCAAGACCAAGGTTGAGAAGAGAGAAAGTAGAATAGCTCTCTTTTTTTTTGCATAAGCTCCGTGTGTTGAAAGCAACATAAAGATCAAGCAATGCATGATGAAATATGCAAAGATCCATGTATGACTTTACATTTTCATGAGATTTGTTTTTTTTAGGATTTTTTTATTAAAATTATGTCGTTTAAAATTAATTTTAAAAGATTATTGGAATTTCACTCTTTCTTATATAAGTTTTTACCCGTGAATTTTCATCAATGCCTTTGGCTTTTGAAAAAAGCGTATTTTAATTTCACACTTTCTTGTATATGTTTTTAAATAAAGTGTGAATGCTCCTCACACATTCTGTAAAAAAAATAAAGAAAATTATTTCTTTTTTAGTTATTAATTTATATATTTACCATGAAAAATAATAAGTTATGTGGTGCATTGGAGGCTTCAATGCGTTTGTTTTGGAATCAAAGCTACATTTTTAACAACATCCATCTATTTAAAAAACTTAACATAAAAATAATTACTACAATGATAGAAAAATAATTTTATTTACATATATTCAAAATATTCATTATAAATAAATGCGAAGAACCCATGTGAAAGGTTGATGAATTTTGATGATGTGTGTTGTATTTGTTTTCAATATATTGGGTTGAATAAAGCCAATGTATAAGTAATGATAAATTTGTCAATGATTATTAACTATCATCAAAAGAGGTTGAGAAATGTTAATGATAATAAAATGAATAGTTGTGGCTTTAAATAAAGCAATATTTTCACGTGTTGATTGTAGAGTTGTTCTTTATAAAGAAGGAAGTGTTGTTAGTGAATAACAAATTGTTTTAAATATGATGAAAGAGGAGTATTGATGTGCAAGATAAAGTTAAGAGGTGAAATTATTTTGATCAGAAGTTAACCAAGTCAAAGTGATACCATCCTTGATGATTTGGAATGAAAAATTATCATTTGGATAAAGATCAAAGAAGTTCATATCATTGAATTCCGAAAGAATTATTTGATATAAATAATTTTATTTGTTGAGAATTTAAGGAGGTGCCAATGGAATCCTTATACTTTATTTGGTTAAGGAATTTTTTTCTTATTTTGAAAAAGACAAGGTTTTTCTATGTTTTAGAAAAAAACTAACTCACTACTACAAATTGGGCTATATTCATCACCACTATTTATCAGTGCTAAAATTGCCTGGATAAAGGGGTGACTTTATCAGTGTTTCCATTTATCACTGCTAAAAAAAGTACTGATAAATGAGTACGTTTATTAGTGCTTTCTAAAAACGATGATAAAGAACACATTAATCATTACTAAAAAAGCGTTGATAAAAGTGTACCTTTTCAACACTTTTTTTTGCGCTGATAAAATGTATATTTCAAAAAAAATATCATTAAAAATTATATATTAATATATTAATATATTGATATTTATATAAATATAGCATATTTTGTTAAATATGATTAAAATAAGACTAAATATGCATTTACTCTTAATATATATGATATTTAGTGAAAATTTGATTATAAAATAATTAATAATTAATATTAATTATCAATTTTCTCGTTATTATAGATTGATATTGATTTAATAACATTTGGATGATATAAAAATTCAATAAATTAATGAATGGTCTAATATAAGTTGAAAATATGACTTGAACTTCAAACAAACATAAATTTTGATCCGGGTGTCCGTTTGAGCTTTAACATATATCAAATTGAAGCTTGAAAAAATATCTATAATAAAATAATTTTAGAAAACCTTCACTCAGTGTTTTATTAAGGTCAAAAAAGGCTCAAAGGACCTTTAAAATTGAGTTTTTTGTTGGGTTGTCTAAATTTTTGAACGTTTGATGGAATTTCAGTATCGTATGAGAGGGACTTTTTGTTTTTTTCTGCGTAGACTAAATTTATTCTTATATTTTACAATCATATGGATATTTTTGTATTTAAATTTTGTAACGTCCCATATCCGGGTGCCACTCAATGGGTTCCCCGAACCCGGTTGGTCACATGACCTCAAACGCATTTCCCCAAACGCTAGAGGTTGTCGACTAGCAGTGAGGGCTCAGGTCTGATAGTGGGGAAACTATTCCCTCATTTGTAAAAGTGTAGCGGAAAGGAGAAAATATAAACATACAAAAGTGTGGAAGCAGTAAAAAATACTAAACTGTAAGGACAACGGTACTAAAGAAAAAGATAACCAACAATCATATATAATGATGCAATATGTCCCTATGTTTAAGAAAGCAGACAAAATAGGATACACTGAAATCTGAAACAATACAGTACAAGGAACAAATATAGCAATGTAAAATAGAACAGCACATCAGGAACTCAGTAGCATTGCAAGCCTAATCTTGGTCCCATGCTCTCCTACTCCTCTCCAACAATCAAGTACCTGTATAGGGACCCTTTCCCTTATCCACACCTACATCAATATAATCTGTTTGGGCCCAAGACATGACCCAAACAGGGTGTGAGAAATAAATACCAGTAGGCAACAACCGAAGTTTTGTGCCTAACTATCTTTGAATTTATGCAACGGTAGTTTGTTGTAATGGAAAATCAGTAAACTAGGAAGTACTCAAAAGAAGCTACTCCTACCAGTTCCATTTCCATTTAATTATTATTTAACTATTCAAGATAAGTGAATTATAAATTCCCGACACTCAGGCTCGACCTAAAATCTCCTAAATAGTGCCACAGAAAAACTACAACAAGCTATCAAACAAGTACAAGGTAAAACAATACCAAGCCTGTGCTTTATCTTGGTAGGTATAACATGTAAAATCACCATAGTGAATATATGAATTAAACAGAGTCCTTAGACATGAAAAATGTTACCCTCAGGTAAATTGAATCGAAACCCTCAGGTGATTGCCCTCAGGATAAACAAATACTGCCGTCAGGCATGAGGTATTTCCCTCAGGCATGGAAGTACTGTCCTCAGACATGAGAAACGTTTCCCTCAGGCTAAATAGAATACTACCCTTAGGCTAAACAAACACTGCCCTCAGGCTAAATAGAATACTAGCCTAAGGCTAAACAAACATTACCCTTAGGCTAATAGTTACCCGGTAGGGCCTAATGCACAACAAGAAATTCATACAAGTTTATCTCAAGAAAACATGTTATATACATGGCATACCCTCGGGTATCCTGGCCAAACAGCTAAACAGGGGGGACACGCCCATGGGGTGGCTCTATATCCAAGAAATGATCATAAATATCTGTTATACATATTCAATAAATTACCTACACAATTCTAGGTATTTAATTAATCAAGGCCTCATCCATACGACACCCCAACATGGGCGCATAGCACAATGGTACACAAAAACACTCAACAGCTGGAAATAAACATCAGACCACCTACCTAGATCGCCTCTGATTGATATACGTGAACATGACCACCCAAAACATGTGAGAATAGTGTAGATCTAGGATAAAAGTTTATCCATTCAAATGGAAATAACTTTCCCTGGGGAAATAATTGGTAAGAACGGTTCAAGGAGAAAGAAGTTCTTACATGCACAGTTCAAACAAGATCGACGATGGAAGAATCAGATTCACGGTGTGTGATCAGGAGCTCCTCCAATGCTCCGGCCTCTCCTCATGGTGCTCTAAACACGTCCACTACCTCTTCTGCCAAATGAGGAAGCTACTACACATTTTAATCGAAAAAACAAACTACACAGTGTGTACTCTCAAGTACACGGCATGTACTTTCCATTTTTTAAATTGTTCCTATGGTGGATACTTTTCACCACCGAACTGTTCACCTGTCAACATGAGTACATGGAGTGTATTCATGAGTACATGGCATGTACTGTCACCCTGCTGCCAGCTGCTTCCACCACCTTACTATTCACTTACCGACAGATTACACGGTGTGTAAATACCAAGTACATGGTATGTAGTCTGTTTTTAAACCCTCCATCGTCGACAGGACTACATGCCCTGTGTACTCATCTCACACAACCAAAGTACACAGTGTGTGGAAAATTACATGATGTGTACCCACAAAATTTGGGATTTTCCCAATTTTTCTTATTTTCTCAAAAAACACTTAAGGATAAAGGAAAATAAGAAACTTATACTTCAAAAATATGAACTGTGTTCTTACAAACTTTCCCCCTTAAAGAAATTCATCCCCAAATTGCCCTTCCAAGGGTGGTGAACATAAAGTCATGAACAACATTGGCTACTGAGTACATACGTTGGTCTCCCACTCCAAGGTTTTTTCTTGTACTCGGCCATGCTTCCATAACACCTGTACGAGAGGAACTGACTAGCCTCAAAGAACCTTTGTGCACCTATCAACAATACGAATCAGATGCTCTTTATGGGATGCATCGACCTAAATCTCAACCTCCTTGGTCTGAAAAATGTGAGATGGTTTGAGTGATAACGGCGTAGCTGAGATACATGGAAGACGTCGTGCATGGCTTGGTACCTCTATGGTAACTGCAACTGATAAGCAACTGGCCCGAATCTCTCCAGAATCTCAAATAGCGCCACCAACCTCGGTGAAAGTTTACCCTATCTCTTGATCCTCCTGTGTCCCAACCTCAGTGAAACAAGCAAGAAAACCTAATCCAAGAAGAAAAACTCCAAGGGTCGTCTACAGCGATCAGCATAAGATTTCTGACGAGATTGTGCCATAGCCATCTGCTTCAGAATCAACTGGACCAGGTCAGAAGTATCCTACACAAGACGTGGTCCCAGTAAAGCTTCCTCACCTGCCTCTAACCAGCACAAGGGTGATTGACATGGCCTACCATACAAAGCCTCATATGTTTCCATCTTAATAGTTGCCTAAAAACTATTATTGTAGGAAAACTCGTCCAGGGGTATGTGGCTCTCCCAAGAGCCCCCAAAGTCTAGTATGCATGCACACATCATGTTCTCTAGCACCTGTATCGTACGCTCTGACTGGCCATCGGTCCGAGGGTGGTAAGTTGTGCTTAGAAGAACCTGTGTACCCTGTGCCCTTTGAAAACACTTCCAGAAACGAGACGTAAAACGAGAATCCCTATCAGAAACAATAGAACGAGGGACCCCATAGAGACGTACTACCTCTCGGATATACACCATTTTGAGCTCGTCCACACCGATTGTCTCCTTGATCGGCAAAAAGTGAGCTACCTTCGTAAGTCTATCCACAAAAACCTACATGGCATCACTACCTCGAGGTGACCTGGGCAACCCAATCATGAAATCCATCGCGACATCATCCCATTTCCAATTCGGACTAGTTAACTGATGTAATAGTCAGGTTGGCCTCTAATTCTATGCTTTTACCTGCTGACAGATGGAACATCTCGTAAAAAACCAGCCACATCTCGTTTCATACCCAACCACCAGTACTGATGTCTCAAGTCACAATACATCTTGGTAACTCTCAGATGTACTGCCCAAGCTGAAGCATGAAATTTCATCATCAGCTCCTCACGTATATCCCCTAGAACCCACACTCGTTCATGGATACACAGTACTTCATCATCGCCTATTGTCTAACCAGGAGGAGGGTCCTCACTTGCCACCGACTCCCATAGAACTAGGCCTTCAGAATCTGATAGCTATCTCATCCTTACTCTATCCAGGAGGGTAGAAGTCACAGTTAAGGATGAAAGATAGGTCTGACCATGACTATCTTGCACCTCCAAATGCATCTCAGAGAACAAAGACATAAGCTGCCACTCACCACTGGCCTCCTGCACTACCTGTATCTGAGTCCTCCTACTTAGTGCATCAGCAAATGCATTACCCTTTTCAGGTGTATAGACAAGCTCAAAGTCGAAGGACTAAAGGTATTCAACTCACCTTCGCTGTCTTAGATTCAGGTCACACTGGGAAAAGTTAAAATTGAGACTTTTGTGGTTTGTAAAAACACAAAATGTTCTCCCAAGAGATAATGTCTCAAATAGAGTAACACAAGAAAAACTATATCCAACTCGAGATCATGCATAGGGTATTTCCTCTCATGTGGCATTAACTGCTAAGACCCGTAAGCAACTACTCAATTTCTATGCATCAACACTACTCCTAGCCTAATACATGAAGCATCACAGTAAACTGTATAGCTCTTCCCTTTCTCTAGAAGTATCTAGACTGGTGCTGAAGTCAACCTTCCCTTCAGCTTCTAAAAGGATGTCTCACAAGCTTCTGTCTAAATGAACTTCACACCCTTCTTAGTCAAACCCATCAACGACGCTACTAAGAAGAATAATTCTTGTATAAAGCGCCTGTAGTAACCAGCCATCCCCAAGAAACTTCTTATCTCAAACACGTTCTTAGGATTCTCCTAGGAAACTACTACTCTCACTTTCTCTGGGTCTATCGCCACTCCTACCTATGAGATGATATGACCCAGGAAGTGTATCTAGTCCATTCAAAATTGGCACTTTGGGAGCATAACATATAGCTAATGCTCTCTCAGTGTACTCAATATGACCTCAATCTAGGTGGCATAGTCATGTCGACTGTGAGAGTAAACCAAGATATCATCCACGAAGAATAAAAAAAAGAATCCAGATATGGGTGGAACACACGATTCATTAGATCAATGAAAACTATTGGCACGTTCGTGAGTTCGAATGACATAAACAAGTACTCGTATAGACCATATCTGCTCTGAAAAGCTGTAAGTGGTATGTCTGATGGTTTACGTGTAACAGATGATATCTGGATCTCAAGTCAATCTTATAGAACACTCGTGCTACTCAAATTTGATCAAAAAAGATCATCACTCCTTGGCAAGGGATATCGGTTCTTGACCATAAACTGGTTCAGCTTCCGATAATCTACATAAAGTATGAGGGTATTGTCCGCCTTTTTGCAAACAGGATAGGCGAACTCCAAAGAGATGTACTGGGTCAGATGAAACCCTTTGCCTGCAACTACTCTAACTGCCTCTTGAGCTCCTACAACTCCGGTGTAGCCATACTATAAGGAGGAAGGGACACCTGTGCTGCTCCTACAACTAGCTCAATGGAGAAATCCACCTCTCACTTGAAAGGTAGACCTGAAAAGTCATCTGGGAAAACATCCATAAAATGATAAAAAACTGGAGGAAAATACTTCTGACAAGTTCCCTGATCATCCCGATATAAACTCGCAATCCAGGATATCACTCCACCTCACCCACAATGCTCGGGTCCATCTCGGCTCACCTGGACATCCCACAGACCCCTGTATAGAAACTCTCCACCCTCTGGTGACGTGAAACTCACCCTGTGATGATAGCAATCCACAAAGGCTTGAAAGATTACCAACCAGCCCATCCCGAGAATGAAATCATAGCTCATCATCTCTAAGACATAGAGGTCCCACAAAAAGTGACACCGACAAAACTTTAGGGGGAACTCCTTGCACTGACGCACACCCGTCGATCTAGTTCCCAATGGAGTGTCTAGCGTCATAAAATCCATAGAATAAGAAACACAGAGCCCAAGGCCCTCCACAACAGGCACAGATATAAAGCTATGTGTAGCACCCATATCGAAAAGTAAGGAAGATAGAACAAAAGAAAATGGAATAGTTCCTATGATATTATAAGGTCCGGGATCCTATTTTTGTTGGGTCTATTGCACTGCATATGCCTGCCCAATGTCGTGACCCTACGACACAACCTGGCTACCCTGAGCCGACTCACCCTGCTATCTTTGAGATCCTTTTGTATGGATACCACGGCCACGACCACCACCTCGGCCTGACGTATTCCAATTCCATGACTGTTAAAAAGCTACTGGCCCTGCTCCCGTACGTGGAGTCTACATAGAACCCCTCTCACTAGACACTGATGGAAACGCCCCGCAAAAGCACTGCAGATGACCCACCTTGTCGCAAGCTCGGCACTCCACTAGGTCACAAGGACACTGAGGTCTCTTATGACCTTCTTTACCAAACTGGTAGACTATTACCTGGCCACCCAAAGAATTCTTCTTGCTAGTACTGCCACCATGAGATAAATGCATCTACCTATTCCTCTTACCGGTAGAAATAGTACCAGAAACTGGTGTCGAATCGCCCTGGCCTGCTCCACTAGCTTCCCGTGGGTCCCACTCAGTAATCAGTGCCTGGTTCACAATAGCATGCACTGTAGGCAACCTAAAAACATTCACCATTGCTCGGATTTCATATCAAAGACCATCCTCAATGCGTCGAGCATTCAATGTCTCATCTCCCACCAGAACAGGTACGAAGCGTTGTAGCTGATGAAATGGGAAGAATAGTCCATCACTGACATGGCGCCCTGCTACAAATTCATGAACTCTTGAGCTCTATCTGCCCTCAACATCTATGGGAAGAAACATTCCTAGAATAATGCCTGAAAATCATCCCATGCCATGTCTCGGTGGTTCTCGGTTAGGGTGGTCACATCCCACCACCTCTTGGCGGAATCAAACAGCATGTATGAAGCGAACTTGACCCTCTGCACTAGAGGCATCTCAAGATGCTTGAAAATAGTCTGCATAGAACCTAGCCAAGACTCTGTAGCCTATGGTCCTCCATCCCCTAAAAATGTAGGTGGATGCTTCTACTAGAATATACGGGTTAGCTCTGCCAGAGATGTGGTAGTCGGTGGTGCTCCCTGGATGGTCTGTATAAACCGTATGAAGACTTCATGGAACTGCGCATCTGCACATGTGACCGGTATAACGGCTGGCGCCACATCTGGATCTGCTGGAGGATCTATCGGTAGTCCATGGACTACCATCTCTAGAGTATAATCGTTGTCTCTCTCCTGGCGAACAACTCATGGTTATCTCGGCAGCATGACTATACAAGGTCAAACACATTCCTGAGATTAAGATCATCAAGGACTGAAAACAAGGAGTGTAAGAAGGGAACAGGAGAAAGAAAACATTCATGTTTTAAAAAACAAGACTACACGCTGTGTATAATAACAACATGATGTGTTCCCTTACGTCTTTTACATGGGCATGTACTTCTATCAAAACTGTTCATGTAACACCCCAAACAGACAGCATGTTTTCCACACACATGGCGTGTAATTGAATTTTCTTCCCCTACCAGAGTCCTTCTACATGGTTTTGCCACATGGATCTCTTTTGAACGATAATACATGACGTTTATAATAGTTACACTGCATGTACTAAATGAGCATCACCGATCTGTGTTGTCCGTTACACGGACGGGTACACAGCTTTAACTACATGGCGTGTTCTAGATAGACATGTCATGTACTGCTTAAATTTCAACTTCCAATTTTTTCAGTGACACGACCGGCTACTCGGCTGACTCTACATGGCATGTTACACCCGCACATGGTGTGTACACCACCCCGTTTCCCCAGCCACATGGCCAAGTCCACACGGTCTTTCAATGGTCAAGACTACACGGTGTGTCCCTTAGGTACACAGCGTGTTAAGGAGGAGGTAACAACGACCCGTGTTTGTTAGTTACATGGCCGGATTCCCATGTCCCGCTATACATCGTGTTCATCATTGACAAAACTTGTTTAAGCTCAGATTTCTTTGCCTGTGTTGTTAGTTACAGGGTAGCCATAGGGTCACCCCAACACAGTGTGTACAACTGGTACAAGATGTGTGCCCTTAGTGTTTTCCCAACCCTGTGTCTCTGCCTACATGGCCAATGACATGGTTTGGAATGACATGACGTGTACATAAGGTACATGGAGTGTACTTAGTTTTTTTCTATTTCTTCCCGATCAGAAGATTAAACGGCATGTAATCAAAACTACACGACGTGTATTCTGGGTTTTTCAAGATAGTAATTCTTAAAAACTACTATGGGCCCCAAAAAACACTGAAACCAACACCTAAGTGCCAAATTCTAGTCTGTGAGGGCCCATACTCCCTATGAATCAAAGCTTGGAATCTTATGCGTGTTATAACCAAAGTAAATGGTCAATGAGCCACTAAATTCTGGTCAATGAGGGAACACACTCCTCAAAACCAAAGTTTGGCATTCATTCTACGAAACCTTACATAATAACACCCTATCATATAGCAGGTATTTATCAAGGCATCTATCACAACATCATGCATTTTCTAGCACAACATCTATCGCAACAACATGAAATTTCTAATGCACCTATATGGCATGGAAACTATGCATGGAATGTGATTATAACATGTTCCTAAATTATGCCTGAGATGGAATATCCTCATCTAATTGTGTTTCAACTAAATAGAACCCAGTTATAAAGATATAAACAGCACAAAAAAAGTGCATCACCCAACGGTGAAAATCAGATCAATCGTAATAATCATAAACAGAAAATCACAATTTAATTCGAGGCAATCCAGTCTTTACCTGTACACAGGGTAGCTACTCTCAGGAACAGTTTTTACTGAATTCCTTAACAATATATCTTTCATCATTTCCAAATGATAAAATAACTCAAGGAAAATAAAAACTCCTCTGATACCACTTTGTAACGTCTCGGATCCGTGTGCCCCCCAATGGGTGCCCCGAACCCAGTTGGTCACATGACCTCAAGCGCATTTCCCCAAACGCCAGAGGCTGTCAACTAGAAGCGAGGGCCCAGGACTGATAGTGGGGAAACTATGCCCTCATTTGTCAATGTGTAGTGTAGCAGATAAAATATAAAGATACAAATTGAAGAAGCAGTAAACGATACTAAGATGTAAGGACAATGGTACTAAAGAAAAATATAACCAATAATCATATATAATGATGCAATTTGTCCCTATGTCTAAGAAAGCATCCAAAATAAGATACATTGCAATATGGAACAATAAAATACAAGGAAAAAATACAGTAAAGTAAAACAGAACAACGCAGCAGGAACTCAGCAGCATCGCAAGCGTAAGCTTGGTCCCATGCTCTCCTACTCCTCTGCAACAATCAATTACCTGTATAGGGTACCTTGAACTTATCCACACATGCAACAATGTAATCAATTTGGCCCCAAGACATGACCCAAACAAGGTGTGATAAATAAATCCCAGTAGGCAACCACCAAAGGTTTGTGCCCAACTATTAGTGATTTTGTGCAACAACACTATGCAGTAATAGAAAAACAGTAAACTAGGAAGTACTCAAAAGTAGAAACTTCTACCAGTTCCATTTCCATTTAATTATTATTTTACAATTCAGGATAAGTGAATTATAAATTTTGGAGAGTCAGCCTAAGCCTACAATCTCCTAAATAGTGCCGCAACAAAACTAAAACAAGCTATTTAACAAGTACAAGGTAAAACAATACCAAGCCTGTGCTTTAGCCTAGTAGGTATAACATGTAAAATCACCACAGCGAATATATGAACTAAACAGAGTCCTCAGACATGAAAAACATTACACTTAGGTAAATAGAATCGAAACCCTTAAGTGATTGCCCTCATGCTAGATGAATATTGCCCTCAGGCACGAGGTATTACCCTCAGGCACAAAAGTACTATCCTCAGACATGAGAAACGTTGCCCTCATGCTAAATAGAATACTACCCTCAGGCTAAACAAACACTGACCTTAGGCTAAATAGAATACTTCCCTCAAGCTAAAAAAACACTACCCTTAGGATAACAGGTACCTGGGTCATGCCCAATGCACAACAGGCAATTCATAAAAGTTCCTCTCATGAAGACATGTTATAGTTAAGGCATACCCTCGGGTATCCTGGCCAAATGGCTAAATATGGGAGCCGCACCCACGGGGTGGCCCTGGATCCAAGCAATGATCCCAAACAGTAGTTATACATATTCAATAAATTACCTACGCAATTCTAAGTATTTAATTAATCAAGGCCTCAGTGATACGACACCCCAACATGGGCGCGTATCACAATGGTACACAAAAACACTCAACAGATGGAATTAAACATCATACCACATATTTCGATCGCTTCTAATCGATATATGTGAATGGAACCACCGGAAACACCCAAGAACAGTGTAGATCTAGGATAAACGTTTATCCATTCAAACGTAAATAACTTTACATCAATAAAGAATTGGTAAGAACGGATCAAGGAGAAGGAAGGTATTACCCGCACAGTTCAAACAAGATCGACGGTGGAAGAATAGGATTCCCGGCGTGCGATTGGGAGCTCCTCCGAGCTCCGGCCTCTCTTCTCGGTGCTCCAAACGCATCCACTACCTCCTCTACCGAATGAGGAGGCTACCTCCCATTTTAAGAGAATAAAACGAACTATATGGCGTGTACTCTCAAGTACACGGCGCGTACTTTCCATTTTTTAAATTGTTGCTCTGGTGGCTACTTTTCACCGCCGAACTGTTCACCTGTCTACATGAATACACGACGTGTATTCCTAAGTACATGATGTGTACTATCACTAAACTGGCAGTTGCTTCTACTGCCTTACTATTCACCTACCGAGAGGTTACATGGCGTGTAAATACCATGTACACAGCGTGTAGTCTTTTTTTACACCCTCCATCACTGACAGGACTACACGCCCTGTGTACTCATCCCACACGGCCAAAGTACACAGCGTGTGGAAAAGTACACGGCATGTTCCCACAAAATTTGGGATTTCCCCCCATTTTATTTATTTTCTCAAAAACACTTAAGGATAATGGAAATGAAGAAACCTGTTCCTCAAAAATAAGAACTGGGTTCTTACAAATTTTACCATTTTTCACATTGTAGTGTTGTTTATAATAAAATATATACATATTTTAATACATTTACCTATAATAAATCATTTGTACAAAAATTTATTTAAACATATTTATATAAATATTTATTTTTAAATATCTAAAGCATATGGAAATAAATATTTATTATTTATTCTATTCAAAATAAATAATTATCCATTATATTTGCTTTATAAAAATGCATTAATATATATTTATATATATATATATGTACCTATACAAGTAATGTTTATATTTAAATATGTGTGTGTCAATAAAAAATATATATATTTATGCGTATATTCTTATATATGTAAATAAATACATATATGTAAATATTTGTGTGTTAATGTGAGAAATATAAATGTGTATGTGTGTGTGTAAATATCTTCTTGTATGTGTGTGTCATTTTTGTGTAAATGCATCATATATAAACTTATTTTTATAAATATATCATTATCATTACATATAATATATAAATTTATTTATAATAAATATTTATAAAAATATTATAATCAATTTATATCTAAGTAAACAATTATATGTATATATATATAAGTAAATTTATAGACATATAAACATGTATGTTAATATATGTAAAATTTATATCTAAATATACAATATATTGAAATATATTAAACAATGTATTTAAAAATAATTATATAAATGTATTAAATTATATGAATAAATATATACATAAAAAATAATTATTTATATATCTATATATATATATAGATATATTATAAAATGTTAATCAATTCTAGATAGTGTAGTGGTGAAGGCATTAGGCTTGAAGAAAAAGGTAATGGGTAAGAATCCAGGTAGGAGAAAGGTAGAATAGGTCATATAAAGTGATAATAAAAGGGGTGGAAAGAATTGATAAAAAGAGAGTGGGCTCAAGAATCACTACTGGGTAGACACATGGAGCACATAACATCGATAGAGGGTGAGCCCTGATAAAAGTAGCAGGTGGAATGAATTTTTTATTTTTTTAAAATTTATCAGCACATTATATTAGCACTGATAAAGGTCACAAACCTTTTTGGATGGTAAACCTGACAATGCTTTTTAGTACTGACAATGCCCATTTTTACCACTGACTGTGGCTGAATATCTAGTTGAAATTCTAACCTAGTACCTAGCCAATCTCTAAGGAATTCAACCATGGAGGAGCACACAGGTGAAAAAATTCTTTCACATAGGCACACATGTATTGAAGGTGTGGGGTCCAGTGCAAGAGTGAATAGGTGATACATAGCCTCTCACATGTGGGTCAACATGTGAGGCCATAGGAGAGTACTGACCCTATTGGGGCTTGTTATGGATAGTGGTGACTATTTTTCCACTTAATAAGAAGTTTTGATCCCTGTGATTACTCAATGTGGGTCTCATCATTTATGAAAAACTCTTCATCCCACATTAAAACATAGAGACACTTGAAAATGTTGATGTTCAAGGTACACATGTATTATCATTTACCACATTACATAGGGATTCTTCATGTCATGTGATTACATGTCATGACGTCCATTATAAATTCAATCTTGAACTGATGAGATCATGAGATGATTCCACTACAAGGTACCTAGAATGCATTCTTGGGTTTATATGTGAGAACTAGTTCAAAGATGAGGCCACTACCAAGTGTATGATGATGTGGTGGTGAGAAAATGAGTTCATATTGAGTATGAGAAACTATTTATATATAGTAAGGTTTACATGTTAGATTTTTTTAAAAAAATAATTTTAGAATCTTTTCAGTTTCACTAAAACAAAATAAATAATTATTTATCTCATGTACCAAGTTGAGATCTAAGGTTGCTGACCATTTAGGAACACATAGGTGGAAAATGACTTCACATAGGCACACAGGTATATAAGGTGTGGGATTTAGAGCAAGAGTGAAGAGGTGGTGGTTAGACTCTCACATGTGGGTTGACAAGAGTGGTCGTAGGAGAACATTGACTCTATTCGGGCTTGTTCTAGCTAGTGGAAACCAGGTGCATGATTAATAAGATGTTTGTATCTCTGTTATTACTTGATGTGGGACTCATAATTTAATTAAAAATCTTCAAACCACATTAAAACTTAGGGACATTTGAATATGTTGATGTTCTAGGTACACATACATCGTCTTTAAGCTCAATATGTAGGGTTTTCTTGTGTTAGGTACTTACATGTCTCGACGCTCATGATCAATTCAAGCATGAACTAATGAGATCATGAGATGAAGGTGTTATAAGTTACCTTTCATTCATTCTAGGGTTTATATGTGAGAACCAGTTCAAAGATGAGACCATGTGTATTATCAAGTGATGGTGAGTAAATGAGTTCATGCTGAGTATGAGAAGCTAGTCAGAGGTTGTAACATTTAGATATTATAATTTTTAGTGAAATTAATTTCCAAATCATTTTTAATTTCTTTAAAACTAAATAAATAATTATATACATTAAATATTATTGACTAAATTTAATACATTAAATTCAAAAAAAATAATTTTTTATATTTATCATATTTGAAAAAAAATATTACCTTCACAATTAATTAGAGGACCATTTATTACATTCTCCCACTTGGTCTTGAGTAAAACAAGTTATTTATTGAAGTAGAATTTGTTGTAAATAAGTTGAGAGGATGAAAAGTCAATAAATTTTAATTTTGACTCTTGTTGGACTATATTTAATGATAAATACACGTGCAAGAGATAGTAATAGAGTTCACATTATTACATTGAAAAACATACGAAATTGAGAAATACAATTTTGAATTCACTCTCCACGGTTGATGTATGTGATTTATATTCCCCTATATCCACTGAGTGAAGGGGGTTTAATATTTATATTGCGTTCTATAATCAATAACCCACTCCAATTTACTCTTTCGATAAAGAGTATTAATGTTTGGGAAAATTATTTCCATCAAATAATCCATAAATATTATGGACCAATTTTAATACAAAAGAAATAATTATTTACCTATGATCATTGAAAAAAATGTATGAAATTAAGAAATCAAAATATGAATCCATTCTGAATTCTTCATAGTGGATGTAGATAGTGTATGTTCACTTGTATCCATTAATTGCAGAGGGATTAAGATTTATAGTGGGTTCTACCATAAAAAATTCACTCCAATTTACTCCATTGACAATGATTATTAATGCATGATAAATTGATGGTAATAAAATAATCAATAAATATTATGGAACAAATTTAATACATTAACTTCATATACCATAATACATGTTCAAGAGATGATTTGGGAATGCACATTGTTAGATCATTGGAAGAAGGTGATTAGATGATGGATGTATATGGTGTATGTTCTCTTGTATTTTTTGAGTGTAGGGGATTAATATTTATAGTGGGTTCTACCATCAAGAACCCAAACCAATTTACTTCATCAAAAAAGAGTATTAATGCATGAGAAATTAATTTACATCAAATAATATATATATATATATATATATATATATATATATAATGAAGAAAATTTAATACATTAAATTCATGTACAATAATAAACGTGTAAGAGATGGTTAGATAATGCACATTATTAGAACATTAGAATAAGGTGATTAGATGGTGGATGTAGATGTCGTATGTTCCCTTTATCAGTTGAATTCAAGGGGTTTAATATTTGTTTTGGGTTCTACCATCACGATCCCACTTAATTTTACTTCCTCAACAAAGAGTATTAGTACAAGAAAAATTAATTTCCATCAAATAATCAATAAATATCATGGAAAAAATTTAATAAATTAAATTCATAGACAATAATACAAGTGAAATATATGGTTAGAGAATGTACATTGTTAGAACATTAGAAGAAGGTGATTATATGGCGGTTGTAGATTGTGCATACTCTATTGATTCCATTGAGTGTAGGGGACTTAATATTTATAATGGGTTCTACTATCAAGAACTCAATCCAATTTACTCAATTGAAAAAGTGTATTAATTCATGAGAAAATGATTCCATCAAATAATTAATATATATTAAGGACCAAATTTATTACATAAAGTTCATAGACAATAAAACATGTACAAGATATGGATAGAGAATGAACATTGTTAGAACATTAGAAGAAGGTGATTAGATGGTCGATGTTGATAGTTTATGTTCCATTGTATTTGCTGAGTGTTAGGGTATTAATATTTAAAGTGGGTTATACCATCAAAAACCCACTCTAATTTACTTCATTGACAAAGAGTATTAATGTATGAGAAATTTATTACCATCAAATAATCAATAAATATTATGGACCGAACATAGTATATTAAATTACCATATAATCACACATTTGCAAGATATGGTTAGAGAATGAACATTGTAAGAACATTAGAAGAAGGTAATTAGATAATGGATGTAGATGGTGTATGTTCTATTATATCTATTGAGTGTTGGGGGATTAATATCTATAATGATTTCCATCATCAAGAACCCACTCCAATTTACTTCATCATCGATGAAGAGATAAATTGATTATAGAATGCACAATTTTAGAACATTAGAAGAAGTTGATTAGAAGTATTGATGAGTTAGTATTTTGGATTTGGATTTTGAAGTAGATAAGGAGTGAATTTTTAAACTCTCTATGATAGTTTAATAAAGTGTTTATAAAAAATGAACCTAGCCAGCCAAACTATTACCATTGCATTATGTGGGTAGTATACATCTAGCTCATAGGTGCCCTCATCTATGACCGTGCATTTGGAAAGGGATACCAGACCTGAGGAGGGAAGTGTGACCCTATGAAATAGAGTGTTAACTATATCCAGGTACTGACCCTGGGGATGAATACATTTTTTTACATCACATAGAATATTATTGCGGAGAGATCATCCTAGTTGGATACTGATGTGGGACATATTTAAGTGGAACATTGTTTATTTTCCTTTAAAACATATGTAATGATGTAGCGCTGTCTAATTAGGATATTCTACACCGTTCGATCGATCCATACTTCATCTTCAACCTCGAGTATGTTGAGGGTTCTATTGTTCATTAGGATATTCATTATAAACCTCCCATGTTTGAATTGAGATCGAGTCATGTGATATGAATGATCACATATTTTTGTAAGTAGCTCAAAAATGCTGGAATATTTTCTTTGATGTGTTGCATGATAATTTTCCACGAATGCTGAACTATAAATAGAAGATATGGTTTCTAGTGACAGTGTTTTATATAGTCATGTAAGATGAGGAGGTGGACATATTGATTGAGGTGGTGGAGTTTTGTTAGTGTTGTTTTCTATAAATACCCCAATGAGCACTCATTTTTAGTATGTGATTAAAACGAATTTTGAGATGCGAGAGTGAAACCAATAAAACAAGAATGCTCTGTATTCATATATGGTTTCATGCATTTGTGTTGAGTCTTTCTAGACCTTAAAGTTTTTATGATGATGGTTTTATTACCATGATCCATTGTATAATACAAACTATTTCCTAAGGAATAAGAAAATTAGTTTCATCATATACTGTTACACAAAGAACAAAGAAGGGAAAAAAGAGGCATTGTGTATTCTGTAATGCGAAGAGCTTGAGAATTATGAATGAAATGTTATATGAGAATGAATGTAGGTTCACATACATGAGTTATAAAGAAGAATAAGTGTCACATGATATTCTTGTGTAAAATAAGTTGGGTTTGTTCTATGTGAGGTTCATGCAATGTACTACATGAATAAAACAAATACAGTGGGTGTGTGTAGATTTCATGAAGTGGAAGTTTAAAGTTGAGACATATTGTTCACATGAAATTTTGGTAGTTTTGAAATCCATAAGAGTAGGTGATGTGTGTATTTTCAAGCACATGAGTTCTTTTTAGGGTTTTATGATTTATGAAAATAAAATAAAAGGGCAGGGATAGACGTATTTAAAAAAAGGTATGGGGAGGTGTGAATGCGGTTCGTGCATCTCAATTTCATAGGGAAACATGAATGGCGTTCACACTTCTATTTCAACCACAAAGGAAGAGTGAACCCCTTTCATGCTTTCTTGGTGCACGGTAGGAAGCGTGAACCTTGTTCACGCTTCATTCAAATTATTTACAAAGGAGGCGTGAATGGGTTCCATGGATCTTGCTGAGAAAAGATTATAAATAGCGGTGCCTACCCCTCTATTTTCAATTATTCTCATATGAATTTCTCTGTGAATATTTACTGGATTTATTTCTCAATATAATTTTCTAGATTTTAAGAAGGTTAAATTTATATTTAAAATTTTAATTGTCTAATTGTTTGTATTTATTTTTTTGTATAATTTATTTATTTAATATGCACAGATGTATGGATAAATGAATGTATAAATTATTTTTCTTTGTATGATTTAATTTCTAAAAGAATTATTGTTTTTTTAAGATTTAATTTAAATTTAATGATTTAGTAAATCTAAATATGGTGTATGTAAAATTTAAATTTTATCTATAAAATTTAATTTATATTTAGAGATATATTATTGTTTAAAAAATGTATATATTTTTAATTTAAATGGTAAATAATTAGATTTAAATATATTTATATGTATATATTATGATATATTATATTTAAAGTAACCTAATTTTAAATTAATATATTTCATACACATAGGTAAATAAAGTGAATCTAGCTAAATATTTTATAAAAATTATATTGTGTATATTTATTTATAAAAAATACTAGTTATATTACATACTATATTAAAATTGTTTTAAATATCTAATATATTATTCAAAATATATATAAATATTATTATATTGTATTTTTAATTAAATTTAAATATTTTTACTATTAATAACATTTTTAGTAGTTATATATAGAATAATAATATTTTTGTTTAAGAAACTATATTTGTTTATAATAATATAATTAATCATAATTTAAAATATTAATTAATAGAGTCGAATATATTTAAATGTTTAAATATAGGTTGTATTATTTAAATATAATATTTGAAAATGTATGTATATATTTAATTTAAATTGTATGATTTGAGTATATATATATATATATATATTATCAAAAGTAAAATAAATTTAAATTATAATATTCGATACACATTGGTAAATAAGTTGAATATAATTAAATATATATTTATACACATTAAAAAGATTAAATTTTGCAAATTTTTATTACTTTAAAAATTCTATATATACTTATCTATTTTTATTATATTGAAAGTAACATAAGATTACAATATTTTAATGGTTATTTAAGTGTACATTATATTATTTTTGTTAATTAAATTTAACAAAAATTACTATTAATAATATTTTTAGTAGTTATGTATATATATGTTATATTGTTGGAATATAATATTTGGAAATGTATATTACGAATTTATTTAAAAGACATCATTAAATACAAAAAAAATACATACATACATATATACATACATACATACATACATACATATATACATATATATATATATATTGATATTTAAAAGAAGGTAATATAAATATATGGATATATAGATAGATATTTATTATTAATTAGATACTATTATGTAGAACATAACAAGTATCCCAAAAAACATGTTAAGAGTATTGTGTGGTGACTGGTCTTGAGATGATCAAACAATGTATGATTTATATTGTATGTCTTTTTTTTGTATGCGGTTATATAATTTGATATAATTGTATTTTCTTTTCCTCATTGATGACCTATGTATCATCTATCTTTCAAATTATATAAGGACTTGTGTGTCCATGTAAATATGATATGTATCCCAAACCCCTATGCCCCCTCACTTGCATGTGAGTGAAATTGTAATGAAAGGGTGTTTAATAAGAGGTGTTGTTGTTTAAAGATGGGTTTTTACATCATGATTGAAAGGAGATTGATGGTTGCTGGAATCTAAGATAATTAAGTCTCCAAGATCCCCCCTTGGTTTTGGTTGGTTTAGCAAATAATGATAAACTAATCCAATGAAATAGTCCCAAGATCAATTCATATTTATTTAATTATAACTATTTAAAACATGTTAAACATTTAATGATATAGTATAAATTTATATAACATTTTATTAAATTTACGTTCTTGGTAATAATGTAAGTGTCCATAATGAACTTATTTATATCAATTAGGGGTTTAACTATTGTTTTCCACATGTAAGAGTGAAAAATATTCGTGAAATTATGTATATAAATATATGTGTGTGTATATATGGTTACATGTAAAGTTGAAATATGTATAACATACTAACTATCCCAAACAAACACGTTATTAGTATTGTATGATGATCGATCTTTAGATGACTATATAATGTATGATTAAAATTGCATTTCATATATTTTATTGTATCTAATTATTTATTTTTTTAATAATTGACTGATATTGAGATGACTGACTGACTAATTTATGATTGAAATTTCATGTCTTTATTTGTATGTGGTTATATAATTTGTTATAATTGCCTTTTTATTTTACTCATTGATGACCTACGTTTCATCCCTATCTATAAGTTGGTAAAGACTTGCATGTCTATGTAAAATTGTTATGTATCCAAAACTCCTAGCCCCCCTCACATTCAAGTTAGTAATATTGCAGTAAAAGGGCCTTAGACAATAGGTGTTTTTGTTTGAAGATGAAGTTTTACACCCTAACTGAAAGAAGACTGATGGTTGCTAAAATTTGAGATAATAGAGGCTCTAAGAGTCCCCCAGGTTTTGGATTGTTTATAAAATAATGAAAAAACCAATCCATAGAAAAGGTTTCATTATCAATTCACAGTTATTTAACCACAACCAATTTAAATAGGTTCAACAGTTAATAAAAGTGTTATTTTTGTATCAAAGGTGCATCACTAGCCAAAACCAAGAAAATGAGCTCAATTTTTTTTAAATTTTAATACAAAAAATCATAATTTATTTTTTACCTATAGTAATCTACCACAAATCAATTCGGCAAATGATGTGATTGATATGACTTGTAGTGCATGTTTTAAATATAAAAGTTCAATTTTATTTTAAAACACACGTCGTATACCCAAAATTGAGCAACCAATCTCGAATTATTCTTAAAATTTAGGACACTGATCCATAATTCATTTGAAACATGCAAGAATTTAACACATGTCAATATGACACATGATGTGTTCATTATGCCTCGAAGTGCATGCTTTCAAGATAAAAGTGTCATTTAAGTTTAGAAGAAGCATCACAAAGCCATAATTGAGAAAACTAGCTCAAATTGTTTTCAAAATTTAGGAAAATGATCCATAATTCATTTTTGACATATATAAATTGATTTCACATCAATCCATCCCACGATGTGGTTGGTATGACTCGAAATGCATGTTTTTAATTTAAAAGTGCCATTTTAATAATATAATTAATAGTATACTAGATAATATCATTAATATATACTGTAATTAACAATTTAATTTATCATATGTGGATTATATAATATTAATATTAATATTTTTATTTATTTTTACTCAATTAAACATTAGTTTTATTATAGGGACATGCTTTTGTATGGAGGTTGATCATCAGAAAAAGTCTTCTATAAGAGTTTTGATTTTTATATGGGTTGTATTTTTTATTAATTATAAATATTTTATATGTAAATTTTTAATTAAAATTATGGTGCAATGTAATTTGTTTATTCTAATATGGTTTTCTATATATTTCTATTTCTGTTTATGTATTCTAATTGTGTTTTTTGTTATAAGGTTATTGAATGGATGATGTAGGGTTGTAACTGTGTAGCAGTGGATATGACCTTTATTAGTGCTAGAAAAAGTGTTGATAAATTCCTTGTTTATTAGCACTAAAAGTAAGGCATTTATAAAGGCATCCTCTATCAGTTATTTTTCTAGTTTTGATAAAGACTATAAATTTTTAATGGCGCTTAGATTGTGAATGATTTTTTGCTGATAAATCCTTTTTCTAGTGTTGTTAAAGGCCTAATCTATAATAGTGATTATTATTATTGACATTTTTTGTATTAATAATATATATATAATTTTTTTATATAATTAATTTTTATATTATTAATTTTATTATAATATAAATTATATATATATATATACTTATATATAAGAGATGTTGTAATTTGTTGTAAATTTAATTTCCCATTACATAGAAAATTGAAAATTAAAAATGAATTTTCTTTTATTTTTAATGTGTGTAAATTTATAATCACTCTTCCCATTAACAACAAAGGGATTGAACAGGTGAAAGAAAAATAATTTCATTCAAGAGCTTGGAGGAAAGAATGAGAGTGGGGATGTTGAAGGTAACTAAGAAAATAACAGCGCAGATCGCTTTGATAGGAGCAGGAAAATAGCTTAAGGATTCGAGATACACTGATGAATTGAGAATCTGAGAGCTTTGTTCGGATATGGAAAATCTATTAGAGTTTTTATGTGAAGAATCATCAAACATAGATTGATGACTATAGAAATGGACAAAGATCATTGGTGTTAATGGAATGATCAAGGATACATGTATGGAGGGAGAAACATCTTCTTACGATAACATGTGAACATAAGGTTTTGATATATAGGGGGATGGCCTTCCACTTTGTGGTAGAAAATATGTCTTTTTGGATTAAAATGATTTTTAAAAATCAAACCCCTTTATTTTAAACAATTAGATTAGAATACCCTCCCCTCCATCATGTAAACCATTTTAAAAATAACTGTAAAATGTTAAATAAAAACTATTATTATAAAAAAATAATAGTAAAGATAAATAAAAATATCAAATAATAATAATAAATATATAATAATAGTAAATAAAAAAAATCTTCCCCAAAAATTTATAGAGGAAATTTACACTGAAAATCTGCAAATATTTAGTGTAAATTAATATTATTTATTTATCTGTCATTATATCCACACTGGAAATTTAAATCTTGAATTTTTAATAAAATTTTATGTTCAAATTTCAAGTATAAAAATCAAGTGAAAATTTAAAACTTATGTATGTATGTATTCATATGTTTATATTTTTTTCAAAGAGAATGTGATTTAATTTAGAAGATCAAAGATCAAAGATTAAAAGGGCAGAAATCTAAGGTGGGAAATCATCCAACCGGTCATATGACAAACTAGAAAGTCCACATGTCACCAACATGTGAGCAATACTATTACCCTCCATTTTGGTGAAGGAAAAGAAACATATCGTGAATAGGTTTTGAAGAGAAAAAATCATCATGACCATAAAAACAAACAGTTGAAGAACAATTTATGGTGAAAAGATTTCATTAATCATAGTAAGGATATCTAACTCCAAGATAAGAAATCTCTATCAACTTTCACAAGAAAAATTCAAAACAATATTAATAACTTGGACTTTTGTAATCTTTCGAGTCTAGGAAGTGGAGAATAAGGATTGTTGAGCAGCAATAATTGATCCAATAGAATCACGAACACTCAAACCAAAATTAGTAATTCCTCCATCATAAATGAATGCATCAACATTAATGTTTAAGGATACAATTAGAGGTGTATACCAAAGACCCTAACTAAGCCACATGGAAGTGGCATCATGCTATGATTGGTTTTGGTTCCAAATGGCTAACTAAGACGAAGCCCAATCAACTCAAAAGAATCATAGTCTTTACAACTAGTTAAAAATGAAATCATTACATCTATCCCATATCATCCATTCTACTGTGCATAAAATATTAACCGTCTCTGTTGGAGGGGAGGAAACCCACTTGTTTAAAATTGATGTAATGTCATGTGTTGAATTAAAAAAACTATCAGCGTTTGATTTCTAGGAGTTCCAAACATCCTTGGACCTAGGGTAGTTGAAAATGGAATGCATGGACAATTTGGAATTATAAATGTAGAGAGGGTAGATTGGGTAATCAGTTTCATGAATAAACATAAGTAACTCCTTGGATGAGAGAATTCTAGTGCATGTTCTCTACTAAAAAATGAACCTTAGGTGGAATGAAAAGTTTGCAGAGAGGCTTCCACATATTAATATCCTCCATGATCAGTGTTTCAAAAGAAATCTTATAACTTGATTAAACTAAGTAGGATCCTTAGGATCCTTGACTAAAAAATAAATGATCTGGGCCCACGTCCCTTGCACAATGGATGCTAAAAAAAATGTCCATGTCTCTCTCAATAAACCAATAGTCTATTTTTTTAGTGCAGCAACCATTATGCATCTCATTAAAAGGAGATAAAACCATCATGTCCTTAAAACCAGTGATTATAGGGGTGCTCTATTTAAACCCCCCACTATTAACCAGCCACGAGTCCTTCCAGACCATAACAATTACCCAATATCCAATCCTCTAGTAGGTCCACTTATTGAGTTGCTCATGAAAAAATCACAAGTTTCACCACATAAAAATGAGGAGGGGCCCTAAGTATGCTCAGAAGCGGACCGAATTTGGAAATTATTTTCCATGGAGGATTCTAATGCACAAAGAATCAGGTGCTGAATAAGCTACCAACCATACATGGTAAGGATAATGTCATTGAATTGGTGAATATCTCGAAAACATATTCCCAAGAAATATTTAGGATGGAAGATCTTATCTTAATAAATTCAATGAATTTTGTTCTTCCCATTGTTCATACACAACTATAATTTAGCCGGGTGAGAGTAGAGTTGGTCAATAAAAAATATGTGGAGTTTAAAAAGGGTTATAACGTAAGTTCGGATTGATTAGGCCACAACATTTATAAGAGTTTCTCTACCAAATTTAGAGATACTTTTACAAGTATAGCCCTAAATATTTTTTCCCACTATATATATGATACTTGAAAGAACCTCTTTTTTTGAGCTGCCAAATATATTGGGGATCCCTAGACATTTTTTATGATTATTGATCACTCAGATATTCTAAACATGGAAAAGGTTGTCCTTCCGAATCGAAGAAACACCTGAGCTGAAGGAGATTTCAGATTTGGAGAGATTAACTAACCACATAGATTTCAATTCATATATAAGTATACTATTATAGATACCAACACACACTATGGAAAAATCGGGTATTTGCGATGGGTCAATTGTGACGGGATTATATCCCGTCGCAAAAGGTCCCACGAAATACGTATTTGTGACAGGAGTCTTTTCCCGTCGCAAATAGTAGGTTAATTGCGACAGGAATAGCTGACCCGTCGCAATAGGTTTGGCGTGGTTTTCGCGCCATAACATGGGAAGAGTATTTGCGACGGAGAAGCTTCCCCGTCGCAAAAGCGCGGAAGCGGTAAATACCATTTTTGATGGGCAAAGTCGCCCGTCGCAAATCGTATTTACCGCCGTCGGGCTTTTGCGACGAGACCCGTCGCAAATTCCCTTTTAACCGCCGACTGTAATTAATGCGGGGCGAGGGTATTTGCGACGGGCCCATCGCAAAATCCCGGCGGCGGTAAATACTATATTTGATGGGCAAAGCCGCCCGTCATGGGTCCCGTCGCAACTAACCATGTCTCAACTAATCTAACATATATATACCTCCACCAGTTTTTTTTTCAAATCACTCAAAACTTCATCTCCCTCTCATTTCATTCTCCAGGTTTAAGGGAAAATTTTCTTTTAGTTAAAATTTTTTATACGAGAGCAATTGGAAGGCGCCAATCCATTCATAACATCAAAGTTTAAGGTATTTATATCTTATTTTTTTATTTTTTTATTTTTTTATATTAATTTTAATTGTTTTTTACTAGTTGTAATTAAATTAGATTTAAATTGATTTATATTTATATTTAATTTTAGTAAGAAACTGATATTGTTAGTGATAATTATAAATAATTAGTGTTAATTTGCAATAATTAGGGATTATTATAGATAATTATCCGAATTTAGTCATAATTAGATATAATTAGGGATAATTAGGGTTAATTAGTCATAATTCGAAATAATTAGATATAATTAGAAATAATTAGATATAATTAGTAATAATTTTATATAATTAGTAATAATTAGATAAAGTTAGTAATAGTTAGATATATTTAGTAATAATTAGATATAATTAGTAGTAATTAGATATAATTAGTAATAATTAGATATAATTAGTTATAATTAGTAATAATTGGATATAATTAGTAATAATTGGATACAATTAGTAATAATTGGATACAATCAATAATAATTGGATACAATTAGTAATAATTGGTAATAATTATTAATATATAGAAAAAATTGTAATATTTAGTAATAAAAATGTAATAATTGGTAATAATTAGTAATAATTAGTAGTAATTTGGTAATAATTATTAATAGATGGAAAAATTGTAATATTTAGTAATAAAAATGTAATAATTGGTAATAATTAGTAGTAATTAGTAACAAATTACTATGGTTCATGCTATGTAGTATATATACACTACAACACAAAAATAGTATATCCACAATGAGAGAATGATTCCTAGGCCTTACTAGGGTTTTTGATTTTCAAATATTTCCTAGGAATATAGATGCTTTCCCTATCAAGGAAATGATCATTATATTGTCTGTGATCCCTTCCATATTGAGGTATGTCTTCTTGGGAGTGTTTTTTTCTTTCTCTTCGTGCCCTTTTTATTTCACCTGACATCATAGAGAATGATATGATCTCATGAGGGAAGATCTTTTCAATATCAAAAAATGAAAAATTGGGTATTATCATTGATATGGGTGATGATATCATCTTATTAAAAGGAATGGATCTCCTTGCGGTGGGGAAACTACTTTCACATTTCCCATTTAACCTAAACATTTTTTAAAAAACTATCTAATGAGTATAAAGATTGGGTAATATAGTGGAAATAAAGGAAATATAGGTGGGGCTTCTGATTTTTTTAATTTTTTAATGAGGCTGATAAACGAAGGGTGTTGTAGGGTAGACCTTGGTTCTTTGACAACCACCTGATCCTATTAGAGAATCATAACAAATAAATGAATATTTCAAAGATCACCTATCATAAATGGCCCTTCTGGACTCATCTTAAAGGGATCCCTTTTAGTGGTAGATCTGAATATATCTTGAGGAATATAAGAATCCAAATTGTAGATTTTATTGACTTGGATATTTTTGATCCCATCCATTGGGGCCTTTATTATTGTAAAAGAGTTATAGTGGAGGCTTCACAACAACTTATGAGTGTGATTTTCAATACTATTGACAACTCAAACTCATGGATATCCTTTGAGTATGATATTATACATACCTTTTGCTTATTTTATGGAAACCTAGGCCATTTTTAGAAGTATTGAACCATTAAGGGAGATAACAAAGATGGAAACTTCATCATGTAGTTTGGGCCATGGTTAAGGAAAAAAATTATGGGGCTACCCTTTGTGTTATAGTCTGAGAAAATAAAGGATAGAGAAAAACTATCGAAAGTGATGATCTATCATTCTATATCTATGTAGGGTAAAGTAATCATGTTAGATCTTCCCATAATTTTCTCAGAAATTGTGAGTTGTCCAAAGAAGATGAAAAATGCGAACCCTAGTTCTGATGAGCTTCCATCAGTGTTGTTGAACGGCATTGGATCGATGAAGGATTGGAACCCAATCATAGACACTCACACTTTGGATTCTCCTCCTATGGAAATCAAGAAGTCCACCCCTCCTCCCACATCGATATTGATGTGATCAAACCCTCCTAGATAGTTTTCCCCCTAGTATTGTGCTCAATTTTTCAGAATAGAAATTACCATAAGATTCTTATGAATCCATCCCTTTGGGATAAAAAAATCAGCGATAATGGATAAGGTTACACAGATCAGATCCAGGTCTAGATGATCATTTTTTGGATTGCTATTGAAATAACAGATCATTATAGTCCCTTACTAAGCATGATCATCATCAAAAGTATTTTGGGACTTCAGGGGGTGGTTCATCCATTTATGACATAGAGGCAGAGGCTGACATGATTTATCCCTTCCAACCCCATTGAAAAAATTACGCCGGAACTATTGTGGGCTTGGAAATCTATGAACAGTTCGGATGCTCCGCATTCAGAGTGCTAAAATTTCCCCCGATGTGGTTTTCTTTTCTAAAACCATACTGGAAAACAAGGACATGACTATCATTTCTTCTAAGGTGGGATTTCAAGGTTTTCTCCAAATGGAAAGGTATGGCCATGCTAGCAGCCTCAGTCTCCTTTGGAAAGAGGGTGTCAATTTTAAGATTACGAGTTTTTCTAACAACCATATTGTAGACTATATAATCCAGAAGGGTGCTCATAAATGGGATTTTTGGGAATCAATATTGAGACCAATCAGGGTGACGAATTGAGATCATGGGAGCTTTTTAATTCGGGTTGTGTGGGTCTTCTAGCCCCTCTTAATTGGTGGATAATTTAATGAAAAACTATACCAAGAGGAAAAGAGAGGTGTATCTATGAGGTCTATACATTCGATTATTTTCATTCATGATACATTACAAGTGGTGGGTCTTAGTGATTTAGGTTATTGAAGAAACCCTTTAGTTTTTTAGGGGAAGTTTGATTTCTCTCATGTGGTGGGACAGCTTGATAGATTTGTAGGATCTATTGAATGTCTCAACATCTTCATCAAATTCCATATACCCCATCTACATCCAGATTCTTCAGAACACTATATGATATTTCTCACATTATCTCCCCTATCTAGGTATGGTCACCATGAGAAGTTGTTTATATTTTAAAGAAAGTGGATTAAGGATAAAGAGTTTGAGAATCTAATTTTTTTAAACCTAGAGGCTAATGGTTATGATGTTTGGCTTAAGAAAATCTAGGTGGCATCTAATATGAAGTCATTTAGTGACTCTAAATTCTATACTTTTGATTCTCAGATTGATCTTATTGAGAAAAATCTGAAAATTCTTTACATCACCCCTCCTTCTATGACCGTCTTTTTTTATATTTCTACACTTGAATCTGACAAGGATTTGACCCTCCAAAATAAAGGGATCTTCTAGTTCATTTGATTTCATGTATCTCACATTAACGAAGAAAATTTTGCAAGTAATTATTTTCTTTATAAATCACGAGCTAGAAATTGTAAGAATATTATTCATCATCTTAAAATGCTTGAATGCATATATATTAATAATGAAGATAGATATTCATCATCATATCCGGTATTGTTTCCATGATCTTTATATAGATGGAGGTTCATCCATTCCTTATGATGTTTCTTCTAGTTTCAGTTCCATTTTCTCGGATCATATGATTCAACACCTTTCTAAGGACATCATGGAGATGAAATCTTCATAGCATTGACGCAAATCCACTCCACAACTACTGTTGATCTGGATGGATTTCACTCTCTCTTCATTAAAAAGTCTTATCATATTGTTGGGTATGATGTCAAAAGTCTGATTAAAAATATTTGTAATGGTGACATTAATATTATAAATATCAATGATACTCTAATCACACTTATACCCAAGGTGAATAATCCTTTATCAATCTCAAATTTCATACCCATCAGTTTATGTAATTTTTCTTATATTTTTTTTCCAAAATTCTGCTCAATCGTCTCTGTGGATGGCCCTATGACATTATTTTATAAAACCAAATCATTTTTTTCAAAGAGTCTAATTTTGGATAATGATATTCCCATGATGTTTTTCACTATATTAAAACAAGATCAGCTATAAAAAGAGGTATCATGGATTGGAAACTTGAGATGACTGAGACATATGATTGGGTTGATTGGTCTTTCATTTATTTGGTTATGTGTAAGATAGGTTTTTGTCTAAAGTGGATTGATGTGATAATGTGATGTGTTACTAATATTTCGTTTCTTATTTGGATCAATGGTGGAATTTCTCCGAGTTTTTTCCCCACCAAGGGTCTTTAGCAAGGGGGGCCACTCTCTCTATTCATGTTTATTATTGTTGCTAATGTTTTTTAAAATCATCTTCCAGCTACAGCTAGAAATAATTCTATCCATGGGGCCAAAGTGTGTCAATGGGGGCCCACCATATCTCATTTATTTTTTTTAGGATGAGATCCTCTTAATTTTTAGGGCGGCCATGGAGGAATGTGGATTGATCAAATTCCTTATTCACTATTTTGATATGGCCTTAGGGTAATTAGTTAATATTTCCAAATCGCAAATTTCCTTCAGTTCTGGTGTCCCTTTGAGAAAAAGAAAGGCTTTCTATGAGGCCTATAGTATTTTGGTTGTGGAGAAGAATCAAAAGTATCTTGGCCTACCTACTATTATTGCTCGGTCCCAGAAATAATCCTTTTACAATATCATTTGTAGTGTGGCAAAGAGAATCTAGGGATGGTATTGTAAAAAAATTTCAAAGGCTAACAAGGAGGATATGAATAAATTAGTGGCCCATGCCATTCCATCTTATGTCATATATATTTTTAATCATTTGGGCCTCATCATCGATGAGATTCACTCCCACCTTATAAAAATTTTGTGGGGCCTTCACAGTGGAAAGAATTATAAACATTGGGTTTCATGGGTAATGCTTTATATTCCCAATGACTATGGGTATTGGTTTTGGGATCATAGCCAGCTCAATGATGCCTTACTTTCCAAGTAGGGATGGATAATTCCGAATGATTCAGATTCCCTTTGCACTTGAGTTCTTCACACTGAATTTTTTCTTCATTCTTCTTTTTATGAAGCATGAGTATGGTGTCATCCAATATTTTTGTAAAGAAGTATTTGGGGTTCCCATGACCTCCAGGAGAAGTGGTTATTTTGGAGAATTAGCAACAGTTCTAGAATTAACATAGGGAATGATGCAAGGCTACCATATAATGATGGCTCTAAGGATTCCACTATTTTATTTGTAGGTATGGAGAATTAAAAGTTGAGGTACATATTTAATGTGGATGGGAATGGTTGGTGCTTTATGAAGCATTCATCCTGGTTCAATGAGAGAGATATGGACT
Organism: Viscum album; assembly: GCA_963277665.1. NCBI lineage: Eukaryota > Viridiplantae > Streptophyta > Magnoliopsida > Santalales > Viscaceae > Viscum > Viscum album. Next base: position 1,632,939,265 of record OY728133.1, on the reverse strand, counting down.
AAATTTTGAGTAACCTTTATGGTGATAAATCCCTCCCATATAACTTTTTTTGTTCTAAAGAATATTTTTTGGGTTATTTTTTTAAATTAGGTTATGTTTTGGCTTGCAAAATTTCATTTCCTAGGACATCATGTTGATTATAGAAGTTGTGGAAGCTCTCAACCCCCCCCCCACCCAAAGATTTCTTCTTCTGGTGGAAGGTATGCATGGGAATTCTTCCCTCAATGGACTTTCTCCTCTCCCAGTACTACATGGATGATCATACATGTCTTATTTTATATAATTTTTTAGAGACCCCTTCTATGCTATTATTTCATTTTTTTGAGCGAGAGCCATATGGAATACCTAGAATAGTAATTTTTCTAACTTTGTGAAGTATAACATTTACCTCACAATTTTACTTGAGAAATTGATCGAATCTCTCCCTATTGAAATAGTATGTTGTCTCCGTATTTTGACCTAAAAAATTTGGTTTCAAATAAAAAATTGTGTTTTAAATCAGGTATGTAAACCAGATACGTATTTAATTGAATCCACTATGTTTTGGATAAACTCTTGGAAATCGGATGAGAAGCTTGGGGACCCCACCGCTGGATCTCAACAGTTATGTTTTTGGGTTCCTCCCCTAGAGGAGGTCCTAAAAATAAGCATCGATGTGTCTCTGGGGAATTTTGGGGTTGTGGGTTGTGGAATGATTGATCGGGATGCCTTTTGATCTTTTATGGTTGCTAGTCATCAATATTTCAATGCCAGGTAGATCCCTCAAGTTGATGAAGATCATGTGATATTGTTTTGGGTTAATGTTGTCTTAGAGAGGGGGTGGGGATCTATTATTTTGGATTCTAACTGCCATATAATGATCAACTCTTTATGAACACCAGATATCGATTTGTAATCTTTTGGCCTACTAGTTTGGAAGATTAGAACACTCCTCAATATTTTTTCTACTTGCTAATTTTCTTTTACTCTGAAAGATGGTAATTGTGTTTCCCACCATTTGGTATCTCGTGTTTTCACATGGGGATTGTAGTTATAGTCTTCGGTCTTCTTGGACTCGCTTATTTACCTTGTATTTTCAGCCTCTCATTCAATTTAGCTGATTTCTCCTAATTTCAAAAACAAACACACACACACACTAGAAATTTTTCCTAAAAATTTTTAGTATAAATTTAGTGGAAATTTCCATTAGAAATTTTTGTGTAAAATTATCAATGTGATTTTCACTCCAAATTTAGAATATAAATGTGTGAACGTATACTTCTATTACTATATATATATATGCATACAATGTATGTATGTATATACATATTCATGTACGTACACAATAAAATTTTCCACATAAAATAAATTTTATATTTATATTTAGTTACACATACACACATATATAGGCACACATAGATAGTGTGTAGAAAATATACATGAAAATTTTCACTTAAAATTTAAGTGAAAATATTCATGAAAAGATTTCAGTTCAGGTTCACAATAAACGTTCCTAGTAAAAAATTTCAATGATATTTTTTGGTGAAAAAATATATTTTTTATTTATGTATTAATATAGTTTCATTTTAATTTTAAGTGAAATTTTAAACAATATTTTTTGTGGAAATTTTCACATGAAATTTCCAGTGGAAATTTGCACTGGAAATTTACGTAAAGATTTGAACTAAAAATTTTCATTGGAAATTTACACTAAAGGTTTCTAGTAAAAACATTCAACATAATTTATGGTGAGGGATATGGGAGTATCCAATGTGAGAGGGATATAGGACCGAATCATCTTTGTTGGATCTTTGATGGATTTAGTGCTTATTCATTCAAGACCGGCTACAAGGAAGCTGTTGTAGCACCGATCATGGGGATTGATAATTTGTTGAAACCCATTTAGTGCCACCCAGTTCCCACCTAGGTGAAATATTTTTTATGGAATGTGTGTTCGGGAATCCTTACTACAAAGGACTTTATCATATTACGTCATGTTGTAGAGGATGACTGTTATCTAATATGTCTGTTTTCTATATAGTCCTTGTCACATGCTATCCTACATTTCCTTGAGGCTAGGAACATCTTTGTTGAGTGGAGCGTTGATGAAGATTATTTCCTAGATCTAGAACATAGCTTTGTGATGCTTATGAGGAAATGGAATTTGAACCTCATCGTAGAGAAGCTGCACTCATTGATTATGTTGTCCAAGATTATTTGGGTTTGAAGAAATGATTGTATCTTTAATCAGGTAACCAAACCATGCTTATTTTTGGTCGAGCAGACCACCATTTGAATATATACATGGAGCCTATATGATTGAACTCATGATATTACATGGGTAATTTGTGCCCCATGTGTCAATATTATACCACCCCTAGGTTCCTTGAAGATTAACATGAATGCACCTGTCTCTGGTAATGGTTCTTCTGATGTTGGAGTCATCGCCCATGACTCATTTCGCTCTATTGTTTCAGCTTGTAAAATGGCCTTTCCTTCAAATTGGAAATCACTGATGGTGGAATATTAATACATCATTTCAGGCTTGGAATTTGCTTTGATATAGGGTGGAATTTTTTATTTTGGAATCAGATTTCCTTGCTATCATCATCGCTACCACTTCTTCAGATGTTGGCCTCCAACCGTTTGGTCTTCTTGTCAGGAATATCTGCATGCTTAGTATCTGATTTCCTGCATGCCCTTTCTCCTTTGTAAAATTTAAATAAAATATGGAACCACATTTTCTTGCAACCCATGTCCTGGATGAAAATTATTTTTTTGTTAAGATAAACCACCTTTTAATGGATGAGGGGGAACCCAGCATGACTTCAGAGACTTAAGGACAAAAAAGGCCCCTAGGAGTCCAAAATCCCAAGGCCATAATCACCCTAGTTGACAACAAGGAAAAGCCCCTCCCATGATAAAAAAATTTAATATCAGATTCCACCTTCTCATCGTAGTTCAAAAATATCAATACATGAACATGGTACTGATGGACAAGGCCATACCCTCTAAAAACATCTAAATCTCAATCGCAATGGTCACGAGGAAACTCCATGCTCTGAACCCCATCTCGAGCAACCCCTCGAGGAATATCAGGTTGCATAATACCTTTATAACATTCAGTCGTGGAACCATCATATCCTAGTGACAAAAACAGGACCAGCAAGTCACTGGTAAGAACCACGTCACCAAGCACGTCCAGAACGAGGTCAGACCAAGCGAACTCGCCTCCAACCCCACCACCACCGGAGTAGCTCTTGCAACTCCACCAAAGATCACGACCCACCAAAATAGAAACTCCATCCGGCTAACTAGATGTCGCAAGACCGTCAATGATGAGTCGATGCCACCCAGGGCTGGAAGACCCGCCAAGGAGGCCCGACGCCATCACTGGAGAAGGGACCTGGGGCGATCTGGATAGAAAACACCCCTTGGGGCTCGTATCTGTAGAGACATTCACCAGGGGACACCAAAGCTGAGGGAACAGAGACATGAAGCCAAAGGGGGGTTGGAACAAGGGAGTCTATGGGAGAAATATCAGGGAGAAGGGGCCATCTGCAGGAACACTAACAGAGGGGAGACCGAGAAGAGATGGAGGGGGGAGAGACAATGCCGAAAATGGTCGAAAGTCCAACGATTAGCTCCCCCCTACAAGCTGCCGCACTGGGGAAACCCTAGCAGCGAGAGAGGGGTGGATAGAAGCCGCTACGAGGTCTGGGATCTCAGTCTATTTTTTATTATAGGAAATATTTTTGCAACCTATGTCCTCTTTAACGAATCTTTCACATGGTTGGATGATTTCCCTTCCTCGATTCAGATATCACCCAATCTTCGATTTATAGATTAAATTATTTCTCTCTTCAAAAAATTATAATCTATGTGTCATATTATAAATATTTTATAAATATTTTATATAATAAATATTATATTAAATATTATATTAAATATTATATATATTTATATGTAATAAAAATTATATATATTTTGTTTTCCCACAAATAATGAACAATATATAATAATTTCATTAAAATGAAATTTAAAATATACATAATACTTTAAATATTTATATTTATATTATTTTGTATATTTATATTATTAATAACTATCCGATAATAAATTTATATATTAAATTTAATATATAATAAATATCATAGAAAATATATGTTTGTATATTATAAATTTGTGTAGTAAATATTATATATATATATATATATGAATAATAATGATGAGGTGCAATGTAAAAAAAAGAAACAAGAATGCACAATGACCATATTTTCGTCCAAAAGTCAATTTGAGGCAGATGATATAATTCCTCCTAAGAGAGCTTCAAATAGGTTTTCATCATCGACCAAATACTAACTCGCAGAATATCGGTGAACGAGGGGGGGGGGGGTGGACGAGGGGGTGACACATGTACATAAACACAAGATTTTATATAAGTATATTTTATTATAAATACAATATATTTATTATATATATAATTTTTTTATTAAATTAATTATATAATTATGTTGATTAGGTAATTATATAATTACATTTATAGAGATAAAAATACATTTATTTTGTAAAAAAAATACATCTATAATTTAAATATTTTTGATAAATGAATCAATATACATAAATATGTGATGTAAATATAATAATATTTATTATAAATATAATTATATTGTAAATTTAATAATATTATAAATAAAAAAATATTTTTAATTATATATATATGAATATAAGTACATCTATATAAGTATATTTAGAATATAATTATATTTCTATTATAATAATTATAATAAATTTTAAAATATAAAAAATATATATAATTACGTACCAGATAGATATAATTTTATATCTTAAACAATAAAATGATTTATTAATTATAATTTTATTTTTTATTATATAAATATATGTATATTTATTAATATATAAATATATAAAAATATTTGTTGTTGTATATTTATTCGTATAATTTATTAAATTACTACGTATAAATGAATTAATTAATAAATTGCATGTAATGATGAGTGTTGGATCCTACATGCATCATATCACTAATTAGGCCCCTGCGCTTACTTCTCAGAGTCTACATGGCGCTCATTCTACTACCTCCAATGGAAAATCTATGGCAGGGAAACAACTAGTTCGATTACATGAGGCGGTCAACTCCATTATGATGGCAACAACAATTGGACAATCCATACACAGGCGGTGGTGCATGCATGACGTAGGTATGATGCACGCAGACAATGACGTAAGTATAATGCATACATGATGTTGATCTGAGCCTTCATGCCAGTTTGTGGGCCTTTGGGCTATGTAATGGGCTTCATGCCCACTAGGCCTTCAGGTCATGTACTGAATACATAAGGCTTTATGGGTGAGCTATCTCTTGTTGGGGTCTATGGCCTGCCTTTCCAGCATGCTGTATGGTGTGTGCGTGTTTAATGTAATTGTACCCCATGCACCTAATATATATATATATATATATATATATATATATATATATATATAAGAATCAAGAGGATGTTCCTTTAATAACCTATTGAGGGGTCTTTGACGAGGCAGACAAAATCCATGAAGGTAGAGGGGACTATAATGAGTGATTTGCTTAAAAGGGTTCAAATCGTTGAACAAGAAGTAAAATCTACTCTGTTTATTAATATATCACTTTTTAAATGTTCATCACTGACACTCTTGTTGTTGATTGATCTCAATAGTTGGCATCAGTACATCACCAGGTGAAACAAGAGATATAAATAGAACCTAAAACAAAACTATCTAGGAACTATTTATGAATAGGGGAGTATATTTATTTATTTAGTAGCATTGGTTGATTGTTAAAAAAATATATTTTTTAAAATTTTTGAATATAGGCTGTTCCATAAGATATTTCCATTGTTGACGGAATTATTAGTTTTCTAAAAAATGAAATTAATACTCTCAATGTAAAACTAAATCAACTATAATAATGGAAAGGGAAGAAACCCCTAGTTGTAGGATCAACCTCTTCTCCACAACTTCAAAGATCAAAGTCGATGAAGGTGTGCATCTGTCTATATATATATATATATTACTTGTTATAGTTTAAAATTTTTATATATAGGTTTCAGATGATATATCATTCAGCAGATTAGGAATATAAGAGAGGCCACTTGATCTTTCAAGGATTGTAAAATGATTAAAGAAATAATTAAGTGACTATATAGATGATAAATTTAATTAGAGAATGGGTGAGTTGTAACACAAAATGTCTGGTCGGAATAATAAGAAAGGCTACCTAGTTTTAAAGGCCAATTCTTGTTACTTTCCACTATTCGGTCGACGACATCAGAGGTGGTTGTTGGTTTGTTTGAAGTTGATCTCTTATTGTTCATCTTATTTGTGGTGTTCTGGTTATAGTTTTGGGTTTAGTTTCTTGTGACATTGTTGGTTTTCATGTATTGGTATATCCTATTGAGGCTAAAATTTACAACCCAAATATTAGAAAACCCAATCCTAAGACCATAAGTTTTCATTTCATTGAAAATTTCAAAAGGTCAAAATATATATTTTATTTTACTTCCCTTATCATACAACTAGAATTATCGATACTAGATCTGTTGTATTTTTAGATGATGTTTAAAAATATGGTAGTTTCATGCCTTGCACTGTTATCCTTGAGAAGGAGCTTGATCATTTATATGTTCCTATGAATATATGCCCACCAAAATATACCCCTTATGTTGGAGATGGGGATGTGAATGAGGCATCACCTAATGTTCAAAACCAAAATAGTATACATTCTCCTATTAATGTTCAAGGAAAACAACTTAGGTAGTTAGAATAAGTGAAATACCAACAATACATGATGAATATATATATCTTGATGAATATTATTCCTACATAGGATGTGATCCTACATCCATTAAAGATGCTACTACGAGCAACTAATCAACTCAATGGCTTAAATCAATGAAGGATGAATTGAACTCAATGTAGGTAAATGATGTTTGGGAACTTTTTGAGTAACCAAAAGGATCAAAAAATGATGGATACAAATAGGGTTTTAGAACCAAATTGAATCGTAAAGGAAAGGTTGAAGTTTACAAGGCTCAATGTGTTGAAAAAGGGTTCACTCAAAGAGAATGTATTGATTATAGTGAGACCTTCTCTCCAGTGTTTAAGAAGGATTCATTACGAATATGTTAGAGTTGGTTTCTGAGAACCAACTATTTTTAATTTAATTACATGTATATTTGATGTATTAAATATTAAATTAAACATCTTATTACATATTTTTAATTTTTATTCATGACCATAATGTAATAATGTTCTAGATTATTTGTCGTCTTGACAATGTCATAGTAGTTCCCCGCTATGATGAGAACCTTGAAGTACTATGACAATATTCTTAATATAGTTTTGAGGTTGGATAACATACTAATAAAACACTATTTTGATGAATATTTTATTTATAATAAATGACATAATTTCTTCACATTGTGCTAAATATGTCAATTTATGAAATATTTAGGATTAGATCATTCATTTGAAAATTTGATTAAAATTCCAGTTTTTCCCTTTTAAAATGCACTATAGTATTTCGCACATAAATATTTTAATATGAATTAATTGAACTTAATTTTTTTAATAGTGATTCTAAATTAATTTTTTACTACTTTTATTCAGGACACTAGAGCTAAAGAGTTCATTTGGATGGAGTAAATGGGCCATTAAGTCAATGGTGTGCTGGACTCGCCAGAATGGACATGGGTTCTGTATTTGGGCCATTACTTCTTCATAATTTCTTGGATTATGCCCATATTTTGAGAGGATCTCGGGGATTCAGTTTCTCATAAATCATTCTTATGGAAGAATATATTATTCACTCGTTTGTGTGGTACAATGGGCGGTGCAAGTGGGCATAAAATTTTTAGCCGAGATTCCCCATTCACACTTGAAACAACTTTGAACCTAGCCTCCCCACCAATCTATAAATTAGTGTTTTTATCATTTGGATGGGTGGGGACATGAATTAGAAGACTGGAGGCATAGAAGAATTGGTTTCACCCAAATTATACAACCATTGTAAGAGGGGTAGGTCTTGAAGAAAGGATCCTCTCATCAAAGCCTTCTTCTCTTCTTCATGTTGTAATGTTTTCATTTCTATAATAAACTTATTTGTTGTTCTTTTATTTCTTCTATTTTCATACATTTTATTCAGATTTATTATTCTAATAATCTTCCTCTTAGGTATTTAATTATTTAGTAGAAGTGTTATTGGGTTATACCCATTAAAAACCATTGCAAATGCAATTCGCTTCTACGATGATTACACCACCCAAGGAAGAGTAGTCTTTTTAGTAATTGATCTATATATTACCTTATCCATTTATTTATTTCGAATCAACGAGCTAATGTAATTAAATTAATATGGTCTATTAATTTAGTTTTTAATTTAAATGATACTAAGAAAGCAATTGAACAATTGTCACAATACCACACTAGGTCGGAAGATGTGTAAATTTTGAGAGTGTGTTCCTAGTCGGTAATAAAAGACCACACGAGATCAATTTGTAGTGTTCTAATATAATACCTAAAATCAATTTATTCTAATTTCCATATAGGATATGTTCCTTAATTTACCACTGACCATAATCTAACTTAGAACATCAATCAAAGCAGGTTGCTGCGATTTCATGTTCCAAAGTTAGCCTAGGGTTAAATTCACTTCATCTTTGTGGTAAAGTTAATTCTCGTAGGGTTTGGGATTTAAAAAATTAAGGAATCATAATTAAGTGGATATTAATTTAATTGATAATGAATAATAAATGGCCGATGAGGTAGAGTTAGATTGATTATCCTTTTAAAATATTTTCTCGAAAAAAACATCTATGTGTCTTGCCTTTTTAATTGAATTTCATTTCAAAATTAAAAACAAAAAAATATGCAATCTTCTTCCAGCAAACTTATTCTAGTTTTATAAATGATAAACAAACCCCATCCATTCAAGTAGTTTTATTAATTCCTTTTATTTTATTTTCAAAATACTTTTAATAAGTTGTTAAATTTACTTCCTCTTTTGAGAGATGAACTTGGTCAGCCACTCTGCTGCACCTAAGTAACCCGAAACCGAACATCATTTGAAAGCACCCACAATATCTCCTTTCAAATTGGATTCGTTTCCAGGGAGGAAAGTAACTATTTCAACCATTTAGAGGTATTTATTTTATTTTACATTTTATTCTTTTCTTCTATTCTTTCTTCCATCTTTACCAAATCTGAGTTTTTCTTATTATTTGGTTTTCTTCTTCTTTTTATTTTTGTACCATCAACTCAAACTTCTCATTTTTATTTTACTATGGTCCACTTTCATTCTTTTAATTTTTATTTTATTTATGACATGTACTAATCCCGAAGATCTCTTAGATCATGATGGTGAGATTGAACACAACCTTCAAGCTCGAATCATACATTCTTAGTCCATGGGATGTTTCAACATTTAAACAGTTGGAGAATTCCTCCACTCCAATAACATTGAAATTGGAAACAATTTTAATTCCAACATAAAACAAGAACCAATGGCTGAAAGTAATGGAAATGAACTTAATAGAACCATTTGAGAGTTGACTGCACCTGATCTTAACTATCAACCAAATTGCATTGCATACCCATATCTTGAATTAGACATTGAATTGAAATCTGGGTTAATTCATCTTCTTCCAAAATTTCATGGCCTCTCAGAGATTTTTCCTATCATCAAGGACCACTTCTATTCTTATGAAGATCTCAGGGATTAAGCAAGCCCAAGGGGAGTCAATTTATGAGTACTAGGATTTATTCAAGAAGTTGTGTTCAATCTTTCTACATCACTAAATCAGTGAGCAACTCCTCATCCAATACATCTATTAAGAACTCACACCTATAAAGAGGAGCATCGTGGATGCCGTTGCTGGAGAAGAATTAGTGGAAAATACACTATTAGCTTTACATGCATTGATTTACAAGATGTCCCAAAACTCCAAACAATTTGTTGATAGATGTACACCACATGTTAGGGGAGTACATCAGGTTAGTACATCTTCTCTTGAAATCCATTTGATTGATACTAAGTTAAAATAATTGACCACTATGGTGAGGCAGATTTCTTTGGCTCAAAAGATATCTCAACCCCCTCCTTCAAGGCCTTATGGCATTTTCACTGAGACAAGCCACCCAATAAACTATTTTCCACAACTACAAGAGACAGAGTATTGTGCAACAGTATTCCCAGGGAGACCATATCAGCAGTAACAACAGACATACCTCTAAAATAATTTTGATTCATTTTCTCCAACATACAACCATGGGTGGATGGATCAATCAGACATGAGGTATGGCTATGGACAATAACAAATGCCCCCTTTCAACAAAACTTCCAACATCCTCCACCTTAATAGCAGGGTTTCCAACAACCCCAAAGAAGATTTGAAGCCCAAACCTCAACAAACCAAAAACAAGGGAATCCCCCACCCAAGGTAGATTCTAACACTGATGACCTTTTGAAGCAAATTGTTCTTAATCAACATAATGATTTAAAGAGTCAAGGTTCAGAGTTGAGGGAGTTGAAGACATAGATGAGCCTGATTTCCACCACCCTCCATAAACTGGTAAGTAAGAACTCTGATAATCTTTCTTCCTAACCTACTCCAAATCCCAAGGGGAATGTCAGTGCCATTACATTGAGAAGTGGGAAGCAAATGAACGATACATCTGTACCTACCATTCCACCAGGATTCAAGTCAACTCTAGAGAAGCCTAATTACATACCAATTGAAGAGAACCCAAAGGAGAAAAAAAGGTAAGAAAAATATTGATGATATTCCTCCTAAACCCCTTCCCTTTCTAAATAGGGTTGTACAAACCAAGAAATTGGCTGAAGAGGTAATGAAAAAGAGGTTTTGGACACCTTCAATCATGTGGAGATTAGCATCCCTTTACTTGAATCCATTAAACAAATCCCAAGATATGCCAAATTACTAAAAGAACTTTGTACTAATCAAATAGGGCTCAAGGGAAATGATAGGATCAATCTTGGAAGGAATGTGTCAGCACTCATTACACCAACTCTAGAAATGCCAACAAAGTGCAAGGATCCTGGGACATTCACCATCCCATGCACTATAGGGGAATTAAACTTTTCTGATGCACTTTGTGATCTGGGAGCTTCCATAAATGTGATTTCTCACTCCGTATTCTCTTCTTTGCAGGTTGGTGAGTTGAAATCGATGAGAGTAGTGGTGTAGTTGGCAAATAGGGCTACAACATATACAGCGGGAGTCCTTGAGGATGTACTTGTCTAGGTAAGAGACATGATCTTTCCAGCAGATTTCTATATGCTTAAAATGGAAGAAAATCAGGTATGTTCTCATGCTCCCATTATCTTAAGTAGGCCCTTCCTGAAAATTGAAAAAACTATCATAAATGTCTATGGGGGTAAACTTTCCATGGTGTTTGGTGATGAATTTGGGATATTTAATGTTATGAACTCCATGAATTACCACTCATAGAACCATTCTGCATTTGTTATCTCCCATTTTGAACCACAAAAAATAAACCCCATGGAATTTGATTGTCCTATTCTTAGGGGGATTATGAGTATTGGTTCTAGTTTAAGGTCTAAGAGTACTTCCACACCTGTTTCTAATGTACAAGACTCCCTTAGATTTGATTTTGAAATGGAATCATATTCTAATTTTGATCATTTGAACTCTGATTATGACATGGCTATTGAGTATACTGATATATTTGATTCTTTATTCTCTGATTGTGATGATTTATATTCTGATACTGATGCTATTTGTGGACATATTTTAGATCCTTTAATGTCTCCATCCATACACCACCCCCTTCATTGGAGCTCAAGACATTGCCACCAAATCTCAAATACTCATACTTGTTGAGTGGTGAGAGATTACCTATTATAATAGCTAATAATATTACTTTTGAACATGAAGAAAAACTTTTGAATCTTTTGAGGGTGAACATTAAGGCAATCGAGTGGACCTTAGATGACATATCAGGTATTAAACCCTATATTTTCATGAATATGATTCTTTTGGAGGATGGGGCTAAAATGATTAGGCTACGACAAAGGAGACAGAATCCAACTCTTCTGGAGGTTGTTAAAAAAGAGGTCAAAAAATTTCTCGAGGCAGGTATAATCTATCTCAATCCAGATTCCTAGTGGGTAAGACCTATTCAGGTTGTGCCTAAGAAAAGTGGTGTTACAGTTGTTAAAAATGAGAAAGATGAGTTAGTTCCAATATGTGTGCAAAATAGTAGGCATGTGTGTATTGATTATAGGAAACTAAATCAATCCACTTGAAAAGACCATTTTCCCTCCCATTTATTGATCAGATGCTTGAGAGACTAGCTGGGAAAACACACTATTGTTTCTTGGATATATTTTCTTGATATTTTATGGTTCCTATTACTTTGGAGGATCAGGAGAATACAACATTCACTTGTCCATTCGGTATGTTTTTCTACCGAAGGATGCCATTTGGACTTTGCAATGCCCCAGGTACAAATTCAAGACCCGTTCACCGATGAGCATCTTTATGCCATCTCAGGTTTGCATCCTTGGTATGAATATTTAGTTAACTACCTTATTTCCTTTGAAGTCCCGGCAAATTAAAAGAAACATCAAGTCCAAAAGTTAAAGAGTGATTCAAGATTTTATGTTTGGGACGATCCCTACCTATGGATCATGTGTAGTAACCAAGTTATTAAAAGGTGTGTTCCTAATCATGAGTTGGAGTCAGTTTTACATTTTTGACATACACTTGCTTGTGGTAAACACTTTGGACCCCAACAGATAGCTAGTAAAGTTTTAGACTCTAAATTATATTGGCCTAGCTTATTCCATGATGCCCATGTGTTTTGTAAGTCATTCTCTCGTTGCCAACACACTGGGAACATTTCTAGGAGACATGAGATGCCCCAAAAACCCATATTATTTTGTGAGATTTTTGATGTCTGGGGAATTGATTTTATGGGTACTTTTCCATATTCGTTTGGCTTTTTTTTATATTTTGGTTGATGTTGATTATGTGAGTAAATGGGTGGAGGCTAAGGCCCCCCAGTACTGATGATTCTCATGTTGTCGTGGACTTTGTCAAAGCACATATTTTTTTACAGGTTTGAGTACTGAAGGCCATCATCAGTGATCAAGGTAAACAATTCTGCAATCAGAATCTTACATCCCTTCGTCGGAAGTATGGGGTGATACACAAAACATCAACACCATACCACCCCCAAAAAAATTGCCAGGCTGAGGTTTCAAATCATGAGTTGAAACAAATTTTGGAGAAAAATGTGAAGCCAAATAGGAATTAATGGAGCAAGATATTGGATGATGAATTGTGGTCATATAGGACAGCATACAAGACAGCCATTGGTAGGTCCCCATTTCAGATTGTTTTTGGGAATGCATGTCATCTCCCCATGGATGTTGAGCATCAGGCTTATTGGGCTATAAAGAAATGCAACACGGATTTGGACCAAGCTGGAATTCAGCAGAAGCTGAAAATTCAAGAGCTTAAAGAGATTAGATTGTCTTCATATGAGAACTCAAGGCTCTATAAGGAAATATCAAAAGCATCTCATGATATAATGATCCAACAAAGGGAGTTTTATGTTGGAGAGAAAGTCTTTCTCAATAGTTTATTACTGAAGCTGATGCCTGGTAAGTTGTGTTCCAGGTGGTTAGGTACTTATGTTGTGACTAATGTTTTTCTTTATGGTACAGTGGAGATCACATAAGAGGACACATGAAATAGATTTACAGTCAATGGAAAACATTTGAAGAGATACATTTTGGGAATTTTTACTGATGCAATGGATTTCATCACACTGCATGACCCCATCATCACTTAAGCATAATAGGTTGTTCCTAACCCTTTCACTTTTTTATTCTTTGTCCTATTTAAAATTATATATTTAATGTGCATATATCATCTCATGGGATCACATTGAAGACAATGAAATATTTTAAGTGTGGGGGAGGGAACCTTTTAGTTTGGTAATTTCAATTGTTTTCCTGTTTTTCAATGATTTAAAAAAAATTATGTGTTTTTCAAATTATGTGTATTTATTTTTAAATTTTTTTATGTGTTTTTGAAATTTTTTAGCTAAAATGATTTTCATCACAATTTTTAAATTCATATCAATAAGTGAAAAAATTTATCCCATGAAACTGAGCTTAAATGAATGCCGAAAATAACTTTGTTTCAAGTTCAAATCTTTAGCAATTTCATGAAAAGTACTCTGATTTTTGAATCCCATGCCACATCTCACCGTCTTTATATTTGAAATCACTTTTTTGTGAGGCTTCGGAACCATTATTTTCATATCCTTATATTTGCCTCAATTCTTAGGAGAACCAAACCATGCTTGATTTAACTAGAATTTGATTTATTCCTCTCAAAATGTGAGGGTTTGAGGTACTTATGTTTAAATTATTGAGGCATTTGTTTGGTATTAAATACCCTATTTCAAAGAATCCTTTTTTATAATGGTCTACCTTGAACATTTAATCCTTTTATCCCTTAGAATCAATGAACAACCTATTAGGTTAGTTACATTACAAGCCAATTTTCCCTATCCAGCTTACTCTTGAAGTGAAATTGCATAATCTAGTTGAAATTAATTGTGGGGAAAGCTGTCTTGTGTCGTGCTACCATATGTTGTGACACTTTGGGTGGAAAATAAAATTCCAAGAGATGTTTATTCTTCTTAAAAATTTTATTATATTGAAATATTTTCCTTTTTTGGAGATTTCATGATAAGTGAAGTTGTTCCTTTCTGGATCTTCTAATAGAGAGAGAAAGTTATGCCTATATGGATCTTTTAAGAAAATCATGTTTGAGAATATTGAAATTTTTACAACTAAAATGATGAATGGTGTAATATTTCCATGACTTTTCATGATGATAGATCTGAATTAATGATAAGGGGATTGAGGAGAAGACCATATTTAAGTGAAAATTAGATTAATGCAATTTTGCTTCAAAAAGAGTCAAGCCCTCCTTATTCAGCTTCAGAATTTTTCACATCTAAATACTACCAACCGAAAGCCACAAAACAAAAATAAAATTTCCTAATGAAAAATATATGAAATTTAATCACATTGGGTGGTGATGTAGGAATTTATCAAGCCTATGGTGACGCTTGTATGAGTTTGGATGAGAAAGACATTGCCAAAAAATTTACATTTGTGTGATAAGAGAAAATTTAAGTGAGGTAAGTGTTTGGTGCATGAGAGGATAAATGAAGTGGAAATATATTGAATTATATAAATGTAGAACTTGAAATAATGGTTTTTTATGAGGCATTATATCTTTTTTTTCTTGGTTTGGAATTGTTGTATCTCAAGGATATGTGTTTTAAAATTTGTTTTGATTTGATATTGATGTTTACATGATATGAGGTTTTTCCCAGGAGTGAAAAATGGTAAGTGTGAGGGAGTTGATAAAACACTATTTTTTTTATTATTTCATTGATAATAAATTACATAATTTCCTCACATTGTGCTAAATATGTCCATTTTTGAATTATTTGGGATTAGATCATTCATTTAAAAATTTGACGAAAATTCTAGTTTTACCCTTTTAAAATGCACTGTAGTATTTCACACTTACATATTTTAATATGACTTATTTTAACTTAAAAATTCGTAACCGTGTTCCTCACTTAATTTTATACAACTTTTATTCAATACACTAGAGCTAAAGAGTGCATTTGGATGGAGTAAATGGGCCATTAAATCAATGGTGGGCTGGACCCGCAAGAATGGACATGGGTTCTGTATTTAGATCATAACTTATTCACGCATGCTTGGATTAGGTCCCAATATTGAGAGGATCTAAGGGATTTATTTTCTCAGAAATCATCCTTATGTAAGGATATCAGATTCACGTATTTTGGTGGTCAAATGGGCGGTTCAAGTTGGCATAAAATATTTGGCCGAGATTCCCCATTTATATTTGAAACCACTTTGAACCTAGCCCCCCCCAACCCTATATAAATTACTATTTTTATCATTTTGAGGGGTGTGGAGGTGAATTAGGATATTTTAGGAATAAGAGAATTGGTTTCACCCAAATTCTCCATCCATTGTAAGAGGGGTATCTCTTGAAGCAAGGATCCTCTCATCAAAGCCTTCTTATTTTCTTCATGTTGTAATGTTTTCAGTTGTGTAATAAACATCTTTATTCTTATTTTATTTATTCTATTTTCTTATATATTTTTCAAATTTATTATTCTCTTAATATTCCTATTTGTAGTGTAATTCTTGAGTATAATCACGATTGGGTTATACCCATTATAATCCATTGCAAATGCAATTCGCTTCTACGATGATTACGCCACCCATGGAAGAGTAGTCTTTTTAGTAATTGATCTATCTCTTACCTTCTTCATTAATTTATTTTGAATCATTGAGATACTATAATTTAATTAACATGATCTATTAATTGAGTTTTTAATTTAAATTAAACTAAGAAAGAAATTGAACAATTGACACAAAAACACGCGAGGTCAGATGTTGTGTAATTTGTGAGAGTGCGTTCTTAATCGGTAATAAAAGACCACATAAGATGAATTTTGTAAAGACCCATAAATTTCAAGTAATTTTTTTTTCTTAATTTCTTTGGGATTTTACAAGTACGCAGTTTCTGACGGCACCTGATTCTGAGGCCCGGTGTGCCCGAAATCAATTTCCGAAGTTTAGCTCGGGTACATTCAGTGAACGAACGAGCGGGTTTTTCTAACTATTGAACTGGTGCTCAGAATCAAAATATGAGGGCACCGATGAAACCGTAGTGCCGGTAATTGCTTAATAAGACCTTTACTAGAGGTGTGTTTTCTTGGGAGATGCTGTTAAAAAAATTGGAATTAAATGATAAGTAAAATAAAATTGTGTGCAATTTAATTTTATCCATGGTAGTTAAACTCTCTCATGGGAAGTTGTTGGTGGGTCCCATGACCTCCCAACTTCCCATGTGTGGATATGAGGGAGGTGGGGCCCAAATGATCCCCCACCTTTTCATATTCCCTAACTCCTCTAAACCCCCTCATAAATATGTAACTCTCCAACACATTAATATTTCCAACTTAACACCCCCATTAAATTTGACCACTCAAGATTAACTAAATTTGTGAATTCAATTTTGAATCTTTGAGTTTTTGAAATGCATGTCTTGTGTTAATAAAATAAGGGAAGGGGTATTTTTTTTGGGTTGTTTCGTTGTGTGAGGATATTTGGTGAGAATACTCTAAGTCTCAAAGAACTCCACCACCTTCATTGAAGAACATCAAGACTTTGACAAAGAACGCCGCCAACACAAGGAGAGATCGTCATGCCGTTCCTTCTCTTCTCCGTAGCCGGTGTGAGATGTCATCCCTTCTTTGGATGCATACCAATGCCGTCATCGAAACCACCCCCGTGATGCTAGCTTCTGCGAACTTGTTTTGAGGTATGGGGTGATATTACGTTCATGTAATTAATTCATCGTTCCTCGTTGGTTAAATTTTGGCCAATTGTTACCAACGTAACAGGAGGAGATCAGACCCCACAAACACGGCTGATTTATCCTCCCCTTCTTCTTGCTGAACATTGATGGCAAGTTGTGGCGAAGACGGTGTGGTACTGTTGCACCGCACGGATATGAGGAGAACTGAGGCCAAAGTGGGCCTTGGAGGCGGTGTGCGGCGCAGTCACGTCGCGCCGGTGAAGCCGAAGGAACCACGGCCGGAGCGGGCCGCGGTGGTGGAGGTGGTGCGCGGTGCCGTCGCACTATGACAGAGAACCCAAGAGAGGTTGCGGCCAGAGTGGGCCACGGTGGAGGGTCACGACACCATAACTTCACGACAGCCGAAGAAGAACTGTGGCCTTAGGCCGCAGTGGTCCAGCAGGGACGGCTGGACAATCGGTCACCGGTGCTCCGGGAGGCGGGACCCTAAAAGTTCCCGAGACATTCCAACCGGCCGACCTTAATGGCTGGCTGTTTTTCCACATAAACCATGGGTTGAAACCCCCAACCAGTGCAAAAAAGGGCGGACCCCGTAGGGCCCACCATTATGGAAATAGGGGGGCGACACCCCCCCCTTTTGTGCTCCGCTCGGCCAGCGCCGAGCCACCCGCACTGGGCCGGACAGCCGGCGCTAGGTCAATCCACCCGCACCGAGCCAGGCTGCCTGCCCTGGGCCAGGACGTGCCCAAACAGGCCAAACCCAGACTTGGGCTGGGTCGACCTGGTTCGGGCCGACCAAGGGGGTATTGAGCCGGGTCAGACCGGGCCCAAACCCCCTATTTACGGATAGATCCGTTTAAATGCCCATAAATTTGGATGCAGACCTCCGATCGATGCACTGTTAGTTGCGTTGGGATCCTTGGATCCATCCGGTCGTTTGGTTATATTACACTCAAGGTTTCGGAGAACATTGGGTATGGCTGGGTTGGTTCGAACACAAAACCAACCAGGCCCTCGGAGTGGAAACACTTATAACTGGAGCTCCAGACGTCCGATTGACGCACCGTCGACTTTGTTGGATTCCTCTTAGTGAGAAGTTTCTTTTTTATCACTCTGCTCAAGGTTAGGACACAGCTGGAGTATGGTTGAGTTGGTTTTAACTTAAAAACCAATCAGGCCCCTGGGACGAAAAAGCCAATAACTCTCAGACCGGGCGTCCGATTGACACGCTGTCTGTCGTGTTGAGTTCCTATTGATGAGATGGAACTTTGTGATACATAAAATCTAAAATTAGTGACAGTTTATGTATCGACCCATTGGATCGTGGAGCGGACCCTCCTAGAATCGAGCGTGCTGTGTGCGGGAACCCTAAAGCTGGCTGAGACTACGACGACGACGACTACCGTACCGGAATCATCCGAGGGTTCGAAAACAATGACTACCATACTGGAATCCTCCGTGGGTTCGACAGCAATGACTACCTTACTGGAATCCTTCATGGGTTTGACAAAGATGACTACTTTACTTTTTTTTTTGTGTGGGTCCGGCAGTATTGACCTCTGTACTTGAATCCTGTGTGTGTCCGGAAGAGTAGCTGGTCTTGTATTCTGTGTGGGTATGACAGCTTGGCTTGACTTGTATCCTGTGTGGGTCTGAAATCCTAGATGAATTAGTGGCTACATCTGATCATCTCTATCGCCTTAAGAAATAAGTATACCTATGTGAGCTGAGTCTTTACTTTCAATCCTTATCTTCGATATGATTGTCATGCTATCCTGTGTGGATTGGGTTATGGTTTCCTGTGTGGATTAAATTGTACTTTCCTGTTTAGATTGGGTTACATTTTCCTGTGTGGACTGGGTTGTCCTTGAGCTCGTGAGTTGGAGAAGAACTAAAATTGATGACTTAGGTATATGTATGGGTATATACCTAAGTTGTGTTGGTTGATATTTCATGTTTGTATATCCTTTGTTGATTTTGGGAGACCTTCGGGGGTCTCGGGGTCCCTACTGTGTATCGTATACTCACCCCTGCACGGGCTACACCCGCACTACATTGTGTTGGTTGCAGACGATGGACAACACTGATCGTGGTTGAGGCTTGAGGAGCGGGACAGTACCTGGAGGTGGTCTATCAGCTGAGACATACACGGGGAGAACGGTCGGACCTGAGGAGCCAATGAGACTAACTGTACTCACTCTTCAGATGGGGCTTCCGGAGGATGAATTGGTGGTTGCTTCTTACTTTACAGTTGTTATACTTTCTTTTCAGTTGTATTGCACTTTTAGTTGGGTTTATATACTAGCCCCTTTTACTTTCCAGCACTTACTTTTTGTACTCAGTTTACTTAGTGTTTACATCAGTTTGCGTACTCTGTGGTGTTTGTTTTCTTTATAAAGACAATGACTTTCCCTTTTTATCAGGATTTATACCTTTAGTGCTAGTCGCCAGCCCCTGGCCTATGGAAGACGGGCTTGGGGTAGTCACGACATGAGCCCCTCAGACGGGTCGTGACAAATTTGTAGTGTTAAAATATAATCCCTAAACTCAATTAATTCTAATTTCTAGAGAGGATATGTGACTTAATTTACCACTAACCATAATCTTACTTAGAACATCAATCAAAGTAGGGTGCTGTGATTTTATGTTCCGAAGTTAGCCTAGGGTTAAATTCACTTCATCTTTTTGGTAAAGTTAATTCTTGTAGGGTTAGGGATTTAACAAATTAAGGGATAATAATTAGGTGGATATTAATTTAAATGATAATGACTAATAAATTGATGAATATGTATAGTTAGATCGACTAATCCTTTTAAAATATTTTCTAGAAAAAAAACATCTTTGTGTCGCATCTTTTAAATCGAACTACATTTCAAAATTAAAAACAAAAAAAATGCAATCTCCGTCAAGAAAACTTATTATAGATTTAAAAATGATAAATAACCCCATCCTTTCAAGTAGTTTTCTTAATTCCTTTTATTTTATTTTCAATATACCATTAATAAGTTGTTAAATTTTATTCCTCCTTTGAGAGATGACCTTGGTCAGCCACTTTGCTACACCTAAGTAACCTGAAACTAAACATCATTTGAAATCACCCACGACAACACCTTTTAGATACTTTGATAGGACAAATAGTATATAGATTGTCAGGTGACATTACTCATATGTATATGATACTTATTATAATGATGTTTTCAGTTGGTAATCTCTAAGATGGGGGATTATAAAAACAGACCTGCCAGTAGGAATTCTGCATGTCTTGGTGATATCAAATATTCATATCTACAAGAGTGTGTAATGGTTCTTAGAATTTCAGATTATTATTAATTCTTGTCACAACTCACAGACTTAGATTTTCGAATGAAAACCATCACGCCATATGTTAGAGGGAAGTAGGGTATGTTGGGTGCGTCACAAATGATATGTTATTAATGGATAAGCTAAGAAAGGATTTGTCCCTTCCATATTTATGGAAGTTGATATCTCAGCCCTTTGATTAAAATAGGAATGTCACCTTGAATTCCATGACCATAGTGTAACAATAAGTTTTTTTTTCAGATAGTCAAAGAATGATGTATCGAGCATATATGTTGATGACACCATCATGCAACCTTCTTGATGAAAAATCATGACAAAGGGATTATATGACACAGTGAGTGTTTGTATATGGTTGTCATCATTGTTACTTTAAGTTCTTTCTATTTGGCAATTTTACCCATTTCTAGATAGAGTAATCTTAGACTTTAGGTATGCCCGTCTAATTCCAAAGAGATATAATCCTATAGGCTCACACATTAAGTGTTTATGGTGGTCTCAATTAAATTATATTTGATTTTATTTAATGGAATAAATATTATTCTCAAGACTAAGGAATAATTTTATTTAAGTTATATTGATCGAATAAATTAAATAAAAATTTATTCAATCAATTATGAATAAAAATATATTTATTTATTTTATTGAATCCTTAATAAATATTTATTTACTAGTTTGTGAAAAAAAATATTTATTTAAGAGAATAAAATATTTATTCGAGTGTTCAATAAATTCAAGAGGAGTTTGAATGTACCACGACCATGTCCGGTGATAAAATAATTATCGATGAGTTGGTAAATATTATTTATCCATTTTGTAAAAGTTGGCACACCCGAAAATAATAATAATAATAATAATATTATGTGGAAAGGGAATTAATTAATGGTTATAATTATATTTAATGGCTGTTAAGTAATAAAATTTTGTAACTGAAATCTCATCTCTATAAATAGGTGCCTATGTCTATTGTGTAATTCAATCAAAACCAATTCCAAGTTTTGTATTAAGGAATTGTTACGCACAACTAATTCTATTTCGACTTCTCCACTTTTATCCCTCTCAAGAACGAGAAACCTAAGGGATGATTTCTTCAAGACGAAAGAATAAGTGATCAAGAATGAACAACAAAAGAAATTCAATTCGTTGTGCTAGCAGCCAAAGAATGAGTGACGTTGCTCGGAGACCATTGAAGCACGTGTGGATCACAACTAGAGGGATTCTACCCTTAGATCCTCATAAGAAAAATAAAGACAATCTGGTAGGGCCTTTTCAAGTGATCAAAAATCATCAAAAAGAATGTTCCTAATACCAAGTATTTATTTCTTCAGATATTAATTAAATTAATTATAAATTTGTTGTGCAAGATCATTACTCTTAGTTTTGGCCAATGATTATTAAAAGAAACTTTAATATATCACCCACCACCACACACTTTTGATATTCCTGGAACTAAAAAAGTCGTATCAGAGAAATGTACTTTTAAATTTATAATTATTTAACAATCATTGGTGATTTTTTCAATTAAAATTTTGTTTTCAAATTCAAGTTTAATCATTCTATTAATATGAATTATGAGATCTATTTATTCCTCCATTGTTCAGCCCAAATCTAATAGAAATGATTAATTTCATGATTAAAATAAATTCAAGGATCTCATATGGAGGTGCCAAGGGTTTTGCCCAAATAACACAACAGTACACGCCATGTAATCAGAATTATAGGCCGTGTAGTTGTGTTCAATGTAGCATGAGTTAATTTAAAAATTACTCAAACCGTGTGCATTAATGAAACATGGTGTAGTTAATTCTTACACTGCATATTGACCAGAAAATACAGGCACACAGTCAGCTAGACTACACATCGTGTGGCCCATTGGACATGGCGTGCAATATCTTTTGAGTCAAGGTCGGACCATGTATCCCATACATGGCCTAGCTGACCAGTGACCATATAACACAGAGTCAACATTGTGTGTGGCCCACTATAAACATTGCATACTCCAAGATTTATGAAGTACATATCACATGCCGAGTCCCTAGGAATTTACTTCATATGAACAATGAAGGGTGCACACGACGAGTAGATCATATCTACACACCGTGTACTTTACCAAATTATGCAAATTTAAAACTTTAATATCTACATAATGATTAGATCTGCATATCATGTATAAATAATGTTACATGTTGTTACTTTATGTGCATTGAAGCATTACACATGGAAAAAAAATCATGATATCCGTGAAATCATCCATAAAGTACATGTTCTGATAGTATGCATAAATCATTCATGCCATGTGTCACAAGATTAAAATGGTATACAAATATAATACATGTTGGGTAGATTCAGACGGGTATTCACCATGTTTCCTGCAAGGTACATTCATGTACAATGTTAATTTCAAATGAATTTATTTATTTATTTAAAATTATAATGGATGAGAATCTCAAGGAAATTCAGAAAAGGATTAAGATAAAAGGATTAATTAAATAAAGATAGTAATTAATCGATTTGAGGCTGATTTATCTTAAACAAGAACAATAAAAGAATTGAATGATAGTTTTTTTTAAATGTAAAATTCGTTGCATGCATATGGATGATCATGAGCTAGAACATACCTTTGTATGTGATTGGTTTTATTTTAATTTATTATTAAATTAAATTGTTGGCCTACATGCCTTCTCTCATTATTGATATGTAGGGCCTGCATTCCCATGGTTTAATTTATGTAAACCCACTTTTACCCCTCACCTGTGTGTGAGTAAAAACATATGTAATGGATAGATCTCCAAACCCTGTGGAGACGGTTCAAGTTAGGAGTCGAGGTGAAACCAATCCAAAGAGATACAATGGTTGATAGGTGGAAAACTGTAAATATGAACCTCATAATGGTTCAAGGTGTCCCCCCATAGGTCAGCAATTAGTTTATCAAACACTAGATAAACTAACAATTAATATAAGCTCATGATCATACCCTTTATTTTATTTCTGTCAGTTTCATGGTTATTTAATTATTGATGTTTTATTGTGATCATATAATTAATGAATTAACAAGCATGTATATGGAACTAAAATAAACCAGGCTTATGGTTAATATTATCTAATAAATGGTTAACCACTTAAGTAAATATCAATTATTATTAACCAGAATGTGATAAAGATAATAATAGTCAATTTATGCATAAAGGATAAAATCACTCAATAAATTATTAAGTCAGACTAAGCCTTCTGTTAATTGATTAGAAACAAGACTTAATAAAACTATGTGTTTGACCAACCCTTGTTGGGACAATTACTTTTATAAAGGATGTTCTTATGAAAATTTAAATTTGACTTAACAGTTTTAAATCAAGATGAGTATACCATTCTATACATGGTGTAATTTGGAGGCAAGTGTAGAGAAAATTCAAGTCAAGATTTCTGAATTGGGGAGTCCACTCAATGGATCAAGGAGTTGAAGACCCGTAGTGGGAAAAGTCTTTCCTTCCTAAATACCTTAAAATAGCTTGGCCAACCCTTGTTGGGGTTATGTGAAGGAGAATATGGATCATTTGCACTAGATTGTCATAGAAACTAGATATTCCAAGTTCAATGGTGAGGGCTATTGGGACTTGATAAAATAGTGGGAGATTTAATAAAATTAATTAATTTATTATTTATCACAAAATTTGTAATCATGAAAAGCACTAATAATCTGCTCCTTAATTATAGAATAAAATGACAAGCTTTACACCCACACTATCCCCATGATCAATCTCAGATAAGGATAATCTCCTCACTGGCAGTAACTTCTAGGAGTGTTTTAGACACCTTCGGGTTGTTCTGCACCATGAACGAAAATCTTATGTTCTAGAATCCTCAATACCTAATTTGTCTTCTCAAGAGGTGAGTGATGAAGAGTTCCTAGACTATGAAAAAAATATTAATAGAATGGTTGACATTAAATGTTTGATGCTTTCATCTATTTCTAGTCAACTCGTGAAGTCTCATGAAAACATGGATTCATATAACATGCATGAGCACCTCCGTGGTCTTTACTAGGAGAGATCTAGAAAGAAATAGTTTGAGATTTCCAAGGCACTCTTTTAGATTAATCTTGGAGAGGTTTCCCTAGTTGGGCCTCACATAGTCAAGATCATAAGATACATTGAGCACCTATATGTTGTAGGGTTTAAACTCACTGAAGAACTGGGCACCGATCTCATTCTCGCATCACTCACTTAGAGATTATCTAGTTTTGTTGTGAATTTTATTACGAAAAACATTGAAAAATGTCTTCTAGATCTTCTTATCCTCCGTTTCAAAGTAGATAAATATATTAAGAAAAAAAACTTCTACCCTTATAGTGAAAAAACATAAAGGAAAAGAAAAGATATTTAAGTACAAAGATTCTTCATGCCCTTCCAAGATGAAGAAGATTAAAGGGGAAGTAAGGGAACAAGATGCTGTCTATTTTTGAAGTGGCATGAAGGGACACTGGAAGAAAAACTTCACCCACCTAAAGAAGAAAGGGGAAGATTCAGGTGCATTTGTTATCACGTTCAATTTATCTATTTCTAAAAATTGGGTATTGGATATAGCTTGTGGTTCTCACATATGTATTAAAATATAGGGGCCAAGTAGATTCAGAAAAATTAACTGAGGGTCAGTAGTTCTATGAGCATCCAACAGAGATAAGATTGATTATGTAGCTATCAGGGACTACCAACTCACATTGCTGACTGGAATGATATTTAGTTTAAAAGTGTTATTATTATGCACCTTTAGTTACCAAAAACATTTTATCTGTATCCAGACTAGATACAGATGGATTCATTTTCTAATTTGGAAATAAATGTTTCTTTTTTAGAAAGATAAAATTTGTTATGGTAAGGCATATTTACATAACAGTCTTTAGGCATTGGATTATATGAACCAAATCATGGAAATCGATAACAAAATTTCTTCACATGACTCATACCACACACAACTTTGGCATCACTGGATAGGTAATGTAAATGAAAAAGGATTGACAAAATTACATCAAGATGGATATTTATATTCTTCAGAACTAAAACCACTTGGTGTATGTCATGCATGCTTATAAAAAATGACTAAATCCCCATTTAGTGAGAAAGGTGAAAGGCTAAATAACTTCTTGAATTAGTTCATATCGACATGTGTGGACCATTTCCTATTGAATAAAGGGGTGGGTACTCACACTTCATAAATTTTATGTATGATTTTAGTAGATATGGATATATTTAATTAATGAGGTATAAGTCGGTTTCTTTTGATAAATTCAAGGAATTCAAGAATGAAGTTGAGAACCAGCTTGGTAGGAATATTAAGAAAATCAGCTAAGAATGAGGTGAATAATATCTTAATCAAGACTTCATTGATTACTTAAAGCAGTTTGGGATCCTATCCCAACTCATTGCAACTTACACACCTTAGTGAAATGGTGTAAGAGAAAGGAGGAACCACACCTTATTGAACATGGTGAGATCAATAGTGAGCTATGCGAGTCTTCCATTATCCTTTTGACGATATGCATTACAAACACGGTACACATACTAAACCAGGTACCATCTAAATTGATAAATGGTATTCCATATGAATTTTGGATTGGAAGAAAAACCATGTTATCAAATTTTCATTTCTGGGGAAGTGAAGAATTTGTTAAGGCCTCTTCAGGTAACAAACCTTAACCCCAAGATGAAAAGTGTACCTTTATAGGATACCCCAAGGAAATAAGGGGATATTACCAATAAGACCCCTTAGTCAAAATGGTTATAGTGGTAAGACACACCATTTTCCTTGATAGGGAGAACATCTCCAAAAGAGAGAGTGGGAGAGAGATAAACATTGATGATGTCGAGGATCGAGGAACACAAGAGTTGTTACAAGACCATATTCCACAAAGCCCCGTGAAAAAAGAATCTATTACTGGGACACGAAAACTACATAGAAGTACAAGAGAGGTCATAGAACTAGAATGGTATGGTTTTATAGTTACTGGGTATGATGACTCATTATTGGTTAATAATAATGATCCTCTAACCTACAAAGAAGCATAAAGTGGTATAGATGTTTCAAAGTGGAAAGAATCCATAAATTCTGAAATGGATTCCATGTACCAAAACCAAGTCTGTATTTTAGTAGATTCTCCAGTGGATGTAAAGCCTATTGGATGAAAATGGGTATTCAAGAAGAATATGGACATGGAATGGCTACTTAGTACCTACAAGGAGTGACTTGTTGCAAAATGGTGTAAACAATGTCAAGGTATTAACTATGATGAAACCTTTTCAACAGTTGCAATACTAAAATCCATAAAAATTATACTTTCCATTTACACTTACCATGACTATGAGATTTGGAAAATAAATTTTAAAACAAAATTCCTTAATGGGAACCTTCAGGAATATTTCTACATGAAACAACGTGAAGGTTTTGTGACTCAAAAAGATGCTAGTAATATATACAATTAACCAAAATTAATTTATGTATTAAAGGAAGAATCAAGGTCATGAAATATTTTATTCTATGAATCCATAATAAAATTTGAATTTATAAAAATTTAATGTGATCCCTGTTTCTACAAATGGTTTAGTGGGAGTGAAGTTGTTTACTTCGTAGTATATGTTGATGACATATTATTTATTGGAAATGAAATACCAGTATTGTAGTCTTTTAATGTGTGGTTGAAAAAATAATTTTACATGAAATACTTTGGTGAGGCCACATATATTCTTGGGATCAAGATCCATCATGATAGATCCAATAGGTTGCTCAGCCTATGTCAAAGTACATACATTGAAAAGATACTAAAGAGATTCAGTATGGATCAATACAAGAGGGGATTGTTTCTAACATCACATGGCCTTCATTATTACAAGAAACTGTGTCCTTAGACCCATGAGGAAAGAAATATAATGGCAAGGATTCTATACACATCAGTGATTGAGTCAATCATGTATGCTATGCTATATACTTGGCAAGATTTCACCTATGTATTAAGTGTGGTAGGCAGATAATTGACCGCCATTGGATGTTAGTCAAGACTATCCTTAAGTATCTAAGGCATGAAAAAGATATATTCTTATATTACAGAGGAGATGAGTAACTAGTCATCAAGGGATATGCAGATGTTAGTTTCTAGACTGATCAAAATGACATGAAGTCATAAACAGGATATATATTCACATTGAATGAAGGTGTTGTGAGTTGGAAGAGCTCAAAGTAGGCTATGGTCATATATTCTATAGTAGAGTTTGAGTATATTGAAGATTTTGAGGTAGCTAAAGAAGTATGTTCGATGCCCAATTTCATCCAAGAGATTTATGTGGTACCTAGTAGTAAAGATCCCATAACACTCTATTATGATAATACTACAATGATGGCTCTTGAAAAATAGCAAAGGTCACATCAACAGGTGAAAGACATACTTCAAAAATATCAACCATTGCGGGATTTTTCTCAGAGAGTTGATGTTGTAGTGAGAAGTATTTTTATGGAATAAAATGTAGAGGAACCCTTAACTAAAGCCTTGACTCGGCAGAAATAAGATTATCATGTGAGGTATAGCAGACTGAATGTCATAGGTAGTTGGCTCTAGTCCAAGTGGGAGTCTGTTAGAGTTGGTATCATATAAACAATTATTTTTACAATGATTACATGAATATTTTATGTATTAAATTTTAAATTAAAAATATTATTACATATTGTTCATCGTTCTGCATGACCATAATGTAATAATGTCCTAGAGTATTTTTCACATTGATAATGTCATAACAGTTCCCAGCTATGATGAGAATCATTATGTTCTTTGAAAATATTCTTAATATAGTTATGCATTTGGATAACATAATATTATGGGACACATAGTATATAGATCATCTAGTGTGAGTAATCATAAGAAGACGAATCTTCTTTTCATGAAGTTCACACTTGGTAATCTCCAAGACAAGAAATTATGAGAAAATTCCCACCAATAGTAATTATGTATGTTTTGGTGTCATCATATATTCCTATCTTAGAGTGTGTGTAATGGTTCTTAGACTTTTATATTATCATTAATTCATGTCAAAACTCACACAGTTATATTTTCTGATGAAAATGATCATGCCATATGTTTGTGAGAAGTAGGGTATGTTGGGTGTGTCACAAATGACATGTTATTATTGGATAAGTCAAGAAAGGATTTGTACCTTCTATATTTATGGAAGTTGATATCTCATCCCTTATATTGAAATAGGATTGTCGCCATAAATTCCATGGACATGGTGTAATAATGAGTTTATTTCAGATAGTCAATGAATGGTGTATCAAGCATATAAGTTGATGACATTGGCATGAAACCTTTTTGATGAGATATTATGAAAAATAGATTATATTACATAGTGAGCTTTTGTATGTGGTTGTCATCATTGAAACCTTAAGTTCTTTCTCTTGGGTGGCATTACCCATTGCTAGATAGTAACCTTGGACTTTAGGTAAACCTACCTAATGCCAATGAGAAATAATCCTAGAGGGTCACACACTATGTTTTTATGGTGGTCTCAATTAAATTATATTTTAATTTAATTAATTGAATAAATATTATTCTCAAGACTGAGGAATAATTTTATTTAAGTTAAATTGATCATATAAATTAAATAAATATTTATTAAGTGAATTGTGAATAAAATTATATATATATATATTTTATTAAATATTTAATAAATATTTATTTTCTAGTTTTTAAATAAAATATTCATTTATGAGAATAAAATATTTAGTTGTGCATTCAATAAATGAAATAGGAGTTCGAACATACCATGACTGTGTCCGGTGATAAAATAATTATTTACGAGTCGGTAAATATTATCTATCCATTTTTGCGCAAGTTGGCACACCATAAAATAATAATACATTTATAATTATTATGTGGAATAGGATTTAATTAATGGTTATAATTATATTTTATGGCTATTATGCAATTAAATTTTGTAACCAAAATCCTAGCTCTATAAATTGATGCCTATGTCTATTGTGTAATTCATTACAAACTAATTCCAAGTTTGGGATTATAAAATTATTGCACACAAAAAATTATCTTTTGACTCATCATCCTCTCTCCCTATCAAGAACAAGAAACCCAAGGGATATTTTTTAAGATCGAATAATGAGTGATCAAGAATGAACAACACATGACATTCAATTCACCGCGCTAGCACATGGAGAACGATTGAAATTTTTTGGAGAATATTGAAGCACGTGTAGATCACCACTAGAGGGATTCTACCCTTGGATCCTCACAAGTGCAATGAAGACAATCCAGAAGGGACTTTTAGGATGATAAAAAATCATCAATGAAGAAAGTTCATAATCCTAGGTACTTATTTCTTTGGATATTAATTACATTAGTTATAAATTTGATGTGCTATATCCTCTATCTTGGTTTCAGGAAACGATTATTAAAAGAAATTATAATATATCACCCACCACCAAATTCCTCCTCTTGGCTCAGAACCAATAGAATAGTTATAGAACTTATGTCACATTTTTATTTAGAGACACTTTAAATGGATTTCAAAACTATATTCCTTTATGGTGACTTGCATGGGGTGTTTACATGATACAATTGGAAGGATTTATAGTTGAGGGAAAGGAAGATATGGAATGCAAACTTATGAAATACATTTATGTCCCAATCAAGCCTCTCAATAGTGGTATTTGAATATTTTTGATGTAATTGGTGAATTTGGATTAAAAAATACGGTTGACTAGTGCATATTTATGAAGGTATATGGGAGAAATTTCATCTTCTTAATAATTTATGTATATTACATACTTTTTTAAAGTAATGACCATTGTATATTAAATGACATGAAAGATTTTATGTTAAAGCAATTTGACATGAAAGCTATTAGTGAATCCTCTTATGTAATCGACATAGATATTATTAAAGATATATCTCATGTAATGTTGGGTTTATAAAAGAAAGGAAAATATTAAAAAGGCCATTAATATATTTAACATGCATGGTTGTTTCTCCTTTGTTGCACTGACTTTGAAGGATGAAAAGTTTAGCTTGTCACAGTGTCCTGTGATCTAATTGGCACTTGATGAGATGGAGTGGATTCCCTATGACTTGTTATTTGTAATCCTTTTGTATGCCCACGTTTGTAAACACCTAGATACGTCATATACTATTGTAATTATTAGACGTTACTAGATTAATATAGGAATGGATCATTAGAATAATGTCACCAAAGTCATGCATTATTTATAGGGCACAAAGGATTTCATGATTGTTTACAGGAAGTTAGATTTTATTGAAGTAATTTTCTATACGAACCCGAATTATGTTGGATGTATCGATAAAATATAGGCTACTTAAGGATATATTTTCATTTTTTTGGTGCACTCATCCATTGAAAATAACAAAACATTCCATTGTAGCTTAATCTACCATGGAAGGTGAAATTTATAACATGTTATGAAGTGACATGTCATGCTATATGGATTAAGAACTTCATTATGGTAATTCAAATGATTGATACTTCCATTAAACCATTGAATATATTTTTATAAAAATTAGGGTACTATTTTATTTTATAAGAACAAAAATTCAAGTAGTGTATCCAAAAATATTGACATTAAGTATCTGGTTATGAAAAGAAGAATACAAAATCAATCGGTATCCATATATCACATCAAAACAAGTTCGATACTTATAGGTATGCTAAGGAAAAATTCTCCACCCAACATATTTCATGAGTAGGTTTCTAACTTGAGATTATGGGTAACTTTAATTTATAGATAACACGATTTTTTGGATACTTGATATTATGATAACATAATATTGGGATATATAGTTTCTTAATTTCTTATGATTTTTTAATATTTATATATTTTATTATGATTAAGAATTAAGAAAAAATATTAATTGGGAACATAAGGATAAATTTGATCTTATTTATGACCTTAAGTTATTCTAACTGATGTTGTCGATGGTACATAATTCTTTTCCATGGAATGAGTCTATGAATATTTTTTTAAATTTTCCTTGATTTGATTCAGCGATTTAGATGAACATGAGTATTATTAAGAGATATAAACCTTGTGGTAGTGACCAATTATTAGAATATTTATGTCATTTGGCCATGTGGGAGAATAATGGATTTGATAGGGTCTAATTCATATTATTTCATGATAGATTAAATTATTGATAAGTTGATACATGTTAATAAATCATTACGCCCACATCCAAATCGATTAAGTCCGGGTTTCTAGACCTTGATGGACATGATAGTAACTATATTTAATATGGATCAATCCCAAAATTTTTTCTATTTTTTTATGATATATGTTAGGATTATCAAGGAAGTATTTAAATATATATCTTTTTTATAAGAGATACTTAAAACAAATCCACAACAGATTTTCTCTTATTCCTCAGAAGATAAAACCCAAACCCTAAAATACACAAGGACTACCTCTCCTCTTATAACTAAATGAGGTGAAGAACGTGATTAATAACATGGAAGTGATTAATACATGTTAGTTTTTATGTGTTTCATTTATGGATTTTTATAATATCCTCATATATGTTATAAAATTTTAGGAATGGGACAAAAAAGATTTTACCTTTCAAAATTATGATTTGAACATATACTACATGATTTATGAGTCATTTTCAAAGAATTTATATTTTTGGTGTCACAAAAGAATGAAGCGGATTTGTGAAGTTTATGGCTTGAGTCTAGTGAATGAGATATTATGAAGTAATTCGGTCAAAAAAAAATAGTTCTCCATTATTTTAAGAGTCACTTAGGTGGTGGAAAATGTATATAAATACCCATGATTTCATCATTTATAATAAACACATATAAGAACTTGAGGGAGATTAAGACCAAGGTTAAGAAGAGAGAATGGAGAACATAACTATCTTTGTTTTTTGATAAGATCTATGTGTTAAAAGAAACATAAAGATCATGAAATGCATGATGAAATATGAAAAGATCAATGTATGAATTTACATTTTCATGAGAGTTATTTTTATGTTTTTTTAGTATTTTATATTTAAAATTAGATCCATGTTAAAATTAATTTTAAAAGAGGCTGTTAAAGATGTTTATTCCTTTGATGAATTTAGATTTGGAAAAAAGAATGAGGGAATTGCACTCAATATTATATAAGTTTTTAAAATTAAGTGTGAAATACCCTCACTCATTCTGTAAAAAATAAGTAAAATTATTGCCTATTTAGTTTTTAATATATATATATATATATAAATAAAAACAATAAGTTATATAACATTATTAATAATATTTTTCAAAGATGTAATGATATTTAAAAAATTACTAATTTAAAGTATTTATTATTCATAATAATACATAATAATAAATAATAGTTAGTAAAATTAACAATAATTAGTGGTAAATAACAATAATAAATGCAACTTATCAATAATTAAGAACAATTAAAATTCAATAATAATATCAAATTGATGTTACATTTAGGATAGCATTGCAATGAAAATAAAATTTGTAAATATAAATATAAAACTTATTAACATAGATAAAACTTAAATATAATGTTATTTAAGATAAATATAAAATAAATATAAGTTATATATATTTAATTATTAAGAGTTTTTTATAGAGGGGTTTTATAAAAAAATGTTGGGTTTATATTTTAAATATATTTATTCATGTGGCTTGTTGAAAGCTTTAAAACATTTTTTTTGGAAGAAAATATTTTTTTAAAGAATATGTCACTTTTAAAAACCTAACATAAAAATAAGTACTATATTAATAGAAAAATAATTTTATTTACATATATTCAAATTCTTCTTTATAAATAAATGTGAAGAACCCATGTCGAAGGTTGATGAATGTTGATGATGTGCATTGTATTTACTATCAATATATTAGGTGGAATGAAGTCAATGTATAAGTAATAATAAATTTCTCAATAATAATTAATTTTCATGAAAAGAGGTTGCGAAATACTAATAATAAAAGATGAATAGTTGTGGATTTAAATAAAATAACATTTTCTTGTGTTTACTGTAGAGTTGTTCTTAATAAAGAAAGAATATGATAGTGTTCTTAGTGAATAATACATTTTTTGAAATATGAAGAAATCTACAAGCTTATTAGAAGAGGTGATATTTATTTGATCAGAAGTTAGACAAGTTAATGTGAGACTATCCTTGATGATTTGGAATGAAAAATTATTATTTGTATAGAGATCAAAGAAGTTGTGATTAGTGAATTAAAAAAGAATTATTTGATATTGCAAATTTTATTTGTGAAGAATTTAAGGAGGTTGAAGTGGAATACTTGTACTTTATTTGGTTATAGAATTTGGTTTTCTTATTTTAAAAAATACAAATTTTTTCTATAGGTAAGAAAAAATATATTTCATTACTATAGATTGGGATATATTCTGCGCTACAATTTATTAGTGCTAACAAATCTCTAATAAATGGGTGACTTTATCAGTGCTACCATTTATTAGTGCTAAAAAAGTACTAATAAATGAGTTTCTTTATCAATGCTAGCTCAAATAATTGATAAAGGGCACATCTATTAGCGCTAAAAAAAATCATTGGTAAAATTGCACCTCTGTAAATGCTTTTTTTTTGTCCTGATAAAAGGTATATTTAAAAAAAAGTTATATATATTTAGAAATAATATACTAATGTATAAATATATTTATATTTATATAAATATAATTATATTTATATAAATATAATTATATTTATATAAATATAATATATTTTATTAAAAATGATTTAGATAAGGATAAATATGAAATTGCACTTAATATACAATATATTTAGTGAAAAATTTCTTATAAAATAATTTAAAATTAATATTAATTAATAATTTTCTAATTATTATAGAGTAATAGTCATTTAATAAAATTTATATGATATGAAAATTCAATAAATTAATGGATGATCTAAGAAAAGTTGAAAACATTAATTGAACTTCAAATGACTGTAACTTTTGATCTTGATATCCGTTTGAGCTTTACCATATATCAAATTGAATCTTGAAAAAATATATATAATTAAATAAATTGTGGAAACCATCATTCGGGGTTTTTTAGGTAAAAATTTGCATAAAAAGCCTCCAAAATTGAGTTATTTTATTGGGGTACCTTAATTTTCGAATATTTTATTGAATTTCAGTACCATTTGAGGGGGTCTTCTTATTTTTTTAGTGGTGAATAAATTTATTCTCATATCTTTCACTCAATTGGATATTATAGTGTTTAAATTTTACCATTTTTCATTTTGTAGTGTTTTTTATAATAAAATATATACATATTTTCATACATTTACATATAATAAATTATTTTTACAAAAACATATTTAAACATATTTATATAAAAATTTATTATATATATATATATAAACCATATAGAAATAAATGTTTATTTTTTATTTTATTTAAAATAAACAATTATCTATTTTAATTACCTTATAAAAAATGCATTACTATATATATATATCATTAGTAGTATTGTTTATATATAAATATGTGTGTCAATAAATAAATATATATTTATGTGTTCATTATAATATATGTAAATAAATACATATATGTAAATATATGTGTGTGTATGTGTGAAATTTAAATGTGTATGTGTGTGTGTAAATATCTTCCTGTATGTTTGTGTATGTGCGTGTCATTATTACGTTGATGCATTATATTTGAACTTATATATATATACACAAATATATATATCATTATCATTAGATATATTAAATAAATGTATTTATAATAAATATTTATAAATACATTATAAACAATTTATATATAAGTGTACAATTATATGTAAATTCCTATATATGTATATAAATATATTGACATATAAATATTTATGTAAATATTTATAAAATTTATATCTAAATATACAATATATAGAAATATATTAAACAATTTATTTAAAAATATTTATATAAATGTGTATAATTATGTGAATAAATATTTAAAGAAAAACTAACTATGAATATATATATATATATATATATATATATATATATATTATAAAATATTAATCAAATCTTGAGGGTGTGTCGTTAGGCTTGAAGGTATAAGTAAGGGGTTTGAATCAAGGAAAGAGCAAGGCAGAATAGGGCGTACAAAATGATGATAAAAGGGGTACAAAGAACTGATAAAAAGGGGGTGGGCTCGAGCTTGACTTTGGAGTGGTCGTACGTGGAAAATAACGTGGATAGGGGAGGTAGCAATGATAAAATGAGCGAGTGGAATGAAATTTTTAATTTTTTTAAAATTTATTTTGCACATTAGTTTAGCACTGATAAAGGCCACATAATTTTTAGGGTCCTTAGCCTATCAAAGCTTTTTAGTATTGAAAATTCCCATTTTTACCACTAACCATGGCCAAATATGTAGTAGATATTCCAACCCAGTATGTGGTCAAGCTCCAAGGAAGCTGACCATGGAGGAGCACATAGGTGGTAAAGCGCCTTCACATAAGCACATAAGTAAAAAATGTGTGGGGTCCAATACACGATTGAAAAGTGGTTTTTAGCCTATCACATGTGGGTCAACAAGAGAGTTCGTAGGAGAGCTCCTACTCCTTTTGGGATTGTTCGGGATATTGGAAACTACGCAACGACTTAATAAGATGTTTAAATACTTATAATTACTCAATGTGGGACTCATCATTTAAGCGACACTCTTCATCCCACATTAAAACTTATGGAAATTTGAAAATTTTGATGTTTTAGGTACACATGTGTCATATTTAAACTCATTATGTGTGTATTTTTCATGTTAGGTGCTTACATGTATGATGTACATGATAAATTCAAGCTTGGAATGCTTAGATCATGAGGTGATGGAACTGAAATTAACCCTGCATGCCTTATGGGGGTTATATGTGAGCACCAGTTCAAAGATGAGGCCACTACCAAGTGTATGATCACATGATGGTGAGAAAATGAGTTTATACGGAGTATGATACACTATTCGTAGGTAGTAAGGTTTACAAGTTAGAAATTTTAATAAAATTAGTTATGGAATATTTTAAATTTATTTTAAATAAAATAAATAATTATTTAACTCTAGTACCAAGATGAGATCCAAGGTATCCTACCATGGAGGATCACATAGGTGAAAAATGCTTTCACATAGGTCCAGATGTATAAAATGATCTGGGGCCAATAAAAGAGTTAAGAGGTGGTTATTATCCTCTTATATGTGGGTTGACATGAGAGGTTGTAGGATAACACTAACTCTATCCAAACTTGTTCAATCTAGTGGAAACCATGTGAAGGATTAATAAGAAGTTTTCATCCCTGTTATTACTTGATGTGGGACTCATAATTTAATAATCACTCTTCATAACACATTAAAACTTTGTGAAATTTGATGATGTTGATGTTCTAGGAACACATAAATCATCTTCAACCTCTTGTTGTAGGGTTTATGTGTGTCAGGTACTTGTCTTGATGTTCATGATCAATTCATGATTGAACTGATGTGACAATGAGATTATGGTGCTACAAGTTACCTTTCCATCATTCTAGGATTTATATTTGAGCACCAGTTCAAGAATGATGCCACTACAAAGTATATGATCAAGTTATGGCAAGTAAATGAGTTCATGCTGAGTACGAGAAGCTAGTGAGAGGTAGTAAGGTTTAGATATTAGAAATTTTAATAAAATTAATTCCATAATCATTTTAATTTATCTAAAACTAAATAAAAAATTATATACATTAAATATTATGAACCAAATTTAATACATTTAATTCATAGATAAAAGTTTATCATTTTTAACAATTTTGGCACATATTTTACTACCTTCATAGTAAATTGGTTTACCATTTATTACATTCTCCCACTTCGTCTTGAAGAACCCAAGTGATTTATTGAATTTGAATTTGTTGTCAATAAGTTGGGAGGATAAAAATTCAATAAATTTTAATTATGACACTTTTTGTAATATTTTTAACGATAAATACATGTATAAGAGATGGTTAGAGAATTCACATTATTACATTAAAAAACATAATAAATTTAGAAATCAAAATTTTAATTACTTCGACACTCTACAATATAGATGATGTATGTTCCCCTATATATATTGAGAGTAGGGGTATCAATATTTATAATGGGTTCAACCACCATGAACCCACTCCAATATACTATGTCGATAAAGAGTATTAATGAATGGGAAAATGATTTCAATCAAATAATCAATAAATATTACATACCATATTTAATACAAAAGAAATTATTATTTACCTTCTGTTATTGAAAAATGTAATAAACACATAAATTAAAATCTAAATTCCTTATAAACATTTCATGGTGGATTTAGATTATGCATGTTCCCTCGTCTCCATTGAGTGAAGAGGAATTAATATTTATAGTGGGTTTTACCATAAAAATTAAACTCCAATTTACTCCATTGAAAAAGTGTATTAATTCATGATAAATTGAATACAATCAAATAAAAAATAAATATTGTGGACTAAATTGAATACATTAAATTAATAGACAATAATACATGTTTAATTGATGATTAGAGAATGCACATTGTTATAACATTAGCAGAGGGTGATTAGATTATAGATGTATATGGGATATGTTCCCGTGTATTTATTTATTATAGGGGGATTAATATTTATAGTGGGTTCTACCATCCAGAAACCACTCTAATTTACCTAGTAAAAAAGAGTATTAATGAATGAGAACTTGTTTTCCATTAAAAAATAAATAATTATTCTAGAATGAATTTAATACATCAAATTCATAGACAATAATACATGAGAAGAGAAGGTTAGACAATGGAAATTGTCAAAAAATTAAAAGAAGGTGATTAAATGATGTATGTAGATGGTGTATGTTCCCTTGTATTCATTGATTGAAGGGGGATTAATATTTATTTTCGGTTCTACCATCAAGAACCCAATCAACATTACTTCATCAAAAAAGAGTATTAATACATGATAAATTTATTTCCATCAAATAATCAATAAATTTTATGGAATGAATTTAATAAATTAAATTCATAAACAATAATAAAATTGGAAGAGATGGTCTGAGAATGAAATTTATTAGAAAATTAGAAGAATGTGATTAGATGATGGGTGTTGATAGTGTATATTCCCTTGTTTCTATTGAGTGCAAAGGGCTTAATATTTATAGTGGGTAATACCATACATAAATCACTCCAATTTACACCATAAAAATAGTATTAATGAATGAAAAATTGATTTCCATAAAATAATTAATAAGTATTATGGAAAAAATTTAACACATTAAATTCATAAACAATAATACATGTTCAAGAGACGGTTAGATAATGAAAATTGTCAGAACATTAAAAGAAGGTGATTATATGGTGGATGTAGATGGTGTATTTTCCCTTGTATTCCTTGACTACTAGGGGCTTAATATTTATGGAGGATTCTACCATTAAGTACCCACTCTAATTTACTTCGTCAACAAAGAGTATTAATGCTTGATAAATTGATTTCTGTCAAATAATAAATATATATTATGGTCCAAATTTAATATATTAAATTAATAGTTAATAATACATGTGAAAGTGATGGGTAGAGAATGCACATTATTAGAACATTAGATTAATGTTATTTGATAGTGGATGTAGATGGTCTATTCCCTATTGTATCAGTTTAGTGTTGGGGGATTAATATTTATAATGAGTTCTACCATCAATAACCCAGTACAATCTACTCCATCATAGAAAATGGTAGAAATTTATTATAGAATACACATTGTTAGAACATCTAAAGAAGGTGATTAGAAGTATTAGTGAATTAGTATTTTGGATTAGTATTTTGATGTGGATAGGGAGTGAATTTTGTGCACTCCCTATTATAGTTTTATAACGTGGGTACAACAACTAAACCAAAATATCCAAACTATATTTATTTCTTTATGTGGGTAGTGTACATGTAGCTCGTAGGGGTGCTCATATATGGGAGTGCATGTGGAAAGGTATACTGGGCCTAAGGAGAGAAGTGAGACCATATGAAATATATTGTGAAGTGTATCTGGGTATCAACCCCAAGACTAGATAAGAAATTTTTACATCAAATAAAATATTATTAAGGATAGATCATTCAAGGTTCCTATTGATACGGGGCACATTTATGTGGAACACTCTTTATCCTCATTTTAATCATACTTAAGGATGTTGCACTATCTAATCAGGATATTCTATACCATTCAATCGAGCCTACCTTCATCTTATACCTCGAGTACATTGAGGGTTATACTATTCATCGAGATCAACATGATGAACCTATAATGTTTTAATTGAGATCGAATCAGGTGATATGAAAGATCACATATGATCATTAGTAGCTCGAAAATGTTGGATGGTGTTCTTTGATGTGTTTCATGAGAGTTTTACAGGAAGTACAAGATATAAATGGAAGATATGTTTTATAGAGATGATTTATTTTGTTGTCACGTATGCTGAGCCAGTGCACATATCTATTGAGATAGTGGAGTTATGTCAGAGGTGCTATCTATAAATACAACAATGAGGGATAATTTTCAGTATATGTTTAACAATAATTTTGAGAGTGCTGAGAGTGAATCCAATCAAACAAGAATGATCAGTATTCAAATTTGGTTTCCATGCATTCATGACAAGTCTTTCTAGAACTTTACAATCATATGATGATTGTTTTAGTACTGGGATCAAGTATAAAATGCACATTTTTTTGTGAGGAATAAGAAAAATAGTTTCAATGTATACTGTTATGTGAAGTAGAAAGAAGGAAAGACAGATTCATCACGTATTTTGTTACGCTAAAATCTTGAGAATTATACATGAAATGTAATCTGTGCATGAAGGTATTTCTACATGAATGAATTAGAAAGTAGCATAAGTGTCATATAATATACCTTTGTTAAAGAATCTATGTATGTTCTATGTGAGTTTCATGCTATGTATTTCATGAATAAAACAAATACGGTGGGTTTTTGTGGCATTTGGGAAGAGGCTGTTTAAAGTTTAGATATATTGTTTGCATGAAATTATGAGAGTTTTGAAAAACTAAAGAGAAGGTGATGTGTGTATTTTTATGAAAATGAGTTTTTAGGGGTTTTAAGATTTAGGGAAATCAATTAAAGGGGTAGGGTAGGATGAATTTTAAAAAAAGGTTTGGGGAGGAGTGAACGCGGTTCACACATCTCAATTTTCCATAGAAGCATGAACGAGGTTTAAACATCTCAATTTCCTAGAGAATCATGAATGGGGTTCATGCTTCTATTTCTAAAACCAAGTAAGAGTGTATCCCATTCATGCTTTCTTGGTGCATGATAAGAAGGGTGAACCTTGTTCATGCTTCCTTCAAAAATTTTACTGAGGCATGAATGGTGTTCACAAATCCTATTGAGAGAAAAATATAAATATGGGTGTCTCCCCCCACCATTTTCAGTTATTCGGGTCTGAATTTCTCTAGGAATATTTACTAGATTTCTTTCTCAACATATATTTCTCTCTTTTAGGAAGGTAAAATTTCAATTACAAAATTTTAATTTTCAAATTGTTTTTATTTATTTTTTTGTATGATTTATTTATTTAATATGTATGGATGTATGGATGTATTAATGTATAATTTTTTTTCTTTATATGATTTAATTTACGTATGAATTATTATTTTTATATGATTTAATTTAAATTAAATGATTTAGAAAATTTTAATATGGTGTTTTCAAAATTTAAATTTTATGTATGAAATTTAATTTATATTTAGAGAAATACTATTATTTAAAATAATATATATTTATAATTTAAATGGTTATTAATTACATTTGAATGCATTTTTATGTATATATTATTATATATTATATTTAAAGTAAAATAATTTTAAATTATCATATTCTATACACATAGGTAAATAAAGTGAATATAGCTAAATATTTTATAAAAATTATATTATGAATAATTATTTATAAAAAATACTAGTTATATTATATATCATATTTAAATTTATTTAAATATATAATATATTATTTGATATATATATTTATGTTACTTTTATTAATTAAATTTAACAAAATATACTAATAATAATATTTTTTGCAGTTATGTATAGAATAAAAATATTTTTATCTAGGAAACTATAATTGTTTATACCAATATATATTATCATATTTTAAAACATTAATAAATAAAGTCGAATATATTTTAATGTGTATATATATGCTGTATTATTTGAATAAAATATTCAAAAATATATATATTTCTAATTTAAAATTTGAATAATTAGATTTGAATATATTTATATGTATATATTATTATATATTATATCATAAGTAAAGTAAATTTAAATTATAATATTCAATATACATTGGTAAATAAATTGAATCTACATAAACATATATTTATACAAATTGAAAAGTTTCAATTTATAAAAATTTAATTACTTCAAAAATTGTATATATAATTATCAAATTTTATTATATTGAATGTA
This sequence comes from Viscum album, assembly GCA_963277665.1. Taxonomy (NCBI): domain Eukaryota; kingdom Viridiplantae; phylum Streptophyta; class Magnoliopsida; order Santalales; family Viscaceae; genus Viscum; species Viscum album. Next base: position 1,632,897,001 of record OY728133.1, on the reverse strand, counting down.
ACTTAAGTTTACAATATTTTAATGGTCATTTAAGTGTAACTTTTTTAAATTTTGTTCATTAAATATAATGAAATTTATTGTTAATAATATTTTATGTAGTTATGTATATATATAGGTTATATTATTTGAATATGATATTTAAAAATGTATTTTAGGAATTTATTTAAAAGAAATAATTAAACTCAAAAAAATTCATATATATTTATATATATTGATATTTAGAATAAGGCAGTATAAATATATGGATATATATAGATGTTTATTATTTATTAGATATGGTTATAGGTAATTTATAATATGCAGAACATAATAACTATAAAAAAACATGTTAAGAGTATTGTGTGATGACTAATCTTGAGATGACCAAACAATATTAGATTGAAATTGTATGTATTTTTTTACATACAGTTATATAATTTGATATAATTAAATTTCATTTTCCTCATTGTTGACCTCTATATCATATATCTTTCAAATTATGTAAGGATTCATGGTCCATATAAATATGTTATGTATCCCAAACCCATATACCCTCTCACTTGAATGTGAGTAACATTGTAATAAAAGGGCATTCAATAAGAGGCATTGTTGTTTGAATATGAGTTTTTACATCATGATTGAATGGAGACCGATGGTTGTTGAAATCTAATATAATTGAAGATCAAAGAGTTCCCTTGGTTTTGGTTGGTTTATCAAATAATGATAAACCAATCCGTAGAAATAGTTTATAGATCAATTCATAGTTATTTATGTATAACTAATTAAAACATATTAAACATTTGACGATATAATATAAATACATATAATGTTTTATTAAATTTACTTTCTAGGTAATCATGTCAACATCAATAGTGAAGTTATTTATATCGATTGGGGTTTTAACTATAGTTTTCCACCTCTATGAGTGACAGATCTTAATGAAAGTATGTATATATATATGTATATATATATATGTATATATATATATATATATTATTTATTAGATATATTTGTAGGTATAGTTATTATATGTAGAACATTATAACTATCACAAAAAAACATGTTATTAGTCTTGCATGGTGACTAATCTTGAGATGACTATTTAATGTATGATTGAAATTTCATTTCATATTTTTTATCTGGATATTTAATTTTTAATAATTGAACAAACTTGAGATGACCCACCAGCTATTGTATGATTAAAATTGCATGTATTGTTTCTATGTGGTCAAATAATTTGTAATAATTTTATTTTTTCCTCATTGATGACCTATGCGTGATCCCTCTCTCTATGTTTGTAAGGACTTGTGTATCCGTTTAAAAATGTTATATATCCCAAACTCCTAGTCCCCCTAACTTTCATGTGAGTAATATTGTAATAAAAGGGTGTTTGACAAGAGGAGTTTCTTTTTGAAGATGGATTTTAACACCATAACTGAAAGGAGACTGATGGTTACTGAAATTTGAGATAATAAGGGCTCAAAAAGATCACCAAGGTTTTGGTTGGTTTATCAAATAATGAAAAACCAATCCATAAAAAAATCTTCAAGATCAAGTCATTGTTATTTAATTATAACCAATTTAAATATATTCAATATTTAATGGTGTAGTATATAACTTATTTGTAATAATTATTTATAGGTAATGATGTCTTCTTTAATATACTATAATGGTTATGTAATTTATACTAATCAGGGTTTTAGTTATATTTTTAAACCTTCAAGAGTGGAAAATATTGTTGGATTTTTGACATTGGATGATGTTTGTTGTTTAAAAGGCACATCACAAAGCCAAAACTGAGAAAATGATCCCAAAATATTTTAATACTTTAGTAAAATGATCTATAATTAATTTTTTGTGTATATTAGTTGACCTTATACTAATACGACATATGATGTGGTAGGTATGACTCAAAGTTATTGCTTTTCAATATAGAAGTTTTATTTTAGTTAAAAATGCATGTCACATAGCCAAAAGTAGTTAAAATAGATCAGATTGTTTTAAAAAATTAGTAAAATGATTAATAGTTAATTAGTTATATATAATAATTGACCATATATAAATTAGACACAATATTTCATCAGTATGACTTGAATTATGTGTTTTCAACATAAAAGTGTCATTTTAGTTTAAAACGTCCGTCATATACCAAAACTGAGAAAAAGATCTTGTATTGTTTTCAACAATTATGACAAAAATCCTTAATTAATTTGTAACTTATAATAACTGACCATACGTCAATATGATACACAATGTGGAAATCATGACTCAAAGTGTGTAGTTTCAATATAAAAGCGTCATTTTGGTTTAAAACATTCTTTACATAGAAAAAACCATGAAAAATGAGCTCAAATTGTTTTAAAAATTTATGATAATGATCTATAATCTATTTTTAACATGTGTGAACCAACTTCACATCATTCTGAAAGAAAATGTAGTCAGCATGAATCAAAGTGCATGTTTTCAATATAAATGTGTCATTTTATTTTACAACACTTTTTACATAGATAAAACCATGAAAATATGCTCCAATTGTTTTAAAAATTTAGGAAAATGATTCGTAATTCATTTTTGACTTATAGGAATTGACTGCACATCAATCTGGCACATGATGTGTCTAATATGACTCAAAGTGCATGTTTTTAAAATAGAAGTTTCATTTTAGTTTAAAACGTACATCACTAACCAAAACCGAGCAAGCACACTCTGTTTGTTTTCAAATTTTAGTAAAATGATCCATAATTCATTTGTGACATGTATGAATTGAACGGACAACAATCAAACACACTATATGGCATGTATGACTCAAACTGCATGTTTTTAATATAAAATTGTTATTTTTGTTTAAAACACACATCACTAAACAATACTATGAAGACAAGATTATATTGTTTTAAAAATTTACGACCAAATTTAAAATTATTTTTTACCTATAGGAATCAACCACACATCAATATGACAAATGATGTGTACAGTACGACTCGAAATGTAAATTTTAGATATAAAAATTCAATTTTATTATAAAACACACATGACATAGTAAAAATTGAGCAATAGAGCTTGAATTGTACTAAAAATTTAAAAAAACAATCCACAATTCATTTGTGATGTGCAATAATTGACTTCTTATCAATATGGCATTTGATGTGTACAGTATTACTCGAAGTGCATGTCTTTAATACAAAAGTGTTATTTAAGTTTAAAACACACGTCACATAGCCAAAACAGAGAAAACCAGCTCAAATTGTTTTCAAAATTTAATAAAATGATCCATAATTCATTTGTTACCTGTAGAAATTGATTTCACATCAATGTGACAGACAATGTTGTTGATATGACACAAAATGCATGTTTTCAATTTAAAAGTGCCATTTAAATAATATATTTAATCGTATAAATGATTATATCATTAATATATATAGCAATTAACAACAAAATTTATCATATGTGAATTATATAACTTTATTTTTCTTAATATTTTTACTTATTGTTACTAAAATAATCATTAGTTTTATTATAGGGATAATCTTTTGTACCGAGGCTGATCATTAAAAAAATTCTACTATAAGAGTTTTGTTTTTTTATAAGGGTTGAGTTTTTTTAATAATTTTAAATATTTTTTATGTAAATATTGAATTAAAATTATGGTACAATGTAATATTTTTATTCCAATATTATTTTCTATATATTTCTATTCTTGTTTATGTATTCTAATCGGGTTTGTTGTTATAGGGATATTGTATGGGTGTTGTAGGACTCCAGCTGTGTAGTAGTGGATATGGCCTTTATCTGTGCTAGAAAATGTAATGATAAAATATGCATTTTTTATCACTAAAAATATATCACTGATAAATTCTTCCTCCATAATCTCCTTTTCTAGTGTTGGTAAAGGTTGCTCTTTTTTAATGGCACTTAGATTGTCAATGTTTTTTGTGACAATAAATCCCTTTTCTAGCACTCTTAAAGGCCGCATATACAGTTGTGATTATTATTATTAACATTTTTTATAATATATATATATATATATATATATATATATATAATATTTTCATTATATAATTATATCATTTTATATAATTATTTTTTAAATAATTATTTTTATTATAATATAAATTATATATTTATATATACATATATATAAGCGATTCTTAAATTTTTTGTAAATTTAATTTCCCATTACATTGTGAATTCTAAATTCAAAATTAATTTTCTTTTCTTTTTAATGTGTGTAAATTGAAAATAACCATCCCCATTGACAACAAATGGATTGAATAAGAGGTAAACAAATAATTACATTCAATGAATTGGAGGAAAGAATGAGTGGGGATTTTGAAGGTAACTAAGAAAAAAACAATGCAGATCACTTCGATAGGAGTAGGAAAATAACATAGATATTTGAGCGACTCTAAAAAATTAAGAATCTGATAGCTTTGTCCGGATATAGAGAATCAATTATAGTTTTGTAGTGAAGAATCACCGAACATAGATTAGTGAATACAAGAATGATCTAGGATGAATAGTTTTAAAATAATGATCTTGGATGTATAAACGGAGGGGGAAACATCTCATCAGGTTTGTGTGTGAAATTTAGGGCCAGGTACATGGTGGGATAACCTTCCACTTTGTGGAGGTAGATCTATTTTTTAGATTAAAATTATTTTTTAAAATTAAACCCTTTAATTTTAAAAAATTGGATGAGAATACACTCCCCTCCATCATGTAAACCATTTTAAAAAATAACTATAAAATCCTAAATAAAAACTGTTATTATAAAACATTAATAGTAAAGATACAAAAATATAAAATAACAATAATAAATATATAATAATTGTAAATTACAAAAATCTACACCAAAAATTTATGGAGGAAATTTACACTGTAAATGTACAAATATTTAGTATAGATTAACATTATTTATTTATGTTTCAATATATTCACATTATAAATACAAACATGTATTAAATTTAGATTTTTAATATTCAAAATTTTAGTGAAAATTTCAGGTATAAAATTCCATTGAAAATTTAAAATTTATGTATTTATGTATGCATATGTTTATTTTTTTGAGGAGAAAGGGACTTTATTTAAAAGATAGAATATTAGGGATTACAAGGGTAAAAATACAAGGTGGGAAATCATCTAACTGGTCACGTTACACTCTAGAAAGTGCACGTGTCTCCAACATGTGAGCAATGATATTACCCTTGCTTTTGGGGAAAGAAAATAAACATTCCATGAATAGGTTTTGTAGATAGAAAATCTTCATGACCAACAAAGGAAACAGTTAAAGACCACTTTTTTGTGTATAGATATCATTGATGATAGTAAAAAAATCTAAATCCAAGATAATAGATCTCTATATTATTTCATAATAAAATTACATATAAAAAATAATTTCTTGGTCTTCATAATTGGTTGAGTCTAGGAAGTGGAGAATGAGGATTGTCAAGAAGCAATAATTTATCTAAGAGAATCCCAAACAATAACACCAATGTTAGTAATTTCTCTATCAAAAAGGGCTACATCCACATTAATATTCAAGGTTTATCTTGGAGAAATATTCCAAAGACCTGAACCGAGCCACATGGAAGGGGAATCATGCTATGATTGGTTTTGGTTCTAAATTTACAACTAAGAAAAAGCCCTCTCAACCCAAAGAGAGGTCTTTACAACTGGTTAAAAATTAAATCATTACATATAACCCATATCATTCATTCCAGTGTGCTTAAAATACTCACCATCTCTTCTAGAAAGAAGGAAACCCACATTTTCAAAAGCACTGTAAAGTCATGTGACAAATCCAAAAAAGTAATAGTGTTTGATTTCCAAGAGTTATATACAGACTTGTAACCAGGGCAATTGAAAATGGAATTCATGGATGATTTGGAAGCATCTATGCAGAGAAGGTAGATTGGGTTATTAGTTGCATGAAGAAACATAATGAACTCCTTAGATGGGATAATTTAGGTGTATGTTCCACCTAAAAAATAGATACTTGGTTATAATGGAATGCTTCCAGAGAGTCTACCACATCTCGCCATCCTCCATGATCACCATTTCAAAATTAAGATTATAACATGACTTAATGAAGTAGGCCCTTGAGGCTTCTTGACTACAACATAGATGATCTAAGCCCAATTCCCTCACATAAGGGATGTTGAGGATTATGTTCATGTCTCTCTTTGTAAACTAAGAGTCTAATTTTCAGTGCACTAGCCATCACACATCTGATTAAAATTAGAGAAAACCATTTGATCCTCCAAACCATTGATCATACGAGAACTCAAATTAAAACCCCCTCTATCAACCAGACATGGGTACTTTAAAACCCTAATAGTTACCCCATATCTTATCCTCCAGTAGAACCTCTTATTGAGAAGCTCATGAGAATCCAAAGTATTCACCAAAAAAATTGGGAAAGGGTCCAAATATTTCTTAGTAGAAGTCTGAATGTGGATACTATTTTATATTGATAATCCTAGTGCATAAAGAATTAGTTATTTGAATTAGCTCCTAACATTTCTTGGCAAGATTAGTGTCATTGAAGTGGTACATATCCCAAAAAACTATTTCCCCACATGCTTTAGGATGACATAGATTATCCCAATAAATCTACTGAATTTTTCCTCTCATTATTCATACCCCATAAGAAATTATCCAGGTGAGAGTGAAGTTGGCCAATAAAAAATCTAAGTAGTTTAAAAAGGGACATAATGTAAGTTAGGATTGACTGGGCCATAAATTTTATAAGAGTTTCCTCACAATATTTAGAGATTCTTTTAAATTTCTACCCCTAAATATTATTTTACCATCTATATAGGATACCTAAAATCACTTATTTTTTTGAGCAGCCAAAAATGGTGGGGATCCCTAGATCTTTTTTCTACTTATCAACCATCCAAATAAACAAATCAAGGAATAAGATGTCCTTCCTATTCAAAGAACACTTGATCTAAAGGAGATTGCAGATTTGGAGAGATTAACTGACTACATGTATTATAATTCATAGCTATGTATAGTATGATAGAATCCATCACATTCTTCTAGTGTGGCCCTTGAAAAAAATTAAACTACCATCAATAAAAAAACGGTGATAAATATGTGGGGCCTAAATACACACCTTCACACCATGAAGGATATTATCAAGTGCTACCATAGAAATAATTTTAAATAAAATGTTAATGAAGAATATAAAGAGTAAAGAGAGAGTATACCCCCTTGGTGGAGACCCCTAATAGGGGAAAATCTCATTGTGAGGCTAGAATTGATTTTAATCTTGAATGAAACAGAGGTGAAAAATTGCATAATAACCTCAACACTTTGGAATAGAAGCCCAAATTTCTCATCAAATACTAGAGAGAGGTCCAATTTATTCTATCATAGGATTTTTTAATATCAACATTCCAAGCCATAACACCTCTTTATGCATATGATTATATTATCATGCATTTATAAGCTTATATTAGATTTTGAGTCTGATTTTCACTTAAAATTATACTTCTTCAATATAAATTTTAATTTGAATTGATAGAGTTTCAATAAAAAATTAAATTTCAAGTCTAAATTTATATTGATAACAGATTTTTTTCACGATGAATTTTCATTCAAAATTTAAATAATAAATGTAGTGTTTTCCCTTATAAATTTTCATTATGATTTTTCAGTGAAAATTTCAATAAAAATTATCATGTATGTATGTATATATGTATTAAAAATTTTAAATGAAAATTTGAACTAAAAAATTACAATAAATATACTTTGAAAATATTCATTGATAATTTTCAGTGACAATTTACATGTATGTATATATGCACTGAAAATTTATAATGTATACTGGAAAATTAATTTTAAATTCAAATTTATACATATACATACTTGTTTTTTATTCATTCAAATATACACATGAAATAGTCACTTGAAATTTTTTGTGTAAATTTACACTGTAAAATTATAATAGGTATGTATTGGAAATTCAAAATATAAATTTTCACTAAAAATATAAAATGTAATATTATTATGTATATTGATATTATAACATTCCCACATGTGTTATTTTTAGTGAAAATTACTATGGTTAATGTTGTGTAGTAAATATACTCTAGAACACAAAAAAGTATTTCCGTTATGAGAGAAAAATTCCTTGGCCTTCCTAGGGTTTGGATTTCATAGGGTTTTCTGAGCATGTCATTTCTTTCCTAGTGAGGCAACAATCATTCTGTTGTATGTGATCCCTTCCCTATCGAGGTCTATCTTCTTGGGAGTGTTTCATTCTTTCACTTCATACCCTTTATCTTCCTCCCTATATCATGAAGAAAGATATGATCTAATCATGGAGTAGTTTTTTTATATCATAAAAGGAAAAATTGAGTATTGTCACTATTATGGGTAATGATTCCATCTTATTAAAAGGAATGGATATCCTTACGGGGGGAACTACTTTCACATAATCCTTTTAACATAATCATGTTGAAAATAATCCACAATCTGTATGAAGATTGGATAATGGAGTAGAAATAATGAAAACTAAGGTGGGGCTTCATATTTTTAAATTTATTAATGAGGATGATAAACAAAGGGTGCTGCAGGGTAGTTCTTCGTTCATTGAAAAACACTTGATATTCTTGGAGAATCTTAATAAATAATGATATATTTCAAATATCACCTTTGATAAATTACCATTATGGATTTGTATAAAATGGATCCCTTTAATTTGATAGACATGAATGTATCTTAAAGGATATAGAAAATCATATTGGATATTTTATTAAATGGTATATTTTTGATCCCATCCATTAGGGCCATTATGTTTGTAATAGAGTGATGGTGGAGGTAGCATTGCTACTTATGAGAGTGATCATCCCTACTATTGATAACACAAATTTATGGATATCCTTTGAGTATGAGAATCTACCTACCTTTTGTTTCATCTATGGATGGCTGGGCCATTTGGAGAAGGACTGTACCTTTAAGGTGGTTAATGAAGATGTTAATTTCATCATGTAGTTTGACCAAGGTTGAGGGAAAAAAATATGGGGCTACCTTTTGTGTTAGGGTTAGAGAAATAAAAGGATAGAGATAAACTATCAAAAGCAATTATCTACCATTCTATATCTGTAAAGGATAAAGTGATCATGTTTGGTATGCCAACATTTATCACAAAGACTATGGGTTGTTTAGGGAAGACACAAAATGTGAACCTTGGTTCTGAGGACCCTTTTTTTGCCGTTTATTAGCTTTGGATTTATGGAATATCAGAACATAGTCATAGACACTCACTCTTTGGATTCTTCTATTGTGGCCATTGAGAATTTTACCCCTCCTCCTAAGCCAAAGTTTATATTCTCAAACCCTCATTGATAGGTTTCCCGTAGTTTTATGTCAACATTCCCAACAGGACCATTATGAGAAGAGCCTTATGAATCCATCAATTTGGGCCCTAAAAAGCAGCGATTATAGAAGAGGTTACATACATTGGATCTTGGTCCAGATGATCATTTTTTGTATTGCTGCGGGAATAAAATATTTTTGGAGTCCCTTTCCATGTATGATCATCTTAAAAAGCATATAAATCCTTAAGGGGGTGGTTCATCCCCTAATTCCATAAAGTAATAGGCTAGAAAGAGACATCCCTGCTAACCCCAATGAAAATATTTTGCTGGAAATGTCATGGGATTTTTAATCTACAAATTATTAGGATGCTCGTAATTTATAGTGATAAAGTTTTCCCCAATGTGGTTTTCTTTCCCAAAACCATGATGGAAAATAACTATATGACTAGTATTGCTTCTAAGGGGGTATTTCAGGGTTTTCTTCTAATGTCTAAGCATGGCCATGCTAGCGGTATGTGTCTCCTTTGAAAAGAGGGTGTTGACATTAAGATTAAGAGTTTCTTAACAACCATATTTCTACCTATATCATTTATAAGGGTGAACCTAAATGTGATTTTTTGGATTTCTATGAGAAACCAAATTAGGGGGACAAATAGAGATCTTGGGAGCTTTTGAATTCAGTTTTTTCAGGTCTTACAGGCCCCCTTTTAACCGATGGAGAATTTAATGAAAAATACTACCAAGAATTAAAAGAGGAACTCTATGAGGTCTATTAATTCGATGATTTGTTTTTTTGAGGCATTGTAAGTGGTGGGTCTCAGTGATCTGGGCTAATATGGAAACCCTTTAACTTGGTTTAAGGGGAAGCTTTATTTCTCTCATGTGGTTGAAAAGATTGATAGATTTTTTGGGATCTAATGAATGAATTAACATCTTCAACAATATCCAGAAACCCCATCCATCTCAAGCTACATCAGATAACTAACTGATCTTTCTCACCTTATCACCCCTTTATAGGAATAGCCATCATGATAATTTGTTTAGATTTGAAATCATGTGGATTAAGGACAAGGAGTGTGAGAAGCTGATTAATTCAAATTATAAGATTAATGGTCTGGATGTTCACCTTAAGTTAATCAAGGTGGCGTGTAATATGAAGTCACATATTCAAGATAAATTACAAATTTTTTATTCTTAGATTTATTGTATTGAGAAAAGGTTAAAGATTCTTTACTTCATCCCCCCTTCTGATCCCATCCCATCTAAGAATTCAATGCTCAAATCTGAACTAGATGTGACCCTACAAAATAAGGAGAGCTTCTAGTTCATTTGATTGTGTGTATCTCACATTAAGGAATGTGATTTAAAAACTCCCTATTTTCATTAGAAATCATCAGTTAGACATCATAAGAATCCTATTAAACATATTATTATTCATGAAGGTAAATATATTAGAAATGATATAGATATTCATGATCATATCTTGCATTTCTTCTACAATCTTATACAATTGTAGATTCATCTATTCCTTGTGAGATTTCTTCTTGTTTACATTCAATTATATTAGATCATATGATTCACAACCTTTATAAGGGTATCATGGATGATGAAATCTTGGCAGCATTAAAACAAATCCACTCCACAGCCTCTCCTAGTTCAGATGTCTTTCACTTTATCTTCTTCAAAAAGTTTTAACATATTGTTGAGTATAATTTAAAAAGTATGATGAAAAATATGCAGAATGAAGACATTAAAATTGGTACTATCAATGATACTCTGATAACTCTTATACCAATGGTGAATAACCCTTCATCGATATCAAATTTTAGTCCCATTAGTTTATGCAATGTTTCTTATAATTTTTTTTCTAAAATTCTGCTAAACCATCTCCATGGATGGATCCTCAACATTATTTCAGAAAACCAAAGTAATTTTTTTTCTAAAGAGTCTAATTTGGGATAATTCTATTTTCCCATTATGTTTTTCACTCTATAAAAAAAAATTGGATGAAAAAATAGGTATCATGGCTTAGAAAGTTGACATGACTAAGACTTATGATAGGGTTGATTGGTCCTTCCTTCACGTGGTTATATATATGATATGTTTCTGTATGAAGTGGATTTATGTGATCATGTGACGCGTTACTATTGTTTTGTTTAATATCTAGATGAATGGTGGAATTTATCATAGTTTCCCCCACCAGGGTTATTTGGAAAGAGGGCCCACTATCTCCATTCTTATTTATTATTGTTTTTGATGTTTCTTCAAATCTCATTCCACCTGCAGCTTGAAATAATTCTATCCACTGGGCCAAAGTGTGTCAATGGGTGCCCCCATCTCTAATTAATTATTTTTGGGGATAATAGAATATTATTTTATAGGGTAATTATGGAGGAATGTACAATGATTAAATACCTTATTTACTATTTTGATATAGACTCAAGACAATTTGTTAATCTGTCCAAATCAATGATTTCTTTAACTTTGGTGTCCCTTTTAGAAAAAGACAAACATTTTATAAGGCCTTTGGTATTCAGGTTGTGGAGAAGAATACAACGTATCTTGGCCTACCATCAATTATTGGTTATTCCATGAACAAAGTCTTTTATGATATCCTTGATTGGGTAAAAATAGAATCTAGGGATAGTCTTATAATAAAATTTCTAAAGCCGGAAAAGAGGTTCTGATTAAAGTGGTGGCCCAAGCCATTATATCTTACATCATGTCACTTTTTATGCTCTTGGAAAACATTATAGGTAAGATTCAATCCCACCTCAAAAACATTTGGTGGGGCCTTCATAGTGGAAATAATTCTAAATGATGAGTTTTTTGGGAAAGGCTTTTTCTACCCCATGATTGTGGGGGTTGGGTTTCGGGCTCTTGGTGAGCTCAATGATTCCTTACTTTCCAAGAAGGTATGGAGACTTCTAAATTATCTTTATTACCTTTATTCTCACGTTATTAATGATAAATATTTTCCACATTATTATTTTTATGAAGCATGGTTGGGTCTGCATCCATGTTTTTTGTGGAGGGGTATTTGGGGTTCCCATGATCTCTTGCAGAAGGGGATATTTTGGAGAATTGGAAATAGTGCCAACATTAATATCTGGAATGATTCAAGGATACTAGATAATGATATATCTAAGTCTTCCTTTCCTAGAATTTTAGGGATGGATAATGTGAAGTATATAGACTTATTTAATGAGGTTGGTAATGGTTGTCTCTTTAAGAATATTTATTCTTGGTTCAACAAGAGAGATATGGACTCAATTATGCGTATCCCTTATGGTGGTTAATACATTATATATAACCATTACTGGTTTAAATAATCTCTAGGGGATTATTCTATCAAATTAGGTTATGTTTTGTCATAAAACCATATGTGTCTCGAGAAATATCTTTGATGGGAAAAGTTTTTGAAGCTCCTAACCCTCCTAAAAAGTTTTCTTCTTCATGTGGTAGGTAAGCATGGGATTTATTCCCTCTAAGGAATTCCTCCTCTCCCACCACTGTGTGTATGACGATTCATGTCCACTTTGGTAGGAATATAAAGATACCCCTTCTTGTTGTATTACTTCGTGTTCTGAAGTGAGAGGCGTAGGGAAGACCTAGAACAATATTTCTTAGGAATTTTTGGAGAATAATGTTGAACTCTCAATCTTACATGACATATGGATCTCATATCTCCCTATTGAAATGGTATCTTGTCCCTATGTTTTTTCTAGAAAATATGGTTTTAGAGAAAGGACCATGTTTTCAGTTATGTATGTAAACCTGATACATCCTGAATTGATTCCACCGTGTTTTGGATGGAATCTTGAAAATCAGATGAGAATCATGGGTACTATTCCATTGTCTCTTGAAAGTTATGTTGTTGGGTTTCTCCCCCTATGGATGTCCTAAAAATAAACATCGATACATCTATGAGGAATTATGGGGTTATGAGTTGTGACAAGATTTCTTGGGATGCCTCTAGATCAATTATGACTGCTAGTCATCTATCTTTCAATTCCAAGGGGATCCTTCTATTTTCTAAAGCTCAGTTGATATTGTTTGGGCTTCATGTTTCCTTGGATAGGGGGTGGAGCTCTATCATTTTAAAGTCTAAATACCATATCTTGATCAACTCTTTATGCACACTAAATATTAGTTTGAAATATTTTGGCCTACTAGTTGGGAATAATATATTTTCCTCCCTCTTTTTTATGATTTCAAATTCTTTTTCTACAGGAAGGTAATTGTGCTTCGCACCATTTTGTATACTATTGTTTCTCTATGGGTTTGGAATTTTGGTTGTCGGTCTTCCCAGACTAGCTTATTTCCATTGTATTGGCAGATTCCCATCATATTTAGTTGATTTATATTTATTTCAATATATATATATAGACACACACATACACGCTAAAAATTTTCACTGAAAATTTTTAGTTTTAATTTAGTGGAAATTTTCTTTGAAAAATTTCATGAAAAATTATCAATGTAAATTTTCATTCCAAATTTCCAATATAAATTTTTGAATATGTATTTATATTACTATATATGTATATAAATACAATGTATGTATGTACTAAATTTTTCATATAAAATAGATTTTAAATTTAATTTAGATACACACACACATATATTGACACACACACACATAGTGTATAGAAAACATACAAGGAAATTTTCACTGAAAATTGAAGTGAAAATCTGTGTGAAAGGTTTTATGCTAAGGATCACACTAAAATTTTCAAAAACAAAATTTAAATAAAAATTTCCCATGAAAAATAAAATATTTTATTTATGTATTAATATTTTTATATTTTAATTTTAAGTGAAAATTTCAACTGTAAATTTTTTGTGGAAATATGCACTTGAAATTTCCAGTGGAAATTTCCACAGGAATCTTACATGGAAATTTGAACGAAGATTTTTCATTGGATTATCACAAAATTGTTACTTTTTTAGTTATTAATTTATATATATACCATGAAAAATAATAAGTTATAAAAAATCATTATTAATACTTTAAAAATAAGTAACGATGATTAATAAATTTTAAATTCAAATTATTTAGTTGTTATTAATAATTCATAATAATAAATAATAGTTAGTAGAATTAATAATAATTATTAGTAAATATCAATAATAGAGGTTACGTAACAATAATGAAGAATAGTTGACATTGAATAATAATATAAAATTGATTTTATATTTATGCTAACATTGTGATGAAAATAACATTTATAAATGTAAATATAAAACATATTAACATTGATAAAAAAATAAATATAATATAATATAATATAAATATAAAATAAATATAAGCTATATATATAATTATTAAGAGTTTTTTTCAAGAAGGTTTTACAAATACATTATTGGGTTTATATTTTAAATATATTCAGTTATTTGATGCATTGAAGGCTTCGACACATTTATTTTAGAAGTAAATCTACATTTTTTAAATCATGTATCTCTTTAAAAAAACACATCATAAAAATAATTACTATAATTATAGAAAAATAATTTTCTTTACATATATTAAAAATTTCCTTTATAAATAAATGTGAAGAACCCATGTGAAAGGATGATGAATGTTGATGATGTGTGTTTTATTTGTTTTCAATATATTAGGTGTAATAAATTCAATGTATAATTAATGATAAATTTCACCATGATTATTAATTTTAATAGAAAGAGTTTGAGAAATTTTAATGATATGAAGATGAATAATTGTGGCTTTAAGTAAAGAAATATGTTCTTGTGTTGATTGTATAGCTGTTCTTAATAAATAAGGAAAATGTTAGTATTGTTAGGGAATAGGACAATGTTTTCAATATGAAGAAAGATGAGTATTGATGTGCTATACAATGAGAAGAGGTGGTATTTATTTGATCAGAAGTTAGACAAGTCAAAGTGAGACCATCATTGATGATTTATAATGAAGAATTATCATTTAGATAAAGATCAGAGAAGTTGGTATTGGTGAATTCCAAAAGAATTATTCGATATTGAGAATTTTATTTTTGGATAATTTAAGGATGTGATAGTGGAATCATTTTAATTTATTCGGTTAAAGAATTTGGTTTCTTACATTGAAGAAGAAATGTTTCTCTAAGTTTTATAAAAAATATGATTCACTACTATATATCAAGATATTTTCAGCCCTACCATTTATCATTTCTATATAAAAATTGATAAATGAGTAAATTTATCAGTGCTACCATTTATCAGTGCTAAAAAAGTACTTATAATGGAGTTCATTTATTAGCACTAGCAAAAATCACTCATAAAGAGCACATTTATCAGTGATAAAATAGCATTGATAAAAGCATACCTTTATCAAATATTTTTTTTCACCAATAAAAGTTATATTTCAAAAAAAAATATATCATTAAAAATAATGTATTAATATTTAAATATATTTATATTGACATAAATATAATATATTTTATAAAATATGATTCATATAAGACTAAATATACATTTACACATAATATACAAGATTTTTAGTAAACAATTGATTATAAAATAATTATAAATTAATATTAATTAATAATTTTCTAATTATTATAGAGTTGTAGTCATTAAATAACATTTGGATGATATAAAAATTTAATAAATTAAAGAAGGATCTAAGATAAGCTGAAAACATGACTTGGACTTCAAATAATGATAACTTTTGATCGGGGTGTTTCTTTGAGCTTTACCATATAAAAAAATCAAAGCTTTCAAAAATATCAATAATTAAATGATTTGTGGAAACCATTAGTCAATGTTTTTTTGGGTAAAAAAATGATCTATGGCCTCTAAAACTAAGTTTATTTATGGTACCTTAATTTTTGAACATTGGAAATAAATTTCGAAACGTTTGAGCGGGTCTTCTTGTATTTTTTTTTCAGCAGAGACTAAACTTATTCTTTGATCTTACACTCATATGGATATTATAGTGTTTAAGTTTTTACATTTTTTCATATTTTAGTGTTATTTATAATAAAATATATACATAATTTCATACATTTACATATAATATGTCATTTGTAAATAAAAATATATTTATACATATTTATATAGAAATGTATTTTTAAATGTCTAAAGAATATGGAAATAAATATTTATTATTTGTTTTATTTAAAATAAAAAATTATCCATTTTATTTATCTTACAAAAATAAATTAATATGTAAATATATATTGTCCAAAAAGACCAAAGAATAAATATTATTAAAGAGAAAGGTTAAAAGAGTCTAAAAGACAAAATAATGTTATAATATTTATTATGAAAAGGTAGAAGATCAACGGGGAGATCATCAAGCCATGTAATTGAAGGTTCCGGGCGTAGTAGAAGCGTGTGGGTGGATGTGCCCACTTGGGCATTTTGTCATTAACAATGATCAATCCAGGATCAATACGATGATAAACTCCAGTCTCCATGGATTAAATCATAGAAATAGACATAGAAAAGAAATGTCCTAGAGCCACAAAGTATTATCATTACAGGTTGATTATAATTAATTTAATAAATTGAAAAGAAGTTCCTTTTTGGAATTCTTTATTCGTTGATATTTATGATCACGTTCTGATGTGATGTGTCGTTGCGTCGTAGAAGCCAAGAGTAGACTTCCTCTAGCAGTGATCCACATGTGCACCTCGTATCTCTAGACATCGCCAAAGGAGTCTCCGAGTGCTAGCATTGAGAAACCTTTTCTTGCGTTGTCTGCCTTAGATCGTCTTGATCTGATGGAAGTGGATCTCTGTCGTTCTTGAGAGCGTTCTTGGAGGAAGAGGTTCTTTCGGCCGTGAAACAATTCTCTAGAATTATTATGCACAACAATTCTCTTATGTGTTAGAAAATAGTTGGGGTTGTGAGGATATTTATAATCGGGTTTGAAGTTGTAGAGTTATGACAATAAATAAACGCGTTACGCGTTGTATTAATTTCATTGACTTTTATTGAAAACCCCCATGTCGAATAATTAATTCCTTGACATGCAACCTTGCTTACTATAATAAATATCATTTAATAAAACAATATTATATCCTCAAAATCCCGACTGGAAAACTACACGGCGTGTAATCATTAATACACGGCGTGTCCTTATTTTCGATAAAACTACACGGCGTGTAAACATTAATACACGGCATATACCTGTTTTTCATTTCCTTTCCTAAATAAAAACTACACAACATATAATTTTTAACACACGACATGTACTTGTTTTCCATGAAAATCTACATGGCGTGTAATCATTAATACATGGAGTGTACATCTTGTTTTTCATTCCATTATTCCTCCATCATTAAAACAATCTAGGCTTCCTTGAATAATTATCAAACCACTTATGGGAATAATATTTATTCTACTTGAGATACTTGGACACACTTAGTGTGTGACCCTCTAGGACTCTTTCTCGTTGGCATTAGGCGAGCTTGCCTAAAGTCCAAGATTACTGTCTAGCAACGGGTCAAGGCACCCAAGAGAAAGAAGTTGACGCCGCATTGATGTGTCACCTCAGACGAATGATTACTATGTAATTTAATCCCTTTGTCTCAATATCTCATCAAGCAGGTTTTATGGAAGTGTCATAAACCTATATTCTTGATCTGTCATTCTTTGACTACCTGAAATAAACTCATCGTTTCACCATGGCCATGGAATTTTATGCGATATTTCTATTTCAATCAAAGGGCAGAGATATCAACTTCTATAAATGGAAGGGACAAATCCTTCCTCAACTTATCCATTAACAACATGTCATTCATGACGCATCCAACGTACCTTACTTCCCACCAACTCTCTTCGTGACAGTTTTCGTCTGCAAATCTTAGTGCCCAAGTCATGACATGAGTTAATGATAATCTTTCAGTCTAAGGACCATTACACACACTCATAGATAGTAATTTCCGATAACACTAAGACAAGAGGAATTGCTACTGGTGGGTCTATTCTCATAATCTCCCAACATGTAGATTACCATGTGTGAACTCCATGAGAGAGAGTCTCGTCTTCTTATGAGTACTCACACTTGATGATTTGTATACTATGTGTCCTATCATAGTATGTCATCCAACTGTAGAACATTATTTAAGAATATTGTTATAGCATTTCAAGGTTCTCATTATAGTGGGGATCTGCCATGACCTTATTAATGCAACAAATATTTCAGGACATTATTATATTATAGTCATACAGAACAATGAACAATATATAATAAGAGTATATTCATGAAATAAAAGTAAAAAACAGTTGGTTCTAATGACACCAACCCTTATAAACTCCCACTTGGACTAGAGGCAACTACCTACGACTTTTAATCTGCTAGACCTCACATGATGATCATGGTTCTGATGAGTCAAGGATTTAGTCAAGGGGTCCGCCACATTGTCTTCCATGGAAATACTGCTCACTACAATTTCACCACTCTGAGAAAAATCCTTCAAGAGATGATACTTCCGAAGTATGTGATTTGTCTGCTAATGTGACCTTGGATCTTTTTCAAGTGCCACTACTGTAGTATTATCACAATAGAGTGTGATAGGATCTTTACTTCTAGGTACTACATCCATCTCTTAGATGAAGCTTCGCATCCATAATACTTCTTCAGTTGACTCAGAAGCTGCGATATACTCAGAATCCACTGTAGAATCTGCCACCACACTTTGCTTTGAGCTCTTCCAGCTCACTGCACCTCCATTCAAACAGAAGATGTATCCAGTCTATGAATTCATGTCATCATGATCAGTTTGGAAAATAGAATCTACATGTCCTCTGATGACTAGTTTCTCAACTCCTCCATAAAACAGGAACATATCCTTAGTACGCCTCAGATACTTAAGGATAGTTTTGACTGTCATACAATGGTGGTCTCCTAAATCAGCTTGATATCTACCTACCACACTTAATGTGTAAGAAACATCTATCCTTGTACATAGCATAACATACATGACTGACCCCATCACAGATGCGTAAAGGATCCTTGCCATTTTCTTTCTTTCCTCATGTGTCTGAGAACACATTTTCTTGGAAAGATGAATGCCATGTGACACTGGCAACAATCCCCACTTGGATTGTTCCATACTAAATCTCTTCAGTATCTTGTCAATGTATGAACTTTGACTCAGGCCCATGATTCTCTTGGATCTATCATGATGGATCTTGATCTCAAGAATATATGTTGCCTCACCCAAGTCTTTTATGGAGAAGCATTTAGCTAGCCATGCCTTAACTGACTGTAAGTCATGTACTTCATTTCCAATTAGTAATATGTCATAAACATATACTAATAGGGAAACAACTTCACTTACACTAAATATTTTGTAGACACAAGGCTCACATTCATTCTTAACAAAGCCAAATTCCATTACAGCTTCATCAAAATGAATCTTCCATGACCTTGATGATTTCTTTAATCCATAAATGGATTTCTGCAACTTTCATAACTTGTTGTAATCCTTTGGAGTCACAAACCCTTCAAGTTGTGTCATGTAGACATCTTCTTAGAGGTTCCTATTATGGAATGTTGTTTTGACATCCATTTTCCAAATTTCATAGTCATGGTAAGCTAAAATGGCCAATAGGATTCTTATGGATTTCAGCATCGCAGCCGGTTAAAAGGTTTCATTATAGTCAATTCCTTGACGCTGTCTAAAACCTTCGGCAACCAGTCTTTCCTTATAGGTGCTGACTTACCCCTCCATTTCTAGTTTCTTCTTGAATACCCATTTATTGCTAACAGGCTTTACATCAACTGGAAGAACTACCAAAATCCAGACATGGTTTTGATAAATGGAATCCATTTCAGAATTCATGGCTTCTTGCCACTTAGCAGTGTCTATGCCTTCAACTGATTCCTTGTAGGTCATAGGAACATCATTGTCAACCAATAATGATTCACCATCCTCGGTGACAAGAAAACCATATCGTTCTTGTTCTCTCACCTATCTCGTGCTCCTTTGTAGTTCTTCTGTCTCTGGAATAGATTGTTCTCCCATGGAGATTTGAGGAATCAGTTCCTGTACCAAATCATGTATATCATGATCCTCGACTTCATTGAAGTCTTTCTCACTCCCACTATCTCTTTTGGAGATGTGCTTCTTCTGAAGGAATATAGCGTGTCTTGCCACTGTAACCATTTTTTCTGAGGGGTTTTATCGGTAATATCCCATTTTTTCCTTGGTATATCCTATAAAGATACACTTTGTGCCTCATGATGCAAGTTTGTTACCTGAAGAGGCCTTAACAAATGATTCGCTACCCCACACATGTAAATTCGATAACATGGCTTTGTGTCCACTCCATAACTCATACAGAATACCATTTATCAATTTAGTTGTTACTTTTTTTAGTATGTGTGCTGCTGTTTGTAATGAATATCCCCAAAAGGATAATGGAAGACTCGCATGACTCATCATTGATCTCACCATGTCCAATAGGGTGCGGTTCCTCCTTTCACTTACAACATTCCACTAAGGTGTGTAATGAGGAGTGGGTTAAGATAAAATCCCAAACTCCCGTAAGAAATCAATGAAGTCCTGATTAAGATATTCTTCTCCTCTATCTGAGTAGAGTTACTTAATCTTCTTACCAAGCTGGTTCTCAACTTCATTCATTTACTCTTTGAACCAATCAAAAGAATCTAACTTATACCTCATTGCGTAAATATATCCATATCTACTAAACTCATCAGTAAAAGTTATACAGTATGAGAACCCACCCCTTGCTTCAACTAGAAATGGTCCACACACATCTGTGTGAACTAATTCTAGAAGCTCTTTAGCTCTTTCACCTTTCCCACTAAATGGGGCTTTTATCATTTTTCTTTGTAGACACGCATGACATACACCAAGTGGTTTTAGTTCGAAATAATCTAAATACCCATCTTGATATAATTTTGTTAAACGTTTCTCATTGACATGACCTATCCAGTGATGCCAATGTTGGGTGTGGTATGAGTCATGTCAATTAACTTTGTCATCGATTTTCATTACTTGGTTTGTGTATTCTAACACATAAAGGCCATTATATAAATGTGCCGAGCCAAAACAAATGATATCTTTATAAAAGTAGCAACACCCACTTCCAAACATGAAGATGAATCCATCAGTATCTAATATAGATATTGAAATAATTTTTTATAGAGGGTACATAATAACATCCTTTCAAAACCAAGACCATCCAAGTAGGCAATGTGAGTTGGTAGTCTCCAACAGCTACAACAGTGAGTCTGGCTCCATTGGCTACTCATTGATCCACGTCACCTTAGTCAATCTTTCTGAATCTACTTGGTTCCTGAATTTGGATATATATGTGAGAAACACCATCAGTATCTAATACCCAATTAGTAGAAACAAATAGACTGCATTCGATAAAAAATGCACATGAAGCTTCCCCATGCTTCCTTGGCTGGGTGTAGTTTTTCTTCAAGTGGACCTTCTTGCCAAATGTAAAACAAACAACCTCCTATTCTCTTGTCTCTCCTTGGATATTCATTTTCTTGGAAGGCCTTGAAGAAGATTTGGTCTTATAGCTTTTTGCATTCCCTTTCCTTTTATTCACCATGAGGATAGAAGGATTTTCATGATTCATGTCATTGTCCACTTGGATAATAAGGATAAGAAGATCAGACATAGACTTCTCAATGATGTTTATGTTGAAGTTCACATCAAAGTTTAAGAAGCTCTAGGGAATTGATGCACGAATGAGATCGGTACCCAGTTCTTCAGGAAGTTTAAACCATAGAACCTCCGAGTGCTCAATGTAGCCAATGAGCTTGACTACACGAGGCCTGGTAGGGGAACCCTCTCCAAGATTGCTCTGGAATAGAGCTTTGGAGAAACCACACCTTTCCTGTCTTGCTCTCTCCTAGTATAGACCATGAAGGTGCTCGAGCATGCTATAGGCTTCCATGTATTTTTGAGACTTCATGAGCTCACTAGAAATTGATGATAGAATCAAACATTAAATGTCGAGTGCATCATTCAAATGTTTATCATAGAACAAGAAATCTTCATCACTTTCCCCTTGGGCAGGCGAATCAGGAAGTGATGACTCTAGAATGAAAAACTTTCATTCATCGCGTAGGATAACCCGAAGACGCCTAAATAATTCCTAAAAGTTACTGGCGGTGAGGATGTTGTCTTTATCTAGAATTGATCGCAGAGAAAATGTGGTTGATGAGTTTTTCATTTCAATTATACAAATTAAAAGAGTATATTTATCAGTACTTTCATGATTACATTTTATGAGAAATTATAAATTTTATTAAGTCTTCCACTATTTTATCAAGTCCCAATGGCCCTCACCATTGAACTCAGAATGTCTAGTTGCTTTGAGATTCTAGTGGCAAGGATCCATATTCCCCTTCTAATAACCCCAACAAGGGTTGGTCAAGCTATTTGAAGGTAGTTTGGTAGGCAGGTCTTTTCCAACTGTGAAATTATTATTCCTTGATCTGTTGAGTGGACTCCCTAATCCTGAAATCCTGACTTGGTTTTCCTCAACTCTTGCCTCTAATATTACATCAAGTCTAGAAAGGGCATATCCTCTTGATGTAATATGGTTAAATCAACCCAAAATCTTTCATATGGGCTTCCTTTATAAAAGTAAGTGTCCCAACAAGGGTTGGTCAAACACATAGTTTTACTGAGTCTTGACCTTAATCAAGTAATAGAAGGCTTGGTTTGACTTAATATGGTATTAAGGGTTTTTAATCCATTATGCTTATTTTTGCATTAACACATGCTTGTTAATATTAAGTGATACTTGCTTAAGTGATTAACCATGTTCTGATAATGTTTACGCATAGTCCGATTTTTATTTTATTCCATCTTTGAATCCTTGTTCATTTTATTAACTATGTGATCTCGACAACACATACATAATAAATAAACCATGAAATCAGAAAAAAAATAAGATGTCATGAACATGAGATTTTATTGGTTAACTTATCTAGCAGTTTGATAAGCTAACCCTAACCTAGGGAAAAACACCATGAACCAATGGTTCGTGTTTTGCAACTCCCACCTGTCCACCTTTGTATCTTCTTATATTGGTTTTACCTCAGCTTCGAGTTTTGAACCGTCTCCTCTGGCTTGGGAGGTCATCCATTACATGGGTTTACATTAAAGAAACCATGGGCACACATGCCCTACATTTTATTGGAAGAAGTCCCACAGACCAACAAATTTAAATGAAACCATACACACATACAAAGGGTCTTTGGTCTAGCACATGATCATCCATAGCATGCAATGACATTTTCACATATTTAGAATTTAAATTCTTTTAATCGTTCTATTATTTAATATAAGTTGCTCTTGTATTAAATTAATTATGATATTATAATTAATCAATTATTTATCCTAAATTTATGAATTTCCTTGAGATTTTTCTCATCCATATTCCTTGTATAGGTCTTTGTACTTATAGAGAAAACCTGGTTAAATTCCATTTATGGAAAGTACACGGCGTCTAGTTTATATTTACACGATGTGTATTTCTTTTAATCATTTATCTAAAGTATATGCCAGGGGCTTTGGATTGTTTTCTCTACTTTGTAATTTTAGGAGTACATGGCATGTAGATAAATTATACACGGCGTGTACTTCCTTGTTATGTGGTAACCGGCCTGGAAATCCCGTGTTTGTGGTATACGACTTCTCCTTTGTACACAGTTTCACTTGGGCCAGATTGAACCATACGACGTGTTGCTCCAATATACACGCCGTGTATTCTGGTTCCCACATGCCATTAAATTTTGGTCAACACGGCATAATAAATACTTAGGCATACCCAATTAACACGTCATGGTTTGGCAGACCAGTACCGATTTGTTGAACCTAAGTACACGGCATGTAGTTTTTATTACATGCGGTGTATTCCCGTGTTGTACAGATAGAAAGATTTGCTCCTCCGGATGAGTTCCTTGTTTTTATTTTAATCAAAATTAAAATTTAATGTCCATTTCTGTGATATGAATTTAGAAACTAAGGAGGAAGAATAGATCTCATTAATTCAGTTTAAGAGAATGATTTTTCACGAATTGAATCAAATATAAATGCGTAAATTATCAAAAAAAATTAAACAACTATAATCAACATTGTAACCTTGCTCTAATACCAGTTGAAGGTTCTAGGTGCAGTGGAAGCACGTGGGTGGATGTGCCCACTTGGGCATTTTGTCATTAACAATGATCAATCCGGGATCAATATGACGATAATTTCCAGTCTCCACAGATTAAATCATAGAAATAGACAAAGAAAAGGAAAGTCCAGGAGCCACAAAATAGGATCATTACAGGTTGATTATAATTAATTTAATCAATTGAAAAGAAGTTCCTTTTTGGCGTTCTTTCATCATTGATATTTCTGATCACGTTTTGATGTGTTGCGTTGTTGCATCGTAGAAGCCAAGGGTAGGCTTTCTCTAGCGGTGATCAACACGTGAACCTTGTATCTCTGGACGTCACAAAAGGAGTCTCTGGGTGCTATCATAGAGAAACCTTTTCTTGCGTTGCCTACCCAAGATCATCTTGATCCGATGGAAGAGGATCTCTCTTGGTCTTTAGAGCGTTCTTGGAGGAAGTGGTTCTTTTGGCCATGAAACAATTCTCTAGAATTATTGTGCACAACAATGCTCTTGTGTGTTAGAAAAGAGTTGGGGTTGTGAGGATATTTATAATTGGGTTTGAGGTTGTATACTTATGACAATAAATAAACGTGTTACACATTTTATTTATTTCATTGACTCTTATTGAAAACCCCCATGTCGAATAATTAATTCCTTGACATGTGCCCACACTGATTATAATAAATATCATTTAATAAAACAATATTATATCCTCAAAATCATGACTAGAAAAACTACACGGTGTGTAATCATTAATACATGGCGTGTACTTATTTTCAATAAAACTACAAAGTGTGTAAAAATTAATACACGACGTCTACATGTTTTTTATTTCCTTTCCAAAATAAAAACTACACGGCGTGTAATCATTAATACACAACGTGTACTTGTTTTCCATGAAAAACTACACGGCGTCTAATCATTAATACATGAAGTGTATATCTTGTTTTTCATTCCCTTTCTTCCTCCATCATTAATACAATCTAGGATTCCTTGAATAATTATTAAACCACATACGGGAATAATCTTTATTCTACTTGAGATACTTGGATACACTTAGTGTGTGACCCTCTAGGCCTCTTTCTCATTGACATCAGGGGAGCTTGCCTAAAGTCCAGGATTACTGTCTATAAACGGGTCAAGGTACCCAAGAGAAAGAAGTTGACGCCGCATTGATGTGTCACCTCATATGAATGATAACTTTGTAATTTAATCCCTTTGTCTCAATATCTCATCAATCAGGTTTCATGGAAGTTTCATAAACCTATATGCTTGATCTGTCATTCTTTGACTACCTAAAATAAACTCATCATTTCACCATGGCCATGGAATTTCATGCGACAGTTCTATTAAAATCAATGGTATGAGATATCAACTTCCATAAATGGAAGGGACAAATCCTTCCTCAAATTATCCATTAAGAACATGTCATTTGTGACGCACCCAACATACCCTACTTCCCGCCAACTCTCTTCATGACGATTTTCATCAGCAAATCTAAGTGTGCGAGTCATGACATGAGTTAACGATAATATTCCAGTCTAAGGACCATTACACGTGCTCATAGATAGCAATGTAAGATGACACCAAGACATGCGAAATTGATACTGGTGGGTCTGTTCTCATAGTCTCCCATCTTGGAGATTACCAAGTGCGAACTCCATGAGAGAGAGTCTCGTCTTCTTACAAGTACTTGCACAAGATGGTCTGTATACTATGTGTCCTATCACAGTATATCATCCAACCGTAGAACATTATTTAAGAATATTGTTATAGAATTTCATGGTTCTCATTATAGCAGGGATCTATCATGACCTTATTAATGAAAAAAATATTCCATGAAATTATTATATTATAGTCATGAAGAACAATGAACAATATATAATAAGAGTACATTTATGAAAAAAATACAAAACAGTTGGTTCTCAGGACACCAACCCTTACAGTAATGTCTTGATTTAATCCCTTATTGTCCAAGCTCTCAAAAACTATATTTGATTCATGATAAACATGTGTGATGATGTGATTGATGTCAAGTATCGAGCAGATACAACTCATTCAATAGGTAGTAACCGGACAAGAAAGATGAGTGTTACCATTCCAAATCACTTGCACAATTGTGGTTCATTTACATTCAATCCAGAGATTATTCTAGCCAAAGAGATTGGAAAAGGTAATGGCATGAATCAAACTCATCATTTCAGCCTCCATAGAAGAGACAACATTGCAACTACCAAGAAAGCATCCAAGAATCTGATCGTTGTGATTCCTAAAGATATCCCCACAAATATATATTTATGTGTATATTCTAATATATATAAATAAATACATATATGTAAATATTTATGTGTGTATGTGTAAAATATTAATGTGTATGTATGTGTGTACATAAACTCATGTATGCGTGTTTCATTACTATATAAATGCATCATATATAATTTTTTTATAAATATATCATTATCATTAAATATAATATATAAATATATTTATAATAAATATTTATAAATACATTATAAAAAATTTATATCTAATTATAAAATTATATGTATATATATATTTAAATATGTAGACATATTAAAATTTATGTAATTATGTATAAAAGTTATATCTAAATATATAATGTATATAAATATATCAAAAAATGTATTTAAAAATAATTATATAAATGCATATAATCATATGAATAAATATATAAATAAAAAATAATTATATATATATATATATAAATAGATATTTTGTAAAATATTAATCAAATATTGATGGCGCAGTGCAGTGGTGAAGGCGTTAGGCTAAAAGGCAGAGGTAAGGGGTTAAAATCTAGGCAGAATAAATAGAGAAGTGGGAGTATAAATTACTGATAAAAGGGGTGGAAAGAACAATTAAAAAGGTGGTGGTATTGATCATGATTGTGCGGTGGGTGCACAGGGGACATAATGTTGTTATGCAGTGGGTGCACTAATAAAAGGAGTGGGTGGTGAGGATTCCATTTTCAGATATATCATTGAGAGGGGGAGGGGGTGAATCAATTATGTAATTTTATAGTTTGTTATTTTCAAATCAACCTATGTGAATGGTTAAAATCTCAATCCCTCTTTCATTAGAGTCTCACATAACCTTTATAAAAACGACATAAAACATTGAAAAAGAACACATGGGTTTCTTACAAGGTTTTCCTCCGATGTGGGTGACTACGTCCTTGCTATGTTCAGGATAATCCGAGATATAAAATTTCCAATGGTAATAAGAAATGTGATTACAAATATAAGCAATATCCTAAAATGTATGATAGACAAACTCCCATAATGCATGATCCAAACTAATTACTGCGGGCTGTCTCCCAATAGGATCTTTAAAACTGGCATCCCACCAGTGTTATTTGTACGAACTCCAACCACTTGAGTTATCTCCTGAAACGCTCTTGTTTTTTATGCTGGCATCCCTCCAGTTCTTCAATGAATACCACTTGTGAAAAGTTTTTCAACTTAAATTAACTTCTAATGCAATGATCTGTTGGCCTTGTTCTGCTTCAAGTCCACTCATTATAATCTTCTGATTAAATGTCAGCCTTTATCACATAAAAATGATCACTTGTAAATTTTTATCTTTCTTAGTACAACATTGCTCGGGAAAATTTACTTTCTTCTATATATAACTTGACCGTACATAACACTGAAAACTCAAATAAAAAAATTATTCTGAATCACTGATGATAAAATTTTCCCAACTTCAATCTCAAAATGCTGCACTCAAATCATGTGATGTTTTTTGCATGTACACTGCTCATCAAACTTCATGCATGTATAAATTACATCGCATGGTATTCTCAACATAAAATTTCCAACAATACTACTGTAAAAAATTTCACACATTTAGGCATGTATTATCTCCTATGCACACATTTTTCAATTATGCACACATATTAAAATACACTTTATTTATCACATGTGCATGTGAGCATTATTTAATTCATGTAAGTATTTTTTCAATATAAATCTTCAATGACACACACTTCCCACTCTTCACACTCTCAAAATTTACACACATGATTTTTTTTATAAATTTATGTACACTCATACATGCATCGAATCATGAATTAATCTCCTTAACACCTTTATGCTTGAAAAACATTCATGCAACATATAGGCATGTTTTCTTATATGAACCGTGCACACACACTTTTCTCAATCCTTGTGCATAAAACTTGATGCTTAATCTTATTTCGTGAAAACCCAAATGATTATAGACTAAGTGATCTCAAGGTCATCTTTATGAGATACTATTTTATGTAAACATTTCCACATGATATCTCAAATACATTTTCACCAACCATGATAATATAGAAGAGAAATACCACACTGCCACAAAGGATTCTCAAAACATAGTTCTTCATAAAGGTTCTTTGAGAGTGTTAAATATCAGCTTTGTAATCATCAAATTTAAAAACTCATTGAGTTTTCAGCTCATTATGTAATTGAAAACAATTTCAACTTCAACAAACCACTTGAATTATTTAGGTGGATTTTTTTAATTTTTTTTTAAATTTATCTACACATTATTTTACAACTCATGATAGCCATAAGATTTTTAGGGGACATAACCTATTAATGATTATAAGTACTGACAATGCCCATTTATACCACTGACTATGGCTGAATATATAGTAGCGATTCCAACCGAGTACCAAGCCAAACTCCAAGGAATCTGACCATGAAGTAGCACATACATGAAAAAATGCCAAAAAATAGGCGGACATGAATAGAAGGTGTACGAGCTAGTGAAAGAGTGAACATGTGGGGTATAACCTCCCATATGTGGGTTGACACGATAGGCTATAGGAGAGAACTAAATCTACTAGTTATTTTTCTAGCTAGGGGAAACCACACAAAGAATTAATATAAAGTTTTCATCCCCATGATTACTCAATGTGAGACTCATCATTAATAAACAATCTTCATACCACATTAAAGCTTAGGTACATTTAAAAATGATGATGTTAGAGGTATAAATGTGTCATATTTAACCTCATGATGTAATGATTTTGTGTGTTAGGTTCTTACATGTCATGATTTCCATGATAAACTGAAGCCTGAACTGATGAGATCATGAGATGATGACACTAAAAGTTACCTTGCATGCATTCTAGGGCTTATTTTTGAGAACCAATTCAAATATGAGGCCACTACCATGTGTATGATCACATTATGGTGATCAAATGAGTTCATGCTAAGTCTGAGAAACTATTTAGAGGTAGTAATATTTACATGTATGAAATTTTAATAAAATTAATTATATAATATTTTTAATTACTAATAATTACTTACCTCTAGTACCAACATGAGTTCCAAGTAATCCATCCATGGAAGAGAACATAGGTGAAAAAATTCCTTCACATAGGTGCACAAGTATGAAAGTAAAAGGGCCAAAGAAAGTGTGAATATGTGGTGCTTAACCTCTCACATGTGGGTTGACATGAGTGGCTGTAGGAGAGCGCCGACTCTATTCAGGCTTCTTCTAGAAAGTGGAAATCATGTGGAGGATTAATAAGAAGTTTAAATCTCTATCATTACTTGATATGGGACACATAATTTAAGGAAATTTTATCCAATATTAAAACATAGGGATATTTGAAGATGTTTATGTTCTAGGTACACATACATCGTCTTTAACCTCAAGATGTAGGGTTTTTGTGTTTTAGGTACTTACATTAAGTGATGTTTAGTATCAATTAAAGCATAAACTAATGAGATCATGAGATAATGGTGCTACAAGTTACCTTTCATTCATTCTAGGGTTTATGTGTGAGCATAAGTTCAAATATGAGGCGACTACTGAGTGAATGATGATGTGATGGAAAGTAAATGAGTTCATACTGAGTATGGAAAAATATTCATAGGTTGTAAGGTTTAGATATTAGTATATTTAATAAAATTAATTCCAAAGTCATCTTAATTTATTTAAAAATAAAGAAATTATTATATACATTATATACTATGGGCCCAATTTAATACATAAAATTTATTATATTTAAAATATTTGGAACATAATTTATTACCTTCACAAGTAATTGGTGGGGCATTTATTACATTCCACCACATGTTCTTGAAAAACCCAAGTGATTTATTGAAGTTGAATTTGTGGTTTATAAGTTGATAGGATGAAAAGTAAATAAATTTTAATTATGTCTATTGTTGGACTATTATTAATGATTAATAAATGTGCAGGATATGGTTATAGAATACATATTGTACATTTCCAAAAAATTTAAATTTGAGAAATCCAAATATGAATTCCCTCTACACTCCACATAGTTGATGTAGATGATGTATGTTCCCCTATATCCACAGAGTACATGGGGATTAATATTTATAGTGGATTCTACCATCATGAACCAAATCCAATTTAGTCCATCTATAAAGATTATTAATGAATGTTAAAATTATTTCCATTAATTAATCAAGACATATTATGGAACAAATATAATAAAAAATAAATAATTATTTACCTCAAGTCATTGAAAAATGTAGGAAATTGATAAATCAAAATCAAATTTCTTTATACACTATGCATGGTGGATGTAGACGGTGTATGCTCACTTATATCCACTGAGTGAAGAGGGATTAATATTTATAGTGGGTTTACCATAAAATACCTACTTCAATTTACACCATCAATAAAAATTATGAATGCACGATAAATTTATTACAATCAAATAGTCAATAAATATTATGGACAAAATTTAATACATTAAATTCATAGACAATAATATGTGTGCAATATATTGTTAAAGAATTCACATTGTTATAACATTAGAATAAAGTGATTAGATAATAGATGTAGATGGTGCATGTTCGCTTTTATTTATTGAGTGTAGTGGGGTTAATATTTGTTGTGGGTTCTACCATCAAGATCTCACTCCAATTTACTCTATAGAAAAGAAGTATTAATGCATGGGAAATTTATTTCCATCAAATAATAAATAAATATTATGAACCAAATTTAATACATCAAATTCATAGAAAATAATACTTGATCAAGATATGGTTAGATAATTCTCATTGTTAAAACATTAGAAGAAGGTTATTAGATGGTGGATGTAGATGGTCTGTGTTCCCTTGTATCCACTGAGTACACTGGGATTGATATTTATTTTGGGTTCTAATATCAAGAACATACTCAATTTTATTTCATTGAAAAATAATTTTAATACATGAGAAATTAATTTCCATCAAATAATCAATAATTATTATAGACCAAATTTAATAATTTAAATTCATAGAAAATAATACAAGTTAAAGAGATGGTTACAAAATGCACAATGTTAGAACATTAGAAAAATGTGATTAGATGGTGGTGGTAGATGGTGTATATTACCTTGTTTCCATTGATTGTAGGGGGCTTAATATTTATAGTGGGTTTTACCATCAAGAACTCACTCCAATATACTACATCTAAAAAGAGTATTTATGAATGAGAAATTGATTTCCATTAAATTATTTAATAATATTATAGATCAAATTTAATACATTAAATTCATAAAAAATAATAAATGTGAAAGATATGGTTATAGAATGAACATTTTAGAACATTAAAGGAAGGCGATTCTATTTTGGATGTGGATGATGTATGTTCCCTTGTATACATTGAGTATAGGGGGTTAAAATTTATAGTGGGTTCTACCATAAAAAAATCACTCTAGTTTACTCTGTCGACAAAGAGTATTAATGAATGATAAATTGATTTCCATCAAATAATAAATAAATATTATGGAATGAATTTAATACATTAAATTCAGAGATAATAATACATGTGTAAGAGATGGTTAGAGAATTCACATTGTTAAAACATTTGAAAAAGGTTATTAGATAGTGGATGTAGATGGTTTATATTATCTCTTATCCCTTGAGTGTTGGGGGATTAATATTTATATTGAGTTATACCATTAAGAAATAACATCAATTTACACTGTCCATAACAAAGAGAGAAATTGAATAGAGAATTCACATTGTTGGAACATCAGAAGAAGGTCATTAGAAGTATCAATGAGTTAGTATTTTAGATTTAAATTTTTAAGTGGATAATGAGTGAATTATTTTAAATATCTATGATAGTTTTATAATGAGAGTACAACAACTAAACCAATCCATTAAAACCATATCCATTTTTTTATGTGGATATTAAACATCTATCTTACAGGGGTGCTCATCGATGAACCAACATGTGGAAAAGTCTACTAGTTACCAACTACGGGGTCGACTATGAAAATTTTCCATCACATAGTATATTGTTATGAAAAGATCATCCAAGGATCCTACTTATGTAGGAAACATTTAAGTGGAACACTATTCATATGACTTTTAAACATACGTAATGAAGTATCACCATCTGATTAGGCTATTTTGCATTGTTTGATCAAGACATCCTTTATCTTATACCTTGTGTATGTTGAGGGTTCTGCTATTCATCGAGATCTACATGCTAAACCTCTCATGTTTGAATTGAGATCAAGTGAGGTGATATAAATGATCCCCTATGATCATAAGTAGATAAAAAATGCTAGAATATGTTCTTTGATGTGTTTCATGAAAGTTTTCCTTGAATTCTGAACTAAAAATAAAAGATATGTTTTGTAGTGATGGAGTTTTTCATAGCCATGTAAGATTGAAAAGTGAATATATAGATTGAGTTGGTGGATTTGTGTCGGTGTTGTTTTCTATAAAATCAAAAAAAGTGCTCATTTTCAGTATACGATAGAAAAGAATTTTGAGATAGTCGAGAGTGAAACCATCCAAAAAAAGAATGCACTATATTCACATATGGTTTCCATGCACTCATTCTAAGTATTTCTAGACCTTCACATTCGTATAATTATGGTTTTATTACTACTATCCAGTGTAAAATACACACTATTTCATGAGGAATAAGAAAAATAGTTTCATCATATACTATTATGTAAATTAAAAATAAGGGAAGACCAAGGATTTGCGTATTGTATTATGTGAAGAGCTTGAGAATTATGCATGTAATGTTATCCATGCATGAAGAATGTTTCACATGCATGAGTTAGAAAGAAGCATAAGTGTCATGTGATAAACTTGCGTGAAATAATCTGAGTATATGCTACATGGGTTTCATGCTATGTTATGCATGAATAAAATAAATACAATGGGCGTGTGTGTATTTCACAAAAAGGATGTTTGAAGTTGAGATATATTGTTCACATGAAATTGTGGGATTTTGATAACCTTAAAATAAAGTGATGTTTATATTTTCATGCACATGAATTTTCTTAGGGGTCTTATGATTTAAGAAAATCAATTATAGGGGTAGGGTTAGACTCATTTTGAAAATAGGTTTGGGGGGGTGAATGTGGTTCACACTTCTCAATTCCACAGAGAAGCATGAACAAGTTTCACACTTCTTAATTTCACAGAGAAGCATGATTGGGGTTCAGGATTCTCTTTTTACCACCAATGAAGAGTGGACCCAATTCACTCTTTCATGGAACATGGTAGGAAGCATGAAACAGGTTCACACTTACTTTGAAATTTTTACAAATTAGGCATGAGCGAGGTTCACAACTCCTGCTGAGAAAAAATTATAAATAGAGAATCTACCCCCTCTATTTTCAATTGTTATGGTCTAGATTTCTCTGTGAAGCTTTCCTAGATTTTTTTCTCAAGATATATTTTCGGCTTTTAAAACGGTAAAATTTCTATATAAGAATTTAAATTGTCTAATTGTTTTTATTTATTTTGTTTTTATGATTTATTTATTTAATATGTATGGATGTATGGATGACATATGTATGAATATTTAAAATATTTTTCATCGTATGATTTAATTTCTATATGAATTATTGTTATTTGTATGATTTAATTTTAATTAAATGATTTTGGAAATTTAAATATGGTGTTTGAAAATTTAAACTATATATATAAAATACAATATATATCTGATGAAATATTATTATTTTAAAAAAAGGTATATATTCAAAATTTAAATGGTGAATAATTAGATTTGAAAATATTTATATGTATATATTATTATATATTATATATAAAGTAACATAATTTTAAATTATTATATTACATACACATAGGTAAATAAATTGAATCTAGCAATTGTTTTTATAAAAATCATATTACGAATAATTATTTATAAAAAATACTAGTTATATTATATATCATATATAAATTTATTTAAATATTTTATTTATTATTCTATAAAAATAAAATTTTATTACTTTTTTTTAAATAAATTCATCAAAATATACTATTATTAATGTTTTTAGTAGTTATGTGTAGAATAATAATATTCTTATTTAGGAAACAATAATTGTTTATAAAAATATATATAATCATATTTTAATATATTAATTAATAAAGTAAAATATATTTTTATGTGTATATATATGTTTTATTATTTGAATATAATATTTTAAAATGCTTATATATTTGTAATTTAAATTCCGAATAATTACATTTGAATATTTTTATATGTATAGATTAGTATATATTATATCTAAAGTAAAATAAATTTAAATTATAACATTCAATATAAATAGGTAAATAAATTGAATACACTAAAATATATATTAATACACATTGAAAAGTTTAATTACGTAAAAAATTATATATATATTCATCTAGATTTATTATATTGAAAGTAATATATGTTTATAATATTTTAATGGTTCTTTAAGTGTACATTTTATTAAATTTTTCAGTTAAATTTAATGAAATTTACTATTAAAAATATTTTTAGTAGTTATGTGTATATATATATATGTTATATTATTTTAATATAATATTTTAAAATGTTTATTAGGAATTTATTTAAAAGGCATCATTGAATACAAAAAATGCATACACACACACATATATATATATTGATATTTAAAAGAAGGTAATATAAATATACATATATATATGTAGATATTTATTATTTAATAAATATTATTATTGATAAATTTATAATATTTAGAACACAAAGAGTATCCCAAAAAACCTCTCAAGAGTACCGTGTGATGACTAATCTTGAGATGACCGATAAACCATTTTTCACGAACCAAGCTAGTTTTCCATCCAGCCCGTCACCTGACCCAGCTCGAGACATGGACTAAATGGTATTCCCAATCCCCACGGGCTAACAACTTGTTCCTGGGTATTAACCACATATCTTTGGGAATGATTTCACCCAAGTAATCGACAATAAAAAACCAAAAAAATAATACATCATCACATAACTGATAATCATAACCAAAGGAGATAAAAAAAAATTCCAGATTCAACATTTTGCAACTTTAAGAAAAACTAAAGCACCACAATGGAAAGGGGAAAACAAAACCATCCCAAAAACCTCTATAAAACAGAAGGGTCACCACCCTCAAGACACCACCACCAACACACTCAAGAAGTAGAACACTAGAAACTGGATCCACCATAACCTCCATGACACATCTTGCATTTACCTAGGTCATACATAACAGAGTCTACAAACACCCAAAGGTGTATGTAGGGTGTGATTCAAAGCCATGTAGGATGACACCAAAATTAAAGATCCCATGCTATAACATTATATGATATATTAACATGAACATTTTCATAAGAACATTTGAAACATTTATAATAAAAGACTTGAGAAAACACATTTTTATTAAAACACTTTTAAGGAAAACATTTATCGAAAGAAGATTTCTTGAAACTAAAATGTACACAAAGATCACTATATACTGACTATTATAACCACATAACATAAGCATCATGTCACAAGTTAGAACCATAGGAAATACCCATTGGAAAGTAGTACAAGTGGGACCCTATAAACATCGTACCTCAGTGATAAAAAATCCCCCAACAAAAAACAAATAGTTTCCTCATGCATGAGCCACTAGAGGAAAATTTCTCCCAAGGTATAGTGGTATCTAATTCATAATCCAAAACCAACATTACTACCATGCACAATCCACTATAGGGAACCAATCCCAAGGTCTTACAGTCTCTCATCATATCACATGTTTAGTTAGTTTTTTAGCATCAATCTTTCAAGAATAAATTAGGAATTTGCCCCACTAAATGAACTATCACACTAATTATAATTCTCCCACCGATATACCTAGGATTCTATTTTTTCCCAATTCAATTTCACATGTCTCATAAATAATAAATTTGACAAAAACATTCCATGCCCCATGAAAAAATAAAGAAATCACCATTTTCACAATCCACATTGATTCAACAATCAAAGCTCAAATGGAAACCACCATTTTCAATAAACAAAACAGCCTTCAAAATCAAAGGCACAACAAAACAACTTGGAAATAAATTTTCACAACTTGAACAACCCATGAAACCCATTTGGAATCCCAACGAGAAGAGTACACATTAAGTAAAACAATTTCCATGGGAAAATACCCTTTCAAATCCATACTCACACCAAATCCATTTTTAAAACACATTTCCCAACAATTTCACAAATCACAATCCCCATTATAGGTTAAAAATAATAATCCCACATGAAAAAGAATCTATTTCTTTTAGATAACCATCTTTCAATTCATTCTCACCTCATGTTCCTTTGAAAACACATTTCACACATTTTTCATATGGCATAAAACACAATCAAGAATCACTCTAATTAAGCATGCATGAAACACAAACAATATCTTTTAGAAAACCAAATTTCAACACATATAAATCTCAAAAACTTTTTAAATTATTTTTCACACAACACCAATAATCTATAGAATACATTTTTGAAACCAATCAAGTAATACAAAATCATATAATAATGTAAAATCAGGGGACCACCTACCTCATGCTTGAAACAATTTCAGAATATGGTGGAAGAAAACATTCACACCACCAAAGAACCATTTAAAGGAATGATCTAACAAAACAAATCAATATTTAATCGCATATCTCAAGATAGAACCTCTTTAGGAGAAAAAAAATTATGGAAAACAAGAACCCATGAAGGATTGAAGAAGAACCATAAAAAGAGGGAGAAACCAAGGAAAAAATGACTTACATGATGATTTATTGAAGATCCAAGGCCAAAACCACCCATGGATTGATCCTAATGAGGTCTCAGAAGTTGTAGAGAGAGCTCTTAGGTCTGAAAATCTTGTTAGACTTGGGTTAGGTTTGATTTAAGGTCAAATCAGAAGAAGAAAATAGAGAAACTTTTCAATTTCTAATAACCTGGATAGATCGCATGGTTATCCCACATGGTTTTCTAAAATGTAGAGAAACCATGTGTCCCTCTCAGTTTAAGAGGAATGAGGCCACATGGTTTCTTAGGGAATAGCACAAGATCATGCAACAAGACATGCAGCATGAACAATGCCACTTTCTAAGGCACATTGTTTTCTCTAGGATAGAACACAATTTACCCTAAGCATGTGCCACCTACTGTCGGATCCAAAAATCCTATTTTCACCAAAAAGCGTTGAGAAATTAAGAAACAAAGATAATAACAAAAATAGGAAATAGAATACCTCAAAATATAATCACATATGTGAAAATTCCTCCCACTATAAAAACCTTCCACCCCTGAAAAGTCTACTTGATGTTTGAATAGAGAACAAAATAAAAATTCGTCCTCAACCCATGATTTTTGATCTGATGTCTCATCCTCATGGATACTGTTCTTCCAAATAACTTGGGAAAAAATATGGACATTCAGCAAATCACCTTCTCTTGAAAACCCACAATTAACATTGTCCACTCAAACACAGACAAATTAGGCTCCAACTCTAAATCTTCCCAATTCTGCATGTGGGATGGGTCTAGATTATACTTTTTCAATTGAGATATATGGAACATGTCATGAATTAACATCAAATAGAAGGGATAATTCAACTGATATGCCACCATACCCACTCTATCGGTGATCTAAATAGGTGCGACATACCTCAATGTCAACTTCCCTTGATTACCCAAACGAATATGACCCAAAAAAGGTTCCACTTTTAGGAACAACCACTCACCCACAAAAAACTCCAAAGCTTAGTGCCTCTGATTGAAATAAGACTTATTGTGACTCTGCACTATCAACAAATGCTTCCCATTCAACGTGACTTTATCAGAAGTTTCCTGTACATGGCTTGGTCCCAATAACAGGGTCTCACCCACCTCAGAACAAGACAAAGGAGACCGAAACGACCGACCATAAAGTACCTTGAAATTATTGATTTGAATAGATGATTGGTAACTATAGTTATACGCCAAATAAAACAATCACAAGTTGATATACCACAAGCCTCTAAAATCCAACACACATTTCCAAAGCATGTCTTCCAAAATCAGATTCAGATGCTCTGTCTGAACATTAATTTGTGGATGGTATTATGTACTCAACCTTATCTATGATCACATTACCTTCTAAAAGACTTTATAAGACAATTAAGTAAAATGGTGTCCCTATATAAAACAATTTCGAATCACACACCATGAATCTTCTCTATTTATTGGATATAGGATTTTCCCAATTCATCCACCTTGGATGAATCTCTAATCAGATTGAAATGGGATGATTTGGTTAGATAGTCAATTACCACTCAAATAGAATTTTGTCCCATGTTGTATGAGGTCATCCATCAATAAATTCCTTAGTGATCTCATCTCACTTTCTGGTAGGAATGGGTAGAGGCTAAAGAAAACTAGAGGTTATTCAGTGCTCTGATTTAACATATTGAAAAACATAACACCATGATATAAGGCTTGTTATATACCACATCTTACTTGACCATCAGAATTGCCGATGCACATCATAAAACATCTTTGTGGAACCAGGAAGAACTGCCCACTGAGATTAGTGTTTATCCAACATCACCATATTCCACAATGAAAATGGGACCATGTAGTGACCCTTGAATAACAAAACTCCCTCAGGAGATAATGAACACTCACAAGGCACCACCCTACCATTTAAAAGATTCATAGAATACTAGAATAGCTCATCACTTGGATGATCTTTCCGAATCAACTCCATAAGGGAAGGTGTCAGCTAAACACTGGCCAATAACATAACTCTACCATGCTCCTTGGTCTTTAGGTGCATTTGAATAAAGAGCCCTATCAAATTCCACTCATCACTGGACTCTTTCAATTCTTGAACCAATAATCTCCTAGTTAAATCATCTATAACCACATTTTATTTGCATGGGGTATACATGATATCAAAATCAAACCCTTGAAGGTACTCAAGCCAATGAAACTGACTTAGATTCAGATATTTCTAGGAGAATATATAGTTCAAGCTTATATGAATATAATAAACCAAACAATTCTCCTCGAAAAGATAATGACATCAATAATTTAAGTTGTTCATCACTACTACTAACTACAGGTCATGGTTTGTGTAATTATTTTCACGTGGTCAGAGTTGGAATGTACCATATTCCACAACATGCTTTTCTTTCATCAAAACATACCCAAGACCCATACCTAAAGCATCAAAGGATACCATATATCAATTTATAGACTCTGGAAGGATCAAAACTAGTAAAGTGTTCAATCATGAATTAAGCTCCTCAAAGGGCACATAACACTCAATATTCCATTATATATTTTCCCCCTTCTAGACGGGCTCCATCATGGGAGAAGCATGCTAAGAGAAATCTCTAATGAACCGCCTGTAATACCCTGTCGGGACCAAAAATCATCTATTCTCAAAAAACTCTTCTAATGCTCCCATGATATCAATACATTGATCTTTTCAAGGTCCATGGAAACCCCATGCTTTGAGATCACATGACCTAGAAACAAGACCTCCCTAATCTAGAAGGTGCACATGGAAAATTTCTCATAGAGGTGATGAACCCAAAGAGTGCCCGACACAATTCTCAAGTTCCGCTCATGCTCATCCTCAGTTTCTGAGAAGACCGGTATGTCATCCACAAATACCACAAAAAAGGAATTTATATACTTGTAGAAAAACCTATACATGGGCAACAGAATGTCTGATGGAGCATTTTTTAACCCGGAAGTCATTAACATGTTCTCAAAATGGACTTACCTGCTTTAGAAGGATATTTTTGAAACATCCCCCTCTCTAACTCTGACTTGGTGGTACCTAGAA
This sequence comes from Viscum album, assembly GCA_963277665.1. Classification (NCBI taxonomy): domain Eukaryota; kingdom Viridiplantae; phylum Streptophyta; class Magnoliopsida; order Santalales; family Viscaceae; genus Viscum; species Viscum album. Next base: position 1,632,856,496 of record OY728133.1, on the reverse strand, counting down.
TGAAAATAGATATTAGAGAACCATATTTCATCTAAAATTGATAAAAAAAGTCATCAATTCAGGGCAAGTGAAACTTATTATTAATCATTATGTTATTAAAATTTGGAAAATAAATACACAACTAGAGATATCCATCAGCCTTCTTAGAAAAAAGTACTAGGGTGGCCTAAGCAGTGATGATCGGGAAAATGAATCCTTTGGATTAAAAATCTTACAGATGTACCTTTAATTCCATCGACTTGGTGGGGGTACATATGATATGAGGGAAGTGACATCATATGTGTTTTTGACACCAAATCTATGGTGAACTCCATGTCCTACTCTAGGGGTAGGCCACTGAAATCCATTGGAAATTCCTTTTGGAAATCATCCACCATGGTAGGTAATCCAGATTCCCGACTACTATCACCATCCTCCAACATGAGTGATGATATTTGACAAATGATATTGTCCAAATCTAGAAGTGGACGTCCAACAGGTCATGAATGAGGATCCCTATCACATTAAACAACTTGGGTACTTCTATCAGGTTCCACGACAGTCATTCGGTATTAATAAAAATCCATGTACACCTGAAAATACACCATAAAATCCATAATGAGAATCAGGTCAAAGAGGTCCTTCTAAAAAACTAGGAAATCCCATTCCATCTCGACCCCTAAAACTATAAGTACATTAGAAATACACCTGAAACAGTAATCTCAATTATTACCAAACGACATTACTAACTCCATCACATATGGAATAGAATTTATTAAAAAATTTAACACATTCAAAATATGGGTTTAAATAAAAGAGAAAAAGGAACCATTATCAAAAAGAATAACAACTAACAATTATACAATAGGAACGATACCTCTAAATTTCACATGACCTGTATCCGATTCCACTGGTGTTCAATCCACAACATGAAGATGCCTCATCGCAACCTGACCCTGAGAATGACTGATGACCCAAGGATCTACTTGTAAGAAGATCCATCCCTTTCACCAAGACCTCTAAACTAAGAAACCACTATCTTAGACAATTATAACTGGGGTGGTATCCCATTGAATGCTACAGATCCTACACCACTCTAATATAGGTGTGCCACCTTGAAAAAATGTAGCAGGTTCTCTATATCTCTATATTGATGGTAGGGTCTGGGTGGGGATGAACCCACTAATCAGCTGTTCCCTTCCTTCACACATTTATGGAACACGAATAATGAAACACCTGTAGCTACAAATTAAGACAGTTAGGGAGAATGGCTCGAACTACCACCACCTCTCTTCTCCTACTCATCCCACTTCCTCTTCTCCTCAAATGATTTGCCACTACCCATTGCTGAAATTTCTCTAGAGAAACCATACTTTCCTCTATGATCAATTTCTACCATCATGGAATGGTCAATAGCCACATCATACATCTTCAATTTTAACATGAAGGCTTTGGATTAAATTTTTGATTGTAACCCATTTTTAATGTTTTGATCCTTCAACTTCTCATTGGAAACTACCTCATATGTGAACTGAAATTACTCTATAAAGTGGATAAAGAACTCCAACAGTTTATGGTCTCCCTGGTGAATATACAAGAACTCCTGATACTTGGAGAAGGAAAAAATCTCGGGAAAATACTTCTCATTGAAGAATAATTCGAAATCCTTCCAACTCATCAGCTTGTGCTTTCCATATTGCACCCCTGATTCCCACCATTTTCGACTGGGACCTTACAACATGAATGAATCACATTTCACCCCAACCACTTTAGAAGTATCAGGAAACTCAAATGTCCTAAATATATTCTAAAGAAACACCTCTACATCATGAGGTTATATGCCACCCTAGAAGGAAGGAGGCTTGTTCTTGAAGAACTCTTGAGCTTTATCTTTTTTAGGACCTGGTTTGGCTTCTCTAACCTAAGTTGTGCCAGAACCTGCTCCAAGACACAAAGAATGGAAATCCCAAACCATGGATTCCACAAGCCTTTGATCTATTGGCGAGGGAGAAATATCTATGGTATCATATTATAATTTCATAGTAATTATTCGAGGAGGCATATTACTACAACAAGAAACAACCATAAATAAAAACCATCAATACCAATGTCAAGGAAACTCTATGAAAATTTTCAACAATAAAAAAAAGTACCAAATGACCATATAGATAAAGAAAAACCAGACCCATCACAATAACAAGAAAAACTAAACCACTCCACCCTCACCTAGTGTATATATATAGTCTTCATCCTGTATATCTCACCAGGAGGAGAAGCCAAACCAATTCCAAATGTCCCATGGTGACTTGATATGTATCAGGAGGTGTGTTGGACATACACCCCACTTGTAACCAGAACCTCAAGCCCCAACAATCCTAGCTCTCGTCTTTCTAGGATCTTCCAAAATAAATTGACCCAAAAGGGAAAAACCTTATTTTATACCATTTTGTCATGAAAAAAGTTGAGATATTATCCAAACTGACACCCAACCTAGGCCGAGACATAGATTAAAGGGCGTTCTTGATCCCCACGGGCTGAAAACTAGTTCCTAGGTATTAACCACACATATTTGGGAATTATTTCACATAATTAATCAATAATAAACAACCAAAAAAATAAAACATAATAAAATAACTAATAATCATATCTAAAGGAGAAACAATAACATTTCAATTCATCATATTACAAGTTTAACCAAAACCAAAGTACCATTATGGAAAGGGTATAAAAAACCATCCCAAAAACCTCCACGAAAAAGGGGTCACCACCCTCAAGCCACCACCACCACCACCTTCAAGAAGTGGAATACTAGAATCCATATCCACCATTACCAGCACAACACATCTTGCCTTTACCTGGGTCATATATAAAAAATTCTACATACAACCAAAGGTGAATGTAGGGCGTGATCCAAATCCTAATAGGATGAAAAAAATGAATATTTCATTTTATAAAATTAAAAGATAAATCAACATTCAAATTATTATAATAACATTTTAAATATTTATAAGAAAACACTGTAAGGAAACACATTTTTAGGAAAACAATTTTAAAGAAAAAATTTCGCAAAAAACGTTTTCTTGAAATTAAAGTGTACACAAAGATCACTATATACCAATAGTTATCATAACATCACATAAGAATCATGTCACAAGAGAGCACCACAGTTAATCCCTATAGGTAACTAGGACATGTGGGACCCTATGAACATCATACCCGAGTGATCAAAATCCTTCAAAAAAACCAACAACATCCTCATACACGAGCCACTAGTGGGAAACCTCTCCCAAGGTCTAGTGATTTAAATATCATATGCCAAAACCAAAAGTGTTACCATGCACAAGCCATTAGAGGGGATCCAATCCTAAGGTCTAGTGGTCTCCGATCAACCCTACCGAATCAACTAGCGTACTTATTATAGTTCACCCACCTAAATACCCATGATTCCCATTATTCTAAAATTCTACTTCACATGTCACATGAATCACCACTTTCACATGAACATGCCAAGTACTATGAAACGACATGGAAATCACCATTATCACAATCCACATTGATCTAATGATAAAATCTCACATAGAAGCCTCCATTTCCCATAAAAACAAATTTCAAATTTACATGCCCAATGAAACCATTTGAAATAAATTTCACACCACTTGGATAACCCATGAAACCCATTTAGAAACCCAAAATTAAGAGTACACATGAAATCTAACCATTTCCATGGGAAACCCCCCTTCAAATCCATACGCACACATAATCCATTTTTTAAAAACATTTAACATCACTTAAAATAATCACAATCCCCATTCAAGGTAAACCGTAATGAATCCCACAAGCAAAAAAAAATTCAATTTATTTGAAAACTAACTTTTAATGTATTCTCATGTTAAGTCGCTTTAAAAACCCATTTTTATCCATTCACACATGGAATAAAAACACAATAAAAAGCACCAAAATAAATTACACATGAAACAAAACCAATATCTTTTATAAAATCAACTTTCAACACATATGAATCTGAAAAACTTTTCAAAAAATGTTTTTAAAAACAACAATAATCCATACAACGCAATTATGAAAGCATGAAAGTAAAAAAAATCATCTAATAATGTAAAAGGGTCGAATGATCTACCTCAATTTTGGAAACATCCAGAATACAATGGAGAACCACAACCACACCACCAAAGAACCCTTTTAAGGAAATATCTAACAATGAACATCAAGATTTCATCCAGAAACTTAAGATCAAACCATATTTAGGTCAAAAAACCCACTGGAAAACAAGAACCCAAGAAAGAGAGAAGTAGAACCCTAGAAACAGAGAGAAACCAAGGGATAAATGACTTAATTGATGCTTCCTTGAAGATATAAATCCAAAACCACCCAAGGATTGATGTTCAAGAGGTCTAATAAGGTTTAAAGAGAGATCCTAGGGTTAAAAATCTCACAAGAATCATATTATTGGTTATTTAGGGTTATATTAAAACAGGGGAAATGAGTAATTTTATTGTTTTAATGTCTTGGATAGGTCGTATGGTTAGCCAATATGGTTTTCCAAACCATGAGGCAACTATGCATCCCTCTCCATCCCAGAAGATTGAGGTCACATGGTTTCTTAGGGAATGGTGCATGGTCATGTGGCCTAGATAGTGCCACTATCCAAGGAAAATGGTTTCCCCAAACTATGTGCCAATCGCGCGCCACCTGCTGTTAGGTCCAAAAATCCCATTTTCACCAAAAACTCATTGGGAAACTAAGAAATAAAGATAAGAAAAAAATATACAAAGGTATCACTCAAAAACAATCCCAGATGTGACAACATTTTTCAAACAAAATGGAATACTCATAAAATATAAACCCAAGTAGAAATAAATAGCTCCACTTCACATCATCCATGATAGAGTTTATGTATTTTATCATTAATTGTATATATTTTTTCTTATGAAAACTTTTTTCATTAATGGATCCTTTTATTTTTGACTTGTTTCATTTTTGTCTTGTTTCATATATAGTTTGTTTCATTTAATGTTTCAATAAGAAAGAATTTCATGATATTTTAACTATTAAGAAATTAATAACCAAATAGAAATGAATAATAAGAGGTTTAGCCTCTATATGACTTGTCATTAAATTTATCTTTGAAATCACACGATCAGTTGAATATATCATGCAGTCACTTGTACGAGGTGTGATTTTTTATCATTATCAATATACATATAATTATTTATAAATAAACAGAATATGATTGGATATCATCAAAGTAATAAATTTATGGACTAAGCCAGCAACATTATTCACATATATTTATTAACCATATTTTTCATCATATTGCTTAATTATGAATTATAATCATCTAACTTTCTAAAACATATTGTACTTATTTTATTGAATTAAATATAAAAACTAATGATGGTATCAAATGTAGAGATAGTAGGCCCTCCACTACTCACATTATTGGAAATACATGTTTCATGACTCTTCATAGAGGGATGTCGAGTTCCTGCTTTGAGTGTATAGAGATCTCATCATTTCTATCATGTTACACCACCTCCTAAGATTGTCCCTCATCTTCACCATGTCGTGTTATACAATGTAGTGATGTGTGACTTCACATTCTTCAATCATCAACTCATTGTTTTTATCATAGAGATATGGAGTCCAGAGACACACACATTTCATTTTATAGGGGGATAGATGAATCTTAAACTCATGGATGTGTCCATTGTGTTGGGCCTCACCATCGACAATGAGACTGTGATGAGCCGAGTTGTTACAAATTGTTTTGATCTTGTTCACAGAATAATGGAAATTGTGGTTTGGGATGATGGTAGGTCTGTATTTGGGATTTGATTATACATGTCATGGATTGATGAACACTTCACCCACTTATCTGATGATACTGGCAAGCCGAAAATGATTTGATTTGTAGATGTATATATTTTGATACATATTGGAGGCACGATCTTCATCGACCATTCGACTAAATTTTTCTATTTGGTGTATTTATCATTACTAGAGGACATGGACTAGATATGAAGATATATCTAGGGGTATTCAGGTCTTATATATATATATATAGAGTGATATAAAACACATGTCACATCATAAGATGCAGATCATGTGATGTGTTATTCTTTTTCAAATGTGGATATGGGAGCACATCCATTTCATAACTCCACATTCCTACGCACCACTACCATTCTATATTTTATGAGAGTCTCTATGTGGACGATGGTTTGTTTTTCCGTCCTTATTTGAAAATAAAATTTATAGGTTTATATAATGAAATTTAATTATAATAATGTTATCTATAGGTTGAGTAAGGACAATTGATATTCAAATATAGCTAGACATGATGTCCACACATATAGATTTATGCTAACAATATTCATCCAAAAGATGTATGTTATTATTAATTATATAGTTAAATCATTATTTTATAGTACATGTATTCATTTATTAACTGATTATTCTTTTTTTTGATATTTTAGGTTTCATGAATACCATATATTGAAGCTATCATCCATAGTCTTCCACCTTACTATACAGTGATGCTTGATGTCAGATCTTTCATCATACCAATGATTCATTTTCATATTATTGAGTGGCATAATTCTGATATAGTTTTGAGGGAGTTTTTATTCTATCATCCCATTCCTCCACCACTCAGTCACATACCTTCACTTCATTCCCTGAAGATTTTAGGGAAGTGAGACTTTAACATGTGGTTATATCATGCATGATATATTGATATGTGGGATAGAAAACATGATTCACGATTATGGGGGGCCGACATAGTATATAATCACTTATCAGATAAGCTAGAATATGGTACCTGGCTCTGCATGTCCCCAGTGATATATCTTACGCGATAGAGATGAGGCTATCATGAGTTTGTCACAATTCTTCCATAAAATATTCAATAGTTTTATATTAACTTTAGGTAAATGTATAATTTGTTTTTCTAAGATTATCATATCACTAAGCTCATTCACAACTTTGATCCCGTAGATGGAGATTCCTTTGATAAAGTCTATTTTAATAGAGTAGTTACATATATGATTTTTTATATGGATAATATTTACATTGATATTTTCTTTGATGATCTAGGTGATGTTGAGGGTGACGAGCCTAATAAAGATGTTCCCAGGGGTGAAGAGACCCTGGTATGAATTCATATATGGCACAAGAGAAAGATGTCCATCATGATCAGCTAGATTCCCACCTGTTCCTATTGTATATGATCCACCATCACAGCCAGAGGCACAAACTCAAACAGAGTCCTTTTGCGTGTCAGATTTTTCTGCAGGGATGGAGGTTGATTGACCCACATTATAGACTTTATCTTCATCTAATATTTATATATACGCTGCATAACCACCATTTTCTCCACATGTTGGGGAGAGTTTCAATCAGTAGCCATTATCCTTGTAGCTAGGATAGGGTACATGTGGGGAGACTGTAGATCCACCACCTATCACTTGGGATCATGTGGAGTTATGTGCCAGAGAAGATACACATGAGATGTGTACACCGGAGAATATACATTGATAGACATGATGCAGACACATTATATATACACCTGGCTATGACACGAAGGAGCACCCGGGACATTGATGTCGATTAGATTGATAAATGTTAATGTTTTTTAAATCATTACTTGTACATTATTTAAAAACATACTAATATATTATATTTTTTTGTGTAAAACAAATTGATATAATTGGTAATCCATACAAATATTTTTGAACAATTAAGAAACATTAATATTAATAATTAAATGGATAATAATAATAATTACTATTTGTTATTTATATTAATACTTATTGGTATTATTATCCATATAATATATAATATATAATCATCTTAAATTGATTAATAAAAAATAATAATATTATTTTTAACTCTATTAATATTAGTAATATTAATAATAAATATTATTTTATTTATTATATAAGCAATTTGTACAACATAATATATTACGAATAATATAATTATTACATAGTAAATATTTTTTTCAATACAAATTATTTTATTTATATTATTATACAAGAAATATTAGATATAATACTATTAATTATACTAATAACGTAATATTATATAACTAGATAATAATAAATAATAAAATTGATAATTAATAAATATATTAACTATTTATAAATTACTTATAATTATTTCAACACAAATGTAACAATGATTTATAATTAAAAGTTTATAAATATTAATTTTTATATTTTTGATTAATTAATAATATAATAATATAATATTAATTCATAATAAATAGTATAATTTATAATTAATAATTATATTAATTATTAATAAATAACTAAAATTTTATATCAAAAAAAGTTCACAAATATTTATAATTAATAATTCTATAAATATTATTAATATTAATAATAAATAATATAATATTAATTATATATATATAATATTAATAATAGATCACAATATATTAAAAATAATATCATTATTAAGTAGTAAATATATTTTTTAATACATATTATTTTATTTATATTATTAAAAAATTAATAATAGTTATAGTTCTATTAATAAATTAATAACATAATAATATATTATAAATTAATAATAAATAATACATTTGATAATTAACAATTATACTACTTATTAATAAATTAACTAATAATTATATAACAGTTTTTCATAAATATTTATAACTTTTTATATAAATATAACTAATTAAATAATATAACAATATATATATATATAGGTTTGAACGGTGTTCATGCCTCTTTGGCTATGGCTAAGAAGTGTGGACCCCATTCATGCTTCTTTTCCAAATGGAGAAGCATGAACGAGGTTCATGCCTCCCCTGAACTATTTTTTAAAGTACCGTAAAACCTATCCATTTTTTGCATTTTCTTAAATTGTAAAACCACTTAAAAAACTATATGCAGATACATTGTGATACATCTATGCACTTTTGTTCATGCATGAATTTTAGTTAGAAATAATGTGAATCTTTTACATTTTTATTGTTGCAAAAAGTACATACTTTGATGAAGACCATGGATTTTAATTTACATTCCTAAGGTTTGAGAAAGGAAAATAAAATAATAATGGGTAGTGATATTTGAGACAATAGTAGGGAACTATTTCAAAAGACATATATCTAAGTAGTAAGTTACTTGTTAAAGTCCATATCATTTGAATATTAGTAGATAGTGAACAAGAGCAAGAAATTTCTTGTGAGTTGCTAAAGTTCTTGAATGATGTACATGAGAAAATTAGGTGATCTGGTTTGTATATGGAGCAAGATTTCATTATGAGGCAGTGCATCAGCAGTCATAAGTCAATATGTAAATTTCTATTAGAGGATTATATCTTGTGTGACTCAAGATTGTGGAAGTATTCACTGGGACTCTCAATCTGAAGAAGACCATAGTGGGACTCTAGAGAAAATTGGTGGGATGCTGGTAACACCATGGGATGCAGTATAAAGATCCTCCTAAGGGACTCAAGAGTTTCTTGTATTGGTGGTAACTTATCAAATCTAGTGGGACTCTAGAGTTTAAAACTATTTGACTCAATGTTAATGGGAATGGAACTTTCCGTGGTTGTAATCACTTACATATAGTGAAGAATCTGTAACTGGGGGGGGGATAACCAGTTGAAACAAGGATTAGGTATTAGTAATGATCATTGTAAAAATATTGTGTGTTCATTTAATTTCAATAGTGTATATAGGATCCAGTCACTCTAACATGTGACATAGGTTTGAAGGGGGTAAAAGAAAGGAAATTAATTTATTAAAAAAATTCACACATGATTTACCCCCTATCAGTGTGACTTCATAATCCATTAAGCACTTCAGGTCCAAAACAATTAATGAAAATGAATTAATTATCTCCCTTTATCAAGAAATATAATACATGAATCTTAATGGTATTTCCTCTAAATAACCAGTTATCCCTTCCATGTATCGCAATGTATCATTTATCTTAAATAACCACATGAATAAACCTTAAACCCATGATTTATTCTCTATATGAATAAACCTTAAAGACTTGGTTTATTCTATAGCACCAAAATATTTCTCATATAATGAATTTTACACATAAACTAAAGAGTTAAATATTTAAATATACATAGTTTCAAATAATTTTTATTTATAAAAAAATATTCAAAGTAGAACATAATACAATACAAATTATATGATATTTTAATTTAAATAGAAGCATTAATTTAGTCAAAGGATCTGTAATCATCAACTCAGTGTTGAGATACTGAATGACCAATTTTTTATCTTTAACATATTCTTTTTTGGAGAAGTAATTACTGTTTATGCATCTACTTTGACCCCCACTTTTTTTATTCTTATCCATAAAGATACCAGTTGGATTTTCAAAACCTATAATCAATTACCTAGAAATAAAACCCATAACTTTAAGTCTCAAAATGAATCAACTTATAAATACACCATGTTAAGTTGCCTAGAAACAAAAAACTAACTTAGCTTCCATAGTAGATGTCATTTTTTGTGTCTGTTTGACACTTCTCCATGACACAACTCCCCTGGCTATCATAAAGACATATCTAGAAGTTGATTTTCATAAATCATCACAACTAAAAAAGTCTACATATAAGTATCCAGTTACTTCCAAATTATGAGTGTGTTTAAATATAAACATGTAGTCTTTATTCCCCTTAAGGTATCTTAATTACTTCTTCAAATACTTCTAATGGTCTATACCAATATTTTTATGATATCACCGAAACATTCCTACAAGAAATTCAATGGCTATACTTGTATAGACCTAGGAATATATTAAACAAATAGTGTAAAAGTACATGAAAAATTCCATTTTTTCTTATTCAAATCCACTTTTAAGGTTTTGTTCAAGCTAAATTTATCGTTCTAAATGATGGGTAATATACTTAGTGTATATTATTTCATAAAAAATATCTCTAATACATTATTAATATAGGTTTCTTTAGACAATACTAGAATTTATAAAAAACAATACATATGTAAATTTAATACAATGAAATATGATTCATTTCTAATATATTTCATGTTGAATATTTTTGAGATAAACTATTTAACCTCATATATAAAACCCTTACCCTTAGTGGTAAGTAAAATACTATTTATGTATAAAAGATAAAAACACATTTTACTCCCACTGACCATATAAAATATACATTGAACCATAATGTTTTATTCAAATCCAAATAGAGTAATTACATCTTGAAATTGTAAATACCACTATCAAGATACTTATTTTAAAACATAGATATACCTTTTGATATTGCATCCTAAATGCTCACCACTATTTGAGAGGATCCATTCAGGTTGTTTCATGTAAACATTTTTATCTAGATTACTATTAAAAAATGTATTTTTTATAGAAATTTGTTGTAATTCCATGTAAAAATTAGATAATAATTCTGATGTAATGCATTATGAATCCTTTTTGGATATTAGAGAAAATATATCAGTATAATCAATCCCCTCCTTTTGAGTAAACCATTTATCAACTAGTTGGGCTATATATCTCCCAATGTTACCTAATAAATTTTTATTGTTTTTAAAAACATATTTAAATCCAATAGAACTTTTACCAATTTGAAACTCAATAAGGTCACAAACATAATTACACTTATTTGAATTCATCTCTTAATTCATGTCATCATACAACATATTTGACTTTTTTAAACTGATGTCTTTTGAAAATGTTATAGGATCATTTTAGATACAATATTGTAGTTAAATTCTGGTAGATACACTATATAATCAATGAAAAAAGAAAAATTTATCATCATTTTGAATCTTCTCAATGTTTTTATATTAGTTTCCTGTAAAAATTGTGGTTCAACTGGTTGTTCAAGTATTTGGGATTATTGATACATTTGATTTAAAGGATGAATATCAACTGTTTTTATAACAATATTTTTTCATATATAATTTAAAAAACTAGTAGTTTCTATAAACCGTTATCAATATAACACATGATCCAAATGATTTATATTTTTAATGTTCTTAGTCAATTTTTTTGATGAGATATATTCCTCTAATCAGGTCATTTTTAAGAAATTTTTAACATTTTGATTCCATAATACCATTGTTCAATGATGGAAAATAAAAACAATATCATTTAGACCTTTAGGAATATCCAATTGAGTAGCCACTAATGGCCATGGCATCCAAATTTTTTTCTTATTTATTATAAACACACCCTTCTGATGCACATCGTCAAATTCACACATGTCAATAACATGCTTTCCAAACCTTAAAAAATTTCAATAGTTGTTTTTGAAATAGACTTTTTTTGTCACACAATTCAAAATATATGACGTAACTTTTTGTGATTTAGTCCACAATAATAATGATAACTTAAAGTTACTATGAATTCATACCATGTCCATTAAAGATTGGTTTCTTTTTTCATTCACAACATTTTTGTCAGGTGAACTGGACATATTAGATTGCGTGACTATTTCATTTTCATCAAGAAAACTTATAAATAAACTAGTTAATTTTTCATCCTTAGTGTATCTGCCATAATATTATCCACCTCCATCTGACCTCACAATCATAATTTGTTTACCACATTATTTCTCCACTTCATCCTTAAAGACATTAAAGGTGTTAAATCATTCATTCTTACTATGATTAATATATATATATATTGTTAATAATCTATATATTAATGAAATGAGGAATTTATGGTTATTTAAATCAATGTCTGAGCAACATATAACCATTTGTTTGATTTATAATTGGATGAAATTATACTAGAAACTTTATTTTATATATTGGTTTTATTTACCTTAATAAAATCCATAAAAGTTTCAATATCTTAAGAGTACTAATAACTGCATCCTAAACTAATATTTTAATCATTTATTTTGAGACGTGACATAATATTTGGTTCTATAACATTGAAGATTTTTTAATTTTAACACTTATTTTAATACCAGTATTAGTATGCATATTATCATTTTCAATTTTAATTTGAAAATAAATTTAGAAAATATATTCTATGATTGTACCATATCCAATGATTTCATTTTAATATATATATATATATATATATATATAAAATTAGTTTTATAAAAACTAAATTTAAAACCAAATGGTATAAGTTTGAAAAAAGATATTATGTTTTTTAGGAACTTGGAATATAAAATTTATTTTCCAAAAAAGAACTAAACCTAATTCTTAACACTAGAATGCATGTCCCCATGGATTACACATGTGAGCACATATTTTTTATTGAATAAACTCCAAGCTCACTACCCAATGGTTTCCTTAGTTTTTGTATACCCTACAAGGTATTAAAAATATGGATTGTAGAACCAAAACTAATCTACCTTGTGTTATAAATTATACTGAACATATTTTATTTATAAAAAAAAATTAGATTAAAATTCCTTTCTTTTCAATCCATTTCTTAAATTTTAGACAATGTTTTTTTTCTATGAACCTTTCCATTATAAAAAAACAAATGAGTTCTTATAACATACCAGAAAATCCACCATCAAAATTGGTGCCTGATCTGATCGACCATTGGCTCAGGGGGATCAGGGATGTCCCTCAGGTCATTGGTGGGTTTTCTTGGGGCCTGTGAGACCATAATGTCCCTTTTATGCATGGGTATTTATTATATGGATTTTCCCTTGAGTTTGAGGTGTTTTAGAATGAAGAATGTGAAAATTTGGGTCGTTTTAATGGTCGAAATGTTTGTACATAGTTTTTCAAACCATACATCCTATGTGTGAACCCTTATTCACCTTTTAATAGTGGAAATTTTTGTGGTTACTACAAGATTTGGTAAACTATGCTGGTAAACCGTTTGACCCACTAAAAATGGGTGTTTTTGACTTCTCACCCCCTTTTAATTGGGGTTTCCTCCCTTTGGTTCCCAAATTCAAACCATCCGACCAAAAAACCTATCCCAGCCCTATCACTTATTCTTCAAGCCCTCCAAGATAGATTTTTAGGGTTTCTTAGTGACTATTCACATATATTGAAAGGTTAGGGTTCCATTATCATTCTTCTAGAGTTTTCTCTCATTTTTATCTTTATCTCTAAACATAGTTTCCATGGTTGGCTAATTTAAATTCGTAGTGTTGCTCTAAAATTTATGTTTTTTATTCTAGGGGTTGTGATCCATCTACAGAGACCTAATTTAGTGGTTCTCATTAAAGGTTATATAATTCCACCACATGATATTTTCATGCCACTTAACTTTTGATTCTTGATGACTTATATGAATGGTGTGGACCATGTTTTGGGTTTGTATAATGAATCACATGGGGATTCCTTGGGTATGGGATAGGGTAATGGGGATATAATGTTGATTTTTGGTTAGACTATGAGAGCTAAAAAAATTATATTTTCTTTAGGATCGCCATGATTGGCTGTTTAGAGAGGCTCGATTAACTTACCCTTCACGTATTTCCACAACCCATGTTTGGAACCATTACATTCCATGTTGAGACATGTTCATGTCTAAGGTGTCCCCCTTATTTTATGGTGTTTGTTTTCATGGTTATTGTGTATAGTGAACTTTTAGTTTTTCTTGAGGATGCGTTCTCTTGTGGTGTTTTGATCTAATTGTTTATGGTTAGTGGAATCGTGTTTCATTGGAGATGATCATCCTTTTGGATGTTACTATCAAATGTTTCACCATTGAAGAAATATTTTAAATTGTGGGGTTACCTGTGAAAGGTCTATTTTTGTTTTTACCATTCTAATGAAGTGATCCTTCTATATTCCTTTAGTTTGGATGTGCTATCATTTGACTCTAGTGACCTCAGGTGATCCAGATGTGGGTTTTTTTGTTTTTTCCTTTGATTTGGTTTGGGACTGGGGGGGATCTTAAGAGTTGTTGTTGATATCTTAGGAACATAGGTGGTGTTTATGTTTTGTTATATTATATCTTGATTTCAAATCATATCATAGGAGTGGTGATACCAATTTCAATTTTTTTCTCAACACTTTCATTATGTGAAGTGTTTTCTTCTTAAGATCCCTAATGCATTGTAGGTTGGTGAATTCTAAATCACTTAGTATTGGTTTTCCCAAGTAATAGGATTCTCTAGTCTCGCGTACTTGTTTTTGAGGTTCAATTTTTTTTTTCGTGATTGATCTCTCATTAGAGGGTAGGTAGTCTTATCATTACTGATTATTCTATGTTTCTGAATACTTTATTATGGAATAAAGCGGCATGTTGGGGAGAATTATGACACAAAATTGTCAACTTTATGTGTTGGTCCCTCGATTTTGATGTGTTTTGGGCTAAAAAATATGAAAACATGGGAATTTTTTTGGGCCTCATAGTTTATGCATGGTTTTGAAAATATTACAGCCTAAATATTCACCCTTATCTAATTTTTAACATAGGGAACTTTCATGGTTACTACATGGTTTGGTAAACCATGCGGGTAAACTATATGAACCACTCAAATTGGGTATTTTGTATTTTTTTGACATTTTTATCTATAATTCCCTCTATTTGATTACCCACTTTGAACAAGCCAACCAAAATGACACTCCCAACCACCTCCCTCATTCTCCAAGCCCTCCATAATGGATTTGTGATAGTTTCTTCATAATTATTCACTGAGATTGAATGGTTATTGTTCTATTAAAATTATTCTCAAGGGTTCTCCCATTATTATATTATTATATAACCCCAGTGTCCTTGGTTAGATGACTTCCATATATAGTTTTTTTTAAATTTACGTTTTTCTTTCTAAGTGTTGCTAGCCCTATCTTATGACCAAATATGGTGCTTTTCATTGAAAGTGATATTATTCCACCACATGAAGCTTGTTTTTTTATTATATTGTTTTTTATTCAATAGTTATATGGATTCTTGAATTTATGAAATCATTTTTGATCTTGATAAATATAATGTAGGTTATATATGTTTGGTTTATCATGGGTTTTTCCTATTTTACCTTAGTTTTCAATTGAAATATTGGGTGGTGTTTTATAACTAAATGAAAATTTGATGTAAATTAGTATTTTATGAAATAAAAATGTGTTTTAAAATTTTAATGAAGGTTTTATTTATGAAAAGGGATTTATTATGGTGTTTTTAATGAAATCTATTTTATAAAGTGAGTTTTCCATTATGGTTTTAAAGGTTTAATATTCTTTCAAAATCCATGTGTATTTGTTTAAGAAATTGGTTTGTGGTTTACTTTAATTTTTGTCATGGTTATTTGATATTTATTGTGAATTTCCATTTTTTTGTTTAGCTTCCAAATATTATTATAATGGTATTTCCAAATGTATATTTTATAATTGATAAGTGAGAGGCCTGATTGAAACTTTTTGATGTGTTTTTTGATTGATTGGTTGGTTGTGGATTTATTGAGACCCATTACACTTATTAGTAATGATTATGTATATCCATGTGATTGATGTTTGAGTTTTAATTCATGATGTTCTTAAGGTTTTGGGGGATATTTTTAAATAAGATGTGGGAGGTGGAACATATATTTGTTTGATGTTAGCCTTGGGTTTCTTTCATGATATGATATTTGTTGTAAAAGTGTCCCACCTCTATTAGTTACTCTATGAGGGAACCTAGGGTACCAAGTGGGAAGTCATGGGATGTTGTATTTGATAGTTGAGATCACACAAATTCTATAATCCCCTAGTTTAATGTAATAACTGACTAGGGGTTGTTACTGATGAGACTAGTTGAGAGTGATGCAGTAGATGGGATGTGCGACCTTCAACCTGCTGATAGTTGGTCCACCCTTTTATATACAGCCCTTTACACATTATTTCATATTGTGTTTCCACATTATATTTATTCTATGTTATGATTTTTCATTATTTATTATCATGTGTGTTTCTTATTGATTAGATGGACATTTCATTGATGTATTGATATTATCGTGGTTTAATGTTGATATTGACCAATTTTTATCAATTTGTTTATTAGAATGATTTAATAATTCCTAGGGATATAGTTTCATTATAGTTTATCCTTATTACTTTCTTAAATTTGAGTTTTTTTGTGTTAATTATTTTTAATTGGAAAACTGGGAAGTTGTTTTAAAAGTGCTAAATATTATTAGAAATACCTTTGAAAATTTTCTAATCAATGTAATGGATTGTTTTCAAAACTAGTGTTTTAAAAAGAAAGGAATGGTTTAACCTACTTAATTAAATGTTTTAAAGACAAATGACTTGATTTTTGATTGGAATTGTATTAAAATAAATCATTATGCCAGGTTTTATAAATGGTGTTCTATGAAAAAGTGATGGTAGTTTATTTTTTATTCCAATATAATGTAAATAAAATGAAAATATATTTGTTTATATTGTGTTTAATCTATAAATTTTAGTTTATTTTATAAAATTAACTGATGATGGTATACTGATGGCCTTTTTATCACTTCCTAGATACCCACGTTTGTGTGTATATATTCTTCATCTATATTGTGGTATATTTATGTATTTGTTTTTAGGTATTTATCAGTGAATGTTTCCAGAGGAAGAAGATGGATGTTAGGATCATGGTGGGGAATTGAGAGACACATGGAGATGGTGGTTGGTCCCCCAGTTACATCCAATTGGTTGTCTTAGGATGGTATTTGTACACTTTTTCCTCTTACCCTTTTTTAGTTTTAGTTTTAGTATTTTAAATCATTTATTAAATGGTTATTTATCAAAATTTATTTATTATTATTATTTTGATGCATATTCTTATGGTTTATACTTATTTATTTTCTCATGTCATCAAACACTTGGATACCTGATAATGAGTTTCTATATGGGATCTAATGTTTATTTTTTGGATTATTAATGGTTAAACTATCCCCATTAGTGATGTTTGATACACTAGAAAATTTTCATCAACCAAGGGGGATCAGGGATGCCCCTAAGGTCAGTTTAGCCTTAGATTGGACACACGTTTGAAAAGAGGCTCTAACCAGTACGTTAAATTTGTCTCTTAATATTAGACTGGGGAAGAAATTTCTCTTTCCCATACCAATTGACTTGTAATTTATGATCCATTTATTTTGGTACATTATGAGAAGATTAGTTTCTCCCATTTATACCACAAAAAATTCATTCTATTAAATACACTTTGTCATTAATTCATTAATTTATCATTTATCTTTATATGTGTTATAAGGGATTCTAAATTTACCATATTTTTGTTGAAGAGTTTTTAGAATATAATACACTAGAAACAAATATTATATAGAAACATCGATATTCTTCAATTGAGCTACAATATCCCTCACCTGCATGTTGTGATCACACACACATTTTCTCTTGGTGAACCTAATATACATTAAATTCATGATTAATGTTATTAATAATGATTTATTAAAAGATATGAACTGTTCATCTAAAAATTTTAGAAATTCAAAAACTTTATTTTTCTCATCAACTAAATTACGAAGGCTAACACATAATTCAGGTTTATTAAACTTTTTATTGAGATGGTTTGACCACTCATAATGTTAGAATAATGTGATATCTTTTAGTTTTATATTAATATTAACTATAGTAATTTCATATTTTTAATGATATAATCAATGTTCATCCATCCCAGAAGAAGAAAAATTTTCTCCTTCTAAATTTGGTAGTTATCACTCTTTTATTCAATAATGTTATATTTTTTTTTAAACATGTAGGGGGAATCCGCTCCGTTTTTAATTAAACATGGAAATACCTCTTATTGTTTCTTGCCCTAGGGAACCCATTACATGTTCTTGAAGGCCCAGTGACATTAAATCCCAAAAAAAATATTTTAGGCTCAATATAAGGACAAAGTATCCATGGAACATAATCTCAAGAACACCAATCCCAAAAGGTTCTCAAAAACACAGCCGAAGTCCCATGGACCATAAGTCCAAATTTCTTCCATCACCTGTTCTCAGATTCACTGATCCACATTTCTACTATCCCTCTAGTGCTCTACACCAACAAAGATATCTTCGAAGTTCCCACCTCCGTCACCAATACTATCACCCATGCCTGACCTTATTTCCCTACACCACTTGTGCAAAGTCACCTATGACCTCTGTGGGTACCATTAGAGGCCAATGATATCTCCCTTGTTGTATCCTTCATCAGGAAACCACCACTATCAGCCACCCATAGTGTGAGCTCTTACTCCATGTGGAAAGAACCACCAGTGCAAATCATCAAATTAGGTATGTTCTGGATTGAACTCAACACTATATGTAGTCTCAGATGGCTAACTAACCACTCAACCAACACCTCAAATGCATTAGGAATGTTGCATTAAATATCATAAAAACATGATGGTATCATTTTAAATTAAATACAAATTTATTAGTCCAAATCACATAATTTAAATAATAAATTATGTTAACATGAGTTGAAACAATATAAAATTCATAGTCGGTGAAATTTTAAATTTAAGAGATTAATGATATTAATTAATAATTACCAATTAAAATTTTAATTCACTAATTAATAAATTATAATTTCATAATTCAATACACTATATTAAAAAATATTAATTTTTTAATATTCATAATACCAATGGAAAAATTATGAAAAGAAAATTTGATATTTCATCTTATGAAAATATATTAAAAATTCCTATAGGATACAATTTATTATATTTTTAACATATATTTTTAATATGATATAAAATATATTTATATTTTATTAAATTATAAATACTATGGAAAATCTAATTTTTAATAAAATTTACCAAAAGTCACAGTTAAATAATTATGTTACTGAATAAAAATAAAATATATATAAATATATTTAATTATTGAAATTGAAAAAAATGAAAGTATTATTGATTGTTATTTTAATGAATATATACAATTTTTTTAATTCAGAACGCTGTGGTAAAACATAATTTTAATAAAATTTATAAAAAATAAAAACCAAATAAATATTAGACTAAATAATTTAAGATGTTTAATAAACCAATTTAATTATTGAATATGGAGAAATAATGACAATGGAGGTAGAAAAAGTGCTATCTCTAAACCTAAACATATGAAAGAGTTTTATTAAAAAAGATTTTAAAATGTTTAATTACTATGTAGAGGTATACGCTCACTTTGATACCAAATGTTATAAATTTTAATAAAATTAATTCCAGAATCTTGTCAATTTATTTATAACAAAAGAAATAATAATTTACCTCCAGTAATTGAAAAACATAAGAAATTGAAAAATCAAATCTTTAATGCCTTCTACACTTCGAACAATGGATGTAGATAATGTATATTCCCTTGTATCTATTGAGTGTATGGGGCTTAATATTTATAGTGGGTTCAACCATTAAGAACCCACCCCAATTTACACTGTTGAAAAAGTTTATTAATATATGGGAAATTTATTTCCATTAAATAATCAAGAAATATTAAGGGCCTAATTTAAAACATTAAATTTATAGATTATAATTTATTATATTTAAAATATTGTGATTATTATTTATTATAATAAAAATTAATTGATGGACCATTTATTAATTTAAACACATGTTGGGAGAAGGATAATCCAAGTGCATGTATACTATGTGGAATCGATTTAGTTTTAAATGGTTCAATTTCATCTTTCTAAGAGCCTTAAAGTAGAAGTTTTACACAGAATCATGTCTTAGATTGATCTTGTGAAATAGTGCTTTTGAGGAAGTGAAATGTTTGTTTTGTTTGTGAATGACTAATGTATTTTTCCAAAATCCATGTGGTAGGTGATGTTTGTGAAGGCTTGACATTACATGGAAGAAGTGTGAAGTAAGTTGGTGGAAATTAATGAATCTATGATTCTCAGATTACATTAGTCGGTAGTAATCATATGTTAAAATCCAAAACTTTCTTCATTTGAAATATCATTAAGAACACTATGAGAATCAACTACAAGTTAAAAAACATATAATGTTTATAGAGAGAATATATGTTTTAGTAAAGGAATGCATGAAATAACTCCTTATGTGAATCATTATTGTTTCTACCACTTTCATGAAGTATCTTTCATGAAAACAGAGTTGAATGAGAGGATCCATGCATGAATTTAAATCTTTATGAAGATTGATTCTGTTTGCTTCATATAACGAGAAGAAGAAGATAGTTCTACATACTATCTTTTGAGTGAAGTAATAAGTGATAAGACAGTGGGATAAGAATTCCTTCATGTAATTTCATAAAGTCCGATGTGTGAAGAAAACTATAATATTATCTTAAAGCTTTTTAAAGTAGAAGAAGAATTATCATTTCAAGTTATTTGTTCATTCTTGTGGTGTGCAAAGAACGATGAACATGAGTTGATAATAACATGAAAAATATATTTCATGATGATAGTATAAGATGTTACATATATATGTATTGCATCTACATATGATTGTAATGTTGTGAATTATGTGTTTGTACATAGTAATGCACACTGACTGATAGATACCTAATCAAATATCAATGTTATCTTGGGTCAAAGAATTAATTTATATGACTTGGAAATAATATTTTATGATTATATTGAGTGAGTATGATAGTCATTTTTATCTTCCATTTATTCGTATGATCAAGGAATAATATAAATGTTTTAATCTTGATGATCATTCAGTTGATCATTCTGATAGTTATGTGAGTTGAAGTAGGAGAGACATCTTCAAAATATTCAGAAGAGTACTTAGACAACTTCCATTCAGTGTTATTGATTAAATACAATGGTAGTCAAAGACATATAATGAAGGTGAGAAAGTATAAACATTTGGATACTATAGAAAATTAAAGTGTATAGACTTGAAGAATAACACAATGTGAACACTACATTAGAATGCAGAAGTTTTTGAAATATAGTTCGTAAGGATTCATTAAATAATTGGTAAAAGCAAGTATAGATAAATGGTTGGGTGACTGAAAAAAATTCTATTTAGGTGAGACCTTCAACTGGAGGGAGCCAGTATAAAGAACCAGTCAGGAGATAGCCACTGAATCACTTGAGACTAATCATTTTGAGAGACTATCTAAAAGAATTTTTTGAAGATAATTTTAATTTGTACTCAAGTTGATTTTCAATATTAGGAAGCCGATATTATACCTGTTCATCCCACTATAATTGATTGAAATATTATTAGTGGGGATTATTTTTCTCATACTTAACCTGAACAAAATAAGAATATAATCAATAATATTAGTTCCGACGCTTGTAAGCATTCAATGTTCCATGATTCATTTACTTTCATTATTAAATGTCGTGAGATTTTGTTTGAGAACAATCAATATCCATTCATCATATTAAGTTCCACTATTATAGAAACAAAAATATTCAACTATACGCTTCATTAGTTTTAAAAAATAATGATAAAAGGTTAATTTTTTTCAATGCTAACTAAAAAGTACGACAAATGTATCCTTTATCAACATTAAAAAACATTGATAAAAGTTCATATTTTGTTAGCACTTTTTCAGCATTGGTAATGGATAATCTTTATCAGTGCTTTATTTAGTGATGATAAAGTGTGACCTTTATTAATGATTTTTTAGCATTGATATTGGAAAACCTTTATTAGTGCTTTATTAAGAGATGATAAAGGGTTCCATATATAATTTTTTTATATATAGATATTTATATAATATTTATTACAGTTTAAATATATACATATATATAATTAAAATTTATATAAATATATATTTAATCATTTATACATTGATTATGATTAATTTCAATTCAAAATATATAATGAAAAAATATACAAATATATTTATATTCATATTTAAATTTAAATTATATAATTTATAATTAATATACATATACATAAACATATATATTTATATTTATGTGTGTATTATATATATATATATATTGAAATACACATACACACACATATTTATATGTGAATATATATTTATATTTATGTGTTTTGAAATAATGAGGGGTTAATACATCTATTTACATAAAATATATGTGTGTGTGTTTATTTATGTATATATGTTTGTATATGTATGCGTGTTTATGTGTATGTGTGTGTATGCATATGTGTATGTATGTATGCATGTGTGTGTGTATGTGTGTATGTCTATGTGTGTAGTAGCTAGACACACATAGGGTATGTGTTGGTTCACCTACATATCACAGACAAGCATGTACACAAAATATTTATACATTTACATAAATAACAATATTTTAAAATTTAATTAGATTTTTTAAAATATAGCTGATAATTTATTATATTTTTCATATATAATCCATATAATATATACATCCATATAATTAATTTGTAATAATAATATATCTATAAATTAAAAAATGTAAATCTATTTAAATATAAATATTAGAATTCATACATTAATTTAATAGTTTAACAACTAATTATATATTGATGAAAAAATTTATACATGATATTAATATTTGTACCTTTATTAATGATATGTTTTAAAAATTATTTATTCATTTGTATTATGAATAATATTTACAAATTTCAAATGTAATAAATAATTAATTATATTTATTCATTTTTAATATTTATTCATTCTTATTATAAATTGATTTCATAATTTTATTTTTTTACAATATTAGTAGTTTTATTCAAAATATTTATTAAAATATTAATATCATTTACTAATGAAACGTCAATTGTAATATAAATGAATATATTAATAATATTTTTTAAAATATTAACAACTTTTTCATATATTTATTACATTTATTATATTATAACACTTTTATCATAATACTATTACATTTATTAATATATTTAATAAAGTTAATATTGTTTATTTATTATTAATATTTTATAATATATTTATTTTTAACATATTTTTTATTATGAACTAATTATCTACTTTTAATTTTTTTTTATAAAATTAGTAATTTATTATAATTTTTTAATTTAATTATTTTAGTATTTATATTTTCTAGTTTATTAAAATACTTAGTTCTTTTTAATTAGTTATTATTTAAAATTTATCACATTAATTAATATATTTAATTTAAATAATATTTTTTTATTTTAATATTTTTGTAATCTTTATTTCTCAAATATGTCAATTTTTATTTTTATTTATTTAGTTTTATGTTTATAGAAGAAATTTAAAGGTCTTTATCAATACTTATTAGTTATTAGAGCGTGAGGAGGAAGTGCTGCTTCAACAAAGTTTTTTTTGTAAAATACATCCATGCTTAAAGATTTATATTACGAGAAGAAGTGCTTAGAAGGTTGGATTATGTATTACAAGATAAAATACTATTATATTTTTCTTAGAATGCATCATCAAATTCCAGAAGGTAGAATATCTTACCAAAACAAGCTTGAAGTAGTCGATTAAGTGAATAATACAAAGGCGACTCATGATAATCTTGAAGAATTGATGGTAGAAATTCAGCATACTGAATCTCAGATTAGACATATAGGCAGTTAGTTGAAAACCTTGAAAGAACTCTAAGAGATCCATAAGGTGATGTATTTTTCTTTGAATAGAAAAATATGCCCAGAAGAGGATCTGATATTGGACTGAATATTTGAGATAATTGACAGAGGCTTGAAGGGAAATCTTTAGGAGAAGATTCCAATTAGCTAGAAGCCACTGGCTTAGATATGAATCCACACAGAAATATATAACTAAAAATTATATCAAGATGATATAATTTAGAAAATTAAACATGGAATTTTTTAGGAGAAACTCAAGAATACCTGGAAGAAGTTTCGAGTATTCCTTATAGTATTCAAGAATACTAGAAATAGATACATTCTATTTTACTCGAGAGAACTAGGATCTTTTAGATATTGAACATGTTTCCAAACACTTAAATTAAAACCTTAGTAAAGTAGAATACCTACAATCTAGACTCGAAGAGAAGAAGAATAAGAAATGTACCAAATCATCTCCCACTAAAGGGATTGGTGAAAAAACATGGGAATCTAAGATAGTATCACTACAACATAAACAGTGTTTAGCGGCGGTTTTGTGGCGGCGGTTCACAAAACCGCCGCTAAACGTTATCCGTGAAAGATTTCGTGGCGGTTTTTAACAAACCGCCGCGAAACCCAACCTATTTTGAAAAACCGCGACGCTTTCCCCTCCCCTATCGCATACCCGTACCCCGATCCCCCTCACAAACCCTCCCCTCTTCCCCGATCCCCGTCCCGCTACCTCCGGCGACACCCGCGCCCTCCGGCGACACCCGCGCCCTCCGACGACACCCGCGCCCTCCGGCGGCCGCCGCGGCCCCCGAGCCCCCCGGCGAACCCTGCACCCCCCCCTCGACCGCCGGTGACCCCCGCGCCCCCGCGCCCCTCGCGCCCCCCACGCCCTCCGGCGACCGCCACACCCCCCGCGGCCTCCATTTTGAGCCTCTCCTCCATTGATTTCTAGAAATTTATTGAGGTAAATGCTTTTTTCATCTTGTTCATCCCCTATACTCTCCCCTACACCCATTATTTCTTGTTTTATACTTATCCCATGAACTCTAGTAAATATGTTGGTGGATATTAGGGTATGATATGGTTCTAATATGGGGGTTTTATGTGTTTAGGGCTTCTAGAGGGCTCCCCTTTTCTTGGTTGATATTTTCTATAAAAGTAGACTCATTTTAACTTGACTTCCACTTGATTGAGGTAGGTAAATTTTTTAAATTTCCTTTAATTAGAAGATCATTGAGTGCCTAATGTTTTCTAATTCCTTTTATTGTTAAATTAAATCTATATGCGGTAATAGTAGTGGATTTAAAAAAAATATCAAGTTTTTCTTACTTTTCATAAAGGTTTTTCAATAGTTTACTCATTTATAAAGTGATATTGAATTTCAAGTATTTAAAAAAATGTGTATATGGATCATTTAATGTTGATTTTAATTATTATGGTCAATTGGCCATGTTTAAGTCTTGGAATGGTAAAAGGTGTAGTTTTAAATAAAAAGTTTAAATAAAAGGTGGTGTTTTGGAATTTCAAATGATTTAAATGAAAAAAGGAAATTGATCCTTTAAATGGTTTTATGTATGGATTTCTATTATTTTCATTTAAATAAATTTTAAATAAATATTTCAAAATGGAAAAAAATGGCTTGCTATCCTGGACTAATTTTGAAAGAAAGTCATGTTTGTCACCTTCAAGGAGGTTTTCTCAAAAATGTACACAGCCCTTAGTCAAGGCCCTTGATTTTGTACTGATTGATACATATATATTTTTGTTACTGAGGAGAATATTTTATATCTTTATTATAGGAATTTTTTGTGAAATGGGGATGTTTCTTAAGATGGAATTGAAGGTGATGTGATATTTAGTTAAAGTGTTTTAAAATTTATTTGTGTAATGATCATATGACTTACTTGTTTCCTCACATACCTTGAGTTTTATCATGGGGATCATAGGTAGCTATGTAAAAGATCTATATGATTGTGACCCTACTGTATATTATTCATTGGCTAGGGATTACGTCCCAATTAGACCGAGTGAGCTAATGGGATAGATTTGTGACCCAATGAGACCATGGTAGCTCCCAAAATATTTAGGTTCACATGTATTAGGTAGTGTTCTGATTAGATATATCCAATATCATTCATGTTATACCCTAGTGATTTTCCCATGATACCAAGTATTTTTTATGAAATTAAAAAGGGTATTTTCATTTTCTTTTTCATGGTGTCCCCAAGATTGATTGGATTATGAAACCATTGTGTGTTTGTGTTTGTTACTCCTTATTCATTATTGGTTTAGTTATTTATTGATATTTTCTTTATTCTTATGATTTTATTTGTTTTATATAATGAATTAAATTATGGTGGATTTTAAATTGATTTTTTTTTCAAAGGAAATAAAATTTTATGTTTTATATTTGAGTTTTTAAGAAGATATAGATACATAGTAAAATATTAGTTTTGTTCTGAAAAAAAAAATAAAGGTCTCCTATTTAAAGTTTTAAAGTAGTTATTTTTTCCTTATTTAGTTAAAAATGGATTAAATTTTTTAATATGTGAAATTTGGTGTGATATTTTATTTGATAATATTACATGTGAGAAACTTATTTTCCTAACTGTAGTTTAAACTAGAATTATTGAAATTTCATATGGAATGAATTTCACAGAATCTATAGTAGAATCCAAATGGGAATGTTTTTTCTCACACCCTACATACACACTGACATGTGTATATAGTTATCATGTTTTCTTTTATGTGCCCAAACTATAATCTCTTTCGAGTTATGTTCACTTTGCTTTAATTAGGGATGGTATTTGTAAAACCCCATATCTATACAGGTGTTTAGAGATCAAGGGAAACTTAAATTTTCAATTTAGTGGCTAAGTTGAATTTTGAAATGGGATTTAGAATCAAATTTTGAGTCTTTGAAAACCTCAATGGAGGAGTTTTAGATATGGTTGGAGGCTTTTGAGTTATCTCAAAGTATCATAGGAACCTTGGGAGAGGTCGGGTGGTAGATGTAGTCAAAACAGTTGCAGTGCCACCGGCTAGCTATTAGTGTCTGGAAATGCAAGAAACCACTTCCAACAGACACTAAATAGCTGGTGGTATTTTTAGAGTGGGGATAACTCTTTTTACCCCTTAATCTTTTGGATGGTGTAGCCAAATCTCCCAATTTTTTTCTCTCACACAATCTCCCAGCATTTCTAAAATATTACTTTTGAATAGCATGAATTGTCTTTAAAGTTTCCACATGATGAACTTTTTCCACATGAAGATCATGTAGTTAACTTGATTTAAAATGCATTATGATCAGTTTCGATCACACATCAAAGGGGTGTTGTTTGAGGCAACATAAATGTGTGATCGATGGTGTTATGATAAGTGTGTATCCCGATATTCTTATTGCTCCTAAATGAGGTGTTGACGCTGTCTCCTATGGACCAGACTTGTTCAGTTGGTCTGAAATGGTAAATGTGGTCAATGAATCATCTTTATTATATTATGCATACTTTATGGCCAATGGTTCATCTTTATTATATTATGTTTCTGTAATCTTACACTATCGTATATTTTGTGTAGGCACATTGTGATATACATGGATAAAAGCTGGATCACATTACCGAGGAACACATCTCAATATGTTAAGGGTTTGAATGGGTTTTTAGATTTTGCAATTTCTAATCGATCCGTTGAAGGGAGAATAAGATGTCCATGTCCTAAATGTAAATTTAGAACATGGTTGAAGAGAGATGAAGTTTATGAACATTTAATACTGAAGCAATTCCCTGAGCAATATTTGTGTTGGATTTGGCATGGAGAATCAAACAATACAGAAAGATTGAGGACTGATGTTAATCCACAGAATGAGGTCCCAAGTTCTTCGACAATGGAAAATGAAATGCAAAACCTCATAAATGATGCATTCGGCACTGCAAGACACCACTATGAGCATCAAAACATATTAGAACAACCAGAAGAGGGTGCTACAAATTGCAACGTGACAAGTGATGTTTCTGAGACTGTAACACAAGCAGATCAAGATTGTAACATATCATTGGATCCTCTTGATTCTGTGGAGCCAAATGTAAGGGAAAACTTCAGTGAGGAAAATGCATTTCATGATTTAGTTGCCGATGGAAATCAAGAGTTGTATAGTGGGTGTTTGAAATATTCAAAGCTTTCATTTCTACTGAAGTTGTACCATATCAAATGTCTATGTGGAATTACAAATAAGGCAATGTCCATGTTATTGGAATTGATTCGTGATGCATTTCCTGAAGCAAAAATCCCAGAATCGTTTTATGATATGAAAAAAGTTGTTAACAAGCTTGGTCTGAATTATACAAAAATACATGCGTGTCCCAATGATTGTATGCTTTACTGGGGAGAGGATTCAAGTAGACAGAATTGTAAGAAATGTTCTTCTTCTAGATGGCAGTCAAAGGGTGATGTTGGAAGTATGACTGAACATAATTTCACGGAGAAGAAGAAAAGGAACACACCTGCAAAAGTTTTGCGTTACTTTCCGTTGAAGCCTCGATTGCAAAGATTATTCATGTCATCAAAAACTGCCGAACACATGAAGTGGCATGCTGTAGATAATAACAATGATGGGTTAATGAGACATCCACGGGATTCCCAATCGTGGAAGACATTTGATTCATTACATCCAGATTTCTCAGCTGATCCTAGGAATGTTCGATTGGGATTGGCTGCCGATGGATTCAACCCATTTGGGACTTTGAGTACGAGTTATAGCATTTGGCCAGTTGTTTTGATCCCTTATAATCTGCCTCCGTGGATGTGTATGCAACAAACATCTTTTATCATTTCGATGATTATTCCTGGAAAACAAATGCCTGGAAATGATATTGATGTATACCTGCAGCCTTTGATTGAATAATTGCAGGAGTTATGGAGCAACGGTGTTGAGACATTTGATGTTTCTTCTAAAACAATGTTTAAAATGCATGCTGCTTTAATGTGGACCATTAGTGACTTCCCTGGGCTTGGGAATTTATCTGGTTGGAACACTTATACGGGTTTGGCTTGTCCCGTTTGTAACTTTGATTTCGAGCCCAAATGGCTACCTCACAGTAGAAAATGGTGCTTCTTGTGCCATCGAAGATTTCTTGATGCATCTCATAGATTTCGGCTGAACAAATCAAAATTTAATGGTTGCATTGATCGTAGACCACCTCCAAAGTTGTTAACCGGTTCTGAAATATTGACACAGCTTGAAAATGTTAAAACAGAATTTGGGAAGGTTCATCATTTGAATGATAGCGGAAAACGAGTGCGAAGTGCATCGTCAAGTGAAATCAGAACGCAACAATGGAAGAAAAAAAGTATATTCTTCAAACTTTCGTATTGGGAATTTAATTCTTTGCGCCACAATCTTGATGTGATGCATATTGAGAAGAATGTATGTGATAATTTGATTTTCACATTACTTAATGAGCATGGAAAGTCGAAGGATCATCTCAATGCTCGCAAAGACTTACAAGTAATGAACATAAAACGTGATCTCTGGCCAGATGAGAATGAAAAGTATGCTCCGGCCATTTTTTCATTGAAAAATAGGGATAAAGATACGTTCCTTCAAATTTTAAAGAATGTGAAGGTATCTGATGGGTATTCTAGTAACATCTCGAGGTGTGTTGACTTGAAGAATCGTAAGTTATATGGATTGAAAAGTCACGATTCACATGTTTTGTTACAACAGTTACTACCATTGGCATTGCGTACATTATTACCTGAAAAAGTTACTGCTGTTGTACTCCATTTCTGCACATTTTTCAGACAGTTATGTGAGAAAGCTCTACATCCATTTCAGCTGGACAACCTACAGGAGAGGTTTGTATTGACCCTTTGTGCAATGGAGATGATCTTCCCTCCATCGTTTTTTACTGTCATGATGCATTTAACTGTGCATTTGGTTGACGAAGCTAAATTAGGAGGCCCCGTTCATTATCGATGGATGTATCCAATTGAGAGGTATTTTATTTATATGTTTCCAGTTAAGTAAACATTTTTTGGCATTTAAATAAATGCATAATATTATTATTATTTTTTCACAGATATCTTGGGCATTTGAAAGCATACGTGAGAAATAAAGCTCAACCAGAAGGCTCTATTGCTGAAGGCTATTTGGCCGAGGAGTGTCTCACCTTTTGTTCCAGATATTTGGATGATATTGAGACAAGATTTACTCGAGTTGGACGTGTTGACGACACATCAACTCAATCTCAAATGCATCAGAAATCAAAAATATTTCCTGCTATTGGCCGATCAGTTGGGAGGACCTCATACGCGACACTAACAGAATTGGAATTATTACAGGCACATAGATATGTGCTGCTGAATAGTGAAATTGCAGATCCATTTATTGAAGAGTTGAGGATACAAACAAAGAGACGAATGAGAAGCCGAACACGAAATGAAAAAGATATAACGAAAGCTGTGAATAAAGAGCTGGTAGAATGGTTTGCACGACGTGTAAGTTTATAAATATTGCAATAAATACGAATATTACTTTGACACATACAATTTGCAAATCTATTAAATTATATTTTTTTTTTCAGATCATGAATACTGATACTCGAGCTGACTTTTCAGAAGATTTGAAGTTTCTTGCTAGAGGTCCTATAAAACAAGTTAGAAAGTTCAACGCTTATAATGTGAATGGTTTTAGATTTCGTACAGTCGATCGAGAAGTGGGTT
The DNA here is from genome assembly GCA_963277665.1 of Viscum album. Classification (NCBI taxonomy): domain Eukaryota; kingdom Viridiplantae; phylum Streptophyta; class Magnoliopsida; order Santalales; family Viscaceae; genus Viscum; species Viscum album. The sequence continues at coordinate 1,632,825,438 of OY728133.1, read as the reverse complement.
TGAAAACACAGAATAGTGGTATTTTTACATTTGCTGAAGTGGAATACTATGGAAAGCTGTATGATATTATTGAATTAAACTACCACGGTCATTTTTCTATTGTTTTATTCAAATGAAAATCGGTCGATTTTATCAGAGGTGTTAAAAGAGATTCATTGCAATTTACTTCTGTAAACTTCTCTCGCTTGATGGATGTTGGTGATCGTGAACTGCATGATCCATATATCTTAGCATCGCAGGCAAAAATGGTATATTATGTGAATGATGTTGTGGATGAAGGGTGGAGAGTAGTTACTCACGTAATACAAAGAGATTTGTATGATATGGGTGATGAAGTGGAAGATTTGACCTCTGCAATTGAATTTCATCAACAACAGGAAGCAGAATTATTTGTCCATCATGATATTGAAAATATTGGTCTAGCAAGGATGAATGAAGTGGATGAAGCAATGGAGCAGGAAACCGACATGATTGAAGGGGAAAATGATTGTATGTACAATTATTTATTCATTCAGCAACTACTTGTTTCATTTCTGTAGTCATTCATTATCATTGTTATATATATATTGTTTGTTAATACTGGGCATCTATTATCATTTTTAATTTTTTTTCTGCATGAATTTTTTGAAATATATATTCTGAACTTAATTTTATTTGATTAAATGACAGGAATGCCAAGGAAGAAGCGGTACACTATTCCTTCTTCTTCTGCGACAGATGACGATCCGTCTGTCCCCACAGTATCATCTCCCCCTGCACCATCTCTGACACCATCAGTGGATGCCTCATTAGGGGATGAGTCATCGCCTCCCCCTACAGGAGCTTCAGCAGCGGGGCAGCGACACGCCCACTCCAGTTCATCACGGACATTCTGGAGGGTTGCAGTCATAGGTACAAATTTTAATTAAATAAATTTATTGCATTTTGTTTATAGTAATTGTTTGATCATTGCAGATGAAGACAATGAAACCGTGGAAAGAGACATAAAAAGTTCTGATGTTTGGAACATGCATGGCAAGAAGATAGTGGTGCCATTTGATTCTTATGGGGTCCCGACGGATGACGCCGCAGGTTTACTTGGTCAGATTATAGGTCAGCTGGCAGCGGAGCCCGTTTCCCTGCCTATTTCGTATGATGATTGGAGGCATATGCCTCCAAACTGGAAAAATGAAGTTTATGATTCTCAGATAAAGGTAATTTTATTACTTTATGGTTTAATTGAATGTCATTTTACTAATATATTCAAAATGAATTTCTGTATACAGATGTTCTTCCACTTTACCGTTGCTGATGTGATAGCACGGAAGTGGACATTGAAAAATCTTGGAAAAAAATGGAAAGATTTCAAATGGAGGTTGTGGTGTGATGTCAACGATTCTTCGTTGACCGTGCAGCAGATGTATGAGAAGATACCCAGTGGGGTACCGAAAGAACAGTGGAAGGTTTTTGTCGATAGACATCGTGATGAGAAGCGGATGGTATTGAAATATATATTATTATATTATCCTCATTTTACATTTATAAATGTACATGAAGAGGAGATAGACATTGAATACAATACTATTAAATTGAATTTTATTTATTTCAGGATCTCTCAAGAAAGAATGCTTCAAACCGGGCGAAGCAGGTAATCCCGCACACTGCGGGTTCAAAAAGCTTTTCAAGAAGCCGAATGTCATTGGTAATCTTTTAATTAGTTTAAATATTTATAAGATAATATTATCTATTTAACATATTTGATTGATGATTTATCTTTGTTTAATGCAGTCACAGAGTTTAGGGCATGAAGCATCCCGAACAGAACTGTGGCTGGATGTTCATAAAAAAACAGATGGAAGTTTTGTTAATGAACCTGCCAGAGAAGTTGGGGTATGAAGTCAATTATTTATTATAATAACTTAATATCAGTTTTTACTGTGTTAATATATATTGATATTTGATTTATAGGTAAAAATTAAAGAAAAATGGGATGCCAATCCTGGGCAATCCTACTCAGTCTCCCAGGATGACCCGGTTGGTCAAGTCCTTGGGAAGGAGCATCCTGGTAGAGTGCGCGGGATGGGTTTGGGACCCGTACCATCTGAGGTCTTTCGCATGCCATCAGGGATTTCGGCCTCATCCACTCCTGGTTATAGTCATTTCATACCTGAAGATGCTCAGAGGGAGATGTCTGCTCTACGAAACACAGTTCACCAGCAGGGGAATCAGATATCTGATTTGCAGAAAGAGTTGCTTGAAATACGTCAGCATATGAGCAGATATGCCCCCGGTGGTAGTGCATCGGGTAGTGGTGAGCAGGTAAATCAAAAAAAAATCAAAATCATTTAGTTTGCAAACTTTTATTGGTTTTAATTTTTATTATAAATATGCAACAATATTTAATTTTCAATATAATGTTCTTACAGGTGGCAGCAGGTGGTAGAGATGAAGGTGGAGAGGGTGACGATGCAGCATCAGATGATGAGTAGTAGTATTGTTGATGTGTTGAACAAGTATGATAACAGTTGGTTTGTAGTAAAAGCATTTCATTTGCTGAAAATTATTTCTTTTTAGCACTCTAGTGTTGTTCTCTATGTATTAAGATGGTATTCTGAGACTATGTTTGGAGTAATTAATGTTTAATTATCATAAAATCAAGAATTATTACCCATTTTAATTGTAGATGATATATTACACCATTTAAAGGAATCTGATAGGTTTTTTATGATTGATATATGGTCTAAAAATCACCCGAGGTGGTTGAATGATGAGGTTATCTTGAATACATCCTTCCCTCCTAGGTTTGAATACATCTGGTTTGTGGTTATATCATTCAGTGTTATAATAGAAGAAGATATATAAATGGGGCTCACAATATATATGATCTATGAATTCATATACTAGTTCTTAGATGTGTACATTCATGAAATCATTATATACCAATTGGAAGTGGGTGGAAGTCAAAATTGTGATGGTCACAATGTATCCCCAATATTAGGGAGGATATGTGATCATATATTGAATAATGATTTCATAACATTATATAGAAATCAAGGAGTCCAGTTAAATACATTATTAAGAATGATTGTACATGGATGAGGTTTTAGGACTCCCCATGATACCATAATTAATTGTTTAGAATGTAATTCCTATTTCATATCATCATTATTGGGAGGAATATGGAATCCCTCCATTACCTAAACTCTCTTTAAAATGACTTTCAATCCCCTAATCGATGGAAATCTGGAATTGAATTTCAATAAGTTGTGGGATTTTTTGGGAACATTAATTTTGACCTAGTTGCATTATGGGTGAATAAAACACCAATTTTTTTTTGTTTTCCGATAAAAATATACATCATTCATCTGTTTTTGTGTATATATTCTATGAGTTGTGTTGGATGTTGTATACTTTTACATTGTGATGTGTTTATGTTTTGTTTTGATTCTCAAGGATGATAATTGTTTAATAGATTTTTGTTTTGAGGGTCCAGAATTCAAAAGTCACTCCCTTTACATTTTTCCATGTCTTGTTTCTACTAAAAGGAATTTTAGAGGTGTTTTAGAGTCTTGGTGAGAGTTATGTGCATTCAAAGGGTCACCATTCCATGTTGTTGGTTGTGGTGATGGTTGTTTTGGCCATTGGTTCTTGTAGGTTGTCTATGGAGATGGTTGTGTGATGTTAGGATACACCACAAAGAGTGAAATGGTATGGTTGGTTATGTTGTTGGGAATGGTGAATGGATGTCCACCCTGTGTAACATGGGAAATAGAATATGCACGGTGAAGGGAATTATATTGTTCATTTCACTTTTGGGTACCACCTGTGTAGCACGGGGAGCTAGGTTTAACCATGTCGTGGTCTTGGGTGTGGTGAGGAGAAAACAACCAATCTTTTTATGTTATGTCATAGTGGATGTTCATGGAGGGAATCGAGGGATCCAGCACACCTTGGTCCATTCCATGTTCTAGGATATGGTGGTGGTCAATTTTTTTTAAAAACACATGAAAGGCAGGAAAGAGATATGGGTGACTTAGATCTCCTTTAACCAAGGGAGACCACAGCATATTGGGATGTCTCCACACTATGGAGAACCCATTTGGGATTTCCTCTATAAATAGAAGGCACATATGGACTTATTTTGATTTTCTTTCTTCTAATTTGATATTTGGATAACACCAAATCCCATTGATTACCTTTTACCATCTCTCTTAATGTTTTTATCCTCTTGGATTGTGGATAATTGAGTTCCATTTATTCAAGTTTCCTTCTTCTTTCCTTTCTACCTTTTATTATTCCCAATATTTTGGGTGTTTATTGTTGAGAACCCCTATATTTTTGGTTGAGTTATGAGTGTGTTTGGGTGATGGGATTCTGAGGATAGGTTTTGGTGGGTTTCTCTTATATCCTAGTGAAACTTGATCCTTTGTTTCTTCTGTTGCGATTATGGTTCTCCTTAAATCTCTAATTAAGGTAGGATATTTGAGTTCCCTCATTACTATTTTAAATATGTGATATTATAATACTACTATTTCATCTTGGGTGGAAGTTAAGATATTTCCTAATGAAAATAATTAATTGGATATATTAAAATTAATGGGAAGGGGTGATATCAAATGTGCTTTAGGTTTTTCATGATATTGCTTTTCTATGAATGTGTGTTGGTTGTTGTTTATTATGAATTGTTTTTACTTCTATGAAATTATTATTGTTTCTAAAATTTAATTTGATAAATCACCTCACATTAAAATGATAATGTCTTTACTTATGGTAATTGAATTTCCTATCTGTAAACAAGGAATCATTGTCTTTTCCCTTTTCTTGTGAGGTTGATTTAATTTGATAGTTTGCATAATAGATGGAATTATGGTTATGGTTACTTTATGAGTTTGGATTATGGATAAGGTGATGATTTGTGATGCAAAAATTGTGGGTTGGATGTGTTTGAATTTTATAACATTGTGTCTTGTCTTGTTAGTTACTCAGTAGTTATGGAATTCTTGAAATGGTATGAATATATAATGGATTGTAATTAAATATATAAATATGGTAAATGATTATGTAGGTGGTTGGTAATTGATGTAGTTAAATTGGAACTATGAAACTGGTGTATGGTTGTGTGCTTGGTTAGTGGGGCAGTGGTGTAGCAGATGCAACGTATTTTTTTTTCCAGTTCAACGTTTAGCGGCGGTTTTAACCACCGCTAAATGCCATACCTGTGAGCATTTAGCGGCGGTTTTAACCGCCGCTAAATAACCGGGAATCCGTTAGCGGCGGTTTTAACCGCCGCTAAATGATGAACTAGGCAGAATTTAGCGGCGGTTTTAACCGCCGCTAAATATATTATGTTGATATTTAGCGGCGGTTTTCACCGCCGCAGAATAGGCGCATCAAACGAATGAATTTAGCGGCGGTTAAAACCGCCGCTAAATATGATACCCATATAACCGCCGCTAAATGAAGAAAAACCGCCGCTAAATGACGGACATACGACACATTTCTAAAACCGCCGCGGAATCGAAAAAACCGCCGCTAATAGATTGCCGACACCAAACTTAGCGGCGGTTTTTGTAAACCGCCGCCACACAATATAGCGGCGGTTTAAACCGCCGCTAAACCGGAAAAAAACCGCCGCTAGGATCGGCATTTGTTGTAGTGTATGGCATGTGATATCCTAGAAATGAATACCTTGGGTATCAAATCCTGCCTTTTTATTACCCAAATTTTCGTTATATTTTACAAATAGAGGATCTTTAAAGTCTACTGTCTTCGAAATCATGAACAATATACATAAAAACATAAAACATTATTTTAATCCACTTATAAGGCTTCATCATAATTTCATGCTATATACAATTAATGCATCTCATAACCTGGAGGCATACATCAAATGAAAGGATGATCAGATGGCCCAGTAAGTAAAGTAAGGGAATCAATTTACTTATGTTATCAATAAGTTCTTGATGAAAAATATAAATACATAAGAAATGAAAGAAAGGGAATATAAAAATAAAAATAACAATAATTATAACTTGAATATTTATCTACAACATTTAATTTTCACATTCATGAACATATCACCAAGGTTCATCCCCAAGGTGTAAGAAAAATTACCAAGGTTATTCACCATGGTATTGTGAAACTTGTCATCTCTAAAGAATTAAATTCTATACCCAAGGCATTAGAGAACTATCATGGTACATCATTAATATGTATTTATTTTCAAGTGATCCACATAGATCAGAATCATAAATTTCATAAATAACCCAAAGAGAATAAAATAAATGGGTTTTATATCAAAATCATGACGATTTAAAAAAGTGATAAAAACAAGATCATTATGTCATTTATAACCCATGGAAATGGAATTAGGGTTTTATGTATATTAATTATAGAATAAAATATATAAGTTTTATGTCTTTATGAACAACCCTATAAATGAAATAGTTCTGGATATTTTCATAAATAAAATAAGAGAATTTCTTGAGAGAAAGAGAGAGAAATTTAGAGATGAAATTTATGCAGCATAATAACTATATAACATGGTTTTAGAAAACAATAAAAAAAGAGAAGACAAAGTTCACCCATCCATAAATGAATAATTGTGCTGTATATTGAAAGAATAAAATATAAACAAGATAATGGAGTAGATATTTGAATGACATACCACATGATAAAGAAACTTGAATGAAAACTAAAAATTCGATTTCTTTTACGAAAATTTGACCGCCTAACAGAATCACTTAAAAATTCATAAAATAAATTGATGAGAGTGAAAAGGGCCTCTCTTAATTTTAACATGAAATAGATAGTAATAAGGATATAGAATAATAGAACCCTACATAATAATATGGAAACTAGAAGACATAACATAAAGGAAATCATGACTAAAAGAGGAGGGTGAAAGGTTCCCTTACATTGAGGAGTTACATCAAAAGCATGATGGTTGGGACCATGGGGTGATTTAGGGCACCTTGAAAGGACTCCGTGGGAGGTAAATCGACTAGATATTTGAGGAGGAAGAATTTTTAATGGAAGGAATGAAGGAATGGGTTGGTATTTATAGCAAAAGTGAGGGAATATTTTATTAATTTCCAAGGGACACCTCATTAGTGGTATTTGAAAAACAATTGGATTTCCCATGGTATTTTCCCATGGTATTGGACACTTGGGACACCGAATAAAATATCTTACTTTACAAAATTGCTCCAGAATTATTAAATCATGATTAATCATTAATGATGTCATTAAACACACCGAAACTCAAAACTGTATTTTAACTATTCACCAAAAAAACATTTTATAAAAATCTCTTAAAATCACCCTAAGCTAATATAGATTCTCCAAATTTAAAAATGAACATCATTTTATGAAAATAATTTTCTAATTATGAGATATTTAATTTTTAAGTAAAAACACTATTTACTCGAAAAAATACTAATACTTTACTAATAATTTCTGAAACAGTTATTTAATTATTCTATTATATCACTTCAACATTCAAGATGCTTAAATTATATTTATACATTCTTAAGTGAGGATACTGTTCAATTGGTCACATTACTATTCATAAAGGTAATATTACTATTCATACTTTAATATTCACAAAAAATAATTTGATTTTATTATACTCTAAATATTTTACTTATTACACTTGTAGAAGACCATTTTTTGAAAATATTTTCAAATTATTAATTAATTAGAGTATACAAATTTTTTTTTAAAATACCTTTTTTCCAAAATTCACAAATAATATGGGACATCTGTAAATTCATCCTATATTTATTTTGACCTTTTAAATTCACAAATTTTAACATAATAAAAAAAATTATTTATACAAAAGAAGGATGTAACTAGAGCCTTATTACATATCCCCTTATTACACATGCATAGGACCTAAGTGTATGGTGTGCTATGGTGATAGAATCTTTGGGTGGCTCAGACAACATTGCCCGAGTGGTAATTTCTATGAGCTTGAAATTCTACCGTAGGTGATTTCATTTACGATTCACATGTTGAAGCTCAACTTGGGCTTGGTCCAGAGCAAAGACTAGTGACACAACCTCCTTCCCAAGATCCGACAGACGGGATTTGTATGACATGTATCTACTGGATGAGGCCATCAATTCCTCTTTCTGTATTAATTAACCATGATCACAAGTATTTATAAAAATAATCATAATGTTATGAGTATAGTTTTCAATGTTAATATTGACCAACGATCACATAACAGTCGAAACCCAACAGTCTCATTTTACTTAAACTCACTTCATTAATTATAGGATATAGTTTTGTTGAGTATAAAATAAAATAACACACAAATTCAGGAAAAAATTATTATTCAAAATTTTGGGTCATTAAATTGGGAATGATAAAAATGATCATTCAAGGATTTTTTTAGAATATCAATACAGAGGACATCCCCTCATATCCTGGCTATATTCTGGAAGAATATTGGTAAAGAAAGACACATCCATAATGTGTTCCAAAACATGGTATAATACTTAAGCTAGATTGCAAAAAGGATCCAAGATAATTTATATATGAGTGGGCACTAGAACATCGATATTATATGATGTATATTGGTTTATAGTCATGTAATGTAGATAGTGCACTGAATTTGTTACAATCTACCTTTATAGGTAATGAAGGGTGATTTGGGGATATGATGCTAAGACATTCAGAAGTGAGAGTGGTTATCCAAGAATATTTCACATTCCTAATTGTGGTTCTACCGGTGGTGGAAAATTTTTTTAAATAAGAGTTTGCGGAAAATTCACTGCTGATCAGTTTGGAGAATTGGTAGAAAATTATAGAATAGGTTCAACCAAGATCCAGATCTATAACATGTGATATTTTAAAGAACATCTTTTCAATTTATATCATTGGTATTATTTTTTTGCACCAGGAGGTCAAGAATATTCCCTATATGTCCTTATCTTGAAACTTCCAAGTAGTTGACATGGAATAGTTCAACAATCCTAGGGAATTGTCTTTATCAAAGTGAATATTAGAAGGATACTTTGGGATTTCACATAGATACAATAATGAAGGTAATAATACTCGATTATATATATAGTTATGTCTTGCAAGATGTAAGAAATATTCAATAAATGAGTTTTGCTTGTTGTCCAAAAGTAGAGGGTGTTGCAAGAAGATATGGGTGTTGTACAACTAGGAAAGAGCTTGACAAAACCCAAAAAATATTTTCCAGAATAATTTTTAAAGACATCAAGTGTTAATAAAAGTGATCAAACATGAAAATACAGAAATGATATGGTAAAAAAAATCATTAAGTAAATTTGTAGGTAGAAATCTAGAAACATCTAAGAGATTTCTTAGACCAAATAGAATCTAGAAGTTTATGAGGGAGAAAATTAAAGGCAAATATAAGAGGTTTCCAAGATTCCCTAAAGGAATATATCTATCTAGTAATGATTGTTACGTGGTCTGTGGAATGAAAGGTCACTAAGTTGACACTTTCCTATATGCAGAGAGAAGAAGTGGTAGTCTCAAATAAATAATGATGAATGATTCGTAAGATATATTGCATGAGCCTATCTAGGGAGAAGATATAAAATTTGATGATGATATTTTATATAATTTATATTTAGAGTAATTAGATGTGGAAGAATCCAAATCATATGAGAAATAAGAAAATAAACCCAACACAATTTTGAGCTAGTTTTGAAAATCCATGATTTAAGCATAGGCGAGTTCACCTGAAGACTATCCAGATCTAGTGAATCTAGAGGATATGTAAGGTTATCATGTGAATTATTCAAAAACTAAGATCCCTTCATAAGGAAAATATTTCTAAGAATGGATGATTCCAAGATTTTATTTTTCCACGGTATACCATAAGTATAGGGTTCCATATTAAGAATTGAACATGATCTTTATGGTTTAAGAGATAGATGAAGTCTATAAAAGAGTTATAGTATTCTTTAAAATTACATTTATAAAAAAATAATTGTTTAGTAAGTCTATCTAGAAAAATTATAAATATGTTCATTTTGGGATAATACAAATTAGAGTAGATCCTGTTGTCAGAAAAGGACAATACCTAATAGTCCTAATTTTAGTAGTGGATGACAGTTTATCCAATTTATCTAATGCATTATTAGGAGGATCATGAGAAAATTTTCATGCAGGAGTAACATGGGTGGAGGTGATCCCATATTTTCATATAGTGTTTATGTAAAAAATTATTAATAAAACTCGAAAAGTAAAGATCGAAAAGAGGAACTGGAAGAAGTTTTTGGATGCACACCCAACAGAAGATGTGTTAGAGTAATTATGCATAATAATTTAATGTTCAAAAATATGGGGAGACTTGCTCTAAAAAAGGGTGTGGAAATATTAAAAAACATTTTATAAGATATAGGGTCATTAATTAGAGTAATGAAAACCTATGTGGTAAACCATAAGAGTCTAAGATGGCCTATGAAATTGGTTTTACTATATCCATAAAAAGAACAAAGTCATAAGTTTCTTCTTACATATGCGATTAAATAGGTCCGAAATTGAATTTTCATCTCTAAAATCAGAGAAGATGATGATGATTTTAGATCAGAAGGTTCAAGGTCAGGCATATTTTATTTGAAGATTGAATATCTCAAATAAAAAATACTTGATAACTGTAATGTATCGAATTTTCCATACTTTATTTTTAAAAATATGTGGGAATTATTTCGAGACCAGTCCCTGAGACGACATGCAGTTCCGGGGCCCGGTGATCCCAGAACAAATGTTTGAATTTAATTAAATGATTAAATAACGCACGCACGTGGTTTTCCTAAAAATGTGGAATAACTCCTAAAAAATAGCTCAGATCAGAAATCCGAGGGCGTCGTTGCGTTCAGAGCAGGGATTTTACCTTAGGAGAGGCCTAACATCGGCCGTCGCAGGCTGGTGGTGAAACCCGGTTTTTGGACTTAACCGTAATAAAATATTTAATTTAAAATATTTTATTAAATTTGTGGCAGTAGATATCTTTTATTCTTTTTTTAAATAAAGGATTGTGCAGGGGTCTAGGGTTACAAAAATCATAACCCTGAAACCCTTGGCGTCTCTAGAGGCTCTGGAGAAAACCTCCCAACGTGGAGATGACATTTTTGAAGATTTTCGCCAGCGACCACGACATAGTGACCATATCTTCACCAACAGATGCCGCGGATCAAAGTAGGATGTTTGTTTTTGATTTACCTTTCCCCGTTCTTGATTCCTACGATGAACGCAGAATAATCTTTGAACCAATTAGCTCGCGGATCGATCGTTTTGCGAGCAGGTGTGATTTGGGGTTTTAACGGGAAATCAAATACTCGAGATTATAATTTGTTGATTATTTTGGTTTGATCTAATAGCAAAAAACCCATATCGCCACGAACAATGATGGAGGTTCATCCCTCTTGTTCGATTTTTGGTATTTTCTCCCTCACGTTCTTCGTTGCGTTCTACTCCTTCTTGGAAAAAATCGATCATTCTACATTTGATTGTGGGAAAAAAGATCCAATATTGTAGATCTAACCCCGAAGCTAAGTCACAGAGGTGTGATGATGGTTTCGGCTGACGATTCAGAGCGGATCATGAGATATGAGTTTTCAGGTGTTTTTCTTCGGATGGATCATTTGAGGTTTATGATCCGATTTAAGGAGAGAAAACACGCGTTATGGTGTTCATATGATGAAACGAACCAACCCCTGGAGTATCAGGATGAACAAATGAGAAACTGTGGATTTGGAGGATCATCCGCCGCGTGAGGAGGAAGATGAAGTTTCTAGAAAAATCCCGACCACACGGCGTGTATTATGGGCTACACAGCATGTGTTCGTCAGTGGACCACCCGGTGTGTACTATGGGAGTACATGGACATGGGTTGGGTACACGGCCAAGGACACAGCTTGTATACCCCTCCCCAGCCAGACCCGGCCAGATACTCAGGATACCCCGTGTGCTGGTACACGGGCAGGCGACATGGACAGAGACCATGTACGGGAACATGGCCATCGTACACGGACCGAGCCCCAGGTGCTTGGAAACAACGTGTGATTCTTCTACAAGCCATGTAGTTACTTTCTATTCAAAAAGCCAAATGATGTGGGTCGTTTACACGGGTAGTACCCAGAGTCAAGGAACATGGTGTGTGATCCTTCTACACATCGTGTAGTTGGGTTTTACATCGCTTGCATTGACAACATGGGCCGTTTACACGGGCTGTACTCGGGGTCAAGGAACACGGTGTGTAACCATACTATACGCCGTGTAACCTTTCTTAAATGGCTTTATCCACTTGTCTTCTTTGACGTGGACTAGTTTTCTTAGGGTTCGTACCCTTGGTCATTTCCCTGAAGGTTCTGGCATCATTTCATATATACAGAAGTATGATCCCTTCAACAGGACTTCCTGAATAGAGTTGTTGGAATCCCCTCTGTGAGACATAGAGCCAAATACACTATTCATTCCTAGAACCCTAGGTAGAGTTCTTGGTATCGACGTGACCAACTTTACCCAGGCACCGATCCTTTGCTTAGCAGATTAGCTCAGACTAAGTTTCCAGAATCACCCCATGACTTGGTTGTGATCCTCATCTGGGAATCATGCTCTCAAAGTACTTGTGGAGAGTGTTTTACCAGAATGAGTACTTCCTATCACTTTATTCAGACCTAGGAGTGTTTTCTCCCGGTTGCATACTTAGTGGAATCTTGGAGCTGGATCTTAGTGGTGGTTTCACAATGGTCACTTGTGTATGAGTATATCTAGATATTCATGTTATATATTCCGTAAACATATACTGTGTCGAGCTGACTTCACCTTTCTTTTGTGGTATTTCCCTTGTTGAATTCCGTTGTGGTTTCGGGGTGTCCTTCTGGGTGTTGTTATACTCACCCATGCACGGGCATTTCCCGCACATGTCATGTCTTGTGCAGACGAGGGAGCCTTTGATAGGATTCTAGGTGGACCAGGACCAGACGGTACTCAGTGAGATCAGACTGGCCGAGGTGTGTTTCTACAGCTACAGACTGTAGACCCAACACCTTTCTTTAAAGGTTGGACTTTGTTCTAGACTCTCTTTTGGCGGGCTTGTACTTTTGGCCCATGGTTTTACTTTCTGGTACTTTACTTTCCTGTCGTACTCTGTTGGTAGGGTTTTAGTGTATGCATGCATATTTTTTCTTTTTAGTAGTTTTTACTTTTCAACGTTGTGGGCTTGGAGATGTGTGTGCATGTGTACAGGTTTATAGGAAATGCCTCCCATATTAGTAGTATTCCTACTCGGTTCTAGTCACCAGCCCCTGTCCTATTAAAGGCGGGCTTGGGGAGTTACAGTTTTGGCCCCACTGGGATGGGTTGTGACAGAGTGGTATCAGAGGTGGTCGGTTCTACCGTTGGACTGAGAGTCTGTGAGTCGGTTTGAGGAAAAAGTGCTAGGTGTTTTGAGTTCGGCTTTCAGGCCAGGGACAACAGTGTTGGTGCGGGCGGCTGACATATCCATACACCAAGACACTGATAACTTTCTTTTCGAATCGGAACATGAGAACACTAGTTTCAGGGGAAAATAGTGGTACATGAATCATATAGGAATGAGTTGTGGTTTCCATGTCCTTCTTGAGTCAGCTCTCCAGATATACTCACTGACTGAGATACATCTTGTTTCTTTAGAGGATGCCTCCACGACGCGCACTCACTAGGATCCAGCAGATCGATAACGAGGATGACCCTCTCAATGATGAAGCTTCGATACAGGGACTGGATCCCCCAGTTTTACCACCGGGTGGTGTGCCAGTTATCCCACTGCCTTTGGAGCAGTGTTTAGTGCCTGTTGTACCAGTGGAGGAGGAGCACAGGCTAAGCACACTCCACGAGTTTCAAAGACAGCGACCCCTCAGGTTTTCATGTGATATTGACCCTCAGGCAGCAGAGGACTATCTTGAGGTAGTGTCCAGAGTCTTCCCTTTGGTTAGGACACCAGCAAACCAGATGGTGATCCTTACAGCGAGCCTTATACAGGGCTCGGTAGGGTGATGGTGGAGTTTGGTTATCCAGACCCACGACGAGGCGACTCTTTCATGGCCGGAGTTTCAACATCTCTTCATAGAGGAGTTTTCACTGGTTACCCTGAGAAATGTACATATACAGAAGCTTCTTCAGCTCCAGTAGGGATCCATGGCAGTGAATAACTATTCATCGAGGTTTACCAACCTCTCACGGTGCTTGATGGATATGGTCAGAGATCTGTACTTCAGAGCATAGACTTTTGAGCAGGGCTTGAGCAGAGATATCTGAGATAGAATCATCCATATGAGCATTCCTACTTATGCTGGGGTGCTCAAGTGGGCTTTGGTGGTCGAGAGCTTCTTGGTAGAGTAGGGACAACCGATAGTTATCCTTAGTGGGCAAGCTAGAGCGGAGACCTCGGCAGTAGGGAGCTGATTCCAGGGACCTAGGCATGGGGGACGTTTTCAGAGGATATCCCAGGATAGCGGAATTTCCGTACATGGTTCATAGGGCACATCTATCCAGCCTCAATAGAGGTGATGCTACTCATGTGATGGCAAGGGAAATCTCGCTCGAGATTGTTCGACCCGCCGTACTACAGACAATGGAGAATTAGTTGGACCACCGAGGCAGAGGCAACATGTGGAGAAGATAGATCCGTAGGGCGGAAGACGTGGTAGGGGAGCTGGGAGAGAAGCTGGAGGTGGTCAGCATTTTGATCTTTTACCACCACCACCCCCAGGAGGTCCACCCGAGGGTCAGGGAGCTGATGGACAGAGGCAGGGACAGCTGCAGGTAGCAACAACTTATGACCTAGGTACTCTCAGAATTATTAGAGGCACAATCTGTGTCTTTTCTACTTTGGCTACCATACTGATAAACATAGGTGCTATTCATTTCTTTCTGGCTACTTATCGTGTTCGAAACCTTGAGATTCCAGTTGAGCCATTGACTCGACCCTTACACTTAGAAACACCGATTAAAGAAGTTTCAGAGAACACACACCTCTATAGACAGTGTGACCTAACCATTGAAGGTGAGAGGTTCGGTTGGAACCTCTTGGTGGTAGCGTTGAGGCCTTACGATGTCATTATTGGTATGAATTGGCTTTCCATAGTTCATGCCCAGATCGACTGTTTTAGGCGAAGGGTGCTGTGTGTCTGTAGTGATGGAATGAGGTTATCTTTTGTCCGTGAAAGAGAGACCCAGGAAGCACAGGATGGAATCGTAAGTAGGAAGGTGAAACTGATATCCTATTAGTTGGATAGCCTATCCCTTGGCATAGAAGATTTTATGAGTTTCAAGTTTCCAGTTTCCAGTAGTAGTGGCTGAGTACGAGGACGTCTTTCTGGAGGATGTCCCCAGACTACCTCCCCATCGGGAGATAGATTTCTGCATTGAGTTGCAACCCGGGACGACACCAATATTAGCATCAGCATATCATATGACTCTTATAGAGCATCGTGAGTTGAGGGTGTAGTTAGAAGACTTGCAGAAGAAGGGCTTTGTGAGACCCTATGCTTAACCTTGGGCGGCCCCAGTGCTGTTTTCCAAGAAGGTAGACGAGAGCTTGAGGCTATGTGTAGATTACCAGCACTTGAATCAGGTGACCGTGAAGAACCGGTATCCACTAATGAGGATCGATAAACTATTAGATCTGTTGAGAGGGGAACTATAGTTCTCAAAGGTTGATATACGACCAGGCTATCACCATTTGTGAGTACGGGATGAGGATGTACCGAAGACGACTTCCAGATGTCGCTACGGTAACTATGAGTACATGGTGATGCCTTTAGGCATGAAGAACGCCCCAACAGTGTTCGTGGGACTCATGAACCGGATCTTTCAGCCCTATCTAGATCGGTTCTTAGTAGTCTACATTGATGATATCCTTGTGTACTCTGTATCCGAGGAGGAGCATGCGAGACAACTAATGATTGTTCTGGACACACTCCGAGAGCATCAGTTGTATGGGAAACTCTCGAAGTGCTAGTTCTGGATACAGGAGGTCAACTTTCAGGGACACGTTATCTTAGCAAATGGTGTAGCAATGGACCCAGCCAAGGTAGAAGTAGTACTAGCATGGGAGCCACCCAGAAGCATGATGGAGGTGCGGAGTTTCCTTGGGTTGTTAGGATACTATCAGAGACTCATTCTTGATTTCTCCAGGATTTCAACACCCATGACTGTTTTGACCTGAAAGGGGTAGTCATTCATGTGGACCGAGAGATTCCAGTAGACTTTCCAGCAGTTCAGACAGAGTCTGACGAGCACCCTAATCTTGAGATTATCAAAGGATGGTGTCGAGTACATAGTGTTCTGTGACGCATCAGGAACCGGGCTTGGTTGTGTCTTGATGAATAGGAAAATGGTGATTATTTATGTCTCATGTCAGTTGAGTCCACATGAGCAGAACTACGTGACCCATGATCTTGAGTTGGTAGTGGCAGTCTTCATGTTGAAGATGTGGCGGCACTACCTGATGGGCGAGCGGTTTATCATCTACTCTGATCAGAAGAGTCTCAGATATATCTTTTCTCATAAGGATCTGAATTCGAGACAGAGGTTTTGGCTTGAGTTCCTCTAGGATTACGACTTTGAGAACGTTTATACTCTTGGGAAGGGGAACTTAGTGGCAGATGCTCTTAGTAGGATATCCAGTTCACATTTGCGGGATGAGGCGACGAGGCAGTTGGCCTCTTTATAGTTATCCATCATGGATAGAGATGAGGTAGCTTACCTTCAGTCGATGGTTGTTACCCCTCCACTGTTATAACGAGTCAGGGAAGCACAATTCGAGGACACTAGCTGTGAGACTCTATGTTCTCAGATATCCACAGGTGATGCTACTGATGGATATTTAGAAGGTGGGGAGCACATTGTTCTTTTCAGAGGGCGCACAGTAGTACCAGTGACGTTGCAGGAGGAGGTTCTGAGGGAGTTCTATACACCCCCTTTGGTGATGCATCCAGGTGTGGAAAAGATATATCAGGACCTTCGACATCAGTTCTGGTGTCCAAGAATGAAGAAGAGTGTGGCAGAGTTTGTTTCTCAGTGCCTTACTTGTCAGCATGTAAAGGTTGAGCACCATGTTCCAGCAGGTTTGAATCATCCCCTTGAGGTGCCAGAGTGGAAGTGGGATGGGATATCCATGGACTTCGTGACATGTTTACCATGTACATCTAGGGGACATGATGCCCTCTGGGTGATCGTTGATCGACTCACCAAGTCAGCCCACTTCCTAGCCATACGGGAGCAGAGTTCAGTAGAGAGCTTGGGTTGCCTCTACATATAGGAGATAGTTCGACTTTATGGAGTTCCATTAATGATCATCTCAGATCGTGATGCTCATTTCACATCCTAGTTTTGGAAGGGATTTCAGGAAGCTTTTGGGACTCATTTATGCTTGATCACAAAGTTTCATCCCCAGACAGATGGTCAGACAGAGCGGACCATCCAGGTCCTGGAGGATATGCTACGAGCTTGCATACTTGACTTCAGTAATAGCTGGGAGGATCACCTACCATTGGTGGAATTTTCTTATAATAACAGTTATCATTCCACTATTGGTATGGCACCATTAGAGGCTCTATACGTGCGACCTTCTCGGTCACCACTTTGCTGGACTGACCCATGAGAGTTAGCATTCATGGGACTAGAGATGGTTAGAGCTACTACAGAGAAGGTGAAGGTCATCCAGGAGCAGATGAAGACTGAACAGAATCGACAAAAGTCTTATGCCGATAGAAGGCAGAGGCCCTTGCAGTTCGAGGAAGGAGACCATGCGTTCTTTCGGGTCTCACCTCAATGGGGATTGTAGAGATTTGGCTGAGGCAGCAAGCTATCTCCTAGGTTCAACGACCCTTTTCAGATTCTAAGTAGAGTTGGTGAGGTGGCGTATCACATGGCTCTACCTCCTCAGATGAACTGGGTACACGACGTCCTCCATGTGTCACAGCTGCAGAGGTATTTAAATGATCCATCGCACGTTATCGACTGGGGTGAGCTAGACATCAATGAACGAGCGACCTTTGCTGAGTACCCAGTGGAGATCGCGGATCGTCAAGATAAGATCATTCGTGGGTGACCTATTACCTTAGTGTGTGTCTGGTGGCAGCACGGGAATATCTAGGAGAGCACGTGAGAGTGGGAGGCTCAGAGTTCTGTGTAGTACCCACATCTTTTTGAGTAGCCATTGTTTTTTTTCAGGGACGTAAAATCCATAAGGTGGGTGTGATGTAATGTCTCATATTTTCCACACATTATTTTTAAAAATATGAGGGAATTATTTTGAGACCATTCTCGGAGACGACGTGCATTTCCGGGGCCCAGTGAGCCCAGAACAAATGTTTGAATTTAATTAAATGATTAAATAATGCATGCACGTGGTTTTCCTGAAAATGTGAAATAAATCCTAAATAGGTCCTCGGATCAGAAATATGAGGGCACCATTGCGTTCAGAGCAGCGATTTTACCTTAGGTGAGGCCTAACATCGTCTGACGCAGGCCAGTGGTGAAACCCAGTTTTTGGACGTAATCGTAATAAAATATTTAATTTAAAATATTATATTAATGATGTTGCAGTGGATATTTTTATTATTATTATTAAATAAAGTCTTTCACAAGGGTCCAGGGTTACAAACCTCATAACCCTAAAACACTTGGCGGCTCTGGAGGCTTTGGAGAAAACCTCCCAACGCGATGACGATGTTCTTGATGATTTTCACCAGTGACGATGACATGTTGACCATATCTTCATCAACGAATTTTGCAGATCCAGGTAGGGTGTTTTTTATTTAACTTTCCCCAATCTTGATTCCTACGGTGAATGTAGACTAATCTGTGAATTGATTAGCCCACAGATCGATCGTTTTGTGGGCGGGTGTGATTTGGGGTTTTAACGGGAAATCAAATACTCTAGATTATAATCTGTTGATTATTTTGGTTTGATCTAATGGTGACGAAGCCAGATCATCAAGAACAATGATCGTGGTTCATCTCTCTTGTTTGATTTTTGGTATTTTCTCCCTCGCGTTCTTCATTGTGTTCTATGCGTTCTTGGAGGAAATCGATCATTGCTCATTCGATAGTTGGCGCAACGATTCAAGATTATAGATCCAACCCCAGAGCGATGTCATATTGGTGCGACGATGGTTTCAGTGGACGATTTCAGAGCTGCTCGAGCGATAAGAGTTTTTAGGAGTTTTTCCTCGGATGGATTGTTCGAGGTTTATGATCCGATTTAAAGACCGTAAACACCCATTACGGTGTTTGTATGATGAAATGAACCATCCCCTGGAGTATCGGGATGAACGGACGAGAAACCGTGGATCTGGAAGATCAGCCATGGCGCGAGGAGGAAGCCGGTGTTTCTGGAAAAATTCTGACTACACGACGTGTAGTATGGGCTACACGGTGTGTGTTCTTCGGCGGACCACCCGACGTGTACTCCAGGTGTACACGGACATGGGTTGGGTACACGGCCAAGGACACAACATGTATACCCCTCCCGGGCTAGACTCGACCAGATACACGGGATACCCCTTGTGCTGGTACATGGGCAGGCGACACAGATATAGAACATGTACGGGCACATGGCCAGCATACACAGAGTGAGCCCCAGGTGCTCGGACACGGCGTGTGATTCTTCTACATGCCATGTAGTTACTTTCTATCCAAAAAGACGAATGACATGGGCCGTTTATGTGGCAAGTACACAGAGTCAAGGAAGATGGCGTGTGATCCTTCTACATGCCAAGTAGTTGGGTTTTATACAGCTTGGACGGACGACATGGGCCATTTACATGGGTAGTACCCTGGGTCAAAGAACACATCCTATAACCATACTACACGCCATGTAAATTGTCTTAAATGGCTTGAGAAACTTGTCTTCTGTGACTTGGACTAGTTTTCTTAGTGTTCGTACCCTTGGTCTTTTCCCTGAAGGTTCTGGCATCATTTCCTATATACAAGAGTATGATCCCTTCAGCAGGACTTCATGAATAGAGTTGTTGGAATCCCCTCTATGGGACTTAGAGCTGAATCCTCTATTCATTCCTAGAACCCTAGGAAGAATTCTTGGTATCGACGTGACCAACATTACCAAGGCGCCGATCCTATGATTTGCGGATTAGCTCAGACTGAGTTGTCAGAATCACCGCATGACTTGGTTGTGATCCTCATCTGGGCATCATGTTCTCAAAGTACTGGTGGAACGTGTTCTCCCGGAACGAGTACTAAGTATCTCTCTCTTTAGACATAGGATTGTGTTCTCCCAGTTGCATGCTTAGTGGAATCTTTGAGCAGGATCTTATGGTGGTTTAGCAATGGTCACTTGTGTATGAGTATATCTGGATATTCATGTTATATGTTTCATAAACATATACTGTGTAGAGCTGACTGTACCTTTCTTTTGTGGTATTTCCTTTGTTGTATTCCTTTGTGGTTTTGGGGTGTCCTAATGGGTATTGTTATACTCACCCATGCACGAGCTTTCCCTGCACGGGTCGTGTCTTGTGTAGAAGAGTGAGCCTTTGACAAGATTCTAGGAGGACTAGGAATAGACAGTACTTAGTGAGATCAGACATGCCGAGGTGTGTTCCTACGGCTACAGACTGCAGTCCCAGCACCTTTCTTTACAGGTTGGACTTTGTTACGGACTATCTTTTGGTGGGCTTGTACTTTTGGCCCATGGTTTTACTTTATTTTACTTTACTTTCCCGTCGTACATTGTTGGTTGGGTTTTAGTGTATGTATGCATCTTTTTCATTTTAGTAGTTTTTACAATTCAGCTTTGTGGGCTTGGATATGTGTGTGCGTGTGTACAAGTTTATAGGTAATTCCTCCCATGTTAGTAGCATGCCTACTCGGTGCTAGTCACCAGCCCCTGACCTATTGGAGGCGGGCTTGGGGAGTTGTGGTTTGGGCCCCACTAGGACAGGTCGTGACAATAACACTTTGGAGAAATGAAGGATCTCAATTGGAAAAGATAAAGGAACTTCATCAGAAGAACCAAGAAAAAAAATTATAGGAAGCTATTCTAAAAAAGGATAGTTTAATAATCTATCTATAAGAATAAAGAATCTCATGTAGGATATTTGGGATCTTTATTACTCAGTGAAAAGATAGATGAGTGGGATACATTTGTAAAATCAATCATTAATGGAATTCCATGTACTACCCTTGTTGATTTATGACACACCTTATCTTGCACAAGAATCTAATTTTTAGGAGGAACTTGAGAATACATAGAGTTTAGGGTTATATTTGGTAATAATGAAATAGTTATGATTTAAGAAGTAGGAAATTTTTTTCAAATCAAGAATAATGGGAAAGTATTTATAGAGTGGTTACTTTTCTTTATTCCCCAATTTATAGATGAATTATTGATTGGAAATTGATTCCTTATAAAATATCATCATGTAAGGATATTTTTATATGGAATTATCATCAATAATTATTTGATTCCAAATGATTTTGGAAAAACTATATTGGTTCAAGAAATGTAAGTTTCTATTGTCATAGTAGAAAACCATCCTGACGGTAATATAGAATACCACAAAAAAATTGATCCATGTAATGGAATTATTGGATTGAAATTTATGAGGATTAATGAATAAGAGGCATTTGATAAGATAAAAGAATATTTATCCGAAAACAGGCTAGAGAACCCTCTAAAATTGTGGAAGAAGGTAATTATCGAAGCTATAATTACCCTTAAATATTCCAGTATAAAGATAATAATTATGAGAATTTCCAATCCATACGAAATGGTTAAGGATTTTGAGAAACATATCTCAAAACTATTGAGTTTTGGATTAATTAGGCATAGTGAAATTCCTTATAGTAGTGTAGCATTTATGGAAATGAATCATGGAGATAAATAGTGTCGTAAATCTATAATGGTTATCGATTACTGTAGTTTCAATCGTGAAACATGGATGATGACTACAATATTTCTAACCAGGAGGCTTTAAGAAGATATATTAGGAATGAAAGGCCAGTAGTATATTCTAAGATTGATCTCAAGTGAGGATATTAGTGAATAAATATCAAAGAGGAGGTTATACCATTAATATAATTAATAATCCATGTTCACCTATTTTAATGGTTAGTTATGAAATTTAGACCCAATAATTCCCTATGAATATTACAGATGAGAATAGAAAGTCATTCAATATGTTTTTATAGTTAATGAAAGTCTACATTGATGAATTTATCATATTTAATAAAATATAGAAGTTCATATCCAGTATTTAAAACAGGTGTCTGAAGTGTTTTAGAAAATAAGGGATGATACTTTTAGGAAGAAAGATCATTTGGATGCAACCAAAGATAAGAATCTTGAGATTTCAAATCCAAGTAAGTAGTGAGAAGCCTTAACCACATATTACAATGAAGCTATAAACATTCCCTGATAAGCTTATATATCGTAAGTAGATACAAGTTTTTCTTGGTATATTAAGTTGTTACTGATCATACATTTGAGATTTATAAAAAATTATAGTTCCAATTCAGAGGATGGTATCTAGTAAGGTACCTTGGAATTAGATACAATAAGATTATGAATTAATCAAAATTATGAATTATAAAGCTCATAAACTCCTAGAATTGGAGTACCTAAATGAGAGTGAAGAATAATATATCTTAGAAATGGATGAATCAAACTCAACATTGGGATGTATCATAATGATATGGAAGAACCATGACAAAAGTGTCAATAGTTGCTGGAGTGGATGCTTTAATGTGACCTAGAAGTGTCATCCTATCCATGAATGATAATTTCTTCTAGTCCATTATGAAGTTAGGGCTAATGAGTTTTTCTTGGGGAAAAAATCATATATAAGAATAGATCGTTATGATATAAATAATGTCATAAAAATAATATTAAAAAGGTTTACCCAAGAATTATTAGTGTGGTGGAAGAATGAATTAAAATATTATAAATTTAATATAGAAAATATTAAATAAAAAGATAATTTCACTTCAAATTAACTAACATGTTATTTTTAATATTTTAGGGGAAATGAGAGAAATAATAGATCAAGGAAATGTCCAATTTTCAGTAATAATCAATATATTTTAAAATGACCCATTATCAAGGTTGTGAACAAAAGCATACAAAAAAGGGATTCTAGTGGAGAAACTCCTTCAAAAGAAAGGATCTTTATCTAGTAAAGTTTGATGATTCAACAACACAGGTTATTCAACCAATAAGGCTTAAAAACTAAGAATTGTTGTAAACAGATCCATCAAAATAATGTTTAAGGATAAAATTTAATTTAAATTCTTTATATGTAGTCAAAAAGTTCACTACAACACTCATTGTGTTGAAATTATGAGAATCTAGAAGTTTTGAAAGAAATAGAGGACATAAACAAAAGGAGTCTCTAAAGGAAAAGAGAAGACTCTTTCTAAGAGATCGACTGAGTAAGTATAAGAAGAAATTGAGTAGAAGAAGCTACAGAAGGTTCATAATGAACTTCATCGACATAATGTTTAGTATGAACAAGGCCTAGAGAGTTCAAATGGTGATATAGATAAGGAAACAAATCTATGAAATGAAATATGGAAATATTTACAAAATATTCCAAATATTTCTATGAATAAATCCACAATAGTCTATAATATGATCTTGAAAAATAAGGGTTATTAGATATTCAATATAGGTATGAACCATGTTTTAGACATACTCTAAGTATACAAAGAACTTATATAAGATTATAGGAAGATTGACCATAATATGATTAGTATGATCATTAGTTAAGTGATCTAGATGAAGGTACATGTTTCAAGTCTTCTTTATAAAATTAAAATATCAAAATAATATTCATGGGAGAATATATCATCCTGAATAAGTTTTAGAGGATGTCAGGAATAGGGTTTCTGAAGCACTATATACCAACATGGAATTAAAACTAGAACAATTCATCAAATTTTATAAATCTTTTATAATATGAGTAGTTTAGTTCTTGGGATTTAAGAAGGTAAATTTTAAATTCAATTCGGTATCATAGATAGAGAAGTCAGTTCTGAATAATGAATTTCTATGTTTTCTATGGTGGGCTGAAGACATCAAACCTATTAAAATAGCAGAAAATTAGTCATTCTATAGAACCTATACCCAGGGAACAAGACTAAATGACCTATCTAGAAATCATTTAAACAATTTTAGTTTAACAATGAACATTGGATATAGTCCACTATTAATAAAATCCATTATGAACTTATCCATATTACATGGTGTATTTTTATGATCATGTCAAAATCAACGAGAAATGATTGTATGTTATCTATTGGAGAAAATGTTTTAGTCTCTATTAACTCAAGAGATACACAAAATGCAAAAATGGAAAATATGATAGATCTTCTAGTTTGATAAGACAAGATTCATGAAGAAATCAAGAAGAGGAAAGGGAACAAATAAGGTGTCTTTATTGTTAGAGAGAGGATCCTATGTGCCATAAAATAATTTTGGGAGACAAATGTGTCAGAACCTGAATTATAAATTAGTGATATGATCCATGATCTATATATATTATATGGATTCTTGGTGATGATCCATACACATTTCATATATAGCATGGATGATTGGTTCAAATCATACATGTCAATTATGAAATTTATTTTTATGTGAGAAGTGTGTGGTGGAAATTTTCATGGTTGTGTGCTCCACATTTTTCTTTTGATTTTGATTTTGAATTTTTATTTTTCCTTATTGTAAGTGTGCATTTTAAGATTCAATATTATATCCATACTTATAGTGTAAGTCAATTAATATTCTTTGGAAATATGATCCCATAGGCCCATAAAAGTTACCTTTGACACATTTGTTCCGAGAGATGAATTTTGAATAGAAATCAGTAAGATTTTAGAAATTCTCTTAATAAGTTTCTCTCAAATATTTTGTGTTATTCATGAAAAGTGATTTTAAGTTTGTTTCTATGAGTCAAATAAAATTAGTTAACTTTCCCTTTTCTATGGATATTGTTTTTCTGAAACTCTTGTGAGAATTTTTTCAACCTTTCTGGATTCACTAATTGGTATGTCCCAAGAGCCCTCATTGGAGACTCAACCACTAGTGGTATCAAATTTCAGGGAGGAAGCACTACTTTTGTAATGTTTTTATAAAAAAAATTCTATGGTTAAAGGTCTCTATTATAAGAATAAGTACATAAAAGGTAGGATAAGTTATTTAAAAAAAATACAACTATATTTGTATCAGAATTTTTTTTAAATACCAGAAGCCAAAATAGCCTATGAAAACAAGGCTAATGTAATTGAGTTGAGGTAGAAAGCCCATGCGAGTCACAAAAACCATGAAGAATTTAACGTAGAAATTTGGCGTAATAAATCTCAGCTCAGACATGCTATGTGTTTAGTTGAAAACATTTAAAGTAATCTTGTTGATCTAAAAGGTGAAGTATTATTATTTGAACAGAAAAATATGCCCAGAAGAGGATCTAGTGTTAGAACAAATATTCAAGATATTTGGATGAGGCTTGAAGGGAAAGATTTAGAAGAATATTCCAATCTTTCAGAATCTAATTTCTTAGATATGAGTCCACATAGTGACATAAAAAGAGAAAGTATGTAAAAAAGATAAACTATAGAATATTAGGAATGGACTTTAGAAGGAGAATAACAAGAATATCAAGAAGTATTTTCAAGTATTCCTTAAAGTATCTCAGAATAACTGAAATAGATCCATGATATTATTACTTAGGAGGAATGGTAACATAGAGATATTTAATGTTTCTCCAAATACCTAAATGAAAATATTAAGAAAGTATAATACCTATAAGCAAGAGTCGAAGAGAAGAATAATAATAATGATTCCAAATAATCTCCCACCGAAGGAATTAGTGTAAAACCATGTGAAGCCACACTAGTATGACATGTGATATCCTAGAAAGAAATTAATTTAGAACAAGAGAAAGATTGTTCAAGGATTTATTTTTGAAGATCAATATGGAATTAAATCCCTTAAATCCTAGATATATTCAAGAATAAAAATATCCCTAAATATGTCAGATTATCAATTGAGTTTATATTAGTAGTATCTAATTTCATTAAACAAATGTTTGAGGAAAATTAACTGGTTGATCAAGATGGAATATTAGTAGGAAAATATTGAACAACATTAACCAAGATCTAGATATGTGGAATGTGATATTTTTAAAAATATATTTTTGAGTTTCATTATTGGCATTATCTTAATGGATTAGAAGATTAATTATATAATCTTCGAGTATTTATACAGAAACATCCGGACATCTAGACTAAACTATTTTAACAATCATTTTGGAATCATCTTTCTTAAAGTAAAAATTTTCAGGATACTTTAGTAGTTTAAGCCAAAATAATTGGTTAGGCAATAAGAATCTACTATATACAGAGGCATGTCTTGCGGGATATAAGAAATATTACATATATAAGCACTTCTTGTTTCACAAATTTATAGAATGTTGCTGAAAGATATGGGCGTAATCATACTAGGAAGAAGATTAGAAAAACCCCAAAAAGAACATTCAAAACACAGTTCCAGGATGGACAATTTGAATGAATGTGATCCAAGAAGAATGTATAAAAATGATTTGGTAAAAGAAAATTATCAAGTATATTTTTAGGCAGAAAATAAAAAATATCTTAGAGATTTCTTAGACCAAATAAAATCAAAAAGGATGTGGTAGAAAACATTAAGTCAAAAATATAGAAAGTATCTAATAACCCATAGAGTAAAATAATAATCTAGTTGTGATTTTTTTGGTTCAATATAAATAATGTTCACAGAGTTGACACTTTCACAGATTCATAGGAAAGAATAGGTAGTCTCAATGTAATAATAATATAATATTCATCAGATATATTGTTTGAGCCTATCTAGGGAGAAGATATAGACTCATATGATGAGATTTTATATTATTTATATTCAGAGTACTCAGAGGTGGAAGAATCCATGTCATTTGATGAAAAAGAAAATAACCCCAATACAATTTTGATCTATCTTTGAATAACCATGATTCAAGGAGGTGAAAGTGAACTTGAAATCTCTCTAGAGTTAGTAAAGCTAGAGTAGATGGAAGATGATCTATTGAATTATTCTGAAACTAAGATCCCTTCATAAGGAATAGATTTCCAAGATCGTAATATTCCTAGCATTTATTATATTGAGGTATACTAGAAATCTTGGGAACCAAATCAAGAAATGACCAAGATCTTCACGGATAAATATAAAGATAAATTCTATAAAATAGGAAGAGGAATATTTATAACACCTTTGATAAAACCAAAATGGGTTAGTAACGCTATCTAGAGAAATTCTAAATAAGTGAATTTGGGATAACAGAAATTGGATTATATCCACTTATTAAAAATGGAAAATAACTACAAGTCCAAATGGACATAGTGGTTGGATGTTTAGACAATTTATCTAATGAATTATTATGAAGAAAATGAGAAAATCTGCATGGACGATTAGCATGGGTGAAGGTGATGCCAAATTTTCATGTAGTTCTTATGGAAAAAAGTATTAGTAGAAATCTAGAAGTACAGATCAATATGAGGAATAGATAAAAGATATTGGAATTTCCAAATGACATAATATGTATTAGAGTAATTACTTATCTTTATATAAAGTTATAAAATACTTTGATATCGGATCTAAGGAAGGGTGAGGGATGATTTACACATATTTTACAAGATGAAATAATATAAATTAGAGAAATTAAAAAACATGTTGTAAACAATAAAAGGATAGTCTAGTATTGAGAATGGGTTACAAAAAATTCTGAGGAATAATAAAAGAAGTAGTTTATTCTTCCATATGTTATTAAAAAAATTAATAAATAGAATATCAATCTTGGATATCTGAGAAGATGAAGATGATATTAGATCAAAAGGATCAAGATCAGGCATATTAGAATATAGTATAGAGGATATAAAATCATAAATACTTGATAAACCTTTGAATAATCCAAGGATCTAAATTGGGATAGATGAAGGTACTTTAGTATAATCACCTAAAACACCCATTTATAGAAAGATAGTATGAAAAAGGACCATTTTATTACCTATCTATGAAGATGAATAATATCATATAGGATATATGGCATCTTTTTTACTCTGTGCAAAGATATAAGAGTCAACTATATTGGATAAATTAAGTATTAATAGAACTTCATGTACTTCCCTAGTTGATACAGGACGTACGTTCTCTTGCATAAGAATCCAATTTTCCAGAGTAACCTATGAATCCATAGAGTTACAAGTTATAGATGGAAACAATTCTATAACTACGATTCATGAAGTATCAAATGATGTCTAGATCAAACACAATGTGATAGTTGCGATTCATGAAGTAGAAAAATATATCTAGATAAAACACAATGTGAGAAAATTTTTAGAGTAGTTTCATTTATTTATACCTCAATTTCTAGATTACTTATTGATTAGAAATCAATTCCTTAAAAGATATCAACCTGTAATGATATTTTTAGAAGGAATTATCCTGAAAAATTATTTGACTCCAACTGATTTTTGAAATTTTATAATGGTTCTTGAAAAGAATGTATCTACTTTAAAAGTGTAAATCTATACAAATGATGACAGATAATACCATTAAATGATTTAGTAGGTAAAAAAATGGTTTAATTTATTGTTTTGATGAGTAATAAAGTGGAGGAATTGACTAAGATACTAGATTTTTTATCAGAAAATTAGTCACTGAACCCTTTGATATTGTGGTTGAAGTAAATTACAGAAGTTGTAATCACACTAAAATATATCAGTACAATTATCAAAACTAAGTGAATTTCCTATCTATATGAAATGGATATGGATTTTGAGAAATAGATTCCAAAACAAATGATCCTTGGATTATTTAGGCATAGTGAAAGTTCTAATAGGAGTGAGACATTAAGGGTAATGAATCATTATGAGAAACAATAAGGTAAATTAAAAATGGTTATTGATAACCATGATCTTAATTGTTCTATAGAGGATGATAGCTATAATAATCTTAATCATAAGGATCCATGATATAGGATTTAGAATGACAATCCAATGATATATTCTAAGTTTGGTCTCAAGTTTGTATATTGGCAGATGTAGATCAAATAGGAGGCTATACCATTAACAACATTTATAATGAAATTTGGATTATTTTAAAGGTTATTTATTCCATTCACACTCAATAATTTCCCAAAAATATTTTAGAGAAGAATTGACAAGGAATTTATTAGATTACCATAGTTTTTGGAATTCTGCATTGATGACATGATCATATTTTGTAAAAATACAAAAGAGTATATCAATAATTACTAGATAGTGGAAAAAGTGTTCAGAAAAGGGATGGTACTTTCAGAAAGGAAGATCATTTGGATGAAACCAGTGATAAAATTACTAGGAATGAAAATCTAATGAAATAGAGAGACTCTTCATTTCTATATTATGGATAATCTAGAAACTTTCTCTGATGAGATTATAGATTGTAAGAAGATACATATGTTTCTTGGTATATTAAGTCATACTAGAGCATACATTCATGATTTAGAAAAAAATATTAGTTTCAATACAAAAGAATGTATCCATTAGGATGCCTTATAACTGGATATAAGAATATTCTAAATTAAATATAATTATAAAGCAGACATCTCAGACCCTCCTAGAATTTGAGTATCGATATGGGAGTGAATATCAACTTATCATAGAAATTGATGCATTAGAATCATCGTGAGGATGTATCCTAAAGATAAGGAAGAACCATGGTGAAAATATCAGTAGATACTAGAGTTGATGCTTTATTGGGATATAGAATAATTATTATATCCACGAATATGAATTTATTTGAGTCCTTAAAGGAATTAGGGATAACATGATTTTCATGGGAAAAACCATTGACTATAAGAATATATAGTTCTTATATAAAGTATTTCATGAAAATTAAATTAAAAATGATTACCCAAGAATGATTAGTGCCTTGTAAGAATAATCTAAAATAACATAACATTAATATATAAAAAATCAAAGGAATAGATAATATCACTCCACATGAACTAACTTTCTATTATGAATCTTACAGGAGAAATTGTAGAATATAAAAGATGAAGGAGTTGTCTAGTTTTCATTGATAGTAATTCTGTGGAAGAATTCCTAGTTATCAAGGAAAAAATGATATAATGAAGAAAAGAAAATCTATTCTAGAAGAGAACCTTCTTTATAATTCAGGATATTCATCTAGTAAGGATAAATGATCTGATAACACAATTTTATAAACCAGGAAGGATGAATAACTTAGAAGTGTTTCATAAAACATCCATTGGTAGTAAGTATAAGGGTAAAAGTAATATTAAATGATTTTTATGTGGTCAAAAAATCCATTACACCACTCAATGTGAAGAAAATCCAAAAATATGGAAGGTTTAAAAGACTCTTAGGATAGAAATAGATGGATTCTCCAGAGGAAAATAGAATACAGTTTCAAAGAGTTGGGATGATCAAGTTGAATAATAAATTGAGTAGAATTATTAGTATAAGGTTTATAAGGAACTTCATATACAAAATATTAAAATACAACAAGATTGAGAGAGTTTGGATAATGAGATATCTGAGGATCCAAATCCAGCAAAAATAATGGGAATATTTTCAAAGGATTCCAAATATTTTTAGGAATAAATCCAGAGTGGTCTATAATATGATATAGAAATATAAGGAAGAATTGATATTCATGATTGGTCTAAACCATGTTCTAGAAATTCTTGAAAAATCCAAAGAACTTATGAATTATTATAAGAAGATGGATCAAAATACCATTAGTATGATCATTATTGTAGAGATATAGATAAAGTTAAAGGTTTTTGGTCCACTTGATAAAATTAAAAAGGTAAAAGAAACATGTGTGGATGAATATCCTGTCTTAAATAGGTTTCTAAGGATTCTAGGAACATGAATTCAAAAGTTTCATATATTAGACATGAAATTAAAAGTATAAGAGTTCATCAAATTACAGAAATATTTTTGAACATGAGAAGTTCAACTCTCATGATTTAAAAAGGTAAACTTTACATTTAATTGGGTATCGAAGAAGGTGAATGTGGTTTTAAATAATTAATTTCAATGTTTTCTATGGAGGGTTTCACACATAGATCCTATAAGATTAGTGGATAGATTGTTCAAGCAATGAAACCGGTGCCTAGGGAGCTGGAATAATTGACCCATCTAGAAAGTGTTTAAAGAATAACAGTTTAGTAGGGAATATTGGATAGATTAAAGTTTGACTTAAATACATTAAGAATGAATCCATATGAAATAGTGTATTTATAAGATCAAGTCAAAATCAAGGATAAAAGATTATATGTTCCTTCTTGGAGATGATGTGTTTGTCTCTATTAACTAAATAGATATAAAAAATTTAGAAATGGTACACCTGATAGATTTTATAGTGGTAGAAAACATGATTCTTGAATAAGTCAAAAGGTCAAAAATACATAAAGAAGATATATTTATTTTCAGATATTAGAACCAATAATCCATCAAATAATTGATTGAGTTAAAATATTCAAAATACAAAGTCTCATTCATTGAGGCGATCAATGGCCTTTATTACATGGACAGATTCTAGGTGTTGATCTAGACATGCTTCATATCCAACATGGATGGTTATATCAAATAAAAAAATATTAATTTTGTAGTTTTTTTATGTGTGAAGTGTTTGGTGGATGTTTTGCGATTGTGAACTCAACCTTTTTCTTTTTAATTTTCTTTGCTAGAAGTGTACGTTATAAGAATCTCCATTATACTGAGTCTTACAATATATGTTGAGTAAGTATATTTGAAAATATGAGAACATATGCCTATAGAAAAGACCTATAACACATTTTCTTTGTAGAGATGATTTTAGAATAGAAATCAATATGATTTCAAAAATTATCTCTATAATTTTCTCTCAATTCCTAAATGTTATTCATGCTATATGATTCCATGTTTGATCATATGAGTTGAAGATAGGTAGTAACCTAATCCTTTTTCATTGATATTTTTATTATGAAGTGATTGTGATAGTTTTTGTCTCCTTTTGGGATTCCCAAAATGAGTATTCTTGGGAGACCTCATCAGAGACTCACCCACTAGTGGAATCAGAATGGGGGGACGAAGCGCTACTTTAGAAAAGTTTATGGTAAGCAACTTATGTGGTTAAAGGTATATATTATCTACAAAATAATTCAGAGGGCAAGATAATGTATTATGAGAACAAATCCAATTATATTTTTCTTAGAAGGTATCTTCAAATACCACCTAAATGAGCCTAAAGTAATCTAGTTAGGGAAAAAATACAAGGTGACTCATGACATGACTAAAGAATAGAAGGTAAAAATTCAGTGTACCAAATATCATCCTTAACAAGTTAGGTGGTTATTTTTAAACTTAGAAAGGAATATAAGAGATCTATATGGTGAATTATTGTTCTTTGAATGGTAAAATACAGTCGGAAGATGATCTGGTGATAAATAAAATATTAAAGATATTTAGTAGAGGATTGAAGGTAAATTTTTAGGAGAAGCCTCCAATCAACCAAAAGCCACTATATCAGATATGAATCTATGTAGATATATAGAAATATAAAGTACATTAAGAAGATATGTTGAAAAATATTACATGTGGACTTTAGTAGAATAATCTCATGAATACTAGGAATAATTTTTGTGTATTCCTTAGAGTATCCAGGAATACAGAAATAGATCCATGACATTATTATTCAAAAGAAATGGGAATTTGGAGATATTGAATGTGTCTATAAAGACCTAAATTAAACGATCAATAAAGTAGAATACATATATAAAATAGACTCAAAGATAAAAATAATAATAAAGAGACCATGTCATCTCCTACTAAATAACTTGGTGTAAAACCTTGGAATGCTAATCCAGTATGTCTAGAAATCTCTTAGAAACGAATCCCTTAGGAGAAATAAAAAGGATCATTTAAATATTTGTTTCAAAAGATCATTTAAAAAGGTAAACCCTTATATACTAGTAATATTTAGGAAGAATATAGTCAAAGGAATAAAAATATAAAAGGTGTTATAAGAAATTGGATGATCCGTAAGTTTGATTGTGAAACTTATTTTGAAGAATCTATAAACAAGTGGGATCTAGACCTTGAATATTATATATTTTCAGCTAGTTTAGAGTCATAGACCATAAATTGTGCACTAAATTTTATAGAAGATACCTTGAGATTAAATGAAGGGTGATTTTAGGATATGTTACTATGATACTCATAAGTTAGAGAGTTTATCTAGGAATACATCACATTCCCAATTGAGGTTATAGGAGTAATGGTTGATTTCCTTAAACAAGAGTTTGTATGAAATTCATTGGTCGACCATGATGGATAATTTGTAGAAGAAGATATAAAAACTTTAACAAAGATATATATATATGATGTGTTCTATTTTGTAGAGCATATTTATGAGTTTCAGCATTGGTATTATCTTCTTGGACCAGGAGATCAAACATATGATCTAGATATATTTATCCAAAAAATTCTAGGTAGCTGGCCTGAAATAGTTCAAAAATCCTTGAAGTCCCCTATTTTTAAAATTA
Organism: Viscum album; assembly: GCA_963277665.1. Taxonomy (NCBI): domain Eukaryota; kingdom Viridiplantae; phylum Streptophyta; class Magnoliopsida; order Santalales; family Viscaceae; genus Viscum; species Viscum album. Next base: position 1,632,791,857 of record OY728133.1, on the reverse strand, counting down.
TTGATTTTCATTATAATTTTGGAGTTTTATTAGAAACAATAAGTTAGTTGAAAATAATCTAATTTTTCCAGAGGCATGTCTTTTAAGACTTAATAAATATTCTATGTATGAGTTCAACTTGTTGACCAAAAGTATAAGGTTTTAAAATAAGATATGGGTGTGGAATAAATAGGTAGGATCTTGAAAAAAATCCAACAATGATTGTTCTAAAAAAGTGTCAAGTTGGAAAGTGTGAATAAAATAAATCACAAAAGAAAATCTAGAAATGATTTGGTAAAGTAAAACCATCAGGTAGATTTTCAAGTAGAAAGATAGAAAAATCCAAGAGATTTATTATATAAAATAGAATCCAGAAGGATATGAGAGAAACATTTAATAAAAATTATGGGAAGTATCCAAGATTACTTAAAGGAAAATATCTATATAGTTTATATTGTTCTTGGTTTTATGGAAAGTAAGGCTACCACATTGACACATGCCCTGATGTAGATAGAAGAATAGGTTGTCTCAAAGAAATAATGATGGAAGATTCAAGAGAGATTTTTTGTTGATTATATCTAGATAAAATATATAGAATTATATGATGAGGGTTTATATTCTATATATTAATTGTACTAAATGATATAAGAATAAATCTCATATGAGGAATAATAAAATAATCCCAACATAATTTCGATCCATCATTGAATAGACATGATTTGAGTAGGTGTTATCGTACCTGAAGACTCTCCAGAGATAGTAAAGATGCATGAAATGGAAGGTGATCTAGTTCATCTTTAGAAATTGAGATCCCTTTAGATGGATGAGATTTCCAAGAATGAAAGGTTCCTAGAGTTTATTGGTCTGAGGTATACTAGAATTATTGGGTACCATATTCAGAAATGACCATGATCATAAAGGATAAAGAGACAACTAAAATATTTAAAATAAATAAAAGATTATTTATAATGAATTGACTAAAACTAGAATTTATTAGTAAGGATATATAATAAAAAATCCATGTATGCTTATTTTGGGATAATCCATGTTAGAGTAGATCCCCTTTTCAAAAAAGGACAAGATATACCACTCCTAATTGAATTAGTGGATGGAAGTTTAATTAAATTCCCTAATGAATTATTTGGATGATTATGAGAAAATATTTATAGAGGATAAGCATGGGTGAAGGAGATAAACAATTCTCATGTAGTTCTTATAGAAAAAAGTAAGAGGGAAAAAATATAAGTAAATATTTACATGAGGAACTGGTTGAAGATGTTGGGTTGTATAGACCGAAAAAGGTATGTTAGAGTAATTACTCATTTTATGTAATGTTCTACAGTACTGGAAGACCATATCTAAATAAGGGTGTGGAAATATTTATACATGATTTTCATGATTAAGAAACATCAATTGGGGAAATGAAAAAATAGGTGGTAAACACTAAGAGGCTAACCTAGATTAGAGAATGAGTTTCTCTTATTCCAGAGGAAGAATGAATGACAAATTTACTTATGCTAGATATTATTTAACTAGTAAAAAATAGAGTTTTCGTCTATGAGATCAATGAAATTGAAGACGATCTTAGATCAAAAGGATCAACATCCAGAATATTAGATTTGAATACAGAAGATCTAAAATAAAAAATTCTTTAAAACCCTTTGGGGAATCCAAGGATTTCAATAGGAAATGATAAAGGTACTTCAGCAGAATCATATGTAACATCAATTTATAGAAATATAGTTGAAAAAAGGACTATCCAATTACCTATATATAAGTTTGAATAATCTAAAGTAAGACATTTAGGATATTTGTTACTTAGTGAAAAGATAATGGAGTGGGAAGCATTCATAAAATTAAGTATTAATAGAATGACATATACAACCTCAGTTGATGCAGGATGTACCATCTCTTTCATGAGAATTATTTTTTTGGAGAAACCTAGAAATACATAGAGTCTCATGTTATAGTTGGTAATAATTCAATAATAGTGATTTAATATGTTGAAAACAATGTAATGATTGAACTCACTGGATTAATATTTGTATAATAGTTTATTTTCTCTATTCCTCAATTTCTTGATAACTTCTGGATTAGAAATTGTCTCCTTAGTAGAAATCATCTTTTAATGTTATTTTTAGATGGAATTATTCCCAATAATTATTTATTTCTAATTTTTCATCAAAATACCAAAATGGTTCATAAAAATTATGTATCTTCTTTAAAAGTGGAAAATCATCAAGTTGAGGATAGATAATACCTCAAAAAGACTGAGAAGTAGAAAGAACTGGTTGGATTGAAAAATATTAGGATTAATTAAGAAAAAAATAGATAAGATAAAATACAATTCGTCATAAAAGTAATCATAGAACCCTCTAAAATTGTGTTAGAAGGAAATTCTAGAGGATACAATCACCACTAAATATCCTAGTATATTGATTAGAAGTAAGATAGTTTCTTATCCAGATAAAATTGTTAAGGAGTTTGAGAAAAAATTATAGAACTAAGTAGTCTTGGATTAATTAGTCATACAAAAATTCCTCATAGGAGTGCGGAATTCATGATAATGAATCATGCTAAGAAATAGGTCACTAATGTCCAAATTGTTACCAATTACTATGATCTTAAATTTTCCATAAAGGAAAATGGATACGATATTCTTAATGAAGAGGATTTAAAAATAATGGTCATGAATGAAAGGGAAATTGTATAATAAAATTTTAATATCATGTTAGGATATCGTCAGTTAATGATCAAAGTGGAGGCTATACCATTAATAGAATTTAAAAAACTATTTTTCTTTTTTGAAAGGATAGTTTTTCCTTTCAGACTCAAGAATTCCCCAGGAATATTCTAGAGGAGAATATATTGGGAATTACATATATTATCAAAATTCATATAAGTATACATTGATTATGATCTCATATTTAGTGAAGATACATAAGAGTATATCAATTATTTAAAATAGGTTGAAGAAGTGTTCAAAAAAGAAGGGATGATAATTTTAGAAAAGAAGATCATTTGGATGCATACAAATATAGAATTATTGGTATTGAAAATCCATGGAAGTAGAGAGAATATTCAACCAAATATTCTAGGGAACATAGAAAAATTCCTCAATGGGATTACAGATCATAAGTAGATACAAGTGTTTCTTGGAATATTACGTTGTTCCTGAGCATACATCAAACATTTAGAGAAATTATCAATTCCAATATTGACAAATGTATCTAATAAGGTACATTAGAATTGGATAGAAGAATATTCTTATGAAATAAGACTTATGTAGAATAAAGCTTAAAACCTCTTAAAATTGGAGTACCCATATGGGAGTGAAGATCAAATTATCTTATAAATGGATTCATTAGACTCAGTATGGGGATTTATTCTAATGATAAGGAACAAACATGATGAAAGTATCCTTAGATATTGGAGTGGATGATTTAATGGGAGTAGTTCAATTATTGAGATTTAAGAAGGAAAATTAGACATTCAATTTGGTACTATAGATGGTGAAGACTATTCTATATAATATAATTACAAGTTTTCTATGGTTGTTTTCACACATTAAACCTATCAGATTAGTATAAATATTTGTCTTACTATGGAGCCAATACCCATGGAAGCAGACTAAAGGACCTCTATAGAAAGCATTCAAAGAATCACAATAGTGATGAATATTAGATGGTGTTCATTTTGAATAAAAACTAGTATGAACGTATCTAGGTCATATAGAGTGTTTATCCTATTGAGTCAAAATAAACAAGAAAAGATTGTATGTTCTTTGCAGGTGACAATGTGCTAGTCTCTATTAACTTAAGAGACATGAAACATGCAGAAATGGAACATCTGACAGATTTGATAATAGGAGCAGATATGATTCTTAAGAAACTCATGAAATGGAAAGGAAATAAATAATATGCCTTTATTATCAGAGAGTAGATCCAATGAACCATTAAGGAATTTATGGAGATGAAAGATTCAAAAAAGTAGGGTCATATAGTGAGATAATCGATGCTCTGTATAACTTAGACAGATTCTAGGAATTGATCTAAACACACATCATATCTGACATGGATGATAGGTTCAAATCATAAATATCAATTATTTAGATTGTTTTTATGTGTAAAGATTATGGTGGATGTTTAATAGTTGTGAACTCCACATTTTTATTTTTACATTGATTTTTTTTGGAAGTGTGAACTAAAAGATTCACTATTATGTTGAGTCTTATAGTGGATGTTGAGTCAGATTCTTGAGAAATATGATCACAAAAGACTTCAATAGAGACCTTCTACCCCTTTTTCTAGGGAGATGAATTTTGAACAAAAACCTGTAAGATTTCATAAACTATCTCTCCAATTTTTAATCTAATCCTTTGTGTTCTTCATGAGAAGAAATTACAAGTTTGATCCTATGATTTGAAGATAGGTAGTCCCCTAAGTGTTGATAAAGTTCAGATCTATAAATGTATTTTACTATCACTGATAAAACCTCATCCCCTCTTTTAAAAGAATCCTAACAGTGACTGCACCTTGCTTGCACTATTCAAGCTCTAAAAGAATCTAAATTCAGCTATCATCTCCTACGACTATTTCATATAAATCAACCCATAAAACCAATAGTATAATATTTATTACTCCTCTTTAATCGATATTGCAGATATATTCATTTTTAATTCTCATTTTCTAGTTTTTTAGAGCTTGTTTTTATGATTTTTGGGTCTCCTTTTGTCTACTCGCTGTTTTGGACTATCGATCAGATGATTTTGAGTTGTTCATGTAGATTTCATGTGGATAAACTGTTACTCAAGTTTTATAACCCCAAAAATAAAATTTATATATTTATAACAATTTTTTTTGGGTAAATGAATCCAAAAAGAGTGAATAGAAGCAAATTCCCATATTTTTTGTGGTAAAACTACATGGAGATAATGTTTTGTCAAAAGTTATACTTATGACTTTTCAATTCCTTTACTTTTGAAAAAAAAACTCTTTATTAAATACATTATTACTAAATTTTCATGTCCAAACTGTTTTAGAATGATTTTATATAAAACATAATCTTTTACCATACATAGAATATGTTCTAATGAATTACAAAAATAAACTTATATTTTCACATTACAATTCTCATAATGAGTATGGATCCAATAAACATCAGATTCACCCTTATCTAACTAGATGTAAGACTTTTTATCTTTTCTTTCATACTGAAAAAGTTTTAGTAATTAGACTAATACTGATACATATGAAAATTGGATTGATACCCATAAGTTTTATCGTAATTACAATTGAAAATATTATCATCATATTTGGAAGACTTGTTTCTAAAGTAAGAAATTTTTTTACACTATAATGGTTCAAATAAATACCATGTAATAAAATTAGTTAGAAAATACTCATTGAGGTTCTAGGTGTAAGATTATTCACAAACAAATAAGAGAAATATGACCATTGGGAAAAAATATGACCATTGAAGAAATTCCTGTAAATAACCAGTCATTTAAAGAGTTTATAGTAGATCGATTTCAATTTTCAATTTCCCATTGCGTGAGAGCACAATATTTTAAAAATTGTGGAAATCTTGTTCCTAGTATTTGTAATTGTTTTAGAGTTTGTTAGTTCCAAGGAAAAATTGTCAGGGTTATATCCTTATAAACTTTTACATTGTAATTGTGCATCCGATTGTTCTGATTATGATTGAGGGCTTATGAGGATAAAATGATAGAAAATATGATCTTCTAATAGATGGATTGTGGGGATAGCAAGACAAATATGATCCATATTATTGAGGGATAATGAGGCTATGTAGAAAGAGAATCCTTTATTCGTATCGAGGAATTTCCATGACGAGGAAAGAAATACTTTCTTATAAGTATAAAACAAGGGATCCTTAATACAAGGTTTGTGGCTACATTATGCTTAAGGTTAAAATAAATCTATTAATTTTTAAATAGTTTCATGTTCTTATTACATTGTTAATATTGTTTTACTTGTTTCTTACAAGTTCTATAATCCACTATTCTTTTATGAATTTGTTTTACCATAAGAATTACAAATATGATAAACAAAATATAAACTATTCATTAGATATACGGCGAATCCAGGACACTATGATATAATTGTATATATTCTATTTATGATATATATACACTAATATTATAAAAATCTTCATGATTATGATAATTTGGTAATCAGACTGAGGGGAATGTATGAAACTGATATTTTAAAAAAATTATATGTGTTTTTTAGTTTAATCTCTTTTAAACTATAGTTTTTAAAACTACAATTCTCCCACTCTTGTAATTGAGTCTTCAAGAACATATTCTTTCGAGTATAATATCAATATATCTAATATTTATATCCAAAAATTGGTATCAGATTAGGATTACACAACTCAAATACTTGCTAAGGTTTCAATATATTAACTATTGCATGTCTTTTATGTATGTTATAAATTTTTTGTTTATAAAATTTTTGTACACTAATATTTTCGTGGAAATTTTTTTTATCTATTATGATGGTTGGTTTTAATGTTTGATCAACAGAAAATCTCAATCCAAATAGACCATTGATCTTTGATGGTGGTAACTATAAATACTGGAGAGATAGACTAAAGAATTTTTTTATCAGCACTGGGGTGGATAACATCATCATACTTACTATAAATAATAAAATTTCTGATAATGAGGTCACTAATTTTACAAATACTACAAAACAAGAGTATGAGTTGAATTAAAGAGTTAAAAATACTTTGCTATGTTTCATTTATAGAAGAATTTGTAGTAAAATATTATCTTGTTAATATTCCAACAGTATCTGGAAAATGTTATAGATTACTCATCTTATAACACCCAAATTTATAGAGACAAGAAGAGTTATGTTAAGAGCTAACAATCAATCATTTGATTTCATACTTGTTGAATCCTTTTCAAAGATGCATCAAAGATTCATGACTATTATTAATGGTTTACATTATATTTGATATAAAGGTTTAGATGCTGAAATTATTATAGATAAGATAATTGACATCATTCTTAATGAATGAGAATCAAAGATGACTAATGTTGATGAAACTATAAAGATGAATAATCTTATTGTTGATGATCTTATTGGAACCATTATGCAATATGGGTAAATATTAAAAAGATATGATGAGAAAAAAAATTGGGGAGTTTCATTTTCTAATACAAATTCCCCCCCTAATGTTCAATATATTGAAAAATCAGTTAACTCCTCAATAAAGAAGAAAGTTGTCACTCAATATGATTCTGGTTATTTTGAGCATTTTGAAAATGAATTTAAAAATGATCCTAGAAGGATGAATATGATTATTGGTAATAAGGATTTCCAATACAGTTACATGAATGTTAATAAAGATATAGGTGATAAGAAGGATGAAGGGACATATTATGAATGCAAGAAAGCTGGACATATCAGACCAGATTGTATGAAGTTGAAAAGAAAAGATAGAAAATAAAGAAATTAAGAAATTAATTCTATTATATTTTTGAAATATTAGGGAAATTTTTTTATAAGGCTATTGACACTTGGAGTGCCAGTGGAGGTGATTCTTCAAAAGATAATTATGAAAATGAATTTTCTAGATAGAGGAATTTAAATCATTTTACAAATTTTCCCATGTTAAAAAAATATCTCATAGAGATGGTAGAAATTGCTGAGAACCGTAAAAATATGTATCCTAATGCTAATTATCCTAATGAGAAGGATCAAATATCTTCTAATGAAGAATCACTCTTAGTAGAAGATAATTCACTACCTTCTTATAATGAAGTCTCATGTTTTGATAAATTACTTGTGAATGAAAATTGTAAAGTTAGAAAAAATATTAATAAGGATAATTCAAGGATAAATTATTTTATAAATTAAATATCAGATCTTTCTAAAGATCCTGATATGGATAATTACAAAAAGGATAATTTTAAAAAAGATTTATAAAAAGTAATTTATTCGAAAAATTATTTATAAAACAGTTTTGATAAAATTAGTTCCGAAACTTTTACTAATGAGGATAAAAATTTAGTTGTGAAACTAAAATATAAAATTTCAAGTTTGAAGAAACTTTTTTCAAACTTTACTACCGGTAAAGATAACTTTGATAAGACTTACAAAAAAATTCATCTTCATGGTACTACTGGAAAAATGGGTATTTTCAACAACAATTACTTTGTTCCTAAAAATTCACACTTTTATACTATATTTCAAAGAGGTGGTCCTTAGAAAAATAAATTATCTCTAAATAAATATAATCCTAAGGTTTTTACAAATACTATTTTTTGATACAAATATGAATTCCTAATTTTTTTTCTAATACTAACGGACACAAGAAGGCTTGGGAAGCCAAGGTGTAATGATTTTATTTGCAGGAAAACAAAGAATGTACTAGAAACAAGAATACATGGTATATGTATAGTGTTTGTTACAATAATATTATTCTTACAAATAGTTATTAAAAATATTTTCAAGAAAAATAGAGGAAAAGTTACCTTTAGAGATAATTCTCAATGGGAGGTTATCGGTATAGGTAATATTATTATTCTTAGTAAATATTTAACTTAAAATGTTTTATTTGTTAAATGTATTAATCACATTCTTATAGGCATAAGTCAATTATGTGATGAAGGATACCGTGAACTTTATAAATGATAAAGGAATTTTACATATTTCCAAGGATGAAGTTATTCTTTGTACCAATTAGTATGATAGTGTTTACACTCTTTACTTAAAAGACCTTAGGAACTGGAACCTACATTTCCTGAATATAATGAATGATTAATCATGGTTATAGAATAGAAGTTTAGGACACTATAACTTAAGAAACATATCAAATTTGACTAATAAAAGACTTATTAAGGATATATAGGAGCATATGTTTAATTCTTAAAAAGTTTTTGATCCTTGTCAATACGGTAAGTAATATATGTCAAGTTTTTAAATCTATTATTGAAGTCTCAAATTATGGTGCTCTATAGTTAGTGTACATAGATCGATTTAATCCTAAAAAATTGGAATTATTTGTGGGAAATATTATTTACATGTCTTGGTTAATGACTACACTAGATGTACTTGGGTTTGTTTTATCACAATGAAATCTTAATATTATTTTTCAAAAATTTTGTATCCAAAGTTAAAAATGATAAAAACTACCCCTTGATTATTATTCATAGTGATCATGGTATAAAATTTGTAAATTATGATTTTGAAACTTTTAGTAGTAAGAAAGTTATAGAACACAACTTTTATTCTCCTAGAACTCCTAAAATAATTGTGGTGTTGAAATAAGAAATAGAATTCTTCAAGGAAAAATACAAACCATGTTGAGTGAATACTCAATTACTAAACATTTTTGGGATGAAGTGGTATGTACATCCTTCTATACTTTAAATCGAGTTTTTTTACACCCTTTCATAATAAAACTCCTTATTAATTGTGGACAAATAGAAAATGAATAGTTTCTTACTTTAGAGAATTTGGTTGCAAATTATTAATCCTAAATACTAAAGATAAATTACATTAATTTGAACCCAAATCTGATGAAGGAAAAGTTTTATGTTATTACACTACTTATAAAGATTATATAGTTTTTAATAAAAATTCTTATACTATTGAGGAAAAATTACATGTTAAATTTGATGAACCTAACCTTTTTGTTTTTAAACAACCCCAACCAACATCTTTTGATGTTATTTCAAAAACCAATTTTCAGCCATTGTTAGAAAATTATTAGAGTAAAGAAATAAATCTGGAATTAGTTTCTGGTGTTACAACTCTGGATGAATTTTTTCCTTTATGTTGAAGAACTCACTTATCAAAACCCATGAAATTAGCTGTTTTTAAGGAATCATTCTAGTGAAAGTATAATTGATGATTTTGATCAACCGATTAGGACAAGAAGTTCATTATGGAATGAAATTGAACATCAACATTTCCTTTCCCAATTTGAATTTAATAATCCTGGGGAGGATTTAGGTGATGATGATTGTATTAAGGAAATGAATGTTGAACTCAATGAGTTTTAATGGAAAGAAGTTTGTACTTTTGTTGAACTACCTAAAGAAACTTCTATAATTGGAGTAAAATGGGTTTTTAGAAACAAATGTTAAGAAAATGGAATCATTTTTATAAATAAATCTAGACTTGTTATAAAAGGTTATACTCTATAATAAAACATAAAATATACAAAAAAACTATGCACGAGTAACTATAATAGAAGCTATTCATATTCGACTATCCTTTACAACATACTTTAGTTTAAAAAATTTTCAAATGGATGTGAAGTGTTTCTTTATTAACAAATATGTTCAGGAGGAATTTCATGTTAAAAAACCTCCTGATTTTGAAAATATATTACATCCTAAATACATTTATGACCATACCAAAGCTTTATATGTACATAAAAAAGTCCATAGAGCTTCGAATGATAGATTAACAAGATTTTTGTTACAATTTTTTTTAATGGAGCTATGGATCCAAAACATTTTATAAAATAAATTAAGAAAAATATAATTAGTGTTCAAGTATATATTGATGACATTATATCTAGTTTAACTCATAAATATTTTATAGATTAATTTATAAATCTTATGAAATATAATCTTGAGATGAGTATGATGGGGGAGGTAGAATTTTGTCATGGTTTTCAAATTTCCCAAAAACTAGAAGAAACATATGTATCTCAACATAATTATATTAAATATCTTCATAAAATAATTTGATACGACAATAATAAAGGTATTATCACTTCTATAGGTACCTCAAATACTCTATATCTTGATGATGTTGGGAAACCAGCTGATCAAAAGACTTTTAGAGGTATGATATGATTTTTTCTATGTTTAATGTCTATTCAAATGGACTTAATGTTTTAACTATTCTTATGTGAAAGACATCAAGATAATCCAATGGAATCCCATCTCAAAGATGTAAATTTTTTATCATAAGGGAACTATAGACTTATGAATGCATTATTCTTCTGGAAATGTTTTTGAATAAATTTTTTTTTCATTTGTTAGGATAATCTTTAGTTTCTTGGCCTTGTAAGAAACAACACTAAGTATCACTTTCCACTGCTGAAGCTGAATATGTGGTAGTTGAATGTTTTTGTGTCATGTAATGTGGATGCAACATATACTCACAGATTTTTGCATAAATTTTACTAAAACTAAAATAATATGTGATAATACTAGTTCCATTTCATTAATTAAAAACCCTAAAAATCACATCTTTGAAAATACCTAGATATTAGACATCACTTCTCAGGGATTACACACATAAAGAAGATATCAATTTACAATTAATCATAACACAAGAACAACATGACGATTTTTTTTACAAAAAATCCACCTTATGATAGATTTGAATATATTAAATAGAATCTTGGAAATAATAATTTAAATTAATCATTCATATCTAATTATTTTTAACATATCACCTTACATTAAGTTAATCCACTTCATAAAGGAAGGACATATGTTTGATCTTTTTCAAAACTTTTAGTTTTTAAAAATTAGTAGTTTTTAAAAAAAAAATCATAACAAGGTTTAGAACTCATATTTCATTAAAAAAATTTCAGAGTTAGTATTTCTAACAATATCATGGGACACAAAAAATGTTACAAAGGTTATGGAATCTAGTTTTTTTAAAAAAGATTTGATTTAGAAAATTTTCATAATGAGATTTTATTTCTAAAATATCATATTAGATTTTTATTTCTGAAACCTATTTTAATTTTTTTTATTTAGTATTAAAACTATCATATTCAATTTTTTAAAAACTATCATTATCTAATTAGTTTACAAAATTTTCTAGAATAACGTATTATTCATATCAATGATACTTTCTACTTATAATGGTATTCTTTTTATCTTTTAAATATTTTCACTAATTCATTACAATTGTTTATCTTTGTTATTGTAATATTTTTACAATTTTATAAAAACATTTTGTTTCTCATAATATTTTAATTTTTTTACAAAATCATATTTAGTATCAATACGATAAATATTTAAAAAACCTCGAGAGTTCAAAATTCTTTAAATATTTATTCAGATAATTATTAACCATCATATCAGATTGAGTTTGATTACAACCATTGGATTTGTTTGGAAGATAAACCATCTCTCCCATAACCTATATAAAGGGGGACCTTCTCATATCCCACATAATTTTTTTAGTCTTCTACCCTGAATTGTTGCTTCCTTGAAAATAACCCAATCAAAAATCGTTAGTTCTTTCTGAATCACCAACCTCATATCTAAATATGATGCATTATTCTAATGATTTCAACATATGGTTAGTATTAATATAAAGTATAGTTGAAAAATAATTGTATGAATATTATTATTTAACTTTGAAAAAGGTTATAAAATTCCAGGGTTGGTAATATCTGTTTGTAGAAAAGATTGAGGATGATTATGATTTTCTTTATCTTGATGTTTTTGGAGAATTTTACTGTTTAGTCATGTTTTTTAAATAGGATTGTAAAAAAAAATATTTTACAATATATGGAAAAGGGTATCAAATGTCATATAACAATGCCACAAGTTTTGTCGGAGTTCCATCTGAAGGAGATAATTATTTCTCTTCTCAAAAATTACCATATGATATTGGTTATTTTGATAAGATTAAAGAAGGAGATTCCTTATTTGATCATTATGAAAAGGTTTGGAAAGTATCTCACATGACCCCAGATAATAAGGTTATTTCTCTTTGGATGAAAGGATTATTAATTACAAGAGAGGGAGATCAAGACACTTACAAAGTCTCATATGTTTTTATTTTGTATTTCCTAATCAACATGAGAAAAATTGATCTTTTGGAATTCATTTTTCGTACTATAAAAAATGTCAAGACAAGATCCGTTAAATCCATGATTATTATGTTTCTGGCTATAATAACCAAGATATTGATTGATTGTTTGATGTTTTTCAAAATTGAAAGAAAATAAAATATTAAATAGATGAAGATTCTTTTCATTATTGATGGTATAATGAATATGATGATGATTAGTTTTTATAATAAATCAATGTTATTTATTGAGAATATTTTAGAAGTAGAACCCTCTATGATATCATAGTAGATTGATCAGTAGAAGAAAAAGATAGATGGTATGTGTGTTCAATAGAAGAAAAAGAAACATGAGTAGGATGACCCAAAAAATAAAATGAAGGGTGATACATCCTCGGTGATAAATGAAAAAAAAGAAGAGAGTTCCTGATAAAGTATATCAGGAGGGGATAAAAAATAAAGAAGAAAAGAAGTCCAGAGAACCAGTTATCAGATTTGATCATACTAAGGCCTTGGCCTTAAATATCATGCTGCCAATACTCTAAAATAAGAAATAAAAGAGAATATGTAGGATAAGAAGAAAACATATGCTCTTTTAGGTGAAAATTTATTAAAAATAGTAGAGAAGGATTCGGAAAATGCGGTGCTGATTCTACCTTCCTCCCAGACCGACCCACCAAATTCGGATACCTGATTGTTTTTTCAAGAATCTATAGTAGGAAATCCCATTGTTATATTTGTCATAGTCAAGTTAGAGGATAAATTAGTTTATGAATAATCAGTACCATTAAATGAAAAATAACTAGAATCGGCCCCAGTATAAAAGCCTAACCTAAGAATATAAAGTCAGTTATATATGGTGTTATTTAAATAAATGAATGAAGGCACTGCCAAGATTAATAAATTATCAAAATAATGAAAAGGAATTTAATAAGGAAGTGAATATGTGGAAATTTAATAATTAATTGAAGAAAAATAATAAGTCAATGAAATTAAAGAGTATGAGAATAAATATTACAAGGATGAAGAAACTGAGAATCAAGAAAATTCTAATTAAGAAAAATATGTAAATGAAAAACATCGATATGATAAGTTTTATTTGAGATCATCGAAGGCATCATCATCATATTTTCCTTTAATGAATTATCAAGAATAAAAATATGAAGTTTTAGAGAATCAAAAATCATCATCATATGAATTTTTTGTATCCTCATCTAAGATATAATAGAAAGATAAATATTTAAAAATAGATGGTAACAAAGATGAAATCAGTGAAATTGATATCATTGAAATATTGTGTGTAAAGGAAGAAAGATATAATTCTATGAAATTATTTTCAAATAAAGATAATTGGAAAGTAAAAGTGGCTGAATTGAAGGCCAGTCATTCCTAGCATCCTGAAATAGAAAAATAATCAGATTCAGTGAATATGATAATTGTGATAGGATTTGATTATATCATTCAGGATTTAATATGACTTGAAGGAAATATTCCATACATTCCATAACATTAATCTAGAGTGGAATTTATATATAAAAAACAATGATAAAAATAAACATCAATCAATTGTTTAATAGATAGGTTGATTTAGTTAGAGTCTGATTTCAATGTTTTACAAGAAAGTTGAATAAATCACAAAAAGGCATGTAATCTAATGGTAAGGTGGTCTAATAAAATAGATGCTGATTTCAAGATACATGATGAGAATATCAATAATATTAAAAATATTATGAATGAATCCATAGAAGCTATAGGTCAGTTATCAAAAGATGTAATGTAACAGACCTATATGAAACCTGAAATGGTGCCCCAAGCTCGGTTGGTCACAATGCCTCAAGAGAATATCCCCATATTCCAAAGGCTACTAACTAGTAGTGAGTGTGTAGAGACCTAAGTTTTATGTACATGGAAATTACATTTCTTCTATGGAATACTTAATATATGAAGAAAAATAGACGCCCAAATATCATATTAGTTTAGTGTCTTTGGGAACTCAGAACATAATCATATAATGAGGGTGAAATATCTTCAACATCTCTTATAAATATCTTCCCATTTTGTTTTACTACCTAACATCATTATTTATATCCTAGGGAAAAAAACATAAAAAGGATGATCTCAAATTCCCAATAAGAGAAAAAAAGTAGAACATAAAACAAACCTTAAAAATTTGAATGTAAATAAAAGAACATAAAGTTTTAACATCAAAATATCGAGTCATGAAGTAAATCCTAGAATTATATAAGGAATAGTTCATAAAATAACACTAATAATTAAAAAATAGCATGGGAATAAAACATGGAATTGTGTAAAACCATTAAATACATAATATGATTTCCATAGTAGCCAAGGAATTGCTGCCAAGACCATCATAGTGGATGGAGTCCCTCACTGAACCTGGTTTACATGCTCTTCCAGCTCTGTATTACTGAACCATATTTACATTCTATTCAAGCCATGTCTATCTCATAAGATATAAATATTTACCCAATGCAATGAAGGGAGATATAGGTCCCAGACATCTCATAATGAAACCATTTTTATGTGTTCCACAAAAACACAAATCATTCATCATAGCATAACCCATGTAACAAAATGGGATTATTAAACATCATGTCAGTATAACAAAATCCATTTAAGATAAAGGGTTTTCATAAAAATAATTCCATAATAAACATAATAAAATAAAATTCATAATTGGGATAGAAACATTACCCTTTGTCATCTTAGACGGAATTTGTTTTTGATAAAACACTTGAAATTAATTCTTGAGAAAAATATCCTTTCTTCTTCAAAAACATTTTCTTTTCTCAAAATGTCATGAAATTTTAAAAGAAATAATTTAATTGAAAATACACTTGTAAACATGTAGTATATTCTTCATGAAAATAAGGCATTATGAATATGTAAAAACTCATTCATGCTGTATAAGTTAAAAAACAATTTCCGTATACTTTTCCTGGAAAAGTCAAAAGTACCTCATATGGTAAAAAAAGAAAGATTCCTTCTATACCATATAGTAAAAGTAAAAGGCGGTTAAAAATATCTTTAAATATAAATAAAATAATATTAATTAATTTATGAAAATACTTTTAGAAAACATGGACATGGATGATAAATATATCCCTTGTAAAAACATATGAATAAACAATCATGGATAAAAACAAGATTGGAAAAGTTATCCCTTACCTTAGGTACTATTTTTTTTATATATGTGTCTGAAACTTCTCTATAGTAGGTTTAAACATATTATTAACTTGTAACAGAACCATAATAATATTTATGTTATCATTTATTATTCACTTACGACTTTATATTACCTATTCATTTGTCAATTCCATGTTAACGCAACATTTTGGGTAATAATCGTTTTATTTATCGTACGTGTTTTGAATTATTATTGTTGATATTATTACATATATCATGATTTTATTACTTCCAGACTATAAAAAATGATTTATATATTATATATATTTAGTATATATATATATAATAGATAGATAAAAGAAATGGAATACAACGTTTATGGAGACGGTAGGCCGTACGTACGCATGAACGCTATTTTCATTTCCTTATTAAATTGAATGGAATTAAGTACATTAAATATATATATATAGTTAAATCTAGTATTATTATTATTTTATATATTTAATGTTTATTTATTATATATACATTATAATCATTCTTTATTGGTTAACGTGGAGAAGGAATCTTATTGCGTTGTTGAGACGGTAAGTCGTACGTACGCACGAGCGATGATATCGTTCCAATTATTGTTGAATGGTATTGAAGTGGATGGTGTATAATATCTCATAATTAGTATAATGTTTTAGTAATAACATATAGTTATTATTTCCATCATTTTACCCATCCAATTAAGTTGACGGTGAAAAAAATATTACACCATGGTTTGGAGATGGTAAGTCGTACGTACGCTCACGTGATGATTTTGTTTTTTGTAGGATAGATAGAATGTTAAACAAAGTTGTTTTATATTTTTAATAAAATATCATTATATGATTGATATTGATATTATTACTTTATAATGAAACAACTAATGGAGTGGAAGTAGAAGAAGAAATAAATTTTAACGAATCAGTAGAAGAGATTACCTCTTCCTTGACGTGCCTCATTTAAATTTCCTCTTAGGGAATTAGAGTTGGAATTTTGAGAAGACTAGAACCTGTAGAATGTAACTAGGAAAGTTGATAAGATAAATGGGTAGGATTTTGACGTTATTTAAAGCTCAATATGGTGAAAAGAGGAGAGGGAGGAGGTTCCCTTTTATAAGAGAGGAGATGGTCACTTGAGGAAAGTCCTAATAAATTAATTTATTATAAATTCAATTTAGATTTAAACTAGTACAAAAAATATTTAATTTAAAGATAAGATGATTTTAGTTCAAAGAAACATCATCCAATAATTTTTAGACAAGTTTTGAATACTATTTTATCCTTATAGTTTTGGTGTGACCCTTATTTTATCCATTTTAATCTTACTGCGATATCATGTTATTTACACATTGTAGGTTAATGTAATTACTATATCATGTCAAACGACCCAAAAAAATTATTTATTACATATTTGGACTTGTATTAACTATTTTTATGAATATTATATTTTTTGGAATTTAATAACATTTAATAAAATATTTTATGTTTTAAGTTATGAATTAAGTCAATTTTAGACACAATTCATTCTTGATGTTTTTTTAAAAATTCATAACAAACTAATTCCTTCATCAAAAAATGAATTATATGATCAATAATATGTCAATGTCATCCAGAAAAGTTATTTATGACCTCAAATGGTTCTAATTAAATTTATTTTAATATTCATAATTTCATTTATTTGAATCTTTTATTAATAAGGTAATCACTACATCATCATTTTGTCATTCATAAATTTATTTATTTGGTTTCTAAAAATTATTAAATAAAATACCATGATGTAGAAAATCTTTTTATATTTATAATTATTATTGATAGTCATATATATATATATGTTATATAACCTTATATTAAAATCTATTTTGTAAAATATATATGTTTAGGTTAAATTATCTTTACTTTAAATTAATTCTTATAAAATGTCATTTTCACATCCAAGTGAATCCATGGGGTCCCAAAATTGACCCAATGATGAAATTGGTTGGAAATATCTCATCAAATAGGACTAGGACATTTGTTAGGTTAGTTTAATATTATTAATATATTATTTTTTATACTTATTTACTAGATTTACCATTTAACCATGGTAAATAAAATAATTACTGAAGTTACTATTCATAATGTCAAAATATAAAAGGTTCCTATTTAAAAAATTATGACCATATGATATAAAATATGGTATCCATTTTTACAAACTAAAAACAATGAAGTTGCAGTAATTAATTTAAAATTAATTTTCGTTTTCAAAACCAAAAAGTGGGTTTTTAAGAAGTAATAACTATCAAAAGATTGACATGTGTTTACGTATAATTTAAAATTTAAATTACTTCCAATGACCAAAATTAGAATAATTGATACAAATATAATCCAATTAAACTTTAAAACCAATTAAAATGTTAATCTAGATATATAAATTAATTAGATGAAAAGATAGTTTTGAATTAAAATGCAGTATTTTTCACTATTCATCAAAATTTGAATTTTATGAGAAAAATAAAAAAAATTCAGAAAAAGTAATGTTTAATATCCCACTTCCAAATAAATAGTTTATTTTTTAATTTTAACTTATAAAAGTGTCATAACCTTGATTTAAAATTGGTGCGCCCTCAAAAGGTGAAAAAACTGCATTTTTTGAAAAATAGTTCTTTTATTAGAAAATTGATTTTTTTTCTCATATCATGTTTTAGAAAATGTGTAATATTAATGATAATATTATATATAATTTAAACTTCGGTTAATACTAGTCATAAAAACTAGTTTATATCCCATTAAATAATATTATTTTAATAATATATCATTGTTTAGTGAAACCCGGTATCTCTTAAAACACAAGTTATCAAGGAAGGTCACTCTTGAATGTGACACCAGAAAAGTCAGTGTTGTGAGTTGTGAAAGATTACTTTGGTGTTTCATATAATATAATCCAAGCTTAGATCATTTATACATTGAAAAAAAATCTATACCCAGTGTCGTGTGAAATGAATCCTATCAACAGAACTTGAAATTGTGTGTAAATGAAGCCAAGAATAGTGTTGCATATACCTCAAGCTAATAGAGTGTTGCATATAGCGCAAGATAATCATTGTGTAACATATAACACAAGACATCAAATAAATTAAGAAGAATCTATCTCATAAATTCTTGAGGTGTTACATTCTACCCCCCTTAAAATGAATTTCTCCCTTGAAATTTGTCGGGGTTATAAATGGTATAGTACTTGAAGGTTTCTTTCATAGAAACCCACATAGTAAAAAGGAATACTAAAACTTCATTTCGAGAAGGAAAGTTAGAAAAATAATAGTTACCCAATGTAACTATTAAATGGGTTTCCACATATGAGAACATAGGTAGGAAGTGAAAACATGGATATGGATGAGAAATCTAACTATCATGTTCTGATGGATAGTGATAGAGAATATGGTTTAGAGGAAGTTAACTACTAAAAAGCCTTAAATTTGTGATGGTTTAAGAGACCATTTGATTTATCAGATAAGAATGTAAAAGGATAACATTTTTTGGTTTTCCTGATCCTTTTCCTAAAGTTGAATAAATTTTCATGAGAATAAATACTTGATTTTGGTACAATATCACCGTTGTTCATGCCTTGAAGAATTTAAAATTCATATCTTAAAGAAATGAAGTAGAATTTTTCATTCATGATGTGTTAGAAGGTCATGCATTAGAATGATAGGTCATTCTATCTATCTCAATAAAAAGTTTATAAAAAGTTATCAAATAAGCATAAGTCCACCTATAGTGAGACAATACTTTAATCCAACAAACATAAAATGGAAAATAACTTATACAATACATAAATTGATAACATTAAAATCCTTACAGAAACAAAAAATCTAAAACATTAGGAGGTGGTAAACTAAATCTAATTATCATTTTCCTCCCATGTCTCATAAGGTAGTTCTTGGTTGTCATATTCCAAGAATGTGAATACCTTAATCATGCATTATATTGAAAATTGAATTACCATAGAATGTTAGTGAACACATGAATGCTGTCAAAAGTTATCTCTTTACAAATACTAAAATCCCAAAAATTATATATACTCAAACCATGATATCATTTTTTCCTTATATCAGTCATGAGCCCATTAATAATATCAAATATTTCATTATCTACTTATCCCTTCATTATGCGCATTTCTTGTCTTTCCAAAAATATCTGAATAAACTTTCCTGGTTACCAGTACCATTCAACATATAGATTCAAATACTTAAGGAAAAACAATAGTGTAACAATCCTTAGATTATTATTTATTCCATAGTACCACTAAATTACTTATACAACTTTAATCTTGATAAACATGCAATCATCCCACTACCTTCTTAAACCATTGATCGAGCTTCATCATTTTATTCCTCAACACTTCTTTCATCGCAAATATCATTTGCAGTGTCTTCATCATCATCAAAATAAATACTACTTATACAACCATGTTTATTCTCTTCATAAAATTTTCCCTTATGGAATCAATTTCTATATTTCCCATACATTCCAAATTTAAAAAATTTAACCGTTGTTGATGTCTTAGTAATACCATTATCCTAGTCTATTTTCCTAACAGAACCTTCTCCTTTTCAATTAATGGATTTGTGTCCTTATTTTCGACACCCAAAGTATCTTATATTTCCATTAAAACATTCTCCTTGATTCCCCTTCCCACAAGATTTACATGAGGAAAATTGAACTTTTTTTCCTCTATGTTCACCATGAAACTCCATCTTTCTCTTATTAGCAGCTTTAGAAAACTCACCAATGTTGAGATTATTGATCATATTATGAGATTGATGATTAGGAATAATAATGATTTTTCTCATTAAAACTCCCATTTCATTCTATTTCTCATTAATAATATCATTCCATTTTCTATCAAATTCTCCATTAATATTAATCATCCTGTTTCCAGCCATTTTCTAAAACCCAAAAACAATAGGGTGAGAGGCAAAAATCATACATGGAAAACAACATAATCAAGGGGGAGTACATTCAATATCTATCATATTAGGTTTAATCCTAGGTTATTCATGACCGTTATCATAATTCTAGGACTGTAACCTATTCTTATAGTTAACCATAGGGACATCCCATGACATACCTTAGAAATATCTATAGGGATATCATTAATGTTTTTTCATCCTAGTTTCCAAAGGTTAACTAAACCATTACTATGATACCAATTGTAGAGACCCAAGCTTAACATATATGGAAATTACATTTCTTTTATAGAATACTTAATACATGGCACAAATAGACACCCAAAGATCATAATTTAGGTGAGTGTCTTTGGAAACTCGGAACAAAATCTTCTAATCATGGTGAAAGATCTTCGACATCTCTCATAAAGATCTTACCCTTTTGGTTTCCTACCTAAAAACTTTATTTATATCCTTGGGAAAAGAAAACATAAAAAGTTTGAGCTCTAATGACCAGTAAGGGATAATATTAAGAACATAAAAAAGACCATAAAAATTTCAATGTAAACACATGGACATAAATTTTAAACATAAAAATATTGAGTCATGAAATAAACCATGGTAGTACGTAAGGAATAGTTCATAAATGAACATTAATAATGATAAAATAGCATGGGAATAAAACATGTAATTATGGGAAACCATTAAACACAAAATTTTATTTCCATTGTATCCAATACATTTCTTCAAAGACCATCATAGTGGACAAAGTCCCTCACTGAACTGGGTTTAGTTGCCATTCCAGCCCTGTATTATTGAACCAAATTTACTTTACAAACCATCCATGTTTGTATAATGAGATATAAATATTTACTCAATGAATTGGATTGAGATATATCTCCCACCCATCTCATAAGAAAACCATTCTTATGTGTTCCACAAAAACATAAATCATTAATCATAGCATAACCCATGTAATAAAATGTGATTGTTAAACATAATTCCATCATAACCTAATCCATATATGATAAATAGAATTCATAAAAATAATTTCATCATATACATAATCAAATAAAAGTAGTAATTGGGATAGAAACATAACCATATGTCTTATTAGATGGAAAATAATTTTGATAAAACACTTGAAATAATTTTTTTGAGGAAAATATCCTTTATTCTTCAAAAATGTTTTCTTTTCTCGAAATGTCAGGAAATTTAAAAATAAAAGAATTTAATTGAAATTACACTTGTAAATGTGTAGAGGAATTTTCATAGAATTAAGTCATTATGAAGATGTAAAAACTCATTCATGCTGTATAAGTTAAAAAAACATTCTCCTCGTACTTTTGCCAAAAAAGTCAAATGTACATCATATGGTAAACAAAAGAATGATTCCTTCCATACAATGAAGTAAAAGTGAAAGGGGTTAAAAATGAATTTTAATATACATAGAAGAAAATTAAACAATTTATGATTTTTTAGAAATCATGGACATGGATTATAAATATATCCCCTGTAAAAACTTATTAATAGACAATCCCAAATAAAAACGAGATTGACAATGTTACCCCTTACATTAGGTCCGATTTCTTTCGTATGATTCCAAAACATCTGTATAGTGGGTTTAAAAATATAATAAACTTTTAATATAACCATGAAAATATTTATGATATCATATATGATTCACATTTTTCAATTCCATGTTAAAGAAATGTTTTGGGTAATAATCGTTTTATTTGCCGTAAGTGTTTTGAATTGTTATTCTTAATATTATTACTTATATGATGAGTTACTTACTTCCAGATTGTAAAAAATGATTTATATATTATATATATTCAGTATATATATATATAAATATAATAGATAAATAAAAGAAATGGAATACACTGTTCATGGAGATAGTAGGCCATACATGCACATGAACGTTATTTTCATTTCCTTATTAAAATGAATTGAAGTAAGTAAATTACACACACACACATATATATATAAATGAATCAAATAGTATTATTATGTCATATATTTTATTATTATTTATTATATATACTTTATAATCATCCTTTAATGGTTAACATGGAGAAGGAATTGCATCGAATCGTGGAGACGGTAAGCCGTGCGTATGCACAATTTAAGATATAGTTCCCATAATTGATGAATGATAATAAAGTGGATGGTGTATAATATCTCATAATTAGTATAATATTATAATAATAATTTATAGTTATTATTTTTACCATTATAACCATCTAAGTAAGGCAATTGTTAAAATAGATTACACAACGGTGTGGAGACAGTAAGCCGTAGGTACGCACGCGTGATGATTTCATTTTTCGTAAGATGAATAAAAGGAGAAATAGGGTTTTACATATTTATAATAATATATTATAATATTATGGATACTGATGTTATTAATTTATAATGAAACAACTAAATAATAGGATGTAGAAGAATAAATAATTTTGAATGAATCGGTAAAAGTGATTACCTCTTCCTCGATGCACCTCCATTAAATTTAATCGTAGGGTACTAGAGTTGGACTTTTGAGAAGACCAAAACCTCTAGAATGTAAATAGGTATGTTTAGAAGAGAAATGGACATGGGTTAGAGTATCTTTACAGCTTAAAATTGAGTAAAGAGGAGAAGGAGTAGGTTCTCTTTTATAAGAGAGGAGGGGGGCATGTTAAGAAAGTCCTAAAATATTAATTTATTATAAATTTATTTTCAATATACAATTCTCCAAAACATATTTAATTCTATGATACGATGATTTTGGTTTGAATACATATAATATAATAATCTTTAGACAAGTTTTAAATATTTTGTTGTCACTATCATTTTGGTTTAACCCTTATTTCACCCTTTTTAATATTACAATGATATCATGTTATTTACACATAATAGGTTAATTTATTTACCATATCATGTAAAAAGACCCAAAAAAAGTTATTTATGACATATTTGGACTTATTTTAACCATTTGGATGAATAGTATTTTTTTATACATTTAATATCATTTAATTGACTATTTTATGTTTTAAGTAATGAATTATGTCAATTTTGGACAATATTCATACTTGACTTTTTTTAAAAATTTATAACAACCTAATTACTTCAAACCAAACAAATTATCTCATCCCTAAAATTATTATTTAATCCATAAAATTAGTGGATGGTATCAAAATTTTCAAATTAAATTTATTTTCATATTTATAATTTTATTTATTTGAATCATTCATTAATAAGGTAACCACTACAACATCTTTGTGTCATAAATAAATTTATATATATGGTATCTAAAAATTATAAATAAAATTCCATGATATAGTAAATATTTTTATATTTTTAATTACTATTTACAAACATAAATATCAGTTATACAACATTCTATTAAAATCAATTTAATAAAAGATATATGTTTAGGTTATAATTATCTTTACATTAAATTAATTTTTATAAAATGTCATTTTCACATCCAAGTGAATCCATGGGGTCCCAAAATAGACCCAAATATTCCCATGGATTAAAATATCTTATCCAATAGGATTAGGACTTGTGTTAGGGTAGTTTAATTTTATTATAATATTATTTTTTGCCTTATATACCAGATTCACCCTTTAACCATGGCAAATAAAATAATTATTGAAGTTACTATTCACAATGTCAAAAAATAAAAGATGACTATTTACAAAATTTAAAAATTATGAATCCAAATTTGGAAAATATTTTTTCAAATTAAAAACACATAATTTTCAGTAATTAATTTAAAATTAATTTCCGTTGTCAAAACTAAAAAGCGGGTTTTTAAGAAGTAAGAACAATCAAAATATTGGCATGTGTTTATGTATAATTAAAAATTGAATTTACATACAAGGAGAAAAATTGGATTAAATTATAAAAATATAATCAAATTATAGTTTAAAACTAATTAAAATGTTAATCTAACTATATAAATAAATTAGATAAATAAGCAATTTTGAATTAAAATGCAGTATTTTCAGTATTCATTAAGATATAAATTTTATCAAAAAAATAGCAAAAGTAAATTTTTATTTCACACATCCAAATAAGAAGTTTATTTTTTCAATCATAACTTATAAAAGTGTCAAAAAATAGATTTAAAATGGGTGTTCCATCAAAAGGCAGTAAAATTGCATTTTTTTTAAAAATACTTCTGTTATCAGAAAAATTGATTTTGTTCCCATATCATTTTTTATAAATTGTTTAAACTGAATGCTAATTTTATATAAAATTCAAAATGTGGTTAATACTATTCATAACCACTAGTTTATATCCTACTAAATAATAAAATTTTAATAAAATATTGTTGTTTAGTGAAACTCGATATCGCGTAGAATGCAAGATATCAAGGAAGCACACTCGTTCGTGTAACGCAAGCCATGTTAGTGTTGCGTGTAGTGAAATATTACTTTGGTGTTGCATATAATATAATCCAAACATTGTTCATTTTTACATTGAAAAAAATATATACTTAGTGTTGTGTGAAATTAACTCTTATAACAAAACTTGTAATTATGTGTAATACATGCCAAGAATATTGTTTCATATAATGAAAGATAATAAGGTGTTTCTTATAGCTCAAGATAATCACGGTGTAGTGTATAACACAATACATCGAACAAATTAAAAAAAACTATCTCATATATTCTCGGGGTGTTATAGAGGGCCTATGTGAGTTAGTGGGGAGACTATGCCCACATTACTAGAGTATTATAGCACAAGTCAAATACATACAATAGTAGAAGAAAATAAGAAACAATCAACTGAAATCAAGATAATATAAGAATCCATAATCATTCCAGAACATCACATATACAATGATGCAGATGATAACTGTATCTAGAAAACAACCAAAATAGGTAAATGGAAATACTATACAGTACACGTGTCCAAAAAGGAAGAACGACCAATAAAAAGTGTTTGTAGCATCGTATGTCTAAGCTTGGTCAAATGCTCCCCTGCTCCAAAATAGCCATCAACAACCTATACTAAGGTGCTTTACCCTGTCATCACCTACAACCATAAAGTCTTCTTGGGACCCTGAGAAGGCCCAAATAGGGTGTGAGATAAACATCCTAGTACGCAACCACCCATAGCCTATACAGTTTTAATAGCAATATAAAAAGTTCTAGAAAGTGTAAACAGGCAGTAAAGTAAGTGTGTATGCCCATGGAATAATTCTACTATTACTATCAATACCAAAAACCTTTCATGTCTACCTGAAAAAAATATATCTCCAAAAAAAAAGTTATAACAAATTAAGCAAGTCACATGAGCACACCATACATCTATCTATATCAAGAGACCCATAACCACACCATACATCCATCTATATCAAGTAACCCACAACCACGCCGTATAATGAAGGGTAGACCCCATGTGCTAGATCCAAGGTTTCATGTATCAGGGCATCCAAGTACATATCTAGATCATGATGGGCTAGATCCAAGGAACTCATCCAAGGCACCCACATTGACTCTCATGGGAACCCTAGTGAAAACTAGGTCTAGGAAATGGTTGGGGTTGTTGGAGGATGGCAATGACATGTTCTACGCGATCCCAATAATGCCGGATCCACGGGGTTGAAAGGCCCAAGGCATCCCACCGAATCAATACCCCAGGGGATGATTCAACCCAAGGTGTCCCCAACTATGTTCCAGACCCATAAATAGTAGTCCATGATATTAATCAAACCATTAAAATCAAGCATTCAATTTGAACAAACATTCCATGTGAGTATACCCACTCAAATATCCTAGAAAAATCCATGAGCATACCCACTCATGAAATACACTAATCAAATACATTCATATGGGCGTACCTTCCCATATTAACCATTTAACATTCCATTAGTCATTTCATATAGGTATACCCACCTATAACATTCATTTAATTTAAGACAAGTAATCAAAATAGGCATAGAATCAAAAGATATAACAAGTTAAGAAGGATGTATATCTACTAAGAAGATATTCAAAACCATAAAGTCATCTAAGGGATTACTTTAACTAAAAAAACACAAGCATGCATCACTTGGGTGGTTTAAAAAGGCATAAACAAGGAATTTCATTAAGGTGCACCCCTTGGGTGACCTTGAAATGAGTAATGGGTTCCAACACACCTAAACAAAACATATGGATATCCTCACTAGGTCTGACTAAGTCTATAGAAAGCATATTCATCAAAAACAGGGCCACTATAGAATATCTGAAGAATGACATATCATCCAAATGCTTGAAAAACACCAGTAAAGCTGAATGAAAGTATAGACCACCTACCTAGGCTTAGTAGTAGAAAGATCATCTAGTATCATGTCTTGATTTTTCTTGGTTTGAAAGAAATCGATGTGGTTCCAACAAGACAAACCATGTTCAAATCGGAGTCTGGATGGATTTTAAATCTAAAAAACCATTTTAAATGGATTTAGGATCTCAAAAATGGAGAAAAATATTTTTTTTGAAAAAAATAAAAGGCTATTACCTGTTATAAAAAAACCTGGCGGGCTAGTACACGATGTTTAGGCTAAGTACATGATGTGTAATATCCTATTTTTATAACAAGAAAGGCTACACATCATGACAGACAAGCACATGTCATGTACTAGGAGTACATAATGTGTAGGCTAAGTAAAGGATGTGTACCCAACCTACAACCAACCTTCATCATTTTTCTCCTTCTTTCAAAACAATAACCCAACTGGCCCCCAAACCGTCTCAAGGTCTAAGCCCAAAAAAGGTAAACAACATTTACCCCAAAAGGAAAGATTAATACCTTAATAAAACTTGGTATCATTCAATAATTCACACTTATAGCAATTTGTCCCCAAATTTCTCTCTAAAGGATGGTCATGATTCGTCTGAAAACAACTCCATCCATTGAGCACATATGTCAGCTTCCCACTCCCATGTCTCGTCCTATAAATGTATATGCTTCCATAACATTCATACCAGAGGAATTTACCAGCCTTAGAGAACCTTAGTTCTCCTATCAACGATACAAATAATATGCTCCTCAAAGGATGTATTGACCTGTATCCCAACATCATAGGGCTGAAAAATGTGAGACGAGTCTGAGTGATAATGACATAGCTGAGATACGTGGAAGGAGTCATTAATGGTTCAATACGTCTGAAGTAACTGCAACTAATAGGATATTGAACCGACTCTCTCCAGAATCTAGAACAGCCTGCCATATCTTAGTGAAATATTACCTTGTCTCATGATCCACCTGTGTCTCAACCTCAGCGAAACAGACATGAGAACCTGATCCCCGACCTCAAACACTAGAGGTCATCTGCAGTGATTGACATATGACTTCTAACAAGTTTTCACTGTATCCATCCACTTCTGAATCAACAGGACCTTCTCAGAAGTCTTTTACATGGGACATGGTCCTAGAAAAGCTTCCTCACCTACATCGAACCATCACATGGTAGAATGGAATGAACATCTATATAAAACCTCCAATGGTTCCATCTGAATCATCTCCTGATAATTTTTATTATTGAAAAATTCAACTAGGGGAATTTACCTCTCCCATGAAACCCCAAAATCTAGGATGCATGCCCGCAACATGTCTTCATGCACCTGTATCGTATTCTCTGACTGTCCATCAGTCCGAGGGTGGTATGTTGTGCTTAAAATCATTTGTGTACCCAACACCCTCTAAAAACTCTTCCAAAAACGATATTTAAAGTGGTTGTCCATATCTGAAATGATAGTTCGCAAGACCCCATGAAGTCGTACCACCTACCACAATTTACAATCTTTCATTATCATTAACACTGAAGGTCTCCTTGATAAGTAAGAAATGAGCGACCTTCGTACAACTTTCAACAACAACCCACACAACATCATCACCTTGAGGTGACCTCAGTAACCCATTCATGAAATCCATTGAGACATCATCCAATTTTGACTCTAGAATAGGTAACTATTGTAAAAGCCTAGCCGGTCACTGATGTTCTTTCTTCACCTGCTGATAGGTGGAACACCTCATAAAAAACCATCTACATATCACTTTATACCTAGCCACCAGTACAAACGTCACAAGTCCCAAAACATCCTGGTGACCTCGAGATGTGCTTCCCGTGCTGAAGCATGAAACTCCCACATTAACTCCTCATTTATATCCACTAGAACCTACACACGTCCATGGATACGTATGATCTCATTGTCATCTACTGTCCAACCAAGAGGAGGGTCCCACCTGCCATACCTTCCCGCAGAACTAAGCTTTCAGAATCTGATAGTTTCCTCATCCTAACTCTATCCATCATGGTATAGGTCATAGATAAATATGAAAGATTATTCTCCCATAGCTTTCATAGACCTCCAGATCATGCGTAGGGTAATTCCTCTCATGAGGCCTCAGCTACCAAGACCCATATACCACGACTCGATATCCCTACATCACCACTACCACCAACCCAATACATAAAGTGTCAAAGTACACCATGTAGATATTTTCTTTCTATGGATGTATTAAGATTGGTGCTGACATTAACCTCCCTTTCATCTCCTTAATAGTTTTCTCATAAGAATATGACCAAATAATCTTCACAACCTTCTTTGTCAATCCTTTAAATGGAACTACTAAGCATGAGAATTCCTATATAAAACTCATGTATTAACCAACTATCCCCATGAAACTCTATATATAAAAGAAAATATTGGGTTGTTCTCTGGAAACTACTGCTCTCATGTTCTCTAGGTCCACTAATATTCATGTATCCAAGATGATGTGACCTAGGAAGTGAATATGATCTATCTAAAATTGGCACTTTGTGAGCTTGATATATAACTGATTCTCTCTCAGTGTATTCAAAATGATATAAAGATGGTTGTAATGGTCGTGTCTATTGTGAGAATACACCCAGACTTCATAAAAAAACCACCATAGAAGAATCCAAGTCAGGTTTGAACACTTGGTTCATCAGTACCATGAAAACCACATGTGCCTTAATGGGACTGAACGACATAACCAAATACTCGTATAGGCCATACCAACTACAAAAGGCTATATGCGGTATTTCTACAGGTCAAACATGCACTTGATGATATCCTGCCCACAATTTGATCTTTGGGAACACTTGATCTCCTCAAATATGATCAAACAGATCATCTATCCATGGAAAGGGATATATGTGTTTAACCGTTAGCTAGTTTAGTTTCTGATAGTCCATAAATAGCCTAAGAGTTTCGTCCTCCTTTTTTGTTAAAAGGACTAGTGAACACCACAAAGAAGTACTGGGTCTGATAAACCCCTTCACCTATAAATCCTTTAATTTCCTATTGAGCTTCTACAACTCTTTCATAGTCATCCTGTATGGGGAAATAGATACCAGTGCTACTCCTGGAACTAGCCCGATAGAGAAATCCACTTATCTCTCAAGATGTAACCAACAAAATTCATCAGGAAATACATCCCAAAAGTGATCAACCACTTTAGGGAATTTCACCTAACATAATCCTTGATAATCTAATAAAAATAAGCAATACAAGATGTCATCCTGCCTAGCCCATGATGCTCGGGTCTGGCTTTGCTTTCCTGGACATCCCATTCACCCTTGTGAATAAACACCGCACCATCTAGTGATGTGAATGTCACCTTATGATAATAGCAGTCAAGATAATTTCAATAAGATACTATCAAATCCATCCCTAGAATTATGTCAAACCCTTTCATCATGAATAAAATATAGATTCCAGATGAATTGACACCCTCTGACCTCAAGGGGACACTCCATACACTAGCATACACCACCCGTTATGATTCCCAATGGTGTGTTTAGCAACAAAACTCATTCAAAAAGAAAAACGATGAGCCCAAAGCTCTTAACCACTTATGCAGAGATAAAAATATGTGAGGCACCTATATCGAAAATAGAAGATGAAATAGTAGAAGCTACTAAGATCGTACCTCTCACCGTAGATGGTTCAAGATCCTGCTCCTCTTGGGTCTATTTAATATCATATGTCTGGCTTGAACCATGGACTTGTGACCCTACCTGGATACCCTATGATGATCCACAATGTTGTCTCTGAGAACTTGGTGTCTGGCTATCATGACCATGAGCACCACTACCCTAACATGACTTGCCCACACTACTCTAGCTACCAACCTGAGACAGAGCTGAATAACCTTATCTTGAAGCTGACATTGGAGCTAACCCCCTACCACTCACAGATGGAGGGAAGGTTCGTTAAAACCACTACATGTTCCCCATCCTTCCACAAGCTCGGCACTCAGTTGGGTCATAGTCAAACTATTTTTTCATGTGGTCTCACCTACCACACTAATAAAGAAACAACAATCTGTCTACACCCACAACATGGCCATTACTCACGTTATAGGAGGCATCAAAATGGAATTTACTTCCTAAAGACGTAGATCCACTAAGTTGAGAAACAATAATCCCCTATTACATACCCCCCAACTTCCCTTAGGTTCAGCTCTATGATCGTCCCCTGATTTATAATCTCAATGATATAAGGCAACCTACCCCCATTTACTTGAGATTTGATTGCATGTATGGGACCTTTCTCTAAGTGTCTCAACTCGATTGCTCATCTCTAAGATACATTGGTGCAAAATGCTACATCTCTATAAAGTGTGTCGAGTATTCCATAAGCATTATCACACCCTGATCTAGAAGCATGAACACACTAGCCTACATTGCTCATAGTGTCATGGGGTAAAAGTAGTTGAAGAAGTGGGTTTGGAATTCAGCCCAACCCATGTTTTGTAGCCCATCAGACTGATTCAAAAAGTCGCACTAGCACTTTTCTGCTCCACATAACATATAAGTCATGAGCTTGAACCTCCACTTGAGAGGCATCTCTAGATGGGCGAAAATCACTAACGTGGTCTCTAGACATAGCTCTGCAACCTGTGAACTTCCATCTACTGAAAATGTGGGAGGATGTGGCTGATGGAACACCACTATCAGCTCAGCCATAATTAAGGCTAGAGGGAGTGATCTATGGGAAGTATACATATAATGAAGGAATCAATCATGGAATTGTTCCTCAACACCTACATCCAGAATAATGTTTGGTTCCACAACTAGAGCTAAAAGAGGATCAACCATTAACCCCGGTCCTACCATCTCCAAAGTATGGTCATTACCTCCATAATGACATACCACTAGAGGTTGTCATGGTGGCATGTCTCCACAATTCTGAACAGACACCTCAGAAATGAACAACAACAAAGCACACAACTCAAAATCATAGGACATGTCAAAACTCTTCAAAAAACCAAGTCAAACCTACATCCTACACATAAAGCCAGGACTGTATAAAGAACATCCATTTAACCACTAGAAAATATGCCTCTTTCCCACTCAAAATACAGGTCTAGGTTAAGTCTCTATCATCATTTCAAGTTTTTATTTCCATTTCATATTTAGTTATTCTGAAAATTCCATCAAGGTTTTACAAATTCCACTTCCATGAGGTAACATAACACCTCATTAACCCAAAACATGGTTCTGATTCATACATATATCTAGTTTGTTTAGAATTTACATTCCATCAGTGTGTCATTTCGCAATTCATAAGGGCCCATACACCATAATAATTGAAATACAACATCACCCATTTATATATACTACACCCAACTTACATAATAGTAGGAATAAATATCACATAAACTATCACAATAACATGAAATAACTAATGAATCTTAAATGAAATGTCATAATTAATGGCATGTGATTGGAACAAGTTTTTATATGATGCATGAGAAGGTATTCCATCATCTCATCGGGTTGTAATAGAAATAGAAACCGAAATTGTATCTATTATAACAACAATAATCAATTACTTCACCCAATAATAAAATTAGAATAATTGTAACAATCAAAATACAAAGGATAACAAATCCATTCAAGGAAATGTTTATTTTTCATATATGCGGGGTAGAAACTCTCTAGAACAATTTATTACTAAAACCCATATCATTTCCATGATTTTATGTTGTCTCCAAATAGAAAGTAAAACTACAAAAGACTCCTTTGATACTATTTTGTAACATCTCAGACGCAAATTACACCTAAAATGGTTTCCTGAGCCAGGTAGGTCACAAGGCCTCAAGCAAATCTCCCAAAACACCAAAGGTTGTCAACTAGAAATGAGGGCCTAGGTGAGTTTGTGTGGAGACTATGCCCTCCTTACCAGAATATCACAGTGGAAGTCAAATACATACAGTAGTGGAAGAAAATAATAACCATTATTCTAAAAGAAAGACAAGACATGAATCCATAATCAGTCTATAATGTCACATATACAATGATAAATATGTCATCTATATATAGAAAAAACCCAAAATAGGTACATGGAAATATAATACAATACAATTGGTCAAAAAGAGGAAAAGACCAAAAGTAGTCTGTAGCATCCAAAGCCCCAGATTGGCCCTATGATCCCCTACTTTAAAATAGCTATCAACAACCTATGCTAGGGTTCTTTCCCCTATAAACACATTCAACTATGAGGTCTACATGGGTCCACAAGGAGGACCAAATAGGGGCGATATTAACATACCAGTAAGAAACCTCCAAGGGTGTATACAGTTCTAAGAACATTATAAAAAGTGATAGAAGGTGTAAAAAAGCAGTAAAGTAAGTGTGTATTCCCATGTTATATATATACAGCTACTAGTAATACCAAAAACCTCCCAAGGCTACCTAAAAAAAGATTCAGCTCCTAAAAAGGAGATTGTAACAAAGTAAGCAAGTCACATGACCATGTTGTACATTCAAGTATATCAAGTAACCCATGACCACACCATACATCCATCTGTATCAAGTTACCCACAAACACACCATATAAACAAGTGCAGACCCTACCGACCAGATCGAAGGTGTCATGTACTAGATCATCCAAGTAAATATCTAGACCACGATGGGACAGATCCAGGGAACTTGTCCAAGACATCCACATCTAATCCCATGGGCATCCTAGTGGAAAAATGATATAGGAACTAGTTGTTGTCCTAGGATCATGGTAATGGAATTCCCTATATGAGCTCAAGAAACCCAGATCCATAGGGTAGTAAAGTCCAATAAATCCAACAAAATCATGACCCAAGGGGTAGAGTCAACTCAAGGCGTCCACTACTGTATTCCTGACTCATAAAGAGAAATCCATGGCATCTATCAAACCATTAAAATCAAGCATTAAATTTAAAAAAACATTCCATGTGATTATTCCCACTCTCACATTCAAGAACAAGCCATGAGTATAACCACTCATGTAATCCACTTATCAAATACATTCATACGGACCTACTAACCCATATTAAAAATTTAACATGCCATTAGTCAATTTATATTGGGATACCCACCTATAAAATCCATTTCATTTAAGCCAACCTATTAGTATTGGAATGAAATAAAATGATATAACAACGTAAAGAGGAAGTACATCTCCTACGTAGATATTCAAAACCATCAGGGCATCTAAGGTCTTCCTCTAACTAGGAAAACACAAGTACACACACCTAGGGTGGTTTAAATAGGAATAAAAATGGAATTTCATTAAGGAACACCCCTTGGGTGACCTTGAAATGGGTAACGGGTTCCAACACACCCAAACAGAACCTACAATATCTTCGCAATGTCTGACTAAGCCTACAACAAGCAGCTCACTCAAAAATAGGGCCATGCCTAAAAGTACGATGAACAGAATATCGGCTGAAGTCCCGAAAAACACTGGAAAAGCCGAAAGAATGTATATACCAGATACCTTATCTCAGTAGTAGATAGCTTATCTAGTATGAAGTTCTAATTTGTCTCAGTTTAGAAGAAATAAATGTGGTTCCAATGAGTCAAACCATCCTTGAATTAGAGTCTCGGCAGCTTCTAGATATGAAAAACCATTTTAGATGGACTTAGGCTCTCAAAAATAGAGAAAAACCTTTTTTCTATCAAATTATAAGAGGATACTACCACTTATAAAAAACATGGCGGGCCAGTTCACAATGTGTAGGCCAAGTACATGACGTATAGGCCAAGAAAAAGATGTGTACATCCCTATTTTGTTTTCTAAACCAGAAAGTCTACATGTTTTGATAGGTAATTGCACATTGTGTACTAGGAGTACATGACATATAGACCAAGTACACAACATGAACCCAACCTACAACCAAACTTAATCCTTTTTTACCCTGCTTTCTAAATAACAACCAATCCGGCCCCAGTCCGTGTTAGGGTCTAAGACAAAAAGGAAAGAAAATAGTATTTGACCCTAAAGGAAATAACTGTACCACAAGAAAAAACCAATATCTTACAAAAGATGTCGAAAAATGGTTAAAGTTGTGGAGCAGTCGATAGATACAACTCACGACCAGATCAAGGATGTAAAAGAGTTAAACAGAAAGATGAAATATCTTGAAAGGGAGTTGTCATGACTCAAATTTTATAAAGTGTAAATTATTGGTTTAAAAAACTATAATGAATAACTGTCTAAAATAATTTGAATTAAATAATAGAAAACTCGGTCTCAAGATGAAATAATAGCAATGATCATGGACTATAAAAAAGAATTCAAGAAGATGAGGACTATTATGATGTCTTCAATGAATACAGATTAAAATATTTTTACTTTTGAACTCCTTTTACAATTTTATTTTTATTTTGAAAACATGTTTTTGAATGAATGACTTCTTCATTCTCTTATGATTTGTTTGAATGTTTTTTTAATTTTGATTGGTTGAATATTCTTTCATTTTTCTAAATGATTATTTATTTCATTATATTTTTTCATATAGTTGTTTTTATAATAATTTTCAGAATAATCAAGACTTTTCCCCATTATTTTTAAATATCAGAAAGGGGAAGAAATATTTTCATTCAAATAGATTCTTATAAAAATGAGATAAATTGTTCATTAAGGAAGATATATATAATAAGGGGGAGAATACAATTATTAAAAGAAGATTTTACTCTAAGGGGGAGATAATTGTATTCAACGTTATTCTCTATCATAATTAGAATAGTTAAAATCATATGGGAAGTTAATATTTTCTTTTTCAACTCCAAATACAAAGTATCTAAAAGAAAATGGACTGTAAGTCTTTCAAAGTTAATTTTATATTTATGTTTTTAGTCTGTGCTTTCAAAAAAGGGGAATATTTTTTATTCAAATTTTATACTTATGACTTCTAAATTCCTTTAGTTTTGTAGATCAAAAAATATTTCTTAAATACATGATTACTAAATTTTTATGTAAAAAGTGTTTTAGAATGTTTTTGTAGAAAATATAATCTTTTACCACACAAAGAATATGTTCTAATGAATTACGAAAATAAACATATCTTTTATCATTACGATTATATAATGAGTATATATCCAATAAACATTGAATTTTTCCTTATCAAACTATATATAAAACTATATATATTGTCTTTCATACTAACAAAGTATTAATAATTTGATTGATACTTGTACTGATGAAAATCAGATTGATACTCTTAAGGAATATCATAATAAAAATTGTAAAATTTATTACTATATTTGTAATACTTGTTTATAATGCAAAAAAATATTTTACACTATAATGGTGTAAATGAATACAATGTCAAACAATTTGTTAATAAAGGGTCATTGAAGTGTTAGGTGTCCATGTCATTATAATAAACTCGAAGAAATCTGATCGTTGGAAAGTAAATATGACTTTTATGAAATACCTAAAAATACCTGGCCATTTGAAGAGTTTTTAGCTGATCAATTTCATTTTTTAAATTCTCATTCTACGTAGATCAGGTGGTTACATATCATAAATTCTATTCTCCTTGTCTTTGTAATTTTCTTAATGTTTTTTATTTCTATGGAAACATGTCAGGGTTGTCTCCATATAAAATTTTTCATTGTAATCTTGCATTCGATTATTTTGATTATGATCAAGGGATTGTAGGTATAGAAAGACATAGAATCCAATATTTTGATTGAGGAATTATAGGGATAGTATGTCAGAGCTAATCCATTAGATTGAGTTCTACTGAGTCTAGGTAGATAGGGAATCCAATATTTGTATCAAGGACTTTACATGATGAGGAATGAAAAACTTTCTTGCAAGTATAAAACAAGGGATACCTTTAGCCAAGGTTTGTGGATACTTTAATCTTACATTCAAAAGAGATCAATTATTTTTAAATAACTATATTCGGTTATGATTTTATGTAATAGTTTTATAATAACGATTCTAAATATGATAATCATAATCTCAACTATTAAGTAGATATAATATGAATCTAAGACACTCAGATATAATCATATCTATTTTTATTTTCATCTGTATATTGATATTTTATTGGAATCATCCCGATTACAATACTTTGGTAATCATACTAAGGGCCAAGTCTGTATTAGATATTTTTTCTAAAAGTTGTTTGTGAAATTATTTAGTTTTAAATCATTTAAACTAAATTTTTTAAAACTAAATTTCACCCCTATTGTAATTTATCCATCAATAATATATTATTTTGATCCTAGTATCAATATAACTAATATTGGAATCCAAAAGAGAAATGGTGGATGTGGAAATGAAGATAAACTGATTTCCACTAAAAGACAATTTTTTATTCACCCAAAACATGGAGTGATTTGGTACCAATTTTCAACATGGGAGACTATCCCAGGATCAAGTCCCACCATAATTAGAAACTGTTCATATTATAAATATGGTT
Organism: Viscum album; assembly: GCA_963277665.1. Classification (NCBI taxonomy): domain Eukaryota; kingdom Viridiplantae; phylum Streptophyta; class Magnoliopsida; order Santalales; family Viscaceae; genus Viscum; species Viscum album. The sequence goes on along the minus strand of OY728133.1, from coordinate 1,632,754,261 downwards.
ATTTAAATCCATTTCCTAATTATGTAATGTTTGACTGCTCTGAGTTTGGCATGGCCCCTTATTAGGAATCAAGCATAACCATCCACATATATTTCTTGTGGTCTTGTGGAAGCACTGACTTGGGCTACTGATTGAGGTTTGGGTTTGAGTCATGTTACTAGAACTCCATAGAAAGAAATATTTCATGATAAAACAACACCCCATGCATCTTAATGGAATGTGTGTCAATTGTTACCCGATGGGGATGCTCCTATTTATTATGGAGAGCACTGTAGATGAGTGGTACTCAACTATGGAACCAAACCTATACAAGATGGGTTCAAATCCCACTATGATCATTTAAACCCTATTTGAGTGGGGGGTGGGGCAATTTTTCTTCCAAAATATTGTGCATGTGATGGGATCCTACTAGAATTAGCTTGTTGATGCTGGTAGGCATGTGGATGTAACCCCATGCATGACCGTTCATGTTGATGATGACGTTCCATGGATGAGGTGAGGGTGTGGGGGAATGTGTGGTAGGCTGAGGCACTGGTTGGGTGGGCTAGACATGGGAGGGATAGGGTTTGGGTGAGCTAGGAGGAACTAGGCATGCTAAATGTGAGTGGAAAGGGTTGGTCGATGGTCAGATGGGTGTACACGGAACAAATCTTGGTAGGGAAGGGAACATGTAGGGCCTTTGGGCCATTCCATGGCCCACAGTACATGGGTCTTGAGGCTAGTTGTGGATCCCATGATATCTAGGGCTTTTTGTAGTTGAAGTTGGGTCCTTTGGACCATGTATGGGCCTTCATGGCCTTGTATTTTACTTTCAAACCATTTGTTCTTCAATAAATTTAATGGTCCCCCCTTTAACACATTTTAAAAGGCATTGTTTCTATTTTTTAATAAAAGTGGCTTCACCCCATACTGTTTCAAAATATTTTCATACATACCCATGCATATGATTATTTATAATAATAAAAACAATTTTTTAAGTTAAACACAATTTATAAATAATTCTGATAATTTGTATACAGATATATAAAATTTTATAAATAAATATTTTTCATATCTATTTTAATTTTATGGGAAAAAATATTTTAAAATAATGAATATATATAAATGTAAAATATTTTTGGGATCAATGGTGAATTTATTGTCAATGCTGTTTCAATATTTGTTTTGTGTGCTAAAGATTAAGTGATGATTCTTGAAGAATTGTTATTGATTCATGAAATGGAATTCAATGTCATGCATGGTCAATTCTCTATGTTAAATGGGACAATTGGTTTAACTAATATTAATAAAAAATACATATGTCAAATTATGACACATTGTTTCAACATGTTGAAGAAGAAATAACACCATTTAAATGTTTCATTAAATTAATGAATTTATAAAGAGCATGAAAAATAATATTTTCTATGATGATGCATGAAGAAGATGAATAGAGTTTGAATTACATTTTAATTAAGGATTGTAATCTCATTTAATACTTAGATTATTTCTTAGTATATGAATAGGTCTTATACAATTTTTTTTTCCAATCATGTGATCCACATGATCCAACTCAACCCCACAGAAGTGCTAGGAGGACCTCTACTATGTGGGGGAATCATCACACACAACCCACATGATGGTAGAGGTTTTGGGAGGGCCCATGTATAAGGGCGACATGAGTGCGCACCTATAGGCATAAATGATCTAGTGTATAAAATCCATAGACATATGCTGACTATGATAAAAGGCGAAAGCTCATTGTGTTGTGTGAAGGGTGTTATGCATACCAACCCCCATCATCATCTTTGAGTAGTGAAGACATAGGATTATTGCTACACCATTGCACTGACATAACACAATTTTTATATGGGACATCTATGACCATGTATTATTCATTTTCACTAATTTGATATAGACAAAATGTGAACTATCAGATGATTTGATCTCAACCATCCAATCAAGTGGGAACCATCGTCTCCTACCTTCCGATGAAGAGCTTCTATAGTGATCGCATGTATCACTTTATGATGTCGTTCCAATGCTCAATAGTAATTATTCTGACCGTATCCAATGCTAGAATCAAGGATGGTGAGATCATGAATAATCAAGCATGTAGATTCAATTTTCATGCATGAAAATAAAATGCCTCTATTCAAATAAAATGATACTATTGAGGATGATATGAAGAAATAGGTGGCCGTTCATATATGATGAGGTTGAGAATTTAAAAAATGTTACTGAACATGATCATATTCCATGAACATGAAATTGTTAAATGATAAATCACATAATAATTTATAAAAATTCTTACATGTTATCCTCTGTTAATGATCCATATGATGAAACCTAATTTTATATGAAGTAAAATATATAATTAATGCACAGGTATGATCAAAATTCAATATTCAAGAAGTTTCACTTGCATGAATATTCTTCTAATTTATAAATGAAGGCTACTGTGTTCATTTGAGAATCCTACTATATTTTTTATACTATGTGATGAAATAGAGAGCCTGACATTTCAATCATTTATGTAATGTTGTGGTTTTTTTCTCACAAAATAATTAAAAGTGATTCAGGAATTATGTGCATGATAAATATCCCACATGAAGAATTATTATCCAAAATGTTTGAGTGTTAAAACAACCCATGATATTGTTTATACCTTGTGAAGAAACAATAATCCTTAACCCATGGGTATTTGAGGTGTATGATGATACCCGCATAAAAGGTGATCCATAGGTGACTTTTCCACATGAAAAGAATAAGTTAATACCCTAATTCCCCATGTATTTGAGATGAACTACCTAAAGTTAATACCCAATAGTTCATTTGGGTATTCCAAATAATCATGAAACAAATACCCACAATTTATGAGGTATTTAATATAAGAAATATAATACCAAATAACCAATGATTTTTTTATTTAAATGATGGATAAATGTGTTCATTGATAAACAAATTTAAATGATGATTTAAATAAGGTATTTGAAATAATGAAATTATTGAGATCCCATGCACACTTGTTTTTATAAATATGTGCATAAATGTGATGAAAACAGGTACAACATTTCCATATATTTTAGAGATCCCAAATCATTCATGTATCAAACATAGAAATATTTTGTAGATGGGAACCTTTTTGAGGAATAATAAAAGTGTTCTCCAAAGAATTCAAAGATTGAAGAGAATGTAGATTGCACCAAATCTAGAAGGAGTCTCAGGACTAGTAATTCTAAGGTTTTTGAGGAGTTTCATGAGAATGTGTGATTTAGAATGATCATAAAGGAAGATCAACTGACAATCATATAGTGTATTAAGCCTTTAATAAAGTAAGAGTTATCTAATTTGTAGTCGAGAGTTGGAGAAGTCTCTTATGTAATTAAGGAGAAAAAATTCTATAGTTTGGATTCTAGAGCAGGATAATACAGATTCTTGTAACACTGTGGATTGATTTATAAAGAACCTACTATGTGAATTTATTATAGATATGGTGATACTCTATATCAGCCATTTTAATTGATAATAATATTAATGTAGAGAATATATGTTGGGTGGGAATAACCAACATGGAAAGAAGTTGGAATTTATAAAAAAAACATGTAATTTATATATTTTGTGCTCTTTATTATTATTATTTTATATAAAGTGTAAATGTGATATATCATAATGTTGATCAATAACCTTAACAATTTCAACAGGATTAATTAAAAAAATTAATTTGTAAAAAGTAACCCACAGATTCACACCTCTCTCTATGGTGAATCTGGCCTGAGGCTCTACAATTTGTATCAAGTCATTGGTTCCCACTAAAGATCCCAGCGAGTCTTTATGAAGTGGTTTTTTTTCTAGAAATGAGTGAGCTTCCTTAGATAGATATTTATTCCAAGACTCAAAAGAATAGAAAGAATAAATAACAAGGAAGCTAAAGAATAATTTTATTGAAAAAGAAAAGACATCACTGACCGGTAATCAAAGTGGTACAAGATTTAATAACTCTTTTTTATTATGATTATTCTGATGTAGTATTTTCAAGATGCGATTATGATGTATCATTTATTAATCTTCATTCTGAACTCAATAATCTTATAAATATTTTTCCCAAGTAATTAGTAAGTTCTATTGTTATAATTTTCGAAGAACATTAAGATGAGAAGCTATAGATTGGAGAAGATGCTGATGATATAGAAGAGTAATTGGCTAAGAAGGATTGAATTTACAACACACACATAAAACATATGAAAGAAAAGGGTCAACCAATTTTTCTTTGCAATGAAAGATATATAAAAAATTTGGAAGAATTGAAAATAAATTTCTATGAGACTGATTTCTTTAAGATTGTATTTGTTTTTGAATCTTTCCATGAAGTTGAAATATTGAAAAAAGTTTCCATGGTTATAAAAACCTCTCATCTGTAAGATAAATGTAACAATATAAAGAAGCTTTAAAATTCTTTGTAAGAGTCACGAATCATGCAAGAAGAAAAAATGAGTAAGATTAAGGATAATAGGGAAGAAAATCTATGATTAGTTTAGGATGAGATGAACTATCTCAATAAAAAGTTTTTAGATTTGGAGGTAATATTGTAGACTAAAAGATCACTAAAAGATGAAACATCCCAAATTACAGAAAGAAGAGACACTACCAATCATGTTTGTATTGAGGATCAAGATTTCAAATGGAGTATTAGATCATCTTCCAATAAAATGGAATCATCCTCCAAGGAGAAGGTGTCCCATAACCCAAAAACTCTATAATGTACCAATGTTGTTTCATGTTATGGTACAATATTTAAACTAATCTCTAGGACAATATGGATGATGATAAATACTGATAAAACCACCACATCAAGGGATTATGGGAAAAGATACATGGATTGTTGTTCCCCATGAAGTTTCTAAAAGAGCGGTGGATTCTACTCTAGAGAAGAATGTTTTACAACATATGAAACCTTGTCTGACTACACCCCAAATGAATACAAAATACTAATATGCTATTTTTAGCATTTCTAGACATTTGGTAACAATGCATTGAAATGAAGGAATAATATTTCAACTCATTAAAAAATATGAGGCCATTATTTAGGTGAATAAAAGTTTAAGTAAAGTGAAATACGCAAGGAAAAAATGTAAAAATGTAAACTTGGTATGTTAATAAAACAAGAAGATTTTTTTTAAAAAAAATATTATCAGGAAGAATGATGAAAAGTTAACTATGATTGGTAGAAAAGAATGGATTATATTGAGAGAAAATTCTCAACCTGAATGTTACTCCTAAATTCAAATAATGTTTCAACGAATTTCCTATTATTTTATGAGTTATAAATTAATATATATGGAATTAAAGTAGTATTGTTTCCCATCATAGAGTTCATCAATTTCTATAAAAATAAAGGAGTCTACCCCTTAATAGGAATATACATTGAGAATCTATAAAACAAAAGGGCATATTCAAAACTACAGTTCAAGGTATGAAAATAACACGTTCATCTCTTTTTCTCAATTTCATTATCTTATCAATTAAGGTGGAGTGGTTGATTGTTGTAATGATGAGGCAAAGTGAGAGATTTATCATTTTCACTGAAACTTTCTAATGTGTTTGTTGATGTATGTACATGATTTAGAATTTTATTAAAAAATTTATTTCTTACGACCCCTAAAATTTGAATTGAGACATTTTGAGCTTGAATTAACATGCATGGTTGTCTATGGACAACATGGAAAACCTTAATTATATCCTTAATGTTTTATATAATGGGTTTTCCCACAAAGTCATAGAGTTGATTAACTAATATCCAATTCATAATAGAACCATGTGTGATCATCCCTCTCTTAGAACTATCCAAGAAATTTTTATATTAGGGAGATGAAAATGTTTTTAGAAGAAAGATGTTATGAACCCTACTTATCCTTTTTAGTTTATTTTCAATGGGGGAGAATTATTTGAAAAAATATATTGAATTTTAAATATGTGAGGATAAATTTACAAAAAAGCTCAAATAGGGATATTGTTGGGCCTAGTGATGAATTTATTTTCAATGATGTTTCAATATGTGTTTGGTGTCTAAAGGATGATGTTTCAAAGCATGGATAATTGTTATGGATTCATGAAATGACATTGGATGTCATGCATTTATAATACTCTATGTTAAATGTGACAATATTTTGAACTGATCATTATGATAAATACATGTGTCAAATAATGATACATTTTCTATAACATGATTTATTATAAGATGTAATTTATGAATGTAATGAAAAATATTATTTTTATGATCATGCATGAAAAAGTTTAAGAGTGATGGATTGAAATTTTAATTGAGGAAGGATTAGAATTTCATTTAATAAATAGATTATTTCTAACTATATGGATAGATATTATATAAAAAAGATTTCCAACCATGTGAGGCACATGGTCTAACTCAACCCCACACATGTGTGAGGTGGAACTTGACCACGTGGGGGAATACGCCCCCAAAACCCACATGTCAGCAAAGGAATTAAGCGAGTTACTGTATAACGCTTGTAGTAGTGCATTCCCACAGGCATGGATGGGCCCGTGTATAAGGCCCACAAGGGTAGGTTGTCTATGATAGCAGGCTGAAGCCCATGGTGGTGTGTGTAGGGTGTTATGAGTGACTATCCCCCATCTCCATATTAGAGCATTGATGAAATGATATTATTTACATACCCTAGAAAAGACATAGAGAAATTCTAATACGCGATAAGAACACATATGTTTTTCTTTTCAAGATAAAAGTGATATTGATAAAACCTGATTCACTGGATGAGTTCAATATCAGCCATTCGATTGAAGGGAAATTTTCACCTACTACCTCTTGACACGGAACTTCTACTCTAATTTCTTAGTGCTCTCCATGATGGTATACCAGTTATCAATAATCATTATTCTATATATCTTTAGTTCTGTAATTGATTATTGTGAGATAGAGAATAATCATGCATGCAGATTCATTGTGCATGCATGAAAAAAATGTCTCTATTTGAAGAAGATGATATTGTTAAGGATGATAAGAAAAAAGTGGAGGTCATTCTTATAAGATGAGTTTGATTTTATAAAAAATGATGAAGCATGAGATTACATTACTTTCATTGAAAAAATATTAAATGATAACTCACCTAAGAATGAACTATGAGGTTTGTGGGTTATCCAACATTAATAGCCGTATGATGAAAAATAATTTCAGATGATGTTCAAGAAGGATTTAGAGAACATGTATAATTGAAATGAAATATTCATAATGCTTTAATTGTATGAATATTCTTCTAATGGAGAAATGTAGGTTGTTGTGTTTATCCGAGAATCCTGCAGTGTTTTTTATACAGTGTAAAGAAATATTGAGTCTAAGATTTTGGAAATTTAAGTTGAGGTGTGGTTAATTTCTTAGTGCATTGATAAATGTGATTCATGCATGTATTCATGATAAATATCCCACATAAAGCTTGAATACCTAAAAATTTTGGGGTTCAAAATAGGATTATATTTTTTTTATAGCGTGAAGAAACAACAAACCTTAATCCATGAGAATTTGAGGTACATGAAGATATATTCATACGGAGTGAACCACAAGTGACTTTTCCATGTGAGAATAATAAGTTAATACTATAATCCCTCAGGTATTTGAGATGTAATGAATGAATGAAATACCTAAAATTTCATTCATTTATTTTAAATAAGTATAAAATAAATACCCACAGTTTATGGGGTACTTAATATGATAAATATAATACCCAAGAACCAATTAGTATTTTTATTTAAATGATGAATAAATGTTTTTATTCATAAACACAATAAAACAAGGAATTAAATAAATGATTTTGAATCACTTAATTACTAAGATCCCAAGTTGATTTAGTTTTATAAATACGTGAATATAGGTGATGAAAAAAGGTAACAAATTACTACAATTTTTTTGAGATATCATTACATTATTTTATCAAAGAGAGAAAGAGATTGAATACAAGAGGGTTTTTGAAGAATAATCAACTTTTGTGCCTTAGAATTTAAATAATGAGTAGAATCCAGAATTCATCAAATCTGAAAGGAGTCTCAAGACCTGTAATTATGAAGTCATTGAGAAGGTCATGAGAAAGTGTGCTTCATTATGTGTGTGGAGGAAAATGAAAAAAATCAAATTTCATTGGATTAATATGTGAGTAAAGGAGGATGTCTCTCAGTTATAGTTGAGTGCAAGAGAAGTGTCTTGTGTCATTTAGGAGAAGAATTCTCTAGTATAGATTTTGGAGTATGCCAGTGTGGATTTTGGTAACACTATTGGATGTAGTTTAAGAACCTCATGTGTGGATTTAGAAGATATATGACATGACTCTGTATTGACCGTTGTAATTGATATTAATATTACAGTGGAGAATTCATGTTGGCATGAATAAAAACATGGAAAGTAGTAGGTCTTTATGCCAAACCGTGAAAATAACATGTGATGTGCTCTCTCTTATTATTTATGCATACTAAGTGATACCATGAGATATCACTGAGTGGACCGAAAACCTTAACATGTTCAAGAGTTTAAATTAAAAAGTAATAATTTGTAAAAAATAAACCAATAATTCACCACCCACTCTACAGCCAAATTGCCCCGGGGATATATAAATAATATTTATTTAAAATAAATAAATATAATGATTACAATGAAAATTATTATTTATGTGATGAAGCTAAAAATCCTTTTTTATTTATTTATAAAATACATAATAAGACATATATCGATTTCTATATTATTTATGTAATGCATAACTCATTATATATATGATTATAATTTATAGGTTGTAAATCATATATGTTTTGTGAAATTTAATATTTATTGACATATTGATTTAAAAATAAATGGGTGAATTTTAAATAATATTTTTATTTTAAAATCCATGGATAAAGTAATAAAACATTTTTTTTAATAAAGGTGATTTTCCATATTTTATCATTTAATTTGTTTTGTTATGAGTATTTTATGGATTTAGATTTAATTATATATATATATATATGTAAATATATTACATATGAAGTGACTAAAAGTTATAATAACGATTATTTATTTATTGAAGTAAATATTTTTTTTTTGAATTTTCTATGTTTTATATTTAATATTTTTTTTAATAATTATTGAAAATAAATGTTTTTAAAAAAATGATTTTTAATTAAAATCGTGTAAAAAATTAAAATATAATTAATATAAATTACGTTTGTATAATTTTTATGTAAATGACTTTAATAATTATAAAATTTTAGCTGTAACTATTTTTTTTAAATAATTAATTATATTAATATATTTATTAAAGATAAATGTATATATGATTGTTGTGATATAAAAATAGAATGGAGAATTTAAAATAATATTGTTAATTTGAAATATAGGAAAAATGTAACAAAAGAAATATTGTTTTAATAAAGGTTATTTATGACATTTAGAACAAAAAATTTCATTTCTAATCTTATAAAAAATTTCACCACACAATATAGAGAGAAATGAAAATCATTTCTTTTTCTTTTATTGAACTTTGTATCCAAACAAAATGAAGAGAAATTAAAATCATTTCTTTTATTTTATTTTCTATTAATAATTATAAAATAATTTTTTTCTTTTACTAATATATCACTAAATAGTGTGAAAAAGTTATATATTTTCCCTCACAATATCGATTCAGTACCAATTACAATCAATAAATAAAATCTTATAGATTAAAAATGTTACACCACTAAGATAAGGGTAGTATCATTTCAATCCATTTTCACTACTCAACAAGGGAATTTGTTTCCATAAAGATTATCTTCTTCTTTTACTTTTGGAATGATGTCTCAATGGATACAAAAATATCATATTTTTTTCTTAATTTTTTGTAGTTAATTTCACATAAAAAATTATATCTTATTCGATTCTATCTTCCACTATTATTGATCCACTATATATTTATTATTCAATGTTTACTCTCTCAATTATAATTTATCATTAATATCTTCATTTATTTGAAGACAAATATACCTTATATGTTTATAGATGAATATTATTCTTCATTAATAATTTTTTATAAGAATTATCTCTTTACGATTCTTGTCATTTCAATTTTAAATATGGAAAGAATCATTACTTTTTTCTCAACATCTAAATTACTGTTTGATTTTCTATTTTCATGTCATAATTTGTTTTTAACTATTTAATTCAAAAAAACTTGGATGAAATATTCTTGTTTTTAAAAAAATTATATTTTTAAATCTTGGAATTACATAACAAATTAATTATTTAAAAAAATATTCAAAACATTAAATGAACCAAACACTCACACATCTTGATGATGAGTTAAAAAGATGAATTTTTAAAATATCTCTTTGGGGAAGCTATTTTGTTGATGAAATATGATATATGTCCTAAATTTACAAAAAAAACATAATCGGTATCAGGATTTGTGTTAAACAATATAGAAACATTGGGGAAAATAGATAATCTTTTTTAATCTAAGTTTTTATAGTGAAATATTATTATATATATACCACAATACTAATATAGTTGGAATAATCCATAGGTTTCTTCTAAACATTGATAGTTATACTAATTGTATTCTAACCCTTGATGAACCTATTCTAAAAAATAATGTGATTTATGATATGTGAGTTCTCAAAATAATAATAATGTGTCATTATACATTTTATTCCTATAATTCATGGTATTTAAATGTTCTAAGATCATATATTCTATATATTTATATTTGTTTTATTAAATATGAATATTATTGAATCTAATAGGATGAATATTAATTAAAAATGCATAAATGTTGAACGTATGACAAAAGAGTACGATGAAATGGTTAAAGAGTCTATAAATTTTACATAATAGGGTGTAAATGACCCTTCAAAAATATTTCTTTCCCATTTTACACTGTTATTCAAGACATAATAGTCCATAGGTGTTGGAAAAAATTTGATATATCCAAAAATTGATTGTTTTTATAAATTATCGACCAAATATAGAAATTAATTTAATTTTTCAAGTGTATGGGATCACAATTTTGTTTATGAATCATCTTATACTATTAAAATCGTGAAGGAAAATGAATATCGCATCGAAGAAATGATTAAAAGTGTAAATAATGAGATAGATATTGATGAGGAAATGAAAATGGTAGTTAAATATGAACTTCATGGTTGTTGAAATCTTATTGAGAAATTAAAGAGTTACGAAAAGATACCATTGTATTCCTCTTTTACTAAATATGAATCATTTCACTCGATATGTAAGTATAAAATTTAACACCTGGAAAGAGATAGAGGGACACTAATTTTATAGAACTAATTTCTCTCGTGAATGGTCTGATACTAGAGGTTAAATAAATTCAACGTCTAACATATGAAACAAATGAATGCTATACATAGTGGTTATGATCCTTGAAAAAATACATGGCTCTCCAAATGACCACATTTTGTTTTTAAAGGACCATGAATCAACTAAAACATCCCACATCTATGGTGTGCCAGGATACAAGAAAGGGGAATCAGGTCCTTTAAAATTTTAATATCACTTTACAATCATTTCAAGGTTTAGGTGCCTATATTTAAGTGATGATACTATAGGGTAATTGACATGTAATTTAGATATAATAATTTAAATGAGGCTGTTATCTCCCAGTGCTCTTGAGGCACCTCTATTACAGGGTTTCTATCCTCACGCTCATGCTTGATGATGCCTTATTCTTCTTCCTAATCATTGGTTTTTAGGGGTTTTCCTTTTCTTATAGATTTTTATTCAATTACCATTCCTCATCATGTGGTAGATTTAAATCTGGGTCTACTCTTGTGGAATCATTTTTGAATCCTTATTTTCTTAGTGGTGGGACTTCAGGCCCAAAGAGGTGTCGGTTTTTCTCTCTTGACCAGTCAGAGACCAAGTAATTTGGAAAGTTCATTTCTCATGTTCTGAAGGGTGGGGAATTCTAAATCCTTTGAGGTTAATTAATTCACCTAATAGTATATGAATAATAGGTTTTTTGGTGTTTCTTTGGTGATTTAATCATTTCCCATTGTCACTTTTGGTCTTCTACTACCATGTAACCCTATGAACCTCACCCCATATTGGTCAAGTGTAATGGTGCCTCTAGTGGTTTTGGGTTGGAGATGGATAATGTGGTCGATGGTGGATCCTCATGATCAATGTTGTCTAAGAATCATCGAGATGATTTATGAATAAAATTTTAATTTGGCAGATAGTTTTGGTTTGTTCTCAGCAATGCTCTTTGTCATGCATTCATCCTTTGGTCTCAATTTTTATGATATTTTTTATCTATGTGCATCATTCATTTTGGTTTTGGAATCATTCGGGGTGTCTTTTTAATTATTTTAATACCTTGTTGTTGAAATATTGATGACAGATCCATTGGTGAGGTAGTTGATAGTGATGGCCTTATGAGGTGTGATATTCATCTTCACATAGTTTTCTATTTTGAGTCATTAAAGTTAGACTCATGATTATTAATTTGAATTTGTGTATCATCAGTTCATTTTCGGATTTTGTTTTTGGTTTGGGTTCCATTTTTATTTCAAATATATATAATTATGTCTTATGATGAATCTATTGATGGGTGGTTATAGTTTAAATTTTGAATGGAAGTTGTTTATTCTGTACTGTTTTTAATTTGGATATATGGTTCCCACTTAACCAAAAATTTGTCTTTTTCTTAAAATACCAAAAACTAGTATTTGGATCATAGATTAAAAAAATAAATATTGGAATATTCATCACCCATAAGACTCTACTTAGTAGAATAAAATTGATGATGATTATCCTAAATTTGGAAATGATTCAAAAAACACCATCTTGATTTATTTGATATATGGAATGATTTTTTTTGTTTTCAAAGTAGAACTCATAGTATATGCCCTATTATTCTAGTAAATTATAAATTTCTATAGTGGTTATTTAAGAAGTGAAAATAAATTTTATTATATATTATTATATCAGGACTAAAACAAACATAATAATGATATTGATGTTTATTTGGATCCATTGATTATTGTTCTAAAAATAATATGATATTCAGGTGTTATGTTATATGATGATTATATTAATGTGAATTTCATATTAAGAGCGATATTGTATGTGATAAAAAATGACTTTATTTATTATGGATATTTTCTAGGATATATCATTAAAGTAATTATAGGGTATACCATTTGTGAACAAGGTATACAATTAGTTAGGCTGAAATATTCCTTGAAAATTTGTATCTATGGAGTTGAAAGTTTTTATCTCAATTACATATATACCAATCCTAGATGACATCAATGAATCAGAATTCAGAAAAAGGTAAGAAAAATTACTCCACCGATAAGTGATCAATAGTTTGATACACTAATGGATATTGTCATGGTTTTTGGTAAAACATTTTTAGAAAACCTTACAAAAACCAATTTGAAAAAGAGATCAGTTTTTCTTAAAATTATCATTTTGGAATTTTTTGTAACTCTGAAATTTTCTTGATGTCAGGCGCAAGGAAAAATGTTTTTGATAGTTTCATTGGCACATTTATAAATTAACATGGAAAAAAGATGTTATTAAGTATAAATTGGACATTATTAACATGGGAATAAAGGAATATTTGGGTCGAGTGTAGGGTGAAAGGAAGAAATTTATTTATCCAACAGCGTACACTCTTTATAGAAAAGAGAGATATCAGTTTTACAACTTCCCGAATGATAAAATGGTTTTGTAGAGGTCCTTGTCGAATATTAAGAATATCATGTTAATGACTGATTTGAATTAAAAGGGCCATTAATTACTTGACTATTATGCTTTGATTATAGACTTAATTCTGGTATCTTTATATTACACTCTCCTTAAAAATGTCCAATACATATTAACCAATATTTTTTTTATTTTTTAAAAGATATATTACATAATGTTATATACCTATAAAAGTTCCAAAATATATTTAAGGAAATTTCTATCATATTAAGTGAATTATATTTTTTCTTTACATCATCATTATTTTATATAATGGTTCACTTCGTTAGAGAGATCCTTATATATGGTGCTATACATTGTACGTGATTGTATCCCATTGAATGATATATGATGATTTTGAAGGTCTATATTAAAAATAAAAGATGGATAAAAGGTTCTGTTGTAGAGTGATATATTTTTATAAGATACACTGAATTCTTCACAAACTAGTAGGATGATGTAGATAACATTGGTTTCCCAAAATCATGTAAAAATGGTCTCATTATAGGTGAAGGAATTTATAAATGTGATTTTCCCCAATTTCTATTATAGAGAAAAAGTTGGAACACATTTACATTTTCTATAATAGTTTTGAGGTTTCTCCATATATTGAAACCCATAATTTAATTATTAGTTATTTGAATTCTTAAAGGGATGAAATATGGATATCAAATAATCATATCTTGTAGTTTATAGAATGATTTTGAGGCCACGTTTTTAAGGATACAACCATAAATCCAAATAATTTATTAACAACATCGATTACTAGCTAGGGGACCAATTTTGAATGTACTGTCATATAATGGATATGTAATTAATTATTACACATTATACACATAAGATGAATGTAGTACTATGAAAAATTGTATAGTTACACTTGTGGTGGAAGCAATATATGTATCAGGTACCAAGGATATAAATCTGATTTACGTGAATATGTCATTACTTACCTTCATTGAAATAATATTTGAGTTGGATTATAAAACATTATAATTACTTATTTTTCAAATAAAATTGGTCAATAATAAGAATGTAGTTAAAATAGATAAATTTGGATCCATAAAAGTGGATTTCATCAAAGAATGGTACACCGATGCACTGTTCATAATGGGATCATAGGCAACACAATTATTTTATGTCTTGAATCATTTAAAAAAATATGTTTAATTATTATATTACTAACCAATACCATTGTAGGATTATATATTAATTCATTTGAGGATACATAATTTATTAGGATGTTATAATCACTTCATGGTGGTCTTAATAATTGAGAGGTCGTGTATATCAGAGATGACCATAATGAGGGGATTTGTATATTTGATAGAGGTTCCAAATATCTACATCCTTTAAACAAAAAAGATATAACCCACTAAATACGTTAAGGTTTAAATTTATAATGCATTTCCTCATAATATTATCTGTTGACTACTATATTTACATAATCTGAATTAAATATCTAACCACTTCTATAGATAATGGCCACTTCACATGATGAAACATCCAATATCGAGGAGGGACACATTGAAAATATTAATATTAATGAAATATTAGATGGTGAGAATCATGTGGCTTGAAAAGTTCAAGATCATCATAACGCAACAGTAATAAAAAAATATTAAGGCAATAAGGAAAGGCATAAAATTTATTATTGGATATAATGCACATAACTAGCCTATTGACTCAAAAAAGACAATTTTCATTAGTTACATTGGGGTCACCACTCAAATACATGTGCTAATTGATCTATATTATTTTTACAAAATGGTACCTATGATGAAAGCTCTAATTTGGGAATAAATGAGTGGAAAATTATGATATATGTTCTTTATTTCACTAAAAAAATAAAATGTTGAAATGTTGATTTTTGATTCCTTATCCCAAGAAAACTCCATTTATAATATATTACTATAAATTTAAATTTAAATTAATGTTAACTAGAAACAATCATATAGTCATCCATAAAATTTTTATGAAGCATTAATTTATGGATTTTGAAGGGAATGTAAACTATGACCACAAGATATATGAACATATGATGCATTCATTAGTCATCATGAGGATGCATTTCTTTAGGTATATTCTAATTGGTAATATTTTACTTAACATTAAATTTATTAATTACTCTAATTAATAATTATTAATTTATAAAGTATAAACTGAGTTCTCAAAATAAGTATAGTGTATTAACACCAACCTATCCTTTCCATTATTCAAGGATAAGTTATGATCCATTTGAAAAAAGTTATATATTTTAAATATATAGTAATAATATTATGTGATATGAAATAATTACAAAATTATATTCTGATGTTTATGTGTTGATTGATAAATCAGAATCTAAATCCACTTCCATCCCATGTCATGTTCTATGGAACAATGCATATGTAAATAAAGAGGAAAAACTAGGAGATGTAAACACACAAAAAGTTTATGAATATTTTGTAAGCATTACATAATAATTTTTACCTGCAATAATTTTGTATTACATAATAATGAATACTTATTTTCCTATATTTTTTAATCTTGTTTAGACATAAGATTTATCATCAGCTATATTGTAGCAATGTCTACCTTCATTGTCATTTAATTATAAAGAAAAATATGATTATGTTAGAGGTGTGAGTTTTTAGTGGAAAATCAAACATATTTTAAAAAAATTGTAAATGGGGTTGGTGAGGAGAAAATGTAAAGATTACATTAATTTATATATTATGTAGAAGAAAATGGATATTTTGTATTCTAATTTGATAGAATAGTTAATGTGAAACCATCAGGAAGAAGGAACAAAACTTGATGAACATTACATGAAGAGACACCCCCAAGTATTGAGGCTATCCATTCCCATCAAAGGACTACCTTACATAAAGAAATAATTTTTTTATAATAGTTTCTCAAAATATGAATCAATAAACTGTTGATTCATTTCTCTTAATTTTATTATTATGGTGGAATTTATTGTGATTGTAATTTATCAGCACCTACTCATCATCATATTTTGAGGGGTATAATGAACAATATCAAAGAATATACTCCACAAAATAAATAATTTCCAAAATATTATGCGAGGTTGGGGATTTATGTAGATCATGGACAATGAACTATGCTACTTGTTCTGCTTATTTATCTACAAGTTTTCATAATCAAACATGTTATTGTAAGATTCATAGCATGGATGTATAATATTAAAAAGATACATGATAAAAAGTGGAAATTACTTCACAAGTTATTTTTTTATTTAAAATACTTAAACATTAATGAAAAATTGTATAAACAATATAATGTTATTAAAACTAGTGAAAAAATGGGAAACAAAAGGATAAATCAAAACAATTTACTACATCAACTAGTAAACCAAAATGACCTTCTGAGTGTACCACTGGATTTCTAATCGATCTAGAACATTTACTAACTTTAAAATTTCTTGATGATAAAAAATTTAAATATAATAATATAAATAGATTTTAATTTTATAAAAAAATTTATGAAGATACCATTACATATGTGAATGGTACTTTGAGTGTAAATGAAATCCTCAAGCTTGAATGGATAGGATCCCTGATTTTGAATGTATACATGAGGTGAATTTTTATAATTTGTTTTTCCAATATTTGATTAAAAATATGAATTATAGATAAATATTTTTTTAAAGGAGAATATATCAGTACTCTATAAAGTGAAAACCCTGTGATAAATAATTTGGACTCATTTGTTCTCAAATCACTTATATAAAAAAATAATCATTGGATGAAAAATAAATTTCAATGATTGTTGATGGATTGGATAAAATATTTGGAAAGAAATTTATAGATGAGAAAATATTATTAATACCAACAATATAGAGGTAAAATAGTATAATCTAATCATAAAAAAATATATTTTCATTCCACTAACTTATTATTACTTTTAGTTTTTTTAGATGAATTAGATGCTCATTACAATCAATTTGGATAATAAAAAGTTTTAATTTTTGTATCCAGTGCATGAATACCCAAAAAATCAACCAAAAATGAAATCCTCTATGAATTGATAATACACTACATTCAAAACTAAACAAATAAAATTCATTTTATAAGTTTTATATTATATTTTAACAAACAAAATGATAGGGAAGTTTATAAATTTCATCAAAATCATGGTATTAGGATGAACTTTGAACATAATAAGCCTCCATATTTTTATAACTAGATAATTATTATGTTATATATAATAATATTTCACTATAAAAACATATACAAAAACATATTAAATATTTTTTCAAATGTTTCTATAGTTTTCAAAACAAATTAATGGAAGCGATTGTGGTTATTATGTTTTTACATTTAAGAAAGATATCATATTACATAAAAAAATCCTTAAATTTGTATTTAATATTATAATTACAAGTTCATTTTAACTATTTTTTTCTTTTTAATTTGTTATAGTTTTTTAGTACTATTAAAACTTTTATCACTCAATGTATTAAAAATAGGAAGTATATTTTTTTAGAATTTAGTGTAAAAAACTCATGTTGTTAAAATATATAATTACGTAATGAAGAGGTGACATCATATCATGTTTATATTTTTTTAATATTTTTGAGATATAATGAAGAGTTTGTTTTTCATTTGAATATGTTGGACTGTAGTTGTTGTTTGATTTTTAAAATGTTGGAACAAATTTAATACAGATCCCAAGGTCTATCTCCAAGAATTTTATGCCAATATAGATCCCAAAAAGCCTCTATATAGATTTCAGAGTCCCTATAGACTAAATTCATTTCTATTTTATAATACCGATTTATTTATACATTATTATATTAGTGTTTTCAAAAGTTGGTATTCTAAATGGGAAATGATTTTAGTCTTTAAAGAACAGTGATTTTTTATGGAGTCCTTTTTACACTTCATATGCATAAAACTCTTGGATAAAATTCAATTTTCAATGAAGGATTCAATAAGGATAAATAACTCTTGTACTCTATGTTATCTCTATAGAGTTTTTTGTTCTTTTTTTGATTTATTTATGTTTAGTAGTGATGAAATGCCTACAATTTTAGTTATAAGACCTTTTAATAACATTTTATCAAGTAAAAATATTGTGTTATAGATATAAAAACATTTTTTTACCATGTTTAAGAATAAACTACATGTAAATTTGACACATGGTGTTCCAAATAGGAAAAAGGTGCATGGTTTTAGTTTAAAAGTGACCTTTCGGTTAAAAAATCCACGACTTATTGAAAAATTAGAAAACATAAAAATATTTTCTTGATACTTCTGAAAAATGTTCCATAAGTATTTTTTGATGTGTATGATTTTGACACACATTAAAATGACACGCAATGTTGTTGGTATGACTCAAAGGGTGTCTTTTTAGTTTTAGAACTAAATTTTATTTACAAACATAAATCACTCACTAAAAACTAAGAAACGACCTATAATTGGTCTTGGAACTTTTTAAAAAAGATCCATAAGCCATTTTTTTACATATATAAATTATGTGAAATTTAATCTAACACATGGTGTATTTGGAATGACTCAAAGTACACGTTTTTGGTTTAAAAATGTCTTTTTAGTTCAAAACAGAAATCACATACCAAAAAAATAAAAAATAAAACACGCTCATATTTTTTGATACATTTTGAAAATGATCCATAAATTATTTTTGATGTGTAGGAATCAACCAAAAATAAATATAGTAGATGTTGTAGATGGTATGACAAAAATTATGTGATTTTAGTTTAAAAAATTACATTTTTGTTCAAAATAAGCATTACATACTAAAAAATAATCAAACACAAATGGATTTTCTTAACACAATAGGAAAACAATAAATAAATAAATTGTGATTTGTAGTAATCAACAACATGTCTGTCCAACACACATTGCTCTTAGTATGATTTAAGGTACATGTTTTTATTTAAAATTAACTTTCTAGTTCAAAATATATAATATACTAAAAATTGAGAAGGCAGAATCTTGATACACTAGTAAAATGGTCCATGAATATTTTTTTATGTGTAGGAATCAACCATCCATCAATCTGACACACAATGTGGTTGATATGATGAAAAGTATGCTCTTTCAATTTAAAAATGATTTTTTTTTCAAAATCCATGTTGTTCACTCAAAATAAGGTAAAAACACTTAAATTGTCTTTTTACTACTATAAAATGATCTATAATTCATTTTTGATTTGTAAGAATAAAACTCACTTAAATACAACACATTGTGTGACTTATAGAACTAAAAGTACATGGTTTGATTTAAAAATAAAATTTTAGTTTAAAACATGTGTTAAATATTCATGACCAAGAAAACACATTTTGATTGTTTGGATACTTTAGGATAATGATCCATAATTAATTTTTAATATGAAAGAATCAACTATAGGTTCATGAAATACATAGTGTTCCCAACATCATTCAAAGTGTTTTTTATATAAAATAAACAAAATATTTCAAAACCAACATCACTCACTGAAAACTAATAAAATACACCCATATTGTCCTAATACTTTTGGTAAATGATCCATAAGTCATTTTTTATATATAGGAATTAACCAAATTTCAATACGACACACCATGTACAAAAAATTACTTAAAGTAATTTTTTTATTTAAAATATAAAATTTAGTTGAAAACATGTGCTACATAATCTAATCTAACATACCAGTCCGGATGCTACCAATCGGTGCCCAGATCTAGTGGGTCACTAGGCCTCAAGTGTGAATCCCTGTATTCTAGAGGCTGCCGACTAGCTGTGAGGGTGTAACGGTGGTATAGTGGGGTTACTATACCCTCTAACCATAGTAATAAAATATTAGAAATAGCTAAGTATAATACACAACATTAACCAAAAAAGTGTGGAATAAATAAACGAACAGAAATATAACATGTTGTTACAATAAATGAAATGACGTAAAAGCACAAACATTTATGTCATAAAATACAACACTGGGCACCCTCTGGGCCGACTATACAAATACAACAGTACAAAAGAACTGAAATTAAAAGTACATGTCTCTACTACTAACACCAAGCTAATCCACATACCTGGTATCCAAACACATTCAAACTACACTAACCCAATTACAAGAACAACATGAGTAGCTCCACTCAATCATGATTCTCTGGGCCTTATCCTTATCCACTATGCAACTTGTTCTCAACTGAAAAAGCAGACATAAGGTCTAAAAATACAGTAGGGTGTACATGTAGGGGTGAATAATAATCTCAGTAGGACACGCCAACAAGAAACATGTAAATGTGATTATATATGTGTATGATAAAACCCAAGTGCTTAGCCTAGCCAAGACACTACCAATATGGTAAGAAAATGAGAATTTGTAACCCCAGTTGAACCATGGGTCCACAATCCCAACCAACTAGGAAAGTTCCAGCAGGTATGTCCATATATATATATACATGTATACTTGTATAGCCCCATACCTATACATATATACATTAATATGAATATTATTTAGTACGTGAATCAAACAACATGAAGTCACTTCAACAGTTCCTCTCTGGGTCCATAATCATGATCGCCTGGACATCCTATGCAAGGGAATTAAGCTCAACATCCTACCTCTCAAAAAATGAAATATCATTTCAATTTCTGGGTCTGTAATTCCAATAGACATATACCTTCTTCATCAAATTCTTTAACAGTCATTGAGCAAAAAATGTCACTATAAGGGGATACTCATCCAACACCTAGGTTCCCCCATACCTGACTTCAATCACTGAATCAGGGATACCGTATACCGATAGTCAATCCTATAAATATTTCAACCACCATAGCCAAACCATATAATAAAAATTGTCAAACCACAAAGGGGTAGATCCAAGGAACTCATAAAAGGGAATCCTCATCAGAATTGTAAACCACGAAAGGTGGGATCTAAGGAACTCTCCCAAGGCATCCCTATCAGAAGTGTAGACCATGAAGGTCCTAAACCAAGGAACTCATTTAAGGAATCCATATAAGAAGTCTAGAACATGATGGGCTATACCCGTGCAACACGTCTAAGGCATCCACATCGAGTCCCATGAGTGTCCCAGTAGAAACTCGGTCTAGGCACTGGTTGGGGTCCTCGGAGAATGTCAATAGAACATATCCCACAAAATCCCAAGAATTTTGGATCCACATGGTAGCAAGGCCCAGGGAATCCCACGGAATAAAGACCCAAGGGGAATACTCAACCCAAGACATCCACTGTCACATTCAAGATCTATAAAGAGCAGTCCATGGCATTTATCCAACCAATCAAGCATCACACATGAGTATACCTACTCTAATAAGTCATTTCACATTCCATCACACATGAATAAACCAACACATTCATCACATTATCAGGAGAGGGGAATCATTCCCACCATATATCACAAGTCAAAGAGTCTATCCAGGGTATTCCTACATCGACGAATCCAAGGGCCTCTCAAGGTGTATAAGAAAACACATAAGGCTCAACAGCCATGTCCCAGGTACAACATTTGGGTACTAGTAAAACATCATAAAATAATGGTTCAGAAGCTAGATCCTATGAGAGAACATCTGGGCATCCCAATAAGTAAGAAATATGTCTCACATCCGGCTCAAAAAACTACCAACTAGGAAGAAACTCCAGTAAACACTACTATATTAGTAAAACCAAGCCAGATATAAATAAACAAGTGAGGGTGGTTGGAAAACCCAACCCAACACTCCATCCATAGCCCCATGGGCATATTAGTTCAACATAGTTTCCAGGCGACACATGAACACCATCTCTACCCAAAGATGATGTACAACTCAAGGTCAATCAAGTAATGGGAACATTCTGGGTCCCTCAAACCAAAAACTGAAAGACATCATACTCGGGATCCACAAGGTAAACATAAGATAATGCATCCTACTCATGATCGTTAGTTGTAACGATAAATAAGGAATCCAACATAGGATCCTCTATTGGAAAAAAATAAGGAAACCTACAACAGAGATCACATAAAAAATTAGGAATACTAAGGTATCCAACAATTTGGATCTTAAAAATGATCATCATGTAATAAAATTCATCCCTCCTGTTATCCTTAGAGGCATCTGGTCTCACGACCACATAGTCCAGAAGGGCATGTATCACTTGGAAAATGTACTCAAAATCAAAGGTCACGGGAGAGAGCTCAGAGCTCATCTCAGATCAGTATCTCAACTAGGTTGTTCTGAACACACAACCTATCATCAACACCAAGTCTCACTCTTGAGTGTCAAATAAATTCAATAAATGGAGTAAGAACCACTCTATTTAGATAGAAATCCCAAAACACCCATTAGGTGTCCTTAGAATGCTCCACGGGTTTCACCATCGCGATCTATGTGGAAAACTACTTTGAATGGACTACTCTCAGGTCCAGTTCTGACTTAGGGTCTAGAAGGCACAAAAAACCCTCAAAGGGTTAGAAGGGGGAACTATACAATGTGTAACCATTGGTAACAATGTGTACTTCCAGCAAACCACAAGGGCATGTAATTTAATCGGCCATGGCATGTAACACCCTAGATATATGGCTTGTTAAATGGGTATCTGGTGTGTACCCAACATGGGCAACATTCCTGTGTCCCTCAACTGGTATGGCTGTTTACCTAGCCAAGACATGTACTTCTACATGTCATGCTACCCTACTCATGGTCTAGCCGTGTATGCTACACGGCCATGTACCCCTATACGGGTAGAAATGCCCGGGTACTCGGATATAGGGCCATGTACCATTACACAATGTGTAACCCAATATGCAGCATGTAATCCTAATAATTTAATTTTTCTTTAATGGGAATAATACACAAAGTGTCACCCCAGACTACACACTATGTGACCTGGTTTCCTCAAGTAGGAATCCCTCAGATCACCCGAAACCCTTGTTTTCACCATCGAAACCACATATCCATCCTGAAGAGGCCCAAATAAAGAATAAACATGCATTAAACATAGAAAAAAATAAAACTACAGGGATCAACAATGAAAACATAAATAGGCCTACAATTGGGTGAAAACCGTCAAAGCCTGGTTCGATTTGATAGTCCATAGCTATCGCACGTCGATCCAGTGCATCAAGGGATTCACAAAGACACCCCTCTTCCCTCCCCCATGCTCTCTCTATTTCTACCGATCTATTTTCTCCCTCGACGAAGAGGAGTAAGAGGATCCACATAGGAGGTGTGTGCGAGAAGGAGGAGGAAGGAATAAAAAGGAAAAAAGGAAAAAAGAAAATGAAGAAAAAAAAGGGTCCAGGGGCTGACTTCGATGACCAACTCATGGTTATTACTAACATAGGATAAAGTCCACATTTGAGACTCAATAGTGGATAATTCATCTCAATATGACACTCCATTCAAAAGTAATGGATGAAAAAACCTGCTTGAATAAATTAATATTTAATTTATCAATTATTAAATATTAATTATTCCCCCAAAAGTTGAATGGCTTGGATTTCCATGAAACATCTATCATTGGGTAAAAACAATATTCTAGGACCTACATAGTGGTCAAAAAATGTTTCTAAGATCCACTTGTAAGAGAAATAGAACATTTTACCCTTCATGAGCATTTGAATGAAAAAATTCAAATTTCTACTCAAAAGTGATGTACGAAAAAATAGGAGCCCCTACATAATCCCCATTACAAACCTTCTCATCCATGAGATGGCTGGTGAAAAGATAAGCAGCCATGCTCTCAACTTGTGCATCTACACAACCAAGCTATCTGGACTATCCAATGACTAACTTTATAGCATAAAAATTCATCTCCTATACAGAATACCTTTAACTATGACCGATCTAGTACTCTCCACCATATGAATACACTTATGGTAATCTCCAAAGAAACCTCTATATATAACAGATCACAAAAAACACTGATGTTAAACTAAAAATGAGAGTCACCACCCTCAAATGGCCAATGGTGTACTCCCCACCATATATATTACCTTACCCCGCTCCTTGAGTGCAACCTCAAAGGTTCCCTTTCTCAATAGGGAAGAACATTAGAAATAAAATACAGCTCAATGTAGGGAAAACCGTATATCAGCATACTCAAGATGAATCAACATATAGAATGATCATCGTGAATAATAGTACACTAACATTATACCAAAGGTATGTACAACTCTCTCCAAGACACACTCACATCCTACAAAAACCTGATCAGGATTCAACCATGGGTCAACCATCTTACGGTACCTGATTCATTTCATGATGTCACCTCTACTATGGAGGGACATTCTAGCACATATTATAGGATCCAAACCCACAACAATTCATTAAACATCGGTCCTCATCTCGCACCTGGATACTCAACGATTTATATTCAAATGATACCATGTACAACAAGCATGTATATTTATCAGCCAAATCATACTCCATCGAGTCATCCACCACATGGATAAGCTGACCGTGCTATACAACATGTTAGTTTAATCAATCTAGAAGATCCCTTATAACCCCACTTCAAAATTGGGAACTGTGTCTGTGCCATGATTTATTACATGAACACCGGTCACTCAATGTCGTTTCAGTCACAAGAATCTACCCATGCTCTGACTACATTCACAATAGTAGAAACATTGTTCAACTCGGATAGGCACCTAGATAGTATTTCATGTTGATGCTAGTCTCAAAAAATTAGAACCCAGGGTGCTCTATCAAAATACAAAAGGCATCATCATGCCTATAATGAGAAACTAGAGCATTTATCATTCCTTGATATCAAAATTGGTACAAAAATAAGATAACTACCAAAAGGTATATGAAAACAAAGATAACATCTCCCACACAAGTTTCCCTAGAATAATGAAATGTAGACCTACTTGGGTCCGAGTCAATGTAAGGGCCTCTAGTTCATCCACTTAGCCCTACAGAACAAGCCTCCGAACTGGGTCACAAGGTCCAACCACCTTTCCCAAAAGATACAACCTCTCAAAAGCAGGTAAATATCACAACATCCTATTAAGGTAAAAACTGAAAACACAGCCTAAAATACCCAAATCCCTTCTAAGCATCCTCAAAAGGAAGTACTCCCTCGAGGTCACAAAATTAATGTAGAAGAAAAAATGAACAGAAACTCACTGGGAATCCATATATGGCAATACCCCCTGTAGGTCCAATTCAAAAGAAATGTCTTGGTATCCATCAACATCATACTCAGTGATCCGACAATATAACCATAGACCTGAGAAACAACACCCATCATGGGTTACAATAGAAAGGCAACACGTTCTATAACAGCCTTCTAGGTCATTGAACATCCTGTGCACGAGAATTTAGTCATCATCCTTATAACAAAATTCTTAAACATAGATCCACATAACCTGCCATTAGAACAAAATATATACATAAGAAGGCCCAACTGAATATGTATCTATCGTTAGTAAAATCACACTCTCAGATCTCTTTGATGTGAATAATTTTCCGGATAAGAGTCAAAATCCATCCATGGCCTCTTGCCAATGGCCTAGATTCAGATATCCATAATAAATCATAACATCCACACAACATGTGTTTCATTCAAGGTGAAAATCATATACAACTGTAATATCATAGAACATAACAACAATAGCATTCCATGGTAACCAATGCTTCCTACCAGAACTAGTGTTCTCGATGCACTAGTTAGATATCCATCACAGGTTCCAACACATTTCTAATTCTTATATCTACTATATCCCAAATAGTAAAGACTAGGAAAATAAATTCTATGATACCACTTCGTAACATCCCTGATCAGATGCCACAAACCGGTTCCCCGATCTGGTGGATCACTAGGCATTAATCACACCTCTCTGTACACCAGAGGCTACTGACTAGCAGCGAGGGTGTAAAGGTTGTATTGTGGGGAGACTATACCCTCATGCTAGAGTAACAAAAAAAATAAATAGCTAAGCATCCTACACAAAAACATCAAACAGAGTACAGAAGTAATAAACAAACTGAAATAGAGTATGTTGTAATAGTAAATTAAATAATGAAAATTCTTGAACAACAATATCAGAAAATAGAACACTAATCATCCAGTGGGCCGACCATAGAGATACAATTTTACAATAGAACTAAAAATAAAATTACATGGATTTACTACTACCTCTGAGGCAAACCATGTACCTGGTCTCCAAACACTTTCAAACTACACCAGATCGACTTGAAAACAACAAAAGTAGGGGTGATAAATAATCTTTATATGCCACCCAAAAAGCAACCTAGAAATGTTCTACTATATTTGTATGCAAAAACCCATGCGCTCATCTTAGCCAAGACACTTCCAAAAAGGTAAGAAAACTAGAACGTGTAACCACATTCAAACCTCAGGCCTGTAATGTCATCCAACTAGACAAGTGCCACCATGGATGTCCATATCTATATATGTATACATGTATAGTACCATACCTATACATATATTCATAAATATGAATATTCTTTGGTATGTGAATCAAAAAACACGAAACCACATCAGCAGTCGATCACTGGGCCTGTCATCCCGATCTCCTAGATATCATGTGCAAGGGAATTGAGCTAGATATCATGCCACTCAAGCCATGTAATATCAAGTTGATCTATAGGTTTGTAATCCAAATCAACATATACCCACTTCTTCCAATTCTGAAAAAGTCTCCGAGGAAGCTACATCACCACAGGGGGATACTCGTCCAACACCAAGGTTCATGCATATTCACCTCTAAAAACTGAATCAATGATACCGTATACTGATGGTCAATTTTGTAAAGTCGCAACAACCACAACCACATCGTATAATAAAAAGTGTACGACCATGAAGGTCCAGATCCAAGAAACTCCCCAGGGTATCCTCATCATAAGTGTAGAACATGAAGGGTCGAATCCAATGAACTCACCAAAGGAATCCACATAAAAAATGTAGAAAATGAAGTCATAGATCCAAGGAACTAATCCAAGTTATCCATATAAGAAGTCTATTCCAAAAAGGTTCAAATCCAAGTATCTCTTCCAAGGAATCTACATCGAGTCCCATGGGCGTCCCAGTGGAAACTCAGTCTAGGCACTAGTTGGGGTCCTATGTGCATGTCAACGGCACATGTCTTACGGGAGCCCAATAAAGCTGTATCCATAAGGTACCATGTCCCGAGGCATCCTAAGAAATAAATACCCAAGGGGCATACTCAACGCAATGTATTCACTACCACATTCTAAATCCATGGAGAGGAGTTCATGTCATCTATCAAACCAATAAAGTATCACACATGAGTATACCCACTCTTATATGCCATTTTACATTCCACCACACATGATTATACCCACTTAGTCATCATAGGATGAGGAGAACATAATCACCCCCACCACATATCACAATACAAAGAGTCCATCCAAGGAATTCCTATATTGGGGAATCCATGTATCACTCAAGGCATATAATAAAACACTAAGTCTCAATAGTCAAGTCTTAGGTAACACCTCTTGGTACTAGTAAAACATCAAAAAAGTATGGATTGAGAGCTAGATCCTAGGAGAGAACATCCAGGCTCCCAAAAATCACAAAAGAAACCTTGAGTCAGGCATAACCGCCACCAACTAGGAAGAACCTTTGCTAAACACTATTTCTTCAGCCAAACCAAGTTAGATATAAACAAACAAGTGAGGGTGGCTGAAACGCCCAACCCAACACTACAACCATAGCCCCATGAGCGTATCAGTTCGACATGGGCTCCAAGTGACACCTAAACACGTTATATACTCAAACCTATCATACAACTCATGGTTGGTCAAGCAATTGGCCCTAGCTAGGTCCCTTAATCCAAAAACTAAAAGGCGTCCTACTCAGGATCCTTCAAGTAAACACAAGCGAAGGCATCCTACTCAGAATACATAGCTGTAACATTAAAGGAGGAATCCAAAATATGATACTCTATCGGTAAGAAATTTAGGCATCCTATAATGGGGATCCTTTAAATTACCAGTAAGACCAAGGGATCCTACAATTTGGATCCTCAAATTGATCAATGTATAAGAAAATGAATCTTTTGGGGGATCCTTAGAAGCATCTGGTATCACGTTCGCATAGCCAATAATGAACATCTCACAAGGTAAAAGTACTCAAAATAAATGGTTGTGGGAGATAGCTCAAAACTCATATCAGATTAATATCTCAACTAGGTTGGTCCTAAAACCCAACCTATCATCCACGCCAAGTCTCACTATCAAGTGAAAACTAAATTAGATAACTATAAGAAGAACCTTTGAATTTATATAGAAGTCACAAAATACCCATTAAGAGTCCTCATAACCATACACAGGTTTCACCATCATAATCTACATGGAAAAATACTTAGAATGAAATACTATTAGGTCCAGTTTTGGCTCCGAGGACAGAAGGCATGAAAAACCCCAAAAGGGATACAAGTGGGTAGTACATGTCATGTAACCCTTGGTTCACAGCGTACACTCCCTCTGCACCATAAGAGAATGTACTTCCACTGGCCTGGGATTGAAACACCCCAGATACATGACATGTTACATGGGTACACAACATATACCCAATATGGTGTAGATGCCCATGTTCCTCAACTAGCTTTGACATTTACCTGCCCAAGCCATGTACATCTACATGGCGTGCTACCTTACACAGGGTCTAGTTGTGTATGCTACATGGCCATGTACCCCTACATGGGTAGACATGCCTGGGTTCTTAGATATATGACCAAGTACTAGTACACAACGTGTATACCCCATAAACGATGTATAATCCTTAATAATTTATCTTCCCCGAGTGGTAAGAACACATGGTGTGTCCCCTTCGACTACAGGCCATATAACCTTCCTCGAACAAGAAACCCTTAGATCATTCAAAACCCATATTTTGGCCTCTAAAACCATAGATCTGGCCTCAAGAGGCCAGAAGCAAGCACAAATAGTATTTAAACTTAGAAAAAAACTATGGGGATCTATAGTAAAAACATAAATAGGACTACCATTGGGAAGAACATTATTGGACTAACCAATGAGCCACTCACAAGAAAGCTCTGTCACCTACAAAAAATTCTAGATGAATCCTCTTACAGTCAACATAACATATCTTCATATTCTAAGCTATGAGAATCCTCTTTCAAATAATTTACACTCCCTCGAAGGACTCATAATTCAAATTGGGTACCACAACTACTGCCTCACCATCATTATACTAACATGGAGGTGAATGACATGGAATTCCATAAAGAGCCACATAAGATTCATCTGAATCAAACCCTGGTAACTATTTTTGTATGTGAATTCAACCATGGATTGACGATTATAACATGCTCCACTAAATTCTAGTATTTTATCTTGAAGTATATCCTCCAATATATAGATCATTCACTCCAACTTTCCATCTTTATAGGGATAGAACACTATGATAAATATCATCTAATTACCTAAGTACTTATAAAATCCATGCTAGAAATATCATGAAAAATGTGCATCAGTATATATTATAATGTTTGAGGGAATTCTATGTAATAGTATGATGTCACTAAAATAAAAATTTATCATCTTCTATACCGTGTGAGTCTTATATATTTGTAAGAAATAAAAAAATCATTAACCAAATATTAATCACCTAGAAAACATCTCAAATCCTTAGGGTCATGTGAAATCCCATCATAAAGTATGCTGTGAATTCCTACCACTTAAACAAGAAAATAATAAGAGCTAGAGTAAACCACTACAATTCTAGTTCATAGCGTTTATCATCTAGTCGATATGGCATTGGGAAGAAAATACCAAAATGATCCTCTTTATCTCAGGACACCAAAACCATCACTTGAAGTCATGGTATGTCTTTATCACTCTAGGATGAACCAAACACTTATAGTTATGGAAGTATCTCATTATCTCTTCCCTGATGCAATTAGAGATATCAATTTTCCCTTTTACAAAGATCACATAATTATCATCAAATGACCATCCAGGTATCATATCACTCACTGCTTGCCATTCCCACATCATCACATAATCAAGGTCAGATTAGTGAATAGATTTTACCTAGTTTACTAGTGAATAAGTGATAAATAATGGGAAATATGCCATCTATCCCTATCCCTCATAACCATCTATACTCTAATCGTCTAACAATCTCATCAGGCACCACTGTTCCTCTGAAGGCTATTCAATAAGCACATACTCAACCTGGTTCTTATAGATAAGAGAATCTGTAATGATTTTACCTTTAAAAGGTGGTTATTCCATATAAAATTTGAACATATGTAGGTACTCTACTTATAGACTCTTCCTAAAATAGAGTTCCCTCTATGTGATGATATATCAGAGACTCATGTAGTTCATGTAGAAAATAAACCAATCGTCAAAGAGTTAGGGTTGTTGACACATCTAGGTGTCGACCATGACTTCCAACTCAAATCCTTGAGTTGAATAGTTCTTCTCATGGGGTCACAATTTTCATGACCCATAAGACACTACCCACTCCCTATGTATCTGTGCCACCCCAAAACGAAAACATGATGCATTGTAGTAAACAGAGCAACCAATCACTGGCTCAGAGAGAATCAATACCAGAGTTGCAATCAACCTCCTCTTTAGATCATAAAATGTGTCTTCACATTGGTTTGACCATAAGAGCATTAATACCTTCTTCATCAATGTAGTCATGGTTTTTGATAATTGAGAGAAGAACTGGATAACACATCGGTAGTATTCAGGTAACCCTAGAAATCTCTTAATCTCAAACACATTATAAGGATATGTCTAGTACACGATCTCATCTATTTTATAGGGGTCCATATTTATACTAGTCTTAGATAAATCACAACCCAAGAAATATACCTCATGATTCCAAAAGTTAATCTTTAACATATTGGAATAAATATAATGTGCTCATAGTGTAATAAAAACAATCTCAAGATTTTTGGCATGTTACAATATGGATGATGAGTAGATGAATATGTCATCAATGTAAACCAAGATGAATAAGTCAATTTATAGATGGAAGATCTTGTTCATGAAATCCATGAAATCTTTTTCAACATTCACTAGTATAAATGTAATTACCATGTACTCCTATATCCCATACATTCTCTAAAAAACCATCTTTGGGATGTCGTACTCTCTAACCCACAACTGTGATAGCCCAATGAAGGGTCAATATTTGAAAACCACCAAGATCCTCATAATTGATCAAAGAGATCCTTGGTTCTTAAAATGGGATGCTTATTATTCAACATCACCCGGTTAACCTTTTGGAAATTAATGTAGAGTCCAAGACTATCATCTACATTATTAGAAAATGAGATAGGTACACCCCAATGTGAATAAATATACCTAATGAAGCCATTAAATTTCAGGTCCTCAGGTTGTACCTTGAGTACATTCAACTCATCTAATGTCAAATGATAATGGGGGTTTCGAAATGGGCTAAGCACCTGGCATGAGTTCTATCTAAAAACAAAATACTCTATTAAGGAGATGCTAGGTGGTGTTATCTTGAATGATATTATGATAGAGATCAATAATTGGAGGTAAAGATGAGTGGTCCATCAATTATCATGCTGAGACATCCAAATACACAGTCTGTGCTATCATTATTTAAATCTATCCCAATTTTGGGTCCACTCTACCTACTGCAAACTCCCATTCATAGGTCATCCAGAACATCTATCCTTTGGGTGATAAAAATAATACCCATCACTGAAATTAGTAAACGTGATCTTGGAATCTTTTTATCTAGTTCATGTTGAGAATCACATTAATGCTCATCATCTCTAAAACTCTGTAGTCCCATAGATTCCCATAACTGATAATAATTATACGACTCTCTGTGAATCAATGTAGATGGTCTAATTTCATACCCAACAATGTATTAAGGGAATGTAACTAGGAAGAAAACTTGATCATTAAGATAAGTACAACAACAACTTGTGTATATATGAAGGAGTGGGAAGAACCTATATAAAAAAATAATAGACAATATAAATGTTATCAAAACTATATGTCATACAGTTTATTATCCCACACCACCATATTCTGGTGTCTGATCCACTATATAAAGTCAGTCTTCCATAGATTAATATTGCTAACCATGATATGCATGACTCACCTGAGTCATTGTTATCCAATCCTAATACCGAGGACCACAAAATATCCCATTACTCAATGCCAAGGTCTAATTTGAACCTCTAAGATATCTCACCTATGATTACTACGAGAAGAAAAAGTGCATATTCCCCATCCCAGTACACCTACAACAATTGATTTATGTTTTTGTGTATGAATTATGATAATCTTACAACTTTTTATTGTTATAAAACTGAGTACCTCCTTCCCCAAGAGAAGGTGTTGAAGAGACTCTTCTCAGTTATGCATGTCTTCCATGACTCTTAAGTGGATCATCCCCTCTCCTCTTCCTACTGGAGGATTTATCACTAGAAATTACACTTAATGATGAGAGAAGACTTGTAGATCTATCCTCATACATACCCCTCTCAATCATCAGATCCTGGCAAAGAAATTGAGAATAAATCAATGGATAAATGTTCTTAACCTGGCATATCAACCATGGTTGCAACCAAATATTGAACATTCTATATTTTTTGGTTTTATCCCAAATTAAGAGAGGTATAAGGCATAAAAACATCTTGAAAAGTGATGAGTAAGAAGACACCATTATCAACCCATGATTAAACTCTAAGAACTCCTATTTTTGGTCACGCTTAATCTTACATGGTAATAAATCCTCAAATAAAATGTCATTAAATTCCACCCATTTTAGACCGTCACACCTTCCAACATGAAACATAACATACCACCAACATCTAGTAGAACCCTGATGCATAATCATTTCATGTTTATGATTTCAATCCTTTTAGGTCTATACCAAATTGAATATCCTCTCAATGATCTGTATTTATTCCGCTGGACATTGAGAGCCTCCAATAACAAAAAAGGATGGAGGATGCTAGATCAAAAAGCCTTGAGTATATTAAACCACATCTTGGTAACTCTCCTACCTTGGATATGCATGAGGAAGATGACTCCGGGATGAATTGGTCCTTCTGCCTGAACCACTTGGGTGGGTGCAGAAGAATTCTCTTGCAAAACCAGTGGTAGAATTAGAATTTCCTACCTCATGGGAGCATTTTTCTAGATCTTCCAAGTGGTCCAGTCAAGCATTTATGAGGATAAATTTTCCATTACATGAATGAAACAATTATAACATTTAATGGAAATCCTAAGAAGACTATGGGATCACACAAAGACTCTTAAAGATTCTACTATTAACCCAAGGTTTATTCACCCTTTCATTAACTATGTTTATCTATCCTTGTACATTATTTATAGTTATATATATAATAGAATGTCATTTCTAGGTTTAAATAATTAATACCAATAGATATATGACAAGAAAAAGACAAAAAAGGCTATATCCCACAACATAGTACATGTATATCCCAAAAATATGGCATAATTAAAGGAATTAAATAAAATAACTAACATAAAACATAAAAAAGTACATATATGGAATGTGATTCTACATGCCTACTAATTATGCATGAATGTACTCAAGCCCTCATAAAATTATAATATAAATCCCTTAAATGGTAACTTAGAGGTCTATTACACATGAGATGGCGAGACACATGGAAACTCCCCTACCTGAGTCCCACCTAGACTATCTCATTTTTACTACATCCTGGGTAAGTAAAAAAATTAAATATGAAAATTATGCATTGATACCATTTTGTAATGTCCTAACCCAAATCACTGGGTCAGATATGGAGTTCCAAAAGATGGCATACATGCCTCCATGTATGCAAGAGGCTGCCGATTAGCACTAAGGGCCAGAACACTATTAGTGGGGAGCCTATACCCTTTGTATCATACCGCATATATACATTACAAACATAAAAAAGTATAATAAAAAATTATAATTAGAGTAATCATTAGGAAACAATGTAGATGATAGTCCAATTATGAAAATAAATAAATCGGGCTCTTAAAGTGGTGATCCAAACTTGAGTGTAGATTCCATGAAGAAAAATAATTAACTAAATAATATTGTAGAACATATTAGAGTATGTACTAACACTTCTTCTAGATTAATGCTTCTTGGATAAACCATCTACAATGGGTCCCTTTCCTATACCCCTATACCTAAAATCTACATGTTTATCAAGATTATCGTGCATGGTGTGGCTAATAAAACTCAATAGGATGCCACCAGTGTGTCTTTAACATGAGGTCACACATATACAAGTGTATGTTATGATAATAAATAAATGTACACCTAAGAAAACAACCACACAAAGTTTCCATGAAATAACCATTCCACAATGAACCTCGTATGTACTTACTTTAGCACCATTCCAAAAAACATCTATGTAATTATGGAAAATTCACAAACAAATGAGACATATTCAATGCTACTAAATAGCAGTACATTCCCTAGGCCTATAGGTCAGACCAAACTAGGATATCATTTCCCAGTTTCTATCCCTTAGGTAAGGTTACATAGACCATCATGCCCCATTATCACCTCATGGGTTATATCACATAGACCTTCATGCCCCTCAGTCAGGCCACAGTAGGACATCATTACTCATAGTCTATCTAGGTTCATCCATCATGTTGTAGAAACTTCTAGACATGCTTCCCTTAAATGGACATTGACTATTGATGGTTCCACATGTCAATTTTGTAACAAACTTAGAACAACATTACTATAAATACCATGCATAACATATGGAAACAAGAATATCACATAAAGGCACAACATACCAAAACATGAATGGAAAATAATTGCTAAAACATGAACAGTGAGCTCAAACTTAATATTTTCTAATCATAACAACACATAACATCATATATTTATAACAATCATAAACATAGCCTCAACAAGGTATTAAAATCATATTTTAAGGTTATTGATGAAGAAAATGAAATGTTCAAAAATGTTTAAAGAATGAATAACATTGCACACCCACATAGGATGAGAGAAAAAATAAAGGATCACTAAATATATTTATTCATTCTCAAGAAGAGGTTTTGAATGGATTCTCAAGGAGATTCCATGTCAAGATAGTGATTCTAGAATCATATACCTCATATATTCCATCGATTGTTCCAATTTTGTGATATGTCAAAGGAAGGGAAACTAATTCACAAAATCAATTATCAATCGATGAAAAAAAAGAATTTTATATAGAAACAAGAATAAAACCTAACTCAAATTCAACAAACATTGATCTATTAAAAACCAATCAATATAAAAGAGATCAATGATGATATTCAAGGAGAATAATATCCCACATTGAAAGATATATAAATACTTACTCAGAAATACCCTTAGTTATAGAGAGTTCTAGATTTTATCAAAGGGGATTATCATTGAGATGTCTAATCCTCCACTAGTACACCAAGTATTTTCAAATGTATTAAGGTTATATCATTAATCAACCATTACGAAGATGTACAAATAGATGATTCATAAACACTTACCCAAATAAAACATGTTATCGATGGTAGATCTAGATTTAATTAAGAACTATTATCAATAAGCTAGTTCCATCACCAATATATAATGAAAGGGATAATTCATCATCAGATCATGATATAGACATAAATCCATCATAGATCCATTCTCATCTCATAAGAAGGAAGAAGAATTTGAATTAGATCAACAAAATCTCAACATTGTAGCACAACAAAATTAGTCATGAATTATGTAGGTAGGGGAGAATAATGATAGAGTCAATATACAAGGGGAGAAGTTTAAAATTTAGATTAGTTCCATGGGGTCTAAATTTGATATTAATTTAGGTGAAAAACATTTGGAAATAAAACCCATGGGGTTCATTTAATACAAACCCAGAATGGGCATACCGATGAGCTAGTGGGACTCACTAGTTTGTTGGTGACTGGAAAAAGGTTGGAAGACATGTCTAGAAGAACCACATGGGTGATAATAGCACAATCACTTGATTTGGGTCAGCCCACTGGCTGGTCGATGTAGTCTATAGAATTTTGCAGACCTACTGGAACTCCACCAGCTAGTCGATGGCTATTTTTCAGCCACTCTAATGTCAAACCCTTCCTCATATCTCCAACCATGAACTCCCAGACCATGAGAAACAAAATATTTTCTACTTAATC
Organism: Viscum album; assembly: GCA_963277665.1. NCBI lineage: Eukaryota > Viridiplantae > Streptophyta > Magnoliopsida > Santalales > Viscaceae > Viscum > Viscum album. The sequence goes on along the minus strand of OY728133.1, from coordinate 1,632,717,412 downwards.
ACCCATATTAGAGAAGAAAAAAATAAGAATGTAATTTTTATAGGCTCAAAATATCCCATTCATCAAAATAAAATTAGGATGTCATAGGAAGAATTTTTTTGTACAATGACTACACTCTTCATGATAGACATAATCATCTATTAATAGACATAGGTTCAGGGTTAAATATTACATAATTTCACATAAGCTCTTAATAATATATTAAACCTTTTTAATTCCCTATACCTTATAATAATAACATTATTGTTATCTTCTTATGGTGTTCTCTAACTCACACACCAATAAATATGCAACGTCTCGGTTTTAGGTGCTGCCCAAAGGTGCCCCAAACCTAGTTGGTCACATAAACTCAAGCGTATTTTCCCAAATGCTAGAGTCTACTAACTAGTAGCGAGGTACAAGGTAAGACATTGGAGAAAATATTCCCTCATTGGAAGAGTATACACATCAGAATATTAAAATAAAACAATAGAGAAAGTTGTAATACCAAACAACAAAAGTAAACAACAGAAGACAGGTAGTAATATAAAAAATAGATCATATATACAAATTATGCATGTAACATAAGTCTAAGAAATTAGAAAAAAAAAATTCACAATGTTGGGAATACAATACTGAAACCCAAGTAACAAAAAGAAGTAAACTCCAATAGGATCTCAAGCCGTATCTTGGTCCCATTCTCTCCAGCTCCTACAACAATCAAGTACCTGATGAAGAAGCGCACCTGCACTTATTTGTACCTGCAGCCATATATTTTTTTGGGTCCAAAATCATGACACAAACTGGGCATGAGATAAATCCCAGTATAATACCACCAAAATATATGTTCCTAACTATAAGTGAATATATAATGGGAAATATGAAAAATGAAACAATAAACTAGGATGTACTCAAAATTAAACAATCCTACAGATTCCAATTTCATTCATTTACATTTATTAATAATTAAATCCATTGAATAATGTAACCTTGGGATATATCGTAAGCTCTATATCCCTTTTTATAATAATAAAAAAAGTCATCTCAAAAGACAACCTAAACAATCAAGTATGACCACTTCCATGCTTGGGCCTTGTCATAGAAGACTCATCAAAATCCTTCCATCATTAAAAATAAACCCTGTGGAAAAGTTATCAAAATAACCCTTATGGTTTAATATATCATCAATTAAATAAATAAGGAACCACTTGGAAAGCACACACAGTCCCACATAGCACTAATCATTTACAAACGACCACCAAGGTATCTCTCACAGTCAATACCCCCTTAGTCTATATAGCAACAATAAACTATAATGAACACCTGATAGCTCTCACAGTCAATGCCCTAGGCTCCAACATCCATTTAATAATGACCCATTGGGTAGCTCTCATGGTCTAACCCCTCTAGACTATGACGAACCAGTAGCTCTCACAATCAATACCTTTGGGTCAACATAACAAAAATTCATACATAAATGACCCTACTTTAGAAAGCTCTCGTAGTCAAACTCCCCTTGGTCAAACATTCCCAATTCAATTCACATAAATATTAGATAATCATCATCTCCATCCTAACTAGAAAGGAATGGAAAAAAAGCAATCCTAACATTAATTCTAGACCAACCAACCATAATAAAAAAATCAAGGGAACACATCCATGGGGTGTCCCATAACAAGGTATTTAAACTTACACAAAATAAATAACCATTTATATATAAAACAAACAATACATGGTATTAAACATGGTTAAATTCACAAACACAAAATACCCTAAAAATCGATATTCGGCACTTCAAGCATATATAATCCAAAGACAATTAAAAAAAGGCACAAAACACATACCTTGATGTCGTACGATCAACACTCTTGAATGCCAGCCCTCGATTTGACCTAGAATGACGTAGATCTACAAAACGGGTAAAAAATATCAACCTTGAAAAATACCCATGATAGAAGATAAATCAAGAAGAAAGGATCTAGGGAATGAGAGAACTAAATGGTGGGAATCCGACACACCCGATGATGTCTCAATCAGAGGTTAGATGAAGAATCGAGAGGAGATTTATGTTCTTTGGCCATTCATTTCTCTCCTATATGAACCAAGGGTAGAAGAAGTGAGTTCTGGAGATGAGATGTGACCATGCTCCAATTCATCAATTATAAAGAAAAGTACATGGTGTGTTCATTTAATGTACACTCTGTGTACTAGCCTCAACCAGCCCCCAATTTAGGCGGTCCACTAGGTCTCCTACATGACATGTACTCGACCATCACATGGCCAATACATGGATGTACGCGGCTACCAGGAACAGGACATGTACTCAAAAGTATGCGATGTGTTCTTAGAAAATTATCATTTCTTCCTTTCCCAAAAAAAACAACCTGAAATTAAGATCAATACCTGAAATAAAGATTCGGGTTCATACAAGCTTCCCCATTGAAGTAATTCGACCCTAAATTTCCCTTCCAAGGGTGGTGAAGATGAAACTTCTAACAAATCATTCCATTGTGATCATATATCATCCTCCCTCTCCCAAGTCTCATCTTTTACTCACTCGTGATGCCATTTCACTCGTACTAGAGGAACAAAACAACCATGGAGAACCTTTTTGAGGTGATCCACAATCTGAATAGGTTGCTCCTTGAAGGATGTATCCACCTCAAACTCAACCAAATAGTGTTGAAAAACATGAGATGGGTCTGAGAAGTAATTTCGTAGTTGAGAAACACGAAATACACCATGCATAGCTCGGTACCTCTAAGGTAACTATAACAAATAGGAAACAAGCCCGACTATCTCCAAAACATCAAACTGACTGATGTATCTCAGTTAAAGATTCACATATCTCCTAATCCTCCTTTGTCCCAACCTCGTTGTGACACATAAGAAAACCTAATCTCTAACGTCAAACTGCATAGGTTGTCTCCATAGATCAGCATAAGATTTCTACCGAGTCCGTGGAGTAGAAATCATCTTCTAAATCAACCCCACCTTCTCAGTGGTCTCTTGGACAAGATGAGGTCCCAAAATAGATTCCAATACTACCCCCAGCCAATGTAGGGGTGATCACCATGGTCTAACATAAAAAGCGTCATAGGGTGCCATCTGAATCGTTTCCTGAAAACTGTTATTTTAGGAAAACAAAACTAGGGGTATCTATGTCTCCCATGAACCTCTGAAATTTAGGATTCATGCCCATAGCATGTCCTTACAGACCTGAATCGTACGTTCAAACTAACCATCTTTCTAGGGATGGTAAGTTGTACTCAGAAGTACCTATGTATCCAACTCCCTTTATAGTCCCATCCAGACTTGAGAAGTAAAACAAAAATCCCTGTCTGAAACAATAGAGTGTGGAACCCCATGAATACATACAATCTCATAGATGTACAACCTTCCATGATTATCAACATTGAAGGTTTCCTTTATTGGAATGAAATGTGAAACCTTCATGGGATTCTCAAAAAACAACCCAAACCACATCATTCCCTCAAAGAGATCTCGATATACTCATCACGAAATCCATCATTAAATTATTCCACTTTCACTTGGGAATGGGTAACAACTATAAAATCCCAGTCTGTCGCTGATGATCTACCTTCATGTACAGACAGGTGGAATATCTCATGAAAAAATCAGCTATATCCCTCTTCATATCTGGCCACCAATACTAATGGAGTAGATCCCGAAACATCATGGTGACAGTAGTATGAACTGCCCAAACAGAGGAATAAAAAACTCGAAAAATATCCTCGCGTATGTCTGTTGAAACCCATACACATCCATGAAAACACAAACCTCATCCTCACCTACAGTCCAACCAGGAGTATGGTTCTCTCCTAACACATTCTCTTATAGGACTAGGACTTCAGATGTTGATAGCGGCATCATTAAAACTTGATCCAGAAGAGTAAAGGTAACATCTATAGAAGAAATGAAAGTATGCCCCGGTCTTTCATGCACCTTCAAATGCATCTCGAAGAATATAGCCATAATCTGCGACTTAATGTTGGACTCTTAAACTACCTATATTTGAGTCCTCATAGTCAACAGATTAGCCACAGTGCTTCCATTCCCATGTCTGTAGGCAAGCTCAAAGTCAAATGACTAAAGGTACTCAACCCACCATCACTATCTCAAATTTATATCTCATTGATTAAAGATATACTTGATATTTTTGTGTTTAGTATATACGAAAAAATTATCTCCCAAAATTTAATATCTCCATCAGCGTAAATTATCAACAACTGCAACTAACTTGATATCATGCATCGGGTAGTTCCTCTCATATGGCCTTAACTGCCGAGTCCCATACGCAATGACTCATTCCCATTTCATAAGCAATGCTCCTAGCCTGATACCTAAATCATCATAGCAAACAGTGTAACTCTTGAAAGACTCTAGAAAAATCAGCATCGATACTGATGTCAACCACCCCTTTAGCTCCTAAAAGGATGAATTATAGGAATCTTTCCACAAGTAATTTTCACCCATCTTATTAAGTCCCTTCAGTGGCGCTGCTAACTCTTAAAAGTCCTATATAATGTTCCTGTAGTAAAAATCCAGCCCAAAAAACCATGTACCTAAAAAAAGTTCTTCTTCTTCTCCTAAGAAAATATAGAAATAACTCTCTCTAGGTGTACTGATTCTCCTATCTCTAAGATGACCTAACCCAACAAGTTAATATGGTCCATCTAGAAGTGGCATTTTGAGAGCATAGCATATAACTGATGCTCTCTTAGTATACCCAATACAATCTTAATATGGGTGGCATGGTCATGTTGAGTGTGAGAGTACACCAAGATATATTCCACAAATACTACCACAAAAAAAATCCAAGGATGGAAAACATGATTCATCAGTGCCATAAAATCTACTGGTTCATTGGTGGGAGAGAACTACATAACCAAATACCCGTATAGACCGTACCTACTCCGAAAGGCTATAAGAGGTATATCTTATCGTCTAACATGGAAATGATTATAACCGGAACTCAAGTCAATATTTGAGAACACGCAGGATCCTCAAAGATAATCAAATATATCACCAATCCACAAAAATAGATACCATTTATTGAACATAAACTGGTTCAGCTTCCGAAAATACACACAAAGTATGAGGGTACCATCTACCTTTTTCGTAAAAGGACAAGAACACCCGAAGGAGAAGTACTGGTTTGGATGAAACCCTTCACTAGAAAACCCTCTAACTAATTCTTGAGCTCCTGTAACTCTGGTGTAGCTATTCAATAAGAAGGAATAGAAATCGATGCTACTCCTAGGATAAGATCAGTAGAGAAATCTACATCTCACTGTAGAGGTAAACTTGAAAAGTTATCTAGAAAGACATATCTAAAATGATCCACCAATGTATAAAATTCTATATGTGAAGTCCTCTAGTCATCCAAATATAAAATAGCAATCTAGGCTATAATTTCTCCCAAACCATGATGATCGAGGCCAGGTCTACTTGCCTGGACATCCCATTCACCCTTGTGTATAAAAGACCCATCCTCTAGTGATGTGAAACTCACCTTACAATTATAGCAGTCCACAATAGCCTAGCAAGAGACAAAACAAGACATTATGAGAATGAAATTGAATCCATTCATCTCTAGGACATAGAGGTCCCCTAAGAAGTGACACCCAACAACCTCAAGAGGGAACTCCTTGTACATACATACACCAGCTTTCCTAATCCCAAACAAAATGTCTAGCTTCATAACATCATCACGAGTAATGATTCAAAGCCCAAGGCTCTCCACAATGACAATAGATATTAATCTATGAGAAGTCCCTGTATCAAAGAGACCATAAGCTAAAACTAAGGTAAATAGAATCGTACCTTTAACTGTAGAGTGTCTGGGATCCCTCTACTGTTGGGTCTACTCCACTACAAAAGTCTTACCTATACCACATCCCAGTAACCCTGCCTGACTACCCTGAGCTGATCCACCATATTTTCACTAAAAACACATAGCCTTACTACAATTTCCATGACCAACTCCTTGGCCTGAATGACATGACAAACTCTAGTTCCCTGATTTATGAAAAAATGCTGGCCATGATCTAGAATGTGGAGTTGTAAGAGAACCCTTATCACCCATTGCTAGTGAGGACACCCAGCAAATAGGCTGAAAGAGACCCATCTTTCCGCAAGATCAGTACTTAACTGAGTACTTCGGGAAATGTGGTCTCATATACCCATTCCTCCTGAACTAGTATAACAACACCTAGACACCTAAAGAAAAAGTGCATGAAATCTTCTTGTGACACTTCCTTCTCCCTTTCAAAGGAGTTCCAGCCCTGGATGCTGAACCACCCAGGCTCATAGCTCCCAAATCCAACAGATTGCACTCACTAATCAGTGCTTGGTTCACAATAGCCATAACTGATGTCATCTTGATAACATTCACCTCTGATCATATGTCATACCTAAGACCATCCTCAAATCTCCAACCAAAGATAAATTTCCATCTCCCAAAATAGGTGTGGAGCACTAAATCTCTCTAAAACAAGAATAGAAATCCATCACTGAAACATCACCCTATTCCAAGTTCATGAACTCTTGGGCTCAATCATCCCTCAACATCTCATGGTAGAAGTAACCATTGAAGGTCCTCTGGAACTTTTCCAAATCCATAGCTCGTTGACGTCTTGCGTGTGAGAGAACATCCTACCATATCTTGGAGGAATCACATAGCATGTACATTGAAAGATCAACACTCATCTCTAGAGACATCTTCTGTTTCTCAAAGATAGATAGCATGGCCTCCAACCATGACTCGACAACCTATGGTCCACCATCACCAGAAAAAGTGGGAGGATACTACTTCTGGAACACCCTCATAAACTCCGCCATAGTCGGGGTAGGATAAGGTTCTCCTTGAAAAGTATATAAAATCCTCAAAAAGCCTTAAAAGAACTATGCATCAGCACATGTGTCTGGTATAATTTCCAGTGCTAAGACAAGAATAATATGGGAATCTGTTGGTAGTCTCTGATCTACCATCTACAGTGTCTGATCGTTGCCCTATGCTGGGAGTAAAACTGGAGGACATCATGGTTGAATGACTATGCAAGGTCAAGTGTACACCTAAATTCAAGATTATCAAGGACAAAAACAGAAAAGTGGAATAATTTAACAAGAGAAGAAAGAATTTATGTTTTATAAAATAGTGTTACATGGCATGTAGAACCACTACACGATGTGATCCATTAATCTTTTGACATGGGTGTGTACTTCTTCTATATTGATCATGTAACACCCCATCCACACCACATGTTCTTCCTAAGACATGACATGCACTTGAATTTTACCTCCAACCCAGGTTCTTCTACGCAGCTAGAACTACATGGTTCTCTCCCGGTGTAACACTACAAAACATGTTCAACCTAGACACAGTGTGTACTACTTGATTTATATCTACCAGTGTAGTTAGTCACAAGGATTGATACATGGTCGATACTCACACAATGTGTACCATCTAGACACTGCATGTACCATCCGAATTTCATCCACTTGTGTTGTTAGTCACATGGTCGGATACATAGTTGTTTGCTACACAATATGTACAACCTCTACACAACATGTGCTACCAAAAGCTTACCAACCTCGTGTCTCTGTTCACACAGTTATTCACATGGTCAAAACCACATGGCATGTACATTTTTTTACATTTCATGTACTTATGAAAAGTTGTTTCCACCAGAATAGAAGAACACATGGCTTGTGTTCATAACATCACACGCCCTGTTGTTTGGGTTTCCAGAAATCAGACCTCTAAAACTTCTCTAAAACCCATTAAATGTAATTTTTTTTCCATGGAATGAGAAATTCCATTCAGTGAGAGAAAATACTATCTGAAAATCAAGGTTTTTATTCTTTTTCACATCATAACTTGAAAAAATTTGATTAAAGTTTAAACCTGATCCACCAAATTTTGATCCAAGAGATCTCATAACACCTCAGAGACCAATGTTTGGAATCCTTCAAAATGAAACATTACAATTACCAATACCCTATAAAAATAATAGGTATTCTATCATGACATATACTACAACAACATTCATATCTAGAACCACATCCTTCACAACAACATGCAATCAATAATATACCCTAAATGGAATGACAAGAATGAATGACATGTGATCTCTAGTAAGTGCCTATATGATTCATGAGATGGAATACCCTCATCTCATTAGGTTACAAAATAAATATAACCATAATGATATAAATCATAACAACACAACACAAGTGAATCACCCAACGGTGAAATCAAATCAACTACAACAATTGAAAAACTAGAAAATTACAATATTTAGGGGAACTTGGCTTTTCCCTGTACACAGGTTAGTTACTCTTGGGAAAAACTTATTACCAATTACCTGTTCCTTCTTAATCTAGTCTATAGGCTCCAAATTGTTAGTCAAAGTAGAATAGAATGCATTTGATACCACTTTGTAACGTTCTAGTTCCGGGTGCTGCCCAAAGGTTCCACGAACACAGTTGGTCACATAACCTCAAGTGTATTTCCCCAAACTCCAGAGGTTGTTGACTAGTTGTGAGGTACAATGTAAGACATTTCGGAAACTATGAACTCATTAGAAATGTTTACGTAGTGGAATATAAATATAAAACAACAGCAGAAGAAGTAATACCATACAAAAAAATTAAACAACAAAAGATTAGTAGTAATATTACTACAGGATCATATATATAAATGGTGCATGTCACATGTGTCTAGGAAATCAACCAAACATGTCACAATTCCTGAAATTAAATACTAAAACCCATGTACAGAAAAGTAGTAAACTTCAACAGCACCACAAGACATAGGTTGGTCCCATGCTCTCCAGCTACAACAACAACCAAGTACCTGATGAAGAAGGGCGCTTGAACTTATCTATAACTACAACCATATAATCAGTTTGGGTCCAAAATCATGTCCAAATAGGGTGTGAGATGAGTCCTAGTAGGAATCCAACAAAAGATCTGTGCCTAACTGTTAGTGAATATATATAGCAGGCAATATGAAAAATGAAGAAACAAACAAGGAAGTACTCAAAAGTAAACAATCCTACAGTTTCCAATTCCATTCATTTAAATTTATTAAATATTTAATCCATTTAATAATGTATCCTTGGGATCTAGCCTAATCTCTATATCCCCTTGTATAATAATAACAATAAAACATATCAAAAGACCACCTAGACAATCAAGTAAGACCGAGTCTAAGCTTGGGATTTAGGTTGGAAGACTCGTCCCAATCCTTCAATAATTCAAAAGAAACCCTCTGGGAACGTACTAATAGTCTAACCCCTCTGATTTAACATATCATTAATTCAATAAATAATGTCCCTTTGTGAAAGATCACATAGTCTAACCCCATTAGTCCCACAAAGAACTATTCATTTACAAACAACCACCTGAGAATCTCTCACGGCCTGTACCCCCTTGGTCTGAATAGCAAAAATAAACTATAATGACCACATAGAAGCTCTCATTGTCAATTCCATAGGGTCCAACATTCATTTAACAATGGCCCTATGGGTATCCCTAATGGTATAAACCATATGGACTATGACCACTCGACATATCTCACAGTCAATAGCTATGGGTCAACATAATGAAAATTCATACATAAATGCCCCTACTTTAGGAAGCTCTCACTATCCAATTCCCCTTGTTCAAACTTTCACAATGTGAATCACATACATATTATATAATCATCATCTCCGTCATAACAAGAATGTCATGGGATACAAACAAGACTAGAAGGCATTCTAGACTAAATGGTCATAATCAAACAATCAAGGGAATTCACCCATGGGGTGTCCCATATTAATGTATTTATAGTTTCTCATAAGCAATAACCCTTTATCAATCAAACAAACAAAAACAGGTATTAACCATGGTTACATTCAAAAATATTCAATACCCCAAACATTGGTATTTGACACTTTAAGCACATATAATCCAAAGACAATCAACGAAAGGCACAAACCACCTACCTTGATGATGTATGATAAGAAATATTGAACATCGGCCCATGAATTGGGAAAGAATGATGTAGATATAGAAAAAGTGTAAGGGAGACCATCCTTGAAAAATACCCACGAGAGATGAGGAATAAGGCAGAATGGATCTAGGGAAAGAAAGAACTCACTATGGGGAATCCAATGCACCTGACGATGTCTCCATCAGAGGTTAGATAGAGAATCAAGAAAAGTTCGAAGTTCATCGGCTGTTCATCACTCTCTTGAATGAATTGAGGAGAGAAGAAGTGTGTTCTAGAGATGAGACATGACCCTGCTCTAATTTATCAATTAAAAAGAAAAGATCACAACCTTCTAATTTAATGTATATGTAATGTACTTTCCTAAACCGTCCCCCGCATTAGGTGGTCTACTAGGTCACCTACAAGGCCATGTACTCGGCTGTCACATGACCTGTAAATGGCTATACGAAACAACTGGGTATTTGACATGTACTCAAAAGTACATGGTGTGTACTTATAAAATTCATATTTCATCCTTTTTCCTCAAAACAACCTGAAATAATGATCTATACCTAAAATAATGATCCCAGTTCTTACTAAATATTATTATAAATTATTTTAAATGAATATTTTTTATTGGACCTCATCTTGGCCCACTCATCCTCTTCAACCATGTATTAAACACCAAAATAAATATTTTAGAAAATATTATTCATTCACTCAATAAATAAATGAATATTATATATCTGATCACTAACTTATTACCTTGAGAATAAATATTTATTTATTATATGTGATCAATAAAAGCATACTAAGTATAAATTCTTAGTCTACAGAATAATATTTATTCATAATGGTAAATATAAATAATTTTTAATTGAGATCATTGGAAACAATTGCTGTGAAACCCTCTAGGATTCTTCCTCATTGATTTTAGGCGAGTCATCCTATTGTGGGAGATTATTGTCTCGAAATGGGTCAATGCACTAAATATGAAGATACTAACGGTGGAACAATTAAAACTACATAAAAACACTTATCATTTAATATAATCCATTTTTCTTTATATGTCATCAAGAATGTTTTTTTAACATGTAATCAACCTATGTGTGTGATATGTGTTTCTTGGATTTTATAGAATTAACATGTCTAGAACACCATTCCCATGTAATTTAGTTTGACATTTATATTCCAATCATAGGTCCAATATATTAATTTACCCAAATATGGAAAATATAGATACTTCTTTAACTTATTAAATAATAACACACTATTCATGATGTACCCTACTTGTCTTAATTCAGTGTGAATATATAGAATCATAATTTTTATCAAGAGCTAAAATTACATGATTTAGGGAATATATTAATAATAATACTAATTTCTAAGGATCATTACACTTGATCACATATAATAATTACAATGAAACAAAAGCATGTGGGATTCCTATAGGTGGATATATCTTCAAACATTCTCTTTTTAGAGATTATGAAGTTAAAAAATCATGATATGAAGTTTCATCCATTTATGAGTACTCCCACCTAACAGTTTAACTACTTTATGACCTATCATAGTTTGTTATCTAGAAATGAATGACATGCATTTAAGAGATATCTACATACAACCTCATTGTTCTCATAATAGCAAAGAACTACCATGACATATTTTTATGAAGAAATATACTTTAGGATATTATCCCACTAAAATTATGTAAAATAATGACCAATATGCGATAAGTAAAATTTAATATTGAATTCTTTGAATATAATAGTTAATCTAAAGTATAGATTCAATTGGTTCTAGGACACCAACTCTAACAAAATCTCAATTAGATTGCATCTAACTTCCAATTATTTTTATTATACTAGTTATCACATGATTATTATTCTTATAATAAGATAAATCTTATGTCAAGGGGTTCACCCTGTGGCCTTTCATGGAAATAATGATCTTTGAGACCTTACCACTCTAAGAAAAATACCTCAAGATATGATACTATCAAATTATGTGATTTTTCACTGATCTGACCTTGGTGGTTTTTTAAGAGCCACCGTTGTAGTATTATCATAAAATACCATGATAGGGTCTTAAATAGCTACAAAACACACCCACTGCATGAATAAATTTTTAAATGAACACAACTTATTTAGAAACAAAGAAATATATAATAAACTCATACACTATTGTAGAATCAACAAATATTACATTTATTGAGCTCTTTGGGATCGTTAATCCATAATTAGGGTTGAAGATATATCCCTACTATGGAATAAGATCATCCTAGTCTATTTGGAAAGTTTCATATTCATATCCCCTAATGAATAGTTCTGCATCTCTACCATATACTATGAACATATCCTTATTTTTCATGAGATACTTAAGTATATTATTGAATTCCATCTAATAGAGGTCTCCTAGATCTTATTTTTACCTTCATACAACACTTAGGGAATATGTACATCTAAACTAATACCCAATATAATGACCATAATTAACATAATTAATGATGTGTAAGGCATCCTTTTCATTCCATAACTCTCCTCATATTCCTGTGGACACATTTTCATGGAAATATAGATGCTATATTACATGGGAAACAATCCCCGCTATGAATGTTCCATACTAAATATCTGTTGTATTTTGTAAATGTATTTTTCTTGATAAAGTTGAATAAGCATCTTGTATCTACCATGTTTTATCTCAATATTAATAATATATATATCCTTACCTATGTAATTTATAGAGACATATGTATTTAACAATACCATAATTGGATATAAGAAAAGTATTAAATTTCCAATAAGTAATATGTCATCGACATAAAATATTATAAAAATAACCATACTCCCACTAAACCGCTAATAGAAACATGACATATACTCATTCTTTATGAACCAAAATTACATTATTGAGTTAAAAAAATAAATTTTACATAACATGGAGGATTTATTTAACTTATAAATGGATCTGTGCAACTTGTATAATTCATTGAAATTTGGTGGAGCCATAAACCTATTAGGTTGTATCATATAGACATCTTCATAAAGGTTCATATTAAGGAAAACTATATTCATCTACCAAATATAATATTCACAGAGTGTTGACATGGTAAGTAAAATTATCATGGACTTAATCATAGTCACTAGAAATAAGGATATATCATATTTAATACCTTTATATTGTTTGGAACCTATTTTAAAAATTCATTCCCTTTATGAAATGACTTGACCATCCATGTCTAGTTTCTTATTGAATAAAAAATTTATACTAAGAGGTATTATGTCTACTAGAGGATATAAGAGAACCCTGACATCATTTTATTACATGCAATACATTTAAAAATTTATATATTTTTCTATTTGACAATGTTAGTGTCACTTACAACTTCCTTATTGGTTATAACTTCATTATTATCCAATAATAATGAGTCACCATCCTCAGTGATGAGAAAACCATAGATTTTATATTCTCTAACTTTTCTTTTACTTTCAAATTATACATCATTCTTTGGAAGATAGTCTTCTATAGGGAGTTATGGAATCTATTCTTGTACCAACACATGAGAATCATGTTCCCTAACCTCATCAAGGTTAACATCATTCCCATGATCACTTTTAGAGATGTGACCCCTCTCAATTTATAAATATTATCTAGATACACTTAACTTTTTATGGGGTTAATATAGGTAATACCATTTAGTCTCTATTTGGTATTTTATAAAGACACACTTTGTTCCATAGGGTGAATGTTTGTTACTGGAGGAGGCCTTAATAAATTTTTCACAACCCCAAGCATATAAGTGTGAAAACTGTGTTTTTTATACACCAAAGATCATATATTATAGCATTTTCCTTTTTAGATTATTCTCTATTAGATATTATACTACTTTCTATAATTAATATCCACAAAAATATAGTAGAAGACTTATATGTCTCGTCTTTGATCTCACCATGTCTAACAAAGTGAATTTAATCTATTTATTAACATTATTACACTTTGGTCTTTAGAGAGGAGTGTGTTATGATATAATTAAAAATTACCATAGGTAATCAATGAATTATTGATGAAGATATTTATCAAAACATTCAAAGAAGAGTTCCTTAATATTATTTACAAACCGTTTCTTAACTTATTTGTTGAATTCTTTGAATTTACAAAATGATTCTGACTTATACCTCATTAAGTATAAATATCATTATCGACATAAATTTTTTGTAACAGTTTTGACGTTTAAGATCCCAACCCTTACTTAAACTGGAATGGTCCACATAAACTAGTGTGAACCAACAATAGATGCTATGAGGCTCTTTTATCTTTTCTTCTGAATATATCTTTTTTCATTTTACCTTGTAAAAACACTTGAAAAATATAACATCATTTTATTGTCAAATAAATATGGATAACCATCTTGATATAAATTATCTACCCATTTCCAATTTATATGTCCTAAGTGGTGATTCCATAGAAGGGTGTTGTATTAGTCTTGAGAAATAAATCTATTTTCTTTTTCTAACACTTTTTTCTCACAATATAGCACAAAAATACCATTATATAAACGTTCATTACCCTAATAAATGATTTATTTATGAAAGAAGAAATTTTCATTTTAAAAATTTGGAAATAAAACCATCTATATCTATATTGGATATATAGGTAATTATATTGATAATTTTGGACACATAATAAAATCTTTCATGAACCAAGATAATCCTAGTTAGTAATATGAGGTGGTATTCACCAATAAATAGTGAAACCAATCTCTCCAACAAATATATTTCACCACACAAAACTGTTAAAAACTCACGAGGCACTAAAATTTTTATAAAAATGTGACAACTAAATGTGTTATCCAAAAACCAATTTTTGTAAATTTATAGATAGTAATTGATAAGGAATATACATAAATCATTCTCTTGATTCTTAGAAACTATGTAGATTTTCTTTCAGTGTACCTTATTAGCACATCTAAAACTGACGATATCCATCTCTGTTAATTCCAGTTTGATCTACTATTCTTGGAAGGGATTTGAAAATAAAATTTTTACTTGGAATCGATATTGGAGCTCTTATACATGACTTTCCTCTTTTTCACCATAAGGAAATATGATTTTCATGCTTTAATTCCTTATCAGTCTAGAAAACTATGGTGAAGAGTTCTAGGAGAGACCCTTCATCATATTTTATATTTTAATTCCTAAAAATGTTATAGAAGCTTTGAGGTAGTGAGATCAAAATGTTATTCTTGCAAAACACCTTGGGGAGATTAAAACCCAAGATGTACAAATTCTTGACATATCAAATCATTTTGATAATGTGAGGTCTCCCCAACACACATTCTCCAAGAAATAATGTCAAAAGCGCCATATAGATTTTATATCTCTTCAATATACACCTATCATAATATAAAATCATGATAGTGATATAACATTTCATACACATTATTTAGTTCATATAAATTTTGAATCTCACCATACATAGATAAAAAAATAAGGCATTGAGAATCTAACACATCAATCACATACCTCTAGAAGTTGGTTTGTTGCTCCTCACTAACATTTTTCAAAGGCTTATCAAGTCCAAACATCCCTCACTATTGGTCTAAAAATTTGTCACCAAAGATACATTATAGTTGAAAAGATCAATATTAACTTCATTATAACCCAAATTGTTTTCCGACAAGTCATTTGAAATTATTTAGGTAAGTAGTCTTGACAACTATGGGATTACAAATCCTTGATCCATTAAGTTAACTCCATAATCAAGATATAATTTCTTGGATTTCCAAAAAACTACCTATAAGTTATACCATATCCGAATTTAGAAGAAAATCCTTGGTATAACATAGTAATGTCAACCCAAATAATTATTTAGAGCTTCACATTAATTAAAAATACACAAAACATTTCTTGTCAAGTACATTGATCTATGATTCTATTCGTATCTAATGTAATAGATGGATTTTCTAACATGACATTTAATTTTTTTTATTATGTTTAAATTTTACAATTTTATTATTATATATATATTGTTAATATTAAGTGAATTTTACTTAAGTGATTAACCATATTTTGAAAGAAACTTTACACACAATAAATTTATTTTAATTTTTTCTTTTCATATTAATCCATTTATTTATGTGATCGGGGTCTTGAATCCATAAAATAAATCTTTCATCAGACAAAAATCATAATAAATAAATTAATATATAAATTAATCATGATATTATTTAATGTTAAATTTATTGGGTGGAAAATAAATCAAACTTTGAACCTATGGGGAAACTCCTCATGTTGATCTATTCATGAGTTATAGAATTTAACTAATCCTTTTATGTATTACCTAGTTTTGTTTCACCTCAATACCACAGATC
Organism: Viscum album; assembly: GCA_963277665.1. Lineage (NCBI taxonomy): Eukaryota > Viridiplantae > Streptophyta > Magnoliopsida > Santalales > Viscaceae > Viscum > Viscum album. The sequence continues at coordinate 1,632,701,060 of OY728133.1, read as the reverse complement.
TGGCTTGAACCAACTCCATGATCTTGAGAGAATCCTTTAATTAAATATTTTTATACTTACACATAGGTTACGGGGACCAAAGGATTTGTTTAGGGGGTATTATATAAAACAACCTTGGATATGGAGGTACTACACAATAAAAGAGTGAGGGATTAAACACAAGACATTAATATAAATTAAAAAAAAATTGTAAAAACAATAAAAAATAAGAAATTAAAAAAAACAAATACATACACTGGTCAAATATAATATCATGAATAATCATACACTTGTGATGACTGTGTATTTAAAATAACTAGCTACCATTCATTTCAATTCATTCTTCATTACGATAAAACACACATAGATTAATAAGATTAATTATTTTATTAATAAATTAATTCATTTTATCTTATTTAAAAATCCATGTTTTCCTCAATATTCCAATATACAAATCTTTTACAATAAATAATTTTTTTAAATAATAAAAATTATTACATATATTTTACTATAAAGAAAATAACCATGTAACTGTTTGAACTACTTGGGATGGTCCCTGTCATGTACACTGTACTCCCATAAAAAAATGCATACACATATTATGTAATTATAGTATGTTTATTATAAATAAATTTAAATACAAAATATATGTAGATTATATAATGTGCACCTTCTATAATGAAAGTGAGGCACATATTTAGTGACATCCATACGTGAATTGTAGTTCAGAAAATTATATTGAATTAATTAGGAATTATCATATGGGATGTACTATTAATAAATGACACATGGAACACATAATGTCTAGGTTAAAGTGAATAATAATATTTTTTGTATCCATGCATATTTGTAATTCCTACAAATCATATACCAAAATACATGGCATGTAACCACGCTTTCCAATGTCTATGATACATACATTAGGATAAGAGTGAATATATAACATGGAAATTAATAAGGTAAATGATATTTTGGAAGGGAACATTCCATGTGACCTCAGATTTATAGGTTTTCTGGTCTTATGTGTAATGTATTAAATCCATGGTGCACCTTTGACCATGTATTTTCCATAGTTAAAATACATGAAGTATATGATGTGTAACCTAATTACATGGTTTGAAGTCTTGCATGCTACATGTAAGACTATCCTGTAAACACATGGTTTAATTAATACCCCATGTACCATTTAATGAATGATATGCCTAATTAAATCATGGTACATATGAGTATAATGAATATGTGTCCATGATATGTAGTCCTACTATAATTCATGTAGTTTGGTATCATCTTTAAAGACTTCTCAACACTTTTATATGGGAACTTCATTTATTATTAACATATAATGGTTATGAGAGTGATAAAAAACATGAATAATGATAGATCATTATGTATTTATAATAATAGTGAATAAATTTGAAATGATTATTAATTTTAAATACATAAACAATCAACAATCAATAAATAATTATAAATTGAAATTTTATTTCCATGAAACCACATGAAGGTTCTGGGTGTTGAATATGTGCCTTTGGAGCCCAGTACAACATTAATATTATCATATTCAATTTATAACTTGAAATGTACATGACATCTATGTCATGGCCAATGAAATTTTTATTTTAAAATTGATGAATATTACAAAACCGTGATAATACTTTACAATAAAGTTATAATTAATTTAAGTGGGAAAGATGAAATGCCTCAGTAGTGATATCAGTATTTAAAGAAGATATTGATCATTCAAGACTTTTTCAGTTGAACTATTATTTCAGTTAGAGGATCAAAGGGTATATTTTTTCTATCCATGATCTTCATGTGCGCCTTTGATATTGAAGCATCATTGACGATGCTCTAGGTGCTAGCACAGTGATATCAACAATCTTACATCTCTTCATTATTTGATACAATTATTTCTTTATTCATGAAGAATCATTCATGGTTTTCAATTCATTATAAGATTGTAGAATAAGAATAAATTCTATTGTTCTTTTAAGAAAACCCTAGAGGATTCATTGGGTGAGAATTATAGGGTGAGTAATAGTTGTCCACAATGGTTAACCTGTTCACAATAAGAATATTCATCTATTATATAGTTATTTTCATTATTAAATATTACAAAATTAAACATTGTAACTTAATAATATATTAAAACATTATAAAACCTCAAGACTTGTAATAATATTAAAAAAATATATTTTCTCATGGAACAGATTAACCCATACACCAATAAATATTATTTTATTTTCATGAAAATTAATTTTTATCATGAGACCTCATCTCAGTCCACCTGTCCTCTTCATTCATTTATTGAATATCAAAATAAATATTTTATTAAATATAATTCATTAAATATGTAAATTAATAAATATTATATATCCTAGTAATAAAATATTTACCTTGAGAATAAATATTAATTTAATATATGTGATCGATAATATATAATAAATATTAGTTTATCGTATGGAGAATAATATTTATTCCAACTATCAAATATAAATAATATTTGACTTTGATCATTGGAAACACTCATTGTGAGACCCATTAGGCTTATTTAACATTGAAATTAGGTGGGGTGGCCTAATATCTAATATCACTATCTAGAAGTATGAAAGTACAACCATGAAAAATAAGTTAATGCATTAAAGATGGAATCAACATATGAACACTTACAGTATAATATAATCCCTTTATCTGGATATATTATCAAGTAAGTTTCATTATTATTTCATAAAAATATGTTCTTTATACAAATTTCATTAAATTTGTATAAATAACATTTCCAAAACACCATGTTTATGTAATTTATTTTGGCACTTCCATTCCAACCAAACAGTTGAGATATCAACATTTAAAATGATAGAAGAGAAAAATCCTTCCTTAGCTTATTGAATAATAACACAACGTTTGTGAGGTCCCCATCATATATTTCATCACCAAGAAAATAAGGTGTCATAATTTTCATCAATAAATAAAATTATGCAAGTCATGGAATTATTAGTAATATTCTTAAAGTAAAATTATCTTTACACATGCCCATATATAAGAATTACAATGACACATAAACATGTGGAATTTAAATAGGTGGTACTTTATTCATAATATATCATGTTGAAGATTAATAAGTGTGAACTTCATGAGAATAAATAGAATCCCATTATAAGTTCTCTCACATGAAATTTTACATACTATGTTCTCCATCATAGTATGTAATCTTAACTAGAAGACTAGTACTTAAGGCATTTCATAAGAGAAACTTAAGGTTTACAACATATAACGGAATTTATATAACCTATTTTGATGTGATAGATACTTCAAGAAATTAACACTTTAAAATTATAAAAAATAATATTAAATAGGTTATAATAAAAATTGTATATTCACTTCTTTGAATATAATATGTAATCCAAAGTACAAACACAACCGGTTTTAAGAAAAAAAAAATCTAACATTGCCTAACTCGATTGATGATTCCAAACATTATTCATAAGTAGTGTGGTTACCTTAATTTCGATCCATTATTGAGGAATTATGTTTAATTATAAATTGTATTTAATTTAAATATTTTTTTTAATTATTTAATTTTTTATTTTTTTTGAATAAGTTTTCATATACAGTTTTTGGGATGTTAGGTGTGATTCTACATAATTGGTTTTTGGGTTTTGGGTATTGAGGGATTAGTTTTCCATCAATGTTCAACATTACATGTTAGATTAATGGAATTTATATAAAAATACTATATTTTATTTGAAACATATTTAATTAATAACATTATATAACAGATTATTTATATGGTTTATAGTCTCTTATCAAAGATAACACGAAAGAATCCATATTAGAAGCATCATAGGATTGTATGAACATACATTTTAATTAAATTTTATAAAAACATAGAAAGAGAGAGCATTAGAGTTAGTTACCTAGAACCAACTATAATATATTATTAGAATATTATTAGTCTTGAATATATATATATTTATATATATATTTCCTATGAAATATTGATTACTCTTTTACGTGATAATGTATACAATTATATTCTAGGATACATTCCACATAGAAAGTATATAATATTTCCCTACTATAATGAAATGATTTAGATATTGTAAAATGAAATATTAATCCTATGTTCTATATACATATGATATGTTCTGATGGGATATAGATAATATTTGTTATCAGGGTATGATGCTCATAATACACTAAGATTCCTTCTCATGGTGTTCACCCTTGGTAGTCTATAATACATGAGGATTTTAAGAGAGTAACATCCAATAATAATTCCAAATGTCTCATGTGTTATTGAATATTAAAATATATGAATATCTTTAATGGTACCTCGACTTTAAGATTATTATTAATATATAATAGATTTCATGTAATGTAATGTATTGATGAAAATTGTGATTAGATATGCTTATCGCTATATGGGATACGTTGGGTGCATCATAGCTAAAAGAAAATAATGAATAATGTGAGAAAGTAATTTCCACAACCCAATTCATAGGAAATTGATATCTATAGATCTTTAATGGAGTTTGAACTATATTATTAACTCAATATCCATGGTAGTTTATATTGGTAGGTTTGTTTCTAAAAAGTAAAACAATGTGATTTCAAGCATATATGTTAATGGCACAAGTAATGAAACCAGCTCAAAATAGATATCCAAAAAAATGTATTATATTACATAGTAATTGTTCATAGAGGGCTGTAATCTCATTGTGATATTATCTCATTTCTTTATGGGTTCCATGGTATTTTTATAGATAATAACCTTAGACTTTAAGCATGTTCCACCAAATGACAATCAGAAAAGGGTCATTAAGGTCATACACTAAGTGTATCTTGAATATTGATTAAATTATGCATGAATTTAAATATTATAATAGAAGATTAATTTAAATTTATATGAAGTAATATTTATTCATGTTACTAATTGATTCCAAACATTAAGTCATGAGTTATTCAAGAAAATATATGTGATTTGAATATTAAATAAATATATGTAATTCTGAATCACATTAATTTATATTATTTTTTTTGTTTATTTTAAAGGTAAAAAATATTTATTGATTTGATAACACAAATATTTAATTATTTTTTTTTTGGTTTTTTAAATAATAAATTTATTTTTTTATTAGAAAATATTATTGTGATATTTATTTAGTGTTTTTAATTTTACAAGAAACAAAATAACAGAGGCACCCATGGGATTATAAGGGCTGATCACACCCCCTCCAAGGATTTACCCATTTAATAGTTATCCCATTAAATTTTTTAAGACTAAAGGCCCATCATTTTATTTCACAAAGGCCCCTTCATCCCGGCCTAAATGTCCCCTATTGACGTCCTACACTACATCATCACCTTCATCAGTGTATACTTTAGTTTTCAACCTTTCCTACACCACCACGTGCATAATTTTACATATATGACTAGGAAATACACCCCAAGGGAGGTATCTAGTACTTAAAAAACAATCATTGCTGAACCGAGTATTCAGGTCTTGTGTGAAATTACATATTCATATTATGTGGATGAATATTAATTTATTCAAGGAAATAATATTTATTTTCTACGTTTCAAAATCATGTTATGAAAATTATAATAAAAATAAAAATAATTATTATTATGTATGGGGTTTTATGGGGATTAAGAGAATCATTAAGGACCTTTGTTTAATTATAGTCTTTTCCCTAGCTCTATTAATACTCAATTATGTCATTTGTCTATAGATAGCATTAATGATTACAAGAGAGACTCTACATAGTACACAATGATATCTGGAAAATTTTCTTAATCCTAGAGATGAATTATCAATAATTACAAGAATGGTGATTGATAACAATCTTCATCCACCTTCTCTAGTCTAGAAAGACACTAAAGAATCCATCCAGCCTCTTTAGGATTCTGATGTGATCAACACTAAAGAACGCAAGGTGTAAGGAGCATCTGTGCTTGTGCTTGTAGAGTTCTACAATGACATTCAAAGGATCATGAAGAACATTTGGGACACCAATAGTGGGAATATAACCTTAATTCCTCAAATGAAATAGTGATTCAATAAGATGAGTTAACCATAATCAATAATGAAGAAATAATTACAATGAGAAGCAATTCTAAATATTGAAATAAATTAAATATAAATTATATGTTTTAATATTGTTTTGTAGATTAAAAGGGTTAAATTAATTTAATTATAAGGAAAAATATAAGTAACTTGATGAATTTAAATTGTTTATAACCACCAAACAACCTTTTATTTCTCCTCATAACCTTCATGTGGTATAATAATGACCACAAGTCAATTTATAATTATAAATTTACCATTGATCGATTTATACTTTTTTTCAGTTAACATTTATAGATTAGTCATTATTTAATCCAAAATTATATTTTATGTGTTTTTTAACTTTAATATCATTAAGAATCGGTGAATAAAATAGTATGAATGATAAAATATACAATTCAGAGGTGCCAAAGATTCTAGTTGAATAACATATGACTACATGTATTATAACCCAGTGGTATTTGTCATGTACTCTTGTTCACTGTACTAGGATAAGTCATGTGATTTCTGGGTTATCATGTAGTAATTAAACATTGTGTGCATTTAATACGTATCATGTATTAACATGTACAACCTATCACATGACTTTTTAGACTATATATCATGTAACCTACATACACGCTGTGTATTCCACACATTTTTAGAAACCACATAGTCAAGACATGTTATATATTCATTAAAAAATGTTTTGAATGAAAGGAATACAATGTGGATTCCAAAATGTGTGAAACTATTTTATCCACCATACACGTCATAAGTTTCTACATGGTGTATATGTCAAACCCCTTTGTGTGTATTGAAAACACATAACATGATATTTTAATAGAATGTATCTCATTGGTACACACTGTGTATGATACTTTTTTATACAGAAATTTTTTAAATTAATTTATTATTAATTTAAACCTCATAAATACATGTATGTGTTTCATTTATTGATAGTACATTCCAAGATATAAGATTTATTTTTATAATTAATTTCCACTTAAATTAATTTTCATGATTAATCATCTCATAGTATGTATTTTAGATTCATTAAATCATTACTCCCTTGTAAATTACATGTGTCAATGTCTCATTAATTACTAGTACTATACATGAAATTATGTTATTTTTTATGAAATGAATATGTTTTAATAATATATTATAGATGATAAGAATCATTCTACTATGTTCTTGTAGGTACTTTCCATGTTTCCACGAAGTACACCCATTATAATGAATTAATTTTAAAATAAATTAAATAATTTAATTTTTTAAAGTTGAACATGATGAAAATATCCTGAACTATTTAAATAGATATTAAGATAAAATAATTAATTAATTTATCAGATAAATAATTGATTTAATTTGACCACTACTTTATCTTAATAATGAATGACTTGAAATGAATGCTAGCTAGTATAAAAATTTATATTTATTACATGTGTCGATTATCATAAATTTAGATAAATATATGTATGTTAATTATTTCTTGTAATTTATTATCATATAATCATTTCTATAATAATTTTATTAAATTAAAATTATTTTCTTCCCATCATCACTTTCTATTGTTAAGTAAGGCATACACGCTTAAATATTATTTTATGTAAACCCCATCAACAAATGCTTTGTTTGCTTTCATCTATGTGAGAGTAATTAATATATACTAGATGGATCGCCTAAGAGATTGAATGTAGATAATTTTGGAGATGAGATTAAATTTTTTCTAGGATATACATTGTTATCAAGGTGGAATTTTGAATCATTAATGAAGTTACGGTTCATAGTGTTATTCCACTGAGGTCAATGGTTATTTTATCATACTCTAGATAAACATAGAAGTAAAAAATATCCCGATCATTCATATTTATTTTATTTCTATAATATTTTATGGTTTATTTTTCATTCTCATGATAGTTTTTATTTCCTAATAAATTAATTAAAAAGTATACGAGATGGAAATGAAATAACTAGATTATATGTAAATAGTGTTATCTAGACAAGGTTAATCACTAAAGTAAAATGCACTATACATTAAAAATTATGTAAATAAATAAAATAATAATATTTATGAAAAATATTAAAAATTCCTCAATCAAATATTAATTTTAAAAATACTTATTCTACATATGTTAATATTTAACCATAGCTTAGTGTGATTGACTATCCCAAGTGAGGATGCTTTGTTAATTATTGAGTAATATTTGTCATATGTTATAGTTAAAATTAACATAGTTCACATTATTGTTTGATTAAACATACATGAATTAGTCTAACATGTGTTAATATGTTAAGAAAATCCAAATATATTATTTTAGGGTTTGAGAATGAACTCAACAGATCATAGAGCTTCCAGTTAGTAGTTGGAAAGTTATTCCCATCCAAATAAATTTAAAGAGCCTTACAATTCTAGGTCTTTATTATGTGAAGGAAAATATGGATCCTTACTATTAGAATATAACAAATATCAGATATTTGTAAACCATTGGTGCAATTTATTTAGTTTTGATAAAATAGTAGAGATAAATTATTAAATTTATTCCATAATCTTATTTTTCTGTAATAAATTGAATGTGAACCCATGAGTACATTATGATCATTTTTGAAAAAATCCATTGTCTTATTTAAAAACAACATATATGAGTGGAATAATCATTTATATGTTTTATGACTACTAGATGTTTTGAATTATGTAATAAAATCCCATTTTCCTAATTTTTACTTTCTATAAGTGTGTGGGGTTGAAAATGATAACTACAAGAGATTCCTAGGTGTTTCATATTAAATTAATTCAATCTTTATATCACCTATGTTTAAAAATATACTAATATAACATAAATAAATTGATTCTTAGACTATTAAAACTCATATATTTTACATTAATAAGGCGAAATATAGGGTCAAGATAACTGAGACAGTCACTACTCTATACCAAAGTAAATTGGAACAAGGGAACTTAACTATTGACAATGACTTCAAAATTAGAGAGTAAAATTATCAATTAGTAAAGTTAGTTTTCAATTAAATATTAAATTGTCCATTAATCTAATATTATAATATTCACCATGTATATTCTCTATGTATAGTGTGAACAATATATTTCTATTGAATATTTTAACTATGCTTCATTAGGTAGATAAGGAATGATAGGACAATTATTCCTCAGCCCTTATGTTGAAAAAAATAAAAAATAGGGTTAAAAATCCCATGACTTGCGCATTATATTTTGGTTCTTTACAATATCCTTTGAAAAGACAAAATATTCTAAGAAAGAGTTATAAGTGGAACGCTATTTATTTCTTATATAGAAAGAAAGGATTTTGGAAGATTAAACCTAATAAATTGAATAATGTGAAAGGAAAATATTCCACATTATTATATTCACCAGTAAAATAATATAATTTTTTAAATATTAGTTATTAAATACAATATGTTTATTTTATATTTCTATTCAAATAAAAGAATCAGGTAAGTGAAAAACATTAACAAAATCTAGGTGCATTCTCAAGGTTGCTTGGAGTGTGATTCCTATATTAGTGAAAAATGGAGTGAATTCATTAATAAGAGGATTGATTCAGCTTTAAACTATATTTTTGTATTATGTTTTACCTAAATAGTTATGTCAGTGTCCAATTAGTCCCAATGAGACATTATTTCTATATTGGAATAAATGTTTTTTTGGTTTACCAAACTAATAACTTAATAGTTATTGAATTATATATATGAAACTGATAATTTATGATGAATATGAAATGAAATAATTATATCGAGTTATGATAAGATAATTCTTTTTTAAGTAAAATTAAAATTATTTTAAAAGTTTATATCCAGAAAAGTGTTTTTCTAAAACACTATTAATACCAAAAAAACATACTTAGCATGTTTTATACAAAGAAACATTTAAGAGTAAAGGAATATCACCTGGATTATAGAACTTTTTTGCCACATGTTATAAACTATTATAATTATAATCTAGTTATAATATACATCATTAAACTCCTTTATAAAATATTAGGAACAAAAGAGTTAGAAGTAATAATGGAATGTGGTAAATGATATAGGGTCCAATGAGATGGTTTTATAGAGAATATATTAAATAAGTATTCATAGATAATACATACATAGAATAAAGTTTTTATTATACTCACATTACCTTATTCACATTATAAATATTTTCAATTTAGATCGATGAGGAGATTTATAAATATTTATATTGAAAATATTCCATGATAATTTTCTAAATATGTTTCAAAAAATAGAAATATAACAACTATCCATATAACAACAAAAATGAATAATGTATTTCAAATATGTTATGATATGATATTAATCCATTATGTCACAACATAAAGGTATATGATGATAATCTTTTACGTTTTTGGACCTAGCATTAAATGTATGTCAAAGGATGCACAAGGTGCATCCTAAATAACATTCTATTTATACTTAGGGAATTAAACACATCAATATATAAATGTATAAATCATACTATCTATATTTTCATGAGGTAATCACATTTCATTTGAGATATCTAGAGTAACAAATACTTCAATTGAATACTGGCTTCAGATTCACATGTCGGTATAAGAATAGTGGAATCTATATGTTTTAGTGTGACGAATTATTCCAAGGACAAATACTTTGTATGATGATTAAAAAAAAGAAATAGTTTTATATTCACCATGGTGGGTGATTTATTATTTGGTAGGAATAATAAATTCTACATTGATTATAAATTTACAAAAATCTATGTTTGAAATGTTTATATGAATTCCCTGATGAATTCCATGCACCATAATTAATTATATATTTTATTATTTGATGTAAAACTGTTCTTAGGTATTCAATAGAGACAATACATGGATGGTATAAATAAATTTTCTAATATTGATCTATTTTTTATATGAATTTACCATACCTAGATCCATTTGAATTCTAATATCCAAAGATATGTAATCATTTTATTGGGTGTTAGTTATTGGGAACACTTTCTTTAGAGGAAACCTTATGGATGATGTCTACATGTAATTACGAAAAGGATAGGATATGCTAGAGAATCCTAATAAAGAGTAAAATTTTCTATGATCTAATTACATATTGAAACAATAATAATTATCAAATTATATTGTTTTACAACTAATGGCTATGTGGTGTCTATAAAAGTTTAATGGGAGAGTTTTTGTTTTCCATGATAAAAATGTTTGAAAAAATATGGAAAATAATTGATTAGACTCATATTTAATATTATAATATATTTTCTGCAATAATTAAGTCAAATAGAAACCCCTTTATAGGGGGATACGGTCCATTACATGGATTTATTAGGTTTCTTAGTCCACTTAATGGTACATTAGTTGGAATGGTATTTAAAAATAAATGATGGAACAAATCACAACAAGAGAAAAGCCATTTAGCAGTGGTTATTTTTGTGTATAGGGGCAGTTTAAACCACCGCTGTATGGTTTGGAGGTAGTTTCTGTAAACTGCCTCCTAATACGGCGTCACCAATCTATTAGCTGTAGTTATTTCCATTTCGCGACAGTTAAAGGAAAGCGTCGTAGCTGCCTCATTTCTCGGTGGTTTTACTGAGTTTAGCGGCAGTTTTTTATGATCCCTTGATATCAGTTTATTCACAGTGGTTATAACTACTGTGAATAAACTCAAATCCAGCAGATGTAAAACCACTGTTGATGTCACGAGAACTGCCTCAGAATAAGGCATCTATGATGTGTCTATGTATCGGTGGTTAAAACTGCCGCGAAACGTAAATTATTTTTACATTTCGCGGAGGTTTTCACTATTTAGCGGTGGTTTAAACTGTTGCCAATGTACATTTCGTGGCGGTTAAAACCACCGCTAAAAGTTGACCAGAATTTTTTTGGCTTTTGATGCACCACTACCCTAAAATATAAATCAAACCAGAAATAACATATTGTACATACCAACAAACAACAAGAAACATCAACCTTGGAAAACATTATAGATTAAATTGAAAAAAATAAGTAAACATTGACATGATATATAAGGTTCCATAACTGAGTCTCAACATCTACCATCCCACTTAGGGTACATTCTCATACAAAATCATGATCTCTCATCAAGTCTCATACTAATATTTTCACTCGGTGTAAGGTTCCATACAATATCTCAAACTAAATCTCATACCTCTACCTTTCCACTTAGAATGGGTCTATAGAACAAGTAATGTATTACATATCATAGCTGTAACCTCCACTAAAGGTTATTTGTTAAATTATTTCACAAAACTCACCAAAAACCGTATCTCATACTATCATTCTCTCACTTAGGGTGAGGTCTCATCCCATACAACATTCCACATCCCAACTTAGATATCTCTGAGATGGTAACACATACAACAAAAAATAACCCCCCTTACAAATCTCATCAACCAAAATCATTAACATAATACATAGCTACACAACACTACCAGTCATCCTAGGTCTATAGATCATACAAAAAAAAGTAGCATGACCCATAGGTCACACCTAGAGACATTAAAAACTCAAAATCTATCATGCAGGTCAATTACCACACATAAGGGCCTCCCAGTAAGACAAATTATAAGGGCCTCACCAAAGTGTCCACAACACTATCCCCTTGATCACTATTAAATGACCCAATTTGTTCAACACATCAACAATGGGTTTAACTTATAGTCATCCAAAATCTCGACTACCAATTCAAACACAGGCCTAAATGGAATGATGTATTCCACACTCTAGAAATAAAGACCTAAAAAAACATCAGAAATCAATAAAATGTATAAAAGGAAACATGAGAAATCTAGGAAATTTTAGGGCGTGAAAATGTTTGGTGGAAACTATGTGCCACAAATGTTACATATACAAACCAACTGTTCCCATATTTCTTCAATACATTAACAATACAACTACTCACAGTATGATGATGCATCGTCACCCTCTCCACCTTCATCTCCACTTTCTTCCGTCACCTGTAAGAACATTATATTGAAAATTAAATATTGTTGCATATTTATATTAAAACATAAAACCAATTAAAGATAGAAAACTAAATTATTTTGATTTTTTGTGATTTACCTACATACCACAGGTCGATGCACTACCACCGGGGTAATATATGCTCATATGCTGACATATTTCAGTCAACTCTTTCTACAAAGCAGATATCTGATCCCCCTTCTGGTGAACTGTGTTTCATAGAGAAAAAATCTCTTTTGAGCATCTCCAGGTGTGGGCTATCTAAATACAGGAGTAGATGCAACTTCCATCTTTGTTGGATTTCTAAAAACCTCAGATGGTATGGGTCCCAAACCTATCTGGCACACTCTACCAGGATGCTCCTTCCCAAGGACATTAGCAACCCGGTCATCCTAGGAGACTGAGTAAGACTGCACAGGATTGGCATCTCATAGTTATTTATTTTTTACCTATAAATCAAATATCAATATATATAAATATAGTAAAAACTGATAATAAGTTATTATAATAAAAAATTGTCTTTATACCCCAACTTCTTTAACAGGTTCATTAACAAAACTTCCATCTGATTTCTTGTGAACATCCAACCACAGTTCAGTTTTGGATGCTTCGTGCCCTAAACACTGCGACTGCATTAAACAAAGATAAATTAGAAATTCAATATATTAAAGAGATAATATTATCTTATACATATTTAAACTAATTAAAATATTACCAATGTCGTTCGGCTTCTAGAAAAGGTTTTTGATCCCGCAGTGTGAGGGATGACTTTCTTAGCCTAGTTTTATGCATTCTATCTTGAGAGATCCTGAAATAAATAAAAATAAATTTAATTTTAATATATTCAATGTCATGTTCTCTTCATATACATGTATAAATGTAAAATGAGGATAATATAATAATATATATTTCAATACCATCCGCTTATAATCATGATGGCTGTCAACAAAAACATTCCACTGTTCTTTCGGTACCCCACTGGGTAGCTTCTCATACATTTGTTGAACAATCAAAGAAGTATCATTGAAATCACACCCCAATATCTATTTGTAATCTTTCCATTTCTTACCTAGATTTTTCAAAGTCCACTTCTATGCTATCACATCAAAAACTATAAAGTGGAAGAACATTTGTATACAGAAATTCATTTTGAACATATTAGTAACATGACATTCAATTAAACCATAATATAATAAATTTACCTTTATTTGAGAATCAAAAACATCAATTTTCTAGCTTGGAGGAATATGTTTCCAGTCATCATAAGAAATAGTAAGGGAAATGGGCTCCGCTGCCAGCTGGCCTAGAATCTGGCAATGTAACCTCGTGGCATCATCCGTAGGGACCCTAGAAGAATCAAATGGCACGACTATCTTCTCACCAGTCATATTCGAAACATCTGTACTTTTTATGTTTTTATCCACGACTGCATTTTGATCATCTTCAATGAGAAAACAATTATTATAAACAAAATGAAATAAATTTATTTAATTAAAATTTGTACATATGACAGTGACACTCTAGTATGCCCGTGATGAACTGGATGGGGCGTGTCGCTGCCCCACTACTGAGGCTCCTAAAGGGGGAGTCGACAACTCAGCCTCTAATGTGACATCCACAGATGGTGTAATAGATGGTGCAGGGGGAGATGGTGTAGGGGTGTAGGTAGTTGGTGCCTCAGATGTCGTGGGGAGGGAGCCAGATGGATCGCCATCTATCACAGAACTAGATGAAATAGTGTACCGCTTCCTCCTTGGCATTCCTGTCATTTAATCAAATAAAATTAAGTTCAGAATATATATTTAAAAAAAATTATTCAGAGGAAAAAAATTAAAAATGATATTAGATGCCCAGTACTAACAGAATATATATATATAACAATAATAATGAATGACTGCAGAAATTAAACAAGTTGTTGTTGAATAAATAAATAACTGTACATACAATCATATTACCCTTCAATCATGTTGATTTCTTACTTCATTTCTTCATCCACTTCATTCATCCTTTCTAGAATAATATTTTCAATATCATAATGGATAAATAATTCTGCTTCTTATTGTTGATTAAATTCAATTTTAGAGGTCAAATTTTCCACTTCATCACCCATATCATACAAATATTTTTTTATTACGTGAGAAACTACACTCCACCCTTCATCAAAAACATCATTCTCATAATATACCATTTTTTCTTGGGATGATAATATATATGGTTCATGTAGTTCACGATCACCAACATACATCAATTGAGAGAAGTTCAAAAATGTAAATAGTAAGGAATCTCTTTTAACACCTCTGATAATATCAACCTATTTGAATTTGAACAAAACAACAGAAAAATGTCTGTGTTAGTTTAATTCAATAATACAATGTATCTTTCCATAGTATTCCAATCCATCAAATGTAAATATACCACTATTATGTGTTTTCAAACCCACTTCTCGATCAACTGAATGAAATCTAAAGCCATTCACATTATAAGCGTTGAACTTTCTAACTTGTTTTAGAGGACCTCTAGAAAGAAACTTCAATTCATCTGACACCTATGCTCAAGTATCAATATTCACGATATGAAAAAAGTAATAAAATCTATTATATTTACAAAATGTATGTGTGAAACTAATTTTCGTATTTATTGTAATATTTATGAACTTACACGTCCTGCAAACCATTCTACAAGCTCTTTATTAACATCTTTCGTTATATCATTCTCATTTCATGTTCGGCCTCTCATTCTTCTCTTTGTTTGTATCCTCAACTCTTTAATAAATTGATCTGCAGTTTCACTCTTCAGCAGCACATATCTATGTGCCTGTAATAATTCCAATTCAGTCAGTGTCACATTTGAGGTCGTCCCAACTGATCGGCCAATAGAAAGAAATATTTTGGATTTCTGAAGTATTTGAGATTGATTCGATGTGTCATCAAAATGTCAAAATCGATTAAATCTTGTCTCAATATCATCCAAGTATCGAGAAAAAAAGGTAAGACATTCCTCATCCAAATAGCCTTCAGCAATAGAGCCTTATAGTTGAGATTTATTTCTCACATATGATTTCAAATGCCCAAAATATTTTTGAAATAAAATAAACATAATTAAGAATTTAATTAAGTACCAAAAATTGTTTACATAACTAAAAAACATAAAAATAAAGTACCTCTCAATTGGATACATCCATCGATATTGAACAGGGCCACCTAATTTAGCTTCCTCAACCAAAAGCACAGTTAAATGCATCATTACAGTAAAAAATGACGGAGGAAAGATCATCTCCATTGCAAAAAGGGTCAATACAGACCTGTCCTAGAGGTTGTCAAGTTGAAATGGATGTAGTGATTACTCACATAGTTGTCTGAAAAATGTGTAGAATTTGAGTACAATAGTAGTAAATTTTTCAGGTAATAATGTACGCAATTCCAATGATAGTAACTATTGTAACAAAATATGTGAATCATGACTTTTCAATCAATGTAACATACAATTTTTCAATTCAAAACACCTCGATTTGTTACTTTATTACCCATCAGATACCTTAACATTATTTAAAATTCAAAGGAATGTATCTTTATCTCTATTTTCATTGCAAAAATTGCCGAAGGATACTTTTCATTCTCATCTGGCCAGAGATCACATTTTATGTTCATTGCTTATATGTCTTTGTGAGCATTGAGATGATCGTTCGACATTCCATGCTCATTAAGCAATGTGAAAATAAAATCATCACAAACATTATTCTCAATATGAATCATATCAAGATTATGCCACAACAAATTAAATTCACAATACATATTTTTGAAGAATATACTTTTTTCCTCCATTGTTGCATTCCGATTTCTCTTGACGATGCACTTAGGACATGTTTTCCACTATCATTAAAATGACAAACCTTCCCAAATTCTATTTCAACATTTTCAAGCTGTTTCAATATTTTAGAAGTATTTAACAACTTTGGAGGTGGTTTATGATCAATGGAACAACAAAAATTTTGATCTGTTCAGCCAAAATCTATGAGATGTATTGAGAAATCTTTGATGACACAAGTAGTAGAATTTTCTACTATGAGGTAGCTGTTTGGGCTCAAAATCAATGTTACATACAAGACAATCCAAACCCATGTAAGTGTTCCAGCCAGATAAATTCCCAAGCCCAGGAAAGGCACTAATGGCCCACATTAAAGCAGCATGCATTTTTATCGTTGTTTTAGAAGAAGCATCAAATGTCTCAACATCGTTGCTCTATAACTCTTGCAATTCATCAATCAAAGGCTGAAAGTATACATCAATATCATTTCTAGGCATATGTTTTCCAGGAATAATCATCAAAAGGATAAAATATGTTTGTTGGATACACATCTACCAAGGCAGATTATAAGGGATCAAACAAACTGGCCAAATGCTATAAATGGTACTCAAAGTCCCAAATGGGTTGAATCCATTAGAATCCAATCCCAATTGAACATTCCTAGGATTAGTTGAGAAACCTAGATGTAATGAATCAAATGTCTTCGATGATTAGGAATCATGTGGATGTCTCATTAAGCCATCATTTTTATTATCTACAGAATGCCACTTCATGTATTTAGCGGTTTTAGATGACATGAAAAATCATTGAAATCTAGGCTTCAAAGGAAAGTAATGCAAAACCATTGCAGGTGTGTTCCTTTTCTTCTTCTCCATGAAATTATGTTCATTCAGACTTTCAACATCACCCTTTTCCTACCATATAGAAGAAGAATATTTCTTATAATTCTGTCTACTTGAATCATCTCCCCAATAAAGCATACAATCATTGGGACACACATGTATTTTTGTATAATTCAGACCAAACTTGTTAACAACTTTTTTCATATCATAAAAATTTGCTAGGATTTTTGCTTCAAGAAATGCATCATGAATCAATCCCAATATCATGGACATTTCCTTATTTGTAATTCTAAATAGACATTTGATATGGTACATATTTAGAAGAAATGAAAGCATAGAATATTTCACACACCCACTATAAAACACTTGATTTCCATCGTCAACTAAATCATAAAACACATTTTCCTCAGTGAAGTTTTCTCTTACATATTGCTCCACAGAATCAAGAAGAGGATCTAATGATATGTTACAATCTTGATATTCCTGTGTTACAGTCTAAAAAACATCACTTCTCACGTTGCAATTTTTAGCACCATATTCTGGTTGTTCGGATATGTTTTGATGCTGATAGTGGTGTCTTGTAGTGCCGAATGCATTATTTATGAGGTTTTGCATTTCATTTTCCATTGTCGATGAACTAGGGACCTCATTCTGTGGATTAACATCAGTGCCCAATCTTTCTGTAACGTTTGATTCTCCATGCCAAATCCAACACAAATATTGAACAGGGAATTGCTTCAGTATTAAATGTTCATAAACTTTATCTCTCTTCAACCATGTTCTAAATTTACATTTAGGACATGGACATTTTATTCTCCCTTCAACAGATCGATTAGAAATTGAAAAATCTAAAATCTCAATCAATACCTTAACACACTGAGGTGTGTTCCTCTGTAATGTAATCTAGCTTTTATCTATGTATATCACAATGTGCCCACACAATAATAAAAAAAATTAAAACACATAGTTGCTAATAAATAAAAAAAATATTCATATATATGATAGTATAAGATTACTAAAACATAATATAATAAAGATGAGCCCCTGAGTTAGATATGAACCCTCTAGTGTTTGGGATAGGGTAATTTTCATTGTTAAGGAGAAATAGTGTGCTAACAGCATGGTAGCTACTTTATAATGAAAGCTAAAGCACACTGTTAATTTGGAATAACCCCAACCTAAGTTCTCTATAGAGTCTTCACATAAAACTCTAATATCAAATAAATCTATTATAAAAAATGTTTAGTGAAAACCTTACGATGCTTACAAAACTCAACACATTGTTAATTTGGAGTGACATGAACCACGTGAGGGATGGTAGTCTTGAGGCATGATAAGTGGTGGTGTTCATGGAAATGCAAGATGAAATAACTTGGGAGATTAGGTTTTGAGGTTCTACGAACCTTGTGTGGATTTAATTCCAAGACCTCTCTTTGGTGTATTCACATAGAAAAGAGTGGTGGTGTGACTTGAGTGTGATTTGGATCATATATGTGTTAGTCCTAATGAGTGGAGAATTATGGTTAAATGGGATGATCGAGGATTTGACCATGGAGTTGAACTAAGAGCCAGATTCAAACATCAGTGTGGGCATTGAACATTTTTGTTATTCATTGAGTTTTAAGGCATCGTGGTCGGGATATGATAGCACATTGGTGGGTGTGATTGATCAACTTTGGTATAATTCATCTAGAGATGGAATTACTTGTGTTGTTTTATAAAAATTGATGTGGAATGGTGGAGACCACATCAGAAATGGCGTTAACGATATAGCTTATGTGGTTTCGGGATCAAACTAGGTTATTTGAAGAATAGTTGATGTGTTTGGGCTTGGTGTTTGGAGTTTCATAGTAGAATCATGTTGGGAATTTGGAGATGAAATGTGGGTTTTTGGTACTATCATCCAGGACAACATAAAAAGATAATCAGAATCACATAGGTGGAAATAGATCCCAGAAGGAATTCTCTCTAAACATTATATTTAGGATCTTAGAAGAATTATATTCATCCAAACGACTACAAAAAGTTATAATGAATTCAATAACATTCACTTCAACACACAAAAAAAATTTATCCAAAGTAAAAGGATGATATGGTTGAGTAACACATGTTTGATGGACTCCATGATCGAGTATCAAAAGTATAAGGAACTATATACCTAAGTGTCATAATTCATTATATTTATGTAGGAATTATAAATAAATAGGTTATCTATTTCAAAAAATAATAAAAAATACAAAGATACATATTCAATGAAAGTGATTAATTTCATCCAAGACTATACATATTAATGAAAAATCATATAGTTTGGATAACATATAGAGAAAAAAAATTTAAATACAAAATAAACCTTGTTGAACTATCTCACAATAAAATTTCTCAATAAAAGTCACAACTATATTCAAAAATCAAATCATCTCTATGTAATCCCTGAAGAGTCACAACATTATAATATAATATTGAAACACTTTTTCAATATAACATTTATTTATTATTATGGAAACACATAAAATTTTTATCCTATAATGAGTAAGAAAATAATTATCCTTCTAGTAAAATTGATGAACATAGATCGATAAGAATGTATGTAGTGTGATTTAACAAATATACAGTTATACAAGGAAATATTTTAGAATACATAAATTTATTATGCTGATGTGTAAAAAATAGTCTTAAATTATCATCTATGTCTTGGAAATTGAATCCACTTAGATATAAATTCTTAACTTGGAAATAAGTAGAGGCCCCTCATACTCATTTACCAAGAAATATTTCTTATCATCTTCATGATGAATCTAGAGAGACACTTATATAGGTGTAAACCTAGTCGTGTTTAGGTCATAAATTCACATAGATGTTTTCTACCAGATAAAATATAAAATATAAAAGAATAAAAAATATAAATAGGTTAAAAATAGAATAATGAAAATCATTTAGAATATATCATTGGAATTCCAATACTATCCATCCTGTGGTATTTCATTTATCACATGAACACAAGCACATAAATTAAATCTTTATCACTATATAATGCTTTCACTAATCCAATAGTATTCTATAATTAATGATATAAGTACTAATTTTAGACAATATATAATTAGTGTTCTTATGTAGGAATGAATCAACTATCCTAACATATACTGGATTATCTAGCCTATAAGGATAAACTCTAATACCTCTAAAACCACTAACCATGTTTTAATAAAACAACCGAAATATCATTAGTAATTTACTATAATACCTCTATCATGACTCGATTCTTCAATATCCCAACCTGGGTTGGCAATAAAATTGAGTTTTCAAAAGATTCAAAAAAACTTATTTCAAACCTCAGTGTTCATATAGGTCTCCGGGATCGCGGGGGGTTGGGGAAAGCGGGGTCTTCGGGGTCGTGTGGTCACTAGGGTCGCAGGGTTGCCAGGGTCGCTGGGGGCCAGGGTCGCTGGGGGAAGCGGGGTCGTTGGGGTCGTGGGGTTTCCAGGGTCACGGGGGGCCATGGTCGTTGGGGAAGTGGGGTCATGGGGTGTGGTCGGGGTGGGGGGGGGGGTAGGCGTTGTAAAAAAACATGTTTCGCTGCAGTTTATTATAAACCATCGAGAAACCATTTTTAAAAATGGCTCAGTGGCGGTTCCCTAAAAGCCGCTAAACATCCGCCACTAGAATCAATTTTTGTTGTAGTGAATCACCTAAATTTTAGATTGTGTAGTGTGGTATTTTTGTGATAACCATTCTACATTTTCTTAAATTTAATTTAGAAATCAATATCACTTTCCATGGAGTATACCTATCCCTGATATTTCTCATTATCAATGAAAATAGGGTAAATATCTAATAATACTATGAGAACTGCATAGGTTGGTAGTCAGTATTATTCAAAAGTTCTTGAGAAGGAAAAATTAGACGAGTTCCTCATGATCATAGAAATAGGATAACTAGTTTTTATGTGTTTTAAAATTACTTTTCTTTAAAATTAGTTTAATCTAAAAAACTAGTATGAATAATGTAATATGTAAGAGTAAAATATTATTAAAGTAGATAATGGCCAAATATACATTATAATGAGTATGTTGTGGCTTATAATATAGATTAAGAATAAAGTTTAATAATAATTTTTTAGGTATTTTGTACTTATACCAATATAATAACGTTTTATCATTTTATTATATTACTCTATACTGTGGTAGTGTCGAATATGTTAGGGGTGAAAAAGGAAAAAATGTGTATACTCAATGAGGTCATATCTTGAGGGATTTTATTAAAGAGATTAGATCATAGTGTTAAGATAAAATACAATTAATATGGTGGGATAATCAGCTATAAATATATATATTTGTAGAGTCATGTTTATCATAAAATAATAATTGGTGGAGTTCTAGTAGTTGGCTCTAGTACAAGTGAGAGTTTGTTGGCGTTGGTTCACTAAAAAAACTAAGTTCAATTCTTGTAATATTTTTGGACATGAATAAAAGTATATGTGCATTTACTATCAAATCTTAATCAGTATTATGCATGAAAATGAATGTGACAACATCCTAGGATTCTTGTCTCATAAAAAGTATATAGCAGTTCCCTACTATGATGTGATACTTAAGATGACATAATAGTATACCTCAAAACTATATTCTATCATAGGATGAAATTTTATTATGATACATAGATGGTACATAATATCAAGGATAGGTGTAACACAAGTAATTGAGACACCTTTTAATAGTGTTCACCATTGGTAATATTCAATATAGTATGATTATGGGAAACGAATTTCCAATTGGAATTCAAACTATTTGATGTGACATTGGATATTTCTACCTGTAAACATGTAATGGTCCTTCAAATTTAAGATTATTATTTATATATATTTTTTGTCACATAATTTTATTTATTGAAGAAAACTATGATGAAATATGATTATGACCATCTCAAAAACATTGGATACCTTATTGCTAATATAATATTGATAAATAATACATGAAATGATTTACAAATCCCCAAGATAGTGGAAGTTGATATCTCTGACCCATTGATGGATTCTAATTAAACGTTTAAAGCCCATGGACAATTTTGTTCATATTAGTAGGTTTGTTTCTAGATATTTATAGATAGTGATTTGAGCACATTGGATGATGACACAAATAATGAAACCTGTACAAATAAGATATCGTGATAACAAGATTATATTACATAGTAAGAAATCATATGTAGCTTTGATGTTGTTACAACATTAACTATTTTCTTTATGGGTTACTTGGTGTGTTTCTTGAGGATATCCTCGGACATTATACAATTTTATCCTAATGAAAATAAGAATTTGACTTAGAGGGTCACACACTATGCATTTCCACAATCTCATTAAAATTCAATATGAATTAAAATATTAGAATAAAATATTATTCCCATGTTACAAGGAATAATATTAACATAGTTAATTAGATGATCACAAATATTCAGTCTCCTATTATTTAAGAAAATATATGTGACATTTATATTAAATAAATGTTATTCATTATGTAATTTTTAATTTTTTGAATATATAATATTTATTTATTAAATGATTTTTCATAGGGTAATAATAATTTATTTGATTGGTTTTGTGAATATTTAATATGTATTTATTTACTAGTGTTCTCAAAATAATATTTATTTATTTATAAATGAACAATTTCATGATATTTATTTATTAAGTAAATGGTCCTTATTCCAAGCTGATATATATTGAGAAGGATAGCCGAAAAGAGTATTTGAGTGGTATAAAATGATATATTAATATTATTTGGGTAAATTATAATTTATTTAGGGGAATAATATTTTCTTATCTATGAGTCATGTGCATGTTAAGATAATAATAGCAATAATATTATTTAGATATGGGTTCACTGGGTATTGAAAGAATCATTAAAGGTTGTTGTGAAACTATGTTCTCTTCCATATCTCTATAAATAAATTGTAATGTCATTTTTCTATATCTATCTTTGGAAATGATCTCTGAGAATTATGTCAACCATATAATGGAATTCCCAATAATGGTGTGTCATTCCTACCCTCCTATATATTCCCTAGCCAGGAGAGAACCTAAAAAATCAAACCGAATTCATTGGGATTCTGATGTGATCAATGGTGAACGTTGCAAGAAAACTAGGATCATCTGTGCTAGAATTCATAGAGTTCTATGATGGTGTTCATAGGTTCTTGGAGCACATGTGGGTCACTACCAGTGGAAATTCATCCTTGATTTTTCAGACACAATGATGGTATGATAGGAGGATTCCACCATAGCTGACAACAAATAACACATTACAATTAGAGGTAATTCTTAATCTTGATAGAAATTAATTATAAATTATATGTGTTGGTCATATATCATGGAATATGAGGTTGTAATAAATTTATTTATGAGGGAAAATATGAGTAACTTGATGAATTTTCATTGTAGGGAACCACCCAACACACATTTGTTGTGCCCCATTACCATTAGAGTCATGAAGAGATATTTTGATACTAATTTCCATGAGCCCTAAATTTATAATCTACCTTAATGCATAATTTCCATGAATTGAAATGGATTGTCATACTACAAGATTAGTGAGAGTTTCCAAAGGATATTATTATGTTATTTCTAGAATCAGGGGAGGTTAGAGGTCACACACAGAGTTGAGAGTCATACATTTAGTAAAAATCATTGATATATGGTAAGTCATATTGACTGTTAATTTATTTTTTCTTTTAATTCCAAAAATATATGTTATATTAATTATATCTGTTGTTCATCCCTTAATTATGGAGTTTGATATCTATAAGAGCATATACACTGATCATACTATATGGGATATTTGTGGTGAGATATAGTATTGTATTGTGGTTAGTATTTATTTTTTTTACAAAGTTAACTTAACTTAATTTTGTTTACCTTTTGAATTTATAATTACACTTAAATGGGATTTATGTGTTATTGACTTATCAGGTGTTAGAGATTTAGACTGATACTGAGGGTGAGGTCTCATGGGAGTCTAGTTTTGGTGAGGTATTTTTTTAACATTTACCATGCATGGTATCAAGAAAGGTCAAGTGATCCATATTGGTTCATGAACAAAACCAACAATTTATCATGGTACTATATCAATATCATCGGTCAACTAAAAAGGATTTCATGATTTGTGTTATAGTTAGTATTTGTTAAAAAAAATTCATGAAACATCCTTTCTTATGGTCTATCTAATTTTGATATTCATTTCCCTACACAACCTATAATCAACCATATATAATATAAATAATGGATTACTATATGGACAATTCTTTTATAATAAAAACACATGATATCATATTCCTCTCTTTGCATCCTCTATTTTGTTTCAAAGACATTATT
The DNA here is from genome assembly GCA_963277665.1 of Viscum album. Taxonomy (NCBI): domain Eukaryota; kingdom Viridiplantae; phylum Streptophyta; class Magnoliopsida; order Santalales; family Viscaceae; genus Viscum; species Viscum album. Next base: position 1,632,676,040 of record OY728133.1, on the reverse strand, counting down.
CTCCTTCTAATATTTTCTTCTGGATTAATAATCATGAAATTCCATTATAATCTTTTTATACTCCAATTCATTCCATTTTTTTAACTTTTTATGATGATGTATAAAAAATCAATTTAGATTTTCACATAATATTTTTCCATTGGGTTTCAAAACCCACCTATGTTTTTTTGATGACTCAAAACACCCACATTATATTTTCTTATTACTGTAATTATGACAATAAATTTTTTTATATTAATGACCAAATATAAACACATCTTGTTGAACAATTCTCTTTCATCTAATATAGATTTTATTTTTTATTTACACTCACTTTTGAGTATCTTCAGCTGTTTTTCAATTTTTTGTTGAAATGATTCTATAGAAATTTAAAGATCATTAATCCCTTTTCCCTTGACATATATCTATTCAATCATGAATACCAGTCCTATTTTCAATTATTCTTCCACTATAACGAAATTTTATAGATGAATCTGGTATTCACCTATATCCTTATTGTTCACATCCATTTGTTGTTCAAGGAGGAATACCCTTAACTCTTAATATTTTTTTTAAAAATCACAATACACTATAATATATACTATATTTTTTATTCACAATATGTTTTTAAGTCTCAGATATCATGAGAGACCAAAAAGACAAATAAATTAAATTTCATATGTATAAATCCTTTTATACTTTTATAAATTGTTATTTTATAAAAAACTTAATTACCAATAAACATATACATTGAGGAAAAAATATTTTTTAAATTGTGTTTTTTTACTACCATTCACCCAGACTTGTACATTTTATTACCTTATATTTACATGAAATATATTTTTCAAATGACTTGTTATTAGTTCCTAACTATAATAGGTTCTGATATTTATTCATTATTTTTTTCTGAATTCTATCAATGTTTCCTTAATAATAACTATATTGTTGAGGAAATATATTTCAGTTCTTTATGATTGTATGAATCATGATTAAATTATATGAAAATATAAATCCATGTTGGACACTCTTTTTTTAAAGATCAAATTATGAATACATGAAATATTGAATTATTACCTTCCAAATGAACACAAGTGTAGATAATTTTCTAATGATTTTAGATAACTATAATGTTCTGAAAATGTGATTGGTTTTTTACTCATGAGGAAAAGGTTAATTATAAAGTAAATAATATAGTAATAAATACTTCATGTAGATACATGCAAATTATTAATTTTGATACATCCAAATTTATTAAAACCCACAAAGCTACACATCATTTAGATTAACAAGATTTTAAGTTTTTTCACTAGTGAAACAATAACCCAAACATATCATTGCTTTTTAATATTATGAACAACTTAAAATCCTTTGGTGATGGGGAATCAATGAATTATTAGGATATTGAAAATATTATTTACATACATATGAAGGAATTATAATATAAGTAAATTTTTATTGATGATATTAGACATTTCAATGATCTATGTACTCTAGATTTTATTGGTACTCTAATTCAATATAAAATTTGATTTAATAGAGGAGTTGAAAAGGAGAAAAGGTAGAATGGGTTGGCCTTTACATATAATTATCATAATCATATGTCTAATGAAATTAATTATCATGCTAATTCTTCTAAATCAAAATTTTTAAATAAAAGATATATATATATATCATTATAATCATATAATTTTATAAGATAATGAGAATCAACTTTCTCTTCTAGAAAATAGGATTAATAGAATTATATGAAATTAGAACTTTAATTATAATCATAAGAAAGATAGAAGATATATAAATGAAGATAAAAAATATTCTAATGTTATTTTTCTAATGTAAGAAAGTTCGACATATTAGAATGAATATTCAAGGATTAAAAATAAAAGATAGAAATTAGAATAAGTATTATAAAAGTAAATGAAATAAATATTTTAAGGATATAGATACATGGAGTGTTTGTAAAGGTGATACTTATTTTGATAGTTCATCAAAATATAGTGTTTCTAAAATCTAGAATATTATATTATTATATTAAAAAAATCCCTAAAATGAGAAATGTTATATGGATATGTTAACTATCGAATCCCTTTAAAATATATAATTAGATCCAAAATTTATTTTTTACATTGGATGATTATTATACAATATTATGGAAAGATGAGAAATGAAAAATTTCAAGAGATGAGGAGGATCTTCCCACTTTTGATGAAATGCATAGATATATCCATCTGATAGTAAATTAAAATAATAATTTGGAAAATATTTGTGATCATACTAAAAATTATCTTGTTAAATTTGATAAAGTAAGTTCAACACATAATTCAAAAATAATTTTTTTAGTAGAATCAGAATCCAAATCTAGTTCAGGTTCAATTCCTGGTATTCATAATTTCATTACCATATGTACCTATGAAGTAAGTATTTTGAACAAAAATTTCACTAATTTTAATTTATATAAATAAAACTTGGATTAAATGTATAAAAGCTAAGACTTTTTTGAAATTACAATGGATAGGATCTACATATGATAAATCAAATATTCAATAAAAAAGCTTTGTTACTAAAAGTAAGAATTTTTTAATTAAATTTCAATGGAAAGGTCATTGAAGAGTTTTTTCTCTAAATGAAGTTTAATATTTCGGTTTTCACAAATAATTATTTTTTATTGATTATATAATGTTCATCATATTAGTGATTTATGAATATGGGTTCGAAATATATTATTTTCTAACATAACGAGACCAAATAATGTTTGGGTATAAAATTTATCAGTTTTATTATTTTCTAGAAAAGTAGTTGAGTGCCCATATATATAATGAATGGTAGATGGATAGTGGTTTTACATGACATGTGAACAGATAAAAACCCAAATTTCATAATTTGAATAAATTTAAAGGTAGGTGTGTTAATTTTTGGAGACACTACACAATGTTAAATCATTAAAAATGTTGATGCTTTCTTTCTTGAAAAAAAATAATTTCTAATGTCTTTTATGTTGTGGGACATAAACACAAACTTATAAACATATGCCAATTTTGTGATGAGGGTAACCTTTTCAACTTCTTAAATTATAAATATATTGTTCATGTACAAATGGTACTCTTATTCTTTCTACTGATAGACATTATTATTCTTACCAGAATGACATAAAATATTGAAGCCATCAAGAATTTATCTTGTTTAAGTGAAACTAAATTTTTTTCTTAGAGTTGAAATAAAAGTGTAAGACACTATAATTTTTACACTTTAACTAACCATTACTAGGAAGTATATTTTAAGAATCTACCAAAACTAATGTTTCATTATACCATAGTTTTTTATCCTTTTTTATTTTGAATGCCACATAAGTATAGTTTTAAACCTAAAAGTTACATTGAAACATCAAGATATTTAAAATTAGTGAAAATGTATTTATTTTACCTATATAAATTTTAATTATTAGAGGCTAACACTATGTATATCTCTTTATTTATGACTGTACTCGATATACTTGGAATTATTTTGTTTTAAGAAAATCCAATGATTTAATTATTTTAAAGAAAAATCACGATTCAGTAAGTTAAAAAAAATGATAATTTTGATTACTATTTGGAGTTATCCTGGTAATGTTTTCTTTAAATTAAAATTATGAAACTTATTTTTATTTTAAAGTCATTACTCATAATTTTTTCACACAAAGACCACATCCAAAAAATGGTGTAGTTGAACGAAGAAATGAGATTCTTTTTTTAAATTAATAGAACATTGCTGAGTGATTATTTTATTTATAGACATGAGTCTATCCATATTTTAATAGCATTTATAGAACAAATAAAATTTACTTTATTTCAAATGGTTGTTTAATGTGAACTCTTAAATTTTGTTTTTTTATGATGTTTTTATATTTAAAAACCAATAGTTTTGAAGATATTAAATTTCTAAAACATGAATTTAAACTCACCAATGAACTTTGTGGTCATAAGAAATCATTAAGAGAATTGTATGATAAATGTACTAGATTTTTGATTGAGAATAATAATTTTATAAAGGTTGATCTTAATTTTTTTATAAAAAAAATATTTTCAAAAACACCATCAATATTATAATTTATGTCGGTGAATAATTTTTTGATGAACTTTTAAATCAATTTCTAATATTTTTTTTAATATTTAAAATCCAAAATTTTAAATTTGAGGGATTAGTGAACATAACTATTTTTTTAGTTTTCAAATGACTCAAAAATAATAAGGAAATATCGTATCTCAACCTAAATATTTTAATGACTTCTTAAAATGTTTTGGTTTTGGTAACAATTCAAGTATAAGTACATTGGTAGAAACTTATATCATACATGATCATAATGAAAATATGAAATTGTGAGAACATAAATAATAGTTAGGAATGATATTAATATTATTATAACAAATATCTAGTTGAACTAAAATTATTTTTTCTATATTTTTTATAAGATATTTTAATAAAATTCCCCGGAATCACATTTTAAGAGATAAGACTTATTTTAAAATATATTAAAGGAACATGAAAACATTACTTATTATATTCAAATGGAAATGAATTTTTACTTAAAATATTTTCTTATTTTGATATTGGCGGATGAAGGTTGGATAGAGAATGTACATACAGAACATTTTATTTAATCATAGAAGCTTCAAATTCTTTTTTGAGAATGAAAGAACACACATTTGAACTCTAGAGTACTAAATCTGATTACCTAAAACCTAAAAGTTTCTTCATTCAAGTATTTTGGATGGAACATGAACTTAGGGATTTTGGATTGAGTTTTACACTAACTCTAATTCTATGTTATACTATTACTGATATTTCTTTGTTGATAAACCTCCACCTCAGTCATGTTCATAAATTATAGTTATAAAACACAATTTCTTTATGATCAAACACAAATGGGGATATTGTTTTAGAATTTATTATAACATAAGACCAAAATGTTGATATTTTCTTATAAAACCTTTAAATTATGATAGGTTATATTACGTTAAATAGATGTTAGGATTGATCAATATAGGATGATCTTTATTTCACATATTATTTAAAAATATCTATTGATATTGAAAAACTATTTGATAAAAGAGGAGGATTGTTTTATCTTCCTTTAACTTTCTATTTTTTCTACTATTTTTTATAATTTTATTTTAAATTGGCATAATATTTTTTTTCTTTATCATTTTAGAAATTTTTTAAAAAAAAGGTCGTATATTTTAATTTTTTTATTTGGAAATATTTTTATTAGTTTGTTAAAAAGAATATGAATTTTCATGTAAGAAATATAAAAAATTAATACATGAACATTTACTAAAACCATCATTAAATAAAGAATATCATATGTAGGTATCATACGATAACTTATAGAAGGATCAATATCTTTAAGATCATGTTATGATGTTTTATTAATATATATATAATTTTTGATTAATAAATTAGGATATATGCTTATCTGATGATTTTGTTTGTGGAGTTTAATTAAATTCTTTTCATCTTTTGGAAAATAATCGCGGGGGGGGGGGGGGGGGGGGGGGTTGTTTGTGATAAACTAAAATGTTTTTCTTCTATCTCACAAATGGTTATTAAGTTAAAAAGATATAAGTATTTTATTTGAATAATTTTTCAAAAGAGGTAGAATTTTGTATGGTTTATCTTATTTTCATGAGTTGTAATTAAATAATCATAATTTCTTAGTTCTTATTAAAATTAAAAGGAAATTATTTCATTAGATCTTACAAGAAGACCTTAAAACATTTTATATTTTTTATGTTTCTTATGGTTTTCAAATGGGGGAGATTATTGAGTCAAATTGTAATCCTCAATCTTTGTTTTTAAAATCAATGTATAATTTATAGATGAATATGATTTAACATGACTCTTGTAGTTTATTTTCCTTAGTTTTACAAAATTAAAATTTAATAAAACTAATTCTGGAGATTTAAATGAAATATGGATTTCTTGTGATATGCATTTTCATGTAAAATTACATCCATTGGAAGATAGAGTACTATAGAGGTGCTATTTTGACTTTATTAGAACATGAGAAAATTTTATATGTTTATTGATACATTATGAAGAATATTATAATGCTATTTTTTATGAACCTGATGAATTTTTTATTCAAACATTGTTGTTAGTATAACACATGTATAAAAGGGATGAAAAACTCGAGGTGAGTAACATTTTGACAAAATCAATTATGTGATCTTTCTGAAGAGTTTTGAATAATTTTGAGGTTAAGTTCCTTTGATTGAATTTTAATTAGTGTTCTTCACTTAGATTATTTTTTAGTGAGGTGGTTATTATAAAATTATTTATGTTTTTATGTTTTAATTATTGTTTGTTCTGTTCATTGAGATAGAAGGATTTTAGTTAGGAAGATAGAGATTATTATGTATGAAGCTTGCTATTACCAATCATTTGGACTAAGGGATTCTAATGATAAGAATATAGATTTAGGGATTCTATTGATATGAAGTTAGAGTGTTTTAGGCTAGAACAATATGAATTTATTTGAATATTATGTTAAGAGTTGATGGGAATAGGAATATAGATACCATGGATTTGGTATAAATGACCCACCTTAAACATTGGTTTAAAATTGTGGTTTGGTAATAATATTCTATTTATGGAGACTCTAATTTTTATTCAACACTCTATGCATTATTTTCAATCTATATCATTAGTTTTATTTCCACTATGTTTTAAAGTCTATTCGTTATTGTGAAAGAAAAACAAACTAACAAACAGATTTTTTATTACACTTATCCTTTTATACTCTGATCAATTGTTACTTTATCAGAATATTCAATTTCTAGTATACTTAAAAATTGAGTGGGAAATATTTTATTTTAAAACTATTAGATTATTCAAGAATAAAATTGGGTGAATGGATTCTTCATCTTTGAATTATCATCACACACTGCACATTGTGCTTACAAATTTTCCCTTGTTGGATATCCTCTAATAATTCTTATATCTCCATTGAAGGATGTAGCATCCTAGATACTAGAGATAATGACTATCTTTCTCAAACATTCTTTTGAGGAAGTATTATCCAACCTATGTCCATTAGTTTCTGTTTCCTTTCAAGATTGTCATCTATTGGGTCTTCCATTAAAGGCAACTATTAAACCTTGAATGACTATGAAAGGTGATCTTATTTTGAGTCTATTAATGTTGGAGTTCTCGATCACTACTATATATAATTCATAAACCCTCATTTCCATGTTTTGGTTGGACCAACCATTCATTTTGGAATTTAAAATCTCATTTATTTCTGCATGGGGCTTCTCTTTACTTGCCAAGTTGAAATCCTAAACTCCATGCGCATATAAATATACGTATAATTAGTTTATTATTTTAACTTTTCATGGTCATGAGGTACATAGTTCTTCAATCTAGATTATTACTATGTTTTTATATGATCCGTAGATTTTCACAAGAGGTAGGATAGTTTGACTGCCACTATGTGACTATTTTTTTTATAACTCTAATCCTTTTCTAAATAAAGGTGGTTTTTTTTGGTATAGGTAACTAAATGAGCCATTTACTATGATCCAATAAATCCACCTTGTTGATATTTCACTCTTTGTAGACTCATATTTTAATGGAAATGTATTTAACCTAACCACTACCCGATCATATGCAACAAAGGACTTGGGAGGATATTTTCACTTGGTAAAAAATATAATATAAAGATAGTTCCATGTAAAACCTAAACTCTAGTAACCTTGAGATGTTAGTTATTTGATTAAAAGAAAAAATATATATTAATAAAAATATAAAGTATTTAACAATATAGAAATGTAAGAAACTAGATATATAAATGATTATTAAATTTCATTGAAAACAATATTTATATCATGAAATGAATTAGTATTTGTCCTTGGAAATCCATATATCATGGGTATTATTCTTCCTGGTTTCATAGGGAAATAGTAAATAATGTAAAGGGTGATCTCAGGTTCTATTTAATGAGTAGAATACACTATAATCACAAATATTATGAGTATAGAATAAATAATATTATACGAATAAGTATTAAAAATAATTGAATAATCATTGAAAATATGGGAATAATATATCTATGGATTAAATAAATAAATGGAAAGGTATAACTGATCTCATTGTAATGTAAATGATGAGAATACATATTATCAGACATCATAAACAAATTATCTATGCCTTATGATTAGACATCATATATAAAGGGTAAGGAAACTCCTATTACCCTATCTTAGTTGTCTCTTGAGACCTAAAAATAAACTAAGGGGGATTATAATTTTGGACCCCACCCATCACATAAATGTCTAATTAATTCTATCACATACTAAATGATCAAGGTCTATAAATGACATGTTGAGACAATATAAAAATACATAGTATTATGGATTGACAAAAATTTTATAAAAAGATATTCCCATATAATAAAATGGTTTTATGGATTATGAAATGTTGTACCCAGTTAAATGAATTAATAAAGATATATTGGCAAAATCCACTAATTCAAATAAGGAATAATTAAGGACAAACACTATTCAAATATGTAAACTTATCAAGTGAAGAATATAGATTTGTATATATCAAGTATATATAAAAAAATTAGGGTTATCAATGATTTTAGGATGATTAATGTGGATAAATCCCCATATAAATATATTCAAATCCTTTATTATGCATTATAAAGGTCATGTAAATCATCCTAAGAATATCCCTCAGGAGTGTCTAAGAAGGTGGGTAGTCTTTTTCTTACTCATCATGCATAGAGTTAATATTGAGTTGATACTTAACCAGCCTTTTTCAAGTTGGTTAACACTAGGTGTCTCTATGCTACAGCCACATCCTCTTTCAATTATCCATTCAAGGATATAATTTCTAGTAAATCCACACACACTCTACTAAAATTTATGATTATGTATTTATCTGTGAATGTTTTAGAATTGTAATGAATTAAGAATCTAGAATAATGAGGGGTAATGGTTATATCCCATTAAAAAATTAATATGAAAATAAAAAGAATAAGGTATAATAAGATTTTCTTTTGAAATTAAAATTAATAGTAAAGTATTGCATATAAAGAAAGAGAATAGAATAAGAATCCTTAACACGTGTGATAACATATTAAATATTGAGAAAAGATTATTAGAACTGTTGAATCTCATTTGAGGGATTCTTGACAGTGTAACTAAGATTCGATCCATTCTCACATGTTTTGGAGTGAAGATGATGGGAGAATGGGTGAGTATTTATATAAAATGATAGGGATTATTTGATTGATTTCTAAATATAATCCTTGGAAATTTAGGTTGGGTAAAATAAAAAACCATTTTCTTACCCGTGGTTCTTGTTAATGGTCTTGACACTTAAGTAATGGATTTTTATATTTTAATTTTTTTATAATTGATATTAATTTTTTATTATTAATTTGGTAGGGAAATGAATGTTTTCCACAAAATGTTGTTTTTATGTTCTTAATTTATATTTTAGACATTGAAAATTATATTATAGGATTTGAAAATGAATTTAATTGATTAAAATACTTAATATTAAAAAATGTAATTTTTCGGGATGGGGATTCAATTTTTATAATTATTAAATCATTTTTATTATAATTATGTCAAAATTATTACTAAATATTTACATTTTATTTTACTATTTAGTAAAAAATTCAACTGTCTCATAAAAGTATGAAAAATTCACCATGGGAACATTTTATCATGATGTTTCCAATTTTAACCTCTTTTTTTAGGAAAACAATTTCATATCCCTGAGAAATTTAATTATTAAGTAAAATAATAGTATTTTTCAAAAACATAGATTTAGGAAAAAAAAATAAAAGATATTTTTCTTTCATATTATGTTTTATTCTAGGATATATGTGTACTATTATATTACTATAAATTATATTATATATTTTATTATAAACTTGAATAAAAATAACATTACTATTAAAATGTTCAGTTTCCAATGATTATGTTTCCATTTCTATATACTTAATTTGAATGTAATTCATACACATTTTCACTAATTTTCTACATTATCTCTAAAAATATGTTTTTTTATTCATTAAAATAATAGCACAACTTTTTTATTTAATACCATTTTTCAAATATGAACCACTAGTGTACAAGGCTATGTGCTACCCCATATCCTTAATTTTGTATGGTTCTAGTCTTATTAATTTTAACAAATATAATTACATAGTTTTCTAATGTATTGATCAGTGTTTAACTGCGATGAGGAAATAATAAAATGATCTTTGTGGGAATGAATTATGATGACATAATTATTTACTATATAGGAATCTGAGGTATTATATTCCCCCATTAAATAGTTTCACCCTCTAATGTTTTTTCTACATCAGTCAAGGAAAAAATGAGGTTGGGTCATCGTCACTGCTTCCTAAGGCTCATAATCTACATCCTAAAAATTCAGATTCCACAAAAGAAATTTTACCAATCATTTTTTTAATATTTAATACCTAGTTTTAATTTTCATGGGTCTGAATAGTCTTTTAATTTTAGTAAAAATTAAGTTCAAAACTAATTCCACTGGTAGTTAGTACATGTGTAGGGTCTAATGTGTAATTACTTAACATATAGACATTGAAGAATTACATAACGTTAGAGATATTGGGAGGAAATTCCAAACAGTAAGACGCTCCAATTCTCTATAAAATTTTTAATGGTCAAATATTCCTTAGTCTTAGTTTCCCTTTCTTACTAAATATTATAACTCTCTTTTATGTTGGTACTTTCGAGAAGAAATGATCATCAAAATTGAATTCCAAGTATTTTATCAAAATATTAGTATAGATTGTTTTATTTACTATGACTTTTCTTGATATGATCCTAGATAGATCGTACCTTATCAGTTGTTTCCTCACTAAGGTATGAAACAATTTGTCACATTTACCCATTTTTAACCCAGTAAGATAGAATAAGATATATTTTTCTATACAAGTGATCATATAGTGCATTTTGAATTATTGAATGGAAGTTATTATTGTATAAAATCCCACCAGAGTAAATAATTAGCCCCATGTGCCATTTATATAAAGTGAATATGACCTTAACATGTTCTATATTAATTGAATAGTATATTTAGTCTTTCCACCAATTTTATAATGGTAAGAAGTTATCAAATGAATATCATTTCTAAAATACTTTTGAAGAATACTCCAAAAAATTGATGTTAAATGAGGGTTATGATTAGATAAAATCAATAAAGGTTTACCAAAAATTCTCCCAACTTCATTGATATATAGGTTTGTAAGATGGTTAGGGGTAGAAACTCCCTTATTTTCCGTAAATGATTTTACTTGGTAAGTCAGTCCACAATGACCCATATAGAATTCTTAATCATATATATCTTAGGAATTTCTTGGAAAAATTATATTGTGATTTTTAACACTTTCATATCGGTATAGGTTGAGGTTTCATGAAACCCTTTGGAAGTTTCATCTTAGTATTTTCTTTTTGTAATATCAATAATCTTGAGAGATAGTTCACATTCACTTGCTTAATGTTATACCACCATAAGTTCTCTCATAGATCCCAATATATATTTGTGATACTAGGGAGTATATAGATTTTATAGCTATGGAATTCATCCAAAAAGTCTCTCTTTAGTATTGGTATTGATGGTACACATTGAATATTTCCAAATTCCAACACACATCTTCATAAATGAATTCTATCAGAATCACATCTCTCACGAACATAATCTTCTTTTATAAACCCTTTTCAGCTTATTGAGACCACTTTATCTTATGTATTTTATATAGTTGGAAAATCACATGTAAACAGAGTTATTTTTCTACTTCTTTAATAATTTCCATGTCCAAAAGTACTAATTCCCTGAACATTGAATTCTTATCCATCCTCATCATTAATAAAACTCAACAATCCTTCTTAAATAATTCATTAACCACCATGTTATCCTTCAAAGGTAGAATTTTATCAAGAAATAATATTCCTTGAGTATTTCTATCCATCTCTTATAACTCATGTTATGCTCTTTGTAGGTGAATATATAATTTAAACATTGGTGATCAGTATTTTAGTTACAAATATACCTATAGAGATAGTGCCTCCATATTTTCAATGAAAATATCATGGTTGGTTACTCAATATTATGGGTTGGATAGTTTTTTCATAGAACTACAATTTATTTGATGTATAAGAAACAACTCTTTAATTATATATAAGGACACACACTAGTTCTTTATTTGATGCATCATTAGATATAAGAAATCCTTAATTTCCAGAAGGTAATTTCAATACTAGTGAATTTATCAATATTTTCTTTAATTCCTCTATGATTTCTTCACACACCATAACCCGTGTGGATTTAAACCCTTTTCATGTCAACTTGGGTAAAATAATTCTAATCTGGAAATTTTATAAAAAATCACAAATATTAACTAGGTAATAAATGAAAACTATATATCTCACATTTATTTGTTGCTGTGGGATATTCTTTAAAATTATGTTTTTTTAAGGGAAAATTCATATTCCATACTTGGAGAAAATATAGCTATGAAATAAACCTTTTGAATCCAAAATTAACCCTTACAAAATATCCCATACCACTCTTCCTCTCTTAGAATCTAGAGGAAAATGTCTAAATGATCTTCATGTTCTTCATATCACTTAGAGTATATTAGGATATCATTGATAAAATTCTTAAATTTTTTTGATTCTAATCCTTGAATACTCTATTCATTAGATCCATCAACACTAATTTTTCATTTTTGAACACAGAATAAATTATTGTGAACTCATAATGATGATACCTTATCTAGAAATCCATAATCATTATATAATCTGTATTTACTTTTAATTTAAGAAAACCCTAATGAAAATAAATATTTGATAAGTAGTTATATTCTTTAATTTGACGAAATAAATCATCAACATTATGTAAAGTATACTTGTTTAATAAAGTAATGGCATTGATTTTCCTATAATCAATGCATTGCCTCATATACACATCCTTCTAATTCAAAAATAGAATTGGTACCCCCAAGGTGAAACACAAGGGTGTATGAATCCATTATCACACAAATCTTGGATTTGTTTACTTAATTCCAAAAGTTATATTGGATCCATTCTATTGAGAGGATTTTATTTGGTCTTTTCATTAGGGATAAGGTCAATAGAGAACTCAACTTCATGATCAGGTGGATATATGGGTCGTTATATAGTAAATTCATTTATCTAATCCCTCACAATAGATATGTACTATATTATTAAGATCAACTTATCATTCATTAATCCTTGTTCTTTAAGAATTTCATTAATATGATTCATTATATGTGGTTCCAAACAAGAATCTAGAAATGGATTTCTCCTCTAAAAATAGTGGACTCTATTCTAGACTCATAGATTATAATATCCTTATCATGATACAAATAATTACATTATACTTTGAGAGAAAATCCATTACAAGTGTTATATGAAATTCAATCATTGGTATTTCCATAATGCATTCAACTAATGAAACTCCATGCATATTAATAGATATATACTAAAATACTTTCATTTATATATGATCTCCACTTCTTGCCTACTTACTCTACCTACTTAGGTGTTTTTAATTAAATAACACCATTTATCAGAATATCCCCCTAAACAATATATTTCTATAACAACATTATCATTCTCATTATACAATAAATCAAGGAATTCATTCTCTAAAGACTTTATCCATTTCTCTGACTCTAATGGATTTGTTTATTCACTAAAATATGGAGGTTGCTGATGCGTGAAGTGATCTAAAATTGTTACTCCTTGGTGAGGTGATATAGGGTTTTCAATATGTCTAATTTTATTGGTCATAACTAGTTTCAACTACCCAAATATAGTCATAAATATCCCCATTCCAATACTAACCTCATTTACTTTATCAGGAGGAAAATCCATACACATATTATGGGTGTTGACATATTATTGATTCCTTCAACTATTATCCATTTATAAAATATGGTATATACATAATTATTCCATATATAAACACTATGAATTATTAATCATAGTATAATTTCTAAGCATGTCATGTATTCTATAAAATATTTCTAGAATATCCTAAGGGTTTTTTAAAAATAAATTCTCTGTCATAATGTTATTCTAAAACTAGATTCTATGGTTTTACTAAACTTACTATGATACCCACTATAATAACACAAATCCAGTAACCCAGTACTAGTGTTCATTTTATTAAAAATTATATAGAATACATAGATAAAAAATTTATTTTATCTAATTGTTTAGTAGTCTAAAAAACTAGATACATAAATGATCATTACAAAACATTAAAAACATGAGTTATATTATGAAAAAAAAATTATTATTCAATCTTAAAAGTCCATATATCTTACAAAGTATTCCTTATGGTTTCCTATGTAAATAGTAAAAATATATAAAGGGGTGATCTTATATACTTAGTATAGATTAGTATAAAATAGAATTAATCATAACAAAATTATGGAATAAATAAAGTTATAGGAATAAATACTATGAATAATGACATAATTAGTGAAATAGTGAGAATAATGTAACCATGGAATAAATTAATGAATGTATAATCATAAAATATCAATGAGTGATGTAAATTATGTGAATGAATAATTTTAGAGATCATAAACATATCACTAAGGCCTTATGCCTAAACATCATACATAAAGGGTAAGGATAATTCAATCACCCAATCATAGTTGTCTAATGAGACCTACCTATGCACTGAGGGTATACAAACTTTTGTCCCCATTTGTCAGAAAAAATTACAATGTATTCCATAAAATACTAAATAATTAAGGGTATAAATGGCCTAATGTATGAATATTAAAATAATTAAAATAACTACTTAATCAAAATTTTCTTACAAGATATTCATATATAGGATAAAGGGTTTTATGTATTATCTTTCCATAGTAAATGAATTTATAAATATTTCTAGGTTAAATTCCTTGATCCATATAAGAAGTAATTAGGGATTCACAATTTTCAAATAATTACCCTTATCATGTAAAAAATTTATATTTTCAATTATTGGGTGATTGTAAAAAAATTATGATTTTCAATTAGATGGGAGGTAAAAATAATGTGTTTGAAATGGTAGGAAAAAAATCAATTATTGAAAAATAATTGTAGAAACATAATCAAATATTTCATTATAATTTATAAATTTAATTTTAATCTTAAAAATAATATCCCCTGAGGGTGTATATCTAGGCTTGTAGTGTATGGACCACTCGTCATACATCGAGTTAAGATAGAGTTGATAATCAAATAATGTTTTTTAGTGTGATTAACCCCAGATGTATCTATGATACATCTACAACTACCTTCTATTGTTCTGACATAGATGTAATTTTTATTAAAATCACACAAACTTTACTCTACCAAAAATTTGAATGATTTATAGATACAATAAAATTTAAACACAGTTATGAATTATGATTGAAATATAATGAGAGGTAATAGTGATATCTTACATTGTGAGATAACTTTTTAAATCATAAGAGAAGATCCTTGGAACATTAGAATATCTTTTGAGGGATTCTTTATAAGGTAAATTATAGGATAACCAATACCAAATGTTTTGCAGTGAAGGGTAATGGGAGAATGAACATGTATTTATAGAAAATAATGTGTAATTTTTTTATTAATTTATAATCACTAACCTTAGACATTTAGGTTGTGTAAAACACAATACATTTGTATTTCCATATGTTTTTCTTCTTGATTTTGACACATAAGGCTGGTGTTTTTATATTTTAATGTTTTATGAACTGAGATTCATTTTTTGATAATACCTTTTTCTTGGACCTGAAATGTTTCCACAAAATACTGTTTTTAAATCCTTAATTTATAATTTAAACATTGGAATGAATATTATAGGCTTTGGAAATCAATTTAATCCATTAAAATACATAATATTAATAAAAAATGTTTTTGTTTGGAATTTGATTATTTTAATTATTTCAACATTTTAACATTATAATGATGTTATAATTATTACCAAATATATAATTTCTTTTACTATTTAGTTATTCGACTGTCTCAGAAAATTTAGAAATATTCACATTTAAAAAATTCTAATGTGATGAATCCAAATTTAAATTATATTTTATGAAATAATAATATAACCATGATATATTAAATTATTATATAAAATAATTATATTTTTCATAATTGTACATTTGGATATAAAAACTAAGAACCATTTTTCTTTACTATTTAGTTTTATTCTAAGACATATGTTTAAATTTAGTTATATTTTACTTTTTATAGTATACTTCTATAATTGATACATTACTATTATGTTTTTCAGATTCTAATAATTATATTTCCTCTTATATAAAATTCATTTTATATTCATTCACCCACAAATTTCACTAAAGTTTTATACAATGAATATTACTATTTTTTTGTCTACTTTACAAATACAATGAACCTCATGTACATGATATTATTTTCAAGTATGATCCACTAGAGTATAAGTCTATGGTGCTTCCCTATATCTTTAATTATTTTATGGTATTAGTCTTAACAGTTGTAATAATTATGAATACTTATTTTTCTATTGTATTTCTCAGTGTTTTATTATGATGTGGAAATAATATAATGTTCTTTGTGCCACAATTTTTTAATGAGTTACTTATTTATTATATTAGAATATCAAGAATTAAATTTTTGATACTATATTCATAGTCTTCTTCCAGGATATAGTTGTGATATATGTTGTGTTCTTTTCCATTCATGTGGTAAGCAACCATATCATCCAATGAAGTAGGGTCATGAAAACCATCAACAAGGCTCAGGATATTCTTCTATGAAGGATTCAAGATTCAATGGGTCATATCTTCATTGAAGGATAATTTTTATCATCTTCCCAATGTTAATTATTGAGTGAATGTTATTTTTTTATCCTTGACATGTTATAATAAAAGATACAGGATGCTTATCATTGGGTGTGGCCAATATGTTAATGACTATGGAACTACCAAAAAAGGGATCCATTTTAGAAACACCCTCTAAGAATTATATTGAACATGTCATGTACTAAATAGAGTAAATGAATCAAATTAGTTCTATATTATATAGACTATATATTCCAAATACAATAACACCTTCAGAACATATATTATATCACTTATGGTGGATGAGAGTGCTAATAAACATGAGGAGAATGATAATAACGGTGATGTGGCTCATTATATAGTGATAATTCAATAATTTTACAGAGCTTATTTATTGGAGAAAGACATAAAATATGAACTATATTAAGCAAATGAAGGAGCAAGATGAATTCTATGATGAACAGACTAGATCATGATATGGATCATAGTATACCCTCACTCTTTCATGGTCAAATGATGATTCTTTTAAAAAATAATCTATTTATATCTTGAGATTGAGAATGTTTTAAATCTATCAAATATCTTTTATTCAATAAATAATTATAATTTATATAGGTCCTGATGGATAGTTCAAGAGAGGGGTGAAATAAGATGCTAAAATAAAATTTTTATTAATTTTTTTTAAATCCCCTCAAATTAAAAATTTATTGATAAAAAATAAAATTTTCATAAATAATTTGATGTTTTGAAATAAATTATCAGAGTCTTGATCAAAAACCTGTTAAAAAAAGCAGAGTATATTTAACTCAAAAATATTTTACTCACATAAAATAACATATATCACATATAAAAGACAACTATCATAGATATTATTTGTAAAATACAATATATAGAATTATTAGATAAAATATAAGAAATGATGTAATAAATAAAATAAGGTAAAAAAGAGTGATAAAATAATGAAAAAATAGTAGAATAAAAAAAGTTGTTCTGTTCCAAGATCAATCTTAGTCCTCTCCACTTGAATGTCACCTTCTACTAAGAGAATTAATTAATAAATAAACAGATCCATAACATAGATATACTCAAATATCTATAACATTGATATGGTTTTACAAATACTTCTACACATCAGGAAGACCCGACATATAACCAAGCCTCTTACAAATTAGCCATGGTAGAATATGTGTAAATATATAAAAAAAGAGTATTATGTACTCATCAATACTGATCATGAGAATATTCTAATAGGTATTAAAGATAATACAAGAATAAATAAAAATTGAAGATAAACAGATGGAGAAAATGTATAATGATAATAATTACAATTTCATATCTAATTAAATATTTTTAATTAGTAAGGTTCTATTCTCATGAATATTTTATTTGAATATGTCCTTGAGAAAATTTGATCAGATCTGGTTGTGAGATTCAAGAAACCATTATATCATGGATGTAGATATTCAATTAGTCATACAGATAGATATATAGACAAATAAAAAAACTTCTTGTCATTGATAAGGTTTTATTATTAAATAAAATCCTCCTGAATGTATTCATTTAAAAATAATCATAAAGAAATTATTATGTTAAATGATCTGATTTATAGTCTTAAATGCTTCAGCTCACATTAAATACTCTATAATATAGATTTTTGAATTCAATAATTTCTAAATTTTTGAATTATACATGATTAATATAAGGTTTTACTCAATATCAATCACATGATATCTCACATGAAATAGGCAATGTATTCTTGTAGTGACTTGATTCTTTTGTAGGTTCAAAATTCATTCTTTTGGTCACTTAATTTTTTCATAGTGATTCCTTCATGTGGTTGGTTGAAGTCTTTATACAGTTTTATGAATTTTTTATACATTTAGGTGAATAATTATCATGGTATGTTTTATCCTTCTTATCGTTAGTTGAATACTATTCGAAATTTTCAATGTTTTAGGTTGAATTATTCATGTGGTAAACTGAATGATTCATGTAGTTTAGTGGACTTGTTATTATAGTTAGATAAACATGGATAGTTTTCCTTCATAGATTTATTTTTCATGTGGTCAGTTCACAACATATATATTTTTTCACTTTTACTAGATTGTTTTTACTATCATAAAATAAAAAAATTAATAACAAAATAAGCATGACTTATGTGCATTATAAAAATTAATTTCATGAATAATACAATAATATACCTCTTTTTGATGGTCGTAAATCACAAAAAATTAAATATTTATGAAAAATAGAGATAAGTGAGAACTAAAATCATTCAAGATAAAAATAATATGAATAGATATATTATACTACCCCCTTTGGGATTATCAAGAATAAGTAAATATGTTTTTCTAGATGTTAAACTATACATCAAAAATATATTAGATGATATTGTCAAGAAACAGAAAAATAAAAATATAATATGAAAGAGATATTGAAATAATAATGAATAAGATATATTTCATTATATTGAAAAACGCATAAAAAAATACAACATCTCTATTAATCACTATAATTTGAATCATAATCTGGGTTCGAATGAATTTATGATCCACTTGTTTATCTTTTGTTATAGAAGGCTATAGAGTAGGTGTATAGGTTGGAGTGGGAGTAGTTCCTGGAATCAAAATTTTATTTTCTACTAGTCGTAGGTGTTGAATAGATTGGAATAGTTTAATTCAAAAAGTTCAAAATGGAAAAAAAATGAGTAGAGATATAAATTGATGATATAGGTAGAGCTATAGTGGTTAGAATAATATAGTTGGTAGTGTAATAGTGAGGTTTCATAATCCAAGTGATGTCACTCAATGCTCAAGATCCATGTTTCATTATATATAAATAATTAACCTTTTTCTTCATAATTTATTCTAAAAGTGGTGGTAACACCTTCAATTTCTCTAATTGAGCTTTACAATCTTGAATCAATGGAGGCATCTGATGATCAATGGCTAAATGTCTAAACATTGTCTTTAAATCATTTTTTTTTGAAAATCCATCTTAGATAATAATCAATGACCCTTTTGATAAATTCTCTATCATATAATTCATTCGTTATATATCATTGAACAAGTTTATGTGTATTAGTTGTATGGGTATGAAAACAATCCCGCACCATCTCTCGGTTCATAGAATATTCATCAAAAGAAACCTGCATCAAAACTTTCAAAATTATTTTGATCATATTCTCATCTATGTAAATGTTCACTGAAGGAGTAGTAGATTGAATAGATGGATGTTTAATAGAGGTGTATGGTTGAGAAACACCATTTAGAAAACTTTGATCCAGTTTAAGCATCATTTCCTACACGTATTGTTGTAGATCTCTCACTTGAAATCTAAAATGTTCAATCCAAATATTTATTATATATAACTTGAGAAATATCATTGGATAAAGGTGAGTAATTATAAGGGATACAGTTGTAGAAATATTTTCTTCTTTAATAGGTTTAATGGAAAATCCAAAACCTAGGAATAGTTTCTTCAACACATTTAACAAATATACATTGAATTCATTCAACTCATCCTTAGTTACAAAAATGGAAGAATATATAAAAAGTTGTAGTGGAAAAAATTTCATAAGAGTATACTTCCTACCATCCGACTTATATTTATAAAAAATTAGATCTAGTAAAAAATTATCAACCTATTTTTCATCAACCTATTTTCCCTTAATATGTTCAAAAGTTTCTAAATGAGTAGATCTTACAGTTATTGACGTTCCACTATTAGTAAAACCCTCAACATATTTTTTAGGTGAAAAACTAAACATCTCATCAAGAACCTATTACATTACTAAATTCATATTATAAAAATAAAATAATTATATGGAAGGAGATATCTCAGTCCTTATTTATAAACCAATTTTAGAAAATAAGGATCATTTTGAAACCCTCTGAACAGTTTAGATGCTAGGTCCACCATGTCCTGGTTGAATCCCCAAGATCACCACAACCATTCGATGCATATTCCTCCTCTTAAAGTGTTTCCTCCCTTTCACTTTCTTTCAGAGTAATCCTAATCACATGTCTCAGATTAGATGATTCTTTATTACTAAATTCATCCCTTTATATTCCTTCAAAACCACTATCCTTATAAATTGAGGCTTAAAAAATAATATTCACATATAATATAGTGTCATACAGATCTTCAACATTTAACTCTTATTTTTGGAAATGTAAAGATAAAAGATAATTAGGAGGTTTAATAAGATATATTTTGATATCTTGGTACATGATAAACTGTTCTGTTTTCATTATGCGCTTCTAATACTTCATTATTAAGATCATTATACTCATTCTACATAGAAAAAATATAATAATTTGATCTGGTTCTAGACCTAGATAGACTAGGTATTTTGGGATCACATGATCTTTTATAGGACTAAAGTTTTATGAAACCTTTTCATAGTCATTAACCAAGATTTTATTCCACAGGTTACATGTTAATTTCATTTAATTATAAATTTTTTGATTGAGGAAAAATCCGACAGGTGAAACTATCATTTCCTCCCCATAAGGAACTATTACTCTAAATACTGTTAATTTTAAAATAAACTTATGATATGGTATGTAAATCTTTGAGTGGGTTTACATAATTCTTCCATGTGTTTTATAATTTATCAATACAAGATTATCTAAACTCCATTTTTTATTAGATATAGTAATAATAGAACAGGATGCCACAACAAACTGAATTACCCTTTCTTAGGATAAATCATGTGTTGAATGAACTTTTCCAATATTATTGTCTCAACATCTATTTTTATAGAATTTGGTCTTACGGTTGTTCCATTTCCTATTATATCCTATAGATTACTTTCAATCTTTAAATGTGAATTATTAATCGGATATGAACTATGATAATCATCATACTCATCCTTATACAACACATTCAAAATCTTGGCCAATAGTTTCAAGGAAAATATCAATTTATCCCCATTTATAGTTGTTCAAATATAATCCATTGATTCACCATTTTGACATCAATATTAAAATAAAAATATTTGACAAACCTATTATTTAATGACATAACATTTTATATAAACCACACAAACCATCTGTGTTTTTGAATTTATATCCAAACAAAATACTTTCTTGATTATATCCACTATGCATTGAATTATTTTATTCTACACAGTGGTCGATATGAAAACATTTTGTTGTGAGGCTCTACTATAATTATCAATATAGATTTAGTCTTATTTTATCTCTTCAATGGAGGCAAATAAATAAGAAATTCATGTTAGAAAACACATTTCATTCTTAACATATTTCACTACAATTTGAAAATTTAGAGGATGTTGAATGGTTTTATGTGAAAAAATTGGATTTGAAATAAAAAAGTTTAGGCTTTAAAAGGCTTATTTTTAAATCAGGAGTTGGGATTATTTATACATTTTCTAAAAAATCTATAATAGAGAAAACAATTATCTCAAAAATAATTACAATATTTTAACACTAAAATAGAATTGGTAGGCTTTCTAACCATAATATAAGTATTAAAATAACTCACATAAGTAAATTCTAGTTGAAACACCATATATCTTACCTTGAATTAACTGTGAGTGTTCACAATATCTTAACTAACCATGTGACAAAATATTTATGGTAATTTAAGTGATTGTTGGAACTAACATTCAACTACTTGTGACTAGAATATAAAAACCAAAAATTAAACTTAAATAATGTGTAATTTATTCTCTCTATATTCAATGGATTTATAAAAATATCTACAAGATGATGTTTGGTTCCAATGAACTAAAGAGTGATATTACCTTTTTGAAAATGATCTCTCAAAAAAATAATGACTTATATCAGTATGTTTAATCCCATAAGATGGTACATGATATATAGAAATATTGATATGGGTTGTCATACATTATTGGGGCATGTCAAAATTTATATCTATAATCTTTTATTTTGTGTTTAATCTATAGAATTTTTATATAAAAAATGTATGAATCTATATATATTTCTTAAATAGTCGGTAATGTATCATTGTTCTACTTTTTAGTACACTATAAAACTATATGTTCCTAAGGTACTTTTCTTATCTAACTTACAAACAAAAAAACCAAAATCAATATAACTTACTTATTTAAATTCCTAGCCTCTTTAATAGAACTTTCTAAAATTATTTGTACTAGTGAGGTATTTGAAAATCCCTATAATATAACTTAATTGAGATTCCATTGGTTTTTCTTGAAAAGATCACACATAAAAACACTATTCACAATATTGGGTCAGCTAACAATTACGTAGAGTAAACTCTCAATCATACATCTGTAAGTGACCCCGTCAACTGATTTTATAGTTTCATCTAGATATAGTTTACATTTTATACTCATAAGATTATCACAAACAATGGATCTATCTAAACCAAAACAATTTAAAATATCATTTATATATTTACATTAATTTAAAACAATTCCATCTTTGTTTTGAAAAACATGAAAACAAAGGAAGAATTTTAACTCATCCATTAAACTCATTTCAAACTCTTTTTTTATCTTTTTAGAAAATTCAATACCGAATGAGTTTTTATATGAACAAAAAATAATATCATCAACATATATTTGAACAATTAAAACATCCTTTGATTTTTTATATATAAATAAAGTATGATCCACAATTCCTTCTGAAATCTTTTAAATAATAAAATTTTTGGACCAATCATGCCCAGAACTATGAGGGTTTTATAAACTATAAATATTGTAAGAATGTTGAAAAACAAATTTTGAAAATTAGTGTTTTTAAATCCATGGGTCATTCAACAAAAACATACTCAATAATTTAACAATTTAAGAATCTACACTTGAAATAAATTTTATATAATATAGAATTAAGATTTTATTCAAATGAAATTAGTATTATAAGAGAATTAAAATCAACACCTTTGTCTTGAATCTAAATTCATTAAACTAACCTAGATTTGTTTTTACATATTATTCCAGACTCATGAACCTTGTTCTGTATACCCATTTATTTCTAATAGCCTAATATTTTTGAGGTATTTAAACTAGTTCACATACTTCTTTTCATTGCAACTGATTCACGTCTTACTACATATCTATCACCCATTTCTCATCACTAATTGATTTATTATTGTTTTTGGGATCAAAATGATACAATAAGGTGTGATGTTCAACCCTATTTCTAAGAGAATATTCGGTTTGATTATATATATATATATATATCACCTATGATAACATCTAATGGATGGTATATACGGATTCTAATAGTTTTTGGGATTGAAGAACTTGGTTCTTCCAATTCTTCCTCATGGCCGGGTAGGTAAAATTGGAATCTATTATGATATTTTTTAGTAAATCAAGAGTAATTTAGATTCTTTAGATGTATTATTGATAATTAAATATGAAATTTTATCCTCAAGGATGTATACAATAGGTTTATTATACAGTTGATTTATCAAATTGAATGTGAAATCTATATACTCTAATAAATTTGGTTATTTTATTAATTTATCAGTATTATTTAGCAGAGGTTGAGTAACCAAAAAAATTCATTCATCACTTGTAGGTGAATTTTTTATAGATTCTCTTTTGTGTTTATAATAATGTATTCATATCAAACAAATATATGTTAATTTAAATTTGGTTTTCTTTCATCTCATAGTTCATAATGAATATTATTTAGATTAGGTCTAATTGAAATCCCATTAATAATATAACAATATGTATTCATAGATTTATCTTAAAAGTATACAGGTATGTAATACTCATTAAGAATAGTTTTTTAAATCTGTCAAGGAGTCCAGTTTCTCTTTCTAATAGACCTATTTTTAATTGTATTCTATGTGTAGAAAAATTATATCCATATCCATGTTGTGAACATTTAGTATTAAGGTCCTGATTCTCTAATTATTGAACCTAGTCACTTTTCATTTATTTAATGGTAATACCACTAAGACACTATATATATCTAAGAAACATTGAAAAATAATAACAACTATCACTTTGTGAGATAAGAAAAGTACTCATGTGAATCTTAGATAGTCATCCACAAGAACATTGAAATAATATTTACCACATTGTCTATATACTCTAAAAGGCCCAAATAAATCCATGTTATCTTGTTCTAGGGATCAAGAGGTTGAAATCTCTTTCTTTGGTTTGAAAAAATCCTCTGCACAATTCTTTTTTGACAAGGATTAAAAACATTGTATTTAGGGAAATCACTCTTGGGTTGATCCTTGACTTATAATTTATAAGATATCTTTGTAAGTGTTTTTATGTTGTAGTAACATAGTCTCATATTCTAAAACCAAGATTCTCTATGAAGGAACTTAATAAGAAACATTTTGAGAAAATAAGGAACATAAATCAACAACATAAACCATTTCTTTTCTTAAGGTAGCAAAAAATAATGAATATAATCATAAACATTATAAAAATTATACCCAATTCATGATTATATACATCAAAAAATAATTTAGATATACTAATAAGTTTATAATTTAAACTATTTGTAGATAATAATTTAGAAATGAGAATAGTTCCAGAGTTACCAATTTGACAAATTTTAATAATTGTTCCTTTTTCATTGTCACATAATGTGACCTTTGCACCATCTATATTCACTATATTCTTGAATATTGAGTATTCTCTAGTCATATTTCTAGAAC
This sequence comes from Viscum album, assembly GCA_963277665.1. Taxonomy (NCBI): domain Eukaryota; kingdom Viridiplantae; phylum Streptophyta; class Magnoliopsida; order Santalales; family Viscaceae; genus Viscum; species Viscum album. The sequence goes on along the minus strand of OY728133.1, from coordinate 1,632,650,554 downwards.
ATCCACTTTCTTAATACTATAAAATTTTACTATATCCCAATATTCACTCTTTCTAAAAAAATTAAACAAGGAATGACTTTATTATCCATATATTAATGGGTCTAAAGAAGTTAGTAAATAAAGAATTTTAACTCCACATTTGCTTCCTTAATTGTTTATTAATCTAATTAACAAACTTTTAAATAAATTTCTCCTTAGTTCTATGATAATTTGGTCCAAATTTTTATCAAGATGTTCCTATACAAATTATGGTATTATTCTTAGAACTATGAGCAAAATATTTTTTATATTTCTTCTTTTTATGTCCATAAATATAGATAAGGTCCTTGTTGTATTTGGGTTGTTTTTGGTATTCCAAAATCATGTTTATAGTAGTGGTTCCATTTTTTAACTATTTTCAATGCTTATTTAGTTGATCATTTTCCAATTTCAACTCATTATTCTCATTTAAAAAAATATCTTTTTTAATTTTTTATAGAGACAAATCACTTTTAATATTAACAGATATAGAATATAGATTTTTCAAAATTCTGACACCTATATTTTAGTTCATCCATAGTGTCTTCTATCATAGAGTAGTATTAAAAAAATTACTCATTAGTATTAGGCCCAAAATCAACATAGACACCCTTAGGGGGTCAATCAAGGAAAGGATATTATTTTAAAAATTATTCTAGGCCCATTAGATCTTGGCCTCTTTTTATGGGGGTCACTTAGTTTGATCTTTAGTATTTATGTTGATATTATCCTTTCCATATTTATTTAATGAAGATTCATATAAATTAATGGAATAAATCAGTCATTAGGATACAGATAGTTTTACTTGGTTCAACCTCAGTAGGATATATCCAAGGATAATACAAAATAAATATGAAAATGTAAAAAATACACTAAATCACACTTAATTTAGTTTGGGGTAGGTCACTCATTCCTAGGTTCACTTCCGCTACAATTTTCTGGGTAGATGAATTTTTAATCAAGATAAATTACCTCATACTTCGGTCTTATGCTCACTGATTTAGAAGTAAAAATATATTTCACACTATCCAATGAACAATATATTCTATTATTTGGAGTTATAATGAATATATGATAGGTTCCATTAAATTTCATGTTCTCAATCGCTGTCTTGATGTGAAAATTCACTTGAGAATAAAATTTCCATGAGGTATCATGGAAATCATACTCACCTTTTCATGTTATTCAAGTGATACAACATCTTTATTTCACTTATTTGGATGTAGCAATGAATAAAATCCTTCTAAAAATATTGTTTAGTGGTGAACAACCTCATTATTCTTTTTCTTCTTCTTCATATTCTTATTCTTCTTATTCTTATTCTTCTTAAAAATTTAGATATAAAATTACACAATTCATTGGGTACTTTCATCATATATCTCCTTGCATGAGACCATGACATGTAACCCTTAAACCAGACCCATTCACAAGATACCTCAGTGAGACTCCTTCTCAAGATCTCTCCATTGGACTCTTTAATTAAACTTTTTTAAGAGACTCCTCCATGAGACTCATCTGAGAGATCCATCTAAAATACCTTTCTAGGAGACTTATCTATGATTTCCCTCTATGTGATCACTCTTTGATACCTCTCTATAGGGCTCCTCCATGATACTCATCAACAAGATTCCTCTACATGATCCCCCCATGGTATTCCTCTGCATGGCCTTCTTCTATTAACACAAATTGCATGTATCTATTGTGAAACCCTTTTTTGGTTATAAGGATCATGTAACACAAAATAGTCAGCCTATGAATGAAACACTCATCACATATCCCCTTTTCAAGATACCGTCATGATGCGTTATTTTGTCCACACAGATCAAGTGATTTTGGTGTAAGACCTCTCTATAGGATCTCTCTGCAAGACTCTATTATGAGACCTTCTCTCGGTAACATGAAATACTTTTCTTTGTATAAACCACTTTAATAAATCTTTTATATAATTTTTAATTAAGGTTTAATTGAAATTTAGAGGCATAAAACCACCACCTTAACTCTAAAAATCAATGTTATCCATCCATTCCACCACCTCAAGAACTAGAATTACTTGATTTTCATGCTTGATTTGTGAGATTAAATGAAAATCATGAGATGGTCAGTTGCATTTTCCTCCAATGATTCTCATGATCCCATCAAGAGATCCAAATACAATCATGTGTTTTTCAATGATCCTATCATCAGAAAAAATTCATGTTTGATCCATTTGATCCATTCATATGATCCATACACATTCATGTTGTAGTTAGTGAAATTATCTTCCAACATTTCCTATGATCCCATTATGAGATCCAATGATAATCACACATGCATTGCGTGATCCCCTGATAAGATAAAATGATAATAACGAAGCCATTTTTTTCATACAATCCTTCATATGATCTCATCACAAGATCAATTGACAATTATGTATTATCATAATTTCGAGTGACCATGTGATATCTCCATTTTTTCTAGCCTCTTTTTCTTCATGTTCTTCGTGATATCCCTCGAAAATTTCATAATGTCTTTAAGAACTTCTCTCGATCTCATTGAAAGATCCTATAACAATCATTAAATGTCTTCATGTAATTATCTTGTTCTTTAAGTCATAACTTCTAGCAATCATGTTACATTTTCATGTGCTTCACATGATCTCTCTATGAGATCCCATGAATTTCATGTGGTTTATTATGGTTCTCCAGATTATGTCTTAATAAAAATGAAGTGTCTTTAGGTTCTATACGCGATCTCTTCAGGATATCCTTTGAAAATTATGTTCTACTTCACATGAATCATAAGCATGATATGTTAGCACTTCATGTGAATTCACAATCCCTTCACACAACCAGTTAATACATTCACTCTATGTGTGATCCTTTAGAAAATTTATTCTAACTCTACACACCTAATTTAACAAACATACTTTTTTGAAAATTTCAAACCTGGTTAGCAAACACAAGAAACCCAAAATCACCATCAAGAGATATTTTTTCAATAATTATAAATTTTAGATTCTTGTATAGAATCATTATTAGAACATGTAGGTATAGAAGTTTATACCTCGAAGTCATGGTCATAACGAAATGGTTTCCTTTTTATTATGCATCACTCTTTCTAATGTTGTAATCACTGCTGCTATCCTTAGAAGCAATTAAGCTTTTACTAATTTATTTTTTTGATCTTTTTTCATTGCCACCTTATTTATTTTTTCAATTAATCATTATACAATCAGAATTTATATGTATTCTCCTTTTTTATTTATATCATGTGATGTTACTTTATGATTCATCTCTTTTCTATATCTTCTTCCAATTTCACTTCTTTTTATATTTCTATCTATATTTTTACTTGAGAAAAACATATTCTTTTTATTTATAATTACTCTAGATAGATGATTCATTTCCTTATCACTCTCAAAAACTAATTTAATTCCAATTAAATAATTTTTGGTCACATTCTTTTCATTATAATCAGATTTCTTAAATGCAATAGTTTAATTTTAGTTCATCATCTATATTTTCACCCTTTAGTTATTCTTCATACACTATAAATTTCTCAATCAACTATTTGACTGATAATTTTCTAACATCACATGGTTACCTAATTAGAACAACAATAATTCTCTATATTTTAGGTGAACACCTCAGTAATTTCAACGCATATTTCTTAATATCCATTGTTATTACATTATACTTCACATATATATGATTTCATTAAATCTATAAAACATATGAGAAATTGAATCACTCAGTTTCATTTTAAAAGATTCAACTTTCATAGTGTATGTATTTAATCTTATTTTTTTTAACATTAGACGTTCCTTCATGGGAAACAAATAAAGTATTCCAAATTTGATATGTGGTATCACTAGATTATATCATATTAAATTCTTCATCTCTAGAAGCATGGAAATATTTATTCATGGATTTTCAATTAAAATCAAATAAATCATTAGTTATAGAATTCCACTCTTTCCTACTAGTATTGGGATTTTTCCTATTTCACTTCAATTACTCCCAACATATCAAATCCCATGAATTCTAGATAAATATTAATTTTTCATTTTTCATTGTGAAAATTTTTAACTATTAAATAAAAGAGGTCAATCTGTAACATGAGCTCCAGGCCTTGAATCTATAATAATATCATAAAAATGGTTACTAATATCTTGTTCTCAGAACATGATTATGGTAAACCATATAATACTAGATAAAATTGGCTCTTATACCAGTTATTGGTCCCATTGAACAACATATGAGGGGGTGAATTGAGCCTTTTAATTAAAATTTCATTTAAAAATATTTAAAATCCCCTAAAATTTGAAAAACCCAGTTAATTAATAAAGCTTGTATAAATAATTTTATGTTTGGAGATATATTCTTAAATTCCATATCAAAATCTATATAAAATATTTTGGACCCATTTTAACTCTCCAAAATATTTTACTCTCACTAAATAATATATATAACAAATAAAATTTCATCATCAGAGATATTATTGGAAAAAAAATAGTTTATAAAATAAATATGAAAATAGATGAAAATATGTAATAATGGTTTTTTTAAAAAAATAATGATCATGGAATGAAAACACATAGTGTAATAAAACTAATATGTTCAGTTCCAAGCGGAAACATAGTCCTATACACTTGATAGTCACAAAATTTGAACATATTTATTAACACATAAATATATCCACAACCTGGATCGAGTAGAAGATCCACAACCTAGATTGGGTTATACAAATACAACTACACACCCAACAATACTGGTTTATAACCAATCCTCTTCCACAATAGATATTGGAGAATGGGTGTAAATCAGAAAATAATATAGTATCAAGTACTCTTCAGTGATGAATATGGAAATTTTATAATAGATAAATGAAATAATAGAAGCACAACTAAGATGTAATGATAAATAGATGGAGAAATGGTATTGTGATGATTGGTGTAACTCTATATCTTATCAAGTTAGATTAATTAGTAATGATTTAATCTCTAGAATTTTTTTGTTAAATATATAATTTAGATTATTTGATTGGATGTTACTTTTTGATGCATGAAACTTGAGTACCATTGAATAAAATTGTGAAGTAATTACAAAAAATAAATAAATAGATAGACAACCAAACTTCTTTTCCACAATAATGTCATCATATTAATGAAAATAAATGATAAAAAAAGGGGTGATATCAGTGGTGTTTGTGTGGAATATAGGCGGTTTAAACAGCCACCTATTATTATCATGGTAGTTATAAAAACTAGATCATATTTCATAGTTGCTTGTATTTTGGAAGTGGTTTCATTAATTTCATAGTCGTTTTTAGATGTGTCATTTTTAGAGTATTTTGCAGTGGTTTCTTTTTTATTTAGTGATAGTTCTTTATATCCCAAAGAAATATTTATAAAATAAAAAGAACTGCCAATGATATTTTTAGCAGTGGTTTGTTTTAGCGGTGATTAATACTAACCACTGGCAAACATTTTTATTTAATGTATTTAGTGATGGTTTCTAAAAACCAATGCTAAAATTAATTTTTTTTTAAATTTAATAATATAATGTTTATAAAAAAAAGTTACACGCAATAAAATAAAACATTAATATTTGATAAAACATCATTTATACATCATAGATCCATAAAAATATCATATTTTTTACTTTTGTAATGACGTCTCAATTGATACAAAAATATCATATTTTTTACTTAATTTTTTGTAGTTAATATCACATAAATAATTATATCTTATTCAATTCTATCTTCCACTATTATTGATCCACTATATATTTATTATTCAATGTTTAATCTCTAAATTATAATTTATCATTAATATCTTCATTTATTTGTTGACAAATATACCATAAATTTTTATAGATGAATATTATTCTTCATTAATAAATTTGTTTTTATAAGAATTATCTCTTTACGGTTCTTATCATTTCAATTTTAAATAAGTAAAGAGTCATTACTTTTTTATCAACATCTAAAATATTGTTTGATTTGCTATTTTCATGTCATAATTTGTTTATAACTATTTAATTCAAAAAAACATTGATGAAATATTCTTGTTTTCAAAAAATTATTATTTTTTAAATCTTGGAATTACATAACAAATTAATAATTTAAAAAAAATATTCGAAACATAAAATGAACCAAACACTAACACATATCGATGATGAGTTAAAAAGATGAATTTTTAAAATATCTCTTTGGGGAATATATTTTTGTTGATGAAATATGATATATTTCATAAATTTACAAAAAAAATGCAATCGGTATCATGATTTGTTTTAAACAATATAGAAACATTGAGGAAAATATATAATCTGTTTTAGTCTATTTTTTTATAGTGAAATCTTATTATATATATACCCCTCCTCCAATGGCCCTAAGGCCTTCATTTTTTATTGATTTTTGATAATCCACCTTTCAACGGGTGAGGTGGAACCCTTACAAGGCCCGAAGGCAAAAGCATTACATGGCCCGTAGGCCTTAGAGGAATTACAAGGCCTGTAGGCTAAGAAGATTACATGACCCAAAGGTCTTCAGAGATTTCAACTAAACTATCTACAAGAAACTGCCCCTCCCAAGCATCTGCATCTTGATAGTAGCTCCCCACCTTTGCATGACCGTCTGGCTAGGCATCCCCGTGCAAGCACAGGCAAGTCCCGATGGCATATCCATACCCTCTCTTTCTGACAATCCATTTGGCTCTGCTCTGGTGAGTGCACCTACTCTGAATCCTCATCTGGGGCTGCTCCTTTCTTGTAGTGTGTCGGGGGACTGCATTCATGTGGCCCGAAGGCCTTGAGGTGGCCCAAAGGCCTTACTGACCTGAAGGTCTGGGTGGCCTGAAGGCCTTTCAGGACTCAGGGGCCAAATCGGTGGCCCGAAGGCCCAAACAGGGGCATATTCCTGGCTGCTACAGTGCCAAACAGTGCCTGCTACAGTAACTACTACAATAACTGCTACAGTAACCCAAAAATCTTGCCTCTGCCTGGTTTTGATCCCTGGTCTTATGGATGCACTTAAGGAGTCCTTGCCAACTAGGCCAAGGCTCATGTGCTTATATATATACCCCAATACTAGTCCAGTTATAATAATCCATAGATTTCTTGTGAACATTGATAGTTATACTAATTTTATACTAACCCTTGAGGAACCTATTCCAAAAAATACAGAGATATATGATATGTGAGTTCTCAAAATAATAATAAAGTGTCATTATAAATTTTATTCCTATAATTCTTGGTATTTAAATGTTCTAACATCATATATTCTATGTATTTATATTTTTTATTAAATATGAATATTATTGAATCTAATAGAATGAATATTAATAAAAAATGCATAAATGTCGAACGTATGACAAAAGAGTATGATGAAATGGTTAAAGAGTCCATAAAGTTTAATAAATAGAGTGTAAATGACCCTTCTAAAATATTTCTTTCCCATTTTACATTGTTTTTCAAGAAAAATAGTCCATAGGTGTTGGGAGAAAATTGATATATCCAAAAATTGATTGTTGTTATAAATGATAGACAAGATATAAGAAAGAAATGAATTTTTCTTGTGGATGGGATCACGATGTTATTTATGAATCATTGTATACGATTACAATCATGAAGGAAAATTAATATCACATTGAATATATGATTACAAGTGTAAATAATGGGATATATCATGAAGAGGAAATGAAAATAGTAGTTAAATATGAACTATATGGTTGTTTAAATATTTTTGAGAAATTAAAGAGTTATGAAAAGATACTATTGTAAACTTCTTTTACTAATTATGAAACATTTTACTCTATATGGAAGTATAAAATTTAACACCTGGAAAGAGATAGAGGGACACAAGTTTTATAGAACTAATTTCTCTCTTGAATGGTATGATACTAGAGGATAAATAAATTCCTTGTCGAACATATGACGCAAATGAATGCTATACACAGTGGGTATGATCTTCGAAAGAATAAATGCCTCTCCAAATGACAACATATTGTTTCTAAAGGACCATGAATCACCAAAAACACCCCACAACTATGGTGTGTTTTGATACATGAAAGGTGAATTAGGTCCTTTAAAATTTTAATATCACTTTCCAATCATTTCAAGTTTTAGGTTCCTTTATTTAAGTTATGATACTGGAGGGTAACTGACATATAATTTAGATATAATAACTTCAATGAGGCAGTTATCTCCCAGTACTCTTGAGGAACCTCTCTTCTAGGGTTTCTATCCTCACGCTCATGCTTGATGATGCCTTATTATTCTTCCTCATCATTAGTTTTTCATAGGTTTTCCTTTCCCTATCAGTTTTTCTTCACATACCATTCCTCATCAAGTGGTAGATTTAAATATGGGTCTTCTCTTGTGGAATCATTTATGGCACCTTATTTTCTTAGGTGTGGGACTTCGGGCCTAAAGAGGTGTTCGTTTATCCCTCTTGACCAGTCAGAGACCTAGTAATTTGGAAACTTAATTTCTCTAGTTCTGAAGGGTGGGGAATTTTAGATCCTTTTGGGTTAATCCATTCACCTACTAGTATTTGAATAATAGGTTTTTTGGTGTTCCTTTGGTGATTTAATCATTTCCCGTGGTAACTTTTGGTCTTCTACTACCATGTAACCCTATGCACCTGGACCTATATTGGTCAAGTGTGATGGTGCCTCTAGTGGATTTGGGTTGGTGATGGTGAAAGTTTTCGATGGTGGATCCTCATAATCAGTGATGTCTAAGAATAATCAAGATGATTTATGAATGAAATTTTAATTTGGGTGATAGTTTTGGTTTGTTCTCAGCGGCACTCTTTGTCATGTATTCATCCTTTGGTCTCAATTTCTATGTTTTTTTCTCTCAGTGGATCATTAATTTTGGTTTTGGAATCATCTGGGGTGGCTTTTTTTATTATTTTACAACCTTGTTGTTGAAATGTTGATGGCAGATCCATTGGCGAGGCAGTGGATAGTTATGTCCTCAGGAGGTGCGATATTCATCTTCACGTAGGATCCTAGTTTGAGGCATTATAGTTAGACTCAAGATTATTAATTGGAATTTGTGTATCTTCAGTCCATTTTTTGATTTTTTTGTTTGGGTTCCATTTATATTTTGAATATATATGAGAATGTTCTATGATGAATCTATTTATGGGTGGTTATAGTTTAAATTTTGAATGGATGTTATTTATTCTATAGTTTTTTAATTTGGATGTTTGGTTCCCACTTAACCAAAAAGTTTTCTTTTCTTAAAATACAAAAAAAAAACTAGATTTTGGAGGATAGATTTTAAAAAATAAATATAGGAATATTCATCACCCATAATATTCTAATTTGTAGAATAAAATTGAGGATGATTATCCTAAATTTGGAAATGAGTCAAAAAACAACATCTTGATTTATTTGATATATGGTTTTTTTTTATTTTCAAAGTAGAACTCATAATATATGGCCTATTATTCTAGTAAATTAGAAATTTATATAGTGGTTATTCAGGAAGTGAAAATAAATTATGTTATATATTATTATATTTGGACTAAAAAACATAATAATAATATTGATGTTTATTTGGCTTCATTGATTGATGTTCTAAAAATAATATGAGATTCAGGTGTTACGTTATATGATGCTTATATTAATGTAAATTTTATATTGAGAGCCATATTTTATGGAATAAAAATGAAATTATTACTTATGGAAATTTTCTTGGATATATCATTAAAGTAATTCTAGGGTATACCATTTGTGAAAAAGGTATACAATTAGTTAGGTTGAAATATTCCTTGAGAATTTGTATCTAGGGAGTTAAATTTTTTTATCTCAATTACATATATACTGATCCTAGATGACATCAATGAATCAGAATTTAGAAAAAGGTAGAAAAATTCCTCCACTGGTAAGTGATCAATAGTTAGATAAACTAATGGATATTGTCACGGTTTTTGGTAAAACATTTTTGGAAAACCATACAAAAACCAATTTTAAAAAGCGATTTGTTTTTATTAAAATTATCATATTGGAATTGTTTGTTACTCTAACATTTTCTTGATGTCATGCGCAAGGAAAAATGTATTTGACAGTTTCATTGGCACATTTATAAATTAACATGGAAAAAATATGTTATTAAGTATAAATTGGACATTATTAACATGGGAATAAGGGAATATTTGGTTCGAGAGTAGGGTGAATGGTAGAACTTTATTTATCCAATAACTTACACACCTTATAGAAAAGAGAGAAATTAGTTTTACAATTTATTGAATGATATAAAGGTTTCGTAGAGGTCCTTATCAAATATTAAGAATATAATGTTAATAACAGATTTGAATTAAAAGGCCCATTAATTACATGACTATTATTATTTGATTCTAGACTAAATTCTGGTATCTTTATATTACATTCTCCTTAAAAATGTCCAATACATATTGACCAATATTTTTTTCACTTTTAAAGATATATGACAAAATGTTATATACCTATAAAATTTCCTAAATATATTAAAGGAAATTTCTATTGTATTAAGTGAATTAAAATTTTTATTTACATCATCATTATTTTATATAATGGTTCACTTCGTTAGAGTGATCCGAATATATGGTTCTATACATTGTACATGGTTGTATCCCACTGAACGATATATAATTATTTTGAAGGTATATATTAAAAATAAAAGTTGGATAAAAAGTACTGTTATAGAGTGATATATTTTTTAGGGATCCACTGAATTCTGCACCAACTAGTAGCATGATGTAGATAACATTGGTCTCCCAAAATCATGTAACAATGGGCTCAGTATAGGTGAAGGAATTTATAAAAGTTATTTTCTAACAATTTCCATTATAGAGAAAAAGTTGGATCACCTTTATATTTTCTATAATAGTTTTGAGGTTTCTCCATATATTGAAACCCATAATTTAATTATTAGTTATTTGTGTCCTTAAAAGGATGAAATATGGATATCAAATAACCATAATCTGTAGTTTATAGGATGGTTTTGAGGCCATATTTTTATGGATACATCCATAAATCCAAATAATTTATAAACAACATCAATTACTAGCTAGGGGACCAAGTGTGAATGTATTTTCATATAATGGTTATGTAATTAATGGTTACACATTATACACAATGGAATAACATTAATGTAGTACTATGAAAAATTGTAGAGTTACACATATGGTGGAAGAAATATATGTATCAGGTACCAAGGATATAAATCTAATTTATGTGAATATTTCATTACTTACCATCTTTGAAATAATATGGGAGATGGACTATAAAACATTATAATTACTGATTTTTCAATTAAAATTGTTCTAGAATAAAAATTTAGTTAAAATTGATGAATTTGGATCCATGAAAGTAGATTTCATCAAGTAATGGTACACTGATGCACTGTTTATAATGGAATCATTGGCAACACAAGTATTTTATGTCTTGAATCATTTAAAAATAATGTTTTTAGTTATTATATTACCAACCAATTCCATTGTAGGATTATATATTAATTCACTAGAGGATACATAATTTATTTAGATGTAATAATCATTTCACGGTGGTCTTAATAGTTGAGAGGTCTTGTATATCAGAGAAGACTATAATGAGGGGATTTGTATATTTGATAGAGGTTCCAAATATCTACACCCTTTAAACAAAAAAGTGATCACCCAATGAATAGGTTAAGGTTTTAATTTATAATGTATTTCCTCATAATATTATGTGTTGACTACTATATTTAAATAATATAAATTAAATATCTATCCACTTTTGTAGATAATGGCCTCCTCACATGATGACACATCTAATATCGAGGAGGGAAACATTGAAAATATTAATATCAATGAAATATTAGAATATGTGAATCATGTGTCTTGAAAAGTTCAAGATCATCATAACACAATAATTATAAAAAAAATTATGGTAATAAGCAATGGCATAAAATTTATTATTGGATATAATGCACATAACAAGCCTGTTGACTCAAAAAATTCCATTTTCATTTGTTACATTGGGGTAACCACTCAAATACATGTGCTAATTGATCTATGTTATTTTCACAAAATGTTTCCTATGATGAATGCACAAATTTGGGAATAAATGAGGGAAAATTATGATATAAATTCCTTATTTCACTAAAAAATAAAATATTGAAATGTTGATTTTCGATTCCTTATCCCATGAAAACTACATTTTTAATAAATTAATTTAAAATGAAATTTAAATTAATGTTCACTAGAAAGGATCATATAGTCATCCATAAAATTTTTATGAAGCATTACATTATGAATTTTGAAGGGAATTTAAACCATCATCACAACATATATGAAAATATGATAAAACAATAAATATGAAATTCATTCATTAATCGTCATCAGGATGCATATTTTTAGGTATATTCTAATTAGTAATATTTTACTTAACATTACATGTATTAATTACTCTAATTAAGAATTATTAATTTATAAAGTATTAACTGAGTGCTCAAAATAAGTATAATGTATTAACACCAACCTATCCTTACCATTAATCAAGGATACGGTATGATCCATTTGAAAAAAGGTATATATTTTAAATATATTATAATACATTTATGTGATATGAAATAATAACATAATTATATTCCGATGTTTATATGTTTATTGATAAATCAGAATCTAGAGCCACTTCCATCCCATGTCATGTTCTATGAAAGAATGCTTATGTAAATAAAGAGGGAAAACTAGGAGATGAAGACACACAAAATTTTTATGAATATTTTATAGGCCTGACATAATTATTTTTATCTGCATTAATTTAGTATTACATAATAATAAATACTTATTTTCCTATATTGTTTTATCTAGTTCAAACACAATAATTATCATTGGTTATATCATAGGAATTTCTACCTTAATTGTCGTTTTATTAGAAAGAAAAATATGATTTTGTTATAAGTGTGAGTTTTTTAGTGGAAAATCAAACATATTTTAAAAAAATGGTAAAGGGGGTTGGTGAGAAAAAAATGTAATGATTACATTATTATATATATTAAATAGATGAAAATGGTTATTTGGTATTCTACTTTGATAGAATAGTTAATGTGAAACCACCAGGAAGAAGGAACAAAACATTATGAACATTACATGAAGAGACTTCCCCAAGTATTGAGGCTATCCATTCCCATCAAAGGCCTACCTTACTTAAAGAAATAAATTTTTTTATAATAGTTTCATCTAAATATGAATCAAAAAACTATTGATTCATTTCATTTAATTATATTATCAGGGTGTAATTGATTGTGATTTTTATTTATCAGCACCTACTAATCATCTTATTATGAGGGGTATAATGTACAATATCAAAGAATATACTCCTCAAAATAAATAATTTCCAAAATATTATGTGAGATTATGGATTTATTTAGATCATGGAAAATGAACTATGCTACTTGTTCCCCATATTGATTTACATGTTTTCACAATCAAACATGTTATTGTAACTTTCCTAGCATGGATGTATAATATTAAAAAGATACATGATAAAAAATACGTATCTACCTTACATGTTATTTTTTTATTTAATATACTTAAACATTAATGAAAAATTGTATAAACAATATAATGTTATTAAAACAAGTGAAAAAATGGGAAACAATAGGTTAAATCAAAAAAAATTACTGCATCAACTAGTAAACCAAGATGACCTTCTGAGTGTACCACTTGATTTCTAATCGATCTAGCACATTTACTAACATTAAAATTGCATGAAGATAAAAAATTTATAGATAATAATATAAATAAGTTTTAATTTTATAAAAAAATGTATAGAGATACCATTACATATGTGATTGTTCCTTTGAGTGTAAATGAAATACTCAAGCTTGAATGGATTGGCACCCTGATTGTGAATGTATACATGAGGCGAATTTTCATAATTTTTTTTTCCAATATTTAATTAAAAATATGAATTATGGTTAAATATTTTTTAAAGGAGAATATACCAATAATCTATAGAGGGAAAACCATGTGATAAATAATTTTGACTCATTAGTTCTCACATCACATATATAAAAAAATAATCATTGGATGAAAAATAAATTTCAATGATAGTTGATGGATTGGATGAAATATTTGGAAAGAAAATTATAGATGAGAAAATATTATTAATAACCACAATATAGGGGTAAAACAATAAAATCTAATCATATAAAATATATTTTCATTCCATTAACTTATTATTCCTTTTAGTTTTTTTAGATGAATTAGATGCTTATTACAATCAATTTAGATAATACAATGTTTTATTTTTTGCATCCAGTGCATGAATATCCAAAAAATCAACCAAAAATTATATTCTTTATGAATTGGTAATACACTACATTCAAAATTAAACAAATAAAATTGATTTTATATGTTTTATATTATATTTTAACAAAAAATGATAGGGAAGTTTATAAATATCATCAAAATCATGGTATTAGGATGAACTTTGAACATAATAAGCCTCCATATTTTTATAACTAGATAAGTATTAGGGCATATATAATAATATTTCACTATAAAAACATATACAAAAAAATAGTAAATATTTTTTCATATGTTTATATATTTTTAGAAATAAAGTAATCGAAGTGATTGTGGATATTATGATTTTACATTTAGGAAAGATATCATATTACATAAAAAATCTCTAATGTTGTATTTAATATTATAATTACAATTTCATTTTAACTATTTTTTCGTTTTTAATTTATTATAGTTTTTCTAGTACTATAAAGACATTTATCAGTAAATTTATTAAAAAGAGGATGTATATTTGTTTAGAATTCTGTGGAAAAAACTAATTTTGTTAAAAAATATAAATATATAATGAAGAGTTGACATCATATCATGTTGATATTTTTTATATTTTATAGAGATAATGAAGACTTTGTTTTTCAATTGTATATATTGGACTACAGTTGTTGAATGATTTTTAAAATGTTGGATCAAATTTAATATAGATCTCAGGGTCCCTCTCCAAGAATTTTATGCCAATAAAGATCCCAAAAAGACTATTTAGAGATTTTAGAGTCCTTATAGACTAAATTCATTTCTATTTTATAATCCTGATTTTTTACTTTATTATATTAGAGTTTTCAGTAAGTGGTATTCTAGAGGGGAAAAATTTTAGTGTTTAAAGGACCTTGATTTTTTCATGGAGTCCTTTTTTATACTTCATAAGTATAAAATTCATGGATATAATTTAATTTTCAATGAAGAATTCAATAAGGATAATTCACTCATGTATTTTATGTTATCTCTATAGAGTTTTTCGGTCTTTTTTTGATTTATTTATGTTTAGTAGTGATGCAATGCATACAATTTTAGGTATAAGACATTTTAATATTTTAATAACATGTTGTCAAGAAACAAATATTGTTTCATAGATATAAAATCATTTTATTTATCATGTGTAGGAGTATACTACATTTAAATTTGACACATGGTGTTCCAAATAAGAAAAAGTGCATGTTTTTAGTTTAAAAGTGACCTTTCGGTTTAAAAAATCCAAGACTTATTGAAAACTATGAAAACATACAAATTTTTTCTTGATACTTCTGAAAAATGTTCTATAAGTATTTTGTGATGTGTATGATTTTGACACATATTAACAAGACACAGAATGTTGTTGGTATGACTTAAAGGTTGTATTTTTAAATTTAGAGCTAAATATTATTTACAAGAATACATCACTCACTAAAAACCAATTAACGACCTATAAATGGTCTTGGTACTTTTTAAAAAAGATCCATAATAAATTTTTTACATATATAAATTAAGTAAAATTTAATAAAACACGTTGTGTATTTAGTATGACTCAAAGTACGCGTGTTTTGTTTAAAAATATCATTTTAGTTCAAAACAGAAATCACATACCAAAAAATAAAAAATAAAAAACACTCATATTTTTTTTTATACATTATAAAAATGATCCATAAATTATTTTTGATGTGTAGGAATCAACAAAACATCAATATAGCACATTTTTGGGATGGTATGAATGAATGTATGTGATTTTAGTTTAAAAAAATACATTTTAGTTCAAAATAAGCGTTACATACTAAAAAATAATCATACATGCTTAGATTTTCTTTAGACAATAGGAAAACAATAAATAAATAAATTGTGATTTTTAGTAATCAACCACATGTCTGTCTAACACCCATTGTTCTTATTATGATTTAAAGTACATGTTTTTATTTAAAATTCACTTTTTAGTTCAAAATTTATAATATACCAAAAAGTGAGAAAGAAGACTCTTGATACACTAGTAAAATGGTCCATGATTAATTTTTTATGTGTAGGAATCATCCATACATCAATATGACACACAATGTAGCAGATATGATGGAAAGTGTGTTCATTCAATTTAAAAATGATTTTTTTGTTCAAAATCCATGCTGCTCACTCAAAATATGGTAAAAACCCATAGATTGTCTAAATACTACTATAAAATGATCTATAATTTATTTTTGATTTGTAAGAATAAACCTCACTTCAATCTAACACATGGTGTGACTGATATTACAAAAAGTACATGGTTTGATTTAAAAATAACATTTTAGTTTAAGACATGTGTTATATATTCAAGACCATGAAAACACATTTTGATTGTTTGGATACTTTAGGATAATGATCCATAATTAATTTTTAATATGAATGAATCAACTAAAGGTTCATAAAATACAAAGTGTTCCTAACATCATTCAAAGTGTGTGTAATTATTTAAAATAAACAATATATTTCAAAACCAACATCACTCAATGAAAAACAATAAAATATACCCATATTGTCTTGAAACTTTTGGTAAATGATCCATAAGTCATTTTTTACATGTAGGAATTAACCAAATTTCAATATGATACATGATGTAAAAAATTTTACTGAATGTGAATCTTTTATTTAAAATTTAAATTTTAGTTGAAAACATGTGCTACATAATCTAATGTAAAATACCAGTCAGGATGCTACTAATCAGTGCCTGGAGCTGGTGGGTCTCTAGGGCTCAAGTGTGAATCCCCGTATGCTAGAGGCTACTGACTAGAAGCGAAGGTGTAATGGTGGTCTAGTGGGGAGACTATACCCTCATACCATAGTAATAAAGTATCAAAAATAGATAAGTATCATACACAACATTAACCAAAAAATAAAGAATAAATAAACAAACAGAAATAGAACATGTTGTAATAATAAATGAAATGACGTAAAATCACAAACATCAATGTCATACAATACAACACTGGTCACCCTCTGGGCCGACTATACATATACAATAGTACAAAAGAACTGAAATTAAAAGTACAGGTCTCTACTACTTACTCCAAGCAAATCTACATACCCGTTCTTAAAACACATTCAAACTTCACTAACCCAATTAGAACAACCACGCGAGAAGCTCCACTCAATCATGATACTCTGGATCTTATCACTATCCACCATGCAACTTGTGATCAACTGAAAAAGTAGGCATAAGGTCTAAAAATACACTAGGGTGTACATGTAGAGGTGAAAAATAATTTCAGTAGGACATGCCAACAAGAAACCTATAAATGTGATTCTATAACTGTGTGATAAAACCCAAGTTCTCAGCCTAGAAAATACACTACAAAAAAGGTAAGAAAATGAGAATGTGTAACCCGAGTCGAACCTTGGGTCCGCAATCCCAAACAACTATGAAAGTTACAGTATATATGTCCATATATATATACATACGTATACATGTATTTCCCCACACCAGTACATATATACATTAATATGAATATTATTTAGTACATGAATCAAACAACATGAAATCACATCAACAGTTGCTCTCTAGGTCCATAATCCTGATTTCCTAGTCATCCTGTGTAAGGGAATTGTGCTCAACGTCGTGCCTCTCAAGCCATGTAACATCAAGTCAATCTCTAGGTCTATAATCCCAATTGACATATACCATCATCATCAAAATCATGAAAATTCTCTGAGCAAACAATGTCACTATAAATACTCGTCCAACACCTAGGTTCTCCCATACTCGACTTCAATCACAGAATCAAGGATATTGTATATCGAAAGTCAATACTATAAATATTTCAACCACAAAGTCCAAACCATATAATAAAAACTGTCAAACCACAAAGGGATAGATCTGATGAACTCCTCCAAGTAATCCTCATCAGAAGTGTAAACCACAAAGGTTTGGATTTTAAGAACTTGCCCAAGGTATCCTCATCAGATGTGTAGACCACTAAGGGTCTAATACAAGGAACTCATCTAAGGCATCCATATAAGAAGTTGAGAATATGATGAGATATACCCAAGGAAATTATCCAAGGCATCCACATCGAGTCCCATGGGTGTCCTAGTGGAAACTCGGTCTAAGAACTGGTTGGGGTTCTTGGAGGATGTCAATAGATCATGTCCCATGAGAGCCCCAGAAAGCCAGATCAATAGGGTATCAAGGTCCATGGAATCCCACAGAAAAAAGACCCAAGGGGAATACTCAACCCAAGACATCCACTGCCGCATTCAATATCTATAAAGAGCATTCCATGGCATCTATCAATCCAATAAACCATCACACATGAGTATACCTATTCCAATAAGTCATTTCACATTCCATCACACATGAATATACCAACTTATTCATCACATGATGAGGAGAGAGGAATCATTCCCACCATATATCACAAGTCAAAGAGTCTGTCCATGGTATTCCTACATCAAGGAATCCAAGTGTCACTCAAGGTGTACAAGAAAACATATAAGGCACAACAGTAAAGTCCCAGGTACCACCTTTGGGTACTAGTAAAACAACATAAAATAATGGCCTAAAAGCTAGATCCTTTGAGAGAAAATCTGGGCATCCTAATAAGTAAGAAAGATGTCTCACATCTGGCTTAGAAACTACCAACTAGGAAGAAACTCTGGTAAACACTACTGTATTAGTAAAAACAAGTCATATATAAACAAACATGTGATGGTGGTTGGAAAACCCAACCCAACACTCTATCCACAGCCCCATGGGCATATAAGTTCGACATAGTTTCTAGGTGACACATGAACACCGCCTCTAACCAAAATCGATATAAAACACAATGTCAATCAAGTAATGGGAATCTTCTGGGTCCCTCAAGCCAAGAACTGAAAGACACACTTCTCGAGATCCTTAAGGTAATCAAAAGTTATGACATCCTACATGGGATCCATATTTGTAATGGTAAAGGAGGAATCCAACATAGGATCCTCTATTTCAATACAACTAAGGAAACCTACAATGGGGATCCACTAAAAAATTAAGAATACTAAAGTATCCAACAATTTGGATCTTAAAATTGATCATCGTATAAAAAAATGCATCCATCTTGGTATCCTTAGAGGAATCTGGTCTCACGGCCACATAGTCCAGAAGGAAACATCTCACTTGGAAGATGTACTCAAAATCAAAGGTCACGGGAGAGAGCTCAGTGCTCATCTCAGATTAATAACTCAACTAGGTTGTTCTGAACATACAACCTATCATCAACACCAAGTCTCACTCCTGGGTGACAAATTAATTCGATAAATTGAGTAAGAACCACTCTGTTTAGATAAAAATCCCAAAACACCCATTAGGTGTCCATAGAATGCTCTACGGGTTTCACCATCACGATCTATGTGGAAAACTACTTCGAATGGACTACTCTCAGGTCCAGTTCTGACTTAGGGTCTAGAAGGAACAAAAAACCCTAAAAGGGTTAGAAGGGGGTACTATATGATGTGTAACCATCGGTACACGATTTGAACACCCAGTACACCACAAGGGCATGTACTTTCATCGGCCTTGGCATGTAACACCCTAGGTATATGGCATGTTACATGGGTACACTGTGTGTACCCAACATGGGCTACATTCTCATGTCCCTCAACTACCATGGCTGTTTACCTAGCCAAGCCATGTACTTCTACATGTCATGCTACCCTACTCGTGGTCTGTCCATGTATGCTACACAACTATGTACCCCTACACGGGAAGACATGCCCGGGTACTCGGATACATGGCCATGTACTATTACACCTCATGTAACCCCATACATAGCATGTAATCCTAAAAAATTTATCTTTATTGAATGGGATGAACACACAGTGTCACACCAGACTAAACACTCTGTGACCTGGTTTTCTCAAGTATGAAACCCTCATATCACCGGAAACCCTTGTTTTCACCATCGAAACCACAGATCTGTCCTAAAGAGGCCTAAATAAACAATAAACATGCATTAAACTTAGAAAACAGTAAAAATATGGGGATCAACAATGAAAACATAAATAGGTCTACCATTGGGTGAAAACCGCTGAAGCCTGGTTCGATTTGATAGTCCACAACTATTGCACGTCGATCCAGCGCATCAAGAGATTCGAAACGACACCCCTATTCTCTCCCCCATGCTCTCTCTATTTCTCCCGATTTGTTTCCTCCCTCAGCGAAGAGGAGTAGGAGGATCCACATAGGAGGTGTGTGCTATAAGGAGGAGGAAAGAAGATAAAGAAAAAAAAGAATAAAAGAAAACGAAGAAACAAAAAAGGGGCCAGGGGCAGACCTCGATGACCAACTCATGGTTATTACTCACATAGGATAAAGTCCACATTTGATACTAAATAGTGGAGAATTCAACTCAATATGAAACTCCATTAAAAAGTTATGGATGAACAAACCTACGTGAATTAATTAATATTTAATTTATCAAATGTTAAATATTAATTATTCCACCAAAAGTGTAATGGCTTGGATTTCCCGGAAACTTCTATCATAGGGTAAACACTCTATTACAGGACCCACAGAGTGGTCAAAAAATGTTTCTATGATTAACTTGTAAGAGAAAAAGAATATTTTACCCTTCATGAGCATTTAAAAGAAAAACAATTCAAATTTCTTCTCGAAAGTGCAGTATTGAAAAACACGAGTCCCTACATAATCCCCATCATAATGCTTCTCATCCCTGAGAAGGATGGTGAAGAGATAAGCATCCATGCTCTCAACGTAAGCATCTACACAACCAAGCTATATGGACAGTCCAACGACAAACATTATAGCATCAACATTCATCTCCTATATGGAATATGTTTAACTACGACCGATCTGGTTCTATCCACCATGTGAATACCCTTATCGTAATCTCAAAAGAAACCTGTAATTATAACGGATCACAAAAAACACTAATGTTCAACTGAAAATGAGAGTCACCACCCTCAAATGGCCAATGGTGTACTCCCCACCATATGTATTACCTTACCCCGCTCCTTGAGCACAACCTCAAAGGTTCCCTTCCTCAATAAGGGAGAACATTAGAAGAAAATAGAGCATAATGTGGGGACAACCTTATATCAACAAACTCAAGATGAATCAATATAAAGAATGATCACCTCAAATAAGAGTACACTGAGATTCTACAAAATATATATATAACTCTCTCCAAGACAAACTCACATCCTATAAAAACCTGATCAGGATTCAACCATGGGTCAACCATTTCACGGTACCTGATTCATTTCATGATGTAACCTCTACTATAGAGGGATATTCCAGCACATATTATAGGATCCAAACCCACAACATGTCTTGAAACATTAGTCCTCAGCTCACACCTGGCTACTCAATGATTTATATTCCAACGATACCATGTACAAAAAGCATGTACGTTTATCAGCCAAATCATACTCCAGCGAGTCATCCACCACATGGATAAGATGACCGTGCTATAAAACATGTTAGTTTCATTAATCTAGAAGATCCCTTATAACCCCACTTCAAAATTGGGAACTGATCCAGGGAAATTATTTTTTACATGACCACTAGTCACTCAATGTCATTTTAGTCAAAAGCGTCTACCCATGCCCTAACTACGTTCACAATAGTATAAACATTGGTCAACTCAGATAGGCACCTGGATAGTATTTCCTATTGAAGCTAGTCTCACAAAATAAGAACCCAGGGTGCTCTATCAAAATACTAAAGGAACCATCATGCCCATAATGAAAAACTAGAGCATGTATCATTCCCTGATATCAAAATGGTTATAAAACCAAGATAACTACTAAAAGGTATATGAAAACAAAGCTAACCTCTTCCACACAAGTTTCCCAAGAATAATGAAATGTAGACCCACTTGGGTCTGAGTCATTGTAAGGGCCTCTACATCTCCCACTTAGCCCTACCGAACAAGCCTCTGAACTGGGTCACAAGCTCCAACCACCTTTCCCAAAAGATACAACCTCTCAAAAGTAGGTAAAGATCACAACATCCTATGAAGGTAAAAAGTGAAAACACAACCAAAAATACCATAATCCACTCTGAGCATCCTCAAAAGTAAGTACTCCATAGAGGTCAAAAAACCAACATAGAAGAAAAACTGAACTGAAATTCACTAGGAATCCAAATACGACAATACCCCCTGTAGGTCAAGTTTATAAGAAATTTCCTAGTATTCATCAACATCATACTCAGTGATCTGACTAGATAACCATATACCTGTGAAACAACACCCAGCATGGGTTACAATAGAAAGGAATCACATTCCATAAAAGCCTACTAGGTCATTCCACCTCCTGTGCACGAGATTTGAGTCATCAGTCGTATAACAAAATGCCTCAACATAGATCCACATAACCTGCCATTAGAACAAAAGACATACATAAGAAGGATCAACTGCATATTTATCTGTCGTTAGTAAAATCACACTATCAGACCTATATGTTTTGAATCCCATGTGCCAAAAATGATACATGAGACATCTCTTACCTTTTTTGGATAACATTCAAAATCCTTCCATGGCCTCTTTCTAATGGCCAAGATCCGGATATCCATAGTAAATCATAACATCCACACAACATGTTTGTCTTTCACGGTGAAAATCATATACAACAGTAATATCATAGAACATAACAATAATCCCATACCATGGTAACTAAGACATCCTACCAGAAAAAGTATTCTTGATGCACCAGTCTGATATCCATCATAGGTTCCAACACATTTCTAATACTTATATCTACTTTATCCCAAATTGTAAAGACCAGGAAAATAAATTCTTTGATACCACTTTGTAACAATCCTGATCTGATGCCACGAACCGGTGCCTTGAGATGGTGGATCACTAGGCATTAATAAAACCTCTCTATACACCAGAGGCTACCAACTAGCAGTGAGGGTGTAAAGGTGGTATTTTGGGGAGACTATACCCTCATACTAGAGTAATAAAACAAAATAAATACTGAAGTATCATACACAAAAACAACAAATAGAGTAAAGAAGTAATAATCATTTTGAAATAGAACATGTTGTAATAGTAAATGAAATAATTAAAATTCTTGAACAACTATATCAGAAAATACAACACTAATCACCCAGTGGGCCGACCATAGAAATACAATTGTACAAAAGAATTGAAATAAAATTACATGGATCTACTACTAACTCCGAGGCCAACCATGAACCTTGTCTCGAAACACATTCAAACTGCACCAGATCGACTAGAAGAACAACACAAGCAAGTGTGAGAAATAATATCTATATACCACCATGATAAGAAACCTATAAATGAGGTACTATAAGTGTCTGCAAAAACCCAAGCACTCATCCTAGCCAAGATACTTCCGAAAAGGTAAAAAAACTAGAACATGTAACCACAGTCAAAACTCAGGCCTGTAATCTCATCCAACTAGACAAGTCCCACCATGGATGTCCATATCTATATATGTATACATGTATAGTACCTTAACAATACATATATACATAAATATGAATATTATTTTGTATGTGAATCAAACAACATGAAACCACATTATTCGTCGATCTCTGGGTCCGTAATCCCGATCTCTTAGATATCTTATGCAAGGGAATTGAGCTAGATTTCATGCCACTCAAGCCATGAAATATCAAGTCGATCTCTAGGTCCGTAATCCAAATCAACATATACCTACTTCTGCTAATTCTGAAAAAGTCTCTGAGGAAGCTACATCACCATAGGGGGATACTCATCCAACACCTTGGTTCACCCATATTCACCTCTAATCACTGAATCAATGATACCGTATACTGATGGCCAATTTTGTAAAGGTCGCAACCACCACAACCACACTGTATAATCACAAGTGTACAACCATGAAGGCCCAGATCCATGAAACTCACTTGGGTATCCTCATCATAGGTGTAGACCACGAAGGGTTGGATCCAATGAACTCTTCCATGGAATCCACATAATAAATGTAGAACATGAAGTTTTGGATCCAAGGAACTCATCCAAGGTATTCATATAAGTATTCTAGACCACAATGGTTCAAATCAAAGGATCTTTTCTAAGGAATCCACATCGAGTCCCATGGGCGTCCAAGTGGACACTCGGTGTAGGAATTAGTTGGGGTCCTATGAGCATGTCTACAACACATGTCCTATGTGAGCCCAATAAATATGTATCCAAAAGGTACCAATGCCCGAGGTATCCCATGAAATAAATACCTAAGGGGAATACTCAACCCAATGCATCCACTACCACGTTATATATTCATGGAGAGGAGTTAATGTCATCTATCAAACCAATCAAGAATCAAACATGAGTATACCAACTCTTGTATGCCATTTTACATTCAACCACACATGATTATACCTACTGAGTCATCATAAGATGAGGAAAACATAATCATCCGCACCACATATCACAATACAAAGAGTCCATCCAAGGCATTCCTACAATAGGGGATCCAAGTATCACTCAAGGAATACAAGAAAACACATAAGTCTCAACATCCAAGTCTTATGTACAACCTCTTGGTACTAGTAAAACATCAAAAAAGCATGGATCTAGAGCCGGATCCTAGCAGAGAATGTCCAAGAATCCCAAAAATCAAGAAAGACACCTTGAGTCAGGCTTATCTGCCACCAACTGGGAAGAACCTCTGCTAAACACTATTCCATCAACAAAACCAAGTTTGATATAAAAAAACAATTGAGGGTGGCTATAATGCCTAACCCAACACTATATCCATAGCCTAATGAGCGTATCCATTTGGAACGGGATCCAAGTGACACCTAAACACGTTATCTACCCAAAACTGGGGTACAAATCATGGTTGGTCAAGCAACAAGCACCAGTTCGGTTCGTCAATCCAAAAACTGAATGGCATCCTACTCAAGATCCTTCAAGTAAACACAAGTGAAGGAATCCTACTTAGGATCCTTAGCTGTAATAGTAAAAGAGGAATCCAAAACATGATACTCTATTGGTAAGCAATTTAGGTATCCTATAACAGGGATCCTCTAAATGTCCAGCAAGACCAAGGGATCCTACAATTTGGATCCTCTAAATGATCAATGTATAAGAAAATGAATCCCTATGGGGATCCTTAGAAGCATCTAGTATCATGTTAGCATAGCCAATGATGAACATCTCACAATGTAAAAGTCCTCAAATTAAAAGGTTACAGGAGATAGATCAAAACTTATATTTGATCAATATCTCAACTTGGTTGGTCCTAAAACCCAACATATCATCCACTCCAATTATCACAATGAAGTGAAAACTAAATTTGATAACTA
The DNA here is from genome assembly GCA_963277665.1 of Viscum album. Taxonomy (NCBI): domain Eukaryota; kingdom Viridiplantae; phylum Streptophyta; class Magnoliopsida; order Santalales; family Viscaceae; genus Viscum; species Viscum album. The sequence continues at coordinate 1,632,624,987 of OY728133.1, read as the reverse complement.
GAAGAAGAACCTCTAAATTTATATAGAAGTCCAAAAATTCTCATTAAGAGTCCTCATAACTATCAACAGGTTTCACCATCATAATATAAATGGAAAGCTACTTCGAATAAACTACTCTTAGGTCCAGTTTTGACTCTGGGGACAGAAGTCATGAAAAACCCCTAAAGGGTTACAAGGGGGTAATACACGTCGTTTAACCCTTGGTTCAAGGCATTCACTCCTTGTGCACAATAATGGAATGTAATTTCGCTAGCTTTGGATTGAAACACCCCAGGTACATGGCCTGTTACATGGGTATACAACAGATACCCAATATGGGGTAGATGCCCATTTCCCACAACTGGCTTGGAAATTTACCTACCCAAGACATGTACATCTACATGGCTTGCTACCTTACACAGGGTCTAGTTGTGTATGATACATTGCCATGTTACCCTACATGGCCATGTACCCCTACATGGATAGACAAGCCTTGGTTCTTAGACACATGACCAAGTACTTGAACACAATGTGTATACTGCATAAACAATCTATAATCCTTAATATATTATCTTCCCCGAGTGGTAAGAATGCAAGGCATGTCCCCTTGGACTACAGGCCATGTAACCTTCCTTGAAAAAGAAAACCTCTAATCATTCAAAACCTCTATTTTGTCCTCTGAAACCATAAATCCAGCCTCAAGAGGCCAGAAGCAAGAATAAATAGTATTTAAACTTAGAAAATAAAAAAACTATCGAGATCTACGGTGAAAACATAAACTGGCCTACCTTTGGGTAGAACATTATTGGCCTAACCAATGAGCCACTCCCAAGAAAGCTCTGTCACCTACAAAAAATTCTAGAGGTATCCTCTTATAGTCAACATAACATATCTTCATATTCTATGCTATGAGAATCCTCTTTCAAATCATTTAAACTCCCTCAGAGGCCTCATAAACCAAATTTGGTACCACAACTACTACCTCAGCATCATTGTTCCAACATAGAGGTTAATGACATGGTGTTCTATAAAGTGCCACATAAGGTTCATCTGAATCAAACCCTGGTAACTATTTTTGAATGCGAATTCAACCATGGATATATGATCATACCATGCTCCACTAAATTCTAGTATTCTATCTTGAAGTATATCCTCCAATATATAAATCATTCACTCCAACATTCCATCTTTATAGAAATAGAACACAATGATAAATATCATCTAATTACCTAATTCTTTCTACAAGCCATGCTAAAACTTTCAAGAAAAATGTGCATCAGTATATGATATAATGTTTGAGGGAATTCCATGTAAGAGTATGATGTCACAGACATAAATATTTGTCATCTTCTATACCAAGTGAGTCTTATAGATTTGTAAGAAATGAAAAAATTTCATTAACCAAATAATAATCACATATAAAACATCTCAAATACTTAGGGTCATGTGAAATCCCATCATAAAGTATATTGTGACAACCTACCACTTAAAAAGGGGAACAATAAGTGCTAGAGTAAACCGCTATAATTTTAGTTCTTAGCGTTTATCCTCTAGTCTATATGGCCTCGGGAAGAAAATCAAAAAATGAACCTCTTTATGTTAGGACACCAAAATAATCACTTGAAGTCATAGTATGTCTTTATCAATCTAGGATGAACCAACCACTTATAGTTATGAAAGTATCGCATTATCTCTTCCCTGATGCAATTAGAGACTGCAATTTTCCTTTGTACAAAGATCACATCATTATCATCAAATGACCATCTAGGTATCATATCACTCATTGCTTGCCATTATCACATCATCACACAATCAAGTTCAGATTACTGAATAGATTTCACTTAGTTTACAAGAGAATAAGTGATAAATAATAGGAAATATTCCATATATTTCTATCCCTCATAACCATCCATCCTCTAATCATCTAACATGCTCATCAGGAACCAGTGTTCCTCTAAAGTCTATTCACTAAGCACATACTCAACCAGGGCCTTACAAATAAGAGAACATGTAAGATGTTACGTTTACTAGGTGGATATTCCATACAAAATTTTAACATATGTAGCTACACTACTTATAGACTCTTCCTAAAATTGAGTTCCCTCTATGTGATGATATATAAGAGACTCTTGTAGTTCATGTATAAAATAAACCTATCATCGTAGAGTTGGTGTTGTTGACACATCTAGTTGTGGACCATGACTTCTAGCTCAAATCCTTGAGTTGGATAGTTCTTCTCATAGGGTCACAATTGAAATGACCCATAAGATACTGACTACTCCATATGTATCTTTGCCACCCATAAACAAAAACATGATGCATTGTAGTAAACAGAGCAACCAATCACTGGCTCAGGGAGAATCAATACCAAAGTTGTAATCAACCACCACTTTAGATCATGAAATGTGTCTTTACAATTGTTTTACCACAAGTGCACTAATACCTTCTTCATCAATGTAGTCATGGTTTTTGATAAATGAGAGAAGAACTGGATAAAATCATTGGTAGTATTTAGCTAACCCTAGAAATCTCCTAATCTCAAACACATTATAAGGATATGTCTTGTACATGATCACATCTATTTTATATAGGTCCATAGATATTCTAGTCTTAGATAAATCATACCCCAAGAAATATACCTCATGAATCCAAACGTTAATCTTTAACATATTGGAATAAATATAATTTTCTCATAGTGTAATAAACACTATCTCAAGATGCATGGCATGTTACTATATGGATGATGAGTAGATGAATATGTCATCAATTAACACCAAGATGAATTGGTAAATTTATCGATGGAAGATCTTATTCATGAAATCCATGTAATCTTATTCATCATTAACCAGTATAAATGGCATTACCATGTACTCATATATCCCATACATGATCCCAAAAACCTTCTTTGGGATGTCCACCTCTCTAACCCACAACTGTGATAGCCGAATCAAGGGTCAATATTTTGGAACCACCAAGATCCTCATAATTGATCAAAGATGTCCTAGGTACTCAAAATGGGATGCTTATTATTCAACATCACCCAGTTCACCTTTTGGTAATTAACGTAGAGTTAAAGACTATAATCTAAATTCATGGAAAATGAGATATTTACAGCCCATGGTGAATAACTCTACCTAATGAAGCCCTTAAATTTTACATCCTTAGTTTGTACCTTTAGTACGTTCAACTCAGCTGATTTCAAATGATAATGGGGGATTCGAAATGGGATAAGCACCTAGCATGAGCTCTATCTCAAAATCAAATACTTTATTAAGGAGATGTTAGGTGAAGTTATCTTAAATGATATTATGATAGAGATCGATAATTGGAGGTAAAGATGAGGGGTCCACCAGTTATCATGCTGAGACATCCAAATACACAGTGTGTGATATCATTATTTCAATCTAACCCATGTTTGGGTCCACTCTACCTACTCCAAACTCCCATTCATAGGTCATCCAGAACATCTATCCCTTGGGTGATATAAATAATACCCATCACTAATATTAATAAATCCGATCTTGGAATCTTTTCATCTAGTTCATGTAGAGAATCACATTAAATCTAATTATCTCCAAAATCCTATAGTCCCATAGATGCCCATAACATATAGAAATTATAGGAATCTTTGTGAATCAATGTAGATGGTCCAATTTCATACCCTACAATGTATTAAGGGAATGTAACATGGAAGAAGACATGACCATTAAAATAAGTACAACACCAACTTTTGTATATATGAAAGAGTGGGAAGCACCAATATAAAAAAAGTAATAGACAATATAAATGTTATCAAAACTGTACCTCATACAGTTGATTGTCCCAAACCACCATATTCTGGTGTTTGAGCCACTATATAAACTTGGTCATCCATAGTTTAATATCCCTAACCATGATATGCATGACTCACCTGAGTCATCATCATCCAAGCCTAATACCGAAGACTACAAAATATACCATGACTCAATTCCAATGTCTAATTTGAACCTCTATTAGACCTCATCTATGATTACTATAAGAAGAAAAAGTTCACATTCCCCATCCCACTACACCTACAATAATTGATTTATTTTTTTTGGTGTGAAGTACGATAATGTGACAACTTTTTAGAGTTATAACACCGAGGACCTCCTTCCCCAATAGATGTTTTTGAAGAGACTCTTCTCATATTTGCATGTCTTCCACGATTCTTAAGTGGATCATCCCCCATCATATTCCTACTAGATGATTAATCAATATAAATTAAACATAAGGATTGGATAAGACTTGTAGCCCTATCTTCAAACATAACCGTCTCAATCATCAGATCTTTGCAAAGAAATTGAGCATAAATCATCGGATAAAAGTTCTTAACATGGAATATAAACTCTGGAAGAAACCAAATCTTGAACATCCTATATTTTTTTGTTTTATCTCAAAATTAGATAGGTATAAAGCATAAAAACTTCCATAAAAGTGATGATTAAGAAGACACCATTATCATCCCATGATTAATCTGTAAGAACACATATTCTTGGTCACACTTCATCGTACATGGTATGAACTCCTCAAATAAAAGGTCTTTAAAGTCCACCCATGTTAGACCATCACACCTTTCAACATGAAACATAACATACCATCAACATCTAGTAGAACCCTGAAGCATAATGGTATCATGTTTATGATTTGAATCCTTTACGTTTCTACCAAATTGAATATTCTGTCAATGATCTGTATTTATTCTTATGGACATTGAGAGCCTCCAATGCCCAAAAAGGATGGAGGATGATAGATCTTAAAGCCTAAAGTATATTCAAACACAGTCTTGTTAACTCTACTACCTTGGATATTCATGAAAAATATGACTCCTGGATGAAGCGGCCCTTCCACCTGAACCACTTGGGTGAGAGCAGGAGAATTCTCTTGCACAACCAATGGTAGAATTAGAATTTCCTTCCTCATGGGAGCATTTTTCCTAGATCATCCAATTGGTCCAATCAATAATTTATGAGGCTAAATTTTCCTTAACATGAATGAAACATTTATAACATTTAATGGAAAACCTAATAAGTCTATGGGATCACACAAAGATTCTTAAATATTCTACCATTAACCCAAGGTATATAGAGCCTATCATTAACTATGTTTCTCTATCCCTGTACATTATATATAGTTATATATATAATAGAATATAATTTTTAGGTTTAAATAATTAATACCAATATATATATGACAAGAAAAGGTCAAAAAAGCTATATCCCACAACATAGTACAAGTCTATCCCAAACATATGGCATAATTAGGGGAATTAAATAAAATAACTAACATAAAACACAAAAAAGTACATATATGGAATGTGATTCTACATGCCTAGTAATGATGCATGAATGCACTCAAAATATCATTAAATTATTATATAAATCCCTCAAATAGTAACTTAGAGGTCTGTTACACTTAAAATGGAAAGACACATGGAAACTCTCTTATCTAAGTCCCACCTAGACTATTTCATTTTTACTACGTCCTAGGTTAGTACAAAAATTAAATATGAAAATTATTATTTGATACCATTTTGTAATTCCCTAACCCAAATCACTAGGTCAGATATAGAGGGACAAAAGATATAATGCATGCCTCCTAATATGTAAGAGGCTGCCGATTAGCACTAAGGGCCAAAACACCATTAGTGGGGAACCTATACCCTTTATATCATACAATATCTATACATAACAAACATAAAAATATATAATAAAATATAATAATTAGAGTAATCATTAGAAAACAATGTTGATGACCTTCCAATTATGAAAATAAATAAATCATGCTCCAAAAGTGGTGATCCAAACTTGATTATAGAATCCGGGTAGAAAAATATTTAACTAAATAATATTGTAGAAGAGATTTGAGTAAGTACTAATAGTTCTCCTTGCTTAATTATTCTTGGATCAACCATCTAGAATTGGTCCCTTTACCTTTACTATATCTCTATACCTAAAATTTACATGTTTATCATGATTCTCGTGCAAGGTGTGGCTACAAAAACTCAATAGGATGCCACCAGTGTGTCTTTAACACGAGGTCACACACATACAGGTGTATGTTATGATAAAAAATAAATGTACACCTAAGAAAACAACTACACCAAGTTTCCATGAACTAATTATTCCACAATGAACCCCATTTGTATCTACTTTTAGTACCATTCCAAAAACACATCTATGTAATTATGGAAAATTTAAAAACATATGAGACATATTCAATGCTACTAAATAGCAGTACATTACCTAGGCCTATACGTCAGACAAAACTTGGATATCATTTCCCAGCTTCTATCCATTAGGTAAGGTTACATAGACCATCATGCCCCATTATCACCTCATGGGTTAGATCACATATAACTTCATGCCCCTCAGTCAGACCAGAGTAGGACATCATTCCTCTTAGTTTATCTAGGTTCATCTATCATGTCATAGCAATATCTAGACATGCTTCCCTTCAAGGTACATTGAGTCATGATGGTTCCACATGTAAATTTTGTAACAAACAAAGAACAACTATACTATAAATACCATGGATATCACATGGAAACAATCATATTACATAAAGTCACAACATACCATAACAAGAATGGAAAATAATTGATAAAACATGAACAGTGTGCTCAAACTCAATATTTTCTAATCATAACAACACAGAACATCATATATTTATAACAGTCATAAAAATATCCTCAACAAGGTATAAAACATCATATTTTAAGGTTATTGATGAAAAAAATTCAACGTTCATGAATGTTCAAATAACGAACAACATCGCACACCCACATAGGATGAGTGAAAAAATCAAGGATGACTAAATCTATATATTCATTGTCAAGAAGAGGTTTAGAATGGATACTCAAGGAGATTCCATTTCAAGATAGTGATTCTAGAATCATATTCCTCATCGATTCCAATGATTGTTCTAATTTTTAGATATGTCAAAGGAAGGGAAACCAATTGACCAAATCCATTATCAATCAAAGAAAATAATGAATTTTTTTAGATACTAGAATATAACCTAACTAAAATTCAACAATCGTTGATCCATTAATAATCCATCAATATAAAAGAGATCTAAGATGATATTTCAGGAGAATAATGCCTCACATTGAGAGATCTATAAATACTTACTCAATAATACCCTTAGTTATAGAGAGTTCTAGATTTGATCAAAGGGGATTGTCATTTAGATGCCTAATCCTACACCAATCCACCAAGTATTTTCGAATGTATTAAGGTTATATCATTAATCAAACATTTAGAAGATATCCAAATAGATGATTCATAAACACTTACCCAAATAAAAAATGTTATCAATGGTAGAACATGATTTAATTAAGAACTATTGTCAATATGCTAGTTCATTAACCAATATATAATGAAAGGGATAATTCATCATCAAATCATGATACAAACATAAATCCATCATAGATCCATTCTCATCTCATAAGAAGGAAGAAGAATTTTATATAGGTACGGGAGAAGAATGAGAGTGTCAATATACAAGGGGAGAGGTTTAAAATTTAGATTAGTGCCATGGGGTCTAAATTTGAAATTAATTTAGGAGAAAAAACATTTGGAAATAAACCCCATGGGGTGAATTTAATACACACCCGGAATTGGAATACCGATGAGCTAGTGTGACTCACTAATTTTTTGGTGACTGGAAAATGTTGGAAGACATGTTTGGAAGAACCACATGGGTAATAATATCACAATCGCTCGATTTGGGTCACCCCACTAGCTGGTTGATGTAGTCTGTAGAATTTTCCAGACCTACTGAAACTCCACCAGCTAGTCAGTGGCTATTTTTCAGCCACCCTTAGGTCAAACCCTTCCTCATATCTTGTACCATGAACTCCTATACCTTGAGAAACAAAAATATTTTCTTCTTAATCACCCATATTAGTGAAGAAAAAAATATGAATGTAATTTTTCTAAACTCAAAATATCCCATTCATCAAAATAATATTGGGATGTCATAGGAAGAGAAATTTTGTACAATGACTGGACTCTTCACGATAGACATAATCATTTATTAATAGACATAGATTCAGGGTTAAATATTACTTAATTTCACATAAGCTCTTAATAATATATTAAACACTTATAAGGGAATAAACCTTATAATAATTACATTATTGTTATCTTCTTATAGTGTTATCTAACTCACACAACAATAAATATGCAACGTCTTGGTTCCGGGTGATTCCTAAAAGTGCCCCAAACCCAATTGGTCACATAAACTCAAGCGTATTTTCACAAATTCTAGAGGATTATGACTAGTTGCAAGGGACAAGGTAAGACATTGGGGAAACTATGCCCTCACTGGTAGAGTATACACATCCCAATTGTAAAATAAAACAATAGAGGAAGTAGTAATACCATAAAACAAAAGTAAACAATAGAATACTGGTAGTAATATAAAAAATGGGTCATATATACGAAAGATGCATGTCACATATGTCTAGGAAAGTATAAAAATAAGTCACAATGTCTGGAATACAATACTGAAACCCATGTACAAAAAAGCAGTAAACTCCAATTGGATCTAAATCCTCAACTTGTTCCCATTCTCTCCAGCTCCTAAAACAATCATGTACCTGATGATGAAGGGTGCTTTCCCTTATTTTTACCTACAACCATATATTTTTATTGGGTCCAAAATCATGATCCAAATAGGGCACGAGATGAATCCCAATAGACTACCACCAAAATATATTTTCCTAACTATAAGTGAATATATATATTTGGAAATATGAAAAATGTAACAATAAACTAGGATGTACTCAAAATTAAACAATCCTATAGTTTCCAATTTCATTCATTTACATTTATGAATAATTAAATTCATTGAATAATGTAACCTTGGGATATATCCTAATCTATATATCCCCTTTTATAATAATAAAAAAATTCATCTCAAAAGACCACCTAAACAATCAATTATGACCACTTCCATGCTTGGGCCATGGCATGGAAGACTCATCAAAATAATTCAATCATTAGAAAGAAACATTATGGGAATGTTCTCACAGTAACCCTTATGGTTTAATATATCATCAATTCAATAAATAATGACCCTCTTGGAAAGAGCACAGAGTCCCACATAGCACTAATCATTTAAAAACGAGCACCAAGGTATCTATCACAGTCAATACCCCCTTGTTCTATATAGAAACAATAAACTATAATGACCACCTGACAGCTCTCAAAGTTAATTCCCTAGGCTCAAACATTCATTTAATAACAACCCATTAAAATTACCAGCGTTTTCAACCTAGACATAGGGTGTACTAATTGATTTAAATCCACCCATGTAGTTAGTCACAAGGATGGATACATGGTCGATATTCACACAATGTGTAACATCTAGAAACAGCCTGTACCATCCGAATTTCATCCACCTGTGTCGTTAGTCACATGGTCAGATACATAGTTGTTTGTTACACAGTGTGTACAACCACTACATAGCATGTGCTACCAAAATATTACCAACCTCATGTCTCTACTCACACAGTCAGTCACACGGTCAAATACCACATGGCATGTACATTTGGTACATGTCATGTACTAAAGAAAAGTTTTTCCTCCAGAATAGAAGAACACATGGCATGTGTTTATAACATCACATGATCTGTTGTTTGGGTTTCTGAACATTATGCCTCTAAAATTTCTTTGAAACCCTTAAAACGTAAAATTTTGTCCATGGCATGAAAAATTCCATCCAGTGAGAGAAAATACTTTATGAAAATCCAGGTTTTTTTATCCTTTTTCACATCATAAATTGAAAAAATTTGATTAATGTTTAAACATGATCCACCAAATTTCAATCCAAGAGACCCCATAACACCTCAGAGACCTAAGATTGGAATCCTTCAAAATGAAACATTACAATTACCAATACCCAATCAATATAGCAGGTATTCTATCACGACATATACTACAACAACATGCATATCTAGCACCACATATGTCACAACAACATGCAATCAATAATGGACCCTAAATGACATGACAAAAATGCATGACATGTGATCTTTAGTAAGTACATATATGTTACATGAGATGGAATACCCTCATCTCATTAGGTTTCAATAGAAATATAACCATAATGATATAAATCATAACAACCCAAAACAAGTGAATCACCCAACATTGAAATCAAATTAACTATAACAATTGAAAAACTAGAAAATTGAAATATTTAGGGTAACTTGGCTTTTCCATGTACATGAGTAAGTTACTCCTAGGAACATCGTATTACCAATCACATGTTCCTTCTTATCCAAGTCTATAGGCTCCAAATAGTAAGTCAAAGTTGAAAATAATGCCTTTGATACCCCTTTGTAACGTCCCGGTTCCAGGTGCCGCCCAAAGGTGTCATGAACACGGTTGGTCACATAACCTCAAGTGCATTTCCCCAAATGCCAGAGGCTATTGATTAGCAGTGAGGGACAAGGAACGAAATTTGGGAAACTATGACATCATTATCAGAGTATACATCATAGAATTTAAATATAAAACAATAGTAGAAGCATTAATACTATACAACAAAATTAAACAGCCAAAGACTAGTAGTAATATAACTACTGGATCATATATTTAAATGGTTCATGTCAAATGTGTCTAGGAAATCAACCAAACATGTCACAATTCTATAAATTTAATACTAAAACCCACGTATAAAAAATCAGTAAACTCAAACAGCATCGTAAGCCTTAGGTTGGTCACATGCTCTCCAGCTACAACAACAATCAAGTACCTGATGAAGAAGGGTTCTTGACCTTATCTATACCGACAACAATATAATCTGTTTTGGTCCAAAAGCATGACCAAAAAAGGTGTGAAATGAGTCCTAGTAGGAAACCAACAAAAGATCTGTTCCTAACTGTTAGTGAATATATATAGCAGTAAATATGAAAAATGAAGCAATAAACAAGGAAGTACTCAAAAGTAAACAATCCTACAATTTGCAATTTCATTCATTTACATTTATTAATTATTAAATCCATTGAATAATGTAGTCTTGGGATCTAGCTTAATCTATGTATCCCCTTGTATAATAATAAGAAAAAAAATGTCTCAAAATACCACCTAGGCAATCAAGAAAGACCAAATCCAAGCTTGTGATTTAGGTCGGAAGACTCATCACAATCCTTCAATCATTCAAACGAAACCATCTGGGAGCATTCTAATGGTCTAACCCCTCTGGTTTGACATATCATCAATTCAATAAATGATGTACCTTTGAGAAAGCTCACATAGTATAACCCCATTAGTCCCATAAAGCACTATTTATTTACAAACGACCACCTTACAATCTCTCACGGCCTATACCCCCTTAGTCTGAATAGAAACAATAAACTATAATGACCACATGTAAGCTCTCATAGTCAATTCCCTAGGTTCCAACATTCATTTAATAATGACCATATGGGTATCCCTCATGGTCTATACCCTCTGGTCCATGACAACCCGACATCTCTCACAGTCAATACCTATGGGTCATCATAATGACAATTCATACATAAATGCCCCTACTTTAGGAAGCTCTTGCGGTCAAATTCCCCTTGTTCAAACATTCACAATGAAAATCAAATAAATATTATATAATCATCATCTCCATCATTATAATCAAGTCATGGGATATAATCATGTCTAACATGCATTCTAGACCAAATGGCCATAATCAAACAATAGAGGGAATGCACCCATGGGGTGTCCCATAACAAGGTATTTATACTTACGCATAAGCAATAAACCTTTATCAATAAAAAAACCATTGCAGGTATTAACCTTGGTTATATTCCAAAACATGCAATACCCTAAACATGGGTATTCAGCACTTTAATCACATATAATCCAAAGACAGTCAATGAAAGGCACAAACCACCAACCTTGATGTCGTATGATAAAAAATAGTGAACGTCAACCCATTAATCAGGATATAATGATGTAGATCTATAAAAAGGGTAAAGGAGATCACCCTTGAAAAATACCCATGAGAGAGGAGGAATAATGAAGAATTGATTTAGGGAAAGAGGGAACTCAAGTGTGGGAATCCAATACACCCGACGACGTCTCAATCAGAGGTGAGATGGAGAATTAGGAGAAGTTTGATGTTCTTCAGTTGTTCATCACTCTCTTGTAGAAACTGAGGAGTGATGAAGTGTGTTCTAGAGATGAGATGCGACCCTGCTCTGATTCTTCAATTAAAAAGAACACTTCACAACATGTTCATTTAATGTACATGCCGTGTACTAGCCTAAATTGTCCCTGCTTTATGTGCTCTTCTAGGTCACCTACACAGCCATGTACTTGGTCGTCGCACGACTGGTACACGACTATATGCAACAACTGGGTACGCGACGTGTACTCAAAATAACATGATGCGTACTTATAAAATTTTTATTTCTTCTTTTTTCCCCAAAACAACCCAAAATAAAGTTCTATACTTGAAATGATGATCCAGGTTCTTACAAAATATTATTATAAATTATTTAAAATGAATATTTTTTATTGAACCTCATATTTTCCCACTCATCCTCTATAAACATGTATTAAATACCAAAATAAATATTTCAGAAATTATTATTCATTCACTCAATAATTAAATAAATATTATATATCTAGATCATTAAATTTTTACCTATATAATAAATAAATATTTATTACACATGATCAACAAAAGCATAAAAAGTATTAATTCGTAGTCTACAGAAAAATATTAATTCATAATGGTAAATATAAATAATATTTAATTGAGATCATTAGAAACAATTGCTGTGAAACCCTCTAGGATTCTTCCTCATTGATTTTAGGCGAGTCATCCTATTGTGGGAGATTATTGTCTCGAAATGGGTCAATGCACTAAATATGAAGATACTAATGCCGGAACAATTAAAACTACATACAAACATGTCTCATTTAATATAATCCTTTTTCTTGATATCTCATCAAGAATGTTTTATTATCATGTAATCAACCAATGTGTGTGATATGTCTTTCTTTGATTTTATAGAATGAACAAGTCTCCAACACCATGTCATTGGAATTTAGTTTGAAATTTCTATTCCAATCATAGGTCCATGATATAAATTTACAAAAATATGTAAAATATTGATACTTATTTAGCTTATTAAATAATAAGACACTATTCATGATGTACCCTTCTTGTCCCAATTCAGTGTGAATATATCGAATCATACCATTTATTAAGTCATAAAATTACATGAGTTAGAGCCTATATTAATAATAATACTAATTTCTAAGGATCATTAAACATGATCATATATAATAATTAAAATGAAACAAAATCATGAGGGATTCCTATAGGTGGATCTGTCTTAAAAAATTCTATTTTTTAGAGATTATGAAGTTAAAACATCATGAAATGAAGTTTCATCCATTTATGATTACTCTCACCTGACCATCAACCTACTTTATGACCTATCATAGTATGTCATCCCGAAATGCATGACATTCATTTAAGAGATATCTACATAGAACCTCAAGTTTCTCATAATAGTATAGAACTACCTTGACCTATTTTTATGAATAAATATAATTTAGTATATTATCTCACTAAATTCATGTAAAATAATGACCAATATGTGATATGTAAAATTTTATATTGAATACTTTGAATATAATAGTTAATCTAAATTATAGATTCAGTAGGTTATATGACACCAACTCTAACAAAATCTCAATTAGATTGCATCTAACTGCCAATGATTTTTATTATACTTGTTATCACAGGATTCTTATTCTTATAATAAGATAAATCCTATGTCAAGGGGTTCACCATGTGTCATTTCATGGAAATAATGATCTTAGATACAATACCTCTCTAAGAAAAATACCTCAAGATATGATACTATCAAATTATTTGATTTTTTCACTAATGTGACCTTGGTTGTTTTTTAAGAGCCACCATTGTAGTATTATCACAAAATACCATGATAGGGTCTTAAATAGCTACAAACCACACTCTCCCCTTGAATGAATTTTTAAATGAACAAAAATTATTTAGAAACCAAAAAAGCTATAATATACTCAGAATCTATTGTATAATCAACAAATATATCTTCTATTGATCTCTTTTGGATCGTAGATCCATAATTAGTGGTGAAGATATATCCGGACTATAGAATAAGATCATCCTGATCTATTTGGGAGGTATCATATTCATATCCCCTAATGAGTAGTTCTACATCTCTACCATATACTATGAACATATACTTATTTTTCATTAGATACATAAGTAAATTATTGAATTCCATCTAATAGAGGTCTCCTAGATATTACTGATACCTTCCTACAACACTTAGGGAATATGTTACATCAAGACTATTACCCAATATAACAACCATAATTAACACAATTAATGATGTGTAAGGCATCCTTTCCATTCCATAACTCTCCTCATGTGCTTGTGGACACATTTTCTTGGAAATATGGATGCTATATTGAATGGGAATCAATCCCCTCTTGGAATGTTCCATACTTAATATCTGTTGTATTTTGTAAATATATTTACCTTCATAAAGTTGTATAAGCCTCTTTTATCTATAATGATGGATATAAATCTGAATAATATATATATCCTTACCTATGTAATTTATAAAGACACATGTATTTAACAATACCATAATTGGATATGAGAAAAGTATTAAATTATGAATAAGTAATATGTCATCAACATAAAATATTAGAAAAATAACCATACTCCCACTAAACCGCTTTTAGAAACAAGACATATACTCATTATTTATGAAACCAAATTACATTATTGAGTTAAAAAATAAATGTTACATAAATTGGATTCTTTATTTAACTTATAAATGGATCTCTGTAACTTTTATACTTTATTGTAATTTGGTGGAGCCATAAACCCTTTAGGTTGTATCATATAGACATCTTCTTAAAGTTTTCTATTAAGGAAAACTATATTCATCTACAAAATATAATATTCACAGTGTGTTGCTATGGTAATTAAAATTATCATGGATTTAATCATGATTACTAACAAAAAGGATATATCATATTTAAATACCATTATGTTGTTTGGACCCTTTTTCAAAAGTTCATTTCGTTTATGAACTGACTTGACTATCCACATCTTGTATCTTATTGAATAAAAATTTTATACTAATATGTATTAAGTCTAATAGAGGATCTAGGAAATCCCAAACATCATTTTATTACATGTAATACATTTAAAAAATTATGGATCTTTTCCATTTGACAATTTTAGTGTCACTTACAGCTTTCTTATAGTTTATAACTTCATTATTATCAAATAATAATGAGTCAGCACCCCCAATGATGATAAATCCATATATTTTATATTCTATAACTTTTCTTTTACTTTTAAAATATACTTCTTTCTTTGGAACACACTCTTCTATAGGGAGTTATGGAATCTATTCTTGTACCAACACATGAGAATCATGTTCCCTAACCTCATCAAGGTTAACATATCCCCCCACGATCTCTTTTAGAGATGTGATCCCTCTAAATTAATATGGATTATCTATCCACACTTAAATTTTTATGGGGTTCATATAGGTAACACCATTTAGTCTCTGTTAGGTATCTTATAAAGACACACATTGTTCCTTAGGGTGATTGTTTGTTACCGGAGGAGGCCTTAATAATTTTTTCACAACCCCAAGCCAGTAAGTGTGAAAAATGAGTTTATTTCTACACTAGAGATCATATATTATAGCATTTTTCTCTTTAGTTTATACTATATTAGATATTATACTACTATCTATAATTAATATCCATGAAAAAATAGTATAAGACTTACATGTATGATCATTTATTTAACCATGTCTAACATAGTAAATTTACTCAATTTATTAACATAGTAACACTTGGGTGTTTAGAGAGGAATGAGTTTTGATATAATTAAAAATTTACATAGGTAATCAATGAATTATTGATGAAGATATTCATCACTACGTTCTTAGAAGAGTTCCTTAATATTATTTCCAAAATAGTTCTTAACTTATTTGATGAATTCTTTGAATATACAAAATGATTCTGACTTATACCTCATTAAGTATACATATCATTATCAACATAATTTTTTAGTAATAGTTATGATGTTTGAGATCCCACCCCTTTCTTAAACTGGAATAGTCCATATAAACTAGTGTGAACAAACACTAGAAGCTCTGTGGCTCTTTTATCTTTTCTACTGAATATATCTTTTTTCATTTTACCTTGTAAACACACTTGAAAAATATAACATAGTTTTATTGTCAAATCAATATAAATAACCATCTTGATATATATTATCAATCCATTTCAAATTTATATGTCCTAAGCGGTGATTCCATAGTAGGTTGTGGAATTAGTCTTGAGAACTAATTTTTTTTCTTTTTCTAACACTTGGTTCTCATAATATATTACCAAAAGACCATTATATAAATGTTCTTCACCAAAATAAATGATTTATTTGTGAAAGAATAAATTTCCATTTTATAAATTTGGAAATAAAACCATCTATATCTATATTGGATATATAAGTAATTCTTTTGATAATTTTGGACACATAATAAAATCTTTCATGAACCAAGATCATTTTTATTAGTAATATGAGGTGGTAGTCACAAATAAATAGTGCAACCAACCTCTCCCACAAATCTATGTCACCACACACAACCTTTAAAAACCTATGAAGCACTAAATTTTTCATAAAAATTTGATAACTACACGTGTTATCCAATAACCAATTTTTAGAGATTTATATATAGAAATTGATAAAAGATATACATAAATCATCCTCATGATTCTTAGAAACTATGTAGATTTTCTTTCAGTGGCCATTATGAGCACATCTAAGACTGACAGTTTCCATCTCTATCAATTACACATTGATATACTATTCTTGGAAGGGATTTGAAAATATAATTTTTACTTGGAATCACTATTGGTGCTCTTATACATGACTTTCCTCTTTTTCACAATAAGAAAATATGATTTTCATGATTTAAATCCTTATCAGTCGAGAAAACTATGGTGAAGAGTTCTGGGAGAGACCCTTCATCATATTTTATATTATACTTCCTAACAATGTTATAGAGGCTTTGAGGTAGTGAGGTCAAAATATGATTCTTTCAAAACCCCTTGGGGAGATTAAAACCCATGATGTAAAAATTATCGACATATCAAATCATTTTTATAATGTGAGGTCTCCCCAATACACATTCTCCATGAATTAATGTCAAATGTTCCTTAGAGATTTCATATCTCTCCAATATACACCTATCATAAAATAAAATCATGATAGTGGGATAACATTTCATACACATTCTTTCGTTCATATAACTTTTGAATCTCTATATATATATATAGAAAAATAAGGCACTGGGAATCTAACACATCAATCGCATACCTCTAAAAGATGGTTTGTTTCTCCTCACTAACCATTTTAAAAGGCTTATCAAGTCCAAATATCCCTCACTATTGGTCTCAAAATTTGTCATCACATAGACATTATAGTTTAAAAGATCTATATTAACTTCATTATAACCCAAATTATTTTCCTACAAGTCATTTGAAAGTATTTAGGTAAGTAGTCTTGACAACTATGGGATTAAACTCCTTGATCCATTGAGTTAACTCACTAATCTAGATATACTTTCTTGGATTTCCACAACACTTACTTATAACTTATACCATGTCCCGATTTGGAAGACAAACTTTGGTATAACATAGAAAATTCAACCCAAATAATTATTTAGAACATCTCATTAATTAAAAATACACAAAACTTTACTAGAAAAGTATATTGATCTATGATTCTATTCATAACTAAAGTTAGGAATGGATTTTCTAAATTGAAATTTAAATTTTTTTATTAGGTGTAAATTTTACAATTTTATCATTATATATATATTTTTAATATTATGTGGATTTTACATAAGTGATTAACCATATTTTGATAAAAAATTTACACAAAAAAAAATTATTTTAATTTTATCTTTTCATATTAATCCATTTATTTATGTGATCATGGTATTGAATCCATAAAATAAATATTTCATAAGACAAAAATAATAATAATAAAATATATAAATTAATCATGATATTATTTAATGGTAAATTAATTTAGTGGAAAATAAATCAAACATTGAACCTATGGGGAAACTCCTCATGTTGATCTATGCATGAGTTGTAGCATTACACTAATACTTTTATGTATTACCTAGTTTGGTTTCACCTCAATATCACAAATTTGGCTTGAACCAACTCTAGGATCTTGAGACAATCCTTCAAATAAATATTTTTTTATACTTACACAAAGGTTATGGACATAGAGACCCGTAAATTTCAAGGAAATTTTTTTTTCTAAATTTTATTTGGAATTTTACAAGAGCGCAGCTTCAGACGACACCTGATTCCGAGGCCCGGTGTGCCCGGAATCATTTTCCAAAGTTTGGCTCGGGTACGTTCAGTGAACGGGCGAGCGGGTTATTGTAACTTTTGAACAGGTGCCCAGAATAGAATTCTGAGGGCACCGATGAATTCGCAACGCCGGTTTTTGCTTAGAAATGCCTCTTCCGGAGTTGCGTTTGCTCAGGTGTGGTTTTTAATTTTTCAGGCCTAAGGTTAAGAAATAAAATAATTTTACGACAACCTTATTTTATTTCACTTGAAGCCACTTATTGACGCCTTGAACTGAGTTGAAACGGATAGGATGCTATCCAGAAATATCCTACCCCCTTGGTAGGATATTTGTGAGGTGGGGCCCGCACGAGCCCCGTCGTTTCTTTTCGCTAAGAAACGCACCCGCGAAAAAACCCGTCTTTATGAAAGTCAACTGACGCGTTTCTTAAAATCTTAACAGACCATTTAATTGGACGGTTTATTCCGTGAATTAAATGGGCTGTTTCTTTCGTTGAATTAATTCAACGAATTGTTTAGTCGTTTCTTAACCAGTTTTCAAACTCGTTGGCGTAATAATAAAATAAGGCCAACGCTCGACCTCTGGTTAATTGCGCGTTGAGAAGATTTGAGAGGACCCTTGTATCTTCTTCTCCCTTGCGAAGAACGTGAATAACGCGAAGAACACGAAGAACGCCTAACCCGGAAATCGACGACGCTTCCGTCCGAGACGTTCTTCCCCGCTCCGATCTCCGATCACCAACCTTTTGAGGTGAGTGATTTCGGGTTTCCTCTAAAGGTTCTTTTTGGTTTTTGTTTAAACGAAACACAGATTTAATTATTTATAATTTTAAATCTGTTGTTCTTGGTTCATTGAGCTCGCCGACTCAACGCCGGATCCCGCGACGACGCGACGATCCCCCTCTTCCGCGACGAGCTTTCCGCGAAGAACGCCCGCGCGCGACAACTCCAGGGTAGGGATTTATTTTTGGGAATTACCCCTTCTTTCCCGTAATTGTTTCTTTAAAAAGTTAAAGAACTGGTTTTGTGTACAATTTTAAAATTATTAAAAAAATTTGTTTCCGTTCATGTAAGGAACCCGTTTTATGAAACAATTTTATTTCATTAAAAATTATTTCGGATATGCGTTCATGTGTTGAACTTTAAATTCTCTCGGTTGTTTATCTCTAACGCGGAGGGTGCGGGCCAAACGAACACGGCCCGACGACCCTCCGCCATTCTTCTTTTTGTGCGGATTTGGCGGGCGATGATGGAACGTGCCGCAATGGATGTTTGACGATCCCGCAGGGAAGAACGAGTCTCGGGAGGAGCAATGGCGCAGACGGGAAGAGAATCGGACCACCGGAGCGATCCCGGTGGCCCGCGGAACTCGCCGGCGGTGCGGGTCACCGGTGCGGCGGCGGCGGCACCCGCGGACCCGCGGCCGCGCGGGTCTGGTGCACTCGGACGCGGCTGAAGTCGCGTCCATGATTCATTGCGGCCACACGCGGGGGGCCGCGTCACCACCAGGCCGCGGGGGCGGCGCCCCGCGTGCCTCGGCCGTTCGGCCGCTCGGCCGAACCGGGCCAGACCGGTCCGACCGGCAGGGCCGCGCCCAGGCCGGACCGGACCGGGTCGGACCGGGTCGGGTCGACCCGGTTAGGCCGACTCCCGGGGGGTCGGGCCAGGTCGGCCCGGGCCCGTACCCCCCGTCTTCGGACGTTTTTGTTCAAACGCCCGTAACATGAGCTACGAGCCTCCAAACGACGCGCCGTCAGCAGAAACGCGATCCTTGGATTGAGACGGTCGTTTCGGTATATTACACTCAAGGTTTCGGAGAACTTTGGGTTTGGCCTGGTTGGTTCGTACACGAAGCCAACCGGGCCCTCGGAGCGGAAACGCTCATATCTTGAGCTACCGACGTCCGATTAACGTGCCGTCAGCTTTCTTATCTTCCTCTAAGTGAGACGGTCCTTTTTGAATACTCTGCCCGAGGTTTGGATGCAGGTGGAGATCAGTCGGGTTGGTTTTTCCTTAAAAACTAACCGGGTCCCTGGGACGAAAATGCCAATAACTCTCAGACCGGGCGTCCGATTGACGCGCCGTCTGCGACATTGAGTTCCTGTTGACGATACAGAACTTTTGGATACATCAACTTCGGACTTCGTGACAGTTGATGTATCAGCCTCTCAGCTCGTGGAGCGGACCCTCCTGAACGAGCTTGCTATGTGGGAACCCTAGTGCTGGCTGTGGCAACGACGACGACTGTGCGGAGATCCTCAGTGGACCGCGACGACGACTGTGCGGAGATCCTCAGTGGACCGCGACGACGACTGTGCGGAGATCCTCAGTGGACCGCGACGACGACTGTGCGGAGATCCTCAGTGGACCTCGACGACGACTGTGCGGAGATCCTCAGTGGACCGCGACGACGACTGTGCGGAGATCCTCAGTGGACCGCGATGACGACTGTGCGGAGATCCTCAGTGGACCGCGACGACGACTGTGCGGTGATCCTCAGTGGACCGCGACGACGACTGTGCGGAGATCCTCAGTGGACCGCGGTGACGACTGTGCGGAGATCCTCAGTGGACCGCAACGACGACTGTGCTCATCCTTCTTCGTGGGACTTTGTGATACTTGGAGTATCGACAAGTAGCTCGTGGAGCAGACCCTCCCGGAGATGAGCATACGGGGTACGGAGACCGTGTAGCTGGCTGAGACCTGACGACTGCTTGACCGACTCGACTTGGAGTGAGTCGACTAGCCCAGTGGACGGAGCACCCGGTATTTGGCGGCAGACCCACGACGGATGGAGCGCCTGGTAGTTGGAAGCAGACCCGCGGTACTCGGCAGGAGGAGTACCTTTGTAGGCTATTTGGGTGAGCGACCGGTATTTGGCAGCAGACCCTCAGCGGACGGAGCGCCCAGTAGTTGGCAGCAGACCCGCGGTACTCGATAGGAGGAGTACCTCAGCAGTCTTAGGTTAGTGAGCAGTACCTCGGAGTCGTGACAGGACCACTGTACACTCTAGAGACAAGGCCCTTCAGCAGTTACGGTTTCAATAATGAAATCCTGGTTTGAGCCGAGTCAATGATCTTTGTTTTTCCTCTTGATTGAGATGGGTTACTTGATAACTTCGGTATATGTATGGGCATATACCTAGGGGAGTTATCTATTGAGGTTTCCTGTGTGGATTACGTTTTGCTATCCTTCGTGGATTCTGTTGAGCTTTCCTGTGTGGATTACATTTTCCAATCCTTTGTGGATTTTGATGAGCTTTCCTGTGTGGATTAAGTTTTGCTATCCTTTGTGGATTCTGTTGAGATTCTCTGTGTGGATTACGTTTTTCTATCCTTCGTGGATTCTCTTGAGCTTTCCTGTGTGGATTACGTTTTGCTCTCCTTTGTGGATTGCGTTGTGCTATCCTGTGTGGATTTACGTTTTGCTTTCCTGTGTGGATTGGGCTGTGCTTAGGCTCGAGTGTTGGAGCCGAACGAGAATTGATGACTTAGGTATATGTATGGGTATATACCTAATTGGGGTCGGATGATTCTTTGTGATTGTATCTTTCTTTGTGGTTTATCCTTTGTGGATTTCGGGAGACCTTCGGGGGTCTCGGGGTCCCTACTGAGTAGCTTATACTCACCCCTGCACGGGCTATGCCCGCACTTCGTTGTGTTGGTTGCAGACGACAGACAGCGTTGGTCGAGGCTGAGGCTTGCTGAGCGAGTTGGTACCCGGAGGTGGACGTGACGACAAGACGGTACTCGGAGGTGGACGTGACGACGAGACGGTACCCAGAGGTGGACGTCACGACGAGACGGTACCCAGAGCTGAGGTGGCCATCTGTACCTACCCTTCAGGTAGGGACTCCGGAGGACGATCCTGGAGTATCTTGACACCTTCCTTCTGTTTTGTCTTTCCTTGTACTTTACAGTTGGGCTTGTATTTTCGGCCCCTTTTACTTTCAGCACAGCTTGTTACTGTTCTTGCTTAGTGTTTACTTTTCCGCTTGCCTACTCTGTGGTGCTTGTTTACTTTACAAAGGCAATGCCTTCCCTGGTTATCGGGATTTACGCCTTGGTGCTAGTCGCCAGCCCCTGGCCTATGGAAGGCGGGCTTGGGGTAGTCACGGCACGGGCCTCGAGGATGGGTCGTGACAATGGAAACCAAAGGATTTGTTTAGGGGGTTTCATAAAAAACAACCTTGAATATGCAGGTCCTACTCAATAAAAGAGTGAGGGGTTAACACAATCCATTATTATAAATTTAATAAAAAATAATTGTAAAAACCATAAAAAATAAGAAATTAAATAAAACAAATACATACACTGGTCTAATATAATATCATGAACAATCAAACACATGTGATGACATTGTATTTAATATAACTAGCTACCATTCATTTCAATTCATTCTTCAATATGATAAAACACACATAGATTAATCAGAATAATTATTTGATTAATAAATTAAATCATTTTATATTATTTATACATCCATGTTTTCCTCAATATTCCAATATAAAAATCTTTTACAATAAATAATTTTTTATATAATAAAAATTATTACATAGCTTTTACTATGAGGAAAATAATCATTAAATGTTTGAACTACTTGGGATGGTCCCTTTCAAGTACACTATACTCCCGCAAAAAAAATAATGCACACACATATTATGTAATTATAGGTTTTTATTATAAATAAATTTAAATACAAAACACATGTTGATTATATAATGTGCACCTTCTATAATGAAAGTGAGGCACATATTTTGTGACAACCATACATGACTTGTAGTTCAGAAAATTATATAGAATCAATTAGGAATTATCATATGTAATGTAATATTAATAAATAACACATGGAACACATAATGTCTAGGTTAAAGTGTGTAATAATTTTTTTGTATCCATGTATACTTGTAATTCTTACTTATCATGTACCAAAATACATGGCATGTAACAACTTTTTCCATTGTCTATGATACATGCCTCAGGATGGGAGTGAATTTTTATCATGGAAATTAATAAGTTAAATGATGTATTAGAAGGTTACATTACATGTGACCTCAAAATTATAGGTTTTTTGGACTTATGTGTAATGTATTAAATGCATGGTGCACCTTTGACGATGCATTTTTCATAGTTAAAATAAATGAAGTATATGATGTGTAACCTAATTATATGGTTTGTAGTTTAACATGCTATGCGTCAGACTATCCTATGAACACGTGGTGTAATTTATACCCCATTAACAATATAATGAATGATGTGCCTAATTAAATCCTGAACATATGAGTACAATGAATATGGGTCCATGATATGTTGTCCAACTATAATTAATGTAGTTTGGTATTGTCTTTAAAGACTTATCAACCCTTTTATATGGTTACTTCATTTATTATTAACTTATATTGGTTATGTGAGTGAGAAAAAACATGAATAATGATAGATCATTATGTATGTATAATAATAATGAATAAATTTGAAATGATGATTAATTTTAAATACATAAACAATCACCAAAAAATAAATAATTACAAATTGAAATTTTATTTCCTTGAAACCACTTGAAGGTTCTGGGTGTTGAATATGTTCCTTTTAGAGCCCAATACAACATTAATATTATCATATTCAATTTATAACTCAAAATGTACATGATGTATATGTCATGGCCAACGAAAATTTTTATTTTAAAATAGACATAGATTACAAAACTATGATAATACTTCTTATTAAATTTATAATTAATTTAAGTAGGAAAGAAGAAATGCCTCAGTAGTGATATCTTTATTTAATGAAGATATTGATCATTCAAAACTTTTTCCATTGTACTATTATTTCAAATATAGGATCAATGGGTTGATTCTCTATATCCATGATCTTCATGTGCGCCTTTGATATTGAAGCATCACTGATGATGCTCTAGGTGCTAGCGTAGTGATATCAACCATCTTACATCTCTCCATTATTTGATGCAATGATTTATGGATTCATGAAGAATCATTCATGGTTTCTAATTCCTAAAAGGATTGAGGAATAAGAAGATATTCTATTGTTCTTTTGAGAAAACCCTAGTGGATTCATGGGGTGAGAATTATTGGGTGAGTAATAGTTATGCATAGTGGTTAACCTCTTCTCTATAAGAATGGTCATTTATTATATAGTTATGGTTATTATTAAATATTACTTAATTAAAAATTGTAACTTAATAATATATTAAAACATTATAAGACCTCAAGCCTTGTAATAATATTAAAAAAAATATTTTCTCATGGAAAACATTAACCCACACACCAAAAAATATTATATTATTGTCTTGAAAATTAATGTTTATCATGCGACCTCATCTAAGTCCACCGGTCCTCTTGATTTATTTATTGTTTATCAAAATAAATTTTTTATTAAATATAATTCATTAAATAAGTAAATAAATAAATATTATATATCCTAGTAATAAATTTGTTACCTTGAGAATAAATATTTATTTAATATATGTGATCGACAATATAGAATAAATATAAGTTTATTGTATGGAGAATAATATTTATTCAAACCATTAAATATAAATATTATTTGACTTTAATAATTGGAAACACTTAGTGTGAGACCCATTAAGCTTGTTCCACATTGAAGTTAGGTGGGGTGGCCTAATATCTAATATCACTATCTAAAAGTAGGGAAATACACCCAATAAAAACAAGTTAATGCATCAAAGATGGAAACCATATATAAACACTTACTGTATAATATAATCCCTTTATATGGATATATTATCAAGTATGCTTTGTTCGTATTTCATAAATATATATTCTTTATAAATATTTCTTTGAATTTTTATAAATAACATTTCCACAGCACCATGTTTATGTAATTTAGTTTCACACTTCTATTCCAACCAAATGGTTGAGATATGAACATTTATAATGATGGAAGAGACAAATTCTTCCTCAGCTTGTTGAATAATAACACATCATTCGTGAGGTAACCAACATATATTACTTCACCATGAACATATGTTGTCATAATTTTCATCAATAAATAAAATTATGTAAGTCGTGGAATTATTAATAATAATCTTAAAGTCAAATGATCCTTACACATTCTCATATATAAGAATTACAATGACACATAAACATGTTGAATTTCTATAGGTGATCCTTTGTTCATAATATATCATGTTAAAGATTAATAAGTGTGAACTTCATGAGAATAAATAGCATCCCATTATAAGTTATCTCCCATGAAATTTTACATACTTTGTTCCCCATTATAATATGTAATCTTAACCAGAAGACTTATACTTAAGACATTTCATAATAGAAACTTAAGGTTCACAACATAGAATGGAATTTATATAACCTATTTTGATGTGATATATACTTTATTAAATTATCACATTAAATTTATAAATAACAATAATAAATAAGTGATAATAAAAATTTGATATTCACTTTTTTGAATATAATAAGTAATGTAATGTACAAACACAATTGGTTTTATGAAAAAAAATCCAAAATTTCCTAACTCGATTGATGATTCAAAACATTATTCATAAGCAGTTTGGTTCTCTTAATTTTGATCCATTATTGAGGAATTATTTTTAATTATAAATTATATTTAATTTAAATATTTTTTATTTTAATAATTTAATTATTTACTCTTTTTTGAATAAGTTTTCATATACAGTTTTTGGGAAGTTAGTTGTGATTTTACATAATTGTTTTTTTGGGTTTTTGGTATTTTGGGATTAGTTTCCCATCTATGTTCAACATTACATGTTAGATTATTAAAATGTATATAAAAATACTATATTTTATTTGAAACATATATAATTAATAACCTTATACAACTTATTATTTATAGGGTTTATAGTCTTTTATCAATGATTGCATGAGAGAATCCATATTAGAAGCATGATAGGTTTGTATGAACATACGTTTTCATTAAGGTTTATAAAAACATAAAAAGAGCGCCCGTTGGAGTTAGTTACCTAGAACCAACTATAATATATTATTATCATATTATTATTCTTGAATATGTAAATATATATATATATATATATATTTCCTATCAAAGCTTGATTATTCTTTTATGTGATATTAAATACAATTATAACCTAGGATACATGCCACATAGAAAGTACATAATAATTCCCTACAATGATAAAATGATTTAGATATAGTAAAATGATACATTAATCCTATGTTATATATATATGTGATATGTTCTGATGGGATATAGATAATATTGGTTATCAGGGTATGATGCACATAATACATTGAGAAACCTTCTCATGGTGTTCACACTTGGTAATCTATAAGACATGAGGATTATAAGAGTGTACCATCCAATAAGAATTCCACATGTCTCATGTGTTATAGAATATTAAAATATATGAATATCTTTAATGGTCCCTCGACTTTAATATTATTGTTAATATATAATAGATTTCATGTAATTTTATGTATTGATGAAAATTGTTATTACATATGGTTATCGCTATATGGGATACGTTGGGTGCATCATAGCTAAAAAGAATTAATGAATAATGTGAGAAACTAATTTCTACCTCCCAATTCATAAAAAATTGTTATCTATATACTTTTAATGGAGTTTGAACTACATAATTAACTCAATATCCATTGTAGTTTATAGGGGTACGTTTGTTTCTAAAAAGTCAAACAAAGAGATTTGAAGCATATATGTTGATGGAAAAAGTAATGAAAACAACTCAAAATAGATATCCTAAAAAAATGTATTATATTACATTGTAATTTTTCATAGAGGGTTGTAATCTCATAGTGAAATAAACTCTTTTCTTTATGGGTCCCATGGTATTTTTATCGATAATAACCTTAGACTGTAAGCATGTTCCACCTAATGACAATCAGAAAAAATTCACTAAGGTCATACACTAAGTTTATCTTGAATATTGATTAAATTATACATGAGTATAAATATTATAATAGAATATGAATTTAAATTTATATGAAGTAATATTTATTCATGTTATTAATTGATTACAAATATTCAGTCATGAGTTATTCATGAAAATATATGCGATTCAAATATTAAATAAATATATGTAATTATAAATCACATTAATTTATATTATTTATTTATTTTATGTTTATTCGAAAGGTAAAAATATTTATTTATTTGATAACACAAATATTTAATTAATTTTTCTTAGTTTTTTTAAACAATAAATTTATTTATTTATTAGAAAATAGTGTTGTGATATTTATTTAGGGTCTTTAGTTTTACAAGAAACAAAATAACATAGACATGCATGGGATTATGATGGCTGACCACACCCCCTCCAAGGGTTTACCCATTCAATAGTTATCCCATTAAAATTTTTAAGACTGAAGGCCCATCATTTTATTTCCCAAAGGCCCCTTCATCCCAGCCTAAAGGTCCCCTATCGACGTCCTACATTGCATCATCACCATCATCGGTGTGTAATTTAGTTGTTACCCTCTCCTACATCACCCCAAGCATCATTTTACATAAATGACCTAGAAATACACCCCAAGGGAGGTATCTAATAATTGAACCCCAATCATTGGTTAACTGAGTATTCGGGTCTTGTGTGAAATTACATATTAATATTATTTGGATTAATATTAATTTATTCAATGAAATAATATTTATTTTTCCATGAGTCAAATCCAGGTCATGAAAATTATAATAATAATTATTATTATTATACATGGGGTTTTATGGGTATTAATAGAATCATTAAGGGCCTTTGTTTAATTATATTTTTCCTCTAGCTCTATACTTACTCAATTTTGACATTTGTCTATAGATAGCATTAATGATTACAAGAGAGACTCTACATAGTACACAATGATATCTGGAAAATTCTCGTAATCCTAGAGATGAAATATCAAGAATTGCAATAATTGTGTTTGATAACAATCTTCATCCACCTTCTCTAGTCTAGAAAGACACTAAATAATCCAACCAACCTCTTTTGGATTCCAATGTCATCAATACTAAAGAATGCAAGGTGTAAAGAGCATTTTTGCATGCACTTGTGGAGTTCTACAATGACATTCAATGGATCATGAAGCACATTTGGGATACCAATAGAGGGAATATAACCTTAATTACTCAAATAAAATGATGATTCTACAAAAAGAGTTAAACTTAATCAATAATGAATAAATAATTACAATGAGTGTAAATTCTAAATATTGAAATAAATTAATTATAAATTATATGTTTTTATAATGTTTTGTAGATTCCATGCGTTAAATTCATTAAATTATAATGATAAGTATAATGACTTTGATGGATTTAAATTGTTGAGAACCAGAAAAAATTCTTTTATTTCTCCTCATAACCTTCAAGTGGTATAATAATGACCACATGTCAATTTATAATTATAAATTTATAATTGATCGATTTATACATTTTTTGTTAGGTATCATTTATATTTTAGTCATTATTTAATCCAAAATTATATTTTATGTGTTTTTCCACTTTCATAAAATTAAGAACATGTAAAGAAAAGAGGATGAATGATCAAATATACAATTCAGAGGTGCCAAGAATTCTAGTTGGATAGCATATGACCACATGTCATATAACCTAGTGGTACATGTCGTGTACCCTTGTTCACTGTACTAGGATGTGTCATCTGATTTCTGGGATATCATGTAGTAATTAAACATTTTGTGAAATTAATACTTATCATGTATTAACATGTACAACCTATCACATGACTTGTTAGACTATATATCGTGTAACCTACTTACACACTGTGTAGTCCACTCAAATTTAGAAACCACATAGTCTAGACATGTTATGTATTCATTACAAAATGTGTAGAATGAAAAGAATACAATGTGGATTCTATAAGGTGTTAAACTATTTTATCCACCATACACCTCATAAGTTTCTACAAGGTGTATATGTCAAATCCCTTTGTGTGTATTGCAAACACATAACATTATGTTTTCATAGAATGTATCTCATTGGAACACACGGTGTATGGTACTTTTTATGCAAAAAATATTTAAATTAATTTATTATTAATTTAAACCTCATAAATACATGTTTGTGTTTCATTTATTGATAATACATTTCCAGGATATAAGATTTATTTTATAATTAATTTCCACTTAAATTAATTTCCATTATTAATCATCTCACACTATGTATTCTATATTCATTAAATTATTACTCCCAAGTAATTTACATGTTTCAATGTCTCATTAATTACTAGTACAAGACATGAAAATATGTTATTTTTTATTCAATGATTATGTGTCCATAATATATAATAGATGATAAGAATCATTCTGGAATGTTCAGGTAGGTACTTTCCATGTTTCCACCAAGTACACCATTTATAATGAATTAATTTTAAATTAAATTAAATTATTTTATTTAGTAAAGTTGAACATGGTGAAAATAACCTATACTATTTAAATAGATATTAATATAAAATAATTAATTAATTTATCAGATAAATAATTGAATTAATGTGATCACTATTTTATCTTAATAATAAATGATTTGAAATGAATGATAACTAGTAGAAAAATGTATATTTATTACATGTGTCGATTATCATGAAATTAGATAAACTTATGTATATTAATTGATTCATTTAATTTATTATCATATAATCATTTTAATATTAATTTTATTAAATTAAAATAATTTCCTTCCCATCAACACCTTCTATTGTTAAGTAAGGCATGCACGCTTAAATATTATTTTATGTAAACCCCATCAACAAATGCTTTGTTTGCTATCATCAATGTGTGATTAATTACTATATACTAGATGTATCTCCTAAGAGAATGAATGTAGATCATTTTGGAGATGAGATTAAATTTTTTCTAGGATATACATAGTAATCAAGTTGTAATTTTGAAGCATTAATGATGTTACGGTTCATGGGGTTATTCCCCTTGTGTCAATGGTTATTTTATCATACTCTAGATAAACTAATAAGTTGAAAATATCGTGATCATTCATATTTATTATATTTATATAATATTTTATGCTTAATTATTCATTCTCATGATAGTTTTTATTTCTAAATAAATGAATTAAAAAGTATATGATATGGAAATTAAAGAACCAGATTATATGTAAATAGTTTTATATAGACAAGGTTAATCACATAAGTAAAATACACTAAACATTAAAAATTATGTAAATAAATAAAAGAAGAATATTTATAAAAAATATTAAAAATTCTTGAATCGGATATTAATTTTAAAAATACTTATTCTAACTATGTTAATATTTACCCATAGTTGAGAGTGATTGACAAGCCCAAGTGAGGATTCTTTGTTAATTATTGAGTAATCTTTCTTATATGTTATAGTTAAAATAAACATAGTTCACATAATGGTTTGATTAAACATACATGAATTAGTTTATCATGTGTTAACATGTTAAGGAAATTAAAATATATGATTTCAGGGTTCAGGAAAGCACTCAGCAGATCATAGCACTTCTAGTTAGTTGTTGGAAAGTTATTCCCATCCAAATACATTTGAAGAGCATGACAAGTCTAGGTATCTTTTATGAGAAATAAAATATGGATCCTTACTATTAGAATATACCTGATATCAGATAATTGGAAACCATTGGTGAAATTTATTTAGTTTTGATAAAATTGGGGAGATAAATTATTAAATTTATTCAATAATCTTATTTTTCTATAGTAAATTGAATGTCAAACCAAAAGTACATTATCATCATTTTTGGACAAATACATTGTTCTATTTTAAAATAACATATATGAGTGGAATAATAATTTATATGTTTTATGAAAACTAGATGTTTTGAATTATGTAATAGAATCCCATGTTCATAATTTGTGCTATCTATAAGTGAGTGGGGGTGAAAGGGATAACTAAAAGAGATTTCTAGGTTTTTCATATTAAATCAATTCTATCTTTATATCATCTATGTTTAAAAATATACTGATATAACATAAATAAATGGATTCTTAGACAATGAAAACTCATATATTTTCCCTTCATAAGGAGAAATATAGGCTCAAGATAACTGAGACAGTCACTACTCTATACCATAGTAAATTAGAACAAGGGAACTTAACTATTAACAATGAATTCAAAATTAGAGAGTAAAATTATCAATTAGTAAAGTTAGGATTCCATTAAATAATAAATTGTCCATTCATCTAAAATTATAATATTCACCATGTAGATTCTCTATGTACATGATAGACAATATATTTCTATTGAATCTTTTAACTATGCTTCATTAGGTAGATAAGGAATGACAGGACAATTATTCCTCATCCCTTATGGTGAAAAAATAAAATAAAGGGTTAAAAATCCAATGACTTGACCATTATATTTTGTTCCATTACAATATCCTTTGAAAATAAAAAAGATTCTAAGAAAGAGTTATAAGTGGAATGTTATTTCTTTTATATATAGAAAGAAAGGTTTCTGAAAGTTTAAACCTAATGAATTGAATAATGAGAAAGAAAAATATTCCACTTTATTATATTCATCCATAAAATAATAGAATTTTTTGCATATTAGTTATTAAATACAATATGTTTATTGTATATTTCAA
This sequence comes from Viscum album, assembly GCA_963277665.1. Lineage (NCBI taxonomy): Eukaryota > Viridiplantae > Streptophyta > Magnoliopsida > Santalales > Viscaceae > Viscum > Viscum album. The sequence goes on along the minus strand of OY728133.1, from coordinate 1,632,592,991 downwards.
TTCAAATAACAGAATCATGTAAGTGAGAAACATTAACAAAATCTTGGTGCATTCTCAAGGTTTCTTGGGAGTGTGATTCCTATATCAGTGAAAAATGGAGTGAATTCATTAATAATAGGATTGTTTCATCTTTAAACTATATTTTTTACTAGGTTTTTCCTAAATAGTTTTATCAGTGTCCAATTATACCTAATGAGACATTATTTATATATTGGAATAGATATTGTTTTGGTTTACCAAACTAATATCTTAATTGTTATTGAATTATATATATGAAATTGATAATTTATGATGAATATGAAATTAAATAATTATATTGATTTATGATAGGATAATTCTTTTTTATGTAAAATTAAATTTTTTTGAAAAGTTTATATACAGAAATAAGTTTTTCTAAAGCAGTATTAATACCAAAAAAATATACTTATCATGTTTTAGACAAAGAAAAATTTAAGAGTAAAGGCATATCAAATGGATTATATAACTTTTTTAGTGACATGTTATAAACTTTTATAATTATAATCTAGTTATAATATACTTTATTAAACTCCTTTATAAAATTTTAGGAACAAAAGTGTTAGAAGTAATAAAGGCTTGTGGTAAATGATCTAGGGTCCTATGAGATAGTTTTATGGAGAATATATTAAATAAGTATTCATAGATAATACATATATAGAATGAAGTTTTTAGTAAACTCACATTACATTATTCACATTATAAATATTTTCAATTTAGATCAATGTTGAGATTTATATATATCTATATTGAAAATATTCCATGATAATTTTCTAAATATGTTTCAAATAATAGAAATATAACAACTAACCATATACCATCTAAAATGAATAATTTATTTCAAATAAGTTATGATATGATATTAATCCATTTTGTCAAAACAGAAAGGAATTTGATGATACTAATTTATGTTGTTGGACTTATCATTAAATGTATTTCAAAGGATACACAAGGTGCATCCTAAATAACTATCTATTTATACTTATAGAATTTAAATCATCAATATATAAATGTATAAGTCTCGCTATATATATTTATATGAGGTAACCATATCTCATTTGGGATATTTGTAGTAAGAAATACTTCAGTTAAATATTGGCTCCAGATTCACGTGTTGGAATAAGAATAGTGGAATCTATATGTTTTAGTGTGAGGAATTATTCCAAGGAAAAATACTTTGTATGATGATTAAAAAAAGAAATAGTTTTATATTCACCATGGTGGGTGATTTTTTATTTGGTAGGAATAATAAATTCTACATTGATTATAAATTTACAAAAATCTATGTTTGAAAAGTTTATACGAATTCTATGATGAATTCCATGCACCGTAATTCATTATATATTTTATTGGTTGATGTAAAACTGTTGTAAGGTATTTAATAGAGGATATACATGGATGGTATAAATAAAAGAACTAATATTGATCTATTTTTTATATTAATTTACTATACCTAGATCCATTTGAATTCTAATATCCAAAGCTACATAATCATTTTATTGGGTATTAGTTGTTGAGACACTTTCCTGAGGGGAAACCTTATGGATGATGTCTATATGTAATTACCAAAAGAATAGGATATTCTAGTGAATCCTAGTAAGGAGTAAAATTTTCTATGATCTAATTACATATTGAAACAAGAATAATTATCAAATTATATTGGTTTACAACTAATGGATATGTGATGTCTACAAAAGGATAATGGGAGAATTATTGTTTTCCATGAAAAAACGTTTGAAAAAATATGGAAAATAATTGATTAGACTCATATTTAATATTAAAATATATTTTCTCCAATAATTAAGTCAAATAGAAACCCCTTTATAGGATGATATGGTCTATTACATGGATTTATGAGGTTTATTAGTCCAATTCATCATACATGAGTTGACATGGTATTTAAAAATAAATAATGGAACAAATCACCTAAATTCTAGATAGTTTTGTGTGGTATTTCTGTGATAACCATTCTACATATGCCTAAACTTAATTTTTTTAATCAATATCACTTTCCATTGAGTATACCTATCCCTGATATTTCTCATTATCAATGAAAATATGACAATATCAAATAATAATATGAGAACTACATAGGTTGGCAGTCAGTATTATCCAAAAGTTCTTGAAAAAGAAAAATTGGATGAGTTCCTCATAATCAAAGAATTAGTAATACTAGTTTTTATGTGTTATAAAAATACTTTTCTTTAAAATTAGTTTAATCTAGATACCTAGTATGAATAATGTAATATGTTTGGGTAAAATCTTATTAAAGTGGATAATGGACAAATCTACAATAGAACTATTATGTTGTGGCTTATAATGTAGCATAAGAATCAGGTTTAATAATAATTTTTTAGGGATTTTGTACTTATAACAATATAATAACGTTTTATCATTTTATTATATTACTCTATATTGTGGTAGTATCGAATATGTCAGGGGTGAAAAAGGGAAAAATGTGTATACTCTATAAGGTCATATATTGAGGGATTTTATTAGAGAAATTAGAACATAGTGTGAAGATAAACTTCAATTAACGTGGTGGGATAATCAGCTATAACTATATATAATAGTAGAGTCATGTTTATCATAAAATAATAATTGGTGGAGTTCTAGTAGTTGGATCTAGTACAAGTGAGAGTTTGTTGGAGTTGGTTCACTATAAAAAACTATGTTCAATTATTTTCATTTTTTTGGACATGAATAAAATTATATGTGCATTTACTATCAAATCTTAATCATTACTATGAATTAAAATTAATGGGACAACATCCTAGGATACTTGTCTCATGAAAAGTATATAGCAGTTCCCTACAATGAAGAGATACTTAAGATTCCATAATAGTGTACCTTAAAACTATATTCTATCAAAGGATGATATATTATGATGATACGTAGATGGTACATACTATCATGGTTAGGTGGATCACAAGTAATTGAGACACCTTTTAATAGTGTTCACCATTGGTAATATCTAAGATAGTATGATTATGAGAATAGACTTTCCAATAAGAATTTAAACTATTTCATGTGACATTGGATATTTCTACCTATGAACATGTAATGGTCCATCAAATTTAAGATTATTATTTATATATATTTTTTGTCACATAATTTTATTTATTGATGAAAACTATGATGAAATATGATTATGACCATCTCAAAAACATTGGATACCTCATTATTAATATGATATTGATAAATAATACATGAAATGATTTATAAATTTCAATGATAGTGGAAGTTGATATCTTTGACCCATTGATGGAGCCTAATTAAACATTTGAATCCCATGGAAACATTGGTTTATATTATTAGGTTTGTTTCTAGAAATTTATATATAGTGATTTTGAGCACATTGGATGATGACACAAATAATGAAACCTGCACAAATGAGATATGATGATAACAAGATTATATTACATAGTAAGAAATAAAATGTTGCATTGATGTTATTACAACATTAACTATTTTCTTTATGGGTTCCTTGGTGTTTTTATAGAGGATACCCTGGGAAATTATGCAATTTTATCCTAATTAAACTAATAATGTTACTTAGAGGGTCACACACTATGCATTTCCACAATCCCATTAAAATTCAATATGAATTAAAATATTTGAATAAAATATTATTTTCATGTTACAAGGAATAATATTAACTAGGTAATTAGATGATCACAAATATTTAGTCTCCTATTATTTGAGGAAATATATGTGAGATTAATATTAAATAAATGTTATTTGTGAGGTAATTTTTAATTATGTAAATATATAATATTTATTTATTTAAGGATTTTTCATAGTGTAATAATAATTTATTTGTTTGGTTTTGTCAATATTTAATATGTATTTATTTACTAGTGTTGAAAAATAATATTTATTTATTTATAAATGAAAAATGTCGTGATATTTTTTTATTAAGTAAATGGTCCTTATTTCAAGCTGATAGATATTGAGAAGGAGAGCCGAAAAGAGTATTTGAGTCTGGTATAAAATGATATATTAATATTATTTCGGTTATTGTTAATTTATTCATGGGAATAATATTTTCTTATCTACGAGTCATGTGCATGTTATGATAATAATAACAATAATATTATTTAGATTTGGGTTCACTAGGTATTAAGATAATCATTAAAGGCCTTTGTGAAACTATGTTCTCTTCCATATCTCTATAAATACCCTGTAATTTCATTTGTTTATATCTATCATTGGAAATAATCTCTGAGAATTATGTCAATCTTAGAGTGGAATTCCCAATAATAGTGTCTCATTCTAACTGTCCTACATATTCCTTATCCAGGAGAGAACCTAAAGAATCAAACTGAATTCATTGGGATTCTGATGTAATCAATGGTGAACGATGCAAGAAAACTAGGATCATCTTTGCTAGAATTCATAGAGTTCTATGATAGTGTTCATAGGTTCATGGAGCACATGTGAATCACTATCAGTGGGAGTTTACACTTGATTTTTTAGACACAATTATGGTATGATAGAAGGATTCAACCATAGTTGACAACAAATAACACATTCCAATGGGAGGTAATTCTTAATCTTGATAGAAATTAATTATAAATACATGTTGATCCTGTAACGTGAAATATGAGTTAGTAATAAGTTTAATTTTGAGGACAAATATAAGTAACTTGATGAATTTTCTTTATTGGGAACCTCCCAACACACATTCGCTGTGCCCCATAACCTTTAGAGTCATGAAGAGATATTTTGATACTAATTTTCATGAGTCCTAAATTTATAATCTACCCTAATGAATCCTTTCCTAGAATTGAAATGGATTGTGGTCCTACTAGATTAGTCAGAATTTCCTAAAGATTTTATTATGTTATTTCCAGAATCAGGGGAGGTAAGAGGTCACACACAGAGTAGAGAGTCATATATTTAGTATAAATAATTGATATATAGTAAGTAATATTGATTGTTAATTTTATTTTACTTTTAATACCAAAAATATATGTTATATTAATTATATCCGTTGTTGATCCCATAATTATAGAGTTTGTTATCTATAGGAGCATATAAACTGATCATACTATATGGGATATTTATGGGGAGATATAGTATTGTATTGTGTGTAGTGTTTATTTTTTTTTACAAAATTTACTTAACTTAATTTTGTTTACCATTTTAATTTATAATTACACTTAAATGGGATTTATAAGTTAATGACTTATCAGATGCTAGATTTTTAGACAGATATTTAGGGTGAGGTCTCATGCGAGTCGAGTTTTGGTGAGGTAGTTTTTTTAACATATACCAAGCATGGTATCAAGAAAGGACAAGTGATCCGTAATGGTTCATGAACAAGACCAACTAGTTATCATGGTACTACATCAATATCATCGGTCAACTGAAAAGGATTTCATGAGTTGTGTTGTAGTTAGTATTTGTTCCAAAATTTTCCTGAAACTTCCTTTCTCATGGTCTATCTAATTTTTATAGCCATTTCCCTCCACAACCTATAATCAACCATATATAATCTAAATAATGGATTACTATATGGACAATGCTTCTATAATAAAAACACATGATATCATATTCCTCTCTTTTTATCCTCTAATTTGATTCAAAGACATTATTCTTCTTCTAATATTTTCTTCTTGATTAATCATTATGTACTCCCATTATATCCTTTTTATACTCCAATTCAGCCTATTTTATTTCTTTTGATGATGATGTATAAATAATCAAATTAGATTTTCACATAATATTTGGCCATTGGGTTTCAAAACCCACCTCTATTTTTATTGATGACTCAAAACACCCACATTATATTTTCTTATTTCTGTAATTATGACAATAAATATTTTTATATTAATTCCCAAATATAAACACTTCATATTGAACATTTTTCTTTCATATAATATAGATTTTATTTTTTATTTACACACACTTTTGAGTATCTTCAGCCTTTTTTCAATTTTTTTAAAAGATTCTATAGAAATTTAAAGTTATTTAAAACCTTTTCTCTTGACATATAGCTATTCAATCATGAATACCACTCCTATTTTTAATTATTCTTCCATTATTACCAAATTTTTGGGAAGAATATTGTATTCAACTATATATTTATTATTCACATCCAGTTGTTGTTCAAAGAGTAATACCCTTAACTCTGTATATTTGTTTTTTTAAAATCACAATACACTATAATATATACTATAGTTTTTATTTACTATATGTTTTTAAGTCTTAGATATCATGAGAGACCAAAAAAACAAATAAAATAAAATTCGTTTGTACCAATCCTTTTATACTTTGATAAATTGTGATTTTACAAAAAAAATAATTACCAATAAACTTAATCATTGAGGAAGAAATAATTTTTAAATTTTGTTTTTTACTAAAACTCACCCAGACTTGTACATTTTATTACCTTATCTTTATTTGAAATATATTTTGTAAAAGACTTTTTATTAGTGCCTAACTATAATAGGTTTTGATATTTATTCATTATTTTTTTCTGAATTCCATCCGTGTTTCCTAAATTATAAGTATATTATTGAGGAAATATATTTCATTTCTTTAGGATTGTATGAATTATGATTAAATTATATGAAAATATAAATCCTATTTGGACACTAATTTTTTATGGATCAAATTATGAATACTTGAAATATTAAATTATTACCTTCCAAATGAACACAGGTGTAGATAATTTTCTAATGATTTTTGATAGCTATAATGTTATGAAAATTTGATTGTTTTTGTACTCATGCAGAAAAGGTTGATTATAAAGTAGATAATAAAGTAATAAATACTTCATGTAGATACATACAAATTATTAATTTTGACACATTCATATTTATTGAAACTCACAAAGCTACACATCATGTAGATTACCAAGACTATAATTTTTTACCCTAGTGAAACAATAACCAAAAACATATCATTGTTTTTTAATATTATGAACAACTTAAAATTCTTTGGTGATGGTGAACTAATGAATTATTAGGTTATTGAAAATATTATTTATATTAATATGAAGGATTGATAATATATGTAAATTTTTATTGATGATATTAGACATTTGAATGATCTATGTACTATAGATTTTATTAGTACTCAAATTCAATATAAAATTAATTTTAATATAGGAGTTGAAAAGGTGATAAGGTAGGATGGGGTAGCCTTTATATCTAATCCTGATATTAATATTTCTAATGACATTAATTATCATTCTAATTCTTCTAAATAAATTTTTTTAAATAAAAGATATATATATATATCATTGTGATCATATAATTTTAGAAGATAATGAGAATGAACATTATATTCTAGAAAATGGGACTAATAGAATTATTTGAAATTAGAACATTAAGTATAATCATAATAATGATAGAAGATATATAAATGAAGATAAAAAATATTCTAATACTAATATTTTAATCTAAGAAAGTTGGACATATTAGAATGAATTTTCAAGGACTAAAAATAAAAGATAGAAAATAGAAGAAGTATTATAAAAGTAAAGGAAATAAATGTTGTAAGGATATAGATACATGGAGGGTTAGTGGAGGTGATACTTATTTTGATTATTGATAAAAATAAAGTGTTTCTAAAATTTAGAAGATTATTGTAATCTATTTAAATATTCCCAATGTTGAGAAATGTTATATGGATATGTTAATTACCGAATCCCTTTCAAATTTATACATAGATCCTAAATTTATTTTTTACATTGGATGATGATTATCCAATATTATGGAAATATGAGAAAAGAAAAATTTCAAGAGATGATGAGGATATTCCCACTTTTGATGAAATGGGTAGATATGTCCCTCTGATAGTAAATTAAAATAATAATTTGAAAAATATATTTGATCATACTAAAAAATATCCTGTTAAACTTGATGGAATAATTTCAACACATAATTCCCAAATAATTTTTTTATCAGAATTAGAATCCATAGCTAGTTCATGTTCAATTCCTGGTAATCATTATTTCATTATCATATGTACCTATGAAGTGAGTATTTTGAACAAAACTTTCACTGATTTTAATTTCTATAAAAAACGTAGATTAAATGTATAAAAACTAATACCTTTTTGAAATTAAAATTGTTAGTATCTACTTATGAAAAATCAAATATTCAATAAAAATTCTTGGTTTCTAAAAGTAATAGTTTTTTATGTAAATGTCAAAGGAAAGGTCACTGGTGATTTTTTTCTTTAAATGAAGTTTAATATTTTGGTTTTCACAAATAAATGTTTTTATTGATTTAATAATGTTCATCATATTAGTGTTAGATGAATATGGGTTCCAAAAATTTTATTTTATAACATAACTTGACCCAATAATTTTTGGGTATAAAAGTTATCAGTTTTATTATTTTCTAGAAAAGTAGTTCTGTGCCCATATATAGAATGAATGGTATATGGATAGTGGTTTTTCCGGACATGTGAATGGATAAAAACCCAAATATCATAATTTGAATAAATTTAACGGTAGGTGGGTAAATTTTTGGAGACACTAAATAGTGTTAAATCATTTAAAATGTTGATGCTTTCTTTCTTGAAAAAAATTAATTTTCTAATGTTTTTATATCATAGGGCATAGACAAAAACTTATAAACATATGCCAAATACTTGATGAATATAACCTTTTCAACATCCTAATTTATAAATATATTGTTCAATGTACAAATGGTACTCTTATTCTTTCTACTGATAGAAATAATAATTCTTACGAGAATTACTTAAAAGATTGAAGCGATCAAGAATTTATCTTGTTTAAGTGAAACTAATTTTTTTCTTGGAGATGACATAAATGGTTAAGACACTATAATTTTTACACTTTAACTAACCTTTATAAGGAAGTATATTTTAGGAATCTACCGAAACTAATGTTTGATTATAAAGTAGTTTTTTTGTCCTTTTTTATTTTGAAAGCCACATATGTATAGTTTTAAACCTAAAAGTGACATTGCAACATTCAAATATTTAAAATTATTGAAAATGTATTTATTTTACCTATATTTATTGTAATTATTGGAGGATAACACTATATATATTTCTTTACTTATAACTATACTTGATATACTTGGACTTATTTTCTTTTAATAAAATTGAAATAATTAATTGTTTTAATGAAAATTCACGATTCAGTATGTATTAAAAAAATGATACTTTTGATTAGTATTTGGAGTAATCATGGTAATGTTTTTTTAAAATTAAAATTCTTAAACTTATTTTTATTTGAACGTTATTACTCATAATATTTTCACACAAAGACCACTTCCAAAAAATGGTGTATTTGAATGAAGAAATTAGATTCTTTTTTAAATTGATCAAAAATTGCTGAGTGAATATTTTATTGCTAGGCATGAGTCTATCCCTATTTTACTAGAATTTATAGCACATCTAAAATTTACATTATTTTAAATGTTTGTTTAAATTGCACTCTTAAATTTTGTTTTTTCATGAGGATTTTTTATATTTAAAAACCCATAGTTTTGAAGATATTAATTTTCTAAAACATTTATTTAAACTCACCAAAAGACTTTGTGGTCATAAGAAATCATTAAGATAATTGTATGATAAATGTACTAGATTTTTAATTGAGAATAATAATTTTATAAAGAATGATCTTAATTTTTTTTATAAAAAAAAGATTTTCAAAAACACCATTACTATTATAATTTATGTTGATGAATAATTTTTTGATGTACTTTTAAATCAATTTCTAATAGTTTTTACTAATATCTAAAATCCAAATTTTTAAATGATAGGGATTAGTAAACCTAACTAATTTTTTACTTTTCTAATGACTCAAAAATAATAATGAAATATCGAATCTCAACCTAAATATTTTAATGACTTGTTAAAATGTTTTGGTTTTGATTATAATTCAAGTATAAGTACAATGGTTGTAACTTATATCAAACATGATCATAACGAATCTCTCAAATTGTAAGATCAAAAATAATATTTAGGAATGATATGAAAATTATTATAACTAACAGCTAGTTGAACAAAAATTAATCTCTCTATATTGTTTATAAGAGATTTTAATAAAATTATCTAGAATCACATTTTAGGAGATAAAACATATTTTCAAATATATTAAAGGAACATGAAAAAATTACTTATTATATTCAAATGGACATGAATTTTTACTTAAAATCTTTACATATTTTGGTATTGGAGGTTGTATGTTTGATAGAAAATTTACATACAAAACTTTTTATTTCTTCATAGAAGATTCAATTTCTTGTTTGAGAATGAAAGTACACACATTTGAACTCTACACTACTAAATCTGATTACATAAAACCTAAATGTTTTTTCATTCATGTATTTTGGATGCAACATGAACTCATGAATTTTGGATTGAGTTTTACACCAACTTTAATTATTTTTTAGAGAATTAGTGATATTTATTTGTTGATAAACCTCCACATCGCTCATGATCATAAATTATGGTTATAAAACACCATTTAATTGTGATCAAACATAAATGGAGATATTATTCTAGAATTTCTTATAACATAAGACCAAAATGTTGATATTTTTTTTACAAAACCATTAAATTAGGATAGGTTATATTACATTAAATAGATGTTAGGATTGATCAATATAGAATGATCTTTATTTCACATAGTATTGAAAATATCTATTGATATTGAAAAATAGTTTGATAAGAGAGGATGAATTTTTTTAACTTCCTTTAACTTTATATTTTGCAACTATTTTTTATAATTTTATTTGAAATTGGAATAATATTTTTTTCTTTATCATTTTAGAAATTTTATAAAAAAATATCGTAGATTTAAATTTTTTTATTTGGAAATATTTTTATTGGCTTGTTAAAAAGAATTTGAATTTACTTTTATGAAATATAATAAATTAATACATGAACATTTACTAAAACCATCATTAAATAAAGAATATCATATGTAGGTATAATAAGATAACTTATAAAATGTTCAATATCTTTAAAATCATGTTTTTTGTTTTATTAATATCTTTATACGTTTTGATTAATAAATTGGGATATATGATTATCTAATGATTTGGTTGTGGCGTTTAATTATATTCTCTTCATCTTTTGGAAAATCATAAGGGGGTTTATTACTGATAAACTGATATGTGTTTCTTCTATCTCAAAAATAGATATAAATTTAAAAAGATATATGTATTTTTTTGAATAATTTTTCAAAAGAGGTAGATTTTGAATTGTTTATCTTATTTTTAATAGTTGTAATTAAATAAGCATAATTTCGTTGTTCTTATTAAAATTGAAAGGAAATTATTTCACCAGATCTTACAAGAAGACCATGTATCTTTTTAACTTTTTTATGTTTCTTATTATTTTCAAATAGGGGAGATTACTGAGTCAAATTATCCTCCTCAATCATTGTTTTAAAAATCACTGTATAATTTATAGATGCATATGATTTAACTTGAAGATTGTATTTTATTTTCCTTTATTTTACAAAATGAAAATTTAATAAAACTAATTCTAGAGATTTTAATGGAATATGAATATCTTGGGATATTTTCATGTCAAATTACATCCATTGGAAGATAGAGTACGATAGAGGTGCTATTTTGACTTCATTATAACATGAAAAAATATTCTATGTTTATTGACACATTATGAAGAAGATTCTAAAGCTATTTTTTATGAACCTGATGAATTCTGTATTCAAGCATTAAAGTTAGTATAACACATGTATAAAAGGGACGAAAAACTCAAGGTGAGTAACATTTTGAAACAATCAATTACACAATCTTTATGAAGAGTTTTCAATAATTTTGAAGTTAAGTTCATTTGATTATATTTTACTTAGTGTTCTTGACATAGATTATTTTTTAGTGAGGTGGTTATTATAAAATTATTGATGGTTTTATGTTTTAATTATTGTGTGTTCTATTCATTGAGATAGATGCATTTCATTGAGAAAGATAGTGATTCTTATGTATAAATCTAGATATTACCAATCATTTGGACTATGGGATAATGATGATAAGAAGATAGATTCAGAAATTCTATTGATATGAAGATCGAGTGTTTCAGGCTAGAACAATATGAATTTATTTAAATATTATGTTGAGAGTTGATGGGAAAAGGAAAATAGATACCTTGGATTTGGTTTAAATGATCCACCTTACAGTTTGGTTTAAAATTGTGGTTTGGTAATAATATACTCTTTAGAAAGATTCATATTTTTATTAAACACTCCATGCATTATTTTTAATCTATATCATTTTTTATTTCCACTATGTTTTTAAGTTAGTTGGGTATTGTGAAAGAAAAATAAACTAATAAACTGATTTTTTATTACACTTACCCTTTTATAAAGTAATCAATTGTGACTTTAACAGAATAGTAGATTTCTAATATACTTAAACATTGAGTGGGAAATATTTTATTTTAAAATTATTAGATTATTAAAGAATAAAATTGGGTGAAATGGATTTGTCATCTAAGAATTTTGATCACACACTGCACATTGTGCTTCCAAATTTCCCCTTGTTGGATATCCTCTAATCATTCTTAGATACCCATTGAAGGATGTAGCTTCCTTGATACTGGTGATAATGACTTTCTCTCACAAACATTCTTCTAAGGATGTATTATCTAGCCTGTGTCCATTAGTTTCTGTTTCCTTTCAATATTGTGATATATATGGTCTTGTAATAAAGGAAACTATTAAACATTGAATGACTATGGACGATGATCATGTTTTGAGTCTATTAAAGTTGGAGTTCTAGATCACTACTATATATAATTCATAAACCCTTCATGCCATGTTTGGGTTGGAATAAACATTCGTTTTGGAATTTAAAATATCAGTTATTTCTGTATGGGGATTCTCTTTACTTGCCATGTTGAAATCCTAAACGTCATGCCCATTTAAATATATGTATAATCAGTTTATTATTTTAACTTGTCATGGTCATGGGGTATATAGGTCTTCAATATATATTAATTCTATGTTTGTAGATGATCCGTAGGTTTTCACAAGAGGTGGGATTCTTTGGCTACCACTATATGTCTATTAATTTTTTATAACTCTAATCCTTTTCTAAAGCAAGGTGGTTATTTTTGGTATAGGTAACTTAATGGACCATTTAAAATGATCTAATCAAGCTACCTTGGAGAAATTTCACTCTTTTAACACTCATATTTTAATTGAAATGTATTTAATCTAGCCACTACCAGATCATATGCAACTGAGGACTAGGGAGGATATTTTCAGTTGGTATAAAAAATATTTTATAAAGATAGTTTCTTGTAAAACCTAAACACTAGTAACCTTGAGATGGTGGTTATTTTATTAAAATGTTAAATATATTAATAAAAAATACAATGAATTTAACAATATAGAAATGTGAGAAACTAGATATATAAATGGTTATTAATTTACATTGAAAACTATATATATATATATATATCATGAAATGAATTATTATTCTTTCTTGGAAATCCATATATCATCGGTAGTATTCTTCCTAGTTTCCTAGGGAAATGGAAAATAATATAAAGGGTGATCTCATGTTCTATGATATGAGAAGAATACACTATAAGCTACAATAATATGAGTATGGAATAAAGAATATTATACTAATAAGTAGTCAAAATAATTCAATACTCAGTGAAAATATGAGCATAATATATCTATGGATTAAATAAATAAATGGAAAGGCATAACTGATCTCATTGTAATGTAAATGGTTAGAATACATAATATCATACATCATAAGGAAATCATCTAGGACTTGTGATTAGACATCATATATAAAGGGTAAGGAAACTCCCATTTCCCTATCTTAGTTGTCTCATAAGACCAAAATGTAAACTAAGGGGGAATATAATTTTCGTCCCCACCCATCACATAAATGTTTAATTAATTCCATCACATACTAAATGATCAAGGTCTATAAATGACATATTGAAACAATCTAAAAAAACTTATTATAACTAATTCATGAAAATTTTATAAAAAGATAATCTCATATAATAAAATGGTTTTATGGATTATGAAAAGTTGTACCCAATAAATGAATTAATAAGGATATATTGGTAAAATCCACTGATTCAAATAAGGAATAATTAGGGACAAACACTGTTCAAATATGTAAACTTATCAAGTGGAGAATATAAATTTGTATTTATAAAGTACATATAAAAAATTAGGGTTATAAATGATGTTAAGATGTCGAATGTGGATAAATCCCCATATAAATATAATAAAATCCTTTATTATGTATTATAAAGGTCATGTAAATCATCCTAAGAATATACATTATGAGTGTCTAGGAAGGTGGGTAGTCTTTTTCTTACTCATCATGGAGAGAGTTAATAATGAACTGATACTTAACCAGCCCTTTTCAAGTTGGTTAACACTAGATGTCTGTATGCTCTAACCGCATCCACTTTCAAGTATCCATACATGGATATAATTTCTAGGAAATCCACACACACTCTACTAAAATTTAGGATTATGTTTTTCTATGAGAATGTTTTAGCATTGTAATGAATTAAGAATCTAGAATAATTAGGGGTAATGGTTCTCTCCCATTAAAAAATTAATACGTAAATAAATACAATGAGGTATAATAATATTTTCTTTTGAAATTAAAATTAATAGTAAAGTATTGCAAATAAAAGAAGAGAAGAGAATAAGAATCCTTAGCACGTGTGACAGCATATGAAATATTGAGAATAGATTCTTAGAACTATAGAATTTCATTTGAGGGATTCTTGAGTGTGTAACTAAGAGTAGAACCATTTTCATATGTTTTGGAGTGAAGATGATGGGAAAATGGGTTAGTATTTATATAAAATGAGAAGGATTTTGTTATTTATTTCTAAATATAATCCTTGGAAATTTAGGTTGGGTAAAATAAAAAACCATTGTCTTACCCGTGGTTCTTGTTAATGGTCTTGACACTTATGTAATGGTTTTTTATATTTTAATTTTTTTTAGAATTGATATTAATTTTTTAATATTAATTTGGTTTGGGAAATGAATGTTTTCCAAAAAAAATGGTTTTTATGTTTTTAATTTATATTTTATACATTGAAAAGTATATTATAGAATATGAAAATAAATTTAATTCAATAAAATGCTTTATATTAAAAAATGTATTTTTTTGGTTGGGGATTCAATTTTTTCAATTATTAAATCATTTTTATTATAATTATGTCAAAATTATTATGAATATTTACCTTGTATTTTACAATTTTGTCAAAAATTCAACTATCTCATAGAAGTATGAAAAATTCACCATCGGAAAATTTTATCATGATGATTCCAATTTTAAAATAATTTTTTAAGAAAATAATCTCATATCCCTAATAAATTTAATTCTTAAATAAAAAAAATAGTATTTTTCAAAAACACATATTTGGGAAAAAAATTAAAATATTTTTTTTCATATTATGTTTTATTAAAGGATATATGTGTACTATTATATTACTATAAATTATATTATATATTTTATTATAAAATTGAAAAAAATAACATTAATATTATAACGTTCAGTTTCCAATGATTATGTTTCCTTTTGTATATACTTAATTCGAAAGTAATTCATCCACATTTTCACTAATATATACACTATCTCTAAAATTATGTTTTTTTATTGCTTAAAATAATAGTGTACCTTTTGTATTTAATACCATTTTTCAAATATGAACCACTAGTGTACAAGGCTATGTGCTACCTCATATCCTTAATTTTGTATGGATCTAATCTTATTCATTTTAACGAATATCATTAATTAGTTTTCTGATGTATTGATCATTGTTGTACTATGATGAGGAAATAATAAAATGTTCTTTTTGGAAAAAAATTACGATGACATAATTATTTTTTATATAAGAATCTGAGGTATTTTATTCCCCCCTTAAATAGTTTAATCCCTTAATGTTTTTTCTATATCAGTCTAGAAAAAAATGAGGTTTCATCGTCCTCATTGCTTCTTTAGGCTCATAAATTACATACTACAAAGTCATATTCCTCAAAAGAAATTTTACCCATCATTTTTTTAATTATTAATACCTAGTTTCAATTTTTATGAGTCTAAATAGTCTTTTAATATTAGTAAAAATTAGGTTCCAAACTAATTCCACCAGTAGTTAGTACTTGTATAGGGTCTAATGTGTAATTACATAACATAAAGACAGGGAATAATTCTATAACATTATAGATATTGGAAGGAAAACCCAAACAGTAAGATGCTCCAATTCTCTATAAAATTTTTAATGTTTAAATATTCCTTAGTCTTAGTTTCCCTTTCTTACTAAATATTATAACTATCTTCAATGGTGGTGCTTTCGAGAAGAAATGATCACCAACATTGAATTCCATGTATTTTCTCAAAATATTAGCGTATATTTTTTTATCTACTATGATTTTCTTGATATGATCCTATATAGATCATACCTTCTCAGTTGTTTCCTCACTGAGGTATTAAAAAACTTTTCACAATTCCCCAATTTTATCCCAATAAGATAGAGTAAGATATATTTTTCTATACAAGTGTTCATATAGTGCCTTTTTAATTCATGAATGGAAGTTATTGTTATATAAAAATCTTACAAGAGTAAATAATTATCCCCATGTCACATTTAAATAAAGTAAATATGACCTTAACATGTTCTCTATGGATTGAATAGTATATTTAGTCTATCTAACAATTTAATAATGGTAAGAAGTTATCAAATGAATATCAGTTCTAAAATCCTTTTGAATAATCCTCCAAATAATTGATGTTAAATGAGGGTTATGATTAGATTATATCAATTAATGGTTCCCCATAAATTTAACCAACTTCATTGATATAGAGGTTTGTAAGATAGTTAGGGGGGTAGAACCTCCTTTATTTACCATAAATGTTTTGACTTGGTAAGTCCGTCCACAATGACCCATATAGAATCCTTAATCATATATATCATAGTAATTTCTTTGAAAATTTATATTGTGATGTTTTGACACTTTCATATCAGTGTAGGTTGAGGTTATATAACACCCTTTGAAAGTTTCATCTTAGTCTTTTCTTATTGTAATATCAAGAATCTTGATAGATATTCTACAATCACTTGCTTCATGTTATACAACCATAAGTTCTCCCTTAGATCCAAATATATATTTGTGATACTAGGGTTTATATAGATGTTAGAGCTATAGAATTCATCCAAAAAAGTCTCCCTTTAGTTTTGGTATTGATGGTACACATTGACTCTTTCCAAATTTCAACACACCATCTTCATAAATGAATCCTGTGAGTATCCCATCTCTCATGGACCTAATCTTATTTTATAATCCATTTTCATCTTATTGAGACCATTTTATATTATGTATTTGATATATATGGAAAATCACATGTAAACAGAGTTATCTTTCGCCTTAATAATTTCCTGGTTGAACATTACAAATTCCATGAACATTAAATTCTTGTACATCCTCATCATTAAAAAATCTCAATGAGCCTTCTTACGTAATTCTTCCACCACCTTGTTATCCTTAAAAAGGAGGAATTTTATCAATAAATAATATTCTTTGAGTATTTTTATCCATCTCTTACAATTCATGTTGTGCTCTTTGTAGGTGAATATATAATCTAAACTTGCATGATTTGTATTTTAGTCACAAATATACCTATAAATATAGTGCCTCTATATTTTCAATGCAAAGATCATGGCTGGTAACTCAATATTATGGGTTGGATAGTTTCTTCATAGAACTTTAATTTATTTTATGTATAAGGAAAACTCTTTAATTATATATAAAGACAAGCCCTAGTTCTATATTTGATGCATTATTAGATATAACAAATCTTTAATTTCTAGAAGTTAATTTCAATACCTGTGAATTTATCATTATTTTGTTTAATTCCTCTATTATTTATTCACACTCCATAGACCATGTGAATTTAAAGCCTTTTCATGTCAACTTGGGTAAAAACATTATAATCAGAAAAATTTTATAAAAAATTAATAATAGTAACTAACTAAGAAAATAAAACTATATATTTCACATTTATTTGTTGGTGTGGGCTATTCTTTAACACAAAGTTTCTATAAAGGGAAAATTCATATTCCATACTTGGTGAAAATATAGCTGTGAAAAAAACTTGTTGAATCCAAAATTAAACCTTAAAAAATATCCCATATAACACTTCCTCTCTTAGAATCTCGAGGACAGTATCAAAATGATCTTCATGTTCTTCATATCTCTTAGTTTATATTAGGATATCATTGATAAAAATCATAAAAGATTATTATTCTAATCCTGGAATACTCCATTCATTAGATCCATCAACAACATTTTTTCATTTTTGAACACAAAATGAATTACTGTGAACTCATAATGATCATACCTTATCTAGAAATCCATCACCATTATATAATCTATATTTACTATTAATTTAAGAAAACCCTAATGAAAATAAATATTTGATAAGTATTGATATTCTTTAATTTGACGAAATAGAACATCAACATTATGAAAAGTATACTTGTTTATTAAAGTAATGGCATTGATTTTCCTATAATCAATGCATATCCTCATAGACACATCCTTCTAATTAAGAAATAGAATTGTTACCCCAAGGTGAAACACAATGGTGTATGAATTTATTATCACACAAATATTGGATTCGATTACTTAATTCCAGTAGTGACATTGGATCCATTCTATTGAGAGGACTTTATGTGTTCTTTTCATTAAGGATAAGGTCAATAGAGAACTCAACTTCATGATCATGTGGATATATAGGGTTGTTACATAGTAAATGCCTTTATCTAATCCCTCACAATAGATATATACTATATTATTAGGACAACCATATCATTAATTAGTCCTTGTTCTCCAAGATTTTCATTATGAGATTCATTATATGTGCTTCCAAAAAAGAATATGGAAATGGATTTTTTCCTCTAAAAACAGTGGACTCTATTCTAGACTCATAGATTATAATCTCATTATCATGATAACAAATTATTACTTTATAATTTAAGAGAAAATCCATCAACAATATTATATGAAATTCAATCATTTTTATTTACATAATTCATTCAACTAATGAAACTCCATGTATATTAATATATATATACGCAAATACTTTCATTTATATATGATCTCCACTCCTTACCTACTTACTCAACCTACTTCTAGGTGTTTTGAATTAAATAACACCATTTATCTGAATATACCCTAAACAATATATTTCTATAACAAAATTATCATTCTCACTATACAATAATTAAAATAATTTATTCTCTAAATACATGATCCATTGCTCTAACTCTAATGGATTAGTGTATCCACTGAAATATGGAGGATGCTGATACACGAAGTGATCTAAACTTGTTACTCCTTGGTGAGGTGAAATAGGGATTTTAATATGTCTAATTTTATTAGTCATAACCACTGTCAACAACCCAAATATAGTCATAATTATCCCTTTTCCAATAATTACCTCATTTACATTATCAGGAAGAAAATCCATACTCATATTATGTGTGTTGGCATAGTGTCTATTCCTTCAACAATGATCCATTTATAAAATATGGTATATACTTAATTATTCCATATATAACACTATGAATTATTAATCATAATATAATTCCAAATCATTTCATGTATTCTATAAAATATTTCTAGAATATCCTAAGGGTTGTTCATAAATAAATTCGCAGTAATAATGTTATTCTTAAACTAGATTCTAAAGATCTACTGAACTTTATATGATACCAACTATAATAACAAAATTCATTAACCTAGTACCAGTGGTCATTTTATTAAAAAGTCTAGAGAATACATAGATCACAAATCTAGTGGATCTAATAGTTTATCAGTCTAAAAACTAGATACATAAATGATCATTACAGAACATTAAAAACATGAGTTACATTATAAATAAAATTATTATTCTTTCTAGAAAATCCATATATCTTACGTAGTAATATTTATGAATTCCTATGTAAATAGTAAAGATATATAAAAGGGTGAGTTCATATACTAATTTTGGATTAATATACAATATAAGTTATCATATCAAAATTATAGAATAAATAGAGTTATAGGAATAAATATTATGAATAATGACATAATTAGTGAAATAGTGAGAATAATATATCAATGGAATAAATTAATAAATGTATACTCATAATTTATCATTGAGTGATGTAAATTAAGAAAATTAATAATGTCAAAGATCATAAACATATTATTAAGGGCTTATTCCTAAACATCATTCATAAATGGTAAGTATAATTCAATCAACCAATCTTAGTTGTCTATGGAGACCTACCCATGTAATGAGGGTATATATACTTTTGTTACCCATTTTTTAGAAAAAATTACAATGTATTCCATAAAATACTAAATAATCAAAGGAATAAATGGCATAATATATGAATATAAAAATAATTAACATAACTACTTAATGAAACTTTTATTACAAGATATTCTTATATAGGATAAAAGGTTTTATGTATTATCAAAAACATTCCATAGTAAATGAATTAATAAATAAGTATAGGTTAAATCCCATGATCCATATAAAGAGTAATTATAGATTCAAAATTTTCAAATAAGTACCCTTATCATGTAAAAAATATATATTTTCAATTATTGGGTGCTTATGAAAAAATTATGATTGTCAATGAGCTGGGAGGTAAAAATAATGTGTTTGAAATGGTAGGAAAAAAATAAATTATTGAAAAATCATTGGACAAATATAATCAAATATTTCATTATAATTTATAAATTTAATTTTAATCTTAAAAATAATATCCCCTAATGGTGTATATCTAGGAAGGTAGTGTAAGGACCACTAATCATACATCGAGTGAAGATAGAGTTGATAATCAAATATAGTTTTTTAGTGTGATTAACCCTAGATGTATCTATGATACATCTACAACTACCTTCTATTGTTCTGACATAGATGTAATTTTTAGTAAAATCACACACACTTTAATCTACCAAAATTTATAATTATTTATGGATACAATAAAATTTAAACACAGTAAAGAATTATGATCGAAATATAATGAGAGGTAATAATGATATCTTACATTATGAGATAACATCCTAAATCATCAGAGGATATCCTTAGAACATTAAAATATCTGTGGAGGGATTCTTCATAAGTTAAATGATAGAATAATACCAAATGTTTTGATGTGAAGTGTAATGGGAGAATAAGCGTGTATTTATAGAAAATAAAGAGTACTTATTTTTATTAATTTCTAATCACATACTGTAGAAATTTAGGTCGTGTAAAACACAATAAAATTGGCTTTCCCTATGTTTTTCTTCATGATTTTGACACCTAAAGAATGTGTGTTTATATTTTATTGTTTTAGGAACTGAGATTCATTGTTTAATAATGCTTTTTTCTTAGAACTGAAATGTTTCCACAAAATACAGTTTTTAAATCCTCAATTTATAATTTAAACTTTGGACTGAATATTATAGGTTTTGGAAATGAATTTAATCCATTAAAATACATAATATTAGTAAAAAAATTGTTTGGATTCTATTATTTTAATTATTTCACCATTTTTACATTATAATGATGTTTTAATGATTACCAAATATATAAAAAAATTACTATTTAGTTATTCGAATATCTCAGAATATTTTGAAATATTCACTTATAAAAAATTCTAATTTGATGATTCCAAATATAAATTATATTTTATGAAATAATAATCTGACCATGATTTATTTAATTATTATATAATATAGTTATATTTTTCATAATCATACATTTCGTATAAAAACTAAGAACTGTTTTTTCTTCACTATTTTGTTTTATTCTAAGACATGAGTGTAAATTTAGTTATATTTTACATTTTATATCTTACTTGTATAATTGTTAAATTACTATTATTTTTTTCAGATTCCAATAATTATACTTCCTCTTATATAGAAATCATTTTATATTCATTCTCCCACAACATTCACTAATGTTTTATACAATGAATATTACTGTATTTTTTGTCTACTTTACAATTATAATGAACCTCATGTATATCCTATTCTTTTCAAGTATGATCCACTAGAGTATAATTATATGGTGCTTCCATATATCTTTAATTATTTTATGGTACTAGTCTTAACAGTTGTAATAATTGTGAATACTTATTTTTCTATTGTATTTCACAATGTTTTACTATGATGTAGAAATTATATAATGTTCTTTGTGCCACAATTTTTAAATGAGTTAATTATATACTATATAATAATATCAAGAATTATATTTTAGATACTATATTAATAGTCATTTTCTAGAATATAATGGTGATATATGTTGTATTCTTTTCCATTCATGTGGAAATCAACCATATCATCCAATGAAGTAGGGTTATGAAAACTATAAACATGGCTAGGGATATTATTCTAGGAAGGATTCAAGGATTCAATGGGTCATATCTTCATTGAAGTATGATTCATATCCTCTTCCCTATGTTAATTATTGAGTGGATGTTATTTTTTAGCCTTGACATGTTATAATAAATGATACAAGATGATCATCATTGGGTGTGGCCATTATGTTAATGACTATGGAACTACCATAAAAGGGATCCCTGTTAGAAACACCCCCTAAGAATTATATGGAACATGTAAAGTACCAAATAGATGAAATTAATCAAATTAGTTCCATATTATATGAAATGTATATTCCAAACACAATAACACCTTCAAAAACTTATATTATATCACTTATGGTGGAGGAGAGTGCTACGAAACATGAGAAGAATGATAATAAGGGTGATGTGGCTCATTCTCTAGTGATAATTCTTTCATTTTACAGAGCTTATTTATTGGATAAATACATATAATATGATCTATATTAGGAAATTGAAGGAACAAGATGAATTCTATGATGAACAGACTAAATCATCATATGGATCATAGTATACCCTCACTCGTTCATCGTCAAATGATGATTCTAATAAAAATGATCTATTTATATCTTGAGATTGAGAATGTTTTAAATCTATCAAATATATTTTATTCAATAAATAATTATAATTTATATCGGTCCTGATGGATAGTTCAAGAGATGGGTGAAATGAGATGATAAAATAAAATTTATATCAAAAAAAGTTGAAATCCCCTAAAATTAGAAAATTTATAGATAAAAAACAATTTTTTCATAAATGATTTGATGTTTTGAAATAAATTATCAGAGTCTTGATCAAAAACTAGTAAAAAAAAGTAGAGTATATTTAACTCCAAAATATTTTACTCACATAAAATAACATATATCACATATAAAAGATAACTATCAAAGATATTATTTTTCAAATAAAACTTATAAAATTATTACTTAAAATAGAAGAAATGAGGCAATAATGAAAATAAGGTAAAAACAGAGTGATAAAATAATGAAAAAATAGCAGAACAAAAAAAGTGGTTCAGTTCCAAGATCAATATTAGTCATCTCCACTTGAAATTCACCTACTACTATAAGAATTAATTAATAAATAAACATATCCATAACAAAGATATAGTAAAATATCTATAACATGGATTTGGTTTTACAAATACTTCTACACATCCGGTAGTCCCAACATATATCCAAACCTCTTACAAAGTAGCCATAGCAGAATATGTGTAAATATAAAAAAAAAGAGTATTATGTACTCATCAATACTGATCTTGATAATATTCTAATAGTTATAAAAGATAATACAAGAAAAAATAAATTTAAAGATAAATAGATGGAGAAAATGAATAATGATGATAATTACAATTGCATATCTAATCAGATATTTTTAATTAGTAAGGTTTTATTCTCGTAAAAATTTATTTGAATATGCCATTGAGAAAATTTGATCAGATCATGTAGTGAGATTCAAAAAACCATTGTATTATGGAAGTAGATATTCAATTAGTCATACAGATAGATATATAGACCAATAAAAAACATCTTATCCATGAGATGGTTTTCTTAATAAATAAAATCCTCCTCAAATTATTCATTTAAAAATAATCATAAATAAATTATTATGTTGAATGATCAGATTTATAGACTTAAATGATCTGTCTCACATTAAATACTCCAAAATATAGATTTTTGAATTAAATAATTTAATTTTTTTTGAATTATACATGGTTAGTAAATGGTTTTACTCAAAATCAGTCACCTGATATCTCACATTAAATAGGTAATGTAGTCATGTAGTGACTTGATTCCATGGTAGGTTCAAAATTCATTCTTTTGGTCACTTAATTATTTCATAGTGATTCCTTCATGTGGTTGGTTGAATTCTTTATACAGTTTTCTAAATTCTTTATACATTCAGGGGAATACTTCTCGTGGTATGTTTTATCCTTCTTATCATTAGTTGAATACTATTCGAAGTTTTCATTGTTTTAGGTTGAAGTATTCATGTGGTAAACTGAATAATTCATGTAGTTTAGTGGACATGTTATTATAGTTAGTTCAACATGGATAAATTTCCTTCATAGATTTATTTTTCATGTGTTTAGCTCAAGACATAGATAGTTTTTCACTTTTACTAGATTGTTTTTACTATCATAAAATAAAAAAAAGTAATAACAAAATCAGCATGGATTGTGTGCATTAAAATAAGTAATTTCTTGAATAATACAACAATATCCCCCCTTTTTGATGGTCGTAAATCAAAAAAGATTAAAGATTTATGAAAAATAGATATAATTGAGGACTGAAATCATTCAAGTTAAAAATAGTATGAATAAATATATTTTACTACCCCCTTTGGAATTATCACGAAATAGTAAATATGTTTTTATGGATGTTAAACTATACATCAAAAATATATTAGATGATATTATCGTGAAACATAAAAATAAGAAAATAATATGAAATAGATATTAAAATAACAATGAATAAGATAGATTTAATTAGATATTTTTTCACTTTTACTAGATTGTTTTTACTATCATAAAATAAAATAAGTAATAACAAAATAAGCATGGCCTGTGTGCATTATAATAAGTAATTTCTTGAATAATACAACAATATCCTTCTTTTTGATGGTCCTAAATCAAAAAAGATTAAAGATTTATGAAAAATAGATATAATTGAGAACTCAAATCATTCAAGATAAAAATAGTATGAATAGCTATATTATACTACCCCCTTTGGAATTATCAAGAAATAGTAAATATGTTTTTATGGATGTTAAACTACATATCAAAAATATATTAGATGATATTATCATGAAACATAAAAATAAAAAAATAATATGAAATAGATATTGAAATAATAATGAATAAGATAGATTTAATTAGATTGAAAAAGGAATAAAGAAATACAACATCTCTATTAGTAACTATAATTTAAATCATAATCAGGGTTCGAATGGATTTTTGATCCACTTGGTTATCTTTGGTTATAGATGGCTATAGAGTGGGTTTAGAGGCTGGTGTGGGTGTAGGTCCTGGAATAAAAATTTTATTTTCTACTAGTCATAGGTGTTGAATAGATTGAGATGGATTAATTCAAAAAGTTCCAAAGGAAAAAAAATGAGTAGAGATATAAATAGATGTTATACATAGAGCTAGAGTGGCTAGAATAATAGAGTTGGTAGTGTAAAGGTGAGGATTCATAAGCCAAGTAAATTCACTCAAAGATAAAGATCCATGTTCCATTATCTACAAATAATCTTCCTTTTGCTTCATAATATATTCTAAAAGAGGTGGTAAAACCTTCAATTTCTCTAATTGAGCTTTAAAATCATGAATCAATGGAGGTATATGATGATCAATGGCTAGATGTCTAAACATTGTCTTCAAATAAATTTTTTTGAAAATCCAACTTAGATAATAATCAATGGCTCTTTTGATAAATTCTCTATCACATAATTCATTCTTGGTATATCTTTGAACAAGTTTAAGTGTATTAGTTGTATGGATTGGAAAACAATCCCACACCATCTCTCGGTTCTTATAATATTCATCAAAAGAAACCTACATCACAACTTTCAAAATCAATTTGATCATATTCTCATCTATGTATATATTCACTGAAGGAGTAGGAAGTTGAATAGAAATAAGTTAAATAGAGGTGGATGGTTGAGAATCACCATTTAGAAAACATTGATCCAGTTTAAGCATAATTTACTACAAGTCTTGTTGTAGATATCTAACTTGAAATCTAAAATGTTCAATCCAAATATTCATTATATATATCATGAGAAATATCATTGGTTAAAGGTGAGTAATTATAAGGGATAAAGTTGAAGAAATATTTTCTTCTTTAACAGGTTTAATGGAAAATCCAAAACCTAGGTATAGTTTCTTCAACACATTTAACAAATATACATTGAATTCATTCAAAACATCCTTAGTTACAAAAATAGAAGAATATATTAAAGGTTTTAGTAGAACAAATTTCATAGGAGTATACTTCCTACCATCCAACTGATATTCCTAAGAAATTTGATCTAGTCTAAAATTATCAACCTATTTTTCATCAACCTATTTTCCCTTAATATGTTCAAAAGTTTCTAAGTGAGTAGATCCAATAGTTATTGTCTTTACACTATTATTACAACCCTAATCATATTTTATAGGTGAAAAATTAAACATCTCATTAAGAACCTATTACACTACTAAATTCATTTTATAAAAATAAAATAATGACATGGAAGAAGATATCTCTGTCATTATTTATTAACCAATTTTAGAAATTAAGGATCATTTTGAACCACTCTGAATAGTTTTGATGTTAGGTCTACCATGTCTTGGTTGAATACCCCAAGATCACCACAACCATTCGATTCATATTCCTCCCCTTAAAGTGTTTCCTCCAATTCACATCCCTTCAGATTACTACTAATCACATGGATCATATTAGATGCTTCTTTATTACTAAATTCATCCCTTTTTATTCCTTCAAAACCACTATCCTCATAAATTGAGGCTTAAACAATATTATTCACATATAATTTAGTATCCTATAGATCATCACCAGTCAACTCATATTTTTGGAAATGTAAAGATAACAGATAATTTGGAGGTTCAAGAAGATATATTTTGATATCTTGGTACATGATAAAGAGTTATGTTATCCTTATGAGCTTTGATTACATCATTATTAAGATAATTAGCCTCATACTACATATAAGATAATACAATAATTTCATCTGGTTCTAAACCTAGATAGAATTTGTATTTTGGTATCACATGATTCTTAATAGGACTAAAGTTTTCAGAAACCATTTCATAGTCAGTTACCTAGATTGGCCTCGATGGGTTACATTTTAATTGCATTTAATTACAAATCTTTTGATTGAGGAAAAATCCAACAGGTGAAACTATGCTTTCCTACCCATAAGGAACTAGTCCTCTGAACACTATTAATTCTAAAAAAACATAGGATAAGGTATGTAAATCTTGGAGAGGGTTTACATAATTATTTCATGTGTTTTATAAGGTATCTATACAAGATTATCTAAACTCCATTTCTCATTTGATATAGTTATAACAGACCAGGATTCCACAATAAACTGAATTACCCTTTCTCAGGATAAATCAAGTGTTGAATGAACTTTTCCAATACTATGTTCTCAACATATATTTTGATGGAATTTGGTCTTATGGGTGTTCCATTTCCTATTATATCCTAAAGATTACTTTTAATCTCTAAATGTAAATGATTAATAGGATAGGAACTTTGATAATCCTCATACTCATCCTTATACAACATATTAAATTCTTGTCCAATAGTTTCAAGGAAAATATCAATTTCTACCCATTTATAGTTGTTCAAATATAATCCTTTGATTCACCATTTTAACATAGATATTAAAATAAAAATATTTGACTAACCAATTATTGAATGACATACCATTTTATATAAACCACTCAAACCATCTTTGTTTTTAATTTATATCCAGAAAAAATACTTTCTTGATTATATCCACTCTATATTGACTTCTTTTTTTCTACAAAATGGTAGATATGAAAAACATTTGTTGTGAGGCTTGTCTAGAATGATCAATCTAGATTTAATATTATTTTATCTCTTAAATGGAGGAAAATAAATTAGAAATTAATGTTAAAAATCACATTTCATTCTTACCATATTTCAAAATGATTTGAAAATATAGAGGATGGGGAATGGTTTTAAGTGAAAAAATATGATTTGAAATAAAAATGTTTAGGTTTTTAATGTTTTATTTTCAAATCAAGTTTTCAGATTATTTATACATTTTGGGAACAATCTAAAATAGAGAAAAAAAATAATTCCCAAATAATTATACTATTTTAACACTAAAATAGACTAGGTAGGTATCTAACCATAATACAAGGATTAAAATATCTCAAGTAAGTTAGTTTTAGTTGAAACACCATATAGCTTACCATGAATTAATTGTGGTTGTTCACAATATCTTAACTAACCATGTGACAATATTTTCATGGTTATTTTAGTGATTTTTGGAACTAACATTCAACTACTTGTGACTAGAATTGAAAAACCAAAAATTAAACTTAAATCATGGGTAATTTTAATAAATTGAAATGTTATGTAATATATTATAGTTATTAATTAACTAAAATTTCATATAATAAATTATTGATAATAATTAAATTAATAAAACACAAAGGGTGTAAATATAAATAAGAATATTAAGAATAAGTAATCATTATTAATTCATTTATGATATAATTTAATCTCTATATATTCAATGTATTTTTATAAATATCAGCAAGATGATATTTGGTTCCAATGAACTCAAGAGTGATATTACCTTTTTGAAAATGATCTCTCAAAAAATTGATGACTTATATCAGTATGCTTAATCCCAGAACAAGGTACATGATATATAAAAATATTGATATGTGTTGTCATATATTATAGGGGCATATCAAAATTTATATCCATAATCTATTATTTTTTGTTTCGTCTATAGAATTTTTATATAAAAAATGTATGAATCTATATATATTTCTTCAAAAGTAGGTAATGTATCATAGTTCTACTTTTTAATACACTAAGAAACTATATGTTCCGAGGGTACTTTTCATTTCTAACTAACAAACAAAAACACCAACATCAGTATAACTAACTAATTTAAATGCCCAGCCTTATTAATAGAACTTTCTAAAATTAGTTTTACTAGTGAGGTATTTAGAAATCTTTATAATATAACATAATTGAGATTTCATTGGATTTCCTTCAAAAGATCACACATAAAAACACTATTCACAATACCGGGTCAGCTATCAATTAAGTATAGTAAACTCTCAACAATAACTCTATAAGTGACCCCATCAACTAATTTCATAGTTTCATCTAGATATAGTTTACATCCGATGCTCAAAGGATTAACACAAACATTGGATCTATCTAAACCAAAACATTTTAAAATATCATTTATGTATTTACATTGATTTAAAACAATTCCATCATAGTTTTGAAAAACATGAAAACCAAGGAAGAATTTTAACTTATCCATTAAACTCATTTCAAACTCATTTTTTATGATTTTAGAAAATAAAATACCCAATGAGTTTTTATATGAAAAAAAAATAATATCATCAATATATATTTGAACCATTAAAACATCCTATGATTTTTTTTATATAAATAATGTAGGATCAGTTATTCCTTTTGAAAAAAATATTCAAATAATAAATATTTTGGACCAATCATGCCCAGATATATGGGAATTTTATAAACTATAAATATTGTAAGAATGTTGAAATTTTTTTTTGAAAATGTTCGTTTTTAAATCAATGGGTCATTCAACAAAAAAATACACAATAATTTAACAATTTAAGAATATACAATTGAAATAAATTTAATATAATATAGAATTAAAATTTTATTTATATGAAATTAGTATTCTAATAGATTTAAAATAAACACCTTTGTCTTGAATCTAACATTATGAAACTAACCTGGATTTGTTTTTATATATTATTCCAGACTCGTGAACCTTGTTCTGTATACCCATTTATTTCTAATAGACTATTATTTGTGAGGTATTCAAACTAGTTCCCATACTTCATTTCATAGCCACTGATTCACCTGTAACTTCATATCTATCACCCATTTCTCATCACTAATTGATTCATTAATTTTTTTGGGTTCAAAATGAGACAATAAGGAGTGATGTTGAACCATATTTCTAAGAGACTATCAGGTTAGATTTCCTATATATATATATATCACCTATGTTAACATCTAAAGGATGGTATATATGGATTCTAATAGTTTTTGGGATTGAAGAACTTGGTTCTTCCAATTCTTCCTTGTGGTCGGGTAGGTAAAATTGGAATCTATTATGATATTTTTCAAGTAAATAAACAGCAATTTTGATTCTTTAGATTTAATATTGATAATTAAATTTGAAATTTTATCCTCAAGGATGTATACAATTTGTTTATGATACAATGGATTTATCTCATCGAATGTGTAATTTATATACTCTTTAATAACTTTGGTTATTTTATTAATGTAACAGTATTATTTACCAGTGGTTGAGTAACCATGAAATATTCATTCATCACTCCTAGGTGAATTTTTTATAGATTCACCTTTGTGTTTATAATATTTATTTCATATCTAATAAATATAAGTTAATTTAAATTTGGGTTTCTTTCATCTCATAATTCATAATGAGTATTCTATAAATCAGGTATAATTGAAATCCCATTAATAACAATAACAATATGTATTCATATATTTATCTTAAAATTATACATGTATGTATTACTCATTAAGCATAGTTTGTGAAATCTCTCAAGGAGTCATGTTTCTCCTTTTAATAGTCCTATTTTTAATAATATTCTAAGTGTAGAAAAATTATATCCATATCCATGTTGTGAACATTTAGTATTAATGTCTTGATTCTATAAATATTAAACCTAGTAACTTTTAATTGATTTAATGGTAATTCCACTAAGACTCTCTACATATCAAAAAAACATTGAAAAATAATAACAACCGTCACTTTTGTGAGATATGAAAAGTACCCATGTGAATCTTGGATAGTCATCTACAAGAACATCAAAATAATTTTTACCACATAGTCTAGATACACTAAAAGGCGATAATAAATCCATGTGATCTTGTTTTAGGGTTCAATAGATTGAAATATCTTTCTTTGGTTTGAGAAAAACCCTATGCACAATTCCTTTTTAACAAGGATTAAAAAAATTATTTAGGGAAATCACTCTTAGGTAGATCCTTGACTAATATTTTATAAGTTATCCTTATAAGTGATTGTATTTTGTAGTGACATAGTCTCATATTCTACAACCAAGATTCTCTATGAAAGAACATAAGACGGAATCATTTTGATAAAAACAAGGAACCTAAATCAACAACATATTCCTCATCTTTTTTTAAGGTAGAAAAAAATAATAAATAGAATCATAAAGATTATAAGAATTATTCTCAAATTCATTATTATATACACCATAAAATAATTGAGATAATGTTTCCTCTCTAGAATTGGGGATGACCTCGTTGATTTAAGGTTCAAACATTCCAATCAGTTTCTAACGGGTTTGTTTGTAGAACCGAAAACATCCAATGATTCCATATCCATTTGGACCTACTTTCCAAAGGTAGGTGCTCATTAGTTGTGGAATGATATGTCTTAGGGATTTTCATTGGTCGAGAGGATGGGAGGTCGGACTCATCACACCTTTTTGAGGGGAATTATTGTCTACTCCTAGAATCTCTTTGTAGATTTATATTATGTTTGTGAATCCTTATTAAAGTACCATGTATAATAATGAGCTTTCCCTTAGAATTTGCAATCAATGATTGATGTGTAGGAATTTAGAGATTATTTTTATATATATTCGAGGTTCTACATTGAAAGAGAATCATCTGTATTTTATTGTGATTCTTAGTCAATTGTATCCTTCAATACATTATATAGAAGTCTCTTGGTCATGATGATGACCATAATGGTTTTAAGCCACTCAGTGGGGGCACTTGAAGTTTATTGACATTCAGCAGGACATGGATTACTTCATAGTTGTGATCGTACTCGCAGATGGGCTACCTATGTATCTTTATTTAGAGAAGGAATCAAACCCCATGTAGTTAAAGTAATGATGTATGAGTTATATGCATGATTGGTGGACCAATGAATGATGTCATAATTACTTTTACACTCTATGCTCACGTGAGTCTTGCTTGGTGTGAGAAACAAGAGGTATTGGTAATATCAGACAATTTTGTTAGGAAAGATGCAATCATGAGAAATAAAGTGGGGCTTATGTATGTCTAACTACCCAGATAGTTGAAGAGTACGATTTACATCAGAGAAGAAACCCAGAAACAAGGTCCATAAACGTATATGTACTTTATAGAGATTTGAATACTCTAACTTGAGGATTACTCCAGAGGAAGATGCCTATATTAAGAGGGGACTTATGATTGGGTTTTATTCTTGAGAAGGAGGCCTAGATCAAAATAAATTAAAACTAGTTAAAGAGAATTATGATAATTGGGGCTTATTCCTAAGAAGGAGGCCTAGGTTAAAAAGGGACATGGGGCTTACTCTTGAGAATGAGGCCCAAATTAAAAATATTTGGACTGGGGATTATTCCTGAAATGGAAGCCCAGGTTAAAGGGGAATTATCACTGAGGCGTACTCCTAAGGAGGAGGCCCAGGTTAGATTGTTTGGGGATTTGGGTCTTATTCATGAAAAAGATTCCCAAGTTGAAGGAAATTATGAGTGGGGATTATTCCTCAAAAGGAATCCCAAGTTATGAAGACTTGAGACTTAGGGCTTATCCCGGAAAGGGTGGCCAATTTTTGGAAGAAATTATGAGTGGGGCTTAATCCTATGAAGGATGCCCAAATTAGGAATTCTCTCATCTTAAAGGATGAGGTTTAATGAATGAAAATTTGGATTGGGGATTACTCTTGAAAAGGAAGCCCAGGTTTAAGGGACTTGGGGCTTACTTCTAAAGAGGATTCCCAAATTAAGAGAATAGGGACTGGGGCTTACTCATGAGGAGGAGGCCCAGGTTAGGAAAATTTGAAGGCTGGGGCTTACTACTGAAAAGGAATACCAGGTTAAGTGAACTTGGATTGGGGCATACTCCTGATAAGGAGGCCGAAATTATAGATCCTCTCATCTTTGAAGGATGAGGTTGAATGAATGAAATCGCTTACCTTGGTGACATAAAGATATGTATATCACTATGATTTGAGATATGTTCCATGGAATTTATTTCATATAAAGAAGTCAATCAAGAAAACATGCCACAAATGTCTTTGAAGAGTGTCTTGAAGATTGGATCATGAATAGGAGGGGTGCAATGGCACAATAGAGATGAAATGTGTAGGAAGGGTGACCAGAAATATAAGGGCGTGCAAGTCCTGAGGTGTTGTGCAAGTACTGTATGGGCGCGCAAGTCTTGGTTGCACAATTATACTTGCTTAACACCTGTATACTTGGGTGACAGTTAACCAGTAGAGTAGTACTTGGGTGATCCTTGACCAAATCCCTTAGAATCATCTCAAGGTACTTCTAGAAGTGTGGCGCGGAAGTTTTAATGAGTAGGTAAGGAGGCATGCAAGTGTGTCCATTTACCTTAAAGGTAAAACACTTAGGCACGCAAGTGTTAGTGAATTCTAACACTTAAACCTTATTCCTCTTGTTTAGACCTTCCATTAAAGGTAATGAATTACCTTAGAAGTGTTTGGAAGACTTTAAGAAGAGACTTGGGCGTTCAGAGCATTGTATCTGAATTCTGGAAAAAATACGTCTTTAATGGGGGCCCATCGGGTGTATTTATTGGCTGCTGAAGACCCTGGGCAGGAAACACTTAGGGCGCACATGTGACTTGTGCGACCAAAGTGTGGCATGCAAGTGTACTTGTGAGACCATTGTGACAGTCATGTATACTTTCCTGACCATTGTAGAACATCCATGATCTTTGTGCAATGTTATTCTCGTTCCTTCCTTTGTCAATTTGTGAGATTTTTTCAAAGGATGAATCAATTTGAACT
Source organism: Viscum album (assembly GCA_963277665.1). Lineage (NCBI taxonomy): Eukaryota > Viridiplantae > Streptophyta > Magnoliopsida > Santalales > Viscaceae > Viscum > Viscum album. The sequence continues at coordinate 1,632,559,001 of OY728133.1, read as the reverse complement.
AATATATTCCCCTTTTCCAATCTTGAGACTCTGTGACAAAAGGAGCGTCAACAAAATTCCTCCCTTAGAGTTGGATCCGAAGAGAAAATAGGATTTGACTCTGAGGTAAAAGAGAAACCAGGGGTCTGGTAGTTTAAAGTTAGGCATGTCGGACATAAAAAGGCTAATGTTTATTGTCGAAATAGCTTTGTCCAAATGGATAAAGAATGACTCAATTCCTTTGTAATTTATCTGAAGACATATTATTATATTGAAGTATGAAGGGAAATGTGTAAACTATGACTTAAGAAGTTTTGAATCTGAGGAATGATATGAAAAAGGGCTAAAAGGCATTAGAAGAAGTAGTTTCCAAGAATGAAGTTACGATTATTTAACAAACCAGTTAAGGGGTTAGATTATGCAGGGCCACCTAAGAGAATTGGCTGCATAGTCAAATATATAGCATCTTTTGGCTTACAGGTTCGTTATGTAGACTACTTATCCTAGGCCACCTAAAGGCAAGTGCTACATAGTCAGGCAAAAGAACTCTCAGAAATTTACTTTTCTAGTGCTAAAAAGCTAGTGAAAGTTTATAGAGATTCAAATTTCCCAATGCAATGATATTTCTATATGAAAAAAGGTACTTGAAATATAGAGAAAATATTTCCAAACAAGATTATTTAGGAACTGGATAAATTTCACTCATGCGAAGGTTTTACCCAAATGTAGGGAAGGAAAACCTAAACCATAGACTTGAATACTTTCATATCATGAAAAGGGAACCTGGGACAAATATGTTAAGGATGGCTATTTTTGTGGATCCCTACATATTGTCATTAAGACCAATAACGACTAAAGAGGTTTTCTGCCAAAGAATAAAGTTACCACCATTTATCAAACCCATAAGGGGGTTGAATTATATAGAGACGCCTAAGGGAACTAGCTGCATAGTCAAATAATAATATCTTTTGGCTGATAGGTCCGTTATGTAGACTGCTTATGAAAGGCCGCCTATGGGCACGTGCTGCATAGTCAGGCAAAAGAACTCTTAGGTATCAAACATTTTTCAACCAGAAGTCATGAAAAATGGTTATGAAGATCTGAAAATATTTATGGTTAGGTTTATGACACATAAAAATTGGTATTTTCCAATGTATGTAAAGATACACAGACAAATACTAACCATAATCATGTTGTGGCTGGGTCCTGAATTTAAGTGTTGAACTTCACTACGTATCCCATAAGGATGGGAATCAAGACATACGTAGTTTTTGAAATACATTTTAACGTCTTGTGGGACAAGAGTGTCTAAGATCTTAGTTTATGGTCGTAGAACTCGGACCATGATAAGGAATACACATTGTGTATTTTCATAGGGGACTTTTCAGTCGTTGGACTGAAAGTGGAATTTGGGGTTAGGCCCAAAAGACATCGGGCTGGATTCAAGGGATACTCAAATGTTTCTACGTATCCCATAAGGATGGGAATCAAGCCCATGTAGTTCTAGAAATACCCTTTGTACAGATTTGGTTCGTACATGTGAAGGGTGAAAAGGGGACTTTAGTGCAATAATGGTTTGACCCAAGGTAAAAGGTTTGGGCATTACCATGTATGCATGTATTCTTTGTAGTATAACATGATTAAAAATCAATATAAATAATGACTTCCTCTCAGGTGGGGTATCAAAGAATTTCGTAGTTTATTATTATACAGGACAAAAAAGTGTTGTATAGTTTAATTTCATATAGCAAAGACCAAAGGGAACAAATGAGAAGATATTGGTTCTGGGGACCGTTTCACAAATCAACATTGTATGAGATGGAAGTGAACTGATGTAAAAATATCTGTTTTGGGCTAGAACCGGAAGATGTTGCCTAGGTACCCAGCCTAGAAGGCAAGGATCAAAGTTCGCATAGTCCAATTAAAGAATGAATTAATGATCAAATTGTTCTTGGAAACAATGATCTAAAATAATGCTGTTGGGACTTAGGCATGGTTAGCGGCCCAGAGAGAGTGTTATGTTTGAATTTTTCTCTAAGATCACGTGAGTTATACTCGGTGTGAGAAACAAGAGGTAGAAACAGCCCTAATGATGCACAGTTTAATGTCATGTAGGACACAAAAAGGGACTATGTAGTTTAATTCTTACAGTGAGGACTACTGGTGCCGCACAGTTTAATGTCATGTAGCAGGGGAAAAATACAGTTTAATGTCATGCTGGACAATAAGGAACTTCAGTACAATTTAGCATCATGTAAATAGGACAATGGGGGACTATGCAGTTTAATGTCATGCAGTAAGGAAAAAAGAGGATACAGTTTATCATCATGTTGGATGAAAGATGAAAATAGTTTAAGGTCATATACAAGGACCGCACAGTTTAACATCATGTTGGACGTATTAGAGACTTTTTCACAGTTTAACGTTATGTTGGACAATGGTGCGAATAGTTTAAGGTCATATGCATGGACCACATAGTTTAACGTCATGTAGCTAGGATGTAAGCATGTTGTACAGTTTAGCGTCATATAGCAAAGACGATGGAACTTTCACAGTTTAACATCATGTTGGATGATGGAAACTCTGTACTGTTTAGCGTCATGTAGTTAGGATGATGAAGGGGAAATAGTTTAACATCTTGTTGGACATAAAAAGAGACTATGCAGTTTAAAGTCTTATAGTGAGGACTATTGGTGCTGCACAGTTTAATGTTATGTAGCAGGGACAAAATACAGTTTAATGTCATTTTGGACAAAAAAAGATTTCTATACAGTTTAGCATCATGTATCTAGGATGATGATGAAAAATAGTTTAAGGTCATATGAATGGACCATACAGTGTAATGTCATGTTGGAAGATGGGGACTATACAGTTTAGCGTCATCTATCTAGGATGATAGGGGACAATATTTTGTGTTTATACAAAATACTTCTTCAGAAATTTGGCATTGGTTAGAGTCATGATGAGTTCTCCGTCCATTGAGAATTAATAATATGATCCATTGGAGTAGACCTTATGTATTGAATATGGTCCTTCCCATATTGATTCAAGCTTGGGAGGATTCTTTCCTGGTATCATTGGAGTTCTGAGAACCAATACCAATTCTCCCTGAGTGAATGAACGAAGACGAACTTTTTTGTTGAAAGCTCGTGCTATTCGATTATGATAGACTTCCATGTGATGCAGAGTGCATAATCATTTCTCGTCTAATCATTCCAATTCATCCAACCTCTTTTGAGATTGGTCATCTGTAGATGAATGATCACAAATGGAAACTATGAGCGAAGGTAATTGAACTTCAATGGGCAAAACTGCTTCTGTTCTATATATCAATGAATATGGAGTTGACCGCGTTGCAGTGAGGGTGGTTGTCCGATAAGCCCATATAGCCTGAAAGAGTTTGTAAGGCCATGACTTCTTATCTTTATCCACCATCTTTTTCAGTATGTTTCACAGAGTCTTGTTGAAGGCTTCTATCTGTCCATTGGCCGCTGCATGATACCGAGATAAATGGTTGGATTTGATGTTGTATTCTTAATACAACTTCTTCACCTCGGATGAATAGAAGTCGGTGCCATTTTCCATCAAAATGGAATGAGGGACACCAATTATGGTAATGATGTTAGACATGATGAAGCTAACAATGCTTTTAGAGCTAAATTCCTTGTGAGGTATTGCCTTTGCCTATTTGGAAAAGAAGTTAGTAGCAGTAAGAGTATACTTAAACTGCTTGGCTATAGCTAAAGGGTAAGGTCTCACAACATCCATTCCTCACATGGCAAATGGCCACGAGTACTTAGTTGTATGAAGCAACTCTGGGGGGCTGATGAATGAAATTGTCTTGTATGTGGCATGAATGACACTTCTTAGTGAAATCAACACAATCTTGTATCATTGAGGGCCAAAAGTATCCAAGCCTTCGAATCTGATTAGATAGCCTATGTCCAGACTCATGGGAACCATAGACTTATACATGCACATCTTTCATGACAACGATTGTCTCTTCACCATTAATGCATATGAAGAGAACTCCATCAAAACCACGCTTGTAGAGAATTTCCTCTAGGTGGTTTGGGCCATCATAAAGAGTAAAATTGACCACACGTCATTGGATTTGTTCTTTCCCAGCTCTATCAGGTTGAAGTGTTCCATTTTGAAGGTATTCCCTTATAGGTGTCATCCATCTTGTAGTATGACCATATGGTTCAGGAATGGGACTAATTTAATTTATTTCCTCTGTTTTGGTTCGAACATAAGGTGAAATTGTACGACGGTGGGCAATGTCGATGCTTGTCTCATCTCAATTAGGATCTGCTAGAGCTGTGGCTATGTTAAACAATGCATCAGCCTGAGCATTTTGTGATCGAGGGACATAAGAAAATGTTGGTTCCCTAGGAAATTCCGCCATTATCTCTCTAACATAATCATAAAAAGGGATCAATTATTCTTTTCTGATTGCATAATCCCCATTGACTTGTTTGATTACCAGGTCTGAATCACCTTTCACTTTTATGTGATTCACTTGTGCTTGAAGTGCCAATTCCAAGCCTGTAATGAGAGCTCAGTATTCTACTTCATTATTGGTACCACCTTCCCATAGTAAAAAGGTGTAGGGTAATACTGCCTTTTCTGAAGAAATGAGAACAACTCCTAACCCAACATTATTGAATTTAGGATCTTCCATTTTCTTCCCTGTTGGACTTCAGGAAGCACCATCAAAATACATTTTCCAGACTAGAGGACTATCTTGAATAGAGAAAACTACTTCATTAGGGAGTTCAATATCTGAAGATGTATCTTCTACTGAAGGGTCTTCAGCAATGAAATCTGCCAGATCTTGGCCTTTTATTGCCTTTTGAGACACATATTGAATATAAAACTGCTAAAGAATAACTGCCCACATTGCCAGACTTCCTGTAAGCATTGGACGACTGAGGATGAATTTGAGTGGGTTATTGCGAGATACCAATTGGACCTCGTGATGTTGCAGATAGTGTCTCAACTTTTTAACTACAAAGATTAATGCGAGGTAGTACTTCTCAATACTTGAATATCAGGTTTCTGCTTCCAGAATAGTCTGACAGAGGTAGTATAGGTTGTTTTCAATCCCAGCATCATTCTTTTGAGCAAGAAAGGCTCCCAATGATCACTCTAAGGCTATCACATAGAGGTTAAGTGGTCTTCCTTAAATAGGTGGCATTAGTACAGGTGGACTCAAGAGGTATTTCTTGAGAATATCGAATGTTTCTTGGCATTCTTCTGTCCACTAGTAAGTGACTCCCTTCTTCATCAATTTGGTGAAGGGTAAACTTTTTCCAGAAAAATTGGTGATGAAACGCCAAATATAGGCTAAGTGTCCCTGAAGCCCTCTCAATTCTTTCAAATTTAGAGGAGGTGACATACCAAGGATTGACTTGGTCTTCTCAGGATCGACTTCGATACCACGATGGCATACAAAAAATCTGAGAAATTTTCCTGAAGTTACCCCAAAAGCACATTTTAAGGGGTTCATCTTCAAATTATATTGTCGAATCTTGCGGAATATGATTTTCAAATCATCCAAGTGATTGGACCTTTGTTTGGATTTGACCACCAAATAATCCACATAACATTCAATGAACTTCCCTAAAAAGGGTTTGAAGATATGATGCATGGAATGATGATATGTTTCGCCAGCATTGTTTAGGCCAAAGGGCATCTTCTGATAGCAAAACACACCCTGAGGGGCTCTGAAGGCTGTATATTCTTCATCTTCTGGAGCCATTCAGATTTGATTATATTCGGAATATCCATCCATGAAATAAATTTATTCATATCCAGCAGTTTCATCAATCAAAAGTTTTGTAATCAGAACTAGAAAATCATCTTTAGGACAATGCCGATTAAGTTCCCTGAAATTAATGCAAACTCTAATTTTCTCATTATTATTCTTCACATGGAGAGTATTAGCCAACCACTTGAGATATTGAACTTCTCCGATGAAGATAGCTTTCATAATCTTATCCACGTTAGCTTCAATTTTGGAATCATAGATTGGGTGTGTTCTTCTCGCAGCTTGATTAAATCCTCGATGTTCTTCTGGAAAACCCAAACGATGGGTAGCAACATCAGGATCAAGCCCTGGAATATCTGTATAATTCCAAGAAAATATGTCTCGATTTTGCTTTAAAATGGAAATATACATCTCTTGTTCTTCAAGAGTCATGGACACACTAATTAAAGTGGGCCTGGATCTTCTTTGGTACCCAGATTTATTTCTCTGAGTTCATCCACGGTGGTAGAGATACCTTCTTCAAATGCTGGGGGAGCATCCCTGAGATCTTCCTCTTCCTCTTCAACATGAACTATTTCTTCAGTTTCTACTTTCATAGTAGATAATGAAGTAGAATTTCCATGATCAGAAGAGATGTTAAAATTTGAACAACTTGAAAAAGAAGCTTCTATTTCTGACACGACTGATGATGAAGGGTCTTCCCTGGGTATTAAAGAGGAGATGATGGATTGAGAATCAACATCATCATTCACCTCTGATGTTTCTATAACTTCTTCTATCCTGATTGGTGAAGTATAGAATTGCTGGATTTTAGCAGATGAAATGAAGACATCCTCATTTGGGCTTTCATCATTGCTTGATAGATCACAAATTTCTCCTATGTTGCCTGGCTCGATTTCCATGATTGACATTATGGGATTTTCCATAAGAGTATTTTGATTTGGGTGTACCCTGTCAATTTTATTGATAGGCAACACATAATCTGAACTCACATGTGTAAATGGATTTACTGGAATATTTTCCAAACCAAATGGAGCATTAACCTTGGAAACCTTCTTCTTTGTGGATTTATCCTCTCCCTTCATGTGATAGAAATCCGCTTCAATGTATTGAGATTCACATGTCTTGAACGGGGATTTATCACCATACAATTTCCCAATTTGACCTTTAAAACAATATTTAAGACATTGATGGTATGATGAAGGGATAGTTGCATGTTGATGTTGCCAGGGTCTTCCAAGAAAAATATTGAATGTTGTGTCATGATCAACCACTATAAAATCTGAATTGGATACAAGGTCATCAAACTGAGTTCTAAGTGTAATCTCGCCCAGTGGTTCTTGCTCATTTTTATCATACCCTTGCAACATAAAAGTAGAATAAGATAAATCCGATTTTGTGAGCCCTAATCGACGAAGTATACAAATGGGGATGAGGTTGACTCCTGAACCATTATCAATAAAATCTCTATGGATATCCACACCATTGACCTTTCCAGATAAGTACAGAGGTCTGATATGCCCATGCACGACATCATTTTCATCTTCATATGTGAATGAAATCAATGCATGACATTCTGCAGGATTATTCTCCACATGGTAGATTTCAACTGCAGCAATTTCGGTTTCAAACTCATGGAGACTTGACAAAGCCTCATAGAGTGCCTCCTGAAGATCCTTTGACAGATTCAGTGCCTCCAGAATTGATAACATAGCCGGTACTTGGGCCAGGTGTTTCAATACATCATACTTTAGATCTAGAGGTCTTTGTTTTCCCAACAAGAACATGTGGTTTATTAGGTTCCTTGGAAGTTAATGCTTCTTGTATCAAGATAAGAGTTAGAAATACTCTTGGATTTGGAAAATTGGACCGATTAGATCCATCTACTTGTTGAGAGGATGAAGGTGGAACCTCTAACCAATCTACCAAAATAACTGTGCTAGGACTGAATCTGTTATTGGTGGAAGAACTCGCTTGTTCTTATTGAGCTTGCTGAAGAGCTCTTCCACGAGTTTCTGCTGCATACACAGTTCTGGTAGGGGTAGAATTGGAATAGTTGATTCTAGGATATCCAGATCTTCCTCTGTATCACTGTCCCCTAGAACATCCTCCACTTCTTCTATTTGATACAGGGAATTCAGGCTCATTGATATTGAAGCTGAAACTGGAATAAGGATCTGTTACGTGAATCATATTAATAGAACTGAAGATCAACTCTTCATTCGATAAAGACTCTGCCTGACTAGCCAATTTAGGTTGTTCCGTTTAGTGGGGAGGTGCCCGTTGCTTCAAAGAGGATGGCATAAAATCTGCCAGAATCAAAGATAGATTGGGCTTTGACATATACTCATCTTCTTCTGATTCTTCTTCTTTCACTGAATCATTCTCCCCTTCTGAGGATTTTTCTTTTGCTGTAGGTTTCACTGCAACATTTACAGTAGAAGACACAATTAGTTTCATCAACTGCGTTTGAAAAATGTCATGAGTCTGATTGATTGTTTTTCTGACCATCCAATCATCATTTTTTGCGCATTTTTACTTTTGACTTCTTGACACTCACTTCCTTCCTCTGGATATGTAGAAGTAACACATGCTACATGAGCTGAAGAACCCTTCATTTTGACTTGCCCTGAGTCGGACATCTTTTGCAGGAGGTCCATGAAGGTGAAACACTCCTAGATGGGATGCCCCAACATATGATGAAATGGGCAATAATTGGGATGATCTTTATCTCCTTCTATGTTTGGCCTTTTGGGCCTCGGCAGCTGAACCAAGTTATTCTCCAAAGCTTAAATGAAGTAACCAGGAACTTGTTCATTTTGGAAAGAATAAACTTTGCTCTTCAACTCATCAAATTGTTTCCGTCGTTGATCTCTTTGATCATCTTGACGGAACATCATTTGTTGCTGATGCTCATGAGGTGGAGCCCTTTAGGAAGATGAACTCTTTGAGGTAGAAGCAGGTACAAGTGCTTGCTTAAGAATGATTGTAGCAGTCTCGGCTCTACCCATTCTCTTTTCTAGAGCTGTTGAAATTACATGAGTTTTATCTTTAGTCTTCATTATAGAATCTTCAATCTGCTGAGCGATCGACATAAGGTCTGGAAACCCTCTTGTGTATTTCATAGGGCTCAACGGCGTGCGTAATTTATCAAGAAAATTTTCCACACAGATTGGAAACAGTTCCTCCTAAGGGAGTGATAGGCTCAGCGAATATATTAATCCTTTCCATCAGGCAATGAAATAAGAAACCCTTTCATTCTCCCTTATCTTACAGTTTGTAAGATAAAAAACTGTAGTCTTCGGCAATGTGGAGTTGAACAGTAGAAGAAATAATTGATGAAGATCTTCCAATCCGGTAATTGACCGGGATTGCAAGCTTGTGTACCAAACAAAATCAAGCCCTTGTAATGACTGTACAAAACACATGAGCTTAACTACCTCTTTTTACTGAGAAGATCCCATCATGGGATCACAATGAGAATCAAAATGTCTTAAGTCTTTCTCTAGATCTCCCGAACCATTAATGATTGGGAATGTGGTACTAGAAAAATTTGATGGGGGAGAAATATCATCAACCCATTCAAGGTAAGATCTCTTTTCTGGTTAAATTTGAGCATGCTTTCTCTCCACAGCCTCCAACCGAGCTGTCAATGACCCAATAGTAGTTTTTAACTTTTTAGAAACATCCGGTTGAGCTTGGACCTAAACAGGTGTGGCGGATGGTATTGCAACTGACGATAGCACCACCGACTGTTGTTGTTCATGAACCATAGGATTAGACCTGTGAAGGTGTACTGGTAGAGGAGGATAGTCTTGATCTATCTCAGTAGCCGCAACAAATTCCTTTGGCTGACTGGCTCTAATATGGTTTGGAGGATGACTACCTTGAGGTAGTTCTGCATTCATCCTCCTTAGTTCTTTCATTTCTTCTTCCTACTGCGCAAACCATTGCTCTAATAAGAGCAACTATCCTTCTCTAGAGGAAGGGTAGGAAGTAACCTGATTCTTTCCTTTCCCCTTGTTAGACACCTTTCGGAGAGGGGGAAGTGGTTTACATAAATGAACACCCATATTTTGGGTAATCATTTGATTTCTTGTACGCACACCTTCTTCATTTATGTCTGTGTGTGCAACATCTTGGGCAGGAACCTCTTCATCTAATCCCTCGGAGTAAGCCTCATCTGGTGGATCAGCAACAACGGCATTGATGACATTAATGGATGCATAACACATTGCATCCCCTCTATCATCATTTCTGTGATATTGTCTTCTTCCATGTCCTTGACGAGACATTGCCTTCCGTTGATTCAATCCCTCAAGAACTTCTTGGAGAACCGTAACTTGGAGATAATCTCTTGATAACTTGGCTCTTCATTCCTCTTGAGGATTCTTCCCCAATCATGAGAAGACCGACTTTCTCTGAGGGATGGATTGAGGATTTGAAAAAGTCCCTAGTCCGGTGGACTGGGGGTATTCCTGCTGTTCCCTCTCAACTCCTCGAATTCTATTTGTTTATTCTAAGGGTTGGGTTAAAAGAGTATTCAGTATGGCAAGATGGGGTGGTTCTTGACATGCTATGTCTGAGACTTTCTTAAAAGTTCATTGATCTTATGGATCTTAGTCCGGAAGTTAGCAGGATTCATCAATCGACATCCACTTTTATCACCCGGTTCAAAAGACCGTTGGATGATTTTCGCACTTCTATAACTTGACAATGTGTTTGCTCTATACGAGAGGCCTATTCAATATTATCGTTTACTTGATGCAGGATCAACTCAACAACCTGTTCTCTGTACACTTTATTTTGAGAAGAACTAGTTGAGGCCTGTTCTTGGGCTACCCTTTGATTGCAATCAAATCCAATTGATTGTGTCCGGCCATGGGAAATAACATTACATGAGACCATTTTCGGCGGGATTTGTTGATTGGAGAGCACAGTGAAATGTAGTGCTCCAGGAATACCCCATCCTCTGATATGAATACCTGATGGGGAATTAGCAATTAACTGGCACAATTTTCTTAGTGCGTCAAGTCATGAATGTGGATGGTATCTCTGCTGCTTTTCAGCCTTCAGATATCGAGAAGCTGATAGAGATGCCATGTCAATTTGGCATTGTAATCCTTCTATTATCTTAACATGATTTTCATATTCATGATAAGATAATACTTTCTTTTTCAATTGTCAATGAGTATTCCATATGTTGAGACGAATATCATGAATCCCATCTTTCGTCAACATCTCTGGAATGTCATACTGAGAATCAGCCAAAGGCCAGAACATAACTAGAACTTCACTTTTCGCCAGTTGTTTTTTCATACTCACCAATTCTACTTTATCATTCAATGATGATTCTTCTACCTGTTTAGACTAGAGCTGGAGTTTCTTTGTTGCATCATTGGATTCAACATGATTGGTAGAGAATCTATTAATAAAATTAGAAGATAAATGACCCAGGGGTGGTTCAGAGAATGACCTACACCCTAGAGTATCTTCTGATAGAGAAAGTATTTCACTTGCTGATGGTAAAGAATCAGACATGACTGGCTTCACATTTGCAAGTGCCTCGAGATAAGATGGCTTTCTCTTCACTGCATTGTCCTCTGAAAAAATTTCCAGGCAATGTGAATAACTACTATAGAGAGGACTTTCATAGATAAATTCATCATCATGGGGAGGACCACCATGATGGGTTACAACAAAAGGTGAAACCTCTTGCTCCTTGATCTTCTGGCCACACATAGGGTTATTGTGGCTCTCATATGAAGATGAAACTTCAATATCGATCGAACTATCATTAAGCAGGCCTTCATGAGGAAGTGTCTGGTGAAGACCTTCATAATTAATGCTCCCACTATTGGGAACTAAGAGAGTAGAATCTTGAACTCCAACAGATAATTTTCTGAGGGCTTCAAGAACTCCATCCTCAAGTGAGGCCTGATCATAGATTGGCATTTGATTTCATGACGGTGCTGGGTGGGTATTCTTCTTAGACGTCGTCATACTCACTTTGGCAGGTGTATGTGCCTACATAGGAGGAATGATCAGGTTAGGTTGATTACCTCTACGCAAACCAGGTGCATGTGCCTGACTTGGTTGTCTGTATGATATGGGGGAGTACGCCTCATAACCCACTTGGACTGGAACAGAGTTGTGTGTCTGTTTCAGAGTTAGATGTTGATGCGTCACTCCACTGGTGGGATATATTTATGTTTCTGTCCCTGAGATGATGTTGAAGTTGTTATAATATCATGACAGGTATCCAGGATATGAGCAGGGATATGCTTCTGCTCTTTCACCATTGACAGAATGTGCTTGGTGACTTTAGCCACTACAACAGAGATATATGTCCATTCCGTGCTTAGAGTAGGTGAATGTTCCGGCTCCTGTCCTCTTTTTCCTATCAGTGAATCCTGACAGTACTCAAGTGTGGGGGTAGAGAGTTGATTCTTCCTCCTGTTTTTCACCAGATCTTTTTGACTGACTTCTCCGAGTGCTACCAAGTGAGACTGTTGGTAGACTTGATCAATACTAGCAGGTGTATGTGCCTGCTGATTGCACTCCACCGAACGTGGTTGACGAGCTTCCTTCAACATGGAAAGACGAGGCTGTTGGAATGATTGATAAGTGTAAGAAGGTGTATGTGCCTGTTTACCAGTTGTCAACATGTTGGGTTGGCGGGCTTCATCGTATGTAGCCAAACGAGACCACAGACTAGCTGATGATTTATAAACAGGTGTATGTTCCTGTCTATAATACTCTACTGGAAATGCCTGGTGGGATTGGCATGGTGCTACTAGACGAGTCTTCTGGACAGCGAAATCAAAACGGATGGGTGTATGTGCACGCTCGTTGCTTTCCACCAAGTTAGTTTGGTGGGTTCCTCCGGAAATGGCAGAGATGAGAACCAGCTCACTATTAAGCAGATTTCACCTCTGTTGATTCATTTTGCCTACTTGGGTTCGAGGAAACTGAGGTGAATGCTTGGAGATGATACCCCCATCATGTTGAGGGTACACTGCTGCACGAGTCTGGTGGCGATTGTCGATGGGAGCCCTCGGGAAGGACTCCTGTCTTCTTGAATTAAGGCCCTAGGGGACTACTCATTCATCTCCCCATAATATGGGAGTGAATGATGATAGCATTCTAGGGATAACGACCTGGAATGGTTGAACACGGTGGATAGAACCACCTACTTCTTTATCGTTGGTCGTTGTTGTCCGGATGACCAGGTTGAATTATTGACGTGGAGGTCTTGTCGAGCGGCCTCCAGAGTCATAATAGTACCATTTTGATGGTACTTCTTAACCAGCACATTCTATACCCATCATTGAAGACGCTACATAGGTGATTTCATCCTCAGAGTGGACGACGATCTAGCAGGAGTAGTAGTAACAGTGGCGTTTGCAGCAGAGGTTTCCACAACAGAATTATTCACAGGCATGAATATGAGAGAATCCATTATTAAAATGCAGAAGATCTTGGAAAAGTGTGCCTGTTTGATATAATAAGCATAATCAAGATAAATTCAGCCACTACATCTTTTGGATGAGCACATATGTCAATGATTTCTTTATTGGCCCTCTCATTGAGTTTTATGTATGGGCCACACAAAATAGGCAAAACAACATTTTAACTTGGTTAAGGATTCACGTCGAGTTCACCATTTTTGTTTTCTCTCTGTAATTGGGGATGACCTTGTTGATTTAAGGTTCAAACATTCCAATCAGTTTCTAACTGGTTTTTTCGTAGAACCTGAAACATCCAATGATTCCATATCCATTTGGACCTACTTCCCAAAGGTAGGTTCTCATTATATGTGGACTCATAAGGCTTAGAAATTTGCATTGGTCAAGAGGATGGAAGGTTGGACTCATCACACCTTTTTTAGGGGAATTATTGTCTACTCTAGGACTCTCTTTGTAGATTTATATTATGTTCATGAATCCTTATTAAAGTACCAAGTATAATAAGGCTCTTTCCCTTAGAATTTTCAATCAATGATTGATGTGTAAGAATTTAGACAATCTTTTTATATGTATTCGAGGTTCTTCTTCGATGGAGAATCATCTGTATTTGATAGAGATTGTTAGTCAATGGTATCCTTCAATACATTATATAGAAGTATCTTGGTCATGATGATGAACATATTGGTTTTAAGCCACTCAGTGGGTCACTTGAAGTTTATTTTCATTTAGCAAGAGATGGATTATTTCACAGTTGGGATCATACACATAGATGTTCTACCTACGTATCCTTATTTAGAGAAGGAATCAGAACCCACGTAGTTCGATTAAATAAGTATGAGGTTTATGCATGATTGATGGCCCAATGAATGATGTCATAATTACTTTTACACTCTAAGATCACGTGAGTCATGCTCGGTGTGAGAAATAAGAGTCATTGGTAAAACCAGACAACTGTTCCAGGAAAGATGCAATCATGAGAAATAAAGTGGGGCTTATGTATGTGTGACTGCGCAGATAGTTGAAGAGTAGGGTTTACTTCATAGAAGAAACCCATGAACAAGGTCCATAAAGGTATATGTACTTTATGAATATTTGAATAATCTAACATGTGGCTTACTGCTGAGGAAGATTCCTAAATTAGGAGGGGACTTATGATTGGGTTTTTTTCTTGAGAAGGAGGCCCAGATCAAATGAAATTAAAACTGGTTAAAGATAATTATGATAACCGGGGCTTATTCCTGAGAAGGAGGCCTAGGTTAAAAAGGGACTTGGGGATTGCACCTGAGAAGGAGGCCCAAATAAAGAAGATTTGGACTGGGGCTTATTCCTAAAAAGGAAGCCTAGGTTAAAGGGGAATTATCAATGAGGTTTACTCCAAAGGAGGGGGTCCAAGTTAGAATTTTTGGCGATTTGGGGATTATTCTGGAAAAAGAGGCCCATGTTGAAGGAAATTATGAGTGGGGCTTATTCCTGAAAAGGAAGCCCGGGTTAAGAAGACATGAGACTTAGGGCTCATCCCTAAAAAGGAGGCCTATGTTTGGAGGAAATTATGAGTGTGGCTTACTCCTATGGAGGATTCCCAAATTAGGGATTATCTTATCTTAAAAGATGAGGTTGAATGAATGAAAATTTGGATTGGGGCTTACTCCTGAAAAGGAATCCCAGGTTTAAGGGACTTGGGACTTACTCATAAGGAGGATGCCCAAATTAAGAGAATAGGGACTGGGGCTTACTCTTAATGAGGAGGCCCAGGTTTGGAAACATTGAAGACTGGGGCTTACTCTTGAAAAGGAAGCCCAGGTTAAGGGAACTTGGATTGGGGCTTACTCCAGATAAGGAGGCCCAAATTATAGATCCTATCATCTTTGAAGGATGAGGTTGAATGAATGAAATCTCTTAACTTGGTGACATAAAGATAAGTATATCACTAGGCTTTGAGATATGTTCCATGGAATTCCTTTCAGATAAGGAAGTCTATCAAGAAACAAATCCATAAATGGCTTTGAAGAGTGTCTTGAAGACTGGATCTTGAATAGGAGAGGTGGAATGGAACACGAGAGAAGAAATGGGCATAAATGGAACCCAAAAATATAAGGGCGCACAAGTCCTTAGGTGTCATGAAAGTACTGCATGGGCGTGCAAGTCTTGGTCACGCAAGTATACTTGTGCGACACCTATATACTTGGAAGACAGTTAACCAGTATAGTAGTACTTGGTAAATCCTTTACCAAAGCCATTAGTATCATCTCAAGGTACTTCCAGAAGAGTGGTGTGCAAGTTTCAAGGAATAGGTAAGGAGGCACGCAAGTGTGTCCATTTTTCTTAAGGGTAAAAGACTTAGGTGCACAAGTGTTAGTGATTTCTAACACTTAAACCTTATTCTTCTTGTTTAGACCTTCCATTCTAGGTAAATAATTACCTTATAAGTGTTTAGAAGACTTGAATAAGAGACTTGGGTGTTCAGAGCTTTGTATCTGAATTCTGGAAAAAATCTAACTTTAATGGGGGGGGGCCCACCAGGGGTATTTATAGGTGGCTGAAGACCCTGGGCGAAAAACACTTAGGGAGCGCAAGTGACCTGTGTGACCAAAGTGCGGCACGCAAGTGTACATGTGCGACCATTTCGGCATGCAGGTATACTTGCGCGACCATTCTAGAACATGTGCGACCTTTGTGCAATGTTCTTCTCATTCCTTCCTTTGTCAATTTTTGATATTTTTTCAAAGGATGAATCACTTTGAACTAAGATATTCCCCTTTTCTAATCTTTAGACTCTGTGATGAATGGAGCATCAATAGATATACTAATGGGGTTATAATTTAAACCATTTTCAGATAATAATTTAGAAATGAGAATAGTTCCAGAGTTACCAATTTACTAATGTCTAATAATTGTTCCTTTTTCATTATCCCTTAATGTGACCTTTCCACCATCCATATTCACTATATTCATGAATATTGAGTATTCTCTAGTCATATTTCTAGAACATACACTTTCTCAATACTATAATCTTTTACTAGATCCCAATAATCACTCTTTCTAATCAAAATTAAATAAGGAATGCCTTTGTTATCTATATTTTCATGGGTCTATAAAAGTTAGTAAATAAAGAATTTTAACTCCACATTTGCATCCTTGGTTGTTTATTAATCTAATTAACAAACTTTTAAATAAATTTCTTTTTAGTTCTATGATAATGAGTTCCAAATTTTTAACTAGAAGTTCCTATACAAATTATGGTCTTATTTTTAGAACTATGAACAAAATATTTTTTATATATCTTCCTTTTATGTCAATAAATATATCCAATTTCCTTTTTGAATTTGGGATGTTTTTGGTTTTCCAAAATCATGTTTATAATAGTGATTCCATTTTTAAACTACTCTAAATGCTTATTTAGTTGATCATTTTCCAATTTTAACTCATTATTCTCTTTTAAAAAATTATCATTTTTAATTTTTTTAGAGACAAATCACTTTTAATATTAACAGATATAGAATATATATTTTTAAAATTATTACACCTATATTTTAGGTCATTCATATTATATTCTATCATAGAGTAGTATTCAAAATATTACTCAGTAGTATTAGGCCCAAAATTGACATAGACACCCTTATGGGGACAATCAAGGAAAAGATATTATTTTAAAAATAATTTCGGGCCCATTAGATCTTGACCTCTTTGTTATGGGGTTTACTTCGTTTTATCTATAGTATATATGTTAATATTATCCTTTCCATATTTATATAATGAGGATTCATATAAATTAATGGAATAATTCAGTCATTAGGATACATATATTTTTAATTGGTTCAACCTCAGTAGTATATATCCTAGGATAATACAAAAGAAACGTGAAAATTCAAAAAATACACTAAATCACACTTAGTTTTGTTTAGGTTAGGTCACTCATTCCTAGGGTCACTTCCCCTACAATGTTCTAGGTATATGAATTTTTAATCAAGATCACTTCCCTCATACTTCCGTCATATGATCACTGATTTAGAAGTAAAAATAGCTTGAACACTAGCCAAAGAACAATATATTCAATTATTTGGAGTTGTAATGAATATATGATAGGTTCTTTTAAATTTCATGTTCTCAATCACTACCTTGATGTGAAAATTCAAATATGAATAAAATTTCCAGGAGGTATCATGTAAATCATACTCACATTTTCAAGTTATTCAAGTAAAACAACATCTTTATTTCTCTTCTTTGGATGTAGCAATGAATAAACTCCTTCTACAAATATTTTTTAGTGGTGAACAACCTCATTCTTATTTTTCTTCCTCTTCTTATTCATATTCTTCTTATTCTTATTCTTCTTAAAAATTTATATATAGTATTACACAATTCATTGGATAACCTCATCATATATCTCCTTGCATGAGACTATGACTTGTCACCCTTACACAATACACATTCACAAGATACCTCCCAGAGACACCTCCTCAAGATCTCTCCATTAGACTTTTTAATTAAATTCTTTTAAGAGACTTCTCCATGAGACTCATCCAAGAGATCCCTCTAAAAGACCTTTCTATGAGACTTATCTATGATTTACCTCCATGAGATCACTCTATGATACCTCTCCATGGGACTCCTCAATGATAATCATCCACAAGATTCCTCTACATGATCCCCCAATGATATTCCTCTGTAAGATGTTCTTCTATTAACACAAATTGCATGTATCCATTGTGAAACCCTGTTTTGGTTATGAGGATCGTGTAACACAAACTGGTCAACCTATGAATAAAACACTCATCACATATCCCCTTTTCAAGATACCTTCATGATGTGTTATTTTGTTCACACAGATCACATGATTTTGGTGTAAGACCTCTCCACAGGATCTCTCTGCAATACTCTATCACGAGACCTTATCTCATGAAATATTTTTCTTAGTATAAACCACTTTAATTAAGCTTTTATATACTTATTAATTAAGGGTTAATGGAAATTTAAAGGCATAAAACCACAACCTTAACTCTAAAAACTAATGTTATCCATCCATTCCACCACCTCAAGAACTGGAATTACATGGTTTGCATGATTGATTTGTGAGATCAATTGAAAATCATGTGATGTTTAGTTGAATTTTCCTCCAATGCCTCACATGATCCCATCATGAGATCCAAATACAATCATGTGTTTTTTCAAAGATCCTATCATCAGAAAAAATCATGTTTTCTCCATGTGATACATCCACAAAATCCATAGACATTCATGTGTTAGTCAGTGAAATTATCTTCCAACATTTCCTACGATCCCATTATGAGATCCAATGATAATCACACATGCATTGTGTGATCCCCTGATAAGATACAATGATAATAATGAAGTCAATATTTTTTTCATACAATTCTTCATGTGACCTCATCACAAGATCAATTGAAAATTATGAATTCTCCTGATTTCAAGTGACCATAAGATATCTCCATTAATTCTAGCCTCTTTGTCTTCATTTTCTTCATGATATCCCAAAAAATTGCATAGTGTCTTTAAGTTTATCTCTCGATCTCATTATAAGATCCTATAACAATCATTCAATGCCTTAAAGTACTTATCATGATTTTTAAGTTAGAACTTCTAGCTGTCATGTGACGTTTTCATGTGCTTCACATGATCACTCTGTGAGATCCCTTGAAATTCATGTGTTGTATTAAGGTTCTTCACATTATCTCTTCAAGAGATCCCTTAATAAAAATGAAGTGTCTTTAGGTTCTTTACATGATCTTTTTAGGAGATCCTTTGAAAATTATGTTCTACTTCAAAAGAATCATAAGCATGATATGTTGGCACGTCATGTGAATTCAAAATCCCTTCACACAACTAGTTTATACATTCAATCTATGTGTCATCCTTTAGAAAATTTATGCTAACTCTTCAAACCATCTTTAACAAATAGACTTTTTTTAAAATGTCAATCCCGATTAACAAACACAATAAAACCAAAATCACCATCAAGAGGGATTTTTCAAATAATTATAAATTTTAGTTTCTTCTATAGAATCATTATTAGATCATGTAGGTATAGAAATGTATACCTCAATGTCATGGTTGTAACGAAAATGTTTTATTTTTTATATGGATCACTCTTTATAATGTTGGAATCACTACAGCTATCCTCAGAAGCACTTAAGCTTCTACTAATTTATTTCATTGATCTCTTTTCATTATCACCTTATTTATTTTTTCAATTAATCATTATACAATCAGAATTTATATGTCTTCTCCTTATTTATTCATAGCATGTGATGTTACTTGATGATTAATCGATTTTCTAGTTCTTCATCCAATTTCCCTTCTTTTTATATTTTTATCTATAGTTTTACTCGGGAAAAACTTATTCTGTTTATTTATAATTACTCTATATAGATGATTCAACTCCTCATCACTCTCAAAATCTTATTCATTTCCAATTAAATAATTTTTGTTCACTTTCTTTTCTTTATAATCAGATGTCTTAAATGCTATAGTTTAATTTTTAGTTCATCATCTAATTTTTCACCCATTAGTTCTTATTCATACATCATCAATTTCTCAATCGACTATTTGACTGATAATTTTCTAACATCACATAGTTACCTAATTGGAACAACAATACTTCTCTATATTTTAGGTAAACACATCAGTAATGTCCGTACATATTTCTTAACATCTATGGTTATTACATTATAATTCACATATTTATGATTTCATTAAATCTATAACACATATGGGAAACTGACTCACTGGTTTTTATTTTAAATGATTCCATATTCACAGTGTATGTATTTAATCTTATTTTTTTAACATTAGAATTTTTTTCATGGGAAACATATAATTTATTCCAAATATGATATGTGGTATGACTAGATTATATCATATTAAATACTTCTTCTATAGAACCATGGAATTATGTATTCATGGATTTCCAATTAAAATCATATAAATCATTAGTTATAGAATTCCCTTCCCTTCTACTAGTATTGAGATTTTTACTATTTCACTTAAATTACTCCCAAAATATCAAATACCAGGAATTCTAGATAAATATTCATTTTTCATTTTTCATTGAGAAAATTTTTGACTATTAAATTAAAGAGGTAAATTTGTAACATGAGCTGTAGGCCTTGAATCTATAATAATTGCATAAAAATGGTTCCTAATATCTTGTTATCTGAAAATGATTATGGTGAAACATATAAAACCAGATAACATTGGCTCTTATACCAGTTATTGGTCCCATTAGACAACTTATAAGGGGGTGAATTGAGTCTCCCAATTAAAATTTCATTTAAAAATATTTTAAATCCCCTAAAATTTAAACAACCCAGTTAATAAATAATGCTTGTAGAAATAATTTTATGTCTGGAAATATATTCTTAAAGTCCATATCAAAATATAGATAAAATATTTTGGACCAATTTAAACTATCCAAAATATTTTACTCTCACTAGATAATATATATAACAAATAAAAGTTCATAATCAGAGATATTATTTGAAAAAAATAGTTTATAAAATAAACAAAAAAATAGAAGAAAATATGTAATAATAAAAAAATTTAAAAAACAGTGATCAAGGAATGAAAAAACACAGTGGAATAAAAATAATTGGTTCAGTTCCAAGATGAAACATAGTCCTATACACTTTCTAGTCACAAACTTAGAACATATTTATTAACAAATAAATATATCCACAACCTGGATCGAGTAGAAAATCCACAACCTAGATTGAGTTATACAAATACAACTACACACCCAACAATACTGGTTTATAACCAAGCCTCTTCCTCAATATATATGGTAGAATGGGTGTAAATCAGAAAATAATATAGTACTAAGTACTCTTCAATATAGAATATGAGAATTAGATTATTGATAAATGAAATAATACAAGCACAACTAAGAAGTAATGATAAATAGATGGAGAAATGGTATTGTGATGATTGGTGTAACTATATATCTTATCAAGTTAGTTTAATTAGTAATGTTTTAATCTCTAGAAAATTTTATTTAAATCTATAATTGAGATTCTTTGATTTGGTGTTACTTTTTGATGCATGAAACAAGAGTATTATTAAAGAATATTGTTAGGTAATTATAAAAATAAATAAATAGATAAACAACCAGATGTCTTTTCCAAAATAATGTCATCGTATTAATGTAAATTAATGAAAAAAAGGGGTAGTATCAGTAGTTTTTGTGTGGAACAGTGGCGATTTAAACAGCCACCTATTATTATCAAGGTAGTTATAAAAAATGGAGCATATTTCATAGTTTCTAGTCTTTTAGCAGTGGTTTCATTAATTTCATAGAAATTTTTCTATGTGTCATTTTTAGAGTATTTTGCAGTGGTTTCTTTTTTATGTTGTGATAGTTCATTATATACCAATGAAATTTTTATAAAATAAAATGAACTGCCAATGATTTGTTCAGTAGTGGTTTGTTTTAGAGGTGATTTATACTAACCACTGAGAAACATATTTTATTTAATTTATTTAGTGATGGTTTCTAAAAACAAACTCTAAAATGATTTTTTTTGAAAATTTAATAATAAAATGTTAATATAAATAAAGTAACATGCAATAAAATAAAACATGAATATATGATAAACCATCATACATACGTCATATATCCATAAAAAATATACAAACATCCACTGTCATCATAATCACAATCTCATTCAACCCATACATCTATCAACAAATACCTTGATCATCACTACATATATAAAAATATATCCCACAACAACCCATTGATCGTATACATCCACATAATGACTTCCAATGCATCTTTCTGCCTCCACTACATCTCATCAACTAAAATTGACAATATCATCTCATCCACAACAACAAAAACAAAAACAAAAACAAAAACCAAACATAATAAATCATAATTATGAGAGAATAATTGAAATAATTTTATCATTCCACAAAAACAAATAACCATCAAGAATACCATCTGAATAATTTCATGTATCAGAATGGTCATCCTCCTTCCTACTACCGTCATCTTACACATTTAATCAAAACCGAAATATTTCAAAAAATAAATGTGAAAAAGAAAATTAATACAATATATTCATAATTAAACACATAAAATTTGTTATCTTTTTAATCAAATAGAAGATATTTTTTTATAAATCAAATAATATATAATGAAGAACAGTTTGAAAACATAAAATTGCCTATTGATGAAAAGATTCAACACTTTAAAATGAAAAGGGGTAAGTAAATATTCTAATTTATTTTAAATGTGATGTGTGGTGTTATTGAAATTTACATAATAATTTTTTTTAAAGAATTTGATATCACATCATGACTTATATTTCTAAAATAACTTAGAAGTGGTTGTCTAATGATTTGATGTCAATCTGTGGTCATTTTGTATAGTTTTCAACATTCTATGCTCATTTTAGTGTTTTAAAATAATAAAAACATATTTATAACCATAATGGGAAAACCGTCATTTGGCATGAAATGTCATTGGTTCCTATATTTTTCAATTAAATTTAATGTTTTCCACTGATTTCAATGTAATCCAAATAATATTTCTTGTTTTAACCCCCTTGACAATTGTTTTTAAAGGTTGTGTACCTTTAAGAAGTGGTAACTAAGTCATTCAAACCACACCACACATTTTTTGGTGTGTTCTATATGCATACAAATCAAAAATTACATAGTAGTGGTTTTCAAATGGTTTGATATCAATCTGTGGCTATATTGTTTGATTTTACCATTCCACACACATTTTAATGTTTTAAAAAACTAAAAATGCATTTATGGCCATAATAGAAAAAATATCATTTAGAATGGTGTGCCATCAATTCCTACATTTCAAAATTAAATATAAGGTCATTTTACCAAGATTTTATGAAAATTCGATATCTTTTTCTTGGTTTGACCGCTCGGAAGATGTTTTTAATGGATTCTGTACCATTAAAGAATGGTTACAAAGTCATTCCGACCACACCGTACATCAGATTAATGTGTTTTCTGCATGTACATGAAAAAATAACTTAGTGGTGGTATCCAATGATTTTATAATAGTATGTGGTCATTTACAATGGTTTGGACCATTTTATGCAGGTTTTAGTGTTTCAAAATACTAAAAACGTGTTTATAGCCATAACGGGAAAAATGTCATTCGAAATGACGTGATGTCGGTTCTTAAATTTCAAAATGAAATATAAGATTGTTTTCCCTTTATTTTAGGGGAAATTAATATAGTTTTCAGGGGTGTCACCCCTCAACGCATGTTTTTATCGATTTTTCTACCTTTAAGAAGTGGTTTTTGAGTCATTACAACCACAACACATGTCAGATTGAGGTGTTTGTTTCATGTATGCATTATAAATAACTTATAGGTGGATATACAATGATTTTAAATCAATATATAGTTTTTTCTATGGTTTTGACTGTTCCAAGCATGTTTTTGTGTTTTAAAACACTAAAAACATGTTTACAGACATAACAGGAAAACCGTTATTCGAAATGAAATTCTGTCAGTTCCTATCTCTCAAAATTAAATATAAAGTCATTGTCAAATGATTTCAAGGAAATTCAACATTGTTTTCCTGATTTTGATTTCCCGACACTTGTTTTAAAGGATTTTGTACCTTTAAGAAGTGGTTACTGGGTCCTTCCAACCACACTGCATATCATATTGATGTGTTTTTTATGCATACATATTAAAAATAACTAATATGTGGTTTTCCAATGATTTTACATCAATATGTTGTCATTTTATTTGGTTTTGACCATTTTATGTACTTTTTAGTGTTTTAAAACACTAAAAACTTGTTGAGGAACATAATGGAAAAATTGTTATTCATAATGATGTGGAGTTGGTTAATACATTTAAAAATTAAATCTACAGTCATTTTCCATTGATTTTTGCAAATCCAACATCATTTTTTGGGTATTTCCCCCCAAAACGTGTTTTTAAAGGATTTTGTGTCTTTAATAAGTGGTAACTGAGTAATTACAACAACAACACAAGTTATATCGACATTTTGACTATGTATACATGTCATAAATAACTTTTTGATGGTTGTATAATGATTTTCCATCAATCTGTGCTCTTTTTCTATGGTTTTGATCATTCCACACATGTTTTAGTGACTTAAAACACTAAAAACACATTTAAGTCCATAGTAGGAAAAACATCATTTGTAATGGTGTTCTATATGAACCTACATACAAAAATTAAATATATAGTCATTTTTCCCATATTTCAGGGAAATATGACATCATTTTCCTATTTTTGACCCCTCAACACTTGTTTTAAATGGTTTTTGTACATTCAACAAGTTTTTACTAAGTCATTCTAAAAAAATGCACATCATATTGAGGTTTTTTTTATGCATAAACAAAAAAATAACTTATTGGAGGGTTTATAAAGATTTTATATCAATCTATTGTCATTTTCTATGGTTTTGACATTTCCACACACGTTTTAGTATTTTAAAACTCTAAAAACGCATTTATGGCCATAATAAGAAAATTGTCATTCATAATGATGTGTCATTGGATCTAAAATTTTGAAATTAAATATATGGTCATTTTCTCCTAATTTTAGAGAAATATGACATCTTTTTCATGTTTTACCACCTAACACTTGTTTTTATTGGCTTTTGTACCTTTAAGAAGTGGTCACTGAGTCATTTCGACCACACCACATGTCAGATTGTTGTATTGTCTTGGATTACATGTTATAAATAACATACCTGTGAGTTTACAATTACATGAAATAAATTGGTTTTTTTTCTATGTTTTTGACCTGTACATGCATGTTTATTATTTTAAAACACTAAAAAATGTTTTTGGACATAATGGGAAAATCACCATTTGGAATGATGTGTCATTGGTTCATACATTTAAAAATTATATATATGTTTTTTTCCCTAATTTTAGAACAATAGTATGTTATTTTTGTAGTTTTGACACCCCCAGTACTTGTTTTTCAGTTTTTTTGTACCCTTAAAAAGTGGTTACAAAGTCAGTCCAACTACACCGCATGTCGAAATTTCATATTGTTTGCACGTACATGTCAAAAATAACTCAAAGGTGGGTTTACAATGATTTCTTGTCAATATGAGGTCTTTTCTATGGGTTTGACCATTCCACACAAGTTTGAGAGTTTTTAAAAAGTAAAACAAAAAATTTACAAACATAACAGGCAAATTGTAATTTAGAATGGTGTGTTGTCATTTCCCATATTTCACAAATAAATTTGTGGTTGTTTTCCCATTATTTAAGGGCAATAAAACACTATTTTCTTGGTTTTTACCCCCTGAATCATTTTCTTAAAACTATATTCTCTTTTAAAATTTCTTATTGAGTCATTCCAAGCACACCATACATTTAGTGAACGTTTTGTTTTCGTGTACATATCACAAATAATTAAATGGTTGTTGTCCCGTGATTTCACATTAATATGTGATTTTTATTGATTAAAAAAACTAAAAATGTATTTATAAGCATCATATGTATATTAAATTATTAAGGTATATTAAATGTATAAAAAATTCAAAAATAATGGGTTTTTACAAAAAAAAACTCGAACAATGTATTTATGTATGAAAGACTTATCAATGAAAAATTGTAATATATTTTCATTATTAATTTATACATTCAATTATCATCAGATTTAACATATTCATTGTTAACAACCTCCACTGTGATGATTCCTTCGCTTTCACCCTCCCTTTCAAGTTCTATTATTTTGATATTTTCATGAAAAAATCATTCGATGTTTTGTGGTTGATGAGTTTCACTTTCAGAAAGCACTAATTGATCTTCCTCACCAATATTATATAAGTATCGCTGATTAAATATAAAAAATACTCCATACATAATGTATTTCATCATCCACATAATAAACCATCTCTACTTGGGAATCTAAGACAAATGGATTATGTTATGCACACTCACCAATTTCCATCAAACGAAAGAATTAAATAGAATTAAAATGAAAAAAATATTTCATTATACCTCAATGAATATTGACCCACATTCATTTGAATAATATAACTGAAAATTTACCATAATAGTTTAATTCAATTGTATAATTCAGCTTAGCATAGTATCCTACCTCTACAAATGTAAATATGCCTCTCTTAAGAGTTTTCATGTCTTATTTACAATAAATTTTATGAAACGTGAATCCATGAAAATTGTAGGCATCGAATCTCTTAGCCTGACTTAGAGGAAAACTTGCCAAAAACATCAAATCATTAAATATTTCAGATCAATTGTCGACATTAAATATCTAGACAAATATATATATATATATATATATATATATATATATATATATGTTGTTAAATTTAACATAGAAAAAATAACTACATGTCAATAATATGTATATGAGAATATAGTTACACGATGGGTGAACCATTTGATAAGCTTCGTGTGAAGATATTTTGTTAATTCCAACACATTTTGAGATCAACCACTTAGTCGTTTCTTTGTTTTTAGTAACAATTCTTCAATAAATGGATATTTAATAAAACTATTTTATAGCACATATCTATGTGCTTGTAGAAACTCCATTTCAGTTAGTGTAAATTTTGACCGCATTCCAATTGTTCATCCAATAGTTGGAAATACCGATGACTAATTTAAATGACAAGAATTAGCGGAGATGTCATCAACACACCCAAAATTATTGAATCTTGTCTCAATCCCATCCAAATAAATATAATATAATGTCAATCACCCTTCATCTATGTAACCTTTAGCAATAGGGCATGGTTGAAATTTATTACTCACATATGACTTCAAATGACCTATGTAGCTAATGGAAAAAAATAGAAACATACTAAAAATATTTACGTAATGAATTGATAACATCAAATTCATGAATGAAAATAAAAAAATATCAACTTACCTCTGAATTGGATACATCCATTAATAGTGTACTGGTCCACCAAGTTTATCTTCTTCAACCAAGTGAATTTTCAAATGAATCATGACTGTGAAGAATTAAGGGGAAATAACATCTCTAATTGACGTAGTCTCAAAATAATTACTTCTTGAATTGTATCAAGCTTGGTTGGAATTAGGAGTTTTCAACAAAGATCTTTGAAAAAGGTACAAAAATCAACTACAACCAAAATTACTTATTTGGGAAAAGTATTACATAAATCCAATGACAACAACTCCTCCATAAAAATATGCAAGTCATGACTTTTAAATCCATGTCACTTTAAATGTTTTAAATCAATGCACGTTTATATTTTAATTTAATATATATTTTAATTTAATATATATTTGAAACTTTTACATTATTTAACATTCAAAGGAATATGTCTTTCTCAATAATTTTCATTGTAAAGATATTTCAATGATAATTTTCATTCAAATATTTACAAAAAAACATGCTTAATATTCATTGAAAACAAATCCTTATGATCATTCCAGTTGTAGAGCCCCGAAGCTTGACGTAAATGGACATGAAATTACATTTGCAGAATAATTGATACAAAATGAAAACCAACACACAAGGACCGTAATGGTTTTGTGTCTTTGGAAACTCAGAAAAAAATCTTCTAAACATGGTGAAAAATCATCAACATCTCCCATAATGATCTTCCCCTTTTGTTTTCTTACCTAAAACCTAGCTTTGAATCCTGGGGAAAAGAAAACATATAAAAGGGTGAGCTCAAATGCTCAATAAGGGTAAACGAAAGAAATATCAATCACATCATAACCTTTTGAAAATCTTAACCTGCAAAAGAGTTCATAATATCTTAACATTGGATAAATCATAGAAGTTAAAATGAAATCCCAATAATCATAACATAAAACTTCAAACCTTGTGGCATGCACACATAATCATAGAATATAATTTCTTATTAGTCAAGACTCATTTCCAAGACTATCTTAGTGGAAAAAGTCCATTTCTGAACCGAGTTCACTCCTCGTTTCAGTCCTATTTTACTGAACCGGATTAACCAACCATTCCAGCCATGTTTATCTCATGAGATATAAATCTTTACCCAATGAATTGGAGAGAGATATAGGTCCCACCCTTCTCATAATGAATCCTTTCTTATGTGTGCCACATAATCATAAATCATACATCATCGCATAACACATGTAATAAAAATGGGATTCTTGAAACATCATGACATCATAAAACAAATCATATAAGGTAAAGGACTTAATAAAAATAATTCCATCATAACATAATCAAATCAATGTAATAATAGGGATAAAAACATAACCCTATATTATCTTAGATGGAAAATAATTTTGATAAAACATTTGAACTCCATTCTTGAGGAAAATATCCTTTCTTCTTCAAAAACATTTTCCTTTCTTAACATGTCATATAATTTAAACTAAAAGAAGTTAATTAAAAATAAACTTGAAAACTTGAAAAGGAAGCTTCATTGAAATAATGTTTTATGAATCCATTTATGTCGTATAAGTTAAAAAAACATTCTTCTCATACTTTGGCCGAAAAGTCAAAAAGTACCTCGTATGAAAAAAGATTCCATTCATATTGTTTAAAAAAACATACCTAAGGGTAAAATTGGATTTAAAAAATTGTGTAAGGATATGAATAATATTACATATTGAAGGAACATGGATGTGGATGATAAATACACCCCAGTAAATACCAAAGTGTAATCAATCTCGGATAAAAATGAGATTGTGATATTTTCCCTTACCTTAAGTCCGATTTGATTCATATGTGTCCGAAGCTCCTATATAATGATTTAAATAATGTTATTGACTTATTCCAGAATCATACTTATTGATATGATATCATATATGGTCATATTCTTAGCTTCTTATTAGTAATATTTCATTGTTACTTGTTATTCGGGTCTTTATTGTGTTTTGTTCTTATGCATGTTTTGCTGAATAAATTCTTATTCTTCTTGTAAGGTTATAGATACCTTATATACAGAATGGTATTAGTGTAAAATCTATCATATTTATTCATTCAATTCATTTATATAATTACTATGTAATAAAGATCATGTAGAACGAGTCGCATCACATCGTGGAGATGGTAGGTCGTACGTACGCACGAGTGATGATATCGTTCCCATGATTGTGGAATTGTATTGAAGTGTATTTATACTATTTCAGTATCGATATAACTTTATAATAATCATATACAGTTACTCATTATACCATTATACCCATACAAGTAAGGTGGTGGTGGAAAATAGATTACACCACGGCGTGGAGACGGTATTCTGTACGTACGCACACGCGGTGATTTCATTTTCCGTAGGATGGATAGAAGGTGAAATAGGGTTGTTTCATATTTTTAATAACATATAAGTATGTAATTAATAATGATGTTATTACCTTATTATGAAACAACTAAAGAAGAAGATGTTGAAGAAGAAAGAAATTGAAAAAGTTCGATAGAGGATATTACCTCTTTTTGACACGCCTCTTTGAATCCTCCACTTAGGGCACTAAGATTGGTCTTTGACAAATACCAGGACCTCTATAATTATTTTAGGGAAGTGGATAAGAGGTTTTGGCAGGGGTTCTCCGAGCTTGAATGCTCAAATTGGTGTGAGGAGGTGGGGAGGAGGTGCCCTTTTATAAGGGGGGAGAGGGGCACCTTTGGGAAATTTCAAAATATTATTTTATAAGTCAAATTCGGTTTATAATGGTTCCAAAGGGTCTTCTTTCAAATCTAAAGTGGGGATGGGTTGAACGCCTTTCATCCAATAGGATTTAGACAAGTTTAGGTTATTATTTTAACCTTATCAATTAGATTTAACTCTAAGTTAAATAATTTAACTTTTACCATGTCTTTTTGTTTTCTTAAACTATATGGTTAATAAACATACAATAACATGCCAAACGAAACCCAAGTTGTTTATTATTATTATATAAATCCTTATCTAAGTCATTTGGCCGAACCTTATATTTTTAGGAATAAAATAACAATTAATAATATAATATTTGTTTTAAAAACTATTTTATGTCAATTTTGACACTATTTGGTATTCGATTTTTGTGAAAATCATAACAGAATGATAAGTTAAAACTAGGTTAATTAAATAAACAATAATATGTCATATTAACATATAAAATTAGTGTAATTCATAAAAAGTCTCAAATTGCATTTATTTGGGCATTTATAACATCAATTATGTTAATATTTTCTTTATAAGGTAATTATTGCATCATTGATGAGTCATAAATAAATTAAATTATTTAAAGTCTAAAAATTATGAATAAAATACCATTATGTAGGAAATATTTTTAGCTTTCTAATGAATATTTATAATCGAATTTATCTTATGTATAACCCTATATTAAAAATGTTTTAGTTATTAAACATTGATTTTAACTATTTTAACTCTTCTTTATATAAAATAATATTAAATGTCCTAATCTAATCCAAGTGGAGCTAAATGGTCATATTATATTCATAAGGTTGTTTTTGGTCGAATTACACTCATCCAATAGAATTAGGACATGTGTTAGGGTAATAGTAATATCATTTTTACCATTAATTACCCTATTTACTATTAATCGCGGTAAAAAAAAGTAAAAAGTTACTATTCACCAAAAAATTATTTTCATCTCATTGAACCACATTTTACTTATTGATATCAACCGTGTCTTTCGGATTTTTGAAATTCCATTCACAGAAGCAGTTAAATTATGTTTTATGAAAAATTCAGTTTTTTTAACTACCACTTAGTGGTTTCACTATTCACCAAAAATTGAAAGTTTTCATAAAAATACCAAAATTTCACCCTAGGCTAATTTCGGTATTCAGAATCCAAAAATGAAGTCCATTTGGAAAGGTAAAATTTATAAAATTTCAAAAAGTGATTATTACTATTTATAACGGCTATTTCATATACTATTTTAATAGCATATCATTGTTTAGTGAAAACTCGGTATTGCGTACAATGCAAGCTATCGAGGAAAGTCGTGATTGCGTGTAAAACAAGCCAAGCTAGTGTTGTGTGCAATGAAAGTTTTCTTCGATGATGTATATAACATAAAATAAAAATATTTCTCATAAAAGTCTCGGGTGCTACATTCTACCCCACTTAAAATGAATTTCGCCCTCGAAATTCATCACATTCTAACAAACAGATGAGGATACCTCTCCCTCATCATATCCTCAAGCTCCCATGTAGCTTTTTCTAAATGGTGGTTCCTCCATAAAACTTTCACCAAGAAAGTGGTCTTGTTTCATAGGAATTTTTCGCTACGATCCAGAATCTCTATCGGTCGTTCTTCATAAGAAAGATCTTGCTCCAGCGGTACAACTTCTGAGTTGAGTACATGTGACGGATCGGGTATGTACTTTCTTAGGAGAGATACATGGAACACATCATGAACTTGGGAGAGATTTAGTGTAAGCGCCAATCGGTAAGATACCTTCCCAACACGATCAAGTATTTCTAAAGGACCGATATACCTAGGGCTTAACTTTCTTTTCTTCCCAAATCTCATAATTTTTTTGCAGGGAGATATTTGTAAGAACACTTTATCGCCCACTTCAAACTCTAGGTCTCTTCTTCGGTTATCGGCATAACATTTTTTGTCAACTCTGAGCTGCTCTTATGTGTTGTTGAATAGATTGGACCTTTTCTTCCATCTCATCAACAAGATAAGGTCCTAATAGCTTTCTTTTGCCAACTTCATCCAAACAAGTTGGAGTTCTGCATTTCTTTCCATAGATAGCTTCATAAGGAGCCATCTGAATACTGGAGTGAAAGATATTATTATAATAAAATTCCACCAAAGGTAGGTGTTGATCCCAACCACCTTTGAAATCCATAGAGCAAGCTCTTAACATATCTTCTACAGTTTGAATTGTCCTCTCAGACTGACCATCTGTCTGAGGATGATAAGAAGTGCTGAAACACAACTCTATATCTAGAGTATGCTGAAGACTTCGCCAAAACTTCGAGGTAAACCTTGGATCCCGATTAGATATAATGGAAAGTGGTACTCCGTGCAATCTTACCACTTCCTTTACATATATCCTGGCAAGCTGATCAAGAGAGAAATCCTCTCTTATAGCAATGAAGTGTGCCGACTTCGTAAGGCGATCAACTATAACCCAGATAGCATTATTTCCTTTGGATGTTTTAGGAAGTCCAGGGACAAAGTCCATAGTGATGTTTTCCCATTTCCATTCGGGTATGGGTAATGGTTGTAACATCCCCTTATACTTCTGTCTCTCAACTTTAACTTGCTGACAAACTAAGCATCGAGACACGTATTCAACAATATCTCTTTTCATGCCATCCCACCAGAAGTACTCTTTCAGGTCCCTATACATCTTCATGCTTCCTGGATGAATAGAGAATGAAGAACTATGAGCCTCATCCAGCAGCTCCTTCTTTAATTCTGGGATGGGAGGAACACAAACCCTATTCCTGAACCTTATTATCCCATCACAATCAAAGTGGAATTCAGGAACATTTCTCACCTTCTTTTGTAACTCTACATCTTCTTTCTGCACCTATTTAATCTTCACATGCATAGATGGTTGAACATTCATTTGAAAAAGATAAGATTTTCCCCCTTCCATTATGATACCAAGATCCGTCCTTTGTAAATCCATAAATATTGGATCTTTTGAGATCCTCATCATGGATAAGCTAGCATGGTCTTGTCGACTTAATGCATCAGCCACCTTGTTTGCTTTCCCAGGGTGGTAATGAATTGAGCAGTCGTAATCTTTAATCAACTCTAACCATCTTCTTTGGTGCATATTCAGCTCCTTTTGTGTGAAAATATACTTCAAACTTTTATGATCAGTATAAATATCACACCTTTCTCCATAAAGATAATTCCTCCAAATCTTTAATTCAAAGATTACCGCAGGTGGATCCAAATCATGAGTTGGGTAATTTTGCTCAAGGATTTTCAACTGTCGTGAGGAATAAGCAATCACCATATCATTTTGCATAAGAACACACCTCAGTCCCTTCTTGGATGCATCACTATAGATTACAAACCTTTCTCCACTACAAGGCAGTGTGAGCACAGGTGCACTGGATAGCCTTCTTTTCAAATCCTTGAAATTATCTTCACATTCCTCTGTCCACATGAACTTAAATCCTTTTCGAGTCAACCAGGGGAGTGGATTTGATAACCTTGAAATTTTTTTCACAAAACGTTGATAATATCCAGCCAGACTGAGAAAACTTCGGATCTCAGTTACTGTTGTTGGTCTCGACCACCTTTCGATAACCACTGTTTTTGCTGGATCCACATATATCCCCTCTTTTGAGTTTATGTGACCCAGAAATCAAACTTTTTGAAGCCAAAATTCACACTTCGTAAATTTGGCATAAAGGTGATCCTTTCTTAGGGTATTCAATACAATTCTCAAGTGATCTTCATGTTCTTACGCGCTCTTTGGAACAATCATTTTTTTGATTTCCCAAAGGCCGGCTTACGGGTTTCCAGAGCCCAAGTACAAACAGAAACACAAAACAATACCACAAAGGCTGAAAGGCAACCACACATACTTACATATCATAATATCCAACCTCATCTCCTCAACCCATGCATGATTCATCTTTCCCAGTAGCCGTAGCTAATTCCCATGCTGACGATCTCCAGTAACTTCCACTATGAACCCGACTCGTAAGCTTCTCAAGCAGTGGTTGTTCTGGTGAATTCCTTGTGAATAGACAAGAATATCGTCTATAAATACTACCACAAACTGATCAAGATAGTCTCTAAAAACTCTATTCATCAGATCCATGAAGATAGCAGGGGCATTAGTAAGACCAAATGGCATCACTATAAATTCATAGTGTCCATACCTTGTACGGAAAGCCATCTTTGGTATATCCTCCCTTTTGAACCTTAATTGATGGTAACCTGAACAATGATCATTCTTGGAAAAGTATTGAGCTCCTTGTAGTTGATCAAATAAGTCATCGATGAGCAGGAGAGGATATTTGTTCTTGATAGTGATCTTGTTAAGTTCTCGATAATCAATGCAGAGTCGCATTGATCCATCTTTCTTCTTAACAAACAGAACAGGTGCTCCCCAAGGTGATGCACTAGGGCGTATGAATTCTTTTTCAATATTCTCTTGATGTTGCTTCTTCAATTCCTACAACTCAATTGGGGCCATTCTATAAGGTGTCCTTAAAATAGGCATAGCACCTGGTACGAGTTCTATTGAAAACTCAACTTCACGATTTGGTGGAAAATCTGGAAATTCCTTCGGAAAGACATCATCAAACTCCCGTACAATGGGAATATTCTTAATTGTGAGTTTCTCTCCAACCATTTGAGATAAATAACCTTCATCTAGTGGAATCAAGACCCATAAGATGGACGAAATTTCCACTAGAAGGTTATGTTCATCCTTGCATCGATAGATGATCATAGATTGATCTGGAATATGAAATGTGACTTCCCTTCTTTGGCAATCGATATGAGCTCCGTATAAAGAAATCCAATACATGCCAAGAATCACATCGAATTCCACTATAGGAAGGATCACAAGATTTGCAAGAACATTCCCACAAACATAAATTGGAGAAGAATTATAAACTTTCGATGCAACCGTTGTGCCATTAGGAGTTGTCACAGCTAACTCAACATCTAATTGTTGAGGTAAAGTGGTGATATCCTTAGAAAATTCTTCAGAAATAAAAGAGTGGGTGGATCTAGAATTAAATAAAACATTTTCTACTTTAGAGTGGATGGTAAGTGTACCTTTCACCACATCGTTATCGTACTCCACATCACGGATAGAAATTGCATGTGACTTTCCTTTGTCTTTAGCCTTAAGAGTTTGTCGACGTAGATCATCATCAACAACCCTTGGATTAGGGAATTTATTATCATAATGCCCCATTTCCATTCACTTGAAACATTGAACTGTAGGAGGTTCATTCTGTGTATCCCTTTCTTTGTTCGTATCATTAGACATCTTCTTCCCATCGTTGCGGCATTCAAATGCCCGATGACATTTCTTTCCACATATGAAACATTTACTTGTCCCTTTAAGTCAATTCCCTCCATGTTTCTTTCCATACTTTGAGCATAAGGTAAAATTCATCTTCTTTTCAATGTGGTCTTTAGATTTCCCTTTGAATTCCATTTTCCTCTTCTTATCAAACCCATATGACTGATGGGTTACTCCAATTTCCATCTCAACCTTGAGAGCACATCGAAAAATTTCCTCTTACCTATTGAAGTCCCTTATGGCTAATGCCCTTCTAAGACTTGGTTATAAGCCACTAAAGAATCGATCGATCTTACTCTCAGGTTGGATAACAATTCCAGAAGCGTACCTTGCAAGTCTTGTAAAATTTGCTTCGTATGTACCAACAGATTCATCATCCTTTTTCTTTAATTCAAGAAACTCTTTCTGCATCTTAGTTTGAAGAATACGAGGGAAGTGCTTATTGAAAAATATGTTTTTGAACTCATTCCATTCCATGGACTCAATTTCATCTCTTGGCCTTGTATTCTTGATAAGATTCCACCATTGATCAGCTTCACGTTCCAAACGATATACCGCTAAGATGACTTTATCATGATCAAAACATTAAAAAAGTGAAAATATCTTTTTAGTGGTACTAATCCATTGTTCAGCCACTAATGGATCAGTTGAACCGCTAAATGAAGGCGGTCGCTGCCTCATGAAGGATTCAACAGAATTTTGTTCCTTCCTTTGCTCGTTTGGAAGTCCTGCATGATTCATAGCTTGAGAATGTTGTGTGAGCATGGCTACAAGATTTTTCATTCCAGCTCCCATATCGTTATGTTGCTCAGGGGGACAATCATTGCATTTCCCGTTGCATTCCGCATTAACACGGTTCCTTCGGGTTCCAGCCATTGACTAAAACCAAGAAGAATAGTGTGAGAAACACTAATTATAATAAGAAAATTACATAATCAAGAATAAACTTTCACGCTTAAGGTCTTATCATAGGTTCTTCATGGCCATTTCTAAAACACTAAGATTGTTCAAGGCTAAGATATATCATTAGAGTTCTTACTAAGGCTTTCACATCCTAGTTTCCTAAGGTTGACTATACCTTTCCTATGATACCAACTATAGGGGCCCGAAGCCTGATGTACATGGACATGACATTACATTTCCTGAATACTTGATACAAAATGAAAACCAACACACAAGGACCGTAATGGTTTAGTGTCTTTGGAAACTCGGAACAAAATCTTCTAAACACGGTGAAAAATTTCAATATCTCCCATAAAGATCTTCCCCTTTTGTTTTCTTACCTAAAACCTAGCTTTGAATCCTGTGGAAAAGAAAACATATAAAAGATTGAGCTCAAATACTCAGTAAGGGTAAACAAAAGAAATATCAATCACATCATAACCTTTGGAAAATCTTAACCTCCAAAAGAGTTCATAATATCTTAACATGGGATAAATTATAGAAGTGAAAATGAAATCCCAATTATCATAACATAAAACTTGAAACTTTGTGGAATGCACACATAATCATAGAAAATCATTTCTTATTATTCAAGACTCATTTCCAAGACTATCTTAGTGGACAAAGTCCATTTCTGAACCGAGTTCACTCCTCGTTTTAGTCCTGTTTTACTGAACTGGATTAACCAGCCCTTCCAGCCATGTTTATCTCATGAGATATAAATCTTTACCCAATTCAATGGAGGGAGATATAGGTCCCACCCATCTCATAATGAATCCTTTCTTATGTGTTCCATATAATCATAAATCATACATCATCGCATAACACATGTAATAAAAATGGGATTCTTGAAACATCATGACATCGTAAAACAAATCATATAAGGTAAAGGACTTCATAAAAATAATTCCATCACAACATAATTAAATCAATGTAATAATAGGGATAAAAACATAACCCTATATTATCTTATATGGAAAATAATTTTGATAAAACATTTGAACTCCATTCTTGAAAAAAATATCCTTTCTACTTCAAAAACATTTTCCTTTCTTAACATGTCATATAATTTTAAACTAAAAGAAGTTAATTAAAAATAAACTTGAAAACCTGTTAAGTAATCTTCATATAAATAATGTTTTATGAATCCATTTATGCCGTATAAGTTAAAAAAACATTCTTCTCATACTTTGGCCTAAAAGTCAAAAAGTACCTCGTACGAAAAAAGATTCCTTTCATATTGTTTACTAAAAACATACCGAAGGGTAAAATTGGATATAAACAATTGTGGGAGGATATGAATAATATTACATATTGAAGGAACATGGATGTGGATGATAAATACACCCCAGTAAATACCAAAGTGTAATCAATCTCGGATAAAAATGAGATAGTGATATTTTCCCTTACCTTTAGTCCGATTTGATTCGTACATGTCCGAAGCTCATGTATAATGATTTAAATAATGTTATTGACTTATTTTAGAATCATAAATATTGATATGATATCATATATGGTCATATTCTTAGCTTATTATTAGTAATATTTCATTGTTACTTGTTATTTGGGTCTTTATTGCTTTTTGTTCTTATGCATGTTTTGCCGAATAAATTCTTATTATTCTTGTTAGGTTATAGATAACTTATATCCAGAATGGTATTAGTGTAAAATATATCATATTTATTCATTCAATTCATTTATATAATTACTATGTAATGAAGATCATGTAGAACGAGTCACATCACATCGTGGAGACGGTAGGCCGTACGTACGCACGAGTGTTGATATCGTTCCCATGATTGTGGAATTGTATTGAAGTGTATTTATACTATTTCAGTATCAATATAACTTTATAATAATCATATATAGTTACTCATTATACCATTATACCCATCCAAGTAAGGTGGTGGTGGAAAATAGATTACACCACGGCGTGGAGACGGTATTCCGTACGTACGCACGCGCGGTGATTTCATTTTCCGTAGGATGGATAGAAGGTGAAATAGGGTTGTTTCATATTTTTAATAACATATAAGTATGTAATTAATACTGATGTTATTACCTTATCATGAAACAACTAAATAAGAAGAAGTTGAAGAAGAAAGAAATTGAAAAAGATCGGTAGTGGATATTACCTCTTTTTTACACGCATATTTAAATCCTTCACTTAGGGCACTAAGATTGGTCTTTGAAGAAGACCAGGACCTCTAAGATTATTCTAGGGAAGTGGAGAAGAGGTTTTGGCAGGGGTCGGCCGAGATTGAATGCTCAAATTGGTGTGAGGAAGAGAGGGAGGAGGTG
The DNA here is from genome assembly GCA_963277665.1 of Viscum album. Lineage (NCBI taxonomy): Eukaryota > Viridiplantae > Streptophyta > Magnoliopsida > Santalales > Viscaceae > Viscum > Viscum album. Next base: position 1,632,520,588 of record OY728133.1, on the reverse strand, counting down.
CCCTTTTATAAGGGGGGAGAGGGGCACCTTTGGGAAATTTCCAAATATTATTTTATATTAAAGTCAAATTCAGTTTATAATGGTTCCAAAGGGTCTTATTTAGAAGCTAAAGTGGGGATGGGTCGAAAGCCTCTCATCCAATAGGATTTAGACAAGTTTAGGTTATTATTTTAACCTTATCAATTAGATTTAACTCTAAGGTAAATAATTTTACTTTTACCGTGTCTTTTTGTTTTCTTAAACTATATGGTTAATAAACATGCAATAACATTCCAAATGAACCCCAATATGTTTAATATTATTATATATTCTTATATAAGTCATTTTGCCGAACCATAGATTTTTAGGAATAAAATAACAATTAATAATATAATATTTGTTTTAAAAACTATTTTATGTCAATTTTAGCACTATTTGGTATTTGATTTTTGTGAAAATAATAACAAAATGATAAGTTCTAACTAAGTTAATTAAAGCAACACTAATATGTTATATTAACATATAAAATTAGTGTAATTCATAAAAAGTCTCAAATTACATTTATTTGGGCATTGATAACATCAATTATGTTAATATTTTCTTAATAAGGTAATTACTGCATCATCGTTGAGTCATAAATAAATTAAATTATTTAAAGTATAAAAATTATAAATAAAAGACCATTATGTAGGAAATATTTTTAAATTTCTAATTAATATTTATAATCGAATTTATCTTATGTATAACCCTGTATTAAAAATGTTTATTTATTAAACTTTGATTTTAACTATTTTAACTCTTCTTTAAATAAAATAATATTAAATGTCCTAATCTAATCCAAGTGGACCTAAATGGCTATATTATATTCATAAGGTTGTTTTTGGTCGAATTACACTCATCCAATAGAATTAGGACATGTGTTAGTGTAATAGTAATATCATTTTTACCTTTTATTACCCTATTTACTATTAACCGTGGTAAAAAAAAGTAAAAAGTTACTATTCACCAAAAAAATATTTTCAACTCATTAAACCACATTTTACTTACTGATATCAACCGTGTCTGTTGGATTTTCAAAATTTCATTCACAGAAGCGGTAAAATTACGTTTTATGAAAAATTCAGTTTTTTTAACTTCCACTTAGTGGTTTCACTATTCACCAAAAATTGAAAGTTTTCAGAAAAATACCAAAATTTCACCCTAGGCAAATTTCGGTATTCCGAATCCAAAAATGAAGTCCATATTGAAAGATAAAATTTATAAAATTTCAAAAATTGGTTATTATGACTCGTAACAGCTATTTCATATAATATTTTAATAGCATATCGTTGTTTAGTGAAAACTCGGTATTGCGTACAACGCCAGCTATCGAGGAAAGTCATGATTGCATGTAAAGAAAGCCAAGCTAGTGTTGTGTGCAATGAAAGATTACTTCGATGATGTATATAACATAAAAAGAAAATATTTCTCATAAAAGTCTCGGGTGTTACAACAGTGATGCATCCATTTACCCTGCCCATTAAGAACTATAAAAATTACATTGTCACAGACGTTCTTATCAAAATACATTACGTCAACATTATGATGTATGAAATTAAACTCCAAATAATTTATTTTAAAAATATATCATTTTTTTCCATTATATTGTTCCTGATTCATAGAATACTATACCTCAAACACCATTACCCCTTTCTTTAAACTGATGGAAATTTCGAAATTCTTCAGTGAAATTCATTAATTATCCCATGATTTTTGAACTAGATAACACCTTCATTGAATTTCTCAATTTAATATCTCTATTTAATCATGACTTGTTGAACATGAATTTATGAGAATCATCATGAAATTAATTATTACACATAATACACCATTTTTTCTATGAGGTAATTGTTTCAATTCAAAATCAAAATTAAAAACTAGACAAGACATACTAGTATGAGTGTTCTAAACAGATAAATTTAATAGTCCAAGAAATTCACTAATTGATCACATTAAAGTAGTATTCATTTTGAATAGTTTTCTCATTGAATCATTATATGTTTCCATGACCTCATCTAATAATTCGAACAATTCTATGATTATAGGTTAAATGTATACTTCAATGTCATTTCTATGCATTTTATTTATAGGAATTATCATTGAAACAAAGAAATAAGTATTCTTCATAAAAATACATGGAGGTAGATTGTAGGGGATCAATACAACTATCCAAATTATATAATTAGCACTTAATGTAACAAAAGGGTTAAAACCATCAAAATCCAATCCCAAATGTACATTTCTAGGATTCGAAGAAAAATTTGGATAAAGAAAATCAAACATATTCAATGATGTTGAATCTTTTGGATGTATCATCCGGGCATCATTATTATCCTATTCATGGATCTTCATGTAGTATGTAGTGTTAGATGACATGAATAATTCTTGAAAGTGTGGTTTTAGAGGAATGTATCATAATAACCTTGCATGAGTTTTCTTTTTCTATTTCTTCCTAGGGTTGCACTGATTTATACTCTCATTATTGTTCATTGATTTTCATCTACATGTATGGCATCTTCAGCAATCTTATTTATCATAATATTCTCTCCAGTAAAGCATGAAATCATTAGAGAATAAATCCATCTTCGTATAATAAAATCTATGTTTGTTGATGAATTTATTCATCTCGTATAATGATGAAGTGATATTAGATTTACTAAATTCAACATGAAGCAACTCTAAAATCATGGAAATTTCTTTTTCATCAATTCCACAAAGACAATCAATATGATATAAAATAATTAACAAATAAAATGTCAAATAATTTGCAAACCATTCATATAGTTCCTATTTTCCATCATTAACTAATTAATAAAAATAATTTTTTATCACTAAAGTTCTGGGAAAGATTAACCTGATCAGGATCAACTAAAGATTCTGTTGATCTATTAAAATATAGGAAATTATATTTTGGAAAAAAAACACATCATTTAAAAAATTTCAAATTGAATTCTCCTCTACCTGGGTCACATTGAATTTCATTGATAATATTATTTTTATGTCTAATTTTCATAACATTTGATTCACCCTGCAAAATCCAACATACATTTCGAATAGGAAAGTGTTTTAATACCAAATTCTCATATACATTTTTTTCTATTCAACTTTCACTTGAATTTACAATCAGTAGACGAACATTTTATTCTATCATCCACTGGTCAGTTTTCAATTTCACAATCTTAAAAATTCTTCTAGTCCCATAACATATCGAGGTTAGTTTCGAGGTAAATTAATCCAAATTTTACACATAGGTATAGGATTTTATTATCCTTGTACATTAAAATATAAATATATAAATGTTTAACCAAAAGGGTACAATCAAAATTAAATAAGGATCTAAATGTATTAGAATAAGACTCAGGATCATGGTATTTGAAGTTAGATACATGCTTCAAATAGTTAATATATAATGATTGGTGTGTGGAAAACAACCTAACAATTAAATATGATAAATATGTATCCATTTTTTATATTTTATATGTATATGATATTATTTTTATGGGATAAAGATGTATTGGTGTATTCCACCCAAGTGTTGTAACTAAAGAGGGTTCATTCCATTGTTAAATTAGCCACATTGATCAATGTCTGAACCATTTCCCATGGTCTAACTAAGACAAAGAGAACCCCTATTTTATTTGGTTATAAACACTATTGGATAGCTAAAACCAACAAACAAAGAATTTTTAGGTTGTTATTTTTTCTTCTACTTTATTCTATTATTTTATTTCTTTCTATATTTGAACCTAATTTTTTTGTGAAACTAGCCATCACATACCATGTTATAATATAAAGGAAACACATCAATTATCACAAAAGAATATATATAACCACTCAACATATAAGGTCACCCCACCTCTAAAAACCATTTAAAAACATCCCTTTTTCTATCATTGTGAGAAAATAATCAATGTGAAAACCCCCTATAATAAATCAACACTTCATAGAATTTCAATTTACAAAATATGTAAAGGTGAATGGTCTATGGTTAAATTATATGAATATTTATGAAATTTTCCATCCATAAATTCGATTACACTTTGAGAATCTGTTTTATTAAATTTCCTTTGAAAACTCAAATAATCAATCCTCATAAAGTCACTATATTCTTGGTAACCCAAGATTTGTACATAAAAACCCATGCAGACCCTTGGATTTCAAGTGTTTCCATAAAAAACAATTTTAGGGACCAAAAAAACTTTTAAATTCTTGAAATCACATAATAAAATACATTGTAGTATTTTATCAAATGTTAGGTGTACATGGTAGTTGAAAAATAAATTTAAAATACCTTCTTCCATATAAAAACCCTTCGAATTTAGTTGAAAACAAGTGAAACATGGTTTACCGTTAAATAAATTTATATAAAAATATTATAATTTCATTAGTAATATAAAACCTATGTCAAAGAGGAAAGAAATCACTATTTATAAATTTAACGAACTATAAAATAGATAAAACCAACCTATGACCTGCCAATTCCATAATGTGGAACACTAAATCACCACAAAAAATACAAACTAAGGGGAACTAATCATGGGAGAGGGAGGTTGGGGGTTAGGTGTGCATGGGGGCAGGGTCACCATCGAGGATAGAGGAGAGTGGTAAAAGGCGGGATCCATGACACCACTAGGGAGAGATTGGTTTGAGGGGGGGTTCATGGGGTTGGGGTCACGCTGGGGAGGGAGAGGAGGAGGTCGAGGATAGGGAGGAAAAGGTTCAAGGCCATTTAGGGTGAGAGGGGGAGGGGGAAAATATGGTTTTTTTCAAATCATTTCATGGTGATTCAATGGAAACCAACTCAAATTATTAAAATAATATTATATATCAGCTGTTTGTCTAAACCACCATGCAATTATTACTATTTTTAAATTGAATTTATTTTATGGTGGTTACTATAACATCCACCAATGAAGCACTACTAACCAGTTCTTTTTTAAAGTGATCTTTCCCTAATTAACCATTGAAAAATAATCTTAAATAAACCCATGCACTGATTGATATACTATGGAACTATTAAATACACAAAATCTAATTGACTACTCCAAAATATAGCTATTTGAATTTAAAATTTTCATATTATTTGAATTAGACATGGACAACATATACCTATACCAAGGCATAGTCCCTTTATATCTCTCTATTGGTGGATCAAGTCATCTTACAGTGACATGATTCTATGTTTGGTTAAAACTTCATTTTTGTTGTAGATTTTTTTCATGTAGTCAAGTTATTTCTTCTTCCTATTTATTGAAGTCTTCATGCGGCCATTGAAATTCTTTATGTGGTCAGATAATTTCGTATAATGGTTAGTTGAATTGTTCTTGTGATTGGTTGAGAACTTTTCTAGATTCCCACTGTTGTAGTTTGAAGTCTTAATGTTGTCACTTGAATACTTAATGTTGTTAGGTGGACTTCTTTTTTTTTGTTTAGTTCAACATGGTCAGTTTTTTGGTAGAAATCCCTCAAGGTATCATTAAATCATTTTTGTGTTGGTTGTGTTTGTTTACTAAGTGGGTTTTTATGGTGAGTAGTTGAGTTCCAGATATATTTTTTACAATAAATGTTGACAAAGAACCATGAAAAAGGAAAGGGAGATCTGTGGGTGCTACAAAAAAAGAATCGACGAGCACAATGAACAATGAAGGAGAGGAGCATTGTGAGGGGAGAATTTATGTGACACAAAGTTTTGATAGACCACTCTGTGACTATAGTGAGCATCACATGTGGAGCATTTCAATTACATGAAATTTTTGAAGGAATGATCTATGATTACAACAAGCATTGTGAATGGGAAAATTCTCATGGAGATTCATGAAAAAGAGCGAATTTTGGAAGAAAAATCGAAGCTCTATGAAACGGGTAACATGGAACTGACATGGACTAGAAGGTTCAAGAGTCAGTGGAAAAATCCTATAAATATTCCACTACCCCCTTAAAAAGGGTATATAGACCCAAAAAAATCTTAATGCTCTCGAATCATAAAAGAGGTTCATGAAGGCTCTGAGATTCGCGAATGTAAGGGAGTTTGCAAGGGATAGTTGAGCTTTGTGAAAGGAAGGATTTTCGTGATGGCTAGTTGGGATTTGAGAAGGTGGTGTGCTTCAAAAATTCTAAGTGATATTCAAAAAAATGAAATATATTTTTAAAGGTTAGTTCGAGCTTTGTGAAATTGTGAGCTTCGCAAAATGATGTGTGCTTTGTGAAGGCTAGTTTGAGATTTTCAAATGAAGGAGCTTCATGAAGGTAGCAGACTTTGTGAAAGTGTTTTAAAATGTTTTTCCCAATGTTCTATGGTAAATTGGTATTCATAAATGGATTAAATATGGACATCAATAGATCATCTACATACATTTCAGGATTCATTCATTAGATATATTGAAGGGGCCTAAATGTCCATAAACTATTAGTGGATCCCTTCTAGGGAAGTGATAAAAGGAAGAGAAAGACGATGATACTTTCCACCAGTAGTAAGTTAGAGAGAGATAGACATAGGGAGTGACCCTTGGGAATTTAGTGAGTCCACCCTAAACACTGTAAAGCAATGAGCCTGGTTATAGAATTGATTTATCCCAAATATTTTAATTATCATTGATCTTTAGTGGATTTGCTACATCGACACATCATCGTTGTATTATCCTTGGGCGTATCCTAGTGAGGGTGAACCATGTAAAAATCTATATGTAAGCCTTCTTGCTTTACTGCATTACATTAAAAGAATCATCATTGGAAAAAGAAGAGAATAATAAGATCAACATTAACACATAAGTGCTAACAAAGTGACCCTTATAATAAAGAGGTCAAGATCCAGTGGGGTGGGAATAATAGTGAAAATAATATCCATACCCAGATTCACCCCCTCTAATGGTATCTAGGCCCCTTTTAAGACCTAACATCAGCTATCCTTTATAGTTTGATTACTCATATATCCAGTTCAAGAATTATCCATTTTTCAACTTTTTGTTATAATTTGTTTTACTAGCATAAATCACAATAATCGTTAACAACATAAGAAACCTGAGTTTTGATGACTAAAATAATGAATTTATAATCTAATGCAACAATTTATATCTTCCATTGTAATAATTTTGAGATTTGGGGTTTGACCATATTAGAATATATAAAGAGGTAGATGAGTGCTTATGCTTGTAAAACTCTCAGGTTATTAGCATATAAATATAAAGAGGGAGACATTAATTGTTTTTATATCATGTTATACGGGTTTTTAATTCCTTTATTTTACTACCAATAATCATATTTATAATTTTTTTGATGGAACCTACTATGCTATAACATACGTTTTTTATAAATTAGTTTTTCTTGATTAAGTTGTAATAGAGGGATACAAAATTCTTCTCCATAGATATGTACACTCAGTAGGACATGATGGAAAGGTCTCATCTCAAGAATGAGTCATATGATTTTGACCCTGGAATGATATCATAGATTATAGGAGGGAATTTCAACATAATGTTCACACATTATAAAGAAATTGAGGGAGGGGACGTTTATATAGATCTATGGATGAGTTTAATGGATTCATAGATGGTAACCAACTGATAGGATTAGGATTTATGGGTGAGGCTTTCACCAGGTGTAATAATCATATTTTTTTTGAATTATGTGTCATTGCTTAGAAATATTTATATCTATCATTCATTGGATCAGTCCATTTGGTAGTCTATAGGTTCTTCATTTGCCTCAAGGCTTTTCAGATCACTCAACATGGATCTTCATATTAGGGGAAATGTTTTGTAGGATCCCAAGATTTAGATATACTATTAAAAGGACCAAAGTGTATGGTTTTCTTAATGTGATTATTAATGCATGAAATAAAAATACATGTATCCCAGCCATTTCATGTCACCTAGGGAAATTGAAAAATCATAGGCATACAAATTTTTTGTGTCATGAGGATCATATAAAGGATGTTGATTTGGTTGAATATTTATCCAAAGGAATTAAATCTCTATACATATTCATGCTACTTAAATGGTACCTATAGTTATTTAAATAATTGACAAAAAAGAAAGAATGAATTGAACTCATGACTACTATATGAGGTGGTTGAGGCTATAGAGTGTTTTAGGGTATTATAAATATAGGAAGGTAATCAAAATATTGCCTACTTCCATAAATGTATTAAAGATAAAAAAATCATGGGTATACAAAGTTTTCATATGAATGATGTAATAGTTTCATAAGATATTGATTATCTTGGTTCCATAGTTACTGGGAACTTTGTAGGTGCACTCACTGCTCCTTTATTTGAATCTCATTTTTGTATCCAATCTGTAGATGGGTATGACTTCATAAATAATATTTTTTCTATATTAAAAGAGTTATATAATTAATTTATGTATTTAATTCTAGAAAAAATATACCAATGACGCTTCTAAGGTAAGGGGTGTGGAAAGTGATCATGGAACTAATGGTTTTCCTAGATATTTTTATTCATTTTCATGGGAAATAATTATGAGGGGTAATTTTAGTGTTTTGAGGGAACATCTATGGGAGGATTCATCTCATGTCCATAAAATACACTACACTAGACCATATTTATATGATTTTAATCCACATATCTAATTTTAGTTAATCATCCTCTATAAGTTTTCATAGATGATCATTGCTACAATGGGGAAAAATTGGTTAATTCGTCCCCTTGTATTACTTCAAAGGAACAACATAAAATTATCAAGGGGGATATATTAAAGGGGTAGTTGGTCTAGACTAATAAATAATAATAGAGATAGATTAATAATTCTTGGTAGGTAATGTGATGGTTAAAATAGACATGGACAAAGAATTTTCAAAATGGAATGGGGATTCATAATACTATCATTGAGAAAGATTGGGTTCTATAATTATATATACTATCTTCTATTTTAATATTTTTCTTCTCTATGTATATCTATTTCAATTATGGTTATAATATTGGGTTTTTTTATATATTTTTGAGTGATTCATCTAGGTTATTCATTATCCCTTACTTATTATTATTATTTCTTAGGATTCAATTAGTTGAAATTTGAGTTCTTGTGTGGATGTGGGGAGAGTGGGTGGATTTTTTGGTAGATATGGGACACCAGGTATCTTTCACCTATTATTTATGAATGATGCAATGGTATCCATCTTCAAAATAATATATGGACAACTTATTGGTGTTTCCTAATATATATTGAATATAAAGAAGTTAAACTATTAACATTTATAAAAATGTTTTTTGATCTTTGATTAAATGGGTATTTAGAGGAAGGGTATTCTAGTTAGATGCTCGATCATCCAGAATAGATACTTTACTTTTGAATACCTCATGTCTCTGCCGATTCCTAAACATGTGAGGATTTAATATTTTAATTTAATTGTGTCTAAAAGGGCCATAGGATTCAAAATTGGATGCATAAGTTTTTATCATTTGGTGGAAATAATAATTTAATAAAAGTGTGTCATCATAAATTATGGTCTATATTCTATCATTAATGGTATTTTGTAAAGTGGTCTTACACATATTAGAGAAGACGATGTCTAACTTTCTATGGGTTAGTGGTGGAAATAATCCATTTCATTAGGCTATTTGGTGTATCTTAATTCTTATAGTAGAGGAGGGAGGTATCAATATTCCTATATTGGAATAAAATAAGAATGATATTAAATCTAAACTAACCTGGAATTATTTATAATGTACATCTATATAAGAAAAATTCATTTATACAAAACATGGTAATGTTTAGGAGGTGGTAGAAAAGACTAAAGTTGGTTTAATATCTTGAATTAGGAAAAAAACTATATCCACCATTCCATAAATTATTCAGAAGAAAAGATGGGTAGTGGTAAATATAGATTTATCATTTTAAAAGGGTGGTTGGTGGGAGATGAAAATTATCTTCAAAGGTGTTCGGTTCTTAACATCACTCTTATTGAGATAATGGTCTATCTGTCCCTTCTAGATACAACGCTTAATGGAGATCAATTATCAATATAAACTAAAATTATTTTTAAATTTTCTCAGGTTCGAATAACTTGTTCATATGGATCCAATGATAACTTCACATTGTCTACCTTTTAATTTTTTGATAGGATAATGTAGCCTAAGTTAGGGTGGGGGCGAACAAATATAATTAAAAAATTTCCACCAAAATGAGATTTTTAATTTGGTGGATTAAAAGAAATGATATTTCATGAGATGATGTGGTAAAAAATGATAGGTATTTCTATATCTCTTAAATGTAGATGTTTTGATTATTGAATATTATAATCTAGAGATCATTTAGTTATCAAAGGAATATGGAGGAATAAGATATGGAAATTGTTTAATAGTATCATGTTTATTTCTGTCAGTCTGTATTCTTTTGATGCAATACTATATTTATAGATTCTAGAAAAGACAAAAAAATGAGAAATATCATTCCTATTTGAATAATTGTTACTTAATTTCTGATGATTTGAATTGGGTGAAATGAAGTGGTCCAAAATTCTTTTAATATTTTATTGGATAGTGCTCTCCATTACAGCCTTAAATGTTTGTAGAACCAAATGTGTAATATTAAAGCTGGTGTCCTGGTCATATTTCTTCAAAAACTATGAATTTAAATTATTTACACGGTGTATCATAGGCTAGATATTTTTTTAGGTAGGTGATTCTTTTTTGGAAACCATCACTTTCTTTTTTAAAATTAATCATAGATGGTTCTACATTCACCATTGTAATAGATAGGGGTAAGGTTTTACAAGACCACCAATGTTCAATCATTCTAGATTTTACAACCCACTTTGGATATAGAACCACTATACTTTCAGTGTAAAATTATATTCTTCTCAGTCATAATAAATTTCCTGATAGGAATATCACTCTTGTGGGGAATGAACATGATGCAACATTGTAAATTTTTTAAAGGATTTAAAATTATCTCATTATTAAGTCCTATATCAAATGTGGGAATGTGGTTCCATGGTGTAAGGGTGTACATTTTGAAATCATACATGGAGAGAAGGTTGAATGTTGGTAGAATATCTATCCCAATAAGACAAAGGGATTAATGATGAGTGGATCTATGCATTTCATAGAATTCTACCTTTGGCATCCAAATAAATTTTTGGACTCATTCTCTAGGTCAAAATTTTTTCATCTACAAATAATTTATAGATTTCTCATTTTCTAATGACTTTTATATATTTTCCCCATTAAATTTCCAATAAAATTTCTTATATATAAATTAATACAACTAAGGTGGAATGAATTTTTAATCTCAATTATTTTACAACAATTCACCCCCTCTTATATGTTTCCCCAACTTATCTTTCAAAGTCAGATATCTGGGACAAAAATAGGTGTTCATAATTCTAAATGAATGAATAGTGAATGAATTACTATAATTCCCACATTGAATATACCTTTTGGAGGGTGTTGGTTTATAAAATTTTTTACTTCACTAATCCAATGTGCATGTAATGAACAACCCTAGGTCTTCCATCCACTAGAAACCTAGGATGGACCATAGAATGGCCAATGGGGAATTCACAATCCCCTTAGGCTAGAAAAATGTTCTATGGAATTAAAATGCATAAATCAGGAATGATTTCACCTAATATATTGAATGAAGTTAAATTTCAACAGGGAGGGGTGAATTTCATTTTAACAAATACAACGATAACATAAACTGACAGATTCAAAATAAAAAGATTATGATATGACAAAAAAATAGATAGATAAATTCTATATGTATTTAAAAAGTTGATATTATAGTTAATTAAATGATTAAACATAATCAAAAGAGGACATATAAAATTTATAAACATTATGTGTATCAATGATGAAATGATGCAAGGCATTAATAAATGGGAAAATGAACACAATTTTATATGGATTTCAGTAATTAATTAAAAGGTTACCTTATGTCTCCACCCCTTAATTGTATAGTTAGGTTTTTTAGTAAAGCTTCCCTTTTTTACATGAAACCCAACAACTAAAGATAAAATTGGGTTTGTAAGAGGTGATATTCTTAGAAAAAATATTTTACAATTCCAGTCATATATCTTTATTTAAAAATGGATAAAATTTTATAGAGATACATAAATAAAAATTTGAGATATTATGAAATTTGGAAAAGAAGGTTGGCTCTCTATGATAAGGGCTTAGAGAACACAAGATATTCAGTATATTGATTCAATATGAGAGTTGTTTCACACTTCTTGAGATTTTGTGGGATAAAGATACAATCCTCCCTTGGACTCTATTTATAGAAATATATAGTGATGGGGTATTCCAAGTTTGAGAGAAGTTATTAATAACACAACATGAACTTATTTTACCATCATAAATGAATCATCCAACTATCCATCCCAATGCCCCCAAATATCTAATAGTCTCCATTGGTTTTCCAGTAGACTACCTAAAACTTAATGCTATTAGAAATCCCTCACCAGCAAACCGATGGATTTATGGGTATTTGGGATGCCTCTATCCAAGCCACCGTTTATCCACTAGAACCACATCTGGTAGTTAGTGCATTATGCTAGATTCATTTTCATTAAGTGGCACCACCACTTCCTTCCATGGCCTTATATGGATCTTCTAAATTTTTTCAACGGCTTAAAAAACACATTGTGACTATATAAGAGACTTAAAAATATCATTAATACTTATTAAAATACTTAAATTGATTTATAAAGGATGTTTCAAAGTCTATTAAATAGAAATTTAGATCATTTAAAATAATCCATTAGAAACATGAGTAATTGTTTTTTATCATGAAAACACCATTTTAGAGATATTTACAAAAATATACCCTAATTTGATGATAAACAAAATTAATAGAAAAAGTATATTAATATTTTATCAATAGGAAAACATTAATTTAATATTCTTGAGAGATAATAAAAATTATATCTAACTTACTTAGAAGTTTCAATTAAATAATATTAATCATGCTCAAGTCTTAAAAACATTATCTCCCAAAACCAAGAAACATCTAAACTTTTTGAAGTATAAAATTTCTTCCCCTTTGATTTAATAAAAAAAATATCCCCCACTGGCGAAAAAGCATCTCCCCATTTTTTATTACCAAAAAGGAAACTAGAAATGGAAATGATAAGACTAAGAGGAAAGTAAAACAAATACAATGAATAGATAGAGTAAAATATATAGTCTGGACCAATGATAAAACACTTAAGATCAGATCATCTTAAATTTAGAAGTATAGATATGAGTGAATATCAGTATTTAATTAAGTTTAAAATATTTTTAAAATCAATTTATAAAAATAAAAGAGAAGAATATTAAAATATATCTTTATCTACCATTATTATACAAAATAATAACATGAGAGAGAGTGAGAGAGAGGAGAGACGTTGAAATAAGTTTAAGAAAGAATTAAAATAAAAATGTTTATTTTTTTCAATATAGATCATGTTTGGTAACCTAATTTATATATGAATAAGATATCTAGGATCCCCATAAATTATATCATTAAAAATGAGCTCAAGAAGGTAAGGATTGATCAATTATTTCAAGAGGTAGTACTAGGCTTGTAGAGAAGCTACCATGTGATAGTTAAAAGAGTCTTAGTGCCATAACCATAATTGAATATCAAAATAAATGGTATATTATTTCCCTTGAGGTCATGAAAATGTTATATAATAAAAATGAAGAGGGTTAAAAAATATTATGTCCCCAAATATTTTCTAATAAATATTTAGAAAACAATTTTTTTGGAATGATATTTTAAATGAGATGAAATATAGATTTATTTGGGTCTTCTATATCTATTATTATTAAAATATCTCTCATAAATAAAATACCAATTTTTTTAAAAAATAATTAAAAATATTACCTTTATAAATTCCATTCCCAAAATTAGTATTTTTAGAAGAGATAACGTATTTGAAAAACCGAAACCATAACATTTTACTTCAACAAATTGAGAACCAAGGATCATGTTTAGAGATTTTCAACTTTAGATAATTTTGAAAGAGATGTTTTGTGATCCTTGATTTTAGATATAAAAACATTAACATCTGGTTTATTTTAAATTTCAAAATTAAATCATATTTTATTTTTATTGAAAGAGGATGCTTTTCTTCAAAAATTTGATTTTACTCAAGGTGAACTAGTTTATATTTTTTATTTAGATATTTTTATAAAAATAAATTTCATTAAAACCATTTTCAAGTTGATCATGATAATATTTCATGTCTACATAGCTTAGGGGTCTTGAAGAAGAATAAATAGGACATGTTTAAGAAGAATTGGATTGGGAAGGAGAGTGAGAATTTGGAGAACTAACTCCATCACATTCCTTGAGTTGTGCCATGCAGCATTTAGGTCATGAGCCTCCTGAATAAGATGAATCCCTCCAATTTGAAAATTTAGTAGCCTTTATAAATTTATTATTACCTTTTATATATATTTTTTTGATCATAAATTCTAGTCTAATATGACCCTTTTTGTTCCATTCATATTAGGTAACATCCAGTGCTTCAATTTTTTATTGTTCTTTATAACATCAAGATAGTTTATTTTTAAAAAAAAATTATCACCTCTTTAAAAATTCGATAAATTTCACTTTTTTAATGGATGGAAATTCTATAAGAATCGTCATTTTTGATTTATTTAAATGATAGAATCTTCTTGGATTTCTTTACTTCTACTGATTCCTTCACCACTTGGTGATTCAATGTTATTTCATATATCATGAGTGATCTGTTGAGTTCCCCAACCACCATATTGTTTATGTCCTTGTATTATATTATATCTATTAATTTAGAAGCCCAATAACTAGGTAAAACCCAAATTATTTTATTCGTGAGTTTTTATATTGAAAAATGATGACCAAGATACTTTATACAATTGAAAATATTAGTAATCCTCATAAACATACTTGTAATGTATTCATTAGGATGCATATAAAAAAATTCAAAATATTTCCATTAAATAACTAGTCAAGTTTATTTAAAATTATTTATGCCTTCCTATGTTTCTTCTAACAATTTCGATATTTCATGAGTTGTTTGACAAGTAGATATTAGATTAAATTCATTTTAGTCAAGTCCATGTTGAAGAGCATTCATAGATTCCCCATTATGTTCAACAGAAGTAATATCTTGAGGAGTAAATTTTTATATTTTGTTCATTAATAGTAATATATTCATGCATAACCATTTTCCAAAAATTATAACTAATTCTACTTAGAAAATTGTGAATTTTATTTTTTTCAATATGGATAATCTATTCCATTAAAAATAAAAGCATGATAAAATAAAATCATAAAATGATTAAAATTTGAAACTGATTAGTGTTTTGAGAATTAAAATATTTTTTTAAAAAAACTAATATATTTGAAATAAATACAAATATATCCATTGATTCTAATTTTTGGTTGGATTAAAATGGAATGGGGGTGAATTTCCTTTAAAAAATAAATTGATAAGATAAAGTAATAAATTAAAAATAAAAGGATTATGGTGTAATGAAATAACAAACAGATTGATTTGATACATATTGAGAATGTTAATATCAATGTTAGTTAAGTGATTAATCACAAAAAATAATACATATAAAATTTATACACATTATTCATATTGATTATGAAATGATGAAATGTGCAAGATAATTGAGAGAATAAACACAATTTGATAAGGAGTTCAGCCGTAGCACCCAATGTGATACATACATCTCCAGCCCTTAATTATATATATATATATATTATTTTCATACCATCCCATGGTTTTAATATAAACCCAATAAGTGAATTCCCCTAGTTTTAAAAGAATACCAAGAACCAACATCCCTTGTTATTAATGGAAACCCAAGAAACAAATTTAGAAATTCGATTGAGAATAGATGATTTTCATTGTGAAAATTCATTATAATTTTTGTCCCAATATATCTTACATGATAGATTCAACTTCAAATTGATATATTGTGAAAATTTTGAGATAATTTGATATTTGTAAAATAAGGTTGGATCATTTAGAGAAGGGCTTTAATAACTCTAGATATTCAACATATTAATTCAAGTAGAGATTTGTTTTTTACATTAATTGATTGTGTGGGATAAATATCCAAGAGTCCCTTCGCCTCTATTTGTAGCCTTATAGGGTTATGGGGTAGTTTAGGTTAAAGAAAAGTAATTAAGAGACTAGTAAGAACATTTATTACCATTATAAATGCAACCTTAGGCTAGTAGTCGTGTCACCACTATTTAATAGGGAGCCTCTACTTGGTAGCTGGTGGACTACCTGGAACTTACTGCCATTGTAAATCACTCACTAGATAGCCTATGGAATTATGGTTAATGGGGAATCCTCTATCCATGAAACTATACATTCAAAGGTGTTACACTAGGTATCTAATGCGGCATGCTATATTCAACTTTAAGAAGTGGAACCATCACTTCATTTCATAACCTTCTATAGATCATCCAACTTCCATTCAAGCCCACAAAATATCCATTATGACTAAATAAGATAATTTAAAATATCATTAGAAATTATTAAAATTCATAACATTATTCATCGATAATGCTTCATATTTTATAAAATAGAAACTGAAATCCCTTAAAAGAGGCCTTTAAAAATATTTGTGAGTTTTTTTGTCTATAAAACCCATGAGAGAGGGGGGGACATAATAAAAATGAAAGGGCATGTTACATACCACCTTGAAGTCTATCATGATCACTTCCCACATTGGATATCCTTGCATTGAAAAATAATCAGGTACTAAATAAAGGAAAAACTAAATAAGGAATAATAAAAATGATACATATGAACATCTCAAAAATATAAAACACAAATTTTATGGATGATCTAGAATAAAATGAAAGATAATCATGCTAAAACAATAAAAATGAGGAATATATAAGGAAATATTGAATACCTAACATGACCTACATGTGAATACCTAGTTATAATCCATCCATAAATATAAACTCAATCATAGAGATATAAAATGAACATGAACCTACAAAACCACTCAAGTATATCGACACTGAGTGGAATTGGTAGAGTGTGAGCTTTATAGCCCAGTAAGATACCACCAAAGAGTCCCTATTGTTACCTTTCTTAAAAAAATCCATAAACTATTGTTTTAAATATATAAATTTAAAATATATTTTTCACCCATTTTTAGATAAAACAACTCATGATTCATTTCTAAAACTTGTATTGATATCAAGATCCATTTTATAAACCCATAATTAAAAACCATTAAAAATTAATTTATTTTCAAATTAACCTTAAAAATCACCTTATTAAAATTTCAGTTTAAATCAAAGCTATAATGAGAACTCAAATCAATAGAAAATATGATCATTAGAATATATAGACATAAAAAATAATATAATAATTCTAATATTATCAATAAAGAAGAATCAAAAATAAAGAGTAAAAGAATAAATCAATGAAATTATATGAATCGTGGTAAATTCAAAAACAACCAATGAGGTGACTCAATAAATACTTGAGATGGAACCATCTATTGGACTATCGATGCATTCCTATGTCATTATCAAACTAGATTCTCTAAACTGGCCTCCTTAGGTGAATTCCTTAAAGTTCTAGTCTGGTTCTATACCAAGGAGGATCTACCCATCTAATCAGGGAGAGATTTTTACCATCTATCAATTCTTGACAATAATTCCTAATATCCCCACAAAATTAGTGATAAGAGGTTAGGTAACAATGGTAATACAATAAACCTCACCCTACCTTTTGACAACCCTTTAAGATAGCCCCTCAAAACACGTGTAGCAACAACATCAAAAACGTTCAAAAATTTGGGTCACTAATGTACCCAATCACAAATTAATAATATAAGGGTCACATTTGTAAATGAAAGGTTATAACCAATACATGAATTAAAAATATAAATTTTATAATGTAAAAAACACGTAAAAGCATTTGAATAGGTCTTTTTCCCTTAAGATTATTTTTAATGTGTCAAAGGGGAATTTTATACAATCCATGAAACTTTAACTTCATAACACCTTAATTAAGGATATTACAATATAACATACAATTAAATATATTTTTAAACAAAGAGTAAAATTCCTTTTCAAAGCATTAAATCCTATAATCACAAAGTGTATTAAATTAATACACTATTGAAAAATTATAAAAACCTAAACACATAAAACAAAGTCAGATACATAAGAATAATTAATATTATCATTAAATTCAAATGGAAATTAAATCATGACCAAAAACTCTTGAAAACTAATTAATTTTTCATAAACCCCAATTGCAATTTATAAAAAGTTTTTTAAAAATATTAATCTCTTGAATGAATTGTCCAATAACATTCATAAATACATATGACATACAATGTTTAAATAAAAATAATTATTTAGAATGCTCTAAAACCAATGGAATTATTTTAAATAGGTAAAACATGTCAAAAACTACATTAATTAGTGTGAAAATGAGTTGAAACCACCCATCATGGAGGGAACTGATCCCAATGAACTAATAACATGCTCTAACATCAAAATCTATAAAGTATTTAGTCAAATATCACCCCAAGGGTTTAGTTGAAAAAAGGGTAAATAAAAGGATGAAAAACAAGATAAAATAGAATAGGGGAGGAGGATGAGGCCTTACCTTAGAAGAATCACTAAGATATTTAGGGGAATTAATCCAAGAATAAAGTGGGGAGAAAAGAGGGGGTGTGCTCTGGAATCCAATTGTAAAGACCCGTAAATTTCAAGGAATTTTTTTTTCCTTAATTTTCTTTGGAATTTTACAAGAGCGCAGCTTCATACGGCACCTGATTCCGAGGCCCGGTGTGCCCGGAATCATTTTCCAAAGTTTGGCTCGGGTACGTTCAGTGAACGGACGAGCGGGTTTTTCTAACTTTTAAACTGGTGCCCGGAATCGAATTCTGAGGGCACCGATGAAATCGCAGCGCCGGTATTTTCCTAGAAATGCCTCTTCCGAAGTTGCGTTTGCTCGGGTGTGGTTTTTAATTTTTCGGGCCTAAGGTTAAGAAATAAAATAATTTTACGACAACTTTATTTTATTTCACTTAAGCAACTTGAAGCCACTTATTGACGGCTTGAACTGAGTTGAACCGGATAGGATGCTATCCAGAAATATCCTACCCCCTTGGTAGGATATTTGTGAGGTGGGGCCCGCACGAGCCCCGTCGTTTCTTTCCGCTAAGAAACGCACCCGCGAAAACCCGTCTTTATGAAAGTCAACTGACACGTTTCTTAAAATCTTAACAGACCATTTAATTGGGCGGTTTATTCCGTGAATTAAATGGGTTGTTTCTTTCGTTGAATTAATTCAACGAATTGTTTAGTCGTTTCTTAACCAGTTTTCAAACTTGTTGGCGTAATAATAAAATAAGGCCAACGCTCGACCTCTGGTTAATTGCGCGTTGAGAAGATTTGAGAGGACCCTTGTATCTTCTTCTCCCTTGCGAAGAACGCGAAGAACACGAAGAACGCAAAGAACGCCGAACCCGGAAATCGACGACGCTTCCGTCCGAGAAGTTCTTCCTCGCTCCGATCTCCGATCACCAACCTTTTGAGGTGAGTGATTTCGGGTTTCCTCTAAAGGTTCTTTTTGGTTTTTGTTTAAATGAAACACAGATTTAATTATTTATAATTTTAAATCTGTTGTTCTTGGTTTGTTGAGCTCGCTGACTCAACGCCGGATCCCGCGACGATGCGACGATCCCCCTCTTCCGCGACGAGCATTCCGCGAAGAACACCCGCGCGCGACAACTCCGAGGTAGGGATTTATTTTTGGGAATTACCCCTTCTTTCCCGTAATTGTTTCTTTAAAAAGTTAAAGAACTGGTTTTGTGTACAATTTTAAAATTATTAAAAATTTTGTTTCCGTTCATGTAAGGAACCCGTTTTATGAAACAATTTTATTTCATTAAAAATTGTTTCGGATATGCGTTCATGTGTTGAACTTTAAATTCTCCCGATTGTTTATCTCCAACGCGGAGGGTGCGGGCCAAATGAACACGGCCCGAGGACCCTCCATGGTTCTTCTTTTTGTGCGGATTTGGCGGTCGATGACGGAACATGCCGCAATGGATGTTTGACGATCCCGCAGTGAAGAACGAGTCCTGTGAGGAGCAATGGCGCAGACGGGAAGAGAATTGGACCACCAGAGCGATCCCGGTGGCCCGCGGAACTCGCCGGCGGCGCGGGTCGCCGGCGCGGCGGCGCCGGCAGCCGGGAGCGGCGGTGCCCCGGCGCGCCGCCGGACAGGCCGCCGAGGCTGAATCTGCGGCGGCGGCGGCCCCCGCGGACTCACGGCCATGCGGGTCCGGTGCCCTCGGACGCGGCTGAAGCCGCGTCCATGACTCATCGCGGCCCCACGCGGGGGGGCCGCGGCACCACCAGGCCGCGGGGGCGGCGCCCCGCGTGCCTCGGCCGTTCGGCCGCTCGGCCGAACCGGGCCAGACGGGTCCGACCGGCTGGGCCGCGCCCTGGCCGGACCGGACCGGGTCGGACCGGGTCGGGTCGACCCAGTTCGGCCGACTCCCGGGGGGGTCGGGCCAGGTCGGCCTGGGCCCGTACCCCCCCGTCTTCGGACGTTTTCATTCAAACGCCCATAACTTGATATACGGGCCTCCAAACGACACGCCGTCAGCAGAAACGCGATCCTTGGATCGAGACGGTCGTTTCGGTATATTACACTCAAGGTTTCGGAGAACTTTGGGTTCGGCTGGGTTGGTTCGTACTCGAAGCCAACCGGGCCCTCGGAGCGGAAACGCTCATATCTTGAGCTACGGACGTCCGATTAACGTGCCGTCAGCTTTGTTATCTTCCTCTAAGTGAGACGGTCCTTTTGGAATACTCCGCCCAAGGTTTGGACGCAGGTGGAGTTCGGTCGGGTTGGTTTTTCCCTAAAAACTAACCCGGACCCTAGGACGAAAATGCCAATAACTCTCAGACCGGGCGTCCGATTGACGCGCCGTCTGCCACGTTGAGTTCTTGTTGACGATACAGAACTTTTAAATACATCAACTTCAGACTTCGTGACAGTTGATGTATCGGCCTCTCGGCTTGTGGAGCGGACCCTCCCGAACGAGCTTGCTGTGTGCGGGAACCCTAGTGCTAGCTGTGACGACGACGACTGTGCAGAGATCCTTAGTGGACTGCGACGAAGACAGTGCAGAGATCCTCAGTGGACTGCGACGACGACTGTGCAGAGATTCTCAGTGGACTGCGACGACGACTGTGCAGAGACCCTCAGTGGACTGCGACGATTTCTGCGCTCAGCAGTTCTGTGTGAGCCAGTGCCTACAGGTCCTGTGTGGGCCCGATCCTGTGTGGGTTCGATCCTGTGTGGGTCAGCGCTCAGCGGTTCTGTGTGAGCCAGCGCCTACAGGTCCTGCGTGGGCCCGGTCCTATGTGGGGCCGATCCTGTGTGGGTCTGATCCTGTGTGGGTCACTGCGGGGGTTAGTACCTATCGATCCTTCGTGGGTCCGATGACTTAGATGGATCAGTGATCATCTTTATCATCATCTGAAGAAGTATACATGTGTGAGCTGAATCTTCTATTTACTTTTCTTCGTGGATTGAGTTGATTTATCCTGTGTGGATTTACTGTTTACTCTCCTTGTGGATTGTGTTGTGCTATCCTCTGTGGGTATACGTTTTCTTTCCTGTGTGGACTGGGTTGTGCTTGGACTCGGACGTTGGAGCCGATCGAGAATTGATGGCTTAGGTATATGTATGGGCATATACCTAAGCAGAGTCAGATGTTACTTCGTGATTGCATCTTTCCTTTGTGGTTTATCCTTTGTAGATTTCGGGAGACCTTCGGGGGTCTCGGGGTCCCTACTGAGTAGCTTATACTCACCCCTGCATGGGCTATGCCCGCACTTCGTGTGTTGGTTGCAGACGACGGACAGCGTTGATCGTGGTCGAGGTTGACGGAGCAGGACGGTACCTGGAGGGGGACCACTGGGCGGGACGTACTCGGAGCAGACGGTGGACCGAGGAGCAGTGGAGGCTATCTGTACCCACCCTTCAGGTGGGATTTCCCAGTGGACGTCTCGGAGTAGCTGCTTTACTATTCAGTTGTTGTTTTTCCCTTCAGTTTTACTTTACAGTTGGGCTTGTATTTCCGGCCCCTTTTACTTTCAGCACAGTTTGGTACAGTTTTTACATAGTGTTTACTTTTCCGCTTGCGTACTCTGTGGTGCTTGTTTACTTTCAAAGGCAATGCCTTCCCCTTTTTGTTGAGTTTTACGCCTCGGTGCTAGTCGCCAGCCCCTGGCCTTTGGAAGGCGGGCTTAGGGTAGTCACGGCACGGGCCCTGAGGACGGGTCGTGACAAATTGGTATCAGAGGTGGTCGGTTCTACCGCAGACTCTGAACTTTCTTCTATGTGAAGCAATAGTGTTTAGTGTATTGAGTGTGGTTATCAGTCCAAGGAGTCCAGTGTTGGTGTGGCGGCCGACGTATCCGTACACCAGGACCCTGACTTCTGATTTCCGACTTAATACACAAAAACATTGATTGCATGTGTGTTTCAAGTTTTCTTTGTGATTACTTGTGTCAGCTCACCAGGTATACTGTTCTGACCGTGGTGCACTTGTTCTCCTTTTCAGGATGGCCCCGCGACGACAGCCAGCTAGGGTTCCGAGAGTAGGGTGTGACGACAGCCCGCCGAGCGATGAGGCCTCGGTACAGGGCCCGTTGACCGTAGAGGCACCAGCGGTACCTTTACCCGCCGAGCCCCCGATGCTTCCAGCACTGGCAGCTGACGATGCACAACGCCTCGGAGCTCTGCATGAGTTCCAGCGCCAGTGACCACCCAGGTTCCATGGGGAGGCGGACCCCCAGGCAGCCGAGGACTGGCTGGAGGTGGTCGTCCGATTTTTCAGGCTAGTGAGGACACCAGCAGACCTCATGGTGATCCTCGCGGCGAGCCTTCTGTACGCGGCAGCATGCCGATGGTGGATCTTGATGCTCCAGGTACACGATGAGGCCACCCTCATCTGGACGGACTTCGAGAGCCTCTTCCGATCAGAGTTCGTCCCAGCCACCCTTCGTGCGGTGCGCATTTAGGAGCTTCTTCAGCTGTGGCAGGGCAGCTTGATGGTCGCTCAGTACGCGGCGAGGTTCACCGACCTTTCTCGCTACTCGACAGACACGGTACAGGACCCCTTCTTCCGGCCCCGGACCATCGAGCAGGGATTGAGACACGAGATCAGGGCATCGCTGATCCCCCTCAGCATCCCGACCTAGGTGGGAGTACTGGAGCGAGCCCTCCTGATCGAGAGCTTTCTGGCTGAGTCTACAACAAGACCTACAGCAGGGCGGCAGGTGGCGGAGTCTTCGGCAGCAAGTAGCCGACGGATGACTCAGGGTTCCAGGCGGACCAGACCTTCTGGCAGACGACCTCGGGACACTGGCTCAGCAGTGCAGGGCACTCAGCGTGGATCCAGTCTTCTGAGAGGCAGGTAGTGCTACGAGTGTGGCGGGCAGGGCCACATGGCTCGTGACTGCCCGACCCACTGTACCGAGGGGCAGCAGACGGTGGAGGGGCCACCCAGGCAGAGGCAGAGGGTCGACTGTGGCGGTCCGCAGGGATGAGGCGGACGAGGCAGGGGAGCTGGCCGAGCAGCAGCTGGTGGGCGACGCTTTGAGGCTCTGCCACCACCACCACCAGGAGGGCCACCCCGACCACAGGGAGCTGGCGGGCAGAGACAGGCACAGCTCCAGGCAGTGGAGGCCTACGACCACGGCGCGCCAGAGATGATTTGAGGTACGATCTGTGTCTATTACACCCTTGCTGCAGTTCTTATAGACACAGGCGCGAGTCACTCTTTCATAGCCACTGCCCTTGTTCGGAGCTCGGAGATTCCGACAGAGCTGTTGGCTCGATCCTTACGGCTAGAGACTCCTACGGGAGCAGACTCGACGATTACGCACTGGTGCCGGCAGTGTGAGGTTACTCTAGGAGGCGAGAGCTTCGGCTGGGATCTTCTGGTAGCGGCGTCGAGGCCTTACGACGTCATCTTGGGTATGGATTGGTTATCTACAGTCCATGCTCAGATTGACTGTATTAGGCGCAAGGTGCGATGTGTGCGAACCGACGGGAGCAGGTTCACCTTCACTGGCGAGAAGGGAGCCTTTGCAGCACAGGATGGACTTCCGCAGAGGAGAGGACAGCCCATCACTCACCAGTTGTCTAGCCTCGTCCTGGGAGCAGTTGACATGCGGAGTCCCAGTTTTCCTGCAGTGGTGGATCAGTATGCGGACGTCTTTCCCGACGACGTTCCAGGGCTACCTCCTTGTAGAAAGGTAGACTTTTATATTTACCTGTACCCCGGGACAGCCCCGATATCCACTGCAGCATATCGGATGGCCCCCGCTGAGCTTCGAGAGCTGCGGGTACAGTTGGAGGACTTTCAGGGCAAGGGGTTCATCCGACCCAGTGTTTCACCCTGGGCTTCGCCAATTTTGTTCGCCAAGAAGGCGGACGGGAGCTTGCGACTGTGTGTCGACTATCGTCACCTGAACCAGGTGACTGTGGGAAACAAGTATCCGCTACCCAGGATTGATGATCTCTTCGACCAGCTCAAGGGAGCACGGTGGTTCTCAAAGATAGACCACAGGTCAGGCTATCATGAGCTCAGAGTTCGAGATGAGGATGTGCAGAAGACGGCCTTCAGGTGTCGGTATGGCCACTATGAGTTCTTGGTTATGCCCTTCGGCGTAACCAACGCTCCAGCAGTGTTCATGAGCCTCATGAACAGGATCTTCCAGCCATACCTCGATCGATTTGTCATGGTCTTCATCGACGACATTTTGGTGTACTCGACGACGGAGGAGGAGCACGCCTACCACTTGCGAGTTGTACTAGACACACTCCGAGAGCACCTGCTTTATGGAAAGCTCTCGAAGTGCCTGTTCTGGCTACGTGAGGTCCACTTCTTGGGGCATGTCATTTCTGAGGCGGGAGTTGCAGTGGATCCCACGAAGATCGAGGCAGTGCTATCTTGGGAGCCTCCCAGGAGCGTGACGGAGGTGCGGAGTTTCCTGGGTCTAGCCGGATAATATCAGAGATTTGTGCCAGACTTCTCCAGAGTTGAGGCACAAATCTCGGCATTGACGAAGAAGGGGAAACCCTTCGTGTGGTCAGACAGATGTCAGCAGAGCTTCCTGGAGTTGAGACAGAGTTTGACCAACGCACCTATCTTGAGGTTTCCTGAGGAGGGAGTTGTATACGTAGTCTACTGTGATGCATCAGGGACCGGACTTGGGTGTGTCTTGATGCAGGAGCATGTCGTGATTGCCTATGGATCGCGTCAGTTGAGGCCTCATGAGCAGAACTATGCCACTCATGACTTGGAGTTGGTAGTAGTGGTCTTCGCCCTGAAGACATGGCGGCACTATCTGATGGGCGAGCGCTTCGCAGTCATTTCTGACCACCAGAGTCTCAGGTACATCTTCTCTCAGAAGGACCTGAACCTGAGACAGCGGGGATGGCTCGAGTTCCTCCAGGACTATGACTTTGAGATAGTCTATACTCCTGGGAAAGGGAACGTGGTAGCCGATGCCCTCAGCAGGAGGTCGGGCATCCAGCTACTTGAGGAGGCGACAGAGCAGCTAGCCACTTTGCAGATATCCTTCATGGATAGAGACGGAGAAACCTTCCTTCAGTCTCTCACCGTCTCTTCTCCACTTCTTCAGCGGGTCAGAGAGGCACAGCGTGAGGACGCAGACTGTGAGACACGGCGTGCACAGATATCCTCGGGACAGGCACCTGATGGTTTCTCCCTTGGAGCAGAGCACGACGTCCTTTTCAGAGGACGCACCTTGGTACCAGTCGCCTTACGAGAGGAGGTGCTGAGAGAGTTTCACACTTCTCCTTTGGCGGTACATCTAGGAGTGGTGAAGATGTACCAGGACCTCAGACGACAGCACTGGTGGCCAGGCCTGAAAAAGGCAGTGGCAGAGTTCGTTTCACGGTGCCTCACTTGCCAGCAGGTGAAGGTAGAGCATCAGGTACCATCAGGCTTGGTACAACCCTTCGAGGTCCCGGAGTCGAAGTGGGACGGGATATCTACGGACTTCGTGACTGGACTTCCACGCACTTCCAGAGGTCACGACTCCATTTGGGTGATTGTTGACCGACTCACCAAGTCGGCACACTTCTTACCCATCCGGGAGAAGGGCTCAGTGGAGAGCTTAGGGCGTCTCTATGTCCAGGAGATTGTACGGCTTCACGGTGTGCCATCGACTATCGTCTCCGATCAGGACGCATGCTTTACTTCTCGGCTTTGGAAGGGGTTACAGGAGGCGTTCGGGACATGACTACGCCTAAGCACAGCCTTTCACCCTCAGACGGATGGTCAGACGGAGAGGACCATTCAGACTCTCGAGGACATGCTCCGTGCATGTGTTCTCGACTTTGGTCGCAACTGGGAGGACCACCTACCCTTGGTGGAGTTCGCGTACAACAACAGCTACCACTCCACCATCGGGATGGCACCATACGAGGCGTTGTACAGCAGGCCTTGCAAATCTCCTTTGTGCTGGACAGACCCAGGGGAGTCAGCACTTGTGGGACCAAAGATGGTCTGGGCCACGACAGAGAAAGTCCAGGTCATCCAGGAGCGGATGAGGACAGCTCAGAGCCGGCAGAAGTCATATGCTGACAAGAGGCGGAGGCCACTAGAGTTCGAGGATGGCGACCACGTCTTCTTGAGGGTCTCACCTCGATGTGGTTTGCAGAGATTTGGTCAAGGCGGCAAGTTGTCTCCACGCTTCATCAGACCCTTCCAGGTCCTCAGCAGGGTTCGCGAGGTGGCTTATCGCCTGGCTCTACCACCTCAGTTGCACCGGGTGCATGACGTCTTCCACGTATCTCAGCTGAGGAGATACGTGCACGACCCGATGCACATCATTGACTATGGGGAGCTAGACGTGGATGATGGGGCGACTTTTGCGGAGGTCCCAGTAGAGATAGAGGATTGATAGGAGCGGGTCCTACGTGGGCGATCGATTCCTCTTGTGCATGTCAGATGGCAGAATGGGAACCTCCAGGAGAGCACTTGGGAGTGGGAGGCTCAGATGCGTGCTCAGAACCCCCTTTTGTTTCCCTAGTTTATGATATATCTTTACGAGGATGTAAAGTTTTGAGGTGGGAGTAATGTAAAGACCAGTAAATTTTAAGGAATTTTTTTTTTTAATTTTCTTTGGAATTTTACAAGAGCGCAGCTTCAGACGACACCTGATTCGGAGGCCCGGTGTGCCCGGAATGATTTTCCAAAGTTTGGCTCGGGTACGTTCAGTGAACGGACGAGCGGGTTTTTCTATCTTTTGAACTGGTGCCGGGAATCGAATTCTGAGGGCACCGATGAAATCGCAGCGCCGATATTCGCCTAGAAATTCCTCTTCCGAAGTTGCGTTTACTCGGGTGTGGTTTTTAATTTTTCGGGCCTAAGGTTAAGAAATAAAATAATTTTACGACAACTTTATTTTATTTCACTTAAGCCACTTGAAGCCACATATTGACGGCTTGAACTGAGTTGAACCAGATAGGATGCTATCCAGAAATATCATACCCCCTTGGTAGGATATTTTTTAGGTGGGGCCCACATGAGCCCCGTCGTTTCTTTCCGCTAAGAAACGCACCCGCGAAAACCCATCTTTATGAAAGTCAACTGACGCGTTTCTTAAAATCTTAACAGACCATTTAATTGGGCGGTTTATTTTGTGAATTAAATGGGTTGTTTCTTTCATTGAATTAATTCAACGAATTGTTTAGTCGTTTCTTAACCAGTTTTCAAACTCGTTGGCGTAATAATAAAATAAGGACAACGCTCGACCTCTGTTTAATTGCGCATCGAGAAGATTTGAGAGGACCCTTGTATCTTCTTCTCCCTTACGAAGAATGCGAAGAACGCGAAGAACGCGAAGAAAACCAAACCAGGAAATCGACGATGCTTCCGTCCGAGATGTTCTTCCCCGCTCCGATCTCTGATCACCAACCTTTTGAGGTGAGTGATTTCGGGTTTCCTCTAAAGGTTCTTTTGTGGTTTTTGTTTAAACGAAACACAGATTTAATTATTTATAATTTTAAATCTGTTGTTCTTGGTTCGTTGAGCTCGCCGACTCAACGCTGGATCCTGCGACGACGCGACGATCCCCCTCTTTCGCGACGAGCTTTCCGTGAAGAACGCCCGCGCGTGACAACTCCGAGGTAGGGATTTATTTTTGGGAATTACCCCTTCTTTCCCGTAATTGTTTCTTTAAAAATTTAAAGAACTGGTTTTGTGTACAATTTTAAAATTATTAAAATTGTTGTTTCCGTTCATGTAAGGAACCCGTTTTATGAAACAATTTTATTTCATTAAAAAATGTTTCGGATATGCGTTCATGTGTTGAACTTTAAATTCTCCTGGTTGTTTATCTCTAATGCGGAGGGTGCGGGCCAAACGAACACGGCCCGACGACCCTCCGCCGTTCTTCTTTTTGTGCGGATTTGGCGGGCGATGACGGAACATGCCGCAACGGATGTTTGACAATCCCGCAGTGAAGAACGAGTCTCGGGAAGAGCAATGGCGCAGACGGGAAGAGAATCGGACCACCTGAGCGATCCCGGTGGCCCTCGGAACTCGCGGGCGACGAGGGTCACCGGCGCGGCGGCGCCGGCAGCCGGGAGCGGCGGCGCCCCGGCGCGCCGCCAGATAGGCCGCCGCGGCTGAAGTCGCGCGGGTCCGGTGCCCTCGGACACGGCTAAAGCCACGTCCATGACTCATCGCGGCCCCACGCGGGGGGCCGCGGCACCACCAGGCCGCGGGGGTGGCGCCCCGCGTGCCTCGGCCATTCGGCCGCTCGGCCGAACCGGGCCAGACCGGTTCGGCCGACTCCCGGGGGGGGTCGGGCCAGGTCGGCCCGGGCCCGTACCCCCGTCTTCGGACGTTTTCGTTCAAACGCTCATAACTTGAGCTACGGGCCTCCAAACGATGCGCCGTCAGCGGCAACGTGATCCTTGGATCGAGACGGTCGTTTCGGAATATTACACTCAAGGTTTCGGAGAACATTGGGTTCGTCTGGGTTGGTTCGTACACGAAGCCAACAGGGCCCTCGGAGCGGAAATGCTCATATCTTGAGCTACGGACGTCCGATTAACGTGTCATCAGCTTTGTTATCTTCCTCTAAGTGAGACGGTCCTTTTGGAATACTCCGCCCGAGGTTTGGACGCAGGTGGAGTTCGGTCGGGTTGGTTTTCCCTTAAAAACTAACCGGGCCCCTGGGACGAAAATGCCAATAACTCTCAGACCGGGCGTCCGATTGACGCGCCGTCTGCGATGTTGAGTTCCTGTTTACGATACGGAGCTTTTGGATACATCAACTTCAGACTTCGTAACAGTTGATGTATCAGCCTCTCGGCTTGTGGAGCGGACCCTCCCGAACGAGCTTGTTGTGTGCGGGAACCCTAGTGCTGGTTGTGACGACGACGATTGTGCAGAGATCCTTAGTGGACTGCGACGACGACAGTGCAGAGATCCTCAGTGGACTGCGATGATGACTGTTCAGAGATCCTCAGTGGACTGCGACGACGACTGTGCAGAGAGCCTCAGTGGACTGCGACGACTTCTGCGCTCAGCGGTTCTGTGTGAGCCAGTGCCTACAGGTCCTGTGTGGGCCCGATCCTGTGTGGGTCTGATCTTGTGTGGGTCAGCGCTCAGCGGTTCTGTGTGAGCCAGTGCCTACAGGTCCTGCGTGGGCCCGGTCCTGTGTGGGCCCGGTCCTGTGTGGGCCCGATCTTGTGTGGGTCTGATCCTGTGTGGGTCACTGCGGGGGTTAGTTCTTATCGATCCTTCGTGGGTCCGACGACTTAGATGGATCAGTGATCATCTTTATCGTCATCTGAAGAAGTATACCTTTGTGAGCTGAATCTTCTGTTTACTTTCCTTCATGGATTGAGTTGATTTATCCTGTGTGGATTTACTGTTTACTCTCCTTGTGGATTGTGTTGTGATATCCTGTGTGGGTATACGTTTGCTTTCCTGTGTGGACTGGGTTGTGCTTGGACTCGGACGTTGGAGCCGATCGGGAATTGATGGCTTAGGTATATGTATGGGCATATACCTAAGCAGAGTCAGATGTTACTTCGTGATTGCATCTTTCCTTTGTGGTTTATCCTTTGTGGATTTCGGGAGACCTTCGGGGTTCTCGGGGTCCCTACTGAGTAGCTTATACTCACCCCTACACGGGCTATGCCCGCACTTCGTGTGTTGGTTGCAGACGACGGACATCGTTGATCGTGGTCGAGGTTGACGGAGCAGGACGGTACCTGGAGGGGGACCACTGGGCGGGACGTACTCGGAGCAGACGGTCGACCGAGGAGCAGTAAAGGCTATCTGTACCCACCCTTCAGGTGGGATTTCGCAGTGGACGTCTCGGAGTAGCGGCTTTACTATTCAGTTGTTGTTTTTCCCTTCAGTTGTACTTTACAGTTGGGCTTGTATTTCCGGCCCCTTTTACTTTCAGCACAGTTTGTTATAGTTTTTACTTAGTGTTTACTTTTCTGCTTGCGTACTCTATGGTGCTTGTTTACTTTCAAAGGCAATGTCTTCCCCTTTTTGTTGGGTTTTACGCCTTGGTGCTAGTCGCCAGCCCCTTGCCTATGGAAGGCGGGCTTGGGGTAGTCACGGCACGGGCCCCGAGGACGGGTCGTGACACCCTTGAACCTAATCATGTGAATGATTGGAAATATCCTTTTGTGGTCTTATTTTGTATGGATAAAAAAAGAATAAATAATTTTTTAATGAGTTGGATAATGAACATGGTATTAATGAATAGTTTACCAAACCATGAACTAACCATGAACCCTTTATAAGCCACACATAGGGGTCACACAGTTTTTCCACATGGTTAGACTAATAATGAAAAAATGTCATACTAAAAACTAAAGGTTACATACATGAGTGTCGCACGATTAAAACTAACCATGCATAAAAACAATGTTACCTAAAAAACCTCAAAAAACCATAAAAAATTATTGAAACTATTGTACGAAACTTAATGATAAATATAAACATCAGTAAATGATTAAGATATAATGAAAAATAAAAATTAAATTAAGATAGTGTAAATCCATTAGGACATCCCCACTGAATTGGTCTACTTATACCACCCCACATAGTTATTTTTATCCTATATATACATAATACTACAAAATATTTCTTTAGTTGACCCATTCCTCACCCTACCACTATTCTTCCACCTTGTTCTAAATGGCTATAAACAATGCTTATTTCTTTAGAATGGTTGCTAGCTACATCATCCTGATATCCTTAGTTTTCTATAATTTTGTAACACTTACAATATTTATACCTTTTCAAAAATGAAAACATCCTATAATAATTTCACTAAATTATTCATGAACAAAAAATACTTCTTCAAAAACTATTGTGTCTTCTTACTAACTTTTTTAAATCAATCCAATAATTCCGTTAATAAATCTAAACTTATTTTTATAATGATTTTAGCATGTAAACTCTTGGTTGAAATAATACCCCTTCATATTTTTTAAAAATACTTTATAAAAACCATCGTCAACTTATAACTAAAAATATCTCACCTTAAATATGGATTTTAAGTGTATACCACTTTTCTCCCTATTTGTTATGAAAATGAAAAGGTTACATTGTATCAAAATTTCACCTTCATTTTCTATGCCCCTTAGGGTTTCTCTAGTTTATCCTTTACTCTACATTTTCAATAATTTCCTTACACTATATTTTCAATGACAAACAAGGACATGAATGAGAAATATACTATCATCCAACTTCAAAAATCTAGAAAAGAAGATATTTTTCTCAACCTTTATTATACAATTCTTTATAACCCATTTTATAATAATAGTTGTCATCCTCTACATTTATCACCTTTCAATATCTAGGAATCTTTTCATACACAACCACTTTTTACAATAATGATATTTAGTGAGTGAATTTATCAATTTGATTAGATTCATAAAAGAAATCCTCTAAACCTATTATGATAAAACATAGTGTATGATACAGGGGTTTAAGTCAACAAACTCATGTTATCTATGTCACTCAATTTTTTCAATAATTTCTAGCAAGTTGAAAATTTATAATCTTCAACACATCAAATGATTTGGATCACACTAACACCATACCATAAGTTTATAATTAATAAATCAAAAAAATTTTATGGAATAAAATTTGATGAATCAAATAATACAAATTTATATTCACGATAGTTAAATCTTTTTATTAAAACAACCTTTTCATGAAGGTTTAAGAAGACTTTGAGCACTCTTTACTCACTTTCCCTAAAGGAATTAAAATATTAACACTATATTCTGATTTATTTTTTCATCATGAGATACTAGTTTATTTTAAAGATCATTTCATATAGAAACATTTCGGTATCTGAAAAAAATCAGCTAACACCACATTTTTTAGTGCACTTATAAATAAATAGGGTATACATCAATGTTCTTGTTTATCTTCTAGAGTTGCCTTTTTATTCTTCTTCTTCTTATTCTATTAGATTGATACCACTTTAGAAATGGACTAATGTCATATTTTGTTCTTTAATAATAGTTTGATTCACATTAACTATCAAATAAGATTTGACACCATTTCAACTTAAAATCAAGATGTTAATCTTTTCCATTTTTATTTTTAAGATATAGATTCTCCATTCATCACATAATTTTTTATTTTTATCACATACAACCTTAAAGATCATATTTCCCCATTATTTGTTTAACAGTTTCTATAAATATTATAAAATTTTAATTTCTAGGTGAGATTGGTACTTCTAACATCCTGAAGTAGCGGATTTTGGTTTGTCTTCATAAAACAACAATGTGATTTACTTTTTCTTCCTATAATTTCTATTCTTTCTTTTGGAAATTACATTTTTATAGATAAAAAACTTGGTTTTATCTTTAATTTCTTCTATTTTCTTGAGCATGGATTCCATCTTAGTAGTGAGAATAAACCCATAAGTACATGTTTCATCCAAAGAAGCATTTTTATTATATTTTCAATCACGATTCCTTCATTAAAAGAGAAATATTCCACAAAACATCATCTATTTCCTAATTTTATGGGTTCTGGAACCAGTAAGGTATTATTTATGTCTATCCACTTATATTTTCATTGGATTCACTTAAAACATGTTTTTCATTGGTTAGTTTTCTTGAAATGTGCATCTATCCTCTTTATAAATGGAACTACTTCCTTCTTTCTCATACAAATTTTTATTATTTATTTCCATGAGGGTCTATGTGTGTGAATCATTATTAGTGCATGGTTAAATTTTCATTGATCAAATTTTTACACCTCCAAATTAGGGAATTTATCTTCCATTGTAATTGATTTTATTTCTATGTAAACTCTTTTTTTGTTAATGAAATAAAGGTATTACCAATAACAATTTCATTTTATTTATTATTGTAATTCCTTATTATATAGACATAGTTAATACCTAAAAAAAATATCCCATTAGGAAATACATTCTATTATAATTTCTTAGTTAAGACACTGAAAAAAATAATTATGTTTTCTTTAAGACCTCAGGCTTCTAGAAAATCATTCCATGTATGTCCCCTTCTTCCATAAAAGTATAACTTCATAGAAACGTTTATTTTTTGGTAAATTCTACTAGATATTTCATAGAATTATCTTTATTGTGGTTTGTATAATTTTTATATCTCATTCCATAAAAAACTTGTAGTAACCCATATAACATCTTCATAAAATATTATTTTATGGACAATTCTATCATAATAAAAAACATGATGTCATATTAATCACTTTGTATCTTAATATTTGATTCAAAAACTTTTTTTTACTTTTGACTTTATATTCATGATATATCTATATGATCACTTCATAACACTTTTTTTTGTAATCTATAACTTTATTTTAGAATTATTTGGACAATGATATATCTTTTGGATTTGGTGTCCTAGGGAAAACTTCTTTTTTTTTTACTTTGATTATATGTATTTTCAATTTTTTGAACATTAAAATATCTTATTACATATTATTCATTGTTATTTATGGATTTAATTTAATAATATTATAGAGTATTCAACACATTGATAAGGTCATAATAGTTCCCTGTTGTGATGAGAAACTTGAAGTGCTATAATGATACTCTTAAATATAGTTTTGTGTTTGGATAAAGTTCTAGGATGGGACAAATAGAACTTGACTATTAGGTGTGGGTCTCATATGTGGGTGTGGCTTCTTATCATGAATTTCACACATAGTTGTCTCTAATAGGGGATATTATGAGAACAAACCATCCAGTAGGAATTCCACCTATTTTGTGCTTTTGGATATTTCTATTTTAAATTGTGTGTCATGAACCATAGATATTAATATTATCATTAATGCATGTCATGAATCACAAACATTGAATTTTTTATGAAAATAATCACTCCATATATTTGTGGGAATTAGTGAATGTTGTGTTCATCATGAATGACTTATTATTAACTAATATATAAAAGAAGTATTTTTTCCCTTATATTTTTATGGAATATATCATCCTAATGATTAGAACACAAACATTATATTAAATAACATTTTAATATTGTATCGATGTGTTTATTTAAAATTGTTAAACAAAGATGTATTGAGAATACAGGTTGTGACACATATGTGAAACCTACTTAAATAGATATTGGGAAAAAAGGATTATATTACACATTGAGTGTTGATACATGGTTTTCATTATTTGAACATTATGTTCTTTCTCCTAGGTAACATGGCCCATTTCTAGACATTAATCTTGGACTTTAGGCAAGACCACCTAATTTTAATGAGATGTAATCCTAGAGGGTCGCACACTAAGTGTTTTCATTACTCTTGATTGAATTTTATTTTGAATTAAAAAGAATAAATATTTTTCTAAAGTAAAGGAATAATTTTATTCATGTTTTATTATTTATAATATTTATTGATGAATGAAATTTTTAAATTAAACTTTTATTTAGGTATTCAATAAATGTCAATGAGGATGAATAGACCAAGACTGTGTCCATTGATAAATATTCATTTATAAGCTGTTAAATATTATTTATCATTATGCACATTGAAGCATGTCAAATAATAATAATAATAATATTATTATTATTATCAAGTATCATTGAGTTTTTTGGATATATTATTATTTTAAGGGATGACATAAAATTAAATAATATTTCATAACCTAAATTATAGCTCCAAAAATTGAAGGCTATGTATATTTTGTTGGTATTATGAATAGATAATCATTTCACAAAATTAAATTATCTCTTGACCACTTCTTTTCTCGCCCTCTCAAGTACAGAAAACACAAGATATATTCCATCTAAATATAAGGATAAGTACTCAACATGAATAATGCATGGCAAAAATTTCACCATCGTAGCACCTAATAATAGATTGGTGTTTCTTAGAGATCAAAGGAGCACATGAAGATTATTACTAGAGGGATTGAATCATTGGATCCTCATAGCACAATGAAGTCAATCTAGAAAGATTTTTGGAAGATTAACATCATCAAAAAAGAAATGATCCTAAGTTTAGGTAATCATTTCTTCCAATAATAATAAATTAATTATAAATTAAATGTAAAAAATCATATCTCTTGGTTTAGAGATACTCTATATTAAAAGAATTTTTATTTTAATTCCCACCAAAAGGAACTTTAATTTCACCCAAAACCTACAAGTGGTATCAGAGCGGTCAAATTTTAAGATTATAATTATTTACTTGATTGTTGATATATGTGGAATAATATTTATATTATAATTTCATATTATTTATTATTAAATATGATTTGAATTAACATGTTTTCAACATAGTAATCATGTTCATTAAGTGTTACATCTTCTTAAAGGTCTAAGCACAAATGAAGAATGACAATATTTTCCATTAGGAAGGGTATAGGAATTTGGATAGAAGCCATGGGATTTCACTATGTGTAGTATGAGTACATATAGTGTAACCAAGTTCACTGCACTTAGCTGTGTCATGGGATAAATGATGCACCAAGAAGTAATTACACATGGTGTGTTTATTGGACACCATGTGTTGATTAGGATTACCTATCACACAACATGTCAAATTACATGGCATTTAGATGGCATACACATCATGTGGTCTTCATGGTTTAGTAGAAAAATTCACACATCCTTTATGGTCATAAAAATGGTTAAACCATATGAGACTAAGGGCCTAGAGTAATAATGGCATACAAGATATATAACTGGCTTGTGAATGTAGTGTGGTTCATTAATTCCCATGTCCAAAATATATAAATATTCTTTCATAGGGTTAGACGGACACATGTAAACTGTGATCCACAATTTGTACCTAGTATATACATGTTTTTTAGTCCAGTTGAGATACAAATCAGAGCCCCAATATTGTAACCTTGGTACACAAAAAGTGAGATGCATAAAGTGTAGATTGATAGTACATGGAGTGTAGTCTCCCAATTAATGATAAGAAAAAAATTAAATTAAATTCATAATTTCATCATAAAAACCTTATTTTTGGATTGGTAGATACTTTAATTGACAATTTAATAATGGTTTTAGAGAATAATAAATGATTAGTTAATTTATTAAAATAATATGTAACAATTGGTTATGCCATTTATTTACCATGAATTCCATTAATATGGGTATCTCTAAATGAATTCAGATGGTCATTAAAAATGAAATGGAATTAATTTATTAAATAAATTAATTAATAAAAGTGTGTTTATAATAATAATTAATAAAAAATAAAAAAATGATTATTATCCAATTAATTTTGTGTATTTTTTTATGTATATATATTCATGAGATTGACCAATACTAGTGTGTGTGTTGGATATTTTAATTTAATTTATTACATGGGTTTGAAATTATTAAATATTAATTTTAATTTGATGTCCTTTGTGTCATATATCCATCCATTATTGTGTAGGACCTTCATGTGCATGGGTATTTATGTAATACCACTTTAGCTAGTCTTTTTATAACCCATACCTGCATGTGAGTCATAAATATTTATAATTAATGGAGTTTCCCAATGTGGATTAATGGGGTTCAAGAAGGAACCATAATGATTCCATCCTAGGTGATACACAAGTGAATAGGTAGAATGTTGCAACTCATGATAAGACTGGTATAAGGAATTATTCTCCGAGGTCATTGGTTGATTTATTTTCAACTCAATAAATCCACCATTAGATAAGATCGTGATTTGAATATTTATTAATTTATTTATTTTTCTATATGAGTTATTTAATTTATGTATTCATGAATATGATCACATAAATAAATTAATTAATATACATATATGGAATTTAAATACATGGATTATGCATAAATTTTTTATTCAATATGGTTATATAATTAAGGAATATCCACTTAATATTAACAAGTCATGTAAATGATAAAATAAGATAAAATTTATTCATAATAAATTAAAATCCCTCAAATAAATATTAATTCAGACTTTGAATTTTGTTACGTGATTAGGAATGAAATCATTAGAACTAATCGTTTGACCAACACTCATTGAGACAATTACTTTTAAAGTGGCGTTCTTATAAAGGTTACGGGTTAACTGAACCATATTACATAAATTGATGTCTCCATCTCTAGACTTGATGTAACTTGGAGGAAATTGTTGAGGAAAACCAATTCACAATTTCTGGATTTGAGAGTCCACTCAATGGATCAATGATTTTCAAGCCCATAGTTGGAAAACACCTAACTACTTAAATACCTTTTGGTAGCTAGACCAAACATCATATGGGTTATGAATAGGGATACATGGATCCTTTCCATTATAATTTTCTAGAAACTCGATATTCCAAGTTCAACGATGAGGGCTATTTGGACTTGATAAAATAGTGTGAGATTTAATAAAATTAGTTAATTTATTTTTTATTGCATAATTTTTAATCAATTAAAGTACAAATAGTATGATCATTTATAATTTTATAAAATGGAAAGTTCATTATCCACACTATATGATCTATATTAGAGGAATATCATATCTTTACTGGTGTTAACATATATGAGTGGTTGAGATGGATTTAATTTGTTTTTCACCATGAACAGAAATCTTACATTCTAGAATCTTCACTTCCTGATCCACCTGCTAAGGAGGCGATTTACAAAGAGATCCTTGTCTACGAAAAAAATTTAATCAACACAGACAATGTTCAATGTTATATTCTTTCATTTACATCTAGAGAACTCATGAAGTATCATGAACACAAGGATACTTATAGCATGCATGAGAATAAACATGGCCTATACTAAGAGAGAGGTAGATAGTGTGAGAAGTGTTATTTAGGGAATTTCATACCTCCCCTTAGAGGTAAATTCAAAAGAGGGTAAGATTTACCAAAACCTCCAAATTCAGTTCTGGCGGTTGGTAACTAAGAATTTCACATAAGAATTTGTCTCTCGATGCCTCATTTGACCATAGGTAATGGAAAAGAACCACATTCTAGTGGGTTTTTCTCAACCCCATGATCTTACAGAGTGTAAGTTGGATGGAATATCTATCAAATTAATGATAGGGATTCCATGATGGAATATATGAAGTGATTTTCTATAGGTGGTTATAGACCAACTCACTAAGTCAGACAACTTCCTAGTAATTAGAGACTAACGTTTATTAGAATGCTTGGGATACCATTAAAGAGGGAAGATAGTCCAACTTCATGGAGTTCCCCCATCGGTCGTTTTAGACCATGATTATTGCTTCACATCATAACTATGGATAATATTTTAAAGGGAATTTTTGACTCAGTTATGGTTGATCACAATGTTTCAACCCCATACATATAGTCAGACTGAGAAAACTATTTATGAAATGAAGGACATGATTCTCAGTGTCATGCAAGACTTTGACTGTAGTTGTGAAGATCAACTACCCTTGACACAGTTTGTATATAATAGTAGTTACCAATCAAATTTTAGTATGTGACAATTTAATGCCATATATAGAATACCATGTAGGTTATCACTATATTTGATTGATTTGAGGGAGTTTTCACTCATGATCTTAGATTTGGTGCAAGCGACAACAAAGAATTTTAAGATCATCCATGAAAAGATGAGAACAACCTGAAGTCGTAAGAAGAAATTTGAGGACTGATGACAAAGGTCTATGGAATTAGATGAGAGAGACCAAGTGTTTTAAAGTCTCACCTAATTGAGGATTTCATATATTTTGATGGGTAAATAAGTTATCTTTGAGATTTATTGGTCCCTTCTTGATACAACATATGGTTGGGATGTGGTATATTGCTTAGCCTAACCACCAAATTTGATTAGGTACCTGATTTCTATAATTTTTCATAGACAAAGAGTTATGTTTAGGACCCATCACATGTGATCGACTAGGGTGATCTAGATATAAAGTAATGGGTTTTTGAGGGAGTCAAAATTCCTCAACATATTTGAAATTTTGGGTTTGATAAGGGTGAAAAGACTCATATTGTTCTTAAAAACATAATTCTAAGAGTTTTATTGACACAATAACTTTTTTTATAAAAGTTTTTAGTCTTAGATAGTGAAATGAGTTTTCATATGAGTTTTTGGTGTGTCAGACCATAGAAAATTTGTTTTGAGAAAGCATGGAGAGAGGTGAACGATTTGTTCAAATAATGAGGCATCCTTGGAGTAACAGTGAGGCCCACCAGTTGCACGGGGCACAATTTTTCAAGCCATATAGTTGGGGGTGCATGGACATGCAGTACCTCTATAGTTTTTAGGAAAAGGTAATCACATGGTCTATGCATGTTTTTAAAAATAAGGTGACTATCCCATGCGAGTGTAGTGCTTTGATAGTGAACACAACACTATAAGAAAAAATTTGAGGCCAAACTGTACGAGTCCATTATTTGGGAAAAAATGCGAAAACTTCCAATCCATTATATTTAGGTTTTTATCCCCAATTTCTCTTTCTTTTCACTAGTAGAATAGGGGGTTCCTCTATAATTCTCTCCCCTTAGGTATTAAGAAAACTCTATCATCCGAGCTATGATTATTGATCTGTTGGTCTCACTGGAGCATATCAGTAAATGATTTAGGCCACTTGCTTACCATTATCTTTTATCTCTACATACTGAGTTCTAAATATGTATGAGATATTTTTCCATATTTTCAAGGTGTTAGTCTAAAATTTTATTTTCTCTTATTTCAGCTTGAGATCGAGGCCCATATCAGTCGAGTGAGAGCCTACAAGTATAAGGTTGGTGGTACCTATATTTTTTCTTAATATAATGATTATTTTAGGTTGAGTTCTATT
Organism: Viscum album; assembly: GCA_963277665.1. Lineage (NCBI taxonomy): Eukaryota > Viridiplantae > Streptophyta > Magnoliopsida > Santalales > Viscaceae > Viscum > Viscum album. Next base: position 1,632,480,282 of record OY728133.1, on the reverse strand, counting down.
TAAATCAATGTGGTTAGTCTATAAGAGACCTAGAATAAATAATTTTTTGTTTTTATATTGTTAAATTGATGTTATGGGATTCTATTAAGCATGCCCTATATCATTCATATTTTTTATGTCTGGTAAGGGACTTCATCCAACCTGGAAAGGTTACGCTGGTTTGGTGTTTTTAATGAAATTAAATGTGATATGATATAATTAGTTTCCTAGTAATGTGACAGGCTTGGACTGAAGATAGAGGTTATTTTGATCACCTAGATTGAGGTGACATGGTCTTTAGGAAGAGACAGTGGCCAGAGATACATGGGGTGATGTTGATCAACAGTTTGAGGAAACATGGTCATCGGGTCTAAGGAAATGAGGTCTTTTGTTTGAGGGAATAGCCCATACGACTTTATATGGCATTGAGAATCATGTATTACTGACATGGTTGTAGGATCATGAGGTTCCTAATGAAGTATATTATATACTGTTTGGGGATGTCCACTCACTATTGTTGGCTAGCGCACTATTGGAATCATGTTCACACTAATAGGACTCAGTTGAGTTGGTTTTGACCATGTGTTGTGGGTGGAGGCCTACATAGTTTTTGTGGAATAGGTAATGATGTTTACCATTATATTTGTTAGAGATTCTCTCTATAGAAAGCTGTGTGGATGGTTATGGACCATCAATTGATGGTGTTAGAACATCAGTTGGGGGATGAGTCTCTTAATTATGCTTGAGGTATATGGGAAAAAATTATTGGGGGATGGATATTTGTATTGCTCGTGACATCGATGATTAAGATGAAAAAAATTATTTTATGTATGATAGATATCATCATGTCTTGTGATGTCAGTTTTTGAGCTGACGATGATTATTTATTGGAGGATAGATATTGTTTTTCCTCAGGACATCAAGTTGTTAAGATGCCGGTGATTTTCTTAGTAGAGGTCTCAATAAAAATTAATTTTGTATTAAAAACGTAGACACCCTTTTAAGGGATGAGGCAAAAACTTTCATGGATTCAAGACTAAAACAACAATCAAGCCCCACAATCCAAAGGCCCAAGGCTAAAAGGAACCCAATACAATCCTGCAAAAAACGATACTCCCCGTCATCAAAAACATTAAAAACAGCTTTGAAATTCCCATTGCTACTCAGATAGTTATCCCATGTAAGTATTCCCAACCCTGGTACCAATGGAAAATGTTATACACTCTCAAACATCAAAATCCGGCTAGCAATGTTCTGGTGAGAACTGCCGACATTGAACCTCTTCCAAAGCCATCCCTTATAGGAAAAAAGATTGAAATGTCCCAAAATCCATGAACCATAGAGCCACAAAACAAACACCCACAAAATACCATACCACAAATTCAAAAACCAAACACCAGTAAACTGCCAAGCATGCTACAAATCAGACCAATTCCTCCTTCAACTTGAATCCTTCATGATTGTTCCTCCTCTGAATCAACATCCCACTCACTGGATAAAGAAAAAATAAAACTCCACTTTCTCCTTGAGACTACTCTAATGCACCAACAACACAATCTTAGAGAGTAAATCACAAAACCAAATAGCAAAAGGAATCAGAAAGGATGTGTGGGGTACCTCGGTGACGGCAACGCTGCAAAACCTATGGATCCTCAAACATCAAAACATCAAAATCTCTCTTTGATCTGTGAATATATCCAAATTCTATAGAAGTCCCCACCATTAGGAAGATCCAAAAATCTGATCTCCACCATCAAACCTCTCGTGGAGACCACAACAGACCACCCCCACACACTCCCACCTGACAAAGGAAATGAAGCTGTAACTGTCAGACTACAGAGTTGGATCTCGACCGTTGGACCTTCACCATGCTTCGAAATAAATCCATATCCAGTGAAGGAGGTATAAATTTAATCAGTATATCTAATAATGTGAATCTCTAAGATGGCCGAGACCACAAGTTCATCAAGAATGCCACTAAAAGTGGAATCGCAGACCACGGGAATGCTGAGAAGCAGCGTCAAAAAGAGGAGTTGTAGCCGACCCATGGTGGAGGAAGGAAGGCATCGCCATGGGAGTTCCATTAAGAAACCATTTATTTTAAAGATGGTATGAGGTTTTAGTGACATAATTTGTTGGTATAACCTAATGGTTCACTAGATTTTACTTCTTTCAGGGGATTCCTTAGGAAGAAAGCCATGGATCCCTGCTATTGAAAAAATAAATAATATAGACACTTATAGGGTATGCCACATATATATTTTAGGGAACATTTTTAGACTTATACTAATCATGTTGAATGAAGGTAGACACTTTTTTGTGGCTATTTATCACAAGGTAAGTGGCTTAATTATGAAATGTGTGATAACATTTCCTTTTATTTATATTTTTCATACAACAACATAATTATTGATGTAAGAATGGCACAATTGGTGGTGGCCTACTAATTTCATTCTCATACCCTAAAAAGAACCTTTATTATTCATATAGACTTTAGGTATCTCAGATTGAGTAAGGGATCATGATTTAGAGAAGTAATATAGTGATCAGAGTTATACCTTTGGCATGGGATGGATGGATGTAGACCATGGTGGTTCCCTTGTATCATGTGGAGTTTCCTTTGAGTTTTTTCATTCTTTAAACATATTTACTTATATTACCATCCACAAAAGATTTTGATTTCCTATATTTGTGTATTTTCTACTATAACATAATTTTTTTTTCAGCAACTAGTTAGGCTTTTGGGATTATTTATTACTGCTGCAATTCTGTTATGCTTCTACTGAGTTATATTTGTTTCTTCTACTAATTCATGGTCTTCTTCTAATATTATATATATATGTAATGAAAATTATTATTATCCTCAATGAGGTTACAATCTCCCCACTTAATGCAAACCATGTCCTCACTACTACTTATCATACTTTGGCATATAGAGAGGCATGCATAAGGACCAATTCCCAACCATCCCAGAGCACTGTTTGAGAAGAAATCAATCCAAGATTCTAAAAATGGTATCATAGGAGTTTTACAATTTTTTATCTTACTAATTGGGATATGGTAGAATAGAGACTAGTATGTTGTTAAAACTGGGTATATGCCTTGTGTTTTGGTGCCTACATCCCCATGTATGGTGGACATAAGTCACTTTAGTGGCATTCAACTTATCCAACCTTGGTAAGTAAATCTTGGTGAGAATTATATATGATATTTGTGCCCGACTATGATGAGGGTAGGCTGGGATGGTAGAAGTGGTGAGTTGTATTAATTTTCAAAATAGAAGCTCAACAACATTTTCTTATATAGCCTATTTAGTGTCATTTTACGTAGATACCCCAGATTGATGATACATGATATATGATACTGAACCTATTACACGTAGGAATGGGTCCATGAGGCTATATTATGTGTGACACATGACATTGAGGGATTATGAATGGGGCCGTAAGGATGGATTATACATGATACCTAACTCTAATATGGGTATGTAAGGGGTTATGAGGCCCGAAGGCATATGACATGGGCATGGTAGGGGAGTGTAAGGATGGTGAGGTACACTACCTATTATATATTTCCCTATATATGATATATATACTCTTATGGTTTTTTGACCATCTTGATTGATATCCAGTGTGATTCCACCTAGAAAATTTATCCAGGAGCGTTAGGAGGGTAGAGATATAGTGTCGCATGAGCATTCATAGGATGAGGCCCCAAAGGGTTAGGAGGTTATTAGTCGCTGGTACAAGGTCTGGTATTGGAAATTTTGCCACAAAAGATATAATAAATTGGTCCATTGCCAAATTAGTAGCTCATGGAGGGCCTGGTACATGTTATACAAGGTGTCAACCAGGGAGATCAGGGAGTTAAGTCATCTATGGTATATCTAATGTGGGACTTCTAGTATCAGAACCCATCATTAATTTATTTTGATAGTGGACCATAGGCGGAATAGTAATGGATAGAGCCAATACATACTATCTTTGATCATTGTGAGAAACCCCCAAGGTAGAGGGTGAAGTTGGTGACTTATATTCTAAGAGGGCTGGAAAATCACTAGTGCTACATACATATTAGGAGGGAAGACAAAAGGGACTAGTTTGGAAGGATTTCACGGATATGTTCTTTGAGAAATTTTTTCCGTAGATGCTAAGGCTAGATAGAGCCCATGAACTCAAAAACCTCTAGAAGGGAGACACTTCTGTAATGTATTATGCCTAAAAAATTATTGAATTACCCCATTTTTACCTGTTATAGAGGGTGACGACATTTTGAGGGTGTCACATTTTGATGATGACTTGCGGCATGACATCAGGGTGCAGGTGAATATCAATAGGATTAAATATTTTTCTAAGGCGCTGAATTAGGAACTAATAGTTTTGGGGAACATGAAATACCAGTATTATATGAGCGAGGTGATGGAGTTAGGTGAGTTGAGTGGTGATGCTTTAGGTATCATGAAAAGGTTCATGAGAAGACACAGCAAGGAAGTCATTCCAGAGATTTACGTTGAACACCAAAGAGTGGTTCTTCCACATTATAATTCAAGTATGGGATTCTAGGAAACATTTGGACCCAGTGGGATCTGGTTTTGAAGGAGTTTCATGCATGTGGTGAGATGGGCCAACTTGAGAGGTTTTGTAAGAAGCCTTCTTAGACATCTAGGAGCTGGGGACTGCGTCAAACTCAAGGATCTGAGGTAGGTATGGGATTTGTATCAAGAGATGGTAGCTCGAATTCAACTACATGTGGAGGTCGTGGATGAGATAGACAGACCCAGTAGTGGGGTCAGTGGCTGGTATCTGATGCATGTAGTTGATCTTCTCGGTGTAGAGAGGGGCAAGTATCCGAAGACGGTTAGAGGTACACTATGGGTGTGACCAAGTTTATTTATATTTTGGAATTTTAAGTTTAAATGCACGAGGTACATGTGTATTTTTTATACTAAATAAGAATCAGTTAGTATATTGGCATTAGCTGTGATGTATGATATATATATGAGGCATGTAGGAATTTTGGAATATATGCGATGTGGGTTATATATCTGGTGAATTGGAACTCATACTTATTATGGGAATCGATGTGATAATGGTTTTGCATGACGTGCATTAGAATCAAGATTTTTATGGTCATGCATAATTATAGATGTTGTAAGACTATTTTGGGAATCTGTTGTGATGCACAATCTATGGGTATATGATGAGGTGTGGGTTTTGATGAGTTTTGTTTATGATGTAAGTAATTATGGTCATCTGATGAGAAATGGTTCCTGATGGGTGTCAGGTATGACATGAGAACAATCTGATCACCTAATGATGTGAAAGAATAATGTTACATCATAGGTGTAGTTTTGAGTCCATGGATGGTTAGTGGACCATCAGAAAATATTATTTGGGTCAGAAGTGACAAGGTAAGTTACTCCTATGGTGGGAAGCACCTTGACGGGGGTAGATATTTTACTTAATAATTAATGATTTACCAGGAAATTTTTATTATATGGTTATATTTGGTACCATTATTTAACAATGATTTATATCTCAGGTATGGGATAAGTTAATGTGGGGATATTGTACCGTCATAGGTTTTTATGTGGGTTAAAATTCATCAACATGTTTAATTTTTTTGCATTTGGGGACTATGCCTTCATTCTTATTGATATTTTGTACCTAATTTTCGGATTTTTATTGACCCAAGGCCTTGTTTTAAGATGGGTTTTCTAGAACAAAATATTCCATTGGGTTCTCATTAGTTTTGGTCACATCGAACCTAGAAATTTAGTTTTAGGAATGCAGAGATAGAGGTGCATGGTATGATCAAAATTTTCAGACTCCCAAGAGTAATCTTGCAGCCCACTAGTGTCATCGAGAATGGTTTATCAAACCATTAATATGGGGGAACATGGAATTTTAGAAAATATTTAGTTTTTAACAAAGGGGAGTCACAAATTCCATGCATGGTTTGGAAAATTGTGTGCCCAGTTCGTGCGAGTGTGGTGCTCGGATATAGAGCACCACACGGTTGGCACATGGTTATCCAAACTATGCATTCAAACCATGTGGGTCCTTTATTTGGGTAAAATGAAAAAATTACCCTCCCTTATATTTGGGATTTCTACTTCCTTCGTCCTTCATTTCAAGAGTACAACAGGGGGATTTCTTCATTCTTATCCTCAATTATGCATTGATCTAAATATGTCATCAAAGCTCTAATTCTTAAATCATTGGTCACATTGTGAATCAATAGAAAATTTAGTCCTATTTCTTTGTTTTATCATTAATATATCTATACTGAGTGAAATATATGCATGAAATCTTTTAACATATTTTCAACATGTTCATCTAAAACGTTTTTTTTCTCTCATTTCAGCTCGAGTTAGAGGCTTATATCAGACGAGTGGGAAAAAAGTATAACATAGATGGTTCCAAGATTTATCATTAATTTTATGTACTTTTGGGTTTTTTTATATATATTCCCATGTTGTCAGTCCCATAGAGACCCAAAATAAATAAATGTTTATTTTTAAAATTTTATAATGTTGTTGTGGGATTCAGTTATGAATACCCTAGCACCTTTATATTTTCTAATATATGTAAGAGGCTTCGACCACTCTGTGAAGGTTAGGCCAGATGGGTATTTTTAATTAAATTAAATGGGATATGATATGATTGGTTCTGTTGGAATGTGAAGGAATTATCACGAGGATATCAGTGTTGTTGATCACTTGGATTGAAGTGACATGATAATTTTGCTAGGGGTGTGGCCAGACTTACATGTAGTAAAGTTGATCACTAGTTTTAGGTAACATGGTACTCAAGTTTGAAGAGATTAGGTTGTTAGGATATGGTCACAGCCTATGTGACTTGAAATAGTGCTTATAATCTGGACATAACAACATTTTTATAGGGGAATAAGGTTCCAGATAATGTGTCTTAGGTATTGTTTAGTGATTTCCACCTACTGTTGTCATCCAACATGTCATTGGAGTCTAGTTCACAATGATAGGAGTTAGTTGAGGTGGTGTTGACCTCTCATTGTGGCTAGAGGCCTCTATAGTTATTGATGATTTGGTGATGGTTCTGAACATAATATTTGTTGGATGTTCTCTGCAAATAATTCCATGTGGATGGTGATAGACCATCGAGTGATGGTGTTAATCCCATTGATTCGGGATGAGTCTTGTCATTATACTTGAGGAAAATGGGATGGTATTATTTGAGGAAGGATATCACTATGCCTCATGACATCAATTTTTGATTCGATGGTGATTATTTATTGGAGGAAAGATATTGTTGTGACTCCTGACATCAACCATTGAGCTGATGGTTATTATTTATTTGAGGGAATATATTGATGTTCCCTAGGACATCGATCCCTAGAGACAACATTGATTTTTTTGAATAGTTTCAAGGGACCAGTTACTTGATGGTTATTCCATTGGGACAATGTGTATTTGATTAATGGTATGGGGTGATTATGGCATAATTTATGAGTGGAATCTCAGGGTTCACAAGATTTGACTTACTCTAGGGGATTCATTGGGAACTATTCCATGGATCCTCACCACTCCAAATATTTATATATATATATAAATACATATATATATATATATGAGGACTCTTATGGTAAGCTATATATATATATATTTTTTCCATATGTTCAGACTTATACCGGTGATGGCTGAAGCATGTAGAAGCTTTATTGTGGCTATTGAGAACAAGGGATGTTGTTTAATTATGAAGCGTGTGTGAAAATTTCATTTTATTTATATTTTTCATAAAATAGCATAATTATGGATGTAAGATTGGAAAGGTTAGTGGTGAGAAACTAATTTCATTTGCAAACCCAATACGGGCCCTTTGGGATGCATATCTCCAAGGTCAAGTAAGGGATCATGCATGCGATATGGACCTTATTAACTAGAGTTAAAACTTTGTCTTGGGATAGATGGAAGTGGGCCATGGTTGTTCTTATGAATTAACTGGACTTTTATTTCAGTTTTTTCAAGGTTTTTATGTATGTTCTTATATGGTCATCCAAAAGAGACCTTGATTTCTTCTCTTTTTGTATGACCTTTTATAACTTGTTGTATAATTCTAGAAATTCTTATATCATGAGGCATATTTATTACTGCATCTATTTTATTATGCTTCTGCTAATTTTTATTTTTTACTTCAAGTGATTTTTTATCATCTCCCCCTACTATATATATGTGTGTGTGTGTGTGTTTGGAACATTATTATTATCAGTACCAAAAGGAAAAGTCTCCTCACTATCACCTAAAAAAATCCTCAGTACTAGTCTATAGCCTTTGGCATATGGGGAGGCACGCATAAGGCCTAATATCCAACCAACCCAGAACACTATTTGATTGGAAATTGGATTAGGATGATACACTATACATAAATTCTATAGATACCACCATAGTGTAACTAGTAGATATTGGGAATTTGGAATGATAATATCCTTCATGGGTGATCAATTCCTTTGCTACATGTTAGGTTTCAGAATGGGAATATTCAAGAGAGCACTAGAGAGTGGGAAAACTAGATGTGATCCAAGTACACACAATAGTTTGAGTAGGTTTTTTCTTTTCAGGACATAAATTGTTGATGTGGTGAGAATGTAATGAAGCTACTTTTTCCTTATAAAACGTTATGAAATTTTAAATAAATTTTTTTAGGCTGTTTGATTAGACAATGTGGGATTTTGGGTCTTGAGAAGGCTTAGTAATGATATAATTAAATACTAAAACTATTATATCATGTACCTCGAGTTTTTTTTAAAATAATTTAATAACTCCCAAATAGAGTCTCATATTAAAAATATGAGACCACCAATAAATTTTAAATGTGATATTTACCCTAGGTGAAACACAATCTTGGGCAACGTCATCTATTTCATTAAAGAGAATCCATGGGCGAATAATTAATAAATAAATAAATAAATTTATTATAAATTTATTTAATATGAACTGAAGCCCACTCTATTTAATTATACTTAAAGAAAAGATCTATTTCTTCCTGAATAACCATAGGTATTTGTAGATGATCCATTTGGAAGAGTATTCTTCGATGGATGAAAATAGATCATGGTATGATGATCAATGTGCTGAAAGAGTTTATGGATCTCGCGAATGACTATAATATGGAATCATTATTCATTAAAAATTTATTCAAAAAAAAGGTATGGTATTTTTTGTATTTAGTCCCCATATTGTTTATCCATTGTCGAATGTGAATAATTAGTTATAACAAATTGATTCATAAGTCTACATTTGATTTATAGGTACTGATTTTTCTTCCAAGAATTAGGAATGGATATTGTTTCTATAAAACATTTATTAATCCACTTGTTTGATAATCATCCACAAATAGAAGGAGAAAAACAAAAACAATGGTTGGTGTCCATTCATCATTTTTGTGTTTTGTTATTTTCCCTTAATTTTCTTTGTGAGTTCATCATTGGTGTTCCTTTTGGTTAGATGAAGAAAAAATAACCTATAAAAATCATTAAACAATTTTTCTTTGGTAAAACATATCAATATCATGGGTTCAGGTTCATGATTTTCTGCATGGTCATGGAGTGCAATGATTAATGTTGTTTGGGATAGGTTTAAGATCTCTCATTTCATGGGTTTTGTGAATTATGGTGATGTGGTATGACAACATACTTTTATTGAGTGAAATGGGGTGGATGAAACCTTTCCACTAATGTTCAGACAACTCAAATCCATTTTTCCTGAGTATGAATTGCTATTAGAACTAAGGTGAAGGTCTAATGATCAGAACCTTGTGGAAATCATTGGATTATGGAATTCCACAATATAAATGGCATGTAGTCCAAACAACACTATCAATGTAGTTCTCTAGTTATGATGGATAGGGTATCAAAAAAAAAATAACACACCATGTTCGACCAACCACATGTCATGTGACACATGATGGGTGACTCCCATGTACCCTTGGGGTATATGATCCTAGACATAGTCAGGTGAAATTCCCCGACCAGAGTACACAGGAAGGACCTGGTACTCAAACATAGACAAGGAACCCAATCATGGCCAAGTACCTGTGCATGACCAGTGTACATGAGCATGACCCAATACTTAGATACAACCAGGGTACTCTGGAAAGGCAATGTACATGGGCATAAAAAAGAACATAGAAATGAGCCAATGTAAATGGACAAAGTTAGAGTACACTGGAAGAACCAAGGTATCCAAAACACGCCGTTTATACCCTATACTCCATGTGTACTTCCTATGGGGAAGTTTAAGGCCCACATTATCTTTAGTTTAGACTAGTAACTCTTTGGTTTATCACAAGGTAGTTTAAGGCCCTCATTATCACTGGTTCATATTAGTATCTCTGGGGTTCATCACGTCATGCGCATAGGGTGTGATCCCCTCTATTAGATTAGTATTAGATAGAGTTCATTAATCCCTATGTGTGGGCTAGGGTGTGATCCTCTATCACATCTTCATCCCTAAAAGGGTTAATAATCTCATGAACTATGCACTAGGATGTTTGATCCCCTACCTTATGGATTATTAGGATAGTATTTGAAATCCCATGTAGGCCCCAAGTTAGATCCCATTTCTATGTATTAGTATATTCATAGATCTAGTGTGTACTTATTCATGTGGAGGACCATTAGGCATTCCCTCTAATTTTAGTTCCATCAGTGTTATTAGATATATGGAATGATTTCTCCTCAATGAACATTACCATGAATCCCCAAGGTGAATCCTAGGATGGATATATGGTTGAGAACATACCTTAAGACTTAGTGTCTATCATGAGTATATTTGGGATATTATTATTATCATGTATTATATTATTATTTACATTAATTTATGATGATTAGATGACTACTATATCTATTATCTATGTTTGGCGATTTTCGGGTGTTCTATTTGGTATGCATATACTCACCCATGCATGGGATATACCCATACATATCATGTTTTTTGAAGATGACATGTGTTATGAAGTAGGTGGATTAGAAGTAGGATGGGCTTAGTTGGGATAGTTAGACCATGGTTCACACTAGGTGTTTCATTTGATTTCATTCCCCTTCATCCTAGCATGTTAGACTCTTTTTACGGTTTTGGTGGGCTTTTATTTGGCCCTTTATTATTTCCAGCACTTCAGTCATACTTTTATGTGGGATGTTGATTTATGCATGAATTCTTGTTTTCAATTGTATTTTATCTTTCTATATTTTTTTGGGTATTTATAGATGTTCATGTGTGTACATGTACATTAGGATAAGGCCTCCCATGTGTGTTATATACCTACTCAGTGCTGGTCTCCTTCCTCTTTACTATTGGTGGTGGGATTGTGGTGTCACATTCATCTTACCATAGGCTAAGAGGGCCCCAGTGTGTTCGGTTGTGGAATTTTGTTTCTCCAAAAATCATAGAGAACCATAAATTTCAAACAAATTACTTTTCAGTGACTCATTTTCAATGCACATGGTATCAAATTCCCAAAGCCACCTTATATATTTGGGACATGGAAGTCAATGACCGAAAACAACTCATATCAACTTAAGAAATCATGTCGAATCCACTACAAGGATGAATGTTCACTCTTACCTCCATTGCGTCACCATCATATCATATGAAACATAATATTTAACATCTCTATTAAATATAGAAACACTTATGCATATGTTATTGCCTACCGTAAGAAAATTTTACATACTAATACAGTCAGTTGTCTTCACGGATTCATGCATGAACAACTTACTGTATACTTGATCTAAATCAAATATTCAATGGAATTAGAGAATTATAAATTTTACTTCAATTACGTAGTCTAATCTTCTTGAGCATAACACATGCTTCTCAGGATATTAGATAATGGATCAAAACACATTCATGGGAAAGGTATGAATAAGTCATGATCTATGCAACACCTGTCACGACATGACCCAACTCGGGCATGAGCCGCAACTACCCCAAGCTCACCTCCATAGGCTAGGGGCTGGCGACCAGCACCAAAGGCTTAAAAACTATGGGAGCCCTTTGCCTAAGTACCTATACACACACACGCAACACACTCAATGAAAAAGTGCAGAGTAAAATAAAAGACAAGATGAGTAAAGTGCAACTTCTATATATATAAACCACAAAGTGCATCAAACTCTAACTGTACAAAGAAAGTGCTGAAAGTAAACTGCAAAGAAAAGGGGAAAACACACGCCCAACCAGAAAAGTGGCACAACCCGACAACAAGTGAACAAAAATAAAAATAGCTGGAAGGTTCCCCCACCAGGAACCCGACTATGACCACCGCATGTGGTCCAAGCTCCCGGCTTCTAAGCTCCTCTGACGTCATGATCGACCTGTCTATCGTCTGCAAGGTCACACCAAGTGCGAGCAAAGACCAAGCATGTGTGAGTATAAAAATACTCAGTAGGATACCTCGAAGGCTCGAGGGAGCAACAAAGGAGGTACTGAAGGGTGAGCAGTAGATCGAACAGGGGAAAGTAAAGGGGTACAACAGAAAGTGCAGTAAAGAGTCCATATCAACCCAACAAGAGAGGAGGTAGACTCGTCCAACCACAAGAAGCGAGACACGGAAAGCACGTGGCATACCCCGCGCGTCTTTGCCTTTCCAAGAAGAAGAGTAACCAAAACCAAGAAGTGGGTACTAGAACAAGGTATATACAAGTCCAAATTCTCAATCTAGAAACCCAAACGAGATCATAAGGGGATCTCTATCCCGTAGCTCAGCCCAGGAAAGAGTTGCAATCAGTCCCTGGAGTAAACACCATCGATGCCTAGTATCCCGCACGTTTGCCTCGAACTGCAAGTCAAGGGGCTCAAATCACCGCACCTTGAGTCTATCCGCTTTGGTCGGCACTGACTCGCCCACACGGTTTTAGGTCGCGTCTCACGGACGCGTCTCGTTGGGGAAAGCACCCCTCGTACTTGAGAGTTCTGGGGGAACGTTAAACCACACCATGTCACTGCCCCGCAGTCGAGAGCTCTGTTCAATATCAAAGTTGTCACATCATTGACCCATACAAACAAAAGACCCGCTCCGGTAGCCATGGAGTAAAGCCACATACTAGCCTAGTAGAAAAGACTAAGTCTGAAATGTTAACGAGTGACCCACTGCCCAGCCCTGCAGGAGGGTAAACCCTATTACATCATCAGGCGACCCACTGCCCAGCCCCGCTGGAGGGTAGACCTGGAACTAGACGATGGGAGACCCACTGCCCATCCCTGCAGGAGTGTAGACCCTAAGAGGTCGTTGGGTGACCCACTGCCTAGTCTCTATTGGAGGGTAAACCCTAAGATGTCGTCGGGTGACTCACTGCACAGTCTCTGCTGGAGGGTAGACCCTAAAAGGTCATCGGGTGACCCACTGCCCAGTCTCTGCTAGAGGGTAGACCCTAAGAGGTCGTCGGGTGACCCACTGCCCAGTCTCTGCTCGAGGGTAGACCCTATGAGTGTCGGGTGACCCACTACCCAGTCTTTGCTGGAGGGTAAACCCTAGAAGTTAGGGAGCAACCCACTGCCCAGTCTCTACTGGAGGGTAAACCCGAAGAAGTCGATGAGCAACCCACTTCCCATCCCCGCTGGAGGGTAAGCCCCGAATTTCTCTGGCCATCCCAACTGGAAACAACCACACTGGCCAGCCCTGCAGGAAACAACCTCCTGGGTTGAGGATCGGTGCTCGCGTAATGTGTTGGTCACTACGAATCCACAAGAACTCTACCAGGGAACATGAAGAGATGGGAGAATCTCCTCGGGCCTCTCGAGGCGATCACTCTCCAATCCGCTGAGTCACTGTTGATTCGGACCGAGACAACTCATCCTAGAACGTGGGGAAAACACCCACACTGTACGAACACACGTAGTCATAAATGGTGTCGCAGTTCGGTGAAAGGGCACGATACTGAATCCCCTCATAGCTGAAGAAACAGTGGAACAAACCATCTCTACCGGCCAACCCATCGAGAACGAAACTAGGGGAGACCACTCAACCCTGCTAGTCAAACAAACGAGCAAAAAGAGACCCTCTACTTCGTGAGAGGTCAAAGTATGAAAAGCAGAACACGACACGCATGTGGGGCCAACACGGCGTGTGGCCCCTTATCAACCCCAACCAAGCGCACAAACGTTCTCTGGTACAAACAATAACATGTACCTCCAAGCGTTCCCGTATACTCCCCACGTATACCACCTTCCAGCCCAAAGGCTATCGTGCACACGGCACCCAATGTCAATGTGAAGGCGTAACACAACAACTCCATCTTGCCACCTCAGCGACTAAGTCACACCCAACCACATCTCTTTATGCACCAACATCACTCTCCCAGGAGTGCACACGATCACACGCCAAGGGTCAACTATAAACACGGTAGAAGAACTGCCACCAAGGCACCTTCACAATTCAACATTTAATACGATCGTGTAAGAAGATCTGTTGGCCCGAACAGATTACACATTTGTAATCCTTATGGAAAAGCATGCGACATAGACTACCGACTCGCCCAAAATGGTCAACCAGTGGAAAAGATACTATACACCGTAACCAACCCATGTGGGGCCCACCCCAAGATCCCAAAACTGAACAAATGGAGCACACCACTACATTCCCCTCGAAAAAAAACATGGGATTTACTACTCAATCGCCCAAAATGGACACCCGGTGAAAAAGGCACTATTCATCGTAGCCAGGTCGGGTGGGACCCACACCACGTCTCCGAAAGAGGTCGGGCAAACTGCGCCATCGCAAAGCTCACAGAAAAACACGTCAAAAAGGATACTCCCTTGAGCGGAACATATATCCGGAGAAGAAGATGCATTCCGGCGCACTGCACACGAGCGATGCTTTGTGGGACCCGCATCCCGATCCCGAAACACAATAGACGGATCTCACTGTTGCGATCCTCGTGAAAAAGTACACGAAATGGACTATGCACTTGTCCAAAATGGTTTACTGGTGATAGAGATGGAAAAATCACCTTCAACGCCCAAACGGCCCTCACAGGGCCCGCACCATCATGCTAAATTAGTGTGGGTGGGTTGCACCATTGCAATCTCCTCGGAAAAACATCCAGAAACGACTGCTCGTATGCCCCGAACCGACGCCCGGTGAGAAAGTCGCTAAACGCTGCTCGCAGCTCAAAGACGGGCCGTGGGGGCCACACCTCAACTTCAGCCGCAACGCCTGAAACTACTTTGGAATGCTCTGCCTCGGTGCCAGGGTTCCAACGCCACTAACGGTGCTCAAAACGGACGTCGGACACATCTGCGCCGTCCAAAACAAGATCCTTGAAAAAACGGCAATTCACTTAAAGACGCGTCGCCCCTCCGAGGCCTATCGTTTTAGGAATTAAAAATTCCTGAAACCATCTCCAATGGTTCGTCTTGACACGAGGTCCGCGCTGCTGCTGACGGCACACAAAACAGACGTCCGAAGCAAAAGATATGGGCGTCTGAAATTTTCAAGGGGAAAATCCCCTTTGGGCAGGACCGGCCGGTCAGCCCCGCTCGGGCCGGCACACGGCCCGACCCTCCATGGCCCGTAGCTGCCGCGGGCCCCATCGCCGCCACTCCCTGACTGGGCCTCATGGCCGGTCCTCTTCCCCGCAGCGACCTGCAATACGCGGGTCGCGGTCACGCTGCACGGGGCCGCACGCCTCGCGGCCCCCTCCTCCGCTTGCCGGCGCCCTCAGCCGGCACCCGCGACCAGCTGCCGACGACCGCCGCGACGACGCCGCCCGGCCGCCTTGGCCCATGCCTCCGCCGTCTGAAACTACCATCGGGGTCGTGCCACCCTGCGCCGCCATCCGAGAGCCCCGCCACCGCCTCTTATCGACGTCGCACCGCCGCTCGAACTCGCCAGAAACCCGCAAACCCGCAAACATTGGCGGGCGATTGCGGAGGCCTCGGGACACCAAATTCGGAACCAAAAGATGTGTTGGAAAGCTCATAAAATATACTACGCATCCATGGTTTTTATTCAAAAATTTAACGGCAAATCGATGCTAAAATTGGGATTCAGAGAGGGGTTCTGGATTTAAAGTTGAAACGAAACCTCTAACCTCGTTGGGCTTCGCCCGACGCTTCCCGCGCGATCCGTCGTGCACCGCTGCCTCGCTGGAGTTTCCTTCTCGGAGCCGCCTTACCGGATCTGGAGGAGGAGAGGGAGGAGTGTTTTAGGGGAGGGGAAATGAGGGAGAATAGAGGGGGGGGTTATGTTAATTAAACAAATTAATTAACATAAACACCCCCTCCCCCCGCGGCCCCGTACCCGAACTCCCGACAGGGTCAAGATTTATCCTCCCCTAGGCTAAAAACCACGCTCTGAGCACAACGGAGATCTCATAAATTTAATCTTTGGCCCCGTTCAAAGGTTATAAAACTGAACGCCAAAAGTCTCCAAATTACAAAAATGCCCCTGGGACCATTCTTCACAGACGGGCCGCGCCCGCAAAACTTATACCCCTCCTAGGGTAAACGAATCATTACGAACCCAACGGTGCCCCCGTTTTCCCAATCCGAGCGACCGTTTAAGAGATACTTCTGTTTTAAGATTAATCGAATAAAATAATTAATTTAATTATCCGTTTAACTTTCCGAAAGCGAGCAAGGGGTCCAAACGTCCTGCACCGACATGTTTTATGTCGTTCCTAGGGAAAACACCTCATTACGGACCCATTCATACACTTGAATCTGTAATCCAAAGCACTGTTTAAGTGTTATCTTATTTATTTGGCGTTTCCAATGTAAACGCATTGAAAATTTAATTCTGGCCACTCCGGGGCTCGGAATCACACGTTGTCTGAAGGCGCTGCTCTAGAATAATATCAAGAATATTCCAAAGTCTTCTGCAGTAAAAACTGGCTTCTTACATCATTCCCTTATTCAATCTTTTCATCCCTGAAAAGAAAAACCAGGGAACAACTCAGGGTACTAAGTCCACACCTGGCTCTCCCGTACCCAGAAGAACTCTCGCACAGCTATGTGCCACCGCACATGACCTCAAATAGCCCGAAGGCCCTCGGGGGTAACTCACCTCCCCGAACGAACCTCTATGTTGCACACTGTGATTGGAATCACCACCTGCACTTGGAACAAGGCTCGGTGATTCCATCCTTCAGAATATCCATATGGTGAGACACCCAAGGATATCTGGCCACGCAAGGTTTTATAGTCGATGTCTAATAACCAAGACTCTCTTACAAACTCAGAAGAGAAGGAGTCAACACCATTGACTAAAGAAAAACCCATACGCCTTTTTTACCTTCCCATCACAGGGTCACGCCGACACCCCGTGTCACCCTAGTAACACCTCAAGCAAGGAGCAGGGAGGAAAGCCCTCCACACACAGAGTCTGCCGATTCTACTACAAAATGTAGAAGAGCGGTAGAGAATACATCTTATCACCTCATGCTCTGCAGGTTCGTATACATCCAAAGCTCACGACTGCCCGTGGTCCCAACTGTCAGCTCCCGGAGCCTGACATGGACCGCCTAGTGGTGATGGGAAGATCTCATAAAGTCATCCCCCACTACCATCTCCTCCCGCTCCTCAGCTAGAACCACCTCTTTGGGTACTACTCCGATCATGGCACTACCTCCGTCGTGGTGGTGCACTTGCTGCCTGCCCGAAGCTCTCTACATGCCTGGTCGGGCAGTCCCGTGCCCAGTGACCTCGCATGTCACAAATATAGCACTGACTCCCTCTGGGCTACACTGGTGCCCTCCGGTGCCACAGTGGTGTACGACCTCACCCCAGGGCCTGGTTGTCAGAATTCCACCTGCATCAAGGTTCTGCCAGCCGACGCCCGCTAGCTGCAACAGATATCTCGGCTCCATTGTGCCTTCTGCCACAAAAAACTCTAGAACGTGACAAGAAGCGCTCTATCACCAGCGCCTTCTCTAGCACCCTGACATATGTGGAAATGACCAAGGGCACTATGACATCATGAATCTCTCAGGGGAGACCCTGCTCAAACTTCCGCGCTTGGATATTGTTGTCATGGACCAAGTCCGGGTAAAAGCGTGTACGGTCTGCGAAACTAGTCGCATACTCGGCCACCGCTATCCCTCCCTTCTAAAACTGCAGGAGCTATTGAATCCGAACGGAGCGTAAGCAGGAGGGGAAAAACTCCTCATGGAATAACAACTGAAAGTATCCCCACGAAAGTGACGTCTCGTCAAGAAACTGAGTCACCCGACTCCACCAATGCCAAACTGCTCCATAAAAAAGGTTGGCTGCAAAAGCCACTCTCTGATCTGTCGGCATCTGCACAAGCCTGAAAAGGTGAACCACTGTCTCTAGCCAAACCTCTGGTGCCTGAGGGTCTAGCTCACCACTAAACCATATTGGTCTTTGCCGCTGGAACTCGTGGAGCGTGTTCAACCTGCGCTCAAGCCCTATCTGCTGCTCAACAGGTGGGGGTGCTACTACTGGCCCACCCAGAGAAAGGGGCTCGCATGATGGGTCCTGGACTGTGGCCTCGTAGCTCACAAGGTCATCGTCACGAACCAAAGCTAGTATCCTGGCTGGCTGTCTTTGTGGAGACATCCTGAATGTTATCAGGGAGTGCCGTTGTCAGATGAGCATAATGTATATACCAACAACAACAACGATGGGGAGCTGACTCAAGAAGGATAGTCAAGGACTCAATCCTATGCGATGCACAATCCAATTCTCCCTGCAATAAGTGTCTCAGCATGCCGAGTCGACAAGCAGGTTATCAAGGTCCTGGTGAATGGATACGTTGGCCGCCGCACTATCACTGGACTCCCTGGCATGAGAGCCTCTCTCAAGACATGTTAACACTGTTTCCCTAAATCCCAACCAATTCCTCTTTTAGGGATGTCCACACAACATCCTAAGGAATGAACCACCTCCAATACCACTTTGTCACAACCCAACCGAACCCGGGCTCGAGACGCCACTACCCCAAGCCCGCCTCCATAGGACAGGGGCTGGAGACCAGCCCCAAAAGCTAAACAACTCAGGGAGGCCTTTGCCTAAGTACCTGTACACACACACGCAGCATACTCAATGCAAAAGTGCAGAGTAAAAGAAAAGAAAATTCGAGTAAAGTGCAACTGCTATATATATAAACCAAAAAAGTGCATCGACCTCTAACTGTACAAAGAAAGTGCTGAAAGTAAACTAAAAAGAAAAGGGGAAAACATGCACCCAACTAGAAAAGTGCCACAACCTGACAACAAGTGAAAAAAAGAAAAACAGCTGGAAGGGTCCCCCACCTAGAACCCGACTACAACCACCGCCTGCGGTCCAAGCTCCCGGCTCCTAAGCTCTTATGACATCATGATCGATCTGTCCGTCATCTGCAAGGTCACACCAAGTGTGGGCAAAGCCCAAGAAAGGGTGAGTATAAAAACACTCAGTATGATACCCCGAAGGCTCTAGGGAGCAACAAAGGAGGTATCGAAGGGTAAATAGTAGAACGAATAGGGAAAAGTAAAGGGGTACAACTGAAAGTCCAGTAAAGAGTCCAGCTCAACCCAACAAGAGAAAGGAGGTAGACTCGTACAACCACGAGAAGCTAGACACAGAAAGAACGTGGCATACCCCATGCGTCTTCGCCTCTCCAAGAAGGAGAGTAACCAAACCCAAGATGTGGGTACTAGAACAAGGTATATACAAGTCCAAATTCTCAATCAAGAATCCCAAACAAGATCGTAAGGGGATATCCATCCCGTAGCTCAACCCTGGAAAAAGTATCCATTAGTCCCAGGAGTAAACACCATCGATGCCTAGAATCCCGCACGTCTACCCCTTTACTTTCCCCTATTTGATCTACTGCTCACCCTTCGGTACCTTTTTTGTTGCTCTCTCGAGCCTTCGGGGTATCCTACTGAGTATTTTTATACTCACCCCTGCTTGGGCTTTGCCCGTACTAGAAGTTCCCTTACAGATGACGGACAGGTCGATCGTGATGTCAGAGGAGCTTAGGAGCTGGGAGCTTGGACCGCAGGCAGTGGTCGTAGTCGGGTTCCATGTGGGGGACCCTTCTAGCTATTTTTCTTTTTGTTCACTTGTTGCCAGGTGTTGTCACTTTTCTGGTTGGGCGCGTGTTTTCCCCTTTTCTTTTCAGTTTACTTTCTGGACTTGCTTTGTACAATTAGAGGTCGATGAACTTTTGTGGTTTATATATATAGCAGTTGCACTTTACTCTGCTTGTCTTTTCTTTTACATTGCACTTTTTCATTGAGTGTGATGCGTGTGTGTGTACAGGTACATAGGCAAAGGCCTTCCCGAGTGGTTTAGCCTTCGGCGCTGGTCGCCAGCCCCTGGCCTATGGAGGCGGGCTTGGGGTTATTGTGGCTCGAGCCCGGGTTGGGTCAGGTCGTGACAACACCTACTTGCATGAAAATGACCAAAGTAATGGTGGTAGAAGGTGATCACCATGAATACAATTTGGACATGTATTTTATGAGTCGAAATTTTAAAATAGATTAATAATGCACACATTTAATCGAGTTTGACATTGAATATATCTCTAGGCGTGTTATTCTTTATAAGAATTCACAATACACTAATTTATTGTTAAAACCCATTTGGATGGCCTTTCTCTAGTGGTCCACTTGTACTGCCATGGATTGTGGTTTTAATCATCACTATGCTTTACCCCATGCACCTCTACCACATTGTGCTAAGAGGCTATCGGGATTATAAAATTTCTGCATAAGAAACATCCTTTGTTCTATTTTTTGACAATTACAATTGCGTTTTCCAAAATACCAAGATATTATGTTTATTTAATAAATGTATGCAATCAATCCAACGACACTTTCAGGGAATCTCTCCATATATTGTATGAAATCCAACATATAAACTATTATTTGCAACCATTATTATAATAATGTTTTAATGTTCTTTTTACTATTATTAATATAATTTTTATATAAATAATATATATAGCCATTAAATCATTTAGTGAATCTAACTATATATTATAAAATAGCCAACATATAAGATTTTGGTTCCAATAATTATTATTATAATGTTTTAATGTTACATTTATTATTATTACTAATGTTTTTTATAAATAATATATATATATATATAACTCCATCCAATAAATCCAATAAATCTTTTAATTAATCTCACTATAAATTGTAACAAATAAAATGTATAAACTATTGGTTTCAATAATTATTATAAAAATGTTTTATTATTTTATTTTTTATTATTTTATTAAAAATTTATATAAATAATATATATATCTAATAATTACATCAATAAATATCACAATATATTGAATCAAATCCAATTTATATACTACTAGTTATAATAATTATTGTAATAACATTTTAATGTTTTCATTATTATTATTAACGTTTTTGATATAAATAATATATAAATATATAACATTTTCACTATATAATTATAATGATTTTATATATAAATGTTAATTTATATGGTTTGAATAATAATAATAATATTATTATTATTTTATTAATTAAATATAATTATATAAAAGAGATTCTAAAAATATATAGTAAATTTAATTTTCAATTACATTCTAAATTCAATATGTTCTATATATTTTATTTAATTTTTAATGTGTGTAAATTGTAAATTTAGATTCCAATTACCAATGGAAGGATTTACCTAGAGGTTGATAGATAATTATGATGAGAGGCCGGAAGGAATGAAGGAGAGTGAGGACACTGTTAGGAAAAAATCCCTTAGGGTAACATTGCTTCATTTTTGGGTTGACTGTGTTTGTTGACAAAGAGGGTTTGCATGTTGAATTATTGAGTTCCAGAGATGTTTTTGACGATCAATGTTGACAAAGAACCATGAATAAGGCATAGACAATCTAGAGGTAGTACAATAAGAGCAGTACAAGGTGGCGTCGTTTTCTAGTGTTTGTCAATTTTTTGGGATCCAAAATTTGGATTTTGGCGAGCTTCCGGAAATATAAACTTCCTTGAAGATCTTATTTAAATATGGAAAAGTCATGAGTTTTGTGATCATAGGCCACATGGTTTTGATTTCGCGAAGACCAGATGAATGTTGACAGTGATTTTTCATGATTACGACAAGCTTCGTGAACTACATAGGTTGAAGTGCATCGCAGCGGTGAAGGGATTTGCGAGGGAGCTTCACGCCGAAAGTACGAAGGAGTTGACGGGATGCTCCTCTATTATAAAGAGCTCCGAGATCAGAAAATTTCCATGGTGCTTCGTGATTTTGAGATAATTTCAGTGAGAAATTTGGAGCTTCGTGATTTGATATGACGTGGTGTTGACTTCGGGCGAAAGGTTCGAGGGTTGGTGGAATCACCTATAAATAGGCCTCAACCCTCTCTAGAGAACCTGAGAGAATTTTCAGAGAAAACATTTTTGCTCTCAGCTTGCGAAGGTGGTTCTCAAAGGCTGAGTGCTTCGCGAAAGAAGAGATTTGCGGTGGCTAATCTAGCTCCGCAAAAGTTGCGAGCTCCATTTTGGCTCAGTGAGCTTCGAGTGGGAATCCGCTCTTTGACAACTAGTGGTCAGCGAGTGTGCTTTGTGAGAGTGCTTCATGAAAATACAGGAGCTTCGCGAAGGCTTTTTTTGAGCTTCACGAAATTTGGTGCTTTGCAATGTAGGGTGCTTTATGAAGGTGTTTCCAAAGAAATTTCCAAGTATTGAGAGGAAAAGTTGTATTCATCAGTGGTTGAACTTTGAAATTAAATAGAGAATCTACGTACAGTGGGGGATTCATTCATGAGTGGAAATGAAAAGACCTACAGGTCTATAAACTGTGAGTGGATCTCTTCCTAGTGTAGTGAGAAAAGGAAGAGGAAGAAGGTTATTCTTTCTACCGACAGTGATCCAGAGAGAGAAGTAGGGAGTGACCATTGGAAAGCAGTGAGCTAACCCTAAACATTGTAACGGCAGTGAGCCTAGGAATAGAAGTGATCTAGCCAGAACATTATTGACAGTGAGCTTTAGTGGATTCGGTACAGCGGCACATCATCGTTGTATGCTCTTTGGACGTTGCCCATTTAGGGTGAACCATGTAAAAATCTTTATGTCTTCTTGGCCACTTCCCTTTATTGTATTTATCATCAAATAAAGATAAAAAGAAGTTATCAACATAAACACACAAGTGAAAACAAAGTGACACTAATAATAAAGAGGTCAAGATCTAGTGGGGTGGGAAGAATTTTTAAATAGAATATTCATACCCTAATTCACCCCCCCCCCCCCTCTCAGGGTATCTAAGCCTCGTTTGATCCTAACAGACAACAAAGGTGACTAAAAAATATCAAAATTTTGACGGTCTAGACTTGATTTGGAAAATTGAGTATGATTTAAAGTGACTTTGATGAATTGAAAATCTAATAGATTTAATTGGAGAGGGAAAATTAATTTGGATTTTGATGTGAAGAATCAGTGAAAATTTATTGAGATTTAGTGGAATGATTGAAATTTAATAGGTTTCAGGGAATGATCATAGATGCATACAAAGAGAAATTTGAATTGGGTTTTGTCATTAGCTGGATACATAGTAGAAGAAATGGTATGAAGGAATGGAAAAGTGGGCAGAAATGGGAGAATTTAGAGTTACACATGTTTATAAATATGGGATTTCAAGTAATTATATATGATTATAAATATAATATACTTATTATGTATATATTTTTATTTATTATAATAATTATATAATTACATTTATTAAGTAATTACATAATTTTATTTATAAATATATGCATATATTTATTATATTTATAATTATAATTATACATTACATTAGAAATTGGATTTACCATCATTATAAATATCCTTCATCAATGCTTAAAAAGCATTGATGTTGTAAGCATGTTTAAAAACTGAAAACTTGTATCAGTGCTAAAAATAGTGAATATAGAAGAATCCTTCATCAACACTAAAAAAATTGTTGATCAAGGTTGTCCTTTATCAGTACTATTTTAGCATTGATTAATGGGATCCTTTATCAGTACTTTTTATTGTGCTGATAGAAGGGTCCATTTTATTAGTTCATCATTATCATTGTAAAATTGAACATTTATCAGCACTATTTATAAGATAGAAAAAATCCAAGTAGAAAAAACACACTGTTGAAATTATAACACAATGCAACAAAAAATATATAATTTAATTTTAATCAAATTTACATCATAATAAAAAAACACTATACAATTATTATAAAAATATCAAAAATTGGTATGTATAATTTTTTATTAACATCACTAAATTTAAAATAATTAATATTATATTGTATTTTCACCATGAACCCCTCTCAAAATATCCTGGTAATTCTCCCAATAGCTTAAAAAACAACCTGAGATCGAACAAAGTTGTGTACCTATGTAAAAAAATTCTTATATTAGAAATACAATAAATAAATAAATTATACATAAATGTGATAAAATTAATTGAAAATATATCACTTTTAAATTGAAAACATATACATTGAGTCATACCAGCAAAACCATGTGTCAGGTTTAAATTTTTTTGATTCCTACACATTAAAAATTATTTATTGATCATCTTCATAATGTTTGAAGACAATATAGGCACTTTTTTTAGTACATGAGGTGTTTTTCAAATAGAAATGTCAATTTATAAAAACACACTTTTATTAATACAGGACACACTATGTGTCATTATATGAAGAAATTTATTCCTAAACACTGCAAATTATTTATGGACAATTTCCCTAAAATATCAACATAATACATGTTTTTTTTGTTTTTAGTGTGTGAAACATGTTTTTATATAATGTTGTTTTAAAATAAAGATAGACACATTGAGTCTTATCGATGACATCGGTTATCAGATTAATGTGTAATTGATTCAAGACATAAAAAATGATGTATAGATAATTTTCTTATAGTATGATTACTATATAAGTGAGTATTCATGGTTTTTAGTGAGTGAAATATTTTTTTCAAAATGTAACTTTAAAACATAAAGCACACATTTTGAGTCATACTTGTTACATGCTATATCAGATTAAGGTGTGGTAAATATCTAAATGTCTCAAATTAATTATGGATAATTTTCATAACATATCAAAACAATCTGAATGTGCTTTCATGGTTTTGAGTATTTCATTCATCATTTGAAATAAAATTTCAATTTAAAATAAAAACACACACTTTATGTCTTACCAGTCACATTGTGTGATATATTGACATGTTTTTGATTCCTATACATCAAAAATGATATATGGATAATTTTACTAATGTATCAAGACAATAAGAGTGTTTTTTTGGGTTTTAGTGAGTGAAACATGTTTTTAGAAAAAAAATTATTTTTAATATTAAAACACACACATAGAGTCATATTGGTCACAAAATGTATTGGATTTATGAATTATTGATTCCTACATATCAGAAAGTAATTATGTGTCATTTAATTAAATTTTTAAGAAAATATTAGTGTGTTCATTTGGTTTTCAATGAATGACATACGTTCTTAACTAAAATTTAATTTTAAATGGAAAACACACACATTGATTCATACCAATCACAACATGTTTCAAATTAGTTTGAGACTAATTTATACACATCAAAATATTACTTATATATCATTTTCATAATGTATCAAGACCATATGAGTGTGTCTTCTTAGTTTTCAGTACATGAAACATGTTTTTTAACAAAAATATCTTTTTTGAACTAAAAACACTCATTTTGAGTCTTACTAGTCACAATGCATATGGAATTGTGGTGTGGATAATTTCTAAATATAAAGAATGAATTAGGGATAACTTTCATATAGTGTTATAATATTATGAATGTTTTTTATCAGTTTTCATTATGTCACATACGTTTCAAATTAAAATGTCAATTTAAAAAACACACACTTTGAGTCATATTGAGCTCACTGTGTATTGGATTAATATTTGGTTGAGTTTTAAATGACAAAAATTATTTAGGAAACATTTTAATAATTTATTAATACAATTCAAGTAAATTTACTTAGTTTTGAGTATGTTAGACTTATTTTGAATGAAAATATTAGTTTTAAATAAAAAATGAACTTTAAGTCACAACAACCACCTTGTGTATCATATTTGTTTTATGGATAATCCCTACACATAAATTTTTTTATGGACCATTATTTAAAAATATCATGATAATATGTAATTCCCTGAATTTGTTTGAATGAAATTTACCTTTATAATTGAATTAAATGATTTATTATGGTTATATAAAAAATGCACTTACTTGGTTTTATTATTTCATATTAGGTTTAGAAGACCGTTAAGAACCATAACTATTGATAATATATCATTTAAAAGTGATCATATGATTAGTGTAAATATAGAGCTTTGATAAAAAAAATTGACATAGAAAAAAGAAGCAATAGCCTCAACTAGAAGGATCATACCCAATTAAAAAAATTTAGCAGAGATTTTATGGGAGATAGAATCACTGTTGTTTTCCCTTTAACAATCCCATGATGTGATCCAATAACTAAATAATGATAAAAAAAATGTTTATTAGAGAAATTCATGCTCTTTGAGATCATAGATGAAACCATATACACTAAACCACCCCATGAAAATCAAACTATCTAACACCATACACTCAGGGAATTTTTCGGTGTAATAAAGGGATATGTTTTAAGAACCTATTATATAATGTGTATATTGTTTTTAATAGAATAAAAACTATATTTACTTCTTATTATTCTTACTTGATATATGATTTTTATTTTGATGCAATAAAAAAACTATATTTGTGTGTAACATGCAGTTTTAATTTGGACCTTCATTTTTTATGAATTCCTGAATTTTAAAAATAAATAATAATTTAATAAAATAATAAATTTAAATATTTTTATTAAATATAAATGATAATATAATTTTTATGAAGTGAGATGTAATTTTTAGAAGGGTTAAAAAACCTTTATTATAAAAAACCTTATATTTATAAATAAATATCGATTATTGTTATTAAAGTGAAAATTCACAAATTGGTAAAATTATTTTGATAAAATAAATTTAATTATTTTAATTATCACATTGAAATTATCCAAAAAATATTTTTTCATACTTTTTAGATATAGCTTAATTTTTGAGAAAAAATTGTATATAGTAAAAATATACGGCATGAGTTATGACATCATAATGACCCAAAAGTGATTTAATAAATTATATAAAGGGTATCCAAGACCAAATATATGTTTACTGACGCACGCCTATCGTAGGGAGTGGCAAAACAATTATTTCCTAAGTTAAAATGTAGTAATGTGGTTGACCTAGGATGTCTCCCGAAGAGGAGTGCACACAAAACGGTTTGTCACTTTAAAACGGGGGAAAAATGTTGTGAAAGGAAATTTGAAATTCAAATGATTGATAAACTATGAAATAAAAAGGGTGATTAGTTCGGGGTCGGTTTCCTAATTATAATTCTATCCTTGTTCAATTTAATTCAAACCTCTTCTTCTTAGTTGATTAAAGTGAGTTTCCACAATCGTTTCCTCTCACTTCCTTGGTGAAATTGTTATTGTGAGAGAAAACCTTACCAAGATCTCGGTTTGGTCAACTCTCCTTCCATGTGTAAAATAGTTGTATTGAATATCCTTAATTTAAATGGGAAATTCCCGATCGGGTTTTGTTTATCCCAAACAATCAAGAACATTCACTACACCTTTTACACGTACTGACGATCGTCGAGTACTTCACCACTAATTCCTGGTTTATTCCATCGTATATAAACCAGAAATTAGTGGAGGGAGATATTGATTATTTTACCAAGGCAAAAATAAATAACGGAATCAATATTCAAGAACGATCAAACTTGATAATAAAATCCGCTATAATAAATTGAAAACAACTTTGAAGAAGAAACAAATTTATTCAATTGCGTCCAAGAACTCAAGCATTACAATGTAGAAAACCAACCCTTCCCCAATCACTCCAAAAGTTTACCCCACCATGGTAAGGGTAATCGAGTTGAATGGAAAAGAAGAAGGCATTAACAAACTATGAAAAAGAAAATAAATAAAAGAGAAATCCGAAAAGTTCTCCTTCTTGGTGTCCCGGAAGGAATGGGATGGAGAATGGATGCCTTGAGAGGGTGGAGCTCTCCTCCTTTTATAGCCAGAATTCTTCCCCCGAATGTCGACGCGTTGTAGCCCCAATAAATAACATCTTCACGCGTTGATCCCTTCATGAATGTTGTTCATAATTCCATTGGCCGTGTTCTCTCAAAATTTCAGCGGATTTGAACATGTATTCCGAGAGTTATGGCCGTTTTACTATGAGAATTTATTCTGTCCAGTCAGACTCTCCAAAACGAACTCCTCCGGATTAGGGTGCTTTAATGGCCCCACAAACGGCCAATTAACTCGGTTATTCCTTCATAAAAGATGCTCCAAAACTCCTTGTGCGTCCACCCACCGAATTTGACAAGATTTGGCCCCACAGTGGATGAGTTATGGATCCCAAATCAAAACTAGGCAGAACTGAAAACAGTTTTCTTGAGCCATCTTGTGAGATTTTTTTGAGCTTCCATATGGCCGATTCAGATTTTGGTCCAAATATATTAAATGCAGCCCTGGATTTGTAGAATCTGAAAAAGAAAGAATTTTGAAATTTGGATCAGTGTAGATAATGTTATGGCCAATCTACCGAAATAATTTAAAACTGTTAAAAATCCAAAATGGCAAATTTTTACTATTCAGCTCAAAATAACACCATTATCATAAAAATGAAACAATTCATCTTAAAGGAACAATTTTGTGGGTTTAAAACAATGATATTAAATATAAATTAATTGAAAATATTTTCTCTATCAATTCCCCCACACTTAGCACTTGGACTCCTGGACAAGTAAAAATAAAATCAAATCAAAATCAAAACACATATCAATGAGATCAATCAAATCAATTTCAAGAAACAAAAAGATATCATGACTCAACGAAAACTGTTATTTCAAGTTCTCCATTTAAGATTTTAATATATTTCCACTTCATTTCTTATCCCATGCACACAAAACACCTACCTCACATGAATTTTCTCTCATCTCACAAATGTAAAGGCTGAACAAGGTTTTTCTCATCCAAACTCACACAAGAGTCACCATAGGTTTGATAAATTCCTACTTCTCCACCCGATGTGAGTCAAGAACATGTGTTTCTCATGAGGACTTTTCAGGGTTGTTATGTGGCTTCCGGTTGGTAGTATTTAGATGTTAAAAGTTCTAAGGCCGAAAAAGGAAGGCTTGGCTCTTATTGAAGCAAAATTGCAAGATTCTAGTTTTCACTCAAATATGGTCTCCTTTACTTCCCCTTTGTTGAAAATAGGCTCCATCATCATTCAATCAGCTCAGCATCAAACATTTCAATCTTTTCAAACATGATTTTTTAATGCTCCAGATAGGCACAGCTTTCTTTTTACATTGGAAGCTCCAGAAAGGCACAGCTTCTCTTGTCATAAAAGCTCCAGAAAAGGCACAGCTTTCAACAGAATAATTTTTCATCATCACACACATCTCTTCCATAATTTATTTTCCACCCAAAGTATAACCAAATGAGGTAGTACACCACAAGACATCTTCCCCCACACTTAAGTTCAACAAGATCATGAAATTTTACTTCAAGAGCAGGTATGATAGGGAAAATTAGCTTGTAATGTGGCTAACCTAACAGGCAATTCATGGATACTAGGGGATACAATGAAGGATAAATGTAAAGGTGGGCCATAACGAAAAGGATTATTTTGAAAAGGGGGCTTCAAACAAAATAAGTGCCTCAATCATTTAAAACACACGTACCCCAACCCTCAAGTTTTGAAAGGAATAAATCAAATTCTGGTTAAAGCAAGCATGGTCTGGTTCTCTCAAGAAATGAGGTGAATGAAAAGAATATGACAAAAATGGTTCAGAAGCCTCACAGGAAAGTTATTTCAATGATATAGACAGTGAAATATGGCATGGGTTTCAAAAATCAGTGTACTTTTCATGAAATTCTAAAAGATTTGAACTTGAAAAGAAGTCATTTCAGCATTCATTTAAGCTCGGTTTCATGAAATAGATTGCTTCACTCATTGACATGGGTTTCAAAAATGGTATTGATAATATTTTCAGCTCAAAAGTTTCAGAAACACACCAAAAATTGAAAAATAAACACACAAAAATTTGAAAACACACAATTTTTTTTATTTTTTATTTTTATTTTTGAAAACAAACATTTTTATTTTTGAAAACAAACATCAAATAAAAATCCTATACTACAAAGGTTCCCTCCCCCACACTTAAATGATGCAGTGTCCTCGATGCATTCAAGTGGATTTAACATGTAAGCCAATTTTCAAATTAATCACAACATCAAGAAAGTGTGAAAGAGAGGTACAACCTAATTTATTTGTAGTGCAACATTGAGTTATGCTTCCAAGTGTTGCACTCTAAAAACCTACAAATAAAATAACAAAAGAAAACATAAGATATTTATTGAAAGAAATAAAAATAGAAATAGGATGAGAATAGAAGGATAAAACTTGGTTTAATACCCCAAGTGGGCCCTGGGTTTTGACTGCCTCCAGAGGGGCAGTTCTAATCGGTTATCCCCAATCTGATGGTGGATGAGGTTTCTTTGATTTGAACCACCACATGTGGCTCTTCCCAACTTTAATTTCATTTTTCTTGTTGAGGAGGACTCCATTGATAGAGTACACCAGATCCACCCCCTTATCAATGTGGTACATTGTGCATGGTGGGGGTAGGATGAAGTAAAGAGCCTCCTCCTTCTTGGGTTCCTCATGATCAAAATCTTCTTTATTTTCCAGTGGTTGCTGAAGGTATGATACATCTGGGGAAAAATCAAAGGGAATGTCAGAGTTTAATTCTATTTGAAAAAAATTAAAGCATGAAGAATCAATATCAAATTCATCCCTTTCAAAGTAAGTATCTTGTGTCTCATTTTCCTCCAGAAAATCAACTTTGATCTTCTCTTGTACTCCCTCCATTAAATGTTCAACAGGTTTGGGGAGCTCTAGATGTTCCTCCATGGATGGCTTTTCTTTTTCATCTTCTTCCTCCATGGAAATATTTGTGTTGGATGAATCTGAAAAATTAAAAGAAGGGGAGGTAATACTCAATTCAGTTTCAACAAAATCAAAAGATAATGAGTTTATGAAAAGATTAACTCCCTGAGCCTGTTTTGATTCAATTTCTACTTCAATGGGAGGTGCTTATTGAAGTTGAATTTCCCTAGATAGAGGTAGGCAGTCAGACTCCTCTATTTTCTCTTCAAATTTCACTGATTTTTTGGTTTCTTCCTTCAATGTTGTTGAATCATCTACATTATGAGGAATAGTTGGCTCAAGAAGTTCCTCACACTCATTCCAGAAGTTATCCAGATCTTTTTGATCTCCCATATGTATTTCAATTGAAAAATCTTCTTCATCAATCTCATCCAACATTGATTGAGATGGGTTCAATGGATCTTCTTTTAATTTTATCAATGCTTCCATGGGTTCTTCAACTTGAAGGATTTGTGGGGATACTTCTTCCATCAATTTTTCTAGTTCTGGTTCTTGTTCGGGCTCCATTTGTTGTTGATCCTGGGATGCATGTACTTGTTCCGCAATCCACTGTATTGAAGTCTCTAGGTTTTGAACTGTTTGACTAATTCTTTCAAATTGGGATTCAATATCTTTGTGAACTTCTTCTTCTTGGTGTTGTACTTTGATTATGTCTTGATAAAATTCTGGAAAATACTCCTGAAGTTCAATTAATTCTCTGGCCAATCCCTCCAACACTGGGTATTCGAGGTTCTCTTTAAGGTTTTCAATGAGATCCTTGAATTCATTCTCTGTGATGATTTGGATTCGAGCTCCTCGAATTTGTTTAGACAAAAAAGAAACTTTATACTCAATAGACCAAGGTGATTCAATAATTGGTTCTTGAACTGGTGGGTAATTATTCCATGAATTAAAGAAATAATCATTTGAAAACAACATGGCAAAAGATTTTTTTAAAAAAAATGAAAAGGTCAAATATTCAAAATTAGTTTGTGGCACTACCTCCCCGGAAACGGCGCCAAGTTTGACGCACGCCTATCGTAGGGCGTGGAAAAACAATTATTTCCTAAGTTAAAATGTAGTAATGTGGTTGACCTAGGATGTCTCCCGAAGAGGAGTGCACACAAAACGGTTTGTCACTTTAAAATGGGGGAAAATGTTGTGAAAGGAAATTTGAAATTGAAATGATTGAAAAACTATGAAATAAAAAGGGTGATTAGTTCGGGGTCGGTTTCCTAATTATAATTCTATCCTTGTTCAATTTAATTCAAACCTCTTCTTCTTAGTTGATTAAAGTGAGTTTCCACAATCGTTTCCTCTCACTTCCTTGGTGAAATTGTTATTGTGAGAGAAAACCTTACCAAGATCTCGGTTTGGTCAACTCTCCTTCCATGTGTAAAATAGTTGTATTGAATATCCTTAATTGAAATGGGCAATTCCCGATCGGGTTTTGTTTATCCCAAACAATCAAGAACATTCACTACACCTTTTACACGTACTGACGATCGTCGAGTACTTCACCACTAATTCCTGGTTTATTCCATCGTATATAAACCAGAAATTAGTGGAGAGAGATATTGATTATTTTACCAAGGCAAAAATAAATAACGGAATCAATATTCAAGAACGATCGAACTTGATAATAAAATCCGCTATAATAAATTGAAAACAACTTTGAAGAAGAAAGAAATTTATTCAATTGCGTCCAAGAACTCAAGCATTACAATGTAGAAAACCAACCCTTCCCCAATCACTCCAAAAGTTTACCCCACCATGGTAAGGGTAATCGAGTTGAATGGAAAAGAAGAAGGCATTAACAAACTATGAAAAAGAAAATAAATAAAAGAGAAAGCCGAAAATTTCTCCTTCTTGGTGTCCCGTAAGGAATGGGATGGAGAATGGATGCCTTGAGAGGGTGGAGCTCTCCTCCTTTTATAGCCAGAATTCTTCCCCCGACTGTCGACGCGTTGTAGCCCCATTAAATGACCTCTTCACGCGTTGATCCCTTCATGAATGTTGTTCATAATTACCTTGGCCGTGTTCACTCAAAAGTGCAGAGGATTTGAACATGTATTCCGAGAGTTATGGCCGTTTTACTATGAGAATTTATTCTGTCCAGTCAGACTCTCCAAAACGAACTCCTCCGGATTAGGGTGCTTTAATGGACCCACAAACGGCCAATTCACTCGGTGATTCCTTCATAAAAGATTCTCCAAAACTCCTTGCGCGTCCACCCACCGAAGTTCACAAGCTTTGGCCCCACAGTGGATGAGTTATGGATCCCAAATCAAAACTAGGCAGAATTGAAAACAGTTTTCTTGAGCCATCTTGGAAGCTTTTTTTTAGCTTCCATATGGCCGATTCAGATTTTGGTCCAAATATATTAAATGAAGCCCTGGATGTTTAGAATCTGAAAAAGAAACAATTTTGAAATTTGGATCAGTGTAGATAATGTTATGGCCAATATACCGAAATAATTTAAAAGTGTTAAAAATCCAAAATGGCCAATTTTTACTATTCAGCTCAAAATAACACCATTATCATAAAAATGAAAAAATTCATCTTAGAGGAACAATTTTGTGGGTTTAAAACAATGATATTAAATATAAATTAATTGAAAATATTTTATCTATCATTTACCCTTTAAAATAAGGTGTATTTAATATTTTTTATTAATTTAATAATTCCATTATAAATCCTCCAAAATAAATATTATATTTTATGGGGTTTAAATCAATTATTTATAAACAAGACTCACTTCGACATCACCGAGGGTAATATATAATTAATTTCATCCCTTGGACTTATAAAATCAACAAATACACTCATATTTATCATAAAACATGTGAAAAAACCATGTTACGGTTTGGGTTTCTGATTACGTTATTATATATATTCTAAAACCTATGTTTGTGAAATAATAAAGAAATCCCCGCTCTTTTCCTATATAAACCCACCAAATATTCTATTTATATTGGCCAAAACACATTGAAAAATATCCTTAATCTTCTATAACTACTCTATATTGATCACAAGTATCCCCCAATCTCTAATGAATAACCTCCCATGTTTTCGGAATCACCCTCTCAAGGTAAGGGATCCTCTCCTTATCCACTTTATTCTAGAATCTTCAACATTTATGCCTTTTATTTCTAATTAATAATGTTGGGATATGTTTTTATGATTATATATTACTATCCATAATATTTAAAAATGATTATGTACCCCTTAATCTCTCATTAAACCATTTTATTAACCTTTAAATACTTCTTTATGCATTTAGAATATCAATGTAATTTTCCACACCAAACCTTTGTGTTATGAATACCATTGCTATTTCCACACAATAGTATTCACCATGACATTACTATACAAATTTTATTGTGTAATTCTATGTATTTTCTACAAAATACTTTTTCAATGAATTAAATATGAGGAAATATGTTATTATGTTATATGATATATGTGGCACACTTATGCATGTGCATGATATGATTGTGATGGGTGTGCCCAGGTAGTGCTACATTGCATTAGGTAATGTTTTTATGTTATGAGATACCATGTATGGTGATTGGGATGATATCCTATAAAAATTATTTTATGATATATTGGTGGTGAACCTTAACCTATGCTTATGATGCCATGTTTAAAGTTGTTTCCACATTCCCATGTGTCCATTACATTCTCATGATATATCATGATTCTTTATTCATGTTTATGATTCTCAAACATTTTATGTTCCATTGAAATGACTATTGTCAAATATATAATACCTTATTCATTTTATTCTTTTTTATATTTCATTAATTGACTTTATATTTTACCCTTTCTTATGTATCTCCCTTGGATATCCAATTCAATTTTAAAAACAATGGAATATTATGAGCATGTTAAAGATGGTTTCAATAAAGCTGATGTACCCCTATTTTAAGTTCTTATGTAATGTACCTAATTACAAAAATACACAAGACATATTGATCATATGGAATCTATTATGTGTGTTCTTGTGAAATTTATCATGAATTAATGTTTAATAAAGACAATAGTTTTCTTAAATGGTATCAAAGGAAAGTTTAGTAATTTTCGGGATTATGGTTAGGAAACCCTAGAAAATGATTTAGAGATAATAATAAATATAACAAGCATAAATAATTATTGTTAAATTATATATTTATAAGTTTCAAATAAAATACATTCATTTATGGATACTACAAGTTTATGTGTCTCTGGAATAAATTTACATCGTTCTGATAACCGAAAACACTGTATTGAGAGGTATAATTTTCAATCGAGCTTATACCTTGGGATTTTCAATTATCCAAGGCCGCTTATAGAATGGATATTGTGGAACATGATGAGATAAAGAAACAAATATAGGATAATATAGATAAAGTGTACATACACCACAGTGCATCACCATTGGGTACACCAGTCTTATTCACCAAGAAGAAGGATGGGTCAATGCACATTTTCATTGATTACAATGATATAAAAAGATAAAAATAAGTAAAAAAGTTGAATCTTACACATATTAATGACTTCCTTGATTAGATACATGGACCAATTTCTTCTCCATGGTGGATATTTGGTTAGGGTATTATCAAGTAAGGGTGAATAAGGAGGATACCCCCATGACAGATTTACATACAATGTATGGGAACTATGAGTTCATAGTAATGCCTTATAGACTTTCCATAGGCTCAAAAATATTTTATGAACATGGTGAGTCTTCAGAGATTACATATAAAAATTTCTATTATTTTTTATATATGATATTCTAATATACTGCAAAAGAAATTAGAGGCATGCAGAGCATTTGACCACTCTACTAATGACCTTTCAAAAATGATAATCTATATACAAAGTATAGAAAATGTGATTTATGTTTGAGGGAAGTCTCATTCTTGGGATATATTATCACAATTAATTGGATATCTATGGACCCTTCAATGATATTGGAAATAAAGGGATGGTTGAGGCCATCGTATATGATAGAAATCCATAGTTTCCTTGAATTAGGTGGGCACTATCATCGATTATTGAGAAATTTATCATGTTTGTCAAACCCTCTAACCAGACTAACTTGGAAGGGAGTCAAGATTTATTTGGAATTGTTAATGTGCAGTGAGCTTCAAGGAGTTGTTAAAGAGTATTATCAAGACACCTATACTTTTTCTACCCACAAAGGTGGAACTTTTCGTAGTATTCATTGATGATTTAAGAAGGGATTGGGATATGTATTAATTCAGAAAGAAAAAGTGATAGCCTATACCGCAAGGAAATTGAATGTTCATGAACCAAACTACCCAACACAGGATTTGGAGTTGGTCTTAGTAATCATTACATTGAAAATATGGAAACGTTATCTCTTTGGAGAGAAGTGACAAATATATATAGATCATAAGAGAATCAAGTATATATTCACACAGAACAAGATGAATATGCACCCAAGAATATGGTTTGAGAGGATTAAGGACTATGAAAACGAAATCTACCACCATCCTAGGAAATAAAACAAAGTTCATGATTATATAAGTAGAAAGGATATGAAAATTTTACCATTGATGAGAATTGATAAGGACTTGATATTCTTAGACTTGAAAAGGATGGACAAGGGAATCATAAAGGAAGGAACTTCATCAATCCTTTCATAAATTATTTTTCAACCATCAATCCTAGAGAAGATAATGGATTCCTAAAGAGATGATATAGAAATTCAGAATTAGGTGAATGATATAAGAAAATGGAAATCATAAAATTTCAAAATTAATATAAGAGGAGTTTTTTGTTTTTCATCATGACTATCTGTACCATCAAATCCTATGTTAAGGGAAGTGTTATTAGATGATTCGCATAGATTTACCATATCAATCCATCCAAGGATCATGAAGATGTATTTAGATCTTTGAGAGCCCTATTGGTGGGAAATATGAATAAGGATATCATGAGATATACATCAAGGTGTCTTGTATATCAGTACGTGAAGGATAAAAGGAAAAAAATCCAAGGTGATGATGTAAACATTACCCATACCAATATAAAAATAGGGAAAAATACAATGAAATTCGTCACTGGTCTTCCAAATACATCAAGAGGAAATAATTATATATGGGTTGTGGTGGATCATCTTATAAATAATTATCACTTCACGGAAATCTTATAGGACCTCTCAGTCGATAAAGATGCATGGATATAAATTATAAAAGTGGTGAGGCAATATGGAACACCAGTATTAATTTTATATAATCTAGACCTAATATATACCTCTAAGATCCCGAGAAGTCTCTAATATTCTCTAAATACTAATTTTAACGTCATCACATATTATCATCCTCAAACTGATGGAAAATTTAAATAGATTATCAAAAAACTTGAGAAAATATTGAGAGGATACTCAATGAACTTTAATGGAGGTTGAGATCAACATATTCCTATGGTTGAGTTCACATAAAATAATAGTTTCCACTCAAGATTACAAATGGATCCTTATTAAATTCATTATGGGTAGATCTATAGAACACCTATATGATGGGATGAAGCAAGTGAAAACAAGCTGATGGGTCTTAAAATGGTCAAGGAAATGGTGTTAAAGGACAAGACCATTCAACATCACAATAGGTATTATCAGAGATGACATAATATCTATGCTAAAAATCATTAATGCGACCTAGAGTTTTATGTTGGTTATAAGTTATTCCTATACAAAAATACATGGATGAAAGTCGTGAGATTTGATAATGGAATGCTTTGTGCATGATACATAAGTCCCTTTATGATCCTTCATCACATCGGAGCAGTGGCCTATAAACTATCACTTGTACCAATCCTATCTCAAGTACATGATGTGTTACACATATCACTATTAAAAATGTACATACCAGACCCCTCATATGTGTTGAATCTAGATGTGGCATCATTGGAAAATTATCTATCATATGTAGATAGGTCGGTGAAGATCATATATTGTAGCGAAAAAGTTTTATGAAATAAGACAATTCCTCTGTTCAAGGTGATATAGAGAAACCAAAAGTTTGAAGATGCAATATGGGAACTGGAGGAGGTGATAAAACCAAATTACCTTCATCGATATTAGTGTATGAAATGAAAAATTCATTGGTAATATTTTTGAAGGGGGAATATTGTAAAAACCCAAACATTTATAAATAAAAATTCCCATTGTGGTTAAATTAATTTAAATATTATGGTTATAGATAACACATTATCTTCCTTGGTTTTATTATATCCTACAAAAATTAAAAGACCTTTAAGAATCATAACCATTTATAATGTATATTTTTAATAGAGATCATATGATTTATATAAATACAGGGTTATGATAAATCCGATAGAAACAGACAAAAGAAGCAATTGCCTCAACCAATAGGATCATACCCTACAAATCCCATTTATCTAAGATTAAAATGGAGGTTGAATGGGATTTTAACTTGACCAAGACCATAATGAGATATAACAACTAAATTATGAGTGGAATTGTTTGTGGGATAATTTCAATCTCATTGAGATCACAACCCAAACAATGTATACCAAACGACCCCATGAAAATCTAACCATCACAGATCTTACCCTTAGGGATTTTTTATGTAATAAAGAGATATGTTTCAAAACCCTAGAAATATATCTATTGATATTTTATTTTCAATAGAATAATTATTATATTAACTTATTATTATTTTAACTTTATAAATAGTTTTTATTTTGATATGATAAAAAAACATGTTTTTTGTGTTACATGAAATTTCCATTAAGACAATCCTTTTGGATGGATTCATGAATATTAAAAATAAATGATAATTTAATAAAATAATAAAATTAAATAATTTTTATTGAATAAATATTATAATACATTTTTTATTAATTAAAATTTAATTATTATAATGGTTAAAAAACTGTTTTTGTCAAAACACCAATATTTTTCAATAAATGTTGATT
Source organism: Viscum album (assembly GCA_963277665.1). Lineage (NCBI taxonomy): Eukaryota > Viridiplantae > Streptophyta > Magnoliopsida > Santalales > Viscaceae > Viscum > Viscum album. The sequence goes on along the minus strand of OY728133.1, from coordinate 1,632,441,350 downwards.
CTTATTTTTAAAGTGAAAATTAAAAAATTAAGAAAACTATTTTAATAAAATAAATATTATTTTTTAATCATCACTTTGATATTTTCTAATTCTTAATTATTCATAATTTTTTATGATAGTCGAATTTTGAGGTAATAATTAAATATAATATAAATTTTTGAGGTGTAGTATGGAATCAAATATTATCCAAAAGTTATGTAATAAATGAGATAAATGGTATCCATGAATGAATCTATTTTTAATATTTATAATAATTTTTTATGTTGTTTTATTAAAATTTTAAAGCCTTTATGAACCCTCGAAAACATATATTATATTTTATGGTTTTTAAATCAATTCTTAATAAAAATGAATCACTTACAAATCACCAAGGGTAATATTTTATTAATTTTGGATAGTAAAATTATAAAAAATAAAAAAAAAATCCTATTGGGAAGAAATCATTATAGAAACATTTTGAAGGATTTTGGTTTTGATTGCATTAATATATAGAGTCCAAAACCTATGTTTGGTAAATAATAATAAACTCCCATCTATTTTCCTATATAAAAACACCCATGATCTCATTCATATTCACTAAAATACTTTAGAACCTATCCTTACTCTACCATCCCCACTCTAAATTCCTCCCAAGACTCCCCCAAGCTCTCTTGAAGCTCCTCCCACATTTTTTGAATCACCATATCAGTGTAAGGGATGGTATCCTTATCCACTTTATTCAATGATAATATTGTTATTATGCCTTTTATTTCAAATTCCTAATGTTAGGATGTGTTTTTATGCATCCATATTACTATAAAATTGATTTTTAAATGATGAGATGCCCATTTTTCTCTCATTAAACCATTTTATGATCTTGTATGTATAGTTGTTATGCTGTCAAAATTTCAATGAATTTTTTTCATGACAAACCTTTTTGTTGTGAATACCATCGGTATTTTAACTCAAGGTTATTCACTTAGTCACACCTATAATTCTTTTATTTGGGAATTCAATTAATTTATTCCAAAATCCTTAATCATGGAATTAAATTTGATAAAATATTTTCTTATTTTACATAACCTATATGGAAAACTTATAAAACCCCGACCCATCTAGACTAAATTTGGTGAATTACTTGTTATGTTGGAATGGTTAGAAGAAATGAAAATTGTGATGAAATGATAAGTTTAGTAGTTTTGATGAAACTAGAATCATAGATGTAAGTCTAATTACATTGTATATGGTATCAAATTACAATACATAATAAAAAATAAAAACGACATCCACATGAACTCAACAAATGATCTCCTCGTCATCACCTGTTGAACGTAGAAAATGAAAGGGGTGATCTGAAACGCTCAATAATGGTTACAAATAGTGTAATCATGAATTAAATAATAACTGAATCATAAACAATTTGACATATGAATATGGCATGGTGAATAAATGAAAACTCACACCATTAATAATCTTAGAATGAAACTGCATCCATAGATTTTTTTCATAGTTAAAATTTCATGGATAATAATAAATGATAATGTATAAAGACAATTATTGCTAATTGGACTTCATGTATCTGGCACATGATACCATAATACAGTTAAAATGGTTTAGTTCTGTGGGTAAAAACCGTCTGATTTTTGGAAACAAACTCGAAGGGTTTGTCGTCAACTGATTTGTCTCACAAGACCTATTGATGCATCAAGGGGCTATAGAGGGCCCCAACCACCACTTAAAGTACAAATAATTCTTTATACATTGATTTAATACAATATAAATATTCCTTTTTAATATTCATATAGGCTAGAGAATACAGATTCATCAATATTTCCATAGCGAAACTAACTTTCTAAATAAACATCGTATGTAAAATGGTATACGGTTTAGAAAATAAACATATACATGATATGATATTATGAATATTTAATATAAATATAATTTCAAATTAAATGTGATCTCACATTGGTAGTAGGTACACCACATAAGGATTATTAGGTGAACAATACAAAGTTATTCACAACAAAATGGTAGTTGAGATAAAGTCCCTTACCATAATGTAATCGGTCGACTCATATGACCAAAACATATTAAACAACAAATGAATAATTGAATTTAATGAATATAATGGTAATATTGATATTATATGAAATTTCAGTACTCATATACTGCATATAATAAATATGTGGTGAATAATGGAAATCTCACAGAATTAAAAAGTCAGATAAGACACCCCTTACCGTATGCCCGAGTGTGTTCTTCATTTTTTTTTAATTACCTGAATAATAAAATTTAGTTTCATTAATTAATAACTCTACAACCTAATATACATGTAATTTATTTGGTATAACCTTATTAGGTTCATCCATGACACTTTTTATGGGTTTAAGAGGTTTAATTTTATTGTTTTATAAGCATTTTCATCCTTGGTTTTCATGATCCGTTTACATGTATTCATGAATGGAATTTCATTTGAAATGTGGTTAAAAATTTAGAATTTTTAATATATAATATTAGTGAAATTAAAGAGATATAAATGATCTTATAAGTATTATGTTTATATACCATTATGATGATTAATTAGTTAAAGTTAATCACAAATGTTTGAATTAACATTGCGGTTTTGTTCATAAGAACTTGTTTTGTATTATTATTTAATATTTGTAATGTGTAATGATTCCAGAATATTAATTATATTAAATAAATATATTCTGATATATTTCAACCATTAAAATGGTTTAATGACCTGTAATGAAGGAGAAGGTGAATAATGAAACTTCGTTGTCCACAAAGGATATAAATTGGAACCTCATGGACGTTGATTTTTGTTTCTAAAAATAAAAAGGGAGAGTAAGAATATTGATGATTGTTCTTCCATTAACATAATATAATTACATTATATAGATGATACTGTATTTATCATGATCATTTGGACAGAGTAGGTGAGTGGAGAAAAAGAAAATAGATGAACTTGTAAATAAAAGAAAAGGTGAGAGATCCCTTATAAGAATTCGGCAGCCTAATGACATCGCTTAAAATTTCATAAAATGAATTTATGAGATAAAAATGGTATCTCATCATATGTACATAAAAATGACAGTAATAGGAATACATAATATAAAATTACAATATATTATAATGAAAATTTAAAGAGATAACATAAAATGAAAGCTTAAGAAAAGAAAAGGGTGGTTAATTCTCTTACCTTGTAGAGTAACTCCCAAAACGCGAACGTTGGGACCTTGGGGATTTCAGGACATCTTGGGAGGACTCCTAAGGAGGTAATACTACCAGATATTTGAAGAAAATTAGTTTTTAATGAAATAAAACGAAGGGGATGAGTGGGTATTAATATTTATTAAGAGGGAGTTTTTTATTAATTAAAAGGGACACCTCATTAGTGGATTTTTCGAAACCATGTGCTTGCCCATGGTATTTTCCCATGGTTTTAGACACTTGGGACAACTCATGTCATAATTTAATGTACACAAGTATAACATCCTTTTATATTTAATTATTACATCATTATGATGTCATTAAACTACCAAAAATTTAAAACTATATTTTTACTATTCACAAATAATTCAAGTATTTTAGAAAAACCCCAAAAATACACCCTAACCATTTTTTGAATTTTAGAATTAAAAAATGAACTCCATTTTTTGAAAATAATTTTTTAAGTATTTTTAATTTAATTTTAATATAAAATCAAGTTATTTTGAAAAATAACAATTTTAATGATATAATTAGTTCTATATCAAATTGAAAAATTAATTATGATCTCATTATCTTATTACCTTAAGAAAATAAAATATTATCATCTTTTAATATTTATAAGGGTTATATCATTATTCTTATTACAATTCATATTATTATTCATAGGGGTATGATACTATTCATCAAAATTTCATGTTGGTTCTATCAGACTCCAAATGACTTACTGGTGACAACTCCAGATGACCATTTTTCAAAATTCAAAACACAGAAGTGGAAAATTTATGTTTAATGGATAGATTATAACTTTATCCTATAATGTATTTTTCACAAAATACATAGTGCCTTATGAAATATAGGCTATCTAATGTATAGAAAGTATTTAAGAGGAACATACCATAAAATTTTTTGGGGTGTTATAAAACTTATTCATGTAAATGATATGATTATGATGGGTGCACCAAGATAGAGATCTAATGAATTAGGTAATATTTTAGTCTCATTAGAAGCCATATACGGTGAATGAGATGTTATCCTAATAAAAATTTGTTATTATTTCATGGTGGTTAAACTCAAATTATGCTTATTATGTCATTTTTATTTTTGTTCCACAATCCCATGTTTTATTTATGTTCTCATGCTATATCATGCCTAATTGTTCATGTTTTAAGATTCCCACCCCTTTTATGTCCCATAAAAATCCCTATTTTCTAACATGTAAAAACTTCTTCATGTTATGAATTTTTTAACTCCTTACTGGGGTTTATATATCGCCCATTTCTTATGTATCAATTCAGGTTATCCCACGTATTTGTAATAATTAATAAATATTAAGAGCATGTTAAAAAAAATTCAATAATGCAGATATACCCCCTTATTTTATGTTATTATGTAACAAACCAAATTACCCCCCAGACACTAGAATTATGGATCTTATAGGTTGTATTATGTGTATTCTTGTGTAATAAATGATGAATTAATGTTTAATAAAGGCAAAGGTTATCATATTATACAAGTACGTTTTCTTGGTTTTTAGAGAGTCACACATGTTTTAAACTATAATTTCAATTTAAATAGAAAACATGTACTTTCAGAAATATAGGTCACACTATGTATCATGTTGATGTGAGACTAATCCATAAAAATAAAAAATGAATTATAGATCCTTTTACTTGAGTATCAAGGTAGTGTGAGGGTTTTTACACATTATATAGTGAGAGACATATTTTTATCTAAAATAAAATTTTAAACTCTAATAAAACATTTTGAGTCATACCACTCACACCGTGTATCAAATTGATGTGAGGATAATTCCTACATTTCATAAATGAATTATGGATAATTTTTTAAGGTATAAAAATACTCTAAATTTATTTTCGTAGTTTTGAGTTTTTTATGCATCTTTTGAATTAAAATGTGAATTTTAAATTAAAACACACTTTAAGTTACACCAACCACATCGTGTTTCAGATTGATGTGTGGTTTATTCCTATATATAAAAAAATACTTAAAGAAAATTTTCCTCAATTACCAAAACTACATGTTTTTGTTATGTTGGATTTCAGTGAGTGAAGAAATGTTTAACTAAAATTTCATTTTTAAACTAAAATGTAATTTTAAAATGAAAAATACAGAATTTAAGTCATATTAGTGTCACCATTTTTCATCTTAATTTGATTATAATTTATATACATAATAAATAACATTTGGATTGTTTTCATAAAGTATCAACACAATCCAAGGGAGTTTTGTTATTTTAGTGAGTGACACACACTATTAACTAACTGTCATTTTAAACTATAAACACACATTTTGAGTCATACTAGCCACATAATGTGTCAGATTAAAATGTGAATCATACTTAAACATCATAAATGAATTGTGTATTATTTTCCTAATATATTAAGAAAATATGATTTTTCCCAGTTTTTTAGTGAGTGACACATGTTTTTAACTAAAATGTCAGTTTTAAAGTGAAAACACACATTTTGAGTCATACCAGTAATACAATGTATTATATTGAGGTGTAGGTGATTCCAACATATCACAAAGTTTTTTTTATAAATAATCAAAATAGTCTAAATAAAATTTTCCAATTTTGATTATGTCACACATTTTTTGAACCAAAATGTCGATTTTAAAAAAAGCACACACACGTTGAGTCCTATCGGCTACATTGTGTTTCAAATTGACTTTCAATTGATTACTATATATCAAAAAATGAATTTTGGATTATTCTCTCAATGTATCAGGTCAAACTGGCTTTGTATTCTTTTTTTTCATTGATTGATGCCTAATTATAATTAAAATATCATTTTAAATTAGAAACATGCACTTAGAGTCATATTGGTTACATTGTGTGTCATACTAATGTGTGTCTGATTTATACATGTCCCAAATGACTTATGGATAATTGTACTTAATTATCAAGAAAATCCATGTGTGTTTTATTGGTTTTTAATCATTGATAGATGTTTTTAATAATAATATCTTTTTAAACATAAAACATTAAATTTTAGTAACCCAGGACACACAATGTGTAAAAAGTAAGTTAATTTTTTTGATAAAAATGATAATAAAATGAAATTAAAAAGAAGTAAATAAAATTATTAGAAAATTAACTAAAAAAGTTTTACAAAATCACATATTCATGATGTCTGTATATATTCTAATGCCATGTATTTTTCACACTCATTTCCAATCATATATATTTCTTCTTTGGAAAAATTGAATTTATGATAGTTCTGGTACAACATAAAAAATATTAATAAGTAAATTATTAATAAATATTTTAAATTATATGGTAATTATCATAAAAAATACCTATTTTGGGATATTAGTTTTTAGATGGAATCATATTTCATTCATATATATTCAAACATAACAACTACAATATTTTCTTTTAGTTTTTATGTTACTACAAAAAACATTCATAAAAATTATTAATTTGTTTTGATATATATTTTTATGGGAAAATATTATTTTATATACCCTAATACTTATGCAGTTATATAATTACATAGACTTCTTGTGGTCATGGACTGTACTTATACCATGATTTTGATTTTATTTAAACATCACTGTATAATAACAATACTCATTAAAACATAATATAAGGGAAAAATTTATTTTTATTTCTATAATATTGAATGTGGTGTATTAAAAATTGATAAATGTCATTATGTATGGTTGATTTATTTTCAATCAATATAATGAACCCAAAAAAATTATATTTGGAGTATCCAAATTGATTTAATGAGAAACCAATGCTCCATAAGAAAACAAATGGAAGAAGTCATAAAATAAATCAAAATATATTTTATATGATTATATTATATAGATCTATCATACTTTATGGGTATTAAGAAAATTATTCCTTATATAAGGTTTTTTTCAAACATTACGGTTAGTTGGTCAACATTTTTAAAATATTTCTTTTCTTCCCATGACCTATCTTATGTAGAAGTGGTGTGAGAAAAAATGAGTCCAATTTTTTTGAATATTTTCCCTTAAAAAAGGGAAAATATATATACTTTTAAAAAATATGAATATTATCTACCTATAATTTAAGTAGTTGATCAGCTATTAGATAAACATGTGATGAAAATACACCTCATTTATATATTTCGAACTAAAACTTCCATCCACCCATTCTTTAGGATTTTATCAACATTATCAATACTGAGAAAATATGTAATAGACTCTCAAAACATTTATTATTTAATGTCAATAGTGGATGTATTATTATCTTGGAATTTTTTATCATTTTGAACTTGTAATATTAGTAAATTCATTAGTTGAACTAGCGGGGTAAAGTTAAACTTTTAATGTCTTCATTATTGATTTTATGATCCCTTATATTATTTTGATTTTAACATTCATTTATCCTTACTTAACTCTATTTTTAATAATATTACTCAGTTTCAAACATTCTTCATTAATTGTAAAAGGGTTGTCATAAAATAAAAATTAGAATGGAAATACCTATTTTTTGACATGTATTTTTACATTATTATATGACAATTCTATGAAAGATCTTATAAACTTTTTGACTATGTAAAAATACAATTCATCAAGGGGAATGCATGTCATGGAACATAGATCATGCGCCATGTGAATCCACTCTCTTACACGGTGTTTTGGATGATGTTTTCATATAGAATATCACATTGTATATTATACATTGTAACCTTTATATGAAAGAGATGGGTGGGTATCGATAGATATAAATCACAATCAATTTTACCCTATTGAATATTAGTATAGTAAAGGTATCAGTAGAATCTTAATTCAAATTTGATAGAAATGGTTATGAAAACATTGATTACCTCTACGAAGGTAAACCTTTTAGGGGAATGTATCACCTCTATGTTGGTAGTGGGGTCTTCATGTTGCAGTTATTATAATGTTGTTTATTCTCTTTGATCACTTCTCATAACATTCTCTTAAAACAAAGACTTCCAATTATGTTTTTATTATAGAACATTTATTTATGCATTTTTCTCATCCATTTTCTTATATTTGTCTCCATGTACATTTCATTTATCAAAATATGTTCAAGCTGACACCCCAAATCCCACACCTATGATGCAACCATATTGTTCCCACCACTCTAAGGCCACTAAATGTACTCATTTTTTGGGTACAACCGATGATGATTATTGTGATTAAACCAAAAAAAATGAAAAATAAGTATCAATTGTTATGTAATACCAATTTAAATAATAAAAAAAATTATTATATCATACTTACACATGATTCCTAAACCCTTTGTGTGTTTTTATTTTCTAGTATTATATCTGTATTTACATGAACCTCCGTCTATAACACATGGAATGGGATGAATGTGGATTTGGATCTTAATTTATTAATATTTAAATAAATAATGGAATATAATTATTTTGTTGTTTTATTCTTCATAAAAGTATTACTATAGATTTAAAATACGTACTATTTTCTTCAAGTAATGTGTGCCTCATCTTTTCTTTATTAAAGGGGCACATTGGTTTGGATTCACAATTCATTTTTAAGAACTAATTTTTTACCTAAAAAAGTAAATATTGTTAATCAAAATAATTTTTACATATATTTATATATAATGTATTACCAATCACAATGTTTTCGTAATGATGCCTCTACATGATGACCAATAAACACATTCCATGTTTCAGGGTTTATCATGTGTGCATATATTTATGTTGGTTGGGAGTTTAAATTTTTTCAACATCCTTTAGATGACACTTTTTATTAATTATTTGAAAGGCTATATGATCCCTTTTTAATGATCCTTAATAAAAATTTCATTCAATTATAATCTAGTATAAATATACTATAAAAGGTATAATGAGGATGAAATCAATGTTTCACTATTTTATTTTTTTGTAAAATAATGATATAATATCATAATGTTACCCAAATATCTCTCCAAATTAGTTCTTTAATCACGGAAACATCTTTTTTACCGATATTTACAACAATAAAAAGGTGAATTTTAGTGGTCAATCCAATAAAAATAATAAAAATAATCTTTTTGGGGTTAACATTTTGGTCATTTTCATTTCATAAATCATTGAACTTGAAGTGTCTTCTTCTCACCATAATAATTTTTGTCGAGAACGTTATGCTATGGTGCTTCTATTTTTTCTCAAATATATATTGTTCACCTTATTCCATTTACTCAATATAAAAATTTTCAATATGTTTTTCCTAAATATTGGCTAAATTGAAAAGTGGAGAAATATATTGTTCCCCTAGAGTGGGAGTAAAATCATGTTGAGAAACCTATTATTCCTCAATATTGGGAGCATCAACATGGGTATACTAAATTATCTATACATGTCTTGTAAAATTTAATTTATATTATATAAATATTATTGTGAAAAAATAATACTATGAGGTAATAAAATTTATATTAAAAATAACTTTATCCTAATTATTGAATTTTTTATTTAATGGTTAACAGGATTTGACCCCTCTATTGACTATCCAAATCTACTCATTGTGGTCTCCTATGTAATTAAATACCATATTTACATTGGGACTACTGTGAAATGATTGTGACATCCCAATGAATGGGTTATCCTTAGTTGAATTAATAAATGAACTTGTTGAGGTTTTTATTGATAATAAAATAATTGACCACTTTCTCTTTGCAGGATTAAAGACATAAAATACTTGTACTGCCAATGATTACATTATGAATGGTTCTTCTATGTTCTATTCCCTACTGAAATCCACTTTTATGGTTCTAAATAAATCATATTAAACTATAGTCCTATTATCCAACAACTATAATTGAAAAATCAATATTTTTAATTTCATGTAATCAAACATCCATATTGTTTTGATGATGCCAAAGTGTGACATGTTTGCAAAAATTGGATTTATCTCATTGGTACCATATGAATGAATCACTTATACCACAAGTTTAACTACACTATTTTTATGGTATTTTCATCATTTTTTTAATTTGTATAGAACGTATAAACATTAATTATATAACCATTATAAGATAATACATGCATAATTTTTCCACTCACTAGCCATAAAAGTCATTAAGAAATTGATTTAAAACATTAAGTTAAAAACTTTAAAATATGGTCTTGAAACCATCCTATAAACTTTCTATTATGTTTAATTTATATTTATATATCATAACATAATGAATTAAAATGCATAAGAATTAATTTTTCGTTTTCAATATATAGTGAATCCTCGAAACTGAAATGTGAAATGTAAAGATGAGATTGCTCCCTCTCTGTAATGGAAATTATGACAACATATATTCCAATGATTATATTCCCCAAAATTATATTACTGTGAAGATATTTTGGTTTACCAATTATCTCCACATCATAGAGGTAGTGGGTACAAAATCCAATGCCTTCCATAACAATATATCACTCTACAATACATCCTTCTGGAAAACATTGATTTTTGGCATACTAATTCCAAATATTCATATACTATTCAACGAGGTACATTCATCTATAATATACATGACCACATAGATAGATATCTCTAACTAGTGGAATCATCATGTGAACCATCATATCAAAAAATGCACTGGGAAGAAGGTCTCCAATTCACATAATATGACAGTAATTTTCATTTCCATATTTGGAAAATTTTAACATGTTTATAACATTACTACATATATCATTGGAAAAGAAACAAAACATGGTTAATGTATAATGTAAATTTTTAGGAAAAAATCAATATAATGCTACATGAATTATTCCTCTAGAACTATTACATAATCCATGAAGTTGAAAAACTTATATTTGTAACACCCCAAGATTTTTTGAAATATTTTTTTCGAACTACTTTTTTTGATATTTTTCATTTCACGCAACACTGGATATAGTTTTTTATTAAAACAGTACGTTTTTGTTGAGTAAAATTCTAATGATACATATATTGGATTTAATAACATGAAACACCAACTTGGCATATGTTACACGTAACAACTACTTGGTATACAATACACGCAATATGCAGTTTCTATGAAACATCATTTTATTGTCATTTAAAAAATATAGTTATAACCTATCCATCAAAAAATTTAATATTAATACTAATAAATAAATTTAAAATATTTTTCATAATAATTTTATATAAATAAAACATATTGATATTGAAAAATATAATTTTTGGTAAAATATTTATATGTTTAAAAATACTATTTTTGCAAATGAAATACATTCCATACCCTTCTGTGAAAAAAATAAAATTAATTTTAGAAAAATTTATAATTTAAATTTGATGAAATAAAATTCATTTTTTTAATTTAGAATTTCCAATTTAGCATTGGGTGAATTTCTGATATTTTTTCTGAAAAACTTCATTTTTGGATGAATAGTGAAATATACTAGATTTTAATTCAAAACTTCTTTTCATATAATTTATTTATATAGTTAAGATATATTTTAATTTTTGTTTAAAATACAATTAGATTAAATATACATAAATTAATATAATTTATATTATTGGAAACATTTTCACATTTAAATTGGATATAAAAACATATCAATCTTTTGATCATTTTTTACTTTAAAAACCAGTAGTGTCGTCCCATATACATGATTAATTTTAAATTAATTTATGCTACTTATGTGATTTTTATTTTGAAAAATGTATTATATATTAAGAATAATAATTATTTATAATATCTATCAAGGTCAAATTTGTTTTTTTACCAAAATGTTTATTGAATGTTACTAAAATTAATTATAGTGATTAAGAGAAAATATTAGCTTAACAAAGATCTAAACCTTAAAATTAAGGCCCAAAAAACCTATAAACATGTCTAAAATACATTTTATGGAAATATTTATACTCTATCGTTCCTTTTATTGAAATATGGTCCATCATTGGATCCACTTTTAGTGTGATAAATGTTGGTGGAATTCCCTTTTCAAAAATGTACAAGAGTTCCACTCCTCCACTATAAAATGGCCCCCTCCCCTCCAACTTCCTCACACCTCTCAAGCTAATTTGGATCAACCAAGATCTTCCCAAATAGCTCCCCTCATCCTAGAAAAAATTAATTGGGAATAAATCCATCTAATGAATCCCTTTGGTGGAAATAAAAATGGGTTACCTAATGAAGAGGAAATCCTTTTAAATTTGAAGAGAGTCAAGACATAAGGTAAGGTAATTTTATATCACTTTTTTTTTGTGAGATACAAGAATCATTCACTGCTAATTTATTTTTTGTGGTGTATATACTTCCCCTGAATGTATTATGTAATTCATATACTTAAATTTATAGGTATTTATATATCTATTTTATGACCTTTCTTTTCTGGGTTTTATAGTTCATAAGTTACCTAATCGGTAAAGTAATTTTGTTTCAATTTGATTCATTGAGACACATGCCATATTATACACCTATATTTTTCCACAAGGTGTATATAATGCCTTTTAAATCGTATATCCTGAATCACATTATCTTTATTATATCTTAAGCATCATGTAATTTTACTCTTTCTATTGTATTATGATTCAAAGTTACCAAATTGGTAATGGTTTATAGTTACCATCACACTGTTTATCAAGACTGATTATGATTATGCTTACTTTGATGAAATATTATTATATATATGTCAATAAATCTTAATAATTTTCTTACCCTTTCACACCCGGACATCACAATGAGGTATGTTTTTAATTTTAAGTATTATCCCACATTTCTATTTTCCTTTTTAATAATTGTTTAGCTAAAATGTGAGGCGAGCCAAAATTGAATTTTTTTCGCTTTTGCATTGATAATTGAGCTTCAGTTTGGCAAATCTCGATGTGCAGGCATGACATAGGCAAAGCTGTGTGGCTTCGCCAACTTAACGGGTGACCTGCCCGGTGCGCATTTGGTTAATTAACGTAACAAAAATAAAAATATTATAATTATATATATATATATATATATATATATATATATTATTGTTATTGTTATTATTATTATTAGTTTAGGTTTTAATTTATTTTTTATTTTCCATCTCTTTAATTTAATTTTTTAATTATTTTTTAATTTTTTATTTTTTATCCATTCTTTTCTTTTCCTTTTATTCTCCTTTATTTTTCTTTCTTTATTTTCATTCCTCTTTATTTACTTCCTTTCATCTTTCCTCTCCCCATGGGTACTGTTCACTCAAATCCTCTCGTTCCTCCCGTCGTGACATTCCCCGGCCTGTGCGAACCCTAGCCACCCTACAACCTTGAGCCGACGCCACCCTCCCACTTGATCCAGCCACACCGTGTCGCACCGATCGCGCATCCCATGTTCAGCAGGCCACCAGCCACACCTTCTCTCTACCCCCTACATCCTTGGACTAATCCTGCACGACCCATCCGCCTTGCCTAGCCAAAGCCACATCCCCTCCCCTACTACCCCCCTGCTTTCCCAGCCACACCTCACCTTCTCTGCGTCCAGCGGATCACCCAGTCGACCCCACAACCTTCCTCCGCCCTCCCGCACTACCCAGCTGGTGCCACCTACCACTTTAGCTCATGGCAGCCCCGCTACCTCCAGCAACAGCGATGCCCCTCCTCGTACCTCATCTGGACAGCCGCACCTCCTTTCCCTCCTCCGCACCGAGCCACCCTCCTCCCCTTCAGGCGAGTTTCCGGTGCGTCACAGCTTTGTGGCCGCTCCCTCTACTCAGCTCAGCCCTTGTAGTGATCTTATTTTATTTTATGGTGAACGTCATCCCTTTTGGTGCAAGAATTCATCTGATTGTGTTTTATGAGTGTTTCATTCTTGATGCAATTATTTTATTTCCTTGTTTTTATAGTGTATTTGGAGTTTTTTTGAACTGGGTTGGCGTGCGGTGGTCTTTGCGAACTAATTTTTGTGAAGCCATGATATACTGGTAGGTGATTCCGCTCACAAGTATTAATTAAAAATCATTTGTTTGTTTATCTAATTAGTTTAGAGATTTTGTCTTTTTGTTTACATACTACGAAATTATCTTCGAATGAGTTTTACTGTGCATTTATATGGTTAGAGTTATGTTTAAGTGATTTTGGTGAATTTCATTGTGAAAACCTATTTTGGACAGTTTATCGGTGTAATGAAAACTATGTGGCATGTGTTTGAAAGTGATGATGGTGCAATTAGGTTTTGGTGTAGTATTAAAAATGTGTTTGTGTTGAAAAAATTTTGAGTGACTTTTTCCCATTAAAAATTCTACGCCATGTTTGGAAACTTCCTAATGATATTTTTTATTGGTTTGCTTGATTATAAAAACTATTTTTATAAAACTATGCATCTGGTTTATTTTAATGTAAAAGAGGCACAAATTAAGCTTTAAAAATACATTAGTGTGCGTATGGTATTAAAAACAACATTTAAGTGTGAAAATGGTGTTTTTGTGTGTGCAAGAACCCTGTTTGGTTCTTATGTAATAATGTGACATGTGATGTGAACATGGAGTTTAAATGAGCACAAAGAGGGTATCCTGGGATATTAGGTGGGGGGACAAGGACTATTGAACTAGTGTTCTGGAGATGGCTTGGCTCGGTTTCTCTAGCAGGATTGATGATTTCATCAATAACCAAACATATGATGATTGAGGGTTGTCGTCTTCTAAGCCACGTTTTCTGAGGGTCATGGTTTATAAGCTACTTTTCTCCAAGACACGACGTTCTAGGGTCTCACTTGTTACTTGTACCCATAGGGCCTCTCCCATATTTTGGTGCTCCTGGTTACTTTGCGCACATCGATGATACATGATATTTCACATGAGTTACTCCATAAACATGTGTCTGCATTAAATTGCTTTTCTTTAAAGTAGTTTCATGAAAACTGTTTTCATTAACGTCGTTAATAATTCCTTACTTTCCTTTTATTTATCAATGCAAATGTAATTGTATTTTAATGCTTGTGTGTGGAATCTTTTCATGGTGGCCTCCTATTAGGCGGTTGATCACACCCTACTAACACCTTGGGTGTAGGTAGAGTTGTTTATGTCTCATATAGGTAAGGGTCAAGATTTTGGGAGTGGTGGTTCAGGTTGTCAGCTGACACCTTAGTGTGATGTTGTGAAGATGGCATGAGAGTGTTATCCTCTAGGCAGGGGTAGTTTTTGAGTTGGTTCTTGGTTACCATGTTTTGCAGTTGTTTGGGTTTGGTGCAGATCTTGTAACAAAAATCCAGGTTTTTTATAAGGGCCCGTTTGGTCGAGATTTTTTTAGTTTGGAATATCTTTTTTTTGCTATTTGGTGCATGTTTTTCCTAGTTAGGAAAATCATTCTCAAAGCATTATATTGATAGTCGGGCACTTGTGCCAGCCCATGGAGATCAGGAACGCCCATCGGGCCTTTTCGTGGATTGGGTCGGGCGTCAGTTAGATGCAGACCCGATTTGGTTCGTGACACAATGGCATCATATGGTTTGGTTTAAGATATTTGATTAATTTATTTGGGATGAGATGGGATATATATGATCTAGGATTGTCGGGGCTCAGAATTCTGGATGTGAGTAGGGTTCTTGTCCAGCACACCTCATGAAAGACTCTGAGTGGCCATGGTGTGTCAGGATGCGTGTTTGACTTCTCTTCTAGGTGGGACGTGTAGGGTGTAGACTGTGTGTGGACATCGGGTGGGGAAGAAGAATTTTGACATGATATTACTTTTTCATGTTTGGTTTATGGATGAATACATATCTTGCTGGAAATTTGATTTTTTTTAATGTGATATATTGATGATGTTCATATATGACTGTTGCTCTTCGCAGCAAGATGCCTCCTCAGAGAGCATACATGCAGCCATGGGAGGAAGATAGAGAGAGTTCTCCCTCACCGCTTGATCAGAGATTGGTAGAAGACATGGTCCAAGATGTTTAGGATTATGGATAGGGGCGACTCCTACCCCCACTCCTATTTCAGCTAGTAGAGACGAGTCTGTCTCCAAGATGGATAAAGCTCAGGAGTTTCTGAAGAATAAACCTCCTCCATTCTCAGGTAGTTCAGAACCTCAAGAGGCATAGAAATGTCTTGAAGAGAGAGATCGTATGTTCAAGTTCCTTGACACGCCATATCAAGTCAGGGTAAAGTGTTCCTCATTCAAACTAGAGAGTTCTAGTTGAATGTCGTGGGAATCAGTGATTCAGGCTAGGAAGCATGAGCATATGAGTTTGAAGGATTTCAAAGATATCCTTAACGAGCAGTACTGTCTCGAGTTTGAGGCCTATGCTAGATCCCAAGTGTTCATTGATCTTTCACAAATGTATTAAACAGTGATGGAGTATGCAAACTGCTTTGCTGATCGAGTGCGGTATGCGCCAGAGAATGTTTAAAGTGAATATTTGAAAGCTTAGAAGTTCGAGAAGGGACTTAGCCAAGAAATCCACTCTTAGGTTTTCTTGTTCAAGATGGGAACTTATTTCAAGGTGTTCGATCATGCTTGCATGGTCTAGATTGACCATATAGGAAAGTCGAGATTTTCCGGATCAGTGTCAGGGTTTGGCAGTGGTAGTTTATCTGAGAAGAAGAGGAAGTGTGATGAGCAATGGAAGAAGAGTGGTGGCAACTCAGGTCATCCTCCCAGGTAGACTTAATCTAGGTCTTCTGGTGCAGGGTCTGTGGTGTTCCATTAGTGCGGAAGGGTAGGGAACATCTGACCTGCATGTCCATACCCTCCCAGACCATTCCATGGGTGTGGACTTGTGGGACATCTAAAATGCTTCTGTAGGACTGTACGCCCTTACTAGAGTGGGACTGGATCTGTGGCTTCCAGAGTGGTATCAATTTATCCAGAGCTGACTAGGATGAAGGGATCTTGATTCAGTGGATGAGGTGGTAGGACTAGGTCGTCTTCATGGCAGAGCCAAATCAGGGCAGATTCTTAGGCGAGCAGTCATTCTCAGGCAGGGACCAAAACTTTTCATGATGCAGATCAGGAACCAGTGGAATCTGATGCTGGACCATTGACTATTCTAGGTACCATTATGATTGCATCTTCTCTAGCTGTAGTTTTATTTGATACAGGTGCTTCAGTTTCTTTTATAACTACCTGTCTTTTGAACCTGATGAACCTACCAACTGAAATATTTCCTCTTTCCATGGAGTTGGTATCACCATTGTGGAAAAAGTGGGAGCAATACCTTAGGGGTCTGTCGTGCGCACTCTTTGTGTTAGGATTTGAGATAGAGTTGAATTTCTTGGTCCTTGATATGTTCCTATTTGATGTGATACTCATAATAGACTGGCTGGTGCACTTTCATGTGAATATTGACTTCTATTGGTGACATGTTTGTTTTATGGAACCTAATGGGTTCCCCCAGGTATTTCTTGGGGAATGGGACCCTCGGTCGGGTCATGTGGGACCTCCACTTCTTGTGTTGGGGAATCTTGCTTATCAGTTATCATCGCTTTCATGGGACTGTGATAGTGTCGCTTCTCAGAGTGGGATACCTTCTATAGTGGATGAGTTTCTATAGGTATTTCCAGATGATTTTTTAGGCTTACCCGCAGAGAAGGACGTGGAGTTCTAGATTGATTTGGCACCAGGAACTCAACTTATATCTATTCCCTCATATCACATGGCCCACATCGAATTGATTGAATTAAAGATACAACTGGATGATTTGAAATCCAAAGGATTCATTCTCCCGAGATTCTCTCCTCGGGCCTCCCCAGTATTAATTAACAATCATTTTCTTGTTCATCTAATTAGTTTATCGCTTTTGTCTATTTTTTTACATACTACGAAGTTATATTTGACTGAGTTTTACTGCGCATTTATTTGGTTAGAGTTATGTTTATGTGATGTTGGAGAATTTCATTGCGAAACCCTATTTGGGACCATTTATCAGTGTTTTTCAAACTGTGCAGTGTGTGTGTTAGGAAGTGTGGATGATGAAATTATGTTTTGGCGTTGTATTAAAAATTTCTTTGTCTTGAAAACTGTTTTGTGTGAAGTTTTACATTTAAATATTTTGCGACATGTTTGGAAACTATCTAATGATCTTTTTTAGTGGTTCTCTTGATTATAAAAAGTGTTTTTATAAAACTATGCAGCTAGTTTAATTTAATGTGAAAGCAGTGAAGATTATGTTTTAAAGAGACTTTGGTGTGCTTATGGTTTAAAAAAGTATTTTGGATTGCAAATGGTGTGTTTTTGTGTGCAAGCACCCTGTTTTGTTAATAGGTAATAATGTGACGTGTGATGTGAACTTGGAGTTTAAATGAGCCCAAAGAGAGAATCCTATTGTATTTGGTGGTGGACTAGGACTAGTGAGCCAGTGTTCTGGAGATGGCTTGGCCCAGTTTTACTAACAGGATTTACTATAGCAACACTAACTAAACATATGATGACGGAGGGTCGTGGTCTTCTAAGCCATGTTTTCTGAGGCTCGTGGTTTCTAGTCCATGTTTTATTGAGACATAATTCTCTAGGGCCCCACTTGTTACTAGTACCCATAGGGCCTATCATAACTTTTGGTGCTCCCGGTTACGTTGCGCACACCGATGATACATAATATGTCACTAGAGTTACTCCAAAAACATTTTTCTACTTTAAACTGCTTTTCTTTAATGTCGTTTCATGCAAAAAAAATTCATTAATGTTGTTAATAATTCCTTAATATCATTTTATTTATCATTTCAAATGTAATTGTCTTTTAATGATTGTGCGTGGAGTCTTTTATTGGTGGCCACCTGTTGGGAGATTTCTCACACCCTACTTACACCTTTGGGTGTAAATAAATTTGTTTATGTTTGATACTGGTAAGGGTCTAGCTTTTATGAGTGGTGGTTCTGGGTGTTAGCTGACACCTTGGCATTACGTTTTGGAGATGGCATGAGGGTGGTGTCTTCTAGCCAGGGGTGGATTTTGAGATTGTTTTCGGCGACCAAGTTTTTCATTTGTTTGGGTTTGGTGTTGAACTTGTAACTAAAATCCTGGTTTTGGGTAAGGGACCGTTTGGTTGAGATTTTTTTTTGTTTGGCATATCTTTTTGTTAACTGTTTTGTGGATGTTTTTCCTAATCGTTTAAATCGTTTCCAAAGAATTGTATTGATACCTGAGAACTTGTCCCAACCTGTGGGGATCAGGAATGCCCCTCAGGCCTTATTGCGGATCGGATCAAGAATTCGTTAGATGACAACCCAATTTGGTTCATGACATACCCTTTGTATATTCATGTTATATCCATGTAATGGTACACATTTCTCACTCATTGATACATAAGATGATCAAGAAAGTGTTTTTAAAAAAGTACGAATATGCCTCTCTCTTCGGTCAGTAATATGTGTTCCATAAAAACCATGTTTTCTAAATAAATCAAAACACTATAATACTATTATTTTATGATATTTAAAAGAAATTTTTACCCATATTTTACCTTTAAAAAAAGATTTTAAAAATTGAATACTCTTATCATTTTTCAATCGATGAACTTTTATAATCGTTTTCCTTACAAAAGGAATGTTCAACGTGTATGTATTCACCCACCATCATGATCGACATTCAATTGATGATTACATTACAATATTACATATTTATTTTCTTTATTAAAATGTTTTCCTAAGATTGTAGAAATCATTTTTTAATGTTTATTACAATGAAAAAGATTTCCAAAAGTTTTTTAGGCTTCAAAATTGGATTAAATAGTTTTCAAGGATTTTTTATATGTTTTCAAAGAGTTTTCAAGAAATGGTTTCCAAAAAAATTTCAAGATTTCATTATAAGTTCTCAAGATGTTTTCAAAGGAAGATGTTTTCAAAAGAAATCAAAGTTTCCTTTATAAAATTTCAAGTCTATTTTCATGAAAATTGCTTTTCAAAAGGTATTATGTTTTACAAATAATTTTACAAGGATAAAAGGTTATTTTCATCAAGAAATGTTTTTAAAATATATTTGAAAATAATATTCCATCTAATATGACATTTGATCATGTTACTTGTGCCTTTCTAGGAAATTATTTAATGTTTCCACTCATATTAATTATTTTAATGGTTTATGTTTTTGTTGAATGATGTTTATGAAAACCTATTTTCCTTTCACTGGTAATATGTTCCTAAAACCTATTTGTCTTCAATAAGTTATACCTTGATAAATTCTTATCAAACCCGTTTTCTTTTGTGAGTTATTATAAGATGAAATTATTATGAAACCTATATATTTTCCATAGGTTTTGGTATGATAAAATTATTGTGATACCCATTTCATTTCAAGGGTTATGATATAAAGATTATGAGATCCATCTCTTTTTTTTTGATGAATTTTTATTATATTGTGGCACATGTATGTATTAGTTTATTATGTGATGGGTGTGGCCTATCTCTCCCTATAATGAATTAGGTAATGATAAAAGTTTTATGATCTCAAAGGGCACATGTGGGGGAATGCCAAGTGTGAAACAAGAAAGTAAACAAAAAGGAATACCAATCCACAAACAAGAGTGTTTAGAGGAAGGAATTCCATGCCCAAAACAAAAGGGTACATGAATGGAATCCCATGATTATGTGGGTACATATGTGATTATACCAAGACTAACATGTTCTGAAGGTCTTGGTAGTGATCCTTGATATAGGTTTTTTATATGGTTATGTTTCTGCCATAATTCTATATCTTATTTCTTTATGATTCATGTCTTATAAAAATAAAATATTTATTTTGTGATTCAGGTTTAGGATCTTATGATACGAAGGCTATGATAATCTAATGTTATGATCATGTTCTAAAACCCCTATGCTTATTTTTATGCTTATATTTCTCATGTGTTTACCCTTACTGAGCTTCTGAGCTCACCACTTTTTATGTTTCCTTCTCCAATTTGTGAATATATGTATTATGTTTTATATGTCTAAGAAGGGTTATAGTTATGAAGAACCTAGTGGTAGATAATTTAGCTCAATTATGTACCGATGTTTTTGTTTTCATGTTTCCAAAGGTACTAAACTAATACGGTCTTTGGGAATATATTTGTGTAATGTTTTAAGTATTCTAAAAATGTGATGTAACGTCTATGAATATTAAGAATGGGTTTTTTATAATTGGTATTAGATGGATGGTTTTGTTAACATTTGGAAACTAGGATTAGAAAACTTTAGTGAGATACCTGGGTATATTTCTGAGGACATGTCTAGGGATTTCTCTAAAGATAAGATTAAGGATGAGGAAAAGGATTTGAAAATGTCTGGTATTTTGGTAAAAGATAAAGAAATTGGTTTTCAGATGATACATTTCATTCTAGATACTATAAGTGGATGTGGTTCTAGAACATATGTGACTAAAAGTAATAACTCTAACAAGGTGCATTGAGCCTGAATTTCTCCTAACCCGGTACACGATAATGTGTCTTACTATACACCTAGTTTCACACTCCCAGGGGATATTAATTAGGAATTCACAAACTCTTCTGAAAAATCATAAAAATATACTGTATATGAATAACCTAGGATAATCTTGGGATTTTATAGATTACGTAATGTGTCATAATTTAGATATTACATTAGTGGTTTTTCATGATTATGTGGTTCCTCACTCTGAAAATTTGTTCATAATCTATGTTTTTTTTGGATTTAGTCAATGCCTAGAACCCGAAGGAATCACATTATTTGTGAATATGACGGAAAAATAAAGGATTTTTTCCTGATAATATGAATGATATGGGAGAATGAATGAAAAATATCATTGTTATACTCATTAAAATTTCCCAAACTATGAACGACGCTGTACTCACAAATAAAAAAATGTGGGAACAACATTTTTTTGAGTCCTTTTTGTGGCAACGATCACATTATTTAAATGGTTCTACTGACCCACTTATTATTGAACAATGGATCAATACCACTGGAAAGATAATTTCTGTTATCCAATGTTTGAAAGATGAGAATTCCATTCTTTCTTTTTGTTAGATAGATGTTATGTTGATCAATAGAGGACTCTAACAATGAATATGAGGTAGCAAGATGAAACTGACTCCATGGATTGGAATGAGTTCAAGAACTTATTATTCAATAAGTTCTTTCCTTAGATTCTTCATTTAATAATGAAAAATGAATTCCCAGAGCTCAATAATAAGGATGATGATATTTTTATTTCCTATTAAGAAAATTTTATAAGTCTTTCAAGGTACTCTTTGGGTATTATCATTTAACCCAAAAGAAAAATTGATCGATTATTTTGTGGCCCAAACCCTAGTATTTGAAAGGAATTGGCCATAAGAAACTTTAATAAATTTGAATAGGATTCTAGATATGTTATGAAAGTGGAAATATACATTGAAGTGGCATATCAATCTCTTGGTTTTGACTAGAAAAGGTTGACAAAGTTTAAAGGAAAATCTAACAATAATAGACAAAAGAAAATTGTCCTCCTATTATGAAAAAATTGTGGGAAGAAACATGGAGGAAATTGTCTTATGGGGACTGCTAAATGTTTTATGTGTGGATGGGAAGGTCATAAAGTGGATGAATGTTGAATTTATGTGATGATGTTATCTAATGATGGGAATAGTGATAAATACCCAACAAATTCACCTCCCATACTTCAATATTTTAATTGCTTGGAGTTTGGACATTATGATAACAAGTTCCCTAACAGAATTACTAATGTGAATGACAATCCAAAAAAACATATGAATATATAATTAAAAAAGGGAAATATTGTTCTATTGTAATAGATGATGTGAACCTAGATAATCAGGAAATTCATATTCTCCCCACCTTTGTTTAGAATTTCATGTTTGATTTTCTATGCATAATCCCTATGAAAATATTATTTTTTATCAATTTTTGAGATTTCATGTGATTATCTTCCCCATAATGTATTATGTTATAATTAAATCACATTGGAAAATCAATCATTTCAAGGATAGACCCTTGTTTCTAATAAAAATGTTTTTGGTATAAGATAAGAGCTTATTTACGTAATAAAGGGTGAATTATATTTAGGAAGGGTAAAACGATAACCGTTTATGGAAAGATTAGGTTAAACATTAGATTAATTTTGTGAGAATAATTTAATATCAAAGAACTTGAGGATTTATGAATATTGGGTACCCTAATCAACAAATTTATGTTTATGGTAACTAGAGAGAGATGGGATGAATTATCATGGGTCTCATGATCTGTTAGTGCTTCAGGAATGATAAGATTCACCTCTATATTTGGAGAAATATTTGAAAACTTAATTGGTAAAGACTCAAAAAAGGGAGACATTTTACTTATTAAAGAGAATGAAATCCAAAAAGTATAACTTCTCATGAAAATTCATCAACTCTAGGGAAAGGATCTTGAAACCAAAAAAGGATATCCTAGTACCTTCCTTTTTATGAATCCAATGGTCTCTTAGATCATCACATATTTATGTATTTGATTGTTAACATTATCCTACCCATTATCTATATTATTATCTATCAGAAAATGATAGTCACGTTTTTCATGCATGTCCATGTTTTCACTTTCCACATATGTTCTCTTATATAGAAACCTAGTTATGAGTTTCTTTGTGCAATTGTTGTATTTCTAACATTTCCTTCTTAAATGAATTTTTATTATTCATTTTTATGATGTGGGTATCTATGGAAGAAAATTTTTATTACCAAACCTTTGACATCCCAGAGGAATTTCTACAGAGAAATTCATTTTAAGTGGGTAGAATGTAACACCTCAAGTTTATGTGAAATATTGTATTTTGAATTAACTTTTTTGTTGATATTTTTTATTTCATGAAAAAATGAATGTATTTTTTTTATTACATCACTATGTTTGTATTGAATACACAACAAATAATACTTATATTTGATTTCGCTACATGAAAAACCAACTCGGTGTACACTACACGCAACACCTACATGGCGTACATTACACACAACACCAAGTTTCTATAAAACTTTATTTTATTGTTATTTAAACAAGATAGATATGACATTGCCAATAAAATTAGTGCTACAAAAATTAATAAATAACATAAAAAATTATAATGTTTGTATATATTTAAAACATATTGATAATGAAAAATATGATTTTTGGTAAAATCTTTATATATTTAAAAGTATTATTTTATCAAATGAATTTCTTTTCATCTTCTTCTGTGAAAATTAATAAATTTAATTTTAGAAATATTTAGAAATTTAATTTGACAGTATTAAAATCATTTTTTAATTTAGAATGTCAAATTTATCTTTGGGAGATTTTTTGGTATTTTCTAAGAAACTTTATTTTTCGATGAATTGAGAAAAATATTGTATTTTAATTAAAAACATCGTTTTCATATAATTTATTTATATAGTTAAATTATATTTTAATTTTTTTATAAATTATAATTATATTAAATATACATAAATTAATCCAACTTATGCTATTGGAACTACAAAAACTTATTAATCTTCTGATAATTTTTACTTCAAAAACATAGAGTATCATCCCTTCAAAGGAAATAATTTTAAATTAATTTCTACCACTAAAGGGATTAGAAATTAGAAAAATGGATTAAATATTTATAAAAATCATAATTTATAATTTATAACAATTTAAACTTAGTTTTTTTATCAAAATTATTGGTGAAAATGATTAAAATTATTTATAATGATTAAGAAAAAAACATGTCTTAACAAAGAACTAATACTTAAATTTAAAACCATGAACAACCCAGAAACATGTCTAAAAGATATCATATGGCTATATTTCGACCCTATAATACCCTGTATTAAATGTATTACATTATTGGATCTACATTAAATGGAAAAAACATGGTTGGATTTCCCTTTTCCAAAAATTACAAGACTGGAACTCCTCCTCCACTATAAAAAGGACTCCTTCCCTCCCACTTCCTCACACCTCTAAAGTTACCTTGGCTCAAACACTCATCCTAGAATCCTACCCTTAGGTATAAATCCATCCAAGGAAGCCCTTTGGTGAAAACAAAAGGAGTTACCCAAAGAATAGGAAATCCTTATGAGTATAAAGAGAGTCAAGACATAAGGTAAGGGAAATTTATCTCACGTTTTTATTTCTGTGAGATACTCACCTTATTCACCACTAATTTATTTTTGTAGAGTATATAAAAAAATATAATTATTCTATGATTCTAATATTTAAATTTTTGGGTATTTACCCATCCATTTTCTGATCTTTCATTCATGAGAGTTATGGTTCCAACGTTACCAAATCGGTAAAGTAATTTTGTCTCAGTTTTCCTTCTTTGAGAAAAATTCCAGTTTATGAACCTATATTTTTTATGAGGTTTTTATAATGCCTTTGACATGGTATATCATGAATATATTTATTTTCATGACATTTGTAGCTTCATTAAATGTTTTTAATTCTATTTTATTACGATTCATTGTTACCAAAACTGTAATAGTTTATAGTTAAAATCTCACTTTTTGTAGAGATTGTTTATGATTATGTTTCCATTGATAAAATCTCATGATATATCTCACAATAAATCACACTAATTTTCTTACCCTCTAGTTATTCATGATATATCCATGTTATGGTACCATTTTTTCCACTCTTTGTTACATAAGATGATTAAGATAGTGTTTTTAAGAATTTATAACTTTTCCTCTCTCTTCAGTCGGTACTCTATGTTACTTTAAAACCATGTTTTCTAAAAAAATAAAAAAATAAAACAGATATTATAATATTCTTATATCATCCTTAAAATATTTTTTACCCATTTACATCGTTTTAAAAACAAAAAGTGATATTAAATATGAATATTCTTGTCGTTTTTCGGTCGAGGAACTTTTTTATTCTTTTAATAGTGAAAAGGGAATATTTTGTGGGTAAAGATTTACCTACCGTCATAAGTTTAATTCCATTAAATATCAATTTATATGATTACACGGTTATTATTTTTAAGAAATAAATTCTTAATATTCTGTAATTTATATGTTTAAAAGTGGTTTTCAATGAAAAAAGATCCCAAAAATGTTTTATGATTAAAAAAAATTAAATTCCTTTAAAATATTATTTTATAAGTTTTCAATGTGTTTTCAAGAAATGGGTTTAAAATAATTTTCAAGATTTCATTATAATTTCTCAATTTTTTTTAAAAGGAATAGATTTTAAAAATGTTTTCAAATCTTCCTTCATAAAATTTCAAGTTTATTTTCTCAAAAATAGATTTTCGAAAGGTTTTTTGTTTTAAAATTAATTTTACAATGATAAAGAATTTCTCCTCATGAAATATTTTTATAAGATATTTCAAAATTATTTTCCATCTAAGATGAGATTTGTTGGTGTTAGTTATTTCATTCTAGGAAATTATCCAAGGGTTACACTCAAATTATTTATTTGAATGGTTTATGTTTTCATGGAATTATGTTTATGAAAACCCATTTTTCTTTCATGGGTAATATGTTCATGAAACTCATTTCTATTCAACAGGTTATTCCATGATAAATTCTTTTGAAACCAACTTCACGTCACAGGTAATTCTAGGATGAAATTATTATGAAACCAATATATTTTATATAGGTTGTAAAATTATTAAATGATTATGATACCCATTTCATTTCATGGGTTAAGATATGATGTTTATAAGACCCATATCTTTTTATGGGTCATGATATGATGAAATATTTATTATTTTCTAGCACATGTATGTATGATCATATTATGTGATGTGTGAGAACTATATCTCCCTACAATGCATTTGGTAATTATAAATGTTTTATTATATCAATGGGTATATGGGAGGGCATCCCAATCCCAAAACAATTTGGGTATATTAGAGGGAATCTGAATCCCAAAATAAGAGGTTACATGGGGGGGGGGCATTCCAAGCTCAAAATAAAAGGTACACGGGAGGGAATCCAAAGCTAGAACCAAGTACATTGTTGATTATCCCAAGCCTAACATGTTATGAAGGTCTTGGTATTAAGCCTTGAAATAGGGTTTTATATTATTCTGTTTCTTCCATAATTCTATGTCATATGTCCTATTTTATTATTTCATGAGTTATGTTCTATATTTCCTAATGATTTTTGTCTTATGAACTGCCAAAATTTATGCCATGATTCATGTTTATAATCTTATGATAGATAGGGTATGATCGTCTAATGTAATGGACATGTTTTCATATCCATATTCTCAGGTTTATGCTTACATGTTTACTTTTTTACCCTTACTCAGCATCTGATCTCACCCCTTTTCATGTTTTCTTTCCCGGTTTATGAAGAAATGTATTATGGTTGATGTGTCTATAACAACCCTACTCTTTATTTTACATTAATATATGCTTTATTATATAAAATTACACTTAATACAACCCAAAATATTGATAATTATAGTGTATTTTGTAATTAGGGACATAACAAAACATTTTTAACAAGAGATACAACAACATTTTTATAAAAATTCATATCATTCTTATAAAATTCCATGGATTTTTAAAGATATGAGGGATGATATAGAGTAAAAATAAGAAAGGGGTGAGCTATAAAACCTAGTATGGGAATAAACAAGACATAAAATTTAGAAGATAATACATGTTTAACAATATGCATATCAATGGGGAATAAAAGGAACACGAATAATAAAGATTAAAATAGTATGATAATCATAACAAGGGAAATGTGGCTGCAACTTAAAACAGTGCATCATAATCATATGTCGAGGATAAATCACCAAGACTCCATTGTTTAAAAAGTACCATAAATGAATCAGGTTCACTCCCAATCCCAGCATGACACGTCATGATACTAAACATTACCTAATGTTTTGGAGTTCTATATAATTCTAAGCGCATATGTTGCATTCAATTCTTTCTCATGCTTAAGTGTGCCAAATAGATCATACACCATGGGTTCATTCATTATAATAATTTTTTCTATGATCAAGTAGTGTGGAATAAATTTATGTCATCTCTCAATAAAAATTACATGTTAATAAATGTGATCCCCCTTTATAATAATTAGTTATGGTATTCACTACACAATTGGTTTGGCTGGAAAAAATATCAGTGAGATTTTAGTTTCATAATGAATTTAATAAAATATTAATAAAAATAGTTTGATCAAAGATAATGGGGTCTATAATCACATAGAAATAAAATGATAAGTAATAGTGATATGAAGAAACAAATACCAATATTTGAAATTATAAATTGAAGGCAGAAGTTAATAAAGAAAAATTAATAATGGAAAGAATCTTAACTATATTTCGGCATGGTAACAGGCGTACATAAAATATCATGGGAGGATTAATAATATTGAAAGGGGGATATCATAATTTATACATTAAATGGAAATTAAGGTAAACATAGAAGAATATATCCAAAAATAAGAATGTGGAACTTAACATACATAACATAAAAGAAGTGCTTGAAAGGAAACGAGAAGAGAGAAATACCTTATGAAATTTTGGCATAGTAACAACAAAGGTAATGATAAAGATGATATAGAATTTATGATAAATAATTAAAATGATATCAATTTTAAAATAAGTGAGGTTTTTAAATAATTTAAGTCACGAAAAATTTCAATTAAGAAGACAAATTCTAATGAAGGTGGTTGAATTAAAAGGATGAGAGGAAGGTCTATTTCTTGAATGTGGGACTCCAAAATCATGTAAGGGGATTATTGAGAGATTTTGGGTGCCTTTGGAGGATCCTACAGAGTGTAGTTAAATGTATGAACATTCTACAAGGAGTTTTAGTGAAGATAAATGAGATTTTGGGTGAGTTTATGTAGGAAATGAGTGAGATTTCTTTATTAATTTGGTATTGTACTCTACATAATAAAATACCCAAAATTAAAAACCATCACATGGTTTTTTACCATGGATTATTCCAAATGGGTGTTTTTTATAAATGAAATGGATTTTTTTTAAAAATAATTTCTCTTTACTATGTGGAGGTGAGTCACACTGTTAAATAAATGATTTTAAAACCATAAAATATATTAATGGTTTTGGAGGTTTCGTAAAGGCTATATAAAATTTAAAAAATAAAGATAAAATGACATTATATTTAATGAAAACATACATTTGGTCACGTATACCATATATATTATTTATTACATTATTATTGGGTCATTATGATGTCATAACACATAGAGTAAATTTATATGATATTTATTGTTTATCTGAAAATTCTACTATCTAGAAAAATTATGCAAAATTCACAAATGGATAATTTAAAAATTCTAATTTCAAAAATATTATTTATTTTATAAAAATTATTTTATAAATATATGAATTTTTACATTTAAAATAAAATTAACATTTACTAAGAAATGATGGGTTATTGACAATAACAGTTTTTCTGAACACTAATAATAATTAAATTTGAATTTAGAAAAATTATATGACAATTTATATTTGATAAAAAGTATTTAATAATAATATTTAAATATTTTATAGTTAAAAATCCATTAATTCATAAATTCATTAATTGAATTTGAATATTAAACAAAAATAAAATTTATGCTTTATTGTATAAAAAACCCTTACAATGTAACAATAATAGGATCAAAATATATTCATTATTATATAAAAAATAATGAACATATTCATATTTCTAGGGTCTTAATAAATATCCATTTAATACAATAGAAAATTCCCTAAGAGTAAGGTGTGTGCTGGTGGGACTTCCATGGGGTGGTTCAGTGAACATGGTTTATGACATGATCTCCATGAGCATTAACTTCTCCCATAAATGGTCTCGCTCATTCTTAAGTTGTTAGATCTTGACTTGGGACAAGTCAAGGGAAAATCCCAAGAATTTTATATTGAATATAATCTATAATAAATGGGATTTATAGTGTATGATCCTACTTGTCGAGGGTATCACATACTTTTTCTGTGTCAATTAGATTTGTAAAAATACAATGTTTACACTAATCATGTGATCTTGGTTTAATGGCTATATTATAAATGTTAATTATAATTAATAGTATTTTAAATCTTATTGTATATAATAAAAAAATAAGTTCATGTGTTTTCTATAACTATATAACTTAATAATATATTTAATTTAAAACAAAAAGGGGAATTTATTTATAACCGTTTGGGTCATTACAATATCCCCCCACCTTAAGAAATTTCACCCTAAATGTTTACATTTCATATACTAAAATTGGTGTGCATAACTCTACTTCATCACCAACTCAGGTTCCCTTCTTGCTTCTTCAACATGTTGTTCCTCCACAACACTTTGGCAAGGTGCATTGTCAAATTTCATAAAACATTTTCTCTACGAAATATGATCTTCACCGGATGATTCTCATAGGAAAGGTCATTCTCTAATAGGAATACCTATATATTGAGTACATATGTGGGTTCTATTATGTACATTCTCAAGAGGGATACACTAAATATATCATGTACTTATAATAGGTTCAATAGGAGTGATAGTTGGCAGGACACCGCTCTGATGCGATCAAGGATCTCAAAGGGGCCAATGAATCTATGACTAAGATTTCACATCTTCACAAATATCATTATTTTCATCTAGGGAGAAATGTGTAGGAATAAACTGTCTCCTATGTCAAACTCTATGTCTAAAAATATTGTTAGCATAACTCTCCTATCAACTCTGAGAAGCCTTGATGTGATATTGAACGGTTTTAACCTTTTACCCCATTTGCTCAACCATTTGAGGTGCTACCAGTTTTTTCCCCAACATCATCATCACATAAAAGTGTTATGAACCTCTAACCATATATGGATTCATATAGAGCCCTTTGGATGCTTGATTGAAAACTATTGTTGTAAGAGCAATCAACCAAATGAAGATTTTGGTCCCATCCTCCTTTGAAATCTATATAACATGCTCACAAAATGTCTTGCAATGTTTGAAGAGTATTCTCAGATTGGTCATCAGTTTGAGGTTGATATGTTGTACATAAATTCAACTAAGTATTAAGAGCATGTGGGAGACTCTTCTAGAACATATAGGTGCATCGTAGATCTTAGTCAGATCTAGTAAATAGTTGTAATCCATACAGCCTTACCACATCTATGATGTATATCCATGCAAGTTGATCCAGTGAG
This sequence comes from Viscum album, assembly GCA_963277665.1. Lineage (NCBI taxonomy): Eukaryota > Viridiplantae > Streptophyta > Magnoliopsida > Santalales > Viscaceae > Viscum > Viscum album. Next base: position 1,632,410,205 of record OY728133.1, on the reverse strand, counting down.
AAATCCTCCTGAACAATAATAAATTTACCTATTTTTTAAGACGAGCCATGACAAACCATATAATATTACTCCCTCATGATGTATTTGGAATACAAGTGATAACTTCCATGGTGATGTTTTCCCATTTCCATGATGGTATGGTTAATGGTTGCATAATCCCCTTGGATATTTTCTTTTAAACTTTCACTTGATTACATATAATGAATCTTGATGTATACCCCACAATCTCATTCTTTATAATGTCCCACCAATAGTGTTCTCAGAAATCTCAATAGAACTTCATTCTTTCTAGGTGGATGGATAAGGTTGAGTTATGTGTATCATCCAATACCTTATTATTTTACTCAAGATTTCATTATTCATATAGTCTTGACCCAAATATGATGAATCATTATTCATAAACATTTAAATATGAGTATTTCTCTTTTCTTATAATTTCCAATATCTTCTAAATTCCCAAATCATCACTTTGAGAATATTTTAACCTCCCCACAAGGGATGGTTGAGAAATCATTTGTGAAACTACTAATGATGTTTCTTTCTTTATGATTCCCATGTGCATACATTCTAATTCTATGAAGACCGTATCCCTATAAATTCTCATTAATGGTATAATTGATGGATTCTTTCTACATTTATCATCTAAAACATTTATCTCTTTCCTAGGAAGGTAGTGAATTGAGTGGCCATAGTCCTTGATTAGCTCTAACCATCTTTTTTGGTAAATACTCAACTCTTTATATGTGAATATATATTTTTGACTTTTTTGATCAATATGTATTTCACACTTATTACCAAAGAGATAATGCATCTATATTTTTAAAAAGAAGATCACTACAGCCAACTATAGATCATGTGTTTGGTAGTTTTTTTGTGAAATTTTAATTGCCTTCAAGCATAGGTGATGACTTTTTCAATATTCATTTACATATATACAATTCCCTTCTTTGAATCACTGCCTAATACATCAAAAATTTCTCCAGTTTTGGGTAGTGTCAACACATGTGCATTGGTAATCCTATTTTTCACCTCCCTAAATCCCTCTTCACATTAATCATTACAAGAAAACTTGACTCCCATTTGAGTTATCAGGGTTATAGGATTTGAAAACCATGATAAATTTCCCAAATAATCAATGATAGTAGCCAGATAATCCAAGGAAACTATGGATATATATCATAGATGATTGTCTCAAAAATCCTTCAATTAATTATGTCATTGAAGGATCCACAAATATCCCATTTATTGTGATGATATTCACCAATAATGAGACTTCCATTAAGCAGAACTCACATTTTCAAAACATGGAATAAACCTTATTCTTCCAAAAGGTCATTCGTATAGTGATTTGATGCTTTTCATTATCCTCCTTGGTTTTAAATCATATTAGAATATCATCAATAAATACTACCATACATTTTTTTAGGTAATCTATAAAGGAAATATTCCTCAAACCCATGAATATTACTGGAGCATTAGTGAGCCCAAAAGGCATCACTATGAACTCATAATATCTATACCTTGTATGAAAATTATTCTTGGGGATATCCTCCTTCTCCACCCTAACTTGGTCATATCCTGACCACAGATCCACCTTGGATAATTATTGTGCTCTATGTAGCTTCTCGAATAAGAATCAATCTATGAAAGAGGATACAATTTATTTATCATAATCTTTTTTACCTTATGATACTCAATGAAAATAAACATTGACCCATCATTATTTTTGAGAAAGTGAACTAGCTCACCCCATGGTGAAGCACTCGAGCGAATGAACCCTTAATCTAGATTCTCTTATAATTGTTTCTTTAAATCCTTATGTTCTAAAACTTCCATTCTATTTTATGTCTTGGATGTTGTAAATACCCCAGATATAAGCTCTATTGAAAATAAAACCTCTCCGTTAGGAGGAAGATAGAGAAATTCCTCAGGAACACATTATCATATTACCTCACAATATGCATGTTTTATACGACGTTTCTTTCTTTAGACTCAATCATTTGAGCTAGATATTCTTGATAATTATTAAATAATATCCATTATTGACATGTTGGTGCTAAAGAATATTCATCCTCCACCTTGCGCTTATACAGAATCATGTGTCAATTAAAAATACAGAGAGTGATTTCATTATCATAGAAATTTATGTTGGATCAGTATAGAGAAGTCCCCTCCATTCCTATAATTACATAAAATTTTACCAAAGGGAGTATGGAAAGTTTTTCTGGGAAATTAAACCAAGAAATTGTTACAAGGGAGGAGGTATATACATTGGATGAAATAATTTCTCATTATATTGCTTTCACCAACAACTATACTTCCATGCTTTTTGGTGGTGTTTGAATAGGTATAAAAAAATTTAGTGATATTACAGAATGTGTAGAACTAGAATAAAATAAAATGCTTTTATTCTTTAATGAATAACTAGTGTACCTATAACCACTTCATTATCAAGATCCACCATGGTATTTTAATGGAAAATCATCACCCTTGATACCTTGGAGGTATTTGATTGTCTCTGAAAACCCTTATCTTAGTGCTTTGATTTACAATGTTCCTTGGTTCCTTAGAGTTAAAGAAATGAAAAATGCACTAAAGGTTATCCAGAGAATTCCTTTCCTCAATCAAATTACTGGTTTTTTTCTATCAACAATTTTTAGCTAGGTGCCCTTCCTTCTCGCACCTAAAACATTATTTCATACACCTATTTAAATTTACAAGGTGGTTAGTTCCACACCATTGAAAAGTAGGATGCTGGAATTTTATAGCACCGTTATATTTTTCCATCATGCCTAAAAAATTAAACTCCACATTCCAATTATTATCCCCACGATACAAATCACATTTGCAGCCCTACATTTCAACTTTGAGGGTACATCATAAAATTCCCTCAAATCTATCAAAGTAATAGATCAATAGATCTTTTCGTAGAATATGTTTTATCCCACTAAATAAATGGTTAACCTTGTATTTAGGGGTAAAGACAAATCCAAAGGAATGTCATGCATGTCTTTTGATGTTTTCCTCATACAGCCTGATAAATTATTCACCTTTTTTCTTGAGGTTAGGAAAATAATTTTTTATTTTATGTTAGAGAGTGTGAGGAAATTATTTATCAGAAAATATTTTCCCAAATACCTTCCATAGCACCACATTGCTCTATTCCATAGGTTTCATATTCTTGATCAATTTCCACCACTGATCAAGTTATCTATCCATAAAATAAATAGCTAGTAGACCCTTCTCATGTTCTAAACATTGAAGGATGGAAAAGATCTTATTAATGGAGTTGATTGAGTGTTCAGTGATTAAGGGATCAAATGATACATTGTAAGTAGGAGACTTTTGTCACATAATGTTCTCAATAATAGCTTGTTCTCTCTTAAGGGGATTCAAGTGCTCCTCCTGATCTAGGATTCTATTTAGATCCTCAGTTTGCTGAGAGAGTATCGCCATGAAGTTCATGATTCTTTCCCTCATCAAGTTAGGAATCTCATTGGGGTAGTCATCACATTGGTTGTTGCATTGACTATTTACCTGATTCCTCATATTTACAACCAATGGCTAGAATAAATGGAAAATTATCGAAAATTATTTTTAAACTATTAATCAAATTAAGGGGGAATCTAATTACATTAAACGGATGACTTAAAAAGTAAATTTATTCCTCAAATTATGAATTTATATGATTTAATCAATTTTATCAATGATATATTTGATAACATATATTCTTATGGGAATTTTTTTCCATTAATAATGGTCAACAATGATATAATGAATTTTCTAATGAAAATACCTCAATAGTGTCAAACCAGTTGTGCAGTAAGGCCCGTTTTCATATGCTAAGTTACCCCGAGTCAGGCCTGGGACACCTTGTTAGAGTTGTTACCCCTAATTATATCTGTTGAAGAACAAAATCCACTTGTAATATCAATAAGAGGATGTATTTTACTAATAAACCACTTATTCAATACTTACCATGATTTAGTGATGTTTTCTTATACATAGTCATATCCCTATGGATTTCTTTAGTGTTTTCAAATACTAATCACTAAAATTACTACACTTATTCTATGATGCATACTAGAACAACAATGCTCTTTTTTTCACATTAAAAAATGATTTATTACATAAAATTACAGTTAATACAACCCAAAATATTTATAATTCTAGTGTCTTAGGTAATTAGGCACATTACATGACATTTTGAACAGGGGATACAAAAAATTATTGAAATCCTCATTAACATGATTAAAAAATTCCATGGATTTTTAAAACTGGACAAGATTAGATGGGAAAAAACATAAGAAAGGAAAGAGATATAAATCCTTGTAATGGAATAGAAAATACATAACATGAAAAGTATAATACATATTAGACAATATGAATATCAGTGGGGAAAAAGGAACATGAATAATAAGTTTTGATATACATGGGAAATGTAGAAACTACTTAAATACCTTTATCAAAAACATAGGTCAAGGATAAACTACTAAGACTTCATTGTGGAAAATGTATCATAAGGAAATCAGGTTCACTCCCTATCCCAACCTGACGTATCACAACACTAAAAATTACCCAAGGAATTAGAGCACTATATAATTTCGAGAGCACTCATCACATTCATTTTATTCTCAAGCTTAAGTATTCAACATAGATCATACAACAAGGATTTATTCATCATCATAATTTATTCCACGGTGAAGTACTGTGGAATAAATTTATGTAAGTCCCTAATCAAATGTTTATTTTCATAAATGTGAACACACATTATAGGAATTGAGTATGTTATTCTATACTCAATTGGTTTGGCATCGAAAAATCATGATGTGATTTCGAGAGCATAACAACATCACATAAAGATTCATAAAAAAGGTTCTATGAGATAAAAGGGGGAATATAATCACATATAAATAAAATGGTTATTAATTTGGAAATGGGAAAACATATCCCAACATTAGAAATTGTAAATTTAAGGCATAAGTTAATGATGAAACTTGAATAATGTAAAGAACCCTAACTATATTTTGGAATGGTAATGGGTGTACATAAAAGATCATGGGAGGATTATTGAGAGTAAAAGGTGGTTATAATCATTTATACATTAAATAGATAGTGATTTTAATATGGAATAATATATCCCAATATAAGCAGGTATAATTTAATATACATAACATAAAAGAAGTGCTTGAATTTAAATAAGAAGAGAGAAATACCTTACAGAATTTTGGAATATTAACAGATCAGGTAAAGTGAAAAAATGATAGATAATAAATAACAGTTCATTAAAATAATATCCATTGGATAATAGGTTGTTTTTATAACTTAATTATATCATAAAATATGTAATTAAGAAGTCAAATTCCAAAGAAGGTTCTTGAATTGAAAGGATGAGAGGAATGTCCCTTACTTGAATGTGTGACACCAAAAGCCTGGGAGAGAATTCATGAGAGAATGGGGTGAATTTATAGGATAATATAGAGTGGATAAAAGATTATAGAAATGATATAATGAGTTTGAGTCAAGTTAAATGGGACCTTGTGTGATTTTATATATGAAATGAGGTAGATTTCTTTATTATTTAGGTTTGGAATCTACAAAATAAAATATCCTAAACCACAAACCATATCATGGTACCATGGTTTATACCAAATGGGAGTGGTTTTTTATTTTTTTTATAATTATAGGTATGAACTTATTAAAATAATTTATTTCTTATGTGGAGGTGAGTCACAATATTAAAGAAATGACTTTAAAACCTTTAAATATATTAATGGTTTTGGAGGATTCATAAAGGCTTCATAAAATTATCAAAATAAACATAAAATCACAATATACTAAATGGAAAAGATATATTTGTATTTTTACCATTTATAGTATTTATTACATCACTTTTTGGTAATTATGATGTCATAATACACAAAGTATATTTATACAATATTTAATTTTTACCCAGAAATTCTTCTGTCTCTGAAAATTATGGAAAATTCTCCATTGGATAATTTTGACACTCTGATTCCAATTTTTTTTTATTTTATATGAATATTTTTATAAATATTTGAATTTTCACATTTGAAATTTTTTTGACATGTATTAAGCAATGTTGGTTTTTTTACAATAATAGTTTTTTAAACCCTTATAAAAATTACATTTGACTTCATAAAAATTATATAATCATTTATATTTGATAAAAATATTTTAATAATAATATTAAAATATTATTTACTACAAAAATAAATTATCTCATAAATTCATTAATTGAATTTGAATATTAACAAAAAATACAATTTTTTCTTTATTGATAAAAATCACTCACAAAGTTACAATAATAGAATGAAAATATATTCAGTATTCTATAAAAAATAATGTACATATTAATATTAATAGGGTCTTGATAAATATCCGTCTAATACACTAGAAAACCCTCTAAGATTAAGGTGTGCTATGGTGGGACTTTCATGTGGTGGTTCAGTGAATATGGTTTGGGTCATGGTTTCGATGAGCTTGAACTTCTCCAGTAAATGGTTTTTCTCATGATTGGATTTTAGAGTAGAATTGGTTATGGGAAAATCATAGAAATTCTATCTCCCTTGGAAACTCTGACATATGGGCTCAGTAAGGCTGAATCCTACTAGTTGAGGTGTTCACTTCCTTTGTCCGTGTCAACTGGATCTATTAAAATATTATATTTATAATAATCATGGGATCATTTTTCAACAACTATATTATCAATGGTAATGATACTCAATAATATTTTAAATAAAATTATAAATAAAAAAAATAAGTGCATGTGTTTTTTATAACCCTATTAATTAATAATACATTTCACTAAAACAAAATGGGGGATTTTATTTATAACAGTTCAAGTCATTACAATGTCTAAAAAGGGTTCTAATCTGGAAAAACATTGGGGGAGAAAATGTAGATCACATATGTAGATGTGTTTATATATCCATTTTTTCAATGGAAATAAACTAATATGGTATTTTTAAGTTGATATTAAATATTCATTTCTGATTTTACATTGCTCCAATCAAATAATTTTCACTTAAAAACAATTTATTTCCAATCAATGTTCATGTTTTGATCATAACCACATAAGAAGAGAATTGTTCAAGTTCATTTAATTAATCTGTTGTTTAATGTTTTTATCATATCATTCAACATAATAATAAATATTATATTATTATTATTTTTTATCATTCCTGATGAATGTTTGAACATATTAATGTTAGGGATCTTTGGACAATATGGCAATTTTAAGATCCATATGGATAGCACAAGAAGGCCCAACAAATCTGTTGAAAAAAAAAGCAGCCATGATGACCCAACATTTGGGATCAATAAAGAAGACCAAATTTGATGAAACTCCTAAATATATTCTTTAATTTACAAAAGAAAAAAGGATATAAATTTATGGCCCAACTCTACCAAAAAGGGGCACACTAGATGCTTTGAAATCCATACCACCATTCCATTCAGGAATTAAAAACAGCCTGTCATTCTAGAATTTTCTCCCAATACAATCTTTCAACTAAGATAAGATTTTTTATTTCAAATAATAATATATCTAAGAAATAATTTTTATAATATATGTTTCATAATTTATGGCATCTTCAGATCCTTAAATTCATTCAAATTTTTGGAAGAGAAAAACTCAACACAAAAAAAGACAACACATGGTTTACTAAAATTGCTATAACATTTGATCCAAACGTCTATTTGCCGCCAAATTTAGAGGGTGTATGATCCACATAATTATTTGAAACTTTTAAGAACAATTTATCTATATATTTTATTATCTAAAATTTAAAATTGGTGATCCGAGTGGAGGACCAGAGTCGGAATGAAAACAATACCCCACCTTGGGCTATAAATACATCCCCATTTTCACCTGGAAAGGAGTTGGAATTTCAGAATAGAGTAGAATAAATTGGAATGAAAAAAGCTTTCATGAAGTACTATTATGTCCTTCAAAACAAATTTTTTCACTTGTGATACCTTTCCTCATCTCGTTCTTTTCATGTTCTTTTGTGTTCTTTTTATTTGTAAACATATATGTTTATTTTCATTTCAATTAAATTTTAATTAATGTTTCTTCTTTATTATCTCTTAAAATACTCCACCATATATTTTAAAATATTAGTTTTCATAAAATTGTTTAAATAAAGTTTAAAAACATTACCTTCATTAGCTTTCTTAATCAATCAAAAGTTATTTTTTTACCTCTTTTCACATTTTAGGTGTGTGTTCGGCACACCGCTCTTTTCTTATCTCGATATTTTTATTATATTTTTCACTCATCATCATAAACATTATTATTAAATTATTTATCATCCAAATGGTTGAGTAAATCTCTCATTGGTTTGATCATAATTTGGGGATATTGAGTCATTGAATGATTTATCTAATTGAATATTTTTTATGTTAACATTGTGTATGCTAAATTTACAATGTCCTGGATTACTAACATATTTTGTTTAAAATGAGAATTAAATGAATTATGGGAACCATAAATACACTAGCATTAAAAAAATTTAATTGTTATTAGAACCCTAGTTTTGTTAAGTATTGTATTAAAGCCTTAACACTTTGGAATCCCAATTAAAATCATATTGTGCAGTGGGTGTTAATTTATTGCAATATAAGAAAAATCAAGGATATCATAATCACAAAAACCAAATAATGAAAATTCCCCAATCATTATCAAACTATTAAATCAAACATCATCCACAAATCAATTAATTAATCTCTTTAAATAACCCCCCTTCAAAATACGAAACAAAAATACAAAACTATTAGAAAATGTATCATCACTGAGGATTCGACCCGAGTGCCTCTATACACAATACCAGAGCACCAGACCATTGAACGGTCAATAAGAAACAAATGGTTATGCATCAAATGGTGTCATTTCATGGGATAGTGTGTTAAGTAGTTGTTAGTTTTTTGTATTTGTAAAAAAAGAAAAAAATATAAAAAACCAAAAAAATCTAATAAACACAATGAATAACCCACCTTCCTCAACCATCGAATTTTTTTCTGAATTCCCCATTGCCTCCCAAACAATCCTGTAGATTTTTTTGAACCTAAAATTGAGAGAACTCTTCACTGATTAAGGATGAACATTAGGTATAATCAAAGCATTTTATGTACAATTGATTTAGATATGGCCAATCCTATGGAAAAAACAATTAAATAACTTGCTTCTGCTGATATGAATTACCAACTACTTGGTATTCAATATCAAATAAATAGAGTCTTATTTTGAATTGAAATCAGGGTTGATTCATCTTCTTCCTCATTTCCATGAGTTATCTTGTGAGGATTCACATCATCACCTCAAAGATCTTCATGTGGCGTGATCTACCATGAAGCCTCAAGGGGTTTCTAATGAACAAATCAAACATTGAGAAATCACCATCTCCCTATCAGAATATTCCAAGTCATATCTCTACTACCTCCCTCTAGGTTACACAAACACATGGAATGACATGAAGTGTATATTTTGGGAAAATTCATTTTTGCTTCTTGAACCGCTTCTATCTGAAAGGAAAAAAGTGGTATACATAAATTCTTTAATGAATCACACCATGGGTACTTGGAGAGGTTCAAAATGATTCTGGAAGCCTATCCACACCACCAAACACCTGACCAAATATTGATCTAGTAATTCTATGAGGGTTTAGTGGCTATGAAGCGAACACTCATTGATGTAACAAGTGGTGGTGCTCTTATTGACAAAACTCCTATAACTGCACGAGATCTCACAAGAAATATGGTTAAAAACAAAACACAATTTCATAATTGATCATATACAGAAGTGAAACATGTTCAAGAGAATAAATCCTAGATCCAAATATGATGATCGAGTGGATGAGTGAAATTACAAGTCTTATGAGAAAACTAGTGGTGGTTGCCAATGCCCCATTCACATCTAATCAATAGTCTCTAGTCCCTAGACCTATCAAAAACTGTGGGATATGAATCTCATAATATCATCAAATAGACACGTGTCCACAACATTAAGATGATCTATCATATTTACTTTTACTAATTGATCTCACTGCAACCTCTATTCAGTGGAAAACCATCCCTAAACAATTATTTTAGTTTATTATAAACTCCAAAAAAACCCACTTTGAGCCCTTCTCTTCTACCTATAACCCAGGATTGAGGTATAGTAATCTTGTTTCTCATCCTCGTTAGTTCCCTCCTCTTGATTTAAACCAATCACAATATGTTCAAGGCGGCGGAAATTTTCAAAAACTATATCCTTTTGTTCCTCAACCTCAAATGATAATCCTCCTCCATATCCTCCTAGATTCTACTATCCTAGTGAGGCTTTCCAATTATCATCCCAATACAATTACTTTATTAAGAACCATAATCAATAATATCTCAGTATCGGACAAGCCTCATCTTCCAGGAAACCATGAGAATGTGTCATAGAATTTATTTCCACCTTCATCCATGCTATTCTAAAAAACAATGAATTCTAAATTGTTCAACTTTCATCCCACCTTATCCAGCAGCAACTATGAAATTCTTCCAAAATTCTTTCTATACCATTTTCAATCCAAAGTTTAGTGTATGTGAAATTTCACTTCAATCGTGAAAAAATATTTCTATACCTAATGAATAATCCTAAAATAATCCTTTAAATAATGAGTATAAAAATGAAAACAAAAATCCAAAAAATGAACCTAAATTAACACCATAACCTTCTTCCATTACCCAAAAGAACCCAATTCATTTTTCTCTTGTTGATTCTAATACAAGGTAGTCCTTTGAAACTGGTCCTGAAATGCTCGACATGTTTAGATGTGTTGGGGTCAAAATTACCCAATTAGATTCTATAAAAATCATGAAGTATGAAAATTTTCATAAGGAATTGTGCAACCATAAGAGATATCTTCAGATCATCAATAATGTTTTAACCAAACATTCTATACCCATGAAGTGCAAAGATCTAGGGACCTTTATAGTTCCATTCCATATAGGGTGTTCTAAATTTGATTATGCACTCATAGACCTAGGATCCTTGTTAAATTTCATACCCAAATAAATATTCTCCAACCTTAGCCGAGGTAACATTCTCCCAATGTGTGTTTTCACATATTTATCCAGTTGAAACATAACCATTTCTAAGGGAATAATTGAGGTTGTCCTTGTTCGAGTTACTAATCCTATCTTTCCACATGATTTCTATGTACTTAACATAGAAGGTGATAAAAGTTCTTCTCAATATACCATAATTATAGGAAGACTATTCTTCATTACATATATAACCAAGATTGATGTCTATTCTAGCATCTTATCTGTGGAATTTTTTGACCAACTAGTCATGTTCAACATTTTTCAATCCATGTGATACTCTTCTGAGGATCACAATGCATTCTAAAACCATGCTTCTAAGGTTTATACTAAGAGTGGATTTACCCCCCCCCCTTCATCATGTTCATCTTGTTATAATGATATATGAGCTTGTAAAATTTTTACCATGATTGAAGATGTCATAAATGGTGAAGTTGATGTGGACCATTCATTCAGAGACTCCATCATTTTAAAGAATATTATAAAATGTCTTGAATTCCATCTCAACTATGATCTCTACTATTCTACATTGCATAGTATTATGGAAAGTGAATCAAAACCAAATCAAGTCCCTTGCTCCATTCTTGAGTTGTCTATCCCAAAAATGAATGATGTGACCTAGCTAAAACTTCTTCCCACACACCTGAAATATGAATTCCTTTTCCATGATCACTCTCATAATTTCATTATATATACTACAATTAATGAAATCAAGGGGTACAATATTTTTCTTGTATTTGAGAAAATAAAAATGAATTTGTTTAGACCCTATATGACATACAAGGAATCAAACATTCCATTTTCATGCATCACATCCACCTTGAAAAATCATCCAAACCAATTACACAACCTCAAAGTAGTCTCAATCAACTCATTCTTGAGGTAGTTGGGGAAGAGACTTCCAAGGTTTTTAATGATGGTATTATCTACCATATTTTTGATAGTGGATAGGTTAGTTTGATTAAAGTGGTACCTGAGAAAGGTGGGATAACCGTTGTCACAAATGAATATAGAGAGGTGGTCTCAACTCAAGTGAAATACAAATGCCATGTGTGCATCAGTTATGTTAAACTGAATAATACAAAACGAAAAGATCACTACCCTCATCCTTTCCTTGATAAAATTCTAGAAATGTTAGCTAAAAAGTCACATTATTGATTTCTTTATGAATCAACTGTATACTTCTAAATCCCAATCTCACATCAGGTTCACGAAAAGACTACATTCACTTTCCACATTAGAAAATATGCATATAGAAGAATTCCTTTTGGCCTTTTCAATGCTCCTGCAATATTACATAGGTGTATGATGAATATATTTTTGAAATCATTGATAATTTCATGTAGGTATTCATGGATGAATTCACCATTTATGATGACTAATTTGAATCTTGCTTGCATTCACTATCTCTAGTCTTTTAAAAGTGTATCGAATGTAATATTTTTCCGAATTTTAGAAAATGTCACTACATGGTTAATAATGAGAATTTTCTAAGGAATATAATTTCATCTATGAGTATTCATGTTGATCCTTCCAAAATTTGGGGGATCCAATCACTCCATGAAACCAAATCAATTCGATGTATCCGTTCATTCCTTGGTCATTCCATTTTTTGTTGGTTATTCATCCAAAACATTAGTTTGATTTCCTGATAACTCACTCAGGTACTCTAAACTGATTTTCCATTAAATTTTTATAAATAATGAAAGAGAGCCTTCATTGAACTCATTAGTGTTCTTACATTATCCTCAATAATCCAACTCCCAAATTGGACCTTTCCCTTTATATTGATGAGTGATGCTTCTGTGAGGGACATTGGGGTTATTCTTACTCAAAGAAGAGAAAATATTTTTTATGTCATCTGTTATTCCTAAAAAAATCTAGATGAAACTCAATCTCACTACATTATCCTTGAAAAGGAACTTTTAACAATGTTTTTTTCCTCACATAAATTCTAGACTAATCCCTTAGGTTCCAAAATAATCACCATCATAAACTATTCTCCTGTAAAGTTATTACTCAAGAAAGGTGATACCAAACTGAGGAAAATAAGATGTATCCTAATGCTCCAATAGTTTGACATTATGATTAAAGATATATATGGAAAAGAAAACATTGTTGTTGATCACTTGAGTAAAATTTATAATTCTTCCCATTCTAAAATAATTGATCTTGAATTTCCAACTGGACACTTATTATCTCTCACTCCAAATTTATCATGGTATGCCCCAATTGTATATTACTTGGTTTATGATGTTTTTCCTGATAATATTTCAAAATAACAAAAAATAAAGATGAAAATTGATTCAAATTTCTATTTTTGGAAAGATAATAAACATTGAAAAATTTGGACGAACATGGTAATTATGAGATGTGTTGATGAACATGAACAATTATCCATCTTATAATTCTATCATTCAATGCTTATTGGTGGCCACATTGGACCACAAAGGACCTTACAAAAGGTTCTTGACTTTGGATTATTCTTTACTTAACTCTTTAAGGACTCACATGAGTTCTTTCAATCATGTCCCACTTTCTAAATGTTTGGAATAATTTACAAAATAAATGAAACTTCCCTAGAGACATTAATCTTCTATGATATTTTAAATGTTTTTTGAATTGATTTGATAGGAATATTCCCCCTTACAATGTATTCTCATACATTAGTCTTATGGTTGATTATGAGTCTAGGTAGTTCGAGGGAAAATGCACTTGGATGGATGATTCAAACATTGTTAGTGAGTTCCGCAAAACACACATTGTCCATCAATTTGGAATTCTATGTGACTTGATAAGTGACTTATGAACTCATTTCTATAATCAGATCATAGAGTATATTTTAAAAAATAATGGGGTTGTACATGAAACTGCAACTACATATCTTCCCCAAACATATGGCATGGTTGACATTTCTAATAGAGAAGTGAAAAAAGTGCTTGAGAGAATTATAATTCCCACAATAAAGGAAAATCCTAAAATACATGGTGAATCACATTGGGATTATCGAACTACCTATAAAACACCCATTGATGTGTCTCCATTTATTCCAGTTTTTAGTAAATATAGTCATTTACTAGTTTATATCCATTATAATTCAATTTGGGATATCAAAACCTATAATATTGATTGTGAAAAAACTGGTGAATAGATATTATTGCAGCTGAATGAATTGAAGGAGCTTCGACTTGATTTCAATCATAATTCCAATATCTACAATGAAAAGGCCAAGGTAGTCCATGAAAAACACATCCTGTGAATGGTATTTCCTGAAGGTTAAATGGCAATTCTCTTAAACTCTCAATTTTTGATACACCCTGCTAACCTTAATTTTCATTGGGAATGACCTTTTATTATTACTGATTTTTACACATAGAGTAGAGTATAAGTCCAAGACCCGTATTTCAAATGGACATTCATGATTAATGGGAAACTGTTAAAGCCTCACTATGATATGACACACACCCCCTGAAACACATCAACTTCTATCGACCCACCACTGTATGGAAATGACGACCCACCAAATCCAAACCACGAGGCACCTCTTTCCCTATAAATCTATCTTTCTCCTTTATTCCTCCTCCTCTCTCTCCCTCTCCCTATCTCTCTATTTCTTCTTCTTCTTCTTCTCTCTTTCATTCTTTTACGACTTTATTCATCAAACCCTTTTTTTCTATTCCACTTTTGTGTGAGTGTGTATTTTAAAAAAAAGATAAAAAACAAAAAAAATTTAAAAAATAGACCTAATTACTCACTATTAAATATTCAAATGTTTTATAACCTTTTAGGGTAGTCCAATTACTTGTTTTTATCTCAAATGTTTTTAATTTAAAAAACAAATTTGGAAAAGGAATTTCATGTCAAGACCAGTAAATTTGGAATAGTCAATTTTTGAATTGGAAAATGTTTTCACCAAACCCATGAGGAATATCATTAGAATTCACACTAAGGTCACCCATGGAAATCTTATCATTTTGCATGTTTTTACCCCTGATTACGAGTCTTGTGTTTTTGTACCATAAATCCAAATTTCCTAATTTTGTGTGAATTAATATTATAGACGATGTATTTTAACCACAAGAAAATTATAATAGCTAAATAGCCTCTCATTACCCATACATTGATCCTCCTTTTCAAAGCCCCTTCATTCCTTTGAAAACCGTTTTTTAATATCCAAATTTCAAGCCCAATACCTTGTCCCACCATTAATATACATGGATTTTCATTGCATAATTTATTAAAGGTTAAGTGTGGGGGAATGGATTGTGTTTTTTGTATCCTTTTGTTGATTTTAAATCTTTTATCATATGCTTTAGGTAAAGAATCCATTTTAGTGTGGGAGAGAGGTTTCCATTCATTGAGTTTTGGGAATGTATATAATTTTATTACATCTTGTAAAAATTTTAATGGAAGGCATTCAAAAAAATTATATGAAAAAAATGAAAATTAAATAAAAAAAGGTTGTGTCTTGGGCCAGTAAAAATTAACTCTTCCTCAACCTTTTATATTGATATAATTATTATAATTTGTGTTGTGAGGATATAAAACGTGGGTTTCGATGTGAGTGTGAGATTTTTTCAAGTTCAAATTTAAAAAATAAATAAAAAAACAACACTTATGCTATTGGAATAAGTTTTATGTTTTTTTTGAATATTTCATCTTTTCATCCTCGTCCAATTTTCTTCCTCTTTTGTGTATTCTGTTATAGAATCATGCCCTTATAGATATGTGTTTCCATTTCCTTTCAGGTTTTATTTCGAAAAAATATGCGTTGTTTTTCCCATATTGGTGTTTTACCCCTCTTTTACACTCTCTTGGACATTATATTCCTACCATCCCATAGCCACTGTAAACCACCAAGAAATACTTCTTGGTTCTTTTACACTTCAAAATATGTAAAGGAATCTGAGGGAACTTACAAACTTTATGATTTCACTTTTTCTTTGTGAATGAGTGAAACTCCATAAATAAAATTTTATCATCTTGAGAGGAGAGAGTTATCAGTGTGCACATTTTCCATTTCTAATTTTGATCATGAAAAAATTAATTGATTTTGGAAAAATATTTTTGTGAAAATTTATAGTGGAATTCATTATGGATTAGAGAACTATTCTAGACCACATGAATTGTAGAAATCAAAATTTTAATATTTTTTAGTGGGTAAAAATGATTTAGTTATGTTTATATTTGATGTACTTGAGGACATGCACAAAAATAAGTGTCGGGGATTTGATATTAAATATTTATTGATGATTTTACATTACTCAACTCATATAATTTTCACTTAAAATGATTAATTTCCAATCAATGTTCATGTTTTGATCATAAACACAAATCAATAGTTGTGTATGAGTTCATTTAATTAAACTATAGTTTAATGTTTTGATCATATATCTCAGAATACTAATACAAATTATATGATTTTTTTTAATTCCTGATAAAAATTACAACATATCAATATAAGGTATCTTTGTCCAATTTTATCATTCAATGGGTTACATGAACAACACAAAAATGCCCAAAAATCGGAAGAAAAAACTGGACCATCTGTGATGATACAATTTCTGGGCTCAATATAGAATCCTAGATTTTATGTAAGTCATTAATACTTTTTTTAATACACTAATGACTCATGAATAAGAAATTTTCGTTCCAAATCCACCAAAAAGGGCCCCAACTGATGCTTTGATGATCAACCCACCATTCCGTCCTGAAATTTAAAATAACATATGATTCATTGAACTTTCTCTTAATACAATTGTCTAACAAAGGTGATATTTTCTAGGGTTAAATATAAGTAATATAAGTTTGATTTTTTAGATTTTTTTTGGATTTTAGGGATTATTCCAAGCCTTAAAGGCTTCCATATTTAGATAAGAAAAAAATCAACACCGAAAATGGACAACAACACATGGTTTACTAAAATAGCCGTAACTTTGGATCCGAAAGTCCTTTGGACACAAAATTTGGAGGTTGAACAATCCTAATAATTATATAAAACATTTAATAAGAATATATATTGATATTATTCTGTCTAAATGGTCAAATTGTAGATCTAACTTGAGGGACATATTTGGAATGCAAACAGTCCACCACCATAGTCTATAAATACATCCCCCTCTTATCCTTGTAAGGAGTTGGCCTTTAAAAATAGAAGATGATATATTGGCACGGCCATGTAATTTCAAAACGATTGGGAGGACTATAAAATTACAGGTTTTCACTTTAGATACATTTCCTCATCTATTTGTTTTCTTGTTCTTTTGTGTTATTCATTTATTTAATTGTGTGTGTGTTTTTTTTCATTTCAATTGAATTTTAATAAATTTTTATTATTATTTATCTATTATAATCCTCCAACATATTTTGTTTAAAATTAATGGTTATAAATGTTTTTTAAATAATGTTGAAAAACATTACCTTATTTTTCTTTCTCATTCATTCTAATGTGAATTTATTACCTCTCTTCATATTTTGTGTGTGTGTTCGGTGCACAACTCTTTTATTGTCCCGTTATTTTTATTAATTTTTTCACTCAATACCCTAAACATTATAACCAGATTATTTATCACCAAAATGGATGAGAAAATCTCACATTTGGATGAGTCATAATTTGGAGGTAATAATTGATTGAGATCTTTTTCACATTGAATATTGTTTAGGTTAACATTGTGTATGCTAAACTTAAAATATAATGGATTAATGGCTAGTTTTGTTTAACATGTGGATTACATGGATTATTTGAACATTAAATAAACTACCACAAACATGTTTTAATTGATATTAGAACCCTATAAATTTTAATTCTTGGATTAATGCCATAAATCTTATGAATTTTAATCAAATCTTCTTATATACCCATTTCAACTTTGTACATCCTATAATTAAGTTTAATCTTTTTCTAGGTGCATTTGGTAAGATTCCAATGAAATGATCACATAAATTTTTTTCAGCATACTTGACATTAAGAAAATGTATGGCGTATAAAATATTACTGAAGAATGATTCAAACAATAAATTGATCACTTTTTTCTAATTTATTTTCTTATAGTATTTTTAAATATGGTTTACCAAAAGTGGTGTTCATATGATTTACCTTATAAAATAGTTGATCACCTTTTAGTCGAGATAGTTTTGTACCTTCTTTTGAATTGAAATTTAATAATGGCATCCAATATTAGTATTTATATCATCAAGGTATAAATTTTTGATTTCCTAGAAATATATTATTTGAATAGTTTCTTAACCAAATTGAGTGTGCACCTTTATCACAAATGGGCCACCCATGAGTTCCTTTAATTATATGTCCTAAAAAATTTCCATATGCATGAAAGTAATTTATCATCCAATAAAATATAGTTCTCAAAGTTAAATCTTTATTTCTATGAGTATAATACAACTTAATACTTGAATCCCACATTAATTTAATATCTTTGGCCAATGGATAAAAAAATGCATCAATATCATTACCCGATTGTTTTGGTCATAATATAAGTAGAGACAACATAATGTTTTTTCAAATCCAGCATAACCACTATGAAAAGTTCTAATTTAAAAAAAAACTAGAAATGTACTATGAGTGATAAATTTAAACCTAATGGATTCACTCCATTTGTAGATAATGAATGATGTAGGCTTCTTGGATCATTTCCAAATTATGGATACTCATGATCAGTTTTCTTACACTAGGGAGAGTTTGTTTGGTGATTAAGTTTTCCATCTCGATTTCTTATATATGTGTTCCATTTTAATTTTCTTGAAGTATCCTCACGTATACATAGGAACCTAAACCTTTTAATGATTGGAATGTATAGTAAAACTTTCAAAGCACCTGATTCATCTTTCCTGTAAAGACAAACACCACACTTTTAGAAATTTTTAAGTGATTCATGGTCCTTGAGAAATAATATATAGTTATTTAGAAAGGAATGCATTCTTTTAGAGTTCATACCCATTTAATGTGGCATTAATTTAGCATTATATGATAGAAAATTTATCTCATTATCATCTGGTAGCATATCATTAAAAAGAGAAAGTAGTTTGGTAAAGCTGGTTTCACACCATCTGTTGTGAGATTTTACCATATATAGCTTTATTTTGGTTGACAATGTTGTATATTTAGTATAACGAGCATAAAATGGTTTATTTACACAACATTTTAACATATAATAGATTTTTTTGACAATCATGATGTTCATATTCAATGGTCAATGTCATTTCTTCAATACGATCATCACCATCATTTACACTTTTAATCATATCCTTGATAGGTTTTTCATAATCTTTCACACATCTAATCATTTCAGATGACCCCTAAATCAATGTGTTTTCCTATTCAATAGTTACATTCAGTTATTCCTCACGATTAGTCAAACATTTTTAACTTTGATATATTTAATGATAGATCATGTGTTCTTACAAATTCTATAGACTATTTAGTCTCAAAAAACACAAATGTAAACATAGAAAAAGAATTTGAGAGGGTTAATATGCATGATCTTTTACAAACTTGGTGAAATATTTATCCCCGCCCTTATACACTTTTGTCATACGATTGACATCCATCTATTTTTCATTCATATCTATCCTTTTTTATTTATAAATTTTAATATTTAACTTAATAAATAAAGAGAGAATCCTCCCTACAAGATGAGCATCTCTATTTTCATATATCTTGACGAGCGGAAAGGATAATGATGAAAAGAAGTGGCATAAAGAGAGAATCCTCCCTACAAGAAAACCAACCAGTTAAAGGCCATTACCTGAAAATGGGATGACACTAAGAAAACACTACTCAACCTGGGGTGGTTGAGACACATCGTATTGTACCTTTACATTTCATGAAGGGAACATGGCCAGAGAGATGTGTTCTGGAGAGTGACACATCCATACAGTGGAGTAGAACCACACTCCATATCAGTCCCTTACACATAGTGTACCCTCTTTTGAGGAAATTTATTTGTCTTGTATCTCCTTGATTTGGCCTCAAATATTATCCTAAGTAGCATGTACTATGTATTTTTCACATAGAAAGAAATTATGGCCTTAAAAGTGGATTTGAATATATTATTCAAGGTGTTCTAGGCATGATTCTTATTTTGGAAATATTTGGTGATGATAGTGATCAGGCAGGATCATTAGAGAGATTAGAGGGGCACCCTCCTTCTAAGATAGGGTATGGGTCCTCTATCAAACATCAGAGTGGTACCCTCCAGTAGATTCAAGGTATGGGTCCTCTATCTACTGAGTGTAACCCACTTACTGGGATATAGAATGGCTCCTCTATTTATCTATAGATTTGTACCATCCTACTGGGGAAGGGCCTAGGTCCCCTATCGATCATCAAAGTGGCACCATCATCTAGAGTCAAGGAAAAGGTCCCCTTCCATTAAAGTGGAACCCTCCAATGGAGTCATTGTTTGGGTCCACTATCTACTAAGTGTCACCCTCCTGTGGAGTTAGTGTATGGGTTCTCTATCAACTAAGTGGAACCCTCATACGTTGTTAAGGAATAGGTCCCCTACTATCTGAGTGGCACCCTACTGTAGAGTCAGAGCATGGGTCCATTACTGTCATATTAGAAACACCATGTGTAGATAGGGTATGTGTCCTCTACCTACTAAGTGTCAACCTCTTGTGGAGACTAGGTATGTGTTTTTTATTCACAGATCAGAACCATCATATTGTACCAGGGAATGGGTCCTCTACTTAGAGATTATTTCCCATCGACTATGACACATAGTAGAGATGTGTGGCTCGACATGGATTTTTCATTGGGCAGACACATGATAAGTTAGGAATCATTGATAGAACTCTGAGAACTGATAGTATAATATTTTATAGGGATAGGCTATGAGATGGAGATCCACTTTCTCATTTGAATGGGTTTCTTTTAAGAGAATGTATTTGTATCCTTATTGTTTGATTTTATTTCTCTCTTGTTATTGGATGTGTTTTCTACTTCTACCATGTCTCCAATTGATTATCCTTCATATTTTGGGGTTTCCTACAGGGTATGTATATACTCACTCAGGAATGAGATTTTCCTGCATGTGTCATGTCATATGAAGATGACAGGTAGTTCAAAAGTGATTAAAAATGATCATCGGGTAACCTAGTGTGTTTTACCATGTACGATGGTTAGGGTGTAGAGATCTAGGTTTAGTATCTCTCAGTATTTCCTTTTCTTGTTTTTTAGGTTGGTACATCTTTCTGGTTGGGTGTATATTTTCCCCTTGTTGACGCTCCTTTCTTCACAGAGGCTAAAGATTTGAAAAGGGGAATATCTGAGCTCAAAGTGATTCAACCTTTGAACAAATGTCCAAAATTGACAAAGGAAAGAATGAGAAGATCGTTTCATAGGCGGCATGCAAGTTTTGCCAAAGTCGTGCAAGTACACTTGCGCACCTCAATGTGGCCGCACAGGTCACCTGTGCGCCTTAAGTCGCACAGGTACTTGCGCGCCCAAAGTGTTTTTTGTCGAAGGCCTTAAGGAGCCTATAAATACCCTCGGTGGTCCCCACTTCAAAGGACGGAAAAAATGTCCAAAATCCAGATTCGAGCTCCCGACGCCCAAGTCTCTTTTTGAAGTCTTCTAAGCACTTCTAAGGTAATTCCATACCTAGAATGGAAAGTCTAAAAAAGAGGAATAAGGCTTAAGTGTTAAAATTCATTAACACTTGCGCGCTTATGCAAGACTTGCGCGCCTATTCAAGACTTGCGTGCCTCCTTACATGTTCATTGGAACTTGCGCGCCTCTCTTCTGGAAGCACCTTGAGATAATTCTAAGGGATTTGGTCATAGATCGCCCAAGTACTACCCTACTGGTTCATTATCGCGCAAGTTTACAGTGGTCGCACAAGTACACTTGCGCGACCCAAGACTTGCGCACCAATGAAAGACTTGCGCAACGCCTCAGGACTTTCGTGCCCTTAGAGTTTTGGGTTCTCTTCCTGACCAGTTCATCTCTCTTGTGCCATTACACCACTTCTATTCAAGATTCAGTCTTCAAGATACTATTCAAATCCATTTTTGGCATGTTTTCTTGATTGACTTCCTTATCTGAAAGGAATTATGTTGAATATTTCATTCAACCTCATCATTCAAAGATAAGAGGATCTATAATGGGCCTCCTTTTCAAGAGTAAGCCCCAGTCCCCTAAATTTGGGCCTTCTTTTCCGGAGTAAGCCCCAATTTAATCTTTCATTCATTCAACCTCATCCTTTAAGGATGAGATAATTCCTCAATTTAGGCCTCCTTCTTAAGGATAAGTCCTAAGTCTCTAAATCCCTTAATTTGGGCTTCCTTTTCAAGAGTAAGCCCCAAGTCTTCTAATTTGGGCATCCTCCTCAAGAGTAAGCCCCAACCATAATTTTCTTCAGCATTGGGCCTCTTTTTCAGGAATAAGCCCCATGTCCTCAAAACACTTATAATTCCTTTTACCTGGGCCTCCTCCTTAAGAGTAAGCCCCAGTGATAATTCTCCTTAACCTGGGCCTCCTTCTCAGGAGTAAGTCCCAGTCCAAATTATCTTAACTTGGGCATCCTCTTTAGGAGTAAGCCCCAAGTCCCTTTAACCCGAGATTCCTTTTTAGGAGTAATACCCAGTCGTAATTCCTCTTAAGTAGTCTTAATTCCTTTTGATCTGGGTCTGCTTCTCAGGAATAAAACCCAATCGCAAGTCCTCTCCTAATTTGGGCATCCTCCTTAGGAATAAACCCCAAGTTAGAGTATTACTCTTCAAATATCTTGGCAGTCACACATGCATAAGCCCCACTATTTCTCATGATTACATCTTCCTTGGTACAATTTTCTAGTTTTACCAATACCTCTTGTTTCTCACACCGATCATGACTCACGTGGGCTTAGAGTGTAAAAGTAATTATGACATCCTTCATTGGGCCATCAGTCATGCGTAAAACCTCACACACATTATCGAACTACGTGGGTTCTGATTCCTTCTTTAAACAAGGATACGTAGGTAGCCCATCTGTGGGTATGATCCCAAGTATGATATAATCCATGTCATGTTGAATGACAATAAAATTCAAGTACCCCACTGAGTGGCTTAAAACCAGTATGATCATCATCATGACCAAGAGACTTCTATATAATGTATTGAAGGATACCATTGGCTAAGAATCTCTATCAAATACAGATGGTTCTCTATCGATAAAGAACCTCAAATACATATAAAAAGATTATCTAAATTCATATATATTATCATTGATTGCAAATTCTAAGTAAAATCTCATTCTTATACTTTTTACTTTAATAAGGATTCATGAACACAACATAAATCTATAAAGAGAGTCCCGAAGTAGACAATAATTCTCCTAAAAAAGGTATGATGAGTTCGACCTCCCATCCTCTCGACCAATGCAAATTCCTAAGCCTTGTTAGTCTACGGCTGATTAGCACCTACCTTTGGAAAGTAGGTCTGAATGGATATGGATTCATTGGATGTTTCCGGTTTTACGAACAAACCCGCTTGATACCGATTGGAATGTTTGAATCTCAAATCAACGAGGTCATCCCCAATTCCAGCGAGGAAACAAAAAATGGTGAACCCGACATGAATCCTTAACCATGTTAAAATGATGTTTTTCTCATTTGTTAGGCCCCTATTTTAATGCAATGAGAGGGCCAACAAAGAAATCATTGACGTATGTTCTCATCCAAAAGATGTTGTAACACCCTGATATTTTATGAGATATATTCTTTTTAATTTATTTGATGTCTTCTATTTTACACCAAGATTAGTTTTTACTAAACGAAACACCGTATTAGCTTTCAGTATACACAACACTATTCTTTGCAAATATTACACACAATTTCAAGTTTATTTTGTAGAAATTACTCTATGCAACATTAAGTATATATTTTATTAAATATATAAATGAAATAAGTTTTGAATTATGTAATATGCTACACCAAAGGGAGCTTTCACTACACGCATCCTTGACTTGGCTTGCATTACACACAATCGCGACCTTTCTCGATAGCGTGTGTAGTACACAATACCGAGTTTTACTAAACAACGATATATTATTATAATATTATAAACTAGCCGTTATGAATAGTATTAACTGAATTTTAAATATTATAATATTATTATTTATCTTTCATATTTTCTAGAACATGGTATGAGAACAAAATAAATTTTTCAGGTAAAATAAGTATTTTTCAAAAAATGCAGTTTTACCGCCTTTTGATGGCGCACCCACATTAAATCTTGTTTTTGACATTTTTATAAGTTTAATTTGACAAAATAAAATTCTTCTTTAGAATCAGGATATAAAAATTTACTTTGGATAAAATTTTCATATTATTCTGGTAACTTTCATATTTTGATGAATAGTAAAAACACGCTATATTTTAATTAAAAACAACTTTTTTCATCGTAATAATTTATATTGTTAAATTATAATATTGATTGGTTTTAAAGTATAAATAGAATATATTTTTACCATTTAATATAATTTATGTCATTATCATTTATTTTACATTGAATTCATAGATAAAATCATTTCCATCTTTTGCAACGTTTTAACTTTTAAAACCCGTTTTCTCAACAGCGGGATTAATTTTAAATTAATTACTGCAACTTCTGTGTTTTGAATTTTAAAAAATGGATTCCATATTTACATTAAGTGGGTTAAAATTATGTTAATAGGTTACTTTTATATTTTTGACATTATGAATAGTAACTACTGTAATTTTTATTTACTACGGTTAAAGGTAAATCATGTAATTAAGGGTAACAATATGATTATAAAATTACCCTAACACCTGCCAAAATCCTATTTTATGACTAAAAGTAGACTCATTCCACTTAAGGGTCGGATTGGATTCATTTAATGGACTTTTTTCCATGAAAATTATTTAATTATTATAAAAACCAAAGAAAGTGACAACATGTCACTCTCTTAAATCTTATAAGTATAATAATTTTAATTTTTTAATACAATTCTTGAAACTTCGAAATTTAATAGTCTCCAGAAAGCTAATAAAATTATCTACATCATGTAAATTTATTTAGAATTTTTGGTGGTTAAATAACTGTTATAAATGGGGACACAATAGTGATGCAGAATGTATTTATTTAGTGAAAAATCAATAATATTGTTTTTATTGAAATATTAATACATATTAAAAGGCTCCCAAACCTGACCAAAAATTATTGGTAGTGTATATATACACCATAAGAATCTAAAGACCGAATATAGGGCCGTTTGGAGTCTTATGAAAGTGATTATGACACTTATATTATTTTATTTTATATGATGTCAAAGTTGTCACCTTCATAATTTAATAAATATAACATTTTAAAGGTTGGGTTTTTTGGAAGATAAATCCATCTAAAAGTATTATTATTAAATATATAAAATTTATCTTCATCCTAGTATTTTATTTTTAATTTTTATGAAACAAATAAGTATATTTAATAATTATACAAAAATGTTGTAGTAATTATTTTGTTAAGAGAAATATCAAATAAATGGTTTTATAAATAGTAAAATAAAGATTATATGAACTATTTAATGTTCTAAACTAATTTTTAAGATGAATATGACATGTTAGGAACCTATTAAATATTTTATTTTGAATATATCTCCTATGTGGAATTTATTTAAATTCAAATAGATGAATAGTGTCAAAATTGACACTATAGTTATTTTATAAAAATAAAATATTATTAAATTGATTAAAAATCACACAAATATTTAATAATTATAAATTTAAATTTATATAGTCTAAAATTTCATAAGGTATCTAATTATGGAAAATTAACTACGCATAAGTGATTATTTATAACCATTTAAAATTAAGAATTTTATTACCACAAATAAAATTAAATTGATTAAATAAGGATAAATCAAAATGATAAGGTTTAAAATAAACTAAATACATGTCTAAATTTGATTGTTTGATTATATTACATTCTTATCTCATCTAATATTCGAATGGTGTCATTTTTGGAAGTTTTTAAGTGGGTTTTCAATTTATTATAAATTAATATTTCTTATATTTCCAAAGGTGCCCCTCTCCTCCCTTATAAAAGGGCACCTCTTCCCTCTCCTCCTCACATCCTTTTGAGCCTTGAAGCTCGGCCAATCCCTACCTATTTCCCTTATCCATTTCCCTAGAAACATACTAGAGGTTATGGTCTTCTTCAAAGACTAATTTTAGTGCCATAAGAGAAGGTTTCAAAGAGGCGTTCCAAAGAAGAGGTAATATCCGTTACCGATTCTTTCAGATTTATTTCTTCTTAAACTTCTTCTTACTTAGTTGTTTAATTATAAAGTAATAACATAAGTATCACCCATATACTGATATGTTATTATAAATATGAAACAACCTCATTTCACCTTCTATCTATCCTACGGAAATTGAAATCACCGCGTGTGCGTACGCACGGAATACCGTCTCTACGCCGTGGTGTAATCTGTTTTTCCAACACCACCTTACATGGATGGGTATAATGGTGTAAATAATTACTATATATCGTTTTTATAACATCATACTGATTATAATATATTATATCATCCACTTCAATACAATTCCACGATCATGGGAATGGTATCATCGCTCGTGCGTACGTATGGACTACCGTCTCCACGACGTGATGAGATTCATTCTCCATGTTAGCCATTCATGAATGATTATAAAGTATATATATAATAAGTAATAATAAAATATATGACATAATAATGATACTGGAATTATGTATATATATATATATATATGTCATCTACTTACTTCCATTCAAGTCAATAAGGAAAGGAAAATAGTGTTCATGCGTACGTACGTCCTACCGTCTCCATGAACGGTGTGTTTCATTTCATTTATCTATCTATTATATATATATATATTTATATAAATATTGAATATATATATAAATCTTGTTTTACATTCTGGAAGTATGTAATTCATGATATAAGTAATAATAATATCAAGAACAACAAGTCTAAATGCATACGATAAATGAAAAGATTTTACCCAAAACGCTACTTTAACATGGAATTTACAAAAGAACGGGTAATATAATATCATAAGTGAACCATATATGATATCATAACAATAAATATGATTCTTTAACAAGTTAGTGACAATATTTAAATCATTATACAGGAGTTTTGGATACATACGAAGCATATCAGACATAAGGTAAGAGATTTTCATCTCACTCTTTATTTCCGTGAGATTCATGCCACATTTCCACTATTACCTTTTGTGTGGTGTATGTACTACCCATAATTGTATTCTTTGTGTAATACACTTTACCTTATGTGTATTTACATATTCATGTTATGATACCTCTTTCATGGGTTGTATATTTCATAATTTACCAAATTGGTAAGGGTTTACTTCACAATCTCTTACTTATCCGAGGTTGTTTTTACATAAGTATCTACTGGGAAATATTTACTATCCATGTCCATATTTCATAAAAGAGTTTTCAAAGGGATTCTTTATAAGGGATATTTTACTAAAACATCATTGTAAATGTTTTAAATATTTATTCTTCTAAACCATTCTCATTTATGTCCATGTTTTCAAAATGGTTTTTAAGGATTTATTTATATGAACATGAATGATTTAAAAATGATAATTCCTTTCAAAAGTTTCAAAGTGGTATGGGAAACTTTGATTAAAAATGTATTTAAATGTCTTCCTTTCTAAATCATGTAAATTTCAAATGTTTTCATGAAAAAGGGATATTTCTATCAATGATTTTTACAAAACATTTTCATCTATGTCAACATCCTTTGATGGATTTTAAGATTATCTGAAGTTAATTTATTATGATACAAAACTTCCATATTGTAATGAAGTTTTGTGATATGTTTGACTGTGGATGTTCCATTTATATAGCATTCATGGTTTATGGGTAAAGTATTGACATTTCGTATGCTAGTTCTAATAAGAATGTTTATGTTATATTTCAACCTTTACTTCAGATGAATGTGTTGGAAAAATATGTTCCAGGTTGGGGACTAGTTAAAGTAAGCCCTTCAGGTTGGGGACATGTTAAAGTCAGCCCTCCAGGTTGGGGACTAGTTAATGTAAGCCCTCCAGGTTAGGGACAGATAAAAGTAAGACCTCCGGTTTGGTCTCCGGTTATTAGAGGAACTCCGGGTTGGTGTCCGGTTATTAGAGGCACTCCGGGTTGGTGTCCGGTTATTAGAGGCACTCCAGGTTGGGTTCCGGTTATAGTTAGCCCCTAGGTCTTGGGACGAGGCCTAGACAAAGAAATTAAAGTTCAGCATTAGGCATTCCCTTAATATGAATGTGGTTATTGATATTGCATGTGATTATTAGACTAGTAGAATATCCATGTGAGTAAGTAAATGGAATCATTTCATTTTATCTTTGCCATATTATGCTGAAATTCAAGTTTAAAAGGATTTTGTTTTAGTTATACATTTCCTTAAATGTTTATGTATACTTATGAAAGTTTTCGCTGTACTATTATCCTTACTAAGCATCTGAGCTCACCCCTTTCAATGTTTTATTTTTCCCAGGATCCCAAGAAGTGTATTGTGATTCATATGTAGGGTTAAGACAAGGGAATAATGGAATTCATAAAGGATTATTTATGTTGTTTTGTATGTTATGAAGTGTAATTTAACGTCCATGTATGTAATCTATTTTCCAAGACTGCTAAACTATCGGTCCTTCTGGACTTGATTCCTTGTAATCATGACAATGTATTATATTAATGCACCGACTCTGGGTAACTGGGGTCGGGGCGTTACAGATGTAGTGGCCGGATTCATCTTGATTATGTTTGTTATATGAAATAGGAACTCTTTTTCCAAGATCTCCTGCATTTCCATGAATGGCTTTTAATAAATTCACACCTGTGAATACTGATGCTGTGAATACCTCTACTGAAAATGTCACTACTGCAGCTACTCCTGCTGGATCGTTGTCCACATTGAGGACGACATCACCTACTTAGCGTCTTCAACGCTGGGTATCTAATGCACTGGTTAAGGAGTACAATCAAAATGTTACAATTCCGACTCTAGAGGCCGCTCGTCAAGCCCTCTAAGTCAACAATTCTACCTGGTCGTCCGGACAATGGCGACCAGTGATCAAGAAGCAGGTGGTGCCAACTAATATGTTCAACCGTTTCAGGTCATTGTCCCCATAATGCAATCACCATTCACTCCCATACTCTAGGGAGGTGAATGAGAAGGCCCCTCAGGGACTTAATTCCAGAAGGCAGGAGTCCTTCCCAAGGGCTCCCATCAGCAATCGCCGCAAGACTTGTGCGGCAGTGCACCCTTAACATGATGAGGGCACCGTCTCCAGGAATTAGGCCTAGAATCCTCGAACTCCATAGGCAAGACAAATCGTCAGAGGTAGAATCCGGTGAACAATGAGCAGGTTCTCATCTCCGCCATTTCTGGAAGAACCCACCAACCTAATTTGGTGGAGATAAATGAGTGGGCACATACACCCGTCCATTTTAATCCCATTGTCCAGCAGACTCATTTGGCAGAACCACACCAATCCTGTCAGGCAATTCTTGCGGAGTACTATAGACAGGAACATACACCTATTTATAAGTCATCAGCTAGTCAGCAAGCTCATATGACTACATAGGATGAAGCTTACCAACCACGTTCGGTGAAGGGAAATCAGCAGGAACATACACCTACTAGTTTTGATCAAGTCTACCAACAGTATCGCTTGGTAGCAACCGGAGAAGTCGGTCAAAAAGATCTGACGGCAAGCAAGAGGCAGACTCAACTCTCTACCCCTACACTTGAGTACTATTAGGATTCACTGACAGGAAAAGGAGTGCATGAGAAGAAAAATAGACCTACTCCAAGCTCAGAATGGACGTATATCCCCGTTCCAGTAGCTGAAGTCACCAACAACATTCTGTCAATGGTGAAAGAGAAGAAGAAAATCCCTGCTCATATCCTGGATGCCTGTCAGGATATCATAACAGCTTCAACATCATCCAAGGAATAGACACATAAATCTGTCCCTACCAGTGGAGTGACACATCAACATCTCACTCCAGAACAGATACACACATCTGTTCCGCTTCAAGAGGGTTATGGGGCATACTCCCCAATATCATATAGACATCCAAGCCAGGCACATACACCTGGTTTGAGCGGAGGTAATCAGCCTAACCTGTCTATTCCCCCTGTGCAGGAACATACACCTGCTAAAGTGAGTAAGAAGGCATCTAAGAAGAAGACCCACCCAGCACAGTAAAGAAATAAAGAGCCCATCTGTTATCAGGCCTTACTCAATGCTGAAGTTCATAAAGCCCTCAGACAATTATTTATTGGATTTCAAGATTCTACTCTCTCAACTCCCAATAGTGGGAGCATTAATTCCGAAGGTCAGCACCATACTCTTCCTCATTAAGGCCTTCTTCATGATAGTTCGATCGATCTTGATGTTTCATCTTCAGATGAGAGCCACAACAACCCTCTATGTGGTCAGAAGATCAAGGAGCAAGAGATTCCATCTTTTGCTGTACCCATCATGGTGGTCCTCCCCATGGTGATGAATTTAGCTGTGAAAATCCTCTCTGCAATTGTAATTCACATTGTCCAGAAAATTTTTCAGAAGAAAATGCAGTGATGAGAAATCCCTCTTATCTCGAGGCACTTGCAAATATGAAGCCAGTCATGCTTGATGCTTTACCATCAGCAAGTGAAACACTTTCTCCATCAAAAGATAATCAGGGATGTATGTCATTTTCCGAACCACCCCTGGGTCATTTATCATTTAATTTGATCAGCGGTCTCTCTACCAATCTTGTTGAATTTGATGAAGCAACAAGGAAGAACCAGCTCTGGTCCAAATAGGTAGAAGAATCCTCAGTGAATGATAAAGAGGAAGTGCTGAATTTGAGAAAACTACTTGTGAAAGGTGAAGTGCTAGTTATGTTCTGGCTGTTGGATGATTCTCAATACGACATTCCAGATATGTTCATAGAAGATGGAATTCATGATATTCATCTCAACATATGGAAGACTCTTTGTCTACTGAAGAAGAAAGTATTATCTTATGATGAATATGAAAATCATATTAAGATAATAGAAGGTTTACAATGCCAGATTGATTTGGCATCTCTATCAGCCTCTGGATATCTGAAGGCTGAAAAGGAGCAGAGATCCCTTCAGCGTTCATGCCTTGGCGCACTAAGAATATTGCGCCAATTAATTTCCAATGCCTCATCTGGTATTCATATCAGAGGATGGGGTGTTCATGGAGAACTGCACTTCACCATGCTCTCCAATCAGCAAAGCCTGCTGAAAATGGTCTCATGCAATGTTATTGCCCATGGCCTGCCACAGTCAATTGGCTTTTCTTGCAATCAAAGGCTTTCCCGAGAATAGGACTCAACTAGTTCTTCTCAAAATCATGTGTACAGAGATGAAGTTGTTGAATTGCTCCTACACCAAGAAAACGAGAATATTGAACATGCATCTCATATGGAGCAAGAGCATCATCAAGTGACAGAAGTGTATGAAATCATCCAACGGTCTTATGAGCCGGGTGATAAAAGTGGATATCGATTGATGCATCCTGCTAACTTCTGGACCATGATCCACAATATTAGTATAACTTTTAAGAAATTCTCAGACATTTCATGTCAGGAACCACCCCAGCTTGCCAGATTGGGGACTCTTTCAACCCAACCCTCAGAATCATTGAATAAAATTTACGGAGTTGAGCAGAAACATCGGGAACATCTCCAGTCCACCGAACTGGGGACTTTTTCAAATCCTCAATCCCTCCCTCAGAGAAAGTCGGTCTTCTCCCGATTAGGGAAGAAACCCCAAGAGGAACGAAGAGCCAAATTATCAGGAGATTCTCTCCGAGTGACGGTTTGAAAAGAAGTTTCAGAGGGATTGAGTCAACATAAGGCCATGTCTCGTCAAGGGCATGGAAGAAGACAATATCACAGAAATGATGATAAAAGAAATTTTATGCATTATGAATCCATTAATGTCATCAATACAGTTGTTGCTGATCCACCAGATGAAATTCATTCAGAAGGATTAGATGAAGAGGTTCCTGCTCAAGAAGTTGTGCACACAAACCTAAATAAAGAAGGTGTGTGCACACCGAATTGAAGGCTTACCCAAAATCTGGGTATTCCTTTAACTAACCCACTTCTACCTCTTCAAAAGGGATCCAACAAGGGGAAAGGAAGGAATTAGGTTACTTCTCACCCTTCTTCTGGAGAAGGCTAGTCGCTCTTAGTAGAGAAAAGGTTTGTGCAGCGGGAGGATGAAATGAAAGAACTAAGGAGGATGAATGCAGAACTACTCCAAGGTAGTCTTCCTCCTAAACGTACTGGAGATAGTCAGCCAATGGAATTTATTGTGGCTGAAAGGATAGATCAACACTATCTTCCTCTTCCAGTACACCCTAACAGGTCTAACCCTATGGGTCTTGCGCAACAACAGTCGATGGTGCTACCGTCAGTTGCAGTACCAGCCGCTGTACCTGTTAAGGTCCAGGCTCAACCAAATGTCTCTCAAAAGTTAATAACTACTATTGAGTCATTGACTTCTTGGTTGGAGGCTATGGAGGGAAAACGAGATCAAATTAAACCAGATAAGAGAGCTTACCCTGAATGGGTTGATGATATTCCTCCCCCATCAAATTTTTCAAGTACCACATTCCCAATATTTAATGGTTCAGGAGATCCAGAGCAACACATAACACATTTTATTCCTCGTTGCGATCCTATGATGGGAAATCTTCAACAAAAAGAGGTAGTTAAGCTCCGGTGCTTTGTACAGTCATTACAAGGGTCTGCCTTTGTCTGGTACACAAGTTTGCAATCCCGGTCAATTACTAGATGGGAAGATCTTCGTCAAAAATTTATTCTTTAGTTCAGTTCCATGTTGCCAAAGACAACAGTGTTTGATCTTACAAACTATAAGAAAAGGGAGAATGAAAGGGTTTCAGATTTCATTTCTCACTGGAAGGGATTGACATATTCCCTAAGCCTGGCACTCCCTCAAGAGGAACTATTACCAATATGTGTGGCAAATTTGCGTGATGAGTTACGCACGCCATTGATCCCTATGAAATAAACAAGAGGGTTTCAAGACCTTACTTCAATCGCTCAGCAGATTGAAGATTCTCTTATAAAGACTAAGGATAAATCTCGTGTAATTATATCAGCTCCAGGAAGGAGAATGGGTAGAGAAGAGACTATTACAATCATGCTTAAACAAGCACCTGTACCTACATCTACCTCAAAGCCTTCATCTTCACGAAGGGCTCTACCTCCTGAGCGTCAGCAACAGAGAACGTTTTGTCAAGATGATCAAAGAGTTCAAAGACGAAAATAGTTTGATGAAATGAAGAGTAATGTTTATTCTTTCTGAAATGAACATGTTCCTGGATATTTTATTTCAGCTCTGGAAAATAACTTGGTTTAGTTTCCGAGGCCTAAAAGGCCAAATAAAGAAGTAGATAAATACCATCCTAATTATTTCTCGTTTTATCAGATGTTGGGGCATCCCATCCAGGAGTGTTTCGTCTTCATGGAACTCCTGCAAAAAATGGTCGACTCGGGGAAAGTCAAATTGAAGGGTTCTTCAGCTCAGGTAGCATGTGTTACTGCTACAGATCCTGAGAAAGGAGGCGAGTGGTAGGAAGTCAAAAGCAAAAGAGCGCAAAAGTATGATGATTGGATGGTCAGAAAGACAATCAATCATACTCATGCCATTTTGCGGACGCAATTGAAGAAACCAATTGTGTCTTCTGCTGTAAATGCTATAGTGAAACCTCTATCAAAACAAAAATCCTCAAAAGGGTAGCGTAATTCAAAGAAGAAATAGGAATCAGAAGAAGATGAGTATGTATCAAATACCAAGTTGTCTTTGACTCTAGTAGATTTCATTCCATCTACTTAAAATCAACAGGCACTGCCCCACCAAATGGCACAACCTCAGTTGGCTTGTCAGGAAGTGTCTTCATCGGATGAAGAGCTGATCTTTGGTTCTGTTAATATGATTCACTTAACAGATCCTTATGACAGTCGTGGTTTCAATCATGATGATCCTAAATTCCTTGTGTCAAACAGAGGAATTAGAAGAAGTTCTAGGGGTCAGGGATACAGAAGAAGACGTGGATATCCCAGAAACCACTATTCCAATTCTACCCCTACCAGAATTGTGTACGTAGCAGAAACTCATGGCAGAGCCCTTCTGAGAGCTCAGCAAGAATAGGCAAGTTCTTCCACTAGTAACAGATTCATTCCTAGTACAGTTATTTTGGAAGATCTATTGGAAGTTCCACCTTCATCCTCTCAACGAGCAAATGGATCTAATCAGTCCAATCATTCAAAGCCAGGAGTATTGCCAACTCCTATTTTATTACATGAAGCATCTACTTCCAACACATCTGCTAAACCACATGTTCCTATTAGGAAACCCAGAACTCTGGATCAAAAGTATGATATATTGAAACACCTGGCCTAAGTACTGGCCAATTTATCAGTTCTGGAGGCACTGAATCTGTCAAAGGATCTTTGGGTGGCACTCATTGAGGCTTTGTCAAGTCCTCAAGAGTTTGAAACTGAAATTGCTGCAGCTGAAGTCTATCATTTGGAGAATAGTTCTGCGGAATGCCATGCAGTGATATCATTCACAGATGAAGATGCATATGATGTTGTTCATGGGCATATCAGACCATTGTACTTATCTAGAAAGGTTAATGGTTTGGATATCTAAAGAGCTTTTATTTATAATGGTTCATGAGTCAACCTCATCCCCATTTGTACACTTCATCGATTGGGACTCACTGAATCTGATCTATCTCCATCTACTTTAATGTTGCATGGGTATGATAAAAATGAGAAGGAACCACTGGGAGAGATTACACTCAGAACCCAATTTGGTGATCTTGTGTCCAATTCAGATTTCATGGTGGTCGATAATGACATAGCTTTTAATATTTTGCTTGGAAGACCCTGGCTACATTAGCATGCAGCTACCCCTTCATCATACCATCAATGTCTTAAATATTGTTTCAATGGTCAAATTGGGACATTGTATGGTGATAAATCCCCGTTCAAGACATGTGAATCTTAGTACATTGAGGTGGAATTCTATCATATGATGGGAGAGAATAAATCTTCAACAAAGGAGGTTTCCAAGATTAATTCTCCATTGGGTTTGGAAAAGTTTCCAGTAAATCCATTTGCACATGTGAGTTCAGATTATGTGCTGCATATCAGTCAAATTGACAGGATAGGCCTAGATCAAAATACTCTTATGGAAATATCCATAATTTCTATTATGGAAATCGAGCCAGGGAACGTGGGAGAAATTTGTGATCCACCAAGCAGTGATGAAAGCCCAAATGGGGATGTCTTTATTTCATCTACTAAAATCCAACAAGTCTATGCTTCACCAATCAGGCCAAAAGAAGTTATATCAACCTTGTAGGTGAACAATGATGTCGATTATCAATCCATCATATCCTCCTTATTACCCAGGGACGACCCTTTATTATCAATTGGGTCTGAAATGGAAGCTTCTTTTTCATGATGTTCAAATTTTAACATCTCTTCTGATTATGGAAATTCTGCTTCATCTTCTACTATTCAAGTGGAAACAGAGGAGATAACACATGTTGAAGAATAAGAATAAGATCTTAGGGATGCTCCCCTAACATTTGAGGAAGGAATCTCTACTACCGTGGATACACTCAGAGAAGTATATCTGGGCACTAAAGAAGATACACGCCCCACTTTAATTAGTGCGGCCATGACTCTTGAAGAACAAGAGATGTATATTTCCTTTCTTAAGCCAAATCGAGACATATTTTCTTGGAAATATACAGAGATTCTAGGGATTGATCCTGATGTTGCTACTCATCATATAGGTTTTCCAGAAGAACATCGAGGATTTATGCAAGCCTCAAGAAGAACACACCGAACCTATGATTCCAAAATTGAAGCTGAAGTGGATAATCTTATCAAATCTAACTTCATCAGAGAAGTTCAATATCCCAAATGGATGGCTAATATTGTCCCTGTGAATAAGAAGAATGGGAAAAATAGAGTTTTCATTGATTTCAGAGATCTTAATCGGCATTTCCCTAAGGATGATTTCCCAGTCCCAATTACAGAACTCCTAATTGATGCAACCGCTGGCTATGAAGAACTTTCTTTCATGGATAGATATTCTGGATATAATCAAATCTGAATGGCTCTAGAAGATGAAGAATATACAGCCTTCAGAGCCCCTTAGGGGGTGTTTTTCTATCGGGTAATGCCCTTTGGCCTAAAGAATGCTCGCAAAACATATCAGCGTGCCATGAATCGTATCTTCAATCCCTTTTTAGGGAAGTTAGTTGAATGCTATGTGGACGATTTGGTGGTTAAATTCAAACAGCATTCTACTCACTTGGATGATTTGGAAGTTATATTCTGCAAGCTTCGACAACTTAATTTGACGATGACCCCCTTAAAATGTGCTTTTGGGGTTACCTCAGGAAAATTCCTCGGTTTTGTTGTATGCCATCATGGTATCGAAGTTGATCCTGAGAAGGCCAATTCAATACTTGGTATGTACCCTCCTCAAAATTTGAAATGATTAAGAGGGCTTCAAGGACACTTAGCCTATATTCAGCGTTTCATCGCCAATTTGGCAGGCAAAAGTCTACCCTTCACCAAACTGACGAAGAAGAGAGTCACTTACCAGGGGACTAAAGATTGTTTGGAAGAATATGACATTCTCAAGAAATACCTCCTGAGTCCACCGGTACTTATGCCACCTATTGAAGGAAGAATACTTATCCTCTATGTGACAGCCTTAGACCGATCATTGGGAGCGTTTCTTGCTCAGAAGAATGATGCTGGGAATGAAAATAGCCTCTACTACCTCAGTCGGACTATGCTGGAAGCAGAAACCTGATATTCAAGTATTGAGAAGTGCTACCTCGCATTAATATTTGTAGTTCAGAAGTTGAGACACTATCTGCAGCATCACGTGGTCCAATTGGTATCTCGCAATATCCCTCTCAAATTCATCCTCAGTCATCCAATGCTTATAAGATATCTGGAAAGATGGGCGGTTATTCTGCAGCAGTTTGACATTCAATATGTGTCTCAAAAGGCAATAAAGGGCCAAGCTCTGGCTGATTTCCTTTCTGAACACCCTAAAGTTGGAGACGCATCCGCAGATATTGAACTCCCTGATGAAGAAGTCTTCTTTATTCAGAATAGTCCTCAAGTTTGGGAAATGTATTTCGATGGTGCTTCCAGGAGTCCAACAGGGAAGAAAATGGATGACCCTAAATTCAAAAAATTTGGGTTAGGTGTTGTTCTTATTTTTCAAGAAAAGGAAGTGTTACCCTACTGCTTTTTATTATAGGAAGGTGGAATGAACAACGAAGCGGAATACTAAGCTCTCATTACAGGCTTGGAGTTGGCGCTTCAGGAAAAAGTGAATCATTTGAAAGTGAAAGGTGATTCTGACTTGGTAATCAAACAAGTCAATGGGGATTATGCAATCAGAAAAGAAGAACTGATCCCTTTGTATGATTACGTCAGATATTTAATGGGGGAATTTCTTTCGGAACCGACATTTTCTTATATTCCTCTATCACAAAATGATCAGGCTGATGCATTGGCTAACATAGCCACAGCTCTAGCAGATCTAGATCGGGATGAGGCAAGAATCAGCATTGCTCACCGTCGTACAATTTCACCTTATGTTTGAACAAAAATAGAGGAAATTCATGAAATTAGTCCCATTCCTGAACCGTATGGTCATACTACAGGATGCATGAAACCTATCTGGGAGTACCTTTAAAATGGAACACTTCCACCTGATAGAGATGGGAAATGGAAAATCCGGATACATGTGGCCAATTTAACCCTTTATGATAGCCCATACCACCTAGAGAATTCTCACTACAAGCATGGTTTTGATGGAGTTCTCTTCAGATGTATTGATGGTGAAGAGACAATGGCTGTCATGAAAGAGGTGCATGCAGGAGTCTGTGGTGCCCACCAGTCTGGAGATAGACTGTCTGGTCAGATTCGAAGGCTCGGATACTTTTGTCCCTCAATGATACAATATTGTGTGGATTTCACATAGAAGTTTCATTCATGCCTAGTACATGCCAATTTCATTCATCAACCCCCATAGTTGCTTCATACAACTAAGTACTCGTGGCCATTTTGTACGCGGGGAATGGATGTGGTGGGACCTTACCCTTTAGCCACGACCAAGCAGTTTATGTATATTCTTACTACTACTGGCTTATTTTCCAAATTGGCATAGGCAATACCTCTCAAAGAAGTTAGTTCTAAATGCATTATTAGCTTCATCAAGTCTAACATCATTACCAGATTTGGTGCCCCTCATACCATATTGACAGACAATGGCACCAACTTCTATTCATCCAAGGTGAAGAAATTGTATCAGGATTATAACATCAAATCCAATAATTCATCTCGGTATCATGCAGTGGATAATGGCCAGATTGAAGCCTTCAACAAGACTCTATCAAAAAAACTACAAAAGATGGTGGATAATGATAAGAAATCATGGAATGATAAACTCTTTCATGCTTTATGGGCTTATCGAACCACCACCCGCACTGCAATGCGGTCAACTCCATATTCACTGATATATGGAACAGAAGTAGTTTTGACCATTGAGGTTCAATTACCAACCCTCAGAGTTTCTATTTGTGATCATTCATCTACAGATGATCAATCTCAAAAGAGGTTGGATGAGTTGGAATGATTAGACGATAAAAGATTATTCACCTTGCATCACTTGGAAGTCTATCAGAATCGAATTGCGTGAGTTTTCAACAAAAAAGTTCATCTTCGTTCTTTCACTCAGGGAGAATTGGTATTGGTTCTCAGAACTCCAATGATACCAGGAAAGAAACCTCCCAAGCTTGAACCAAAATGGGAAGGACCTTATTCAATACATAAGGTCTACTCTAATGGATCTTATTCATTAATCTCAATGGATGGAGAACTCATCAAGACTCCAACCAATGCCATATTTCTGATGAAATATTTTGTATAAACACAAAATATTTTCCCCCAAACCAATATAATTACAATTGGTTCATATTATCGTCCGACAAGACATTAAACTTTAAAAGCACCTCTTTCATCCAACATGATGTAGAACTGTAGAAAAAATCTCTAATTCATCCTAACTACATGACGTTAAACTATACAAAAAGTCCCTTATGTCTAGCATGACGTTAAACTACACCTTCCAACATCCAACATGATGTTAAACTATACTGTTATAGTTCTCCCCAACGTCCTAGCTACATAATGCTAAAATGTATAACAATATCATCATCCAACATGACGTTAAACTAAATCAGTTCCCTTATTGTCCAACATGACACAAAACTATATTTCATCCTGCTATATGATGCTAAACTGTACATCACCCTTATCGTCCAACATGATGTTAAACTGTATAAAAGTCTCCAATTCTTCCAACATGACGTTAAACTATGTGGTCCATGCATATGACCTTAAACTATTCGCATGTCCCTTATGTCCGATAAGACATTAAACTGCACCATTTGCGGTCCATGTATACGACCTTATACTATTTGCATGTTCAATTCGTCCAACATGATGATAAACTGTGTCCTCTATGTTTTTACTGCATGACATTAAACTACACAGTCCCCCAACTTCTTAGATACATGACGTTAAACTATATGGTAAGTCCCTTATGTCCTGCATGACATTAAACTGTATTTTGTCCCCGCAACATGACATTAAACTGTGCATCACCAATAGTCCTCACTGTAAGACTTCAAACTGCATAGTCCCTTTTTGTGTCCTACATGACATTAAACTGTTCATTGTTAGGGTTGTTGCTACTTCTTGTTTCTCACACCGAGTATAACTCACATGAGCTTAGAGAAAACATCAACCATAACACTTCATTCTTTATTTGAAATACGAGGACTTTGATCCTTGCCTTCTAGGCTGGGTACGTAGGCAACCTCCTAAGGTTCAATCCCGAAACATATATTTTCACATTGGTTCACTTCCGTCTCATACAATTTTGACTTGTAAAACCACCCCAGAACTAATATCCTCATATTGGTTCACCTTTTTCCTTGCTATATGACGTTAAACTATACAGCGCTTTTCTCCTGTATGACAATAAACTATGACATTATTTGATACTCTCACCTGAGAGGGAATCATTATTTACATTGGTTTCCAATCATGTAAATTCCAAATACTACATGAATACATGGTAATACTCAATCCTTTTATCTTGGGTCAAACCATCATTGCACTAAAGTCCCCTTGTCACCCTTCACATGTATGAACCAAATCTGTACAGAAGGTATCTCTAGAACTACGTGGGCTTGATTCCCATCCTTATGGGATACGTAGGAACGTTTGAGCATCCCTCGAATCCAGCCCCAAGTCTTTGGGCCTAATCCAAAAATTCCACTTTCAGTACCTTGGTTGAAAAGTCCCTATAAAATACACAATGTATATTCCTTATCATGGTCCGAGTTCTATGACCATAAACTAAGATCTCCAACACTCTTTTTCCCACATGATGTTAAACTATAGTTCAAGAACTACGTATGGAATGATTCCCATCCTTATTGGATACATAGTGAAGTCCAGCAATTAAATTCAGAACCCAGCCACAACATGATTTTGGTTAGTATTTTTCTGTGTATCTTTACATACATTGGACTATACCCATTTTTATGTATCATAATCCTAACCTTAAATATTTTCAGATCTTCATACCTTTTTTTCTTGACTTCTAGTTGCAAAATGTTCAATACCTAAGAGTTCTTTTTCCTAACTATGCAGCACGTGCCCATTGGCGGACTTGCATAAGCAGTCTACATAACGGACCTGTCAGCCAAAATATACTCTTCATTTGACTATGAAGAAAATTCCCTTAGGTGGCTCTGCATAATTCAACACCCTAACGGATTTTTTAAATGGTAGAAACCTCATTCTTGGGAGGAAAACCTCTTTTGTCCTTATTTGTCTTAATAACAATATGTAGGGATCTACAAAATAGCCATCCTCAACATATCTGTCCCGTATTCCCTTTTCATAATCTGAAAGTATTCATGTTCATGGTTTATAATTTCATTCCCTACACTTGGGCCAGACCTTCGTAGGAGTAACATTCATCTAGTTTCTAAATAATCTTGTTTGGAAATATTTTTCCCCATATTCAAGTACCCCTTTTCATACAGCAAACTCTATACTTTGGAAAATTTGAATCTCCATAAACATTCAATGGATTTTTAGCATTAGAAAAGTAAATTTTTTAGAGTTCTTTTGCCTGACTATGCAGCACGTGCCTATAGGCGGCCTTGCATAAGCAGTCTACATAACAGACATGCCAGCCAAAAGATACTATTTATTTGACTATGCAGCTAATGCCCTTAGGTGGCCCTGCATAATTCAACCCCCTAACGGGTTTGTTAAATAATAGTAACTTCATTATTGGAAACTACTTCTTCTAATGCCTTTTTTCACTTTTTCAAATCATTCCTCAGATTCAAAATTTCTTAAGTCATAGTTTACACATTTTCTCTTCATAGATGAATATGGTAATATGTTTTCAGATAAATTATCAAGGAATTGAGTCTTTATTTATCCATGTGGTCAAAGCTATTTCGAACTTAAACATTATCCTTTTTCATGTCCGTGTGCATGACTTTAAACTTCCCACAAAAGACAAGGGAACTTTGAATAAAAGTCAAGTTCCAGCTCACTAAACATGCATTTTGTATGAATTAGGTAATATTGAGCAATTAAGAGATTCAATGTTTGTGGGATTATTCATAATAATCCTAGTAAAAATCAAAATTTTATTACTAGGCCCATTGGCATAGGTAAAATTCAAAGCATGTAATGAAAGCAGGCATGCACAAAGATTGAGGATGAAATTGTTTTTCATTGATACACAGGGATTAGAAGGATATCCATAGATTGGATTCTCTTCTTTTTTTTTTCAGGGAATTACAGAAGGCTGTCAACATAAGTCTTTACTTGACATACAACATCCCAAGCTTCTTAAACAGCTACTTGAAGCTCATGTACCTGATCGGCCTCGCTCCTCTAAGCTTGATGGAGTGCTTTCTTAGCATTTTCAATGGCCTTCATGCCATTTGTTTGAGCTCCCTCTAAAGAATTGTTGAGCTGGTCGAGTTCCCCAATAACAGCGTCTTATTGTTGCTGGAGATGCATATACTGGACGACTTTTTCCTTGATTTTATGCTTCAGATCCTTCATCTTAGCAGCGTAGTCACCCTCAGCTCGCGATAATACAACCTCAAAGTTACTGATATTGATTGACAACCTCACCCTATTCAGATCCTCACGACACTTCATGAACGAGGATGACAACCGAGGAATCTTCATTGGCAGCGCTTCTAAAGGCACTTCAGATATGATCTTCCATATATTGGTCTATGCCTTGCGTCGTGAGAATTTGAGCTCTTTGTGCACCTCCGGGTCAGATTTGGCATTGCTGTCACATGGGGGAGTACATTTTAGAATTAATGCACTTAATGAAGTGCCCTGTTCTGCTCCATCCCCCTAACCCATGATCCTTCTTTCTCGATTCCCGTTGGGGAAGAGGCTGAAGCTTCACCTTCAGATCTAACCATTGACATTGATGGCCCTGCTTAATCAGTTGAAAAAATTTGTTAGTTTTAAAGGATGAGAAAATTAAATTTGGCTATCTTATAATTTACATACAGTTACAAAGAAGATGTTATCCCTTACCCAATGGTAAATCAGCAACTTGAGAAGACTCCTCCCCATCTTTCGCAGTTTCAACAGGATCTTCAAGATGGGTCTCAGGAGGGTTTTCTGGGTTTAGATCTACTTGATCTAGTGTTGCTGCAATTATAGGGTCGACATCAATGCCCTCACCCTCTTCAGGCATTGGCAATTCAGCAACCTCATTGGATGAAACTACATTTCATTTTTAGTCATGATTAGTAGTGTAAATTATGAAGAAAATTTACTAGATGAAGGGTAACACTCACGCCCAAGATCTTCTAAATCACATGATAACATAGCAGGATCATAAAACTCCTTGAAAGACATGCCATGATTCATAATGTCATCCAATGATACATCAGAATCCTGGTTAATCTCACTAGTGGGAGCATTGGATGTGTCTTCCTGATGACCTTCATCTCGTGGTTCTTG
Source organism: Viscum album (assembly GCA_963277665.1). Lineage (NCBI taxonomy): Eukaryota > Viridiplantae > Streptophyta > Magnoliopsida > Santalales > Viscaceae > Viscum > Viscum album. The sequence goes on along the minus strand of OY728133.1, from coordinate 1,632,366,879 downwards.
ACACTGAACAAGATGGTTAGTTGAAATAGCAGCATCAGTTGCGACCACCGCCAAAAGATCTGACGCAGGAATTGAACCTAAAACATCACAGAATGGAAGCCAGTCGATGTTTTCATTTCAACATTTTATGAAGCATTGTTAACTTACCAGAAGCAGGTTCTTCTATTCTTGCAGCAGTAGAAGGAGGGATATTGGGGGCAGATGCTGGATCTTCTCCAGAAGCAGCTAGGTCTACATGAACTTGAGTTTGTTCCCCAGCACCCTCGATCGTCTTAGCAGGAGGATCAATTCTCTATCTCAGAGGTGAAATTGAAGAAGCCCCTGGAATTCCAAAGGAAAATGATCAATCTTTTCATGATTTAAGACTGATAATCACAAAGGACTTACCAATGCTAACAAAGCGTTTAGCTATGGACTTCCTTGTTTGAAGCCTTTGCTTCTTCGGCTTGACGAGAGTGTCAGCAGCCTCCCTTAATGGCACCTGGATTGGAGAATGGAATTCTGTTTCTAATTCTTTTTCCATTGCTTGCTGGCCTGGAGATATTTCACCCGACTCATGGGGAGTTTTAGTAGCAGCCCCGATGGCAGTACCACCAGGGATATATTGAGGTGAAGGGATCTCAGTAGTTCTTTTCGTCGTAAGCTACAGGATAAAGAATGTAACTTCCTTAAGTAAATGAAGCTTTGACTGAAATAAGTTGCAAAGCAAATATGGAAATAAACTTACATATTCAGCAGCCACAAAGTCGTGCCACTCCTCATCTCCTGAACCTCCAATCCCCTCAGTGGTGCCCCGATCAATCATCTCCTTCAACCTCTTGGTGACAGGAATGGAATCGTGAGTGGCATAAATGAGCGTTTCTAGCTCTCTAATGTAAGATCACACATCATTGGGGTTGTTCTCAAAATTGAAGTCACTGGAGGCTAGGAGATTATCTATTCCAAGAAGATATAGTCCCTCGTATAGGTCCATCCAGGTAGTTTCAATATCACAATATAAACTTTACCATGTCTGGACAGCCTCTGGTCGTACATATTTGGAAGGCTCAACTTTCGACTTTAGCTTCTTCCCAGCTCCTGCAACTACAGATAGAAAATAAGAAAATTGGACTTATTTTCTCTATAAAGTAATTTCAAAAATGAGGTTACTCACCAGGAGTTGATAGAGTGGCTCTCTTGATTCTGAGAGGAGGATTTTATACAGCACATGGACGCTTTAACACATATTGTATCTCCTGAGAATATGATGAATCAGCTTTGGGGGAAGAATCTTGTGAATCAGCTTCATGGGTGGAAGAATCACTTGTAGCCTGAATTGTTTCTTTCACAGTGGTTTACTTCTTCTTTACCACCTGAGAAATAGGCTTATTCAGTATGGTCTCGGTATATGATGCCACCCAGTTCTCAGCATACCATGTGGTTAAGTTTCTTACTGCTTCATTATCTGGAAAGTCAAAGACTGCCCTGGTCTTTTCCATAGCCATCATCAACCACAATTGACAAGAAACCATTGGATGCTGCTCTGACATGATGTGCACGGGAGGAGATAAAATAGTTGTCTGAATACATTTGAATTGGCATGCAAATCAATATGGAGCATAGGCCTCACATATGTTTTCCCCATCGATTCTGGTGGCCAGCACACCATCTCTGCAGGCCAGCATATAAGACCTCTATTCTAAGATGGCTGATCCGTCATCAAAAAATCGCCCTGTCAGTGGATTCCCGTAAAGAAAGAAATGGAATTCCTTATACATGACCAGTCTTGGCCTTATATCATTGGCATTGAGAGCCAAAGGGAAAACTCTATAGAAGGCCTGAACAGATGGCCTGAAAGAACTTCCATGAATTTGTATTCCATTTTGAATAGCATAAGTTCAGATGTGACTGGCGATCCATCCCCATAAAAACTGGAACGGTCCCACTAATATCAAAGGAGACTTACCCATATAGACATGGAGTAAGCTCCTATTAATCATTTCCAAGACTCGGGTAGCCAACCCCACCATATTCCTTTCATCCAACTTAGCTGCAATGACGAAGGTCCCTGGCTTGATTCCTCCCTTCGAATCTCTAACTGGAAAAAGATAGATGCTGAGACATATGGCTAAAAATCCATCCTGATGGGTCTTTTCTGGGATTTTATGATTCACTTCATATCCCCATCTCTTAAACTCTCTCTCTTCTAGAGTTGGACAAAATGTTCCAGGAGCACCTCTCTTATCTTCTATGGGGCAACTGGTAGGACGAGTGCAGGTGGGCCCCTTTTCCTTTCTCTTCCTGAGAAACACATCCATCCACTCTTCTGGGTGAATATCCCTTCTAGAATGAGTCTTTGAAGTCTTTGAGCTTTTAAGCTTGTGATAAATCTTTAATAACTCTCGGACTAAATCCGGAGTATTTTCTGAATCATTTAAGGTTGCCTTTGTGGGGATAAACTCATCATACGTATCACCCATGATTGGAACCCCTGAGATCTTGTAGACATCCCACAAACTGATGCCTACTTCTCCATGGGTCAGATGGAAAGAATTTGTTTCGGGACTCCAGCGACTGAGAAATTCTGGTGCAATGTTGTCATTCCTGTAAACATACGTCTGCCCCGCCCAGATGGCTTCATAAATTACTTCCCCTTCAGATCGTCGACAAAATCTTCACAAGTTTGTCGCACCCAGTAGGCCCACATCCAGTTTGGATTTACCACTCCTCCAGAACACAATTCTATTTTTTCCTTCCAACCTTTGGATTGATCCATCTGAGAATTTCGAAAGATCGACGGAGAGCAGTGCAGTTTCAGCTCAGGCTTATGAGGTTTCAGATCTGGTGTGCATGTGATATGATGCATTACATAAGCTTTCTTTACTATTCCATCGTTGGAAAATGTTCCTGTGACTAAGACGTTTGCTAAAGAGAAGTTGGTATATGATTGAAATCAGGAATGTGGAAGATTGATCTTGGATTCTGGAATGTTGACATCTTGCAAATGGCCATGGCCAAATAGAGGCAGATAGATGCTATGCAGGAAATCTCGATGATACTTCTTTAGATATTTGGACAAGTCCAGAAGAGTACTATTGCAGACGGTATAGTAATCGGGGCCAACGATCTCTATCATATCATCAATTCTTTTTCTAGCCAGTTCATTAGTCATTCCGATTCTCCTTGGAGCCATTGGATCTGCACAAAAGTTGGATAATTAACTCTTAAATTAAGTTAATTTTTCATAAAATTTGTCAAGGAAGTTGAAAATTTTGGTAAGGAATTAAGGCGCGCATGTATCCTTTGGGCGCGCAAGTCCCCTTTGGGCGCGCAATTCCCCTTTGGTCACGCAAGTTCCCTTCAGTCGCGCAAGTATTGGTCGCGCAGGTTAGACCGCGCAAGTCTAAATACCTTTGCAGAAGTGTGACTCGAAAAACAACTAGCGCAGACGAAGGAAGGAAGAAGATAACTTGCGCGCTGAGAGAAGAAACGAAGCGAGAGCCGAGTGCTCTGCGTGAAATTCCGCCCTTTATTTATAGATAGGGCTGTGACCCTGCGCGCTGTAAGCCTATGTGCCCGAAGCCCACCTTCCCGCCCAAAGATCATTTGCATGGCCTATCCTGCACGCATGATGTTTCTTTTGGATTCTCGGTTTCTTCAGAGTCAAATCCTCTTTTCTCTCTGCATCCAACTCTAATGGGGGACTTTTGTTGATTCTCTTTTCATCACAGAGTCTAAAGAATTGAAAATAGAAATATCTAAGCTCAAAGTGATTCAACCTTTGAACAAATGTCAAAAATTGACAAAGGAAAGAATGAGAAGATTGTTTCACAGGTGGCGCACAAGTTTTTCCAAAGTCACGCAAGTACACTTGCGCGCCTCAATGTGGCCGCGCAGGTCACCTGCACGCCTTAGGTCATGCAGGTACTTGCGCACCCAAAGTGTTTTTTCCCAAGGCCTTCAGGAGCCTATAAATACCCTCGGAGGGCCCCACTTCAAAGGAAGAGAAAATTTTCCAAAATCCATATTCGAGCTCCCGGCGCCCTAGTCTCTTCTTCAAGTCATCCAAGAACTTCTAAGGTAATTCCTTACCTAGAATGGAATGTCTAAACAAGAGGAATCAGGCTTAAGTGTTAGAATTCACTATCACTTGAGCGCCTATGCAAGACTTGCATGCCTATGAAAGACTTGCGTGCCTCCTTACCTATTCATTGGAACTTGCGCGCCTCTCTTCTGGAAGCACCTTGAGATAATTCTTAGGGTTTTTGTCATAGATCACCCAAGTAATACCCTACTAGTTCATTGTCACACAAGTTCACAGGGGCCGCACAAGTACACTTGCACGACCGAAGACTTGCGCACCTATGAAAGTCTTGCGTGACGCCTTAGGAATTGAGCGCCCTTATATTTTTGGGTTCTCTTCCTGCCTAGTTCATCTCTCTTGTGCCATTACACCACTCCTATTCAAGATTCAGACTACAAGATACAGTTCAAAGCCATTTTGTCATGTTTTCTTGATTGACTTTCTTATCTGAATGGAATTCCATGGAAGATTTCATTCAACCTCATCATTAAAAGATGAGAGGATCTATGATAGGCCTCTTTTTTAGGAGTAAGCCCCAGTCCCCTAAATTTGGGACTCTTTTTCAGGAGTAATCCCCAATCTAAACTTTCATTCATTCAAACTCATCCTTTAAGGGTGAGAGAATTCTTCAATTTAGGCCTCCTTCTCAGGGATAAGTCCGGAGTCTCAAAATACCTTAATTTGGGTTTCCTTTTTAGGAGTAATCCGAATGACTTCTAATTTTGGAATCCTCCTCAGGAGTAATCCCCAACCATAATTTCCTTCAGCATTGGGCCTCCTTTTCAGGAATAAGACCCAAGTCCTCAAAACACTTATGATTCCTTTAACCTGGGCCTCCTCCATAGGAGTAATCCCCAGTGATAATTCCCCTTAACCTGGGCCTCCTTCTCAAGAGTAAGTCCTAGTCCAAATTATCTTAACATGGGCATCCTCTTTAGGAGTAACCCCCAAGTCCCTTTAACCTGGGCTTCATTTTTAGTAGTAAGACCCAGTCGTAATTCCTCTTAACTAGTCTTAATTCCTTTTGATATGGGTCTCCTTCTCAGGATTGAAAACCAATCATAAGTCCAATTCTAATTTGGGAATCCTCCTTAGGAATAAACCCCAAGTTAGAGTATTACTCTTCAAATATCAGGGCAGTCACACATGCATAAGCCCCACTATTTCTCATGGTTACATCTTTCTTGGCACAATTGTCTAGTTTTACCAATACCTCTTGTTTCTCACACCGAGAATGACTCACGTGGGCTTAGTGTTTAAAATTAATTATGATATCCTTCATTGGTCCATCAATCATGCGTAAAACTTCATACACATTCTCGAACTACGTGGGTTCTGATTCCTTCTTTAAACAAGGATACGTAGGTAGCCCATCTGCGGGTACGATTCCAAGTATGAAATAATCCATGTCCTGCTGAATGACAATAAACTTCAAGTGCCCCACTAAGTGGCTTAAAACTACTATGATCATCATCATTACCAAGAGACTTATATATAATGTATTGAAGGATACCATTGGATAATAATCCTTATCAAATACAGATGATTCTCTATAGATGAAGAACCTCAAATACATATAAAAATATTTTCTAAATTCCTACACATTATCATTGATTGAAAATTCTAAGGAAAAGCTCATTCTTATACTTGGTACTTTAATAAGGATTCACGAACATAACATAAATATACAAAGAGAGTCCCGAAGTAGAAAATAATTCCCCTAAAAAGGTATGATGAGTCCGACCTCCCATCTTCTCGACCAATGCAAATTTCTAAGCCTTGTCAGTCTACGGCTGATGAGTTCCTACCTTTGGAAAGTGGGTCTGAATGGATATGGAATCATTGGATGCTTCCGGTTCTACGAAAAAACCCGCTAGATACCAATTGGAATGTTTGAATCTCAAATCAACGGGGTTATCCCCAATTCTAGCGAGGAAACACCCCTTTACTTTTTAGATTATACTATTTTACTCTTGTATTCCATAGAGGTTGTTACATGCATGTTTTTTACTCTATATGTTACTATATATTTTTATTCCTCTACAGTTTTTGCATGGAAATGGTTGTGTGTGCTCATAAATTTACCAAGGAAAAGGCCTTCCATATTATTTAAGTATTTAAATGATTTTCAATAATTCCTGGTCTTTGAAGGTGGGATTATGGTGGTTGCAGCTCAAACCCCATTAGGTAAGGTTGTGATAGATTGATATAATAGGTGTTTCATTCCTCAAGATGGTGTTTAGAGTTGTCCCCTTTAGAATATTTTGTTAGGAATTTGGGAAATAATGTCAAGGAGTATCGAGTGTGGATCTCAGGATAAGGAAAATGGGGTTGGTGTGGTAGCCAACATATCCATACATCGGGACTTTGGCCACTAGACTGTCAATTTTGTATACGAAGCCATTGGTTGTATAGAACGTTGGTACATGCATCATATATTATTTAGTCTTTTGACCATCTTTCTTGAGTCATATCCCCATATACATATGCTCATCTAGACATGGTACATCTTGATTAAATTTTTCTGATGACTCTGCAAAGATAATTGTACTAGTTACTGATTAAGGATTATGACGATGATTCGATGGGTGATGAGGCCTGAGTTCAGGGGCCATCTCATGAGATCCTTCATCCAGGTGGACTAGTAGTAGTACCCCCACCTTTAATACTATAGATAATACATACAATGAAGTTTGAGGATTTTCACAATATTATCACACTCTATGAGTTCCAGCTCTAAAGGGAGCAAAGGTTATATGAGGATCCATATCCCCATGCAGCAATGGATTGGATATAGTCGATGATATGTGTTTTTAGAATTATCTAGATGCCATCTGATCAAGAGGTTGCATTGGAAGCCAGTATTTTCCAAAGATTATTTGGGTACTGGTAGAGGATAGTTATGTAGATGCATGAGGATTTGACCCTCTCATGGTCTGACATCTAGATGTTATTTTATGAGGAGTATTAGCCATCATGATTGCACTCAGTTCAGATTTAGGAGCATCTAGAGATACAATAAGGATGGATGAAAGTTGATGATTATGATATATGGTTCACTTATCTTACACAGTACTCCATTAAAATGACATGGTATTGATACTACCAAGCATATAATTTTTAGTAGGGTCTCTATAGAGACATTTGTGCTAGTGTGGTACCCCTATGTATTCCCACTTATATAATACTGTTGGAGTGGGCCCTGGTGATGGAGAGATTCCTGGTAGAAGGATTCTGAAAATATGGAGATGGTAGTGAGTGTTATAGTGTGACATCTCGACTCGTATTCCACACAACGGTGCCCTGATCTAGTGGGTCACATGGCCTCAATAGTTTCTCCCCATACATTAGAGGCTCCCAACTAGTAGCGAGGGTCTAGTAAATCTGATGGGGAGACTATACCCACTTTATTAGAGTTAAACACCATTTGAAATGAATAAAAAATAAAAACAAATTTATAATCAGAATGGTACAAATGTCATATGATAACAAAGATATGAAATAAAACACTCAATTTAAATGGAAACATGTAATTCCAGTGTAAGTCTGAAAGTGTCTAAAACTTCATCTAAATGTAATGACACTAATGACTCCCATGTGGGTTCCGAAGCACACCTAGTTCCCTCAACCAAGAACCATCACCAATAATCAATCTAACACATGGCCTTTTATCATAACATTTCCTACAACAATATAGTCTATCTAGGTACCAATCAGGCATCCCGAATAGGGTGTGATTACAACTCAATAGGCCACCACAAGTGATGAAAAAAAAGTCCAGTTAAAAACAATGTATAAAATTATAAAATAAAAATAGTTACAATGAATTAATAAATAGTTATGACTGTAACACCCCAAGCTTCTACGGTACGCTTCTCTTTGAATAATGTGATAGCGTGTGTTGTACGCAACACCGAGTTCTAACACACCATAACTAATCAAACTAGACGTTATGAATAGTAATACCTAATTTTTGAAATTATATATATTTTATATTTGAAAATGGACTTCATTTTTGGATTCGGAATATCGAATTTATCCTAAGGTGAAATTTTGGTACATTTCGGATAACTTTCATATTTTGATGAATAGTGAAAATTACTAAATTTTAATTAAAAACATCTTTTTTAATCAAAATAATTAATAGTGATAAATTATGAATTTGAGTGGTTTTAAAGTATATTTAGAATAAATTTTTACCATTTAATATAATGTTGGTCATTGGACATAATTTTACAATTAAACCTAACATAAACAAGTGTCAATCTTTTGATAGTTATTATCTCTTAAAAACACGCTTTTTGTTTTGACAGCGGGAATTAATTTTAAATTAATTTCTGCCACTTCTGTGTTTTGAATTTAGGAAAATGGATTCCATATTTGGAATCAGGATGTTCAAATTGTGTAAATGGGTAACTTTTATTTTTAGACATTTTGAATAATTACTGCGGTAAATATTTTATTTACCATGGTTAAGGGTAAATCCGGTAAATAAGGGTTAAAAAAATAATATTATAATAATACTAAATTACCCTAAAACGTGTCTTAACCCTATTGGTTGATACATGGTCGACCATGGGAATCTTTGGGTCGATTTTGGGACCCCATGGATCCACTTGTAAGTGATAATGACACTTTATTTTAATTAAGTTAAAATGTATACAAAAATGACACAAGCATATATCTTTTAGAAAAACATTTGTTACTTAGGGTTATAAATGTTGGATTTTTGATTATAAATATTCATTAGAAAGATAAAACGATTTCCTAGATAATGATATTTTATTTATAATTTTTAGACATTAAATAAGTTATTTTATTTATGACACAATGATGATGCGGTAATTACTATAATAGTGAAAAATTAAAATAATTGATATTATAAATACCCAAATAAATATAATATGAAACTTTTAATGAATTAAACTAATTTTCTAGGATAATATGATATATTAGGATTGATTTAATTGACATTTTTCGAAGTAATCAATCTGTTATGAGTTTCACAAAAATCAACTATTGAATAGTGTCAAAATTGACATAAAAGAGTTCTTAAAACAAATATTATATTATTAATTGATATTAAATTCCTAAAAATATAAGGTTCAGCCAAGAGACTTATATCATGATAGGTTAATCCTTAATGGACCACTTTGGGGTCTCTTGGATGTATATAGTAAGTTTATTCACCATATTATATAAAACTACAAAGAGACATTGTAAAAGTGAAACTAATTAACTTAGAGTTAATACTTAAAGATAAGGTTAATATAAGTACCCAAACCTGTATAACTTCTATTGGTTGAGTTTTTTTCGACCTATCCCCACCTCAACATTTAAATAATCAACTTTGGAGCCATTAGAAACCGAATATGAATTTATTATAAATTAATATTTCTAGCTTTTCCAAAGGTGCCCCTCACCCCTCTTATAAAAGGGAACTTCTCCTTCTCATTTCTTCACACCTCTAAAGCCTTTTGGTTCAGCCAAACTCTGCCCAAATACTCTCCCAACATCCCTCACTACAACCTAGAGGCCTTAGTTTGATCAGAAAGCCAACCTAAGGAGCCCTTTTGATCAAATCAAAAGGAAGAACCCGAAGAAGAGGAGGTTAACCTACCCCAACAAAGGAAAAGTACAAGGTAAGAGTTATTTCACAATCTCTTCATTATCCGAGGTTGTTTATACGTAATAATCTACTAGGATATCTTTATCATCCACATCCATGTTTCTTAAAAATGTATTTCAAAACATTTTTACTATTTACAAGAATATGGGTTAAAGTCATTTGTACCCTTGTTTGACTTTTTATAAGAGGTTTATAAAGGAATCTTTCCGTCGTTTTCAAAACAAGGTCCTTTTTAACCTTTTCGACAGAATTGAGGTAAGAATGTTTTTTTTAACTTATACGGCCGGTGCAGTTATTTTACGCCGTTATAAAATCTTCAGAGCTTTCCTTACAAGCTTATAAGAATATTTTCAAAGAAAATGTTTTATTTTATATGGATCTTAAATGATTTCAAAATAAAAGGAGATATTTCTTTAAAAAGAATTTTGATTTCATCTACGTCAACATCCATTGATGGATTTTAAGATTATTTGAAGTTGATTTATTATGATACAAAACTTCTATATTGTATTGAAGGTTTTGTGATATGTTTGACTATGGATGTGCTATTTTTATACCATTCATAGTTTATGGTGAAATTATTGACATTTCGTATGCTAGTTTTAATACGAATGTTTATGTTATGTTTAAACCTTTTCATATGGGAATGCATTGGACTTAATAAGTGACGGGTGGAGCCCGCTATAGCTCCTCGATGCATCGGTAGGTCTCATGAGACAAACTAGTGTCTTGGCACAAGGCCTTGACAAAATCTTATTTGTAGTCTTGGCACGAGGCCTTGGCTATGTGGTTATGATAGTCTGGCATTATGCATTCCAACATTATGAAAGTGGTTATTGATTTTTGCATGTGATTATTCGATTAGTAGAATATCCATGTGAATAAGTAAATGGCATTATTTCATTTTACTTTTGCCATACTATGTTGAAGTTAAAGTTTAGAAAAGGCTTTTGTTTTAGTAATGCATTGCCTTAAATGTTTATTCTTATTTATGAATGTTTCCGCTATTTTGTTATCCTTACTGGGCATTTGAGCTCACCCCTTTTCTATGTTTTATTTTTCCCAGGATGTGAAGAAGTAAGTTATGAATGACCTGCAGGGGTTTTATGAGGGGTTAATAGTGTGGATTGTGGAACATTATGTTGTTGTAGTAGTTTTTCATTTTATGATGTAATGCAAAACTTATGAATATATCTAGTGTTTCCAAGGCTACTAAACCAATCGGTCTTTCGAGATTTGATCTTTCTTGTGATCATGCCAATGTTATGTAATAATGCACCGACTCTGGGTAGCTGGGGTCAGGGCGTTACAGTTGGTATCAGAGGAAGTTTAGTACAAACCTTGGAAGCTAGATTTAGATAAACTCTGATTAGAGCACGTAGACCTAAGATGAACTTTGAGGATTAGTATAGATAAACTTCCTAGAATTTTGGTATTGTAGAGATTTTGTGAGTTTTCCGAGCAATACATCCCTGTCTGGATACGAGCAGGTAGAGGCGGCTCTGGCACAGATGTACCTAGGGGTAAAACCCGAAAACACCGCTTTGAGCTAGACTCGAACGGGAACTGGTGCACGACAACGGGCCTTGCTGCACTCTTGGTTACGACACTCCCGGGGGATATGCTTAGGATAACTCTCATTTTCTTTACAAATCATTATGAAGGGTTTATGAGTATATACTTTCTCAAAGAAAACATTTTTATGATTATGGATTATATCCATAAATAGTTCAATTTATGTTAAGTGTTTTATAAGTATGGGATTATGTATTTTGATTCATAAACTGATCTAGTTTATGCCATTGTTTAGAAATGGCGCCTAGTGGAAGAAATGGAAACCGTATCAATGCACGCACTCCATGTAAGGATTGCCCTCCTGCTCAAGATAATTATAGTGGGGCTGGTGATGCAACTGGTGCTGATCAGCTAATCACCATACTGGGACAACTTACTCAGGTTATGAATAATAACCTTACCCGTATGGAGCACCCTGATCCGCAGCGTGGAGGATCAATGTTAGATCGATTCATGAGGCAACAACCACCAACGTTCAATGGGAATACAAATCCCTTAGTAGCTGAGCAATGGATATTTTCCCTAGAGAAAATATTTCAGGCTTTGGGGAGTAATGAAAGGGAAAAGGTTATCATGGCAGTTTACCACCTCACTGGAGATGCTGATCAATGGTGGTCATTGATTCAGAACATGAAGGAAGATGATGAAGTATCAAATATGGAATGGAGGAAGTTCAAAGATCTGTTTTTAAAAAAATACTCCCTCGTGACCATCGAGCAGATATGGAAAGGCAATTTCTGAGTCTGAGACAGAAGGAGGATGAGAATGTCACAAAGTATGAGGCTAACTTTACAAGGTTAGCGAGGTATGCTGGAGATTATATTCGCAACCCAAGAAGTAAGATTGATCGTTTCTTTGATGGGTTAAAACCATTTCTCCGTAGAGCATTAGTCTCACAATCCTTTTCATCGTACGAAGACATTGTCTCATGTGCTATCAAGACCGAAAAGGAATTCTCTAAGTCTTATGACTTTAAAGCAAAGCAAGAGAAGAAGAGACCTGCTGATCAATCTGGGAATGGAAATAAGGGGAAGAAAGGAAAGGTTGAATATCCATCATGTGGTAAATGTGGGAAGAAAAACCCCGGTACTTGATTGAAGGGAATGGGAGTCTGTTACAAGTGTGGTGAAAAAGGCCACCAAGCTCATGATTGCAAGGGGAAGAAGGAAGATACCAACGTTCAGTGCTACAATTGCAGGGAGATGGGGCATTATGCAAATTAATGTCCTAAGCGTCAGGAGAACTTAACTCAGAAAAGGCCAAGGGATCAAGGCCAGGCTTATGCTATCACTACTGCTGAGGTAGAAGCTCCGAAAGACGTGGTGGCAGGTAATTTAATGGTTTCCTCAAGTTTAGAAAATGCATTATTTGATTCTGGATCATCGCATTGTTTCATATCTTCCCAGTTTGCTAAGAAAATTAGATATTTCCAATTTGATTTAATAAGGGAGTTGTCAGTTAAAACTCCTAAGGGAAGTATCGTTGCAACAAAGTTTTGTGAATCAGTCCCCATTAGAGCACATAAATTTTCTTTATCTGCTGATCTCATCGTCATACCTATGATTGAGTTTGATATAATCCTCAGTATGGACTGGCTTTTGGACTATGATGCGAAGATTTATTGTAAGAAGAAAGAGGTTACGATTCTTGATGATAATGATAAGGAACACCTTATTTTTAGAGCAGAATCGTCACCACCTAATTCTTATTTAGATCCACCCTCAATAGCTCAACTAAATTCAATTATTGGGGAGGAAGAGAATGAAATAACTGCGGGTGAGGAAAGGAATTTTCAAATAGAGGATGTACCTGTTGTGAAAGAATTTGTAGATGTATTTCCAGAAGATTTACCTGGACATCCTCCAGAACGAGAAGTTTAGTTTTCCATTGATTTGATTCCTGGATCAAGGCCTATATCGAAGACCCCTTATAGAATGGCCACTGTAGAGTTAGTCGAACTAAAGAAACAACTAGAGGAATTGAGTAATAAGGGATTTATTCGCCCTAGTGTTTCTCCATGGGGAGCCCCTGTTCTTTTTGTTAAAAAGAAAGATGGATCTATGAGGTTATGTATCGACTACAGGGAGATCAATGCTATAACGATAAAGAACAAGTATCCCCTACCTCGTATTGATGATTTATTTGACCAACTGCATGGAGCTCAATACTTTTCAAAGATTGACCTTCGATCTGGATACCATCATTTGTGTGTGAAGAAGGAAGACATTCCGAAAACAGCATTTCGAACCAGGTACGGGCATTACGAGTTTACTGTAATGCCGTTTGGATTGACTAATGCACCCTCTGTATTCATGGATCTGATGAATAGAGTTTTCAAGGAGTATCTCGATGAATTTGTGGTGGTATTTATTGATGATATCTTGGTATACTCCAAAACCTACGAAGATCATGAAAATCACTTGCGCATTATCTTGAAGACTCTGAGGAGGCATGAATTATATGGGAAGTTTAGCAAGTGTGAATTCTAGCTTCAGGAGATTTCTTTTCTTGGCCATATTGTCTCTAAAGATGGAATCTTTGTTGATCCTTATAAGACCAAGGCAATCCAAGAATGGCCAGCACCTACGAGTATAACTGAGGTACGTAGTTTTATTGGTTTGGTAGGTTATTATCGACGTTTCGTCCAGAATTTTGCCCGATTGGCTAACCCATTAACGAAGCTCACACGTAAAGGGGTTAAATTTGTTTGGACAAAAGAGTGTGAAGAATGTTTCGAAGAACTGAAGAGAAGATTAGTCAATGCTCCTATATTGAGTCTACCATCGGGGAATGATGGGTTCGTTATTTATAGTGATGCATCGAAGAAAGGACTTGGTTGTGTCCTTATGCAGAATGATAGAGTTATTGCCTATGCATCACGACAGTTGAAAATTCATGAACAAAACTATCCTACTCATGATCTCGAGTTAGCAGCAGTGGTCTTTGCTTTGAAGATATGGAGGCACTACCTCTATGGTGAAAAATGTGAGATTTATACTGATCACAAGAGTTTGAAGTATATTTTCTCACAAAAAGAACTCAACATGAGGCAAAGGAGATGGCTTGAATTACTCAAGGATTATGATTGTACGATACACTACCACCCAGGGAAGGTAAACAAGGTGGCAGATGCTTTGAGTAGAAAAGACCATGGAGTTTTGAACAATATGAGAATTGAAAGGGATCCAATTTTTATGGATCTAGTGAAGATGGACATGGGAATAACCAGGGAATGTGAAACATCAATGCTTTTTCAAATGGTTGCCAAACCATCTTTACTAGAAAGGATTAAGAGTTCTCAGACCGATGATGAAGAATTCCAAAAGAAGATTAAAGCTGTGAATGATGGGAGAATGAGAGACTTTGTGTATGAAGATGGAATTTTGAAATTCGGGAAGAGACTTTGTGTTCCCAATATACCCGATCTAAAAAGGGAATTGCTGGATGATGCTCATAGTTCCAATTTCTCTATACACCCTGGGAGCCCCAAAATGTATAGAGATTTGAAGGAACATTTTTGGTGGGACAACATGAAGAGGGAGATTGCTGATTTTGTGTCAAGATGTATGGTTTGTCAACAAGTGAAAGCTGGAAGGCAACAGCCTGGAGGAGTCATGCAACCTCTTCCCATACCAGAGTGGAAATGGGACAATGTTACGATGGACTTTGTCATGGGGCTACCAAAGACTCCTAGAAGGAACGATGCAATATGGGTTATTGTTGATCGTCTTACCAAGACAACACATTTTCTTGCTATAAGAGAAGATCTACCCCTGGAACGTCTAGCAAGACTATATATTAATGAAGTTGTGAGACTTCATGGAGTACCCCTATCGATTGTTTCTGATCATGATCCCCGTTTTACTTCAAGATTCTGGAAAAGTCTTCAGAAATCCCTGGATACTGAACTTCATTTGAGCACTGCTTACCACCCTCAGACAGACGGACAATCAGAACGGACTATTCAAACCTTAGAAGACATGTTGATATCTTTCTCACTTGACTTTCAAGGTATGTGGGATCAATATTTACCTCTGGTAGAATTTTCCTATAACAATAGCTTCCATTCGAGTATTCAGATGGCACCATATGAAGCGTTATATGGAAAGAGATGTCGTACACCAACCTGTTGGGATGACGTTGGTGAAAGAAAACTTGTAGGCCCAGAACTGGTGGAGGAAACAGTGGAAAAGGTGAAAGTAATCCAAAATCACATCAAAGCAGCTCAAAGTAGGCAGAAGAGCTATGCCGATAATCGAAGGAAGGATTTGGAATTTCAAGTCGGTGATCATGTTTTCCTGAAGGTATCTCCGTGGAAGGGAGTCATACGTTTTGGTAAGAAAGGTAAATTGAGTCCCAGGTACATCGGACCTTTCGAAATTCAAGAACGAATTGGGGTTGTAGCTTACCGATTGGCAATGCCGCCAAGTCTCTCCAAAGTTCACGATGTGTTCCACGTATCTCTATTGAGGAAATACATGCCTGATCCGACGCATGTACTCACCTATGAGGAATTAGAACTGGAACCCGATCTGTCTTATTGCGTAGAGCCCGTCAAGATTCTTGATACGAGAGAACAAGTGCTGAGAAACCGGACGACGCGTCTGGTAAAAGTTTTGTGGAGAAACCATAAGATGGAAGAGGCAACGTGGGAACCCGAGGAACTTATGATGAAGAACCACCTGAGTCTTTTTATGCAGTAATACCCTATAAATTGCGAGGACGCAATTATTTGAAGGAGGGGAGAATGTAACACCCCAAGCTTCTACGGTACGCTTCTCTTTGAATAATGTGATAGCGTGTGTTGTACGTAACACCGAGTTCTAACACACCATAACTAATCAAACTAGCCGTTATGAATAGTAATACCTACTTTTTGAAATTATATATATTTTATATTTGAAAATGGACTTCATTTTTGGATTCGGAATATCGAATTTAGCCTAAGGTGAAATTTTGGTACATTTCGGATAACTTTCATATTTTGATGAATAGTGAAAATTACTAAATTTTAATTAAAAACAACTTTTTTAATCAAAATAATTAATAGTGATAAATTATGAATATGAGTGGTTTTAAAGTATATTTAGAATATATTTTTACCATTTAATATAATGTTGGTCATTGGACATAATTTTACAATTAAACTGAACATAAACAAGTGTCAATCTTTTGATAGTTATTATCTCTTAAAAACACGCTTTTTGTTTTGACAGCGGGAATTAATTTTAAATTAATTTCTGCCACTTCTGTGTTTTGAATTTAGGAAAATGGATTCCATATTTGGAATCAGGATGTTCAAATTGTGTAAATGGGTAACTTTTATTTTTAGACATTTTGAATAATTACTGCGGTAAATATTTTATTTACCATGGTTAAGGGTAAATCCGGTAAATAAGGGTTAAAAAAATAATATTAAAATAATACTAAATTACCCTAAAACGTGTATTAACCCTATTGGTTGATACATGGTCGACCATGGGAATCTTTGGGTCGATTTTGGGACCCCATGGATCCACTTGTAAGTGATAATGACACTTTATTTTAATTAAGTTAAAATGAATACAAAAATGACACAAGCATATATCTTTTAGACAAACATTTGTTACTTAGGGTTATACATGTTGGATTTTCTATTATAAATATTCATTAGAAAGCTAAAAAGATTTCCTACATAATGATATTTTATTTATAATTTTTAGACATTAAATAAGTTATTTTATTTATGACACAATGATGATGCGGTAATTACTATAATAGTGAAAAATTAAAATAATTGATATTATAAATACCCAAATAAATATAATATGAAACTTTTAATGAATTAAACTAATTTTCTAGGATAATAAGATATATTAGGAATGATTTAATTGACTTTTTTCGAAGTAATCAATCTCTTATGAGTTTCACAAAAATCAACTATTGAATAGTGTCAAAATTGACATAAAAGAGTTCTTAAAACAAATATTATATTATTAATTGATATTAAATTCCTAAAAACCTAAGGTTCGGCCAAGAGACTTATATCATGATAGGTTAATCATTAATGGACCACTTGGGGGTTTCTTGGATGTATATAGTAAGTTTATTAACCATATTATATAAAACTACAAAGAGACATTGTAAAAGTGAATCTAATTAACTTAGAGTTAATACTTAAAGATAAGGTTAATATAAGTACCCAAACCTGTCTAAATTCTATTGGTTGAGTTGTTTTCGACCTATCCCCTACTCAACATTTAAATAATCAACTTTGGAGCCATTAGAAACCGAATATGAATTTATTATAAATTAATATTTCTAGCTTTTCCAAAGGTGCCCCTCACCCCTCTTATAAAAGGGCACTTCTCCTTCTCATTTCTTCACACCTCTAAAGCCTTTTGGTTCGGCCAAACTCTGCCCAAATACTCTCCCAACATCCCTCACTACAACCTAGAGGCCTTAGTTTGATCAGAAAGCCAACCTAAGGAGCCCTTTTGATCAAATCAAAAGTAAGAACCCGAAGAAGAGAAGGTTAACCTACCCCAACAAAGGAAAAGTACAAGGTAAGGGTTATTTCACAATCTCTTCATTATCCGAGGTTGTTTATACGTAATAATCTACTGGGATATCTTTATCATCCACATCCATGTTTCTTAAAAATGTATTTCAAAACATTTTTACTATTTACAAGAATATGGGTTAAAGTCATTTATACCCTTGTTTGACTTTTTATAAGAGGTTTATAAAGGAATCTTTCCGTCGTTTTCAAAACAAGGTCCTTTTTAACCTTTTCGACAGAATTGAGGTAAGAATGTTTTTTTTTAACTTATACGGCCGGTGCGGTTATTTTACGCCGTTATAAAATCTTCAAAGCTTTCCTTACAAGCTTATAAGAATATTTTCAAAGAAAATGTTTTATTTTATATGGATCTTAAATGATTTCAAAATAAAAGGAGATATTTCTTTAAAAAGAATTTTGATTTCATCTACGTCAACATCCTTTGATGGATTTTAAGATTATTTGAAGTTGATTTATTATGATACAAAACTTCTATATTGTATTGAAGGATTTGTGATATGTTTGACTATGGATGTGCTATTTTTATACCATTCATAGTTTATGGTGAAATTATTGACATTTCGTATGTTAGTTTTAATACGAATGTTTATGTTATGTTTAAACCTTTTCATATGGGAATGCATTGGACTTAATAAGTGACGGGTGGAGCCCGCTATAGCTCCTCGATGCATCGGTAGGTCTCATGAGACAAACTAGTGTCTTGGCACAAGGCCTTGACAAAATCTTATTTGTAGTCTTGGAACGAGGCCTTGGCTATGTGGTTATGATAGTCTGACATTATGCATTCCAACATTATGAAAGTGGTTATTGATTTTTGCATGTGATTATTCGATTAGTAGAATATCCATGTGAATAAGTAAATGGCATTATTTCATTTTACTTTTGCCATACTATGTTGAAGTTAAAGTTTAGAAAAGGATTTTGTTTTAGTAATGCATTGCCTTAAATGTTTATTCTTATTTATGAATGTTTCCGCTATTTTGTTATCCTTACTGGGCATTTGAGCTCACCCCTTTTCTATGTTTTATTTTTCCCAGGATGTGAAGAAGTAAGTTATGAATGACCTGCAGGGGTTTTATGAGGGGTTAATAGTGTGGATTGTGGAACATTATGTTGTTGTAGTAGTTTTTCATTTTATGATGTAATACAAAACTTATGAATATATCTAGTGTTTCCAAGGCTACTAAACCAATCGGTCTTTCGATATTTGATCTTTCTTGTGATCATGCCAATGTTATGTAATAATGCACCGACTCTGGGTAGCTGGGGTCAGGGCGTTACAATGACATTATAATTTATCCTTTATTTAATCATATTAACTCTGGGGCTCCTAAGGACACACGTCCCTCAATAACAACTTTAGCTCATGCCAAAGTCTGTAGTGTTCCCTAGGTTATATCATATCCTAATACCTTCTTAAACTCATGTCGGAGCTTAAAGTATTTAATGGTGATATGATATCTCAGCACATGATTTGACTCATACTAGAGTTTGAATTATTCTAATGTGAGGCCATATCTTGGAGTACCATTATTATCATTCATCAATTCAAAAATTATCATGGGTTTAAAACATCTTATATATCCTTAAAATTATATACATGTATACATACCTCTGGTGTAGATCATCATGTCTAACAACCAATTCTCATTTGTGAACACCAATAAATAGTGTATATCATCTTGGTTAGCACCATTTCATTCAATAACCAGGTACAATTATAACTGGAAGAACGTCACATCTCACCCTCATTCAACAACTATGCATGTATACCATCATTGACCTAGATCATCATGTCTTGCACCCAATAATTTACATCCATTAATTAATTCATAATTTAATTAATCCAAGACAATTAATTAATTTCACTATTAGTTAATTAATCACATCACTTTTTCCTTTAACCAACTCTACAATTGATTAACCATTCACATACTCAACATCTAATAATTAATTTATCTATTAATTATTACCAATTTAAAATTCTTCATTCGATAATTTACTTATCAATTAATTATCCTAAATCTATAATTCCCAATATTCAATCAAAACCTCAATTCCCCCAATTCAAGTCTTGATAATTCTTTCATTAATTAGTTATCCCAATTCAAAAATTCTCAAAAATCATAATTAATTCTCCAATTAATTATGTTTTTCATCAATTTGAAAATCTACCGATTCCATAACAATCCATAATTAATTAATTAATCAAATTAATTAATTCTATTTTGTAATCGAATTTCTTAATATATTTCTAAATTTTATAACTTGTATATATGTAATAATAATTAAAAATATGGGGATTGAATTTTAGACCACCTAACTCAATTCATTGATGGATTTTCACTCAAAGGATATATCCCAAAATTAGAGAATCACAACAACATAGATCTGAGTTGCAAATATATATCTCTAAACCTAGATCAAAGATATCATGATTTACTCAATCTAGATCTAAATTCCTAGATCTAGATCTTACCAAAATCTTTTAAATCTAAATAAATAGAGAATAAAATTCACCAAAATATCAAAGGAAGAGAGAATAATAGATGAGATAGGGTTTGAGATGAGATCCACTTACTGGGAGAAGAACATATCTTTGATTAAGGATTTTAATCTTGAGGAATAGTGGTCAGTCAACCTTGACACCCCTCTGAAAAGACCTGAAATCACCCAAAATCACAATGTCCCAAGACTAGGTCGAAATAAAGGCGTTTCGGGAATTCATTGGTTTTTAACCCCAATTTTTTGGTGAAATAAAACCATGAACATGATTTTCTACTCAAGGGTTAATGGTTTAATAAATAGTGTGCCAACCGTGTGGACTCTCACTATCTGAGATTTAACTCTTACCTAGGTTTGGGTGCATGGTTTGTCAAACTATGCCCCAGCTATGTGAATCCCCTTTGCCTGGGTTCACATGGTTAGCTGAGTTAGGCACATGGTTTTTCCTAACCATATGCAAACCATGAACAGACCCCTTTTACTCAATGTTTATTAAAATTCATCCCAAAACACCCAAAGT
The DNA here is from genome assembly GCA_963277665.1 of Viscum album. Classification (NCBI taxonomy): domain Eukaryota; kingdom Viridiplantae; phylum Streptophyta; class Magnoliopsida; order Santalales; family Viscaceae; genus Viscum; species Viscum album. The sequence continues at coordinate 1,632,346,025 of OY728133.1, read as the reverse complement.
CATAACTCCAATAGAAGTTACTTAAATAAAAACGAAAAGTGCTTGATTTTGAACCTAAGATAACTCCATAAAAAGGATAGGATCTTAGAATCTCCCCACCTTATAACAACGAGTCATTGAGGTGCACTTCTATGTTTTTCTATGATTCAGAGTCAAAAATATTGGGCCATTGAGCCCTCGTATCTTCTTCCCTTTCCAATTTCTCCTCCTATACACATTCATGTTTCCATAAAACATGAAATATAAGTATGATCTTTCCCCACAACACATTATTAGTATGATCTAGTACATGTATTGGATGATTCTCAAAGGACACATCTATCTCAGGATCAATATCATCCACATCGATCACTTGGGAAGGGTTGGGGTGATACCTCCATAGAGTTGTGACACATGGAAGAAATCTGGCATGGAACTTTATTTATGTGGAAGATCCAATCAGTATGCTGCAGTCCTGATTCTCTCCAAATCTAAAATAGTCTAACAAATATGGGTTCTAACATGCTCTATCTTTGTATCCTGTAGTGACCCAACCTAGGAATCACATGCATGGATAAATTATTACCCTTTATATACTCTAGCGGTCATCTCCATTTATCATCATATGAAATATAACTACTCTAATCCATAACCATATATTTTTTAATCAACCTCACCTGCTCTGATGTCTCCTGCACAAGACTCAGTTCCTACAACTCTTACTCACCCGATTCCGTCCAGCATAGCGCTGATCTACATGGCCTACCATAAATATCATTTTACGGGTTTATCTACATAGTTTCCTAATAAATGTTATTATTGTAAAACTCTAATAAATCCAAACTTTTCTCCAAATTCCCACTGAATTCATGCACACATGCCCACAACATACCTTCAAGAACCTATATAGTACATTCTGACTGCCCTTCTGTCTGCAGGTGGAATGTCATACCCGATAAGACCTACATACCAAGTGCTGCCTACAAGACTTTCTAGAATCATGATGTAATTCATGAATCAGGATCTGAAACTATATTCTATGGAACCCCATGCAGATTAAATATCTCCCAAACATAGAGTTCTCCCACCAACTCCACTATGATATTTTCCCTTATATGCTACCTTTTTTTCCTTCAATCCATAGTGACTGAAACACAATTATTATTTATATGAATATTTAGAATACCCACCATAAATTCCATAGTCACATCATCCCAATTCTATTCCGAAATAGGCAACGACTATAGTAAACCTCTATGTCATTGAAACTCTGCCTTCAACTACTGACATCTGAAGCATCATGTCAAGAACCATGTTATCTCTTTTTTAATTCCATCCACCTAAACAATAATCATAGGTCATGGTACATTTTGTACATATGTAGATGTACCTACCACTTTGAGGAATGAAATTCACACATGATCTCCTATCACATGATTGTAGGCACAACAACCCAATTATTCACATAGATGATATCATCTTCAACTATCAACCAGTATGAAGGTGTCTCACCACATTTAATGCTTTCCCTCAAGGTCAAAAAAATTTGGTCCTCATACATCATGTTATTGATTCGCCTCAACTATATCGAATCCACTATAATAGCTAAAGGGTCCTATACTTCTTACTCTTCTGATCCAAAACAACATGCATCTCCCCTAGCAACATCATCATCTTCCACTCAACACTAGACTCCAATACTGCCTGAGTTTGAGTTTTCCTACTCAAAGCATCAACCACACTATTTCCATTTCTGGGTCTATATGACAGCTCAAAATCAAAATAATGCGTATACTCAAGCCATCTCAACAACTGAATATTCAAGTATTTTTGGGAAAACATTTACCGTAAGCTCATGTGTTCAGTATAAACTATAAACTTTTCACCCAAGAGATAATTTCACCAAAACTTCAAAGAATAAACCATGAAAACAAACTCAAGGTATTTCATAGGGTAATTTTGTTCATGTGTCCTCTACTTCCAAAACCAATATGCCACAACTTTATCCCCTGGAAACAATGCATCTCTGAGTCTGATCGCATAAGTGTCACAATAAACCGAGTAAAAATCACCTAACTTTGGTAGGATCAATATTGGTGTTGACATAAATTGTTTCTTCAACTTTGGAAATTCCTTTTTACAAGCCTCTGACCATTCAAACATTACAACCTTTATGTTCAAGAACGAAATTGGTACTGCCAAATTAAAAATGTCTTGGATGAATATCCTATAATATCCATCAAATCCCAAAACAATTCTGATATTGAAAACATTCATCGACATCCCCCAAGAAACCACTAATTTAACCTTCTCTGGGTCCACTAACACAACTTCATCCAAAATGATGTTCCCTAATAATTGTACCTTGACAATCGAAAACTGACACTTAGTTAGCATGGTGTATATACGATGCTCTCTCAGTGTACTCAGGATGATGTCAATATGATGGGAATGATCAACATGAGTCTGCGATTACAAAAAGATTTTTTTCCCACAAACACCAGTATAAAATGATCTATAAACTGATGAAAAACCTTGTTCATCAAGGCCATAAACACTGCTTGTGTGTTTTTCAACCAAAACATCATTAAGAAAAACTCATAAACCCTATACATGATATATAAATAATTCCTCAGTATATTAGTGGTTCGAACTCTAAACTGATGACACCCTAATCCCAAGTTGATATTTGAGAACAAACAAGCTCCCTTCAACTAGTCAAATAGAACATAAATATATAGAAGAGGATATTAGTTCTTCACATTCATCTTTTTTTAACTTTGGATAATTTATACACAAATATAAACTCCTATCATCTTTCCTTGAAAACAACACAAGTGATTTTCAAGTTGACGTACTCAGATAGATAAATCCATTATACATCAATTACTCTAGTTGAGCCATGATCTCTTGAAGATCAGTCGGTTCTATTTTGTATTTTGGAATAGATACTGGTTTGGCCCCTGGAATGATATCAATTATAAATTCCACATTACTCTTTGGTGGAATAAATGAGAAGTCTTTAGGAAAGACAACCTGAAATAGTTCCACCACTAGTGGTAAGACATCATGATTAACACTATCACCATCTAAAAAAGACTAATATCATGGGTTGTGAGCTCTCCCAGTTGTTAAATAATTGGCCCTTCTCAGCCTACTTGAATATCCCACTCCTCATTGAGAATGTATTTGTTACCCTTAGGAGAAATAAATTATACTATCCTACTATAAAAATCAATGTGTTTTTGTATGTGAATATCTAGTTCATAAACATAATTAGGTCGAGGCCTGTCATATCAAGAATATAGAGATCCTCTATAAATTGATAATCCCTAATATCTAATGAACATTACTTACATAAACTAATTCCACTAGACAATACTCCAAACTGTGTATCTATAGTCATTACTCTAGTCACAAACGCGTCCCCCATAATCAAAACATTAATAAGTTTTGTAAATATAATGGAATGAGTAGAACATGTATCAAATAAGTCACTTTCTAAAGTAGAAGCTACTAGAATAGTACCTCTTACTATCGATGGCCCAACCTCACTCTACCCAAGTGTAGGTTACACCACATGAAGTTGTAATTCCCCTCTTCCCTGTGATGTTGTCTGACTCCCATGAGTAGAACCACTCTGCCGATATGGGTGTTGTTACCCAAAAGCACCACATCTACAACCTCTAACGCTTCAGCTAGTAGAACTCCAACACTGGGAGAGATAAGTAGTAGAAGATCCCCTTCCCACACTCTGACTAGTCTAGTTTCTCAATCCCTAGCCATCTTCCTGGGTTTTTTATAGAATATCTGTAGATTTCCCAACTTGTCGCAAGATCAGAACTCCACTAGTGGTTGAGGACAATTATTTATATAGTTTTCCATCCCCACCACTAGTTAAAAATCACTTGAGTATAATATTGATCAACTGTTCCTCTTGACTGCCCACCTTTCATTCCACCTCCCTAACTAATGTTCTCATGGTGGCACATCGTACTCTTGGAAGTCTCACCTCCTCATCATCTAGAAGAAACTAGTTGTGCACCACTGGAAGCCTTCATCATGTTACCCTTTGAAATTAGAGCTTGGTTCACCACTTATGAGAACTTCTTCAGCCTTCATATGTTCACCTAGGGCCAAATTTCACATCCATGTTCATTCTCAAACCTTTTTTCTATATTATCCTAATCTGTCACCATTTCTGGATCAGAGTGCTATAAATCTTTAAAGCATAGATCATATTCCATCACAAACAATTTCACATATGTCTATCTCATGAACTAGGTTGATCTCTCTTGTCTTATAATATCTGGGTAAAATTGTTCTATGAACTTCTCCATGAAGTCCCTCCATATCATACCATAAGTATATTAAGTCTGAACCTAGACTTCCCACTGGCATTTTACTAATCCTCATAGCATGTAAGTAGAACACTTGAGAATATTTTTAGTAGGAGTCTCCAAATGGAAAATTATTATCTCGATAAAATCAACCAAGAACTCAGCTGCCTTTGTCCCAACTTATTCAGTTAATTTCAAAGGGTGTTGCAACTAAAAATCCCTCTTCATATCAAACATGCTTTTCAAAACTCACCATGAAACTCTATCCATGAATTTCATGGAACGAATGATGTTCTCCAAGAACTGCTCCCCTACTTCCTCACCCAACACTATTAGGGGCTCATGCTCCATTAAAAGAGGACCATTTCTATCCATTCCCCACATTCATCATCTCAAAATTCATCATGGAGGCATATCTACAATTCCAAAGACATATCTTAGTCCACATAAGATAAACTTACAACATTTTCATAAGATAAATAAATCACAACATGTCACAGCAAGTCCTTTCCCTACGTCACACCATACTGTCAAAAATGATGCGTTATAAACACTCTTAACCATAGTACACCTACGTCTTGGTTTACAAGGGTAAAAACATTTTTCACATTCAAGTTTCACATTTAGACACCGAATTATTATTATTTTTCATCATTGTTAAATTTTTTAAATTTCATGTTCGACCCCATTTTCATTTCTTTTTTACAAGAAAAAAATTGTTTAAGTTCAACAACATAACCATAACCCATTTTCCAATGTCTACCTAAAATAATACATATTCAGAAAAATTATCCTGATTGTCTAGAATTATGCATGGAGACTTAGCTCTCATGTCATTACATGCCAGTAATCAATACTCAATAAATCACCAAAAAAATAATCACATAACATAATAAGTGTATCATCAAAGGTTAAATAATATTCAATTGTAACAACAAACAAAAATAACAAAAACGCCGCCCTAATTACTCAGGTTTTCCCCCATACATGGGTTTGTATCTCCCATGAACGAGCCCATTACTAATCCCCAACACTTCCTTGTATCATGTATACCTTTCCCCAAATAGTAAGACAAAATAAAAATAAAGAACATTGGGAACTGGTACCACTTTTTGATGTCCCAAACCAGGTTCCATGTAATGGTGCCCCGATCTGATGGGTGACATGACCTCAAGTTCATCTTCTTATACTCTAGAGGCTTCTGAATAGTAGCGAGGGTTTTGTAAATCTGATGGGGTGACTATAACATCTTTTATTAGAGTAAAACACTAGTGAAAATGAATAAACAAATGAATAAGAATATATAATCATAACAATACAAGTGTCACAAGATAACAATGATAATAAATATAGCACTTAGATAAAAGGGAAACTTGAAATGCCAATATATGTGTCAAAGTGACTAAAACTAAAATTGAAAGAAAAGACAATAATGATTTCCATGAAGGTTCCAAATCAAATCTGTTTCCCTCAACAAATATATATCCTCAATTAGTAATCTAACCCAGGGCCTTTACCCTTACCCTATCTTGTAATAATAAAGTCTATTCTGGTACAGTTTATGAAGCCTGAATATGGTGTGAGTAAAACTCTATAGTCCACCACTAATGGTATCTAAAACAAGTCTAGTCAAAAGATAGTGTATGAAATTCTATAATAAAATATATTAAATTCATAAATAAATAGTTAAAAAAATATTGTTTATCCTGTATTAAATCATATTAACTCTAGGGCTCCTGGGGAAACTGGTACCTTAATACTAAATTCGGCTTAGTCAAGAGCATAAAGTAATCCCTTGGAAATATCATATTTTAATACCTACTTCATGTTGTGTCAGAGCTCTAATTATTCGAAGGGGATATGACATCATAACACCTAATTCAACTCATGCCATAGTTCAAATAATTATAATGTGATTCCATATCTCAGAGTACCATTATTACCATTCTTCAATTCCAAAATTATAATGGGTATAAAATGTATCATCAAGCCTCTAAATTCTCTACATGTATAAATACATCTGGTGTTGACCATCATGTTTAACACCCAATTCTCATTTTGACTCACCAATAACTAGTTTATATCATCATGTCTAGAACCCTTTCATTTAATAACCTGATAGATCTAACACTCAAGGATCGACTTGTCTAACCCTCATTCAACTAATATTCATATATACCATCATTATCCAAGATCATCATGTCTAGAACCCAATACTTTTCAACCATTAATTAATTCCCAAATTAATTAATCTATTCCCATTAATTAATTCAACAAATAATTAATTAATCACATCCCCTTTTCCTTTAACCATTTTAGAAATTGATCAACAATTCACATAATGAACATTTAATAATTAATTTACCAATTAATTATTACCAATTTTAAATTCATTATTCAATACTTAACTTATCAATTAATTATCCTAAATCCTAAATTCCAAATATTCAATCAAAACCTTAATTCCTCTAATTTAGGCCTTTATAATTAACTCATAAAATAATTTTCCAAATTCATCAACTCAAAAAACTCATAAATAATTATCCAATTAATTATATTCTTCATCAATTCCAAAATCTCACAATTCCATAACAATCCTTAATTGATTAATTCTATATTGAAATCAAATTGCTAAATAGATATAGAAATTATTTAACTTGCATATACATAATAAAAATTATGACTATGTGAATTGAATTTTAAACCACATAACTAAATTAGTTGAAGGATTTTCTCTCAATAAAAAAAGTCTAAAATATTAGTAGAACAATGACGTAGATCAGTGTCCTAGTTCTGAATCCCTAAACCATGATCAATGATATCAATATCTACTCAATATAGATGTAGCCCAAATGGTTTAGATATGAAGAAACAAAGAATAATATCCACCAAAAGATCAAATTAAGAGAGAACAATATAGTGGATAGGGTTTTGGATATGATTTACTCACCAGGAGAAGAGTGGATCTTTGATTCAGGCTTTGAATCCTGAAAACGGAGGTCGTATGACCTTCAATTCCCTATGGAATTCCCTGGAATCACCCAAAATTGTCTATTCCAGAGCCTAGATAAAAATGAAGGTGTTTGGGGGGATTGAGAGATTTTAACATTATTTTTTGGTTGAAATAAAATCATGTGAATGATTTTCTAGGAAAGAGTGCATGGTTTAATAAATCATGTGCCAACCATGAAGACCCTCACTATCTGGGGTTTTACACTTACCTGGGTTTGAGTGCACAATTTTTCAAGCTATGCACCCACTATGTGAATTCCCACTTCCTAGGTTCACATGGTTAGCTAGGTTGCGTTCATGGTTTACCCTAATCCTGTGTCAACCTTCCACAAACCCTCCTTTCCCAAATTTTCTAAACAGTCCACACAAACACACAACAAGTCAAAAATCCAGTCAAATGTACTTAAATAAAAATAAAAAGTACCCGATTTTTCTCCCTATATAGCTCCTTAAAAAGGTAGAGATCTTACATATAGAGTCAATTAAACTACGAATGCTAGCAGGTTCTAGTCGGTATGATCTCATCATAGAAGACCATACCCGGATTAGACTTGGGAATTTGGTTATGTGGTACAGGGACCATGTGGGGGTCCAGGGAAGCTCAAAGATGGGATGTGAATTTATGGTGATGGGTGAGGTAACATGGAATTTCCTTTCCCAACCCAATATACTGAGGAGGGTAGGATGATAGTGGATAGACCCCCATGTCCAAAACAGTGACATAATCATGGATCTATCTGGCGAGGGCAGGTTGGCCCCAGGAAGGGGGATATGGAAGAGGAGTAGTTTGTAATATGGGAGGAGGAGTTGTGGGTGGTGGAAGATGTTATGAGCTCCTCCCACCAGCACCACCCCCAGACAGACCACACCAGGCTCGTGGAGCTGGTGGTTAGGGCCATAGAAAGCAACATGAAATGGATTCATATGATCTGAAAACTCATGTTATGATTAAGAGTATGATATGTATTTATTATACTGTTACATTAGTTTTAGTAGAAGTAGGTTCGATTCATTATTTCATATATTTATACCTGGTGTCAGAGATGGGGCCACCAGTTGAGGTTTTATGCTAGTACCTTTTCCTTGACTTTCATATGGATAATTCTTCATTGATATATTTGACCTACTAACAATGTGAGTTATCATTTGGGGGGGAGAGTTTCTAATGGGTCATTTTTTGCATCACAATGAGACTATATGAAATCATCTTGTGTACGGACTGATTGTCTACAGTTTAATACCAGATTGACTATCACCATAGACGAGTGTGATGTATTTGCACTGATAAGACAAGATTATAAATTATGTGAAAGAAAGATCTCATGGAATTACATGTGGGTTTTATGAGCAGGAGGATCCAAACCATCGCCTATCAGTTGGTGAGTATATCCCTGGGCATAGTAGCCACTTCAACCATCTAAAATCCATCAATCTTGGATGATTTTATAGCCATATTTCTTGAGGATGTTCTGGGATAACCTCCGATGTGGTAGATTGATTTTTTTATCGACTTATACCCTGATACCACTCTAATATCTTCTACAACATATCAGATGTCCATTATTGAGTTTCGAGAGGTGCGATCGTAGTTGGATGACGTTTGAGGGAAGGGTTTTATCAGACCCAGCATATCCCACAGGGAATATCCAGAGTTTTTCATGAAAAAGGAGGATAATATCTTACGAATTTATGCAGAATATCATCTATTTTACCTGGACATAATAAAGAAAAAGTACCCCTTGTAGATTATTGATGACCTCTTTGATCATCTATGAGGGACAAGATGATTCTTGAACATCAATCCCAAGTCCGATTACCACAATTTGAGAGTTCACATGGCTGATATTCCAAAGCTAGAATTCTAATTTCACTATGGACAATATGAGTTCTTGGTGGTTCCTTTTGGTGTGATAAATTCCTCCACAATTTTTATGTATATGACAAAATGGATCTTTTTGGTACACTTGGACCGATTGGTTTTTGTCATCAATGAAGACATGCTCGTATAAATTGTGTTGGAGGGGGAGAATGTATAGAACCTAGGGAAGGTCCTATATTTTATGGGGGATAACCATATTTATGGTATGATATATATGTTTAATTCTATATCCATGAATATCACTTTATAGGGAATGTAATTTTTGAGCATATATTAGTTGTGGACCCAATGAAGATCAATATTGTGCTATATTGGGTGCCACCCAAGTGCATGTCAAGGGTTTAGAATCTTCATGGTTTGGTAGGTTACTACTGGAGGTTTGTAAAAGAATTTTCTAGGATTGAATCCCCTTTTAATTCATTGAAATTTAAATGGCTTCTAATTAACTAGACTAAGTAGTTCCAGAGATATATCTAAGAGTTGAGATTGAGGGTAATGAATGATCCTGTTTATTGACTACTGGAGGAGGGTGTGGAGTAGAAAGTATATTGTGATGCTTTTGGAGTTGGGATTGAATACATGTTGACGAAGAGGGAAGAAGTTAACACATATGGTTTGAGGGAGTTCATAACCGATGAGTAGAACTGTGTGACTCATGAACTAGAGTTTTTAGCATTTGTAACATCCTATTACCTTATTTCTGGAAATTTTAGTGCATTTCTCTTAGTGATTTATCATTTTACTTATTCATTCTCTTTTATCACAAAATCATTGTTACATTGTATTATCAGATCCAATGATCTTGTAGTGTTAATTTTATTGATTTCCTTTAACATCTATTTTATGATATTGTTCCAGGGGCCAATCAATTGTTGGTTGTGGTCCAGCAGGTGAGTGTTCTTGTGGTATGTGTTTTTTCCTCTTCTTTGTTGACCCTTTTGTTAAATTGAATCAATTTTGAGATTTTTGGATTGATTGAAGGGTCTCTTTTGTGGTTTTTTATTCATGTTGGTGGATCCTGTTATGAGCATGCGTGACCCGAGTTTTAAGGTAGGTGGTTCCATTTCTAGTCTATGTTGGTGAATTTAATTTCTAATAAATAATTTTTAAAACAAATTTTAATGATTTGATGATTTGATTTGTGTGTGTGGAAATGGGTTTTTGATAGAAGGATGGTGTTCCACTATTTTTGGTAAATGGATGGGTTTTTAATAGCATTGTGAAATGGTCTTCTAAAATGGTTTTCAAATCATGATTTTTATGAAATGGTATGATGAAATGGTTTATAAAATAGAGCACATGGGAATCCTTGGTTACTTAGGTGGAAGGTGTAGTAAGAGGCCTCATCCACTATCGGGGGGTTTTCTCTTGGAGATTTACCTTTCTCCCTTGGCTTGTTATTATAGGGACTTGTTAGACCTATTGTGGGGTTTAATTTTTGGGTGTTCCTATTCTCTCTAGCATCGATGAATAATTCCAGAGGCTCGATGTACACACAATTTTCTATGATTAGGTATGAGTGTACAAGATATCCTGAATAAGTGTGATCTTTGTCTTGGTGTCACCTATTCTTTTCTTTTGGCTTATACTATTTGAGTTTTACATCCACAGATTTTATATGAGTTGTGATTCATTCTTTGGATTTATTTGATATACTTATTTTGATATATTTATATGAAATTATTTAAAACTTATTATCCTACATTATTTTGAAATGTTGAAAATAGAAAATTAAATGATTTTTTCATGCTTTTTCAATAAAACTAATTAACTGTTTATTGTGCCTTTTTTCATTAAATCTGAGCATTCATTGATTATTTCACAATGAATTGTTAAGGAAAACCTTGGCAGGGACCTACTAATAATGTTATCTCACACCTTTCATACCCCTTCGGTGGTGTGTAGACCTAATTATGACTTTAGATGTAGGGAATGCTAAGGCACCACAGTGAGGCTATGAGGTTTTCTGTTAGCTGGGTTTGGGTGGCTAGATGGTGAGATGGTGTGGGATTTTCCATGATATCACATAGAGACTATTAGAGTATCTTTTTAGATTTTTTTCCTTTGTAATTGGACTTGTGTTTTAGACATTGTTTTGCTACCTTCGTAGTTGTATCACTTTAGTTATTATTTTTAAGTTATGATATATATATATATATATCCATATATTCTTACACTATTACTTTATCTAAATTTATATATTTGTATTGTTGTCAACTTTATGTTTGTAAAAATTATTCCCTTTGATTGTTATTGTTTCTTGGGAGTTAGGCGTCAACCTATGGGGATCAGGATCACCCATCAAGTATGTGGTAATTTGGGTCGAGTATGGGTTTGAGAGAGTATAAGGGTTAGTTTTGTCACAATTTGGTATCAAATGTGGTTTTTCTTCAAGAGTCCTTGTCATGTAATGTTTGGTAGGCTGAAGATAGTGTTTTCAAGACATGAGATGTAGGTTTTTGTGAGTGTCTGGCCAATTCTGGTCTTGATGAGACTCAAGTTACTATAGGATGTTGGGACGTGTGTCTCCCATTTTCTATTTTTGATTTTAATCTCAAATTTTTGTTATGGTTTTTTTGGTTTGAAATGAGATTATTCTATCATATGATCATTTCCTCTATTTTAGTGTGCACCCGTATGACTCCAAGATGTGTTTTGTGGGTCCCCCATGAGGGTGCAGTTGATGAATCTCAAGTCAATCCACCTATGGGTAAAAGTTTTATTGTGGGTATCAAGAATAAAGTTTATGATATCAATTAGAATGTACAATAATTTTACAATGCATTTATTGAGGTACATCCTGGAGATGTATGATGCAATTATTAATCAAATGAGTAAGAGGCCATCATACTTTAAAGGTATGAATGAAATTAAAGAGGTTGAGAAGCGTCTAGAAAATTTTGATATGATATTCATCTTCCCAAATACACCTATGTGTATCAAAGTGATGTGAACTACATTCAGACGTGAAGGTCCTAGGAAGAGATGATGTAAATCCATTCGTAAAAGAGGATCAACATGTTGGATTGGACTAAAAGGATTTTAAGACTCTTTTATTCTAGTAGGTTTTTCTAGAGTCACTAATGTTGGTGAAGTCTCTAGATTTATACTTTTTACAATAGGGAGATAATTCGATGATGGCACACACAAATCAGTTTTTCGATTGTTTGTTTTTCACTAGTGGTTGCAAAGAATATCCAACTGAAATATCGGAATTTCCTTTAGAGTTTACAGTGAGATATCATATCAAATGAATTTATAGTGATGATTTAAACCAATGTGGTGATAGTGGATAGGTCTATGATTGAATAATTGAATAGGTAATGCAAGGTTGAATATGTGTTCCCTTTTATTCCACTTAATGGAAGCTTCAATGGAGCGCCTGGGAAAAATAGAAAGTTGAAATATCATCACAGTAGTGGTGGAGGTGGTTCTTAGTAGCCTGAATCTTTATCACCTCTTGTTGTAGCTATTGGTGTGCCTCAAACTTGCTATCAGTTTATAATTTTCGAACATAAATGGAATTATTTTCCTTCATAAGAAAATATGTACAATAGTTTTGGACAATATGGAAATATACAACATTTCTGTTAGGATATGTATACTCTTTGATATGGTCAAGGATCGTTGGTTCCAATGTCTACCACAATACTGTCAGATTTTTTAAAAGATATATGGATCCAACCATAAGCCTCAATAATTAAGCACCTTCACATAGTACATGAGTTTCCAGCATAGGTAGATGATGGACCAGCGATAGTGAGAGGTACCATCTTTCTTTCATCCTTAGTAGCGATTGTTTTTTTTCGATACCACTACTTCCCACTCACTTATATCTTGACATTTTTTGACATGATAAACATTCCAATAGAGCTCATGAACATTGTTTCTGAGTTAGAGACACCTCTTGGGAAGGGGAGAGAGAAGAGGTTTCGAGGTCCTTCTTGTGCACTATCAATAGATGATACAAAGTTAGTATGGGTTTTTGGTTTTTAATCTTGATCTGTTTGATATTATTATAAATATGGATTGTATAGTTTCTCATCATACTATGTTTTATTATTATCATCAACATGTATCATTTCTTATGGCCAATGGGAGATCATGGGTGTTTTAGGGGGTGTGTGGTTGATGATCTGGTCTTGAAGGAACTTCACGACCAGAGCTCAAGAGTTTATTGTCAGCTATACCATTTGTGCTCGATGAAATTTCTTTTGTTTTTGATATTCCAGCTATTATTCAGGATTTTTCTAATTTTTCCCAAATTATTTTTCTAGGATTTCTCTAGATAGTGAGGTAAATTTTATGGTTTACCTGGTTCATGGTATGCATCTGATTTTGATACCTTCTTATTTTATGGAACTAGTGGTGCAGAAAGAGCTATAGATTTAGTTGGATGGTCTATTGAAAAAGGGTTTCTTCACCCTAGTGTTTTTACTTTCCTAGCCCTAGAGATCCTTTCTATGAATGCATATGGTTCACTTTGACTATGCATAGACTATCAGAAGTTGAACTGGTTAATAGTTAAGAATAATTATCCTTTTTCTCATGTGAATGATTTTATTGATCAGTTAAAGGGGGGAAGTGGATTTCAAAGAATGATATTCATTCAAGTTATAATCATCTTAGAGTTTGGGATTCTGATATACAAAAGACATCATTCATGAGTAGGTGTGGACATTTCAAATATCTTGTGATTTAATTTGGATTGACTAATGATCCTAAAACATTCATGGATTTGATGAATCAGATATTCCATAAGCATCTCAAAACATTTTATAGTAGTGTATGTGAATTATATTTTTCTTTAGTCAAGGTCTTAGCATATGAAAAACACCATTTGGATTTGGTTTCATAAATATCTAGTATTTACCATTTATATGGAATCATTTTGAAATGAAATTCTTAGATCCATGAATTGAAGCTAATAGGGAATTTGATTTTTGATCATGGATTATTAGTTGAACCTAAGAAGCCGAATGTTGTATTATTATCAGAGGAACTACTAAATGTCATTAAGATTCATAGTTTCCTTGATCTTGCTAAATATTGTCAATGGTTAATAAAGTATTCTCAAAGATGGAGTCACCTTTGACTTCTCTTACCATGAAAGGGGTGAAACTCGTATGGGATGAAAAGTGTCAATCATCTTTTGACATGATGAAGCAAATTATAATATTATCTCCTATTTTGATCTTGTCGGAGCTCAGTAATGGGTATTTATATTTCTATTATGTTTCTAGTGTGGGTTTGGGTTGTGTGCTCATATAGGACAGTCATGTGAGAGATTATGGCCCTCTTTAGATTTGAATTCGTTAAAAGAATTACCCCACATATTATTTAGTGATTTCCACAGTTTTTTATATAGTTAACTATTAAAACCACTATCTTTATGGGGAGATGGTCATATTCTTTTCTGAACATAAGATTTTGAGTTGACTCTTCTCTTAGAAATAATAGAATCTTAGATATAGTAATTGGGTGGAATAACTGAACATATTTGATTTCAATGTCACCTACTCCCCAAGGATGGTGGCTGTCGTTCTAGATGCTCTCAATAGAAAGGTTCCATCGTAGGATGTTCTGGAATCAAAGGAATAATGGAACCATATAGTTCATTATCCTCAGTTTCACTTAGATGTTCAGGATGATATTTTAGTTATGGTTCTACTTAGTGTTCATCTATCATTATTTCTCCTTGATTCTATTAAATAGATTCAATTATAGGATGAAGAGTTTATAGGAATTAAAGAAACCCTCTGTGGTGGGGAGACTGTTTCTGGTTGGTCTATCTCTTTAGATGGTATTCTCAGTTTTTTGGATTGGTTTTTCAATCTAAAATGTTTGATGATCTCAGTTCAATTTATTTGTATAGTTATTAATGTTCCATTCATTTTAGTACTATGAAGCTGTATAATTATAGGAGATTATTATTTAGGTGGCCGGGTATAGAGTACGATATTGTAGATTATGTGTCTCATTGTTACACCTACCAATAGATAACGGTGAAGTGTATAAAACCTTTGGATTTATCTTCCCTCTCCTGGTGATGGTCTGGAAATTGGTTACATTAACGATGGACTATTTAGATAGATTAACAATTGCTCCCCAAGGGAAGGATGCTATCTGGGTGGTGACTGATCAACTGAAAAGGTTGTATTGCATCATTTTGATCAGGGACACCACTAAAGTTGAAGACCTTGGTAGGATATGTGTGCATGAGATTTTGAGGATACATGGGGTTTCTTCTATCATTGTTTTAGATTAAGAATATAGGTTTACTTCCTTGATATGGAGGAGTCTCCAGGAGTTAATGGGGACTCAGGTGAGGTGGATTACATCTTATCATCCACAAAAAGATGGTAAGATGGAGAATGCTATTCAGATCTTAGAGGACATGCTCTATGCCTATGTCACTAATTTTGGTGGATCTTGTGATATACATCTAGGATTGATAAGTTTTTTATTAAAATAATTATAATTAAACTATCAAAATGGACAATTTTGAGGCTTTGTATGGTCTGCTTTGCATGCCACCTCTTTATTAGGAAGAGGTGGGTGAAGCTTCTTTGGTTGGATCAAGTTTGGTTCGAGAGATTTCAATGAGGATTCAGGATATATGTTTGCATATGGTTACATAACAGATAAAAAAATAATACATGAATAAATTGAATCATCCTTTATAGATTTCTATATGTGACTAATTTTTCTTGAAGGTTTCTGCTCGATTGGGTCATCATCATATGGAAAATAAGGAAATTTGGCTCTGAGATATGTTGGACCATTTGAGTTCACTGAGCAGTCTGACTAGGTTTCTTAGTGGTTGGAATTTATGATTTAGCTGATAGTAATTCATGATATTTTCAACATATTGATGCTCAGGATATACTATCCTAATCCTTCTCACATATTGAAACGAGAAGAGATTGAGTTAGATCTAGATGTTTCTATTGTGGAGAATCTCTTAGAGGTTTTTGAATCTTAAGTGATATTATTACGTGCGAATTCAATTCCATTGGTTAGAGTGTTATGTAGACATGAATTAGATTCTCATGAGACTTGGGATCAAGACTTGTTGATGAGGGGTAGTGTACTCATGTATTAATTGTACATCCTTCTTCTACATGGCTTATTGGGGAAGAAAATTCTTATGGTGGGGAGTTTGTAACATATTGTTACCCTCTTTTAGGTAATTTGTTTCTCCTTATTTTTCTTCCCTCTGTAAATTTTTATGTCTTGAAATCCTAAGGTTTAAGATCATTTTTGGTTAAAATTACATAAATTTATGGGATGCACGATTATTTCAATAGATGGTGTCCAATAAAAAACATATAATTTCATAACAGGGTTCTCCCTGAGTTCGGAGAACACCAGAGGTGGTTTGGATTTTCATGTAATAATATTTTGTTAGTGCTATATACTATGAAATTACATGCTATATAATTAGAGTACTCAATGTGTAATGTATTCCATGATCATGTCATGTTCTAAGTACATAACATGAAATATTATATTCCATGTAATGATTACACATCGTGTAATGTTCAAAAACTGATTTTTAAATATAATGGTGATGAGGTTTTCAGCATATTTAGACCTTTAGGATTACATTACATTTTAAGGGATTTCCCACTATATAAATGCCACAAAAAAAGGAATTTAAGGAACTATATGAATAATATTTTCATTCATTATTCCACATCCCTCCATTCTATCCAATTAGAGCACCACTGTAGTGATTTTGGACACCTCCAACACATAGAAATCATTTCATTCATTGATTGATTGTTGTTATGGTTAGGATACATTTATATTGGTGAGTAACCCTTTTAATTATTCATTTCCATTTATCACAGAATCATTTTTTCATTATGTTATTGAATTTATTTATCTATGGTGGTAATTCTATGGATTCCTTTCTAGATACATTGTTCATTATTGATCCATAGGCTGATCCTTTTTTGGTTGTGCTTTAGTGAGTGTATGTTCTTTAGGTATGCGTTGTTTCCTATTCTACACCAAACCATTTGTAAAAGTTAAGCAATTTTATGACGTTTTTATGGATTCAAGGGCTTCCGTTATTGTTTTCGTGTTCTTTATGTTGCTGGATCTCATGGATGGCATGTGCAACCTGGGTTTGGAGGTAGGTGGTTCTATCTCTAGACTGGTTGGTGAACTGCATTGCTCAAGTTTTTGATAAATTGTTTTTTAAATGAATTGGAATTATTAAATTATTTTATTCATGTGTTTATAAATGAAATTTTGATAAAATATTGGTTCCCCCTTGTCTTTGTAATTGGAAATGGTTTTCAATGAATTGTGAAATAGTTTGCTGAAACATTTTTTATGGCATGATTTTTATGAAATGGTATGATAAAATGGTTTGGAAAATATATCACATTTAAATAATTGGGGTAAATAGGTGGAAGGTGTAGTAATAAGACCTATCCACTAGTAGGGGGTTTTCTCATGGGTCTTTCCATGGATTTCTAGGAGTTTTGTTCTAGGGACTTGTAAGACCTGCTGGGGGGGTTCAATTTCGGCGGTGTTACTTTGCTCTCTAGTCTTAGTGAATATGTTTGGGGGATTGATGTGCATTTGTTTTCATATGTTTAGGTATGAGTGTTCAAACTATCATGACTTAGTGTGATCATTGGTGTGAGGTTACCTGTGTTTTTTTTGGATTATACTATTTGAGTTGTACTACCATGGATTTTATATGATATATGATTAATAAATTATTTTGATTTTATTTATCCTTATATATGTATATATATATATATATTTAAATTCTTTAAAAATGATTTACCTTATTAATTTTTAAATGTATAGAATGGGGGAATTTAATTTTTTCCAATGATTTTTCTATAAAACTGCTAAAATGTATATCATTCCTTATTTTCATTAAAGTTGAGAATTCCTGGATTATTTTGTGGAGACTTGTTATGGAACACATGGGTGGGAGCCTATTGAAGCTATAAATACACACATTACATACCCCTTTGGCGGTGCACATACCCACTTATGTATTTTACAGTAGGGAAAGGAAATGTGCTAAAGTGAGGTGGTCAGGTTTTCTGTCTGCTGAGTTTTGGTAGATGGATAGTGAGATAATATAGGTTTTCCCACGCTATCATATAGAGACCGTTGGAGTGTCATTTTATCTTTGAATTCTTTTATATTTAGACTTGTCATTATAGATTATTTTACTAACTTTTCAGTTGTATCGCTTTTATTATTCTCTTTATGTTTTAAAATACATACATATATATTTATATATATATTCATGTTTTCTTCAACTATCCTGTGGGGTTTGGTAAAACCCTTTGGGTATGTGGAAATCTGGGTCAGGTACTAGTTTGAGAGGGTATCTAGGTCGGGTTCATCATAGTTTTGTATCAAAGGTGGTATGTCCTCAAGCATCTTTATCATGGGATGATTGGTAGTTTAAAGATAGGATTTTCGGGGCATGAGAGGTTGGTTGCATTGACTGACTCACTAGCTTTTTCCAAGAACAGACTCATGTTATCATGGGATGTTGGGATGTGTGTCTTCTATTTTGAGTTCATGGTGTTAATCTCAACTTTTTCTTATGATTTTTATGGTTTTAACTAAGATTATTCTATTGTCTTTTAGATTTCTTTGTTTTTTTGTTATGCATAATGCCTTAGATATGTGTTCCATGGGTTCCATATGAGGGTGAAATTGATGTTTCTCAAGAGAATCAACCTATGGCTCATAATTTTATTGATTCTATCATGTATATTGATTGTAATATCAATTATAATGTACCACAAGTTATGAATGAAGTTGTTGAGGTACATGAAATAGTTTTAAGAGATGGAGATTGATCTTGAGAATTCTTGCAAGATAATCCACCATCCTTTCATGGCACGAAATAACTTCAAGAGATAATGAACTGGCTTAACAAGAATAATCCAATATTTTACTTCCTGGATAAACCTAATATTATTAAGATATGGTGTGTGTCACTCAAATATGATTTTCCAAGAAAGTGATTGCAGAATTTTCTGGTACAGGAAGATAGGAACATGTTCATGGGCCTAAAAGGGTTTCATGACTCTCTTCTTCCATCTTTTTTTCCATTGTAGTTGATTTATGTGATGCCTCAAGAGTTCCTCTCTTTGTAACATTGAATGATTTCAATTTCATCACACACTAATTATTTGGGGAAGCACGTTAGTTTTTCACTAGAGGTTGTAATGAATGACCAACAGAAATCCCAAAATTACTTGTTGGCTTTGTGAATGGATATCAGATCGTAGGTATTGATGTTTAATATTTGGACCTCTATGAGATAGTGGACATGGATATAATGTATGAAATGAATATGTCAAGAAAGGTTGTGTATTATTCCACTTCTCATTCAAAAAGATTCAGCATCAGTATCATGCCATGGAAAAATAGAAAGTGGAAATAGCATCACATTAGTGGTGGTTGAGGTTCTCAGAAGTAGGCCTCTTCAAAATCTCCAATTGCAGCTAGTGGTGTGCCTATGAAATTCTATCAATGAGGATATTTCTAACACACATGAATTCATATCTCTCACCTACAAAGATGTGTAATGGTTGTGGACATTATGGGAATCTATATATTTTTTGTTAGGCTATGTCTACTTCTATATATCATCAGGGATCATTAGATCTAAAGGCTACTATGAAACAGTTAAAGGATTCAAGGACTACAGGTATCCAAACACAGGCCTTAGGGGTGAATCACCTTCACACATTAGATGAGTTTTTGGTGGAGATATATGTTAGCCCAGTGATAGTAAAAGGCACCATCATTATTGTATCCTCTGTAGTAATTTCTTTATTTGATATTAGTGCTTACAAATTTATTATATCTATCTATTTTGATGATATTCTTAACCATCCAATGAAGCTAATGAATTTTTTTATGTAGTTAGAGACAAATATTGGGAATAGGAAAGAGAAGGGGTTTCAGTGTCCTTGTGAGCTATTGATAGCTGATGTAGAGTTAGTCAGTGATTTTCTTGTTCTTGATCTGGATATATTTAACATCATCATCAAGATGGGGTGTCTTGTTATCATCACACTGAGGTTGATTATTATAATCAGTGGGTCTTATTTCTTGAAGATGATGGGATCACATGGGTACTTCAAAGAGAGTGGTATCTGAGGTCTGGTCAGGCAAGGCCTTCCCTCTAAGAGATCAATAGTTTTTTGTTTCTGTTGTATAAGTTGATCTCGATGATGTTTCTTCTATTTTTGATCTTTTAGTTATTATTTTTGGTTTTATTTATTTTTCCCAAAACATTTCTCCAACATCCCTCTATAGAAAAAGGTATATTTCATTGTTGACCTAGTTCCAGGTACACAACTGATTTCAATACATTATTATCATATGTAACTAGAAAATCTGAAAGAGATCAAGATTCTGTTTGATAATCTGTTGAAAAAGGGTTTTTTTGTGCACTTGTTTTTCTCCATAGGAAGCCCCAGTTCCCTTTTCCAAGAAGGTAGATGGTTCAATCTGATTGTTCGTGGACTATTGGATGTTGAACTAGGTAATGTTTAATAATAAGTATCCATTTCTTCAGGTGGATGATTTGTTTGATTAGTTAGTAGGGTTGGTTTTCTAAGATTGATCTTCCGTCTGGTTAACCTCACCATAGAGTTTAGAAGTTTGATATAATAAAGATGGTTTTCAGGAGTCGGTATGGAATTTTAGAATTTTTTGTGATGTCATTTTGTCTAGAAAAGGCTCTTAAAGTTTTCATGGATTTGATGAATTAGATATTCCACCATTATATCCACACTTTTGTGGTAGTGTTGATGGATGATATTTTTTATTATTTGAGATTTTAGCATGACCATGAGAACCATTTCGATTTGGTTTTGTAAGACATGAGGAGTCACCCTTTGTAAAAAACACTTTCGAAATGAAGAATTTGGATCTAATAACTATGGTTATTTGGTAACTTGATTTATGATCATGGCTTATCAGTTGATCCTGAGAAGGTGAAGGTTTTCTTTTCATGGAAAGAATCATGGAATATTTTTAATCTTTGGATCATCCTTAGTATTGATGGATATTTTTGATGTTCCATCAAGGATTTCTTAATGTTGGAATCACTATTGACTACTTTTACCAAGAAAGGGGTGAAATTCAAATGTGATGAAAAGTGTCAGTCATCTATTGATGAGCTATAATGTATTCTGGCATCTGATCCTAATTTGATCATATGTGATCTTTGTAAGGGGTATGTGGTTTTTTAAGATGCTTTTTCCACTGGTGTGAGTTGTGTTCTCATGCAGGATGGTTATTTGGTAGTTAAGAGCTTTCATAACCTTTGACCACATGATAAGAATTAACCCACTCATGATTTAGATATCACTGTAGTTATTAATATCCCTATGTGATGGAGGAACTATAGTTTTTAGGGAAAGGTTAGTAGACTTTTTTTACCATAAGAGTTTGAGCTACATATTTTCTCAAAATAATTGAATCTTTGATAGAGGAGGTGGATGGAATAACTGCATACATTTTAAATTGATATCACCTACATCTTGGGGAAGGGGATTTTTTTGAAGAGTCTCTCAATAAGAATGTTTCATTATAAATTTTTCAGGAATCGATAGAATAATTGAACTATATGGGTCAATTTTCTTACTTTCACCTAGATGCTATAAAATATTTCATGTATCAATTTTTCTAATGTTAATCTATCACCATATCTTATTAAGTATATTATTTATATTTTGAAACATGATAATGAGATCAAAGGAATTCGAGAAATCATATATGGTGTGGAGACCCTTTCTAGTTTTTCTCTCTCCTCATATGACATTCTTTGTTTTGGGGAATTTTTTCATCCCAGCATATATAAGGAGATCAATTTTGTTTGATTTACATAGTTCTTCATGGTATATACATTTCAGATATAATAATTTGTATTATAACATGTGATGGTGATTTTTGTGGATGGGTAAGAATCTTGAAATTGATGATTATGTTTCCTACAGTTACACCTGCTAAGAGATAATGTCAGAGCATCTGAAACCATTTTTTTTCTATTCCCTCTCTTGGTTCATGTTTAAAAATGGGACAAGGTATCCATGGTATTTTTAGTTGGATTACCATGGACTCTGTGAGGGAAAATAATATTTTTTTGGTGACTTAATTATTGACAAATTTGGCCAATTTTATATGGATCAGGGACACTTATAAAGTTTTATATCTAGGTATGTTGTTTGTCTTGGAAATTTTGAGGTTACATTGGATTACTTCTACCACTGTTTCAAAAAGGGATCCTAGGTTTACTTATACATTCTACAAAAGTCTCCTAGAGGTGATGGGGAATTAGTTCATGTAGAGTACTACTTATCATCCATAGAAATAATGTCATACGAATCATTCTATTCAGATCATGGTGGATATAATATACACCTGTCACTTGGATTTTTGGGGATCTTGGGATAGCCATTTAAGAGTAACTATGATTTCTTATAATAAAATTTATCAATAATCAATCATAATAGACCATTTCAAAGCTCTTTATCTTCACCCATGTTGGTGACCTATTTAATGGGTAGAGGTGGGTGAAGATTCTTTGGTTGGACTGAGTTTGTTTCAAGAGATGTCAAAGAGGATTCAAGATATACATCAGCATCTGGTTACAACATAGATCTAGAAGAAATATTATATTTATAAAAACATCATCCTTGGGAGTTTTATGTAGGAGAATAGGTTTTATTAAAATTTTCTCCTCGATTGGGTGAATTTCATCATAGAAAATATTTAAATTTATCTCTATGATATGTTGGACCATTTGAGGTCCCTAAGAGGCTTGAGTTGGCTGCTTATCAGTTGGAATTTTTGATTTTGTTGACATGAATTCATGATGCATTCCACATATCACAGCTTAGGATATACCATCTAAATATTTCTAACATGTTGAAATGGGAAGAGATTGATATAGATCTAGTTGTTTTTTGTTGTGGAGAAACAAATAGATATCATTGACTCTCTAGTGCATGTTTTACATGGGATGTCAATTATGTTGGTTAGAGTGTGGTAGCGACACATATCATATCGTTATGATACTTGATAGAATTATTCATTGATGAGGAATAAATGATCTAACCTCTTTACTAGACATAATTCTTTTAATGGATTCCTGAGGATTGAAAATCTAATGTTAGAGAGATTGTAATATCTCATTTCCCGCTTTGAGGTAATTTCCTTCTCTTTAATTATTTTCCCTCTTTTATTGGGTGTATCTTGGGACTCCTGAGGATAGGGAAAATTTATTGTGTAAAATGACCTAATGTTTAGATAATTATATTTATATTAATTAATGGAGTTTGACTATAAACATGAAATGGTCTAGTGGTGTTCTTCTTGAGTTAAGAGAATTCCCAATGTGGTTTGGGTTTTCATGAATGAATCTTTTTTTATGTTATATGCTAGGAATTTACACGCCATGTAATGGGACTTCATAACATGTAATGTTCACCAGGATCATGATGTGAGTTGAGTGAACATAATGAATGATTACACATCATGTAATTTTAAATAAACTAGGCTTTTAAAAAAATATTATGGGGGTTTTTAGGATATTCAGACTCTATGGATTACACAATGTGTAAAGGGATTATATTCATAATAAATGTCACATAGAGGGATTTTAGGGAACCGTACAAATGATATGTTCACAGCTTCTTCCACAACCCTCTTTTATCTCAACCTATAAATCTTATCCTGTGATTTTGGAGACATATAACCATTTTAGATTGTTTTTTTAGGCAATTGATCATTGTTGTGGTTTCAGTACATTTCTCCCCGTGAGTAATCCTTCAACTTCTTCATTTACTTTGATCGTGGTAGCACCATTGCAATACAATATTGGATCCATTGATATTTGGGGTTAATTTTTTGTATTCCCTTATATATTCATTTTGTGATCATGTTTCAAGGGATAATCATTTGGTGGTTGTGGTGCCACAGGTGTGAGTTCTTGATGTACTTTTAGTTTCCTATTAGTTGCTGACCCTTTCGATAAAATGAATTAATTTTATGATGTGTGGATTGATTCTAGGGTATCAATTATTATTTTTTGTTCTTAATGTTGGTGTATCCCATTGTAGTCATGTGCGGGATGAGTTTTGAGGTAGGTGGTTTTGTCTCTATCCTATTTTTGTGAATTGCACTTCTCAATTTTTTATAATTTTTTTATTAATGAATTAGTATGATTGAATGATTCAAATTTCATGTGTGGGAATGTTTTTTTTTTGATAAAATATGGTTTTTATCTAGTTTTGGTAAATGGAATGGGTTTTACAAGCATTTTGAAATGGATTTAAAATCATGATTTTGATGAAATGGTACGATGAAATTGTTTGGAAAATAGAGTACATTGGAAGCCTTGGGTATATAGGTGGAAGGTGTAGTAATAGTCATCATCCACTATCAGGGGGGTTTCTCATGGGTATTTCCTCTACTCCCTAGGCCTATTTTTCTAAATACATGTTAGACCTGTTATGTGATTAACTTTCTAGAGTGTTTCTATTCTCTCTAAGATTGATGCATATGTCTATACTCTTGACGCATTCATGATTTTCTATGTTTAGTTATGAGTTTTTTTAGCTATCCTGACTTAGTGTGATCCTTGGTGTGATGTTACCTATGATTTCTTTTTCATTTGTACTTTTTGAGTTGTATATACATTTATTTGATATGATATGGGATTCATTTTTTAGTTTTATTTGATATATATGTTCTGATTTATGTATATGAAATGCTTCGAAATAGATATACCAACATTATTTGGAGATGTAGAAAAAGGAGAAATGAAATTGGTTTTCCATGCTTTTTATATCAAACTGTCAAACTATATATCAATCCTTGTTTTCTTTAATGTTGAGAATGATTGGATTATTGTATAGTGACTTATTTTGGAACACCTAGGTAGGCCCCTAATGAGCATGTTAGCTCACACCATGCATACAATAAATTCTTGGAGTTTCTTTGTATTTTTTTTAAATATTATATCGAATTATTTCGAGACTAGACCTTTTGACAACATGAGATTCAAAGTCCCAGAGTGCCCAGAAAAAATGATTGAAATAAATTAAACATTAAATAGTGTGCATGAGCAATTTTCCTGAAAAAGTGGAATAATATTTAAATGGGATACCAGATTAGATATCTAAGGGAACCATTGTATTTAGAGTAACAGATTTACCTTAGAAAGGGCCTAAATTTGACTGGTGCGGGTCAGCTACAAAAGTCATTTTTTGGTCATTTTAGATGAACTAAAATAAATTATTAATTTATTTAATTTTAAATGATTCCATAACACAACTACACTTATCTTAGTTAAATAAGTAGGATCCTATTGCCAGACTCATAACCCAGGAGAAATCCCTAGAATCCTCTAGATATTTGGAGAGGAGCCAACCTTGGATGATTTTTGACGGATGTCTATGAACTACGATGCATGGATCATTGCATCGAAAGATTGAATCCCGACTGATGACCGATATCCATTTTAGTTGACATCCGAGGTAGTGGTTTTTATTTCAATTAATTTATTCCACATTCTTGGATTAAATGATGAACGCTGATCAACCCACAAATAGGGTGATCTGCAGATCAGGCGTTCTTGCGGGAGGGTGTCAATTTTCTTTTCTTTTAGGGTTTTGAATTGTGAATTGATTTTATGATGATCTTTTTTTTCATTTTGATTTTCCTATTAAAACTAATAATGGGAGTGGATCGACGTCGTGATGAATACTGGTGGAGGTGCATTCCTTCTTTGTTTATTGTTTTTCTTCCTCCCTTTTAACCGAGCGTTCTTCATGTTTTTTGTGAGGTTATGAAAAACCGATCATTCCGCATTAATTTCATAATTAAACGATCCTAAATTGGAGATATGACATCATGAAGAACTACAGGAGGTGCAAAAATGATGTAAGAAGATGAATCGACACAATTTGGGATTTTTGTTCTACAGGTGTTCTTCGTGCGGGTGGATTAGAACGCATTTTTGGGGCTGATCAAAGGCTCAAAACTGACGGAATCATCTTTTTGATGATCCAGAAACCTCATACCTTCAGTTTCATGATGATCAGATAACCATAATGGAAATCATAGGATTGAAATTGGTGTAAAATGAAGAACTGTAAGTTTTGGAAATTTCCGAAGAACACGACATGTTTTCTAAGAACACATCATGTGGGTCCAGATCAACTGCGGCTAGGGTTCTACGATGCAAAATGCAATGACACAACATTTTCTCTAATGAATACGGCATGTAGAGGATACATGGAATGGTAGGGGAAGAAACGCACAACATGACGTGTATCTAGGGGATACACGGACACTGGGTGAAGTATACAACCGTGTCCTCCACGACACTACCAGACCAGGCTGACTGCATGGTTTACCCTATGTACCAGATACACGGGTTGTAAGAACTAGGTTGAATCCATGTACGGGCACACAACTAGCGTACATGGAATCCTCCCTGTATAGAGGAACACAACGTGACACTCTCTGACACGCCATGTATACCTACATGACCATCCTTACATCATGGGACGTTGTACATGGGCAATACCCGGGGTCATAAGGCACGGAGTGCGACCCTTCTACATGTCGTGTACTAATAAGTACATGGATTGATCTTATTTTCCATCGTGTACTCCACCACACTGCCAAACCAGGCCGACTGCATGGTTTACCCTGTGTACCAAATACCCGAGTTGTAACAACTAGGTTGAAGCCATGTACAAGCATACAACAAGTATACACAGAGTCCTCCCTAGATAGAGGAACACAGCTGGTCACTCTCTTACACAACATGTATACCTACATGACCAACCTTACAACATAGGACGTTGTACACGGGCAGTACCTGGGGTCATATGACACAGAGTGCGACATGTCTACATGTCGTGTACTAATCAATACATTGCTTGATCTTATTTTCCACCGCATCGTGTACATGTCTCGTTTAGGTTAGTGCCCCGTTTTCTCATTCCCCTGAAGGTCAGTTATCATTTCCTTTAACATGAATATTGTCCGTTCAATAGGAATTTCTAAGATAGAGTCAGGTATCCCTCCAAGAGGCCCAAATTGAGATCCTCTATCCATTCTACACCCTAGGCAGAGTTAGGTATTGATGTGACTAGTCCTATAGTGAAAAGATCCTATACATACCAGGTGAATTCGGATGAGTCGCAGTATCCTCCATGGCCATGGAAGTGATCCTCATCTGGGTATCATGATCGTTCCCCACTCAAGAGTGTGTTCTCCTGGAATGAGTGTATATATCTCTCATGACCTTTCCTGAGAAAGGTACTTCTTGGATGGATGTTATCAGAGCTATCAGAATCATGGAGTGATTTATCTCAGACATGTGTTTTGTGGATTCTTCGAACCGAATCCATCGCAACGGTATGCGGTTGTGTGACTTGTCCCTAGACTGTGGGTATGGGTTTTCTATATATCCGATTTGTGTTTCCCTTGTTATATGTTCTGTAAAAATATAATTTGTAGTTATGACTATAACTTTACTTTGAGTATCGCTTTGTGGTTTTACGGGTCCTCTACTGATTATTTTTATTCTCACCCTTGCACTGGATTTGTCTGCACGTGTCGTGTCTTGTGTATACGGGTGATCTTTTGATGGAGTCCAAGGCGGACCCAGACCAGACTGAGATTTATAAGTTCCCTATAGGCCTAGGTGTACCTACAACTATGAGAATCCATTCCAGTGACACTTTGTGTTTACTGGTTGGACTTTGTAGTTTGCTGACTCTTTTTTTTGGTGGGATTGTATTCTGTCCTAGTTACATTCTGTATTTTACTTTCCATCGTACTTTGTCAGTTGGGTTTAATTTTAGTCATTAATTTTGTTCCTTAGTGGTTTTACATTTTATAAATTGGGAACTTGGAGATGTGTGTGTGTGTACTGGTACTGAGGCAATGCCTCCCATGTTAGTGATATGCCTACTCGGTGCAAGTCACTAGCCCCTGGCCTTTTGGAGGAGGGCTTGGGGAATTGCGGTGTGGGCCCTACTAGGATGGTTCATGATAGAGTTGTATCAGAGTTGGTTGGTTCTACAATATAACCAAGAGTCTGTGAGATTGGTTTGGTGAAATAATGTAAAGTGTTTCAGGCATGGATTTCAGTCCAGAGACTCTAGTGTTAGTGTTGGCGGCCGACGTATCCATACACAAGGACTTTGATAAACTACTTTTTGACTTGGCACATGAAAACACTAGTAGTGGGAAATCTGATAATGGTAAATGAATCATATAGGAATTGGCTATGTTATTCCATATCCTTTGTGTCAGCTATCTAGATATACTAGTTGACCATAGTATATCTTGTTTCCTTACACGATGCCACCGCGATGCGTACCCGCAAGGATTCAGCAGCATGATCTTGAATATGACCCCTTCAGTGATGAGGCATTGATTCAAGGACTAGTTACATAAGCGTTACCTCCAAGTGGTGCACCTAATATACCACTACAAGTGGAGTATCCCTTGGTACCTACAGTATCGGAAGACGAGGGGAACAGGCTGAGCGCGCTCTATGAGTTCCAGAGATAGAGACCCCTTAGGTTCTGAGGAGAGGCCAACCTTCAGGCATCTGAGGACTGGCTAGAGGTGGTGACCAGAGTTTTATGTCTAGTGAGGACACCTGCCTATCAGATGGTGATCCTAGAAGTGATCCTTATTCAGGATTTAGTGGTACAATGGTGGAGTCTAACCACAAAGACTCACGACAAGAAGACTCTTTTGTCGACAGAGATTGAGTGACTATTTAGTGAGGAGTTCTCACTGGTTACGCTGAGATCATTATGTATCTAAGAGCTTCTTTAGCTCAAGTAGGGAAGATTGTTTGTAGATGAATATTAATCGAGGTTCACCATCCTCACCAGGTACTTGATGGATATGGTCAGTGATTATTACTTCAAAGCCCCGACCTTAAAGAATGGTCTACGATGGGACATCCAAGATAGTGTTGTGCCTATATACATCTTGACTTATGCTAGAGTTCTAGAGAAAGGCTTAGTCGTTGATAGATTATTGGTAGAATAGAGACCACAGACGAAAGTTAGTAGCCAGAAGACAAGTGCATAAACCTAAGCAACATGGAGCTGATGTCAAGAATAGGGACCAGGACATGGGAGACATCACAGGAGGACCCAAGAGAGGGGTTTAGCAGTCCATGGCTCTTGGGATGGATCCAGTCAGCCTAGTGAGAGGCGTTGCTACTCATGCGATAGTAGGGGACATCTCGCTAGAGATTGTCTGACCCGTCGAGCTGCTGACTGGGAGGCAGTAGATAAACCACCGTGGCAGAGGTAGAGAGTGGAGTAGACAGAACTGGTAGGTGGTGGACATGGAATAGGATCAAGGGGAGATGCAAGTGATGTCATACACGTTGATCTACATACACCACCACCCCCAGGAGGTCCGAACTAGGCTCAGGGAGCTGGGGGACAGGGGCAGAGACAGTTGCATGTGGTCGAGGTGTATGACCCAGGGACTCTAGGGATGATCTGAGGTATGATCTGTGTCTTGTCTACAATAGATAGTGTACTTATAGACATATGTTCTAGTCATTCCTTCCTCTCCACATGTCTTGTGTGAAACCTTGAGATTCTGGTGGAGCCGTTGACTCGACCCTTATGCTTGGAGACACCTACGGGAGGAGACATGATGATCACACACCTTTTTAGATAGTGTTATATTACCCTTGGTGGTGAGAGTTTCAGTTGGGACCTTTTGGTGGAAGTTTCATGGCCTTACGACATCATTCTTAGTATGGATTGGCTATCTTTGATCCATTCCCAGATTTACTGTTTTATCTGAACAGTGCGGTGTATCTGTAGTGATGGGACGAGTTTTTCCTTTTTCGGTGAAAGGGAGACATAGGCAGCACAAAATGGCCTCTTGCATATGAGGGTGTAGCCGATCACTCATGAGTTGGATAGCCTTACCCTCGGAGTTGTATATGTTGTGAGCTTCCAGTTCCCAGTAGTAGTGGCGACATACGAGGAACTCTTTCGCAAAGATGTTCATGAACTACCTCCTCATCGAGAGGTTGAATTCTGCATCTACTTACACACAAGGATGGTACCGATTTCTTCACTAGCATATCGGATGGATCCCATAGAGTTTCAAGAGATGATGGTGCAGCTGGAGGATTTTTAAAGTATGGACTTCATAAGACCCGGGGTTTCATCTTGGGCGGCCCCAGTTTTGTTTTCCAAGAAGGAATATGAGAGTTTGAGGTTGTGCATGGATTACCGACACCTAAACCAAGTGATGATGAAGAACAAGTATCCACTATATAGGACTGACAAACTCTTTGATTAGTTGAGAGGGGAATAATGGTTCTCGAAGGTTGACCTTCAATCAGGTTACCACTAGTTTTGAGTATGGGACAAGGATATACTGAAGACGACTTTCAGATGCAGCTACAGTCACTATGTGTACTTGGTGATGCCTTTAGACATGAAGAACACCCCTCTTAGTGTTCATGGGACTTATGAACTAGATCTTCCTACCTTATATAGACAGATTTGTAGTGTTCTTCATCGAAGACATCCTTCTATACTCAGTGTTAGACGGGGAGCACGTGAGACACCTGCAGATGGTTATAGAAGTACTCCTTGAGAACCAACTTTATGGGAAGATTTATAAGTGCTAGTTCTAGATTCAGGAGGTCCAATTTTTGGGGCTTGTCATATCATCAGATGGAGTACCTGTAGACCCAGCCATGGTAGAGGTAGTGTTAGCATGGGATCCTCCTCAGAGCGTGACGGAGGTGCAGATCTTCCATGGGTTGGTAGGATATTACCAGAGATTCATTATTGATTTCTCCCGGATATCAGCACATATGAAATCCTTGACCCGGTAGAAGAAACCCTTCACTTGGGAAGAGAAGTGAAAACATGATTTTGAGAAGTTGAGATAGAGTTTGAAGAGTGGAACAATCTTGATATTGCTGGAGGAGGGTGTCGAGTACATAGTTTTATGAAACGCATCGGGGACCGGGCTTGGTTGTGTCTGAATATAGAGACAGGCAATGACTACTTATTATTTTCACCAACATAGACCATATTAAAAGAACTATGCAACCCATTATCTCGAGTTAGCAGCGGTAGTCATTGTTTTAAAGATGTGAGAAACTACCATATGTGTGAGAGGATTATCATCTTCTCTGATCACAAGAGCCTCAAGTACATCTTCTCACATAAGGAACTGAGTCTGATGTAGAGGCATTGACTGGAGTTCTTCTAAGACTATGATTTCAAGATCATCTATATACCTAGGAAGGGAGAAAAAGTGTTAGATTTTATTAGTAGGAGATCGAGATCATGACTATTGAGCGAGGTGACAGAACAGTTGGCCTCATTATAGTTATTATTTGTGGACAAAGAAGATGCAGCTTACCTTCACTTGATGGTTTTCACCCCTCCAATATTATAGTGAGTTAGGATGGCACAACATGGGGATGTTTACTGTGAGGATTTACATGCTCATTTAACCTCAGGGCATGACCCTGATGGATATTCCCAAGTTAGAGAGCACGTAATTCTTTTCAGTGGATGCACTGTTGTGCCAGTGGCATTGTGGGAGGAGGTCATGAGAGAGTTTTTTACATTCCCCTTGGTGGTACATCCAAGAGTGGCGATGATGTACCAGGATCTCTGAAGGCAGTTTTGGTGGTCATGCATGAAGAAGGTAGTAGCAGAGTCCATTTCGTGATGCCTTACATTACAGCAGGTGAAGGAAGAGCACCAGGTTCTTGCAAGATTAGCCCACCCCTAGAAGTTCTAGATTGGAAGTGGGATGGAATATCGATGAGCTTCATGATGTTATTACCAAGGATGTGCAAGTGGCATGACGCCATCTGGGTGATCATTGATCAACACACCAAGTAACTCCACTTCATAAATATTCGGGATCAATGTTCTGTAGAGAGCTTAGGATACCTCTACATGCATGAGCTAGTTTTTATTCATGGAGTGACATCAAAAATAGTCTTGTATTGAGATGCCTGCGTCACATCCCGGCTGTGGAAGGGATTACAAAAGGCTTTCAGGACTCAGCTGCGCCTGGTTAAAGTGTACCATACCCAAAAAAATAGTCAAACAGAGAGGAACATTTAGGTTTTAGAGGATATGATGTGAGCCTGTATGTTGGACTTTGGTTGCAGTTGGGAGGACCACCTACCACTATTAGAGTTTGCGTACAACAACAGATACCACTCTACCCTGGGTATTTCACCATTTGAGGCTTTATATGGGGGACCCTACCGGTCACTGCTTTGTTGGACCGACCCTGGAGAGTCAGCACCTATGGGTCTAGAGTTGGTGTGAGCTACCATCAAGAAGGTTCAGATCATCTAGTAGTTGATGAAGACTTCACAGATCTAGCATAAGTCTTATGATGAAGGAAGACATAGACCTCTGGAGTTCAAGTATGGGGACCACATCTTCCTTCGTATCTCACATTGACAAGGGTTATAGAGATTTGGCTAGGGTGGCAAGCTATCTCTGAGGTTCATCAGACCTTTTCGAATACTGCACAATGTTGGCAAGGTGGCATACCACCCAGCTCTAATACCATAGTTTCAGTAGGTATATGATGTCTTCCATGTTTCATAGCTGAGGAGGTATGTGTCTGACCCATCACACATCATCGACTGGGGCGAGTTGTACATCGAGGATGGAGCGGAATTTGCAAAGTACCCAGTATAGATCGAGGATCGGTAGAAGAGGATCCTTCATGGATGATTGGTTCCCTTGGTGCGTTTACGATGGTAGAATGGAATTCTTCAGGAGAGCATGTGGGAGCAGGAGGCTCAGATTCGTGCCCAGTACCAACATCTTCTTCAGTATCCCCTGTTGTGGCTTTTCTGGGATGCAAAGCCCCAAGGTGGGGATAATGTAATGTCTTGGATTTTCCATTTTTTTAAAAAATATTATATGAAATTATTTCGAGAATAGAACTTTCGACGTCGTTCGATTTCAAAGCCTGAAGTGCCTAAAATAAATGATTGAAATAAATTATACTTTAAAAATCACACATGGGTTGTTTTCTTGAAAAGGGGGAATAAATTTTAAATGGGTCCCTAGATCATAAATTTGAGGGCACTGTTACATTCAGAGTAGAGAATTTACCTTAGGAGGGGCCTAACGTTTACTAGAATGGGTCAGCTGCAAAAGCTATTTTTTGGGAATTTTTGAAGAAACAAAATAAATTAATAATTTATTTTATATTAAATTTTTTCATAATGAAACAAAACATATTTTATTTACGAAAGAAGGAACCCATGTTTAGACTCATAACCCTAGAGAACTCCCTATAATCTTCTGGAGCTTTGCAGAGGAGACAAACTTGTAGGATTTTTGACGGACATCGATGAAAGATGACTCGTCGACTATTGTACAGTGGGATCGAATCCCGACCGACAACCGATCTCCCTCATCATCAAAGACCAAATTAAGAATATTAATTTTAGTTCTAATATTCCCCATTCTTTGATTAAATGATGATTTCGGATTATCCCACCAATAGGATGATCCACGGATTAGAAATTCTTGCTTGAGGGTTTCAATTTCCTTTTCCTTTGGGGTTTTAAATCGGGAATCGATTTTATGATGATCCTGGTTTGTCATTTTGATTCCCATATTAAACCTATTAATGGGGTAATATCAACATAATGATGAAAGATATCATAGGTGAATTCCTCCATTGTTTACTATTTTTCTTCCTCCCTTTTATCCCCGCATTCTTCGCGTTCGTCGTGGGGTTATGAACAATGGATCGTTGCACATCCGTTTCACAATGAAACAATCCCAAATTGGAGATCCGACATTGTAATGACCTAGAAGAGGTGCTATGGTGATGAAATTAGATGAATTGACATGGTTTGGGAGTTCTCATTCTATAATAATTCTTCATGCGGGTGGATCAAAACATGTTTTCGGGGCCGATTAGAGGCCCAAAATTGATGGAATTGTCTTCATGATGATTGGGAGAATTCAACCATTCATTTTCATGAAGTTAAAAGCTCCAAAACAGACAATGGAGGATATAATGAGGAACATAATAAAGAATTGGTGGTTCAGGAGTGGATATGATGTACCGAGACCTCTGACGACAACATTGGTGGCCTGGAATGAAGAGAGTAGTAGCATAGTTTGTTTCTCGCGGCCTCACTTGTCCGCAAGTAAAGGCAGAGCATCAGGTACTAGCAAGCTTGGATTGTCCTTTAGAGGTCCTAGATTGGAAGTGGGATGGGATATCAATTGACTTCATGATAATACATCCACGTACATCCATGGGGCATGACTCTATTTGGGTGATCGTTGACCAACTCACCAAGTCATCCCACTTCCTACCGATCAGAAATCAAAGTTCAATAGAGAGTATGGGACGAATCTATGTGTAGGAGATTGTGAGGATACATGGAGTACCCTCAACGATTGACTCCGATCGTGATACAAATTTTACTTCATGGATATGGAAGGGGTTTTAGGAGGCTTTTGGAATATAGCTTCGTTTGAGCACTGCCTTCCATCCTCAGACAGATGTCCAGAATAAGCAGACCATTCAGATCCATGAGGACATTCTACGTGCATGCGTCCTCAACATCAGTTGTAGCTAGGAGTATCACTTTTTTTCAATGGAGTTTGTGTTCAACAATAGTTATCACTCCACCATTGGGATGTCACCTTTTGAGGTGTTGTACGAGCGACCTTGCAGATCCCCCTTGTGCTGGAATAACTTAGGGGAGTCAGCACTCATGGGACCAAATATTGTACGAGCTACCATGAAGAAGGTGCAGATCATCCAGGAGCATATGAAGACTAACCAGAGTAGGCGGAAGTCTTATGACGACAAGAGACGGAGGCCTCGTGAGTTCTAGGATGACGACCACATCTTTCTATGGGTCTCACCTCGATGAGGTTTGCAGAGATTTAGCAGAGGTGGCATGTTATCTCCGAGATTGATCAGACCCTTCCAGGTCCTCATCAGAGTTGGTGAGGTGGCTTACCGCTTAGCTCTTCAACCTTAGTTTCCTGGAGTGAATGATGTCTTCTATGTATCCTAGCTGAGGAGATATGTGCATGACTCTTCCTACTTCATCGACCACGTCGAGCTGGACAACGATGATGGGGTTACTTTTATAGAGGTTCAATTTGATATTGGGGATTGATAGGAGCATGTCCTTCGGGGGCAGTCTATAACTCTAGTGCGTGTTCGTTGGCATCATGAGAACCTCCAGAAGAGAAAATGGGAGCAGGAGGATCAAATGCGTGATAAATACCCCCACCTGCTACATTTGATTGAGTTGTGGCTTATGGGGATGTAATGAACTAATGTGGGTAGAATGTAAAGTCCCAAAATTTCTATGTAATTGTTTTTAATTAAATGGAAATTTTACGAGTCTGAGAAAACTGACAGCATGTGATTTCGTGGCCCGGAGTGCCTAGGGTGAATTTATGAACATTTGTTAGGGTAAATTTAGTAAACGGGCGAGTGGGTTTTATAACATTTGAACTGGTTCTCGAAATTTAAATCTAAGGGCACCATTTAACTCACATCTCTAATATTCAATTAAATAGACCTTCACTTCAACCACTGTAGGTCGAGGGTGGAAGTTATCTTTTCACATATTCACGAAAGAATAAAATAAAATAAAATATGTGTCACATTTTATTTTATGTGTTGAAACCACCCACATGTGGATGTTGAGAAGTGGGGAAGACCATACCTAAAACTCCAATAAAAGGTTATGGTGTTGGGGACCACCTAAACTAACCTCCCATGAGAGGTTATGATGGTGGGGACCACCGAAGGCTTGAAACCTCTTGGACTCCCCTCATAAGTGTGAGAAACCTCCTGGACTTCTTCAAACCTTTATTTTACCAACCCATCAAATAATTAATTAGGACAACATATGTAATAAAGTATCCCAATTTGAAATTATGGAAACAAATTCAAGAATGTTGGCTACTTCATTTTTGGTGGAATTGGGGGAAACTCTTTGAAAAAGGGAGAAAGTTAGAGCTGTGGGAGAAATCTCTCCAACGATGAATGCCAACGAAGAACGCCAAAGGATAATTCCATCAAAAAAAATTATTTTGAAATCAAAGAAGAGGATGAAGTATGATCCCGTCATTGAAATGTGGTTTCAGAAGAAATGATCCTTGGCACCCCCTCCGTCATCTTTAACATCATTCTTGTGACCTCTGTCAACGAATAAAATGAGGTATGGGGGGTTATTAATGAATTCTTCAGATCTCTCGATTAATTTCATAATTCATGGAAAGAATTTAAAACATAGATCTACCAAAATGAGTTAATCCATGATTTGTATTAAATTTTAGAGTTTGTCATTCAAGACTCCTGATTTTTTTGTTGAGCCGCTTGCTACCACTCTAATGCAGATGGTGCGTGGAAAACAAACATGGCTCGACCCCTCCGCTGTTCTATTTCTCTGGTGAGTTCTTCTTAATGGATGAAGGTGATGATGGCGATGAAGGAAACAACGCTGCCACTTGCGGACTCCACGTCCCATTGCACTTCGCTGCCCGTGGCCTTGTCGCACTGCCCCGGGGCACACCGTGCCATCCTGCCGCATCACCGCCACCATCTGAGCTGCTACCACCATCTGGGTTGTGCCGCAGCCTGAGACGCTGCAACCGTCTGATCCGTCGCCATCATCTGAGCTGCCGTCGCCGTCTGGGCCGACCCGCTGCCACCGTCGGAGCCGAGCTGCCGCATGAGCCGCCGCCGCCATCTGAGCTATGGCCGCAATTCAGGTCAAGCCACTACCTAAGTCACCAACACCCTTCCGGCTGAACTTCCCCTACCTAGACGCTCTGTAGCCTCATGCCCTCACGACACCCTCTGCGACCCTACACAGCCTCGTGACTGCCAGACACCGTCTGCGATCCTCCGCGGCCTCAAAGCCTCTCGCGGCCCTCCACAACCCCCCCGCGGTCTGATAGGCCAGACCCATTGGGTCAGGCCGAACCCAATGGGCCGGACCCAGTAGGTTCAGATGGGTCAACCCGAACCGGGTCGGTCCAGGCCAGGTCAGGCCGGGTCGGTCGGACAAGGTGGGACCGGACCCGGGCCCACTATGACTCATTTACACTCTTTTGGTCATAACATGGCACCAGGAATCCATTTGATGAACTGTCATCGAATCTTGTTACCCAAGAGAGAGATGGTCCATTTAAGTATACCCCACTAGAGATTTGGATTAAGTTGGTATAAGGTCTGGTTGGATCAAGAATGAATCCAACAGGGCCCCCAGGACTAAAAGGATATTAACTCACAGACTAGGTGTCCGATTGACCCTCCGTCTGTTGCATTGAGACACCTATGACATTGAAGAACTTTGAGATACTTCTTCAGGGGACATCATGGCAGTTGGAGAATCAACCCGTGTCTTGGGGAGAGGACTCTCCTGGATATGAGTAATCCTAGTGAGAAATCCTAATAGCTGGCTATGACGAGAATAGTGCTCTTAGTGATCCTGTGTGGGTCATCTCAGTGCAATCCTGTGTGGGTCAGTTCCCAACGATCCTGTGTGGGTCAGATCCTAGTGATCTTGTGTGGGTCTTCTCCGAGAGAACCTATGTGCATGAACTCCATCGATCATGTGTGGGTCAGCTCCTAGCGATCCTCTGTGGGTAAGCTCTAGCGATCTTGTGTGGGTTAGCTCCAAGAGATCATGTGTGGGTCAGCTCCTATATATCCTTTGTGGGTCAGATCCAGTAATCCTATGTGGGTTAGATCCTAGCGATCCTCTGTGGGTCAGCTTTTAGCGATCCTGTGTGGATCAGCTTCAACGATCCTATGTGGGTCATGTCCTAGCAATCCTGTGTGGGTCAGTTCCTAGAGATTCATTGCAAGTTAGCAGAAAATCTTCTTAACGGAGTAAGATGATTCAGTAGTTATAACTGAACATCTCTACTCTCGTACCTAAGTTATAGCTGGTGTGGGTTGAGTCAGTTCCTCTTTGTTTTGTCATGATTTAGATATATTAATTGATAAATTAGTTATATGTATGGGTATATACCTATGTAGGGTTATCTGATGATTTCATACTTTTTGGTTTATCCATGGTAGATTTTGTGAGACCATGGGGGTCTCGGGGTCCCTACTGAGTATCGTTATACTCACCCCAGCACAGGCTTTTCCCCCACCTTGTTGTGTTGGATGTAGATGACGAACAATGCTGATCGAGGCTAAGAGTACCAGGACTGGACGGTGCTTGGAGGTGGACCATACGACGTGTCGGTACACAGAGGAGACAGATGGAAATGGAGTGCTGAGGAGGTGATCTGTACCTACCCTTCATGTAAGAACACGGAGGATGACCCAATTGATCTCTTACTATTTCTTCAGTTGTATTTTATTTCCGTTATACTTGTACCTTTACTGTGGGTCTTGTATTCTGGCCCCTTTTACTTACTGTACTCTCCATTTTGTTTTACAGTTTTTGTGAGTTCGTATATTGATATGTTTTTGGTTGCATGTGTTTACAGGATATAAACGAAATGCCTTCCCGGTTATAGGGAATACACCTTTGGTTTTAGTTTCCATCCCCTAGCCTATGGAATGCGGGCTTGGGGTAGTCACGACACGGGCCCCGGGGGAAGGGTCATGACATTGGAGATGTGTGCGTTTGTACATGTACATAGGAAATGCCTTCTATGTAAGTCATATGCCTACATAGTGCCAGTCACCAGCCCCTATCCTATTGAAGGTGGCCTTGGGGAGTCACAGCATGGGCCCCACTGGGACGGGTCATGACACATACCCCTTTGGCAGTGAAAAGACCTAGTTATGTATTTTGATGTATGGAATGACAAGGCACCATAGTGGGGTGATAAAGTTTTCATTCAGCTAGGTTTGGGTATCTAGATGGTGATACAGTACAAGTTTTCCCATGATATCACACGGAGACAATTGGAATAGTTTCTTAGATTTTTCATCCTTTGTAATAGGACTTGTATCTTGGAGGTTTTTTTACAACCTTTTTTGTTTTATTTATTTTGTTTTTCTATATATGTTATAACATATATATATATATATATATATATTCATGTTATTCTCCATTGTTTCTTTCTGTACATGTGTATATATGTTATGTTATCTTATTTACGCTGGGTAAAATCATTTCCTCTATTTACTTTGGTTTCCGAGGTTCTAGACGCCAGCCTGTGGGGATAGAAAATCCATTTGGGTATGTGAAAAATCATGTAGGGTACCAATTTAACAGGGTATCTTGGTAAAGTCATTAATATACATTTTTACTGATTTTAGGATGTTAAAGCACTATTTTTTTGGAGAGTTCTCTATTTTTTACTCAAACCATCAGAGTCTTAGTTATGTCTTCACATAGAGAGACCAAAAACCGAGGAAGAGGAACTGGTTAGAGTTCCCACAAGACTATGACTTTGAGATAGTTTATATTCTTGGGAAGGGCAACGTGGTGGTATATTTCCTTTGAAGGAAGTCTCTGGCTCACTTAGTGGAGGAGGGATTAGAGTAGTTAGCTTCCTTGTAGGTGAGCCTAGTTGCAAATGAGGGTGAATCTTTTCATTAGATTAAAGTGTTTTCCCCTCACCTTCTCGAATGTTTATTTGAGAATAAGTTGGGAAACATAAACTATGAGGTCCTATGTAACTATAAATCCTCAATAGATTCAATAGATGGATTTTCTAAAGTAGAAAATCACGTCATCCTTTTCCAAGGACAAAAGGTTGTCAGAATCCTGATGTAGGAGGAGGTGATGAAAGAGTATCACACATATCATTTGGTTGTACATATCAATTTTGGAATGATGTGTTTAGTCATACAATAGCAATTTTGGTGGGATTGCATGAGGAGAAGCGTGGTCGAGTTCATCTCTCGGAGCCTCATAAGTTTTCGAGTGAATGATGTGCACCATGTTTTGATAGATTTGTTGCGAAATCCTAATATTCAATAGTGGAAATTGTATAGAGTATCAATATACTTCATGATAGGGCTTCCACAAATAGTGAGAGCTATGTTGTCATCTGGGTGATATTTGACCGACTTACAAATTCAGTGCACTTCCTTGTTATCAAGGAGTAGAGATTGGTGTAGATTTTGAGGCAATTATATGTGTGGGAGATCATCCTCATTCATGTGTTTCCATTGATAATTGTCTCTAGTCATGATTCATTAATTATAAAAGTTTGTGGAGAAGCCTTTAGGATGCATTTAAGACCCTGATAAAGATGAGTACATCATCTCACCACAAAACAGATGGGAAGACCGAGCGCACTATCATGGTTCATGAGGATATAATGAGTAATTGCATGTTATAATGTGTTTGGATATTGGATGATCACTTACCCTTAGTGGAGTTTTCTTATAAAAATAACTACCACTCTAATATTAGCATAACACCTTTCAAGGACCTTTATAGGATACCCTAAAACTCACCCTATTCTTGATTGATATTATTGAGGCTACATTGTTTTTGCTATAGATGTTAATGGAAATTATAGAGAAGCTCTAGGTGTTCCACAAGCATCTGAGGATAGCTCACAGTTGGTAGAAATATTTTACTACTCAATGTTGTAGGACCTTTGAGTTCGAATAGAGAGACGATGTTATCCTAAGAGTCTCTCCATGATGAGGGTTGTAGGTATTCATATGGGGAGGCAAGATATCCATAAGGTTCATCAAGCTGTTCAAGATCTTATAGAGGGTTAGTGAAAATTTTTACCACCTTTCCTTACCCCCATAGATGGAGTAGGTGCAAGATATATTCCATATATTTTAGCTAAGAGGATACATGCCTGATCACACACATGTTATTGAATGGGGTTAGCTGGACACCAAGGATAGAGCTAATTTCTTAGAGCTCCTAGTAGATATTGAGGATTTACAGGAGAGGATCCTATGTTGATGGACCATTTCCATGGTTCATGTGATGTGGAAAATGAGAACATGCAGGAGAGATCCTGGGAGAAAGGGATCCAGATGTGGGATCAGTATCCCAATCGTTTTGTTTAGTTTTTATTTTTTAGGATGAAAATATTAAAAGATGGAATAATGTATTGACCTTTTTTCCCATGTATGACTTTGAAATATATATATGGGAATATTTGTAGATCTATGCTCCAAGACAACACATGATTCGAAGGCCTAGTGTGCTCGAAATTAATTTAATAAAAATATTAAAAATATTTTATATCACATAAGGATTTTTTCAGAAATCATTGAAGAAATACTAAATATATTCTAAAAATTCAAATCCAATACCATGGTTGAATTCTTAATGTGGGGTTTACCCTAGGCGTAACCTAATATTGGTCAGTGAGGGATGTTCGGATAAGGAGACCATTGACGGGTACGTCAAGGGAATTAATTAATTATTTTTATTAATTCATTTGAACAAAATTTAATCAATAAATATCATATTATGGTAGATCACCAAGGTTAGTTTAATAAACCTATAATCTTTCAGTGGAGGTTCTTCCACCCTTCATTGCTAAGCATTAATCAGATGATGACGACCTTCATGATCCAGGGAAATTGATGCATAGTAAATTCAATTGATCTTCCCCCTTCATTAGTGAGTTCATTCTTCACCAACAAATGGTCAAATATTGATTCAGGATGCATAATTTTGGATTTCCACCCTAATGATTCAATTATTCAACATGATCATACTATCATTCTTTGATCTTCATTCAAATTCATCCTTTGCATCATCCCAAGCATAAAATTAACATTTTTGAAATTGTTTACTCTACGGTGTTGTATTTCACACTTTAGATATCGCCAGTATAATTAAACTGCCAATAACTCTTGTCCAATGATTATTTCACCCATTTTCTTGTGATTTTCTCCCAATTGTTCTTTACGTTCATCACTGTTTGTCTATAAGTCTATGTTTAAACATTATGTTATGGGTTTGAATATGATCGGATGCCCTCATCCATAGTGGATTCACATGCAATGAATGAACTGAAAAATAATGTATGTATTCATATATATTGTTGGATATGGTTATTACACAATGGATAATGTATCTTGTGAAGCCACAAGAGAAAATTGGAGATGTGATGGCACATGAAGGTATTTAAGAAAGAATCAAAACTCTAATTTCCGGACATTGAAGGGCGGAAAGGACAAATGAAGGTTATTACCCCTAACTATGGGTGGTAAAATGGAGGGATTTGTGGCAGATAATCCAGATATATAATGAATGAAGTAGCTATATGATTTGGTGAATATCTGGGCTACATGATGTGTACTAGGATGAACATATTTGGTGTAGTATCTCAGCTATGGAAGCTTGAGTTTTTAGGTGAGTTAAATATAACATGCTATGTGGGACCCCCACATTCCATGTAACATAGTGATTGAAACCCAGTGTGTACTATACAAGTACACAAACATAAGAATTTCGAGGCACACAACCAGTGTACACGAACATGGCCCAATGGACATAGACACAACCCAAAGGACATGGTCTGAACTAAGAGAACACTGATAGAACTCAAGTGGAAAAGAAATTTAGTGTAGTCCCCTTACTATTCTTGTAAGGAGCATGGTATGATATTCATGTTCTAGTGAAGGACATGAACAGACAATGAAGCATGACCACGTATCGTTTAGGTCCTCCAAACACTATGTATCCTCTTTTAAGAAAATTTCTACATCTTGAATATCCTTTATTTGGACATAGATCTTGACATGCTGTCTATCCTATGTTTTTTTCTACATAGAACATGGGGGTGAGCGTTATGGTGTCTTTGGAGATATGATGTGAGATGATATGTTCATGATGATCCTTTAGGAGATGTTTGATGATGGTAGTGATATGGAAGGATCCTCTAAGAGATTAGAGTGGAATCATCATACTGGGATATGGCATGGGTCCTCTATTGACCATCAGAGTGGCACCCACATGGAGTTAGGGTATGGGTAATCTATCTACCGAGTGGCACCGTCCTATTGGGATAGGTCATTGGTCCTCTATCTATATATATAGTTTCAACCTCCTTCTAGAATATGGCATGTGTCCTCTATTGATTATCTAAGTGGAACCTTCCTTCAGAGTAAGGGCATGGGTTTTCTACCATCATAGTAGCACCCTCCTATGGTTTCAGTTTATGGGCCCTCTATCTTTGGAGTGGGAACCTCCTACAATGTCAGGGCATGGGTCCTTTACCATCAGAGTGGATCCCTCTTACAGAGTCAAGGAATTCTTCCCCTACCATAAAAGTGGCACCATTCTATGAACTTTGGGTGTGGGTCTTAAACCTATTGAGTAGAACCATCCTAAAATGTTTAAGTATAGATCATATATACAAATATTGGAACCCTGTTGTTATTCAAGGGCAAGGGTCCTCTACCTAAAGATTATATTCCCTAGATTATGTGGCATCGTGATGAAGTGTGGCTTGACATGCTTATTTCTTCAGATATATTATTGAGATGATGGGAATCATTGATGGACATCTTGGAACTGATGGTAGACACTTTTCATTGGATGACCTATGAGATGGAGATCCCCTATCTCTCTCATTCAGGTTTATTTTATGATCATATATATTTGTATCACCATTGTTGTATTTCATTTATCTCTTACTATGGGTTGATGTTTCTGCTTCTATTGTTTCTCCTATTTCTTCCACTTCATATTTTTGGGTTTCTTAGTTGGTATGTATATACTATCCCCCACATGGTCTATTCCCACATGTGTCGTATCTTATGTAGATTATGGACAGTTTGGCAGTGATTAAAGTGGAGTATAGGGATGCCCTGGTGCATTTGACTATGTACGATGGTTGAGGCTTGGAGAATTGAAGATGATATATCCCTGCATTTACATTTACAATTTTTTAAGTTGGGAAATATTTCTAGTTTGTGGGTAATTTGTCCCTTTAATTTTCATATTATGTTGTTGTACTCTTTTATTCCCTAGAGGTTATTACATGCATGATTTTTACTCTATATGTTACCGTTCTTCTTTTATTCTTATTCACTTTTGGATGGATATGGTTATGTGTTCACGTACATGTACTTAAGAAATGGCCTCCCATATTAGTTATGCCTTTTGAAACATGCCACCATCCCCTGGCCTATGGAAGTGGGCTTGGAGTAGTTTCAGATCAATCACTTTTGGGTTGGGTCATGATAGCCCTTTTTGTTTTTACCTTTCTCCATCCTTTGTAACTTTGAACGAACCAAACAATTTAGAATCTCAACATAGGGTTTAACCATATCCTTTTGTAAATCATGAGAATATAAATCATAATTGAATTCCTCTAAGGTCATGTAATCTCTTTCATACATCATAGCATCAATGAGACGATCATATGAACTATCTAGAGAGATTAAAGTTATAATGTCTTTGTCTTCATCTTAAACACTTACATTTATATTGTATAAATATAATTATACTTTTTTAGACTCATCATGTTGTTTTTAAATTGGAGTTTTATGATTCATATTAAAGGTATATAATTTTCACTTCTTATATAGATGACCAATTAAGGATGTTTTCATATAATGTTTTGCATTCTTAGAAAAAATATCTGCAGTGAAAGTATCATAATCAACCTAACATGAGAAATTATTTGATGAAGACAAATTTAAATACCATTGTTCATTCATAAAAATTCTAAGAGGGACATATAAATAGTTAGTCACCATGTTATCATTAGTAGACTCACGTATGTGGGGTTTCATATGTT
Organism: Viscum album; assembly: GCA_963277665.1. Classification (NCBI taxonomy): domain Eukaryota; kingdom Viridiplantae; phylum Streptophyta; class Magnoliopsida; order Santalales; family Viscaceae; genus Viscum; species Viscum album. The sequence goes on along the minus strand of OY728133.1, from coordinate 1,632,301,026 downwards.
CCCAAATAGAATCTTGAGTCTCTTGCAAGATTAAGAGTGCTCAAATATTTTATCCCCATAAATTAAAAGTCATTGATAAAATTAAAATTTTCTATTTCATACTTTATAGAAATAATTTTTAATTTCATAATCTCTAATACCAAATTTTTAGGGGATGCGTTGTAAGGTAAGTTCCCAATAAATAGGCAAGGACAACTGAATATGAAATTGGGTTCTATCTAGTATTCAAAATAGAAAATAAAACCTATTTAAAATGAAAAATGGATTAGTAAAATGAATGTAAAAATTAAATTTGTGTGGAAACTAGAGATTAAAATAAAATATAATCATTAAATAAGAGAAAATAAACAGAAAGAAAATAAATAAATGAATTTTTAAAACAACTTAATTTGGTTAAGTATCAAGTAGGCCCTACTCTATGGTAATAAAACTGCCCTATTCTACCTTTTTGTTAAAAATAATCTATCGAAACAAAATACAGAAGGCGATTAGAAGACACAAATAAATAATATAAGAGTAGCAATAAATCACATGAAGTAAAAAATAATAATATGTTCAAGGTGAAATTAGAATAAAATCATGCCAAAAAGAATATGAAAACTAAAAAATATGAATCACAAAGGAGTGGAGAAAAAGAAACTTTCACTTCCAACCTAATTTACCAACTTGCCCTAGGATAAGTGTTTTTCACATGTCGATAGAGGTTTCAACAAAAATATAGCAAATAGACTTCTAATGATCTAAAATAAATGGATTTCTACTGATACATAAAACTAGGGAACGATCTGATTCACCATAGTGAGTGATTTGGCATGTCTGTCAGTGTATAACACTACTTCTCTAGTAGAATTCTTTCCCATGTCTAGGAATTCAAAATTCAGTGGTTAAAACACTCTCCCAAAACACACCTATTCACACATTGATCATCTCTCAATATATTCATATATATATACCCTCAAAATCCCATATGGTTGCAATAACATAAGAATAATAGGAAATAAAGTTCTATGAAAGAAGAAATCTCTAATATCCCAAACAAGAAAACCTAAAGTCTTAACAAGAAAAAAAATAAAGAGAATGGAAATAGAGGAATAAAACATAGAATTTATTCAAGTTAAGGAACACTATAGCTGTTTTCTAGATGAATTTATAACTTCTGCAAACCTTAATAATAATAAATTGAATTATGATTCCCTTTATTTCCATTCCAACAAAAAAGATGTAAAGTGAAACTAAAATAAAAAAATCTATATAGGAGAAAATAAAGTCTTCCATATAAGAGTTAATATATAAAATAAAATTGGAAAAATAATATGTGTAATTAAGAGAAGTTAAATTTAAGTATAAAACAAGTAAATAATTAGTTTCTTTTGGAAATAAATTCATGTTTTAAAATTAACATATCATTTGCATGCACCGTTTCTTTGAGTTTTATTTCATACACTTATGAGTTCATGATGTGACCTTAACATACAATTCAGCCATATTTTAGAGTTTAAAAATAGAATACTAAAATCACATAATTTTCTTCACATGTGACTAGCTAGGGATTGTGTTTTCTAGATTTATACTATGATTGAAAATAGTTGAGTGATCTAATCATGTGTGCCCTGACACCACATCGACCAATGATGATGCTCATTAACAGATAGCGATACGAAGAAGAATGTTTAAGGTGCTTCTTTATATGATTTGAAAAACTTTTAAGGGAGTTGGGCTTGGTTACAATCCTTCTACAATGTTCTCTCAATGATTTTTGGACACTGTGAAGGGGAGAAAATTGAACATTGAGTTTTATTGTGGATACTACATAATTATTGAGTCATTTTTGAAGCATTTTAATTTTTTGTGTCACATATAAATGGGGAGGATTTGTGAATTTGATGGCCTGAGAAGAGTGAATCAGTCATTGTGAAGTATGTCAGTGTTAAAAAAATTCTGCCATGGTTTTTAGAGACATTGAGGTCATCGAAAACTTCTATAATTACCAGTAAACACATCTTTTGTAATGAGAGATCACGACCAATGGTGTGAAGACATAAAGTTTAATATATCTCCCTCTATTTTTGTATAATCTCCATTTTCTAAAAGAAGTATGCAGATCATACAACATACCATGTAATATGATATGATCCATGCATCAGTTTATATATACAGTAGGACTATTTCATTTTTATGATTTTTTTAAAATTTTCCTTGATTAAAATTCATATTGAATTTTGGTCCTAAATTAATTGAAGACCTTGAATACTTTGGATTGGATGAAATGTATGAAGTTATTTATTTTATTATTTTATAATTTATGAAGAATAAGTGAAATCCCCTCATGAATTCAATAAACAAAATTACGGCTTTTTTAGCTTTTAATATATATATATATATATTTAACATGTTAATAATAATTTATAATAAATTATTAATAGTTTTTTTAAATATTTATTGATAATTAATATATAATTAAATTTTTATTTAGTAATTTCTAATAATTCATAATAATAAATAATAGTTAATAACAATTAACAAAAATTAGTAATAAATAACTAAAATAAAGGTTACATGACAACAATGAAGAAAAAATGACTCTAAAAAATAATATCAAAATAATTTTATATTTAGGCTATATTTATATTAAAACTATAATAAAAATAACATGTATAAATGTATATATAATAATTATTAATGTATATATAAAATAAATATAATGTTATATAAGATAAATATATCATAAATATATACTACATATATTTTTAAATTAATAAATTTTTTGATGGGTTTTATTAAAATGTTAAATGGGTATATATTTTAAATAATTTAAATATTGTGGTGAATTTAAGTCTTAAAAAAAATTGGACGAAAAGATTGAAGTGTTTAAGAACAAAATTATTTATAAAAAACCCCTCACTTAAAAATAATTACATTAATTATAAAGGAATTATTTTTATTTATATATATTCAAAATATTCTTTATAAATAAACGGTTTATATAAAAATTTAGCATACTAATAAAAATATGTAGATAAAAACTGATACTATTAATTATAGTTTCAATATTATTTGGAAGTGAATTTACTTTAAATATATTCAAGACATTTAAGCAGTGGAATAGTATTTGTAGAAAAAGTTGAAGATCATCATTAATATAGATTAATCAAGGAAATTTTAAAATATTTAATTCATTGAAATAATATAAAATTATTTACAATAATTAATTTTTTCCCTTGTCTCTGATGGGGATATGTCCCATAGTCTGGATCGTGAATGAAATAATTCTATCAAGACCATAGACCTCTGTGATGTGTTGATGTATGCTGAACTAGAGGGGATCTTCATTAAGAAAATGAAACTCGACTGTCTGTTACTCCTCTATATGTGATTCATTAAGAAGAGGTACCTCTAATGTCTTCTGAATATCAATATGTGACAATCGTCCACATAATCCTTCTCCCACTACATAATTGGAAGGACATGACATTCTATAACTATTCCATTGGGTCGATGAAGTATTAATCATAAATGATGATCTAATGTGGAATGACATATGATATGAGCTTGGATCCAGTACACTTGAGGAATACTACATATATCATGATAAAATAAGTATATTCCATTCTTTTTAGAACACATTAACTACTATGTGATGTTTATCTACTTGAATCGATTCCTATTCTGGTGGAACAACTGTGGCCTATCATGTATCTTGACATGTCCTACATCATCATTATCATGGATCTACAATATTATCATATTCTAGAGAATTTTTCTGAGTAGAATCATCCACTTTCTTAGGTTGATAATAAAATATAATTTCATGTATATATCCAAGGAAAGGAAAAATGTTATATATTGTAGCATGGTAAACTGTCTGACTGAATATCATGCCCTCTTATGGATTAAAATTCCATATAATACAATTTACTCGAGTATGCTACACAAAAATTCAAATTTATCTAAAAAAATTCTACAAAAAATAATGTAAATTTGTTAACATTCCAGATCAGGGTTTTCTATACGGTGTCACGTATGATAATGTTTAGATTTTGGACTATACCATGGTGAATAATCCAGTCTTTTTGATATATGGACTTTCATTGTATGTGTGTTCTCAATAAAAAAGTTTCACATCTATCAAAAACATTGATATGATATAAATGATGCCACATACAGTTGGCATCCATCCATCATACCAGCCTCTATGAATGAAAGATTAGTAGAAATCTCAGTGATGATAGAATACATTGAACATGTCCAAACTAGAACACAACTCTACTGAAATGGTTCTAGTTAATAATTTAAAATAATATAATAGGCACTATATCCCTAACATCATCAACACTCATGGTACACTATATAAGATGTTAGTTAATGAGACCCAAAAATTATTTCTATGAAATCTGAAATGACAGATTGAAATTTGTAAATGATTTTCCCACTAATTTCAAAAAACTATATAATTTTTTAAATTATTTACCAAACATAAGAATGTATATATTTACATCAGTAGGTAGAATACTATCCAAAAGGACACAATATGTTTCCACATTATGTCATAGTGTCCTGACATAATTGTGTGATATACTCTACCTATAACATAAATCATGGAAATTAATATATAATAAGAAATTAAGTATAATATAACTCATATTATAATTGAAAAACACTCATGATAAGTGAGCATATTAATGCCTGCATAGGGCATTATGGCAGACATCCAAGAGAAGCTATAGACTGACAACAATCATGGAATGTGTAGGGATGTGTTCACATTCCCACATCTGAAGGAAGATGATGTATCCCAAAATAACCCTATTATCTAATTAGTATACAACGAACATTGATTTATATGTGTACACTAAGTTTCTATATTCCCAACTATGTCTCATAGACTAATCAAAGTCCTTAAATAGACCAAAAAAAATTTGTGGATATACATCCACAATTGATGAGAACAAATTATCCCATTAATTGTCTTCTAGATATATCTATGTGCATGATGCATGAAAGTATTCCCATTAGTTCCATTGGGTAAATTTGTGAAGTACATATCAATCCATTGCATAAATAACTGATTTCCATCTATATTTGTCTTGTCTCCTTCAATTTCTTGACAATGTAATTGTTTTACAATCTCATGTCAATATATATAGAACCATATTTTAATAGAAACTCCCTAAATTTTAATAAAAAGCATAAACACCACATCCAATAGAGTTATCATCATCAGCGCATCAGAAATGTGGAAATTGTGGGTCTTGGGCTTACATCTCTTAGTTAGGATAGTAATGAGATGATGATCAACCAATGTGGAATCTGATATAGTGACATCATAAAAACATGCAAGACATAAATATGGGAAAATTTCAAGAAGAGGTGGGATTTCATGATAGTGTTTATCCCTACACACATTGTCCTGTCGAACATTATATCCTTCAAACACCTCATGTGAGACATGTCTATAGTGTTTCGTGAGAAAAGTAACATCCTCCATCACTACACATAAATATTACATAAATATTATGTATGTTAAAAAATGTAATTACAATGTTATGGTTAGAATAATATATTATATAATAGTTATGTTAATTATAAAATAAGTACTAAGGATTTAATAAGAACTTTATTTCTCCTAATTTTAAAATATTTCTAATACATAATATATATTATCAATATATAATATATTTTCCTTTAGATAGAATCCCATACATAATGTCATCATTTGATATGTAATATATTGTTATTATGTATGATATTTTTATTTGTAAAAATTCAATACATAATATATTTCCCCTATATATAATATATTTTTACTATGAAATATTCTTTCCTTTGGAAAAAATCTAATGTGTAACATATTTCGTCTATGCATAATATATTGGTTGTAGATGTTTTTCTAACCAGTGTAATTTTTTAAATTCATAACTAATATAATTGTTTTATTCTATTATAATATATAATATATATGTATATCCCAAGATTTATATAATATTTTTAACACAAAATACTGTATTTAAAAAACCCAAAAGGATGACCTGAAGACTATGTCAATTCAAAATTTTATTTTCACTGGAAATAATTTGTTGTGCATGTAGTACATCCCTATCGCTGAGGAATAGAACTCATTAATAGAATGTTAGGGAATAAATATTTCTTATGGATTTCCCCATGATAGATTCTATATCTCAAAAAACAAATTATTCTTCTTGTGTCCATTATAGCTCATTTTTAATTTTACTAAACTCTAGTATACCTTATTACCACAACCTACATACATCAAGTATAAATGTTGACTATTCTATGGGTTTTGAGAAATTTTGAAACTCCCAATAGGAATCCCTGATGAAGTATAATAGGTTGAAATGGTGTCTATATTGTATACTAGATCAACATATGATTTGAATGAGATATTCACTAAGGTAGATGATATAATGATGTAAATGAATGAAAACATAAACACCTGAAATTTTTCACAATCACAATGTATCTACTTGAGAAATAACACCAATATTTGATTGTTAATATCTGTCTCAGAGTCATGAATTATTGTTACTCTGAATATACTTTCTTCTCTATTGTATAATTGAACATGAAAACCGTAATCTTGTTTTCCATGACTTAAAATGTCAATTAAAATTAAGGTATATATATATATATGAGCTGATAGACATCTATTAAACTTCTTCTATAGTCAAACAATATTATTTATTGGTTCTAAAAGATATATCTCATAGGGGAGAAGAGATCTAGGAGGTCACATTAAAAGATTACATTCAACATGATATGTCTATGATTAAAGACCAAATAAGTGAGCTTAGACGTAATATATCTAAAATGATTGGAGTTAGATTTCATTTGACTCAACTAAAACTAGATCACACGAATGACCAATTATTTAAAAAGTCTAGTTTTATGTGTTTACCAGTTTACATGTTCTAATGATGCAAGGATGTGGTGGTATATTTCTTTTAAACTATGGAGTTTTTATGTAATGATTCCCAATTCTAGGTATTCTCATCATGGTTGGGTTCTTTTCTTGTTGTTTTTTCTTTTATTATTTTTGGTTTTTTCATATTCATGGGAGGTTCCCATAAACATATAAATGTGGTATATATTTAAGTAAAAAATTTATTTGGATAAGCTATGGGTTTCCACTAACTATAAAAGTGGTTTTTATTTATTGATTTTAAAAAATATATCATATATAAATTGGTTCAATTAACTAATTTTTCTTCACATAGTCATAGTTCCCTCTATCATCACTAAATTCATAATATTAATATAAATTTTCAAACACTAAAATTTTGTGATATTTATAATCCAAAAACTGATCTATCTAATATCTATATGGTAAAATTCAATAAAACAAGAAATATGAAAATTTTCAATGATTATATATGTAGGTTGTTTTATTTTTGAGTATTATTATTCAATAAAATAAAACATTTATAAAATATAGTATAAGTAAAAATATATAAAACAACTAAATAAAGGACACTCCATTAAACACCACTCACCACAAAAACATCAAAGAGATACAACAATAATATCAAAACAACTGGAAACAAAAACGTAAAGCGGTCGATTAAAAGAAACCATGTTTTCATTTAGGGGAGTGTGCCCAGATAATTAGCTATGTTATTGGCCTACTACTGGTATGTGGTGTTTAAAAGAGAGTCCATGACCTCTACCACCTTGGTTTGAGGTATTTTGGAAAATCTACTTGGTGAAAGACCTCCTTATGGTACATCTCCACCAACTTTTCCATTAATTCTATGCCAAATTTTTTTGTCATGTAATATGCTCAATAAAATAATAATAGGTAGGTTTTTAGGGGTAAAAACAATGAAAAAAATTTACACACATACCTCTATCCTAGAATGATAGGATATATCCCCTAGGGATAACCCATCTAAACTATCATTTTATTACAAAGAGTTGCTCAAAGGCCCAGTGGGATTGAAATCCAATCACATGGACCAAAGTTTCTACATTGTGTCATTGATGAAATATATATTCTTCCATGCCTACACAAACATTTCTATGTCAACTTTATTCGTCATCATCCTACATCACTACTTACCTGTTCCACTACCCAAAAACTCCACAGGGAATGCTAGGAATCAAACCTTGGTCACATGGATATAGAGGCTAAGAATGAGTATTACTCAACTGAATAATAAAAATAATAATAATAGGTAATGGGTATTAAAAACTAATAACACCCACATACCAAGGAAATCTATGTGGGTCACACCACATCTCTCCCCATAATTATTGACCATCACTGACTAGACCTATTTTATAGAATTTTTAATGGGTCAAAGACCGAGGATCATTGATGGACCATGAAAGTAGCTGACTGTGGACTTTTTTAAAGACAATAAATACTATTAACCAAAATCATGAAAGATAATCCTATAACAAGTCAGTCCACTACTCAATAGATATGTTTTCACCTACCAGAGTCATCACATCAATGGTACTAGTCATGAGTGTTTTTTTCCATTCCAAATTTGTTTCATTATACAGGTCATTGATGCAACTGTAAAAAGTACCCATCCATCACAATGTGGTCTATGGGAGGAAGGTTGGATTATATGTGTTTGTATACCAATCTCTCTTTTGATTCACCCACCTAATGATGCTTGTGTGGTTCCCCATAGCACTACCAACCTGTTTATCCACACCATCAAACTGATCCTACTATGCTGGGAGTCACATGGAAAGGCACCCATTAATCCAACATCAGAGGAAGTATGGTCGGTTGAAATGTTTCAGCACACTCATCCTTCTTTTGAGGTCACCCCTCTGGTAGGATCTGTGTATTGCCTTTCATGTTCTGCCTTTCTTGATTATCAAGGTAGTGTAATTCTATCATCATGATGATTTCTTCCATATGTCTATTACCTATGGTTGATGACCCAAAATCCTAAAAAATATTCTTGAGAGTCCCATGGATATACTGAAGGCCATATGACCCATAATCCTTCGATAACCAGAAGGAATTATGACTCGAAAGCCCAATTCAAGGGAATAGTTCCACTAATATAGTACCACTATAGTACTATTATAATACTACTACGATACCACTAAAGTAATATTGGAAATAATCACCCACCAAGATTTGATCTCAGGTCTATGGTAATTGATAATTTAGTGTCAACCACTCGGATGCTCACCCCAACTAAAATAATAACAACAACAATAATAATAAATAATAATAATAATGATAACAATAATAATAATTATTATTACAGGTATAAGGGACTAAAAACTATAAACACCCACACACTCATGCACCCAAAGTGGGTCAATCCTTATCCCTACCCAGAAGGATTATTATTCACTCACTGAACATATTTTATTACATTTTCATGCCATATAGGACCAAGTTCATGTTTCTATTCAAGTAACATGAAATAGATGACCTAAAGGAATGCATGAAGATCATGTGACATGTTTCTACACTATTCAATAGCCACTATGATCCCATACTAGTGTCATTTAACCTATGGTACTAGTCCCGAGTGTTGTGTTTATCCCCTGTCAAAGTTCCACCATCATAAATCCATTTATAAACCATGATAGGGAACCATTCAATCCAAAAATGGCATATGGGGGGAAGGCTAGTTGATATTTTTCATAATTTATATCTCTCTTTTGATCTTCCCACCCAAGGATGCCTATGTGGAGCCTCGCTACACTGGAAACATGTTTCTTTACATAGTTAGATTAATCCCATTATGTTGATAGTTGGATGAAGTGAATTGTTTCCTAAAAAATATAAAAAATATGGGTTTCTTATTAGTGTTAGAACGCCCATATCATTTTTGAGGACACCCACCTTAGTTGTGCCTATGTGTTTCCATGTCTATGCAATCTTGCCTAATGCACTAGGTTGTGTCCATGTATCATCCTGATGACAGATTCCATGTATTGTTTACCTATGGATGATGGTATGGAGGACCTATATAGATTCCTAGGATAACCATATATTACTTTAAAGACTATTTTCTCATAGGACTTTGATAAACTAAAAGACCTATGGCTCAAAGGCATAGTTTCATGGTTCTAAATCCCAATTTAGGTGAATATTTTTGATTCCACAGTACAAATATAGTACAAATATGATAACTTCATAGATAGACACCCACATTTATTTGATACAAGGTTTTTGGTGCATGATTACATGGTGTTTACCCCTTGTATTCCACTTGAACTATATAAGTATATCAAGTTACAATGTATTTTCAAGAGCTACGCCACACAATTTCTATGACCTTCCCAACAACTGAATGCCACCCCCCAATCTATGTTTGAGAATAAAAGGAAATTAACATTAGTGATGATTAATATAGATGTTTGTCTCATATAAATTGGTCATTTTTAGGATTTTTATGTAGAAGATTAAATGGTCTCTATATTTTGAAAAGGATATTGAACTTCTCATTGTTTTGGTTTGGATTTTCTTTCATGGACTACATATTTATATCTTCAAGTTGGATTCCCTATATTTTATTACCAACCTTATTAGAACACATATTAAGCCTGATTCATCCACTTATAAGATCTCAAAACCCTCTATTTAGAGGATATTCAATTAGGTGTATATATTCAAACCTTTACACATAATCATTGGGATCCAAAATAGGGACAACAGGTTCTGCAAAAGAGTAAATTTTGAGAATATATTAGATTACTATCATTTCTATATGATTTTTGTCACACATGGAATTCTTATGAAAGGATACCTAAAATGAACCAAATTCACTAACTCTGGTTAGGGGTAAATAATTTTTGGATGAAGAAATTATGTTTGTAGTTTTTTTGTGGGAATGATTTTTCTTGGCATACAAATTCACATAAATATACTTTTGATCAAAATATTTATAGGGACCTTACTTATCAATCAAAACAAAATCATGTTATGTCACATGAGGTTAGGATTTATTTCGATTTATAATTGCCATTATTGATTCTCAAACAACTTTTAAGGATATGGTAAAGAGGCTTAATGACTCTATTACCACAAGATTTGACCCACTTATGATAATAATAAGGAGCGTCATGGTGAATCTAGGGAATCCCCACATAACCCACCTAAAAAACTTGTAAAATTAAAGAATATTTTTTTACATTAATGTGTTAAAAAAGAATGAAACCAATGATGTAATTTGATGTATTTATGACCCCATTCCTTAATAAGACTCATAAATATAAAGATTACTCGAAAATTGGAGTGAACTATTGTCATTAGATCCTCTACAATCTATATCAAGGACATCCATCCTCAGTTGTAAGTATATATAACCTCTCTATACTATGATAAAGAGAGTTATTATTCCCCCTTTTATATAAAACATTTCTTCAATCATAGGAACCATCTCTTTAAATTAAGTAGTGCTTGAAAGATAAAATTTACTTTTAGGCTGTTGAATAAAATGTTTTCGCTTTCACCATGCATCAAAAGGTGGAAATATCAATTAATGATTTCTTTGACATTATGGTGTATATGTTTTATAGAATTTAAGATGAATTTGATAAAAACCAAAAAAATATCTATGTAACTTTTTTTGGGAGTAGTGTAGTGAGGCACCTAAATGATGTTTGAATTCATTAATCAAAAAACAGCCGTGCCTTGTGGATGCCTCTTACTTCTGGGATTTTCTATCTTTCTACATTCTAGTTAATGTTTTTGAGGTATTTTTAATTATTATCACAGTGTAATGAGAGGATAGTTCAATACCATGGAGATTTTAATTTCAATATATCCTATATTATTAAAAATGATAGATAGAAATTTTGAAATCCACTAATGTTTGGATGAGTTCTTTCTCACTCCTACTCAGAACTACAATCCAATACATAAATATGATTTATTTTCAATACCTACACCTCAATACATTCCCACGATTTGTAATTAAATACTTTAAAGTGATTTATTGAAATTGAATGTTGATATGATAAATTTCAACAATCGGTAATGATCTAATTTCTTACTCATTCATAGTGTTTGATGCCTTGGTTAATGTACTCAGGAATGTTATTATTGGTTGGAAGAATTATTTATTGTTAGAGTACTTATTATTATTGTCTTAAGTGATGTGGTAATTGATAAAAGAATATGAAAATTAATATCCCAATTGTATTCTACCAATAAGGTTAACTAATTTATGTTTTATGGCTTTATGTTATGGAATTTAAATGTAATGGTTGATGCTATTTGTTTAAATTATTAACTACTAACTTGGTGGTTACAAAAAAAGGATCGGTATCACCAACTGTTATTATATAGAGAACATGTCCATTGAAATGAGGAGATATGGGTAAATTATACACACACTAATTATTTACACTTTCTTATATCTGGAATCTCTATCTACATAAGGGATTTAGTGTCTATGAGTTTAGCTATTCTATTGTGAGAAACTATTTCTAGAATTTTATTTCTCTCACTGATGTGCATCGTTAAATATGGAATGTTGAAACTAAAATACTTCCATAAAATCCACTTTATTACTGTATATAAATATTCTTTCTGCCATACAATGATTTGATGACTATAATAAAGGCTTCCAACAATCCCTAAATTTCTCCGAGGCCAACTAGGCTCTAGTTTTGGACTTTAAGATTTGAGGTGCATTTGATCAAGAGGAATGAATTATTGTTCTTGGATTAGTAATGATGCAATCTTATTATCTAAATGGTTTCATGTGTAAGAGGGACATCGATTTATATTTTCGGAATCTCTAAAGATGCTCATGGTGTATTGACAATGAAATCACACTACCATAGATCTGGGTAAGGGATGCGCTGACTTTTATTAGTGCTAAGAAAAAAGCAATAATAAAAGTTACACCTTAATAAGCATTTCCCAAAAGTACTGACAATGGTAACTTTTACTAGAGCTAAAAAAGTGTTGAAAAATGTGTACCCTTTATCAGCACTTTTTTTTAGCAATGATAAAAGTTTTTAATAAACAATATTATTAATATATATATATAATTATTATATTTAAACTCAAAAATAATATTCATTTATATACATTAATTAAAAAACCCATTCTTATAATAAAAATAAATATTAAATATAAATATATATTTTTTAAAAATTAATATATATATATATATATATATTGTTTAAAAAAATTATTTATAAGGTTATAATATATATATAAATAATTATAAAAGTATAATAATTTTTTTAATGATGTATGCATGCATATGACATGTATTCATTTTTATGAATATGTTCATTTGTACATTGACAGTTATATGATTCCTTCATGTTATAACCATGAAATTATAATGTTCTCATCAATACTTATAAAATTAAAATAAATATATTTAAATATTAAATTTATTTTATAATTATAAATTTTTAATTATATGTATACTTTTTAATTATAATTATAAATGTATATATGTTTAAATAATTATAAAATTACAATAAATAACTTTATTATAAATTTATAATTATATTTATTATTATATAAAAATATTTATAAAAATATTTATTTATAAATAAATAAATAAATATATATATATATTTAAATAATTCTAAAATTATAATAAATATATTAGTTATATGTATTTATAAAATTATAAATATAAGAGATATAGTTAGTTTAATTTTTTAATTATTTAAATAAATAGATATTAATTTATAATAATACCTATAGATAAATATATATTTATAATTATTTAACTAGATATATATTTATTTATAGTTATAAATATAAATAAATAAATATTGATTTACATAATTATAAAATTATAATAAATTTATTTATTATATGTATACTTATTCAAAAAAATACATATTGTTTTAAATAATTATAAAATGATAATAAATATATTTATTATATTTAAAATTTTATAAATATAAATAATTAATATATTTATTATATATAATTATAAATATGATAAACATATTTATTATAATTTTATAATTATTTAAATCAAAATATATTTATTTATAATTTGAACTATAATTTTTTTTGAAAAGAATTTTTATAACTATAAATAAAAACATATTTATGTTTAATTAATGCCTTAGCCCTTTATCAGCACTAAAAAAGTGCTGATCGTACCATTATTTATCAACACTATAATTTTAGTGATGAAAAAAACTCATTTTATCAGATCTTTTTTAGCGTTGATAATGGGGTATATTTATTAGGGCTAAAAAGCATTGATACATTTCAGTGTTATCAATGCTTCATGTTTTAGCACTAATAAAATTTCTATTTATCGATTCTATTTTTAAAAGTGCTGATAAAGGACTTCCCTTGTGTTATAAAAATAACACTAACAAAGTCTTCTTCTTCCATGCCTTCATGATTTCCTGGAACCCCCCCTCTGCCGCTGTCGAACCCCACCTCTACCATCACTGTTGCCACCGTTGAACCCCACCTCTTCCGATGTCTCTGATGCAACTTCTACAACCGTACACTACCACTACCGATGAACCCCCTCCAATATAATTTATCCTACCCCCCATTTCCTTATCTCTTACTTACACCCTTATCCTCAACACTCCATCACACGGGCGATTGACTGTTTTTGGTGGTTCGGATTTTTTTCCTATGTGGATTCATGGATTGGATTTAATAGTGGATGATACTGTATGGTTGTATCAATACTAACTATCATAAATGAAAACCATGGACTTGGTAACTCATGTATGATCCAGATCCTCCAAAATTAGAGACTGAAGTATCTCCTTGATACATTTTTTTTATCAGATACAATGTTAATAAACAAAGACACATTGGTTTGGAAACACACTATTTGGTTTTAAAATGATTTTCAATTGATAGGATTATATGGTCATTTATTCTTACATTTTTTTGGGATTCATAAGTGAAATATGGGATAAAAACTTATTGTCGAAACTATATTGCAGAAATTATTCAAGAATATGGTGGTATGGAGTTGTCATTTGGTGTCATGTATGGTTAGCTTAGTACATCTGAAAAATGGTGGATGTATAATTTACATTAAAAGGCTCTCCAATACTTGAACTCCTTATTGAGGGATACATTAATGAAATTGTTGAAAACATGAGAAAAATTGGGGTTGTTAGGGTTTCTCACCATCTGTATGATTTTCAACTTGTTGTTATGGGAATAGTATTGTCTAATATTGGATATGTTGGGTTCCCTTTTACATGGTTTCAAGTTTGCGTTCTAGAAATAATTATTTCATAACGTCTTGATATTTTGGGAATCTAATGAGTTTCAAAACGTGTATTATTATTTTAAGATATATTTGTTGTGATGGAATCATTTTTTATAGAAATGGAAACATATATTAAATGGGACATATAAATAGAATTTTGTTTCTGAATTTTGTTTTGTATATTTAGAAATGTCGAGAGAGTTAATATGAATAAAATAACAAATAAAAAACAATGTAATGTTATAAACTATCTTTCCTCTATTTGGTGTGGTGTTTCTCTCATCAAGATTGTTTTATATCGACATCAGTGGTCCATGGGGGAAGAGAAGGAGGATCATGATGGTGTGGATTAGAGGGAATTGAAAACATGGATAATGGATTTCAAAGGTGTAGTTGTTGGGTGGGAGGAGAAGGATGGTGCAGTTTCATGAATTTGGTGACAGCTTGTAGGGTTCAATTAGAGGGAATAAACAACACACTTCTAGGGTTTCAATAGACTAGTTACAAGGTGGGAAAAAAAGAGGGTGTGTTTGAAAGGTTTCTAAGGATCAAACAACACTTGTTCAATGTAGTATAAGGAAATAGAAACATCATTCCCTAGACCACCATTTTATTAAAAACTAAAATCATGTATAAAAAAATAAAGAATGTGTGCCTTATACTGAAGATGGATAACCCACACTCACCCATAGCCTCGCATGATGATACATCCTATAATATTTCCCCATGCTTACACCTCTTACCCACTCAAAACGATACAACCTTCATGCACCATCATATGGTTTTTATTTTATTCTATTCATCACCCTCTCATAACTAGCATGATAGGTAGATTTTATTTATTCTATGGAAAGTGTAATGATGTGGAATTGGAATATGTAAATTATTTATAATTTTAATTTTTTTTTTCTTACACTTGTTCATGGATTTTTACCCATTTCATATTTCCTTTTCCATGACCATTGTAATTGTGGGGAGGATAGAGTAATTTATTTTTTTTATATTTATCATGGAAATTGTCTTTAGTTTGAGATATATATTTTTAGTGTGAGTAGTATGGTGTAAAATTAAACCAATACCATTGGATTAATATAAATCTATGCTTAACATTGTGTTGGGAAACTATGTTTCTAAACAACATGGAGTATTGAACATGAGAAATAAGAATTTTTTAGGATAGAGAATAATTACTAAGACCAAGGAAATTAGACCTGATTTGGACAACTTCTAGTTCTCTAAATCCATTATTTTATATTTTTCTACATCATTATGCTATTGGATTAATAACCTCCAAAACCCTTTTCATATTTCTCCAACACCACCACCCTTTCATCATACATAACCATAGATCGACACTTACTGACATCATCACATCTCTCTTGTCCTCCCTTGCATATATGTTATGAATATCATATCCCACACACAAGAACTCCATGCCAGAAAGAAGTTTAACCCCTTTGGTATTTGGTTTTGTTCAAGAGATTAAAGTGAGTATGAGAATACACTAGAATTTTTGGGGTAGTTTTCTAATAATAATTTATGTTTTGATGATATAGTAATGTATTATATATTTTTATAGTAAATAATTTAATTTTTTTTGACTTTATTAGTCATTGGTTTTGAAGGATTAGTCTATGTTGTGGGATTATGAGTTAGGTTACCCTAGATTCGTTATAGTAAAAAATAAAAATTCTTCTTGACTTTTCTAACATGTAAGTATGGATTTGAATTAGGTAAATGATTGGTTTTTCATTTGGGTGGGTCCTTTGATACTTTTGGTATGTGTCTAGCTTTGGATGAATATACTTTCAATATGGTTATTATATTCGAATTCAAATTAATCCAATGGTTTCAACACACCGTAATTATATACTTTTAGGTATTAGTAATGTCTTAATTGTTAAACATGTTCTATAGATAATGAATTATGCACAGGCCGGTGCTCCAAATCCTATGTATCAATTGGTCTCTCATACTGCTGATGTTTTCAGTGTAGAGGAACAATGACCTTATTCACATGTTAATGCTACCAATCTAGAGGAAAAACAGGTGTCTCAACCTGCTGCTGCTTCTCGTGTAGAAGTACAATAAACTTCTACACATGACAATGCTACCACTACATAGGAAAAAAATATTGATGATGTTAAAGCTGATAAAATGGTAGCCGACAAAGGAATGATGATACCAAAAAAACAAGAGATCTGTAGTTTAATGGTGTTAGAAAAATTATTAAGGAAAAATGAAAAGGCATAAAATTCAATGTCAGATGGATTGGACATGGCTAGAATATTAATGCCAATAAGTCCATGTTTAGTATTTATATTGGACTCATCACTCGGTAATGTGTCTCGAATGATGTATATTCATGGAACCATGATATGCCAACAGTTAAGAAACTAATGTGGGACATTATTATGGTAACATTATGATATCATTTCTTTATTTTACTAAAAAAGAAAATATGGAAACATTGACTTATTATTCATCATCCCTTGTTGAGTTCATATATGGTAGATGTATCCCACAATAAATATGAATTAATGCTTTTTTAAAAGGATTCAGAGACCATTTCGAACAATTCTAATGAGATTTCATCTTAATGGTGACGAAGGGAAAATAAACTTGCACCCACTACTTATGTATGCACATATGATAACCCAAGTAGCATGGGATGCATTTACTGGACGTCTTGTAGATGTATCTTTTTATGTACATTGTGGCCGGTAAAATATAGTTTGAAAATATGCATATTCATCCCTTTGATTGATAATTTTATATTTATGAAACAACTACCGAGTGATGAAAATAAGAACTGGGTAGCAAAACCAACATACACATAACCTAAAGTAAGTATGGGGTATGCTTCACTTGAAAAAAAATGGTACATATTTTAAATATACCATAATACTTTTATGTGAATTGAGACAGAATTTAAATTATTTTCCCCTATTTATATGAAAATCGATGAATCCAAATCAAATCCACTTTCATCCCATGCCATGTTCTATAGATGGAGTCACTTGTAAATAAATATGAGATACTAATAGATAAAAACACCCAAAATTGTGGGAAATATGTTTAAGTATGGAATAATAATTTTATTTTTCTTTAAACAACTATTACATAACAATGAGGAATTATTTTACTCTATTTCATATCTAACATAGTCATATAAGTATCAACACCTCTATTGAATGAACAACTACAACTAGTGGACTTAATGTTTCTAGAACAGTATGGTTGCACCAGTGGTGCTGGTTTTGGGGTAACACCCTGAACATATTTTACTGAAAAAATAGGACAATAAAGATAATGAAATGGAAGGGATGAGATCAAGAGTATATTACCATGAATAACAATTTCATTAGCAACCTAAGTTACTAGAAACTGTTATGAGGGGAAGCAAAGAGAAAAAAAAAACTAAAAAACAACCATTTTAAAAAATCCTCCACCATCCCCACCAGCTTTGAGGTGATCCATTCACTACAAAGAGCTATCTTAGTCATGGTAATAAATATTCTAATAATTGTTTCTGTGAAATGTGAATCAAATAGGAACTGATAACGTTTCTATATTGATATTCTTTTGGGTGAAATTGACTGTGAATCATATCTATCAACACCCACCCATCACCATAAAGTTAGAGATATGGTGTTCAACATCGAAGAAGAAATGCAACACAACAAACCACTTCAACAGGTCATGTGAGAGTGGTGATTAGCGTAGATCATAAGTTGAGCACCAAGCTACATGTTCCACTTAATGATAATTATATTCATAAGTTTGACCAAACTATTATAATATTCATCACTGGGTATTTAGATCTTGTAAAAACACATGTTGATAAATATGAATTCATTTTTAATTTATTTTTCAGGATAATCCTTTAATAATTTATAAAAAAGGTCTAAACTTATGAATTTTATTACAAAAAGAAAAATTAAAGGGGTGAAATAGAAGGTTGACTCAAAACCATATAATGGATATACAAACCAATTGAAAAGATCATCTGAAATCAACATTATAGTGCATATTAAATATTCTCATTTAAAAAAATTGAAGATTTATGTGGAAAAAATGTTACAAAATGGTAGTAGTCTTGTAGTTTATTTTGAAGAAAAGTGTACGTTGATGAAGGTACTGACTACATTATTTTTGAAAAAGTAAAGGAAATCCTCAACTATGAATGGATAGGATCTGGAATTGTAAATGTATACAGAATTTATGGTTTTATGAATTAATTTCTTTAATGATTCCATAAAATGTTAATAATTAATAAATACAATTCATATTTTTTATAATTTTATATATTAATACTGATTTAAAAGATTTCCCCATGAAAAAATTTGTCTTGTTAGTCCTCATGCCACCTTTACAAGAAAAAAATAAAGACAATCCATTAAAATAGAAGAAATAGTGGGAGACCTGGAAAATCATTTGAAATGAATCTTGTGGATGATAGAATCTTTTTAATTACAGTGATGTAGGTGTAAAACTATATAATTTAATCATATCAAAAATATTTTCTTTTTTTATTAATTATTCTTTTTCGTTTTTTTAGGAAACATTGGATGCTCATTGCAGTCAATTTGGATACTCTAAAGATTTATTTCAGGTATTCACTATAAGGATACCCAAAATACGTACCACACATGATATCATTTTTCAATTTGTAATAAACTACATGAAATGTTTTTATAATAAAATTCATGTTATATAATTTGTATTATATTTTAAGCAAGAGTATTTTATTACAGGGTGGTGTATAAATATCATGAAAATAATGGGACGAGGAGAATAATTGCACACAACTGCCCTTAAAAGTTCTATAACTTTAAAAATATAGAGTTATATTTAAAATAAAATTACACTATCCAAAAACATATAAAAAAATTACTTATTTTTCTCAATGTTATTGTAGGGTCTGAAATAATCAAATGGAAAAGATTTTGGTTATTATTTTTAAAAAGTTATCAGAGAGATCATATTCCAAAAACAAACTAGCATCCTCAAAGTGGTATTTTTGAAAATAATTAATACTTCAAATATAATATTTATTAATCCTTTCTGTATTTATATTTTTATATAACTACATTGATTGTTGGAAAAAATCACATTCACATGATGATATAGAGTATATTAGATACAAATGGGAATCATACCTAATCTCATAATGTAAAAAAATAACATGAATATGGGACTTCCATAGAAGTAATTAATTGATTCATATTTGTATTAAATTTTTTCCTTTTAGTATTACTCACATAAGTATTATTTTTTATACAGGTGGGTTCTTTTGTTCGTGATGGTGTGGATTGTTCGAAGCTGCTCATGTTCATAAGAGATTAGACTTTGAGGTTGTAACTGAGATAATGACAATATGAAAATGGTTCAAGAATGAATACAATCATCATGAAAAAATGAATTCATAAAACATATTTAATTAATTTTATTACCAATTTATCTATTATTTTTAAAATATTTTACCTATCATTTTTAGCTAGTACATATTTAGCGGTTTTCATGAATCTTTTGCAAATTCATATTTTTCATTCAACTATATACAACAAGACACAAAAGAGATAAAATGTTTTTTTACCAATGTAACCACATTTTCCATTTATTTTATTTGTCGATCTGCCAATAATGCATATTGAATTAATTTTCTTAACTAAAAAACAATTCTCATTGTTGAAAACCAAAATAGTGTAGGACCTTCTAATCCATATTATGGCGACTTCTCGTGATATAATGTACAGAAGAGATTCCTTTACTCTTTTGTTTTTCAATAATGAGAATGGTTTTGAGACTAGGAACAAAGAATCAATATGTAGTGTTGGATTTTTGAAATGGAAATATAATGGTAATCTTAGTAACATTTGAAGTTAGAATTCTTATGAGAATTTCAGATGTGTATGAATTAGCGAAACATAAATCCGACACACTGTGTGGCCTTTATGACTTTGGGTGTGTAGTTTTATGTACAATAGACAATAATTCTAATAAATAGACTACTGACATACTCAAAAATGGAAAAAAACTTTATTATTGTTTTGATTCTTTAAGAAACAATCCACATGTCAGTTAGGATGTGTTGGAATCAAGCACACCACTATCTGTCACATGGTGCGACTGGTATGACTCAAAGTGTTCGTTATATTTTTGAAAATGGAATTTTAGTTCAATAAGTATAACTTAATAAAAACTAAGAAAACATGCTAGGATTGTATTTATAATTTATAAAATTGATTCATAAATCATTTGTGACATGTAAGAATTGATTTCATGTCATAAAAATACATGATGTGACCAGTATAAGTCAATGTACATGTTTCTAGTTTAAAATGACATTTTAGTAAAAAGACACGTGACCTAATAAAAAGTGAGAAAACACATTAGTATTGTTTTAAGACTTTAGGAAAATAATACATTATTAATTTGGGATGTGTACAAATCTTCCAAACCTCAAACTGATTCAAAGTGTGACTGTTATGACTCCAACTCCATCTTTTTATATAAAATTGATATCACTTTTTGTAAAAAGGACAACTGACCTACTGAAAACTGAAAAAACACAATCAAATTGTTTTGATACTTTAGGGAAATGATCCATAAGTCATTTGAGACATGTAAGAATAATCCACACCTCAATCTAACCCTTGTTTTGAATAGTATGACTTCAAGTGCATCTTTTTATTTAAAATTGGCATCATATTTAGGTAAAAGGACAAATCACCTACTCAAAACTAGTCAAATACATTCATGTTATTTTGATAATTTATTATAATGATACATATGTCATTTTAGACATGTATGAATCAACTTCACCTCAATTTGATGCACTGTATGACAAATATTACTCAATGTTTGTCTTTTTATTTTAAATTGACATTAATTTTATCAAAAGTAACAAGTGATATACTGAAAACTGAGAAAACTCATTCTTATTGTTTTTATACTTTATCAAAATGAACCATGAGTAATTTGGGATTTGCGGGGATCATCTGAACCCCAATTCTATTCATGGGGTGACCAGTATGACTACAAGTTCATCATTTTTTTATTTAAAATTTACACCAATTTTAGTAAAAAGGGTAACTGACCTACTCAATACTAAGAAAATGTATTTATATTGTTTTTATACTTTAGGAAAACAATCTATAAGTCATTTTTGATCTGTATAAATCAACCATACCTCAATATGACACATACTGTGATAAATATGACTCCAAGTGTTTTTTTATTTTAAATTGACATTAATTTAACTAAAAGGGACAAGTGGCTTACTAAAAACCATGAAAACACATTTATATTGATTTCAAAAGTTAGGAAAATGATCCATGAGTCATTTGGGGTGTGTAATAATCAGTCATACCTCAATCTGAGACGTATTGTGATCAGTATAAATCAAAGTGCCACTTTTTATTTAAAATTTACTTCATTTTTAGTAAAAATGATAAATGACCTACACAAAACTTATAAAATTAATTTGAATTGTTTTGATACTTTAAAAAATTATCCATAAGTCATTTATGACTTGTAGTAATCAACCAAAACTTAATATTATGCATGGTGTAATCAGTATGACTCCAAGTGTATCTTTTTATTTTAAATTGGCATAAATTTTAACAAAAAGGACTTATAACAAACTAAAAACAAAAAAATATACATTTTTATTATTTTGAAAATTTATTAATATTATTTATAAGTGATTTTGGATTTATAGAAATCAACCACACCACAATTTGATTCAATGTGCGGTTGATATGACAACAAGTGTGTCTTTTTTTATTTTAAATTGAAATTAATTTTAGAAAAAGGAACAAGCGAAATAATGAAAACTGACAAAAAACATTCATATTGTTTTAATAATATAGGAAAAAAATTCATGAGTCATTTGGAATATGTTTTAATTTTATTCACCTCAATATGACACATGGTGTTACCGGTATAAATCCATGTGTGTCTTTTTATTTAAAAATGTCATTAATTTTTGTAAAAAGACAACTCGCCAACTAAAAACTAATAAAAAAATATTCATGTTCTTTTGATATTTTTTTAAAATGATCCATAAATCACTTAATACATGTAGTAATCAAACTCACATCAATATGATGCACATTGTGACTAGAATGACTCTAAGTACGTCTTTTTATTTAAAATTGACACAAATTTTATTAAAAATGACAACTTACCTACTCAAAACCTAAAAATTCATTAATAATATTTTCATACATTAGTAAAAAAATAATAAGTCATTTTTATGTGTATAAATCAACCCCATCTCAATATTATATACGATGTGATCAGAATAACTCCAACTACATCGTGTTATTTTAAATTAACACTAATTTTAGAAAAATGATCAAGTGACATATTGGAAATTGAGAAAACCCATTTGGATTGTTTTGATACTTTTGTGAAGTTTTCCATGAGTCATTTATGATAAGTATATATCATATGTACCTCAATAAAATGCATGTTGTGATCGGTATGACTCAATGTTCACGTTATCAATGTAAAATTGACATTTTTGTTCAAAACATGTGTCATTCACTGAAAACCAAGAAAATGCACTCTCATTATCTTGATAATTTAGGAAAATGATTCATAAGTCGTTTTTGTGATGTAGGAAGCAGTATCACATCAAACTAGTACACTATGTGGCTAGAATGTCTCAAAGTTCATGTATCCAGTTTGAAATGGAATTTTAGTAAAAACACAAGTGACAATTTGAAAAACAATAAAACAAATTCAGATTTTTTTTTGATATTTTAGTAAAAAATCGATAAGTAATTGGTGACATATGGTAATCATCCTCAATTCAATCCCATTCATGGTGTGACCAATACAACCAAAAGTTTGTATTTATTTAAAATATCCATTAACTGTATGAAAAATAAAAATTATCATACTCAAAACTGAGAAAAATCATTTGAATTGTTTTGAAACATTATGAGAATGATCCATAACTAATTTTTGATGTGTTGGAATCAAACAAACCTCGATAAAACTCAAGGTGTGGCTGGTATAACTTCAGGTGTGTCTTTTTTATTTAAACATGACACATTTTATGGTATTCTTTCATATTAATGTTTGATTTATTTTTTTATATTATTACTATCAAAATATTTTTTTCTTGAATTTTTGGATTCTTTTCCTCATGTTGAGCTGATTTTTTGGAAATTGATACCATGGGTGGACTTTTTTGAGAGGGGATCACGGGTATTTAAGGTGATTAAACATTAATGTTTTTAAATGTTTGCTGATGGTAATTGTAAATGTAAATATACAAAACGTTGTTTGAAATGTATATAGAAGTGTTTTCTATTCATTATGTAATATTTATTTCAATTCATCATCATAAATTACTTTTTTATTTGTATCACTATTAATAGAATGTGAGATCCCATGTCCGAACAGAAAACCAAAGCATCAAATAGTGAAAGAAACATATGAACCATTAAAATCAAGTTTAAGCATATTAGATGTATTATTACAAAGTAGTTTTCAAATAATTCCATTTACCTCTAACTTCAGATCATCTTTGATGATGTCCTCAAACTAAATAGCAAACTTGTCTCACATATGTATATGAACTCTTCCATTCTTAACTTACCTACATTAAACCCTCCTTCCAAAATCTGATCTTGTTTGTCAATCTACTCCATCTACATCCTGCTAGTTTCTACTTCAAGAGCTCTCTAAGAAATCATAGCCTGATCCTCATTAGAGGCATTGAAAGGAATCGATTTATCAAACATATCTTCCTCTGAATGTATAATAACTTCCCATGAGAGCGTACAGGTAGCTGTAGTGTGCTATTATACAAATACCACAATGAAATAGATGATACCTTTATCAGTGTAATTTCTATTACTAATAAAGTGGGACCTTTATCAGTGAATTTTATAGCACTGATAAAGAGGACCCCCCATTAATAGTGATGAGATTAGCAACACTTTTTTATCACTGTTAAAATAATTTTTGTGTGTTGCTAATGGGAATATCTGTAGCAGTGTCATTGTTTTTTGTTTCATTTATTTTCCTAGTACTAACATTTTATTATGCCTTGTGTATTCAAGGAAACTCAATTTTCATAAAATAAATTAATTTTACAGAGTGATTTTCTTTTCCAATTCATGTTTAGAGCCGTTATTGAATAACAAAAACAAAAACAAGAAGAAGAAGGATAAGAATAATAGTAATAACATGTCACTAGTTTGGATGGGGTGGGGGTAGGATACACACCATTATTTTAAAATTCCATATTTATTATCATTTTGTGTGTGTGAATTTATTTCATAATATAATTTTATATTTACCAATGAAAAAGGAAAAAGAAAAATAATTAATTATATATTTCAGTGACTTTTTTATAATTATAAATAATTAATATATGTTATCCTTGTCATAAATCGATGATAATTTTATTTTGAGATACTTTTAAAAATTCATGATCACATTTTATTTTAATATACCTATTTTAAAAAATTTATCAACAAAAATGTGCCTTAATTCATTATCATCCAACGGACCGAAGGTCTTCAATTTTATTATTTAAAGAAAGACCCGCCTTTTAAGGTAAGAAGAGGGGAACCCAAATAGACATCATCATATGTGCCTTAATCATAAAGAGTTTTTCTACTTTTTATTTATTTTTCTTATAACATCCATTTATAAAATTATCTATATATTAAATTATAAATATTAAAATGATAGTAAAAATTTAATAACTACTTATAATTAGTATTATTAACGCTAGTTATTGTTATTATTATTTGTAAAAATAAACTATTGATATTTTAATAATTTCTGACATAATTGTTAAAAATTGATTATAATTTTAATATTGTTACTACTATTATTATTTTTAATATATTTTTATAAGAATTATGAATTTATTTCAAACTATTATTTAAAATTTATCGATTTTAAAAAATAATATTAAGAAATAATTATATTTTGTAATTAATTTCATTACTTTTTATAATTAATAATATTATACTTTCAAGACCATTGAGTGAAACTCAGTGATAGCTGGCACTATGGCATCTTGATAAGGTCTCGAGTTCAAGTCTCTCTATCTTATTTACTTTTGATAGTCTAGGATTTTGATTATAGTTTCCCCTTCCTTTTAAGTATTGTAAATATTAAACATTTAAAATTTTTATAATAGTATTTTTTGAAAAAAATATTATATATAATTAGTTTTCAATAATTATATTGTTCATACTATGAATAATTATAGAGTTTAATATATGAAAATAAATATTATAATATGATATATTATTGTAACCAAGAGTTTTATATGTAGGATTTGTCGATAGTATATGTCGAGATTCATTGAAGGAATTATGGGATTGATTGCATGGAGTTATTATGGAGAAAATACATGTTTGGAATATGTATTTGTTATGCATGAATAATTTATTGAGACAATTAGGGGATTCTAGTATTTTTGAAGACATAAATGTTCTATGTTTTAAAAAATTAGACCCGTCAGGTAGAAGTAGCTGTCCACCCATTTAAGGAATCATGAAAGCTTGACACTAGTATTATAGGAAAGTGGTAGTTCCCGGAGGCACTTCACGGAGGGTTATTTGTTAAGGTAATCTACAGAGTGTTTATAGAATGCATTGAGTAATAGACCATGAAAAAAAAACATCAACAACAACGATGTGAGATCATTTTTTTACTACACTTTTCTCAATTAAAATGCATATAATGTATCGGGTTGAAATGATGTCATGTTTACATCAGATTACTCATTCACTCTGTAGGGTTTTCATGCACTGTGTTGGTGAGTTTGATGATATAACCTTTTGAGTTCATGATTCACCATCTAAAGACAATTAATTCTATATGTGAGAATTTGTAACTACTAAAGATGAATCACCTAATTTTATTTAGTCACAACTGAATGGGTTTTGTGTTTGTTGGGTTCATGTCATACTTAAAAATAATATAATTTTCTAATCATGTGATCCTCAACACCACACATAGAAACAATGATGCTTATGAACCGATAGTGATGTGATAAAGAAGGTTTGATTTGATGTATGAAAGAAGGTGAGTGATGTTGAAGGGAGCTATACCGACATGAAATCATTTGAAAGTATTATTTTTATGATATGTAGATAGTACAAGGGGTAATGTTCAAACATATAACCACATAGTGGATACTGTAAATCTTGTGATTTTTTTACAAGTTGTTTTTATTTTCAAAATCAAAATCAAATGTGGATTCTTTGTGAAGTTGATGGATCCAAGAGAGTGAATGATATATTTCTAAGAAATTCATTGGAAATTGATGGTTCAATATAATTTTTAGAGTCATTTAGGAGGTAAAAGTAGATAAAAGTACCATTTAAATCATCATTTGAAGTATTCATTGATGAGAACACATGATAAATTCAGACCAAGGCTGGTAAGATATAAAGTGGAACATATCTCTCTCTATTTTTTCATAAGCACCATAATCTAAAAGTAACATAATGATCAAGAAATTTTTGATACCATATGAAATGATATATAAAAGAAATTACATCTTCATGAAAGTTACTTTTATGGGTTTTTAGAAAAAAATTTAAATTGGGTCTGGGTTTAAATTAATTTCGATAGTGGGACATAAAGGCAATGAATCCATGATGTATTTGGCATCAATGAAAAGTGTGACAACATTTGATGCATTCACACATATGTTTTAAATAATGTGTGAAATCCCCTCAAGAATTCTATAATGATTATTTATTTTTCAATTATTAGGATTCATATATATACCATAAAGGATAATGGGTTATAAAATATTATTAATAATAATTAATAAATTATTAATTTTAACAATTTTTTACTTATTAATAATTCATAAAAATAAATAATAGTTTTTAATAATTGAAAAAAATTAGTAATAAATAAAAATAATAAATATTAATAAATAATAATGAAGAGTAATTGACACTAAATAATTATATCAAATTAACGTTATATTTATTTTGCATTTTTGTTACATATATATTAAATTTATAATGAAAAAACCATTTATAAATATAAATATAATATTTATTAACATAGATATAACATAAATATAGTTTTGTATATGATAAATATAACATAAATATATTATATACATATATATATATAGTTATTAATATTTTTTATGTATATTTTTTTAAAACATAAATGGGTTTGGATTTTAAATACTTTCAGTTATGTCGTTCTCTGAGAAAAAAAAGTTATGGGTATTAAAGAATTTAGTATGACGACCCATATCTTTTATACACATTATTTAATGATTTATTATATAAAGATACACTCAATACAACCTATAAGACAATTAGGCCTAGTGTATTTGGGTAATTACCAATATAGAATTATAAATTGCAACCTAAATTCAACAACATAAACTAAAACTCCATAACATACATTTAATTTACCTTGACCTTCTAAAACTACACAGGATAACTTGGGGACATACATAAGAAAAAGGTGATCTATAAAGACCAGGAAAGAATAATAAAATAATAAGATGATTAAATTAATACATGTGAATCAATAGGCAAATCATTGATATATAAATGGGGTGATAATCATAAACATGAATATCAAATCCTAATATACGATGATAACATGAAGGAAACATAGGAAAGTGACAGAAATATAAAACATGAAATCATAAGCATAATTAATGGATAACCAAAAAGAAAACATAACATAATGATCTTAGGATAACCTCTCATTCACCATACATGGAATCTTATGATATAAAAACATTACTTAACGCATTGGAGGGATATATATTCGAGGTCCATATGTCACATTCATATCATGTACATGCATAGGTGTGTCATATAGATCATACAAAATAAGTATACCATTCATCAAATTTAAAACCACAATTAAGTAGTCAATATTATATACATGGTATTCCTTAATCAATGATGGATATGTATATATGTGAATACATTTGAGTGGAAATTGGGATGGGTATTCACTACAAAAATGTTTTGCATAGAAAATCACAAGAAAATTTATAAAGTATAACATGGAATATAAATATTCATGGAATGGTTAAATGATAGTGAAATGGATCTCTTGTCACTTTTAAATAATAATGGTAGTAATAGAGATGTGTGAAAACATAACCCAATATTAAAAATTAGAAAAAAATGCATAATATAACTATTGTTCTTGAATAAGGAGGAAAATGATTGCATCCCTTACCTTAAGAGAGGAATTATAAAAGATTGGGATGAGCATTTTAAGATCATAGAGACATATTGGGAGGAATATATAGAGGTAAATTCATAGAAACATTATGCTCCAAGTGTTTTTAGTGAAGAGTAATGGGATTTGGGGTGTGATTATCTAGAAAAAGAGAGATAAGTTCTTTATTAATTTCAAATCATTGGTCATGGAATATATATTCAAAATGTATCCAAACCACAATCCATACATTGTTTTTCCCATTTTTTCTACCAAATATATTTGGATTTAATTTTTTCAAGAAAATATCTAAAATTATTAAAATAATTCTTAGGGTAAATGGGATGTCAGACATGTTTATAATGAATTGGTTTTAGAACCAAAAATATAATATATATTTTTATAAATTTATTAAGGGTTTATAAAATTAATCAAGTAACTTAAAAACACATTATTTTAAATGGTAAAAAAATGTAGATACATTATAATTTTTATATTATTCATTACATCACTTTGGAGATTTTATGATGTCATAATACAAATCCTATATTCATACCTTATTTAATTTTTACCCAAAATATTAATGCCTCATAAAATTATAAAAAAGTCACCATTGGATAATTTTGAAGTTATTATTTCAAAAATATTAATATTTTAATCAAAATAACACTATAAATATGATAATTTAGACATCAAAAATCTCCATTTATTGAAAAATACTAGTTTTTACAATAATTGATTTCTGACCATTACAAAAACTATATTTGACTTTGTAAAACTATATTATCATATATATTTTATTTATATAATTTATTAATAATATTTTATTAAAATATATTTTATTTTAAAAAAATTTTAATTTTTCAAAAGAGTATCATGAATGAAACTGTATATTTCTCAAAAAACAATTTGTGTTTCATCATATCAAAATATAATTTATTTAAAATATATTATTTAATAATTATATATTGATAATAAAAGATAAATATAATCATTATTTTATATAAAAAATTAAAAAATTCACACTCTTAGGGTCTAGATACATATTCATTTATTACACTAGTGGATGCCCAATGGGTAAGGTGTGTGATTGAGATATTTTTTTGGGGTGGTTCAACTAACATGGTTTAGGTTATAATCTCGATGAGCTTGAACTTACCCTATAATCGGTTTCACTCTTTCATTAGTTATTTAATGCTGACTTGGTCTTGGTCAAAGGAAAAAACCAGTGATGTTATCTTTATCAGAAGTTCTGATAAATGGACTTCATAATATTCGATCCAACTTGTTGTGGTCATCAAGTCATTTGTATGTGTCAATTAGATTAATCATAAACCAATGTGTATATATATATATATCATAATATAATTGTATAAAAACTATACTATCAATTGTTATGATGCTTAATGGTCATTTAAATCCAACATGATATAACTTATGATGGACCAAAATGACCAAAGCAGTGTATGTGTTTTCTATAATTTTATTTCTTAATAAGGCGTTCACTCATTTAAAAATGGAATTTCATTTATATATTTTTGGATCATTACATTATTCCCCCTTCAAAAAATTCATCCTGAAATCTTCATTTGTATACTAAAAGAGATGGGGTTAATTTTGTTTCATTACCTCTTCTAGTTTCCAAGTTGCTTCATCAAACATGTGGATCTTCCACAACACTTTGACTAGGTGAGTTTTCCTGTTTTATAGAAATTTTTCTCAATGATAAAATATTTTCACCAGATAATCCTCATATAAAATATCTTTTCTCCAATGGTACCACCTATGGATTCAGTACATGTGATGTGTTTGGTATGTACTTCCTCAAGAGGGTCACATAAAACACATCATGTAGTTAGGATAGGTTTGGTGGGAGTGTTTGTTGATAGAACAAAAATATGATGTATTAAAGAATGTCAAATAGGTAGATATATCTTCGACTAATATTTCCATTCTTCCCAAACCACATGAATTTATTCTGAGGTGATCTGTGAAGGAACACCTTATCTCCAACATCAAATTCTAGGTATCATCAATGATTTTCATCGTATATTTTCAATCATATTATCATGGATTTCCTATAAAAAAGATTGGTTTTAGACTTAATTATCATATGTTGGATAAGATCAAGTACCATAATATTACTCTATCCAAATATATATTAGCATGTCATATTCTGAAAAAAATTCTTATATAGAGCCTTTTGTGGTGCCATTTGAATTTTGGAATGGAAACTATTATTATATATGAACTAAAATATTGGAATGTGTTGATCCCAAGATTATTGGAAATTCATTGAACATGAAATTGTTATATCCTCTAGAGTTTCAATGGTTCTCTTAGACTGTCCATCTATCTATGGGTGACAAGAAGAATTGAATCTCAGTCGTGTATCCAATAATTTCTGATGTAGACTTCGGAACCTCGAGGTAAACCACATAAATTGATGAAATACAAGGGATAGTGGATGCCCTTATAGTCTTACCACTTATCTTATGTATATGATAGTTAATTGTATTAGAGATAAATGTTCCATGATTGTAATGAGATGTGATGACTTTGTAAGGTGATCAACTACCGCCCAGATGGTGTTATTTCCTTTAGATGTCCTAGGGAGTCCTACGATGAAATCCATTGTTATGTTTTCCAATTTACATAATGGTATAGTAAAAGGTTTCATCATACCCTTAGACTTTTTTTGTTCCTCTATAACATTTTCACATATCAAGAATCAAGATACAAACTTTACAATCCCCCTCTTCATGTTATCCCACCAAAAAGTTTTCTTAAGATCTCAATACATCATTTTTATTACCATATTAATAGAGAAGGATGATCTATACACATAATCCAAAGTTTCTTTATTCAAATATAATATTCATGCGAAATATATCCAAGTTCCAAACCATATAATTTCATCATTAGACAATTTCAATTCTATAATATTATCTACCATTTTCTATAACTCCTCATCATCCTTTTGGGCCTCCTTTATCCTATAAATAATGTATTGTTGAGAATTTATTTTACAAAGGTAATATGAATTTCCTTTTATTGTTCCCCTGTCCATATTTTTCATGTCCATGAATATTGAATCCCTTGGCATCTTTATCACGGAGAGAGTTACCAGATCATTTCTTCTCAGATCATCATACACAATGTTAACCTTCCTTAGACGGTATGGATTGAATAATCATAATCCTAGATAATCTCAAAGCACCATCATTAGAGTGTATTAATCATTTTTGTGAATATCTTTGAGGCTTTCATGATTCAAATATATGTCACAATATTCTCAGCAGAGATAATCTCACCAAATCCTCAACATGAACATCACTATATCTAATTCTAGACTATTCATGGGGTATTTATTCTCATGAATCATTAAATATAGGGAGCCATATGATATCAATTTGTCATCTTTCATCAATAAAAAACACAATACCATTTTTGACACATCACTTTATATCATGAATCCTTCACCACTAGTGGGTAATGTTAGAATATGTGTGGTGATTAAACTTTTTATTAACTCTTTAAATCTTTATTTACATTAAAAATTCTTGAAAAAAATCACCCCTTTTGAGTTATCTTGGATAGTGGGATTGCAAATTGTGATAATTTTCTAAAAAATCAACAATAGTAACTAGTTAATCCATGAAAACTACCAATCTATATCAGAGTGGTTGGTATCGTTCATCATTAAATTGCCCTTATTTATAAAGGAAATATATATATATCTTTTTTGGTGATAAAATTCCTATGGAATGTTAGTTTCCCCATATAAAATTCACATTTATTATTCTTTAAAAATTACTTTTCCTTTCACAATTTCATCAATATAGAATCCAAATTCTCAAAATGTTCTTAATTGGTTTTTGAGTAGATAAGAATATAATCTATAAATAATACCAAATTTTTTTTGAGGTAACCCATAAAGACTCTATTCATCAAATCCATAAATATTTATGGAGAATTATAATTTCTAAATGTAATTACTATGAACTCATAGTGCTCATACCTTGTCTGAAAAGTAGTCCTGAGGGTATCTTCCTTATTGGACTTCAATCGGTGATATCCAAACCAAAGAATATAAGTATAGAATTGATATGATTCATTTAGTTGATAAAAAAAATTATTTAACCATAGAATTTGAATTTTTATTTATTTTGATTTTGTTGAGATCAGGAAAATCAATGCAGCAACACATTAACCTATCCTTATTCTTGTCAACCAAGACAATCAGACCCCATGGAGAAGCACCCAGGAATATAAAACCCTAGTATGGATTCTATTGAAATTTATTCATTAATTATTCAAATTCAATGGTGGCCACTATGTAGGAAGTCATGGATGTAGGCAGAGTTCTAAGGATAAGATAAATTATGAACTCAACCACTCTATTAAGTAGAATACTTGCAAACTCTTTATGGAATTCATTGGTATAATGCTTCACAATGGGAAAGTATTCAACAATTATTCTCTCCTTTGTTTCAATAATTTATGATAGATATTGTGGCTCATAGAGAAATAATATCCACACATTTGATAAATAATCCAAAGGATGTTTATCTTCCACTTTACACTTATATACAATTGGAAGATGACTCGGGTTGTGAAGAGTGATCTCACTCTGCCATTGATTGATATTGGATTTATAAAAGTATATCCAATCCATGACCAATATAGCATCAATATACACTAAAATATGTTAGAAAATATTTTTTGGGAGGTTCATACCCCAAAAATTGAATGAGGTGGAGTTATATAGTTGGGATGAACTAATTGGTCTATTTTCTAGTATTTACAGATAAATCAATCCCCATGATTTGATGTGGTGATTGAAATGTTATAATAAACATTCAAGATATGAATGAATTCATAGAAATATAGTAATATAATATATTTGAAGTCCATGAATGTATTGTTAGATCACCTTTCACTGTTTAATTTTGGTTTTAGTTATTTACTACAACCAAAACAAACTTACATGTGATATTATTTTATACAAAAAAAACATTTAAAAATAGAAAATAGGAACATGTAATGAATAAAATTTAAATTAATTTTAAATCATAACTTAAGAGTCTCATGGTTTTCAATCTAGGTTATCCATGGTGATTTCCCTATTATGTTTTATAACATAACAATCTATTTGAGTCCTTTAAATTGGTTCATAACGATTATATGAATTTTCCCTTGTATATCCCCCGAGAGTGTCAAAATAGATGTGTAGGAAGGCCTTTTTTCATGCACTACGTGCTAATCAAGTCCATGTCCACTGTTCTATTTTCATGGTATTTAATGTAAGAACACTGATCTTCTTTTCTGGTATGATATTATTTTTCCTAGATTTTTTGAGAAAAGTAGAGTATATGGAAGTTTTTTAAGTACACGTCATGTACTTGGTTACCACTAGAGGCTGTGTGCAGGGCATGTCAGGGCCACACACATGGCCACATAGGGGTTACATGGAGGTTGCCTAAAGTAGAGTACGGAAAAGGCGAGTACACGACGTGTACTTTAAAATTACAAGCCATTCATTAAATTCACCAAGGTCATGTATGACGGACAAACCCCACTTCTACTAGTTTTGGTTCATTTGAGAGCGAGGGTACAGCTGCAGACCTTCGATGAACCCTGGAGCCTCCGTCCGTCCTTCGAATCGAACATTGTTAATTGGGTTGGAATTACATCGGCGAGTTCTCACTTCTGCTGGAGCCTCGTTCCATGATTCCTCTTCTTTTTCAAGTAATCATGGGTTGAATGTTTTAGACATTTTTGTTGATATTTGACGTTCTAAGGATATTAAAGTTTCTAGGTTCAAGTATATTGATCTCATAACCCCAGGGTAGGTGGTTTGTGCCTTTCCGTTGAAAGTTGTTGAATATTTTATGCAATTTCCACCAATACCCTTGAACAGGGTATTGTGTGTTTACAATTTTAGCCCTATTGTTTTCTAGCTGTACATATATGCTAGAGTATATGATACTAAATGTGAATAGGGTTGATTTTTATGCTTTAGAAATATTTTCCATTAATGTTTGGTATGTATAGACCATCAGGACTAGTTTTCCTTTTTGGTTGATGTTTACTTTCTAGGTCTAGTATTGCAGGATTGTAGGAATGTAGTTGTAATGTGTAGATATTCCACAGAATGCTAGGAAAGTGGTTCTTGAGGTTTACTTTGGCCGTAACATGCACTATACTTATTTGACTTACATAGGGAAGTGAGAACCTACTGTGGTAGACCACATGGAGAATGGATGAAAGGGATTCTCAAGAGAGTCTTTATAGTTTTATGATGTGAGACCACATGGTGTATTGACGTTGAGTGCTTCCTCAGAGTATCTGTAGTTCCTCGACATAAGAAAAAGTGGGAATGAGACATTGTGTGCTTCCCAAGAGCACCTTTAGTATGATAAGAGACTATAGGAGGAATTGACGGTGAGTGCTTCCCTTGAGAGTCTAAACATTAGCTGAACCAGAGGGGTGAGATTGTGTGTGCCTTTTAGAGGGATACTAGTACTTGTTGGTTGAACCATAGGGGCAAGACTTTGAGAACTACCAAGAGGGTTACCAGTTTGTTTTTACTTTCTTGAGTAGCTGATTACTTGTTTATGAATTGAATGCTAGAAACTATGAATTGTTTACTATTTAATGCTTTCCTGTTTACTGTTTTCTGTTTTTTTACTACCATGTATTCACTGACTGTTAGACACATATGTCGTGGTGGTTGCCAACGGGAATTTTTTCTCACACCCTATTTGGTCTAGGGTTTTGGGGCTAAACAGATGATATTGTTGTAGGTATAAACAAGGGCAAGAACCCTTATTCTTCAGCTACATGATTACATTGGATCTGGAGAGCATGTGACCAAGCCGAGGCTTGCAATTCTGAGGAGTTGCTCATCGATTTTACTTTTGTACTTTGGTTTAGTACTGTATTCAGCATTGTGACTTTTTTGGCTATTTTCCTAGACATATATGTATCATGAAACTTTTATATATATTTATGCTCCAGTTGTTTCTTTATCAATCTTATTTTGTTTAATATTGTTGGATATTTACTGCTTCTGCTATTGTGCATTGCTTACTTCCACTGTGTACTCTACTAATAAGGGCATAGTTTCCCCACTATCACACCCAAGGCCATCTTAGCTAGTTGGCAGCCTCTGGAAGTTGGGAAATGCGCTTGAGTCATTATGACCAACTGGGTACGGGGCGCCTCTGGGTGTCTTCCAGAACCGGGATGTTAAAAAGTGGTATCAAAGTATTTATTTTCTCTTGATTTAATGTTTGGAGCCTTTACCCAGGGATATGATGTAATAGGTACTTGGTAATAAGCTATTCCCGGGAGTAGCTAACCTATGTACAGGGAAAATACATACTACCTCATTTATTGTAAATTAACTGGTTTTCAATTTTACAGTTGATTTTATTTCACCGTTGGGTGATTCACTTGTTTAGTGCGGTTACCATTGTTGTTATTGCGGTTCTACTTCTATCGCAACCTGATGAGATGAGGGTATTCCATCTCATGCATCATATAGGAACTTGTTAGAAAAAACATTTCCTGCATTATTGCTATGCCATTTAGGGTCATTAGCAATTTCATGTTGTTGTGGTAGATGTTATGTAGAATATGCATGTTGTTGAGATAGATTCCTTGATAAGAATAACTGTTTATTGATAGGGTATTGTTTTGTGCAACATTTTGCTTGAATGGACACCAAAAATTTGTTGTTGAAGTTTTATGGACCCTCATTGACCAGAATTTAGTGGACCATTGACTTGTTACCTTGTTATAACATGTTTAAGATGCCATGTTTTGATTCGCGTGGACTATGGGCCCTAATAATTTGGAATTTGGATCCTTCAATGTTTTTTCAGTGTTTTCTTGGTTCCAGAGTAGTTTCTGAGGCTTACAATCCATAAAAACCTAGAATACATGCCATGTAAAGTTATGTACATGCCATTTGTTCTTCTGTTCGGGAAGAAACATTTTTTCTTAAGTACACATTGTGTAATCTATGTACACACCTTTTAGTCTCAAAATGTGTCATAGCCCGTGTGGGAAGAGACATGGGATGGGAAAAAATCTAGAGTGAACATGTTTTGTATCTTCCCTACACGTTGTGCCATGTAAACCCCATGCCACCCGTGTCACTAACAACACAGGTTGGCCAAGTTGTGTCTAATACACACCGTGTGCCGTCTAAACACATCGTGTAGTTTAACCCATGTACCTGGCCCTGTCACAAACAACATGGGTCGGTGTTATCCCTTCATGTACATGTCGTGTCCATCCAGAACACACCATGTAGTGTTAGGCTTTGTGTCAGGCCGAGTCACTAACAACATGAGCTTGGTGAATCTTGTCAAAGTACACACCATTTCCACCTTGAACACGCCGTGTAATCATGTCTTAAGAGAGCTGCATGGTTTGACCGTATAGAAGGACTCAGGCTGGGAAGAGGATTCAGGTACATGCCGTGTTCTTGAACAACACACCGTGTGTTTTTTGGTGTTATAGGACTATTTGTGGAAGGAGTACATGCTCATGTGAATGACTTAATGAAACACATTGTGTAGGGGAAATACACGCCGTGTAGTAAGGTGTTTCTTAAATTGAATGCTTTCTTTATCCATTTATCTTCTTGTGCCTTCAGCCTTCAGTCCTTGGTAATCTTGAATCTATGTGTGCATTTGACCTTGCAGAGTCATGACACCTAGACGTCCTCTGGTTGACTTCCAGTTGCAGGGTAGTGATATGATGACTGATATGACTGATCAGGGACTTCCTGAAGATCCTTCTATTGTGCTAGCCTTGGAACCAGTAGTTAAACTTGTTGTAGGAATTGATTCGCAGTTTAGGGAAGGCTTTCAGAGGATGACTTAGACCTTCCAGGGAGCACCTCCTCTTGTCTCGACTATGACAGACATGACGCAGGTTTTCCAGCAGCAACATCCTCCCACTTTCTCAGGGGAAGGAGGACCTCAGGCAGCTGATTCATGGCTAGAATCCATGTTGATGATCTTTGAGAATCTGGAGACACATCTAGAAAGGAGGGTCATGCTCTCTACCTATATACTAGGAGACTCTGC
Organism: Viscum album; assembly: GCA_963277665.1. NCBI lineage: Eukaryota > Viridiplantae > Streptophyta > Magnoliopsida > Santalales > Viscaceae > Viscum > Viscum album. The sequence continues at coordinate 1,632,262,538 of OY728133.1, read as the reverse complement.
CAAGAGGTGGTGGGACGTGATCTCACAGGTGGGTCATCCCCAGGTTATGGCGTGGGAGGAGTTTCAGCACGTCTTTTATGATTACTTCTATCTGGAGACATTGAGGGCCGACCAAGCCAAGGAGTTCATGAGTCTGGAAGAGGGTACTCTTTCAGTTATGTAGTATTCCTCTCATTTCACCAAGATTCAACAATTCACGCCCCTCCTGGGTGGAGATGGGTTGTTCTTGGCAAGAATGTTTGGGGATGTTCATAGATGGGATATCCGCTCTAGGTGAATATCTTTGGGAAGACTTCCATTTCTTCCATCGTCAACCAGGTGATAATTGTGGGGCACAATCTAAGAGATTCCGATTCTGAGAGCCAGGGTGGTTCCGCTTCTAGAGTTACTGCTCCACCAGCTGACAGCAGGAAGCACTGTAGGGAGTATATGCGCTATGATCCGAGGCAACGAGACACATCTTCCGGTTGCCAGGTGGTATGTTACCAGGGTGGAAGGGTTGGGCATACAAGGCCACAGTTCTAGAGAGACCCAGTGGAGTACCAATCTTATGGAAAGATAGGTCACCTTCACAATTTCTGGTAGGTTTTCTCACCAGCGGCTGGTGACCGGGGTTAATCCATGACTCCCCGTTCAGTTGCAGCACCACTAGTTTCTCACCAGTCTAGGAACTGGATTTCTTTTGGCTATTTAGGCTGATTTTTAGGTCATGGTCGTGGTGGTCAGTCTCCGCTCATTCAGTGAAAAAAAGTAGATCAGCTCAGAGTGGTCAAGTAGGTTCATAGGGTCGCAGTGCAGGCCAGATGTTTGTAGTAGAGTAGACCTATTAGGAGCAGGATCTCAGGCCCTCTGTAGATCGATGTACTATTTTAGTAGCCTCAGTTTTATCTTATGCTCTTTTAGATATAGTGGCTTCCCATAGCTTTATCTCTGTTGCTATTGTGGAGAGCCTTGGGCTATACATCGTTTCCTCTGCCGATATCATGACATTAAACACACCATTGGGGACTAGGACGACTAGTGTACGTCAGTGCAAGGAGTTCTCTCTAGAGTTTCATGTGTGTCACTTTCTATGGGACCTATATATCCTAGAGATGAAAGTCTATGATTTCATTATCGGGATGTACCAATTTGTTCCCTTCAAGGAAGTTGTCATCTATTATCGCCGTAGGGTGAGCTTCATGTCACCAGAGGGTGGATCTTTTATTCATTGAGGAAATTAGGATGTCCAGGAAAGTAGAGTATGAACCGAGCATCATGGGTAAAAGGAGTTACAACTCAGATTACTAGTCTATATCTAGATGACCAGGGGACCTCGTAGTTAGTCTTCACTCCAGTGGGGGATCATTTTAGGGATGTGTTTCCAGAGGACTTTTTAGGTTTTCCTCTAGAGTGAGAGGTAGAATTTTTTATTGAGCTCATTCCAAGAGTGGAACTGGTGTCCATTCCCCATTATAGGATGGATACACCTGAGTTGAATGAGCTAAAGAAATAGTTTGAGGAGTTGTAGGAAAAGGGTTTCATCAGACCCTATATTTCTCTTTGGGGTTTGCGTGTCCTGTTTGTGAAGAAGGAAAACAATACCCTTAGGATTTGTGTGGATTATCAGAAGCTAACACAGTTTACGGTCAAGAAACAATATTCCTTTCCCAGGATTGATGATCTCTTTGATCAACTTTGAGGAGCTCGGGTGTTCTCAAATATTGTCCTGAGATTCGGGTATCATCAGTTGCATGTTAGACCATCTAATATACCTCTTACAGCCTTCTTAAGACGGTATGGTCTATTCAAATAAATGGGTATGTTGTTATGTCTCACGATCGCACCTGCAATTTTCATATAACTGATGAACCAAGTGTTCCATCCATACTTGGATTCCTTCGTAGTGGTCTTCGTGGATGATATCTTGGTGTACTCTCACACACGACATGACCATGCCTCACATCATGAGATAATTTTGTGTACATTGAGGGAGCATCAGTTTTATGCTATGCTCTTGAAGTGCCACTTTTGGATGGACCAGATTCACTTCATGGGTAATGTCATCTCAGAGACAAGTGTATTAGTAGACCCAGAAAAAGTGAGAGCAGTAATTTCCTAGGAGCAGCTGGCGAACTTCTTTTTGGTGCAGAGTTTACTAGGGCTGGCTGGATACTACATGACCTTCATACAAGAATTTTCATGCTTAGCAGCACCAATGAAAGGTCTGACCAAGATGGGTACGAAGTTCTTATGGCCAGATTCTAGTGATTCAGCCTTTTAAGAGCAAAAGGAGAGGTTGACTTCAGCTCCGAAACTAGTCTTACAAGAGCTGGGCAGTAGCTATATCGTTTACTATGATGCGTCAGGTATCGGGCTAAGAGCTGTTCTTATGCAGGAATATGGAGTCGTTGTTTATGGGTCTTGGCAGTTGAGGCCACATGAGATGAATTACCCGATGCATGATCTGGAGTTGGCAGCTGTTGTTCAGGTCTTACGTTGTTTGGGACACTATCTCCTGGGAGAGAACTTTGTGGTTTTCACTAACCATAAGAGTCTCAAGTACATCTTCACTCAGTGTGATCTGAATTTGATAAAGTTCGGGTTTGTTGATTACCTACAGTCCTTTAACGTTGAGCTTGCCTATACGCCAGATAAAGGCAATACAGTGGCTGATGCATTGAGAAGGAGGACTTAGATATAGGCATTTCTAGAAGCGATAGGTGGGTGGATGCTTATGGCTATGTTCTCTGAGATGCATTTGGAGTTTCATGACAAATTGGGGAAGACTTTTCCTTTTTATGTAGCTGTTACCTCTACTTTTCCAAATCATGTTCGAATGAGGCAGCTATCAGATTCTAAAGCTAGTCCAATGGTATAATGTGTCAGGAGAGGACCCTATTCATAAATGGACTATAGTAGAGGTTGAGATCTTGCATTTACAGGGGCGTGTATGGGTTCTACAAGACATACATGGGGAGCTGATGCAGGGCTTTAATTCCCCAGTTTGTGCAGTTCATCCTAGCGTTTATCACGAACCAGCTCGGGGTCAAACCTGAACTGATCACCCGAGCTGGATCGCGGCAAGTTCTAAGGGGTGTTCCCGATCCCCCTGGGATGGAAACTAGTTCCGGGCATCAAAACCTGATTGTTGGGAATGGTTTTAGCCCAAACCAAAGAAAAAAGAACATAACAGATAAACACTAATAGCGGAAAAGAAATAAAAGTCACACGACCAAATGTACCTCTATATTACCTCTCAGGTCACCACCTAACTAGAGAGAAACCTCGCTCCAACGCTGAGCGACTCAAACCAGAAAAACCTGAGCAAGGGGAAAACCTGCAACTGAAATGATAAAATAGGCGTGATCATTAAAAATGCCCAGTAGGAAAGCCAAAGAAAACCACTGAATCCAAACGTTTCCTTTCCCAAGAAATCCGTTGACACCAGTTTCAAATACAATTATAAAAGTAGACTTTTTAACTTTTTAAAACTAGACATATAATTTTCCTTTAATTTAATTAAATCCAACAGTTGCTACATACTATTTCAAAAACCATTTTTCATTTCATAACCAATATCAAGATAAAAATATCCAGATTTTTCTAACAAGGAAGCAAGTAAACAAAACTTGCTAGAACAATATAGTGAAATAGAATGTGAATAAACCAACAAGAAGAACACGTAGTACTAAAGGACACAGGTAACAATATAAGTTGTAAAGGATAAATGAAAATAAACAATAAAGAAAAACAAGTAACCATGGGTGATCCTAAACATCCATAGAAGACCCCTGGATGTAGTCAGTTCGGAACAACCTGTTGGCGTATGGTGAAGCCCCAAAGTCTATAACCAACTGATCACCCGCGTGAAAAAATCAGCGGCACTTCCCATCTATCCTCTAAATCTACCAGTGGGTACCAACCCTTCTAATCAGGGTTAGTAAGAAACTGTCTCTCGATCAACTAAAAATTCTCTGGAACCCATGGTGGTTACATCAATGTGTAAGTAGGAGGCCCTCGCACACGTGACTCATCTAACCGCACATGCCTACCCCAAACACAGACACTTCCTATGAGTTCACCCATAAGGGATACCCTAGATAGAAGTGCCCTATATATATATATATATATATATATTTATATAAATAGTCATTTTACATCAGCTAAAGTGCCAACCGGGCCGTCATGTCATTTAATTATCAAACCTACTTTATAAAATACCTGAAGTTTTCAACCGAGCACTCAGTTTTACAAAATCAAATGGGTTTACACAAATATTTCACAATATCTTTTTAAACAACTCTAAAGACCATTTTTGTACTAAAAAAATTTCCAACGGGCGTATCTTCAGAGATATCTTTTTAAACTAATTTAATGTGACTTATGAAGAGACCAAAACATTTTGAAACCAAGAGCCATTTAGAAAATAGAGATTTCGAGAAAAATAAACATTCAGAACACCATCTTCATTTGAGGGCACATCCACGTGTGCACCTAGTGTACACATGGATATGTCAACATCCAATGGTGCATAGAACATGTAAAGGGACGCAAAACCATCTCCAAACAAACACTAAATTCCATAAAACCAACCAACATAGGATAATAAGTTCCAAGAATGATTTTTCTTTTACAAAAAAACACCACTCAGGACAACCAATGATAAAATTAGAAAATATAGGCATTTAGTTCCACCTTAGCTGGAAAAACATAAACATGTGCACAAATAGGGAAGCATCCCAAAGTATGTTTTTTATCAAATCTTTCATCAAGAAAACAACACCGTAGGTCACTATATAAACAATAAAATGTTCAAAACAACATCTAGTGTACAACTACGTAGGCTTAAAAATATAATTGCTTCAAAACATAATTTTGAACAAAAACTATCAATTCTAAAACACCAAAATAAGCTACGCAAGGCTATCATAAACACACTAATCATGGAATAAAATTTATTTAAAGTAATTCATGCATCAGAAGAGTAATTCAAGAAGAAAATAATAGAATTCACCTACCTCAAAAAAAGAGCAGACACGACGGAATCCCAACGAAATGTTGAGAAATGACATGTGGATCAATCATGCATGCTTAACGATGAGAAAAGACACATGACACACAATAACGAAAAAATTAAGATCTAGAAAAAAAAATAAATGAAAACACCAAAGGTGAAATTAAGAATGAAAAATAAAATAAAATAAATAAACAAATAAACACAAGGATAGATAGATAATTGAACAGAGTTGGAGGGTTTGGAAGGAGATTGGGCGGGTCTTCGGGGCTGCATGGACAGTGTGGAAGAAGGCCGGTAAGAAAAAGAAAGTTTGGGGCTGTGGTCAGCCGGAGATGGCGGCAAGGAGGGTTGCTGGAACAAGAGGTTGGATGGGCTGGGTGCAACGCCGCGGAAAGGGCAGGGGGTTGCGGGGTGGCGCGAGCAGGCCGGATGGGAGGGGAGCGGCAGAGACCGGGATGGGGTGAAACATGAGGTTGGGGAGCGGCAGAGGGAGCCGGGACCACCGAAGGGGAGGGAGGTCGTGACGCCGGAAATGGCGGCTGGGCGCGGTGAAGGGGAAGCGGGGGCTGGGATAGCTGGCGGGCGTGGCGAAGGGGAAGCCAGGGCCATAATGGCCGGCGGGTGCGGCGACCGGGAGGACGGCGGGGCGGCGGGCCGGTGAGGCTTCGGCCAGCGGGGCGGTGGTGCAGACTGAGTCGTGTCGGGGGGGGGGGGGGGGGCACGCGCGCGCAGGGGGGTCGCTGGATGGAGGGAGGGGCTGGGGCTGGCCGACACGGTAGAAAGGGTGCCGCCCCTGCTCACACGGAAGGAGGAGATCAGGGAAAGGGGGGGGGGGGGTGCATGTAAGAAAAAAAAGAGAATGAGAAAAAAAGAAGCTGTGGGTCAGGGTTAGAGAGGGGTAGGTTTAGGGTTTTTTAATATATATATATAAGATAAAAACAAAATAATAATAATAATAAAAATAAAAATAAAGACAATAATAAAAATAGTAATAATAAAAATTTTTATATAACAATAATAATTATAACAACTATTTTAATAATAATATTAATAATAATAAAAAGTCAACATAAAAATTTTAAGATTTAAAACATCGGGAAAACACACGGTCACCCAGGAAGAACGCATGTGCTAAGGATGCGATGACCGCGCATCGGCGCGAAACCTGCCAACACAATTAATCTTTGGAAAATTTCAATCTGGGACCAATAAAAGAGTGAACAAAATGTGTCTATAGTCGGGGTGTGACAATTCTCCCCACCACAGACACATTCTACCCCTAAAAAGTCACCAAGCCAGACGCCGGTCATGATTCAAGTCCAAGCCCAAACAGAACCAGAAGAACCAAAGAGAACTGAGAAACTCAGAATGATCTTACTCTACATAGGTCACACCCAACCGACTCAAGAGAAAACTGAAGTTTGAGGTTGAGGGAAGAACATGAAGGGGTTCTCCCCACCACAAGCAATTAACTAGTTCGAATAACACCCAAAACATACTACGATAGGGAGGTGGGTCCTACGTGGGAACTCACAACCGTTTCAAACCAACTCTTATATCAGGACTAAAACAACACCTTCGTCGAAACATTGAACCCTCGACCAAAGCCAACAACCTTCAACACTAAGGGAAACCCACAGAAAAGACATAATCAGACATCGAGTTAAAAACACGACCCATTTAAAACCACAAAACATAACCACATCCACAAAAATAGGACTACTTCGATCAGAATAGATTGAGTCCATGATAACCCCCTGATAAAATAATGAACATACAATATCGTCAAAACTTTAACAGTAGAAAATCATGTACAAAAAGATTTTAATTGTTCCACTTCCAACACGGAACACAAAACCCAAACCAAGGCTTCACATCCCTGGGGACTCCTAACTATGTGCGAGATTCACCCTGAGACCTGTGGCTGGGGCTCTGATGGCTGAAGAATCTTCTGCCTCACAATCAGGTCCTGACACTCTCCAATCACGACATCTTTTTAAAGAGACGCTTCTTGCAAAACTTCTCCAAATAACCCAGACAGCCACAACGATGAAACATCTTTGGAGGGTTGTGACAGGATGGCTTCAAATGTCCAAAACGCCCACACTGATAGCATACTACTGAACAATATGAAGAACTGGTAGCTGTGACCAAAGTAGATAACTCCTTAGGAACAAGTTTCTCTGCCATCTTTTCCTCACCAGATGGAGAAACCCCAGGAACAACTGGGTACGCTGGACTGCCAACCACCTGTGCTCCGGACACCAACACATCAAAAAACGCTTCGTCCACAAACTTCTCAAAATGATGGTCTTTAGGAGGGAGGACCCACTCCATGATTTCTGGAAGGAGACCCCCATTAAAAAGAGAGGCCTTTATGAGCTCATGCGATGCCACCTCTGGAAAAAAGGAAATCAGTTCCTTGAAATGGTCAATATATGATTTCACCATCTATTCACCTTGTTCAATATGCACGAGCTCTCCCTATTTCTTTGCCTTCACTTCTCCAGGTATAAACCATTGGATGAAAATGGTTTTAAATACATCCCACATCATTCCAACTCGCGTTGATGGTGGGGAAACCACCTTCCATTGGTCCAGAGCTGGACCTTCGAACAATCCCATAACAGCATGAACTCTAATAGTCTCGAGAGTTTCCAATGTTCTAACGATACGCTCCACTTCCTCCAACCAGTCTACTGCCTCTAACGGACCCTGATCACTATGAAGAATAGGCAAAGTCCGCGAAGGACCAAAAACTGGGCATGATGTATCAGAATCCTTGGGTACCTTTCTGGGCGGCATTCTCTGAACAACATGTAAAACACATAGCCAAAACCAATATCAAATCAATGAATAATTAAAGGTAACATCCTTAGACAAAATAACCGGCTCAAAACCAAACAAATACAAACATAACCCAAAACTTCCCTTTTTGAAATCACATTAGAGATGCAAGATCAAGACTTTAATTCCAAGTACACACCCCAGTAATCCCTTGAACTTTTGCAGATGACCTCATCTGCTTTCATCTATGCATGTCAACACGCACATTCCATGCACACACTCCCACATGTGGGAACATTCATAAAAAACACCTAAGGTTGTACTCAAACCATTTCCCTACCAAATCCAAGAAAACACCCGGTTTTGAAACCAGAACACTTTAAATAACAAAAATCTATTTACTAATTAAAACCCATTTTAAAGAAACCACTTCCATTTAAAAATTCAGCTTTAATTTTCAAAAACACGATCACACCAACCGGAACTAAACATAGTACAACTTACAAAGAATCAATAGAATGAGGAACTAGTAGTTACGCTTAACCCGACAACAAGGTAGTGATCCACACCCCAAGTAAGCATCAACAGCTAGAAGGAACTTAAACTATGTACTCAGACTCCACATGGGTCACTACTCAATGTGAAATTGCGATGTGGCACTAGCTCGTATCCTTTTTCATTCCTCAATCCAAAATGAGGTCGAAAGACACAATTTCTGGACTACCCCTTGTAACTCGAGGATCAACGCGAGCAAGAGTTTGCGAAACTCTTCCCGCACCTACCTCTTGAATTCCTACTGTCCTAATATCCTTCTACAGAACAACCCAAATAACAAGAACCTCTTATGATATCATTTTGTCACAAACCAGCCCTGGGTAAAACCTTAACTGGTCACCCGAGACGGCTCACGGCAAGTCCCGAGGGGCGTTCCTGATCCCCCTGGGATGACAACAAGTGTCTGGAATGAAAACATGATCATTGGGAATGATTTAAGCCCAAACACAAGAAAAATAGAACAGAACAGATAAACACTAATAGCGGAAAAGAAATAAAAGTCACACGACCAAACGTACCTCCATGTGACCTCTCAAGTCACCAACCAACTAGAGAGAAACCCCTCTCCAACGCTGAGCGACTCAAACCAGAAAATCCTGAGCAAGGGGAAATCCTACAACTGAAATGATAAAATAGGTATGAGCATTAAAAATGATCAGCAGGAAATCCAATGTAAACCACAGAATCCAAATGTTTTCTTTCCCAAGCAATCTGTTGACACCAGTTTGAAATAAAATTATAAAAGTAGACTTTTTTAGTTTTTTAAAAAAGACATATACTTTTCGTTTCATTTAAATAAATCCAACACATGATTCATACCATTTCCAAAAACATTTTTCATTTCATAAACAAAATCAAAATAAAAAGATCCAGATTTTTCTAACAAGGAAGCAAGTAAACAAAACAGGCAGGAACAAACTAGTGCAATAGATTGTGAATAAACCAACAAGGAGAACAAGTAGCGCTAATGGACACAGGTAACATTATAAGTTGTAAAGGATAACTGAAAATAAACAATCAAGGAAAACAAGTAACCATGGGTGATCCTAAACATCCCAAGAAGACCCCTGGACGTACTCAGTTCGGAACCACCTGCCGGCGTATGGTGAAGCCCTAGAGACTATAACAAACTGATCACCCTCGCGAAAAAATCAGCAGCACTTCCCATATAGCCTCTAACTTTACCAGTGGGTACCAACCCATCAAATCAGGGTTAGTAAGCAACACTCACTCGATCAAGTAAAGATGATCAGGAACCCATGGTTGTTACATCAATGTGTAAGCAGTAGGCCCTCGCACACGTGACTCATCTCACCACATTTTCCTACCCCAAACACGGACAGTTCCTATGCGTTCACCCATAAGGGTTACCCTAGATAGGAGTTCCCTATATATATATATATATATATTTATATAAATAGTCATTTCACATCCACTAAAGTTCCAACTGGGCCGTCGTGTCATTTAATTATCAAACCTACATTATAAAATACCTGAAGTTGTCAACCGAGCAGTCAATTTTACAAAATCAAATGGCTTTACACGAATATTTCACAATATATTTTTAAAAAACTCTAAACTCCATTTTTTACTAAAAAAATGTCCAAACGGTCATATCTTCGAAGATTTCTATTTAAACTAATTTAATGTGTCTTATGAAGAGACCAAAACATTTTGAAACCAAGAGACATTTAGAAAATTGAGATTTCGGAAAAAATAACAATTCATAACACCATATTTATTTGAGGGCACATCCGCATGTGCACCTAGTGTACCCATGGATAGGTCAACATCCAATGGTGCATCGAACCTGCAAAGAGATGCAAAACCATCTCCAAAAAAACACAAAATTTCATAAAACCAAACAACATTGGATAATAATATCCAAGAATGATTTTTCTTTAAAAAAACACCACTCAGGACAACCAACGATAACATTAGAAAATATAGGCATTTAGTTCCACCTTAGCTGGAAAAGCATAAATAGGTGCATAATAAGGGAGCATCCCAAAGAATGTTTTTAATCAAATCTTTCATCATGAAAATAATACTGTAGGTCACTATATAAACAATAAAATGTTCAAAACAACATCTAGTGTACAACTACCGAGGCTTAAATATATAATTGGTTCAAAACATAATTTTGAACAAAAACTATCAATTCTAAAACACAAAAATAGGCTATGAAAGGATTTAATAAACACGTGAATCATGGAATAAAATTTATTTAATGTAATTCAAGAATCTGAAGAGTACTTAGAAAAGAAAACATGTGAATTCACCTTCCTCAAACAAAGAGCGGATGCGACAGAACCCCAAAAGAATGTTGAGCAACGACTTGTGGATCAATCGTGCATGCTTAATGATGTGAAAAGACACATGACGCACAATAATGACAAAATTAATATCTAGAAAAAAAAAATAAATGAAAACACCAAAGGTGAAATTAAGAAAGAAAAATAAAATAAAATAAATAAACAAATAAACACAAGGATAGATAGATAATTCTACCTAGTTGGAGGGTTTGGCCGGAGATTGGGTGGGACGCCGGGGCTACCTGGACAGCGCGGAAGAAGGTCGGTAACAAAAAGAAAGGTTGTGGCTGTGGTCGGTCGGAGACAGCAGTGAGGAGGGCTGCTGGAAAAAGAGGTTGGCTGGGCTGGGTGAAACATCACAGAAAGGGAAGGGGGGTTGCGGGGTGGCGTGAGCAGGCCGGACGAGATTGGAGCGGCGGAGGCTGGCCTGGGGTGAAACGGGAGGCCGGGGAGCGGTGGAGGGAGCCGAGACCGCTGAAGGGGAGGGAGGCCGGGACGCTGGAAATAGCAGCTGGGTGATGCGAAGGGGAAGTAGGGGCCGGGACAGCTGGCAGACACGATGAAGGGGAAGCGGGGGCCGGAACGGCCGGCGGGCGCGGCGAAAGGGAGGCCTGCGGGGCGGCGGGCCGACGAGGCAGCGGCCGGCGGGGAGGCGGTGCAGGCTGAGACGGGACAGGGGGGGGGGGAGACGTATTCATAGGGGGGGTCGCTGGATTGAGGGAGGGGCCGGGGCTGGCCGGCGCGGCAGAATGGGCGCTGCCCCTGCTCAAGCAGAAGGAGGAGATCGGGGAAAGGGGGGCTTCATGAAAGAAGAAAAAAGGAGAAAAGGAATAAAAAGAGGTTGCGGGTTAGGGTTAGAGAGGGGTAGGTTTAGGGTTTCTTAATATATATATATATATATATATATATAATATAAAAACATAGTAATAATAATAATAATAATAAAAATAAATACAATAATAAAAATAGTAATAATAACAATTTTTAAATGACAATAATAATTATAACAACAATTTTAATAATAATATTAATAATAATAAAAAGTCAACATAAAAAATTTAATATTTAAAACATCGGGTGAACACATGGTCACCCGAGTAGAACGCACGCGCTAACGATGCGATGACCGTGCACCGGTGCGAAACCTGCCAACAAAATTATGCTTTAGAAAATTTCAAACTAGGATAAATAAATGGGTGAAAAAAATGCGTCTGTAGTTGGGGTGTGATAGCATCACCAAGATGTATCATGATCTACACCATTAGTATTGGTGGCCAGGTATGAAGAAGCATGTTTCTTGTTTCTAAATGAGGTGTTCCACTCGTCAACAGTTGAAGGCGGATTCATCAATGACTGGAAGGGATTTTATTGTAGTTATCCATTTGCGAGTGGAAGTGGAACGATGTCACTATGGACTCTGTGACAGGTTTGCTGAGGTTACCTCAAGGGAATGATTCATCATGTGTTGTCATTGACAGACTTATTAAAGTTTCTCACATCTTGCCGATCAAGTAGACCTTCAGTGTTGATGAGCTAGGAAGGTTATAAATCTGAGAGATTTTATATCTTCATAGAGTTCCACACTCCATTATTTCAGAAAGGGATGCATGTTTTACTTCTCGGGTTTGGCAGGGGCTACAAAAGGCTTTGGGTACACATGTTCTTTTGAGTACAACCTACCATCCTCAGACCGATGGCCAGTCTGAGCGTACGATTCAGATTCTTGAGGATATTCTCTGAGCATGCATTCTGGACTTTGGGTGTTCTTAGGAGAAGCATATTCCTCTAGTAGAGTTTTCCTATAATAATAGTTTTCAGGAAACTATTCTGATGACTCCTTATGAGGATTTGTATGTAGGCCATTAAAATCACCCATATGTTGGATGGAGGTAGAAGTGGCAGCTTTGTAGGGACCTCATTTCATTCATAAAACCACACATCATATAGAGTTGATTCAGAAGAGGATGGCTACTGCATAGTCTCGACATAAGTCTTATGTTGATCAACAGAGATGACCTTTGGAGCTTGAGGTTAGGGATCAGGTTTTCCTGTGTGTCACACCGTGGTTGGGACAAAATGGGATTAGATGATAGGGGAAGATTTCACTGAGGTATGTCGGGCCCTTTTAGGTTTTGAGAGAATCGGGACCATTTTCTATCAGTTACAGTTACATCATAGGTATCAGAATATGCATAATGTTTTCCACATTTCTCAGCTTCAAGATTACTTCTCAGATCTATCTCACATCTTTCAACTCGATGACGTTGATATTTATGTGAATGCATCATTTTAAGAGGATCCTATCCGGATTGTGGATTGTAGTACAAATGTTCTCCATGGTTGGTCTGTTTCTCTGGTGTGAGTGCTATGGAAACACGAGAGGGTACATGATGAGACTTGGGAGGTAGAGTCTGATGTACGAGCCCATTGGTTGGAGTTTTTTGGGGTTCCTTCTTCTACGCCACTCTAGGGTAATTCAGGGATGAATTTCTTTATGTGGGGAAGTTTTTAGAAACCGAAATCTTCTTTTTAGATATGTTTTTTTCCTGGTGTTTTTCAGAAAAGTAATGTTTCTAGAAATTTTTGAAGTACATGCCGTGTACTTGGTTACCGAAGGAGGTCATGTGTTGGCCATGTCTTGGAAACACACAAAACCATGTAGGGGTGACATGGAGGTTTCCTCAAGCAGTGTATGTAAAAGTCGAGTACACACCGTGTACTTTAAAAGTACATGTCGTGTACTTTTTTTCTCATTAAACACATTGGGGTCACTTCTGACGGACAAAAACAACTTCATCTAGGTTCGGTCTGTCCGAGAGCAAGGGTATGGCCACAGACCTTCAACAAACTCCCGAGCCTCCACACTTCCTCTGAATTTAACACCGTTAGTTGAGTTGGAATCGAATCGGTGAGTTCTCTCTTCTACTGGATCCTCGTTTCATAATTCCTTTTATTTTCTATGTTATCATGGGTGGACCGTTTTAGACATTTTTGTAGATATTAAACATTCTAAGGAGATTCAAGCTTCGAGGTTCAAGTATATTGATATCCTAACCCCGAGGTATGAGGTTTGTGACTTTCGTTGAATGTTATTGAATCTTTTGGGAAATTCCCACCAATACACTTGAACAGTGTATTGCGTGTTTACCATTTTTTCCATATTGTTTACCAGATTTGATTATATTATAGTGTAGAAGATACTGAATGTGAATAGGGTTGATTTTTAATCTTTATAATTTTTTTCTATGCATGTTTTTCCAGTCTTGTCCGTTGGGACTAGTTTTCCTTTTTGGATAATATTTACATTCTATACCTAGTACTGTAGGATGGTAGGACTGTAGTTCTAATGTGCTGATTTTCTATAGAATTCAAGACAAGTAGTTCTTGAGGTTTACTTTGGCCTTTAAAGATTCTATACTTATTTGACTTACACATTTCCGTGAGAACCTAATATAGTAGACCAGAGGGAGAATGGACGTAAGGGCTTCTCTATAGAGTCTTCATAATTTTACGATCCAAGACCACATAGGGAATAGATGTTGAGTGCTTCCTCAGAGTGTTTGTAGTTCCTCGACGTGGTCCACAGGTTGAATGAGACATTGAGTGCTCCCCCATAGCGCTTTTCATATGATACGAGACTATAGGGGGAATTGATGGTGAGTGCATCCCCAGAGAGTGTTTACTTTGGCTAAACTAGAGGGGTGAGACTGTGTGTGACTCTTAAAGGGTTTATCGTACTTGTTTGATAAACCATAGGGGCTAGGATGTGAGAACTACCCAGAGGGTTACTTGTTTGTATATACTTTCTTGAGTAGCTGATTACTTGTTTGTGAATTGAATGCTTGAAATAGTGGATTGTTTACTATTGAATACTTTCCTATTTACTGTTTTCTGTACTTTTACTGCCATGTATTGACTGACTATACGACACATAGCTTGTGGTGGTTTCCTATTGGGATTTTGTCTCACACCTTGTTTGTACCATGCTTTTGGTCCCAAATAGATTAAATTTTTACAGGTCTAGACAATGGAAAGTTCTCTTCATCATTAGGTACTTGATTACCATGGATCTCGAGAGCATGAGACCAAGCCGAGGCTTGCGATGCTAAGGAGTTTCTCATCTATTTTAATTTTTTACTTTGGTTTAGTACTTTATTCAGCATTGTGGCTTGTTTGGATGCTTTCCTAGACATATATGTATCATGAATCTTTTATATATATGTATTCTCCAGTTGATTCTTTATCAGTCTTCTGCTATTTACTATTGTTGGATATTTACTACTTCCTCTATTGTGCGTTGTTTACAACCACTGTGTACTCTACCAATGAGGGAATATTTTCCCCACTATCACACCTAAGGCCCTCTCTACTGGTTGGGAGCCTCTGGTGTTTGGGGAAAAGCGCTTTAGGCCAAGTGACTAACCGGGTACTGGGCACCTCTTGGTGGCTTTCAGAACCGGGATGTTACAATTACCCTTATGTACTTTTCCCAAATCCACATATACTAGTAGTGGTTAGAAAGGGATGAAAATTCATGGAGACCAATCACTCTATAATTAATCAAAATTATAAGATATTTTTCTATACATAGACTTATCGCTAGGGTTCTCAAAAAATCATTCTAGCCCATATCCCAAAAAATAACTAGACCATCCTTTCATACCAATTATGGCAATCCATATATTTAATAAACATTATTTCATGATTTGTTACATTATGATACACTTAATTTATTCCCATGAGACAATAAGGCCTCTGAAATCAATGTAATTAGATATATAGAATAAAAAATTGCATCCAAAATACAATGATATAAAATAAATTTCTATATCATTCCATTAATTTCCAATGATCTTCTAAAACTGAACGGGATAACCTAGGGATGTACATAAGAAATCAGTGAGCTATAAAGCCCAGTTATGGAATAATGAAAGCACTACATGGTGTAAGTAATACATGTGATTAAATAAGTGTATCAGTAAGACTTAAAAGGGATAACAATCATAAACATGAATGTCGAAGCATGACATATAGTGATAACATGAAGGCGGTATAAGAATTTGGTTACAACATAAAAAATTACATCAAAAGAATAATTCAAGGATAAGCACCATGAAAACATAACGTAGTATTATTAATATAACCACCCATGCATCATACATGGTATCTCATGGGATAAAAACATTACCCAAAACATTATAGGGCTATATAATTAGGAACCCACTCTTCATATTCATATCATGTATATGCATAAGTGTTCCACATAGATCATACATAATAAGGATTCATTTCAGAAATTTTAACATCATGATTAAGAATTGTGTGTTATATAAATATTTTTCACCATTCATTGAAGGATTGATATATGTAGGTTAATACCATTGAGTGGAAATGGGGATTGGTTTTCCCTACACAAATGTTTGGAATGTAAAATTGAAGGAGAATTTCTGCAAAATAACAGGGGTACATAATGATTCATGGAAGGGATAAATGAGATTCAAATGGGTTTATACTAATTTATATATCATAAATATAGTAATAGGTAATTGTAAAAACATATCCCAACATGATTATTTGGAAATAAAAAGGAGTAATATAAAGATGGTTCTTGAATAAAGAGGAAAAAAAGATGATCCCTTACCTTGAGTGAATACTTCTACAAGCTTGGAAGGGGCATTTTAATAGAACAGGAGAACCTAGGGAGGGACCTCGGGTGATAAAGTAAAAGTAACGTATTTTTAAAATTATTTTTAGTGATATATAATGTGATTTTGTGTGGGTTTATAGAACAAAAGTTAGAGGAATTATTTATAAATTTCTATTCATAGGTTTTGGACTCTATATAATAAATTCATACAAAACAAAACCCATACAATGGTTTTTTACAATGGAATATACCAAATAGGGTAATATTTAATTATTTTATAATATTAAGAGGTGAAATCCTTAAAATAATACCCTTGGGGATATTTAAGTGAGTCATTTTTATAAGGGATTGTTTTTAAAACGATAAAATATAATATATTTTTTGGTGGATTTATTAAGTGTTTATAAAATTAATCAAATAACATCCAAAAACATTTTATTAATTTTGAAACATTATTATGGACGTGGATACACTTTATAGTATTTATTACATTACATTTGGGATTTTATGATGTCCTAATACATATAATATATTTGTATAGTATTTAATATTTACCCTATGAATGTCCCCGGAAATTATAAAAAATAAACAATTAAATAATTTTAATGTGATAGTTACAAAAAGAATATTTATCTAATAAAAATAATTGTACAAATATGATAATTTACACTTTTAAATCAAAAATGCATTTCTGTTGAAAAATAATTGTTTTTAGACAATAACAGTTTTCTGACCCTTGTAAAAATTACATTTGACATCATAAAATCATATAATAATTTATATATAATTAATATTATTTAATGATATTATTTTATTAATATATAATTTATTTCAAAAATTTATGCAATTTATTAAATGGAATGTCAAGATAGAAACTATATATTTCCAGAAAATACAATTTGTTTTTCATCATATAAAAATATATTTATTATCAAACTTATCCATTAATAATTATTAAGTAATAATAAAAGATAGATATAATCATTAATTTATATATAATTATAAAAATTCATGCTATTAGGGTTTAGATTCATAGCCCTTTATTACACGAGTGAATTATCTAATTGTAAATTGTGAAAAGGTGAGATTTTATTAGTGGTGGTTTGGTGAACATGGATTGTTCCATGATCTCGACGAGCTAAAAATTATTTCATAAATGGTTTCTAACATGATTTATTGGTTGAATATTAGCTTGGTCTTGGTTAGGAGAAAATTATAGTGTTGTTATCTTCCTTAGAAACTTTGATAAATGGGATTCATGGGGAAATATCCTACTAGTCTAGTCCATCAATTCCTTTTTCTATGAAAATTGGATTTAACATATCCCTATATATATATATATATCTAATGATCATTATATAACAACTATACTATCAATGGATATCATTATTAACAATATTTTAAATTTGATAAGATATAACTTATGATGGTCCTAAATGAGCTAAGCAGTACATTTGTTTTGTATATTTTCATTTCTTAATAATGAATTTACTCATTTAAAAATTGAATTTCATTTATAGATGTTTGGTTCACTATATCAAGAAATTAAAAAACTTAAAATATATATATTTATAATAATTATATAAAAATAATTATTTTATTTAGAGATAGTGAAAATATTATTTATAAATAAATGGGTTGAATAAAAATTTATAGTATTAAGGAAAGTGTATAGATAAAAATTTATATTATTAATTATAATATCGATATTTTTTGGATGTGAATTTAGTTGAAATATATTTATGAAATTTAATTAGCTGAATAATGTTTATAAAATAATTTTTTTATCATCATTAATATATACATTTTAATGAAATATTAAATATTTGAATTCATTTATAATTTATTAAAGTATTGAGTATAATTAATTTTATTCAGTCTCTAATGGAGGTCTGTCCCAGTGTACGGAACATGAATGAGTGATTTGTATCGATACCGTAAGCCTCCATTATGTGGCGGAGCATACTGAATGGGAATGGGATATTCCTCATGTGTAGGAAACTAAACTATATATTTCTCCATTGTCTGTGATTCACTAAGAGGAGGTGCCCCTACTACCTCCAAGATGTTGAGATATGATAATGGCCCACATTATCTTCTCCCACAACATAAGGGAAATGAACTAACATTACATAAATAATCCACTAGGTTTTTGTAATCAAAATCATAGATGATGAATAAATGTGAAATGATATCTAATATGAGCCTATATCTACTACACAAGAAAATATATTTGGTATCATGAACAAATAAGTGGATCACATACCCATTGGTATGCATAAAAAACTATATAAGGCTTGTTCATTGAACATGTATCTTATTTTGGTGGAATAAATGGGGCCTCACATAAATATCGACATGGTCTATGTCATCATCATCACAACATGTCCGAATCAGTATCTACTTGTGGAGGTTCCTAAGCAGGAACATCCTCCAACTTCGGTATATGACTTAATATAATATCAAGTGTGTCACTAAGTAAAGGTATCATGTACTTAAATATAGAATGGTATTATTCCTGACTAAATTACTTCACCTGTATAGGATCAGACATCTAGATAATATGATTAACTATATTATGAGACAAAAAAAATAAAGTGAAAAAAATATTTAAAAATGAAGATGATGTAAATTTGATCACATACAAGTTCTGGGATCCCTATATTGTTTCATATAACATAAAATATAGATTTTATTCTATGTCATAATGAATACTCATTATGTTGTGATATATGAAGATTAATATTAGGCATTCCATCAATATAAAATGCCACAGAACTATCCTTGATTTTTATATACTATTTCTGATGTCACTTCTGGTTGACATACTTCCACTTAGTTAGATTAAGAGAATGAGGCACTAGTATAATTATCAATCATAATAAAATACATTGAACACATCCAAACTGATGAATACCTCTTTTTAGCTTGTGATACTCAATAATATGAAAGTTAATGAGAGTAACTATAACAATGACATCATTTATCCTTGTAGTACAATTTACAAGAAGCTGGTCAAAGTGACCCCAATATAACTACCTTGAAATATAAAATGATTTATATACATTTTTAAAATAATTAGTAAATAATTTTAAAAAACAATAATATTTTGAAATTTATTACTCAATATAAAAATTTATATACCTAAATAAGTTGGAAGAAGACTATCCGACATGAGATGATATGCTTCCATATTAAGTATTTATATCCTAAATTAATGGTGTTCTAAATTACACTTGTAATTTATAACATTTAAAGTGATAAATTGTAACAGCCCGAAATTTTTGAATAAATCTTGTTTCCTGATTTCATGTGTTATTTTATTTTTATACTCAACAAAAATGTTTTATTTGATAAACATGATTATAATTAAAATAATACCATTGGTTTTTGAGTGTTAAATTACCATCGGTCAATATGACTACCGTGAACAAAATGTTTTGATTATTGTCTCTAAATATAAGTAATCTTGGTTAATTATTATAGAAAGAAGATTTGATGGCCTCACCTAGTATTCATGGACCGATCGAAGCCCATCTAACAGAGCTTGGGAAGGAGGTAGCACCATTGGCCTTTGCTCTCGACCAAACCCAAGCCGAACTTCATCATGTGAAGCTAGAACGGAATCGCCTTCGCGAGAAGTTCAAACTGATAGAAATTACTACTCGGGCAATGTTGACCGAGCCGCCCCAAGATTCTATCACCCTAGCACACCTTACTCTTAGGTCCTATGCTGGTATTATAAGGGGTTATGTAACGAGACCGTAATTGCCTTGTGTAATCCTTGTTTTAAATAAAAATTGGGATTTCTTCTTATGATGAAGTTTATGAATTTTCAAATGACTGGATAAAAATAGTATGCATATTTTGATGAATTTTCAAAAGGAAATTTTAAAAAAATGTTTGTGTAAACCTTAAATAATTTAAAATGTCTAATGATTCTCAAAAAATGGTCTTCTACAATTATGTTCAGTACGAAATTTAGAGTCTAATAAGATCAACATGATTTTTGATGAATAGTAAATTATGAATAGTGATTTTATGATTAGGATTAGTAATATGACCAAATGGATTAGTAATCTCACTTAAATAAAGTTTTAAAATAATCTAGGCACCTTGATTAAGTAATGTGATTCAATAAAATGGTTAAATAACGGTTTCATAAATTATTATTCAAGTATTAGTTTTTTCGGATGAATAGTGTTTTTTAATTAAAAATTTAATTAAAAATAATTAGAAAATTATTTTTATAAAAATGACTTTATTTTTGAACTCAGAGCATTGATATTATGTTATGGTAATTTTTGTGGATTTTTCTGAAAAAAATGAATTTTCGATGAATAGTGTTTTTATTTAAAAATTAAATTAAAAATATTTAGAAAATTATTTTTTATAAAATGGATTTCATTTTTGAAATCAGAACATTGATATTTGGTTAAGGTGAAATTTTGGGATTTTTCTGAGAAAGTTGAATTTTCGGTGAATAGTGAAAGTATAGTTTTTAAGTTACGGGTGTTTAATGACATCATTAAATGATGTATTAAGTATATATTCAATATGGTCGAATTATGAATAGTAAGATAAAGTGTGAGGTGTCCCAAGTGGCCAATACCATGGGCAAATACCATGGGCAAGCCCATGGTTTTGCCAAAACCACTAGTGAGGTGTCCCTTGGCCATTAATGCTTTGTCCCCTCACTTTCCCTATAAATACCCACCATTTCCTCCCTTAGTTTTCACTCCCAACTCTCCCCCAACGAAGTTCTGGTCTTCTTACCTTCCAAAGAGTCCTCCCAAGGTTCCCCCAAGCCCTCAAGGTCCAATCCTTTGAGTTTCAAGAGTCACATTTTAAGGTAAGGGATCCGACCCCTCTCTTTCTTTTCATGTAATCTCTTTTATGTCATTCCTATTATGCTCCATGTTTTTATGTGAGAGGATGTTCTTTTATATTCCTCTTACTTCCCTTTCATTTTTATATGATGAGAGATCCCCTCTTACTCTCATCATTTCGTTTTATGAAAGTTTAAGTGATGCCGTTAGGCTGCCGAATTTTTAAGGGATTCTTTCACCCTTCTCATTTTTCAAGTTCGATTTTCATGTCAAGTCTTTCAAGTTCCTTTTTATTATGTTGGGGTATGATCTCTATATCAATCATACAGATCTCTTATGATCATATGATGAGGGACCCTTTTTGATCTTGTCAAATCATTTTCTTTTGAAGTTAAGTGACGCCGTAAGGCTGCCGAATTTTCATAAGAGAAATCTAATCTTTTTCCTTCCATGTTTTTCATTTCAAATGGTATGTCCCTAAAATTTCGTTACCATGTCCATATTTCCTTCTTATTCTTTCACCCTACTGTTTTATGGATCATTTATGAGTGGGTGACCCATGTCCCCTCTCATTTCAATGTTTTCTAAAACCCCAAAACTTAGCCGTTATGCTGCAGAATTTTCCCCTCAAAATGCCTCTCTCTTTTCTCAAAAATTATTTTATGTTATAAAGTGAATACTCAAAGCTCTTATTTATACAAGGGTATTCACATATATATCAAAATGTTCCATTTTAAATTCTGGGATTTACATACATGAGACCCGCTTTCCCTTTCTGTGGGTTTAAAGTGACGTAAAGATCATGTCTTTAAAGCAGTTTTTAAAACGTTATGATTATGAAATGAAACCCATTTATTTTATGCTATGTGGGTTATTTATGAAATGTTTGATGATGATATATGTGGCTCACATGATAATAAAGGCAAATTTAAGGGTGCGCCCTGATAGCGCTCCAATGCATTGGGTAATGATGTAACCACTAGAGATTACAATTTTCACGATACCTTGGTGAATAACCTTGGTAATTTTCAAATGACACCTTGGGGATGGACCTTGGTGATATGTTCATGATTGTCTATGTTAAATGATGTAGCCACATCTTCAAGTTATGGAAATTTATTTTTATTATGATATGCCTCGTGATTTGTCTTTTCATGACCTTATTGAAGTATCTCAAGTTCACATATAAAATGTTTCTCTTGTTCCCTTACTGGGCTTTTTGCTCATCCTTTCTTTTGATGTATGTTCCCAGGTTATGAGATGCAGTAATGAACATAGGATGAACTTGAGGATAAGCCTTGCAAGTGTTTAAGAAGAATGTTTTTTTTTCATTTATTATGTTCCTGGTTTCCAAGACACTAAACCTTAAAGATCCTCGGTTTTGTAAAATGTAATGAGAGTTTATGTGATAAAAAGGCGGGATGCTATAGTTGGTATCAAAGGATGGTTTAGTTATTTGTGGAAATTAGGGTATAAAAACTTTAGGAAAAACCCTATAGAAGAGTTTAAATATAGGAAGTCTTCCTGGTATTTTGGTGAGTATTGAGTAAGGGGTTTCCAAGCAAATACATCCCTGTCTGGATACGAGCAGGTAGAGGTGGCTCTGGCACATATGTACATAGGGGTAAAACCCGAAAACACCGCTTTGAGCTAGACTCGAACGGGAACTGGTACACGACAACGGGCCTTGCTGCACTCTTGGTTACGACACTCCCGGGGGATATGCTTTGGTAAATTCATAAGCTTAGTATGAACCATTGTTAAAGGAACAAAGATAAAATAAAATAATGGTTCACATAAGAATATATGATCATGGATAACCTAGAAGGGAACCTAGGGGATCACAAGTTAGGGTATACTTTACTTCTACATGTTATCCTTAGATGCATTAAGTTTCTTTTCATGATTATTGGCTAATTATTTAAGCCCCTAAGTATAGCTTCTTTTCTTAGTTAATGGCTGGAAATGGAAGAACATGTCCCAACAACCAATGTGATAGTAAATGCTACGATTTCCGTATTAATACGACAGAGATGATTAGGGGATTAAAAGATGATTATTATTTTGGAAGACGGTCACTATTTTGAGGACCATATATGATAGATTACTACGGTATTTTCATTAAGGAGTAAGGTTGACTTATATTTTGAAGAATCAATGAATTTAAGGTGGACTTATAGTAATTTAGGTTACTTTTGGGAATGATTAACCTATCTTGGGTAAAATATGTTTAGGTTAGCTACTTTTGTTATAAGATGTTAGGAGTGGTTGATGTTGTCTGGAGATGAACAATGAAGTTGTTTTGGAAGACTATGTTATCAAGTCCTTCTTGTATTTGGTTTTCAATCTTAGTTTGGTTTAATTTGAGGAATTTTAAGGACTGTTATTTATGGAATGGTATATGATGAACCTTGGGTATTACCATGGAACTTTGAAGATTTAAAAGTAGTTTCCATTCCTATGGGATTCTTTTTGAAGAGTTGTTTTACCTTACCCTTTCTAATTTTGGGATAATGTTTAAAGATAGAAGAAATAGATAGTTTATCTTTTGTGGATTATGTGATTCTCTAGAAGATGATTCTTGTGTTTTGATGAGACCAAGTAGTTTTGAATGCTCATCGTTTGGAGAAAAGATTAGTTTTGGTAGAAACTTATTAAAGTATGAAACTCTACTTGAAGGTAGGTATATTTTCTTATGTTTTTGTTCTATGTAGTAAATGAAATCCTCAAAATTATGAAAAGAAACGTAAAACAAAAATGTTGTTGGTTTACGTTTCCTACTAGGTAATCAAAGACCGTTTACACACATCATAAGTTTGGGATTTTCTCATGGTTAACTTTCTCCTAATCATGTTCTCTATCACTCTCTCTCAGAACTGACCCTTTGTTTTTTCCTCCATGTCCATGTTTTCCTACATGGAACCCGAGTGTGGGTTAACTCGGGTGGCCTTTGTACTTCCTTTTCTTTCTTTTAAAGTAATGGTGTTACTGACTCTTTTTCCGATGTGGGACTTTCAATGAAATTTCAAAACCCAATTTTAAAAAAAATTGCGAGGACGCAATTTCTTAAGGGGGGAAGATTGTAACAGCCCGAAATTTTTGAATAAATCTTGTTTCCTGATTTCATGTGTTATTTTATTTTTATACTCAACAAAAATGTTTTATTTGATAAACATGATTATAATTAAAATAATACCATTGGTTTTTGAGTGTTAAATTACCATCGGTCAATATGACTGCCGTGAACAAAATGTTTTGATTATTGTCTCTAAATATAAGTAATCTTGGTTAATTATTATAGAAAGAAGATTTGATGGCCTCACCTAGTAGTCATGGACCGATCGAAGCCCATCTAACAGAGCTTGGGAAGGAGGTAGCACCATTGGCCTTTGCTCTGGACCAAACCCAAGCCGAACTTCATCATGTGAAGCTAGAACGGAATCGCCTTCGCGAGAAGTTCAAACTGATAGAAATTACTACTCGGGCAATGTTGACCGAGCCGCCCCAAGATTCTATCACCCTAGCACACCTTACTCTTAGGTCCTATGCTGGTATTATAAGGGGTTATGTAACGAGACCGTAATTGCCTTGTGTAATCCTTGTTTTAAATAAAAATTGGGATTTCTTCTTATGATGAAGTTTATGAATTTTCAAATGACTAGATAAAAATAGTATGCATATTTTGATGAATTTTCAAAAGGATATTTTAAAAAAATGTTTGTGTAAACCTTAAATAATTTAAAATGTGTAATGATTCTCAAAAAATGGTCTTCTACAATTATGTTCAGTACGAAATTTAGAGTCTAATAAGATCAACATGATTTTTGATGAATAGTAAATTATGAATACTGATTTTATGATTAGGATTAGTAATATGACCAAATGGATTAGTAATCTCACTTAAATAAAGTTTTAAAATAATCTAGGCACCTTGATTAAGTAATGTGATTCAATAAAATGGTTAAATAACGGTTTCATAAATTATTATTCAAGTATTAGTTTTTTCGGATGAATAGTTTTTTTAATTAAAAATTTAATTAAAAATAATTAGAAAATTATTTTTATAAAAATGACTTTATTTTTGAACTCAGAGCAATGATATTATGTTATGGTAATTTTTGTGGATTTTTCTGAAAAAATGAATTTTCGATGAATAGTGTTTTTATTTAAAAATTAAATTAAAAATATTTAGAAAATTATTTTTATAAAATGGATTTCATTTTTGAAATCAGAACATTGATATTTGGTTAAGGTGAAATTTTGGGATTTTTCTGAGAAAGTTGAATTTTCGGTGAATAGTGAAAGTATAGTTTTTAAGTTACGGGTGTTTAATGACATCATTAAATGATGTATTAAGTATATATTCAATATGGTCGAATTATGAATAGTAAGATAAGGTGTATGGTGTCCCAAGTGGCCAATACCATGGGCAAATACCATGGGCAAGCCCATGGTTTTGCCAAAACCACTAGTGAGGTGTCCCTTGGCCATTAATGCTTTGTCCCCTCACTTTCCCTATAAATACCCACCATTTACTCCCTTAGTTTTCACTCCCAACTCTCCCCCAACAAAGTTCTGGTCTTCTTACCTTCCAAAGAGTCCTCCCAAGGTTCCCCCAAGCCCTCAAGGTCCAATCCTTTGAGTTTCAAGAGTCACATTTTAAGGTAAGGGATCCGACCCCTCTCTTTCTTTTCATGTAATCTCTTTTATGTCATTCCTATTATGCTCCATGTTTTTATGTGAGAGGATGTTCTTTTATATTCCTCTTACTGCCCTTTCATTTTTATATGATGAGAGATCCCCTCTTACTCTCATCATTTCGTTTTATGAAAGTTTAAGTGATGCCGTTAGGCTGCCGAATTTTTAAGGGATTCTTTCACCCTTCTCATTTTTCAAGTTCGATTTTCATGTCAAGTCTTTCAAGTTCCTTTTTATTATGTTGGGGTATGATCTCTATATCAATCATACAGATCTCTTATGATCATATGATGATGGACCCTTTTTGATCTTGTCAAATCATTTTCTTTTGAAGTTAAGTGACGCCGTAAGGCTGCCGAATTTTCATAAGAGAAATCTAATCTTTTTTCCTTCCATGTTTTTCATTTCAAATGGTATGTCCCTAAAATTTAGTTACCATGTCCATATTTCCTTCTTATTCTTTCACCCTACTGTTTTATGGATCATTTATGAGTGGGTGACCCATGTCCCCTCTCATTTCAATGTTTTCTAAAACCCCAAAACTTAGCCGTTATGCTGCAGAATTTTCCCCTCAAAATGCCTCTCTCTTTTCTCAAAAATTATTTTATGTTATAAAGTGAATACTCAAAGCTCTTATTTCTACAAGGGTATTCACACATATATAAAAATGTTACATTTTAAATTCTGGGATTTACATACATGAGACCCGCTTTCCCTTTCTGTGGGTTTAAAGTGACGTAAAGATCATTTCTTTAAAGCAGTTTTTAAAACGTTATGATTATGAAATGAAACCCATTTATTTTATGCTATGTGGGTTATTTATGAAATGTTTGATGATGATATATGTGGATCACATGATAATAAAGGCAAATTTAAGGGTGCGCCCTGATAGCGCTCCAATGCATTGGGTAATGATGTAACCACTAGAGATTACAATTTTCAAGATACCTTGGTGAATAACCTTGGTAATTTTCAAATGACACCTTGGGGATGGACCTTGGTGATATGTTCATGATTGTCTATGTTAAATGATTTAGCCACATCTTCAAGTTATGAAAATTTATTTTTATTATGATATGCCTCGTGATTTGTCTTTTCATGACCTTATTGAAGTATCTCAAGTTCCCATATAAAATGTTTCTCTTGTTCCCTTACTGGGCTTTTTGCTCATCCTTTCTTTTGATGTATGTTCCCAGGTTATGAGATGCAGTAATGAACATAGGATGAACTTGAGGAGAAGCCTTGCAAGTGTTTAAGAAGAATGTTTTTTTTTCATTTATTATGTTCCTGGTTTCCAAGACACTAAACCTTAAAGATCCTCGGTTTTGTAAAATGTAATGAGAGTTTATGTGATAAAAAGGCAGGATGCTATATAAATAATAAAGAATTTCATACAGTATACATCATATTCGAATAAAAAATGATAAAGGTTAGTGATTATACCAGATTATGTATAGAACATTATAGGGCACATTCTTGGGAAGCTCTAGACTAGAAAGAATAGGGGATATGGTAAGGATGTTCTCCCATGACACAATATAATGGAAGATGAAACATCCCCCAATATCACTAAATTATGATCTCTATAAAATATATAATGATGTATATGTGTATTTCTAACATGAATATACCAAAATTTGTCTCCCATCCCAAATGAAGTCTGTATGTTACTATAAATACATCATGTGGATGTACATTCTTCAGAAATAAACACAAAATGTATCTACAATTATCTTCAAGATATATCCATGAATGTGATGCATACAGGTATTCTCATCAACATCATCAGGTAAATGTTTGAAGTGTGTTCCAATCCATCCAATGGACAGCTAACTTCCATCCATAATGGTCTTATCAACATCAATATCTAGGAATAGAAATCAATGTACAATCTCTAGAGAGTCTCTATGGGTGTTTTTTATAATTAAAACAACCTAAATAGGAAGGAAATGAATAAATTGCACATCCTCTAGGTTGATTGTCATATCTCCCTTAGGCGAGTGGAATTTATGCGTCTTTGGCCTCCACCTATCTATGTGGAAAGTGAAGATATATATCATATCTGTGTTTGATCATTGAGAGAGAGGGGGTGAATCTATGATCTCTTTATTTAGTGAACTCTTCATAGAAGTAATCCTATGATACTTGTAAGAGCTTTCTATCTACACAAATATAACTCACAACCTCACATTATATGCAAAAAATATAATGAGAGATTATAACAAGATATTTATATTGTTTAGCCTCAATGAGAAAACATAATAAATTTTATGTTGGTATTACCTCTAACATGTATTATTCTCTAACTTTAACAATATTCCATGTCCTAGACAACAACTATTTATACCACAAGTAATTATTCCTCTTTTTGAACTTGGTTATACCCTTAGTGACCAAATCTTCTACTACTACTAGTCATACAACTAACTATCTTTATTTTATCCCATTCATTAATGAATGGTTATACCTTCTATCCATAAGCCTCTTCGGATATAGGTAATACTCCGAATATATAAGATATTCCTTCTTCTTCATTAATCCAGTGTAGAAATATCATCTTCTTTAGATAGTACTTCTCCATAAATAAGTTGGATCGCCTTTACCTATGTTCAACTTCATCATGATCTTAAACAACTCTCTATATAGAATTATGGTCTTGAAACTTATTCCATATATTGAAAGACATTTATTTAATCAAATTTACATCCTTCTATAACTTTTTGAGAAATATTATTAAACCAATGTTTGTTTTCTAATACATTTTCCACTATTCTATGTTTGAATCTCAATCGTCTAGTGTGATCTGTCTGATAAACCTTCATCCAACATTTCTCATTCTGATGTGATCTATTTGATGCACATTGTTTCAATAAAACTTATTCAATATGCTCTACTTATATCTTGTATTTTGTTTTCTGTAGGATCTCTATCTAGATTTCTTCCATTTCATTATCCTCTTATTCAACCAAGAAGAATTCTTAGTCAGCTACATGCACTACTCTCTCGTAAAAACATTAACAATCCTAAACTTTAGAATCAACAACAACAGAAACTGTATAATTTACTTTGAATTAGATATCCTCCTTTTATAGGCATTCTTATTCTCAAATCAAGCATGAAGTGTGAGCTCTAATTTGAATTCCTAGTTTTACTAAAACTTTGTTTGATCACCTTTAAAGCCTATAAACAAGTCAGGGTCATCATTCTTCATAAAATATTTCTCAATTCATAGCAACAAAAAACAGTTAAAATACTACTAAAATCTCATATATATCTATGAAATTTTAGATAACATCTCAACATCGTTTTAATTATTGATATACAAATTTTATATAATGTTCCTCATGTATCTTCCCAGTGTAGAGACCTCTAATGTTTATCAATTTGGTAATATGGACAATATTTTATACATTTATAATTTTCCAAAACACTTCTCAATAAAATCATATTTATGGGGTCAAATTGTTCTTGTAATTTCATGATTTCTTCATCTAAGGATATTCAAATGTTTTCTCTATTTGATAAACTAGCACATCATCATAGATTTCTCTATTCAGACCTCTTCATTTTATGAACTTATAAAACATACTAAACCGTCGTTCCATCTAATGAAATTGTGATACTCCATGCAATGACATCAAATATTTTTCTCTATATACTGATATTTGAAATGTATTTTAGATGGAAATTCATTTGGTGATAATAAACTCTATTCATGATTCAATCCAATATAAAAAAACATAATCTCAATTTTTTTTACCAATTCTCTATCCAGAACATCGTATATTTTTTTCTCTAGTAAAACATCATACTATTTAATTCAATTATTATATATAAATTCATATTTTTATAATTTGAAATTTTCACTACCTCACCTATGTCCTTATAACATCAGTCTAATATGTGTAATAAAAAGAATTTGTAAAACTCGTGTTTTTATTGCTTCAAACATTGAAAAAAAAATCTATAAAAATGAAAATATTTATGATGTTTGGTACTTTAAAGACCAATATAGTATCGTCTAACTTCATTATGATACTCTAAACATAAAAAAACTTCTCCTTGATATTTTCCAATAAGCCCATGTTGACATGTTGACAACAAATAAAACCAACAAACGTAGGACTAAAATTACCCCCATTTTGATTGTTTTCAATATCCCTACTGAACATTGAAGTCAGTATGTGTGCACAATTCTTTCACACCCATATGTTCATACATATTCATTCTACCTTTATTGAAATTAAAATGTAAAGAGAAATAAAATATTCATCCTAATTTATTTTTTAACTCATAATTCGGAAAATTTTCCTCTTGGAAATAATAGTATCGAATGATTTTTTAAATAACCTTTAATTTGAAAACTCAAAGTCTATGTGGGAGAATCTAATGTAGAAAGGAAGAGTGTATATCAAGGTGATCAATGTTCTCTATAACACTTATCTTATTTAATAATATCATTAATAGTATTACATCATATTTATATCAGGTAAAATATAAGTAAGTTTGTTAATATAAATCCTACACCCATCTCAATAAAAACATTAAAATAGTTAAAGTAAAAAATATATAACTCCCTCTATATCTCAACATTCTCAATAATCATCACTTCCCTTAAAAGATCAATTTATATACAACCAAGGAAGGTCTGATAGTCATACATCAACTTCATATTTTCTATTCCTCTATATCTTTTTCATTAAATTCCCTATAAGTTAGATCAAATAAAGTAGAATGATTAGAATTAAGAGGAACCACAATGTTTTATTGAAGTCACATTCAGACTGATAGTCTTCTCTTATTATAGACTTATTATTGTTATTCTTCTTATATTTAGCATGATATGTGTTTTCTGTAGGTTCTAAGCATAGCGGAAGCGCGTTGGTGGGTTTTACCAACATTAATTTTAACATTTAACAAAGTTTAATCCATGATCCAACACGATGTAAAACACTGAATCTTCAGAATAGAACGAGGAATGAAAACTATAAGAGGAAATCCTGGAACCATAGAGACAGGATCATCATATGTTGGTTATAATTAATTTAATTAAATCACAAGAATTACCTTGGTGGAATTATTTTTTCATTGATGTCTCCAGTCATGATCATGTGATATGTCGTTGTGTCATAGAATCATAGTGTAGGATTCCTCTAGCGGTGATCCACACGTGTGCCACATATATCAATATGTCGCCAAAGGGATCTCCGGGTTCTATCATGGAAGAACCTTTTCTTGCGATTCCCGCCTTCGATCTCCTTGGTCTCTCGGTCTTGAGAGCGTTCATGGAGGAAAGAATTCTTTTGGCCTTGAATGAATATTCCAGAATTTTTGTGCACAATGATTCTCTTGTGGAAAATTGTTGGGGTTGTGAGAATATTTATAATCAGGTTTTAGGTTATAGAGTTATGATAATAAATAAACACGTTACAAATTTTATTTATTTCATTATCTCATATTGAAAACCCCCATATTGAATTATTAATTCCATGACATGCGCCTATGCTGATTATAATAAACAACATTTAATAAAAAAAAATTATATACTCAAAATCCTGACTGAAATGACTACACAGTGTGTAATAATTAATACATGGTGTGCACTCATTTTCCATAAAACTACACAGCATGTATATTTAATATACATGGCGTGTACTTTTATTTTCCACTTTCCGTTATTTCCTCCACCACATATATTAAACCTTGCGTAATGGCTATTTATTTCTTAAATAAATATAACTGCATCACTCGCTAATAAATATTATTTCATCCATAATATATTCTCTCAAATAACTAGTGTCGAAATAAATGCAATCAGGAATCCTTAAATAATTATTAAACCACAGTCGGGAATAATCTTTATTTAACATGTTAAATTAATATTTAACTAAGATACATGGACACACATAGTGTGTGACCCTCTAGGCCTCTTTCTCAGTGGCATTAGACGGAGCCTGCCTAAAGTCCAAGGATAGTTTCTAGCAACATGCCAAGGCACCAATAGAGAAATAAGTTAATGCCACAATGACATGCCACCTCATATGTACACTTATCGTGTAATATAATCCCTTTGTCACAATATCTCAAATCAAGTGGGTCTCATGCTAGTGTCATTAACCCACATGCTCGATTATTCTTTCTTTGACTTTATGGAATCGAACTCTCCCATAAATTACCATGGCCATGGATTTATTTAGGCTAGTTCAATTACATCCAAGGGCCTAAGATATCTACTTCCGTTATGGAATAGAAGGGGAAAATCCTTTATAGCTTTATCTATTAATGTAGTGTTACTCGTGATGCACCCAACATATCATACCTCACTGCGAACAGTGTGTCGTCACAGTTTTCGTCAATACATCTAAGTGTGCGAGTTGTAATACCCATTAATAATAATATTAAATTCTAAGGATTAATACACATGTCCGTAGATAGGAACATCCAATGACACTATGAAATGTGTATTTTTTACTCGTGGGTCTCGTTTTCAAAATATCATCCTTGATATTACCTAGGGCACACACAATGAGATGGTGCCTCAATGTTTTATGAGTCCTCACCCCTAATGGCCTGTATTATTTGAGTCCCTTAAATAATATCATCTGGCCCTAGAAAATATATTCAAGAACAGTGTTATGGAACTTCTGGGTTCTCATCATAGCAGGGATCCACTATGACCCTTTAATGCAACTACTATCCTTAGAACATTATCACATGCATTGTCATGTAGAAGAACAATCAAGATGTGATAAGGCTTTTATTAACGAATTGATTACAAATTAGTTGGTTCTAGGCCACCAACTCCAACAATTTCTTCATTATGATGAGTATTCATTGATTTTGTAATGGTTTTATTCTCATATGTTGAGTCTCTAAATGAAACTACCATCTTCACTTCAGTTTTAAAATATCTTCATTCCATCGAGTCTATAAAATCAATTTTCACTATTTCCTCATTGTCCAATAAGATAGTATTGTAGTCTTCAGAACCATACCTATCTTTCTCACACCTCTCACATTTCCTCTAAATAATCAAACCGCCATCTATTAAAAAATTTAATCAACAATGTTCTTATATTATAAATTATATATCATCCATTTTCCATTATCAAAATTTTGAGCTTCTTCTATATTACTAGCCATGACAATCTGATCTAGCTAAAAAACTATGATTTCATTTTTTCCTTGGAAAACTTTATTTGGTTTCCCAGGTTCCTCGCTTGAATGTATAACATTCCTCACCTAATGTAATTTATTTTCTCCATCATGATTCTTTTAAGAAATTTTTTTTCTTATCTACTTATAATATCTCCAAATTTATTCACAACTCTTTCCTAGTACGAACATATTATATTGGTACGAGTAGTATTTATTCCAAAATACACCTCAAGACTAGAAGTGGCAGATGAATCTTGATCATTTTGACTCATATTAGTTATTCTATGATGTTTTTTTTTCATTCCCACATAAACAATTATGGTAATTTTTGTCTAGGAGAAATATTTTTGAATTATACCACACTTTCATTATAAAATAGTATTTCTCACTAATATTCTTTATTATAACTAATTCAATCTTATCGTTTGAACATAGATTATTGGTAATGGTAGATATATATTGAGATTTCATGGTGAAATAATAAACCTACCTCTACGAACCCTTATTTTCACTAACATGAAATAATTCACCATAAACATCGAATACATTATTATAGTCTTATATAATCTTCTTAAAAACATTTTTTGTTTTCAGGATCATTGAATGTGTATCAGAAAACATTTTCTTTTTCAAATCCAATCTTTCCTCGAGATATATTACCATCTTCTCAAATTCAACTATCTTCAATTTGTTCTTCTTAATTTCCAGAGAAATTTTGTTTTTACTTATTTATATTTTCTTGTCAAAGTGATGTTTCCTAATAATTTTTTTCATTTTTATAGCTCATCGAATTTCACATTATATATTATAATATCATTATAGTATTTTGTTTCATTTTTAATATTCTCACCATTCTCAAATGTTATCTCGTTAGTTTCTTTCTTCAAATTTTTTTTCCTTCTTATGTTGGGAAATTTTCTCATGAGTTTATTCTATGCATTATTTTAAAATAAACTCTATTTTAATATTATTTTCTCTAGAATCAGCAATGATTGATGATTCACATTCCTTTATAACATGAAAAAATAATCTTAATTCATTATTAGATTCGTTGTTGGATTATGAGTCATTCGACTCTCTTCCACACAAAATATTCTTATTCTTTCATGAGAACCTTTTCTTATGTTTATATAGATTCAGTTTTCGAGACATCCTATATTTTTTCCTGTATATAATCATTTATCTTATTCTTTGATATAATCCTAAAAAATGGACACTATCATTACAATTTTACCACATAAGTGATTTTTTTATCTTTTCCTTCCCAGTATTCCTTTTTTATATCTTATAAATAATAGAAATGTTTTTTTGAATTCCACTACATATTCTTTTTCATATTAGTCACTTAATTTATCTTATATTTCAATATAACATAACATCCATTTTTACGTAACTTCAAAATATATATTTTTCTTATCCTTTTTCATAAGTTCTTTCTTTTTTCATTTTATATACTAGAGAACATTTTTATGTTCACCAAGAGACATATACTATTGATCTTATAGAAACAAAACCTAGGAATTAAACCTATCTAAAAAAATATCACATTAGTTTCTTAATTATAGTTAAATATTATAGCTTCTCAAAAAATCATATTGTATTTTTAAAAATTTAATTTACTATTGTAAAGTACTCATCAATATTTTAATCATCATTCATCTTGATATCTTCAAAAAAATTTATAAAAATATGTAACATCGCCTACTTGAATTCTATATTTCTTTCATTACTAATTCGAAAATTATCAAACATCTTTTTAGAAGTTGGAAGCGTCATAATTTTTTTATATAACTTCTTAGATAGGTCCTATTAAATATATATTTTTTATTTCCATAAACTTCCATATTTTTCGTATCAAAATAGGTCACAAAAACATCATTAATACGTGAAAAAACTAATGTAGTAGCATCTATACTTCTAGTCCAAAAGATAGAAGATAAAGTAACATCACAGTCTTCCTACATAGATAGTTTTTCCCATAAAATACTGGAACACCCCTACTATTTTCTGAATTTAAACATTCCATCATCATTATAGAGTTGGATATCTCATATGAAACCTTCACTTTGATACTAATTGAATTTTATAGATTACTGTGTGATCACTGGTAGGTGGAGGGGGTGAATAAATGTTATCTATATTTTATGAATTCAACATAAAAATCTAACTTTGGCACCTTTTAGAGTTTTCAATCCCCTCAATGATATCTCACAAACTCAGCATGGATAAGAAAATATAAAGAGAGATCAACACATGATATTTACATGGTCCATCCTTAATGTCAAACCTAATCCTTTCCATGTTGGTTATATCCCCAATAAGTATTCATTATAAATATAAATATGATTATGATGGAAAAGGTTGAAATTGGTTATACCCCTTATAATCATTTCTCCAGTTTACCCTGGCTCTGCACCCAATAACCTATTATTCTACCATTGTTGGGTATACCCAACAAATATCCTTATTTTCTCTTCTACATTCATCGATAGTTATTCCCCCATCCCCAAGCCCATTAAATAGCTGGTTATACCCCTAGATAAAAGCTCTTCCCTCTTCATTAACACATTATATAAATATCTTCTTCTTCTTCTTCATATATTCTATATATATAAGAAAATAACATCACCTTTAGATATTCAAAACCTCATTAAGATCTTAAACACATCTATTTAAATACTATTGGCTATAAAACATCCTCATGATCTTGAAAAACCTAGATATTCTCAAATCTAAATGTTCACAAATCATTTTACTAAACTAATCCGCTATAAATGTATTTCTAGACATACCCCATTTGTTATGATACGTCTAATTATCATTTGTCCGGTGTACTCTATCTATTACAACTATATCTGGTACTCCTTAGTCTAATGTGCTCTATCTGATGCACCTTATTCTGGTACCACATCTTCATCAAATTCTCTTTTTACCCAGTAGTTCTTTATCTAGTTCATCTTTTTTATGGACAATTTCAATCAAATTATCCTATTATTTAAACAAGCATAATTCTTGATCAGTTACTCATGATGTTCTCTCACAAAAACATCAGTAATTCAATTATT
Source organism: Viscum album (assembly GCA_963277665.1). NCBI lineage: Eukaryota > Viridiplantae > Streptophyta > Magnoliopsida > Santalales > Viscaceae > Viscum > Viscum album. The sequence continues at coordinate 1,632,226,485 of OY728133.1, read as the reverse complement.
TATAAACATAAACAACAATATATTTACAATGAATGACCTATCCTCCTTTTATATGATTACAAAATCTACATTACATGAAATAATCCCATTCTACAGTTTAAATTTATACATTAACTGAAACATACTTTTACCACCTTTAAATATTATGAACAAGAGAGAGGAAATCTTATTAATAAGGGATTATTCAAATCTTAGCATAAAAACATTTCAAATCCTCTGCAAATCTCATATAAATCAATGTGAGTTAAATAAATGGATAAATATCATCACAATTACTAACATTATATAGTTTATGAAAATTTCATCAAGTATTTGTATGGTGTATACACTCTCATGATTCTCTATCAAGTAATATTAAAAATATTTCATCTATTCAAAACATTCCACAACACTTATATATCTGATCCTCTTCTTCTGATCATAATGGTTTAGTAAGGTATGAAATTATTCATCTAATGCTCCTCCCATGTTTTTTACGTTTGATGAGATGGAAATATTAATTGGTTTATTTATCTGGTGAACTTATGAGACACCCTTATACTTTCTTCTGTCTAATGGAATGATGGTATTATATCTAATGTAGTCATATATTTTATTAATCCAGTAATATTTCAAGAGTATGTATGATGAATCATAGTCTGGTGATCAAAAACTCTCTAGTCTGATAGACATGGTCTGATACAAATCATATTAATCTCAATCATTTTTCACACATTCTTTGTCCAAATCATCATAAATGTCTATATCTAGTATAACTTAAAACTCTTCTATCCAAAAATTAGCTATAAAATCATCACTTCATATCATGAACTTTTTATAGTTAAAACTTCATATTTATAACCATATAATGGTATGTCTGATGGAATTAGTCCAAAAAACCCATGTTTGTAAAACATTAACCATTTTACAAACCTTGAAAGAATAATGAATATATTCATGTTGTTTGGTACTTTTAAAATCAACAAAACATCACCTAGTTTTATAATGTTTTTATAAATATAGCAACACATATTCTCTCCAAATTCCCAAACAAGTTTTCTTACAAAAACATATTGACATATTGATAATAAACACAACTGATACACATAGGAAGGGCTATATGAATATAGATGATGATCCAAAAATTTGAAGTATGATATATCAATTCTATAAAAACCAACATGTCATGGGTATGTGATAATATTTGGTGGATATGGAATTAGATGGAAATGGTGCACCATATACATTATAACTCATCAAAATTTACACCCTATTATCACCTCACCTGAAACATATGTATACTACTCTATGAATAGAGTAATGTCCTATATATCTATGTTTAATAATTACAGAACTATTAGATAAGTGAAAAATATAATTTCAATTTTATGGTTAGTTGATTATAGGATATAACTACTATGTTAATTATGAAATGAATACTAATCAATGAAGAATTGATCTTTTCCCCTTTCTATAATAGAATTCCTAACATATAATATATATTTTAAAAACTCAATATATTCTCCATGGAAAAATTCCCATATGTAATATATTCCTTTGATATGTAATATATTTTTCATACATATGATATTTCCCATGCTGAAAATTCAGTACATAATATCTTTCCACCAATATGTAATATATTTATTATACCTAATATTATTTCCATTGTGAACAATATAATACATATCTCATTTCATGTGTACATAATATATATATCTGAACTATTTTTTACATTAAGTATAACCTTTTTAAATGTATATATAAGATAATTACTTTCCTATTTTTTAAAATAATATATATAAATATATCTCAAGACCAATTTTTTTTTTCAAAACCTAAAACTTTTAATAAAACACCAAAAAGGATGACATGAGGTTTAAACCAAAATAAAAATTTGATTACCCAGAACATTACATGTTGTGATTGAAATGCATCACTCACAGGGAGAATGAGATCTCATTCAACGAATGTTATGAAATTTCTTTTTATCATGATTATCCCTTTTAAATATGTTTCATATCAAATGATTCCTGTGTTTTTTATGCTATTAAATCTAATCCCATAATTTTTTGAACTTAGGTTTTCCTCATAGCTACAACCTATTGATGTTAGGTATCAATATAGGATATTTTTTAGGAATTAAGAAATATAAAAACTGCCCAATAGACATCTAAAATTTTCTATATTTGTTTGTAATGGTGTCAAGTATATACACTCATTAAACATATGATTCTCATTAGGTATTCTCTTAAGAACATTCTATAATAATGTGTGTGAATGGAATCCTCATTGCTTGAAATTTTACATAGTCACAGTATCACTTGTCAAGTAATACCACCAATACTCTACCACCATTACTTATGTTAGGGAAATGAATTTTTATTACATTGAATAAACTTGATTCTTGGTTGAATAATAACACATAAAAAGAGAAAGCTTCTGTAATGTTTTTATCAATCTCATGCTGAAATTATTGTCCATTCCAAAACCACTAATGAATCCAGTCTACAATCTACCATCATATTTCTAAATAGTAATTCACACAATGGTAAAATATCTCTTAAACTAGGTTAGTTATTGGTCACTTTTGCAACCCATTGAAGACAAAATTGATATACACTAAAATATTTGTAGTCATTTTTCTATACCAATTCCCACAATCATATTCCAATGGTCAATTAATTTTTGGGTTCTTTATAATTTAGAGAAAAACATCATGACTATACCTTTAAATTACTTCTAATAAATACCCATACAATCAGTAATCATGTTCATATTCTAAAAAAATGAATAAATCATTAAAAACATAAAATGATCATTACATTATCATAACAAAAAATAATAAAATATTACATACCAATCATTTTTGGGATCTTCTTCATAGATTCATAATGAAAATTATTTCTTACATTGCTATAACTGTGTCTAATTTAATATTAATTATGTGAATTTGAGGTCCTCCATATAAAAATATGTAGAGTGATTTCCTGCTTGATCACACAGTAATGATAAGATATCAAACATATACTCTGAATATGGGTGAAATTTTTACTAATATAGGATAAAAGACAACTCAAAGAATCATATTTTTCCTTCCCCACTATTACAAGTGCATTTATAATAGGTGAATGGTTACCATCTTGGGTTTCCACAATCAATAATAAGCCAATGTAATTTCTATAAAAAAATGATTCATAAATCTTTATTAATTATTTCCAAAAATACAATGAGGAAATATAAGGAAGGAATTTCATAACAACTAATGAAATTTATCATGAGATAGATCAACTTGGTTATATCGAGAAATGTGTTTAATTTTGTCGAAGAGGAAGAATATATGGTTTTTTACTCGGTATGGATAGAATCTATAGAAACCAAAAATAAGAGTCATCCCAATCATTGTAAACTTTTTGAATTTTCATATGTTTTTCCTTTACACCTTTCCATATAAAATCATCTGGATACAATTTTATTGTATACACTCCTATAAAAGGTATACAAGAACATCTTAGTAGGCCCTAATTATATCAACAATAACAACAGAAAGAGATTAAGTATCCATCTATTTATAACTAAGTGTAAAGATTTGATACACATAAAAATGATATGCATTAATATTATGATTCCTCCAACCTCCAAGAGAAATATCAGGGATTACCCTCAACTGAAATATACAACAAAACCCTTATTTATCAAATTTTTTATAAAATTCACCAATTTTGTCTCCTTAAAATGATATATAGAATATCTATCTATATAAAATTGATTTATTACACATTTTAGGGAATCTATTTATTTAAAATCTCTTCATATGTATAGAGTTTTATCGATTGATTAAATTTTATCCACTACTTGAATAAGAAAATCATTTCTAGGTTTGATAATATTCTATCCAAATTTAGTAAAATACTCTATATATTCTATCCAAGAAGTGGAAAATGGTGGAAGATCATGATGGTTTTTTATAACCATATTATCATTAGTAGTAAAAGAAATCACAAAAACATAGAGATCTATATATAATTAATAAAACATGCAAGGATAATGAAAAATAGATCATAATTGAAATGCAAAAATAATAAAAATCTTAATTTTTTTTGTTTTGATGGATTTCATTGTATAACTATCACTAATGTAGCAAATAAAAGTTTACTTCTTCCAAGGGGATACAATGACCTTTAGATCCCAATATAAAACATGAGGGTCTTGATTCTTCAAGAGGTGTTCAAGTGCATTATTTATATAATTTTAATAAATAACCATAGAGAGAGAGAGTATTGACTATCATGTAATGAAATTAAGTACAAAAAAAGAACATTATAATTATGGGAACTCTACCCTTTTATAGAAAAGTATTGATGATGTTTAGGTAATGAAGATCATCAACCATTGAGTGCTAGATATTTTCATCATAAATTCCTTAAAATTGTATTGATATTCATTAAATATTCAAAAAATAATGTATGTTATATAAATGAATCTAACTCTTTGATTAGTTACTATGAAACTATGATGGAGTGATGTGTACGTGTATATATCCCATGCATGCATAATGATAGTCACAAAAACCTTTGTTTCTATCAACTATAGTGCCTATATAAACTACACTTGACACCTCGACATGGAGGTATTGTGAATCCCATTCTAGTTAACATCTAATAATCTACAACTTGAAATAAAAATTTTATGGGATTTATGAAAAACATAATAACTCTTTGTGAATTAATTCAACCACTTATGGATATTGTTTTAGTAAAATCTATTAATTTTGGGAAAAATACATATTCAAATACAGAATACTTTTCGAAAGGCCTAACTATGTGGCCATAAAAGACTTATTATCATTTAAAAATCATATGAAATCATTATTTAATATATATTAACAGTGAATGTCCCCTAACAAAGAATCAGTGTTACTCAAGCTACTATGGGTCTAGTGTGATCTGCAACAAACTTACTCATATCTCTATAAAAACATGTCAAACATATGATGTAACATATACATTGTATTCATACCTAGATAATCCATTTTTTTGTGACATGAGTGACTACTATACAATGTATGTGTCAATGTATTATAGTTACAGTCAATTTTTTTTTCTTCTTTGAAAAAGACAGTACTGGTCGATGAATATATCACATGTTAATCAGCTTACATATAAGTATATCAAATTCCTCGTATCTAGGTAGATGAAAATGTAATATGTGAATCATAAAATCATAACCATGAATTTTCATAGCATAATTTAATCAAGGTATATACATATTTAACCCTTCAAACAAGAAAAAAACCCTATTGGTTTTTGTCAAATTGACGACATGATCAATATTATAAACAACCAACAACATATTATCTAGGTTAACATTTTGAATAGTCTATATATGTTACCATAGTATTGTAATTATCATGTAGGGTATATCACAATTTTTTTTGGAATGGTGTACCCTGATCTCTTTGGATGAAGTTGGGTTGAATTCCATCAGCCTAGACTGCACACCAGACTACAACTCATGCGGTGAGGATATTTGGGGGTGAAATGTGTTGTGCACCCCTTTCTAGGGGTTTTGGGGCTGAAGGCCCCTATTAGAAACTTTTTGGGGGACATTATAAAATCTCTAATCGACTATAATAGAGCTTACTTTCAAAAATTATAGAGTACTATAGCAAGTGAAGATGAACTATAACATCATATGAAAGGGTAATATAGTATATCAAACTTGTTATAGTCACTATAGTAGTGTTTACTGACAATACTAATAGAGAATTATATGTCTGTTGACATCCTTCCATAGGTCGTTATAACATAGTGGACTTACTATGTATTTTGTGGCACTATAGTAATGAAGGTTACAATTTGTCACATTTCTATAAAGACTCTTTCAAGATAGGGTTTGACTATCCTTGGAATTTTCTTTGAATTATTACTCATGGAATATAGTGAAAAGATTTCTCTCCTTGGTTGAAATTATTTTTATGAAATAAAAAATTAATATATCTTGTTATTATTATTTATTATTCATCTCTATTTTCTCAATCAACAAACCATTATGTTGCTACAATTCCCAAAATTTAAATAATTAATGGTATCAAAGGTTGATTTTCTAAGAGCAGTTCATATTTTAATGAATTTAATCATGAATATGGAAGATTGAAAGTTCAAGATCTATTGTTTTAATGGGACGAACTTTAGTTATTGGATGTTGTAGATCAAATAATGTCTTTATCAGAAGAAGTTGTTGTTGCCGCTTATGTCTGAAAAACTAATAGTGATATACATGATTGAGTGGGAGCTACTTGATTGGAAGGTTATAGGATTTTTTTACCATACATTTAAAAAACATGGTTTTTAACATCATAATGAATAATATTCAAGATAGGTTGATGAAATAACTCATGAATATGTACGTGAAGTATTCTACATCAAAGAAGTTATACCTGATGTGAAGATTATTTAATCTAAAAAATATTTAATTGAAGCTTGTTTTGGATCATGTCAAATAACTAAAGACCATCATAAGTCATTTATTATTAGTCAAAATTACACTGTTTGATGTGGTGTGTGATCATGTTTTAATATCTTCAATACCTCATAGTTGGGAATCTGTTGTACTAGAATTAGTAGTTCTTTAGGGAATAAAATTTTGGTTTTAATGATATGTGAAAATTTATCCTCGGTGAGGATATTCAACGAAGTAAATTTGGAAAATTACTTAGTTTTTCATTGAATATGGAAAACTTTTGTAGGTTTTTGTAGCAAGATAATCACAAAGGATGATATAAATCAATATAAAAGAGCTATGTTAAGGCCAAGGGCCTGTCCCTGCATGTTGTACTTTTTGGAAGAAATGAATCATCAAAAAGGATTATATATAAAACTTAAAAGCAAAGAAAACTAATATAATAAATATGGTAGATGAAGGAACATATGATTTTTTTTCCAATAATGGACAGCCATTTGGATTCATAGAATTTAGACTTGGGGTGATCTCTCCATTCTACATAAAATGAGGATTTTTTGAAAAACAATATCCCTATAAATTTTAGTATGGAACATCTTCTTGATGATAAACCCTTAAAGATTAAGGGGAAGAAGGATGCATATATTTAAACCAAAAATGGGAGTTTACTGTTTCTAAAGAATGTATGTTATATCCCTATACTAAGATGAAATTTTATATCATTTATATAGAATTACGATGTAGTTTTTAACATGACATTAATTGGTGTTTTATTAAATATTACTAATAAATATATAGTCATATCTTAGTGAGTAAATAAGGGATCCCTATATAATATGATATAAAATCACATGGACATGATTATATCTATAAATTCTATCGGGGATTCACAACTTAGAACTTCATTCTTGTCCATATGTGTGATAAGGGGATAATGGTGCTCGAAACAGAAGGAATTCCACTAGTGCTAATATTGGTAGAATTTGTCTTATGTGATGATTGTATCCTTGGATATTGGAAGATGATATCCATTGGAAAAGGTGGTAAAATACCAATGTTCAGGAAGATGTACCTAGTTCACACTTAAGTATAGGAGCCTATGCTACTATATTCTTTTGTACGGTCATTATATTGTGTGACATTTCACTAAAAAACAATAAGGGGTATATGATTTTACTTTCTGAAATGAAAATCGAATTTATTTAAGGTGTTTCAACAGTGAAATACTTTGGTTATGAATGTACTAGGATTAAGGATGAAATTATCAAGGTCTGATAATATATAAGAGTATGATAGTAAAACGTCCAATGAATTTTTTCCTAATAATGGAATTTGGTTGGAGAAGATAACTCTAGTTACACCACAATATAATTATATGGATGAGATGATGAATATAATGTTTAATGAAACTTCCAGGAGTATGAGGCTGCACATGGGGATACCCAAAACATTCTATGGAAAGTCACTAAATATGGAAACTTATATTATCAGTTGGAGTCAATCTGTACCAATGGGAGAATGACTATTGGAGGAGATATAGTTAGGAAATAATGTAATACTCTATCATGTAATGGTTTTTAGTTCATTAGTATATGTACATGTAGATATTGATGTAAGGGAAAGCCTGATGCTAAGTACAACCTATGATTCCTTATTGGGCATGGTGTTGAGAAGCTTTGTTTTCAGTTATGGGATAATAAGAAAAAATGTTCATTGGAAGACATAATATAATATTTAATAATGTTTTCATTTAAAATAATCATCATGATGCAGAAGATGAAAGTGGGTGAAAAGAATCAAGGCACAATGAGAAAATGGAGGTTGAAATTTCTCCTAGATGTGTGACCCATGAACAAATGGATCCTACTCCTCATGTGAAGCTAAGATGATCACCAAGGGTGATAAGTCCTTTTTAGATTCATTCATCATATTTATAATATATTTCATTCACTTGTTTTGGAGAGAAAAATTATTTCATAGTGGAAATGCAGCTTCTGGAGTTAAAAAAGTGTGAGATGTCTATGAAAGAGGATATTTCTTCATTACATGAAAACAATACTTGGGATATTGTGTCTCTATAAAGAATGAAATAAATATAGAAAAAACGTATATTGGGTCAAGGAAGAATATTATTGAAATACGAGGTATAGGTAGAGGCTGGGGTGAATGGATTTCACCATAAGTACTGTGTGAATTTCACAGAAATATTCTTACAGGAAGAGATGCTTTCTACCATTTAGATATATCTTTGTAATTTTACATAAAAAGACTTACACCATGATCAGATTGATATCAAGACTACTTTACTTCATAGATATCTAGAGGAGAACAAATATATGAAACATCTATAGGGATAAGTTGAGTTATGAAATAAATATTTGGTGTGTAAACTCCAAATGAGATTATATAGATTAAAGAATTTACCTACGAAGTAGAAAGGAAATTTTAATTCATTCATGAGTAAAAATACATAAAAATGGTGTTTTATGGGACAATGTTGTTATTTTATGTAGTTTGGTGAATGAAAATATATATTTTTTCTATTTTTAGGTTCACATTGTGTTTTGGTTGTATTTTTTTTCAATAGATCAATATGATGAAAGTTAGAAGTTGTAAATGTTGAGAAATAGTTAAATGATTTTCATGAAAACCTACAAAACCTAGAAGTATTGGGAATATATCTTATTCCTAATAATTAAAATATAAAAATTCTTTGATGATCATTCAATGTTATTATATCATGGAGAAGTTTCATAGTATGACCTGAATTTTAGACGAGGAAAGAGAAGAGAAATTTTATAGTCCAATGTTATTAATCAGATCTAGAACTAGATAGAGATCATCAATGTTTGCTCAATTAGGTGTAGTTTATCATAGGGATATATTTAGATAAGACCGTATCATATGTAGATATCAATGTGAGTTTTTTTGGTCATAGTTAATCAGATGAATTTCATCATTGTTCATCTAGTTATAGAGTATCATTATATATGGATCATAGGATGTATGTTATGAGTTTTAATTAAGTTGTTTTTATGAGAAAAAATGGTTGATGATTTGGTGAGAAAAAAGGGTATTATCTTATCATATGAAGAAGTTTCTCAAACTTGAAATGTAAATTGTATGTAATCAGATGTAGTTGAGATGTTTGAAAAAATGTTAGAACAATGGAATGGCTGCTGGAATAGAATCCTGAATGGTTCTGTAATCTTTAGAGGTTTCAAAAATGTAGACAATAATTTTCTCTTGATTTAGTACATTATACCATGATATCATATATTTGATTTATTATTTTCAATTTAGTTGATTGAAAAGGATGCATAGTTCAAATTTAAGAAGTTATGACGTACAGATCCGTCGAATTGTATTTTCATGAGAAATTCCATCACACTCATTATCTGTAAGAAGTTTAATCAAACTGAATATGAGGTAGAAAGAAAAATCAGAGTCACCAAAAAGGAATGATTGAACTCAAATGATCATACTATATAATAGTTTTTCAATTATAAGGAGGATTATGTTTTGAGAAGATCCATGATTATTTGAGGACTCTCTAAAAATATACAAAAAAGTTGAAACAGTCAAAATGAAAATTCAAATATATGAGAAATTCAATGTTATAAATTTATTTGAGTGGAAAGAATAATTTATTTATAAACTTTACCATTCAGGCTTACTTATAAATAGAGGGAAAAGTATATTTGTACTTGAACAATATTCACATGTATAGAAATCCAAAGCTATGAAATTTTAGTGATAAATTTAGATCACAAATAGAGTTTTCCTTCACGTCTAAGTGGAGATACTTCATAGTGAGATCCATCAGGTTGAGTTCCATCAGACAAATATCCATCAGAGAAAGATATATTGGAGGGATATCCATCAATGTGAGACCCATCAGAGTGATTTCGATCAAATGGAGATCCATCAGAGTGTGATCTACTGGACAATGTTCAATCAGATATAGTTCTATCAGTTGGATAAGTTTTGAGTCTGGTAATGATTTTATATTATGTTAAAGGAGGAAGAGTAGAAGAAAAACCATAAAGATCCAATCAGATAGAAAATATCGGATGTAGGTTACACAACTGATGTAGATCAGAATGAATTTTTTCAATTTTGTTTTCTGGAAATAAATTCCAAAAATATAATTATAATTCTTATTTTATTTTTCAAATATTTGGTTATAGTTTCCTAACAAAACAAAACATAAGAGAATTTTTTAAGTTCTTAATGATTGTACATGGGTGATGTTGATCCATATTACTTATGGAGGAAGTGAATAACTTTATGAATTGGATCATAAAAGAAAAATAACAAAGCTTCTATCTTGGGGGTATAAACAGTTGCAGATGAGGATTTTTCATGGGTTTTATAACTAGTTGTGAAGAAATAGGATACAAAAATGATAGTTGGGTGTCTAAATAACTGTATAAAAATAATTTGTTTCTCATGCCTTTGTATTCCAGAAGGAATTTATTAAACAATCCTTTTTATGGGGACTAATCAACATAGAAAGGAGTAGGTATTTGTACTAAATATTTTAAATATATTATGTTTCTATATCTTTTATTTATCATATAAAATTGATGAGGTTTAGATTCATTTTTGAGTGGGCCGTAACTTGAACATGTTTTCAAAGGTTAAGAAATTTTTCTTAAAAATTTGGGAAACATTGTAATAAAAATAGATGAGATCCATTATTCACCCCTCACTCAGTGATATCGATCTATGAGAGAACAAAATTTTTTATCAGAGCCATGTTACCTTTGAATAATACATCTCTGATAATAAAGAATTTTAATTGAATGAATTATAGAGTTGTTCTTATTTATTATGGAAGAAAATGTCACATTTGGAAGAATAAGATGTTACCCTATCTTCTATATCTCGGCCTGGAAGTTATGGATGCAAAAATAGTGGAATTTCATATAACATCCCATGCCCACTATTTTAGAATTAGTGCATAAAATTGTTGTTTATTTTTTTTATAAAATAATAACTAAAATTACACAAAATTTTATAGAAAACAAGGTCCTTTTACCAATGAAGGTTTTGGGAGACTAGAAAACAAGTTACATTTATCAAAGTTCAAAAAAATAAAATACATGCTTACTATGATTTCATAAGATAACTCCCAAAATGGAATTTGTTAGAAATTGAAATTCTAAGATACCTATGAAAAATCATTTTAAATCAAATGGTGAGTATTCAATTTCCCATTAAGGGGTCTTGTAATCATGGAAATACTATTTATACGAACTTTATTTGAGAATAAATTTAGGAAATTAATTACGAAAATTCTGTTGATAAAACCATAAAAATACATTTAGAAAATACATTTTAAAATAATATTGATCTTATTTTCATCCTGAAAATACTTCATCATTTTGATAATACTTACACTCAAGCAGCTTCAAAAATAATCCCGTGATATTTCTGAAAAAATTTAATGCAAACATTTTAAATTTAAAACACTGGGGGAACTTGTAACATTAAAGGATATCATAGGCCTACTCACTTAATGAGAGATAGGGTTCACTCCCCAATCCCCTACCATATTTACAACATTCAAGTGCCACATTTTCTGAAAACATTTTAATCATGAATTACTTATATATACTATCACAATAGTTTTTGAGATTTAAAACAAATTACTAAATTAAAATACACATTAACATTTATATTTATATATATATGTATGTATATACATAAATATATGAACTTCCATTGCATATCACTTGTGATCACAGTTACAACCTGAACTCTTTCCACACAGTCATTTCATAAACATCTACGTAACCAATATTTCATGAAATACATGTTTACAAATTTTTATAACGTCAGTAATTTTAAAAAAACAATATTGAATAAAAAATTCAATGAAATATTTGTTTAATTGCTTTTATGCATCAAATAATGACTTGAATATATAATGTAATAATAATAATCATTATAAGAAATAGATAATTAAGTTCCCCACATGAAATCATCAAAGTATCATTTCTTGTAAATTTATCCTTTCATGTTGATATATATATACATATGATTTGATGAAATTAACATGAAGAAGTATATATATTATATACGTAATCATAGAACTGAAATTAAAAGTAAATAATCTCAATTGTCAAATAAATCATTTTTTTGTTTGATTATTATGTACCCATCTATCTTACACCCATGTAATCTACTTACATGATTTATTAGAAATGTGAAAAAAAAATCAATATATATATACATATATATAGATATATATATATATATAAACTATAAATATAAAATTTAAACAAAATCAAACATTGTCAATTCATGAATTACAAATATAGACTTGGATTTCACACAAGTATAAAACATGCAAGCATAAGAATATACATAAAAATAAAAAATTGGTTAAATGACATATACAATTATCGGAAATGGAGATTCCTCTAAAATACATGACTTAAACATAAAATGTTGTTATAATATATTCAATTTTCTAAAATAAATCAAAATCATCAAAATTTAATAATAACAATTTTTTATGAAATAATTTATTTTAATACGACTAATTCATTTTTAGCATATATTATTATAGATTAAAAAAATATGTTTTTAAAAAATATCTCTTACATGGAACATCATAAATATTAGGTTCATTAGTCTATAAATAGAAATAATAGTATTATTGAATCCCATAATTATTTATAAAATTGTCAAGATAACATTTACAAACTAAAAACAAAAATTTAAATAAAAACTAAACTCTCTTATCAAAAATGGAAATCCCCTTACTTCTTTAATTTTCCACTTCTTATTTATCATACTATCATAACCAAAAAACACATCACAACGCCCATAGAAATATGGTACTCTAATGTCTTACCAAACCACCTCTACCCACTCTATTTATATAAATAAAAATAATATTTAATATACATAGTTTATCTTCATCTTTCTGATTGATATTAATTCATGTATTGGTTTGCAGTGCAAGTGGAGATAAGAAATGTTTTTCTAAACATTCAATCGCAACATATGAGAATAAGACGTCATATATGGATCTGAAATGATAAATTAAATTAATAGAGAACCAAAAATTTGTTTCTTATGCAATGAATTAAAATAAGTTAAAGAAAAAATAAAAAGTAAGGATTATTTGAAACTTGTCGTGATCAAACCACAGCCACATGAAACCAATCGAAATTGTTGAAAATTGATGTAAGTGTTAATGTTAAACAGATACATCATTGATAGTGATGAATAATGACAGTCAAAACAAAGGCAAATACAGATTCAATCAAAAATTTGGGAACACATTTAAAAGTTATTAGCATAGAAAATACGATGAAGAAAAATAAAGACAAGGACCAACGAGGTATTAATACATCAGATCCGATTATATAGATACGATTTTTGTGAAAATTAACATAAAAAAATGAATAATGACACTCCTAAAAACAGATCTTTAAGATTCAAAGTACGTGGATGAAGATGATGAAGAAGAACATATTGTCCACCTATTCTTCTTTGGGATCTAGCATTGACATCTTTGCAGATTCAAACTAAACCGCTTTAAGTGTTTTTCTAAACTAGATCTATGATCAGGCATCAATTGGTGATGGAAACCACTCACCATCATTCTCGGCCTTGACCTCATATCTGAAGATGAACCAACCTCAACTTGTTTAGATTCATTTAATGTGATTAACTATTAATGATGAAGCTCCCTCAATGCTTGATAAGTCTCTCTACATGATCCAAACCCTAACCCTGCATCTTATCTTCATTTAATTTCATTAAATAAATTAATTTTATCATTATATATATATACATATATATACAAATATATAATTCATTTTCTTTTTAAATTATTCATAAATATAATTTAAAAATAATTAGATTATTTATTGAAAAACTATACTATAATCACCATTTATCCATTTTTTTACAATCATGTATAGATTTATGATTGAAAATATTATTTAAAAAATACACAATCAAAATATTTTTATATGTTAAAAAAATAATTATAGTAATAATAAACATTCCTAATATTCTAAATATATTTTCTTAATTATAATTTTATTAATTTATAATTTCATATTATAATACATTATTTTTAGTACAAAAACTTTTAATTAAATCATCAATTAGTTAGTTTTAATATATAAAAAAATTATTAAATAATTAATTACTATTTACATTCCCTTGAGGTGTAACATTATCCCCCACACATTTAAATGAATTGTGCCATCTCAAGGCTTAATAAAATACATGGATTTCTATCTTTAGAAATAATGATTTTTAGAGTATTAACTTTATAAATAAAACTCTTCCATGTAGATTTTATATTCCTCAAAAGACATCATCTATTCTCAAAATTTGTCTAAACAACTCCATTGATACCAATTATAACAACCCAATCCTTCTCTTCCAGACTCAGTGCCTAAATATTTTGTGTTGTTTTTTTATAAAACAGTAACTAAAATTACACAACATATTACACAACTAGGGACCATTTATCAATCTATGTTTTGGAGGATTAGTAAACACCTTACATTTATCAGAGGTGAAAAAAAATAAAAGAGATTCCTACTACACTTCCATGGGGTAACTCAAAAAAGTGAAGCAGTGTAAAATTGAACTTCTAAGATACCATTGAATAATGATTTAAAAAAAAGGGTGAGTTTTCAATTTCACAATAAAGGATTTTGGAATTATTGAAATAATTTTTAGAATATATTTATTTGAAAATAACTTGGGGAAATTATTTCGAAAACTCTTTTAATAATAACATAAAAATACTATTAGAAAATACCTCTAAAAATAATATTTAAATTATTTATATCTTGAAAAGACATCAATATTATTAAAACAATTACACTCAGAATTCATTAAAAATAATCCAATAACATTTCTGAAAACCTTATACACAAGTTTTTTGAAAAAAAATACTTGGTCAACTTGTAACATTGAAGGATATCTAGGGCCCACCTACTTAATGAGGGGTTGGGTCAACTCCCCAATTCCCTACCATATTTACAACATTCAAGTGCCAAATATTTTAAAAACATTTTAATCATGCTTTACTTATACATACTTTCAATAGAGTTTTTGATTTTGAAAACATATTACTAAATTAAAATACACATTTAAATTTATAAACATATATATAAGTATTTATATACATAAATATATGAACATTCATTGCATATCACTTGTGGGATAGGTTTTAACCAAAACTCTTGCCACATATTCCATTCATAAACATCCATATACCCAAACCTTCATGAAATACAAGTTTACAGATTGTTATAACTTCAAAAAAAACTAGAAATCAATATAGAAAATAAAATTCAAAGACATATATGTTTAATTTCTTTTATGAATCAAATAATGACATGAATATATAAAGGAAAAACAATAAAAGTCATAAGAAATATATAATTATGGGTCGCACATGAAATTATCAAAGTATAATTTCTTATACATTCATCCTTTCATGGCGACGTATATATATATATCTGTTGTACATATGTTTTTTAGAAATTAACTTTAAGAAGTGTATATACATATATATGAAATAATAAAACTGAAATTAGAAGTCAATAATCTTGAATGTCAAATAAATCATTTTTTTGCTTGATTAATGTGTTCCCATGTATCTTACACCAATGTAAGTTACATAATGATTTATTAAAAGTGTAAAAAATAACTCATCCATATATATACATACATAAATAAATAAATAAATATATATATATATATATATATCATAAACATAAAAATTAAACATTTACATAGATAGTAAATCCATGAATTACAAATATAGACATGGATTTTACAAAAGTATAAAACATGCAAGAATAAGCATTGACATAAAATTAATTTTTTTTAAAGGACATATGAATTTATTAGACATGTTCATTCCTCTAATATGCATGAATTTTACATAAAATTATGTTTTAATAAATCCAAATTTATAAAATAAAACAACCGCTTCAAAACTAAACAAAAAAAATTTGTTATAAAATAATTACTTTTAATATTATTAATTCAATTTTATCACACATATATATATATATATTTGAGAATAAAAATAAAATAAGTTTTAAAAAATATCCCTTATATAGAACCTAAAAAATATTTGTTTTATAGGTCTTTAAAGAGAAATATTAGAATTATAGAATCCCATAATTATTTATAAAAATTTTATGATAACATTTCAAAACTGAAAAAAATAAATAAAAACTAAACTCCCTTACCGAAAATGGAAAACCCTTTACTCCTTCCATTTTACACTACTCGTTTCTCTTACTCTTAGAACCGAAAAACAAAGTTCAATGTAGAGAGAAATATGGCACTCTAAATTCCTCTCATACTACCTCTCCTAGAAATATTTATATTCATAATGTTAATGTTTAATATACATAGTTAATTTTAAACTTCTTGATTGATATTAATTTGTGTATTAGCTTGTAGTGCAAGTGGATATGAGAAGTGATTATTTATACATTCAGTCATAGTATCTGTGAATAAGGTGTCAGAGATGGATCTGAAATGATAAATTAAATTGAATGATAACCAAAAAACACAGCCTATGAAATGAACCAAAATAAATAAACGAACAAATAAAAAGTATATATTATTTTAATCGAGTTGTGGTCAAACCACACCCGCAAAAAACCAATCAGAATTGTTGAAAATTGAAGCAATCACTAAAGTTAAATAGATACATCGTTGATTGTGATGAATGAATACAGTTGAAAGAAATAAAAATACAGTTTCAATCAAAACATTTTCAATGAATTTAAAAATTAGTAGTATATCTAACAAGATAAAGAAAAAATAATCTAATGAAAAATTAGGTATTAATACATCAGTTCCGATTAAATAGATAATATTTTTATTGAATATTAGGATACCAAAAATGAATAAGGATAGACCTAAAAATGGACCTATGAGATTCAAACTAGGAGGAAGATGATGATGATGAAGAATGGATTGTCATCCTCTTCGCATTTAAGATCTGAAAGTTCAACGTCTTTGTATCTTCAATCCAAAATGCTTTGAGTGTTCGTTTAACCTAGATCTGCACTCTAACTTCAAACAGTGATCGAAACCACTCATCGTTGTGCTTAGCCTCATCCTCGCATCCGAAGATGAACCATACTAATCTCGGTCTAATTCATCTATCGTGATTGACTCTTGAAGACGAAGGTCCCTCAATTCTTGTTTGGTTTCTCCACTCAAGCCGAACCCTAACGACGAATCTTGTCTTTATTTAATATATTTATAATTTAATTCATTTTATCATTTTATATATATACACATATATGTATATATATACATATATAAAATCAATTTTCCTTTTCAATTTTGTATAAATATAATTTTAAAATGATTTGTTTATATATTGACAAACTATATTCAATTTTTCATTATCAATTTTTTGTAAAATAGTGTATAGTTTTATAACTGAAAATATTATTTAACATTTATATAATCAAAATAGTTTTCATATGTTAAAATAATAATTATAGTAATATTAATTTTTATTAATATCTTATTTATCGTTTCTTAATTATAATTTTATTAATTTATAATTTCATATTGAAATATATATTTTTAGTATAAAATGATGCTAATTATATCATAATTTATATTTATCACATGTATTGTTTTTAAATGTTTTTCAATAATAACTTTATAAAATATTGAATTTCTTTGCTAAAACAATCAATTACATGTAGTTATTAAAAATAATAATCCTATACATAAATATACTTGAAATCAATTCGTAGGAATTATAAATTATATATTTGAAAAAAAACAATATTTATAGAAATACAAAGAAATAAGTTATATTTTTATTTAAAACATATTTTTTATTTAAAAATATTTATAAAACCTTTTTATTAAATTATTCCTTAGTTAGTTTTAATTTATATTAAATAATTAATTACTATTTAAATTATCTTGGTGTATTAAATTTCCTCCAATTAATAATGTTTCTATGATAGATGATGAAATGTGAATTTTAGAAGCTGATGGAAAAGTTTAGAATTCTATTTTTCATGGATCTCATAAAAAATGTTTATATAATGATTATGGGGTTTGCAACAACAAACCAATGTGGGATAAGCTGATAAGTAGCTATTATGGCGATGATAAAGTTAAATAAACAAGTTACAAATCTAGAGAAGTAGATTTTAAGATATAAAAATAGCCAATGAAGTGAGTGTTGATGATTAATTAACAAGATTATATGAGATTGTGGGAAATATCAAAGGTTTTGTTGAAAATCCAGAATATTTTACTATTGTTATGAAATTGATGAGAAACTTTTTAGATAGATTTGATTCCAAATTTTTAGCTTTATAGAATCTGGAATATTTATCCTTGGTTGAAATTCATAATATTCTATTGGAATATGAAATGAGAAAATCCCCAGTTTTTAAGAAAACGATTGAGAAAAAAATTCCATTAAAGATTTGTTAAAGGGAAATAACAAAGAGAAAGATAATGTAGAATAATTGAGTAATTTAAATGAAGGGGAAGAAGAAAAAGATTCTAACACATTTTTTTCTTATCTTTTTAAAGGATATATCAAGGGGAATTAGATGGGGAATGTTAAAACTTTTCTCAAATGTTGGAATTGTGAAAGGTGAGTAAATTTTGAATATAATTTTATTTGGAAGAAAGTTTATGAGTATTAGGTCCAAGAAGATCATAAGAAATCAATGTACCAAATTCATATAAAACACAATTAAAAATGTCTATCTGATAATAAGAGGATATTTAATCTAATTATATAAAAAAGAATAATTTCTCATCCAATGATGAATCTTAAAATCAAGTCAACTTCATTGATCGAGTTAGAAATAAAATTATTTTATAAAAAGCCTCAGAGCGGGTGCTACATCCCTCTCCCTGAACATTTAGGGTTTCTCCTCCCAGTCTTCCCCTCCCCTCCTTCGGTACGGCCCAACTTCATCGATGTCTGCTTCGTTTAGGCATGACGTCGAACAGCGATGGATTTGTTTGGATCAGCTTCAGTTTCGGTTCATCGGCGGCTACTTCAAGCTCTTTGGCATTGGGATTTCACTTTGGATCTGGTATGTTCGATGACATATCTTTTTTTCTTGTGGTTTTGGGTTTTCATATCTATGTCGACGTGCAGTCACCTTTGTGTTCCTTGTTTTGAGGTTTTGGTTCGCTGTCGAGTTCGCTCCTCTTGGCTTCGGTTCTCACTGTGGCTTTGGATTGCTCTTCTTTGATTCTGGTGTGCTGACTGTCATCCTCGATGGTTGCTGCAATTCTATTGTGGATTTTGGCATTGGCTCCAATGTGCACAACATCTGCCACCGTGACCTTCTGGCTCCGATTCTTCTTCTTGGCTTCATCCCGACTCGTCACCGGCTTGGCGTGCACTGGTTTGTTCGGGACCAGACCCTGGGCTCAGAGGGGGGGGGCCTTGTGCTATGATTTTATTGAGTTGGTTTGGATTGGTTGATTTTTTTGGTTTGTTGAAATTGTTTGGTCTGATATTCTTGGGTCAGAATTTGATGCTATGATGCTGTTGGTGAGACTTGTGTGGTGAGATCGGTGTGACTGGATTCTGTGGAGTTAGGTGTGGCGTCAGCACTTCCTGGATTACCTTGATCTGGATTCTTCGTTGCCTTTGGTGGATGTGTTCTTGGACCATCTCACATCGATGGATGGTTTGGGTGAACTCTGATCAGAGTTCACCGCTGGGTTGGTGGTTTTGGGGCTGATGTCGTTGGTCGCATTAGCGACATTCAAGGAGTCCAGTTCTACGGTTTGTTCAAGCTCTTCAGATGTTCATGCATCCAGGATCATGATCTGAATTATTGTGTGGTTTTAGTTGGTATGTAAAATTAGTTTATTTTTTTTCCGATGTTTGAACGTTGTATGTCGTGATGTCATGTAAGGTTTACCACTTTTCCCCAAACGTGTTTGTTGGTTTCTGACTTTTTCCTCAAAAGTGTTTGGATAATAAAAAAATGATTTTCAGTCATCAAAGAGTGATGATGATTGTGGATATATAATATGTCTTTAATGGATTCTTAAGAAAAATTTTGAAAAAGTAATTAAGTTGAACACTCAACTCCTGAAATAAATAATTAATTCAAAGAATGACATTGAAGATATAAATTTTGAGAATTGTTATTAGATAAAATGATCAGAAATAAACCTCAATTTTATTAGATCTAAGAAAATAAATATTATTGAGCTTGAATGAAAACTAAAAAGTTATGAATGAAAATCAACTGATGATTAGAATTTCAACATTTTCAAAACCACACTTGTTGAAAAAATTAAAGGGAACATGTTGAAGATAGATTGGTCTGAGAAGATGGTAAATTTTTATTAAGATAGTTTAGCTATGAAAGATGAATAGTTTTTAGAAACAAAGTCAATGTTTCTTACAGCATAAAGTGAGATAAGAAATGATAGAAAATAATTCACCAAGGAAATTTATATTAAATATGAATCATCTAAATATGGTTAAAAGAAGGGATTATAGAAGCCAATTGTTTCTTTTAATAGACAATCACAATGTAAAAATGATTCAAAAAACATAATAGGTATAAAAGTTAATGTTTGTTAGAAGACACCATTCACTAAGAAAGAGTGGAATTAGTCAATAAATTACCCCAACGGAAATCTCCCCATAATTTATAAAGAAACAAAAAAAAAATTGTTTTACTTTATCTCTGAGATGTAAATAATTATAGGTAACTTGTTTTATTATTGAATTTTCGGAAACAGAGACTATTCATGTTGGTATAACATTTATCTACCAAGAAACATGTATGAATCAATGTGAAGATATTATGAGCAAAGAGGATAATTTTTTTGTAAATTATTTATAGTTCAATAAAAGGAAGTTCAAATGGATAATAGTGTTGAAGCCTCAAAAAATATATAAAAAAATGAACAAATTTATATACTTTAAAAAATTTGGAAAAAATAAAAATTCAGAAAAAGATATGTAAGAGTGCTTAGTTATTTAGATATAAAAAGTTCCTGTGTCTACAAATTTATAATAATCATCAAAATCAGCTACAAAAAAGATGAAAAATATTGTTTTGGAAGATAATAAAAAATTTTATAAAAAAAAACTTCAATAGATAGTCATTTGAAAATTTTGAAAAAGTAAAAGAGATGTGATCAAGAAGGGAATGTTGCCAAAGGTTGTATGAATATATTTCCTTCCCAAAATGATAACATGAAGAAGATGTTACAAAGTCATTATAATAAAGATTTTTTAAAAGATAAAGAATAGTTGAAAACTTTATGTAAGAAGGTGGAACAAAAGAAATAAAACACATCTGATGGGAAATCTATTAAAAAGAAGAAAAAATAAAGACTGAGACAATATTATCAATCTAAAAGTTTTTATAAGATACCACATACATTTTTCTTTATTCCCAAAATATTTGTATATTCTTACAAGATTGCAGGGAAGTGAAAGAGTTTATGTTAGGAATTTGAGGTGTGAGTCCCTTACTCTTCCTTCAAAAGAAAGTATTATGGATAAGAAAGATGATATTTTTGGAACGTTTTGTATATAAAATTTAACTATTTTATATGTTTGTTGAGATAGGAGAAAGTTACTTTTATCTTCAAATTTTTATCCAATCACCCCATATTTGAGAATGTGGAAGGGAATATAAAAAAAGTACAACTTGAAAAGTTGTGTTATGGACAAAAATGACCACCTTGATTATACACCCTTGTTTTCTACACCGGGATTACACATATTGACATAAAGATTATTAGTTAAAGTCACTTTGTTAAGAAACTCATGCGATACTATTGTTCTATAGAAAAAATTTTCAAGATTCAAGAGTGGAACCTTTGAACATGATTGTTAAAAAGGGGGATAATAAAAGTGGGGGAGAAAGAAAATGAAAAATAGTATTGGAATGAAAGATAATTAAACATATATATTATGAATATGGTTGAAGATTTATGTGGGTATTTTCAAAAAACACAAATGGGGGTTTTTTAAGGTCTAAGTTGTGTTTATTTGTATTTGTTTTGTCAAAAGGTCAATATATAGATTTTTGGAAGTTGTAAATTAAGAGAAATAGTTAAATGGTTTTCAAACAAACCTATCTGACACCAAAGGATTAGACATATACACAGGTTCTGATCAAAGAAAATATGACGATGTACTGTTATTCATTAATGGTTTCTATATCATGAAGAAGTATCATGATATGAGATGAATTTTAATGTTTAAGAGAGGAGGATGTTTTTTTGAAGTCTGAAAATTTTAATCGAATGGATCACCAGAAACCAATCATCATTGTTAGTTCAATCATATGTAGTTCATTATATGTTTTTATTCAGAAAATACAAGATTATATGCAGATATCGGTATGATATTGTCAGTAGTAGTTCATCGGATGCATGTCATCAATGTCTGCCATGTGAATTCAGATCATCAGATGTGGTTTATTGTATTCATGGTATGATATTTAATTGATATTTTTTAATGATAAAAACAATTCAGATGAGTTTTTGAAAAACAAAAGAAGTATCTACTTAGAAGAAAGAGTTTTTGGAAGATTAAAATGTGCAGAGTTTTTAATCAGATATTGTTGAGACTCTAGAAAAAAATGATATAAAAAATAAAATGGATAAAGGACTGGAATAGTGAATGGTTTTATAATATTTAGAGGATTCAAAAATGTATTTAGCAATATTCTATTGATTTAGAGAATCATACCTGGATTTTATATCTTTGTTTAATTATTTTCAATTAGTTCATGATAAAATAATGCAGAGTTCAAACTTATGAATCTATAATAAATTGATCTAGTGGATAATATTTTCATTATCGATTCCATCAGACTAAATTTATATAAGAAAGGAAATGAGACTAAATCTAGGGTACAAAGAAAAATCAGAGTCACCAAACAATGAAATATCATACTCAAATAATTGGACTAGATAATAGTGTGTAAATTTGAAGAAGGATAATGTTTTGACGGGAATATAGAAGATTTGAAAAGGATATAAAAATATGGAGAAGAGTTGAAATGGTCCAAATGAATATTCACATATTTTGAAAATCAGAATTTATTAATTTCATTGACTTTGAATATGAATTGGTTTTCCCACCTCTAGGATTCTGGGATGCCTATACATAGGGGGAAAAGTAAATTAATACATTACCACTATTAACATGTGTGGAAAGATAAAGCTCTAAAACATTTATGACAGATTGATATCAAAACCATATTTTTCTGTTAGGATGTAGTAGAGATCCATTGGAGTAAGTTCTATAAGATATAGATTCATCGGGGTAAGATCCATCAGTCTGAGTTCAATTAGACAGAGATCCATAAAAGTGATATCCATTGAAGCAATTTCCTTTGGATGGAGATCCATCGAACCAAGATCTATCAGAGAGAGATACATCGAATAGAGTTTCATCACATTGAATTTTTTGGATAACTATGTTTTATGTTTTTAATGAGTTTATTCTCAATTGAAGTAAGAAGAGAAAAAGCAGAACAAAATAGAAAACCTCATACAGAAACCATGGGATATATGTTTTTAGGTTGAGGTAGATCAGGATGACTTTTTCTAATTAATTTTTCTGGATAGAATTTCTAGAAGGAATTTTACTGAGCATATTCATATTTTTCAAAGATATGGTATTAGGTTAAATACCAAAAAATTATTAAGATAAATTTTTATTCTCTTTAAAATTGTATATAAGTGATGTTTATCTAACTTACTTGTGGTGGAAATGAATAACCTTTTGAAGTGGATCATAAAAGAAGAAGAAATATGCTTGTAGCTGGGGGTATTATCGATTGATGAAAAGGCTTGTTTTCTGGGTTGTATAACCATTTTTTGAGAATGTGGATTCAAAATGTATAGTTGGGGTTAAAACCAACTATAGCATAAATGTTTTATACTAGGCTGTAGAAATTTTACTTGCTTGTGCCATTGTATTCTTAGAAGAAGTTAGTAAGGAATCCATTTTGGGGGGGACTACCAACATAGAAAAGACAAGGTCATTGTACCAAACCATGTAAATACTATGTTCTAAATGATCTATATATATATTTTTATATAATTTGTGAGGTTGAGATTTATATTTTAGTGGATTGTAACTCTAATGTGTTTTCATAGGTTAATATGGGTTTCTCAAGAAGAAGTTAAGAAACATTCTTATAAAAAAAATATGATCACTGATTTACCCCTCCCTCAATGATTTCAATATATTAGGTACATTTAATTATATTGGACGAAATTATTATTAAATAATCATGTATTTAGTGGATTTATGAGATAAAAGCGATGCTGGCTGTGGATGTTGAGATGAATTATCTTGGGGAAGCTGGAAAGAACTTAGTGGTGAGGATCAAGAGACACTATGTTTCTAGAACATTGATGTTATCATGGGATAACAACATTAGAAAGTTTTAAGAAGATTTATTTTGTTGGAATCTAATTAAATTTCTATTACTATATAAATCCATTACGAACAATTAAATGAGAAAGCACTAAAAATAGAAGAAGAGCCTCAGTACGTAGAAACTTTTCCATATACATCAGTTGTTGGAAGATTAATGTATTCCATGGTATATACACAAAATTATATGGATCATGTAGTGGGATTAGTTATTAAGAACATTTCTAACCATTTTTATCAACATTGGGATGTTGTTTACCAGATATATTGGTATTTTAATGGAAGCAAAGAAGTATCTATGTTCTTTGGTAAAGGTAAATCATTGATGTGGTTTATTGATTATAAATTAGAGGTGATGTGAACAATAGTATGTGTACCACTAGTTATGTGTTTTCCAATGGATAAATATAGAAAGATATATATCATAGCTTAAAATGGGGGTGGATTTATCCACCATAGAAGTAAAATATATTTCTGCTATAGAACATGCGGAGGATATGGTTTGGGTAAATATTTTTTTTGAAGAGATGGAAGAAAGTGAGAGGAACATTTATTTCATTGTGATAATTTGAGTGTTTTACATCTTTCAAATAACCAAGTGTTTCATGATTAGATGAATCACATTCACTTGAGGTACTATTTTATTAGAGGATTTCTATATGATGCATTGTGGACATTACATAATATTCATGGAAACAACTATCTGGAATACAAGTTGATGAAGCTGATGGTGATAGAGAAGTTGAGGCACTATTGTGTCTCTATTATTATATATTGAGGAAAATATGATGAGAGGCAGAATATGGGTGAACACACTGGGTTCCTATACTAGAAACAAAACTAGTATTTCATGAATTGCTTTCTTGAAATTTATGCTTTGATTTAATGATCCCATTAGTGAGTGAAGAAGGAGAGGATATAAAATTAAGTATGTTTTTTTTGTGTTAGTAGTATTTAAGTATTTTATCCTTTAGGATAAACATCCAAGTGGGATATTGTTGGATTTGGTGTATCTTGATTCATATAGATTAAGTTGGGCCAAATGCTAGTGTTTTAAAGTGCACACTCGACTATAAAATCTCACTCTCTTGAACTTAATTTTTTTCATATATTTTAAAATAGAGCAATTTAATTTCTGAATGATTATTTTAGGAATTGTTTCATTTTTTTATCTTGTTAATTTTTTTTGTTTTTAGTAATGATATAATTTCATTAAAATCTTACAAAACAACGAAACAATATATATTTAAGTAATTGAAAAATAAAATAAATGATTTTAAAAATATGAAAAGTTATATAAATTAGATTACTTATTATGTTCTAAGAACTTAGAAGATAAATATAACTAATTATATATGTCTTAAAGGATAGTATTCAAATTCCACAACTATCTAGATTACTTTGAAGTCAAAATAAATGAATAGTTCCAAAAATAATTTGAATGATAATCTATAATAAAGAATATTTTATTAATTAATATTAAATTAATAAAAATATAATAGTCACCGAAGTAAATGGGATACAATTTAATATATCAACCACATACCATTTATGGTCCACTTATCCTTTTATGTTAACATTTTTAAACATTAAACTGAAAAAAACAATGATATTACGGTCATTGTCAAAAGGATTAACAAGGGGTAAAAACTAAGAGATAAAGGTTATAAAATCACTTAAACATGTATATATATTATTGTATGAGATTATTTCTACTTATCTACATAAAATATTCTCAATATATAATTTTTAATCCATATGAACAATAAAATTAATTTGTATTAATTTGAAACTTTTAGTAATTCTAAGAGTACCCTACCCCTCACTTATAAAAGGGCTCATACTTTCCTTAATTATTCACAATGTTTTTACATTATATATTTGACTACCCCTGATATAATATCATAATAACTTCTTTCACCATATCCTTGATCTTTTTATCATTCAAAAATACCATCATTATAAGGATTAGGGGGTAATTTGGAGAAGGATTCAAGATGAAGATGTATAATTATTTTACAAAGAATTTTTTATTTTATTTCATATTATACCTCATCTGAATCTATGGTATCCATTATAAAATAATTACATATGTATATAAAATATAATTAATTGTTTTTCTGAGGATTTAATAACCATCATCCACCTTCTACCCATCCTTTTTAAAAAAGACAACGTCGCTTGTGCATATGTGTGGACTACAACCCCCACAAAGCGATACGATTCATTTTTCACATCCATTTTACATGGATGGGAATAAGGAAAATTAAAGGGAAATATATATAAATATTATATAATAATGATTTTATAAAGTTTAATTATTATTTAACTTTATTTCGTTCAATCTGTCAAAAATTGAAAACAATGCTCTTGCGTTTGTACGACTTATCGTCTCTATTAATGGTGTAATTCATCTTTATATATATAAATTTTAGGGATGAATATATATATATATATATATAAATAATATGTATGATGTTAACATTACGAGTAAAAATATAGATATGATATAACTGTGATCAATGTATAAGATCAGGACTTTTGAACCAAAACAAGCATAAATAACAAAGCAGTTATCACACAAAATAATGATTTTAATAAAAAAATTATGAAACCCTCAATAAGATGTTATAAGTAAATCATATATGGTTTTATAGATATTATTACATTCATTTAACAAATTTATAATAAATTTATATTTTTTATATAGTATGTTCAAATATGTTTGATTAAAGTTGATATTTAAGGTAGGGGATTTATGATTCATTCCCATTTCAATCGGGATAGTTTGTGCATGAATTTCTATTGAGAAAATTATGTTATCCTTATTTGATAAATCTAATTAACTTTATTATAATTTTGTTATTCATTTAATTTTCAACTAATAGTACCATTTTTCTCTCTTTGGTTTTTAAAATTATTGTGAATGTTTTTAAAAAATAGACTTTACTCCTCTTTAGTTGGGTTTCTTTTTCTCTATTTCATTGTTTTCACTAAAATATTTAAATAAATATATTAATATTATCTTATGAATAATTAAATTCATTTTAACCCATGCTTGCTTTTTTATAAAAAATTTCAAATTAACCGTCCTATGGTTTTTCAAATGAGGTACTTTTTAGTTTTTACTGGAAATGTGAGTAGAATATTTTTTTTAACATATATAGAAAGATTAAAATTTACCGCCATCATGATAGCCCAATTTTCTTACAAATATTATGAATTTTTCCATGGTTATTTTAAAATAAATTTTTTACTTGATATTTTGGAAATATATTTATTTTTAATAACCGATTTCAATATGAATAGAATGATTTCCTCAAGAAATATTCCATTGATATTTTAAAGGTATCTTCCATCCATGATAACAACTTTTTATGTCACTTATACTTTATTGGGGATATGATCTAATGATAAAATAATTATTCTTTATATATATGGTTTATTACTATAATAATTAGTGTTTATTAAAGTCAATTATTTTCCTTAGGTTATGTTAAGATCAAATGTTTATAAAACCCATTCCTTTCTATGAGTTATGATATGATGATTAGAAGAATGTTTTTTTATCTTATAGCACACTTATGTATGGTTTTAAATATGTGATAGGTGAGACTAGATTCATTTATCCCGATGATTTATTGGGTAAATATTTATATCGAATGATATAAATCTAGGGAACATATAAGGGTTCCAGATCAACTATGAGAAACAGGTAAGGATGCCTGATGCAAAATAGGAAATAGGTTGTGACACCTTATCTGTTATAATAGGAGAATCAAGTTTTCATACCAAATCCACTATTATTTGGGGTACTGAATAGTTAATGTTCACATATGAAATTGTTTTTATACATATAATGGTGCCAAACATTATATGGCATGTTTTTATTCATATTATTTGAACTCATGGTTCATGAATTATTTTGGAATATTTTTCATTCTTATGATTCATGTATTTTGAAATGCTAATGTTTTATGAAATGATATATGATTATGATCCATGATATATTCGATATAAAATTTGTATGTTATAATCTTGAAATAATACTACTTTTCTTATTTTATACTTATATATTATCATTAATTGATGTATCTCATGTTTACCCTTTCTGAGTATTTGAGATCACATATTCATATATTTTCATTCCATAGGTTATGATTAATGATTTTAATTAGTGTATTTCAAGAAGGGTGGAAATTGAAAATATCATTATTATAGATGTTCAAGAATGTAACTTAATAATATTTTTATGTATCTAGTCTCTAAAGAAATTATACCTTTACTGTCGTAGAATTGATCATAATGTTATGTGTTTAATATTTATCTTAAAGAAGAAATAATTATGTATTTAATGTATGGGTTTCTATACTTGTTATATTTTTGAGATTGAAAACTCACATATCTGTGACCTTTCACACAGAGTTCATTTTCTCTTCCAATTACCAAGAATACATCATAAGCCTATCTCAATTATATAATAATTTTCTTCAAACAAATCTGAAGACTCTCTCCAAGATTGGATTAGTATCTACTAGTTATTCTGTAAGAATACGAGGTATCTAGTAAAGTACACAGTGCAGAACACATGATAGATCCTTTTGTGGACACATAAGAAATTATATCCATCACCTCTAACTATTTAGAAGGATATGAAATATTAATGAGATTCATGCCGTGAAACACTGGTAAAGACCACTATTTAGAGTTCTCCATTCTAAAACAGTTTAATAATTTACTAATATATATCTTCAAACTCAATCTAGGAAACCTCTTCGATCGATCACTCTAGATCAATTTACCTTGTATCTTGGAAAAATAAATCATTTATTTCACTAAGAATAATTTTTCCAACCATTTCTTTAATGTGTGATGTTTTTGAATATCATTTATGATAATTAGTACGTCATTTATATAAAATGTTAGAAATAATACCGTACTTATGCTAACCAACTAATTTATATAGACATAATTAAAGTGTTTAATGAATCCACACTATTTGATTACATCATTGAAGAATTCATATTTTATGCGTGATTGCCTCTTCATTTAGGGTGTATTAATGTGTTTGAAGGAAAAAATGTGATTAAAATGGAATATTATTAATTAATTAACAAATCATCGTCAAATATGTAATTTTATTAAAAAATATTTAAAAATGAAAATTTTGGTGTATTAATTGATTATATTTTTTATACTTTATGTTTTCCATAAATTTCAATGTGCATCTTTTCATATGATGTTTTAAATTATTTTTCTTTATTTTTATTTATTTTTATCTTACTTTGATTGTGTCTATATTTCCAAAGTTATTTTAATGTTACTGAGTATTTAGGAAACAATTTTATTTTATTTTATTTTATTATATTTCATATCATTAATATAAAAATTGAATTAAATAATTATATCTAATAATTTAGTTCATTTTTTTTTGGAATTATTTGATTAATATTATTATTTAAATTAAATTTTCAATTCTAAAATTAATTTTATTTAATTTATTAGTAATATTAATTGACAATAAATATATATTTTTTATTTTTATTGTAATCTAAATTTTACAAATGAGTATCTATTAATATTAATTAATTTTCACCCCCTTGAAGGATAAATTTTGAGTTATAAAAATATATTACAAAGTCTTAAAGAAGTCATATGATAATAATGAAATTGACAGTGTCACTTCCATCAAAATACTATGCCTTTACCAAAATAATTCAAAGGGGTCAATGGACTATAAGGGAAATTCATGATTATGTAAAAATTGTGTTGAAATCTAGTTAAGTATAAAAACAACTTTGACTATTAAATTAAAGTTTTCATGTGACTAAGAGTGAAATAATAAATTAGAAAATTAACGAATTGACTATGCCCCAAACCAATTGACCATGGAATATGTAGATGAGGAAGAAAATATCAACCCAAGAGACTGTTACCCTGGAATCCATTAACCTTGCGTGAACAATATATTGATCGTATGATAAATATCCAACCTATAACTATTCTTCTAGGAAATCAATCAACCAAGGAATTAAATGAAGTGGCTATACCTACACCGCGTTTCAGGTGAGATTTTTAATAATCCAACCATGGGATATCTAAAAAATTCAATTGAATGGATTTTGATGAAAATTTCTGATGTATGTATTTAGATGAAACCATATCCAAATATCAATATATATGAATAAACATGAAGACAATGATACATAAAGTGAAAACCGTAGATTTTTATAGATGATTAAGGATGAAGAAGATCAACTTTTTTCAATTTTAAATCAAAGACTGCACAAGGTGTGCTCAATTTTGGTGTCTTATGGTTGCCTCCATGGTTTACTAGTTTGAAACCAATATGTGGTTGAGGCACCAATGGAAATTCATAGTGAATACTCAATAAAAGTTGAAATCAATTGTGGATTATGATCATTTGATATTTTGGTCTCCCACGTATCGAAGTAAAAATATAGAATAATACTGAATCCATACTCAATGAAAAAAATGTTTGGGAAAATGAAACTTAGGTTATATTTTGAAGGCCTATCTTTCATGGATCAAAAAAAATAATACTTGTGTGTCACATAATTATATGAAACGAAGGAATACGGAATCGAGGTTGACCAGAAAGATGATACAATCCCAAAGGAGGTCAACTAAAACCCTACTTTTCAATTATAAAAACCATATGGTGTCCACTCCTAATTTTGGAAAAGATTATTGGGAGTCTTCCATCATCAGGATGGGTTTTCTATGGTAGCAACAAAAACAAGATTAACCTTCCATTGAAGCAACTAACATTGAATCACCAAGTGGCTAGAGATTTTTTAGGGGTTAATAAACCACCCCAAACCAAACCATGAAAGTATGGATTTCATCATATATAAAATAGGATAAAATCCTTTAAATTATAATGGTTTTATCCTTTGATGATTCATTTATAGATAGAAATTGAACTTCCCCCTAATCTTGTGGTTGTAGGAAATCCTTCTGAACTGCGTTAAATTCATGTGTTGTTCATTTTTGTTCATCTATTTCTGATAATTTTGTAATATGGGACTTCCACAGACCCAAAAAAGTTGTATGAGAGGCCTCAGGGACAAAATTGTGAAGGTACATAATGTTTTTCCAATGAAAAGAAAATTGATGTTGCTTGGAAAAAAAATTAAATCCATTTCTATGAAAATATTTTCAAGATGATTCCAACATTGCAAACTTCATAAAAAATGGAGCTGAAAATAGTTAGTAGAGATTGTCAAGGATTTGGTCAACATTGTAGTGCTATAGTACACCCTTGCCTAAGTAGACCATATTATTCATGATAGTGGAAACTTTCCAGAGTTTTTTCTAGTAACTATTCCGGAAAGGCACATCACCACCACCTTATTGGTCAACCTAGACCATTGATAATGTTTTTTCTATATATTGGCCAATCCGAGTCTGTTTTCAGCGATCTGGGAGTTCTTTACAATTATTTCAACAATTCAAAATGCATCTATATGGTTTTTTTATATTATCAATAAATTATTGGGAGAATTACTAATAACATGATTTTACTCACCACTTTTAATTATGCCATCTGGAAACCAAAAATGGATGATCTTTTGTATATTAAATATTTTTGGGAACCGATAGTGTATTCAACTAATCTCATTGTAGTGTAAGTGGA
Organism: Viscum album; assembly: GCA_963277665.1. NCBI lineage: Eukaryota > Viridiplantae > Streptophyta > Magnoliopsida > Santalales > Viscaceae > Viscum > Viscum album. The sequence continues at coordinate 1,632,193,933 of OY728133.1, read as the reverse complement.
GAAATCGTCAACAAGTGATCAATATAGTGAGAATAGATCAACCAATAACCCACTAGATGATGTGGATAGGGTGGTTATCAATAAAAAGTGCACTACCCAAAGTAGTCATTAGAACAACAAGATAATCTTATATAATTTTTACATCAAACTTGATTCATTCATCCAATAGAGTGAATTGGAAATATGTATGTTAGGAAGACCATGTAGAAAAAATCAAGCCTACTATGACAACATTTCAACTTGATGTAAAAATATAAGACCAATGTATCAGACCACATGAGAGAGTGTCAAGTAACTATTGGTTAGTTGAATTCCAAGAAAATGATATTTCATAATATGATGCAAGAATTGTGGATTTTGTGTTCAATACTAAAGATTTGAGACAAACTAGTTGTGTTGGTTAACAAATCATCTCTTGATAGAACTCTCACTATGGAAATTGTGAATGATAGAATACTAAATGATGAGTCTTGATGGTAGGATGAGGGATAAATAGTTGAATCTAAATATATTGTCCCTGAATGTCTAATGGAATACAAAATAGTATAAAATAAGTAGAGGAAGAGAACCCTAAGACCAAAGTCTTAAAAGGAAGAAGTAACTAAAATCCCAATCAACATATGAAAAGAATATACACCATTGTAGAAAGCTCTAACACTTCATCTGAGAGCATAAGAGGATGAAGGCATGGTTGAGGAATCAGAAAGGTAAGACCCAAAATGATGATGTTCCAATTGTCAGTGAAAATATCATTATTGTTCTAGAAGATAATCAGTTTCGTCTTGAAATCCAATTCCCATCATGGGTGAATGATTCAAGAGCCTCCTACGATGTCACTTCTAAAAGAGATTTAATCTCATCTTACATTTCATTGAATTCTAGACATGGGATGATGGGAAATGATGGCGCATCCAAAATCACTAGTATTTTTAATATTTTTCATAAAACTAATATTATATGAATGTTGTTGCTGATGGATGTGATAAATATTTCTAATATTCACCTCAATATGATATCCATAGGAATTCTTCGTGATGATGGATTTTTCAATTCCCTCAGCGATGTGAAATAGAATCCTAACAAAGGTAACATGGTAATTGAAAAGGAAATAACGATTCGTCTCATTATATTGAAAATTATATATAGTGTGGATGAGAAGTTAATGCATCCCGAACATATGATCCTATAGATGTTTGGAATAGGTGGATTGGTCACATTAGTGAGAGAGGAATCTGAATGATCTATAAGAAGGATCTATTATAAGGAAAAAAGGCACCCATGTGGATACTTGTATTTATTTCATCATGGACAAAATAGAGTATCATTTTATTGTTATTTTCCATCCCTAAATGAAAATATTTTATATTTTATTCACACTGATGTCTACATGATGAGAATGTAGTGAATGAGAGATATTATTTATTTTTTTACCATTATAGATGAACATTCTAGAAATTTCTGTACCATTTCTTTGAAAATTAAAGATCAAGTGTAGGATTTATTTTAGTGGTTTCATGTGAAGGTGGAAATATAAACATGAAAATGATTAATTTGTATTTGAGTAGACAATGTTGAGAGTATTGGGGTCTATTTTAGGAGTAATACAGTAGTTTTGGAATCATGATAGAAAAATTAGTACTGAAGATGCCTTAGAAAAATGGTGTTATTGATAGAATGAATATAACAATTTGTGAGAGATTCAAGTGTCCTATGTAAAATATAAAGCTTCCAAACAACTTTTTAGGGAGGAAATGAGGACCGAAATTTATCTTATCAGACTTTATCCATATGTTCCACTAACCTACGACATTATAGAAAGGGTTTTGATGGTTAATGATGTTTCATGTAAACAAATGATAGAATTTGGTTATAGTGAATTTTTTTGCATCCCAAAGTATTATAGGGTGATGATAGATAGAAAAGGAAAAAAGTGATTATTTTGGGAAATTCTCATGAGGATTTTATAATATCATCTCCATGATCACATCAGTATAAGTATTGATATATGTAGAGATGTGGTGTTTCATTAGGATCAGACAATTGATGAATTTGGGAAGACAAAAAATTTAGACAATTTGTAGTTTGATGATATTACACTCAATTTAGAAACCATCTCACCACCATATATTCTAGATAGTGTGAGAGAGATGCATGATACATATGAAACAACACTACCTTTTAATATTGTTGGAGTTAGTGGCCTAGAACAACATAATTTGTACATTATGATAAACTTGTATTCATGTATTTTAATATTAATAAATACCTTATCACATATTTATTGTCTTTTCTCATGAAAATGCATATGATAATGTCATAAGAATAGTTATTTCACTAAAGGGTCATAGTGGATCCATTCTATGACGAGAACATAGATATTCCATAACACTATTCATGAATATATGTTCTATAGTGAGTTAATTTTATTTGAGGGACAAAACTAATACAAGCCTTTGTGCTTGATGACTCATAAAACATGGAGGAACCTTCTCAGGGTGTGCGTCCTTGGTAATAACCAAGATTATATTACTAAAATGAAACCTGCAAATATAAAATTCACATTTCATAGTGTCATTGGATGTTCTTATCTGCAGACATGTGTATTTGTCCTTAGACATAAATATTATTATTAATAGGTATTAAAACTCTTTCACTTATATGTATTGACATAAACTATGACAACACACTTTTCACCTCGAGGTAGGATATATAGGCTGCGTCATGAGTAATACTTCATTTATAGATAACGTGATAAAGGATTTCTCCCTTTTGATACATAAAAAAAGTTGATATATTGGCCCTTTGATGGAATTGATATATCCTAAATAAATCCATGGACATGGTGAGGAATGGGAAAGTTCAATTCCAAGAAGTCAAAGAATGAATAATAAAGCACATGTGTTGATGGCACTAGTATGCCACTCGCTTGATTGGAGATATCAAGACAAAGGGATTATAATACACAATAAGAATTCATTGGAGGTCACACGTCATTATGGTGTTAACTTCGTTCTATATGAGTGCCTTGGAATGTTTCTAGATATTAACCTTGGAGTTTAGGTAGGCTCCGCATAATGCCACCAAGAAAGAGGCCTAGAGGTTCACGCAATAAGTGTGTCCAAGTATCTCAGTTAAATATTCATTTAACAAGTTTAATAATGATTTTTTCCGATTGTGGTTTAATAATTATATAAGGGTTTTTATCACAATTCTTTATACTAGTTTTTCTAGAGAATATATTGTGTGTGAAATAAAATATAATTTTTAGTGAGTAATTATTTTATATTTATTTATAAAATAAATAGTTATTATTTAAGGACTAATAAAAGGGGGGGAGGAAATAAAAAAAATTAAAAAACCAAAGTACACAATGTGTATATTAATTAATACATGCCTTGTAGTTTTTAAAAGAATTTGTGAGAAATAATATTATTTATTTAACTAAATAATATTAGGTGTGATTCTCTAGGAGCATGTTAAGTAATAATAATAGTCAAATTTTATTATTAGACATGGGATCTTACTAAGAATTAAACGAAATCAATATATTAATTTGGGTAATTAATTTATTTTATTATTCTATGTATTATAAATCCAAAATACATTATTCTCATTAAGCCTTGCCATTCTTTGTGGTTGTGCACAATGGATCTGGGGAAAGCTCTCAAGCCAAGATAGAATTCCATTCCTCCAAGAACTCTCTCATTTTCCAAGAGAGATCCTCCTCCACCGAATCTATGGTTGCACTTTGGATGTGGCTCCCAAGGTGATCAAAGGAAGACATCACAATCGCAGGATCTTCCATGCTAGCACCCATAGATCCCGTCGGTGATGTCCAGAGATATGTGGATCATGTGTAGAACACTTCTAGAGGAATCCTACATTTGGTTTGTGTGATGCAATGCCAGATCACATCGGATCGTGACTGGAAACATCCAAGGAGAGTGAATTCGATCAAGTTTATTCTTGTCTTTTAATTTATTTAACTATAACCAAAATATGATTATCCTCTCCATGGATCCGAGATTTTACTCTTTCCTTTTCATTATTTTTTCTATTCTTAAATTCCAACTTTTTATCATCATGACGGATCTTGGATTGATCATAGTTAATAGTAAAATTAATGTTGGGCACACCAATCCATGCGCTTCCACTACACCCAGAACATACAATTTGTATTAGAGTGTTCATATCATTGATTTTAAGTATTTAGTTTTTTGTTTATGATTTTCACATTTAATTATTTAGTTGTTTCAATTCAAATTAATTGATATACATATCTGAATCTCAAGATAGGTTCCTACTCTTTCGTTTCTCGTTCACCTTATGGAAATGAAATTTTATTTTTATTTTGATTGAAATAAAATATAATATTTCATATGGAGGTGAAAATGGTTCCTGTCCATACAACACTAGAACAAATGGCATGTATTCAGTAGTATATATCGTGTAGTCAAGGTTCAACTTATCGGGTATGGTCCGCCAAACCAAGACGTTTCATTAGAGTTTGTCTATGTCTTAATTATGTCTTGCGTTGACCAAGAATAGGTGGTATGTGGTTTCCATTTTACACACCATGTGTCCCACTGGACACGGCGTGTAGTTACTTCAGGTTAGGGTCAGATAGTGTACCTTATACATAGCTTGCCTAGCTGGAGGCCATTAACATAGATACTACATGATGTGTGGCCCACTGGACACATTGTGTACTTAGAAGATTTTGGAAGTACACCCACACGCTGTATCTGTGGGCATGTACGTTGGATGGATGGTGAACAATAGTACACACTGTGTAGTTGGAACTACATGCCATGTACTAATCCAAATTACGTATATTTTATAAAATTTATTATTATATTATACAAACCCTTGAGGCATATACCATGATGTGGGCATAAAGGTATTGCATAAAATGTGATATTTGTTTTATATATGTGTGTTTAATTTAACATCTACGTAATGTTCATTTATACTCATTGATAAGTTATGAAAAGGAATTCACCATATTTCCTCCAATGTAAAAGTTAAGTAAAAAGATAATTTTAAATGAATTTATTTTTTTAAAATTATGACAGATGATAATCTCAAAGAAATTAACAATAATGGTTTAAGATAAAATTATTTATTAATTAAGGACAATTAATTGTTTAAAGCATGATTTATCATAAACAAGAACAATTAAAGATTTTAATTCTTGTTTTATTTATGTGTAAATATCGTTTCATGAATGGATGATCATGAGCTAGACTAGGACCATTTTATATCGATGGATTATTTTAATTAATATATTTAAATTAAATTTATTGGTTTGTGAGCCTTCTCCTCATTAATATGTATACCCTTCATGCCCAATGTTTTTTACAAAAAACCCTATTTTACCCCTCACATGTGTATTAGGTAAATTTATATGTAATAGATGGATATCCCAATCTAGTGGAGGTGGTTCATGTAAGGATATGAGGTGAAACCAATCCAAGGAGATATAAAAATGTGTAAGTGGAAAGATGTAAACATGAACTCAAATGGTTCAAGGTGTTTTCTACCCTAGGCACTGGGTTAGTTTATCAACTGCTAGATAAACTAACCAATAGAAAAATCTCATGATCATTCCATTTATTTTATTTCTATCAGTTTCATGGTTTATTTATTGTGCGTGTGTTGTTCCGATCACACTATTAATTAATTAAACAAGCATGGAAGATGGAACTAAAATGAGACTGGCTTATGGGTAAATATTATCTAATACATGGTTAATCTCCTAATTATATCCCACTTAATATTATCAATAATTTAATAAACATAATAAAATGGAAATTTACTTATTAGGATAAATTCCCTCAATGAAATATTAAGTGGGTATAGACTTTCTTAATATTGTTAAGATTCAAACCATAGTTCAATGTGATTGACCAACCTTAATCTGGGTGATTTCAACTATCGAGTAATTATAATTCAATGTTTTGGGTTTATATCACTTGGATCACACTAAGGGTTAACTTCCACAGCAGGACTTGTGGTGACCAACAGGCAAAGGTTGAGAAAATCCAAAATAAATGGATTTCAGGATTGGGAAGTCCACTCAGCAGATCAATGAGCTATGAGTTAATACCATCGGCATTTGGAATGCCTACCTAAAACCTTTCAATTTTCATGACCAACCCTAGTTGGGTTATTGTGAATGGAAATATGGATCCTTTCCACTATAATATTCAGGCAACAGAATACTCCGACTTACTTAGTGAGGGCTACTAGATTTCGATAAAATAGTGGGAGACTAATAAGTATTAATTTCTTTATTTATCTCGGGTTTATCATGATAAAGTACTAAATCGTTTCTCATATTAATTTTTATAGACAATAAAAAAATACATCAAACATATCATTTCGAAACATACTCTATATGGAAAACCTTTTCATCGACAATAATTTCTAGGAGTGGCAAAGGTGTTTGCGCGTAATCATTTTCCACAAGAAGAAATTGTATGTGCAAGAGGAGAATATTCCAGTTGCACCTAGAAACAAGTCATGTGATGAGGAAATATATCTATATGTGGAACAATTTGATGATGCCACATATGTCCAATTTTTCATGCCATCGGCCTTGTCTAATGATCTCTTGAAGCAACATGAAAACATAAACATGTATAGCATGATGTGTCAGCTTAAGTATCTCTATCAAGAGATGGCGAGATATGAGAGATATGATATCTCCAATGTTTTTTTCAGAATTAATCTTGGATAGTCTACACCAGGTGGGCCTAATTTAGTCAAGCTTATTGGCTACATTGAACACCTGAAATGCTTAGAGATTAAGTCCCACGAGGAGTTGCGTATAGATATCCTCCTATCATCACTACCAATACCTTGTGTAGCTTTATTTTCAACTAAAACATGATAAATAATGAGAATATTATATCAAAACATATGACCATAATTCACCAGGAAGATAAGGACATGGGGTGTGACAAACCCATAGTTCTTATGGTGAATATGAAAAGTAAAGACAAGGCAAAGGGGCGATGGATTTATAAATAGTTTGAATCCCCCAAGAATCATCCCTCTTAGAAGGGGAAGATCCAATGGCATGACAAGAAATGGGAGGCTGTATGTTATTCACATGGAAATACTAGACACTAAAAGAGGAACTTCACCGAGAAGCGTGGGGACGCCAAAGGTGCATTTTTAATCAAGTTTAATCTTTCATTTCTACACATTGGGTATTAGATACAACTAATAGGGCTCACATATGTATTCAAATGAAGGATCCAAGTAAATTTAGAAATATTAACATAAGATAGTTGGATATTAGATCTATCAATATTGCGAGGCTGGCTTTGTTGACCATTGAAAATTACCAGCTCCCCTTGCTAACTGGGATGCCTTTGTTTTTTACATAACTGTTATTTTGTGCCTATTGTTACCAAAATCATAATTTTTATCATATTTGGATATGGATGGATTTATTTTCATGCTTGGAAATAAGGTTTGTTTCATTTATAATAACAATGTTTGTTATGGTATGGAACATTTATATAATGGTTTGTATGTATTAAATTACGAAAGCCATGTTTTGGCAGCCAAAAACAAAACAAACTCACATAACTCATACAAAACCAAGTTGTTGAATCATTTTCTTCATAATGTAAATGATAAGTGCGAGAAAAATATCATCCAAGATGGTTATTTAGACTCTACTGAGATAAAACCACTCGATTGATATCACTCTTGTTTACATAGTAAAATTTCAAAGCCACATTTCAATCGATAGGGTGAAACAGACACAGATTTTCTAGGATTGGTACACATGGATGTGTGAGAAAAATTTCTAGTAGATGCTATCGGTGGATATTCTTTCTTTAGTACTTTTACTAATGATTTGAGTATTTATTGATATATCTACTTGATGTGGTATAAATCAAAGTCCTTGGAGACATTTATGTATGTAAACAATGAAGTAGATAATCATCTTGGTAAGAAGATAAAGAAGACACAATCAGATTGAAGTGGAGAATATCTGAACCAAGATTTCATCAACCTTTTATGAGAGTTTGGGATTCTAGCTAAAATCACTCTTTCTTATACAACATAGTGGAATGGTGTTAGTGAAAGGAAGAACAACACCTTGTTGGACAAGGTGAGGTTGATGATGAGTCATGTAGATTTTACATTACCCTTTTGGGGACATGCATTAAAAATTGTATCATATAAATTCAAATGAGTACCAACTATGGTGAAAAATGGAATTCCCTATGAGTTATTGAATGGAAGAAAACTAAACTTTTCACAGACACCTGTATATAGATGCGAGACGTTTGTTAAGGCATTATCAGGGATAAAAAGGTACCCCAAGGCATGAGGTGTATAATTATAAGATATCCCAAGGAAAAGAAAGGATATTTCCTAAATAACCCTTCAGATAAAAATGGGATTGTCTCCATAAAATCAATATTTTTTGATAGGGAGAACATCATCATAAATGATAAGGGGAGTATAATTGACTTCAACAAAAATTATTCTCACGATACACTAGAGTTGGTACAGGAAGAAGTTTCGTAGGTCCCCATTGAACAGGTTCAGAAACACAAGTATTGCGTAGGAGATCAAGAGAGGTAAGGGATCCATGGAGATTTGGTTTCCTCGTCATCAAGGATGGTGAATCATTATTGTTGGAAAATGATGAACCTCTCCCTTAAAAAGAAGCAGTAGAGAGCTTAGAAGCTGCAAGATGGCTAAATGCTTTGAAATCTGAGATGGATTCCATGTATCAGAACCAAATATAGGTTCTGATCAATAATCCATTTGATGTAAAGCATTTTGGATGCAAATGGGTGTTCAAGAGAAAGTTGGACATGGGAGGTCAAGTTCGTTTCTATAATGTAAGGCTAGTGGCTAAAAGATTCAGACAACATCAAGGAATTGACTACGATGAAACCTTCTAACGAGTTTCAAGGTTTTAATCTATAAAAATCATACATTCAATAACATCTTACCATATCTACAATATTTATCAAATGGATTTCAAAACAACATTCCTCAATGTGAGCCTTCAAGAAGATGTCTATATAACACAACTAGAGGGGTTTGTGACACCAGGTGAAGCCAAATGGGTTTACAAGTTGCAGAAATCGATTTATTGATTAAAGAAAGCATCCAAGTCAAGGAACATTCAATTTGATGAATCCATAATGGAATTTGGTTTCATTTATAATGTATGTGATCCATGTTTTTATTAGACATATTCCTTACAAAAAATTAAATTAAATTAATAAATGCCTTTGGGTAATTAATTAATTTTATTATTCAATGTATTATAAATCCCAATAAAATTATTCTCATTGTTCCTAGACATTCTTTGTGGAATTGCACAATAGATCTGGAGAAATATCTCAAGCCAAGAGATAATTCCTTTCCTTCAATAATTCTCTCTTGTTGTGAGAGATATCCTCCTCCACCGGATGAGGAGAGTACTTTGGAAGTGGCTCTCAAGGAAATGAAATGCAGACATTGCAAATAAATGCTCTTATATGATATCACCTGAAGATCACTTTGGGGACATCCATTGATTCGTGCAACACCTATGGATCACCTCTTGAGGAAGCTTGCATTTAGCTTATTCGATGCAAGGATATATCACATCAGATCGTGACCAGAAACATCAACAGAGAGAGAATTCATCAAGGTCATTATTGTCTGTTAATTAAATTAATTATAACCAACATATGATGAACCTATCCATGGATCCAAAAAATCCCTCTTTCCTTTTCGTTTTCCATTCTATTTTTATGATATGGCATTTTATCATCAGGACGAATCTTGGATTTATCATTGTTAATGATAAAATTAATGTTTGGTACACCCATCCACATTCTTCCATTATATCTAAAACCTACAAATATGTCTCTCTCTATTGATATGTCTACATCATATGGCATTCCATAATATATTCCAAATGAATTTTAGTTGAGGAGATCCACTAGAGAATGAAAACCGAGTCATATAAACTCACCATAAGAGTATGTGATTCTCACTTATGTAAGAGAGCCAAATAATTAAGATGATGAAATCTAAAGTCAACAAAACATGGAATGAAAGAAGTCCATGCAAGAGGAGACGAGTTCCTTTCACAAGAACTAAACTTTTGACTTAGTGGAGTTACCACATGTATAGATGGAACTCATGAACAAGTGGGTGTACAAAATAAATAATAAGATAGTAGCTCAAAGGCATGTTATAGATCCAGAATGGTTATGACGGATTTTATTAATAATAATGGTATTGAATTTGATGAAATATTTTTTCCTATGGTTAAAATGTATTCTATCAAGGTTTTTATTGGATTAGTGACTAGTATGAACATATATGTTTAACAATTTAATGTAATGTCATCATTCCTATGTGGTGATATTGATGTGGAGATGTATATAAAGAAGCCAGAGGGATTTAAGGTGAAAGATAAGAAACCCTGGTATAAAAACTCAAGAAAAGATTATATGGACTGAAATGGGAAATAAGGCAATGTTATAGGAAATTTAACTCGTACATGTAAAAAAATGAGTATTGGACGACAAATGGTATTAACATCTTCTTCATAAAAATGATTTATAGGGTCTCTTTTATTATATATTTTCAATATATTGATGATATGTTTATTGTTGGTAGATATGTCACTATGATTGAATGTTTGAAGACAGATTTGAAGAATTCTTTTGAAATGAAGGACTTGGGAGATTCTACTCTTATTCATGGTATGATGATTAATCATGATAGGAGGAACCAAAATATTTTTAAATCTCAAGAGAAGAACATTGAGTATGTTCTTGAAATAATTAACATTAAAATGGTGAAACCAATTAGCATTCAACATTCTCGTGATTTGGGATCATGAAATGTCAGAGTATAACAACTGATGTGGAGAAAGAAGAGATAGAAAGTTTTCTATATCACTCAGTAGTTGTTAGACTTTTGTATATTGTGGTGTGTACCAGACTAAATATTTCTCACAAGGTTGTCAATGTGAGTAGATTCTTATCATATCCGGGAAAAGAGAATCATATAGTGGTTAAATGGATATTTAGTAATCTATGAAGTATGTCAATTAATTGTTTATTTTTTGTATGTGATAAAACTATTTTAAAAGGATGCACATATATACATATGGTTGGAGATATATACATGAAAAAATCAATATTTTCATACTTTTTATCATTTTTAGGGGATAAGTCTTTTGGAAATCCTGACTTTATATGTGTGTTTCCTTGTATAACATAGAATCATAGTATATCATAGTCACTAAAGGAATCAAGGATATGTCATGGATTCCTATGTTTTTTCCGATGTTGGGATAGATTCGGGAGATTTATATTCACTATAGTGATGGTGAGAGTGATATTTATCTCATTAAGAACATAACATTTAATTCAAGGTCTAAACACATAGATGTTCGATACAGCTTGACCTAAAAGTTGTTGGAAGAAAAAAATTTTAATGTTGAGAAAATCCACACCAATGATAATGGATAAGATATTATGAAGAAGGTTCTATTGAAAGTGAATATTGAATCCTAAAAAGATTTTTCATATCGATATTCTACCCAAAATTAATCTCTAGTGGGTGATTAGTGGGGGCCACTAAAAAAGAAATATTATTGGGAGTCTTCTTTCTATATGCTAGGTTTTATCTAAAGACAACCAAACCATGTGACACCTATCCTTAATGTATCAAACATTGAAGAAGCTGATAACATGCGATTTTTCAAGGGATGATGAACCACCCCAAATCAACTCTTACCAACATTGATTCCTTTATCTATAGAGCTAGATCAAATATAATGAATTATAATGGGTGTATCCTCTAAAATTTCATCAAAATATAATAATAGAACTGGACCCCTTCTCTCATGGACAAAGGCAATCTTCTCAAACCACATTAAAACCATCTATTCTTAATTTTACTTATTCTATTTGTGTTTCATGCATCATTTGGAACTTATGATGCCCCAAAAAACCAATGTGGATGGAAGATGATCCTTTGGTTTACCATAAAATAGGAATTTCAGAACCAAACTCCATGTATTATTTTCACTAAATCCTTATGAGTTGAAAAACTAATGTATCAAATCCATCGAGATTAAGGGGAACCTGATGAGGGGAAGAAGGGTATGTTAAGAATGAAATATTGATATACCGCATGGAACTCACATCTAACAACTAGATAAAAAATTCTATATACTATTCAAAGATATTTAATTCAGACTGAATTGATAATGGAATCAAAATGATAATTATTCATAGATGCAAAATGTTTCCTTTTCTAGAGTCATATGAAGACAAATTTTTAGAGAAAACCCTATTCTAAATTCATGGAAGAAAGTATATTCCAGGTAAGGTAATGATGTTATTTAATGATGGCTGTGGGAGTCACAAATGAATCCCTATACCGATGGGTCTTGAATTCGAGACATAGGAATTTAATTTTCTAGTCCCGATCTGTTTGAAGATTGAATCTTGTCTGAGACTTAGCTCGATGGACAGTTATTTCATGAATTAAGAGCCCATGTATGGGTAACAACAATGGACTGAGCCTATAGAAAGTGAAAATTTTAGGTACATGCTCACATTAATGTTAAATTCAGTGAAATTTTCTTTTGAATGATAAAACTCATGAAAACTCTACGTCAAGGCCTTGTGCATAAAGATGATTCTATTCAAGAGTACATTAAAGTCATTCGAAGCATCAAGAAATTATTAGAAATACCTAAAGAGGGAACAAAATCAAAATTATTTTCCAAATTCATTATGTTAGTTGTTTAATCATGTTCAAATGGGTTTGTCAATAGTAGTTAGTGGATTTATTCAAGTAATGTACAAGGAAACAATTATCACGATAATTTCCATGTGGTCAGTAAATAAGAGAATATCAAGAGAAGTCAATACATGAGGTATGGGACAGATCATAAATTAATGATAATAAAAATTATGAGATATGCATTAGTCATGGGAGATTGAGGATAGACAGTTTTTTAGAGTGGTGAAATGGGACCATGATTCTAGAGGATTTTCTTAGGAGATTTTGGTAGATATTCATGCTTCTACTTTAATGAAGATGAAGTGTAAAAATTAAACATGATCCTTGATCATATCTAGATAAATGTTCAATTGAAGTTAGTATTTTATTTGAATGGTGACATCATTATTAGTATTCTTTTTTTTAATTCATAATTTTAATCCACTATAGATTATTGAACATTGAAATTTGATCATTGATTATTGTACAATTCTTCTATCACTTTGTTAATATTTTCATACATTCTTCCAATTACATGTCACCAATGGGAGTGTGTTGATTAATTATTTCATCTTATTAGTTCATTCCTAGGTAGTTTTTGATTTTGATCTTATTTTTTTAATGTTTTCAATCCACAATTGAGGATTATGAATATAGAGGGAGTAAACTATGTCATTGTGCCCAATGATTTTAAGTGCATTGATCCACTATTACAAAAAATAGATCACCAAATAAAATCATGGTTATAGAATACAATTTATTAGTTAAATTAAGTGCATGTCTTGAGATTTTTATATGTGGGCTGAGATAGATATTGTAAAGATGTTATTTGAAAATAATGAAGAGATATTGATCCATAATAATTTCTTTTTCTAGCCACTACTTTTTAATTCTATTAAATTTAATCCAAGTAATTTTATTATTGTTTATTGTATTCACAGATTTATGTTTATTTATTTTTTAATATTTATTATTTTAGAATTTTTATTTTTTTTAATAATAATATTTTTCCTAGAAATATAAAATTAAAAATTATAAAAATATTTTAGTGTAAGAAACTTTATAATGGTAGTATCATTTGAGAAAACTATAGGATCTTCTATATTGCAATATTGTAGAGGAAAAATAAAGTCATGTTTAATAACGACTAGTTAAAATCTGATATCTATTCAGTTAGAATAGTTTTTGGGGAGGCTTCCACGGAGTTTTGAAACAAATAATAATATAACATCAAAATCTATTAATAAAATAAGTAACACTTTTTTATAAAAAATGATAAAAAAAATCAAAAAATCAAATTTCATCTTACCCTTCATAGAATAACCTAAAAACACTAGATCTAGAAAATTTAAACAATTTGAGATTAATAATATTTTAAAAAAATAGATCATTGAAATTTAATATTTCTAAAAATATTAAGCTTTAAAGATAATATCACCAAAAATAGATTTAATAATAACTAATAACATAAAAAAATAAAAGAGTGGATAAATAAAGAACATTAAATGAGATAATAACTATGAAGATTTAAAATCAATATACCTCCCTTGGATAACCTATAATAGCAATGGTAATTGAGCTTAGATCAAGATTGATTCACCATTTTCCAAAATTTCAATGAATATATGGAGGATACCAACACAAAAACATAGAATGGTTTCACATGGCATGTTTCCCTTGAAACCCTAGGGTGGTAGTGAAGATCAAATTAATATTAGATAATTTTATTTCTCTTTAGATGGTGGTGTGGATAAGGATCGGTTCATCTAATCCTTATCTACATTAATTGGGAGTTGATATAAACTAGAAAAGGAATTCTTAGAAACAAGATATAATATCCTCTAGGATATCCACATTTAGAAATGATATCTATAGTATTATGTAGTTACAAGGGGAGAATCCACATGAATATTAAGATAGCTATAAAAAGATATTTTTTAGCTTACATAACCACTAGATTTCTGATAAACATTATTCTAATATTTTTATGAGGGGTTAGCCTTGATGGACAGAAGAATGATAGACACTACTGTGCGAGGTGATTTAGTATATAAGACTTACATTAGTTCCATAAATATAATATAAAATATAAACCAAAATTCATAGATTATTGGTACAATTGGACTAATTCAAGTAAGAATGTGGAAAAATTGAAATTTAGTTGACTAATCTCATCAACATGATGAGATTAATTGTATCAATCTTTGTCGCTTTAAAAAATCAATATGCACTAGTTTTCCAATAAAAATGTACTATGGAATTTTTTAAAACCATGATCAATTTAGTTGTCAATATAATGAATTATAAAACACACATGAATACTATATTGGGATATTTCTTGGATAGGTGTTCCATAATAATAGAAACAATCTATTTCTAAATCATCAAATCCAGTCTATTCCATTTCAATCCAACTAAAAGTTTTTTAAAAATGATGGAATTATAAAAAAAATAGGTTTATGGAACCTAAATAACCAAATAAGTATTTATAACCCCATAATTACATTCAATAATCAAGGTACAATAAATAAAATTTTTGGTAATCAAACTGGAATTAATATCACATCCTTTCAGAATCAAGATAACCAAGACTAGAAAAATTATTAATGAAATGCTTTATGTCTCGAATAAATGGTAAAAACAAGAAATTTCTCATAAAAAACAATTTTTACTAAACATGGTAAAATGTATGAGCCAAATAGAATCTAAAAATAATAGTTTGAAAAATGAATGTAGTGTTAGTTTTCCATCACAAGATAAAGTGAACCCAAAGGGAAGATAAAATGGTTGTTCCATAATTTTAAGATGTGGTACTAAAATTCAAAAACACAAAAGTTAAACTTAATGAAAATGAACATAGTAAGGACAATCCAAATTTAAAAAAAATGGGAAACCACATGAAGAGGTTACAAAAACACATATTTTACCAGTTCATGAACATGCAGTATACATACTTATAGAGAAATAAATACACAATACAAAGGGGAAATCAATCTTGAAAGAACATATATTTATTTATAATTTTTTTGGCTATTACAAAGCGAATAAATTTTTTGATGATAACCTGATAACATACAAGGAACCACTTCCTTTCCCTATAGGTAGTCATATTATAAAAATAAATTTTGAAGCTAAATTTAACACGGAAGTTCTTAAATCTTTTAGGTATTCAATATTTAACATTATTTTGATTGATTCTATGAAAAAAATCATGAGAATTCCAAATTTATTATAAAAACATTAACCAAAAAATGTAATTTCAAGGGTGGTGAGAAAGTCAACTTAGGGTGGAATATTTCCACCATAATCTAAATATTATGTCCTTGTTAAATAAAATTATCCATGTTCATTTTTTATTCTTTGTGTTATTATTGAACATAAATTTAAGGATGCATGGATAGATTTATGAGACTCCATAAATATTATTCCATATTCCATATTTTCTTGTTTTTTAATTAGAGAGCGCTAGAAGTGTTTAATTGTAATATAATGAGCTAATATAAATTTAGCTAAACCAACAAAAGACATTGAATATGTTTTGGTAAGGGTAAAATATCGTGTTCTCTCTACTAAATATTTTGTGTTCAATATTGAATATGGAAGATTTAGTACACATACACAATTAATTCGTAGTAGAGAATTTCTGAAAACTATTAAGTATATAATTAATGATCATAAAAGAAATGTTTTTTAGAGTCTTGATGTAAAATAGTTAATTTTCGTATCATTAAATAAATGAAACACCTTATCTAATACTATTTTTATACAACAATTTAACACTATTAATGTGTTTTATATAGAGATTTTTCTTGATTTTATTAAAAATACCCAACCTATGAATTCTTCAAGTAATAATATTTATCATAGGTATGAGCCTTTTGAAATTGAAAATTAAAAAATATATTATAATGGTTTTGAAAAAAATATGATTTTAAGAAAACTGAATTATTTTTTGACATTTTTGAAAATAAAATTAGATGAAATTGTAAGGTTTTTATTAAAAAAGATTTTTAAAATGATGAGTATTTTTTATGTTTTTTGAAAAATATAATTATTATATAAATTATAAATTATTGTGTGTAGTTAATCCGGAAATGGATGAAACTAATTTAATTTTTTTTTTCAAAAGGAAATAACTATGAAAAATTCTTATTTATCTTAAAATATTTCATTTGATTCCTCTATTTTGAACATCATATATACTCAAAATTTCATTTAGGAGCCCCTTTATTTTTTCACTCATATATGATATATCTCTTATGGTTGACATATGTACATTGTCTAAGAATAATCACACAACTTATTTTTAATGTTTTAAAACTAATATGATGGATATTGATTTAGAGGCTATAAATGAACTCAATGAATTAAAAGAACCTATTTTTTTAAATAGGAAATACCATCTACAATTTAATTTAAGGCCATTCGTAAACATTTATAATACATCTACTTGGTAGGTAAACAAACATTCCATATCATAGTTACTAGTGGGATATCAAGTGGACAAGAGAACTGACTCTTAGAGGTCTAGAGGGAGAATAAAAATGATTCATGTTGGTATTTATATTACTTACCAAGAATAATTCCTTTAGTGTGAATGAATATGACTATTTCAGAAGATAATTATAGACTTGTTAGGTAATTCAAAATGAGGATGAATCATACCATTATTGAAGTGGTTAAAAATGAGGTGACTATCTTGTTGGTCACTGGTATGATTTACCCCATATTAGATAGGCAGTGGGTAAGTGTAGATGAGGATTTTTTTTTCTAAAATAGGAGGGTTCATAGTTTTCCAGAATGAATTTAGAGAAACAGTGACTACTAGGTTCCCCAATAAGTGGAGGGTATACATTTATTATATAAGGATGAACTTAGTGGCTAATAAGAACAACATTCCCTTAACTTTTCTTGATCAAATTCTTCTATAGATAGCTAGTCAATCCCAGCATTGCTTCCTAGATAGTTTATATAAATAATTTAAGTCTCATATAACTATAGAGGTCTAGGATAAAACAACTTTAACCAGTAATTTTGGTAATTTTAATTATAAGAGAATACAATTTCTACTACGTAATGCTGCTTCCACCATCAAAAGATGCATGATTATTTTTTTTAATTTTTTGAGGAATTTATGGAGGTTTATGGATGATTTTACAATGTATGTTCTATCTTTTGAATGATTTGCGAGAAGTTTATTGGTGGTTCTTAGAGCGTGTATTGAATAAAACCATGTTTTGAACTATGAAAATTATGTTTTATGGTTCACTGTGGAATTATGATATATAATAATGATTCTAGAAATATAATTCAAGTGGATAAGTACATAGTTGAAAATATCAATTCATTTATTTGTAAAAATACTAGGAAATATGTTCAATCTTTTCTTTGGAATACTTGATTTTATAGGAGGCTTATAATAGTCTTTATTTGAATTTAATTTCCATAAAAAAAACATATATTTAAAGATATTCTTTTTGACAATGATGCAAATTTTATGGAATCCCTTAATTAAAATCAAAAAATCTAAAATCCCAACAAATATTTTACAACCTAATTGAAACTTTCATTTTGAGCTGATACTATATCCATTCAAGTTCACTTTAGGGGATGTTCTTTAGAAAATGGTGGATATAAAATCACAATGCATTTCTTATGCTTCAAGAAACCAAGATATTGTATAGTACATTTAATCTAAAAAAGAAAACCAATTGGTATCCATTGTTTTTCCCTTGATAAGTGGAGGTACAATATTTTGGGGTCTTAATTAGTGGTTGTCACTAACCATTCAACTACTAGATAACTCATAAAAAAGAAAAAATCAAAACCATGTCTATTTATATGAATCTTATTTTTCCATAAATTTGACATATAAATTCAAGATAATAAAGGAATTGGGATCAAAATGGATGATAATTTTATTAGGATACATACCATGTTATTTTTAAGAGAATCATCTGTTAACACAATTAGAGAGTTGTTCCTTAGATAGAGATTGTATTTTTCTATCATAAAAAAAGATAAAATGGTTTTTATACATAGTGAATAACATAGTTGTTGATGCTAATCATAAAAATTTTTTATGATGAAGGTTACTAGATTGATTATTGAGTTGAGGATAAATATTCTGGGATGATCTTTACTTATAGAATATTGTAAGTGATTAGATTTTTAGTAGATGTATCCTAAATTATGAAACTTATTCAGTGATGAAATTATTCCATATTTTGAGTTTGTAGAGGTCACTTTGGGATACAAAGAATAGATAGAAATGTGTTGGATTCTAGACAATTTTGGTTCACCATCGTTAGAGATTCTCATGAGTTTTGTAGGAATTATAAATCTTACCAATTTCACAGAAACATTTCTAAAAAACATGAGATTCCATAAGATCCTTTATTGTTTTGTTATGTAATCTATGTTGGGAAAATATATTTTATGGTCCCTTTTCCAAATTCTTTTATATATTCATACATCCTACTTTATATAGATTAAGTGTTTAAGTATATTCAATCTAAACCAACCAAGACTAATGATACTAATGTGATGTAAGAGTTATTTTTTTGTCGATTTGGGATTCCAAGGTTCATTCTTAGAGGCCAAGAAAATCATTTCTATAATAGGAAATTAGAATCTTTGATGGAAAGTTATAGGTTTATTAATAATTTGTCTACAAACTATCATCCTCAATCAAATGTTATGACTGATGTTTCAAATAGGGATATCGAACAAAATCATGAGAAACAATTTAATCAAACATAAAATAATGGAGTTTTATGCTTCATGATGATTTGTGAGTGTATAGAACGACCTATAACACTTCAATAGAAATGTATCTTTATAGGATAGTTTTTGGAAGAGCCTATCATTTTTCTATAGAATTGTAAAATATGTCATTCAAGACTCTTAAAATATGCATTATAAATGTACTTAAAGCTGGAAAAGAGAGGATGATATGGTTGCATGAATTGAATGAAATCATGAACAATGCTAAGAAAATGAAAGGATTTTTTAAAAGATAATAATGGATGTTCCTGAAAAATTGATTTTGATCAATGAGTTTAATATTGGAGATAAATGTTTCTGGTACCACTCTAGGATTAATCTTTTCACCGGTAAATGTCATTTTAAATGGTTTAGTACTTTTATCGTGACTCATGTTTTACCTTTTGGTGGTGTACAGATTATATATCCCAGAAAAAATGATCCTTTCACTATAAATGAACATATAATTTAGAAGATACGATATGGGATCCAAGAACCTCTTGAGGAGGATCTCATTCTATTAAAATCATGATACCCCTATGTTTTTATATTATATCTTCCCTTTATTCTTCTTATTTTATAGAATAAGTGTGTGGGGGTGTAATAACTATTTTAGTGTTACGATTATATTTTTATATCAGTTTATTTTCTTTACAGAAAATAAAGTGAGCCAACTTACTCTGCTATTTTCCATGTGGAATCCCCAAAGGGATATTATAAACTTCATCATTTAGTTGACACAAAAAAGTTTAATTTTTTTGACATATAGAAGTAGAAGATAGATATTAGAGGATTTTTTGTCCTACGGTCGATTGGTTGGAACTATTTATTGAAGAAATATTGGTTTCAACTACACCTCTAAGGTCAAAGGAGCTTCAAATGGAGAAGACTAGATAAAATCTCCCTAATATCTACCTATGGTTATTTTATTTCTTTAACTTTAACTTTCGAATCCTAGTTATTCATTAGTATTCTTGTAGGTGATTTAACTTCTAACTAGAGAGTTTCTTTACTTAATTAAAGGGTGTTTACATGAGATAATATTCAAAGGATTAAGCTTCTTTTGGGGGAGTATTGGCATTAAACATTTCATTTTTCATTGTTTCACTAAATTATTTAAGCTATTACTAATAGATTACTTATTTCCAATGTTAGTTTTCTTGAATTCTAATGCATTTTGTGATTCTTGAAAGACTTGATGGTTACTATAATATCTTGAGTTATCTTTGTGATATGTGATTCTTGAACTCTTTACTAAACCATTAAAATGCATCATTCTATAATATATTGTTTTCTATGATAAATTACATAATGTAGTGGATGGTAGGTACATTTTATGCATATATTGTTCTGTGCAATTATTGCATGGAAATTTTTTTTATGACCTATCATAATTACCATCATATTTTCATTTATTGTGATAAATTTTCAAATCAATTTTAATAAAATTTCTTAAATGTTTCTTCTGTATTATGATTATGAATTGGGGAAAATAATGGGTTTTATGTGTGGGGGAGGGGTTCTAATTGATCTTAAATGTACTTCACTATTATCCAATAAAAATACCCTATATTTTATTTAATTTTGATTTTTTTTGAAATGCCTCGTTGCAACTTACCACATAACCAGTGGCCAGACCGGTGGGTCACATGGACTGAAGCACATCTCCCAAAATTCTAGAGGTTGTCGACTGGAAATAATGGTTTTGGGAGGATATTGTAAGGAGACTATACCCTCTTATCATAGATTCATAGTGGTATAGTGGAATATAAATAGTATATAATAGAACAAGTAGTTAATATGTGAAAGGAAAAAGAAGAAGATAGATAGTAAAACTCAAATATCAGCGAAAGCAGTAATATAACAACTAAATAAATGGTTATGGCCAAGCCTAGTTTATACAATTATTCAAGTGAAATGATAATACAATATAATGAATTAAGAAATATCATTCTTTATATTCAATATAGAATAATGAAAATACATGAAAATCATCACAATGGGAAATATCCATGATAATATTGATATTCAACTCAATCCTTTTCTCCAAACTCTCAAGTACAACAAATATATCAATCAACCTGAATCCTGTAAGGATAAGGTCTACTCAGGTACCAAGGGTACCAGAGAAGGGTGTGAGAAATAATCTCAGTAGGCCATCACCCATGGTGTCTTGGCAAATCAAGACATGAAATATAAATTAAATAGTGTGCATACGTGTATAAAGAATGTAAATATGTACAATGTAACTAAATTCCATGTACCTGATTTAGCCCTTATCTAGTTTCTGAACATATAACTAGTACATTAATTAAGTAATTAACAATTTATATTAGTAAGTCATGTGAGGCAGAGCCATCACTGACATCACCTCATGATAGTATAAATAGTGAAGGTTCCATGATACAATAAGGAAACCTGTAATGATATCTACTAATAAAGTGCCAAGGTAATAAACAACACAACGTAGACCTCAATGGACACCAATTTAGTAATAATTGTAGTCTGGCTAAGGTTAAGAGTGTAATCTAAGGAGCATAGTCCGGGAAATTCCACAATAAGATGCCTACTAAGTCCAAGGAGTTCATACAAGGTAAATTGGGGATAAGAAATGACTGGGCTCGATGGGATTTAACCATAGAACCTACTTGTCAACGCTGGATCCAAAGAGTGTATCCAAGTCTTCCAATAATAGTATTTAAGGTATCCTATGATGTCATACTGGGCATCCAAAATTACACATGAATCGGGTTCCTGGTGGGTCTCAACCAAAGCATGATCCATCCTTAAATATAAATTTGTTTTTGATGTTCTCAATGCATTTCATATTGAATCCAAAGCGAGCTTGAGTCAATCGACTTCAATTTGATAGAGAAGTTATATATAATTCATAAGGTTAAATCCATTAACTTTCATTAGTGTGACAAGGATAATTGGGCCCAAAACCATTTAATCTTATGATAAGTTGTCAATAAGTCCATTTGATTCCAAACATTCCTTTTATTAGTGTGAAAAGTCCAATTATCTTGAAACCTTTCATTTAATCCATTAAATTCATTTTCAAAAATCAAGGCTCCCTGTGATACTTCCATTATCATGGTAAGGGGTCCTGTAGACATGTAACCTTTTATTCAATTACAATTTATAAGGCTGTGTCATATAATTAATTATTATTTCCATAACATCATTTGAACAAATTACATACATTTAGGAACTTACCTTAGGTAGGTCAAGTGAAATTGAAAAGGCACAATCCACTCAAAATTTCATGAATAAATAAGAAATTAATGTAAATAGGATTACCATTAGTGTGGTCTATCTTGAGAACACCCAAATAATGTCTCAAAAGTTTCAAAATTCTAGAAACCCAATTACGGAATATCACCCTACATGGGGTGTTGGGATTTGTGGATATAACCAACAACACCCAATCACATTTATTGAAATAACATAAGGAAATATCCAAAAAATATGCTGATCAAGCATAAAATTCTAAACTAATTTTTTTCTTGAAGAAGGTTCAGCTCTATTTAATTATTTTTATTATAAAATCATGATATTTCTTATCAGACAATCTTCTATTACATTTATCATTTTAATAATAAAACATAGTATATTCACATTTACGAAGCATTTAATCTTTGAACTTCACTACATTAATTAAAATCTAATAAAACTATAGTAAAAAACTTTTTGATTACTTAATAAAATTGGATAACTTGGAAATAGACTCTACCTCAAAGAACCAATTTAATACTCAACACTTGAAATATTGGTAGAGACTACACGGAACTGTGCCACAGGTGCAGTCACATAACCCCGTATATATATATATATATATATATATATATCCCTTAACCCAATTCATATACTCCCCACACCATGAATGAATATATACATGAAATATATAAATATTAATATACATACATACCTATGTATATGTTTGTGCACCATCAAAGTTGGCCAAAACACACTAGAGCAATAATAGGAACACAAACATAATGCGGCAAGGAACAACATAGCTCAAATAAAATACTAGGAACCTTAACATAATTAACGACCCTAAATTGATGGTTTGAAACCAACAAGAATGAATAAAACCTCACCTTAGATGGTGGAGGTGTCCCGAATTCAAGAGAACCACATTGTGTTTAGTATCGGTTGTCAGATCATGCAGGAATAGGTCCCACGAGACCATTTCCATAACCAAAAACAAAAGAAAATCAAAATCAGGGTTAACCATTAGCTAAGGGTTTCAACTGAACTCCATAGGAATATAGAGAGACCAAAATTGACTAAGGTGATGGAGGTGGAGGGAGGGAGTCTTACAACAATGTTTTGGAGAGAAGTCCCAAGAGAATTGGATTGAATAAGTGGTCGAAGGAGGAACCAGAGGAGACAGGTGCATCATTCCTTGGGGGTTTAGCCATAGGTCTCGCACTGTGCAGGTTTGAGGGGATATTAGTGGTTATTTAGTTTAGTTTTAATTTTAATATATTTATTTTAATTTTTTTAATTACTTAAAATAGTGCCAACGACATGGTTTGACCCACACAGTTTGAACCACATGGTTTTTCAAACTGTGCAGAAGCCATGCTGCGAACAGTGAAAAGGAACTACCTCAAAAGGTAGACCATGAGAGCTAGGTGCATAGTTTGGAAAATTGTGCACAACCCATGCGTACTACCACTACACTCTTTGATCAAGGCCTCATGGTTTACTATAGTGGGACTCACAGTTTAACAAAAACAATGCCCCATTTATAGCCTTTCAATACCATTCTTTTTGGGTTTTGGCACCCCCAAAACTCTTTGAGCCACATGATAAACATCTCGGGCCTTCTCCAAAGTCCAAAAACCTTTTCTTTTAAGTGTACAAACTTTTAGAATTGAGTTCCAAAGCTTGATTTTAAATTTGACTCATCTTGTAAATAATAAAGTTAAAAATTCCTTTGATTTTTTTCCAGTTCAAAAACACAAAACTCTACAATCTCCCCACCTTAAAACTTCTTGTCTATGTGGAGTCTTCAGAAACAACATACCCATCACCCGACATATATGGGTCATGAATCTTTGTTCAAAAAATCGTGTTGCATTTCCAACGCCTAGTGTATTGTTAATCACTTTTAAGCATTTTGCACTTAGGCCCTTACAACCCAATCTAAGGCTCATTATCCATCTGAAATAGAGAAATACAGCTTTCACATGCCCTTTTAGATAGAAACGTTATTACATCATTGTCTTAATAATCATCATTCCTAAGGTACCCCCACCTTTGGTCTATAGCCTGAATAAGAGATGATTCTAAGCCATGGTACCTCCACTGTTGGAATTGACATTGGAAGCACCTTTTTGATTGTTCTAATGACACTCCTGGTAAAGATTAATTAAAAAGTAATGTTAAAATTCTTGATCTATCTTACAAAAAATGGTCGTACAGCTTCCTTAATGTCATTTATGGCACTTTTTGAACTACACCCGCCTTAACCTGATGACATTCATTGAAATGGTTCCATACAACCTTTCACATTGAACAAAAATAAGAGAGAATGAGTCTAGAAAATTGGTAAACTTATCTCAATGATTTGTGGTTTAGAAGATTGACACATTTCAAACTGAACCATATTGTCTTCCTCAAAGCCATCAATCATTTAAAACAAGCACATTCGCTAAAGCCCATACCCGACTCTCGATGCTAATTAATAGGTCAAACCATAACCTCTTCCATTTATACTAGAGTATAAGTGTCTATTACAAGGTATTTTTGATGCCATTTTATAATAAGACATAGGTATAAGACCACAACATTCAATGTTGGACATTAACCGATCCCATAGTGGAATCCTTCTAGCTATCAACTCAAACTAAATAGATGGAGCCCAAGGTGTTCCTAATTAGATCCCAGAAAACAATGAATACTTACCAAGCCTCATTGAGAACCATGCGTCAATGTGCAACACTAGGAAAACTCACCAAACTAGCTAAACAGCTTGAAGCTTTAGCATGGCGCAAGACTAACGCTCTCTTAGTGCATCAATGATGATGTCCAGAAAGGGGGAATTCACATCAGTAAGCAGAATACACTAAGAGGATATAGAGGATTTCTAAGAATGTTTGATATACTTTCATCATATCAAAGATGAAGTGATTGGTATGGCTTCCAACAACCATACACAACCAACCACCAACAAAGTCATGTTGTCAACCATGAAGTGACACAATTTATCACATGAAAGCCACAAGAGAATTTAGGTGAGATCAACCCTTTACAAATGGTCTTCCTTAGTGCAATCCTTCTACATGGAAGGACACATTTACTAGCTCAAACATGAAACTCCCCACTGTTTGAGAGTCTTATTAAAAAAATAAAGTAAACTAGATGCTCAAAAGTGCGCTAGTTCTAAACAAATTAAATGAACACGTTATTATCCTCAAAGCCAAGATCACATCATCAAAGCATACAGAGAAGATCAAAGAAAATTGATTGGTCTGTCGAAACATCTGAGTCATCCGAAATCCGCCACATGTGTTGGGATGAAACTGATTCTTTAATACTCTGGCCACTCTACATTTTGACGACACAAACCATACTCATCAACATAATAGATTTATTCAAATTCATATTTCCCCAAACAACCATTATCCTAGATGATGCCATACCAAGTCATATATCACTAAAAAAGGATCAAATGACTAACCAAGAAACCAACCTTGCCCAATGGATGTCTAACTAGCTGAAAACAAGCATTACCAGATACTCAAACCCATATGAAGTTCAGGGAAAACAATACCACCCATAAGAACAATGGTTTCATTGGAAACTAAATGTCCTACTAGGGAAAACAACCCTCAATGTTAGGGAAGTTACAACACTATCGAGGCATTTGAATTCTAATGGTGCTACCTACTACATGCTATCCACCTATGAAAAAAATGTCAACCCTATCCCTAGGTCATGCCAACTGATGTCACAGACTTAAAATCCAATCATGAATGTCATTGATCAAGAGGAAACATACCAATGAAAATGCCTATGGTTTTTTAATGTCAATTCATGTGACTTCTAAATGACCCTTACATGAGGATTTTGAAAAGTGGACACCACTTATGGGTTCTTTTTTTAAGGCCACTTAATTTATTTAAATTTTAAATCTTAAACCATTTATAAGATTTATCTAAGACAACAGAGAAGAACAAGAATGTCTCAAGAAACATCCTTTTTAAAAAAATTCCTTTCATTGAAATATAGTCATTAATTGGGAAATTTATCACATATATTCTTTTTAACAAATAAGAGACCTAAGAGGTTCCCACTAAGTCGACCTGTGTTCATTAGAATGAGACCCAAAATAAGTTTCATAATAATTAAGATTCACAAAACCCATATGTGTCATCTGAAAATAAACATGCCTCAACTTAACTACTTGTCACCAGACATGCCTTTATCATTTCACCATTATATTTTAGATTAAAACTAATGAACTCTTACATTTATAACTATCTCAAACATAAAATTGTCAATAAATTTAATACGTGTTTCCATTTCATAATTAATGAAGTTCCCATACACTCCATAAATTAAAAATTGGATCCTATTTATCGATACCTATATCAATTCATAATTTTCACCTAATCATATACAATGGTCTAATCATACAGGTAGCCGCCTACCAACCTGTAAAGTTCCCATAAAGTTCATAGTTTGGAATTTGGCTCCCATTAGTCAAAACCAAATTAATTTATAGTTACACTTTATAATCCATTTACAATTTTTCGAATCCACAAGATACCTATTCCGAATTATAAGGTGCCCATAGATTTCATAACTAAAAACTAGTTCTCATTGTACTCACAACAAATTAATTTCTCAAAAGCAACCACTTACATATCAAATAATCTAGCATGTCACTACAAGAAGCTAACACAAAGTAACATACTGAAATCACAAATAATATTCTATAACACAAGAGCATAACACATAATCAAGACAAGAAGAATGGAATGTTATCACCAAAGGATGTTAAATATATCACAAGAACATGCTATCTAATGAGAGATGATAATAAATATAAGGCATGAAATTCATTCAAGGCACACAACTCTAATCAGCAGGAAAACCAAAATGCAACTACATGGCATGTAAATTTCTATGTAATTTGATGAATGTAATTTTTCCTCCTCACCGAACAAGGACAATGTTAAATTTTCATAATTCTATAAATCATAAACAAAGAAGAGTACATCAATCATTCTTTGTGAAATCATATCATCTATAACAGTGAACAACATAAACCATAATCCTAGCCCTAACCTCTTAGTCATTTCATGTATATGGGTTGATCAATCCCAAGAACTGATATTAAAATGTGTCAATACATTCCTAGTATCTTATATACAAACCCAAAACAATAAGGGAAAGGGAAGAATTTAATATTTAATACCAATTTATAATGTCCTGGCCCGAATTACCAATTATCTGTTGGTCAAATCGGTGGATCACATGGCCTCAAGCGCATCTCCCCATACACCAGAGGTTTCCGACTAGCAGCGAGGGTCTCACGAGGTGATAATGGGGAGACTATAACATATTATCAGAGATAAATAGTGGTATAATAGAATAAAAATAGAAGATAATAGAGGAATCAGTAAATAAGTGAAATATAGTAGTGGAAGAGAAATAATAAAACTCAGATATCAACAGAAGTAGTAATATAACTATTGAATAAAAGGTTATAGACAACACTGGTTTATAGAATTATTCATGTGAAATGATAATCCAATCAAAATGAGTAACAAAAAAATTATTTATTTTCATTAAAAAATAAATAAAAGACTTGATTGTAAGCCCCATGGGCGATCTCCCTGAGAATCCCAAGCTCCAGCTCAGTAATTTTCTCCTAACTATTAGGTACAAGAAATAAACATAGATCATGAAAATATATGGTCTACTCAAGTAAAAAAGTTACCTAAGTAGGGTGTGAGAAACAATATTAGTAGGTTGGCACCCAAAGGGTATAGCCTAGTCCTGATAGTGCAATATAAATTAAATGGTGTGGAGGCATGCATACATAATGTAAAACAGTGCAATGTAACTAAAAGACAAGTACCTGTTTCAGCCCTCTACTGGTGTCTGAACATGTAACTAGATCACTAATTATTTGATTACCAATTTCATTATTAATTCATGTGTTGAATATGCATCACTAACATCACCTCATGATATTATAAATAGTGAAGGTTCGATGATACAACAAGGAAACCTATAATGATATCTACTAGTGAAGTCCCAAGATAATAAAGAAGGAAATGTCGACATCAATAGTTGAATACTCAGTAATAACTATACCCTGAATAAGGGTAAGAGTGTAATATAAGAAGAATAGTCTATGTTATTACATAATAAGTCACTTATTGAGTACAAGGATTCCATCCAATGTAAAATTGGGTAAGTAATGACTAAGCCTGATGGGCTTTAACCATGGCACCTACTTGTCAATGATGGATCCACAGAGTGTATCCACGGAATCCTGTAATAATATTAAATGGATCGTATAGATTCATACTAAAAATCATGATTAGACAATAATCGAGTACCAGGTGGGTCTCAACCAAAGAAATTTTCATCCTTGAATCAAAATGGGGTTCTTGAGTGCTCAAGGCATTCCCTATAGAATCCAAGGTGAGCTCGAGTCAGACAACTACTATTTGATAATGATGTTATATATAATTCATAATGTTCAATCTATTAACTTTCATTAGAATGACATGATTAATTGGGCATAAAACCATTTAATCATTTCATATGTAATCAATATGTCCATTTCATTCAAACCATTCCTTCTATTACTGTGATAAGACCATGTAGCTTTCAACCATTAATTTAATACATTAAAATAATTTTCAAACATCTAGTTTCACTCTGCAACATTCCATTAACATTGTAATGTGTGTTTTGGACATGCAACCTACTATTCAATTACATTTTACATGTTTAAGTAATAGACATAAGTATGATTTCCATCACATAATTTGAACGAATTACTTACATTTAAGAACTTACCAAAGGCGAGTCAAGTGAAATTGAAAAGGCATAAGTAATTCCCAATTTCATGATTAAATATGAAATTAATGTGAAGAGGATTTCCATTAATGTGTACATGATTGAGCACACCGGAATAATGTCTCAAAAGTATCAAAATGCTAGAAACCCTGTTATCGAATATCACTACGGGTGTAATTTCAGCCTGAATTCCCAATCAGCCCAGCCTGAAAGCTCAAGCGGCCTGACAATGCCTGATTCAGGTTGGGATGGGCTCAGGCCACTTGTTCATCGGGTCAGTTCTGGGCCTATGTAAGCAGGCCCGCGGGTCGGGTTGAGTTGCCCAGAAAAATTCCAGCCTGCGGGCCCGTTTGAAGATCGTCCCGTACAAGCCTGCATGTTTTAAAAAAATAGATGGAAAATGCTGGTTGGGAGGATCGAACCACTTACCATATGTTTCCAAGGCTCTGCCATGACCCTAATGGTTCAGGCGGTGTGCCTTGTTTAAAATTACAAAACTATATATATTAATATATCTATATGTGTTTATATATATATATATAAAAATATCTGAATATATGTATGAATATTTATATATATATATATATACATATACATATTTATATACTTATATATAATTATATATAAATTATTTAACATAATATATATATATATAATAACTCATAATATACTAACAAAAAAACGCTCACCCACTAATGTTTGCAAATTCCACCTCTCACCTTATTTTTTTAAATTATTTTGCAACTTGCATATATTATATATACATATATACATCTATTTAAAAAAACTATACCACTACCACGCACACCTATATAATTTTATTTAATAATTTGCACATATTATATATATTTATATATCCACAAACAATCACACACACACACACACAATTAACACACTCACTCAATGTTGCGCATACACACATCATTAATTTTTTTTACAACATGGAAATATTATATATATATATATATATATCATTTTTAAAAAGCTAAAACATTTAAAATATATTATGTAACATAATATATATATATATAATAACTCATTATATATTAACAAAAAAAGACACACCCATTGATGTTTTCACACACCCTCTATATTATTACATTTCATGTATGTTTTCACTAGCATATATTATATATACTTATATAAATAAATTTAGAAAATAAATTAACTCACTCACTCATGTGAACCCCACATTAATTTTATTTATAACATGTGCATAATATATATATATTCACATGTATAAATCTAATTAGAAAGAAAATTAACACACCCACTCACTATTGTGTACCGATAAACCCTCGTTAATTTTTTTAAATTACACATACTATATATATATATATATATATTAGCATACATAAATCTATTTAAAAAAATTAAAACATTTAAAAAAAATTAAAAAAATTTCAAATAAACATTTAAAAATTAATGGTTAGAATTTTTTTTTTCAAAAAAAATTTACAAACAATTAACAAACTCACTCTTTGTTGCGAAACTTTCATTCATTTTGTTTGCAGCTTGCACATATTATCTATATAAATCATTATTAAAAAATTAAAACATTTAAAAAATGTTTTAAAATAAACGATGTATCATTATATAAATATATAAAACAACTCATATATATTAACAAAAAACACAAACTCACCCACTGATCTTTTCACACGCCCCCTCCAACATTATTATTTTTTATGTATGTTGGAACTTGAATTTATTGTATATATTATAATTATTATATATACATATAAAAATAAATTTAGGAAAAAAATAACCCACTCACTCTTGTGAACCCCTCATTAATTTTTTTTACAATTTCCACATTATATATATACATATATATATATATTCACCACATGTGTAAACTATTTTGAAAAAAAATTAACACACCCACCCACTGCTATGTACCTCCGACCCATCATTATTCTTTTTTATAACTTCCGCATATTATATATATATATTTCCAAATATAAATCTATTTTAAAAAATTTAGACGTTAAAAAATGATTAAAAAATTTAAAAAATAATTTTAAAAATATGAGTTTAATATAAAATTTTAAAAATTAATTTTTAGAAACAAAATTATTAAAAAATACAATTACAAAAACATCAATCTATTTAGAAATAAAATTAACACACCCAGCTGTGAACCCCAACCGCTTATTAATTATTTTATATCTTACACATATAATATATATATATTAATAAAAATAAAACAATTTAAAATAAACAATTAATATAAAATTTTAAAAATTAATTTCTAGAAAAAAATATTTAAAAAACATTTATAAAAAAATAAATCTATTTAGAGAAAAAACACACTCACCCACGGCTTCACACCTGAATCCCCTCATTAAATCTATTGAAAAAAATTTATGTTGTAAAATGTAACATTTGATAAAGAAGAAAATAAACGTTAAAAAATAGTAAATGTTTAAAAAAACTAAATAATTATAGAAAAAAAGTATTAAAAAATCATTTAAATGAAATGTTAAAGAAAACATAAAAATTAAAAAAATATGTTAAAAAATTGTTTTAAAAAAATGTTGTTAAAATCTCTTCAAAATCATTTTAAATAAAATTTTCAAAAAACATTTTAAAAAGTCATTAAAAACGTTTAAAAATTAACTTTTAAAAAATAACGTTCAGAAAAAAATGTTTAAAAACATAAATATGTTTTTAATTTATTTTATATTTTATTTTTAAAAAATAAAATCCCACAATGACCAGCCCGAACCCACCCGAATCGGTCCGGGCCGGGCCAGGCCCCGCCTGTTCGATATTACACCCTTAGATATCACCCTATATGGGGTGTTAGGAGTTGAGGATGTAACCACAAACAACCAATCACATTTATTGAATAGAATAAAGAAAAATCTATACCATAGTCTAAGCAAGCATAAAACTCTAAACTACCTTTTAGCTTTAAGATAGAACCCCTCTATTGGAGGGGTTTAATTATAAAATCATGATAATGGACACCATTCAATCATTTATTACATTTATCATTTAAATCAAGAAACATACTGAATTCACATTTGAAAGGCATTTAATCTAAGGACTTCACTATACTAGTTAAAATCTAACAAACATGTAGTATGTAATTAATTAATGCATTAATAAAATTTGAAGGACATGGAAAGGGACCCTAGCATATAGAACCAATTTAATACTAAACATGTGATGAATTGGCAGAGTCTACATGGAACCACTACACATATACATGCACATAGCCTCATATATATATATATATATATATCCCTTAAACCAATGCACATATTCTCCAAGAAATGAGTAAATTCATACATGGAGAATATACATATTTATATATATAGACATACCTACGTATATGCCTGTGTTCCCTCAAAGATGGTTGAAACTCATTACAATATTAATAGAAACTGAAAATTAATGTTGTAATGACCAACTTACCTCAAATAAATTACCATGAACCTTAAAATAATTAAATATCCTAAAATAGAGGGTGTGAAACAAGAAAAAATGAAAAAAAGCTCACCTCAGAAGGAGGAGGTGGCCTGAATTGTAGCGAACAGCTTCACCTTCTATAGCGGTAGCCGAAACTCGCATGAATATGTCACGAGAGACAGTCCGCAAAACCCTAAAACAAAAAAAAATTGAAATAATGTTTAAAACTTGAACTAGGGTTTCAGACAAACTATTTAAGATGACGGAGATTCCAAAATCTATCAAGGTGATGGAGGAGAAGAAGGGAGATGGGATTACATCGAAGTTTCAGAGAGAAATCGCAAGAAAATAAGAAAGAATCGGGTGTCAGAGGAGAAGCTAGAGGAGTGGAGAGTGTCGTGCCTAGGGGGTTTGGCTAGGGGAGTCACTCTTTATGGGTATGATGGGGTATGAGAGGTGAGTTAGTTTAGTTTAAATATAATTTATTTTATTTTAATTTCATTTAATTTCATAAAATTGTCCAAATCACATGGTGTGATCTCACGGTTTTCCAAATTGTGCAGTGAACAATGGTAAGGTACTACCTCAAAATTTAGGTCCTGTGGGCTAGGAATATGGTTTTGAAAATTGTACGTAAGCCCTGCGCACCACCACTACATTATATGAACAATGCCGCACAATTTTCGACAGTGGACCTACTGGTTTCATACAAACCATGTGACCTTTGTTTCCATTCACAACCATGTTTTTCAGGTATGGTGTCGCTGAAACTTCTCAAGCCACCCAACAAACATCATGGCCTTATCCCAAGTCCAAAAACATTGAATTGAGGTGTTACAACATGCGGAACTGAGTTCCAAAGATTGTTTTTAAATCCAATCCGTCCAATAAATGAAAAGGTTCAAAATACATGGGATTTTTTTTCCAGTTCAAAATCACGAAACACTACAATTTAAGTATCACATAGAAATTTTCCAGTGGATGGAATTTTTTTTAAAATTGATGGTTGTGATTCCACTTTGAAGAGATTTTTTTTATTAACTTTTGGATTTAATTGGGTAAATAGTTTTACTTGAGCTCCTAAAAAAGGATGTATTTTAATAAAATTTTAGAAAAATATTATAAAATAAATATTATATTTATATTTTTTAAATTTTAATTCAACTCGTAATATATTCATCTGAAAGGGTTATCAAATTTAAATAAGAATCCAAGTTGAGTACCTTTTTCATTATCTCTTAGTTTTTTTACATTAACTAATGGATGAGTTATTTATTCCAATAATAAAACACCAGTTATCTTCATCTAACAATATATTTATTTATTTTGGCTTCTTAAATTACGTGAGAATATTCTCATGGTTGTAAAAAGAATTTTAGACTTCTAGTTGGATGCAAATTGATTATTATTATAGTTGATATAAAAATTACAATTTGTATTATTTTTTTCAATATTGTAAGCAAACTTCCACTTAGATATTTTTTTGGGAAGATAAATCACATTTTTCATCTTGATATAATTCATGAGGGAAATTTTTTTTAAAAATCAATTCATTATGGTATAACATTATTTAGTTTTAAATTAATTTTCTTTTACTAGATTTGTTTGGGTGATTGCATTAGTACAAACAAAGTCTTAGTGTGGGGGACTTGATGTGGTCTTATATGATTCACGATTTCTACATCAATTATGGTGTATAAAATTGTTTTTATTCTGAAAATGTGCATATAATAGAATATTAATAATTATTTAACAAATAACTGTAGAAATTGTAATTTTATGAAATAATCTTTAAAAATAAGATTATTTGTGCCTTAATTGATTTTTTATAATGTTAATAACCATTCCCTCAAATTTCTAAAATCGTCAATTTATATAAATATTTTAATGATTTTCTTCATTTTTATTTCCTTTGGACTTACTTAGATTGTGTTATTATTTTCTATGTTATTTTAATGTTACTGAGTATTTGAGAAATAATTAAATCTTATTTTTTCCCTTTAATTTAAACATTGACTTAAAATATTATTTTCTATCATTAATTTTATTGTTTATTTTTTTGAATTATTTTTCTAATTTTTGAATTCAAATTTAATTTTTAAATTTTGAATTTTTTTGATTTAATTTTTTAGGAAAATCAATTTACACAAAATATTTATGTTTTAATTTTATTGTAATCTAAAATTTAAAAGTTTGTATTTATTAGTTTTCAATAATGTGAAGAATGCCATGTGAGATTATAAATATATGTAGAAAATACTTGGAACGACTATATGAGTACAATTCATTTAACAATGAAAATTTGGACAATCTACCATTTATTTCCAAAATTACTGGAATGTGATCAACCGACCACATGGGCAATTGAGGCCACCAAACCAAGTGAGAGGAAATGTGATTAAGTATGAAAATGATGGTCATTTTTAAATTTTAGTCGCTGAATTTCTAATAGTGTAATACAAAATTGTAAAAGGAAAGATTCTGGTAGAGCCCCAACACAATCGACCATAGTAAAGGCATATTGGAATGAAATCCAAAGGCATGTGATCAGGCCCCTATAATCCCTAAATCACACTTCAAAAATAAGTCAACTGTAAGATAATTTTCAAACATACATCTGTGTTTTTGAGAATTCAATTTACCATATAGGAAGATGATGTGTCTTTATCTATTCAACTTTTTAGATGAGAATTTTTGGAAGTCAATTGTGGGACATATACAAAACTCGAACCGAACTAGATAGAGATTGAGGAAGATGTCCAATCTACGAACTTGTATGAAACCAGAGATGTTAATATTCTTAGATAAATGGAGAGTAAAACATAAATCTCCCTAGTTTAAACAAAATATTTTCGTGCAATATTGAGGATGAATAAGGCTGTCTCATTCCAATTTGAAATCAAAGATCGAACCTGGGTCGCCCGAGCTCGGTGTTGTGAGGTTTCCTCCATGGTTTATGGGTCTAAACCTAGTGTGAGGTCAAGAATTCAGTGATGAATCCTAATGATGACTTGATCATTGTTTAAATCAAGGTTCTATTATGGTTATTTGAGATCATCGTTTATAGGGACTTGAGCAACGCTGATTAAAACCCATTGAATCTGAACACGGTGAAAATTAGAGTTGGGAAATTGAAATTGAGGATATAGTTTGAAGACCTAACTCATGTAGACCAAAAAAACTAAATCTCGGTGTCACCTAAGGGGAAAGAACCAAAGAATTGTTGTAGTTTTATGACCATGAATAGAGAACAATAGAGGGAGAAATTATCCTTTATTTCCCCAAGAACGAAGCATTTACAATACTCCCACTCATCACATCTCTCTCACATGGATCTCTCTAGGCTCCCTTGGTTGGTTGTGCTCTCTTATCTTAGATTGGATGTACTGCATGGCTCTATATGCCATCATTTTATAGCCATGGTTGGAGGTGTCATGTTTGACACAACTCGCAGTCATATTCCACCAACCATGGAATTCTCTCAGGACTGCCAAATAAACATGACTGCATGTTCAGTAGAAATATTTGAAGTCATTGTTGGTGAGGTAGAAGCACCATCCAGCTACCATGTAGCTGGAAAACTCCAAAAATTCTCCCCCTCCTTCTGAAATCCACTAGATAATCTACAAATTCAAGGCTTCGTTCGGGTAACCATATTTGTCAACATAACCTTTGGGTTCCCTTTTGTGTGTATCTTCAAAAGTTGCAACGACTATTGATCAATCACCTCAGGTATCCAATGATAGGAAATTTCATTGTTCTTTATCTGGGAATGGTACATGGTG
The DNA here is from genome assembly GCA_963277665.1 of Viscum album. Classification (NCBI taxonomy): domain Eukaryota; kingdom Viridiplantae; phylum Streptophyta; class Magnoliopsida; order Santalales; family Viscaceae; genus Viscum; species Viscum album. Next base: position 1,632,157,121 of record OY728133.1, on the reverse strand, counting down.
TTATTTCTCATGTCCAAATCACTTTTACTATCATAATGATCCTTGTACCCCTTCTGGATGAATCCAATATCCTTGAGAAAACACTTTAACCACAACATCTCCTTGCTAGCTTTCAAAGTATCAACGTATTCTTCTTCTGTTGTGGATAATGTAACAAACTTCTACAACCTTGAATTCTATGATACAACTCCTCATATAAATGTATTGATGTATCCTAATGTAGAATTCATTCTCTCAGGATCTCTGGCCATATCTGCATTTGTAAATCTTTTAAGCTTCACCCATGTCCTTTAAATTAAAAGACCTGGATAACTCCTTCAATTGGATAATCTTCGCCACATCCTTTCCAATGATCTACAAGTCATCAACATAAAGTAGGAGGGAAAAAATATACCATTTTGAAATATCTGGATATAGTCACACTAGTCCTCCCATGTCCTCTTGTAGACATGGCTCACTAAGAATTAATCAAACATCTTATACCATTGATTGGGAGCCTGTTTCAGTCCATAAAACCTCTTCTTCAGTTTACAGATAAGGATTTCTTGTCCAAAATCCTAAAATCATTTAGACTGCTTCATATAGATATCCTCAAAGAGGTAACCATTAACTAAACAAGTCTTAATGTCCATCTATTCAATCTACATGTCCAAGATATCCACTTTAGTTTGTCAAGAGGAGACACTACTTCTATGTATCCTTCTATATCCCACACATCAGTCAGTAACAAGTACCCTGACTCCAAATATTTTTTTATTGTATCCTTCCACATGAATATCTTCAAACATATAAAATGTTAGATTTTTGAGGCACAACATCACCTAGATCCTGGGATGGTTCTAAAATTTCTTATAGAGAGGATAGAGTCTCCTCCTACAAAATATCCTCCTCCACTGTCTCCCGGTCTGCTGCCGATGAGTCTTCTTTCACCCCCTCCAATTCATTGATATGTCCTACTAGTACAAGCATGGGATCATTAAATTATTTCACAACACTTTACATTTGAGACAATATAAGATTTTGAATGTCCTCGATCGTCTAGTTCTCATAGAACACAAAATCTCTACTTCTGATCACCTTCTTCTACTTTGAGTCCCTAAGATTGTATCCAAACTCCTTATCTATATTGATGAGGAAGATGCATACAATAGATCTCCGGTCTAGGTTTTTCCCAAGTTCCATGGATACATTTTCAAATTCTAAACAGCCCAATACTCATAAATGAGAGTAATATGGATATTTACAAGACCATATCTTCTGTGGAATCTCAAAATTTAGAATGGTCGATGGTGATCTATTGATGAGGTAGCATGAAACCAGAACAACCTCTCCCCGGAATGGCTTAGGGAGATTACCCAAACTAATCCTGCCTCTAACCTTCTCAATGATAGTTTTGTTCATCTTTTCCGCAACTCTATTGTGTTTTGGGGTGTGAGGGGCCATCCTCTCATCTCGGATGCCCTAACTTCTATAATAGGAATCAAATTTTCAATATTTGTACTCTCCTCCATTCTCTAAACTAAGACACTTATAATTAAATCTAGTTTCACGCTCCACCATGGAGTGGAATATCTTGAATTAGTCTAGTTCATGGTCTTCCATCTCTACGAAAAACACCCACACCCTTCAATTTGCATCATCTATAAAGGATAAAAAAATTATTACCTATGAGTGAATACACCTGCATGGGCCCGCATACATCCAAGTGCACCAGATCAAGAATCTATGATCTCCTTGATGAAATAGCATTGAACGAGACTCTATGCTGCTTCCCATAAAAAGATTATTTTCAATGATCATGTGATGCATCATTGTCAATACTAATGTAATTCATTTTCTTCGAGGTAGATAACCCACTTTCACTTTTGTGGTTGATTCTCTTATGCTACATATTTGAGGACGTCTCTATTTCAACCATGTTGAGGTTTTCTGCACGTACCTTCACAAAAATTTTGTATAAATCATTTCATATGTGTCTTTGAGTGATGATGATGGATCCTTTTTTTATCTTCCATGCTCCTTTGCTGATGATTTTTTCATTGTCATTTTGATCAAAGGCTATACCCGATAACATGGTGAGTCGAAGATAAAAAACATGTGAAAAAAAATTTCAGGGTGATTGTGTATCCAATGTTCATCTTGACTTGTATATCAGCCATTCCAACAATCACATCTGAAATGGTATTCCACATCCTGACTACACCAAAGTCACCAACTTGATAACTAATGAAATACTCATGATGCAGAGTGACGTGGTAAGATGCTATAGTATCAAACACCCATTATGTGTCTTGGCCTCATCTATGAAATCATTTCTATTCTTAATCATTGGAGAAAATAATAACTTATCTAGTGATGCAAATATGTGAATCATAATTTCATCTTTGCTTGTTGCTAGTTTGACCCATTTCATGTAGAAACTTTTGGCAGTTCTTCATCATGTGTCCCTCCAGGCCACAATGGTGTAATTTTTATGTTGGCCTCTTTCCATCTGGGGACATTCTATTTTTCTTGCTTTGACCTTTGGTTCATGCCCCAAAACATCCTCCTGGTTTTCTCCCTCGCTTCTCCAGAATTATTTCTTGCGTCTGGTTGTAACTCACATCCTTTATTTGGGATTCCTCGTTGAACAATGAATCTTTTACCATCGTCATGGTATGTTTGCCTTAGGGTGCCGAGTTGTTGAGTGAGATGAAAATCATATCCTAATTATTGGGATGTGTGAAAAGTAAGTGTTTTTCCTAATCTCCATCATTTAGAGTCATACCCATAGCCACAAACTGGTTCACCAAGCTTTGGAAATCATTGGTGTGTTCGACTATAGAGCTTCCACTATGTAGTCTAAGATTCATCAATCACTACGAGAAGAGTATTTTTTTGAGTGGTCTTTGACTAGTATGTATTTTTTAACATTTTCAAATGTTTATACCCACCAGTATCTTGAGAAACATGGTTGTAAACCCTATGATTGATCCATTAGAATATTTGATCGATTGTATTCTTCTTCAGCTTTTCCACCCCACTCCCTTGGTGGCATCGAGGTTGACTCCCTCATTCTCAATGTTGTCAAAAACATCCTTAGCATTGAGGAGATATTCCATTCGAGATATCTAAATATAGTAGTACGATTAAGTTAACATGATCATCCCACCAGTGGATAATCCCTCCATTGAATTTAAATTTGACAAAATTTCGTGCATAATTTGAAAAAATGGTGCTCACCATTGTGTTCAGAATGATTGAAAATAGTGTAATCAACTTTTGGATTGTTGAAAAAAGACACCAATTAATCAGGATATGATCAAAATAATATCAACTGCTAAGATCTCTCGATGACGTGGCACCTCGGAGCAGGTCCCAGAAACTCACCGGAAAAGTCATCGGTGACAGAACATTACCATCATCTCCGGCATGTTATTACAGTAGCACCAAAAATTTGACCAACCATTAACCTATCCTAGAAATCTCATTTTAGCACCGTTTTCGATGATGTTTTCACCATTGGAATCATCTCAACTTAGGTTTTAAAAATATACCTTCACAACATATTTTATAGACACTTGAATTTTTCCGCTCACTGGAAAATCTCCATTGCTCACCACCGTTTCATCAGAAGCTCCTCTGATAGCACTTGTTTTGGTTCGCTGACAAAGAATAGAGAACAATGCAGGGAGAAATCAGCCTTTATTTCACCAAGAATAAAGCATCTTCAAAGGTCCCTCTCTACACCATTATTTCACATAGATCTTTTAATGATCTTATGGTTGGATGATCTCTCTTAGCACAAATTAGTTATGCATGAAGAGTCCACAAGCCCTACTTTTATTTCCATGGTGAGAGGTGTCAAGTTTTTTACCACTCCCACCCATCCTCTACCTAAAATGGACTTCTCCCATGGCTGGAAAATTAACATGACTGCATGTGCTGCATCCATGTTTTAAGTCCATGGATGGTAAGGTAGGTTCACTAGCCACCTACCATGCTCCTAGAGAACTCTAATAGAAAGCTGGAATCAATGTTGATTGGAAGGATGATTCATGTATGAAGAAGGTCAACCGAATCTCTACTGTAAAATTAGGATGAACATGAGTGGGAGGAAGCTGAGCCCATGGTTCACTACATAAGAGGATCTTTCGAACAAAAAAAACATGATTGAATATGATCACTAAATCCGTATGAGCTGTAAAAATAATATATCGAAGATTTTGAGAATAAGGGTAACCAGATGAGAGGATGACTGGTATGCTGAGGCTAGAATCTTGATATACTCTATGCATCTCACTTTTAGCCACCAAATGATGAAGCATGATCACTATTCAAAGCTAGGTCACTCAAACTGAATTGATGATAGTGTCTCAAACATGACTATTCATCCATAGGTGATTTGTAGTTTGATAAAGTGAGATAAATATAATTTTTTGGAGATGTCTCAATTTTGAATACTATGGAGAAGGTCTATTACAAGATTGGTTGGCATGGAATGTAGATCTTTGATACTGACCATCGAAGTAGCTAATTAGTCCTGATACAGATGATACTTTAATTTGAGACAAAGGAATTTCATTAACTAGTAATGATCTATTTGAAGATTGATCCATGACTGATACTTACCTCTATGGTGGGTAATTTCAGGGTTCAATACCATGCCAAAATAAAGGTAACCACAATAGATTGAGACTAGTGAAAAATGTTGAGTTATTGGCTCCCATTAGGAATAAATTTTGTGAAAATCACTTCTTAAAGATAAAACTCATGAAAATGCCACACTAAGTTCATGTAGGTAATTTTGATCCTATGAAAGGGATCATTGAAGCTACTCAACTCCCGTAAATATTATTGACAAAACATGAAGAGTGAAAGAAACAAAAATTCATGTCCATATTCAATCTGTTAAAAGGATATTAATTTTCAATTTGGTCAGTCACTAGTAGTTAGAGGATTTATTCAAGTCGTGTGATGGTGATAAATTACTGTGAAAATTGTCACGTGGTTAGTAAATAGTAATAAATCAATTTAAGTCAATGCATGACTTTTGTGACCGATCATAAAAGAATGATAATTAAAATGATAGGAGAAACATCACTAACTGAAGATCAAGAACATACATTTTTATAGAGTTTAGAAAAGATATAATGATTCCATATTATTTTCTAGAGAGCATGATGTGGAGATTCTCACTAATACATTGATGAAGATGATGTGTGAAGATCCCACCCACTATTAATTCATGTACCGCTTGATTTTTAGTGACCGTAACTAGTGGGTTCAAATGGTGACATTTTTTGAGTCTACACTTATTTAAATTCACAATTTTAATTCTCTCTAGATTATTAGGAATTAATATTCGATCATTTATTTGTATTGAAATTTTCCATCACTTTGTTAATATTTTTCTTACATTCAAATAATGACACATGACTCATTAGAGTGTTTTAATCACATAATGTGGCTTGTTAATTTATGTTGACTGGAAGTTTGAAGTTGATCCTCATAGAGACTTTATCTTTTAATACAAAAATATAACAATTTTTTAGATTAATATTCAATATATTTCAAAAATAAACACCCAAGGACTATAATGTTTTAGTGTCTTTGGATACTAGATATACAATATTCTTATTTCGTGAAATATATTCAACAACTCCCACAAAAATATTCTCATTTAATAATCTTCAATGATATACCCTATTTAAACCTTTCTTCATTTTCTGGGGAAAAATCATACGAAAGGAAACCTCTAATGATCAGTAAGGGTAAATAATGGAGATATAAAGGATAAATTAAACACAACATTAAAATGATGGTAAGAAAACATGAGAAAAACATTTGAAAAATATAACATGAATATCATAAATCAAAGTATTGATTAATTACCTAAAACTTGGTAGTTCGTAAGACATGAATCATAATGTAATCAAAGAATGTGAGCCAGGGGAGAACAACATAGGCATATCACATGAGTTTGTGGCATACACCAAAGCATTAAAAGTCAGTATCTTAGTAGTAAAATATCATTTCTACGACTATTATAGTCGATTGGGTTCACTCCTCAAACCATTGTAGTAGTCAAGGTTTACTCCCATGACGGTCCCTTAATGAATTGGGTTTACTCCGAATTCTAGTCTTGTTTATCTCCTATGATATCCTTTTTACCAAATACATTTGAGGGATACACTATTATGGGTGCTCCCATAACATAATTAAGATCAGAAATACATGTCCCAAAATATCATAAAACATACAACATATAAAACCCAATAAAATAAATATGTTTCATAATCATTTCATCATTGCATAACCCATGGAAAAGAAATGGGTTACAAATACATTTCAACATTTCATCATAGCATAACCCATGGAATATAAACATGTTTCATAAAAAAAATATAATAATAAACCATCATGAGAAAAGATATATATGGTATAATTGAATCATATTGTATTAATTCATAAGAAACATCAAATATTGTTGTTGTTGATGAATTAAACATTAATAAAGAGATAATTAAAAAAATATTTAGGAAAATACCCATTCCATTTTGAAATCACTTAATTGAAATAAAAAAATTTCCAAAATATTATGGAAAAAATATTGTAAAATAACCTTGGATACTTGTATAGGTAGATTCAAGGAAATTATATATATTGGTTATGGGAAATTTTGTACATATCATATAAGTTAAAAGAAAATATTCCTTTCACACTTTTGTAAAAATCCAATAAGTACCTCATTCAGAAAACAAGAAGAACGTTCATTTTAAACCATTTTATATAAAATAAAATATGAGTAAAAATGAATTTTAAAAATTCATATTATACTATTAAAACATTCTTGAAAACATTTAAATGGAAACATGGACATGGAAAAAAATATTTTTTTGACTGAAGAGAGAAATAATGTTGGTTTTCTTTAAAAATGGTCATTTGATTTTTTGAGTTCCTAAGAGATTAAAATGATAGAAAAAAAATGTATTCTCAAGAAATATCTATATGATAGAAAATTTCATGAGTTTCATGAGAGGAATTTCATGAATGGTTTTCATTGGAATCATAATAAAAAACAATACTAGTGAACAATCAGATTGTAATATAAATTCCTTACCTTGGATCTGACTTCCTTAATATGTGTTCAAACCTCCTATATAATAAATATAGTCTTATTATGAATCTATTATAGAACCATAATCATTTACATAATACCATATATTATTTTTTATAACCTCTTTTATCTATTTATTTACAATTCTTTATTAAAATCATCATTTCTGGTGATAACTACTTCATTTTTTCAAGTATGTTTTGGTTTAATAGTTTTGGTCATTGTATATTGATGATGGTTACACAATCTATTGATTATTAATCATTATATAAATACGAAATATATTAATTATATACATATTATATTAATCTATATATGTTATATATATATAAATTATCCACTTATGGAGATAGTTGATTGTTCGTACGCATGAACGGCATTTTCATTTTTCGAAGACTGAAATAGATGAAAGGTAAATAAAAATTTGTCAATATAGAATATTTGTTACATTATATATATCATATAAATTATTTTAATAATTCTTTAATACCATCTATGTAAAGAATAAATGACAAATGAATCACATCTCTTCATGGATGGTCTACACGTACTCATGAGAAACGTTATCATTTTCCAGAAAATTGTAAGTTAAGAAAGTAAATGTGATATTACAATTTAAGAAGTATAATTAAGTAATAATTATAATATATGTTAATAAAATCCATTTTTATATCCATACATGGGAGTTGTTAAAGGAAAATTAATTACATCGGTTCACGAGACGATGTCTGCCGTGCACACGATCGACAGTTTTGATTCCCATTTTATAGAAGAGGAGATAAGTATAGTTTATTACATTAAAAAAATAATATCGAATTATATGAAATATATTATTGTTATTGATTTATCATATTTTAAGAATATTTTAAGGAGGTTAAATGATAAATGAAATGAAAATGCGCGGTTAAGAACTATACCTCTTCCATAGAAATCCTGTGTCGGTTTATACCTAAAGCCTTCTTAGGATGGTTTTCTAATAAAAATGGTCTCTAAATATTAGAGAGTTATTTAAGGAAGGTATTTGGGTAGGTATTGTCTCATCCAAAATAAAATTTATGTGTGGGGATGATAGGAGAGTGCGTGTTCTTTTATAAGTGGGGAATAGGACACAATTTAGATTTCTTAAAAGAATAAAAAATTATAAAGTATCCTCAAGAAAAGTGATTACAAAGGGATAGATATTTGAATGTGGGATAGGATGAGGTTAATATATCATAAACTAATAATTTATTTATATAATTAAGTTGGTTTTTAATCCATATATTTTGGTTTAACCCCTTAGTAAACTTGTTTCAACTTTTATAACGGTAGAATCTTTTTCACTCTTAATAGGTAAAAATTTCACTTATATAATTGAAATTAGCTCATCAATGTAAACTCGATTAAATTATATACCATATATTATCCACCAAATCCTCTTTTATTTTTATTTAATTATTTTTAAATAATTTAATAAAATAAAATTTTTATAAAATATCATTAATGTCATTTTTGACATTAGTTGTTTAATATTACAATGAAGACACTAAAAAATGGATGAAATTAAAATACAATGATTCCAAAAAAAACTTATATATTATATTCATATTTAAATTTCTTGTAACATTGTAACTAACACAAATTATGGCATGACCCGTCCCCCGGGGCCCATGCCCTGACTACCCCAAGCCCTTCTTCCATAGGCTAGGGGATGGCGAATAGCATCGACATCGTATTCCCTAAAACAGGGAAGGCATTTCCCATATAACCAGTAAACTCACACAACCATGGACACAACATGATACAAACACAAGAAAACTGTATGAGTAGAGTATGTAAAAGGGGCCAGAATACAACCCCAATTGAAAAGTACCAGGAACTGGATGTTACAAGTAAACTGAACAGCTCATGTGATCACCCTCTAATGATCCTACCTAAAGGGAATGTACAACTCTCGAATGGTCTTCTCTATGGTATGCCTCATCTATGTTATACCTAGAGCTACCTCTAGTCCCAATACCATCATCCCCAGTTAGTGATATCCATCATCTACAACCAATACATCAAGGTGCGGGTGTAGCTCATGCAGGGGTGAGTATAAAGATACTCATTAGAGACCACGAGACACTCAAGGTCTCACAAAATCCAAAAAGGATAAACCACAAAGCATGAAATCTACTTATATCTCTACATATGTATATGCCTATAAATATTCCTAAGTAATCACATAAACCCATCTCAAACATTAGGAAACACAACTTCTAAATCCAAAATCTCAAAGCACAAATGTTCCCCAAAAGAATGAAAATCACAAAAGTAAGTACCAAACAGGAAGGCCACACAAAAGAATTCCACCTACGTATTATCACGAAGGAAAGTACCACACAAGAACATACTTATCCCATTCCAGGTATATATTAGGAAAAATAGTATAGATGAGTAGATGTAACTACTGAATCATCTTACTCTTTTAAGTGGAATCCCCACGAAGGATCCGAATTCACAGACCCACACAGGATCCTCGTACATCATCAGACCCACACAGGATCCTAGTACAGTGTCAGTACTTTTTCCAACCCACACAAGATCCTAGTACACCATTAGTATATCGTCAGACCCACACATGACCCTAGTACATATTCAGTATGTCATCAGACCCACACACAATCCTAGTAAACCATCAGTACGCCGTCAGACCCACACAAGATCCTAGTACAGTGTCAGCACGTCGTCAGACCCACACATGATCCTAGTACACCGTCAGTACATCGTTAGACCCACACAAGATCCTAGTACATCGTCAGTATGTCTTCAGAATCCCACAGGATCTTAGTACACCTTCATTACATCATTATACCCACACAGGATCCTAGTACACCATCAGTACATCGTCAGACCAACACATGATCCTAGTACATCTCCATTACGTCGTCAGACCCACACATGATCCTTGTACATCGTCACAGCCAGCTACAGGGTTCCCACACAAAGCTTGATCATCTCCAAAAGTGTCTGATCCTCAAGACACTGGTTGATACACCAACAGCCACGAAGTCCAATAAGAAGTATCCCAAAGTACTGCCATGAAAATGGGGTCTGAACGGAACAGATGGTGCATCAATCAGACGCCTTGTATGTACGTTATAATCATTTTAGTTTTGAGGGCCCTGTTGGATTTGAGTATGATCTAACCCAGCCAAACTCCAACATTCTCCAAAAGTAACGTGGATTATCTCTAATGTACCAACTCATCTCAAGGACTTTAGTGCTATAGACGGTTTGTCAATTCGACACCGTATAAGCAAGATATTCCCAATTCATGATCCCGCAATAATAAAATTAATAATATTATTGAATGTTTCATGGACCTGAGCCACGAACCAGAATTTCATTTTCAACATGATACATAAATCGACAGTCTTAATGTTATTATCACATCCTCTCTAATGGTATGTCAATCAGATGAGGCAAGAAAGAGTTATTGAGGACCGAATATTTAATAATAATAATAACATATTATTATTATTTGAGAGTTTCTGGTACCCTATCCAAAAACCTAAAAAAGACTTCCAATATTTGATTCATAATTTTCATCTCAATGTCAGGGTCTAAGTGCCACCGACGATTCGTGAAACCGAGGTCGCACAAAGAAGATACAATTAAAATACTGGGTTTCAAACGAAAATAATAATAACATTATTACATTATTATTATTTTTAATTTTACCATTTTATTTTCCTTCAACTCCAAATCTAATTCCATACACAAAACCTTCAATCTCTCATGCATGGCTCACAACCCCTTAAATCAATCATCCTTTATCATTTATTTCTCTTTAAATTTTATTCCCTTCTTAGTTATTTCTCTCTCTAATCTAATCACTATTTCAAAATTTTTAACCCCTATATACGAACCGGGAATCCACTGCACCTTCACCATGCACACAACCTACCTCCACAACACTTCCTACTTGCGCCACCACTTATTCTGCCTCGTTGTCGGCCGAAGCCACCTGACCCTGCTCGTTGCGCGCCCATCGCATGCACTAGCCGCTCCAGATCGCCCTACTCTGCCAAGTCGCTCCTTTTGTGGGTTGTTGCATCTTCTTCCTAACCCTGAATAATTATGTGATCACATATTCATGATCCTTGGGTCAAGGGCTGCACGTCCATATGTCGCGCTCAATAGAATATTGTATTTCCAGTGCCTATAAATATTTGGCCGCCTCCTTCCTTGTGCCATTGCAGCTTTTTTCTTATCCCAAAAAATTAAAAGATCGCATTTTTTTAATCTTCACATCGAGTGATTGATGTCCATATATCACGCTCAATAAAAATCCATGTTTCCAATGCCAATAAATATTAGGCATTGAAGAACGCATGAAGAACGTGTGATGAATAAAAAGAAAGAGGATCATGGTTTATGTGTGGGATGATGGCCATATTCTTTTGGCCATTGTTTCCGTGAATTTAGGATATAAAGAATAAATAAAACAAATTCAAACAGATATAAAAAACCCTACATCTATTGGCCGTTGGAGGTTGCGTGACGAGAAAGATGAAGTAGATGATATGGTGACATCGTCATTCGTTCCTTCCACAAGATGTTTCTGACCCGGGATCAAGTGTCATCTTTGTTCTCTGATTCCAGAGGATGCTCTTCATTGTAGTGGATGTTCTTCATTGAAGAATCTCCTTCATATTTCTCCAGAGATCTCCCTTTTGACAAAAATCCTCCAACCACATGGTGAAGTTCCAAATATGTTTAATAAATAAACTAATTGATTTGGCACATCAATGGGTGGAAAACCAAGTGTTATCTCCCATTAAGGGGTGATTTCAAGTGTCGAGTGTTCCCCATAATTAAATTTAAATTGGGGGTTTTTAGTTTGGGCGGTTCCCACCACTAAACATCAAATCGGAGGTTTTAAAAATAAAATAAAAGTTGTTCTTTATTTTATTTTTATTCTTTTAACACTCCCGCAAATTTTAAGAAAACTAACATTCACCCTTGACCTACTACGGTAAAGGTGAAGGTCTCCTTAAGAAAATATATGTGCTGCGAGTTCAATGATTCCCTCATATTTTAATTCTGAGCATCAGTTCAAAAGTTAAATAATGCCGCTCGTGCCTTTACTGAACACACCTGAAAAAATGTTCCGAAAAATTATAATTGTCACCCTTGAACCGTGCCAGTCAAGGTTAGGCTCTACCTAAGTGTAACACGCCCCAACGAACCCAATGGTACTCCTAGACTTAAAATCCGAGTTACCGTATAAGAGATATGGATTTTACAATAAAAATAATTGTCACTTAATTATTTTATTTACTGCCAAAAAATAACTTCCACTGGTGGCCTGCACTGAGAAATGTTAGTATATTCATAAAGAAAGCATTCCCTCATGACTTCTGTGGTGGTCTCCGATTTTTATGTTATCATTTTTGAGTTATAAAAATTTGGAAAATAAAATAATTTATTTAATTATTTTATTTATAAGTATAACATTTTTGGTTTTTCTCTCAAGAGGCCTGTGTTGACAAAACTAAAGTCGCTCCTTGGGTAAAACCGCCATCCTAAATGAAACAGTGCCCTTAGATTTATGATCCGAGATAATTTATAAGAGTTATTCTACTTTTTTAGTAAAGCTACTTAAGCATGCTAATTAAAACTCAACCAAACATCAGTGGATCATTCTGGGCACTCCGGGCCTCGGAATTATGTGCCGTCAGATTTTGCAGTCTCAAAATTATTCCATATAATTAAAAAAATATACCGAATTTTCGGGACATTAAAAATTATATTACATTATTTTCATTATTATCATTTCTTTATTATTATAATTAATTAAATATTTAGTGTTCCAATGCTGTGTTATAATTTTAGGTAAATATATAGTCAAAAAATTATAAATAGTTTTTAATTATGAAAATAATTTCATTATAATCAAAATAACTATTTATATTTGTTCACACCGTTCATTTTTTCCTTATATGAACACTTAAGATATTTTTAAAAAGTAAGAGATTTATATTTGGACATTTTCTTTTCTTTAAAAATTATATAAATCATTTTCATTGAAAAGTGTCCCTTAAATAAATATATTTCGAGTCTAATTTGATAAGGATCAAATTAACTTCATTCAATGATAATTATTATGAAAAATGATGGCCTTGTAACATAGATTTAACTTAGGTTAAAATAATTTTTCCATTTTTCTTGGTGATAATATTGCAATGTTTTTTCTAATAGTTTTGAAAAAAATAAATTTAAACATATTAAGTAATATTAAATATGGAATAAATTTTACCAAATTCAATCTATATATGTGGTTTGAATTAATATTATGAAAATCTTAAAAAACGTGATGAGGAATGGTTTTCTAAAGAAAAAAATCATTTTAAGTCTAATAATAGTAGTTTTATGTCAAGATCAAGTATAATATTGAATAAAAAACAATTTATTAGAAAATTTTTAAATAAATGAGAATCATATTAATTTAATATCAAATTAAAAATATTTTGGGGAATTTTTTATTGAAAATAAATAAATGTTTTACAAAAATTTTTATTTCTCATTATGCATTGAAAAATCAGATTTTTTTTCCTGAAAAATAGAAAAACTTCACTCTAGGTTAATATTGTAATGATTATTTTAAAAATAATTTTCATTGTATAAAATAAAATTTCTAAATGTTTCAGTAATTAATTATATTGTTTTCTCATAAAAATCAATAAAATCATTTTTTTGAAGAAATATTTTTTGAAGAATAAAATGTCTTTACCCAAAAAATAGTGCTTATTTCATAATAAATAATCAATATATTTTTATTAAGTATGACCTTTATACACACACACACACACAGACACACAGACACACACACACACACACATATATATATATTCCCAAATGTCCTAAAGGCCCTAATCTTTTATTTATTTTTGAATAATCCCCATTTTAAAATGGGTTGAGAGGTAACACTTACATGAACTATAGGCCCAGTGGCACATTGGGTAGAACATGACCCAAAGACCCAGAGAAACAATGCCTAATACATGACCCTGAAGGCCTATCCAAAATACAAAATAAATACCCCTCCCCAACATCTCCATTATTTAAGGTGTATAGCTCCACACATCACATTACTGATCGACTATCATTGCCCCATGCATGGATGAACTGTGCCGGGTTATAATGGTGATCACCATAACCTCTCATTCATCCAATCTAGTTAGTTATCCTTTGGTGGCTACAACATGGTCTAAATCCTCTTCTGGGACCTTCTCTTTGTATTCATCCTAAGTTGATCAATGGTTTTTATGGATCGAAGGCCCTATGGCCAGATGGCCCTGGGGGTCCTGATGGACCTATGGCCTGTAGGCTCGAACTAGTGGCCTGAAGGACCAAATAGATGAATAGTTATGGAAACTATAGTACCTCTACAATACCTTCAGTAGTACTACTAAAGTACCTAGAAATATTCCTCCTTCTGGATTTGATCTTGGGTTTCATGAATGATTATGTGGTGTGTTAATCACTATATATATATATATCATAATGTGTTTAATTCTAATTATAACCTCTAATTTAATTGTCAATTTATCACAATTATTTTTAAATAATAGTAACTTAATAGTATATCACGATTCATTTACACTCGGTGTTGTCTGTAACACAAGATATTAAGGAAATTAAATTTATTTTATAATTGATATATTATAAAATATCAGGGTGTTACATTCTCCTACATTAAATACATTGTGTTCTCACAATTTGAACTAGTTTTTTGTAATCAATGGTATGAATTTTTAAAATACCTTTATGGGAAAACTACATTGTAGAAAGGGTTATCAGAAACATCCTCTTAAAAGGAGGGAAAATAAAACATGAATTTCATCACATAACTAGGTTTCCAAATAGGCCAATAATAGTGGGAAGTGAAAATATGAACATGGTGAAAAAAGTGACCAAATAATTATGGATTATGATACAGATTAATTGGTCACAAAAAATGATTAAGAGAAAGTTGACGATTATAAATCCATAAATTGATAAGGTGTGAAATGAACCATTCATTCACTGTAAATGATGTAAATATGATAAAATTGTTGTTTCAAGATCCGTTT
The DNA here is from genome assembly GCA_963277665.1 of Viscum album. Lineage (NCBI taxonomy): Eukaryota > Viridiplantae > Streptophyta > Magnoliopsida > Santalales > Viscaceae > Viscum > Viscum album. The sequence continues at coordinate 1,632,141,920 of OY728133.1, read as the reverse complement.
CCTAGAGTAGCGGAATTGGTTTACCATATCAACTAAAAAAATAGTGAAATATTCTTAAATGATGATTATAATTTCATCCTTTATGAAATTTCAATTACAATCTCATCTTTCTATCCAAATAATAAATATTCATGATAATTTATTCATGTCTGAAGAACTAAAATTAATTTATAATGGGCCACATAATCCACAAATGTAGAAAAATATCTTCCTCTTATCTTTTTAAATAAACTTATACCAAAATGGTTAAAAAAAGATAATTCTCAAAATGAATAATCAATTATATAATGAAATATAATATTAACCCCAAAAACCTCAATAATAACACTCAAATTACAGCGTAGATCAATTGATCAGTAACTAAACATAAGATTTATCATAATACTCTAGACTAAGATAAAATAAAAAATATTATAATGATTTGAACACATATTATTCAATGTTATATTTCACATTTATCTCCAAATAAAATCAATCACTCTTAATGTCTCATAACAAAAATATATATATATATGTCTTAATCACATAATATCCAAGATATGTAAATAATTTTCCTGAATAACCTAAATCACAATATAGCCAAATTAAAATCATATATACTTACTAAATATTTTTCAACCATTGTCCCACAAATAAAATCCCATAATGTTCTGATAACCTTAATAACATATGTTTTTCAAAATAGTGAACATCATTCGAAATAACATTAATCACCTAATCACAAAATAACTTATCAATAACATGGTTATCTCTATGATATATCATATGTTCCCAAAAAAACATAATCTATGTTTGTCACATCATTTAAAAAAATAGATTTCATACTAACTAAGACATCAAGTAGTTTAGTCTTAGGCGTTTCACCCTTGTTGCCTTTCAGTTGTGGGTTCAAGACTTATAGACAATATGGGTGTGAAAGGTTGTCCTTTTTATGAAAAATATATTAATAAAATTATTTAATATCCTCAAAAATATGTTATCCATCCTTAACAATAGAATTATTCATCGAAGATCACAAAAACCCTGATGTTTTTAAATACATTCAAACTTTTTAAAAGATCAATCATTCTCAAATAAAACATAATGTTGAGCCTAATAGTTACATATAACTTCAGAATAAAACAACTCCCAAAATGTTACTAAAATTCCATCTATTAAAACCTCAAAAGGGGTGTGTAATATTTTGAACTTATGATAAACCTTAAACTCATAATCCCAAGATGACATGAATAACTCATAAGTTAATCTTACATGAAGACATATATTCTTTCAGAGTTAACAAAATCCATAGATGTATCATGATTATTATATCCAAAATATCTTTGATACAACACTTCTTCAATATAATAATCGAATATTGATACATAGACACATCAATCCTACCACTGCAATGATTGGGATACCATAGGCCATTTCTTTGTCTAGGAGTTAATTTTTGGCATAGGGAAACAAATCAAACTATTCCCAATTTATCCACACATAAGTCATTAAAATCCTTGGAAATTTTTTATTCTATGACCTTAATTTCAACATTTAAAACATATTCCCTTTCCTTTTGAGACATTTTCATGAGTTCCTAGACACACATTCCTAATTATTTTGAAACTAAACCTTCTTCTCACTATAATCTTCATAAAACTCCATATTTCTCTTATTATATGTTTCAGAAAACACACTAATGTATATATTGTTTGTCATATATCAAGATATATGATTAGGAATAATCAAAAGGGGATTCCTTCTAGATATTGTTTCATTTGATTTCTCACAAGTACAATCATTCTATTATATATTACACTCAACATTGAGATAATTCCTCCAAGTTTTATCTATTGAATAAAACCAAAACAAAAAGTGTGAGAGAAAGTAATCCATGTGGGAAACCACATAATCATAAAAATTTTATAGGCTGTCTAAATAATTATGACATATTTTAATCTTATGAATCCTTATGTTGATCCTAGGGCATCCATGGTCATCAATTATTTAAATCCTTTATAATGATTCATAAATAAAATTTGAATTTACTCAAGCATAACCCTAGGGAGTGTCAAACAATGTTTATAGTAAGGGAACACTCACCATACAGTAAAATGATGGACAATATATAGTCTACTAGATAATTTTAGGGTTACTAACCATTGATGAATCTATTAAAAATCCTTGTCCACTTCTTGTATCCAAACATGGATTTATTACAAGGAAACCTATAAAATCACTTACTTACCAACACTCTAAGATATTATCCTATAGATAGAATTATCCTTATGATTACACAAAATTTTTCTAGCCCAAGTATCTAGTTATTTATTAAACCCTTTGATTGATATCAACTATAGTGACCCCAAATTTTCATACATAAACATTATATCTTTTCAGATGAATATTCAATACATTTCAAAAATACACACATGAAGACATTAAAGGTTTATTGTCTTTGAATACTGTATTCACTATCATATAATTTCATAAAATATATTCATTATATCCCAAAATGATATTCCCATTTAGTAATATTCATTTAAATACCATATTTAAACATTTCTTCATAAACCAAGGAAAAGAAACATAAGAAAGGGTGATAATTGATGCTCAGTAAGGGTAAATAAGGGAGATATTTATGATCATTTAAATATAAAATGATAATATGTTTATGAGAACGTGATCATAACATTTGAAAACATTACCTTATATATCCTAAATCATAATATAATGTTTTTAAATAAATTTTGGTAGTTCATAATACAAGAATCATAAAAGAATCAAAGAACATGAGCTATTAGAGCATAACATAGGCATAAGACATGCATTTTGGCCATACACGTAAGAATATAAAATAATTTCCTTTGTAGTAAATTATCATTTCTTTTACTATCATATTGGGTTTGGTTTTCTCCTAAAACTATCATAGTAATTAAGGTTCACACCAATGATTATTATAGTGGATATAGTACCTTGATATACTAGGTTTAATCACCATTACAGTCATGTTTATCTCATTAGATATCAATCTTTACCCAATTCATTAGTGGGATATATAATTTCAAGTACACCCATAATATAATAAAAATTATACACATGTGTGACAAAATATCATAAAAATTACATCATATCATTACTGAAGAAAATAAATGGGTTTCATAAGCCTTCCATCGTGACATAATCTGATGAAAAGTAATGGGTTTCATTAAAATCTCAATATTTCATCATAGAGAATCCCATGGATAATAAATGGTGTTCCTAAATATATTTTCATTATAACCATGAACCATCCAATGAAAGGGTAGGTATGGTATCATTATATCATATCCTCATTAAATCATGAGTAACAAAAATTGTTTTTATCATCAATGAATTGAAATTCCATAAAGAAATTATTATAATGTTCTTTAAGAAAATACACATTCCATTTTGAACTCAAAATTTTAAAATATTAAATTTTTTAAAAAAGTTATGTAAGTTGTTTTTAAAAAGAAAAAAGGAAACTCATAAATTAATCTAGAAGGCCTTCAGTTATCCCGGTGATGGAAAATTTCATTCATGACGTATAATAGAAAAGAAAATATTCCATTCACACTATTTTAAAAAGTCAAAATGTAGATCATTCAAAAAACAACAGGATGATTCCTTTAAAAAAATATAAAAAGTAAAACATGGGTTAAAATAAATTTTATAAATTAATACTATATTATTCAAAAAATTCATGAAATCATTTAAAATAAAAAATGAATATAAGATAATGGGTTTTCAGACTGAAGAGTGAAATAAAGCTGGTTTTCCTTAAAAATGTTTTATCAGTATTTTGTGTTATTAAAGGGATAAAAATGAATTGAAATATTATATTATAAAGAAATAAACCTATTAAAATAAAATTAAAGAATTTATTTATAGTTTTAACATGAATCATTATCACCAAAATAATAATAAAAAAACAATCCCAATAAACATAGAGATTGTATTATAAACCCCATACATTAGGTTCGACTTCCATAATATGTGTTTAGACCTCCTGTATAAAAAATATATGTTTATTTTAAATCTATTATACACCCATAATCATATATATGACATCATATAAGATTTTTTAAAACATTTTATCACCCATTTATTAAAAACTCTTTATTAAAATCACTATCCTAGGTGATGACAGCTTCAATTTTCATATATATTTTGGTTCGGAAGTTTTTGTCCTTGGAATTTGATCATGGTTACATTATATCAAGAATTTAAATCATATAATAAATATAATATATATTAATTATATAAATATTTATATTAATCAATAAAATTTGTATATAGAAATATGAATTACGTCGTTGGTATGTCGTTCGTAAGTAGGAATGTTGATTACATTTTTTGATGGATGGAACTGGATAATGGTAAAAAATAATAAACCCTAATATAATCATTATTATTTAAAATGTATCATATATATTATTTAAATTTATCTATATTACCGTCCAGTTATAAAATAAATTAAAAACGATTCACATTGCTTCATAGTGGCGGTAGTCCACACATACAAACAAGTGACGTTATCATTTTCAAACAGGTTGAAAGGTACGGAGGTAGATGTGATATAATAATTAAATAATTATAATTATTTAATAAATATAATAATATATATATATATTAATTATATCATTATATCTAGTTGTGAGATGTGGTGATGGTAAACAAAATATATCAGTTCCTGAGGCGACAATTTTCCCTATACAAGATCGACTGTTACATTTTCCATTTGATGGAATATGATATGGATATAGGTTATGAAATAAATAAAATAACATATAATTATATTAAATATACTTATTTTAGTATTTCATCATAGTAGAATTATAATTTAAGGATTTAGAAGAATAAAAAATACAAAAGCACAAGGATAAGAACCATACCTATTCTTTAGACAACCTCTTTAGTTATATACCTAATGCTTTCCAAGGATCGTTTTATAATAAAACCATGTTAGATAATTCATGTATAGGGTTCCAAGGAATATATTTGGGTAGGTATTGGTCAAATAAAAATGCTCTTACTGTTTGGATAAGAAAAGAGAGGGAATGTCCTTTTATAAGTACGTGAGAGGACACAAATGTCATTTCTTAAAAGAATAAGAAATAATAATGTATTTTCAAGAGAATTGATTCTAAAATTTAAGATATTCAATGTTGATATTTTATGTGGTCTATTCACATAAATTATTAAAATTTTTACATGTTTATATAGTTCTTTAAACATTATATTTTGGTTTATCCCCTTAGTTAACCTATTTTATCTTTTATAATAGTAACATCTTTTTCACTCTTAAAATGTCACAATTCAACTAAAATGTTGAAAATTAGATTTTAAATGGCCAATTAAACCAAATATTTAAAATATATTCTTCATTAAATACTATTTTATGTTTTTTAAATAAATTAATAAACATTATATTCATAAAATACCATAACTATTATTTTTGACACTATTCATTTAATTTGGATTTAAAGATTCCATGAAAGGAAAATAAATTCAAATATAATGAATTAAAACGACACTTATATATTATATTAATCTATAAAATATTTGGGACACATTAAATCACTATAATTATATTACTTTTAATATTTTTTAAACCATTTATTTTATGATTTAATTAGTTGAAGAAATACTATGTTAGTGTTGTGTAAGAATTTAATGTGATCAAATAATTAAAAAAATATAAAAAAATTTTGACCATGAAAATTATTTTATTAGGCTAAAAATAACCGTTTATATTCATTCAAACATACTTTTATCCCTTAGTGAACACATAAGAGGTTATTAAAAAGTTAGAAATTAACATTTTTTCTTTTTCATTGGTTTAAATATTATATAAGTTATTTTTATAGAAAGGTGTCAGTTATACATATATATTTCAAGACTAAGGTTATAAAGTTCTAATTTACTTCATAAAATAATAATTAATATGAAAAATGGTGGCATTATCACCTAGTTTTTACCTATGTTAACCTGATTTACCCTTTTACCTTTGTGGCAATTTCTTATTTTTTGTAGAATTCATTATGAGAAAAAATAGTTGAAATTATTTAATAATATTAACTATTATGATTAAAAAATTTTAATCAACTTATAAAAATTAATTCTCTAAACGTTCCAGATATTAATTTTATAAAAATATCACAAACCATGATGGAAAATGGTTTTCTGAAGAAAAAAATGACTTTTAAGTCTAAAATTATTTTATGTGAAATCAAGTATAATTTTTATTGATGCATAATTAATAAGACTATTTATAATATAAGGATAATTAGTATAAAATTTAAAATAATTTGGGGCTTCTCAATGAGAAGAAATGAAAATTTTACATAAATCGGTATTTCTCACTATTCATTGAAATATGAAATGTTTTTAGAAAAAATAAAAATTATCTCATTAAGTTAATTTTGAAATGATGATTTTGAAAATTAAGTTCAATTTTAAATAATAATTTCTAAAATTTGAATAAATTTATTATATTATTTTATCATAATAAGAAATAAAAATCATTTTTTAAATAAAATTCATATTTCAATAATAAAAGCATTTATAAAAATATAGTGCTTAGTTTTGAATTATTAAGAAATATATTTTATTGAGTATGAAATTTTTATATTTTATTATAAATATTTAGTTAATATTATTCATAATTTCCAATTTAATTATTATGTTATAACTAAAATGTTTAAATAATAATATTTTGATAGATAACTCAATTCAATTAAACTCAGTCTTTCGTGTAATGAAATCTATCAAAGAAATAAAATTTATTTAAAATTAGTTATATTATAAATTCTTAGTGTGTTACTATCCTATTTTTTTTAATTTTCCAATCCTTTATTGATGATTTTGAGTATATAGCGAGTTAATCATGTCATTGTGATCAAGGATCATTGAGTGTATTGATCGAATCATAGTGAAATGAGACCAACAACTGAGATATTGGTTTTAAAATGCAATTTAACAAAAAGTGAAATATATATTTTCATATTTTGAAGTATGCATTGAGATATATATTATTACGATGTTATCTTAAAACAATGTAGAGTGATGTATCCATGAGAATTTATAGTGAGGTTCATTTAAAATAATGAAGGGATATTTATCCATGAGAATTGCTAGTTGTGGCCACTACTTTATTATATCAAATTCCATCTCACTCTATTATTCTATTCTATTGGATTCACTGTAGCTTTTTTACTACATTTTTAATCTTCATTAGTTTATAAAATTAGTTATTTTAGTAATGAAATTCTCATTATAAATATAAAAGTAAAAAATCATTAAAGTAAGAAACTTCTAAATGGAAATCTCATTGGAAACAACTCTAGGATCTCCTATATAAAAATATTTTTGTGGTAATCATGAGGTAGGGTTAAAACGAGACTAGTTAAAACATTATATATTTTTAATAAAAAATTGGAAATTATAACTTAGAGAATATTTCTTTAATCTATAAATAGTTCATTTTATCACACACACCATAGTTCTCCCCTTTAAAATTTCAAAATTACTATGATATATCATATAAAAATCCTTTCCAAAATTCCAATTTTGTAATGTGTATTATATTTAATTTTATATTACTCATAATGATAATGTGCTATTATGTATAGAAAAATTGAATGTAACATTATTATAACTATAGGTGAATAGGGTTCTTCATAGTCGATACCATGAATATTTTTACAACCGTTTAACATTAAACATGATTTATATGTAGACATTCAACCATCCATGACAATTGTTTTTAAAAAAAATTCACTTATACCTCATAGGTCTCACATTTACATGTGTTGCCACGATGTTCCAAACCAAGTTAATGTACATTTATTACATTTTAGATTTTAAAATTATTAACCATTTCTTGGAATCCAAATTTAAAATGGATGGTTTTTAATAGGTGCATCATCTATAAACATTAGTTCATCATCATTAAAAATGGAAAATCGAAATCTATCGTGTTCTTAATAAATCCTACAATACATTTGAGGATATTATGTAACATAAGTTAGTTCTTCTTCTATAACTCTTTAGGGGACCAACTCAAACTTCATCTTAAAAACATTTCAGATTTATTGTTATTGATCTTCTCCAAAATCAATATCCCTCCCACCGACACCTCAAACTATGCATTTATTTTCTAAAAAAGATTATTTTAGGGACATAAAATTTTATTTTTAGTAGGTTTATAAAATTAACATCCATTAGTTTCCTTAGGATAACCAAAAAATTATCACTTATCAGACGTATGGTCCTGTTTTTCAAAATACCATCTTTGTACTAATGACACACATCTCCAAAACATCATAAAATAAATTATGGAATTGTTCTTAGTCCATATATCATATGATTTCTTCATAAATACTTTATATGGATCATGATTAATCATGAATTCAACAATATCTATTACATAACCCTAAAATAAAATAGGAAGGCCACAATGACACATCTTCGATAAAACCATGTCCAAAATAGTGTTTTTACACTATTCAAACACACAATTTCATTATGGTGTACGATGATGATTGAGTTGTGAAATAATTTAAAATTCCCTAAGATGATATTTAAATTCTTGGAAAAAGTATCTACCACTTTTATATGATCAGAGAATATTAATAATCTTTTATAGTTGATTATGTTCTTCATTCTGAAACTATTCAAACTTTCAAAATATTTTGTAATTTTTTTCAGAAACACATCACCATACTAATGAATGTAACTACTAAAGGTAACAATTCACTTAAAAACATCATTTTATTGTGTACTCATTATTCTTCATACATCACAACGTATGGGATCTAAGAGACCACTAGACCACTCACATTTCCCCAAATAGTAAATTTTTATTTTTTTAATAAATAAGATTTACATTTCTTATAATAATTATAATTGAATGAGCCAAATAATCCATATTTATATATAATTTTAATTATTTTCTTGTTTATATTTCTATGATGAAAATGCCAAAGGTAGGTGGGATTATAATCAACCCTGAATATCTTATTATGAACATTATATACATTATTATCCATATAAAAAAATATAATCCAATTTTTATAATCCCAAACCAATAAAACATTTCATTCTTATATATAAAACAAATATTATGATTAATAGTGAATGAAAATCCCTTCTCGTAAAAATAATATACATACATAAAATGTATATTTATGTTAGTAATATAATTAAAATTTTCCAATTCTGAGATTAATAAAAATGGTAGAATCAGAACATAGGTTCCATATTCCATTTTAGAAACTATTTATCTATTTCTATCTTAATTATATAATTCATCTTTCATTAATAACATCATATATTTGAGTATTTGTTTTTGGAAGAAAAAATTTATGACTCACAATCTATTTCTAATACTCATTAACTATGGTTGGAGGAATCGATTTCTAAAACATTCTTATTTAGGGGATCAGAAATCTACTCATTATGAATAGTTCTCAATCCTATATACCAATTTTTAACTATATTATAGATTATAACTATCAATGATCTCAAAATAATTAAATTTTCATATTCTATAATTTATAAAAAATACATATCAATGAGTGTGTTAAATGTGTTGTATTTTATCTTAAAGGACATTTAATGAATATTATGCAACTAAATATATTGACAGTATATATCATAAATGTTTATTAATCCAAGATTCATAATTCAAAAAGCAATGAGTCTAGTAAGACATTAATATAACCACATAGTTATTAAGGTAAAAATTTATCCAAATAAAAAAAATTATGTTTATTAGATAGTTTAGTGGACAATTATTTATCCAAATCCATAATATATATTAATTAAACTCTAATTCATTGGTCTCCTAACTATTAGAGATTATGGGTTTTTGATAACCAAATTAAATGTAAAAAATAATATAAATAAATAACAATTTATGGGTACCCTGGTTTGGAATGAAACAACATGATAAGAAAATCCATAATCACTTATTACTTTCTTTCCATACAAAATATATTCTAGGGGAATTGGTAATTGGCTCAATGCTACTCGAATAGATTATCGAGACCTTAGAAAGTGATTCTTTAGATATAATATCCAACATAGTATTTAAGGGTTTTTTTGTTAATGTCTCACTCATTTAATGCACACCATATTCATATTAATTTCATCACTATTAATTATTATGTAATCCCTATCTTCTCATTTTTTACTTTGTTTTCAGTTTGAAGGATTCTAATGAGTTAGTTTCAGAATCCCTATTCCAACCACTAAAATAATGTGTTCACACCACATTAATTTTTATCTCATTACATAACCCGCATGTTTTTACTACTCATACAAAAAAAATAGTCAAGTATAATTATTCATTTCCGAATGTATCATATTCATAAGGTACATTAACACTTCATGTAATGTAATAGTGTTATATGAGATTAATTATCTCCATATGAGTAATCCTATGAAATAGATAGCCAACCCTAATAACATTTCTTATTAAGGAATATGCTTCTAGGTAGGTAGGTAGTTTGAATAAAACTCCATATCCCATGGAAGAATTTACACAATATATAATTCAATTAATGATATCTATAATACCTAATATACATAAACTAAATTCAATAACTATTCTTAAGATTATAAATCCAAAAATAAATTGAGTCCAAGTGAGAGAAAAAAATATATTTACAGAGTCATACAGAGAATGTAATGAAAGGATCTATCTTATAGAAGAAGTGTATCATAGAAGTTTAAGAATACACATTATTAATATTCAATAAAAAATTTAAAAATATTGATACAATTGGGATTAACCATTAAATTAATGGAATTTTTTATTTTTTAAACATGATATGACCATTTATGAACAATTCAAAAAGAAAATATAACTATAATAAAATTATAAATTATCTAATCATTATGAACATTTTATAATCACTAATATGATCTCTTTTTATTCATTTAAAAAAAATAAAATTATCATTTTTCACATTAAATGGTATTCTACAATACATATATGACATTTTAAGAATTATAAATAATTTATAATCCAATTTCTATGATGTAAAAATTTTATAAAATATAAATATCATAGAATTATTTAATACTTAATCAAATAAATCATAAAAACCCATTTTTAGATGGTTTATATAATATCCAAATAACACCCCTTTGATTTTTATAGTTGAAATCATATATTATGAATAATTGATAACTTAGAATATAAAAAAATTTATATATATGCCGTATTTTTTAAATTATAAACACTTTTTAACTTCTCCTTATGATTTCTAAATAAACCATTGTATTTATGGATCACAATTCCTGAAATATAAATTGATAAGTGGCCGTTAAATATTAACATTTCATAGTATGGAATAATTTTATAAAAATTTATTCAATTAATAATTAACACCTCATAATTAAAAAATATATTGTTTAAAAAAAATAATATTTAACATTTACGAATATTTTATAAACCATAATGAAATTTATCAAAAATAATTATTTTTGGTTTTTCACATTACCTTCATGAAAAGGGGGTATACCTATATAAGCATAAAAACAAATAACATTATGTAGGTCACCAACATAAGGGTGAAATCAACTACCCTTATGTAGGATCCTTTCATGTAAATCTAACTCAGTGATTTCCTTTATGAAACTCATTTTTCTAAAGGCAATGAAAAAAATACCTTTACACAACCCTTCTACATAAATGTAACATTCCATAACCATTACTTAGTCCCCTTATTTTATGGACTCCAGGATACACTGAAAGGGGAGGGGTGAATTATGGTGTTGACTTTTTGTTTTAGAGTGATGGATCTTGTTCCCATTTTGAAAGGAACTCATTATACTTGTATGATGGATATGATCAACAATAAGAAATCCATATGCAAATAAAAAAACAAAAAAATTTACATGGTTCACTATTAAGAGCAATGTCCATGGACCATACACCGAAAATGTGTTAGTTGTACCCAAATCCACTAATCTTCACTAGTTGTGGAGTACATGAGATCGAGCACAGTAACATTGTTTTAGTCTCACCATCATTACACGAATTTAGGGTTAGCACATTGCATCCCCCTAAGAACTTCCACTTACTCCCTCTAGCTCACTGCCTTGGGTGATGTCTCAGTTAGTTTATTGACATAAAGGTCTCTTCAATAAATTTGAATTGAAGTCTTTCTCTCTACCCGACATGAGTCACTATTCGCATCAATGTCATAAATTGATGCACTTGGAAGAACTAATTTCACAACCCATATATCTAAAACCCATTAGAAGCTCAATATTTCACTTTCATAAAACACCTATTCTTTTATTAAAGATTTGGTATTTTTTGCAAAATATGGATTTCACCGACCCTTATTTTTCTCACAACTTTTATTTTTCATGAAAACATACCACTAGGTTCAATTGGTATTTTTTTGACTAAAAGAACAATTTGAGAGCAATATTATCACACTACTTATCTTCTGGGCACAAGTATTTCACATGGAATAGTAACCTGATATTTGATAAAATGTTTTGTGTCTTGAATGGTGGTAGCCTCTTATTTATTGGCCTCAATGACCCTGCATGCATGATTCTAACGCATCTTTATTAGTGTGTGAAAGACTCCCTCCAAGCTTGCAATACCAATTTTAAAGTTGCATTGGGCATGTAATACTCATTTGTGAAACCTCATATTTCCCGCACATATTGGATTTTCCATATTTTGAAGTGATGATCCTGAAAAAGCCTTGTTTGTAAGATTCCCAACCTCCTTCAATCATGCTGGCAAAGTCAAATCTTTCACATGACTCTTTCCTTTTCCATATTTTGAGAGATGATCCCCGTACATAAATTGCATGCAACATTCAAATACACCATCAGTCCCGCATGAAAACTATTTTTCCAAAAACACTTTTCATCAATCATCAATTTTTGGTCCCAAAGATTTGGAAAATAGTGGGAAATAATACCACCTTCAAACTATATCATCTTAAACTTTAAGACCCCATTCCTTGTAAACTGTCCAATATTCCATTGTGGATTGACAAAAAAAATGAACTCTTTTTTCAACAATGAACATCCTTGGTTCCAACAATCTCACCCTTTGGGATTTTTGGAAATCTTTTGATAAAATCAATAGAGCACCAAACACTATAAAAACCTAATACGCAAGAAAAAACAGAGCCATTACTTTATGTCTACATGAGAAATGCTCAGTATAGACAACAATAGGGAAAACATGTATTATTTTCTCCATTCAAATTCTACCCTTTATAAATCATTGAATTTCCTCCATTAAGACATTAAATTTATCCATTTCCCCCCACAAGAAATAAACCCAATGAACCAAATATTAACATGTAGAGCTCAAGAACGTACTTCCCCAAGATCATATCTCCCTCATAAACTTGCATCACATTAACAAATAGATTAAAACATTTAAAACATTTGGGGAGAGGGGAATACTCTTATCCTCCTCATGCACTGGTAGGTGGATGAACACCATAGTTCAACTGATGTTTCTCAAATACAATCATTGCTAGTGGATTGTTTAGAATATGAGCCACTTGTTCATCAGTTCCCATATGATTCCTTTTAATCATGCCTTGTTTTACTTTTTGCATAATGAAGTGATATCTAATTTCAATATTTTTTATATGAGAATGACGAACTGGATTATTTGTAAGATCAATTTCAATGTTGTTTTCACAGTAAATCACCATTGGCTATTTAACTTTATCACCAATATCAGTCAAATGTTGCTCTATCGATAGTAGTTGAGTGCATTCCATTGTGGTGCGGATATACTCAGCTTCAGTAGTACTAAGTGGAGGGCTTTCTTATTTTTCAATCAAATATCCCACACATTTCCTTCTAATAAATAATTATCCACCACTTGTGGAATTTTTTTCCACAAAATCACCATCTTAGTAAATATCATAAAATGATGAAAATTTATAATCTTTTTCTAATAAAATTCATATTCTATAATTATGTTTACCTCAAATGTACCTCAGGTTTCTTTTAACTACCATATATGTTCTTCCTTTAGATTACATTGAAAGCAGGATGCTATGAATTTCACAAAGATGACATCTGACCATTTTGATGTCTGGTATAAAAAGCTTCCAATGATTCTCCTATAAATTATAAGATATACTGAATCCCCATACTTATGCTTTCTATGTTTAGTTCCATCCAAAAATTAGAGTCGATATTGGTTCCGAGTCATGTATATTGAATTTCATTGACATCTCACTTGCATACTTTCCTGGGAAATGAAAGTGTATTATTTCCTATGATTCACTTTCTGCACCAAGAACTATGTGATTTCACTAATCATACGCATTTAAAACTCGAATTTCATGTGATTGGAAAAATCATCTACTTATCCATGTTTTCTTCCACTAACTATTATATAATCTATGTACACCAGTACCATAAACTAATACTCCTGTGAATTATTTACGTAGATATTGTGATCCAATCCTCCTATTTTATATTCGAGCTTCATTAAATAAGAATCCACTTGAGAGTACCATACTCAGGGTTCTTTCTTCAGGCCATAGAGAACCTTCTTTGACCTATAAACAATCATTTCATCATTACCATGTAGAAAATCCCACTGTTTTTCTATGTAAACAACTTCTTCAAGAACAGAATTTATGATTGTGGACCTAACATCAATTTGATACACATAAAAACCTCTTAGAATTACCATAGAAAGAATAATATTGATTGAATTGTGTCACTCCACATGAAACAATTTCTTTTCAACATCCACACCTTCAATGTGTGAATATCATTTACACACCAGTTGTTCCATATTTATGATCACATTACCATGTTCATTGTATTTGTTCTTAAAAATACACTTTGTAGCATTCACATTGTGACTTTTGGATCTATTGAAAAGATCCCATATTTGGTTCTTGTTGGTTAGGTCCAACTATTCATTCATAGAATTAACCCATGATTCATCCTCTTCAACTTCTTCAAATAAGGATGGTTCCAAAACTGAAAGAAATGTATATTGTGCATTATTTCTCATTCTTATTGTTTTTGTGGGTGCAGTCCAATCCCCAATTATGTTGTATTGATAAATTTCTTCTATTTGATATCTCTTGTAAGGTTCATTATAATTATCCCCAACCATTGTTTCCAATTCCGATTCTTCTTCAGAGTCAACATCATGATGTGACTCCTGCAACTATTTTACACCATCCACTACTTATGTATTTGGATCTTTTCCAGGTTCACTGTCTTCCTCATCTATTATCACATAAGCATAATAATTCCATGAGGCATTTGTGGTTTTATCTTTAATGATCTCTACATCATTTCTTTACACAATTTTTCCAAAATTCTTATTGAATCATTTTTAGGCTTTACAATTCATTGAATATCTAAGGAATGTCCATTTATCTGTCGCATAACCATACATTCCGCGATTCCCTTATTTGTTTATAATAAAACATTTACTTATGAAAAAATAGAAATAATTAACAGAGGACTTCTTTCCATGTCACAACTCATACAGAGTCATGGTTTCACCCATATAAATCCCTAATCTATTTTGAATATACAACACAACTTAAACAACCATTTTCCTATAATGTCAAGGGATATGACTCTCAATCAGCATAGTACACGTCGTATTGTTCACTTTTAATTTCGTACGAACAATAACTCCATTTTTCTATGGGGTTTTTATAGCATCCAACTCATGTTGTATCCCATGCTTCTCCATATTGTTTTTAAATTCAATATATGTATATTCTCCTCCATTTTCAGACAACAAAACTTTTATTGTATTCCCAGAGACATTCTCCATGATCCAAAAACAATTTTACATGAAATCAAACACTTAGTGTTTCCTATGTATAACCATCACACATTCCATTATACTATAATCATCAATGAAAATAATGAATTACCTTTCCCCAAGCATTGTAGAAACATCTACCAGACCGCATACATCTGTAGGTATGAGATCAAGAAGATTTGATACCCTTTTAGTATTTGGATGATAATAACTACACACCAACTTCCCTCATAAGAAAGAATCACATGTCTTTTCCTATTCACAGTTTTGATTGGGGATGTCCATAACTATCTTAATCATAGATATCTTTTCCATGTCTTGTTGATTAATGTGCCCCAACCATCAATTCCACAATTTGTTTTATTCTTCAATTGTCAGATAGAAAATGTTCTCTTTATTGTCGCCCTAATAAACATTTTCATTTGTTCTGTAGACTTTCATGATATAATTACATGTCATCCCTTTTATAATGCACCCCATTTAATTGAATTCCACTATAAGTCCTAGGTCACAGAGTTGACTCACACTGAGGATATTTTGGTGCAAACCATTTACATACAGGACTTTAGTTTTCTTCTAGTCGTCACTATCCATTTCAGAACCTCCACTACCTTTTATCTTTAAATCACAATCATTAACAAACCTTAATGTTCCATTAACCCTTTTCTTAATTTTTTACTAGGTCTATATTTCTCATCATATGTAATGAGAATCCACTTTCAAGAATCCATGTTCTATTACCCTTTGTAGATTTGAGGGGTACTTTTACAAGGTTAAATATTTCATTTTTCTTATTTTTTCATCCATGAAATATTATATTGATTGAAGGATAAAGATGGCCTTTCAATTATCTCTTCCACGTAAAAAATTTATTCATACTCATACTCTTCTTCCAATGAAGAAAAGTTATTTGAATTATAAACACCATTTGGTTGAATAGTATTGACTTGTCTTTGAGTTTTGAATGAATTGTTCATGTCTTTCCTCTTCTTTCAATAAATAGATTTATAGATAATGTTAGAACAATGGAAAAAATATCCATACAAATTAGTTATAATATAAGAAGTAGGGTATGGATTTGTTCTCCTTTATTGATCTCGTAGGTATTCCCCATTCAAATACATCCTTGACTCTCCCTAGTATGACATGGTATGGCCCAGATAGCCACAAAATTGAAATTTCATAAGAGGAAATGTCTTCTTATTTTGATTCCCTCTAATGACTACTTAGGAAAATAGATTGTTTTCCTATCATTTCGGTGTACTTGAGTATAATTTTCATTTCTTCATTCAGTTTGAATTGAGGGTTTCTTTTTGATCACTTTTGGTGACTTTTCAACATTTCCAACTTTTATCTTACCTCTATTCAATCCTAGTTTTTTTTCATCATTTCATGTTTTGACATCACAACTGATTCCACTGTATCCAATGAATGTGGAACTTTGACCATTAAAAATATTTTCAACTATATTAGAAACACATTTTTCTCTCTCCAGTAGCTCAACATTTGAGATACTTCCAAAACTATAAGTTTTTATTTGTTTCTTTTTTAATTGATTCAATTCAAGTTTACTTCTAAGAGTAAAAAATTATTATTTAAGACCCCCAATAATATTGGACTTATCTTTCAGTCTAGAGGTGAGGTCATTAATGAACTTTTCATATTTTACAATTCTCTTTTTTAGTTCTACTACATCTTTTATGCTTTCAAGGGTTATTGACTATACTTTCACTACATATTTCAGTCATTCAATTTTAGCTTCATGATGATCAACATATTCTAATGATTCTTCCATAACATCGCACCATTTTTTTCATCTGTTACATTGATTCTCAAGCTTAATAAAATAACCCTCCAATTGTAACTTTTAATTATTACTAACACTCACATAATAATCTCTGTATTTATCTTTTGATGGTTCTGATTCTTGAAAGTAGACGTCATAGATTCTTGGTGTCTAGATTTAAACTCTAGTTATTCTTCCTCAAAGAATTTAGTATCATTATCTTTTTATTCATAGACAAAAACTCATTTTCTACCATATCATTCTAGATTTTCAATTTTCCATTCAAGAAAACCTTTTTCAGAATGACTTTTCATCTTTACCTTCATCATCATCGAACTTTCTTGATCACTGAGGAGTAGTGTTCCCAAATACACCATAATAAAAAAAAGACAAGGGATTATTTTCTAAAAATATCCCTTTTCCTCTCTTGAATTTAATGGAAATGAGTGAATGAAGTTCACCTTCCTTATTATCTTCATTAACATAGTCTCCTAATTATAGATAAATACCATTGCCATGTTTACAATTGTCGATCAAGCCCGTAAAATTGTTTCCCTTTCTTATATCAGAAGTTGGATTGATTTACCAAATGAATTAGAGGGAGATTTAGGACTCACCTATTACATAATTAAAATCATACATATGTGTTCGACAAGATGATAAAACATTCATTAACATAGAATCCATAAAAATTTAGTTTTAAAAACATTTCATCATAGAATAACCCATGGAAATAAAATTGTTTCATAAATGTTTCGACATAGAAATACCTTAAAAAAGAAGTATGTTTCACAAACATTTCATCATTCAATCAAATAAATACCCATGAAAATATTACTGAGTTTTATAAGCATCTTGTCATCGTAAAAATATATTATTTAGAGAAATAAATAGGATGGTATACTTGGATCATAAACATAGTAAATCATAAGTAACATCAAAGAATCTACTCTTAGATAGAAAATTATTTTGAAAGATCACTTAAAACATTTTTTGAGAATAATATCGCTTCAACATTGAAAATAAATTTTTAAACTAAAAGTTCTCAATATATTTTAAAAATCATCTTTTTTTAAAATAACCTTGGAAATATATAAATGAATATTTAAATATCTGTTAAAATATTTCATTAAGAAAATATCATTTTATATTTGGTATCAGTTATTTTAAATCATAAAATTCCCCCAATAACAAGGAAACCATATTCTAGGAAAAATCATGGAAAACATGTAAATGGTTATTTAATCTAATGGTTAGTCGTGATGTGGTAAACTTTTACACATTCTGTACAAGTTAAAACAATGATTCCATTCACATTTTTGGTAAAACTAGAAAGTGACTTGTTCAAAAAATGATGAGGATATTCCTTTTAAACCATTTTGTAAAAATTATAACATGGGTAAAAATATATTTAAATACTTTTTGGAGAATAATAAAAAATTTTATTATAATTTTTTTTAGAAAATACGGCTATGAAAGAAAACATTTTTTTCGATCAATGGGAGAAATAAGGTCTATATCCTCTAAAAAATAATATTGGACTCTTGTGTACATAAATAGAAGAAAGTGAAAGGAAATAAATTTATTCTCAAGACAATAATAGAGGATAAGAAAATTCATGAGAATTATTTAGAGAAAGATCATGAAATCACCTCATTTGGAAACATAAACATGAACTATCCTGATAAGTAATGAGATTTCAATATACATCCATTAACTATTTCATATATTCTGAATAATAATACCTATGAAATATATATAACCATATGAATATGTATATCCTAATAATTTTTATGATAAAAAACAAAAAATACATTCATTGGTAGTATATACACCACACAAAATGAACAATTTTGTGAATATGACATGTATTTCACTGATTTAAAAACAGATATGAAAATATCATACCACATTAGTAAATTTTGAATGATATTTCCATGAAATATTAATATCAAATAATACCTTAAATACCATAAAATGTATTAGATTAATGTTATAACATATCAAAGGTTAGTATATACACCACACAAAGGAAATAGGTTGTGAATATGGGAAAAGTCTCTCAGAATTAAAAGTGAGACTAGAAATCTATTACCTTAAGTTTGTCTTACCTAATAAAATATATAACCTCTTGTATAATAAATATTATTTTATTATACATATATAAAAAATTTATTCACATGATTATAATATCATATATTTTCCCCCGTATAACATTTTAATACTCTTTTATTAAAAATTCATTTATAAAACCATTATTTCTATGTGTTAACTATGTCAGTTTTCATGAGTGTTTTGGTTCATCTGTTTTGGTATTGTACATTGAACATCACTATATTATATACATACTGTTAAAAATGTTATAAATATCATATATATTAATTTTGTTCTTATTTATTATCTTTTATAAATGTTATATGTATAAAAATGAAATTCATAGTTCATGGAGATAATATGTCTTGCGTATAGATGAAAGATATTTTCATTTTTCGGTGGATGGAATGAAATAAAATTAATTAATTATTTAATTTAAAAGAATAATTATAATTTTATATATATAAAAAATATTTATTAACATAGTACATTTTACCTTCTATGTAAAGCATTAGTTAGAATGCATCATATCTGTTCGTGATGTTGTAGTTCATTGCACACATGAGCATCATTAGTGTATCCCCCATGAAATCGTAAGTAAAATTGTACATGTGATATTATATTTATGGTGTGAAATTTTTTGAATAATATAATATAAATATATTAAATTCATCATTATACCAAAAAATTATAGGCAATGGTGGAAAAAAAATTAAGCCGGTTAATGAGGCGGTAGTCCGTCGTACACACAATCGATAATTTATTTCCCATTTACGTGAAATGTATATTGATATAGGTCTATAAATTTATATAAAAAAATCATAGTATATTTAATATAATGGTTATTTTATATAATCATGGTTTAATAAAAAATTAAGTAGGTAGAGAAAAAAATAAAATGATAATACATGCTTAAGAGCTTCACAACTTCCTTAGAGAGCCACTTTAGGTTTATACATAAAGCAGACTTAAGAGGGGTTTCTAAGAAAAAAAGACTCTAGTACAACGATATAAAGTATTGAAGGATTTTTATAAGGTATTTTTTTAACCAAAAGTATCTTGGATTGTGGAATGAATATGACTGGATATGTCCTTTTGTATGTGGGGAATGCAATCCACTTGTAATGTACTCATAAATTTCTCAAAACACTCTAAAATGATAAAACATTTCCAATGATAAAAGATGAAAAATGAATATATATTGGATCTTGATATAATATATGGTTTAAATATGACCATAAAATATGATTTATATACATTGTAGAGGTAACTGTTCCCTTATAGTTTTAGTTTAAACGTTAAATAATTTTTTTTACCTTAACAACGGTAATTACTTATAATTATTTTCAATATTTATTATGTTCTAAAATTATGTTGAATTTGTAAGATAACACTTATTATGATAAATCCTAATATGTAATCCATTTTTACAAATTCCATTCATATAAGTGTAATGTTTGAAATTAAAATTAAAGCTATAGATTTGATGAAAAAGTAGTTTTCCAAATAGATAATTATCATAAATATAGATCTTTTTATATAAAAATTCAAATATAAATTGATTTTAGTGACCTAGATTAGAACAATAAATACATATTTAAACTAATTTTAATTACAATCCCATTTTAATGTAAATTTTATGTTTTAAAATTTTTTAAATCAAATGACATTTCTTAATAAAAAACACTATGTTTCCCTATTCGCTAAAAATTTTATAATTACAGAAAATTATCAAAATTTATTTCTAACACAATTTCAAGATGATTATTTCAAAAATATAGTTTAGTTTTCTCAAATAAATTTCCAAAATAAAAAAAATTATATAATCTTCCAAAATTTGTTGAAATAGTTTACAAAAATAGCTTTTTCAGAAATAATTTTTTTTTATTTTCAATTTATTTACTAATAAAATTTATAATTAATTTTTAAAAAATACATAAATTTATAAATTTGAACAAATACTCATAATTAATTTAATGTTATTCAAACCCATTATTCTAATATTTAGGCGTTGATTAATATTTTAATATAATATATTATGATTCTTTAAAACTATGTGTTGCATGAAACACAATCTAAAATCAGTGTTTTTTCTAAGGTAACATAAATATAGTTTCACTTGTAACACGTGATAGTGAATAAATTTATTTTATTAGAAAAACCAAATTTAAAAAAAACTAGGGGTGTTACTTTATACCCCCTTAAAATAAATCAATCCCTAAAATTTTATCTCTTGGGAACAAAAAACAAGGATTACCCTACCTGAACATATCCTAATGTTCCCATTAAGCATATTCAAATTTGTGGGTTTTTCATAAAACATTAACCAGATGAATGGTATTATTTCATATCACTTTATCCTTGTAATCTAGAATCTCTACCTACATCTTCTCAAAATACATAGATTTATCCAGTAGTATAACCATTGGGTTCAGAAAATGTGAATGGTTAGGTATGTACTTACTCATAAGAGATTAATAGAACACGTCACAGAAATGAGAGGGATTTAGTTAAAGTGAAAAATAGAAATCTATCATCCCTACTCGATCAAGAATCTCAAAGGGGTTAATATACCAATGGATCAATATTTATTTACATCATAATCACAATTCCATCTTCTTGTTGTGGTTTGATCAAATTATAATTTATATTTTACTCCATGAAATAAATATTCATGGTGTGTTTTGTATGTCGAAAGCACTAAAATCATTATAATATCCTTAATTCATTCCCTCAAACTCAAAATATTAACCAAAATTAAAATGGATAGAACAATTCATACAATAACATATAAAAATCAATATAATTAATTCCATAAATATTTTACCTTAAGGCTCCACGAAAATATTTTTGACCAAGAATGAATCCCAATGATTGGAAGGATTTAATTTGATATACTTATATTATAAACTTAATAATATTATTAATCACTCATAAAGCATCGTACTAAAATTTATATACCCAAAAAAACTTCTATCATAATCTCACAATAAAACCTTTAAAGATCCCAAAAGATAATTCCACATTACATTCTTAACTAAGATCTAATATTAGCTAACAACATTTCCATTCGATGTTAGGGTTCATCCTAGAACCTATAATTGATTATAAATTGAATCATAAAATAAAATTTTATTTTCATATTCAAAAATATTTATTAATATAGAAAATAAATTCTTATAATCACATCATGTTCCCTTAAATGGTTATTTATACAATTTCTCTTGGGATCATTCATAAAAAATCTAACATGAAATTACTCAATATGGAGTGCCCCAATTATCATTATTCTCTTCAGTTGTTGAGATTTCATAAACATTACCTTTTTCATTTTTCATTAGAAGTTCTGGAGTGTAATACTCATTATCCAATGGATTAAGAATTTAATTTTCATAATTCCCAAAATCCATGAATTTGAAACACTAGAGTGTTCCTGATGTATTAGTTTCCATACTCTTCAAATCTATTGCATTAACTGAACCATTCTTCATATTTCTATATTCACTAGATTTATGACCCACATTTATATATTTAAATCACCTCTTAGACCCATTCATGAAATTACCTTAATGATTCTTCCCAAATTTATGGCATATCGATGGTTGGAATATCATTCCACTAAGTGATTTATTTGAGTTTTCATGAGATTTAATATCCCATTTCTTATCAAAAACATGGGAATGGTAGGAATATCTAGATTTAATTTCAAAAATTATTTTATAAAATTTATTTATTTATAGGTACCAAAGTATCTTATAGCTAATGAATTTTGGAGAATTAGTTTTAATACACCAAATAATCAATCAATTTCTCTTTTTAGACTGATTATTAAACCAGAATCATACCTCGAAATCCTTTTAATGCTAGCTTTATATGTACCTATAGATACATAATCATTCTGTTTGAGCATAAAAATTTAATTCCCCATACCTTTACATACAATAATATATAAGTAATTACCGAAAAATATTCTCATAAACATATTCCATTCTATGGATTTAATGTATCAATATTGACTCATATTCTTAATAATAATCCACCATTAATCATCTTTGGTTTGAAGATTATAAATATCTAAGACAAAATTTCCATGTCCTGATCACTGGAGAATAGAAAATATCTACTCAATGGTCCAAATATATCACTCAAATACTTTTGGATCATAAGATCCACTAAAAGATGGTGGATGCAATCTTATAAAGGATTCAACAGAATATTGTTCCCTTTTTTGATTGATTGGAATCTAAATATGATTTATGGATTGAGAATATTTCTTGATTATAACAACATATAATTGCATCTTAACTCTCATAGTATTTGGTTTTTTAGGTTAAAAATCATTACATTGTCCATCACATTTTGCATTAAAATGGTTCTTATAGGTTCTAGCCATTATCTAAAACCAAAATCATAGTATAAGAAACACTAATCTTTGTGGAAAACCAAATAATCATGAAAAATAATTTATTGTATGTTTAGATCATGACCCCTTATTTTCAATATATGACACCATAAGTTTAACATTGGTCATTCATGATCATCGTATATTCAAATCCTACATAATGGTCCATAAATAAAAGTTATGTGAACCAATGAATTTCTCATGAATGTGTCAAACCAGGTGCACAACAAAACCCATTGTCCTATACCGGGTAATAATTAATTCAAGATCAATGTTACTTATTTGGAATTATTACCCTTATGACCCTCTATGTTGAAACCAAATCCACATGTAGTATCTCGGCTTGTATGTATTTCTAGGAAAACTAAAATCCTTTATTTACCATAACATAAGATTTTCTCTTATACCAATGATTATCATAAAGGTTCGTACTAGAAATTTTTTGTCCAAGTTTCTAATGGTTAACTAATACTTTCACCTGATGAAAATTGTATAAATATAAGATTTATTATATAAATATAACATCATATTAGATGAATATTCAGTACAATACCTGAATAATTTTCCGAGTACTATAATAGTTTAGTATATTTCGAAATTATAAACACAATATTCTTATTCCATGAAAGATCTTAAACATATCCCACAAAAACAATATCGTATAGTAACCCTCTAATCCATACCTTACATTAAAAATTCTTCATAAACTGAGGATTAGAACATAAGAAAGGATGAGCACAGATGCTCAGTAAGGGTAAATATAACAACCATCAATCGAAAAGCATATAAACTCATAATATAATATTAAGGGTATGTGGTCATGAAAAAAATCCACACCAAACCTATCATAGATTATAAACATGATTCGCATCATAAAACTTTATCATTTTATAATACATGGGCCTTAAGAGTGGGAAATCACCATAAATACATCATGAACTATAACCTCATGTCCTAAAATTGTGGAATCATCATAGGTATAAAAACATTTTCATTTTTCAAAATTAACTACCAAGATCATCAAACATACTAGATCAATCCTCATCAACTATTTATCATATTGGATCAGACCCATAAGCTTGTTTCCCATTATGGATCAATCTCCTAGAACAGTTTCCCTTTATGAGTCTAGCCCATCGACTTGTTTCCCATTATTATCTCAAGATATGTAATGATTTAACCAATTAATTGGTGGGTCATACTGGTCCCACCTTTTACATAATTAAAATCATACATATGTGTGCCATAAGATCAAAAAACCATAATAATATAAGAACCCATAAAAATAATAGGTTTCATATACATTTCTTTATAGTATAAGACATAAAATAAAAATGGGTTTCATAAAAAAATTCATTGTATAACCCATAGAAAATAAATTGGTTTTATAAAAATTTCATAATTTTATCATAGAATAACCCATTGAAAAAGAACTTTTTTCATAAACATCTTGTTATCATAATCATAAACAATTTAGATAAATAATAAGATTGGTATTCAAGGATCATATCCTCAATAAAGCATAAGTAATAGTAAAGTATGTAATATTTGATAGAAAATGATTTTGAAGGAACACTTTGAACATTTATTTATAAAAATATCTTTTCCAACTTTAAAATCAAATTGTTAAAACAAAAAAATTAAAAAACATTTTCAAAAACCTTTTCTATGAAAAAAAACGTTGGAAACATATAAATGTATATTTAAATATCATTTAAAACTTTTCTTGAGGAAAATATCCTTTATATTTAAAGATACTTATTTAAAATATAAAAATTTCCAAATTAATAATGATAAAAGAATTTCTTTTAAAAAAAACATGGAACATGTATTGTAATCTTTAAAGTAATGATTGGTCATTGTGGTGGAAATTGACATTCATGTCATACAAGATAAAAAAATATTCTTCCACATTCTTGATAAAACTCAAAAGATACTTGTTCGAGTGAAGACAAGAAGACTCCTTTAAAACCATTTTTAAAAAATTTAAATACGAGTAAAAATGATTTTAAAGAATATTTTGAGAATAGTAAATATTTTCTTTCGAACATTTTTAGAAAACATGGGTATGGAAAAAAAAAATTGAACGAGGAGTGAGATACAATTGATTTTCATTAAAAACATTACTTTAGTATGTTGAGAACATAAATAGAGTAAAATTATATAATAAAATTAATTATCAAGGAATAACTGTAGGGGATGAAATTTAATGAGAATTATTGATAGTTATATCCTGATATTTTATTATTTGAAGCATAAACATGGATAATCCCAATAAGTAATTAGGTTTCAATAAATAACCCTTACCTCATTGATATATTTTGATTCATAAACCCTATGAAAGAGATATACTATAGTGATATGTAAATCCCAATATTTCAAATTAATATTCATAAAATACATTCATGGATAGTATGTACACCATACAATAGGAATAAGTGGTGAATTTGGCATGTATCTCATTGATATAAATAGTGATGTCAAAATCCCTTATGTGTTCAATAACATTCAAATCATAAAAACCATGAAATATTAATATAAAAAACATAAAATACCATTAAATGGATTATATTCATGATATAACATGTTAAAGGGGATTTATAATCTCCACACAAAAATAAAATAGTGGCGAATATGACCTAAGTCTCCAAGAAATAAAATTGGGACTAGAAATCCCAAACCATGAGTTCAAATTTCCTCGAAAGTTCTCTAAAATTCTAAATAATAAAGCAAAATTTATTATAAATATATTTAATAATCATAAAAATACTTAAAATATCATATGATTCCATTATATTGTTTCAACACAATTTAGTTAATAATTCCATTATAAAATTTTTATTTCTTTGTGTTGGCTATTTCAATTTTCATGAGAGTTTTGGTTTGGTAGCTTCTATCCTTGTACTTTGATCCTAATTCCATCACAAAAATAATTTTAATTGTGTTATTAATATTATTTATATTAATTATATAAATATTTTGATTCATCTATTAATGTTATAGATAGAAAAATGATATAAATCATTCATGGAGACGGTGGGTCATACGTACGCATGAATGTTGTTTTCATTTTTCAATGGATGGAATGATAGAAAATGAAATAATTATTTAGTTTTAAAGAATCATTATTATTTCATATATAACAAATATATTTTCCACATAATAATTTTTACCTTCAATGTAATGTTGTAATGATATGAATCCTACCACTTCCTGAGGTGGTATTTCACCGTAGACTTAAGCGGGATTAGCATATCACTCGAAAAATTGAAAATAAAAAGGTATACGTGATATTATATTTAAAAAATTAATTTTTTTAATAAAAATTTATATAAAAATATTAAATAAATCATTATACCCATCCATGGGAAGCGGTGATGGAAAAAGAATCATGTTTGTTTATGTGGTGGTAGTCCTCCATACACACGATCAATAGGTTCGTTTCCCATTTGAGGGAATTGTATATAGATATAAGTCATAAAATTAATATGAAAACATATCACTATATGGAATAATTTTTTATTATTATATGATAATGGTTTAATAAAACTTTTAGGAGGTGAAAGAATAAATAATATTATAATGCATTATTACGATCATTACATCTTCTTTAGAAAGCCTCTTTATGTTTATACCTAAAGCTATATTAGGAGGGTTTATTAAAAAAACATGGGCTATAGGATGTGTAAAGGAAGATAAGAAGGTTCTTGGGCCAGTCTTGGCCAAACCAAAATGATCTTGGAGTGTAGAGAGGATAGGAGGGGTGAGGTGCTTTTATAAGTTGAGAAGGGAACCCACTAAGAAACTACATGTAAATTTATCTAAATAATCCAAAATTAAATTTTAATTCCTAAGGAAAAAATATTCAAGGTAAAAAAAATTAACATTATATTTGGTAAGTTCTAAATATTACAAAATAATATTATTTTTCAAGTAATAATGTAAATATTACCCATACCATTTTAGTTTAAACCCCATGTAAACTCATTTGACCTTAACCACGATAATTATTTTTTACTATTTTCACAATTTATTATGGTAAAATGTTAATTTCAATTAGTAATATAATTTTAATTATTATAATTTAAAATATTTAATCCATTTTTTCAAATTAAACTAAAATAAGTGGAAATTTTAAAATTTAAGTTAAACCCGCAGACACGATGGAAAAGTGGTTTTCCAAAGAGAACTTTTTCAGAAGTATAGAAAGATTATATATATAAATTCAATTTTAAATTTATTCTGATCAAATAAATTTAATTAATATATATAATTTTACTAATTTTACTTTTAAAACCATTTTCAAATAATATTGATGTTTATAAATATTTTAATTGAAATAACAATTCTTGATAAAAATGAGTATTGTTTTATTTACTGAAAAATTTTATTTTCAGAATGTTCTCAAAAATAAATTCATAGATAATTTAGAAATGAATATTTAATATATTAAATATAATTTGTAAAATTAATTTTCTAAATGTGGAAAAAATTATTTTGTAATTTATTCCCAAGATGTACTGAAATACCTTATAAATAATTTGGGAGAAAACATTTATTTTATTTTTAGTTGTTTTTTATTTTCTTTTATAATTATTTTATAAAAGAAAATAACTTTATAAATGTAAATAAATTATCATAATTTATTTAATCCTCTAAATACCTACCATTCTAGAGACTTGGTCATAATTAATAATTTAATATAATATTTCATGATTCGTTAAAACTAAAAGTTTCTTATAACACAATATAAACTATGTTTTTCATGTAAAAAAACTAATCTCGATGTTTTGTGTAACGTAATTAAAATTGTTTGTTTCATTTAATGCATGCTATTGAATAAATCTAATTTATTCAGATAAATATAATTCATAAAAAAACAGGGTGTTATAATGTATACACAACATCCATCGCAATAACCTTTGTTTACATTGAGTATTACACCTATATAGGCCACACTTAAGACCTTGACAAGAAAGTTCTATGAATCCCATTTTAGGTCACATCAACTTGATTTGTATTTCCTTAAATCTATCATATAATAATTTTATTTCTAAAATATTCTTCTATAACTTCTTCACCTTTATGCTCATTATCACTATTTTCCCCTACTTTTCCATTATCATACACTTCATCATCATCAAATAAATCATACATCATATACTATTTATTGACTTGTTTATTTTATTATTTATAATATAGAACAACATCATTATATTGGTATAGAAATTATTCAACTATTATTTTATGGATGTGTTGTCGTAAAACTATTGGATGGTACTTGAATTTAGAAATATCTTTTTTTAATTTTATAAGACCATAATGAGAATGTTGGTGAAACGATATTGTTACTTATAGGTTGTCTTCATCATCATGTAGTGCATAATATATATTCTATATCCTATCCCAGTACATAAAATTTTTATATCTAATAGACTATATCTTTTAATTTCTTGTCACATTTAATCGACTACGAATTCTTTAAAAATGTCTTGTAAATTTAATACAATGTTTAACGATAACCACTCTTGTTGGTTATCTACTATAAATAACTCCTTGAATGGTTTTAATAACTGCATCACAATAGTAGAAAAATTATGTTATGAATATATACATTAAATAATTATATGTTTCTATGATTCCAAAAGTTTAAATAATAGTCACTAAAAAAATGGCAGATGTAATTTTTCACTATGACAACAAAAATGACACCTCTTATTAATTAAAAATATTTTTTTTTAATTTTTTATATGTCTTTTTGAATAAAGTAAATTAAAATTTTTATGGTGTTTTTATTAAGAATTATTGGTTTTAAACACATTATGGTAAACAATGCTTTGAGGTAATTTTAAATTAGATTATGTCATCGACATGTTTACATCCCATATTTCTGAACAAAAAATACCAAAATTCATTTATATAATTATTTTTATTCAAAAAACACATATAAGAAAACTATTACTTGGCATATATTACATGTTATATTTACTTACTATTTATCATGAATTATGGTAAACTACTTTATATTTTCTTAAAAGTTTAATCTTCATAGAAATAGAATTTAATTATTTTGCACAACATTGTTTTTGTGGAGTAAACATTATACACCCACCCACCTTAGTCAATGAAAAGGAAAAAATTATACATTCCATGTTTTCTTGCACAGAATAAATCTAAAAAGACAATTAATTTAAAAAAAGGTCATATTATTAAATCTGTTAATAACTAATTTAACTTATAATAAATTTATTTATTACTCAATACTAAATAAAATTCTTTCTGACCTCTATTATTACTACTACAAAAATATCAAATTATTAACTAATTTAAATAATACAAAATTACATTATTATTAGTTAGTAACCATTGTTAGTTATTTAATATTATTATTACTAATATTAAATATCTTATTAATAACTAATTAAAAATTAGTATTAAGAATTATTAAATTACTTCTACTTATTTAAAAAATTAAATAGAAAAAATTAAAATATACCTAAAAACATGCCTTCAAAGTAAGCATTATTTTTACATTATATTCTCTCAAAAAATTTAAAAAATTTAATTAATTTCCATTAAAGATATAAAATACTATGAGTATTTAGTATTATACACTACACAACCCACCCACCTTAGTCTGGGAAAATCCCCTAGGTGGACATGAGAGGTCCAATGTGATACCACACTTCCCATAGATATCATACAGAATAAATCAATAGAAATGATTCTTTAAAATAATAAGTGATATTATTACATTAGTAACTAAAAAATTATATTAATACTATAATACATTATTATTAGTTTTTAACAATCATTTTTAATAACCATTATTATTCCTAATATGAAAAAATAGAATTACTAACTAATTAATGTAATACTAAATTATATTATTATTAGTTTCTAAGTATTATTAGTGATTAGTAATTATTATTAGTAATATTAATACTCTTACTATTATGTAAATAACTATTATTTACTTATACAAGTCATCTTATTACTAACTAATTAAATATTATTATTCTTAATAATTATTAAACAAGATATAATTAATTACATAATTATATTAATTAATTAATTAATTAATTAATTAATTAATTAAACCTTAATAAATATTAATAAATAATACATAAAAATAATTCAACCCTTTAAAGCCATAACTAGAGAGCCACCACCCAATAGACTTTAAAACTGGAGATAATGGGATGAAAAAATTGTAAGAAGATAGGGTTAAAGGTCTGGATTTATAAGGGATTCACCTAAGGTGTTATCATAGATAATAACTATTGTGTTTTATTTTTGTAAAAATTATTAGGAGAAGAAACCACTTTTTCCTTTAAAAATTTTAAATATATTCCCCTTCAATGAATTCTACGTGTCACTAATCTTAGTAAAAGTTGTTGATTCTTTGAACAACATTCAAAAAAACGTAAAAGGATTTAGTAACATCAACACCTTTGCAACTATTTTTTAAAAATAAAAAATTCCTAAAACTATGTAATTTAATTTTTTTTCTACAAAACACTTAGAAACTATTTTCATGAGGTAAGTTTCATGTAAAAAAACAGAATACATAAGGTGGATATTTATTTTATAAGTAGAAGGTTATGTGAAGTGGATGATGAAGTTTACGAGTAAATGGAAATAATTTATAGAATATATGAAATATAATATGTTAACAAGTTTTCAGTAACACAAAACAAAATAAATGTGAAAAAATTAAATAAATAAAATTTTCATCGATATTGAAATTCACGTAAATAGTTGTGAAAAAGTAGAAGTGAGGGGATATCATAATGTTGAGAAGAAATTTGTTTGTAGTTAAAGAATTTTTTCAATTATCATGCAGTTTCATTTTATTCAAGGAAGTATAGTTATAATGAAATAATTAATATTTTGTGAAGTATAAATGTAATAGTGAGATAGAATTTTTAAAAATAATAACATTAAAAATATAGTGCAGTGTTCTTGGAACATATTAGGTTGAGAAGTTACTATATTAGTTACGTGAATAAATATTTTCATACTTCAGTTTATGAAGGATAATTATCAAATAATTTTGAAAAAAGTAGTATTGAGGTCTCTATGTAAATATAATAAATATAAGAAATTATAATGATCATATCTAAGATATTCTAAAGGGAGATTGATTAAGAGTAGGAGGCTTATCATTATCTGAATGAATGTGTTGGTGTATTTCAAGGTAAGATACATAAAAAACTATAATTCATAATGTGTTGAGTTCATTTTATTTGATGAAGAAAGTGGAAATCATATTAGAGTTTGATAATTTATTTATTTTGATATGGACATGAAACAAATTCATGATTACCCAGATAAACATGAATACCCATCATGTTTATAAAGTAAACTTATCCTTCAAGGATGAAGTAAATTGAGATTAAAAATTGGAAGTGTCCCATGGAATTGGAGTGAAAGAACACATAAATATTTTAAATGTAGTGTTTCTAAAATGGAGTGACTTTGGAAAAAAAATTATATCCAAAAAACAATTGAATATTAGTTAAAATTATTACATCAACATGTCATTATTGCGTGTTCCTTAGACATATCTCGTTATTGTACACCATTAAAAATATTTGTTTTCTAAGAATTATTTAATTTCATACATATTATTATTTTTTCATTAATTGAAACATCAGGAGTTACATGTTAAACACAACACTTTTCAATAAGAGAACATGATCTAAAAACTAATTAAAAATGGTTTAATTTGGGTCACACCTTTATTAACCCCCATTTCATTATGTTCGAGGTTATAAAAAGTTGTATAATACCCCAAATGTTTTGACATGTTAACCAAAAATATTTTTTTTAGTTAATATATAAGACATGATTTCTATTTCTATATCTCATTCTTGTATAAAGAGAAATATAAATTATTAAGAGAAGATGGGAAAGTTAAAATATCAAGAGAATAATAATCCAAAGGCAATTGTTAACATTGAAGTAGAACTTAAAGGGGATCATGGATAATTAGATATTCAAATAAAGAGAAGATATATAGTTAGAGGACTATTGAAATTTTTTAATTAGTAGGGTGATAATTTTAAGGTTGAACATTCCCAGTTTGTATATAAAGTTAAAAATTAGAATGTAATTTATAAATAAGAATAATTGAATGAAATTTGAAGAACATGCCTTCATAATAAAGAGTGTTAGTTAATATATTAAATAATATAATGAGAACACATACTATTTTTAAGAGGAAGATACTATGTTTAAAAGGAGGACATTTGAAGATCACTGAAAATATAAATTCTTTAAAAGAAAAGGTTTTGGAGGATTTAGTAAAGAAAATTAGTTGTATATATGATGTGGAAACTGATGAAAAAAACATGGATAAGGTTCAAATAAAGGGTAGTGGGGGAGATCATGAAAAATGGTTGATTATCTAGAGAATCTATTGAGAGGATACAATGAGTCTATAATAAGTATCTCATGAGATATCATTTAGAAATTAATTCATGGTGTATTCTATTTAAAATATTAAATTGCTGTGATGAATTGAGATGAAGGTGAATAGTTGATCAATATTATTAATGAGAAATTTATTGTACTAGAAGGAGTACTGAAATAAGGAATGGAAGCCATGAATACCTCACTAGATGTATCGATAAAAAGGATTTAAGTGCTTAAATATTTGGTAGTATCTTAATGAGAATAAAATGAAAAATAGGCGAATATACCCAAAATGAGGTGTGAATAAAAAATAAAATCTATATAAGATGAACTAACTAATCTCAAATTAAAGTGATTTTTATGTTAAAAATAGAAATATTTAAGTCACAATTATAGAGAATATGAAAATTCACTACATATTTTCTAAATCATCAATAAAAACATATATGAGTCATATAGCCCAAGGACCAGCTGTTATAAGAAAATATGATTTGAGGATTGATGCGTCACCACCTGAAGAAAATAAAAATACTATATTGAATTAAAATAATAACATATTATGAGACTACACATATAAATTATGAAAAACAATCCAGAGAAATTATATCGTCTATAAATCAAATAAGATGATACAATGAGAGAAATATGACATGATGTGTTTCTATTATGGAATGAATAGTCATACAATAAGCATTTATGGTAATGATATTTGGTTGATTGTAGGTGGTAAAAGATAAGGGTTATAAATATTTCAAAATAGGAGTAAATATTCATTTAAAATCTATAAGTAAAGACTCACTAAATAAAGGAAGTTATAAAGTGCAACTTTAGTTGAAGAATGGTGCACACCATGAATGTGTGTCTTGAAACCCAAAAACAAAAAACAAAAGTAAATACTTCAACATAAATATCATTATGGAGAAATATCTACATAAGGTAGGATTTTAACAGAATGTGTTTTGTATGTTCTAACTCTGGACATATGGCAAGGAATTATAGTAGGAAATTACTAAAAGTGTTATTATGAATTCCATCACTCTTATAACAAAATTGAAAAGAGTTTGCACTGAATAAAAAAATCAAGGTGGAAAATAGATGTATACAATTGGGGAAGAAGAATATATATAAATTAAAGGTACACTATAGAACAATGATGGTGCACACAGAACATACCTTGTTTAGATAAAGAAGAATTGTTTGTAAGAGAAAGTAGGAAGTTGTTCCATTTATGAGGAAGATGAATGAACATGTTAATAAAGACTCTCTAGGGGAAAAAAGTATTAAGTTAATCTAATGAAAATAGATGTGGAATAAAATGATATATGAATTAATTTTTTCACAAACCAAATAATAAGAAAAAATAATAAGGTTGGTATAAAATTCCTCTTTTTATAGTGTAAAATTGATGGTGGATACAATTAAAATGCATTTTTATAGGAAACATATACTAGGGGGTTTAATCCAATTACCAAGATGGATCCCAAGTAAAAGAATATAGATAAATATAATGTTTGATCCTGAAGATGAATTTATACAAATGGAATTTCTAGAATAACAACTAGTACGGATTGGCAGAAAAACGAAAGAACAAGTATAGTCTACAAGGATTATCCACAGTTCACAAACCGAGGATGTTTGAGGTACCTGTCTCCCCATTTATTTAAATGTTTCTAATATCTACTAAAATTGGTGTAGTATTAATGAAGAAATAAGATACAAGGTGTTGAATGGACTAAGTAGAATCACATATTGAATCAAGTGAAGGGGAATAAAATTTTATGATACTGACATGAATTAAAAGTAGAGAAAAAGTTTATTTGATAGTTCCAATAGTATCAAACTAATGTTAAAGATCAAAAGGTTAAATTATTCCATTTATCATATGGTATTTGAACACTAAAATATGGATATGTTTCTAGAAGAAATTTTCATTAAAAATAACTGGTTCTCTATACTAATAAACTATATTAAAATATGGTGCCAAGAGTTTAATCCAGTCAAGGGGAGTCCTTGATGATCTATAAAAGTCTATTTTTGTAAACTAAAATGGGGGTTTCCTTATAAATATATGAATATAATGAATATAAAGTGGTGTTTTTAATCCAACATGTGTTATGCCTAACAAGCATTGTAATTTATTAATTATCCATTAATGGGTTAGTGTGGTGTGGTAGACATACCAAAATGTGATGATGATTGTAAAATGTCTATCTAATAGAATTTATTTAAAATGGTGAGTTATATGGATAACTTGGGGTTTCTGAAATAAAATATTTCTACTTACATTAAACATCAGCTCAATAAGCTTAGAGTGTTTTTCAATGACTCAAATCCAAGGGTTAAATTAACTTTCTGAATATCATTACATTAAAATGAAACTATATAGGATAAAGTAGATTGAAGATCGAATGATTATAAATATATTATTATTCTATGAAATTTTAGATAAATTGGGATAAAATTTTAATTCTCAAGATGACATAGAAAATAGATTAGTCTAATTTGGATGGTAAATTTTTAAATGGTTGACAATGCCAAGTATAGGGGGTTTTAATTAGTTCTTTGAAATTAGTTAGAAAATATTATACAATAAAATGGGGGAATAATATCTCTTAATATTTTTTTTAAATTTTTTGGAGAAAATAATTCCCTATATTATTTTAACTATTTAGAAACCAGGTTTAAAGAAATTATTTGAAAATGGGTAGTGAATGTTAAACTTGAAAACCCTAAAAGGAGATATAACTTTGAGGTAAAATCTTAATACAAAGGACCCCTTTCAATTTACTCACAAAGGTGGAGAATAGAGTAATCATCCTGAAATCCATATTTTATGTTTGAGTTATAGATTTATACATTGAAGTATGATTTTATGAAATACTATCAACAAAATCTAATCGTTGAGATTATTTTAACCATGAATTTTATATAATGTATTATTAAAATTATATATTCAGATTCATTGAAGGAATTATTATATTGATTTCAATGAATTATTAAGGACACATAACAAGATTAAAAAATATATATATATTTTATAAATAATTAATTAACTGAATTAAAATATGTTTGTATTTTAGAAAAAGAATAAATTTTCTTAGTATAAAAAAAATTCAGCCAACAAAGGCCAACTTGTTGGAGTAGTTAGCCTCTTATGATGGTTTCCATCAAAGAGAAACATAAAATATATATTCAATGTTGGAGGATTGGATTCATAAGAATAAGAATAATTTTATAATGTATTTTTAAAAAAATATAATGTTGTACATTATTTTGACAATGAGTTTTATATATTTTATTTGTTGCAAATATATGTTGACAGTATTGAAGGAATTATTTGATTGATTTCCTCCAAGAATTAATGATACACAACATGTTAAAAATATATATTTTTTATTCATGAATAATTTTTTGAAATTATTATGGGATTTTGATATTTTATAAAATTCATAAATTTTTTCTGTTTATAAAATTTATAACAAGAAAACGGTGGATGCTTTATGTATAAAAATACCCTGAAAGGAATGTGAATGAGATTTAAAACCATATATAATAATGTGGTAGAGTAGTGTATGATCCAATAGATTAGAAAATGAAAGTATAGGCACATGGAAATCCTTGGAGACTTTCCAGTTAGGTTGAGGCCCTAAGGGAATTTATAGAGTGGTGTTGGAATGCATTGGGTAATAGACCACATGGAATAGTATCAAAAATTTGACATGGGATCACATATTAGTTTCTCTATAAAAAATAAAAAAAAACTCACTATATA
This sequence comes from Viscum album, assembly GCA_963277665.1. Taxonomy (NCBI): domain Eukaryota; kingdom Viridiplantae; phylum Streptophyta; class Magnoliopsida; order Santalales; family Viscaceae; genus Viscum; species Viscum album. The sequence continues at coordinate 1,632,104,632 of OY728133.1, read as the reverse complement.
TGTTTAATGTGATATTTTTTTGTATAATAATATTTTTTTAGTATGTAGGGTTTGACTGTTCCATATTTTTGAGTTTAATGTCATGAAATTCTAAGTTTATGATATTCAGTTTTTTAAATAACTGGTCCTCCACGTGATATTTTTTACTTGTAAAAGATGAATCATGTCAGATTCATTATTTGTGACCAATAATGGTTTTTGGTTTCAGGGATTACACAAAACCTACAAATATCCTAGTGATATAATCATGTGAACCTAAACACCACATAGAACAGTGATGATTCTAATGAATTGAGAGTGATGTGATAATGATGGATGAAGTTGATACATGATATGAGCTTAGTGATAATGAAGGGGGTGATTCTTGTGTGAAAGAATTTGATTTTATTTTCTCGATGATATGTATATTTCATTAAGGGGAAAATAGAATATTCACAAATATACAGTGGAAACTAAATGATTTTGAGTCATTTTTTATCATTAAATATTTTTATTTTTGGTGTCATAAATTAATATAAAGGCTTTGAGATGTTGATGGATCAAGAATAATAAATGGGATGTTGTTATGTAAGTTTGTAGAAATATATGATTTTTTATAATTTTTAGTGAAACTATGATGGTGAAAAATATCTATAAATACCCAAGACCATATCTTTTAAAGTAGAGATAGATGCAAACTAGAGAGTGATTGAGACTAAGGCTAAGAAGAGAGAATGTGGAACAAAGCTATATATTTTAACATATACTAAACATGTTAAATGTAATGTGAATATCATATAATGTATCATGCAATATGTGAGTATCAATGAATTAATTTAAATCTTCAAGGGAAAATTTCTATATACGAGTAATTAATATATTAAGGTGTTCATATTTTTTTAATGATAATGTTATGTGAAGAGGATATAATGGTTTATGAATACATGAATATGGTGAATGAAACACATGTAATATACAACCTTAATAAGATTTGAGTACTAAGAAATAGATGACATATGAAGACCATGAAATGTGTAATTTTTTTATGGTGATTTATTTTCAATTAAATACTGACATAGATATAAGAAAGGATATTTTAAAGCATGGTTGAGAATATTTTTTCCAAAATATATAAATTTTTTTTGAAGATCACGTTGTTACATTTTCATAAATTCAATGTAGTGAGAAATATAGATATATTAGTTTCAAAATAAGTGGTGAAATAGTAATAACATAGTTTTGACGTGTAGAACATTGAAGATATAATACAGTGGTCCTAGAAGATCTCAAGTGAGGTACTTAATGTATTTCTTACATGAAAATTGTTATGCATTCTCCAGTTAGTGAAGAAAGTCAGTCGAATAAAGTTATGAAAATTTGTGTTGAGTTTTTCTCATATAAATAGAAAATCTATTAATAAATTAATGTGATAGCATATAATATATTTCGAATCTATACTGCTTAATATTAGGTGACTTGTTATTACTATATTTAAAAGTTATAAAGATGTGTGTAATACCATATAATCTTCTATAATGGTTAAATGATACAACTATTTCTATGCATAGAGTATTTATTCATTTTTATATTTATTTAATTTAGATATTATAATTTTAATTTTATTAAATTAAACTCAATTTTTTATTTAACATGTCATAATTATCTTAATGTTATTTTTTTGGGATTTTTCTAAAATATTTGATTTTTTGGGTGAATTGTGAAAATTCCATATTTAGGAATACAATTACTTTTATTTAATTATTGTGATAAAATGTTAATTTAAAGAATTATAAAACATTTTTTTGGAAAAATTATGTTTTAACCTAGTAAAAGAAATCTTTTATAATATTGTATGTTATATTTAATTTAAATTAAAAACTATTTTTTGATATTTCTATTTAATGGTGTGGTTGAAAGATACCATTATGTTTTTTCATAATCTATTTTTCTAAAAATTGTACTTTTTTATTAAATAAAAAAAATCATGGGAATAATAATTATTATTGAAAAACTGTTAAATGGATTTTTCACTTAAATAAGTAGTTTTCTAAAAATAATTTTCATATGAATTTCAAACATATATTAAAATTAATTCCCACTAAATTTAAAATTTTAATCTAAAAAATGTCTTACATTTTTGAAATCAGGAGGTTCTAATTTTTTAAAAAGGTTTATTTCATTTTTTTCAGTATTAATAGTAACCATGATAAATATATGTTACTATAACAAAAGGTATAACATGTTAATTAGGGTTAAAACTTTTTTATAAAGTCACAAAATCTCATCATAAATATTATTGTATGGGAGGATTTCATCAATTACCACATTATATTTTAAATTGGGATGTTTCATTTTAAACATGGCCTTGAGTAATAAATTTATAATAATTAAATGCTTAGGATATTTATAATAGAGAAACTCCCATAAAATATAAAAGGGGACTTATTATTATCACTTATTCACAAAACATAAGCAAATTATCTCAAACAATCCACACTTAAATACCATAAAACTCTATTTTTCTTTTCTTTGATGTTATGGTCTCACCAAAAGACCATCCTAGAAGGATTAAGGTGTAAGAGGAAGGAGTTTTTCCCAAGAAGAGAAGCAAATCATAACCAAGTTATTTGATGATTTTTTATTCTTATAAATCCTTTAACTTATTATAATTGTAGTAATATAATATCATCAGCATCTTAAATATATTGAAATTTTATTATCTTTATGACACAATCGTTTTTATATAACTTTTCTATCCTTTGGGAAATGAAAACATCACTGATGCGGACATATAGAATATCGTCTTTATGCACTGATGTGATTATTTTTCCATAAAAACATATCTTGGATGGTTATAATTATAACATACAGCCTTTCTATCACATAAAAATTCATTACATTATACAAAACTGAGGATCTTTAAGGTTCAGTGTCTTGGAAACCAAGAACATAATACATGACAACATAAAAATTTCTTCTTAAATACATGAAAGGCTTCTTCATTTGTTCATCCTAGTTCATTACATCATCTAAAAACATGGGAGCATACATGAAATGAAAGGGTGAGAAGAAGGCCCAGTAAGGGAAATAATGGAAACATTTTACATGTAAACATGAGATACATCAATAAAGTAATGATAAATAACTTTAAGGCATGATAAAGAGATCATGAGGCATATCATAATTAAAATAACGTGTTTCATAACTTGAAGATGTGGCTACAACATTGAACATATCACCAAGGTAAAACCCAAGGTGTCATTAAAAATTACCAATGTAAAATTTAAGGTATTGTTAAAATTGTAATCTCTAGTGGTTACATCATTACCCAATGCATTAGAGCGTTATTAGGGCACACCCTTAAATTTCTAATCTCTATTGGTTACATCATTACCAAATGCATTGGAGCGCTATCAGGGCGCACACTTAAATTTTCCTTTTTTATCATGTAAGTCACATGTATCATCATCAAAAATTTCATTAATAACACATATAGAAAAAAATTAATGGGCTTCATTTCATAATCATAACATTTTAAAAACTGCTTTAAAGACATGATCTTTATGTCACTTTAAACCAATAGAAAAGGAAAGAGGTTCTCATGTATGGAAATATCAGAATTTAAAATAGAACATTTTGGTATATATGTGAATACCCCTTTAGAAGAAAGTTCATTGAGTATTAAATTAATATAATAAATGAATTTGAGAATAATAGAGAGATATTTTGAGACAGAAATTCTGTAGCATAATGGCTATGTTTCAGGGTTTTTTAAAACATTGAAAAGAGTGGAGACATGGGTCCCCCACTCATAAATGATCCATAAAATAGTAGAGATATAAAGAATATAGAGGATATAAGAACATTTTAATGAAATTCTAAAGACATACCATATGAAATTAAAAACATGGAAGGAAGACAATAATAATATTTCTCTTATGAAAATACGGCAACCTAATGGCGTCACTTAAAACATCAAAAAGTGAACTGACATGATCAAATAGGGTCTCTCATCATATGAAAATAAAAGATCAGTATGATATATATATATATATCATACCCCAACATAATAAAAAGGAACATGAAATACTTGGCAAGAAAATAGAACTTGAAAATTTGAAGGGGTGAAATAATCCCTTAAAAATTTGGCAGGCTAACGACGCCACTTAAACATCAAAAAAATGAATCGACGAGATCAAATAGGGTCTCTAATCATATTAAAATAAAAGATAAGTTTGATAGATATAGAGATAATTCCCCAACATAAACAAAAGAAACTAGAAAAATTTGACACGAAAATAGAACTTGAAAATTAGAAGGGTGAAAGAATTCCTTAAAAATTCAGCAGCCTAACGACGCCACTTAAACATCAAGAAAATTGAATTGACGAGATACAATATTTTCTCTCATCATATGAACATAAATGATCAGTATGATAGATATATAGATCATACCCCAACATAATTAAAAGGAACTTCAAATACATGACAAGAAAATAGAACTTGAAAATGAGAAGGATGAAAGAATCCGTTACAAAAATTTCGGCGGCCTAACGACGCCACTTAAAAATTCATAAAACGAAATGATGATATTAAGAGGGGATCTCTCCTAATATGAAAATGAAAAGGTAATTATGAGGAATATGAATGAACATCCTCCAACATAATAACATGGAGCATAAAAGAAATGACTTAAAAGAGAGTATTTGAAAAGAAAGAGAGAGGTAGGATCCGTTACCTTAAAACGTAACTCTTAAAAGTCAAATGTTGGGACCTTAAGGGCTTGGGGGAACCTTGTGAGGACTCCTTGAGAGGTAATAGAACCATTGATTTATTGGGGGAGAGTTGCAAGTGAAAAATAAAGGAGGAAATGGTGGGTATTTATAGGGAAAGTGAGGGGACAAGACATTAATGGCCAAGGGACACCTCATTGGTGGTATTGGAAAAACCATGGGCTTGCCCATGGTATTTTCCCAGGGTATTGGCCACTTGGGAAACTTAATACCTTATCTTAATATTCACAATTCGAACATATTGATAACATACTTAATAAATCTATTAATGATGTCATTAAACACCCGTAACTTAAAAACTATATTTTCACTATTCATCAAAAATTTAACATTCTCAGAAAAATCCCAAAAAAATTACCATAACATAATATCGATGCTCTCAGTTCAAAAAATGAAATCCATTTTATAAAAATAATTTTTGAAAAATATTTAATTTAATTTTTAATTTAAAACACTATTCACTCGAAAAAACTAATACTTGACTAATAATTTCCGAAACAGTTCTTTACATATTTTATTGAATCAGAATACATAATCAAGGTGCCTAGATTATATTGATACTTTCTTTAAGTGATATTACTAATCCATTGGGTCACATTACTAATCCTAAGCATAAAATCACAATTCATAAGTTACTATTCATCAAAAATTAAGTTGATCTTATTAGACTCTAAATTTTTTAATGAACATAATTGTAGAACACCATTTTTTGAAAATCATTTCACATAATTAAATATTTATGGTTTACAAAAATATTTTCAAATATCATTTTTCTAGAATTCTACAGAAATATGCATACTATATTTATCCGGACATTTGAAAATTCACAAACTTCATCATAAGAAGAATTCACTGTTTTTATTTAATTCAAATGATTACACAAGGTTGTTATGGTTTTGTTACATAGCCCCTTATAACAACAACATAGGGCCTAGGAGTAAGGTGTTATAGTGTGATAGAATCGTTTGGCGGCTCGACCAATGTTGCACCAGTAGTAATTTCTATCAGTTTGAACATCTCGCGAATGCGATTTCGTTCGAGCTTCACATGATGAAGTTCATCTTGGGATTGGTCCAGAGCAAAGACCAGTGGTGCTACCTCCTTCCCAAGTTCCGTTATATGGGATTCGATTGGCCCGAGACTACTGGATGAGGCAATCAAATCTTCATTCTATATTAATTAACCAAGATCACTTGTATTTAGAGACAATAATCACAACATTTAGTTTCCAACAGTCATATTTAGAAACAGTGATATAACAATCGAAAACCCAACGGTCTCAATTTTAATTATACCCATGTTATTAAATGAAATAGTTTTTTTGAGTATAAAATAACACACAAAATTATGAAACAAGATTTATTCCAAATTTTGGGTCTTTACAGTCTTCCCCCTTAAGAAATTACTTCCTCGTAATTTTTTAAATTGGGCTTGGAAATTTCATTGAATGTCCCACATAGGAAAAAGATTCAGTAACACTATTACTTTAAAATAAAGAAAGGGAAGTACAATGGTCACTTGAGTTAACCCATACTAGGATTCCATGTTGGAGAACATGGATATGGAAGAGAAAAAAAGGATCATGATCTGAGGGAGAGTGATAGAAAACATTATTAAGAGAAAGTTAACTACAAGAAAACAACAAACTTATTATTTGTGTAAACGGTCATTGATTACCCAGTAGGAAACATAAACCAACAATGTTTTTGTATGACATTCATTTTCATAATTTTGAGGAATTCATTTACTACCAAGATTAAAAACATATAGAACTATACCAACCTTCAAGTTGAGTTTCATCCTTTAATTAGTTTCCACCAAAAATAATCTTTTCTCAAAACGAAGTGCATTCAAAAACACTTGGTCTCATCAAAACACAGGAATAATATTCTAGAGAGTCACGTAATCTACAAAAGAATAACAATCTATTTCTTTTATCTTTAAACATTACCCCAAAAATAGAAAGGGTATGATAAAACAACTCATCAAAATAAAGAACCTTATAGAATGAGAAACCACCTTAAATCATCAAAATTCCACAGTACAATCCAGAGTTCATCATAATCCATTCCATAAATAACTATCCTTAAAATTCATCAAAATAAACCAAACTAAGATTGAAACCCAAATACAAGAAGTATTTGATAATGTAGTCTTCCAAGATAAACTTTATCATTCGTCTCCAAACAACATCAACCACTATTAACGTCTTACAATAGAAGTAACTAAACTAATCACATTTTCCCCAAGATAGGTTAATCATCTCTATAAGTGGCTTAAATTACTATAGGTTCACCTTAAATTCATCAACTCAACAAAATATATGTCAACCTTTACTCCTCAAAGAAAATACCGTAGTAATCTATTTACCTAGATTATATAGGGTTCCCAAAATAGTGATCATCATCCAAAATAATAATCAACTTTTAATATTCTAATCAACATTATAAGATGAAAATCCTTGAGACTTCGTCCTCTTCTCCCTTGATGAATTTGGGCATTCAACTAGGTACCAATTATTAATTGTGATTTTGGATAGCTGGTTTGGCATAATCACAATATGTTCAACTTGATCTTTCATCATCTCTATCATATTAATAGGGCAATCATCACATTTCATATCACATTGTAATTTGGGACATGTTATTCTATTTCCTGCTATTAACTAATAATAAGAAGTATAATTAGGTGCTTAAATACTTAGCCAATAATCATGAAAAGGAAACATTAAGCATAGAAGGATAAACTTGTATAATAAAAGTATATCCTAACTTGCGATCCCCTAGTTTTCAATCTTGGATATCCATGTTCATATATTCTTATGTAAATATTTATTTCATTTTATCTTTGTTCCTTTAATAATGGTTCATATTAAGCTTATGAATTTACCAAAGCATATCCCCTGGGAGTGTCGTAACTAAGAGTGCAGCAAGGTCTGTTGTCGTGTACCAGTTCCCGTTCGAGTCTAGCTCAAAGTGGTGCTTTCGCATTTTACCCCTATGTACATCTCTGCCAGATGCACCTCTACCTACTCGTATCCAGTCAAGGATGTATTTTCTTGGCAACCCCTTACTCAATACTCACCAAAATACGAGGAAGATTTCCCATATTTAAACTTTTCTATAGGGTTCTTCCTAATGTTTTCATATCCTAATTTCTACAAATAACTAAACCATCCTTTGAGACCAACTATAACATACAACCATTTTGTCCCATAAAATTCCATTACATTATACCAAACTGAGGATCTTTAAGGTTTAGTGTCTTGGAAACCAGGAACATAATACATGACAATATAAAACATTCTTCTTAAATACTTAAAAGGATTCTTCATTTGTTCATCCTAGTTCATTACAACATCTCATAACCTCGGAGAATACATCAAATGAAAGGGTGAGTAGAAGGCCCAGTAAGGGAAATAAGAGAAAAAATTTACATGAAAACATGAGAAACATCAATAATGTCATTATAAATAACTTTAAGGCATGAGAAAGAGATCATGAAGAATATCATAATAAAAATAATGTGTTTCATAACTTGAAGATGTGCCTACAATATTTAACATAGACAATCCGGAACATATCACCAAGGAAAACCCCAAGGTGTCATTAATAATTACCATGGTAAACCTCAAGGTATCATTAAAATTGTAATCTCTAGGGCTTACATCATTACCCAATGGATTGGAGCGCTATCAGGGTGCACCCTTAAATTTGTAATCTCTAGTGGTTACATCATTGACCAATGCATTGGAGCGCTATCAAGGCGCACCCTTAAATTTGACATTGTTACCATGTGAACCATATATATCATCATCAAATATTTTATAAATAACCCATATAGCATAAAATAAATGGGTTTCATTTCATAATCATAACGTTTTAAAAACTTCTTTAAAGACATGATCATTATGTGACTTTAAAACCACAGAAAAGGAAAGTGGGTCTCATGTATGTAAATCCAAGAATTTAAAATAGAATATTTTGGTGTATATGTGAATACCCTTTTATAAGAAAGATCATTGAGTATTCACTTAATAAAATAATTGAATTTGAGAATAAGAGAGAGACATTTTGGGACGAAAATTCTGTAGCATAACGGCTATGTTTTGGGGTTTTAGAAAACATTGAAAAGAGTCGGTACATGGGTCACCCACTCATAAATGATCCATAAAACAGTAGGGGGAAAGAATATATAGGATATAAGAACATGGTAAAAAAATTTGAAAGACATAACATATGAAATGAACAACACGGAAGTAAGACAAAAATAAGATTTCTATTATGAAAATTCGACAGCCTAACAACATCACTTAAAACTTCAAAAAGTGAGTTGACGAGATAAAATAGGGTCTCTCATCATATTAACATAAAATATAAGTATGATAGATATAGAGATCATACCACAACATAATAAAAAGTAACGTGAAAGACTTTAAAAGAAAATAGAACTTGAAAATTTGAAGGGGTGAAATAAACCCTTAAAAATTAGGCAGCCTAACGGCGCCACTTAAACATCAAAACAATGAATTGACGAGATAGAATAGGGTCTCTCATCATATGAACATAAAAGATAAGTATGATATATATATATCATACCCCAACATAATATAAAGTAACTTGAAAGAATTGATAAGAAAATAGAACTCGAAAATGAGAACAGTGAAAGAATCCCTTAAAAATTCGGCAGCCTAACGACGCCACTTAAACATAAAAAAAAGAATTGATGAGATAAAATAGGGCCTCTCATCATATGAAAATAAAATATCAGTATGATAGATATAGAGATCATACCCCAACATAATAAAAAGGAATTTGAAAGACTTGACAAGAAAATAGAACTATAAAATGAGAAGGGTGAAAGAATCCGTTAAAAAATTCCGGCTGCCTAACGACGCCACTTAAGCATTCATAAAAAGAAATGATGAGAGTAAGAGGGGATCTCTCATCATATGAACATGAAAAGGGAATTAAGAGGAATATAAAAGAACATACTCCAACATAATAACAAGGATAATAAAATAAATGACTTAAAAGAGAGTAATTGAAAAGAAAGAGAGAGGTTGGATCCCTTACCATAAAACGTAACTCTTAAAACTCAATGGTTGGGACCTTGAGGGCTTTGGATCACCTTGGGAGGACCCCTTCGGGGTATATGGGACTAGATATTCTTTGGGGGAGAGTTGGGAGTAAAAACTAAGGGAGGAAAGGGTGGGTATTTATTGGGAATGTGAGAGGACAAGGCATTAATGGCCAAGGGACACCTCATTGATGGTATTGGCAAATGAATGGGCATTCCCATAGTATTTTCCCATGGTATTGGCCACTTGGGACACCTCATACCTTATATTACTACTCATAAGTCGGAAATATTGATTAAATACTTAATAAATCATTTAATTATGTCATTAAACACCTGTAACTTAAAAACTATATTTTCCCTATTCATCGAAAATTCATCTTTCTCAGAAAAATCCCAAAAAATAACTGTAACATAATATCAATGATCTGAGTTAAAAAATGAAATCCATTTTATAAAAATAATTTTCTAAATATTGTTAATTTAATTTTTTATTTAAAACACTATTCACCTGAAAAAACCAATACTTGAATAATAATTTCTGAAACAATTATTTACCTATTTTATTGAATCACATTACTTAATCAAGGTGACTAGATTATATTAATACTTTATTTAAGTGAGATTACTAATCCATTTGGTCACATTACTAATATTAAGTATAAAATCACTTTTTATAAATTACTATTCATTAAATATTAATTTGATCATATTAGACTCTAAATTTCCTAATGAACATAATTGTAGAACACCATTTTTTTGAAAATAATTACACATAATTAATTATTTAAGGTTTACATAAATATTTTCAAATATACTTTTTCTAGCATTCAACAAAAATATTCGTACTATATTTATCCGGACATTTAAAAATTCACAAACATCATCATAAGAAGAAATCATTGTTTTTATTTAAGTCAAAGGATTACACAAAGCTATTATTGTCTCGTCATGTAGACACTTATATGACCAGCATAGGACCTAAGAGTAAGGTGTGCTAGGGTGATAGAATTTTGGGGCAGCTCAGCCAACTTTGCACGAGTTGTAATTTCTATCAGTTTGATATTCTCATGAAGGTGATTCCATTCTAGATTTACATGATGATGTTCGGCTTGGGTTTGGTCCAGAGAAAAGCCCAGTAGTGCTACCTTCTTCCCAATTTCCATTAGATGGGCTTGGATTGGCCTGAGACTACTTGATGTTGCCATAAAATTTTTTTTCTATTTTAATTAACCAAGATCACTTGTATTTAGAGACAATAATCGCAATATTTAGTTTCCAACGGTAATTTTGACCAATGGTCATATAATAGTTGAAAACCCAGCAGTCTCATTTTAATTATACCCATGTTATAAAATGAAATAGTTTTGTTGAGTATAAAATAACACACAAAATTAGGAAACAAGATTTATTCAAAATTTCGGGTCGTTATAATAATGATGGATTAAATGAACAAATATGATTTTTATGACATGATATTTATTCTAGAAATATAATATAATTCCTACATTATTACCCTCTCACCCATTGAAAAATGAAAATGTTGTTTTTGAATACGTGTGAACTTCCACCTCCACATAGTGATGTGATTTGTTTTTCATTATCGCCTCTCATGGTAGGTCATAAGTGTTGAAATAATAAGTAAATATTACATGTATGAAAAAGTAATTATTTTTAAATATGTAATATTATCAACCTTATTTATTTTCAATCCATCAGGAAAATGGAAATGTTGCTAATGTGTATGTGTAGATTACCGCCTCCTGGAAAAAATGCATTTCATTTCTCATAGATACCTTAAACGGACATTTTTGAATGTTGTATGATAAAAAAATTATAATAATTATAACATTATTAATATTATTAAACCACTAATATTTTATCAAGGACTACATATAAATTTTTTTAAAGATCAAATACTGAACGATCTAAAAAACATCCAAAGTGAACTTAAATGATTTAGTTAATAAGTAAACCATAGTAATTAGTGATTTGAAATAATTTTAATAAGGGAATAATCATAATAAATATTTTGAATTAGGTATAAATTAACTTAATTTTATTACACTATTTTATAAATAAACATATGAAATAAGTTGGGACTCTAAGTAAGGGATTTTTTCTTTAAAACATTATTTTTAATTGTTTTTTAAGATTTATTCCATGATTTATCTACCATATCTGAAGTGCACTGTGTTGCATTTGTTGTCAATGAGGCATGATGTTGTCTTAGAATGAATGGATGTCAATAATTGTCAAGATGTGAATGCCAAAAGTTGTGATGGTGTTGGTGAGGAATGGAGAATGGCCATGGTACTAAGAGGCATGTCACTTAGAAGATTCACTAAGTGGCATAGGAGATGTGGTTGAAACATTATCTAGTAACATCAGACGATTGTTGAACTGATCTTTAAGTTCCAAGAACTTGTATCAACAGGATACAATGTCACAACAAGCTCTATAAGGCCATGCATTGTTAAGACAATGCATGAGGAAGTGAATGGGATCCATCCAAAACATCTAAGTGGATGAAGTGGATTAATGAAGTCCATGCACTAACACTTAGGGCATGTGAATGTGAAGAAGATCCAATTGATCTCTGATTAGATCAACGAAGCTCATTGGTGATTTTCTGTGATTCAGGAGCTCAGTTGATGAAGAACCTTCAAGAATTTCCATTCCTAAGTGATAAATAAATGTTGAGGATGAATGGAGGAATTCTGAAGAAGAAGAAGAAAAATGTAGAAGAAGAATGGCTTAGAGGAAGATGGCTTGGCATTTAGAATTGGCATTTTTCATATGGAGTACTTTGTTTTTTTGACAAAGTAACATTCTGTCCGTTTGCCAAAAATTAGGCCAGCCAAGGCCAGCCCACGAGTTCAACCCCACGGCTCATGTGGGCACTAGGCGCCACGCCTATGGGGGAACCCATGGTGCAAGCACAGGGTGGCAGGGCTACGCAGGGGTGTCACGCCCGCGCGGCAGGGGCGCATGAAGCGTGCCCGGAGTGCATGGTGGGCACTAGGAGCACGCCCGCAGGAGGCGTGAGTGGGCGCAAAGCGCGCCCGCAGAAGACCCGGTGCCGGGTGGCACCGAGCGGAGGGAGAAGAGATAGTAATAGTTGAAGAAGCGGCGGGGAGCTTGTGTTTGATAAGCCGCGAGGAAACCGGGCTTCGCTTCGATGTGGGTTGCGCTAAAATCAGCGGGATTTAATCCCAACCGTCCGCTCGATCGTGCAGCTCATCTGTACCGTTCATCTCATCCGCGCGGTGATGTTATAATCTCGGACGTTGCGCGTCATTTAACATCTGATCCGACGGCTAAGATAATGTCTTCTTCCTTGAGCTCGCCCGAAGCCACCCGCGAGCTCCGTTCGAACCAGAGGCCTCCCCGACGACCTATTTCGAGTTCCCAACCACCTTTGAAGCCGAAGGGTCCATTGGGATCGTCTGAGCATACCGAACACAACCATTCCTTAAAATGAGTTTGCATGCGATGAGAAAAAGAATTCGAGATTCGGCCGAAGGCAAACTGAAGGTGCCGAGGCCATGTGGTGTTCGTGTTTTGCATGGGATGGCCAAAATAGAGGTCGTGCATGCGTTCTAAGTTGCATGCACGAGGAGGAAAGAAAGAGGAAGATAAAGCCGCGTGAAATAGCGAAGGAAAACAAGATTTGGAGAAAATCTTGAAGATCCGAAATCTTCGGTGATTCGAGATTTATCACATGGATGGACAGAGGCATCCCTCTGCCTATATAAGGAGAGCTCAAGGCTCTCATTGAGATTGCTGAAACTCTGCAGAAAATTTTGAGAACCGTGAGTCTCTGCCTCGCGAAGAAGAAGCCCCGCGCAAGAAAACTTGCGCGGCTGGAGTACCTTGCGCACAACACCTTTGCGCAACAAGAAGAAGAAAGGGGTGACCCTTGCGTGCCTTCCCCTTGCGCGATAGTGGGTACCCAATCCCCTGCGCGCCTTCCATTTGCGCGGCAGGAAGACGCGAGGCTTCAAGCACCTTGCGCGCCCTCGTGGTTTGTTGAGGCTTGCGCGACCAAGTGTCCTGAGGCCTTGCGAGCCGCTTGTGTCTTTGAAATCTTGCGCGCATGAGGAGTTACCACACCCTACGCGCCCTTGAACACCAAGTGGCTTGCGCGGCAGTTGTGAAGTAAGAGGACCCTACGGGTTATTTGCATTCAAGAGAACCCAAGGCCGTAGCCCTTGTGTGTGCAACAAGTGAAGAACACACTACTTTGTGTGTGTGTGCAAACGCAACCCACGACTACCCCTTACACCCTTGACACATGCGCGGCCCGTGCTTGAAGAAGACACCTGTGGGCAGTGTGTGTGCATAAGTGGAGAAGGACACATTCGGGTGTGTGTGCAAGAAGGGAAGGAAAGGCCGTAGCCTTGTGCAAACAAAGGAGCCCGCATCTTAGGCGTTTGTGGGTGCAAAGTGAACAAGAAGGCCGAGGGCACACTTTCTATGAGTGAAAAATTGAAGAACACACTTTGTGTGTGCTAGTGAAGTAGGTCGTATCCCTTGTGGGGTGCACACTTTGAAGAACAAAGAATACTTTGTGTTTGTGCAAGAAGAAGTGAAAGGCCAACCTTAAGTGTGTGAAAAATGAAGAATAAATTATGTGTGCAAAACAAGTGAAGGCCGAACCTATGTGTGTGCACTAAGTGAAGTGTGTACACACTTAGAAGAAGAAGAAAAGGATACTCACACAACGTATAACACACATTTATGTGTGTAATCAAAAGGAATTAAATGTGTGAAGGAAAAGAAGAAAAGGTATGTGATTAAAGTGACTACACACTTTGAGGGTTTATTGCACTAAGAGGAGAAAGAGGAGAGTGCATGCATGCATGCATGCACATGCACACGTGAACAAAGACAAATCTGGTTGTGTGAATTTGAGTTGTCTAAGACTTTAAGATCTTGAAGAGATTTGAGGAGCCATGCTATCAGTGCATGAAGAAGAAGAGATGCTATGCACTCAGTGCATGAAGTTGATCTGATGTGAGACTGGACCAGACTGAAGTTAAAGATATCAGTTTTCTGAGTATTCAGTAGTTGAAGGGAGAAGCCAGGTCATCCTAAGAGAAAGGAGATAAATCCTGAACAAGACGATAAGACCTGTTCATCACAAGTGAGAAGAGGTACAGAGCAAGGCTAGCAGCCTTTATCCCAGGCTGCTGAGTATACTTAAAGATCTGAACAAGAAGAAGAGCTACTCGTGAAACTCGAGGAGCCAGGAGAAGCCCCATGTGAGACTCAGGGTGGAGGAAGTCTCCAGTGGGATTATGGAGCAGGCCAGTGGGACTCTGGTAACACTGTGGGACGCAGTATAAAGACACTCCTGTGGGACTCAGGATAGATACAGTGGGAAGCTGTACCGACCATTGTAATTTTAACAGGTTATAATGGAAGAAACCATGTTGTGGTGTATAACCAACATGGCAAGGACGTAGGCCTTTGGAGCCGAACCTTGTAAATACTTGTGTCCAGTGCCTTTACAATTACTGCATATCCGAGGAAAGGTTGAGAGATACAAGAAGAGTGGATCGAGGCTTTAACCAGCCATAGAGGTTTAATTGATTAAGAATAAATTAGAAAAAAGTTTTAAAGGATCACTGATTCACCCCCTCCCCCTCTCAGTGATTCACACTTATATGGGCACTACAGTTGGTATCAAAGGGTGGTTAACTCTAAAGGATCCAAGGAGTCTACATCAAGTGCAGATTTGAGGAAGTGAGAAAATACCCTCAAATGGAGATATATGCCAAGAACCTGAAAAACAGAATGAAGAAACAGGACAAAATATGAAGAAGATGGTTGCTACAAACAGAGAAACACCATCTATGGAAGGTAATGTGAAAGTCACATAAGATGAAAAATCCTTCTATCATTCTTCTGATGAAGCCTGCTCTTGTTGTGATGAAGTTCGAACATACGATGATCTTCTAAATGCACTCAAATATCTTCAGAAGAGAGTCCCCAAGAAGTGGCAATGTGTATAGCTACAGGAATCCTTGATCTTCAAGAAGAAAAATTACAGCTAGAAGATGAAGCCAATTCACTGGAAGATCAATTGGTGAAAAGGGTTAGCATATCCAACACTCTCAGAAAGCTGGTAAATGCCAAAGATGAAATAGTATCTCTTTAAAATGAAATATATGAAGACACTGCTGATGAATTGAAAAGAAGCCTTTCTGAGAAATAATTCTTTATGATAATAGTCAAAGATGTTGTCCATGCACTGGAAAAGAGGCACAACGTGTCAATGGTTGTCAGAGATGCTCAACTAGAAGACAAAGTCAAAAGGGTGAAGGAGCTTGACAACTCATTGCTTGAAATGAAGCAGGTGCATGAAGACCAGATAAAAAAGCTGGAAGAGAAATGGGAAGGAAGGCTAAGAACAGTTGAGGATGAGAAGAACTCCCTCAACATGAAGTGTTTAGAACTGGAGGTGATATTGATAAATCTGCAATCACCTAAAGCTGAATCCTCCCAGTCAGCTGGAATAAGTCATGTTGCTACTCAAGTATGCTTTGAGCAGGATGATTCTAAGAGAAAGACATCCTCTAATAAAAGTGCAACATCTTCTAAAAAGAAGGTACCATCCATACTATATTGTACTCATTCTTTTAAAAGTGTTTCTACTAAAAGTACAGGATGGAAGAATGAATCCAAACAAGTATGGATGAAGACAGTAAAGAAGCAGAGCTCTCCTGAAATAGCACAACAGGTCAAGAAAAGTACCCTACAATCAGAAGGACTGAAGAGGTCAAGATTCGTGGGTCAATGCTGGTGTTGTAATAAGTATGGGCATTGTGCAAAGGATTGTTGGTACAATCCACTGAATTTCAAAGCACAGAGGAAGCCCATGCCAGGGGGGAGCAAGCCAGAAGAAAAGAAGCAACATCCACAGGTCCAAAGACATCTGTTTACTGCTAACAGATTTGGATTACTTGATAACATCTGGGATGAATGCAAAAGTGGTCAGAAAGATACATGTCAATCTCTGAATGTATCCAGATCTCAAAAGAAGAGAAGATCACAGAACCTGTCTCAAAAAGAATCCTTGGGAAGCAAGAAGAGATTTGACAATGCTCCCAAGAAGATGTTGAAAAAGGAAGAGAAGTCCTTGGATTTGAAATCCATGAATGGTGATGCATCCAAAAGGACCACCAAGAAATGCTTCTACTGTGGAAAGAAAGGACACACCATGGATCTTTGTAAACAAGACATGGAACCAAATAGAAGCAGGAAGCACTCAAACAGACAATCAATCCAGAAGAAGAAGAATGTATTGATTGAAAACAAGTTTCCTAAGAAAGGTAGATTGAACACATCTAAGGAACCATGTGGAACTTCCAGAAATGAGGCCACACTTCCAAATGGATTACTTTTCATATGGCCAAATCAGTTACAACTTGCCAAAGAACTGCAGAGAGCTGAAGAGGAAGTACTGGAAATTGCGAAAGCAAAAGAGAAGAAGAAGATTCCACATGAAGATGTGTTGAGATCCACACCAGCACAATCATCATTGAAGATCAAATGTGAAGGTGTGAAGAATGGTGAAAATGGGACATCTCTGTTGAGAGAATCTTCTCAACATTGTTGTTCACATTGATGAACCAAGGAGGTCCCATCTTATTCCCTTCTACACTTGTATTTACATGTTCTAACATTGCATGGAATTGAAGATGATGATCATTCTCAGCTGGAGGATGGTTTGGACAGAATGGAGTGCACCCCTTGAGGGGGAGAAAATCTGAAGAAGATGATGTTCTAATATTAATATCATCTTAAGAAAATGGATGAATGGGGGAGCTTTATCTTTGCACCTGAACATTCTAATGTGTTTTGTAAAGTATGTGCAGGATTTAGCAATTCATTGAATATCTGAAAAATTTCAACCCCTAAGCATGATCTCACATGTGTAGAGAATTGTGGACAACATTGAGTTCCTTGGTTACACCACTCTTGTTTTCTACACCGGGTTACCCCAAGTAGACTTAGAGTTGATTTACTAAAGTTTCTTTTCTAAAGAAGAACATGTGGCATCATCCCTCTCTTAGTGATTTTCAAGAAGATGCTATTCAAAGGGAGGAAGATATTTTTGAAAGTGAACCACACCACACCTTTTCATTTGATTTCCAATAAGGGGGAGAAAATATTGGCACACATATTGACCCATTCATATGTGCAGAAGTAGTGTATTGACAACAAATACAAAGGGGGAGATTGAAGTGCACTGTGTTTCATTTCTTGTCAATGAGGCATGATGTTGTGTTAGAATGAATGGATGTCACAAATTGTCAAGATGTGAATGCCAAAAGTTGTGATGGTGTTGGTGAGGAACGGAGAATGGCCATGGTACTAAGAGGCATGTCACTTAGGAGAGTCACTAAGTGTCATAGGAGATGTGGTTGAAACATTCTCTAGTAACATCAGACGATTGTTGAACTGATCTTTAAGTTCCAAGAACTTGTCTCAACTGGATACAATGTCACAACAAGCTCTAGAAGGCCATGCATTGTTAAGACAATGCATGAGGGAGTGAATGGGATCCATCCACAACTTCTAAGTGGATGAAGTGGATTAATAAAGTCCATGCACTAACACTTAGTGCATGTGAATGTGAAGAAGATCCAATTGATCTCTGATTAGATCAATGAAGCTCATTGGAGATTTTCTGTGATTCAGGAGCTCAGTTGATGAAGAACCTTCATGAATTTCCATTCCTAAGTGATAAATAAATGTTGAGGATGAATGGAGGAATTCTTAAGAAGAAGAAGAAAAATGTAGAAGAAGAATGGCTTAGAGGAAGATGGATTGGCATTTATAATTGGCATTTTTCATATGGAGTACATTGTTTTTTTGACAAAGTAACATTCTGTCCCTTTGCCAAAAATTAGGCCAGCCAAGGCCAGCCCATGAGTTCAACCCCACGGCTCCTGTGGGCACTAGGAGCCACGCCCATGGGGGAACCCATGGTGCAAGCACAGGGTGGCATGGCTACGTAGGGGTGTCACGCCCGCACGGCAGGGGCGCATGAAGCGCGCACGGAGTGCATGGTAGGCGCTAGGAGCGCACCCGCAAGAGGCGTGAGGGGGAGAAAAGCGCGCCCGCAGAAGACCCGGTGCGGGGCGGCACCAAGCGGAGGGAGAAGAGATAATAACAATTGAAGAAGCGGCGGGGAGCTTGTGTTTGATATGACGCGATGAAACCGGGCTTTGCTTCGATGTGGGATGCGCTAAAATCAGCGGGATCTAATCCCAGCCGTCCGCTCGATCGCGCGGCTCATCTATACCATTCATCTCATCCGTGCGACGATGTTATAATCTCGGCCGTTGCGCATCATTTAACATCTGATCCGACGGATAAGAGACCGTCTTCTTCGTTGAGCTCGCCCGAAGCCACCCGCGAGCTCCGTTCGAACCAGAGGCCTCCCCGACGACCTATTTCGAGTTCCCAGCCACCTTTGAAGGAGCCGAAGGGTCCATTGGGATCGTCTGAGAATACCGAACACAAACATGCATTAAAATGAGTTTGCATGCGATGAGAAGAAGAATTCGAGATTCGGCCTAAGGCAAACCGAAGGTGCCGAGGCCATGTGGTGTTCGTGTTTTTCATGGGATGGCCAAAACAGAGGTCGTGCATGCGTTCTAAGTCGCATGCACGAGGAGGAAAGAAAGAGGAAGATAAAGCTGCGTGAAACAGCGAAGGAAAACAAGATTTGGAGAAAATCATGAAGATCCTAAATCTTCGGTGATTCGAGATTTATCACATGGATGGACAGAGGCATCCCTCTGCCTATATAAGGAGAGCTCGAGGCTCTCATTGAGCTTGCTGAAACTCTACTGAAAATTTTGATAACCGTGAGTCTCTGCCTCGCGAAGAAGAAGCCCCGCGCAAGTAAACTTGCGCGGCTGGAGTCCCTTGCGCGCAACACCTTTGCGCGAAAAGAAGAAGAAAGGGGTGACCCATGCGCGCCTTCCCCTTGCGCGACAGTGGGTACCCAGGCCCCTGCGCGCCTTCCCTTTGCACGACAGGAAGACGCGAGGCCGCAAGCACCTTGCGTGCCCTCGTGGTTTGTTGAGGCTTGCGCGACCAAGTGTCCCGAGGCCTTGCGCGCCACTTGTGTCTTTGACATCTTGCGCGCCTCAGGAGTTACCACACCCTACGCTCCCTTGAACACCAAGTGGCTTGCGCGACAGTTGTGAAGTAAGAGGACCCTACAGGTTATTTTCATTCAAGAGAACCCAAGGCCGTAGCCCTTGTGTGTGAAACAGATGAAGACCACACTACTTTGTGTGTGTGTGAAAACGCGACCCACGGCTACCCCTTGCACCCTTGACACATGCGCGACACGTGCTTGAAGAAGACACCCGTGGGCAGTGTGTGTGCATAAGTGGAGAAGGACACATTCGGGTGTGTGTGCAAGAAGGGCAGGAAAGTCCGTAGCCTTGTGCAAACAAAAAATAGCACATCTTAGGCGGTTTTTGGTGCAAAGTGAACAAGAAGGCCAAGGTCACACTTTGTGTGAGTGAAAAATTGAAGAACACACTTTGTGTGTGCAAGTGAAGTAGGTCGTATCCCTTGTGGGGTGCACACTTTGAAGAACAAAGAATACTTTGTGTGTGTGCAAGAAGAAGTGAAAGGCCAGGCTTAAGTGTGTGAAAAACGAAGAATAAATTGTGTGTGCAAAACAAGTGAAGGACGAACCTATGTGTGTGCACTAATTGAAGTGTGTACACACTTAGAAGAAGAAAAAGAGGATACTCACACAACGTAAAACACACATTTATGTGTGTAATCAAAAGGAATTAAACGTGTGAAGGAAAAGAAGAAAAGGTATGTGCTTAAAGTGACTACACCCTTTGAGGGTTTATTGCACCAAGAGGAGAAAGAGGAGAGTGCATGCATGAATTCATGCACATGCACACGTGAACAAAGACAAATCTGGTTGTGTGCATTTGAGTGTCCAAGACTTGAAGATCTTGAAGAGATTTGAGGAGCCATGCTATCAGTGCATGAAGAAGCAGAGATTCTATGCACTCAGTGCATGAAGTTGATCTGATGTGAGACAGGACCAGACTGAAGTTAAAGATATCAGTTGTCTGAGTATTCAGTAGTTGAAGGGAGAAGCCAGGTCATCCTAAGAGAAAGGAGATAAATCCTAAGAAAGACGAGAAGACCTGTTCATCACAAGTGAGAAGAGGTACAGAGCAAGCCGAGCAGCCTTTATCCCAGGCTGCTGAGGATACTTGAAGAGCTGAACAAGAAGAAGAGATACCCGTACGACTCGAGGAGCCAGGAGAAGCCCCCTGTGAGACTCAGGGTGGAGGAAGTCTCTAGTGGGATTCTGGAGCAGGCCAGTGGGACTCTGGTAACACTGTGGGACGCAGTATAAAGACCCTCTTGTGGGACTCAGGAGAGATACAGTGGGAAGATGTACCGACCATTGTAATTTTAACAGGTTATAATGGAAGAAACCATGTTCGGGTGTATAACCAATATGGAAAGGATGTAGGCCTTTGGAGCCGAACCTTGTAAATCCTTGTGTCCAGTGCCTTTACTATTACTGCATATCCGAGGAAAGTTTTGAGAGATACAAGAAGAGTGGATCGAGGCTTTAACCATCCATAGTGGTTTAATTGATTAAGAATCAATTAGTAAAAAGTTTTAAAGGATCACTGATTCACCCCCTCCCCCTCTCAGTGATTCACACTGATCTGGGCACTACAATATCAATTATCAATGATTCAAGAATGTAATAATTTATAGAGAAATGATTTTTTCAATTAATTATGTGTTATTATTTACTTTCTCAATAGTGATTAAAAAATTAATTTTTTAATAAATTTTCATACAGGTTTATTTCGACCTTTTTACAAAAAAACCCAATGATTATTTGTTAATGTTAACGGTTAGTGAGTGTTTACCACTTAAAAAATTAAAGATAATCAATATTACTCTATAATTTTAAATTGTTTTCAATGTAAATATAATTATTTATTTCCAAGGATTTTTCATCATGAAAAAGTATATTAGTTCAATTTTATAGAAAAATTTCAAGTATTTTTATAACATTGTATTCCATTTATATCAACATCATATAATGATTATCACACCTCGTTGGGGATTTTTAAAATGTTAAAATTTATTACTTATTCCATGTATGTTTTATGATCGAGTTAATCTAATAATTTATTATGGAGAATATTGAAATTTGGAATTAAATTTTACCATTATAGTTGTTTATTTATTGTCAACAAATATTAATTATGTTGTTTTGTTTAACCCTATTATGAATAAATTAGACTTAATAAGTGATGGATGAGGCTCGTAATTATATATGTCCATGATCCGTCAACATGTCTTATGATACAAAACAACTTGTTTATTTGTTTTATACCTTACCCACAAATGTATAATGTATTTGTATGAGGCCCTAACAACCAGTTTAAAATGTATGAAATTATGAATTCCATCACTATTAAATAAATATTTTATATCCATGTAGAATGATTCATTTGTTATTATATCCATTAATAAAATTATTTCTGATGTGAGCATTTATATGGAATTATTTTATAATCATTTATTCATTTTATATAAATCATACCCTATTTATTTTATGATATCATTTTCTATAATCATTCTCATACTGAGCATCTGAGCCCAACCTTGTTTTTGATTCTTTTATTAGGATTCCATCATGTGAATTGAAGAAGAGGGACTTTCCCAATTGGTGAGGAGGGACTAAACCCTACGTTATTTAAAGTATATTAGCATAGGGTGACCATAACAAAAACTTTTTTTATAGAACTAGTGAATCTTAGTGGATTTTGGCACATCAACACATTGTCATTGTGTGCACTGTGGACATATCCATGTGTGGTGAACCAAGTAATATATTTTTGTTATGTTCATGATTTTATTTTCTATATACTTTTATTTGTTTTGTTGATTGAAACATAAAGAGTTATAGGCCGAACATGATTCTTGCTATTATAAGAACAAGATCATAATACATGCAAAACAAAGATTAATTTGGTCCACAACCTAATTCTCCACCTATCAGGGTGTATCAGGATACAAAATATAATTTTTTATGTATTTATATATTTATCAATTTATTAAAAATTATTATTATTAATTTTAATTTACAATCATTAATATTTTTATATTATTGTTAAATTAACAAATTTTTATCATATTTTGGGAACGATTTTATATTAATTATGATAAAATAAATTAAGTGGTGTTTATTTTTTATTTATAAAGTGTTTTTTAAATTTAATAACAAATATTAACTATAAAATAAATTTAACTGATAAAAGTATTCAGGAAAATATTTTTTAAATTTTAAATTTAAAAACAAATTGTCAATATATATGAAAAAAATGTCATAAAAATGTATATATAACTTATTGATAAAAACTATATCGATCAATATATATTCTCAATAATTATAAATGTTGATCAAATATGTATAAATGGTTTGAGGGTAGTGATATCCTGGGTCTATACTCAAGTGGTAGTACACATGTCAATGTATGTTTTGATAAATCTTCTATCTGTGTCCACATACATAAAAAAATCTCTTCTATACAAAAATGAAGACAATGTAAAAAAATTTAAAACCCTTTTTGAATCTTTGATATATTGTTTATAATAAAATTGATGAAATCTCTTACATAATGGTGCAACTGAATGATATTAAAGTGAATAGGTGGAACCACTATAATGTGGTCTACACTTCCATCAATGTAGTAAACTGTAAAAAAATGTAATGATCACTCCATTATAAGGAAGACACAATATGTAACAAATAAATTAATAAAATTTAATAAAATGTGGTAATGAAGAATTTATTTTTTATAATTTACATTAAAATAAAATGTATTTTTGATATTATATGTTTTATGTTTTTAAGAGTAATTGTAATCATGCACAAGATAAATTTTTAAGATCATGTTGATAATTTTATTATCTTTAAAAAACATGCGTTGATATTGAAAAATTAAAATGATGGTTACTCTTGTAAATTTTATTATAAAATGAAAATTTAAATGATACCAATTTTTTTTTGAAAAATTAATGTATCATTACCATTCTAAACAATACATGGTTCAAATTATTTTTTATTAAAAAACAAAAAAACAATGGTAATGTTTCGATAACTATGAATAAAATGTTTCTTTTACATTATCATATTTTTAGATCAATATTCAATATTTTTTTTCATTTCAATAGGCCTTGTGTTATTTCTCCATAAGTATATGACAACTTTAACCATAAAAAACATTATCATCTATTTCAAATTTAATGTTTTTTTGAATGACAGTTAGACCACAAATTGTTTTAATGAATTTTTCTAAATTTTTTTCTATTTTACTAGAAAACATTTTCTTCTATTTCCTTGAATTTCATTGTTAGAAACATTTTGTTATATACTAATCTATAGATGGATAGGTGTTGATGTTTTGTGAGTGATTGCATACTCCAAATAAAACTTTTTGAAAAGTGGGTTCCATGGTCACAGATGAATACTCTAGGGATTCTTATTCTTTAAAATATATTAGCCCTTAAAAGAGAACAAACAAAAGTAGGTTCGTCATTTTTGGTGTCTTTATCCTTCACAAATTTTAGTAAAGCATATATCACTAACAAGATGTAATAATTCCCAAATAATATTGGAAAAAGTTACATAAAATATATTCCATGTACATTAATGTTTTTTATTACAATTCACGATTATTTGAAGAATTTCTTAGCTCATTGATGTATTTTAGAATAATTGACATCACTCATATTAGATAAAAAATTCATGGTCGTCCCTAAAAAGAATGGGATAATTAATTTTAGTTTTCCAGAATTTACTTATAGTTCATTTAAGTATAATGTTCTCTCCATAATATAATGTAAAGAATAAGTAGAGTAGAAACCATACATCCCTTTTAAGAAAATATCTTCTAATAATTTGATCAGTACAAATTTTCCAAAGGTATAGATCATCCCAAACATAAAACATTGATTCATCTTTGAGTCTAATTTTTTTATATGTTCAAATATTATGTTACATTTAAAATTACTATAATTTTTTTCCTTATAATCATACAATATTACATCTCTTTCCATCATATAAAAATGTTCACTAAGAATAATGTCATAAAATAAATATTTATCTGGAATTTATTTTTCTATTATATAGGTTAGGCATATCAAGTGATCCGCCACGTCATTTTTAGGTCATCTTTTCCCCATATCTCAAAATCAAAAACCTATAGTGGAAACATCCATATTTCAAGTCTTGTATTTTTATATGTAATAATTAAAAGCTATATATGTGCTACATAGTAAGATAAAACAACCCCTTAGTATGAATAAGATATGATCTACATTTCAAATGGATAAATGATAAAAACACATCTATAATTTTTTACAATTATTTTAAGTCATATCCAATGTTTTAATACCATATAAAAAACATGGTTTGTTCCTTCAAATTTCATTGAGACCAATTGTCCAAATACAAGGATAAAATCTAACATAATATCTCAAATGGATTCTCTTAATTAGGTAGATTTATGAGTGGTGGTGTGGTTAGAATAAACTTATGCTAATCTAAATATTACCTAAAATGATCATCAAAAGTAAATATATATTCTTTTAAAAGTACGTTGGATAGTGGAAAAAAGCTTAATAAATTCCATGATGAGACATCTATAAAATCCTATCGGTTCGAAAAATGATCTAACATCTTAAACACAAGTTGGGTAATATAAAACATTGAAAACAGAAATTTTATATCTTTTAAACACAATCCCATTTCTTGAAATTATTTATTGAAGAATAATTCCACTTTCAATCATGAAATTACACTTTTAAAAATTTCTAGTAAATAATTTTTTTGATACATTTTTTTACGAAATTTAGTAAATTTTATAAACAATGATTAAATGTGTTTCCAAACATATTAAAATTATTAAGAAAATCAATAAGTCAGTACTGAATCAAATCAGAAAAAATTATTATAATCATTGTTTAAAATGTACACGGTTCATTACATATTTCAAATTACATTCTACTGTAAGAAAATGTTCTGTAATAGTAGGTGAATATTGATTTCTTTTAGTTTTTAGGCTCAATGGGAACGTAAAAGTATCTTTAAAATCCTTCAAAAAAGTAGTAATAGTTTTTTGTCATTTTAGTATTTTTCCAAAAATTCATTTGGTAAAATGATCATTAATTATAACATGGTTTAGCTTTTTTCAATCAATACTAACTCCCCATATATATTGGACACTCGTTGAAATTAATTCATTTTGTTCTTTTTTTGTAATAGACAATTTGGATTTTTTGGCACTATATGAATTGGCTAACCCAATGTGAATTATATATTTACTAAATGTATCCTACTTCTAATAACTTCCCAATTTCATTTTAAACAATTAATATCATTGATGGATTAAGTGTACATTGTTGTTTTCTAATAGGTTTTCATAATTTTCTAGTAGAATTATTTGCATATAAATTAATAATAGATTCTAGGAATGCCTCCTAAGTTCCATCCTAAATCTTTCACATTTTCACTCAAATTATTTATTTGATTTTATTCCTTTTTATAAGAAATGTTTCTAGAAATAAATACTAGTATGATTCTTCTATAATTAAAAATAAACAATTCAAATTAGATACTAGTGATTTCAATTTTATATTTGGGGGCTAGACAAAGGATGGGAGCATATTTGGTTTACCTAGCATAATAGTATGAAATTATTTTACAAGAGTTGATGTATCTACATCATCCTCATTGAATAATCAATCAATGATATCAATGAAATTAGAAGTTACATTATCTTTATTGATTTCTATATTCCTCCCAACTATTTTATAGACAATCTTGAAATACTATTTTTTCCCAAATATGATATTTATTTAAACAAACTAGTTTTCTCACATGCATAAGACTCATCATAAGGGTATAGTTTCAAAACATGGTGATCTTCTTGTTGATATTTCACATAATAAAAAATATCAAAATGGAAAATTTTCTAACCAAAATACATTTTTAGATTACCATCAAGATCATTTATTATTGTTTTTCTATTTTTATTAACCATCTTATATAAATGATGGGTGAATAAGCTTGTCTATTACCATATTCAATTCCCATAACATAAAAGTCAACTAGTATGATAAAATGTTAAATTCTAAATAAAAAATATTTAATAACTCTTTCTAAGTCTTTCATGGATATTATTGGTAATTGGACAACCATTAGTTTTAGTTTTTGTTCTCCAATATATAATAAATTAAATAATTAATATGTTATGAAATTGTTAAAATCATCTTTATTATATAATTAATCTATAAAATCCAATGATCTAGTTGTACAAACATAGAAAATGTACCAAAGGTTTGACATTTTACATGATTTTTTGGTGTGATAATGGTTGAAACATTCCACCATAAATTCACTCTCCCATTCGCTTTAAATATTAACTTTTTTTCTAATGTTACATAAATAAATTATTATATTTTGGAATACGTTAAAGGGATTCAAGAATAGTATGTTTATTGAATAATTTTTAATACTTTCCATAAATTCTCTTTGGATTTATTCTTCATGAATATTATTATATTATACTATTCTCATGAAAAATTTCAGTTTTGGGTATATTTTTTTGAAGTGCATTGTGTTGCATTTGTTGTCAATGAGGCATGTTGTTGTCATGGAATGAATGGATGTCAAGGAGTTTCAATATGTGAATGAAAAAGGATGTGACAGTGTTGGTGATGAATGGAGAATGGCCAGGGAACTTAGAGGAATGTCACTTAGGAGATTCACTAAGTGACACAGGAGATGATGGTTGAAACATTCTCTAGTAATATTAGACAATTGTTGAGCTGATCTTTAACTTCATATAACATGTATCAACTGGATACATTGTCACAACAATGTTAGAAGACCATGCATTGTCTTCACAATGCATGAGGAGTAGAAGTTGATCCATCCACAACTACTATGTGGATGATGTGGTTGAAAGATGTCCATGCACTATCTCCTAGTGTATGTGAAATTTGAAGATGATCCAACCTTGATCTCTGATTGGATCAATGAAGAACATTGAAGAATTTATGTGATTCAAGAGAATCAGATGAAGATGAAGAAACCATCAGAATTCCCTCCTTAGTGAAGATTAAATGTTGTTGAAGGAGATGAGGAATTAAGAAGAAGAAATGGAGAAGAAGATGTGGCATTTGGCATTTTACACAAAGTACATTGTATACTTAGTGTTTATTCATGCAACAAATAAGCCACGAAGGGCCATCCTTAAGGGTTCAACCCCAAGGCACTTGTGGGACTCGAGGTCGCCACACCCAAGGGGTATCCCATGGGGCCATCCCAAGAGGTCGGGGCCATGTATAAGCCCCGAGGGCCACACGGTGGTGATATCCGCATAGCCTGGGCACCAGAGCTCACGCCCATGTGTGAATAGTGGGTGCTAGTGTCGCGCCCGAGAGGCAGGGGTGGGCGCAAGAGCGTGCCTGCAGAGAGAACACAGTGGGGGGCGGCACAGTGGAGGGAGAAGTCCAATTGAAGAGCAGTGTGCAGCACTACTTTGTCAAAGCGCGGATAAACCGCGAAATAGTTCGATGTGTGACGCGTTTTTTCTAGGGGGATCTAATCCATGCCGTCTATCTGATCGCGCGCTCGATCTAGACCACACATCTCATCCCGCATGCCGCGATCTAATCACAGCCGTTTCTGGTCATTTAAATGGCGATCCAACGGTGAGAGGTCATCTTCTACCTCGCACCGACCCGAGGACAACCCGTGTTTCTCCCACGACCTCGCCGTGTTACAGTGGCCTCCCCATGCACTGAAGTCGAGCATCCGACCACCTCCGACGAAGCTAAAGTGACAATGGAGTTCGTCTGGATGTAACGAACACATCCATGCAAGAAAAATGCACTCATGCACAGTAGTGGGAGAATTCTAGTAAGGCAGAAGAAACCAGACATACTGAGGCCACATGGAGTTTATGCGTTGTATGAATCAGGCTAAACAGAGGCATGCACACGTTCGAGTACTCATGCACGTGAAGGAGGAGAAAAGAAATGAAGACCCGTGTGAAACAGAGGAAATATCATGTTTCACAGAATCTTGAAAACCCAAGAATTTCAGGGATTCAAAATTTATCTCATGCGGAGGACATAGGCTCTCATCACCTATAAAAAGAGAGGCCGAGGCTCTCTGAGTTCTTGCTGAATATTTTTGAGGAGACCCGTGAGTGCCTCTGTGCCTCGCGGAGAATTACCCTGTGCGCACCCCTTGCGCAACAGTGAAGACCGAAGCTACCCCTTAGCTCTGTGAGGTTCTTTTCGCGCATCCCTTGCGCGAAAGAGGTGAAGGAAGGTCCCCTGTGCACTTCCCTTTGCATGGCAGGAAGAATCCAAGACGCATCACCTTGCGCGCTCAGGGTTACTTCCCTCTTTTCCCGTGGACTTGCACGGAAGGAGGAGCTTGCACGGCCAAGGTGCATTGACACCCTGCACGCCGGTGGCTCTTTCCCACCTTGCGCGACCTAAGGGCGCTTGCACCCTTGTGTCTTGCGCGACCCATGACCATTGCACCTGGGTGGCAGTGTTGAGGATGATAGGCCGCCCCTCTTGTGCACCTTCACTAAGGCAGGGGATTGGGTGGATAATTCCACACCTCTTGTGTGTGTGAAGTGAAGTACACTCTTAGCCGTGTGTGTGCAAAGTGAAGGAGGAAGGCTGAGACATATTTGTGTGTGCATGCTTGAAGAAACAAGTTGGCCGAGGCTCAGCATTTGTGTGTGCATGAAGAGGAAGGCCACTACACTTAAGTGTGTGCAAGAAAAGGAGTTAAGGCCAAGCCTTGTGTTTGCTAAGTGAACAAAGAAGTTGTGTGTGAAAACAAGAACAAGTAGTCCGAACATAGTATGTGCACTAAGAAGTGTGTATACACATAGAAAATGAAAAGGAAGTATAACACCAAACTAAAGTATAAGACACATTCATGTGTTTAAACAAATAGAACAAAGTGTGTGAAGTAAGTGAGAAGGTGTATGATAAAGAATATTACACCCTTTGTGGGTTTATTGCACCAAGAGAAGAAGAAAGGGAGTGCATGCATGCATTCATGCACGTGCACACGTGAAAAAAGCTGAATCTTCTTGTGTGAATTTGAGTTGTCCAAGAACAAGAAATATTGAAAATTTTGAGAAGCCATGTATTAAGTGCATGAAGTTGTTTTGAAGTGAGACTGGAGACAGACTGAAGTTAAAGACATCAGTTGTCTGAGTATTCAGTAGTTGAAGACAGAGGCCAGGTCAACCTTAGAACAAGGAGATAAAGCCTGAGCAAGACGAGGAGTCCTGATCAACCACAAGTGATCAGAAGAAGAGAGCAAGGCCAGCAGCCATTTTCCCAGGCTGTTGAAGATACTTGAAGAGATGAACAGAAGAAGAGCTACTCGTGTGACTCAAGGAGCCAGGAGAAGCCCCCTGTGGGACTCAGGGTGGAGGAAGTCTTCCGTGGGATTCTGGAGCAGGCCAGTGGGACTCAGGTAACACTATGGGATGCAGTATAAAGACCCTCCTGTGGGACTCAGGAGAGATACAGTGGGACATTGTATCAACCATTGTAATACTGATAGATTATAATGAAGAAACCATGTTGTGGTGTATAACCAACATGGAAAGGACATAGGCCTTTGGTGCTGAACCTTGTAAATCCTTGGGTCCAGTGCCTTTACATTTACTGTATCATCCAAAGAAAGGTGAGAGATAAAAGAAGAGTGGATCGAGGCTTTAACCAGCCATAGAGGTTTAATTAATAAAGAATCAATTAGTAAATTTTTTTAAGGGATCACTAATTCATCCCCTCCGCCTCTCAGTGATTCACACTGATCTAGGCACTCCAATTGGTATCAGAGGGAGGTTACCTCTAAAATATCCAAGGGAGTCTTTATAATGTGAAGATTTGAGGAAGTGAGCAAATACCCTCAAATGGAGATTTCTGCCAAGACTCAGAAAAACAGAATCAAGAAACAGGCAGAGAAGATGAAAAATAAGGCTGCTGCAATCAGAGAAACTCCTTCCATGGAAAGAAATGTGAAAGTCACATCAGATGACAATTTCTTTTATCATTCTTTTGATGAAGCCTGCTCTAGCTGTGATGAAGTTGGAACACAGAATGATCTTCTAAGTGCACTCAAATATCTTCAGAAGATAGTCCCCAAGTAAGTGGTAATGTGTATAGCTACAGGCATCCTTGATCTTCAAGAAGAAAAATTACAGCTAGAAGATGAAGCCAATTCTCTGGAAGATCAATTGGCAAAAAGGGTTGGCATATCCAACACTCTCAGAAAGCTGGTGAAGGCTAATGAAGAAACAGTTTCCCTTTGCAATGAAAGATATGAAGACACCAGTGAAGAATCGCAAAGAAGCTTATCTGATAAATAATACTTTATGATAATGATCAAAGAATTTTTCCATGCACTGGAAAAGAGGAAAACAGTGTCAATGGCTGTCAAAGATGCTCAACTTGAGGAAAAAGTCAAAAGGGTGAAAGAACTGGACAATTCATTGCATGAAATGAAGAAGGTGCATGAAGACCAGATGAAAGAACTGGTAGAGAATTGGGAAGGAAGGCTTAGAACTGTTGAGGATGAGAAGAACTCCCTTAACATGAAATGATTATGAAGTAGAGGTGATATTGAAAAATCTACAATCACCCAAAGATGAAACTTCCTAGTCAGCTGAAAGAAGAAATGTTGCTACTCAAGTATGATTTGAGAAGGATGATTCTAAAAGACATACATCCTCTAATGAAAGTGCAACATCTTCTAAAAATAAGGTACCATCCATCCCATCTTGTACTATAGATTCTAATTTTGTTTCCAAAAAAAGTACTGGATGGAAGAGAAACTCCAAACATGTATGGATAAAGTCAATGACAAAAGAGAGCTCTCTTGAAACAGCACAACAAGTCAAGAAAAGCACCCTACAATCAGAAAAACTCAAGAGGTCAAGATTTGTGGGTAAATGTTGGTGTTGTAATAATCATGGGCATTGTGCAATGGATTTTTGGTACAATCCCCCTAATGAAAAAGCACAAAGGAAGCCCATTCCAAGGGGGAGAAAGCTAGAAGAAAAGAGGAAACATTCAAAGGTCCAGAAACATCTGTTTACTGCAAATAGATTTGGATTACTTGATAACATCCGGGATGTTTTAAAAAGTGGTCAAGTTGATACATATCAATCTCCGAATGTATCCAATGTTGGAAAGAAGAAAATATCACAGAACCTGGCTCAAAAGGAATCATTGGGAATCAAGAAGAAGAATGTTGAAAATGATCCCAAGAGAAGTTTTTCAAAGGAAGTGAAGGCCTTGGATTCTAAATCCAAGAATGGTGATGCATCCAGAAGAACCACCAAGAAAACATGCTTCTACTGTGGAAAGAAAGGCCATACCATGGATCTTTGTAAACAAGCCATGGAATTCAATAGAGGCAGACTGGACTCAAACAGAAAATCAATCCAGAAGAAGCATAAGGGATTGATTGAAAAGAAGTTTCCTAAGAAAGGTAACTTAATATCATCAAAGGAACCATGTGGAATATCCAAAACTGAGGCCACACTTCCACGTGACTTACTAGTCCAATGGACTAATCAGTTGCAACTTGCCAGAGAACTACAAAAAGATGAAGATGAAGCACTGGCAATTGCTAAAGCAAAAGGGAAGAAAAAGTTTTCACATGAAGATGAAGTTCTGTGTGTGAGGTGCAATAAAGCTGGACATACTAGTAATGAATGCAAGACACTCATTCCAGCTCAAAAGGAATTCTTGAAAAGAATGAAGATTGCACCAGGAGACTCTAGTGCTCAGAAAGCACTATGAAAGAGAGGAGTCACACACAAGGAAGTTGAAGATGTTATGAGATCTACACCATCACAAACATCATTGAAGATCAAATGTGCAAGTGTGAATAATGGAGAAAATGGGACATCTCGGTTGAGAGAATCTTCTCAACCTTGTTGTTCACATTGATGAACCAAGGAGGTTCCATCTTATTCCCTAATCAATTGTATTTACATGTGCTAACATTGCATGGAATTGAAGATGATGATCATTCTCATCTGAAGGATGGTTTGGATAGAATGGAATGCACCCCTTGTGGGGGAGCCAATCTGGAGAAGATGGGATTCTGAGATTAATACCATCTTGTGAAGAATAAAGGTATTCCAATCATACTTTCATCCCTTGTTTCTAAATTGCATCATCATGTCAATTAAGGTGGAGTATTGATTGAAGGTAAATGGTTGAAAGGGGGAGCTTTATCTTTGCACTAAACTTTTTAATGAGTTTTGTGAAGTATGTGCCGGATTTATCAATTCATTGTTATATCTGAAAATTTCAACCCCTTGAAGCATGATATCACATGTATAGTGAATGTGGACAACATTGAAAAACTTTGGTTACATAACTCTTGTTTTCTACACCGGGTTATCCCAAGTAGACTTAGAGATGATTTACTAAAGGTTCTTTGCTAAAGAGAACATTTGACATCATCCCTCTCTTAGTGATTTTCAAAAAAGATGCTATTCGAAGGGAGGAAGAGATTTTTGAAAGAGTACCACACCACACCTTTGCATTTGATTTCCAATAAGGGGGAGAAAATATTGGAACACATATTGACCCATTCATATGTGCAGAAGTAGTGTATTGACAACAAATACATATGGGGAGATTGGAGTGCACTGTGTTACATTTGTTGTCAATGAGGCATGTTGTTGTCATCGAATAAATGGATGTCAAGGAGTTTCAATATGTGAATGAAAAAGGATGTCATGGTTTTGGTGATGAATGGAGAATGGCCATGGAACTTAGAGGAATGTCACTTAGGAGATTTACTAAGAGACACATGAGATGATGGTTGAAACATTCACTAGTAATATCAGATGATTGTTGAGCTGATCATTAAGTTCATAGAACTTGTATCAACTGGATACAATGCCACAACAATGTTAGAAGACCATGCATTGTCTTCAAAATGCATGAAGAGTAGAAGTTGATCCATCCACAACTACTAAGTGGATGATGTGGTTAAAAGATGACCATGCACTATCTCCTTGTGTATGTGAAATTTGAAGAAGATCCAACCTTGATCTCTGATTGGATCAATAAATAACATTGAAGAATTTATGTGATTCAGGAGAATCAGTTGATGATGAAGAAACCTTCAAAATTCCCTCCCCAGTGAAGATTAAATGTTGTAGAAAGAGATGAGGAATTAAGAAGAAGAAATGGAGAGAAAGATGTGGCATTTGGCATTTTACACTAAGTACATTGTATACTTAGGGTTTATTAAAGAAAAAAATAAGCCACCACGGGCCAACCTTAAGGGTTCAACCCCAAGGCACTTGTGGGACTCGAGGTCGACACGCCCAAGGGGGATCCCATGGGGCCAGAGCGCACGCCCGTGTGTGCATAGTGGCCACCAGAGCGAGCGCCCGTGTGTGCATAGTGGGCGCCAGTGGCATGCCCGAGAGGTAGTGGTGGGTGCAAGAGGGCGCCCGTAGAGAGAACACGGTGCGGGGTGACACCGTGGAGGGAGAAGTCCAATTGAAGAGTAGCAAGCAACGCTACATTGTTAAAGTGTGGATAAACCGCGGAATAGTTTGATGTGGGATGCATTTTTTCTTGGGGGATCTAATCTAGGCTGTCCATCTGATCACATGCTCGATCTGGACCGCACATCTCATCCTACACGCCACGATCTAATCACAGCCGTTGCTGGTCATTTAATTGGTGATCCAACGGTGAGAGGTCGCAGTCTACATCGCGCCGACCCGAGGACACCCCGTGTTTCTTCTACGACCTCGCCATGTACCAGTGGCCTCCCCGAGCACTGAAGTCGAGCATCTGGCCACCTCCGATGAAGCTAAAGTGTCAATGGAGTTCATATGGATGTAATGAACACATCCATGCAAGAAAAACGCACTCATGCACAGTAGTGGGAGAATTTGAGTAAGGCCGAAGCAACCGGACGTGCCGAGGCCATGTGGAGTTTATGCTTTGCATGAATCGGGCTAAACAGAGGCATGCACTCATTCGAGTACACATGCACGTGAAGGAGGAGAAAAGAAATGAATACCCGCGTGAAACCGAGGAAATATCAAGATTCAAAGAATCTTGAAAACCCAAGAATTTCAGGGATTCAAAATTTATCTCACACGGAGGACAGAGGCTCTCATCACCTATAAAAAGAAGGGCCAAGGATCTCTGGGTGCTTCCTGAATATTTTTGAGAAGACCCATGAGTGCCTCTATGCCTCAAGAAGAATTACACTGCGCACACCCCTTGCGCGACAGTGAAGCCTGGATCTACCCCTTAGCTCCGTGAGGTTCCTTTCGTGCATCCCTTGCACGAAAGAGGTGAAAGAAGGACCCCTGCGTGCTTCCCTTCGCGTGGCAGGAGGAACCCGAGCCACATCACCTTGCGCGCTCAGGGTTAATGCCCTATCTACCCACATATATGCGCGGTAGGAGGAGCTTGCGCGGCTGAGGTGCTTTGACACCCTACGCGCCCGTGGCTCTTTCCCACCTTGTGCGACCCAAGGCCGCTTTCACCCTTGTGGCTTGTGCGACCCACGACCATTGCACCTGCACGGCAGTTTTGAGGAAGATAGGCTGCACCGCTTGCATGCCTTCACTAAGGCTGAGGCTCGAGTGGATAATTCCACATCTCTTTTGTGTTTGAAGTGAATTACACTCTTATCCGTGTGTGTGCAATGTGAAGGAGGAAGTCCGAGACATATTTGTGTGTGCATGCTTGAAGAAACAAGTTGGCCGAGGCTTAGCATTTGTGTGTGAAAGAAGAGGAAGGCCACTACACTTAAGTTTGTGCAAGAAAAGGAGTGAAGGCCATGCCTTGTGTTTGCTAAGTGAACAAAGAAGTTGTGTGTGCAAACAAGAACAAGTAGGCTGAACATAGTGTGTGCACTAAGAATTGTGTATACACATAGAAGAAGAAAAGGAAGGATTCCCCCACACTAAATTATAACACACATTCATGTGTGTAATCAAAAAGAACAAAGTGTGTGAAGTAAGTGAGAAGGTGTATGCTAAAGAGGAATACACCCTTTGTGGGTTTATTGCTTCATGAGAAGAAGAATAGGAGTTCATGCATGCACGCATGTGCACACGTGAACAAAGCTGAATCTGCTAGTGTGCATTTGAGTTGTCCAAGAACAAGCATTCTTGAAGAATTTGAGGAGCAATGTATTAAGTGGATGAATTTGTTTTGAAGTGATAATGGAGCCAGACTGAAGGTAAAGACATCAATTGTTTGAGTATTCAGTAGTTGAAGATGAAGGCCAGGTCATCCTTAGAAGAACGAGATAAAGCCTGAGCAAGATGAGGAATCCTGATCAACCACAAGTGATCAGAAAAGAGAGAAAGGCCAACAACCTTTATCCCAGGCTATTGAAGATACTTGAAGAGCTCAACAGAAGAAGAGATACTCGTGTGACTCGAGGAGCTAGGATAAGCCCCCTGTGAGACTTAGGGTGGAGGAAGTCTTCAGTGGGATTTTGGAGAAGGCAAGTGGGACTCTTGTAACACAGCGGGATGCAGTATAAAGACCCTCCTATGGGACTCAAGAGAGATATAGTGGGACTCTGTATCGACCATTGTAATACTGACAGATTATAATGGAGAAACCATTTTGGGGTGTATAACCAACATGGCAACGACGTAGGCCTTTGGGGCCGAACCTTGTAAATCCTTGTGTTTAGTGCCTTTATATTTACTGCATCATCCGAAGGAAGGTGAGAGATACAAGTAGAGTGGATTGAGGATTTAACCAACAATAGAGGTTTAATTGATAAAGAATCAATAAGTAAAATGTTTTAAGGGGTCACTGATTAACCCCTTCCCCCTCTCAATGATTCACACTGATCCAGGCACTCCATTTTTTAATAGTATAATTTTTAATGGTGTTGATAATTTCTTCTTACTCTTATCAGGTTTATCTTTCTCTTCAACTATAGTCTCCCTAAACTATTCAATATTAGGTTATGGTTCCGAATTATTATCCTTACCATTCTGATTTGTTACCACACTCACACTTCCCTTTGGGTTTTTAATTTATTACACAAATTGTTTTCCTTGATTTGTAGTCATCATTTCAATAAATAATCCTATATTGTTTTACAATTATTCCATGTATTTATATTACTATTAAATCATAGGATTTTGTTAGTTCTATACATGTGAATATAAACTATTTGAGGGTTAGTCCTTGTATTTCTTTTAAAAAATGATACTTGTTGAACTGATTTTTGATTTTAATATTTATAGAATGGTGGAGGTTGGTGATATTTTTTTGAATCTCTAGTCTAAGAAGATTTTATTTGTTTAAAAATTCATACTAGTCTTATGAAGAGTATTTATATCATTAGTTATTCAATTGAAATTACCTATCTTGAAATGAATTCATAATGTTTTCTTGTTTCGTTTACTTGATCACATTGGATAGTGTATGTTTTTTAGAAGAACAATGACCAAAAACATTCACTAGTGCTGGTTTATCTGTTGATTATGATCAACATGGTTAAAAAAGTTGTTAGTTCCTGATGTTTACACATTATTAATATTTGTTTAGTAGACCATACGTCATGTATGACTATTATACCAAACTGAATTGAATTTTGACTTATATTCTTAACTAGTCCTTTGGATTCGACTAGTGAACTTTCAACCAATACTATTCCATATAATAAATACTGTACATTTATTTTACTCTCAGTAAATTCTTGATAGATAAAAACAATGAAATTGTGTTCCCAAATTTCTATATGTGGAAATATTTTCCATAATTTCATGAATCTCTACCAGTACATATAAATTATTTTCCAGGTAGATTGTCTTATGGAATTAATCTTATTCCTTATGGCCATGCAACTTTAAGTTATAATTTATAGCTAGAGAAATATTGTTTCAAGTTTATCATAGCCAATAAATTATCTAGGATAAAATATTTATGGTGATTATTTTTTCATCTATATAAAGAAAATGGAATGTCTCACAATTTGATTTGTTTCATAATCCACCCCTCTTAGCTTAAATGCAGCACACAACTTTGTGTATTACATTATTTTGTTGTTGGATATTTACCTATATGTGCATGATACATTAGAAAAAGTTCAGTCAATCTACTATTTAATTCAAAATATTTTAGTAATATAGGTATGGCCAATTTATTAATTTCATTAATAAAATGGGGTGGATATAGATCACTAAGGGTTTGGATTGAATTTTTAGATATGGTCTAAGAATCACCATGAGAAATTTATGTTTCTTTAGAATATTATATTTTATTGTTTTAAATATATTTTTATAGATTCTATATTCTATATTTATTTTTGGTGGTTCAGTTAATCTTTGGACCAATAGATAAAAATAGTTAATTTTAGAATAATAAATGAAAATTAAGGGAAGTAAATTTGACACCACCACCCTAGTAATAAGACCAAATATTTGGAAAACCCATCATATGGTAGTGAAAAAATATATAAATTTTCTATGGATAAACTATAGTATAGTGGTGACTAAAGGTAGTCTCTAAGGATGGGAGGAGCAATTATTTTATAATTAGTTAATGGGAAATGGGGGGCATATTTTATATGGGAAAACTAATGAAAAATAAAAATTAAACAAAGGTGATTGATTCATGAGATAGAATATGTTTTTGGATTAGGGATGGATTACTAATTTCTATATCATACTGGTATTAAATTTATTAATCATCCTGTTAAAACGTGATTAATTATAGAATCCACACTCATTACTCTCTTATTAAGGGGGAATTATGTGTGCGAGGTTTGAAGTGGTAGTGATCAATTTTATTTTATCCTATTTCCTATGAGTGTGGGAAGATAAAAATGGGCTCTATAAAAATTAATCAAAAAATTACAAATTAGGTGAAGGTATTCCTGATCAATATAGATGGATCCACCATCTTTCATAATCATATCAACAATCACAAGATACATTACAACAAAACCCTTTCCATTATCCTATTTTTGGGAAACTCATGTGGATGGTGAAAATAAGATAACACCCAATGTAGAAAAATATTCTTAAAATATCAATAAAATACATTATCTTTCAATGAAACATCTCAAAATTGAAACATAGATCAAATAGCTATAAAAAATTTATTTTTGATATTTGGACTCAATAAATATAAAAAAGTAAACCTTCCTATTTACCAATCACCAGAAGGGTTTTAGACCACCATATGTAGGTTTACAATAGAAAAAGAATGAATATATAACATAAATATGAAGAAAAAGCTGATTCTAAAACTCAAACACCTCTCCTTTTTCATTTAAAACCTATCTTTATTCTTAAATAGATTCTCCTCTACACCCATGGTTCCAGAGATAACTCCACTGTAGGAAACATGATAAGACCTCCACCACAAATATTTTTAATATTTCCTTATAAATTTATATTCCCTATAAAATCACTATTTTAATTTACTCTTCCCATGGTTGAATGACAATTGGAATGTATTCATCATTCTATCTCTATTCGTTAAAGAGTATAGATATAAAAATATTCTCTATTTTCAAACATCATACATGAAATCTATAAGGTACCATGATGATCACAATTAAAATAGTTCTTTCAAAGTGTTTTAAAACTATTAAAACTCTCATAAAATTTTATCTTTTGAACAGAATGATTTTTATATATGAAAAAACCTTTGTAAGTGTTCAGTATATGAAGAGAATAAATATTATACATTATCCTCAAAATATTATGAATTTTGCTAAATATATTTAATTATAAAACATTATATAATGTCAATGAAATAAACATATCATTATTAAAGCTCTAAAAACCATATGGTCCTTCAAATATATTACATGTGAAACCTTATGTAAGTATAAAATCATATGAAAATCCAAAAAACTTATGTATCTTAGTGGATATTAAATATCCTTCACATAAAAATGAAAATTTCATTACATTTCACATTATCCATAGAGTAATTCTTATATATTTAAAATATATTACCTATCACCTATGTTTAATTATGGAATATGTTATATATCACTAATGGAAAAATCCATTTTTCTTACACATTAGTGGAAAATATATTTTTATTAAGAAAATATTATTCATGGACATACATTTATAGATTCGTAAAAAAAGGAAATTAAGCCTCCTACTTGTGATTTCATCGATAATATTTTGAAGGTTTATTCTCTTTATTTTATACTTTTCCAGATCTTCCTCTTCAATAATCATATGAAAGGTCATCTTTTGATTCCTTAATTTTTTTTTATGTAACATCCATATTCTATAAGAATAAATAGATTATCAAATTATTCTAACCAATATATAATAAATATTTCATACATAATATCTAACACCCCAATATTTTATGAAATAATTTTTTTCAAATAAATTTAATTTCTTTCTGATAGCTTACATTACATGAAACATCAAGTATTAATGAACCAAAATTTATTATTATTTTTATTTAAATGTGATCATTATAAAATAACTATAAAAAATAAAGTTATAAATAGGATTAAAAATATTTTTAAAATACGCATATAAGTTTTAGATAAAGAAAATATATTTTATAGTAATGACCTTAAATACATTAAAAATATATTGTTCTGAAAAAAAAATTATTTTATTTTATTGAGAAAATAATATAATAAATTTTTTAATAATTTTATAAATTGATTTTTAAAAATTAACTTTATTTTTAAAATTTTTTGTTGTCAGAATTATCTTAAAATTATTTTTTTTAATTTCTGAAAAGATTTAATTTTTGTTGAATAGTAGAAAAATATTGGTTTTGATTGAAATTAATATTTTCATTTATAGTATTTACGAAGGTAAATTATATTTTAAAATTTTCATAAAATTAAAATTAGTTGAATTACAATAAAAATAATCCAATTTTGATCTTTTGAATCAATTTTATGTTCAATTCTCATATGAATTTTTTTAATACATATGAGAACATTTCATTTGGAAAACATCCTTTTCATCATGTATGTAATTTTTATTTAAAATTAAATTCTACCACTTATGTGAATTGAATTTTATAAAACGAATTACATATTTAGAATCAAAAAAATTCATATAACATGTTCAACTAAATTTTTTTTCATATTAAATAGTAAAAATGGAAAACATTAATTACCACAATTAAGGTTAAAATGGGTTTACCAAGGGGTTTTAAACCAAAAAATATGGGAATGTTTTGCAATTAAACTTGAATAAACCCTGTTGGATAGAAATTATTGAACATTATCCTATCCCATCAATGAATATAAGTCCATTTTGCACCGTTTTTCATAAGAATTACTTTCTCATTTTGTATTTTGTTAGGAAATTTCCAAGTGCTTTCCAAGTGGGACCTCTCCCCCATATATAAATGGAAATACCATATTCTAGTTTCTCTATACATTAAAAGACTTTTTGCTAAAAAAATCCCTGAAAAAAATCATCACAATTTCCTTTAAAATTCTTTATAGGCATTATATTTATAATTTAACCCTTTTAATAAGTATTTTGGAGAAAGCCTATAGTGGTTGTCCAAAAGAGAGGCACATACATAAACGAGCATTATTGTTTTATTTCATTTAACACCTATATAAAATATTATTAAATTATAAAAAAAATAACACTATTATCTCATATATACTGATATTCTATTATGTTAAATTCATAACAAATATCTATCTCCTCTTCTATAAAATGGGAAACAAAACTGTTGGTCGTGTGCACGACATACTACCACCTAACGTACCGATGTAATTCATATTACATCACCACCTCCAACAGAAGGATATGGTGATGGATTTAATATATGTGTAAGATATATATAAATTTATTATAATTATCGAATCATAACAGTACATCAACCTTCTCACCATACATATTATTTGTAAAATGATAATGTCACTCATTCATACTTATGGACTATCTCCTCCCCGAAGCGATGTGATACGATTTTATTTTAATATTTACATGGATGAAAATAAGGAAATATTTAATGAGTGTATATGATATATACAATGTACAAATTATTCTATACCATTGAATTATTATTTCCCTTTATTTCTATCCATCCATTGAAAAATGGAAATAATGTTCATGCATATGTATGACCTACCATCTCCATGAACTATGTGATCCATTTTTATATATCTATTTTTTATGGTTGATTATAAATACATATATAATAATTATTTATGATATTTATATCATGGTTAAATTTTTTGATATTATGTAAACATGATCTAATTAAAAGGACTAAAACTTAGAAACCAAAAAAAATTATTTGAAAAATATGAAGTAGTTATTACCCAAAATGTGAGATAAAAGTCATAAAAACAACTTCTCAATTTTATGTGGTGCATATACTACCCATGAATTTATTTTATAATTATTATAATTAAAATTTTGGTGATTTTAAATTTTTTATAAGGTTATTTATTCTATAGGGATTATGATTCATAATTTACCAAAATTATAGGGGATTTATGGTACAAACTCATTTTAATTAAGATTGTTTGTTAATGAATTTATATTGATTAAAATTATATGATTCATTCATGATAAAAAAAAACTTTAATTATCATATAATATATTTATATATATTAAATAAAGGTTTTATTTTTATTTCCTTCACTTTAAGAACTCAAGAAACTAAGATAATGATTTTAAGGAAAATCGACATTATTTTTATTTTCAATAAAAAATCATTTCTATTACCTGTGAATGTTTAATAAAATTTATTTAAAGAATTTTTTCACTAATATAAATTTTTTTGTTAAATAAATTGTTACCCATTATTAAATTTTCAAATAATGGAAAAAGGAATATTCTTTTTATTTTATAAATGATGTAGTTTTTTGACATTTTACCGAAGTATGAAAAGAATTTTATATTTGAACTTCTAAGAAATGAATTGAATTTTCCACCATATTTTCGACTCAAATATTTAAAAATTCCTGTATAATTTTCATATATTATTTTCAAATAAATGTATTTTCACAACATTTTTGGGAATTTTTTGTTTTAAAAAAGTTATTGTGAAAGTAAAAAATACATTGTTTCTAATAAATCTTTAATTTAATCTTTATGGATTTTATATTTTTTAAGGAAAAAAACCATCAGTGTTACTTATGTTTTACTAGATATATTATCCAATGGTACCTTCATTATTCTTTATCTATATGTTTTATGATTATAATGATGAGACGTTTTTGAAACTCATTTATTTCCATTGATTGTGCTTTGATGATTGTTGAAATGTTTATAAAATATGTTCTCATCAGAAGATTTTTGATTTGATGTTATGTAAAATGTTTTATGATCTTATGGAACACATATTTAGGGTTTTTATTATTTTACATGGGATATTAAAATTATATATCCTTAAAATGAATTATGTAATTTATTATATCTCATGAGATAATATGGGATGAAAATTGTGGGGTAGATCTACTATGTGATGCAAGTGGATGTGCTTTATCCACTATGGGAAACAAGTCGATGAGATTGATCCACTATGGGATTTATGTAGTGATTCCTAAAATGTTATAATATGGAAATAGGTAGGGATTCTTAATACACTATGTTTTTTTGGTCTTAGTAGTTAACCTTAATATATGAAGTGGTTATTATACTTATAATAGTACCACACTTTTATGAAATGATCTTTTGGCTTGTGATTGATTTATGA
The DNA here is from genome assembly GCA_963277665.1 of Viscum album. NCBI lineage: Eukaryota > Viridiplantae > Streptophyta > Magnoliopsida > Santalales > Viscaceae > Viscum > Viscum album. Next base: position 1,632,060,942 of record OY728133.1, on the reverse strand, counting down.
TGATGTCTCACTTTTATGAATGATCTAATTTAAAATGTTAAATATTTAGTCCATAAATAATTTTTATGATATTTTATAGATTGTGTATGATATTTGAATGTTATGGTCATGATATCATACTTTTATACATCTCTTAGGATTTATTATGATCATCAATTGGTATCTATCATGTTTACCCTTACTGAGAATCAAACGTCACACTTTCTTATGTTTCCATTCTATGGGTTATGAATATAGTTTTTATGATGGGTATTTATATGAATATTACTAAAAGGGAAGATCCTTTTGAGTGATTTTGAATATATTTCATGAAATAATAAGATTATGTATCAAGAACCCAAAGACAAAAAACCTTAATAGTTATCAAAAATATATTTGTTAAATATATTTAATATTCATATAAAAAGATGTAAGATTTATGTATAAAAATTCCGGGTTTTTTAGTTGTTATCACAATATTTTTTTAGTTAACCTTTGGAACTAGGATGAGAAAAATTAGTGAAAACCCTTGGGATAAGTCAAAGTGTAATAAAATTCCATAGAGTTTTGGTATAAAGGATAGAGAGAGAGTAGTTTCCATGAAATTAAAACCCTATATCAATATTACAAGTGGAGGTGGCACATTCATAATTTTACCATGGAGTAGTAAATATTAAAAGGATTCATTGGGATTTGAATTTATCACAACCTATTTCCTGATAATGGGCCTTTCTACACATCTGGATTGACACTCCCATGGGATATGTTTTAGAAATTCATTAACTCTTTATGAACCATCATGGAGGATTCAAATAGACAATGACCATGAATGACCATGATTAAAACATAAGGGTCAATTATTGAAAATATTTTATCATTATTGAGATATACTATGAATGTGTTATCACATTGATCAAATATTCCTAATGGTCATGCTGGCCATTTTGGTTTTACTAAGGGATTAAATATAGAACAATGAAGTTGGGATGGTGGCATGTGTGTTAAAATATTGATGTATCTCATTTTTTTGTAATATAAATTCCATTATTTTGGGAAATGTATATTTAAATGTTAATTCCCATACTCAATGATTAGATGTGGAATTAGAATTGAAAACCCCTAACTTCATGATATTTAAATTTCAAGTAGATATTTTTTTTCTACAATTGAAGTTTATGGGAAAGTGATTCTGGAAATTTTTTTGATTCTACCTTTAATTGAATTTTATTTTATTATAGTAATGTATTAGATTTTTTTATATTGACCCCATACCAAATTCCATGGAAGGGAAGTCATATTTTGAATTCTAAATGAACCCATTCTTATTTATCATTGTGTGGATGAATACAATATTCCAATAAATTTTACTTCTATCTAATGGGTCTTAATTCTTATCCAGGAAGTTTATTTATCATAAATGATTGGTAATAAAATCAAAATATATGGTATACCTATAGTGTTGGTGTTTTTAAATGTTTTTCCGAAATATTTTCCTAGTCTTCCATCAAATCATGAAGTTTAGTATTCAATATAACTGATACATGTTGATACAACTATCCAAAAGAATCCATATTGAATGGCCTAAATTGAGTTATAGAAATTAGAAAAGAAACTCCAAGAGAATATTTACGTGGGTTTTATTCATCCAATTGTGTTTTATTAGCATGAATATATCCTTTTTGTTAAGAATATAGATTAATCAATGTGACTCGGTATTGATTATTAGGAACTGAACAATATCACAATCAAGAAATTTTATCATCTCATCCAAATTGATTACTTGTTTTATCATATGTGTGGAGTTCAATAATTTTAAATTTTTGAACTTCATACTATATATAATCAATTTTGGGAAAAGAAGGAGGATATACCCACGAAATCATTTTGTACAAGTTATAAACACTATGAATATATACTGATTGCATTTCGTCTTACTAATTCACCCACTATATTCATCGATTTAATGAATATAGTCCATTATGGATTACTTTGACCAATTTGTGGTATTCTTTATAGACTATATATTGATATATTAAAAGAGAAAACAAGAGAAGAATTAACACTTGAGGATTTTACTGAATTCCCAAATAAAGGAGAAACTATGTATGAAATACTAAAAGTGTAAATTTTGTCTATAAAAAATCTCATTTTGTGGTCAAATAATATCCACTGACGGTGTATCAATTGTTCCATCAAATAAAGAGGCTATTTAACATTTTCCTAGGCTAACGATGGTAACTAGGATCCTTAGATTTCTGGTTTGGCTAGATATTATCGATTATTTGTGTGAAATTTCTCCTGATTCTTTAACCAACTCACAATGTTATAAAGGAACATAGCCAAGTTCCTTTAGATAAATGAATGTGATGAGAAATACATGTAAATATAGAGGTTATATGGTACACCTTTGAATACATTAACCTATAATAGAGGAGGGTTTGTAATCTAGAGTGATGCATCAAATAATGTATTGGGATGTGTTCTCATGTAAAATGATTGGGTGACAACTTATTCCATATGAAAATTGAATTTCCATGAGAAAACAACACAACTCATTATTAGGATCTAACTATGTTGATTTTTGAATTATTCATATGGATTATTTATATTTTTTCATAAAGATATTATATATATACAGATCATAAATTTTTAAAGTATATATTCTATTAAAAGATAAAAAATATGCACCAGAGATGATGGTTCAAGATGATAAATGATTATTATTTCTCAATAAATTACCCCCATGGGAAGGTGATAAAAGTATCATATACTCTAAATCAAAATGATCATGCTAGATTATCTATGATGAGGAAAAAAAGATACAATATTTTTGGATTTTCAATGAATAGATCATGAAATTTTGAAATATGCAGATAAATATTATTTTCTAACATGAATGTTCTACTATGAATCCATGTAATGATTAAAGTGGAATATAAGGAAGATATAGAGATTCTGAATTAGGACAGAAATGTTCATAAGTTTAACTTTGATTATGATAGAATGATATGTCCTAGGAACCATGTATGTGTTCCATCCATACCATATTTGAAGAATAATCTGTTAGAAGAGGCTGATGGTTCTTCATTCTCTATTCATCCTTTTATAATAATGATATATAGATATCTAAAAGATTATTTATATTGGGATATCATATATATAGATATAGTATATTTTCTCTCTCAGTGATTGGTATATCAAAAAGTTAATGAAGAGGGACAGAAATTTATGGGGATGTTTCAAATATTACCTATACCAGAATGGAAATCGGAAAACATCACCATGTATTTTGTTATCAGACTACCTACAACATCTAAAGTAAATATTCTATAAAGATTGTAGTCGATACCTTTATAGGTTAGCATATATCATCTATATCAGATAATATTTCTCATTAGATTGGATTTCCATGATATACATTAATAAAGTGGTATGGATTAATTGATTAGCACATTCTATTATAATTTATTAGGATATGAGGTTAACCTAAAAGTTATGAAGAATCATTTAACAGGGACTAGATACAGAGTTATGTTTTAGCATTTATTATAACCCTTAGAAAGTTAGTTAGTCTGAAACAACTATCCATACCCTAAACGATATGCTGAGATATTATTCCATGGATTTCAAAGGTGGTTTTGAGAATGACATTCCTTTAGTAGAGTTTTCATAGAAAAAAATATTTCCCTCAAACATTAAGATTTCTCATTAAAAATATCTATTTGGAAATAAGATTATAACTCCAACAAGATAGATGAAGTTGGAGAAAGAATACTATTGGGACCTGATCTGGATGAGGAAATGGTGGGGTATCAATTTTGAATCATCAACACATCAAGTTATCATTGAGTCAATAGAAACTTTATGTTGACAATCACTAGTGAGATCCAAAATTTGATGTTGGTGAGAAGTTGTTTGAGATCACACCTCTTACGTGGTGTGGTAAAAGAAAAATTTTAATTTTCAGAGTGTAGAACATTAGCTGACTAGGGTCGTCTCACTTAAGGAGCTTTATAGTTATTCACCTACTTATTCTAATTCACATAAGTACTAATTTTTTTATTCTTATTATTTTCTAAATTACGGAAAATAAATGAAATTCAAAATTATCTAGCAAAGAAAAATAGAATGAGGTTTAGAAAGTAAGTACATGAATATATGGTTTGGATTATGTGTTCCTTCATTATACTTATTTGTTTTTTTTAAATTATGTTTGTCAGCTTAATAATGAAATAACATTCTTAAACGACTATAATTTTTTTTAGTTATGGTAAAAACTTGAATTCCCAGGAAAACTAAATTCTATCACATTTTATAATCAAGATTAAAGAAACACTTCAATCGAGAGTGTAAAACCAAATAGGACCTTGCTCTATCATATGTTTTTTCATCCGCTGAATGGCTCAACTCCACTATATTAAGAGATTATGTTCAATAGAAGGGAGGTAAAAGATACAAATTAATATAAGTGAATTCAAGTTCTATTTAATATTGTACAATATCCACACTCAGGAACTTTACTTTCATCTACTACAAATTTAAATTAAACATTGAAATTTAATCATATAATTTAAGAAACACCTAACATCCCTCAAGGAAAAGACATATATTATCCTTCCATTATCCTAATGAATAGATAACTTGTGGAAGAAGAATAAGAAGATAAGAAAAAATATTAAAAAATCATAATGACAGATAAAGATAACGAGGAAAAGAGAATAAGAATAAAGAAATAAAATAAAATATGGAAGACGAGAAAAAAATAACGAAAGAAGACAAAAAGAATAAGAAAAATATATATGGGTGATAAATCATGAATTCAAAAATAGAATTATGCATGTATTACATTTTAAAATAAATGATATTAAATTTTATAAGGATAATAAAAAGATAAAAAAATAAATATTGGGGTAGAATGGTAGATACACTCGTTATTCCCCTTCACTATTGACCCCAATGGAATTAGAATACTTCCTCAATTTTGAAAGGGAGAAATACTTTTATCTCACTACCTTACTGAGAATTTTATATATCTTTAAATCTACTCATAGATATCTTTCCTTATTTTTTTAATATTTCTTATCTGCAAGACTTGGGATGGATTTATTTTAGAAAGACCTAAATATATGAAATGATCAAAAATATTATGGCATGTATTAATGGTGGCGTAGATGTGAAAAGCCCTAATCCATGGGATTCATGGATGTTGTATAGTGGTGTGGTCATATAAAGGATGTACAGTGTGTTGCAGTGGTGCTCAGTAACATCGAGTGATAGAGAGAATGGAGAGAAATTTCCAAGTGGGTGTCAAGCGGCTATGGCACAAATTAGAAATTTTTAATTTGTATGAACATTTCCTACTTTATTTGTATCCCACATACAAAACATTGACATTCGATGTCCACATAATAATAAATCCCATTGTAGCATCAATTCAAAAGTATGTTTTTTGGGATGGGCTCCAACATACACTGCATACACACATATGGGCTCATGCAGATATGCACATGCATGTGCCAGCCTTGGCCCACTTTTGCTTTACATGCTCTTCTCTATGTGTTTGATCACTACCTCACCATTGGGAAGGCTCTACTAAGGGGTTGCTTGTTCTACCGGCCACTTGGGGGTGGACTATGTGGCTATATTATCCCTTGGTAGAGGGCTAGCCTACCTGGAAATATTATTTTTCTTAAAAATAATATTAAAATAATTAAATCGTATTAAAAAATCTATAAATTTAATTAAGACATTAAAAACCCACCAATAAATTCATTTTAATTCTACAATTTAAAATTTCCATATTTTAAAAAATATTTTTATTACATGGGAATATTCATTGGATGTAATTCAAAATGTTATAATTTGTTTAAAAGTATGAATCAAAATATGTGTGAATCAAATACGAACACAGTTAAACTAGGCATTTCCATAAGAATTATATAAGAACTCATATATTCCTTTTATGTATGTCTTTTTTTCTTGTTGTTTTTGAGAAAATGAGATGATTCTGGAAGTTTCAGAAGTATATGTCATGTACATATAAGTACCCGTCATGTAGTTATAAGTACATGTCGTATAACCGGTTTCCACTGGTGACCATGCACTTTCCACGTAATGGCCGAGTACATGGTCATGTGTGGTGACACGGAGACTGCCTATTGATAAAGATAGTTAATGAAAGTACACATTGTGTAACCTTTATAACATGATGTGTACATTCTTTTTTTTCATTAAATGGACCAGGGTTGCATCTAATCAAAAGAACACCCTTGTTTCCATTCTTCTCGTCTTGGAGTGAACGATACCGCTGATTCTTCTTCGAGCCCCTGCCTCTTCATCAATTATCCAAATCGAATACCATTGATTTCATTGGAATCACCATTGTAAGCACTTCCTTCTTCTAGATCCTCATTTTATGATTTATCTTATATATCAAGATATCCTCGGTTAAACATTATTAGTGTTTTTGTATATTTATGGTATTCTAGAGAGATTCAAGGCCTGAGGATCATGTATATCAGTCGTACAACATAGAGTTAGGTGTTTTGTTCCTTTCTATATTTATTCATCGAGTTATATGTGCAAAAGATCCCAATACCCTTGTTCGGGGTATTGCGTGTTCATGGTTTTTAGCCCTGTTAATGTCTTCATTGAATTTTATGTTCGAATAGAGGTTGTTTGATTGTGAATAGGGTTAATTTTCATGCCATGGATGGGTTTCCCCATGCTTGTTTGATTTTTTCCATATGTTTTATCTTTTCCTATTAGGGTACTGTTTTACAATCCTAGTGTTGTTAGGATAGAGTGAATATTTTATCTGATATAATCTGCATGACTTGAGGCTAATTAGCCATGTAGTACATTGAGATTTACATTGGCTGATGATTATCATTTGTGCATGGTTACTTTACATGGGACTGCAGGAACATAGTTTAGTGAGACCATAGGGGATGTTAACATTGAGTGATTTCCCAAAGTGTCAGTTATAATTCTCACGCTACAAGACCATAGGGGGATTAATGTTGAGTGACCCCTCAGAGGGTCTATAATTATGTTACAATACCATAAGAGGAATTGTTATTGAGTTCTTCCTTAGATTGTCTATAGTTTACCGCTAAATGAATATATCGGTAATTGACGATAAGTGCTTCCTCAAAGAGTTTTTGATTATATAAGACAATAGAGGGAATTGACGTTGCGTGCTTCCTCATAGAGTCTTCACTATATCCTTATTTTATAAGTTGAACCACATGGGTTAGGCGATGAGAACTACCTAGAGGGTTACTTGAGATTGTTTGGTTGAACAAGAGGGTATAGGCTATGAGTAGTTCCCATAGGGTTACTTGTTTTGATTAGCTTCTTAATTGATACATGAAAATGACTACAATTGAAACTGTAATATTTTTTACTTTTTATTACTTCCTTCTTTACAACTTCATTTTGATTATTTCCTGCCATATACATTCACTGACTATTAGGCACTGATCATTGGGTGGTTTCCTACTAGGATTCGTCTCACACCCTATTTGGATCATGCTTTTGAGCCCAAACAGATTATATTGTTGCAGGTCTAGATAAGGGAATGTTCCCTTTTACTTCAGGTACTTGATTGTTGTGGAGATGGAGAGCATGGTACCAAGATGAGGCTTTCGATCTTGAGTAATTATTTATTTTGGTTTGTTTTTACATTGGTTTAGTACAATTTTTAGGAATTGTGACTTGTTTGGCTGCTTTCCTAGACATATGTATCATGCATCCTTTATATATGTGATCCAGTTGATTATTTATTCATACATCCGCTATTATTGCATGTTATTACTGCTTCTTATATTTATATCTATTTCATCCTGTTACGTTACTCTGCCAATGTGGGCATTGTATCCCCACTATCTCACCCAAGGCCCTCGTAGAAAGTTGGTAGCCTCTAGAATTTGGGGAATTGTGCCTGAGGCCATGTGACCAACTATGTGTGGGGAACCACTGGGTGGCACCCGAAACTGATATGTTACAAAGTGGTATCAAAGGGATTCTTTTCTTCTTCACTTACTATTTTGAGCCTATATCCAGGGATAGGAAGTATTAGGTACTTGGTAATATGTTGTGATTGGGAGTAGCCAACATGTGTATAGAGAGTAGCCAATTTACCTCGTATATTGTGGTTTTTTGGCCTTTTCAATTATTACAGTTGATTTTATTTCACCATTGGGTGATTCACATGATTTGTGCTAATATCATTTATATGATTGAGGTTATATTTCTGTTTCAACCCGATGAGATGAAGGTATTCCATCTCTTGCATCATATAGGAACCTTCTAGTGATCACAAATCATGTATTCTTTCAATGTCATTTTGGATGCTTTAATGATTTCATGTTGTTATGATTGATGTTGGGCTTTCTATTCATGATGTTGTGAAAGATGTCTTGATAAAATACCTACTATTTTAAAGATAATTGGATGGTATAAATTTTTTTTATGAGCACCAAACTTTGGTTATTGTGATGTTATGGGCCCCCATGGATCCTAATTTGGTGGATCATTTCATTGTTATTACTTTTACATAACATGTTTAAGATGCCTAGATTTGATTTTCAGGGAGTATGGACCCTCAGAAGTCAGAATTTGTTACTTTAATGTTTATTTCACTATTTTTCTCGGTTCCGGAGTAGTTTCTGAGGCTTACTGTCTGAAAAAACCAGAATACACAATGTGTAAAAAATAATACACGCCAGTTATCCTTCTATTTGGGAAGGAACTATTTTTCTTAAATACATTTCATGCATTGTATATACATGTTGTGTAGTCTCTAACTCTGTCACTAGATGTGTGGGTATAGACATGGGGTAGGAAAAACTTTGGAGGGATACGCCTTTTTTCCAGATGTACATGTCATGTTTCCAATACTATGTATCATGTCATGTGACTAACGACATAGGAGGATGAAAATCAGGTAGTACACGTTGTGTCTATCTGGAACATGAAATGTAGAGTAATCCATGTGACCATCCATGTGACTAACAATAGGGGTCAGTGATGTTCTTCTAGTACACATCATTTCTGTCTCAAACATGCTATGTAGTTTTGTTTTAGGGAAAATGTATGGGTTGGTCATATAGAAGAACTCAGGCAAGGGAAGGGTATTCAAGTACATGCCATGTATTAGGACAATACACCATTTTTATGGTGTGTTACATGGCATGGTTTGGCAAAAGTACACACCCACGTGAAGGCATAAGGGAACATGCCGTGTAGTTTTTATACAAGCTGTGTATCCATGTTTTTAAAAACTTGAATGCTTTCTTTATGATGTTACCTTATGACACTTTTATGTTTAAATCCTTGATAATATAGATCAAATTTGTATGTTTGACCTTGAAGAGTCATTCCACCAGGATGTGCCTCGGTTGTATGTCATTTGTAGGGTAGTGATCAGACATTAGACATGGCTGATTAGGGACCACCAGCAGATCCTTCATTCGTCCCCATCCTGACACCAGCCATTATACCCGATACAATTTCCTAATCATAATTTCATGTGGGATTTATGAAGATGACGCTGACCTTCTAGGGAGAACCTCTTCTTGACCCGTCGATGGAAGAATTGATGAAGGTCTTTTAACATTAGCAACCTCCCACTTTCTCAAGGGATGGAGGACCCCAGGCTGCTGAGTCATGGTTAGAAGCCAGGCTTTATATCTTCGAGCATATGGAGAGGAATACCAAGAAGAGGGTCATTCTCGCTATATATATGATTTGGGATTCCGCCAATAGATGGTGGGATGTGGTTTCACATGAAGTGATCTAGTAGGGTATTTCTTGGGATGAGTTCTTGCATGGATTCTACGATTACATATATCTGGAGACTTTGACGGCCAATCGAGCCTGAGGGTTCATGAGTTAAGAGTAGTGTAAACTTTCAGTCTTGGGGTATTCTTCTCTCTTCATAGATATGAAGTGCTTTACACCCTTTCTAGCAGAGATGTGTTGTTCCTAGCGAGGAAGTTTGAGGATGGTCCTAGGAAAGACATTCGGGCTGAGGTGAACATATTCAGATTGACTTAAATATCTTCTATTGTTAACCAAACACTGATCATGGAGTGATACATGAGAATTATATAGCGGTGGGCTAGGTTGGTTCAGCATCCAGAGTTGGTACTTCTCTAGCTAATAGTTGGAAGCACCGCATGGAGTATAAACTTGGAGATCCGAGTAGGCGGGATGCACCTTCAGGTAGCCAGGTTGTATGATACCAATGTAGGATGGTTGGGAATATGAGGTCAAATTGCCCAAGATACCCAATGGAGTGCCGATCTTGCGGCAATATGGGTCGTCTTCAGCACTTTAGTTAGTTTTTCTCATCATAAACCAGTGACATGGATTCTTCTATGACTCTATGTTCAGAAGTTGCACCAACAGTTTCTCACTAGTTTGGGAACGAGAGTTCTTCAGGACGTTTAGGCCAAGGGGGAGGTCATGGTTGTTGTATCCAGTCATCAATCTTTCAGTGAAAATAGGTTTTATCATCTCAGGGTGGTCAAGAAGGGTCACACGGTTGTGGATCTATCTTGACTTTTGTAGTGGGGCAGACTAAGAAGGGGAAGGATCGCAGACCCTCTACATTTCGAGATATGATCCAAGTTACCTAAGTTTTAGCATCTACACATTAATATCTAGGTTCTTCATAGAGCTTTATATCTGTTTCTATCATAAAAAGCCTTGGACTGGGTATCTTTTCTTCTAGTGATATATTGATTTAAGACACTCTATTGGGGACAAGAACGACTAGTAAACACCAGTGCAAGGAGTTCCCTCTTGAGGTTGGTGGGTGTCACTTCTTATGGGACTATTATGCCTTAGAGATGACAGATTATTATGTTAGTCTTAGAATGGACTGGTTAATTCCCTTCTAGGCTGTTGTCGACTGTTATGATTGTAGGGTGAGTTTCACATCACCAGACGACAGAACATTTCTTCGTAAAGGTGAATGCGATGTACAATAGAGCATAGAGAGACTCGAGCATCATGGGTTGGGAGGAGTTATATTCCAGATTTCTAGCCTATATCTGGATGACTAGGGGACTTCACAGTGGGGATTTTCTCTAGTGGTGGATCTGTTCCGGGATTTATTTCAAGAAGAATTTTTAGGTTTTTCTCTGTAGCGAGAGGTAGACTTTTCTATTAAGCTTTTTCCAGGAGTGTCACCGGTGTCCATTCCTCCTTATTGGATAGCTACACCTGAGTTATAAGAGCTCAAGAAGCAGTTATAGGAGTTACGAGCTAAGGGTTTCTTCTGACCCAGAACTTTTCCATAGAGTTTGTCTGTCCTATTTGCGATGAAGGTGGAAAATAATCTTATAATTTGTGTGTATTATAGAAAGCTGAACCAGTTGACGGCCAATAATCGTTATCCCTTACCAAGGATTGATGATCTCGTTGATCAGTTTCTAGGAGCTTGGGCGTTCTCGAAGATTAACTTGAGATCCTGTTACCATCAGATGCATGTTAGACCATCAGTTATACCTCTTACATTCTTTCAGAGTACGTTTTTTATATATGAGGTTTTGATTATGACTTTCAGTCTCATGAACAATCCAGTGTTTTCCATGGAATTGATGAATCGAGTGTTCCATCCATATGTGGATTCTTTCATGGTAGTCTTCGTGGATGATATCCTGGTGTACTCTCACACTCAATGTGACCATGCCACATATCGTGAGATAATTTTATGTACACTGAGAGAGCATCATTTATATGCTTAGCTCTCAAAATACCACTTTTGGACGGACCTAATTTACTTCATGGGTCATGTTATCTCAGAGACAGGTGTATCAGTTTACCTAGAAAAAGCATGAACCGTAGTTTCCTAGGAGAAGTCGAATAATGTCTTCACGTAATGGGGTTTTCTAGTGTTGGCTGGATAATACATATTTTTTATAAAGAACATTTAGTTCATAGTATCACCACTGACAGACCTAACATAGAATGGTGTGAAGTACTTGTGGTCAGATTTTTGCGATTCATCCTTTTAGGGGCTAAAAAGTAAGTTGACTTCAGCACAAATACTAGCTTTTACAGAGCTTGGAAAGAGCTATACAATTTCCTGTGATGCATCAGGTATCGTTCTAGGAGCAGTGCTTATGCTGGTAGAGGATTCATTGCATACGAGTCTCGGTAGTTGAGGCCACATGAGAGGAATTACCGGACGCATGATCTGGAGTTGGATGTAGTTTTCATGATTTACACTGTTGGAAACATTATCAGATGGTAGAGCATTTTGTGATTTTCACTGACCACAGAAGTCTCAAGTATATCTTCACTTAACACGATCTGAATTTGAGGTAATGAATGTAAATCCCCGACCCCAGTTACCCAGAGCCGGTTCATTATTACGTAACATTGATATGATCACAAAATATCAAGTCTCAAAAGACCGATTAGTTTAGTAGGGTTGCAATCATTAGATATATTCAAAAGTATTACATTACATCATAAAGTAAAAAAACAAAACAACAACAACAAATTTTCTTCACATCCCCTTATAATATCCCTACAGGTCTTTCATAAAATACTTCTTCACATCCCGGAAAAATTAAAACATTGAAAGGGGTGAGTTCAGATGCTCAGTAAGGATAACAATATAGCAGAAACTTTCATAAATAAACACAAACATTTAAGGAAAGGTATAACTAAAACAAAATCCTTTTAAACATAAACATCAGAATAATATGACAATATAAAATGAAATAATGCCATTTACTTATTCACATAGATATTCTACTAGTCGAATAATCACATGTCATTTCAATAACCACTTTCATAATGTTGGAATGCATAATTCCAGATTATCATAACCATGTAGCCAAAGCCTCGTGCCAAGACTACAAATAAGATTTGTTAAGGCCTTTTGGAAGGACACTAGTATGTCTCATGAGACCTACCGATGCATCGAGGAGCTATAACAGGCTCCACCTGTCACATAATAAGTCCAATGCATTCTTTATATGAAAAGGTTAAAACATATCATAAACCATAACATAATCGTATCACATAAAACACGAATAAAGGAAGCATAACATTTCCACATTTCAATCACAAGATATCAATACAAAACGTTGATGTAATAAAATCATTTTCAATACCAAAGTAAATGAAAAGTTAAACTTGGTATTTATTTTTTTCTCTTTTTAAAAATAGTGATGGCTTGTAGAGGAAGAAAAAAACTCAAATAATGGTCACAGCAGCAGAGAAGTCGTTGTCGCCGCTTACGTACGGAAAAAAAACATTCCTTTTGTCATTTAGTAAAATGATTCGTATAAAAAGATTACTTTTTAATAGACATAAATGTCAAAGGGGTTTATACACCGTATAAAATAAAGATGTGTATAAAGGAAAATATGCCTCAATGAAAGGATATTGAGACGAAGTCCCATACCTCTTGTCCGACTTGACTCAACTACTCTTTAATCTCCTGAATAATAAACTAGTGTTAATATCTACTTTCTTATGAACCTTTTTATGCTTATTATTCCTTTTATATCACTTATTTCCATGTAGTTTTCATTTACGTTAATAGAGTTTGTTTTGTCGATATTCGGTTCTTAAGTCAAAAAATGAATTTGTTTGAAAAAAGATATTCATGTAGTTATAAGTACATCATCTCCAAAATAGTATTAATGATTTTAATATCATATATTTATAGTATATATTAATTTTATACTATACCATAACATTTTAAGATAAAAAGAAATGAAATTCACCGTTCATGGAGACGGTAGGCCGTATGTACTCATGAACGCTACTTCCTTTTCATTGTCTTATTAAATAAAATAATTGAGATATATATATATATATTATAATTATAGAATGAAATTAATCAATTATATGTAATATATATTATATATATCCATTATATATATGTACTTATAATAGTACATAACATTTGGATATAAGAAATGAAATGCACAGTTCATGGAGATGGTAATCTGTACATATGCATAAACGCTACTTTCATTTCTATTTCATAATATAATGAAATGAAAAAATAATGATACATTGGTATATTATAATTACAGTATAATATCATATATATAACTTCATTAACTCCATCCCTTATACATCCCACATATGGCATTAACGAATCAAATCACTTTAAGGGGGCGGTAGTCCGCACTTCCTTAAATAATGATATCGCGTTTACCCATAATTGAAACCAAAAAGGTATGCCATAAATAAAAAAATATAGAAGCATATGGAAAAAATAATCATAATATATATTATATATAAATATAGTGACATCATAATGGCCACCATGAAAGGTGCTAGAAGGATTTTGAACAATCATCATTTCATGAGGCAGAAATTCACCATCCACAGAAACAATTTGTTCTTTAACCATTAGATGTAGGTGTGTGTGAGTGTAGCTCGAATACTTATTATAAAAACATCCTAATATATTGAATATACTGTTGTTGTTTCAAAAGAAAGGAATAAAAAGATTATAATGGGTTGGGGAAGTAAAATAAAACAAAATAACATAAGAGAAGACATTACATAAAAATCGAGTAACTCTTTTTAATTTGAGCCAATGGATTCCATCGGAAGACTTCTGCCCAATGTGATGCTTCTAGGAGTAAGAGAGGGAAGTTGAGAGAGTATTTGGGTAGATTTTGGCCGAGCCAAAAGTCCTTGATGGTGTAAATAAGGTGGTAGAGGTGGGGGCCTTTTATAAGAGCAGAGGAGGGGCACTCTTGGAATGTCTTGAAATGTTACATTATTATGAAGCTCTTTTCGGATTTCAATGGTCCAAAAATTATATATTTTTAGTATAAGGTGATAAGGGTTCGAAATATACTCATCCAATAGGTTTTTGACAAGTGTATGTATTATAGTTTACATTAACTTTTTTATTTTATTTAAATTGTTAATTTATGAGGTAATCGTTGTATCATCATGGTGTCATAAACAATTTAATTAATTTAATGTCTAAAAATTAAAAAAAAATAACCATGATGTTGGAAATCCTTTTAGCTTTACAATGAGTAATTTTAGTCGAAATGTTAACTTTTATTACCCTATGTAATAATTGTTTTAGTAAAACAACACATGTTTGTGACAATTTTATTTTTACATTAAATAAAAAGTTATTAATGTCATTTTCATAACCAAGTGGATCCATGGGGTCCCCATGTTGACCCATGGATTGTAATGGTCGTCCATGACACCTCCAATAAGGGTAGGACAAGTGTAAAAGTATTTTCATATATTTATAATATCATTTTTACCTTAAATTTCACTAATTACCTTTAATCGCGAATAATAAAACAAAAAAGTAGTTATTCACCAAAAATTATTTTCATCTTATTGAACCAAATTTTACTTATTAATAACAACCATGTATGTCAGATTTTTGAAATTCAATTTTTTTAAGTAGTAAAGTTTTATTTAAACAAGAAATCAGTTTTTTAACTACCACTCAGTGGTTTCACTATTCATCAAAAAATGAAGTTTTTCAGAAAAATACCAAAAATTCACCCTAAGCAATAATTGATACACCGAATTCAAAAATGATGTCTATTTTACGAAATTCTAGGCATATAAGTTGCGTTAATTAATTTTATAATTAATTCTTTTTGTCAAAACAAATAGTGTGTTTTTAAGAAACAATATCAATCAAAATATTGGCAATTGTTTACGTCCAATTTCAAAGCGGAATTAATTCTAATGACCACCATTGGATAAAATGGTAAAATTATATTTTAATTATACATTAAAAACAATCAATATTATAATTTATCACTATGAATTTTTTTGATTGAAAAGGATATTTCTAATTAAAATTTAGTAATTTTTACTAAAATATAAAAGTTATCCGAAATGTACCAAAATTTCACCTTAGGATAAATTTGATTCTCTGAATCCAAAAATGAAGACCATTTTGAGATATAAAATTTCTAAAATTTCTAAAAGTAGGTATTTCTATTCATAACGGCTACATTGATTGGTCACGGTGTGTTAGAACTCGAGTTTGCGTACAACACACACTGCTCTATTATTCAAAGAGAAGCGTACCATGGAAGCTTGGGGTGTTAGATTCTCCCCCCCTTCAATAAATTGCATCCTCACAATTTGAAAATGTTCCTCGATAATAAACGATAGAAAATACCTTTGTTGAAAACCCATATCGGAAATAGGTTTAATAAAATTAAGTTTTAATAAGATGGAAAGGGAAATGAGAAAGTCACCACCAAATTAGGGTTTCGAATAGAAGAACATTGTGGGAAATTATAGACATGTCATTAGAGGAAAAACGTAAATATTTATAGGTAGTGATTGAGGTCATCAATCAAAAACAAGTGAAAAATTGAGGGCCTCAAATCCAGCAATCTATAATGATTTAATATACCATCGGTTCAACAAAACATAATGTATTAGGATAACACATTTTTCGTTTTAAGATCCATTTTAAGAATTAATTTATCCATAGAATAAGAGGAAAAATATATATGTATATATATAATTGACAAGTAGAGTTTCATCCTTCAACTAATTTCAACCACAAACTCATCTTTCACTCTAAAGGATTTTAATATATATATATATATATTCTATTTATCCTAATCATATAGGGTTCCAAAAATAATGAATTTATAAATCACATATCAGACCTTTCAAAAAAAAAAACTACATTATTAAATCTATATACTTCACGTAGTCCAGTGGTAGGTGAAAAATCATAATCGCATTATGGTTGTGGGTTTGATTCCCGCAGCTTTGTCTAACACGACGGGTTGTCACACGGTCTGCGTGTTGTCCTTTTATAAAAATCCAAAAATAACCTTACAAACATAATCTATTCTAACCTTTAGAATTATCCAAAATACTTCTATCCAAACTCATAATCCAAATTTTATATGGAAGGTAAGCATATTGGAGATCCCCTTTTTCCCACGTAATAACATGTGAATACCTTCATCTTGTTTTCTTTTAAAACATGACATCACCCTGAATTACCATAAAACCTTATTGATTACATTCATGCTCTCTTATTTTTTATAGAATACAAGATATATTCCTTATATCCAAAAACATTGAATACTTTAACAATGATGAAATAAACAAACCATTAATCAGTTCCAAGGTTATCAAGAATATCCGATGTAATTTCTTCAAATCCACCATTACTATCTCAGTACCAGGACCATATTAAGGATTACCTTTCCTTCAACCATGTATTTTCAAATAAAAGTTTAACATGCTGTTGAGTCACCTTTCATAGTACCATATAATCTCAAATCCTCACTGAAATAGTACTGAAGTACAATCCTTATTTATTTCCATAATACATATAACTGGAACATCATCGATACAACACAGAAATGACATGATTCTTTAATATAAACATAAGAATACTACTCATTCCTCTTCATCTTGGGTAGTATCATAACTTGATTATTATCCAATAGCATCATTTTCTGTATACTCTGATGACTGGGACATTGATTCGCGTAGTGTCCCAACTCCTTGTAGATGAAGCATTGCACATTTGAAACCTTTTTGTTATCCTTGCAGTCACGTACTTTGTGTCCATTTTCTCCACACTTATAACAAACTCCCATTCCCCTCAGGCATTTACCAAGGTGATTCTTTCCACAATTATCACATATGGGAAAATCCATCTCTCCCTTCTTCCCTTTATCCATCTTTCTCTCTTCCATCCTTTTCTTCTCTTTCTTCCCTTCAAATCCATAGGATTCAGAAAATTCATTACTTATCCTCTTAACTCAAGATATTATTTCTTCATATGATGAGATTACGTGGCAGACTATCTCCCTTCTAAATATTGTCTTAATACCATGAAATGTATGATCCTTCTTAATCTTTCGATCATGCGTATTGCTGGAGTTATCATTCCTTCTACTGGGTGCCATTTCTAAACAATCGCATACATTAAGTCAGTTTATCAATCACAATTCATAATTCCAAACTTGTAAAACACTTAACATAAATTCAAATATTTATGGATATAATCCATAATCATAAAAAGGTATTCTTAGAGGAAAATATACTCACATAACCTTCATAATGGTTTGTAAAGAAATCATGAATTATCTAAAGAATATCTACCGAGAGTGTTGTAACCAAGAGTGCATCAAGGCCTGTTGTCGTGCACAAGTTCTCATACGATTCTAGCTCAAAGCAGTGTTTTCAGTTTTTACCCCTAGGTACATCTGTTCCAGAGCCGCCTCTACCTGCTCATATCCAGACATGGTTTTATTGCTTAGAAAACTCACAAAATATCTATAATACTATGATTCTAGGAAGTTCTTCTATACTAATCCTCAAAGTCTATCTTAGGACTATGTGCTCTAATCAGAGTTTATATAAATAAAGATTCCAAAGTTAGCACTAAACCACCTCTGATACCAACTGTAATGCCCCAACCCCAGTTACCCAGAGCCGGTGCATTATTATATAACACTGGCATGATCACAAAAGATCATGTCTCAAAAGGCCGATTAGTTTAGTAGCCTTGGAAACAATAGATATATTCATAATTCTTACATTACTTCATAAATAAAAAACAAAACTATAAAAACATCTTTTCTTCATATCCCTTCATAATAAACATGCAGGTAATTCATAAAATACCTCTTCAGATCTTGGAAATATTAAAACATTGAAAGGGGTGTGCTCAGATGCTCTGTAGAGATAACAATATAGCAGAAGCATTGATAAATAAACATAAACATTTAAGGCAATGTTTAACTGAAAAAAGCCTTTTAAACTTGATCTTCAGCATAATATGGAAATATAAATTGAAATAACATCATTTACTTATTCACATGGATATTCTAATAGTCGAATAATCACATGCCATTTCAATAACCACCTTCATAATGTTGGAATGTATAATGCCAGATTATCATAACCATGTAGCCAAGGCCTCATGCCAAGACTACAAATATTATTTTCTCAAGGCCTTGTTCCAGGACACTAGTTTGTCTCATAAGACCTACCGATGCATCGAGGAGCTATATCGGGCTCCACCCGTCACATAATAAGTCCAATTCATTCCTTATATGAAAATTTTTAAACATATCATAAACCATAACATAATCGTATCACATAAAACATGCATAAAGGAAGCATAACATTTCCACATTTCAATCACAAGATATCAATACAAAATGTTGATATAATAAAACCATTTTCAATACCAAAATAAAAGAAATGTAAAACTTGGTATTTATTTTTTTCTCTTTTTAAAAATATTTATGGCTTGTAGAGGAAGCCAAAAACTCCAATAATGGTCACGATGGCAGAGAAGTCGTTGTCGCCGCATACGTACGACAAAAAAACATTCATTTTGTAATTTAGTAAAATTCTTTGTATAAAAGGATTATTTTTTAATAGACATAAATGTCAAAGGGGTTTATACACCGTATAAAATAAAGTTGTGTATAAAGAAAAATATGCCTCAATGAAAGTATATTGAGACGAAGTCCCTTACCTCGTGTCCGACTTGACTCAACCGCTCTTTAACCTCTTGAATAATAAACTAGTGTTAATTTCTACTTGCTTAAGAACCTTTTTCAAGCTTATTATTCCTTTTATATCTCTCATTTCTATGTAGAAATCATTTACGTTAATAGAGTTCGTTTTGATGATATTTGGTTCTTAAGTCAAAAAATGGACTTGTTTGAAAAGGGTTGTTCATGTATTTATAAGTAAATCATCTCCAGAATAGTATTAATGATTTGAATTTCCAATATTTCCATTATATATTCATTTTATACTATTCGATATAATTTGGAGATAAAAAGAAATGAAATTCACCGTTAATGGTGACGGTAGGCCGTATGTACGCATGAACGCTACATCCATTTCTTTGTCATATTAAATAATATAATTGGGATATATATATATATTATAATTCCATAATAATATTCATCATTTGGATGTAATATATATTATATATATGCATTATATATATGTACTTATAATAGTACATAACATTAGAATATAAGAAATGAAATGCACCGTTCTGGAGACGGTAATCCGTACATACGCATGAACACTACATTCATTTATATTTCATATTTTAATGAAATGAAAAAATAGTGATACATAAGTATATTATAATTAGTGTATAATATCATATATATCTTAATTAACTACATCCTTTATACATCCCACAAATGGCATTAACTAATAAAATCACTTTGAGGGGGCGGTAGTCCGCACTTCCTTAAATGAAGATATCACAATTACCCATAATGGAAACCATAAAGGTATGCCATAAATGAAAAATATAGAAGCATATGAAAAACATAAACATAATATATATAAAATATAAATATAGTGACACCACAATGGCCACCATGAAAGGTGTTAAATGGATTTTGAACAATCATTATTTCGTGAGGTAGAAATTTACCATCCACAAAAACAGTATGTTCATTAACCATTAGATATAGGTGTGTGTGAGTGTAGCTCGAATCCTTATTATAACAACATCTTATTATATTGAATATTCTGTTGTTGTTACAAAATAAAGGAATAAAAATATTTTAAGGGGTTGGAGAAGAAAAATAAAACAAAATAACATAAGAGAAGAAATTACCTTAAAATCGAGTAACTCTTTTTGATTTGAGCCCAAGGATTCCTTGGGAAGTCATCTGCCCAAAGTGAGGCTTCTAGGAGTAAGATAGGGAAGTTGAGAGAGTATTTGGGAAGAGGTTGGCCGAGCCAAAAGTCTTTGATTTTGTGAATAAGGTGGTAGAGGTGGGGGCCTTTTATAAGAGGAGAGGTGGGGCACTCTTGGAATGTCTTGAAATGTTACATTATTATGAAGTTATTTTCGGATTTCAAAGGTCCCAAAATTATATATTTCGAGGATAAAGTGATAAGGGTTCGAAATATACTCATCCAATAGGTTTTTGACAAGTGTATGTATTATATTTTACATTATCATTTTATTTTATTTAAATCGTTAATTAATGAGGTAATCGCTGCATCATCATGGTGTCAGAAAATATTTAATTAATTTAATGTCTAAAAATTATTAAAAAAGTTCCATGATGTAGGAAATCTATTTATTTTTCCAATGAGTATTTGTAGTCAAGAAGTTAACTTATATAACCCTATGTAATAATTGTTTTAGTAAAACAACACAAGTTTGTGACAATTTTATTTTTACATTAAATAAAAAGTTATTAATGTCATTTTCTTACCGAAGTGGCTCCATGGGGTCACCAAGTTGACCCATTGATTTTCATGGTCGGCGATGACTCGTCTAATAAGTCTAGGACAGGTGTAAAGGTATTTTCATATTTTTATAATATCATTTTTCCATAAATTTCACTAATTACCTTTAAATGCGATTATTAAAACGTAAAAGTTACTATTCACCAAAAATAATTTTAATCTTATTGAGCCACATTTTACTTACTAATAACAACCATGTATGTCAAATTTTTGAAATTAAATTTTTTGAAGCGGTAAAGTTTAATTAAAAAAGAAATCAGTTTTTTAACTACCACTTAGTGGTTTCACTATTCATCAAAATTGATGTTTTTTAGAAAAATACCAAAAAATAACCCTAATCTATAATTGATACACTGAATTAAAAAATGATGCCTATTTTACAAAATTCCAGACATATAAGCTGCATTAATTAATTTTATAATTAATTCCCATTGTCAAAACAAATAGCGTGTTTTTAAGAAACAATATCAATCAAAAGATTGCCAATTGTTTATGTCTAATTTCAAAGTAGAATTTATTATAATGAACACCATTGGATAAAATGGTAAAATTATATTCTAATTATACTTTAAAACCAATAAATAGTTTAATTTATCAATATAAATTATTATGATTAAAAAGGTTGTTTTTAATTAAAATTTAGTAATTTTCACTAAAATATAAAAGTTATCTGAAAAGTACCAAAATATCACCTTTGGATAAATTCAATACTCTGAATCCAAAAATGAAGTCCATTTTGAGAGATAAAATTTATAAAATTTCACTAAGTAGGTATTACTATTCAAAATGGCTACTTGGATTTGTCGCAGTGTGTTAGAACTCGAGGTTGCGTACAACACACACTGCCCTATTATTCAAAGAGAAGCGTACAATAGAAGCTTGGGGTGTTACAGTGAAGGTGGGTTGAGTACCATCAGTGACGTTGAGCTTGCCTATACCCCTGGGAAAGGCAACGTAGTAGCTGATGCATTGAGCATGATTGCTCAGATACAAGCAGTTGAGGAGGCCAGTAGTGAGGTGCACATTATGGTTCTATTCTTTGAGATGAATTTGGAGGTTCTCGACAGACAGGTACCGACGTTTCTTTCATCTGTGGGTGTTACCAATACACTTCTTGGCCGAGTTAGAATGAGGCAGCTATCAAATCATGAAGACCTAGTCTTTGAGAATGTTTGTGGGGAGAGGACCTTATTCCTGGATCAATCGTAGGCGATGATGATATCTCTCATTTTCATGGGCCCGTGTGGGTGTTTTTAAACATATGAGAGGAGCTAATGTGGGGCTATCATTCCTCGGTTTGGGCAGTTCATCCTAGTGTAACCAAGATGTATAGAGATCTACACTATCAGTATTGGTGACCTGGTATGAAAAGATATGTTGCTAGGTTTGTGATGAGGTGTTCCACCAGTCAACACGTGAAGGTAGTGCATCAGCGAACAAAAGGAATTTTTCACCATTTACCCATTCCCGAGTGGAAGTGGAATTATGTCATGATGTATTTTGTGACAGTTCTACCAAGATTGCCTTGGGGGAATGATGTAGTTTGGATTTTCATTACCAAACTCATGATGGTTGCTCACTTTTTTCCGATCAAGGATACCTTCAGCATTGATGAGCTTGGAAGGCTATACATATGAGAGATGGTAAATTATAATAGATATTTTCACTACTTCTCATACCTATATGGGACTTTAGAGGACTTTGGGTATATAGGTACTTATGAGTACAACATACCATCCTCATAATGATGGAAAGTCCATGTGTAAGAAATTGGTGGTGGAGGACATGGTAAGAGCACGAGTCCTTGATTTTGGAGGTTCTTGGTAGAAGCACATACCTATTGTTGAGTTTTCCTACAATAATAGTTTTCTAGAAACTATTCAGATGAAACCTTACGATGTTTTGAATGGTATGTCATACCGATCACCCTTATGTTGGATAGAGGAAGGATAGGCAGCTATGCTGGGACCTCGTCCTATTAAGGAGGCCACAAAATATATATAGTTGATTCAGAAGAGGTTGGGTACTGCACAGTAATGACATATGTCTTATGCTGATCGACAGAGATGATCTCTAGAGTTAGAGGATGGAGATAAGGATTTCTTTCATGTCACATCGTGGTTGGGAAAAAGAGGATTATGAGATAAGGTAGGCATTCACCAAGATACGTCAGGACATTTCAGGTTTTGGAGAGAGTCGGTATGGTTTTCTAACAGTTTTAGTTTCCTCAGAGGTATCGGACTATGCATGAATTTTTCCAAGTTTCACAGTTAAGGAGTTACTTCTCATACCCATCTCATGTTTTCTAACCCGATGAGGATGAGTTATAGGTGGAAACCTCATTCGAGGAGAATCCTATCTAGATTGTTGATCGGAGTGTAAAGGTTCTCCGTGGTTGGTCTGTTCCTCTGGTACAAGTGCTATGGTAGCACAGACAAGTATAGGATGAGACCTGGGGGAGGGAGGCTGATGTACTATCATAGTGGCTAGAGTTTTTTTAGAATTCGTCTTCTTCGCCACCTTCTATGAGAAATTAGAGGATGAATTTATTTAAGGGGGAATGATTATAAGAACCCAGATCTTCCTTTCAGGTATGTCTCTCTTTTTATGGTTGTTTTTTAGTAAAAGGGGAGTTTCTTGAAATTTCAGGAGTACCGACCATGTAATTAAAAGTACACTCTGTGTACCCTTTTGCTGCTGGTGACCTTGTACAATCCATGTAATAGTCAAGTACATGGCTATGTGGGGTGACCTGGAGACCGCCTAAAGTGGAGGTGGTTAAGAATTTTACAGGCTGTTTAACCTTGAAGAACATTTTGTGTAATTTTTTTTTCATTAAACAGATAGAGGTAGCATCTAATCGAAAGATTACCCTTCTTCTTTGTTCTTCTCTTCCATGAACAAATGAAACCACCGAATCTACTATGAGCCCTCGAATCTTCATCCATTCTTCAAATCAATAGTTCTCAATTGTGATGGAATCACCATGATAAGCCCTTTATTTTTCTAGAGACTCATTTATTGATTTCTCATATTTCATTATATATTCTAGGCTGAACATTTTTAGTGTTTTTATGGATATACAACGTTCTAGGGACATTCGAGGCCTCAGGTTCATGAATATCATTTGTACAATGACGAGGATGGTGGTTTGTTCCTTTCTGTAGTTAGTATTTGAGTTATATGTGCAAAAATGCCCAATACCATTGTTCGTGTTATTGCATACTAATGGTTTTTAGCCCTATTAATGCCTACTTTACCTTGTATGTTTTGATAGAGGTTGTTTGAATGTTAATAGGCTTAATTTCCATGCTATGGATGTGTTTTACCATTCTTGGTATAAATTTTGTTGTTAGGATATTTTTTTTTCATTTATAGTGTTGTTATGATGGAGTGAATATTTTATCAGAAATGTTGGGCCATGCCTCATAGCAAATTATCCAAGTGGTACTTTGAGGATTAATTTGGCTGCTGATTATCGCTTGTGCATGATTTCTTTAGATGGGGTAGTTGGAACTTGGTGTAGTGAGACTATAGGGGAAATTGACATTGAGAGCTTTACCAGAGTGTCTGTTATAATTATCATGCTACGAGACCTTAGAGGGGATTGACTTTGACTACTCCCTCAGAGGGTATATAGTTCTGTTAGGAGACCACATGAGGAATTGACATTCAATGCTTCCTCATAGTGTCCGTAGTTTACTGATAAAACACTATAGGGCAAATTGACGGTGATTGCTTCCCCAGAGAGTCTTTGATTATACGAGACTTTAGGGGGAATTGATGGTGAGTGATTCCTTGGAGAGTTTTCGCTATATATTTATTGTATAAGTTGAACCAGAGAGGTTAGTCTGTGAGAACTACCCATAGGGCTAACTTATATTGTTTGGTTGAACCAGACTGGATAGGATATGAGTACTTCCCAGATGGATACTTGTTTTGATTAGCTACTTACTTGATACATAAAAATGACTGCAATTTAAATAGTAGGATTGCTCAATTTCTAGTACTTCCTTGTTTACTACTTCATTTTGATTATTGCCAGCCATATATATTCACTAACGGTTAGGCACAGATCATTGGGTGGTTGCATACTGGGATTCGTCTCACACATTTTTTGGGTCATGCTTTTGGGAATAAATAGATTATATTATTACTGGTCTAGATAAGGGAAAGCACCCTTCTACTTCAGGTACTTGATTGTTATGGATCTAGAGAGAATGTGACTAAGATGAGGCATGCGATGCTGAGGAGGTGTTTATTTTGTTTTCATTGTAATTTGGTTTAGTACCGTATTACATAATTGTGACTTATTTCGCTGGTTACCTAGACATATTCATCACACATGATTTATATATCAAATCGATTTGTTTATTTCATTATTCATCGTTTGTTATTTAATGTTTTTACTATTTCCGCTATTGTTATCTATTTCATTATATTGTGTTACTCTGCCAATGAGGGAATAGTTTCCCCACTATGACACCCAAGTCCCTCACTTTTAGTTGGCAGACTCGGACGTTTGGGGAAATGCGCTTGAGGCCATGTGAATAACGGGGTATGAGGCACTTCTGGGTGGCACTCGGAACCGAGACATTACACATGAAATCTTAATATTGAATTTTAGAGGACACTAATGCTAAAATTATTATAACCATAAATTAATTAAATAAATTTTTTATCAATGATAAATCATACATTCAAGATCCACATAAAACATCAAATTGAATTCTAAATTTTTAAAGAAACAATTAATCCCATAATTTTTCTTTCTCATATTGAAAAATGATGGAACGTATCTTGTTTTTAATTAAAGCTTCTCAATTCATTATCATTAATCATGAAAATTCATGATCATCCCTGCTTTTGAATCATTTATCTCTTCAAACATGATAAAAATTATAGTATATTTATGCTCAAATAATGGAAACAAGCTCATTTTCTATAGTCTTTTATAGGAATTACATTCTACGCCTTGTAAATACAAAAGTAATATAAAATCATCAGGGATTTGGATAATGGTTCTAGTTACTCCAAGGCTTATTCTTGGTAGGCATTGATGTTAAAATTAAGGCTCGAGGTTGAAATATATCTCAAATGTATAATGTTTTATATGAAATGTGAAAGATCAATGAAATTCTCCCCATTAAATTGTGACAACACCCACTTTCAAAGATCAATGTAAGGCCATGATTAATTAAATCATAATGAATGATTTTTACACCCTCTTGAATTTTTCATCTTCAGTTTAAAAAATCTATTAATTTTTTTTTCAAATTAATTCTTGTAATAATACTTACTTCAACAACCTAACCACATATGCTCACAACAATTGGTCTAGTACTGGGGAGTTTTAGTTTTTCCAGAATCACAACCCATTTTTTTCAATAGTGGAAAAAAATAAAGTGTAAAATGTATGAATCCACAACTTTTCAAAATACCCAAAATTATCTCCCCCTCACTTTTTTCCATGAAATTTAAATCATCCCTTCCACCGTAACTCCATTTACCCCCACAATTAATCTTTAGAATATGATGAAAAATATATAGAGGATGGTATAAATGGATAAAAGTGGCTTGAAACTTTTCTCATTCATAACAAGGTCATTCATTGTATCTACAATTAAATAAGGATTAATGTAAAAGATGGTATCAATGATAAAGTATTATAAAATCAATGCTTCAATGATATTAAATGTTGTTTTTCCCAATCATATATTCGACAAGATTCAATGACAGTTCTAGATTGTGAATATTCCCAACATCATTCAATAAATATACTCAATATATAATAAGAAATATTTGGTATAGTTATACACACATGAATGGAAATATGATATTATAAAAAAACATATGGAATGGATAAAAATAAAAAATTATTTCAAATGAAAATTAGAAATTCAAAGAAAGAATAACGGTTGTGAAATTTTATTTACATGAATTAACCAATTCCATCAAACCATGAGTAATCATTCTAATTTCCATGTTTTACTCAAATAATTAAATTTTACAACTTACTCATTTAACATCATTATCATCGAAATCTAAAAACATGTCATAATGGGATTTTAATGAAACTCATGTCTCCTAGCTAAGTGAACTAAATCATGAAGATTCATGTATGAAAATGCTTGTTACAGTTTCATATTAAAAAATAATTCCATGGAAAAACACAAGGAGTTTAAAAGATAAATATAAAATTAAACCCCCTTGTTCTTATGAAGCTAATTCCTCTCTAATCGTTGGATGTTTTGATGCTTCCTTGTTCCATCATGGTCCTATAAAAGTAAATCAATCGTATATTAATATGTACCATGTCATTAAAGCTCAACATGATATAGGGAGTACATTGCATCTAATTCCTAATAAATAAATCGATATTTAACTACCTAGAAATAAAATACAAATATTGGACTTGGTTTAATTCCCTAATTGGGCCCTGTATTTTTAATTCCTCCAGAATGGAAATACCAACTATCATTCATAACCATTTGGTGGGTGGATCTTTTTGTATTTTAACCGACACATGTGGCGTTTCCCATGTTGTGCTTATTTTTTTTGTGGTGAGGTAGAATCCATGGATAGAGTACACCATATCAACCCTCTTCCAAACGAGTTATAACATACATGGTAGTGGTAGGATGAAGTATGGATCATCATTATTGTTGGTTTATACTAGCAAAACATCCTCTTTCTTATTATGTAGTGGTTTTTAAATATAGGTTGTATGAATTTAATGTTCAATGGGAGAGCTAGAATGTAATTTCCCTTGGAATATAATTTAAACATAAAGAATCATAATAAAGATTTTCCCTTTCAATGTGAGAATCGAATATATTAGTTTCCTTTGGAAATGTCACTTAGAATTCTTCATTTCTTCCAAAAACTCATGATCACCAAAATCAGGGAATTATATGTGTTCCTCAGTAAGTGCATGTGATTCTTAATTATCTTCCACGAAGGATAAACCTAGGTTAAACAATTATGGAAATTCAAAATAGTAGGTAGTTACACTCAATTAATAGTGAATAAAATCAAATGAAATAGAGTCTAGGATAATATCATCTCCATGATTTGGCTATGATTTGCTCTCTTCTTTCAGGGGAAGTGATTCTTCAAGATGAATTTCACTGGATGGAAGTAGATAGTCAGGATTATCTAGACATTCTTCAAATTCCACCACATGGGTGGTTTATTCTTCCCCCATGGTTATAGACAAGTAGAGTGGTGTTGATTATTCTACCTTGAAGACCCAATGATTATGTTTCATCTCAGAATCTATGTAATTACTATAGTATTGATATAGGGATTCATGCTCTCTCAGATGTACATTATCATGTGAGTCTTCATATCTATTATCCATCTCTTCATAGTTAAATTGGATCTACTCCCTAATATGTTTTGGCTATGTATACTCATCATGAATGGCCTAAAACTATAAAAACTCCTTATAAAAATTAAGAAATTCTAATTGTTCTTTCCTCATGGACTTCAATATCTGATGACCATCCTTAACATCATTAATTATGATCATTAGTACTTGAAGTTAGATACTAGTCTCATTTTGACTCAATATATTTATATCTAGATCTGTGAGTCCACCAGTACATTGTTTTAGTGCCTCCTCATCATTGAGAACCACATGATATTGGTCCTACACCTATAAATAATTATTCTATTTATTAAAGATATAATAATTTTATAAAATTGAGGAAAGGATTTTTTTGTTTTAAAAAGAAATTTAAATCTATCTTAGTGTAAAAAAAGTTAATTGAATAAAAGTTTGTATCCCTAAAAACTATTCCATTTTTTACACCACACTTATCATGGGTGGGGGAAAAGAAAATTTCAATTTTTCTTAGTGTATCATTGTAGCTGACCAGGGTCATGTCACTTGATGAACATCATAGTTATTCACTAGATTATTATAATTAACCAAATAATGATTTCTTTTTACTATTTGTAATATTTTATAAAACAAAGAAAAAGAAATGATGTTCTATATTTTCATGCAATGAAAAACAGAATGAGGTTTAGAATGATATTACTTGGCCTTAAAGGTTTGGTTTATTTGTTCTTTCATTATTCTTATTTGTATGTTTTAAATTATTGTTTTTTATATTTTGAAGAAGATGGTGGCATGAATTTGTTTCCCAATTCATTCCCCCGAAGGAATTTATTAAAAATAAGAGTAGTGTGACACCCCGAGATTTTATGAAAAGTATTATTTTTAATGTCTTGTGTTGTATGCTACACCAAAAGGAGATTACACAACACGCAACCTTGACTTGCCTTGTATTACACGCAATCACGACCTTCCTCGATAGAGTGTGTTATACGCAGTACAGGGTTTCACTAAACAATGATATATTATTATAATATTGTTATGAACTAGCCGTTATGAATAGTAATAACTAAATTTTGAATTTTATAACATTATTATTCATCTTACACATTTTCTAGAACATGGTATAAGAACAAAATATATTTTTCGGGTAAAATAAGTATTTTTCAAAAAATGCAGTTTTGCCGCCTTTTGATGGCGCACCCACTTTAAATTTAGTTTTTCACAAGTTTATAAGTTTAATTTGTCAAAATTTAATTGTTCTTTATAATCATGATAAAAAAATTTACTTTGGATAAATTTTTCATATTATTCTGATAACTTTCATATTTTAATGAAGAGTAAAAACACGCTATATTTTAATTAAAAACAACTTTTTTCATCGAAATACTTTATATGGTTAAATTATAATATTTAATGTTTTTAAAGTATATATAGAATATATTTTTACAATTTAATCCAATGGTAGTCAATGTAATTAATATCACTTTGAGATTGGACATAAACGAGTGTCAATCTTTTGATAGATATTGTTTCTTAAAAACATGCTATTTGTTTTAACAGTGGGATTTAATTATAAAATTAATTAATGCAACTTATATGTTATGAATTTGGTAAAATATACTTCATTTTTGAATTCGGAATATCAAATAAAGCTTAGGGTAATATTTTGGAATTGTTCTGAAAAACTTCAATTTTTGATGTATAGTGAAACTACTAAGTGGTAGTTAAAAAAACTGAATTTTTCATAAAACATAATTTTATCGCTTCTGTGAATGGAATTTCGAAAATCCGAGAGACACGGTTGATGTTATTAAGTAAAATGTGGTTCAATGAGATAAAAATAATTTTTGGTGAATAATAACTTTTTTACTTTTATTTACCACTGTTAAAAGTAAATAGGGTAATTAAGGGTAAAAATGATATTAGTATTACCCTAACACATGTCCTAATTATATTGGACAAGTGTATTTCGACCAAAAAAACCTTAGGTGTAAAATAATATCATTTAGGCCCACTTGGATTAGATTAGGACATTTATTATTATTTAATTCAAAGAAGAGTTAAAAGAGTTAAAATCAATGTTTTTTTACTAAAACATTTTTAATATAGGGTTATCAATATTATAATTTCGATTGTAAATATTCATTAGAAATCTAAAAATATTTCCTACATAATGATATTTTATTTTTATTTTTTAGAAAATAAATAATTTAATTTATTTATGACACAATGATGATGCAGTAATTACCATAATAGTGAAAAATTAACATAATTGATGTTATAAATGCCCAAATATATGTAATTTGAAACTTTTTAAGAATTAAACTAATTTTATAGGTTAATATGATATATTAGTGTTTATTTAATCTACTTGGTTAGAACATATAATTCTGTTATGACTTTCACAAAAATCATATATCAAATAGTGTCAAAATTGACACAAAATAATTTTTAAATCAAATATTATATTATTAATTGTTATTTTATTCCTAAAAATATAAGGTTCTGAAAAATGACTTAAATAAAGATATATATATTAATAATAAACAACTTGGGGTTCGTTTGGCTTGTTATGGTAAGTTTATTAACCATATAGTGTAAGAAAACAAAAAGACACGGTAAAAGTTAAATTATTTAACTTAGAGTTAAATCTAATTGATAAGGTTAAAATAATAACCTAAACATGTATAAATCCTATTTTTTGATATGATTTCGACCCATCCTCACTTTAGCTTCGAAATAAGACTCTTTGGAACCATTATAAACCGATTTTGACTTTAATATAAAATAATATTTTGAGATATTCCTAAGGTGCCCCTCGCCTCCCTTATAAAAGGACACCTCCTCCCTCTCTTCCTCACACCAATTTGAGCACTCAAGATCGGACAACCCCTGCCAAAATCCCTTATCCACTTCCCTAGAATAATTCTTGAGGTCCTGGTCTTCTTCAAAGACCAATCCCAGTTCCCGAAGTGGAGGATTCAAAGAAGCGTTTCAAAGAAGAGGTAATACCCATTACCGATCTTTTCAATTTCTTTCGTCTTCAACTTCTTCTTCATTAATTGTTTCATGATAAAGTAATAAAATCAGTATTACTTACATACTTATATGTTATTATAAATATGAAACAACCCTAATTCACCTTTTATCCATCCTACGGAAAAATGAAATCACCGCGCGTGCGTACGTACGGAATACCGTCTCCACGCCATGGTGTAATCTATTTTCCGCCACCACCTTAATTGGATGGGTATAATGGTGTAATGAGTAACTATATATGATTATTATAAATTGATATTGACACTGAAATAGTATACATACACTTCAACAAAATTCCACGACCATGGGAACTATATCATCGCTCGTGCGTACGTACAGACTACCGTCTCCACGACGCGATGAGATTCATTCACCATGATAACCATTCAAGAATGATTATAAAGTATATATAGTTAATAATAATGGTATATGTAACATAATAATGCTACTTGATTTATGTATATATATATGTATGTAATCTACTTACTTCCATTCAAGACAATAAGGAAAGGAAAACAGCGTTCATTCGTACGTACGGACTACCGTCTCCATGAACGGTGTATTTCATTTCATTTATCTCTCTATTATATATTTATATATACTGAATATATATGATATATAAATCATTTTTTATATTCTGGAAGTAAGTAAATCATGATATATTTAATAATAATGTCAAGAAACAACAAGTCCAAACGCCTATAATAAATGAAACGATTTTACCCAAAACGCTTCTTTAACATGGAATTTAAAAAAGAACGGGTAATATAAAGTCATAAGTAAACCATATATGGTATCATAACAATGAATATAATTCTGTAATAAGTCAATGACATTATTTAAATCATTATACAGGAGGTTCAGACACTTACGATGAAAATCGGACCTAAGGTAAGGGAAAGATCACAATCTCATTTTTATTCGAGATTGTTTATACTTTGGCACTTACTGGGGTGTATTTTATCATCCACATCCATGTTTCCTCAATATGTAATATTATTTCCATTCACCTAAAATTGTTTAAATCCAATTTTATCCATTGGTGAGTTTTTGGTAAAAGATATGAATGGAATCTTTTGTCGTTTTTCGTACGCGGTACTTTTTGACTTTTCTGACAAAAGTACGAGAAGAATGTTTTTTTTAACTTATACGGCATGAATGGATTTTTAAAACATTATTTCCTAGAATATTACTTTATAAGTTTTCATGTTTATTTTTAATCAAATTCTTTTAGTTTATAATTTTATGACATGTTAAGAAAAGAAAAGTTTTTTTGAAGTAGAAAGCATATTTTCTTCAAGAATGGAGTTCAAATGTTTTATCAAAATTATTTTCCATCAAAGATAATATAGGGTTATGTTTTATCCATATCATTACATTGATTTGATTATGTTGTGATGGAATTATTTTTATGAGTTCATTTACCTTATATGATTTGTTTTATGATGTCATGATCTTTCAAGAATCACATTTTTTGTTACATGTGTTATGCGATGATGTATGATTTATGATTATGTGGCACACATAAGAAAGGATTCATTATAAGATGGGCGGGACCTATATCTCCCTCCAATGCATTGGGTAAAGATTTATATCTCATGAGATAGACATGGCTGGAATGGAAGGTTATTTCAGTTCAGTAATACAGGACTGGAATGAGTAGTGAACTCGGTTCAGAAAGGGACTTTGTCCACTAAGATGGTCTTGGCAGAAATTCCTTGGCTAATATGGAAATCATACCATGTGTTTAATGGTTGCCACAATTTCATGTTTTATTCCCATTCTATTTTATCATTCTTAATGTTTCCTTATGTTCTATGCCTTACGTACTTCCATGTTTTATGTCATTGCTCAAGCTTTTGATGTGTAAACATTATGTTCATGTTTTTAAGTTCAAATGTGTATGATTTGTTTTATTTTTTACATGTTTAGCCTTACTGAGCATTTGAGCTCACACTTTATATGTTTTCTTTTCCCCAGGATATAAAGAATGGTTTTAGGTAAGAAAAAAAGGGAAGATCTTTATGGGAGATGTTGAAGATCTTTCACCATGATTAGAAGATTATGTTCCAAGTTTCCAAAGACAATAAACTATTACGGTCCTTGTGTGTCTGTTTTTTTATGTATTAAGTATTCCGCAAAAGTAATGAAATGTTCATGTGTGTCAAGCTTCGGGTCTCTACAGTTGGTATCAAAGGAAATGTTTAGTCAACCTTTGGAAACTAGGATACGAGAACTTTAGTGAGATCCCTAGAGATATTTCTAAGGTATGTCTAGGGATGTCTCTAAGTATAAGTGTACGTATAGGATATAGTCCTAGAACTACTGTAACGATATTAAAATTTAACCTAAGATGATAGATATTAAGGGTACTCCCCATTTATTATGTTGTTTTCACTAGCGTGATTTTTTCCTCTCACACTATTCTTTGTGAGTTTTATACGATGGTTGGAACCCGAAGGAACCGTGTTGATCAATGTAATGGACAATGCAATGATTGTCCTCCTGAACAAACAAATGTTATGGGAGATGGAGTGAAAAATCTTATTGCTATATTTACACAAGCTATGAATCATTCTGGACTTCCAAATGAGAAGAGAAGGGAACAATATTCTATTGAGTCCTTCATGAGGCAACATCCAACTTCTTTTAGTGGGTCTTCCGATCTACTTGTTGCTGAACAATTGATCAGTACCACTGAAAAGATATTTTCAGTTCTTCAATGTTCTGAACATGATAAAGTCATCTTAGCAGTATATCGTTTGGAAGGTGAAGCTGATAAATGGTGGAATATTATCAAGAATACGAGGCCAAGAGATGAAATTGAGTCCATGGAATGGGACGAGTTCAAGAACTTGTTTCTCAGTAAGTACTTCCCTCATATTTTTCGAACAAAGATGGAAAAGGAGTTTCTTGAGCTGAAGCAGAAGGATGATGAATCTGTTGGTATATACGAAGCGAATTTTACAAGTCTTGCAAGGTATGCATCTGGCATTATCATCCAACATGAAAGTAAAGTTGATCGATTTTTCAGTGGCTTAAAACCAAGTCATCGAAGGGCATTAGCTATTAGAGACTTTAGTAGCTATGAAGAAATTGTGCGTAGTGCTATCAAGGTAGAAATGGAAGTTGGTGTTACATATCCATGTCATGGATTTGACATGAAACGAAAGATGGAGTTCAAGGAGAAATCTCAGAATAATGGTGAAAAGAAGATGAATGTTTCCTTATGCACAAAGTGTGGAAAGAAGCATGGTGGAGATTGTCTTAAAGGGACTAGAAAATGTTTTATGTGTGGAAAAGAAGGTCATCGAGCAGCTGAGTGTCGAAGTAATGGGAAAAGGGTTTCTAATGATGTGAATAAAGAAAAGACTACAGAGAACGCACCACCAACACTTCAATGCTTCAAGTGAAAGGAAATGGGGCATTATGCTAATAAATTCCCTAATCCAAGGGTTAGTGATGATTGACATGAGCAACCACTTAAGGAAAAGGACAAAGGGAAGTCACATGCGATGACCATTGGCGATGTTGAATATGACAATGATGTGGTGGAATGTTTAAGTGTTTATGTAATGGGATTCAAAAATAATGTTTTATATAGTATAGTGGAATATTGGAATATTTATGTATTGATCTATTGTGGTTTTCAATAATTTTATGGTACCGGTAACCATGGAAAGTGGTTGAGATATTTTTGGAAAAAGATGATATGCGCATAATGAAGGGATAAGGAAAAAAAATGAAATATTTATGAGCTCATGACTGATATAAGGACTATGTGATATTATGGTTTGAGTATATAGAATTTTGAGGATTTTTGTATGTGGAATGTGTTAACTTTTAACTTCATTCACTAAGGTTTAATGGGTATTCATTTTTCAAGAGAATACATGATTAAGGTATTCACATGACTGGAATGTGACCAACAAGATATATGGGGGATAAATGATGGTATTCACATGATTGTAATATGACCTTCCTGGAGTTGTTTTCTTTTTACTATGATATTGGACAGAAGTATTTTAGAAAACCCTAAAGATTGGAATGGATTATGTTGACCATAAGTTAGTATTGTTTAAGGATAGAACTTTTTTTTATATTATTGATGGGATGTTATAGTAATGTAGTTTTAGAAAAAGGAAAACCTGCAGGATGGGCGACAGCCCATCGCGTCGGACAAGGCTGTGGGAATCGAACCCACATCCGAAGTGCGACTGGCTTTTATCGCATACCACTGGCCTATAGAAAGTCCCTGGTTAATAGAAACTAGTTTTATTTTATTAAGCGGTATGATATATGATTTGTAAGTTCATTTTTGGAATCGTATACGATTAACCTCACCAAATATGGACTGATGTATATTTGATAACTATTGCTAAACATTTGTTTGAAACAGATGGAATGACCCATCATTCTATCACATGATCTACTAATGCTTCACGAATAACAAATTCAACTTCATTTCTTTAAGAGATGAAGTGGAAATTGTTTAATTCACGAACAACAGTGAGATTGTACCAAAATCATGTAAGTATTTATTTTAATTCCACAACATTAGGGAAATGATCATGAAAACCAAAAATCATGTCCTAGTGCTCTTATATCGGACAAATCAGATGGTACCTTAGATCGTCACAAATTTATGGCTTTGTGATTATTGTCTATTTCATAGCCCTGTTCTCTACCACTCTCTACCAGAACATGATGGTTATATTTTTCTTCCATATCCATATTTTATCCTATGTGGAAACCTAGTGATTAGTTTATTTGCGTAACCGTTATGTTTCATAATTTTGTTTTTAAATATTGGTTTTAGTATTCCTTTTTACGATGTGGGTTTCTATCAAAGAAACTTTCAAATAGTAAACCATTTATAA
This sequence comes from Viscum album, assembly GCA_963277665.1. Classification (NCBI taxonomy): domain Eukaryota; kingdom Viridiplantae; phylum Streptophyta; class Magnoliopsida; order Santalales; family Viscaceae; genus Viscum; species Viscum album. The sequence goes on along the minus strand of OY728133.1, from coordinate 1,632,024,429 downwards.
CACCGACGAATTTCGAGGGCGAAATTCATTTTAAGGGGGGTAGAATGTAACACCCCGAGATTTTATGAAAAGTATTTTTTTTAATGTCTTGTGTTGTACGCTACACCAAAAGGAGCTTACACAACACGCATCCTTGACTTGCCTTGTATTACATGCAATCATGACCTTCCTTGATAGCATGTGTTATACGCAATACCAGGTTTTACTAAACAACGATATATTATTATAATATTGTTATGAACTAGCCGTTATGGATAGTAATAACTAAATTTTTAATTGTATAACATTATTATTCATCTTACACATTTTCTAGAACATGGTATAAGAACAAAATAATTTTTTCGGGTAAAATAAGTATTTTTCAAAAAATGCAGTTTTGCCGCCTTTTGATGGCGCACCCACTTTAAATTTAGTTTTTCACAAGTTTATAAGTTCAATTTGACAAAATTTAATTGTTCTTTAGAATCATGATATAAAAATTTACTTTGGATAAATTTTTCATATTATTCTGATAACTTTCATATTTTATTGAATAGTAAAAACACGCTATATTTTAATTAAAAACAACTTTTTTCATCGAAATACTTTATATGGTAAAATTATAATATTTATTTTTTTTAAAGTATATATAGAATATATTTTTACCATTTAATCCAATGTTAGTCAATGTAATTAATATCACTTTGAGATTGGACATAAACGAGTGTCAATCTTTTGATAGATATTATTTCTTAAAAACACGCTATTTGTTTTAACAGCGGGATTTAATTATAAAATTAATTATTTCAACTTCTATGTTATGAATTTGGTTAAATATACTTCATTTTTGAATTCGGAATATCAAATATAGCTTAGGGTAAAATTTTGGCATTGTTCTGAAAAACTTCAATTTTTGATGAATAGTGAAACTACTAAGTGGTAGTTAGAAAAACTGAATTTTTCATAAAACTTAATTTTACCACTTCTGTGAATGGAATTTCGAAAATCCGAGAGACACGGTTGATGTTTGTAAGTAAAATGTGGTTCAATGAGATGAAAATAATTTTTGGTGAATCGAAACTTTTTTACTTTTATTTACCACGGTTAAAAGTAAATAGGGTAATTAAGGGTAAAAATGATATTAGTATTACCCTAAAACATGTACTAATTATATTGGACAAGTGTATTTCGACCAAAAACAACCTTATGTGTAAAATAATATCATTTAGGCCCACTTGGATTAGATTAGGACATTTATTATTATTTAATTCAAATAAGAGTTAAAAGAGTTAAAATCAATGTTTATTTACTAAAACATTTTTAATATAGGGTTATACATATTATAATTTCAATTGTAAATATTCATTAGAAAGATAAATAGATTTCCTACATAATGATATTTTATTTTCATTTTTTAGACACTAAATAATTTAATTTATTTATGACACAATGATGATGCAGTAATTACCATAACAGTGAAAAATTAACATAATTGATGTTAGAAATGCCCAAATATATGGAATTTGAAACTTTTTATGAATTCCACTAATTTTATAGGTTACTATGATATATTATTGTTGATTTAATCAACTTGGTTCGAAAATATAATTCTGTTATGACTTTCAAAAAAATCATATATCAAATAGTGTCAAAATTGACACAAAATAGTTTTTAAATCAAATATTATATTATTTATTGTTATTTTATTCCTACAAATTTAAGGTTCGGCCAAATGACTTAGATAAGGATATATATATTAATAATAAACCACTTGGGGTTCGTTTGGCTTGTTATGGTAAGTTTATTAACCATATAGTGTAAGAAAACAAAAAGACATGGTAAAAGTTAAATTATTTAACTTAGAGTTAAATCTAATTGATAAGGTTAAAATAATAACCTAAACTTGTCTAAATCCTATTGGTTGATAGGGTTTAGACCCATCCCCACTTTATCTTAGAAATAAGTCTCTTTGAAACCATTATAAACCGATTTTGACTTTAATATAAAATAATATTTTGAGATATTCCTAAGGTGCCCCTCTCATCCCTTATAAAAGGACGCCTCCTCCCTCTCTTCCTCACACCAATTTGAGCACTCAAGGTCGGCCAACCCCTGCCAAAATCCATTCTCCACTTCCCTAGAATAATCCTAGAGGTCCTGGTCTTCTTAAAAGTCCAATCCTAGTTCCCTAAGTGGAGGATTCAAAGAAGCGTTTCAAAGAAGAGGTAATACCCATTACAGATCTTTTCAATTTCTTTCGTCTTCAACTTCTTCTTCTTTAATTGTTTCATGATAAAGTAATAACATAATTATTACTTACATACTGATATGTTATTATAAATATGAAACAACCCTAATTCACCTTTTATACATCCTATGGAAAAATGAAATCACCGCGCGTGCGTACGTACGGAATACCGTCTCCACGCCGTGGTGTAATCTATTTTCCGCCACCACCGTAATTGGATGGGTATAATGGTGTAATGAGTAACTATATATGATTATTATAAAGTTATATCAATACTGAAATAGTATACATACACTTCAACACAATTCCACGACCATGGGAACGATATCATCGCTCGTGCGTACGTACGGACTACCGTCTCCACGACGCGATGAGATTCATTCACCATGATAACCATTCAAGAATGATTATAAAGTATATATAGTTAATAATAATGGTATATGTAACATAATAATGCTACTTGATTTATGTATATATATATATGTATGTAATCTACTTACTTCCATTCAAGACAATAAGGAAAGGAAAACAGCGTTCATTCGTACGTACGGACTACCGTCTCCATGAACGGTGTATTTCATTTCATTTATCTCTCTGTTATATATTTATATATACTGAATATATATGATATATAAATCATTTTTTATATTCTGGAAGTAAGTAAATCATGATATATTTAATAATAATGTCAAGAAACAACAAGTCCAAACGCCTATAATAAATGAAATGATTTTACCCAAAACGCTTCTTTAACATGGAATTTAAAAAAGAACGGGTAATATAAAGTCATAAGTAAACCATATATGGTATCATAACAATGAATATAATTCTGTAATATGTCAATGACATTATTTAAATCATTATACAGGAGGTTCGGACACTTATGAAGCAAATCGGACCTAAGGTAAGGGAAATATCACAATCTCATTTTTATCCGAGATTGTTTATACTTTGGAACTTACTGGGGTGTATTTTATCATCCACATCCATGTTTATTCAATATGTAATTTTATTTCCATTCACCTACAATTTTTTAAATCCAATTTCATCCTTTGGTGAGTTTTTTGTAAAAGATATGAATGGAATCTTTTGTCGTTTTTCGTACGTGGTACTTTTTGACTTTTCCGACAAAAGTACGAGAAGAATGTTTTTTTTACTTATACGGCATGAATGGATTTTTAAAACATTATTTCCAAGAATATTCCTTTATAAGTTTTCAAGTTTATTTTTTATCAACTTCTTTTAGTTTATAATTGTATGACATGTTAAGAAAAGAAAAGTGTTTTTGAAGTAGAAAGGATTTTTTCTTCAAGAATGGAGTTCAAATGTTTTATCAAAATTATTTTCCATCTAAGATAATATAGGGTTCTGTTTTATCCCTATTATTACATTGATTTGATTATGTTGTGATGGAATTATTTTTATGAGGTCATTTACCTTATATGATTTAATTTATGTTGTCATGATGTTTCAACAATCCCATTTTTTGTTACATGTGTTATGCGATGATGTATGATTTATGATTATGTGGAACACATAAGAAAGGATTCATTATAAGATGGGTGGGACCTATATCTCCCTCCAATGCATTGGGTAAAGATTTATATCTCATGAGATAGATATGGCTGTAACGGAAGGTTATTTCGGTTCAGTAATACAGGACTGGAACGAGTAGTGAACTCGGTTCAGAAAGGGACTTTGTCCACTAAGATGGTCTTGGAAGAAATGCCTTGGCTAATATGGAAATCATACCATGTGTTTAATGGTTGCCACAATTTCATGTTTTATTCCAATGCTATTTTATCATGCTTAATGTTTCCTTATGTTCTATGCCTTACGTACTTCCATGTTTTATGTCATTGCTCAAGCATTTGATGTATAAACATTATGTTCATGTTTTTAAGTTCAAATGTCTATGATTTGTTTTATTTTATCCATTCTTACCCTTACTGAGCAATTCAGCTCACCCTTTATATGTTTTATTATCCACAGGATATAAAGAATTGTTTTAGGTATGAAAAAAAGGGATGATCTTTATGGGAGATGTTGAAGATCTTTCACCACGATTAGAAGATTATGTTCCAAGTTTCCAAAGACACTAAACTATTACGGTCCTTGTGTGTTTGTTTTTGTTATGTATTAAGTATTCCGAAAAAGTAATGTAATGTTCATGTATGTCAAGCTTCGGGTCTCTACAGTTGGTATCAAAGGAATGGTTTAGTCAACCTTTGGAAACTAGGATGCGATAACTTTAGTGAGATCCCTAGAGATATTTCTACGGTATGTCTAGGGATGTCTCTAAGGATAAGTATACGTATAGGATATAGTCCTAGAACTATGGTAACGATATTAAAATTTAACCTAAGATGTTAGATATTAAGGGTACTCCCCATTTATTATGTTGTTTTCACTAGCGTGATTTTTGCCTCTCACACTATTCGTTGTGGGTTTTATATGATGGTTGGAACCTAAAGGAACCGTGTTAATCAATGTAATGGACAATGCAATGACTGTCCTCCTGAAGAAACAAATGTAATGGGAGATGGAGTGAAAAATCTTATTGCTATACGTACACAAAATATGAATCATTTTGGACTTCCAAATGAGCAGAGAAGGGAACAATATTCTATTGAGTCCTTCATGAGGCAACGTCCACCTTCTTTTAGTGGGTCTTCGGACCCACTTGTTGCTGAACAATGGATCAGTACCACTGAAAAGATAGTTTCATTTCTTCAATTTTCTGAACATGATAAAGTCATCTTAGCAGTATATCGTTTGGAAGGTGAAGCTGATCAATGGTGGAATCTTATCATGAATACGAGGCCAAGAGTTGAAATTGAGTCCATGGAATGGAACGAGTTCAAGAACTTGTTTTTCAGTAAGTACTTCCCTCTTATTTTTTGAACAAAGATGGAAAAGGAGTTTCTTGAGCTGAAGTAGAAGGATGATGAATCTGTTGGTATATACGAAGCGAATTTTACAAGACTTGCAAGGTATGCATCTGGCATTATCATCCTACCTGAAAGTAAAGTTGAATAATTTTTTAGTGGCTTAAAACCATGTCTTCGAAGGGCATTATCTATAAGAGACTTCAGTAGCTATGAAGAAATTGTGCGTTGTGCTATCAAGGTAGAAATGGAAGTTGGTGTTACATATCCATCTCATGGTTTTGAAACAAAACGAAAGATGGAGTTCAAGGAGAAATCTCAGAATAATGGTGAAAAGAATATGGATGTTTCCTTTTTCACAAAGTATGGAAAGAAGCATGGTGGAGATTGTCTTAAAGGGACTAGAAAATGTTTTAAGTGTGGAAAAGAAGGTCATCGAGCAGCTGAGTTTCGAAGTAATGGAAAAAGGGTTTCTAATTATGTGAATAATGAAAAGACTACAGAGAACGCACCACAAACACTTCAATGCTTCAAGTGCAAGGAAATGGGGAATTATGCTAATAAATGCCCTAATCCAAGGGTTAGTGATGATCGACATGAGCAACCACTTAAGGCAAAGGACAAAGGGAAGTCACATGCGATCACCATTGGCGATGTTGAATATGAAAATGATGTGGTGGAATGATTAAGTGTTTATGTAATGGGATTCCAAAATAATGTTGTATATAGTATCCTGGAATATTGGAATATTTATGTATTGGTCAATTGTTGTTTTCAATAATTTTATGGTACCGGTAACCATGGAAAGTGATTGAGATATTTTTGTAAAAAGATGATATGCGCATAATGAAGGGATAAGGAAAAAAATGAAATATTCATGAGCTCATGACTGATATAAGGACTAAGTGATATTATGGTTTGAGTATATAGAATTTTGAGGATTTTGGTATGTGGAATGTGTTAACTTTTAACTTCATTCACTAAGGTTTAATGGGTATTCATTTTTCAAGAGAATACATGATTAAGGTATTCACATGACTGGAATGTGACCAACACGATATATGGGGTATAAATGATGGTATTCACATGATTGTTATATGACCTTCCTAGAGTTGTTTTCTTTTTACTATGATATTGGACAGATGTATTTTAGATAACCCTAATGATTGGAATGGATTATGTTGACCATAAGTTAGTATTGTTTAAGGATAGAAATTTTTTTTATATTATTGATGGGATGTTATAGTAATGTAGTTTTAGAAAAAGGACAACCTGTAGGACGGGCGACAACCCATCGCGTCGGACAAGGCTGTGGGAATCGAACCCACAACCGAAGTGCGACTGGCCTTTATCGCATACCACTGGCCTACAGAAAGTCCCTGGTTAGTAGAAACTAGTTTTATTTTATTAAGCGGTATGATATATGAAGTGTAAGTTCATTTTTGGAATCGTATACGATTAACCTCACCAAAGACGGACTTGTGTATATTTGATAACTATTGCTAACCTTTTGTTTGAAACAGATGAAATGACCCATCATTCCATCACATGATCTACTAACGCTTCACAAATAACAAATTCAACTTCATTTCTTTAAGTGATGAAGTGGAAATTGTTTAATTCACAAACAACAGTGAGATTGTACCAAAATCATGTAAGTATTTATTTTAATTCGTCAACATTAGGGAAATGATCTTGAAAACCAATAATGTTGTCCTAGTGCTCTTATATCTGATGAATCAGATGGTACCTTAGATCGTCAAAAATTTATGGCTTTGTGATTATTGGCTATTTCATAGCCCTGTTCTCAACCACTCTCTATCAGAACATGATGGTTAGATTTTTCTTCCATATCCACATTTTCTCATATGTGAAAACCTAGTGATTAGTTTATTTGGGTAACCATTATGTTTCATAATTTTGTTTTTAAATATTGGTTTTAGTATTCCTTTTTACGATGTGGGTTTCTATCAAAGAAACATTCAAATAGTAAACCATTTATAACCCCGACGAATTTTGAGGGTGAAATTCATATTAAGGGGGGTAGAATGTAACACCCCGAGATTTTATGAAAAGTATTATTTTTAATGTCTTGTGTTGTACGCTACACCAAAAGGAGCTTACACAACACACATCCTTGACTTGCCTTGTATTACACGCAATCACGACCTTCCTCGATAGCGTGTGTTATACGCAATTCCGGGTTTTACTAAACAACGATATATTATTATAATATTGTTATGAACTAGCCGTTATGAATATTAATAACTAAATTTTGAATTTTATAACATTATTATTCATCTTACACATTTTCTAGAAATGTTATAAGAACAAAGTAAATTTTTCGGGTAAAATAAGAATTTTTCAAAAAATGCAGTTTTTCCGCCTTTTGATGGCGCACCCACTTCAAATTTAGTTTTTCACAAGTTTATAAGTTCAATTTGACAAAATTTAATTGTTCTTTAGAATAATGATATAAAAATTTACTATGGATAAATTTTTTCATATTATTCTGATAAGTTTCATATTTTAATGAATAGTAAAAACACGCTATATTTTAATTAAAAACAACTTTTTTCATCGAAATACTTTATATGGTTAAATTATAATATTTAATGTTTTTAAAGTATATATAGAATATATTTTTACCATTTAATCCAATGGTAGTCAATGTAATTAATATCACTTTGAGATTGGACATAAACGAGTATCAATCTTTTGATAGATATTATTTCTTAAAAACACGCTATTTGTTTTAACAGCGGGATTTAATTATAAAATTAATTAATGCAACTTCTATGTTATGAATTTGGTAAAATAGACCTCATTTTTGAATTCAGAATATCAAATATATCTTAGGGTAAAATTTTGGCATTGTTCTGAAAAACTTTAATTTTTGATGAATAGTGAAAATACTAAGTGGTAGTTACAAAAACTGAATTTTTAATAAAAATTAATTTTACCGCTTCTGTGAATGGAATTTCGAAAATCCGAGAGACACGGTTGATGTTAGTAAGTAAAATGTGGTTCAATGAGATGAAAATAATTTTCAGTGAATAGTAACTTTTTTACTTTTATTTACCACGGTTAAAAGTAAATATGGTAATTAAGGGTAAAAATGATATTATTATTACCCTAACACATGTCCTAATTATATTGGACAAGTTTATTTCGACCAAAAACAACCTTAGGTGTAAAATAACATTATTTAGGCCCACTTGGATTAGATTAGGACATTTATTATTATTTAATTCAAAGAAGAGTTAAAAGAGTTTAAATCAATGTTTATTTACTAAAACATTTTTAATATAAGGTTATACATATTATAATTTAGATTGTAAATATTCATTATAAAGATAAAAATATTTCCTACATAATGATATTTTATTTATATTTTTTAGACAATAAATAATTTAATTTATCTATGACAGAATGATGATGCAGTAATTACCATAATAGTGAAAAATTAACATAATTGATGTTATAAATGCACAAATATATAAAATTTGAAACTTTTTATGAATTCCATTAATTTTCTAGGTTAATATGATATATTAGTGTTGATTTAATAAACTTGTATCGAACATATAATTCTGTTATGACTTTCAAAAAAATCATATATCAAATAGTGTCAAAATTGACACAAAATAGTTATTAAATCAAATATTATATTATTAATTGTTATTTTATTCCTAAAAATCTAAGGTTCGGCCAAATTACTTATATAAGGATATATATATTAATAATAAAAAACTTGGGGTTCGTTTGGCTTGTTATGGTATGTTTATTAACCATATTGTGTAAGAAAACAAAAAGACACGGTAAAAGTTAAATTATTTAACTTAGAGTTAAATCTAATTGATAAGGTTAAAATAATAACCTAAACTTGTCTAAATCCTATTGGTTGATAGGATTTCGACCCATCCCCACTTTAGCTTCGAAATAAGACTCTTTGGAACCATTATAAACCGATTTTGACTTTAATATAAAATAATATTTTGAGATATTCCTAAGGTGCCCCTCTCCTCCCTTATAAAAGGACACCTCCTCCCTCTCTTCCTCACACCAATTTGAGCACTCAAGCTCGGACAACCCCTGCCAAAATCCCTTCTCTGCTTCCCTAGAATAATCCTAGAGGTCCTGGTATTCCTCAAAGACCAATCCTAGTTCCCTAAGTGGAGGATTCAAAGAAGCGTTTCAAAGAAGAGGTAATACCCATTACCGATCTTTTCAATTTCTTTCATCTTCAAATTCTTCTTCTTTAATTGTTTCATGATAAAGTAATAACATCAGTATTACATAAATACTGATATGTTATTATAAATATGAAACAACCCAAATTCACCTTTTATACATCCTAAGGAAAAATGAAATCACCGCGCATGCGTACGTACGGAATACCGTCTCCACGCCGTGGTGTAATCTATTTTCCGCCGCCAACTTAATTGGATGGGTATAATGGTATAATGAGTACCTATATATTATTATTATAAAGTGATATTGATACTGAAATAGTATAAATACAGTTCAACACAATTCCATGACCATGGGAATGATATCATTGCTCGTCCGTACGTACGGACTACCGTCTCCACGACGCGATGAGATTCATTCACCGTGATAACCATTCAAGAATGATTATAAAGTATATATAGTTAATAATAATGGTATATATAACATAATAATGCTACTGGATTTATGTATATATATATATGTATGTAATCTACTTACTTCCATTCAAGACAATAAGGAAAGGAAAACAGCGTTCATGCGTACGTACGGACTACCGTCTCCAAGAACGGTGTGATTCATTTCATTTATCTCTCTATTATATATATATATATATATATATACTGAATATATATGATATATACATCATGTTTTATATTCTGGAAGTAAGTAAATCATGATATAAGTAATAATAATTTCAAGAAACAACAAGTCCGAACGCCTACAATAAATGAAACGATTTTACCCAAAACGTTTCTTTAACATGGAATTTACAAAAGAACGGGTAATATAAAGTCATAAGTAAACCATATATGGTATCATAACAATGAATATAATTCTGTAATAAGTCAATGACATTATTTAAATCATTATACAGGAGGTTCGGACACTTACGAAGCAAATCAGACCTAAGGTAAGGGAAATATCACAATCTCATTTTTATCCGAGATTGTTTATACTTTGGCACTTACTGGGGTGTATTTTATCATCCACATCCATGTTTCCTCAATATATAATATTATTTACATTCACCTATAATTGTTTAAATCCAATATTATCCTTTGGTGAGCTTTTGGTAAAATATCTGAATGGAATCTTTTGTCATTTTTCGTATGAGGTACTTTTTGACTTTTCCGACAAAAGTACGAGAAGAATGTTTTTTTTACTTATACGACATGAATGGATTTTTAAAACATTATTTCCAAGAATATTCCTTTATAAGTTTTCACGTTTATTTTTAATCAACTTATTTTAGTTTATAATTGTATGACATGTTAAGAAAATAAAAGTGTTCTTGAAGTAGAAAGGATATTTTCCTCAAAAATGGAGTTCAAATGTTTTATCAAAATTATTTTCCATCTAAGATAATATAGGGTTCTGTTTTATCCCTATTATTATATTGATTTGATTATGTTGTGATGGAATTATTTTTATGAGGTAATTTACCTTATATGATTTGTTTTATGATGTCATGATGTTTCAAGAATCCCATTTTTTGTTACATGTGTTATGCGATGATGTATGATTTATGATTATGTGGCACACATAAGAAATGATTCATTATAAGATGGGTGGGACCTATATCTCCCTCCAATGCATTGGGTAAAGATTTATATCTCATGAGATAGACATGGCTGGAACGAAAGGTTATTTCGGTTCAGTAATACAGGACTGGAACAAGTAGTGAACTCGGTTCAGAAAGGGACTTTTTCCACTAAGATGGTCTTGGAAGAAATTCCTTGGCTAATATGGAAATCATACCATGTGTTTAATTGTTGCAACAATTTCATGTTTTATTCCCATTCTATTTTATCATGCTTAATGTTTCCTTATGTTCTATGCCTTACGTACTTCCATGTTTTATGTCATTGATCAAGCTTTTGATGTGTAAACATTATGTTCATGTTTTTAAGTTCAAATGTATATGATTTGTTTTATTTTATCCATGCTTACCCTTACTGAGAATTTGAGCTCAACCTTTATATGTTTTCTTTTCCCCAGAATATAAAGAAAGTTTTTAGGTAAGAAAATAATGGGAAGATCTTTATGGGAGATGTTGAAGATCTTTCACCACGATTAGGAGATTATGTTCCAAGTTTCCAAAGACACTAAACTATTACGGTCCTTGTGTGTCTGTTTTTGTTATGTGTTAAGTATTCCACAAAAGTAATGTAATGTTCATGTATGTCAATCTTCGGGTCTCTACAAGTAGCATTACAGACTCGAGGTGTAAATGGCTTACAATAGCATGGAATAAAAGAAACAACATATAAAGAAGTCAAGACAAAGCAGCAGCAATATGCAGCAAGCCAAGATCCAATCTAGCCTTTGTTATCACAATTCTAGAACTTAATGAGGATGGAGAGAAAACTTATAGTGGTAGCAATGAATCCAGGCTCCTCACAAGTCAGAAAACCAACAAAATAGAGAAAAATAACTAGATCAAAAGCACACTCAATCGAGCAAAATAGTGAAAGAAAATAGAATCAACCATGTTTTAAAGAGAACACAACGTTTAAACAGAGAGCAGGAAAAATGTGTTAAGATGAGAAGCATATATCACAAAAGAATCTCCACTGAAATCCACAAATCCATTCTGCTAAAAAGTCTCATAACCACCATAAAAAACAATAACTGATGCAGAAAAATCCTCCAAATTCATAACGGACAAGAAAATGAAAACAACTGCATGAATACACTCATTGGCCTTCATCCATGGGTTGTTACAAAACCCCAAACAACTGGTCCGATTTTAGGACCAAACCAGAGGAATAAAAAACCATGAAAATGAGTTCATAAGCTCCAAAGTCACATTTTCAAATCCAGAATAAGAAAAATGAAGGAGACTAAAGTTAAAGTCCATGATTATGAATGAGAGGTCCAAGAGTAATCAGGTTTCCATAAGAAGGAGGTCCAAACAAATCTAGATAGCAGAACATTTTTAATGGACGGAAAAAATGAAATTAAGAAGCCGAAATAGAACAAAAAACTGAAAAAAGAACAAAGAACCAGTAGATAAAAGTCTTTGACAAGGTAGGTCCTTAAAATCAAAGTTTGGTTCATTCTTAAATTCCTCAACCACTCTGATAAACATATTTTTTATAATATCCAGATAAACAGATACAATAATTTCATCATTTTTATATTTTTGGAAGGTAGTAGTGTCATTTTCTACAAAACAAGAGTCAGGTAATTTGGTGATATACAATTTCTCCTCATATTGATAGGCATCCCTAAATGTAGGATCATTTTCCTCATTCTCACATGAGGAAGCTTCTGAGTCAGAACAATCAAAGGATTGTGATGATTCAAGTAAGTGTTCAATAGGGACATGTTGTGGAGGGACCACATTTTCAATAATGTTGGAATATTATGAACATGTGATAATAGTCCTCCCACCATTAAACTTTTCCCTATGTTTTCGAGTTTTCATGGGATTTGGGGTAATGAAGCCATCTGGGTCAAAAATAGCCTTTTTTCCATTTTGATCATTCAAATGAAAGTCTTCCTCCACTTGGGATATCTTATCAGCATCTTCTAGAAATGACCCATCAACTTCCAGTTGTGCAGTCTCATTAGTCTCATGACCCTCTTCCTTAGCCTCATGGCCCTCAGGAATGGAGACCTCCATCATAGAATTACGAGCAGTATTATTTTCATGGGGATTGGATGATTGAGGTTTAGATCATCCATGTGGATCAAGGTGATACTACAATTCTTGGGAATGTCAAACTGATCAGCGGTCATCCCTTCTGGAGTAGTCTTTTCAACCCAAAATAGTTTAAAATTTGGCAGGGGTCGAGGGGTAATCCGAAATCCTTTTACAGTATGGGAATTCTTAAAAAATTTATATAAAATTCCGGGGGGTTCTCAAATATCACATCCTGTAAAAAACCACTCTCCCCATTCTGAATCCAAAATCTCGAAGGCATATCCTGATAAATGACAATTTATGTGGAAATCCTAGCAACTGAGGGGTAAGAATGATTAAGTGTAGCATTATCAATTTTGAGAGGCTGACCGAATAGCCTCACAGTAGAGCATATGGTATTCTGCTTGAAGAGATGTATCTGCCGAACAAGGAAGGAAAGCCAAATAGGCGCAATAGGGGGTTTAACATCATAATCAAAATTCATTGACCATTTGAAAACATTAATGACCGAACCCCCAAATGACCAAAAACCATGGGTCCAAAATCTATAGTAATCGTTATCTACTATAAACGAAAAAATAAAATGAAAAGAATTAAAGAGTTTAATATGAAAATTTGTAAATCCAATGGTTTCCATGGATTTGCTAAGATAAGACAAAGAAGGCTGACGTTTTGTGAATTTACATACTAAAGCAAATCAGAGGTCCGTTGAGAAAAGATTTACCTATTCTTGTGTGAATGAGATTGCTGATAAACCTCGATGTCTGTATGATTTTGGAGAGACAAATTCAGAGGTATTTGATTATTTGGGAGGAGAATGTCTGACGATGACATCTACAAAGGATCTGGTATCTTGGGTCCCCACGTGAGAGCTAGGGTTTCATCCAGGACCGCTTGAGGGTAGAAGCTCCCTTGGATTCATTTTTATGTTTTAAATTATGTTGAATAGTTTAAATATAAAATCTAATTCCTAAACCACTTTAATTTTATTTATTTATCATTAAAATATAAATTATTATGAAAAATATATTCCACCTCCTTTTATAATCAAGGATAATGACACACCTCAATTGAGAATGTTTCACCTTCTAGGACGCAGCTGCATCATATGTCATTTCATCTATCGAACATCTCAACTACACTATATGAATATATTGTGCTTAATAGAAGGACATAAAAGGATGTAAAAATAATAATATATTTTAAGATGTGTTTTATTCCATAGTATACAATCATTTCACTAATGTACTTCACTTTCAACGACAATAAACATTAATAAATAATTGAAATTTATGCTCAAAATTTATGAAACGCCTAACATCACTAGAGGCCAAGACTTATGTCAGCCTTCCCTAATCAGTATTATGAGATCACAGGTGGGAGAATGACAAGAATAGAATAAAACAAAAAAAATATAATAATAATGATAGATAATGATAACTAGAGAGATAAATAATAGAAAAATAAAATAAAATAAAACAAAACATAGAAGAAGGGAATACCAATAAACGGAAATGAGAAATAATATGATGAAGAAGAAGATGAATAATAAGATAAAGATGAAGAAGATATGTGAATTATAATATTTGAATTTCAAAATATAATGATCCATTTATTATTTTTAAATATAAAAGACACATAATTACATAAGAAAAAAAGATAGAAAAAATAAACAGTGGAGTAGAATTGTAGAAGCATATAGCCTTACCCTTCAATGTCAATCCCCCCCTCAAAAGTGAAGAGATAACTCTATTTATAGTAGGATCTATCGATGTATCTCTTATCCTTAGTTTTAATTTTTAGTGTTTTCATATCCACTATAAGCTATCATTCTCTTATTCTTAAATATTTCATATCCCTGAGACTTGGGGACACTATTTCAGAAACACCCAAAGATATAAAATGATTAAAAATACCACCGCATGCAAGTGTGGTAGTGTGGATGCAAAACAATCTCTTTTATGGTACACATGGATGTTTCATGGGGACATAGAATGATGGAAACACCTCATCCATTATGAAATACTTCATCAAACCCCATTCGGGATATATGGTGGTTTGATGGGTCGAGCTTCACTTCAAGGTGGTCGCTTGATGCCCTTGATATGATCCATAGAAATACTGAGCTCAGTGGTGGTTATTTAGATAGAGCTCAAGATTTCTAATCATTGAATTTAGTGTATATAGAGTGTTTTCGTGGAAGTAAATGACCTCGAGAAATGGAGCAACAATTGAGAGAGCGGTGAGAAATATATAAGCTAGGGTCAAGAGATTATAGTCTGAAGAGGAAATATTTTAGTAAGTATTAATATTTCCCTCTTAATATTCATCCCACATTAGAAAATCAAATATATGACATCCTCTTAATAATAAATCTCCTAGCAACAATGGTTAATAATCCTGTTATGGGGATGGATCCCACATACACTGCACACACACATATAGGATTGTGCCAACATTTATAGGCCAACACGGGCCTTGGCACACCTTTTCTTTGTGGTCTCCGCCCAGTAAACCTGGTCAGCACCTCACAATTGGGTAGACCCTCTTAAGGGTTTTCCTAGCTATCTGACTCATTGTGGGATGGCTATGTGGTAGGCTTCTCTCTTAGTTGAGGGCTGGTCTAGCTGGGAATATTTTTTTAGATAAAAAGAACATTGAAAACGTAAATATGATTTAAAAATATAATTCAAATAAAACATTAAAACACCACATATAAATTTATTTTAATTCATTACATTTAACTTCCCATATTTAAATAAATCATTTAATTACTTGGGAATATTCATTGAAAATCATTTTAAATTGTCATAATTTGTTAAAAATTATGTATGGAAATCTGTTTAAATCACTTTATATACAAATTTCTCAATATAAGAGGTTTAAAATATTTGAGAATAATGTAAATCTCTTCCCTAAGTATATTAGCTCCTTTGAGAATATTTATTGAGTATGGATGGTATCCTATTTCTTGATGCTTACACTTAACCTCTATCAGGTATACTATGTGTTACATGTATCTATACTAAGGAAGTAAATACTTAATACATCACATGTACTAAAAATATATTTTTTAACACAAAAACATGATTTTTTTGAGGAATAACATGTTGAGATTTTGAATCAAAGAAAGATAGTGCAACAGATCAAGACTAGACAACTGGTCAATGATTTGAGGCTAAACCACCAATTTTTTAAGCAACATGGGAACTTGAGGAAATGATGAGGTAGATGTTTCCTCAGTTGTTTGTATTAGAATTACATAATTTCAAGGGAAAATTTATTTTAAAGGTATTATTATGTAATCCCTTTTGTTTTTTATGACTACTTTTTTTCAAAATAATGTATTTATTTTTGATAGTTTGTGTTGCACACAACAACAAATTTTAACAAACAACAATATAATATTATTATTTAAAAGTGACCATTATAAACTAACAATTAAATTTTTTCATATGAATATGATTTACCATATTTTAAAAATATTTATGATGTATTTTGGTAAAACAAATATATTTCCTAGTAAATTCATTGTATTCTTGAAAAACATATTTTTCTGCATAAATGGTTTTTTTATTGCTTTTCAGGAGAAAATAAAATTGTTATTATTTTTACAATTTTTGAACTTTTTTTAAAATTAAATTAATTTTCTAAATCTTCATATTAAAATTATCATAGGGTTTATTTTTAAAAATATTCTAAATAGGCTAAATTTTAGATGATTGACGAAAAAATACAACTTTTTATTGAACACAACCATTTCATTTAAAGTATTTATGATGTTTATTTATATTTTAAAATTGTTTTAAAAGAAAAATTATTAAAAATATAATATAATTAATCCAATTTATGAAATTTAAATAAATTTTATGTTAAATATTTTTATAAAAACATTCTATACTTATGTAAATTATTTCTTTGTAAAACCTTTTTTAATCAAGCATGTTGGTTTTTAAAACAACATTCCATTACATTTTTTAATTTAATTTGACAAAATGGATTATATATTTTGAATTATAATAACTTATATAATAATTTCAACTTAATTTATTTTTATAATGAAAAATAAAAAAAGTAAAAATTAATTTTGGCGGTTAATGTTAAAATATGTTTAAAGAGGGAGGATAAACCAAAAGTAAAGGGATTTTTTTTCGTTTAATATTTTCTAAATCCTATTTTATGGAAATAATTCAAACATAAAATATCCAAATATCTCATATAAGTTCATTTGGATCATTGTTTTGGGAATGAATTTATCATTTTGTATTCTTTTAGGAAATTTTAAAGTGGTTTCCAAGTGGGATCTCTCCCACACATATAAAAGGTCACCACCACTCATGTATTATCAAAAATTAAAGATACATTAGGTTCATCCAATCCTATCCAAAACACTTTATTAAATATCATTCCATATTTTATAGGCTATATTTGTATTAGTAAACCCTCTTAATAAGGCTTTAGGTTCAATCCTAAAGAGTTTGTCTGAAGAAAATGCTTCATTCCTAAACGAGAATTTTTGTTTTATAACTCATCCACCTATTTAAAATATTCTTAAATTATGAAAAAAATTAACATTATTAACTAATATATAATTTAATTTTATTATGTTAATTACATAACATATATTCGTATCCTCTTATATCAAATGGGAAACGAAACCATTGATCAAGTTTACAGTGGGCTACCGACTTGCGAACTGATGTAATTTTTTTCCCTCACCTCCTCTAATGGAAAAATATAATGATGGATATAACATATATATATATATTTATATATGATAGTTATGAAATTTTTATAATTAAGTAATTATAATATCTCATCTACCCTATTACATTCCAATCTATTAGAATGTGATAACGTCGCTCGTATGTATGTGTGGACTATCTCCTCCATTAATCGATATGATATGTTTTTCATTCTATTTTGACATGGATAGTGATTTTTATATACATAATGTGTATATAGTATATATAAGATATAAAAATTATTCATCAAAGTTGAATTACTATTTAAATTTCTTTCATTTTATCTATAACAAAATGGAATCAATTTTCATTCGTACGTACAGCCTACTGTCTCCATGAACGGTGTGATTCATTTTTCTATCCCTAAATATTATGAAAGATTATAAATAAATATATAATAAATATATATTATATTTATATCATGTTAAATTTTTTTGATATTTTGGAAACATGATCAATGTAAAGGGACCAAAACTACTGAACCAAAACATATATGAAAAAATGCAATTATCACCCGAAACACGATTTTAACAAGGAATTGTTAATAAACCGTTGATAAATGGTTATAAGTAAATAATAAATGGTATTATATATATGATTATAATTCTACAATATATATATATATATATATATAATAAAAAAATATGTATTATATTCAATTGTGTTTGATGAAACTCGAGACTTTATGTATGACATTTTTATCTCACTCTTAGTTATGTGAGGTACATTTCATATTCACTACTTATCTATTTTATGTGGTATATATAATACTGGTGAATGTATATTATTATTTTTATCATGAAAATTATATGTAATTAAAAATCCATTTAAGGTTATTTGTTTCATGGGGATTATGTTTCAAAAGTTACCATTGTGGTATGGGATTTGGGTTTCAATCTCATTTTAAACAGGATTGTTTATGCTTTAATTTCAATTGAATGAAATTATAAGATATATTAATGATAAAATAATTTAAATTTTATTATCATATAATTATTTATATAAAATAAGTTTTTCCTTTTCATTTCCATCTCTTTAAGAGCTCAGGATACAGAAAGAATTTTATAAAGAAAATTAACATTTTAATTCTCTTCACTCAAAAACTCTTTCTCGTTCATGTCCATGATTTATAAAAACGATTTCAAGAATGTTTTTTATTTTCTAAAGTAATTTATTAAATGAATTTATACCCTTTTTTTAACTTTAAAAAAATGGTTTAAAATGAATATTCTTGTTTTTTTCCAAACGAAGTATTTTTTTAACTTTTTAACAAAGTGTGAATGGAATGATTTATTTTTACCTGTTATATGTGAATAAAATTTTCTACCAAAATGACTAGTCAAGGATTTAAATATTTTTTTCCAATGTTTCAAAGATTGTTTTCAAATAGAAGTATTTTCACAATATTTTCTGATTTTTGTATTTTAAAAAGTTTATCTTTAAATTGGAAAGGTTACTTTCCTCAAGAATGTTTTAATGATCTCTTTATGGGATTGTATTTCATTAATGATAACTAGCTTTTGTATTGATTTTGTTTTAATATGGATTTTATCAAATGGTACCATCCTTATTATTTATCTAGATGGTTTATTATTATGATGATTAAATGTCTATGAAACCAATTTATTACAAAGGGTTATGGTATGATGACTGATGAAATGTTTGTCAAAACCAACTTATCTATATAGGTTATAATAACATGATATGAAGAATGTTTTATGACCTTGAGAAACATATATTAATGGTTTTCATTATGTTATGTGTGGGACCATAATTATATATTCCTCTAATGAATTGGGTAAATTTTTATTTCACATGAGATAATTATGGGGTGCATGCTGATGTGCTTGATATAATGTGCAATGAAAGTTGATTTTCTTGATAACCTATAGGAAACAAGTCAATGTTCTTGATATACTATGGGATGAATATTTTGATTCCTGATCTGTTATGATATGGGAAACATGTAGAGATTCCATATCCAATATGATTTGATGGTATTGATAGTTAGCCTTGATAAATGAAATGGATTCAATATTTATGATGTTGACACACTTTTATTATATGATCTTATTGTTCATTATTGATTTATGATGATTTATCACCCTTATGAATAATTTCTTTTGAAATGGTAAAGTCTTATCACATGAATCATGATTATGATCGTTGAAATATTGGGTACGAACATTGTATGTTATGGTCATGATTGCATACCCTTATGTTTGTATATGCTTTCATATGACCATCAATTGATATCTCCCACGTTTACCCTTAGTGAACATCTGATATAACCAATTCCTACGTTTCCATTCCTCATTTAATGAGAAAGAATTTTTACGTATAGTATTTATATGAATATTACAAAATGTAAAGATCCTTGTGAGAGATGTTTATGATCTTTCCTGAAATAAGAAGATTGAACATCTAGTATCCAAAGACAATAAACATTAATGGTCCACAGATATATATTTGTGAAATTTTATGAATATTCCTCTAAAAATATGTTTTATTTATATATGAAAATAATGGGTCATTATATAAGCGATATTAATTAATCAAAATCTTAAATTGATATTAAATACTATGTTGTTTTCGAATCATTTCAACTTTAAAAACAAGATACTTCAACAATAATAGTTTTCACCTATAAAAAATAGTTCAAAGTATTATTAGTAACACACCATATATTTATTATATAAAATAAATAAATCAATCAAATTCATAATTATGAACATTTGAAGAAGTATTTAAAACTCCAATGAAATGTTCATTTATTTCCAATACTATAAATAACTTATTTGAATAATTAAAATAGAGGAATAAAATGAAATGAATTTCAATAAAATATAATTAATTTGTGGACTCTATGAGGCACACTCTCCACCACTGTTGGAACTCAAACGCATCACCTACAACCTCGTTTCATTGTCTATAAGACTAATCCATTTTTAAAATAATGATAAACCATTAGACTTATTTTTCAAAAAATAAATACACAAATATATTTCTATTCATCATTGAATTTCACAGGATAAGTTAATCCACCATGACAATGTAATGTAATGGGTCCTCATATAGTCGGATTTATGAATTTATACATCCCTAATTTTGGTGGTCTTCCTTCTTTTTAAGGGAAACAATATTCTACTTTCTGAGAGTACATTACTCATAGAATATACTATAAACCAATTTCATATTTGATAGAATTCCTTTCATTGGAAGAACCTTTATTCTATTTTCACTCATATGAACCAATCTACCATGCAAGGTATTGAAATTTACCAAAAAATTTAAAAATTTCACAATGTGCTTTGAATCATTTGTAATGTAAAATGTTTTTTTCTTTACACCTTGTATGATTACCATAATACAATTTGAGTTTTATCATGATACCCAAATAAATATGGTATAATATAAGTTATCATCAACCTATACACAATATTTTAAATTCTATTGATGTCCAATAATATATACAATAATATATTACAACCAGTAATGTCCATTTTATATTTTAATTTTTTAACACCTCTTCTAAAAATATCAAGAGGTTCATCGTCAACAAGGTGTACCTTCATAAAATTACATATAATTTTTTTATTGATATTTATTTTTGTTGATAGATGAAAGGTAGCAAAAAATTTCAATATCCAAGACTCTATGAGACTATCAACATTGATCTCTAGTGTATCTTTATAGATAGTTAATGTAGTGTCTACTGATGGTCTATCTATTTTTTAGCTTTCCTTATCTTCCATATTGACATGTACCTTTTTCCATATCTCTAATAACTAATACATTTCCTTCATTTTTCTTTTGGATTTTTTATCTTGATTTTAACTGACCACTCATGTTTCTCTCATTCAACGATCTTCCCGTACATAAATATTAATATAATTTATAATGAAATTATCAAATCCTATTTTTAAAATATGTTCACATAGGATTAAATCATGAACCATATTAAATTTTAATTTGACGTTCCATTATAACTAATAATCACAATGAATGTCACTTCCCGTCTCCTAGAAATGATGATAGAAGACAACATGTATTGAATTCATCTATAAAATAAATATATACTAAAATAATCCAGCATGTGATTATGTTAATGTCATTAATATTATTGTTGATAGTCTTTTATTAATATATCTTTTGGTTGATTATCATACGAATAAAAAAACTTTTTGGATGTAAAATCAATTTGAAAAAGGTCTAAAAATCAATCATTAATCCTACAATAGTATTCTATACATTAATATTGAATAAAAAATATCTATCTAATATCATGTGTATAATTACTAAGTCTTATTGATCTTATAAATCCAAATTTGAAGATGCAAATATTTTTAGCTCCATCACTATTATTAGAAAGTTAATAATCTTCTAATACTATTAGTATTCAGTCAGAATCATCTAGAATCTTATGAGATTTCCATCAAAATTGTCAATATTTTCTTCACTTTATCAATTTTTATTTTTCATGAAAAGTATTTCATCTTTAAACCTATAATAGGCTCTAAAACATATTTTTTTATGAAAAAGAGGGAATAATAAAATTGAAATCATAAAAGAAAAAATGGTAGAGAATAACAATTAACTCTACATCCAGAAATGGGAGGAATAATTTACTATTTATTATGTGATTTACATGTACTCTATAAGGCACAAAGGATCATTTTTCTATCAACCCCAAATGAAAATAAATAAATAGAAAAATCTAAAATAATATACCTATAATCCATGGGAAAATAAATTCTCCATGTATATATCAAATGAAAATTTAACTTTTTTGTGATATAAATTCACTATCATTTACCCAACTAGAGAATATTGAATGCCATGTGAAACAAATTTTCAACCATATTCGTTCCCTAAGAATGTTGACTTTATAAAGTTTACAGAATCACTACATTATAAAAATATCATTTATATTGTCATAAAGTGGAGATAAAATCTAATTATGATCCACATATCCCAACCAGTTAAGCCACACCCCATGGGGTAATGATATTATATCCCCCTTTGAAGAATATATTGAAGCATTATTGGGTCCAGTTGGTTCTTCTACACATGAATGCCTCTATCCCACTCAACAACTAATCTTTGGCCCTATTGTTCTTGGTTAGAAAAGTGGTACATTGAAATTAGGAATTAGAGTAGCACCATTCCAAATATAGGGTATAATTTTCTACTCATACCGAAATATGTGATAGGAAGGGACCGTACTATGTGGTCTTTGACACAAGAAGAACATTTTATCATGAACATCATTACTTGGATCATACGTTGTAATGTGTATAGAAAGAACTTGTGTTGTCCCTATAGGGAACATTTGAGAAAACTAAGAGTGAAATCTTGTTATCCTATTGTCGTTTGTCTATTTAAATGAACTTTAAAGAAGTTTACTGATGAGAAATTTTTCAATTCACCTCTATATGATCTCAATATCCTTAATTAAAAATTTAGTATTACACAAATCTCAAACCTTTATAAAAATCAATAGGATCACAAAAATATTTTCTAGAAATAATACTACCAAACTGTGCTATTAATTTTTTATGTTTCTCCTCTTGGATGTAATCATTTATCGTGTTTATGCATAAGTTGACTCCAAAATATTTTTCATCAACAACTTTCATACTCTCTGAAAATAAATGCTTTAGTTAAGTTTCCCTTTAACATTTTTGATTTTTTTTAAAACATATAATTTTTTGTCATCAAATTATTTCCTATAATGAGCTAAAACACATTTAGCTTCATTATTTGTAGGGTAAAAATTGAAAAACCGATATCAATTGGATTTTTTCTCTCCATCACTCTTCTCTACAACTCTATTTATTTCTCTATATTCATCAATGTTTTTTTTTCAGATCCTTCACATTTATAGAATTTCACTTATTCTTTATGAATACATCATTGAATTTTTTCCCTTCCATCCATCATCTCCCATTAGTATTTTCAAATAAAAGGAATAATAGAATTTCCTTTATCATTGATAATATTACCATTCAAGTTTTCTATATCATTTTACTCCGACATCTCAATGAATAATTATATAAATCCAAATAAATTTTACAGATCATTGAAATATAAATGAACCATGAAATAAAAGATGCATTCCAACACATTTATTATAAATTAAAAAAGGTAAAATTAATTTTTATATTAATTAATATATAATTTATATATTATAATATTCTTAATAGACCAGGGTATATTAATCATTTATTTTTTAAAATAATATTTAAATATCCTGTTTTTTATATAAATCCACTATTATAAATTTTCATAGAAATAGTCGTGGCCTTTATTAGTGTTTTTAATAATCGATGATAGTGGCCTCCATTATCAGCATTAAAATACGTGATGATAAAACATATTCCTTTTTGAATCTTACTTTAGTATTCAAAAAAATGTATGTTTACAGGAAATAAATTTAGTTCATATAAATCTATTTAAAAAATAAGAAATTAAGAATATATATGAATAGTATATATATGTATAAGTATGTATGCATGTATGCATGTATATATGTATGAGATTGTATATATTTGAAAATTTATGTTTTAAATTAGACAGACATATAAGTGTGTGTATGTTTGTATGTGTGAGTATATATATAAATTTTGATGGAGTTATCCTCAACAACCTGATGTATATATGAAATATGTTTTCCTATATCACAATGTATGATATAGAAATAGTTTATGTTTTGTAATCAATATAGACAAGAAATATCAAATGCCTTGGGAAATCATATTGAAAGTCATTTGATGGGATATCACACTTTGTCCTTTTTCCATATCATATTTTATTATTTTTTTTCATGTAATATTTGTTTTGATAATTTTGAATTGTATCCTATAATTCAGTTTGGTATCAAAACATTAAATGTTAACATTGTTCAATCTTCTAGATGAGGCCATCATTATTATTAAGTTCTAATATATTCAAACATTATGATTATCAAATAGATTTATGAATTAGATGTATGATCGACCAAGGAGTTACAAATTATGTAATCATTATCATTACTCAAACATTTCAAAATGTTTGAGAAAATATATAGAAGGATCAAGGACTTCCCTTTAGTCCTATTAAAATGGATAAAGAACATGAAAATGGCATTTAACCTGGGTGCTCTTCTAATTGATTCTACTCCAAACAGTTCACATCCACTTCTATATTTGTCCTCGAGAGGTACTAGTATATTGTGGAAATAAAGAAAACCCCAGACAATAATTATGTTATTCATCAGATTATCTTCATCAAACTCATGATTGAAGACATGAAGCATTTATATATATTGTGTAAGGTGTACATTTTTCTATTTTTGTTCATACTTGGTTTCAATATCAATGCATTTAGAACGTGGTTAGGGGTTTCTTATAGTCTTATATTATTTCAATAAGTGTTATTTAATCCTACAAAGCCCAATAGTTGTATCAAATCCATGTTATGTAGTTTTATTCATGAAATCATGTTTTAAAATAAAAAATAAATATCTTTTTTTGATTACATATACTGAGTCATTCAAAACTATATGGATTTCATATTGTGGAAGGTTTCACATGCCATTGTGAAGGATATGCGTAAATCATAATGTATAATAGCATCAATTTTCTTTATTTACATTGCATAAAATATATATATGTATTGTTGAGGTGATATTAGGTATATTGTAAAATATTACAGTTAGTCATTGAGAGTGATATTGCAAATTATCACATACCAATCATAATGCACAATACCAATTTGAACTATGTCAGGAATCTAGATATATAATATATCATATAATATTATTGATAGTCTATGTTATCTATTGAAGGTTGAAAAACACATATTGTATCCCATGATATAGGTTTTGAATTGAATCATGGGATAAGATAAAGTGTATATCATAAAATATTTTTTATCAGAAATAATTGTTTTTTAAAATTATTCATTTTAAATGTAATTGAAAATTTATTATTTTTTAAATTATAAAATTGATATTTTGGGATAATTAGTTAATTTATAAAGTGTTTAAGAATAAATTATTTTTTAAAATGTTAATTATTAATTATTAAATATTTATTAAACATGTAAAAAATAAATACCCATAATTTTATTTTTTAATATT
Source organism: Viscum album (assembly GCA_963277665.1). NCBI lineage: Eukaryota > Viridiplantae > Streptophyta > Magnoliopsida > Santalales > Viscaceae > Viscum > Viscum album. Next base: position 1,631,998,565 of record OY728133.1, on the reverse strand, counting down.
AAATTACCTTTGATTTAGGTGGCATGACTTATGATTTTGATATAATGTTATTATGTATAAATTATATGATAATTTATTAAATACAAAATAAAATAAAATATACGAGTGAACCTATTGTTTTATGAGATAGTAATAACTATTAATTTGAAATGTTTAAAATTATGTCTTTATTTGATAAATAATCACATTTAATGGAGATTTGATAAAGTGGAATGATCAATGTTTGAATAATGTTAAATTTATGATATTTTGATTATGTAAAATGTTTATTTTATAAATATAAATTATAAAATGTTTATATTTATATTTTTTTTAAAACGGAATTCCCCAATGTGGCCTTTTAGAACCCTCCACATATAGAATCCCCCCTCCCCCACAAAGGGGTAGCACCTGAAGGCAAATCCTCAGTCGGGGAAGGAGTCATTCCCAGCCGAGATGGCAGAGCATCCCAGAGGGTTACGTCCCAACAGCGATGGTCCGTCACAATAATCCATCACTAACTGGGACGCACATCATTTTGTCCACCCAGAAGATTCTGGGCAACCCGACGAGGTGGGTGGATCTAGGGGAGAGGCTCGCCTCGAAAGTGGTTTCTCAGGATTCAAACCCAGAACCTTCCAAAGAACAACCTGATTTTTCTACTCACCTTCACCATCGTAGAGAAACCGAAGTGGCATAAAATGATTATATTTAAAATATTATATATTTAAGAAAATTATATGTAACAGATAATAAAAAGAAGTTCATATTAGAAATAAATAGTATTTATATTTATTTGATTATGGAATTACCATAATGCATGGGAACATTATAAATTGTCCATAGTTTCCTTATTTTTAAATAGGTCATGAATGTTTATTTCATGACTTATTCATTTATTAAGATTTTAATTACATTATTAATTGATATAAATTTTATTTTTTAAACAAATTCTTATCATTTAAAATTGTTGAATTATTTCTATAATTTTTCATACATATGCATATAATGAGTTGCAAGTTTTTTATAATAATTGATTTAGTTTTAATATATCTTGAATATGGCTAATAATAAGGTTATGAACATAAACTTAACGGATAATGGAATTGAAGTCTCTCTTGAGAAAAAACCATGGGTTATGGGGAAGTGAGTTATGTTAATCACTGGGTTGGGAGCTTAGGACCTCTCTAGAAATATAGATCCTAGCCACTTGTCACAGCACGATTACTCATCTAGGAATTATTGATTTTATAAGATCCCAATCCATTACATGAAATGGTTTCTTACACTATACACATAAGATGTGTTTATATATGTATAAATATAATTACACCTCCATCCTACATGATGTTGTTTCAATGTATACATGGCCTCTTCCACCTTTGCATTGAGGGATTCAAGTAACCCCACCAGATGCAACAATACCATCTTCTCCATCTATGCTCGAGTAATGTGTTTTATATTTTTTAATAAAAGTATATACATTATTGGGCAACCCTTGATTTTTCCAGGGTTAAATCCTGGATGACCCTCTACTAGGAGTATGTCACTGGTGGTTGCGCTGGTGAAGACAACATGATTGATGGCTAGAATACTGGTCATTATGATAACAATGTGTGGACATGGTGTCATCTATCATTGAAGATATGATAATATGATGCCGGTGGGGAACACTACAAGATAGAGATGATAGTACTACAAAAACAGGATTTGTCAGTGCTCAAAATGGGCTTTATCAGAGCTCAGAAAGCACTGTTAAGCTCAGCGCTGATAAAGTGATACATTATCAGCGCTCATAAAGTGCTGATGAATGGGTCCTTTATCAGTGCTAAAAATGAGAAAATAAAGGGAGACTTTATCAGCTCTAAAAAACATAGATAATGGACCCCTTTATCAGCGCTAAAAAATACTGATAAATATTCTTTTTATCAGTTCTCTTTTAGCGATAATAAACTGACCCTTTATCAGCAATTTTTAGCACTAATAAATGTCTTGTCTGCTGTAACGGAAAATTCTACAGTTTCACACCCAAACAACACCTGCAAAAAATTCAGCATCTCATCAAGTATACCCATACACCATTAACACATTATTGAAAAGGTAATTACACCAAGTACACCCATACAACAAGTATTTCCATAAACCATTACAACATAATTCATAAGTTAATGAGAAACATAAAGAATTCAGGGGGTGGGGGCCATTCAAGGGTTTGGGGTGGCTGTCCAAGGGGGGGGATGGGGTGTTCGGGGGGATGGGGTTGTCCGGGGGGATATGAGTGTCTAGTGGGTGGGTGTGGTCTAGAGGATTGGGGATGTCCAAGGGGGGTGGGGTTGTGTCCAAGGGGTGGTTGGGGCTGTCCAAGAGTGTGAGGGTGTCCTAGGGTGGGGCTGTCTAGGTGGTGGGGCGTTGTTTAGGGAGGTGTCCAGGTGAGGGCGGGGGCGTCCAGGGGGTGGTGGGCTGTTTAGTGGGGTGGGGGGCTGTCCATTGGGGTTGTCCATGGGAGTGTCCAGGGGGGTGGGAAGGTGTGTAGGGTGTCGGGGGGATTTCCAGGGGTTGGTGGGGTTTTCCAAGGGGGGTGGGTGGTGTCCAGGAGGGTGGGGGTGGTCGTCCATGGGTGGGGGTGTCGAGGGGATGGGGGAGTCCAAGTGGTGGGGTGTTGTCTAAGCAGGGTGGGGGTTCTTTCTAGGTGGTTGGATGTTGTCCAGCGGGTGTGGGGGAATCTGGGGGGGTGGCTATCTAGGTTGGGGGTGGCTATCAATGGGCGTTTCCAGGGAGTGGAGGTGTCCAGGGAGATGGTGGGGATTTCAAGGGGGTGGGGGTCCAGAGGGGTGGGGGTGTCCAGGGGGTGGTGTGGTGTCCAGGGGGGTGGAGGTGCTCCAGGGGGTTGGTGGGGCTGTCCAACGGGGGTGGGGTGGTGTCCAAGGGCTGGGGGTGGTTGTCCATGGGGGTGGGGTGTCTATGGGGTGGTGGAGGTGTCGATGTGGTGGGTTGGTGTCTAGGGGGTGGGGGAGTCCAAGGGTTGGTGTGACATCCATGGGGTTGGGTGGGATCCATGGATCGTTCTCTCAAAGGATCATCACAATAAGAGTGCGTTTGGTTTGATTTGCGTACGTTAGTTGTTGTTTTCATGTAAAATTTTGTCCATTTTAACCAAAAGAGGGACACTTTGAGTGATACCTACCACACCGTGTCTCAGATTGAGGAAAAGTTGACTCGTACATGTCAAAAATTACCCATGGAATATTCTATAAAAGGATCAACACAATCCGAATGGGTTTGGAAGGATTTGGGTACATAAGTTGTTGTTTTCACTCAAAATTCTGTTCATTTTAAACAAAATAGAGACACATTGAGTGATACCGGCCACACCATTCCTTGGATTAAGGTGGGTTTGACTCTTACACGTCACAAATGAGCCATATATCTTTCTCTTAATGAATAAACAAAATCCGAATTCATTTTCTTATTGTTGCGTACTTAGTTGTTGTTTTTACTTAAAATTATTTCCATTTTAAACAATAGAGATACACTTTGAGTGATACTGGCGACACTGTGCCACAAATTGAGTCGGAGTTGACTCATACACATCCAAAATGACCCGCAGATTGTTCTGTTAAAGGAGAAAAAAAATCTGAATGTGTTTGGTTATATTCTCTTATGATAGTTGTCATTTTCACTGAAAATTATGTCCATTATAAACAAAGAGAGACACTTTGAGTGATACCAGCCACATTGTGCCTCGTTTTTATTCGGGTTTTACACATAAACATAAAATATGACCCATGGATTGTTCTCCTAATGGATCAACACATTCAAAATGCGATTGGTCGGATTTGCGTATGTCAGTTGTTTTTTTTCACTTAAAATTCTGTCAATTTTAAACAAAAGAGATACACTTTAAGTGATATCAGCATCACCGTACATCATATTGAGGAAAGGATGACTCGTACACCTCAAAAATGACTCATGGATCATTCCCCTAAAGGATCAACATAATAATAATGTTTTTAGTCAGATTTTCGTATGTCAGCTGTGTTTTTCACTTAAAATTCTGTCCATTTAATACAAAGAGAGAATCTTTGAGTGATACCGGTCACACATTGCCTCAGGTTGAGGCGAGGTTGTCTCATACATGTCACAAATGTTCCATGGATCGTTATCCTAAAGGGGCAAAAAAATCTGAATGCATTTTGTTAGATTTGCGTATGTCAGTTGTTGTTTTCACTAAAAATTATGTCCATTTTAAACAAAAGAGAGACACTTTGAGTGATTCTGGACACACTGTACCTCGGATTGAGGCAGGATTAACTCATACACATCACAAATTTTCTGTGGATCGTTATCATAATTAATCCACATAATCTGAGTATTTTTGGTCAGATTTGCGTACATCAGTTGTTGTTTTCACTTAAAATTCTATCCATTTTAAACAAAAGAGAGACCATTTGAGTGAAAATGGCCACACCGTGCTTCAAATTGGGGTGGGGTTGAATCATACATGTTACCAATTCATCCATGTATCATTTTCCTAATTTATCAACAGAATACAAATGTTTTTTTTGTGATTAGCGTATGTTAGTTGTTGTTTTCACTTAAAATTGTGTCCATTTTAATCAAAAGAAATACCATTTGTGTGAAAACGGCCACACCGTGCCTTATATTAAAATGATGTTGACTAATAAAAATCACCAACTCACCTATGGATTTTTATCATAACGTATAAATATGATAAAAATGCATTTGGTCAGATTTTGGAACGTTATTTGTTGTTTTCACATAAAATTCTGTCCATTTTAAACAAAAGAGAGACACTTTGAGGGATACCGGTCACACTGTGACTCAGATTGAGGCAGGGATGACTCATACATGTCACAAATGAACCATGGATCATCCTCCTAACTGATCAACACAATCGGAATGCGTTTAGTCAGATTTACCTACGTCAGTTATTCTTTTCACTTAAAATTCATTCAATTTTAAACAAAAGAGAGACCCTTTGAGTGATAACGACCACACCATGCCTCCGATTGAGGTGGGGATGACTCGTAAACAAAAAAAAATGCACCCATTAATTGTTATTCTAAAGGATTAACACAATCCAAATGCATTTGGTTAGATTTTTTTACGTTGGATTTTGTTTTCAGTTAAAATTTTGTTCATTTAAAACAAAAGAGAGACACTTTTAGTGATACCGGACTGACCGTGCTATGGATAGAGGCAAGTATGACTTGTACACATCCAAAATTACTCATGGATCATTCTACTAAAAGATAAATACAATACAAATACTTTTGGTTACATTTGTGTACATCTGTTGTTGTTTTCACTTAAAATTTTGTCCATTTTAATCAAAAGAGGGTAACTTTTAGTGATACCGGCGACACTGTGCCTTAGAATGAGGCAGAGTTGACTCATACACAACACAAATGTCCCATGTATTCTTCTCCTAATGTATCAACACAATCCTTATCCATTTGGTCAGATTTGCGTATGTTAGTTTTTGTTTTCACTTAAAATTCTGTCCATTTTAAATAAAAGAGAGACACATTGAGTGATACCAGCCACACTGTTCCTTATATTGAGTTGCGGTTGACCCGTAAAAATCAAAAATGAACACATGGAGCATTATCCTAAAATATCAACGTAATACAAATGCATTTTTTTGGATTTCTATATGTGAGTTGTTGTTTTCACTTGAAATTCTGTCCATTTTAAACAAAAGAGAGACACTTTGAGGGATACCTGTGACACAATGCCTCCGATTGAGGTGGGGTTGACCCATACATGTCAAAAATGACCCCTGTATCGTTCTCCTAAATGATCAACACTATCGTAATGCGTTTGTTCAGATTTGTGTACGTTAGTTGTTGTTTTCACTTATAAATCTATTCATTTTAAACACAAGAGAGACCCTTTGAGTAGTTCATCATTCTTGAATATTGCTGGTGCATTGCATCTATTAAAATGGAAAAAAGACTCATTTGATAAATTATGTTTTTTTCAATAAAAATTTCAATTTTCCTACAAACATTAACATACAACAATGTTTCATCTTTTGATCCCATTAACCCCTCTCAAAAATGACCCCAAATTGTACACATCCCCAAGTCAGATCCTCATGCTATATGTGTACAATCTGCCACCAGGTATGTCTCCCACTCATTACTGAACAAATCTATTTCGTCTTGTGAGTATGGGGCTTTTTTAAAATCAGAGTAGTTTTGCAAAATATAAAAATAAATAACTAATAAATAAGTTAAATGAAATAGTAGTTGTTTTTGAAAATACCACTTTAGCAATGATTGTTTATTGATGAAAAATATTCTATTTCATAAATTTACAAACAAAATAACAACAATTTTTTTTATTTTTTTTTTGGAAACTGAAAAATAATTTATCATTAAGAGAATAAGTAACTTTTATTGATATGTCTTTGGATAGCAAAATTTTATTATATATACCATGATATTTGTTCATATGCAGTATTTTTTCTCCTCCTTATGCTTATCCCCGGTCCTCATTCCTTTTTTAGACAATAATGATACCCCACACTATAATAATAGAATCCTTAGTAAAAGATAATATAAATTATATTACTTGATGTTTATACCTAAAACGTAGGATGTAGTGTCTTACAGATTCACAAACTCCATCATGTGTGGTCAGTTTGATGGATATCCTTTCTTTGAATCCAAAAAAATAAATCGTTGTAGTGTCCAAGTTCACCATAATTAGCAGCCAATGTTTCTTAAAAACACAAAAAATGAAATAAGTAATAACAGAAGTGAAAATATAATTGATATATTTTAATAATGGAGTTTTACACCTACATGGTTGGTATTATGAAGAGTTTGTAATATGAAATTTTGCATTCAAATTTTTTCAACAATACATTCACTATTTCATCCTTTTTTTATGGCTCTAATTTTGTTAGATGTGTTGATGTGGTATGAGGACTAATGAGTCCGAATTTTGGCTCAGGGGAAAATTCCTTCAATTATTTTTCATTTATACATCTTTCAACAATATAAAATGCATTTTTTCAAAATCATCACATTAGATCAGTTATTAAAAAATCCATTCATGAAAACATACCTCATATAAATATATATATTTACAACTGTGATTCCTAGAAATACATTTTCAAGGATCTCAATTTCATTTTATTCTACAACAAAATATTGACTTTTCTCTCCATATATATTCTTTTCAAAAACCACTATATGACTACTACCACCTCTTAGCTTCGTATCCACATGAGTATTCAATGGTAGTAAATGTGGACTGATAATAAGTGGTGTTATTGTGCATTCAGAAGCTATTTGGGATCGTTTGGTCGATCCTTTAGATGGTCTTGAGCCTATGTTTTTCACCCCTTCCCTTTATCCAACTATAATAACATTCATTGGTTCAAACCATTTTTTAATTAATTTATAATGTTTAGTTTGAAAAAATAGGAAATAAATAACTCTTTGTCCACATGTACTCTTACATGTTGTGATGGCCATGCAATGGATGAATATCATTTTCATCAAGTGGAATAGGTAGCTCTGCATTTGGATCCTGAGATACAGTAATCGTCACTTTTAGATGATCTTTCGGAAGTGGTCTATTATGCAACTTGTCATACGAGATGTTGAACATTTTATCCTTCACTACAAGGTGATAAGTGGGTGTTGATAGATATAAATCACATTCATTATAACCTTGTAGAAGATCAGTATTGGAAAAGTATCAGTGTTTGTCTGATTCACATTTCATTGGAAAAATATTAGAATATTTTTTTACCATGGATAAGAAAATTCTTTGAGGGGAATGACTTCCCTCAATGCTGGTGGGGGTGTGGCAAGATCATCATGCGCTTGTTGTTTCAGAGTTGTGTCTTCTCCATGATTATCACACCTAAAATTTGTAAGCAACTCTCCCTGCCATTGCAATCATCATTTAAGTGTTTCTATTATTTCTATCATTTGTTTCAATTTTTCATCCCTATCATCTGTTTATTTTTTTTTTCAAAATATACTTAGGGTTTGACCCCAAACCGCACACCTCTGACATGACCGTATTGTTCTGGCTACTTCCAAGCCATCGATAATAGGTCTGCATCCGCTACAGGAGTAGCTGATTCCTATGACTATCGGATATAGGTAGATAACTAATTTTTTATTTAATATCAATTTAAAACAAATATTTTTATTGTTGTGTAATACATACAAATATTTCCCACACATTTTGTGTGTTCTCATTTACTAACTTCCCTTCCTTATTCACACGTGCCTCCTGCCATTGCACATGACATGGGATATAAGTGTCTTTGGTTTTAGACTCATCAATCTACATATAAATATAGAATGATTATTATGTTGTTTTTTTTGAAACCTGAAAATATTACTGTTAATTTATAATACGTACCATTTCATTTTCTAGTGAAGCATACCCCATCCATGCTTTACTATAGGGTTATATTGTTTTTTATGCACGCTCTTTATTTTCAGTACATATTTTATATTTCATAAATGAAAAATTGACAATCAAATTGTTTAATACATGTATCCTCAAACAACGTATTATCACCCACAATGTACCTGAAACTTCTCATCCTCATGGAGGCCAATAAATGCATCCCATGATTCATGGGATATAAGGTGAATGTAGACAATGGATGGGTGTGGGTTTATATTACCTTTGGATTCTTTTAGGTGACATTTTGTTAAAAAGTGTGAAAACCTTGATGAATTTTTCCTGCATGCCTTAGTACATAATTCTTGTGTGAATATTCTACTCTAAATGAACTCTTCAAGAGATTGAGTAGAATAAGAAATTTTTTCCTTAATTTATTTTCAAGTAAATTAGAGAAATAATATCCTAATGTAAACATAATTTTTCTCAGATCACATCCTTCAGCCAAGGCACAACATAGTGCCATGAATCAATGTCAACCGACACGCATTTCAGAGTGACAAATCCAATGTAACAACTAAACATATACTTTTTGAGATTCACATGTTGGCCTTGTGCATTCCATCCGACATCAAATTTGATGCCTTTGCTAATCGCATTAAGAAATTTGGCTAACATCGTCAATCTGCGATGCACCTCTATTTTCTACAATATCAGTCCTTCATCCCTGACCATTTCATCAATATCAACATCATCTATACGTTCATATAATATGGTAGCAACGACATGTGCAGATGGTTTTTGGACCTCAGCACTAGGAGTAGCAATAGGCTCAGAAACTTATTGTTGCTCTACACTGTGAGTAGCCGTAGCCAGATCAGTAGTTGCAGCAGCCGCAACTTGAGAGACATGTTCAGCCTCAAGGTTGGGAGCACTAGAATGTGTACAAGACATTATCTACAAAAGTGGTTGAATAGTTAATTTAGATTACATAAATTCAGAAATGATAAGATAATAACATGAGATAACAAGTTCTATATTAAATACCAAATATAACTTGCTTATTGTACTCTCTTTCGTTTTTTCAAAGGCATTAGGGATTTTAAACCACTATCGATTATCCAAATACCTTCATTGTGGTCTCCTCTAACATGGAAAACATCATCTACATTATGAATGATGTGAAATGATTGCGACGTACCACTAAAACGATCATCCTCTACTGAATTTTCATCAGACCCTTCACATGTTTTGGACAATAACAGAACAATTGGACACTTTTGGTTTGCTGGATTTGGAACATAAAAAACATATAGTGCTTGGGATTCCATTATAAGCAATATGTATTTCTACCCTTTTTTACTACAATCAACTTTCACAAATCCACATTCATTTATTTTAACACCACTGTTGTTATCAACCCATTTGCATTGAAAAATCGTCAATTGGAATGTCATATAATCCAAATCCCATATTTGTTTGATAAAGCCAAAGTATGACATATTTTAAAAAAAATTGGATTTTGGTCCTTACTACCAGAAACAATCATCGCTTCATCCACAAGTGTAACTCCACTATTTTTCGTGGTACTATCTTCATCATGTTCATCTTTATAGAACGTTTAACTATTAATTACATAACTATTGTAAGATAATACGTACACACTTAGTCTAGCGGCTAGCCATCAAAGTTGTTCTGAAATTGAATTCAGATTTTCATCAAACTCCTTAAAAATGTGGTCCTGAAACCATCCAATAAACTGGTGATTATGTGTATTTGAGATCAATTTTTCATCCCGTGATGGATTCAACTGCCTATGAATTTCATTGTGAGTTTCAATATCAAGAGAAACCTCCCAACTGTTATGAAAAACATAACGGTGGGCCTGATCCCAATCTATAATATTGATTATCACAACATATCTTATAGAAATTCCCTCACCCTCAATGTGTCCAGTGTGACGATATTTTGGGAGACCAATTCTTTCCACATCAGATAGGTATTCGGTACAAAATTAAATGGATTCATAAACAATATATAACTCCATAATACAACCCTCTAGACGATTTCGATTTTTGACATACTCTTTCAAAATCTACATATACCATTCAATGGGATACATCTATATATAGTGCACAGGACCACAATGTTGAATCTCTTTCACCAAATGAATCATCAAATGAATCATCAAATGAACCATCATATCAAAGAATGTTGGTAGGAATAACATTTCTAATTCACATTATATGATGACAATTTCATTTTCTAGAGCTTGCAATTTCACTGGGTCTAAAAATTTGATACATATATCTTTTAAAATTAAACAAATTTCATTTAACATATAACGAACATTCTTGGAAAAAATTCAACATAAAGCTATAGAAATTAGATCTTGCATAAAAACATGGCAGTCAAATGATTTCAAAACTTTTATCTTTAAATCATTCATTAACACAATGATCTTGATATTTGATGAATACCCATATGGAACCATTACATCATTGAAGAGGTTTCAAATCTGATGTCTCCCCTCCCTATAACGAGTGTAAGCAGTTGGAGAAAGAAAAATTTGATTTTCACCCTTCACGGGAGCCAACTCTTCTCGTATTCCCATGTCAACCATGTGCATTGTTACCTTAATTCCATACTTTGTTTTTCTAGGGTCATTTAGAAATGTTCTGATAACATTGTCACATACATTTTTTTCCAAATGCATCACATCATTTAAATTTCTGACGTACAAACAATTATAGTATGGTAATTAAAAAAACGAATCTCTTTTTTCAATAAATTTTCATAAGGTTTTTATAAAATGGTTTACTAGAAATGATGTTCACATATCTTATTTTCTCAAACAGCTGATCACCTGTTAGTGGAGACAATGTTGTGCGTTGTTATGAACATCCATTGAATGATGTCATCAAAGACCGATACTTATGCCAATGAGGTAGAAATGTATGATTATCTAGAATCATAGTTTTCGATGAATGTTTCAACCTAATTGATCATGTATCTTCATCTCACATGGGAAACCCTTGATTTCTTTTAATGATATAGCCTAAAAAATTTCTATAAGTAGGGAAATCATTTATTGTCTCATACAACATTGCTCTCAACGTGAAGTATTAAATTTTATAAGCATCATACAACATAACATCTAAATCCCACAATACCATAAAATCCGCTATCAAAGGATCTAGATAAACATCAATATCGTTACCTGGTTGTTTTGGTCCTAATATAATCATAGATAACATGATAAATTTCTACTTCAGGAATAACCAGGGTGGAAAGTTATAATTTACCAGCAAAACAGGCAATGTACTATGAGTGATGGTTTGAAAACCAAAAGGATTCACTCTATATGTAGATAACACAAGACGATGGTTTCTCAACACTTTTCCAAATTCAGGATACTCATGATCATTATTCTTCATTAAAGAGAGTCGGCTAGATGTTGTAACTTACCATCTTTATTTATTTTATCTTCATTCTAAGACAATTATCTTGATGTTTTTTCACTTCCATAGAGAATCCTAAACCATGGAATGATTGGAAAGTACCATAAAACTTTAGTAGGATTGGATTCATCTTTCTTGTATCGAGAAGCACCACACATTGTAAATTCTATAAGTTATTTTCTCTCCTTGAAAAACAATATATTTTATATTTGGCAGGAAAGTATTCTTTCAGAAATCATACCCATCGAGTGTAGAATTTTTTTAGCTTCATATGTCTGACATGGGAGCTCATTATATTATGGGAGCATGTAATTCAAGAGAGCATGTAGATCCATAAGAATGACATCACTCCATCCATTGACTACTTTCATTTTATACAACTTCATTATAGTAGAAAATGATGTATATTTAGTGCAACTAGCATACAATGGCATCATTGCACAACTCTTTATCTTCTCAAACAATTTTGTGTAATCATAGTGTTCATCTTCAATTGTCTTTGTCATTTATTCAAAATGTTATTAATCATAATTGACATCTATAATCACATCCATTATACGGTCTTCTTTATTGTCCATATTTTTATTCATATATGATGATTCATAAAACACAGTTTTATCTAATCCATTAGCTACATTCGCTTTTTCTTCATGTTTATTCCAAAATTTATCATACCAATCTATTTTGTGACATATAAAATTTTCTTCCATCTCCTATAGAGTATGTATTCTAGAAAAACAACAACATAATGAAGAAAAAAGGATTTGAGAAGGATCCTCTGTGTGATCCTTGGCAAACTTGACTAACTCTTTCACTCCATTCTCATTCTCTATTTCCAAATGATTAGCATCCACCCAATAATTATTCATCTCCATCCTATTTGAATCTAAAATATTAGTATTTATAGTTCAAATAAAAAAATAAGACTTCCAAATACAGAAGAAGAGAACCACATCCTTATAAAAATAGAGACTAATAGAACCTAACCATTTACAATAAAGATTTGGAAATCAAAAGAACCAGGATAAACCCCTCATCAAAACAAACACAGTTTCCAAACAAAAAAGGTTCACATGGATAATCACTTGTGTCGAATATGGTAAAACTCACACGACATCATCCTCTATGGATCATCCTCCTCTATTGGGGCAACCTTTATATGGTCAACTGTTCCATCCTTTTATAACTCACCAACCTAAAATACATATTGATAAAAACCAGTAGCCAACACAATAAGTAATGAAAGGATTCTCATAATCACTACAATATGGAATTCATTAAATATAGTTACATCAGATTAATTATAGTTTCCTCAAATCACCATTTTCCAAACACAAGAATAATCAAGAATGATAAATCTAAAACTCCTAGGACTCTACCCTACATTCAATATCATCATGCCTAATATTTTTTGTAAGGTCAAGTTACTAACATTAAATAATAGCGGGTAATCACTTGTGTCATAGATGGTCTCCCGTGTTATTCCATATGAAAATTTTAACAAATATTATTGACCTATCATCCCATTAAATCCTCATGTGTGTCTAATTCCAAACTCTATCTTAAGTGTAATATCAAAAGAATATATATTAATAAATTACCCCACATCCACTTCACCACTAATCTGGTCATTCTCACACTCTAATGGAATATTTCTTATTCTTCAACCCCTTCTATATAATCTCATAACCATATATCCACACATACACATGTCACAAACACATAATAAACTATATACACATCACAACCACACATCACATCCTCATCAAACTATGATATCATGAACATGATGTACATAAACATCATACTCTCCTACTACAATGCACAACCCACACTATGTATCGACATAAAATACACAGTAGCATGTCATCAAGAATATATACACAAAAACCTAAAATTGTTATTGGTCGTATATATACACCTAATGTGAATCATTACAACTCATACTAAGTGTCAAGGTGGAGAAGGGAAGAGGGAGTGGTTCTATATGTGTTCCCTATATAACCTAGATATTGTGAAAGACACTTAGAACCATATTACCCATACAGATTTCAATTAAGTTACTCAACTCAAGTGGTGGTTCATAAGAAATAATTAGAAAATATAATAAGAATAGTGTCACACGTAAATCTTTCCTAAGGGTTTACCCCAAACTAACACCGCAAACACCCTTGTCAACCATTGTCTTTTCATTACCACCTTGTTAAATTCACTTCCATTATAATGCCACAAATAGTCCCCAACAAATCACATAAGCATCCATATCAACATTACCAACTTCTCATTTCATTGAACATTATAATTTCATGTATTTTTTTACAATATGCATTTAATTATAAAACATTTTAATGTAAAACCAATCATTAAATCACTATCCACTATAATCCATTCATTAATAATTAACAACATTTATTTTATCTTTAACCATTTATTAAACAAAATTATTCCAATCATTATCATTAATCATTTTACAATCCATAATTTTTCATTTCCATCCCATCACCCATTACTATTTTCAATTATTCCAACCATATTCTATTCCAAATGGAACCTATAACACCCCCCAATACCAACTAAATTTTCCTGACATAAAATAAAACTAAACAAATTATAAAATCCATAAAACCACTTATTTTATGCCTAAATATCCATATAATTGCTATCATAACCACAAAATAATCCATCCATCACTACTGTATTAATTTCCACACAAATTGATCCCAACCACATCAATCAACCATCACCATTATAATCATTTTGATAAATACCCCATACATATTAGCATGAAAGGGGAAACATTCAAGAAATTCACACTAAAAATTCCCCTTAAACACTATATTATATTAATGTAGAATTTATAGTGTAAATATAACACTTTAATTACAGATTTCCATACAACCAATTCATTACCAACCATAAGTGACTAGAAAATAATGAAAGGTGATTATAACATATTATTACAAGTAGGAAATTTCTATCACAACATAAAGAATAAATCAATTAACAACAATACCAATAAATACCTAAATATATAAGAAATATTATGTAACATCATAAATCACATGCAAAACACCCACATCACATAAATTTCTTTAACTGTAATTCATTATAGAATTTAGGTTAATCATTACTATCCGTCCAATGGAAACAAAAAAACATGATAATTCTAAAATTTAAACATAATAATGAAGGAAAAATTTCATGTCCCCAACCACAACTGACGATTTAACAAATATTTTATAAGAATGAGAAGAATAGTCAAATAAAACATGATTTAACACATGAGGGTAATCTAAATGTCCTATGTATGACCATTAACCATTGAAACCATAACAAAAAACTCAAAAACCTAATTAGAATTGTTGTCACATCCTTCTTATGAAGAATGTTCAGTAAGAGAATCAAGAATAAGAGAATAGGAATTCACCATAGAGGTGGAGAAGTAGAGAGGCTTTGACGCTACGTTGAAAGGGGAAGGTGCGACCGCCAGAGGGGGAGGTGCACATGATGAGCCTCCAACCGTAGAGAAATGGAATATTAGGGTTTGTGGGGACTAGAGTCGAGCGGAGAGGAAGAGATTTACGGTTTTCAAGGTTGAGGATCCACCAAAGGGGATTGAGGGGGAGGATAAAGAGTAGGCATAGTGGCAGAGGTCCAGCAACGTGAAGATCAGGGGGTGGCAGAGGTCTGAAAACATGAAGATTGGGTGGAGGGGAGTTTTCACAGTGGTACAATACCACAAAAGCTTTAGGGCGCAATAAAAAAAGGACATTGCGCCCCAAATTTTATAAAATATGGGGCTGCAATTTTATTAGTGCTACAATTTTAGTGCTGATAAAGGGGCTCTTTATCAGATCTTTTACAGCACTGATAAAGGTTACCCTTTATAAGCACTAAAACTTTATCTCGGATACAATGATTCTTTATCAGCATTATTTGAAAAGCACTAATAAAAGGTGGCGCTTCCCTTTCCTTTTTTTTGTAGTCATGGGAATCGACCTTGGTGAGAGAATGAATTTGGATGGTAGGAGTGAAATAGGTGCATTCCGACAGTAGACGGTGGTCTGGATCTACACAAGTGAAAAAGGCCGTCTAGCCGTAGACTTGATTGATTGCAGGCTCACCGAGGGTAGGCGGACCATCGGTTGATGATAGGACTTGTATAGTAATTTAATGCCCATGGGCCTTAAAGCCATGAGATGTGATTACAAGTCATTTATTTGGGGTTTAACTCTCCTGAATCTCCAAGTCCATATAATGAATTCTCTCTTCACATGGGAAAATATGTATTTCCATTATTTAAAAACTAAATATATTGTTCACACTATGAATAATTATTCATTTTAATATTTTAAGATAAATAAAACAATATGATATAATTTATAGTGTCATTATATTTTTATCCTTGTCTTGTGTTGTCTTTAATTATATATTTATCAATGTATTGTAATGTAATTGTAATAATTATATTTATAATCACGAACAATGTCGCATTATTATTTTATAAATATTTTTTTTACAATATTCTAATATTTTTTATAATAAAAAAATAAATAAGGTGAATTTTATTATTCTTCTAAAAAGATCTTCGATTATAATATAATTAAATTGAACCTTTTTTTAAAACATTTACAATAACATACACGTTGAAGAAAATATGTTTAAAGGAAAAGAATTACCTACAAAAATTCCATTGGGTCAAATGATATATGTATATCAATACAACAACGTAGGAAAAAAATGTTTTGATGTAGCCTGAGAAAGATTTTGTACAGATGAAAAATTAAGATCGCAACATTTGGTATTGTTTTAATTATTGATTCATAGCCATGTATAAACAATCAAACTATCACTCATCAATAAATCCCATAGATTATAGACCCACCATTATAAATAAAATTTTCATTGTTTTTTAAATGATTTTTAATATTTTTTTGTCCCGTATGTATGGATTATATCTCTTTTTGATGTTACATCAATATATAAATATTTAGTGCCAAATTAGTAACGAAATTATACTCTTAGTTATATAAATGGACAAAAAATTTTATTTTGTGATATATTCCATTATAGTCAGAAGAATAATTATTATATGGCTGAGAGTGGTGAATAACGAACTTATTAATTATGATTGTGGTAACAGAACTTAGTGGTTTTAACAACAGCATGCTCAGTGATACTGGGAGTGAAGAATGAGATATAGTGACCCGCACTCATTCCTCTACAAGAGAAGAGGAGACTTGAAATGATGACTAATAAATTATATAGATCACAAGAAGAACATAACAAAGCATACATTGAAGATTAATATAGTCATATCAAGAGAAAGAGTGATAACAATTCATGAACGCACTGGAGAAAAATGTGATCAGGTGGTTGAATCAAGAAAACTCATGAAACATTAGACTTTCAAGGGTGATTCATCATCTGTGGTTCTGATTTGTTTTTCTATCCATATTTCTAAAAAAATATCTCATTATTTAAAAAATTAAGAGTGAATTAATTGGGCACTAAATACACCACCATGTATTAGTTGTTAAGACCATGTTGTGGTCTGTGCTGATGTCCACCACAACATAGTGAAGGTCACTATGTCATGGTGATGTGTATGTCATTTTATATGATTTGAAATATTCCATGCATCAACCTTCTTTTCCAACTCCAACTATAATGATTTGTTATAATCATCATGTGTTAATGATTAAAGGAATCAGAATATCTCAAATAAATATTTAAATTTTAAAAATTTAAGAATGATGGCCCCCAAGAATGGGTACACCACTAAGAGACGAGGATGAATCAGTGAAACATAATATTTAAATGTTTCTTCAACTTTAAAATAAAAATGAACTATTAGTTAAATAATGATCAACTAAAATATTTATTTCAACCATACTCGAATGAAAAACTAAATAAAAGATAGTAAGTTATAACAATTTTATAACGGTTTTCCCCTGGTGTGGGTGACTAAATCTTTATTGTAATCTGTATCATCTAATTTAAAGAAACCTCAATATAAATTTCTTATCAATTTCAAGTGGGTAAGGTCATGTTTTTTTCAATAAACGAGTGTTTCTTGTCACATACATAGTCTCTTATAAGAAGTAACTGACTCCCACTAGAAGTATAATTAATTGAATGAGACGTGAAGGATTACAAGATTATTCTGGATGATTCAAAAACTTCTGATAATCTTTCTCTTCAAGATATCAATATAATATGATCACTGTATGATCATTTCTTCATAATCCTCATCCTATAATGAAAAAATGATGAAATTATAATAGAGAGGTCACCCACTTTAAGAAGAATCAGTTGAAGAACTTATTTTTGATTACTAAAATCTTGGGATATCCCATTTTAATCTACTTAGATTTTCTTGGATTTTGTTTCCACATTTCTCTTCATATTATTTTTATCTTATCAGTTCCTCTCAATTACACAGTAACATATTCCATTTAATCAAGAACATACAATAATCTAAAATCAAAAAAAAATTATGGAAACCAATTTCTGATCACCCTATTGAAACCCATTACCTGAAATGCAGAATGAAAATCTTTCCGGCGTTTACTCAATATTTTATCTACATATGATCACCGCATATTAAATTTTTTGTTTAATCTCTCCCTCTAATGAAATTCCCAAAATACCCTTATTGTTTTTTATTTGCGTATTTCTCTGAGAAATATCACCAGAAAATAATTCACAAAAGAATTCATTTGTGAATTTTAGAAGATTTCTAGTGTGATATATTTTTTAAAAACTCATATGCCTAAATGGCCCAAAGGTATTATTTTTATTATTTCTGATAACCCCACTTTCATGAGAAGAGTGGGAACCCTTAAAAGGCTCATAGGCTAAGAGATTACATGACCCGAAGGTCTTGGACATTACTTGACCTGAAGGTCTTGGACATTAAATGACCTGCAGATCATGGATGAATTTATCAGAAATATAACTACATGGAACTTCTACTCCCCAGCTTCTACATCATGATGTAATATCTTCCCCTTCACATAACTGTTCAACTAGGATTCTCTTTCATGCAAAGGCTAGTCCCAATTTCAAAACCATACACTATCATTCTTCCAAATCCATCAGTTTCTGCTCTGATGAATGCACCAGCTCTGAATCTTAATCTAGAGTCTACAGCTTTTTGAGTCTTCTAGGTCAATTAAGCACAATTTCTTTTTTTCCCAATGCATATTGAATAAGATTTTGATTTCAGATTATTAATTTACTAAACAATAACCCATGAATTGTTTGATTTATTTTTCATTATGATGTGAATATACTATAATTTATGATTCCCGTTAGTTATAACATATATTCAATTAATTTCACAATGTATTGAACATTATGAATTCATTAACACTATAAAGATTATCCTTATTAATATTTAAACATTCCAATGTTTTAAAACATTAATATATTCAATAGATAAACCTTTTGATGTTATAATGAAACTTAAAAAGCACAAAAAAGGTTAAAAACGTCACCAACATCACTAAAAGTAGCTTCACATGATCTTCAAGAAGATCCAATGTACCTTAAATGTATTTTCCTTGAAACGTACATACTATACCAACATTATGAGAATGGAGGAACACTATAAAGTCCATACAATAAACATTATAATCTTTTTAATCAGACTTATGAAGTTATTTTTTCACTAAGGGTTGAACCATATGATGTTTATTAACCCTATGAAGATGTGAGGGTTTAAACCTACGAACTATGATAACCTTACAAAGATTTTCTATTTTTAATTTTCAAAATTGAGAGAACCATATGAAATTTATACTTTTTGAAACCTTTTCATTACCATATTTTCTAACTTCTTCCCAGAGAACCCTTTTGACATCAATAGAAGAATCCATAAGAAAACCATATTTTGTCAAAATATCATAAAAAAATATTAAATTATAAAATCGATTCAAAAATTCTTAAATCATCACAAAATATCCTTAATAACTCAAAATCTACTAAAAACATTCTAAAAAATCATAATCAATATGAAAAAATTCCAACAATTCTGTTTAAAAGATATCTATAAAGATATCCTTTATAAAATTTCTTCAACAATACAAATTAATTCTTCAATCTCTAAATCTTTACTTTGCAATTCTACTTTATATTTTTTTTATCAATTTTATATTTTTAACTTCACTCATTTTTTTAAAACATATTAAGTTATTTTAGAATCTCCTTATCACAACCGTTCTCAAATGTGAAGCGTGTTAAAACCACTCGTCTAGATAAGGTATTGTTTTTGAGATAATTTCATATCAATTCAATAAGAAAATATGGGCACGTTTCATAGATGATTTCCTCCGCAATTATCACACATTTATTTTCCCATTTTTAACAACTATATCTTAATATTAACATAACAAAAAATACATGCACCATCCCCCTTGAAATGGAAGGATTAACTATGGAAATGACCATTTGAAAAATTTTCTCTGAAAATGAATTATACACTATTCTCCCTCTTTGACAATAAGATCTAAAACCAAGTAGGGGTTTTTCCATAATATGATAAGTAAGAGGTGGAAGCTAAACACGATGTTTCAACCAAAAAATTACTGAATATATCATATGGTAATTTCATTTTTAAAATTAGTGAAGATATCATTTGGTAATTTCATATTTGATGAACTTTATTTTAATCTAGAGCATTAAGTGGGATTTTTTAGGATGATAATTGGGACTTGGTTTTTTATATGAAATACCAAGTGGTATCATAAAATTTACCTTTAAATATGCTACTTGTACCTACATTTATTAATTTATTGTATAGAAATGTGTTTCTACACTATATTTCTCCTTAAATATACTCTAAGAAACACTGTTCTATTTTTCATTGCACCAACACACACAAAATCCCTAATGAAAGAATGATATACTAGATATTGATTTCTTGTCTGTATAGTCTCTAGACAATCTAAATATGTGTATATATTCTTTTACACTACCACTGGTTCATGCAACTATGCTATAGATCCTCATCATTGAACTTGCCCCAATCCTCATTTCTAATATTACCGCTTTCCAATGATGGATGAATTTAACCATCATGGTTGATGATGTTATCTACTTGATTGAAATGGGATGATGGGATACCATAGATTCCAACCATGAATTCCCCCTTGAAGTAAAACTACTAGACTAAAAATATCTTATAGATTTAATACATATTTGAAAATCTCATTTTCGATTCCAAAATCTCATAGACAATGGTTAATTAAGCCTCTTGTTACCATAAAAGGGAAATTTCCTATGGTTGGAGCTATTGACTACATTGGGTATGTTTGGAATATATAAAAAATATTCATCATCTGTGGTTGTGATGGGATCATATGTTAATGACATAAGGAATCATCGGTGTTTAACCTGATGAATCTCATGATCACCACAAATAAACATACATTATATGCTTAAGGCATCAAAGACTCATCACCCCATCCATAATGAGTTCTTCATACTAGGTGGGTCATGTTTTTCATGTGATTCACCCATTTATCATCACACAATAAAACTTATTCAAGACACCTAATGTAATTACCCACACTTTTTAATAATTTTTGTTTCCTAATTTTGGGGGTTATATTATTTTATACTAAAAAAAATTCATTTATTTAATGAAATGAGTATAATTAAAATGACACCGTTGCGTTTTGACTGTTATATGAACATTGTTCAATATAACCGTTCGAAACTAAAATCTTAATATTGAGAATATTATATATAAAAAAATGTGATTTTGGTAAATTAATACAGAAAGAAGATTTGATGGCCTCATTCAGTAGACATGGGCTGATCACATTCCATCTGATGGAACTTGGGAAGGTGGTAGCACCATTGGGATTTTCACTAGAACATTCCCAAGCTGAACATCATCGTGTGAAGCATGAATGGAATCACCTAAGGGAGAAGTTCTAGCTGATTGAAATCACCACTCATGCAATGTTGGCCGAGACACCCCAAGATTCTGTCACCATAGCACACCTTACACTTAGGTCCTATGACGGTGTTATAAATGTCAATGTAATGAGACCATAACTTCTTTGTGTAATCCTTTGATATAGATAATTTTTTTCCTATTATGGTAATGTTTGTGAATTCTAAATATCCGAATAAATATATGATGTAAATTATTGGTGAATTTTGGAAAAAGATATTTTAAAATATTTATGTAAAACATAAATAATTAATAATGTGTAATTATTTTTAAAAAATGGTCTTCTACAGTTGTGTTAAGTATAAAATTTAGAGTCTAATAAAGTAAAATTAATTTTTTGTGAATAAAAAATTATGAATATTAATTTTACGCTTATTAATTGTAATGTGACCAAATGGATTATTGTCCTCACTTGAGAAATTATTAGTATACTTTAGGCACCCAAATTAGGTAATGTGATTAAACAAAATAAGTAAAAAACTGTTTCAAAAATTATTAGTTAAGTATTAGTTTTTTTTTGTAAATAGTGTTTTTATTTAAAAAATAAAAATAAAAATATTCAGAAAATTATTTTTATAAATTGGAGTTCAGTTTTGAATTTAGAGCATCGAAATTTGATTAAGGTGAAATTTTAGGATTATTCTGAAACAATTGAATTTTCTGTGAATAGTAAAAAATACAGTTTTGATTTTCGAGTGTTTAATGACATCATTAAGGATGTAATAATTATTTAATATTTTTGGTCGACTAATGAATAGTAAGTTTTGATAGGAGGTGTCCCAAATAGCCAATTCCATGGAAAATATCTTGGTCAAGCCCATCGTTTTTCCAATACCCCTAATGAGGTGTCCCTTGGAAATTAATAATTTATTCCGTCACTTCTCCTATAAATACCAAACCATTCTCTCATCCATTTCATTCAAAAATCCTCCTCAACAAAGTTCTATTCATTTTACCTCCAAATAAGTCCTACCAAGTTTCCCTCAAGCCTCCCAAGGTCCTGACCATCGTGTTTTCAAAATTACTCTTCAATGTAAGTGATCCTTTCACCCTCCTCTTTTATATTATGACTTTATTTTGGTTGCATCTTCTAGTTTTCCTCACATTATGTTGAGGTTATGTCTTTATAGGTTCTCATTACTATACATTTCATGTCTAATTGTTAGAGACCCTTTCCTCTCTCATCAATTAGTTTATTCTATATTTTTTAGTTATGTCGTTAGGCTGCCGAATTTCTCGTAAAAGTAGTCGCATATTCTCTTTTCTTTCATGATTACTTTTCATGTGGTATATCATTAAAATATCCATAACAAGACCTTATTCTATACCCATACTGTATTATGAATTAATTATGAGTGG
This sequence comes from Viscum album, assembly GCA_963277665.1. NCBI lineage: Eukaryota > Viridiplantae > Streptophyta > Magnoliopsida > Santalales > Viscaceae > Viscum > Viscum album. Next base: position 1,631,975,396 of record OY728133.1, on the reverse strand, counting down.
GTGACCCTTGTCCCCTACTTTTTCAATGATTTATAAAACCATGTTATATAACAGTTATGCTACAGAAATTTCATCTCAAAATTTCTATCTCTTTCTCCCAAGAAATTCTCTTGTTTATTTTTGTGAATACCCAAACATATTTTGTATCTATGGGTGTTATTAAATATATAAAAATTATTTATTTGATTTTGGGATTTCCAAACATATAACCCCCACTCCTTTTCCATGGGTTATAAATGATATAATAATCTTATTTTTAAGAACATTTAAAATGTCATGATTTTGAAATGAAACCCAATTCATTAATACTCTATGGGTTATTTATGAAATTTTTGTTTATGATCTATGAACATCACATGGAAATAAATACATATTAAGGGTTCACCCTGATATCACTCCAATGCATTGGGTAAATAATTATTCACTAGAGATGACAAGTTTCACGATACATTGGTGAATAACATTGGTAATTTTTTTGACACCATGGGTATAAAACATTGTGATATGTTCATGAATGTCTAAATGAGATGTTATAGCCACATATTCATGTTATGTTTCATGTTCTTTTCATTATTATATTTTTATACTTCCATTTGACAAGTATTTACAATTTTATATAAGTTCTTATTGATATCACAAGTAAACCAATTCCCTTGTTAACCCATACTAGGACTTCTGCTCACCCTTTACTTTGATGTATGTCTCCAGGATAAGATATGCATTAATTGTGCAATGGATTAAAATATTATGAAGCCCTAAAAGTTGATTATAATAATTTTTTATGTTGTTTTCACATTTCATGACCCTGATTTCTATGTCACTAGACATTAACGTTCTTCTGTTTGTAAAATGTAAGGAAAAGTTATGTAATAAAAAGGAGGGACATCATAGATGGAATCAAAGGGAGTTTTAGTTATTTATAGAAATTAAGATATGAAAACTTTAGGAATAATCCTATTTAAATGTTTAAATATAGGAAAAAATACTGTTATTTGGGTGAGTATTGAGTATGTGGTTGATCAAGAAAATATATCCCTTCCTAGATATGAGAAGGTAGAGGCAGCTCGGGCACAAAGTACCTAGGAATGAAAACTCTAACAAGGATTTTCAGGCATGAACCAGGGTATCCTAGTACACGATGATGAGACATGATGTACTCTTGGTTATGACACTCTTGGGGGATATGATTGGTTGATCTCAAGGTTTTTATGAATCATTATGAAAGAGTTATAGAAAAATGTAATTGTTTAAGCATGAGGTTTTAATACATAGAATCAATTATAGTTAAATGTTTTGAAAATGAAATAAGTTTCTCACTAAGGATTTATTTTTTTAGAAAATGGTGGGGAATATGAGGAACTGTGAAAATGGTGACCGCAATGGACCATTCCTTGACGGCCCTCTGATAGATTTCAGAATGGAAACATTCATATTAATAATGAACCAACTGACTCAAGTTATGGGAGATAACTTGAATCAAGCTCAGAGACAGATCTCACTGAAAATGGAAAAACATTCAATTGTGTCCTTTATGCTTTCATGACCATGAACCTTCAGTGGATCGACCGACCCATTGATTGAAGAAAAGTGGATATAGAATATCTTTTCTTTGCTTCGTTGTTTAGAGTAAGAGAAGGTCACCCAGGCTGTCTATTACTTAGAGGGAGAAGTTGACCAGTGGTGGGAACTAATTAAAAACATGATTCCAAGATTGAAGGTTGAAGATATGGAGTGGGAATAATTCAGAGGGATATTTTTTAGTATGAATTTACCTCATTGCATGAGAAAAAGAATGGAGGAGTTTATCGAGATGAAGTAGAAGGAGAATGAATTTTTCGGAAGCTATGAGATGAAGTTCACCTGACTTTCACGATATACCTCTAGCTTTGTCATGGCTCCAAATAGTAAGGACGATAGATTCTTCAGTTGACCGAGAACTCATCGATGGAATTATCTATGCAACCAAGACATTGATAGCTATGAAGAGATCATGCAAAGTGTGATGAATTTCGAGCTGGAGTTTGGTGAGATGTCGTTGTCTCATAAATCCAATGAATAGAAGAGATCGATGGATCCAATCATAGGGAGGAAATTTTATCAGGGAAGATGAGGCAAGAAAGTGAAACATCCCATGTGAAATAAATGTGAGATGAAGCATTTGGGGAACTACCTTCTTGGGAGGGGGAAATGGAACAAGTGTGCAAGATATGGCCGTATTGCGAGGAATTGTCGTAGTGAGGTGAAACCTCAAATTATAAACACTAAAGATAAGAGGAAGATTGTGCATTCCCTACCTGATGTCGAGTGCTTTATGTGTGGAAAATGTGAGTACTTTGTCAATCATTTTCCAAATACATGGGTAGTAGAGGGGAAAAACCATCAACCTCACTAAAGGCCAAGGGTGTAAGGCTATGCTTTTCCTTTCACGACAACTGATGTTGAAGCTCCGAATGAAGTGGTTAAAGGTACTCGTGTTTTCCTCTCAAATCTAGAAGGTACTTTACTGGATTTTGGTTCCATGCATTCATTTACTTCCCCTTGATTGAAAATAATTTTGATTTAAACCATGATTTGATAAAATTAGAGTTATCAGTCAAGACTCCTGGTGGGATTATCAAAGAATATTCAGTGTTTAAAAACTCTAGTATTTACTTTAGTGAGAACATTCTTATAGAAAATCTATTAGTCATTCCCATGCTATAATCTAACATTACACTGGAGATGGACTGGAACTCATAGTATAATGCTATGATCAAGAAATATCAGTTGTATTGAAAGGAAAACCAACAGTTCTCTTCCAATGAGAGATATCTCAACCTTATCCATGTCTAAAATAACCCCCTATATCCTTATTTATGAATTTGATTGGTGAGGAAGAAGAAAGAGATGAGAGTTTAAGGGTAGAAAAAGTCCCCATCATCCATGAATACATTGAAGTATTTCATGAGGAATTACCCAGACCTCCCCCAGAAAGAGAGGTAGAGTTCTCCGTTGAACTTGCACATGGTTCTCATCCGATATCAAAGACCCCATATAGGATGGAAAATGTGGAGCTGGAGTAATTAAAGAAAAAAATACAAGATCTTTTGAAGATGGGGTTTATCCGGCAGAGTGTGTCTCCACGAGGAGAACTGGTTCTCTTTGTGAAGAAGAAGGATAGATCCATGTAGCTTTACATTGATTATATAGAACAAAATGAGATCACAATGAAGAAAAAATACCCTCTTCAAAGAATTAATGATTTTTTGACCAACTTCATGGGGATCAATTATTCTCTAAGAATTATCTTTGATTAGTTATCATCAATTGAGGGTGATGAAATAAGATATTCCAAAAACTTCCTACTGATCAAGATATGGGCATTATGTGTTTGTTTTTATGCCCATCAGACTGAATAATGCACCTAATATTTTTATAGATTTTATGAATAGAGTATTTAAAAACTACATTGATAACAATGTGGAAGTTTTTATTAATGATATTTTCATATATTTTAAAAGTCGTGAGAAGTATGAAAATCATCTAAGAGTTATTTCTCAAAACATACAGAAGGATAGGATTTTTTCATAGTATAGTAAATGTGAATTCTAGTTACAACATGTTTCATTAATGGGGCACATTGTTACCATTGACGGAAGAATAATTGACCTTACCAAGAAAAATGTTGTTGAGGAGTGTCCTCATCCTTCAATAATAACTGAGATTTGATGTTTCCTTGTATTAGAAGGATATTATTGGAGGTTTGTGAAAAAAAATTCACGTCATTCTAATCCATTATCCATGATAACTTAAAAAGGAGTCAAGTTCCTCTAGACAAAAGAGTGTGAGAAAGGATTTCATGATTTGAAGAAGAGACTGGTTATTGCACCCGTGTTATCTCTCCCCTTAAGTGGAGAAGGAATTTTTATTTTTAGCAATGTATCTCTAAAAGGGATTGTGTGCGCCATCATGAAAAATGAAAATGTCATTGCTTATGAATCTCGACAGTAGAAGAATAATGAGCAGAACTATCCCACGCCTGATTTGTTGCTGGATATGGTTGTTTTTTCTCTGAAGATATGGCGGTACTATCTTTGTGGGGTGATATGTGATATATACACAGACCATCAAAGATTGAAGTATATTTTCACATAAATGGAATTGAACAAGAGACAAAGTATATGGTTTGAACTTTTCAAATACTATGAATGTTCAATTCATTATCATCCTCGAACAGAACACAATGTCACTGATGCATTAAACATGATAGACCCAGTTGTCCTCTCCATGATGAGGATTCAAAGAGATCCTTTGATCAATGACCTAGTAAATATGGACATGGGAATTATATAGAAAGGGACATCATCAACCCTTACCCGAATGATTTCTCAAACATCATTACTATAGAATATCAAAAAAGATCAGAAAGAAGATACTTTGTCATAGAAGAAGTTTGAGGCTATAAAGGATGGGAAGTTTCTTGTGTTTAATATTGATCAAAAAGGTGTACTGAATTTTTCTACAAAACTATGTGTTCTATATTTTCTGTACATAATGATAGAGGTGATGGATGAAGCTCACATATCTACTTTCTCTATACATCATGGAAGCTCAAAAATGTATTGGGACCTTCATGATCATTATTGGTGAGGTAACAAGAAAAGGGATATTTTTTACTACACTTCATGGTTACTAGTATGTCAGCATGTGAAGGTAGAGTGGCAATAAATGTGAACAAGCCATGTGGGAATGAGAGGATTCTATGAGGCAGATGTACCCACACCATTTCTCTTATGAAGGTACAAGTTATAATTTTGGGGATGAAATTTCTTAAGGGGGGAAGAAATTAATGAAATGAAATTTTTAATAATTTTTGTTTCCTAATTTTGTGTGTTATTTTATTTTATACTCAACAAAATTATTTCATTTATTTAATTAAATGAGTATAATTAAAATGATACTGTTGGGTTTTGACAATTATATGACTGTTGGCCAATATGACTATTGGAAACTAAACTCTAAATGTTGCGATTATTTTCTATAAATACTAGTGATCTTGGTAAATTAATACAGAAAGACCATTCGATGGCCTCATCCAGTAAACTTGGGTCGTTCTAACCCCATATGATGAATCTTGGGAAGGATGTACCACCACTAGTATTTGTTGTGGACCATGACCCAGACGAACTTCATTATGTGAATCTTGAACAAAATCGCCTATGGGAGAAGTTCAAGCTGATAGAAATCACCACTCGGGTATTGATGGACGAGATTCCCCAAGATTATGTCACCTTAGCACATTTTACACTTAGGTCTTCTGATGGTATTATAAGGGACTATGTAATGAGACCATAGATTATTTGTGTAATCCTAATATATAAATAAAATCATTTTCTTTAATTATGGTAAAGTTTGTGAATTTTAAATATCTGGATAAATATAGGATGTATATTATTGGGGAATTTTGGGAAAATTATATTTTAAAATAATTATTTAAACCTTAAATAATTACTAATGTGTAATGACTTTAAAAAAATGGGTTTCTATAGTTGTTTTCAGAAAGAAATTTACAGTATAATAGGATCAACTTAATTGTTGGTGAATATTAAATTATAAATAGTAATTTCATGCATATGAATACTAATGTGACCAAATGGATTAGTAACATTACTTAAAAAAGTATTAATATAATTTAGGCACCTTGATTAGGTAATGTGATTTAATAATGAAGTAAATAACTATTACAGAAAATTATTATTTAAATGTTATTTTTTGGGTGAATAGTATTTTATAAATAAATTAAATTAAAAATATTTAGAAAATTATTATTATAAAATGGATTTAATTTTTAAATTTAGAGCACTGATATTAGGTTACGGTGATTTTTTTTTTGATTTTTCTAAAACAGTTGAATATTTGGTGAATAGTAAAAAATACAGTTTTGAGTTTCATGTGTTTAATGACATCATTAATGATGTAATTATTATTTAATATTTCATATTGAATTATGAATAGTATGATATTCTATGAGGTGTCCCAAGTGGCCAATTCCATGGGAAATCCCATGGTTTTTCCAATACCACTAATGAGTTGTCCTTTGAAAATTTATAATTTATTCTCTCACTTCTCCTTTAAATTCCAAGCCATTCCTTCATCCACTTAATTAAAAAATCCTCATAAATGAAGTTATAGTCTTTTTACATCCCAATGAGTCCATTTAAGGTTTCCTCAATCGTCCCAAGGTCCTGATCTTCACGTTTTTGAAGTTACTCTTCAAGGCAAGGGATCCTTTCACCCTCCTCTTTTGAGTCATGACTTATTTTTTGTTGTAGCTTCTAGTTTCCATATATTTTTTTGAGGGTATGTTATAATATGTTTTCATTAATATCCATTTCATTTCTAATTTTTGAGAGACCCTTTCGTCTCTCATCATTTAGTTTTCCGAATTTTTAAGTGACATCGTTCGGATGCCGAATTTCTCGTAAAAGAAATCACATCTTCTCTTTTCTGTCATGTTTCATTTTCATGTGGTATGTCATTAAAATACCAGTACCATGATCTTATTCAATTACTATAATGTATAATGAATTATTTATGAGTGGGTGACCCTTGTCCGTACCATTTTCAATGTTTTCTGAAACCATGTTTTATAGTCGTTATGCTGTAGAAATTTCATCTCAAAATTTCAATCTCTTTCTCTCATGAAATTATCTTATTTATTTATATGAATTCCCAGACCTATATATTATCTATGGGTTTCTATAAATATAAAAAAATGATTTATTTAATTCTTTAATAGACATAAATATAACCCTCACTCCCTTTCTGTGGGTTAAAAATGATATAATGATCTTATTTTTAAGAACTTTTAAAACGTCACAATTTTGAAATGAAACCCATTTCATTTATTCTCTATGTGTTATTTATAAAATGTATGATTATGATCTATGTGTATCACATGAAAATAAAGAAATATTAATGGTTCACCCTGATAGTTCTCTAATGCATTGGGTAAAGAATTAATCTCTAGATATGAGAGGTTTCACGATACCTTGGTGAATAACCATGGTAATTTTTACGACCCTTGGGTATGAAAATTGGTGATATGTTCATGAATGTATAAATTAAATGTTGTTGCCATATATTAATGTAATGTTTTAATTTCGTTTCATTATGATATTTCTATACTTACATTTCTCTTTTCTTTAAGTTTTTATTCACATTCTTATTGATATCACAATTAAACTGATTCCCTTGTTTACCCTTACTGGGGCTTCTGCTCACCCTTTACATTGATGTATGGTGCCAGGATATGAGATGCAGTAATTTTACATCGGATGAACATATGATGAAGCATAACAAGTGTAGTAGAAGAATTGTTATGTTTTTTTTCACGTTTTATTTCCCCGAATTCCAAGACACTAGACTTTAATGATCCTTTGTTTATAAAATGTAATGAAAAGTTATTTAATAAAAAGGCGGAATTCCATACATAAGTCCTCCTATGATCATCATCTAGGGTATACAATATTCATCACACTGTGTAAAACTTAGTATCATCAATTTAGGAAAGGGAGGATAGATCATATTATCATAATCAAGTGGCTTATTATGCTATTCAATTAAGGTATCCCATGTTTGTCACATGAGGTAGAAAATATGGATCATCACCTAAGTGGGGAAGCAAAGATCATATGCTCGTCACATATTCTTCTTAGGCTCTCCACCTAAGGAATATTACACACATTATGTGAGGTAGAAACACATGATCATCACCAGAGTGTGGAAGAAGATATCATATACTCATCACATATACTTCCCAGGTTCATCTCCTAAGACACCCTAGGTTCACCACGTAGGGCTGGGGTTTTGATTCATTAGGAGGGACCTTCCTAATACAATCATAACATATTATGATAATATTAGGTTTACATCCGATTGATGGTTTTCATGGTTTAAAGTCTATTGGGGGACACCCACAAATTTTATATTATGTGAAGGGATGCTTCACTTATACAATCATCACATACTGGGTCACACAGAAGTTTGAATCTTTTGGTGAAACCAAGACCCATGGTGAATTTGGATTTATTGGAGGCTCAGAGTACTCCAGAAAGAAGACCAGTCTTTAGAGTTTTCATCTTCTTAGCGGAACATGAGATTCATATGAGATTCTAGTTTTTTAAATTCTTGTTACATCTAAATCACAATACAATAATTAGTGGATGGGTTTTTAGGATTTAATAATGTTAGTATTGGTCTATATAAGGGCATTATAGATACCCTTTTAGGAGGAAGTGATCAAAATCTAGGTTGTTTTATTTCATAGTTTAAGGTAGTGTGTGTAAAGACTCTAACTCCAATATCGAAGAGTCAGTTGTTACTTTATTACATTGGCACAATATACAAGGAATCACATCATGAGAGGAAGAATATTTTAGTAGTCTTGATGAACTAAATAAATACATAAATCCAAAATTACATCGAAGACATAAAATTTGACATTTTAATTTCATTGAGAACACCATTCTCCCTTTTAGAATAACAATGCATATCCATTATAATACACCTAATGGATTATTAGGGAAACGAAACATAAAAAAGGGATGAGATCAAATTATGAGTAAGGGTATTCACATAGAAGAATATATCATGAATATATAAGAAATAATCAATATGAAATGGTATATAACAAAAAACACATTACATTTAATCAATTACTTGATTATAAAATGGTAGGAATAAATGATGGTTAAATAGTCACATATGATCGAAACATATCCCTAGATATTCAAACTAATAAAATAATTGCATGGAAATCAAAAAATAATCTAATAATTATGGAATGAATACTTCCAAACATCATATACATAACATTATGGTCTCAATCCAAGACAACTTACATTAAATGTGAAAAGCATTAGCCAAATACCTATGCTATTTTATCTCATGATACCAACTGATACATCAAAGGGATATAGCAGACTCCATACACAACTTAATAAGTAAAATCCATTCCTTATATTAAAGGTGAGAATCTTAATCAATGTAAACAATCACATTGAAAATCGTGGAAATGAAATTTTAATAATTTCTCCAATCAATATGTATAATTGTAATCCATTGAGAGTAATAAGGTGAATGGTATCAAAAAAGTACAACCACCGTCAATCTAATCATAATCCATTCAGATAAATAAGGATGATGGTTTCATTTCAACATACCCTGGTATATCTTAAGTAGAATAAGGGTTTTTGACATTGATAAATAAAAATTCAATAAAAAGATCACTAAAATAATCATAAAAAAATAACCTTTCCACTATGAAAATCACCATTTTAAAACTAAAAGTTTATTAAATATTTTAAAAAACATTTTATATGAAAATTAACTTGTAAGATTGCAATGAAATCTTTTAAAATATGTTAAAGGGTAATTCAATACATTAAATATGTTTAAAAAAACATTCCTTTGACACAATTGTAAATGTACCTCTCTTAGAAAATGGTAGGAATATTCCTTTTGAACTATTTATAAAAAATCAATCATTGGTAAAAGTTATTTTCAAAAATCTCATGATAATAGTAAAAACATATTTAGATAATATATAAATGAATAAAAAATGATTTTAGACTAAAGAGTGAAACAAAATAAACTTTTTTTAAAATCATTTTCTTAATTATTTTATTTCGCAAAGGGAAAAATGGAATTATTTTTTTGAAACGTCCATGAAATAATAGTGTATTAGATAATATATTTGGTTTAAGATAGAAATATAAAATAATTCCCCCAAGGGAGAGTTATATTTTATAATCCAAAATAGTAGTGAGATTGTGAAATAAACCCTCACCACTATGGTAACTTTAGAATTATAATCCCAATGAATGAAATTACTTCAAATGAAACATTAAATAAAAATGAAGATAAATAGATTCATGATATAAAATATTAGAGGGTCAATATATACACCACAAAAAATAAATAAGTGGTGAAGAGGAAATATGTCTCATGAAGTAAAAAGTGAGATGAGAAACCCATACATAAGGTTTGAATTCTTTAATATGTGTTTGGTCCTCCTATATAGTTGTTTTGAACATGTTATTAAATTATAATAGAGACATACTAACATTTATAATATTCCATTTATAATATATTTTAAACTTTCGTCATCAATCATTCATTTTCACTATTGTTTTAGCTGTTATTTGTCTTGTTTTCCCATTCATGTATTTTTTGTGAAGGTTACAGGTCTTCAACATAGGATACAGTTACCTAATATCAATAATTATATCAATGTTATATATTTAATTTTCATTCATTATATACATTTTAAGAATCATTATTTAATTTGAAAGATTGAGAATGAATCACGTTGCTTTTTGAAGACGGTAGCTGTACGTATGCACAAATGACATTATCATTTCATTTATACGTGAAAGGGTAAGAAATTGGATGGAATATTAATTTTAAAAAATCAATATAATTCTATATATATCAAATATATTTATTAAATTTTTCCTTTATTTCCTTCCATGTAAATCATAAGCGAAAAATGAATCATATCACTTTATGAGGTGGTTGTCCACAATACACACGATCGACGTTATCGTATTCTGTACAAAATATAAAGTAAGAATTTATTTATGATATTATAATTATAAATTTATAAATATATTATAAATATAATATATAAAACTTATACCCATCGTCATACCCATACTTGATAAGAGTAGACAGAAAACGTGTCACATTGGTTCATGAGGTGGTAGTCCACCATACTAACGAGTGACATTATCATTTTCTATTAGAGGGGAGAGGAGACAGATATAGGTCATGAACATAACATAATGACATCTCATTATATGAAATATACTATGATTATTATATTATCTTGGTTTAATAATAATTAAAGGAGGTGAAAGAATAAATAAAATAAGAATCCTTATTAAAGAATGTTACCGCTTCTTCGGAAAACTTCTTTTGGTTTTCACGAAAATATTTCCTTGGTTGAATTTATGATGAAAAATGATTCTAGGATTAGGTTATGTAGTCTGGAAATTTATTTATTTTGGGATTTCCTAAACTAATGTGTTTTGGATTCATGGAAAAGATAAGAGAGGGAGTTTCCTTTTATAAGTGGGGGAGAGGGAACAATTGGAATTTTTGACAAGAAAGAACTCCAACCACTTTTGTCTCTGGAAAAAAGCCTCAAAAATGAAAAACATAAGAACATAATAATATATAAAGTCGAAATATTACAAGAAAATAATAATTAGACAATTTTTGGGTCATTTTTAACCCTTATATTTTTATTTAACCCCATGATAAACCCAATTTCACCTTAAACATGGTAAATAATTTTTATAGTTGTCACTACTAATTATGATAAAAAAAATTAAGATGAAATTATTAGATAATAAAAATTATTATGATTAAATATATATAATACATTTTTACATATTCTGTTGACATAAGTGGAAATTTTTAATTTAAAATTATACACGCATATGCGACGAAAGATTATCCCAAAAAGAATATTTTTATAAGTAATTAAGGTTTTAATATCAAAATTTAACATTAAATTGATTTAAATGACCATAAGTTTATTAATAAATATATAATTTAACCAATTAAACATTAATATCAAAATTAAAAGAAAATTTTATTAGTAAATTCTTTAAACCAAAAGAATGGTTTAAAACAAATCAGTATTTTTTACAGTTCATCAAAAAATGAATATTTTTCAAAAAAAATTAAAACTAAGATAATTTTTTATATGAATATTTAATTTTTTTTATAAAATTTATTCTATAAAATTTTGAAATAAATAATTTTATAATAAGTGTGCAAAACGTTACAAAACATCTTTTAAAAAAATAGTTTTTAAGTGTAAATTTGGATCTATTCCCATATCGAACATATAAAAAACATAAGAATAATTTAAAACATTTTAATTAATATGTAAAATATAGTTTTCTTTAAAATCACTCAAACAAATAAATTTATTTTATTATTTGAGACAAAACACTTTTGTACGCATAAAAATTGTTTTCATAAAAATAAGTTCTTTATATTAAATTGTTTTTTATTCTATTTTACAATTAGTTGATAACCAATATAAAAGAGTATACTATAAATTTTAACATTTTAGTTAATCATATTCATACCCACCATTCCAAGGACAAGGCCACAATTTTTATAATAATATTGTAATATTGTATCATGGTTAATCAAAACAAGGTGTTGCATGTAATGTAAGATAAACTCGGTGTTGCTTCTAATGAAAGATAAAAATGATGTTGAATTTTTCATATATTATCAATCACAAAATTATTATTTTAAAATATATGATTTTTATATTATACCCCCTTAAATAAATTTCACCCTCATAATTTCATCTTGATCATCAAAGTTTCATCCTTCTTTAAAAACCAACATCATATAGAGGGATAATGAATCTTACCTTTAAAAGGGAAAGTGGGAAACATAATTGACACCAGATATAACACATAAATAGGTTTCCAAATACGTAGAACATTGGTGGGATATTAAAATATGTACATGGAGGAAAATAATAAATAATTATTGAGTGTGGTAGAAATCATGGTCCGAAGATAGTAAATGACCAAAAAACCATAAAGCATTGATAATTGAAGGGACCATTGATTTTTTAGGAATGAAGGTAAAATTACATCATTTTTATTTCCAGTTAATTTTACTAAATTTGAGATATTATTTTAATATCTATTTAAAGTGATTCATAAAATTAATTTACATGATTTCCTTCCATTTTATATACATATTCTCATTTTTTAGTGGTGCTATGATCAATTTCAACATCAACTCCTTCTACAAGAATGAATATATAAAATAATGTTTTTCCCTTGAAGAACAAAAAGTTTCTTTTAAAGATTCATAAGATCCATAATTAATTCATTATGACATGGAATATTTACCAAAACTATGATTGTTAGCATAAGATTTCCAATGATACCCAAAGTTTAACTTAATCAATTCCATCAGTATTTATCCATCCAATTATTTATGTATGATCAATGTAATATCAACAAAGACGTCACATAAACCAGTGGTAGGAGCCACATCCTTGTCACCCTTCAGTTATGGGTTAAATCTCCATGACATTTCTGGATGCAACAGGTTGTCACCCAATATGTGAGTTATCCCTTTTCCAAAATATTATTAATATAATTTCTATAAGGATACCAAATTGTAATAAATCATAATTTCATCAATATCAAAGACAATATAAACCCTATAAGTTACCAATACTATTCCATGATCATCCCTACATCACTATGATCTCATCACGGGGCAGATATTAAGAGTAATATTCCCTCAATCATGAGTTTTCTATGAAGCTAAACTTTCCACTAAATAAATTTTATTGGTACCAATCAATATGTTCTTTCAAATCCTTAAATAAATAATACTTATGTAAAATCCTTATGCAATTCATGATTATTATAATGAGAATATCAATGATAAAATACTTCTACGACATAATTTTTGTATATATAATACACAATAACTTTAATCATTCCACCTTGGATGTATTAATAGCATAAGATTAACCATGATCCATTATATTCTTCTGAGGTATATTCACTTTATGCTTGGTGTATTCATTTGCATAGTGCCTCATATCCTTATAGTTGAAACAATAAATATTGATAGTTTTCTTCTTTCCCTTGCAATAAAAAGTTGGGTAGCCTCTTTATCTACACTTATAGAAAATCCATATTCCCTTCAAACATGTATGAGGGTGTTTCTTTCCAAAAATATCACATGTGAGAAAATAATTTTATACCTTCTTACCCTCATCCATTTTTCTCCACTATCCTCTACTTATCTTATTTCCTTTTAAATATATAGGACTTTTAGAAATATTTTTCTGTATTGATAGCACAAAAAAACCATTTCATTGTATAATGAGAAACTTTGGGAGACTAGTTAACATTGAAGGATTGTATTTAATCCATGAATGAATTGATCAATATTACACCTTGGATTCCATACATAGTCTGAAGCATGCATTTTTATCCTTGTAGAGATGGATTCATACTTTGACCCATTCATATGTTTCATTTTTCAAAAACTCAATAATAATCTCTCCATATCTTCTCATTTCTTATGTAGAAAAAACTTTTATAAGAAATTATCCTTAAAATACATCCATTACATGGTCTTTATTTCCTTCTCATCCTTTGTGATTCGTATAAATGACCACCATTTATCTACATCTCATGATAGAGTGTAAATTGACATGACTACTTTATCCAATTCATTACATACCAAGGTGGGAAATATTTTCTCCAAGGAGATTATCCATTAATCAGTTACAAATGGTTTTTTTGTTCCATTAAATGATAGAGGTTTCGTAAACATGAAGTGTTCTAACATCATCACATTGAATTGTAAATTAATAGGTAGCTCCATTTGGGAAATATTATTTCTTATAACTTGAGTTAGCTAACCCAATATGGCTTCAATTTGTTTAGCACCCTCAATAACTCCAAATCTAGCATTATCTTCACTAACACTCCCAGGGGTAAATACATACATGGATTATGCACATTGATACAGTTTCCATTTACTCCACCAGGTGCCATTTATAAACAATTCCAAACACTATATTTGATCATAAGAATATGAAACAGAATGTATCATCTCCAAAATTGTGAATCATTTAACATAAATCAAAAAATATATACAGAGATAATGTTTCAATAATAAAATTGTTTTCATTGGGGATGTTTTAAAATCATAAAATATTTTCAAATCTTATATTGTAAGAACTCAATTTTTATCTTAGGTTTGGATCCTTTTAATTTTAGTATAATTCATTGTTTTGTAACTCATTTGGATGCTTAATGAGTTCACAGAGGTTATGCGGGTCTCCGAATCATTTTTAGTGCTCAAAACCCTATCGGGTGAAAAAATGCATTGTGTCACATGGTTAGTTGAAACTGTGTGAGCTATTATATATAGTTTTCCCCAACTGTGTAGGGAATTTTAGAGGAGTATGTATGAAACATGATTTTATGTAACCATACACTGGGTTACCCGTGATCGCGTGAGAATCTCAGAACAATATAGAAGAGTTAAATTGTATGGTTAATTTATGTTTTTTATAATTTTTCTTCATAAAATTGTGGGTACCCTCTTTGTACAGTGATCCAAACATAGTCAGAGCAATGTATAGACAAACGTTTGACCAGACCATGTGCCCCTATTTTTTCTTGAGTAAAATGTCCAAAATTTCCTTAATTTATAATAAACTTACCTCAACTAATCAATTCATTATTTTATCTTGTGGAAGCCCCCTCTTCTCATGCAGATCTCCCTTGAAATTGTAAAGTTATTCTTTGAATTAATGGTTTGATCCAATGTCTAATAGTTCTTTCTTTGGTCTCTTTGGATTCCAACAGGTTAGTTCACTGATCCATTGGTTCAATTCATCATTTTTCTTCCTCTCGATGATGCTATTTATATGTAAGATAATACAACCAATTTTAAATGCATTGATCTATTCTTCATATTTCATATAATCCAGGATAAACTAAAGCATGATACTAGATGAGGGTAGTGTTACCGGGATAATGTTGGTGGTCTATGACACATCCCTAAAGTGTCACCATTTTATAAAGTTTCATCATTGTTTGCACACCTTATTCATCAAGCATTGTGAATTTAATTCATGTTCTATTCTCATAATAATAATGCTTGTATTATAGGGCATGTTCTATGTTTTTCTTTCATTATTGTAGGATATAACCTCAATGACGACCACCCCATTTAGGGTGATTTATTTCTTATTCATATTATGGGTTTTTATGACTATCTTCATCATCATTTTGTGGGTTTTATGACTTGAACTTCATAAAGGTAAGTGTAAAATTTAAATGAATTAATCATTAATCATTATAACATGTATTGATATAACTTGGCCCATCTTAGGAAAGTGTTTAAATTAATTAAATGATGGAAATGATTTTTTTTATTTTCTCAAAACTGGTTTAGGTACCGGAAACTGTACAGACGTTGTCCCAAATTAACACCGAAACCGAAATAATTTATTAAGAAATTGCATATGATTGCTCATAATTATCATTCCATGTCATGTTTAAGAGTGGTAAATGAGTGAACCCAATAATATATTAAGAAATTAATGTAATAAATGGGTGTATGTACTTATTATACATTGTCACACTAATGAAAGATAACAGAATGAACCAACTAACTTATAAAAAGGCTTGAGTATTACATGACTGAAATAAGTAATGAATTAATTATAATGTTCCTATTGTATATGGACCTGTTCATATGAAATAGGTGTGGTTAGACTTGATCTAGCCATGGATTCTCGATGGAATGGCTTGTGCACTAAGAGAACACCATTTTAATTCACGGATACTGGTTTCCAAAGGAGATACCCACCTAAGAACCTAGTCCTTGTCTACTATTGGATACCTAAAATGATGTTGTAGGATCCCTTCAATATCATTAAGATAATAGGGTTTCAAGTATACCTTCATTGGACCCATCTTGAAATCTTCTGACATGTGGCACCGTAGATACACGCATTGAGCCCTATAATTACATAGCTCGTTCTTACCTTGGTTGAGATCCTTGGACTTTGTTAGAATAACATTATGGTGGAATGAATTGGGTTATTTCCCTTGTATTACTCATAGAACCCTTATATATTGGATTTATATTAATACTATGTTGACATGAACTCTGAGGTAAATGATTCATTGGTTATTACCTTAGACCCTCTTTCATTATTAATATCATCCAGGATTCCTTGGTTATCACCTGGGATCCTCGATTATAATTATTATCATAATAGGATTACTTGGTTGTACATTTGTTACTCTTATTTGAATTATTATAAATTGGAATAAAATTAATTAAGTGATTATATGTTTAGACACTAATTGAGGTTGAAGTTGGTATTAGGGTATTTGCATTATGATTCTACTTAATTTTATTTATACGCATGCACACTATCGGTTTATATTTCTCATATTGGACGATATTGACGCCAATGGAGGTTTTCTAATGATATTTTTCTCATACCATATTTGCTATGCCATTGGTTCCCAGGCATATTATATGTATGTTGGTGTTGAAAAGGGGAACCATCCCACTTTTGGACACCTGACCATGATAACTTACAAAGGATGGAGGTTGGAAGTCGATGACCGAGTCGGTGCTTGATATTCCGTATAGTTTCTGGTTTATTTTTTCTCCTTTGGTATATAATATATTTCATTATTCCATGTATACCTATCTCCTAGCTTTATAGAGACATGAAATACATTATAAAAATCATATATTTAATCCAATTTCTATATTTTAATTAATTTATTAATTATTGGATGTTTATCTGTAGTTTTCACTGCCAGTCATTTATTCAATATATTGAATCTACTTTTATACCACTTAATATACGTCCATTTTGTTACAATATTGTAATGAGGGAATAGTCTCCCCATCGACACACCCTAAACCCTCTTAGCTAGCCGAAAGCCTTTGACATATGGGATGGTGTACTTGAGTCTATCTGGACAAACAAGCTCGGTGTACCTTTGAGTGGAACTTGGGTTTGGGACTTCAAAAATTGTTATCATAGTGGTTATTTTTCTTGGAAAACTATTTTGAGACAATATTCATGAGATTAGGATCTCTTGGAACATGGTTTTATGACATTATTGGGAATATAGTACCCATGTTTGGGGTAAGGATCAAGTTGTATGAAATGAGGGATCTTGTTCTATATTTCACTTTTTACAGTTGATGCCTTTTCACCATTTGGTGATTCACATGCTATGTGATGCTTATTATTGTTATTATGATTGAATAATGCATTCTATCAATGTCCCTAAGAGATTAGAGAAAGGAAGAATCAATAATGCATCATTTTAGGCACCAAGAATTCACGTTCCATGTATATTTCATTCCACATAGGTGCATTTAACATCTTGCATTTTTTATGTTTCCTATTATTATTGAGGGATCCATGGTTTTTTTTATATTTTCATATGTTGATAACATATTTTAAAAAGTTGGTAGATTCTTATTTAATGTGTCAAAATCAATTTAAATATTACTTTCATATATAGTTTGATGGCGGCATCTTAAATAGATAGTTTTTAACCATTTCAGCTATGTGCCTCTAGTTACATGAGCTTCACTTTGGCAACAATTGAGTGATTTCAAGTTTCAATTCATGAGGTGTATAGGCCCTCAGTGATTTGAATGAATAATTTACCAAGTCATGTCATTGTTTATTACCCATTACATTCTCAGACCAAATATTGACATGGTAAAATAGAAATTTAATAGTTGTTGATTTCAATGTTAAGGTGTAGGGGTATTAATTCAATATCAATGGTGATCCAATTAATCAACTGTTTTATATATAAGTAATAAAATAAAAATATTTAATAGTGATTATTTTCTTATATAACCATATGTTTTCAATTAATTAGAGAGGAAAATTGCTAAGGACTCTTTCACCTACTGGAACCTCTATAAAGAAATTGAGAACACTAACCAATACCATGCCTCCTAAGGGGGTACTTCGGGAAGTATAACATGGGTTATTGAGACCTTTTTCTTACATTTTTCTTCTTCTAGTTCTTCTATGTGATGTTAAATATTGATATGTGGCATGTACTTTTAATTCATAGAGCTATGCAGCATGATTTATTCATGTCATGTGTCAGGAGGGTGGTGATGAACATGATCAAGAGATGGTGGGACTTCGCTTCTAGTCTTATCACCAATATTGACACATGGGGAACCACCTATTATTCACGAACTAGGAATTGATGATCAAATTTTCAGGGGTTTACTATGTCTGATGAAGTCCATGAAGGGTTATCTATGACTTGTTCATACGAAGTCTGATTTGATACATGAGTTCCAGTAGTACAATTCTCCCATATTTTTAGGGGGTGGTAGTCCATAGGTTGTTGAGTTCGTACTGTAGTAAACTATATCTATCTTTGAGTGTTTGGAGACACCTCTATAAAGGATGATGAAGATTTTGACCTATAATATTCATGATCTAGACAAGAACTGGTGGGATGTGATTACCCATGATGGTCTTCCTCAGGGCATGGTCTGAGCCAACATCCATATTTCCTTTTATCATCAGTTCTTTCCAAAAACGAAAAGTTATGATCAAGTCAGAGAGTTCATGCACGTGGAGAAGGGTGATATTCCATTCATGTAATATTTAGTGTGTTTACTTTGTTATGACCCTTTCAAAACTTCTAGTTGGTGATGAGTTATCACTAGCATGATGTTTTGAGGATGGGATCTAGTATGCCAAATGTACTCAGGTGAATGTATTTCACCTACTTACATAATTAGAGATCATTAATCATGATCATATCACTAAGAGTAACCTAAGGGAAGTCAATGGTTTTGAGAACATAGGTTTAGTGCTGAGGTATCCTAGTAGTGATTTTAGTAGCAGGAAGCGTTCCTGTGAGGATTCTCATCAGAGCAGTTGCAGGCAGAGTAAACTCACTGCCAGCTCCGTTATATGACATTTGTGTGGAAAATAGAGGAATATAAGCTTCATTGTGATAGCGACCCTCTCAATATCCATATTTTCAGCCATATGGGGCATCTTCATAGATTCAAATTGACCTTTTTTTCTACTTCTAGCAGAAGTGGATCCCCAACAACTCCACTTTCAAGGGTAAGAACCGTAAATTTCATCAATTGGGGAGATAAAGTAGTTTCAATCGAATATGATGAGAAGGATTTTGTGGTAATGGTAGCTAGATTTCTTATTATCAACACCAGTAGTGAGTACCTTCTTAGGGTAGTCTAGTTATAGGATAGGGTTCTGGATCATGCCACTTGTATGCTTTGCACTTGATACCCGAGGATTAGAGTAATAGAACATCTATAATATGAGGTATTATTTTCGTATCAACCACTATATAATCTTCCTTATTCGATATAGGTGATTCAAACTCCTTTATCACTTTATTAATCATTGAAAGTCATACGATGTAAATTTAGTACATCTGTGGTGTAATGACCTTGGATACACCACTGAGTGTATAGTTCGAGGGAATATTTTAGTGAAGGTTCTACCCCCTTTAGGTATGAAGTTATCCCTTCTTATGGGACATCTTCATAATTGAGATGACAAGATTCGATTTCATACAAGGTATGGATTTTTGGGTTCCATGTCATACCTATGTGGACTACTTGCCCCACAGGGTGTTGTTTACAACACCTGAAGGCTTCTGTTATCTCCATAAGGTAGAGTGGAATGTATAGGCTAGTAGATCTAGACCATAACTTCACGGGATATGTGTAGTGACCAAACATATTTTTAGTATGTTCAAGGATAAGTAGGGGAAACACTTAGAAGATTTTCATCCCATAATAGATCATTTTAGGTTCTCCTTTTGGATGATTTTTCTAGATTATATCCTATGAGAGAGGTAGAGTTTATGATCATTCTTGTTTCTCTAAATGCTTCAGTCTCTATTAGTCCATACAAGGTGACACCTATCAAGCTCTATAATCTCATGATACAATAGTATAATCTAGATTTATATTTTTTTATCGAACAAAAATATTCTTCTTGGGTTTCACCCACGATTGTTTACATGATGGTTGATGAGTCCCTTACTTTATGTGTGGATGACCATTGGTTGAAAAAACTATTGGGTTAGAATTAGTTTCTACTAACTCAAATAGATGACCACTTTGACCTACTTTAAGGATATAGGGTATTCTTGAAGATAAACATGAGATCAGGCTATCATTATGTTATAGTCAGGCCATCAGACATACCATGTATGACTTTTCGAAGATGATATGGTCTGTATGAGTTTCTTTTTATGTCATTCAGTATTATAAACAATACCACTATTTTCAAGGCCTTGATGAATATGAGTTTTTACCCCTATATGTATTATTTTTTCCTTGTATTTTTGGATGACATATTGGTGTAATATCATTCTCAATGCGACCATGCCTGAAATGTTGAGATTTTATTGAATACACTGAGAGAGAATCATATTTATTCCAATATTTCTATGAAACACATCTTGTTTTACAAATTACACTTCAGGGATTACATTATCTTATAATCAAAAGTATCATTTGTCCCAAAAATAGTAAGTTCTGTAGTTTACTAGGGGTATCCCAACAATTTGATTGACATACAATGTTTCTTGGGGATGGATAGATATTATAGATGTTTTATACATGACAAATAATTCAATTATTCACATATTACTAGTCTTACAAAGAATGGTTTTATGTTCATTTCGTTGTAAGACCTTGTGAAAGAATTTCAGGAGCTGAAAGGAAGGCTTGTTTCAGCTCCAATTCTACTTCTACCGAATCCTAGAAAAGGCTATAGAGTGTTTTGTGAGGCCTTAAGAATCAGGATGGGTGCAATACTTATATAAGAGGATATATTTGTTTCATACAGATCTCATATGTTATGGCCTAAATAGAGAAATTAGAAGATGCACAAACTCAGGTTTGTTGCAGTTTTTCATGGATTACTTTGTTGGAGGCACTATCTGATGTGTGATTACATTGTGGTGTATAAAAACCACAAGTGTCTCAAATATATGATTACTATTGGGACAGAGCTGAAGGAAGATGAAGGAAGAGTTGGTTTGCATAAGATTGTCTTTTGTTGATCTTAAGTAAGTTTTCCTAAAGGAAGGAAATCTTCAAGAATTCAGATGCTGGAAGCTTAATGTTCGGAACTGAGAATTAGGAATCGAGACTTAGGAACCTTGTGTTCGAAGAAATAAGAGTCTATAATTCGGAGTCCGGTTATCAAGATGTTCGGAACTGGGAATTGAACATTCAGAACCTTGTGTTCGAATAAATTAGAATCTTAATTTCCGAGACTGGAATTTGAAGACTCACAAATTGTGATGATGATTTTCTATTTTGTAACTCTTATTTTTGAGTATATTCAAGTACTCACATTCAAGAAAAAGTTGGTTCGAGAAGTTATACCAAGATGTCGTTATGAGAATCAGATGATCAGAATCAACTTACTGAAGGTGAAGTTCGTATCGAGAAGTTCATAGCGAGAAAGTCTAGCAGAAGTTCGTAACGAAGAACGTAATGAGATGTTCAGAGTTGGCATGACTGAGACAGAAGTTCAAAGTCAACAAGCCGAGTGAGAAGTTCAGAGTCAACCTGCTAAGACAGAAGTTCAGATTCGACAACCGAGTCAGATTTTCAGAGTCGACTTGCTATGTCAGGAGTACGTAGTGGGATGTTCAGAGATGGACTTGCTGAGTCAGAAGTTTGGACTAATGATGTTCGGAGTCTACTTCCGTAACCAGAAGATTTTAACAAGAAGTGCAGAGTCATGCTGAAATTCGGTGAAGCAGCTTCAAGAACCAACAACCATTCTGAGATGAAGAATCTATCATAATGAGGAAGCAATGAAGAGCTGTACAGAGAAGCGATGAAGAGACTTACTGAGAGTTGAAGTGGTGTCTTACTGAAGAAGCGGTGAGAAGTCAAGCCGAGAATATGATGCCGAGAAGATAGATGAGCCGATCCAGAAAATGTGATACCAAATCATGTGATACAAAACCAAATCCGTAAGGGGCCAGAACTCTAATCAAGTGAAGGGGAATAAGATTCAAGAAGAATCCAGAAGTGTTGACAAAGCCTTAATTGCTCCGAGAATTCAGGAGAAATTATGATTTTGGTGAAACTAATTGAGCGGGAAAGTATATTGGATTGCTTCCTAAGCATATTCTGGAGTTCTTATAAATGGGGATTAGTGTGCAATGTTTGTGATTGATGAAAATCAAGAGGGAGAAACTCTATTAATCTAGAGATAAGAAGAAGTGGATGGCCGAAGAGTTTTTACTGTAATTTTAATTGTTATGAGAATTTGGTACTAATTCACACTGTATCACATTTCTCAGATTTAAGAATTCGTCATGAAGAAGAAATTTCGATTGAAGACGAAATCGGAGTGAATAAGCAATCTGTGTAAAGAAGAAGTTCTGAGTGAAGAAGAATGTGGAGTGGGAATTTGGACTGGAGATTCAGAATAGGGGATCAGTACTTGCTAACATTGTATTGAGTTTATTAGACTGAAGGTGAATTTAGAGTGTAGAATTCATAGTGGAGAATTCCTATTGAAGATTCAGATTGAAGAATTCGGAATAAGAATTCGGAATGGGATGTTCAGACTATAACTGAAATATCTCAAGTCCAAGAAGTCCTTGCATCTCTTCTGGGTAAGGAAATGAAGATTGGTGGTGAACTTGCATACACATGTTTATTTGAAAGGAAGTGAAGGTAACTTAAGTTGTTACAAGAAAAGAAACCTTACCATATTGTTCTAAGAGGGTGTACACGCACTAGAGTGAATGTTTCACAGTGCTTCATGAGTGTAAGGGTATATCCTACTCTTTGAAATCCAAGGATTTTTTTCTTTGTGGATTGTATGGGGCTGGATTGTTTCCAACCATTCCAAGGATGTAGATATTCTTA
This sequence comes from Viscum album, assembly GCA_963277665.1. Taxonomy (NCBI): domain Eukaryota; kingdom Viridiplantae; phylum Streptophyta; class Magnoliopsida; order Santalales; family Viscaceae; genus Viscum; species Viscum album. Next base: position 1,631,951,864 of record OY728133.1, on the reverse strand, counting down.
TTGAATAGTGAACCTTGTAAATTACTGTGTTTCATTAGATGTGTGCTTATTTGTTTCTCAGCCGGGAAGTGTTTCTTTAATAAGAAACAAAGGGTGTTCTTACATTAATTGAACTTAAAATTAAAAGTGGTACCACTTATTTACCCCCTCTCTCAGTGGTACATTACCTCAACTAGGACCTTACAATTGGTATCGGAGCGAGGTTCCTTTGTTTACCTTACTGATGGATAATCTGAATTGTGTGAACAATAGAGGCATTTCGATATTCGATGGGAATAATTATCACATCTGGAAGGATAGAATGCTACCGTATTTCATATCTATCAGTTATGAAGATCTTGAAGCAACAATAGTTGGGTTTCGCCCCATTGAAGACAATGTTTCACTTATACCTGTTGACAAGAAGTTTCTTGAGAATGATGGAAGATCCAAGAATGCTATATTATCTTCTCTTTATGAAAGTGGATTCTTGAGAGTTAAAGGAGTGGCCACTACAAAAGGTATATGGGAAAAACTAAAAAACATATGGGATGGAAATATAAAAGTCATGAAGGCAAAGCATCAAATATAGAGATTGAAGTATACTGACTTGAAGATGGGAGATCATGAATATATTGTGTATTTCTTCACTAGGGTAAATGATATTGTTAGTACCATCAGATGTCTCAGTGAAGATTTAAAAGACACTACTGTGGTGGAAAATATCTTTAGGATTTTTCCTGATAAATTCGATCTTAAGGTATCCTCATTAGAAGACAGAGACTCAGAGACTCTATCTCTGGATGATTTACATAGCACACTCATTACTTATGAGAAGATAAGGGAAAATGCTATAAAGACCAAGATAAAGGTTGACAGAGAATTATCTTTGAAATCCATGAAGAATGAAAAGTCTAAGAAGATCTTGATTGAAGAAGATGGTCATGACTCTGACTCTAAAAGTGAGGTATGTAAAAATCATAACGATATTTTATCCTTGTTTTAAAAATATGTTAAAATTGGCATAGGTAAATACAATGGAAAACTTCATTTGAAGTGTTTTGAATGTGGAGGCATTGGCCACTTTGTAGCTATCAGTCCTCGAAGGGAGAATGAAGAAGACAGTGATGAAGAAGAAAGAAATCCAAGAAAGTTATTGAAGGAGAAGGGTGGTAATGAAAAGTCAGGGAAAGGAAAGAAGTTCTTAAAATGAAAGAAGAAAAGTCTTATATCTATAAATGATGAAGATGAATAAAGTGATGCTGAATCTGAAAAATCAGTTGAACATGGTGTTGAAAATACTTTCATTGCAATAGTGAATGAAGAAGATTTCAGAATCCGCAGCTCGGAAGAAGAAAAAACTCAGCTTGAGATGCATTTGAAAGAAGGATCGAAGGAATGTTTAAGGAAAATCAGAAGGCTGGAGAAATATAACAAAAATTAGGAAGATGAATGTTCCTCAGCATGTAACCAAGATAATGATAAAGAAGAACTTGAGAAAGAACATGAAAATTTTAAGAAGACTCTTAATGATGAAAAAAATATAAAAGAGCACATGATAGTTAAGCTGAAGGAAAATGAGGAAGAATTAGAGCTTGTTCAAAAGAAGATCTCAGAAGTTGAGTTAAAAAACATATGTTTTCAAAACTCGACTAATTTTATAGGTGAAAGCTCCCAATAGAAAATTCCTGAGAAAATTAAACAGAAGAGTAAACTGGTTTTTGTGAAGAAGAAATCTAATAAAGTTACTTATGTGGCCAAGACCAGCGTTGCTGGGAACTCTGAAATTTCAAGGAAATCTATGTCTGACACTGGTGAAAGAAAAGAAAAATCAGAGGAGGTATAATTCTAGCAGAGCAAGATTGCTAACACAAGAATGGTTGGTGGGGCTGAAGAAAGAGAAACAAAGAAGAATCAGTACAAAATCAATAGAGGAATATACTCTTTATATGGGTAATGTTGGTATTGTGGTGGATTCAGGCATACAGAAAATATGTGTTGGTTCATCCAACATTATTACCACCATCCCATGAGTTATGAAAGGTAGAGATTGAGGGGGAGTCAATATCCTCAATGGAGGAAGTTTAAGAATGTTTTCTTGAAGAAAGTTGAGAAAAAATGAAGTCAAGACAGAAAATAGGTTCCAACCTCTGGAGACCATTTTTGAAAGGTGTGAATAACTAGGACACCTTGCCAAAGGATGTCTTGTGATGTTACCAGCTCAAAAAAAATTCTTAATCTTCAAAATCCAAGGGTGAATAATAAAGTGAATGAAGAAAAATCTCTTTTTGTTGAAACTTCACTAAAATTTACATAGGAAGAACGACCTTCGATACTAGATAGTGGGTGTTATTCACATATAACAGGAGACTTGAAGTTTCTAAAGAATGTGGAAAAGTTCAAAGAAGGCATTATGACATTTGGAAATTATGAATCCTTAAAAAATAAAGGTGTTGGATCATCCGTCATTGGGAAGGAAAAATTGATTCGAAGAATAGTCTGTATGTTGATGGACTAAAGAACAATTTTCTAAGTGTATCACGATTGTGTGATGAGGGGAAAAAGTTATATTCAAGAAGGATGGATTTGTTGTGAAAATTGAAGAAGATGGGGAGATTGTTACAAGTGCACAATGAACTAAAGGAAATCTGTTTCAGGTTGGAAATTCACAAAACACTTTTTACATGAGCAGAGAAAAAGAAAATCAATTGTGGTATATAATTCTTGGGAACATGTGTCAGAGAAATTAGAGCAAGTTATCTCAAAGGGATAGTGTTTGAGATATTCCTGATTTTCCAAGAAGAAGAGATTGGTGTTTCACTACCTGTCAGAAAGGAATGATTACAAGTGTTGTGCATAAGAAGGTTGACATTTGTTCTATGCAACCCCTTGAACTAATACATTCTAATATTTGTGGGATGATGAGCATAAGATCAACAAATGAAGATAAATACTTCATCACTTTCATTGATGATTTTACTCGCATTACATGTGTTATTCTTATGAAGCACAAGTCAGAAACCCTAAAACTGTTTAAAAGCATTAGAAGGAAAGCTGAGAATGAATGTGATTACTCTATGAAGAAGTTGAGAAAAGATAATGGTGGTGAGTACAGAAGTGAACAATTTGAAGACTATCTTGAGAAGCATGGGATTTAGCATGAATATTGTGCTCCATATATACTTCAACAAAATGGGGTTTCTGAAAGGAAAAACAGAAGCATGGTGAAAATGGGAAGAACCATGTAGCTTGAACACAACCTTACTCATTATTTATGGAGGAAACCTACATGTACAACTATTTATATTCATAATCCCTGTTTCTATAGGCCTCAATCAATCAAAACCCCATATGAAACTTTATATGGAATTACTCCAATTATGAAGCATGTGAATGTTTTTGGTAGCCAATGCATTATAATGAAGAAAGGTGGAAGTAGTTGCTAATTCAACCAGAAAGGAGAAGATGGAATTTTTCTTGGATATGCACCAGAAGGAAGAGGATATAGATGGTTTAACAAAGAAACATGAAGAATTGTGGATGCAGTTGATGAAAAAGTCATTGAAACTCTAGGAAAAGATAAGCATGTCAAGACAGACAGGGAAGATGAGGAAGATGAAGTTAAGGATTCTGATAAGGATGCCATGAAGTGAAATCCTAATCAAGATGAAGAATCAGATTCAGCCATATCAAGTAATGAGTAAGGAATAGGAAAAACTTATCCAAGGGTAATGATACAAGTGCAAGCACAAAATATTATTGGTGATCAACATCACATGGTTCAAACAAGAAGAATAAGTAACTCTATATCACATACTTCCTTTTATTCCAAAGTGGAACCAAATGATGTTAAAGAAGCTTTTGAGCATCCAGAATGGGTTCAATCCATGAATGAAGAATTGGATCAGATCGAAAAGAATGATACATGGGAAATTGTACCCAAGGGTCAAAGTAAGAACATTATTGGCACCAAATGGGTCTTCCGGAACAAGTTTAATGAAGAAGGTGAAGTTATTTGAAACAAAGCAAGATTGTTTTGTAAATGCTACTCTTAGATTGATGGAATTGACTTTGACGAAACTTTTTCTCAGGTATCTAGATTAGAAACTATCTGAATTTTTCTTGCTATTTCTGCACAATGAGGCTACAAAATCATTCAGATGGATGTTAAATCCGATTTTCTTAATGGTGATCTCAAGGATGAATTTTATATTGAGAAACCATGTGGCTTTGTTGTTGGGAAGAATGAATGTTATGTGTTCAGGATGAAGAATGACTTGTATAGGCTTAAGCAAGCTCTAAGAGCAGGGTACCCCAAACTGGATACTTGCTTAGAAGAGATGATCTTCAGGAAAGGGAGAGATTATAGCAATCAATACATTAAGGTAAGTCAAGATCGTTCTCTCATTGTGATTGTCTATGTTGATGAAATTATTTTCGCTGGGAATGATGAAAGAAGCTGTGAAAGGTTTTCTGAAGAAATGAAAAATGTCTTTGAGAAGTCCATGTTGGGTGAAATGAGATACTTTATTGGGTTAAAAATTTTGCAAAAGAAAGAATTCATTTTTCTTTCTCAAGAAAAGTATGCTAAGGAACTTCTTAAGATGTTTGGGATGGAAAAATCAAAACCTGTATCAACTCCTATCCTAGTGGGAACAATGATAAGTAATGATGATGGAGGAAAATAAGTTGATCAAAAAGAATATCGAAAGCCGATCAGAAGTTTGTTATACCTGACCGCATCAAGACAAGATATTGTTTTTGTTGTTACCTTATGTGCAAGATTTGAGAGTGCTCTTAAAGAATCACATCTTGTTTCTGCAAAAAGAATTTTTAGATACAGAAAAGGTACATCAGAATTCGGAATCATGTATAGTGGGTCAAATAACATTGATTTATTTGGATATTTAGATGCAGATTGCGTAGGAAATGTTGATGGTAGGAGATCCACATCTGGTGGTGTGTTCTTTGTGGGAAAAAGTGGTGTTGGCTGGCACTCAAAGAAGAAAAATTATGGGACACCTTGTACAACTGAAGCTGAATATGTTGCTGCCACCATGGCCACCACCACACTTATCTAGGTAAAGACACAGTTAGTAGATTTGTTAGTTGAAGTAAAGATACCCTTGCTCTAGGGCTGTGATAATCAAAGAACAATTAATCTTACCAAGAATCTATTCCAACATTCTCGTTCCATGAACATTGACATCAAATATCATTTCATCAAAGAGCATGTGGTGAAGAATGAACTAAAACTTGAATATGTTTCATCTACTGAACATGTTTCTGATATCTTCGTGAAACCTCTGCTAAAGGAATCATTCTCAATATTGAGTTTGAACATGGGTGTCCAAACTCATTATCTTCAAGGCTATGTTACGTTGTTCTATCCCACCTCTCTTCTTACCTTTGTATTGTTTTGTCAACGGGGAAAAGTTGTTTGTATCATAAATCTATTGTTTAAAGAGAGAGTTGTGGGTAAGCTATGAACTCAACATTTTTTGTGTATGTCAATGTTTATAACTATATTTTGGAGTGGTTGTAGTAATGTTATTAAAGATGTTTACAGGGTGTATGAAGCTGAAAGTGAATGAAGCTGAAGATGTATGAACTTGAAGAAGTCATTTTTTACTAGCTATGGACAACATGGTTTTGCAGTCAATGATTCTTGTTTCTTACAATGAGTTAGATCACGTAGGCTTAGAATTATTGATATGTAATGCATTACTTAAGGTTACGAAGTTTAGTGATTTATGAAAACATGGTTGACAACAAAATCCAAAGGGAGAGATTATTGGGACCAAGCTGAACGAAGCTGAAGGAAGAGTTGGTTTGCATAGGATTTCCTTTTGTTGATATTAATAAAGTTTTCATAATGGAAGTACATCTTGATGAATTCGGATGCTGGAAGTTGAAAGTTCAAAACTGATAATTTGGAACCGAGAATTCGGAACCTTGTGTTCGAAGAAATCGAAGTCTCTAATTTGGAATCTGGAAATCGAGAAGTTCGGAACCGGGAATTGAACATTCAGATCCTAGTGTTCGAAGAAATCAGAATCTGAATTTCGGAATCTAGAATTTGAAGACTCACAAATTTTTATGACGCTTTCCAAATTTTTAAATATTATTTGTGAGTATATGCAAGTACTCACATGAAAGATAAATTTGGTTCGAGATGTTATTCTGAGTAGTCATTACGAGAATCAGAAGTTCCAAATCGACTTTTTGAAGGTGATGTTCGTATAAAGAAATTTGTAGCGAGAAATTCTAGCAGAACTTCATAGAAAAGATCGTAGCGGGATGTTTGGAGTCGGCATGAAAAAGTCGGAAGTTCAGAGTCGACATGCCGAGTCAGAAGTTCAGAGTCAACCTGCTGAGCCAGAAGATCGGAGTTGATAGGTGAGTCAGAAGTTTGGAGTCGACTTTCTATGTCAGGAGTTTGTAGTAGGATGTTCGGAGTTGGACTTTCTGAGTCAGAATTTCGGAGTAATGATGTTCGGAGTCGACTACCGTAACCAGAATATTGTAACCAGAAGTGCGGAGTCATGATGAAATTTGGTGAAGATGTTTCAAGAACCAGAAGTCTTTCTGAGATGTACAATCTATCATAACAAAGAAGCAATGAAGAGTTTTACCATGAAGTGATGAAGAGACTTACCGAGAGTTGATGTGGTGTCTTAACGAAGAAGCGGTGAGAAGTCAAGCTGAGAATATGATTCCGAGAAGAAGGATGAGCTGATCCGGAAAATTTGATACCAAATCATGTGATAAGAAGTCAAATCCGGAAGTGGCCAGAACTCTAATCATGTGAAGGGGAAGAAGATTTGAGAAGAATACCAAAGTGTTAACAAAGTCTTAATTACTCCGAGATTTCAAGAGAAATTATGATTTGGGTGAATCTGATTGATCGGGAATGTATTTTGGTTTCCTGCCTAAGAATATTCTGGAATGCCTATAAAAGGGGATCAATGTGCAAAGTTTGTGATTGATGAAAATCTAGAGAGAGAAGATCTGATAATCTAGTGAGAAGAAGAAGTGGTTGGCTGACAGGTTCTCATTGCAGTTTCAATTGTTACGAGAATTTGGTACTGGTTGACAACATATTATGTTTCTCAGATTGAATAATTCATCTTGAAGAAGAAATTCAAAGTGAAGACAAATTCGGAGTGAAGAAGCATTCTGTGTAAATAAAAAGTTCGGAGTGATGAAGAATTAAGAGTGGGAATTTGGAGTGGAGATTCGGAATGGGGGATGTGTACTGGCTGACACCATATTGAGTTTCTCAGACTGAAGAAGAATTCGGATTGGAGAATTCGGAGAGGAGAATTCAGATTGAAGATTCTGATTGAATAATTCGTAATGAGAATTCAGAATGGGAAGTTCGGACTATAACTGATATATATCAAGTCCAAGAAGCCCTTGCCTCCTCTTCTGGGTAAGGAAGTGATGATTGGTGGTGAACTTGCTTACACTTGTTTATATGAAAGGAAGTGCAGGTAACATAAGTTGTTACAAGAAATGAAACATTACCCAATTGTGCTAAGAGGGTGCACATGAATTGGTGTGATTTTTTCACAGTGCTTCATGAGTGTAAGGGTATTTCCAACTCGTTTTAATCGAAGGATTGTTTTCTTAGTGGATTGTATGGTCCTGGAATGTTTCCATCCATAATAAAGACGTAGCTATTTTTATTGAATAGAGAACCTTGTAAATTGTTGTGTTCATTTGGATGTGTGCTTTTTCGTTTCTCAGTAGGAAATTATTTGTTTAACAGGAAACAAATGTTGTTCTTACATTAAGGGATCTTAAAAGAAAACGAGGAACCACTGATTCACCCCCCCCTCTTAGTGGTTCATTACCTCAATTGGGTCTTTATAATGACATATAATGAATTGAATCTAAAACCTCAAATATTGGTAACATATCTTCATTACATCAACATTGATATTACATATATTCCTATAAATGGAATCATAATAGTTGATGTGATGAGTTGGAAAACATAAAAACAGGTTATACAAGAATCATGTGATGGATGGAAATTGATGGCCATATTTTGTGATATGTCTCTAGATTTTCATGATAACCATTAGCATTATTATATCTTCATATCAAAAGTTACCACTTAACTCTTTCTGAGGGTAAGGAGCAGACAATTTTCATATCCTAAGGGTTTGGTTCTCTATGAGAGTATTTTTGGTCTAGAACCACCTCTATATTTGTCCGTAGATGGAGGTGATTCCTCTGTCTTCATGGGATAATCTAGGATATTGTAGATATGAGAGAAGAAATATTGCTAGTGTCCTACGCTTCTCAATGGGTATTTCACCTAGGTATCTCCAAGATGTATCAAGATATGAAACACGAGTATTGGTGTCTCAGGATAAAATTTCACATAACAGGTTTTATGACCAGGTGTTCCACCTATCAGCAGGTGAAGGTGGAGCACCGTAGACTACTAACTTGTTATAACCACTTAAAATCCCATAATTGAAATCTGATGATGTTTATATTTTACTGTATAGTTACCTTAATAGGGTAACCTTGAGTTAAAAAATCCATTTGGGTAGCCTCGGATCAACTGATGAAAGTATCCCACTTCATTCCTCTTTGAGAGACATTCTCAGTTGATGAGTTGGGAAGACTGTATGTCCATGAGATTTTATGAACACATGGGGTCCCTCATACTATCATTTTAGATAGGGTTTATTGTTTCACATTGAGATTCTATAAGGGGTTATAGAGAGATATGGGTATTCACCTTTTTCTGAGAACAACTTTTTACCCTTAGATAGATGTTCATCCAGAACAGATGATATGAGTTTTAGAGGCCATGACAAAGAATTTTGTCCATGATTTCAGTGTTTCATGATAGAATTATATCCCTATAATCAAGTTCTCTTACAGTAATGGATATCACGTGACAATTTATATGGATACTTTTGAGTCTCTATATGATAGTCCATTCTGTTAACAATTGTGTGGGTTAGAGGCAAGAGAGATAGCGTTACTATGTCCTCATTTCATTTAGGATACTTTAGAGAAAGTTTAGATGATTAGGAAGCATATGTGTACTTCTATGTCTAGATATAAATCTTATATCGGTCTCCATTGATGACCTCTAGTGTTTGAGGTTGGGGATCATGTTTTTTCTTATAGGCATCACTCAGGCAAAGGAATAGATTGGTAAAGAGGCATAAAAAGCTATCACCATGATTTTTGGAGAAATTTGAGAACCTAGAGAATGTTGAGATGATAGAAAATCAATTTATCCTACTTCAGAGGTATTATTCCATGCACGATGTCTTCCACAATTATCATATTCACCATTATTATGCAGACCTGAATCATACTTTTTATCTCGATAATTTTTAGTTAGATGTTAATGCTTTATTTTAGGTGTATCCTTTACACGTCTTCGTCTGGAACATGAAGGCTCTAAAAGTCTTGTCTGTCCCATTAGTAAGGGTGATATAGAATCATGTCCATGTATAATATGAGACATAGGAACAGGAGGCCGACGTTTCTGCTCAGTGGCCAGAGTTTGTTTTTTAGATGATATTTTTCCCTTGTCAGATGAACTCGGGGATGAGTTCCTTTAATAGGAAAGACTATACGAACCTATTTTTTCTCTGAGGTATGTATACATTTAATTTTGTCTAATTTTTTTGGACATAATGTTGATGCCTAATGAGTTCATAAAGGTTATGGTAGTTTTTTGGCTTGTTTTGAGCTCAGAAGCCCAGCCGGTGAAAAAATGTATTGGGATACAAAGTCAGTAAAAATTGTGTGAGGCAGTCTGCATGGTATTACCTAACCATAAGAGGCATACTCAGAGGATAAATCATGGCACATAGTTTTCCCTAACCATACACCAAGGGTCACATTATTATGTGGGTATCTCATAAAAATGTTGTAGAGTAGAATTGCATAGTTGGCACTCAATTTATTTAGCAGTGTGGCCTAACCAAGTGGTTATTCTCTTTAGTCATTTATCCAAGAATAGTTGGCATAAATGTTAACCAACAGGGTAACCAAATCAAGCACCCATGTTTTTTCATGGGTAAAATGGCTAATTTCTCATAAGTTATAACAATCTTACCCCTAATTTTATATTCTGTTTTCCCTCTAGATGAATCCCCCTATAATGATGTTATATCTCCCTTGAAATCCAAAATATTTGATTTTTAACAAATATATGATCCAATGTACGATTGATGTTCCATTGGACTCATTTCATTCCTCCACATATTTACATTGATAATTTGGATTAGTTAATTATTTTTATTCCTCTCAATGATGAAATGTATTTGTAGAATCATATGCCCTATTTTTAAAGAGTTGATATATTCTTAATATTTCTTCCAATCTAGGATAGTCTAAAATATTATATTGGATGAGTAGAGTGTTATAGGGATAAGGTTGGTGGTCCATCACTCATCCCTAAAGTCTTTTCATTTGATAAATTTCCACTATCTCACGCACACCTATTTCATCGGGAGCTACCTATTTAACTTATATTCTATGATTATAATCACAATACCCATATTATAGATCCTATATTATATGTGTCCTTCATCTTTGGAGGTTATTACCTCATAGACGACCACCCCAAGTAGGGTATTTTTCTTTTTATGCCTCTTATGAATGTTTTATAAATATTTGTGCCACCATTTGGGTGTGAAATGACATTAACATTACAAATTTAATTGTTATATATTAATGAAATAATTTTTAATTATTAGAACATGTATATCTATCACTTTACCCTTTTAAGGTAAGTGGTTATATTATTTAAATTAATCTATTAATGGTAAATATAAAGTATATTTATAGAAATCAACTAGAATTATTCATTATATTGATATTTCATATGATTTCTCAGCCTTATCCCACCTTATCATGTTTATGAAAGGTAAAATATTGAAACAAATAATTGATTATGAAATTAAAATAATAAATGGTTACATGTACTTTTTGTACGTTACACACTAACTAAAGGTAATGGAATGAACAAAATGACTTATAAAAAGGCATGAGAATTACATGGATGAATTAAATAACGAATTAATTATAACATACATTTTCTATATGGACCTCTTCTTCTTTATAGTTGTGGTCATTCTAGAGTCATTGTTATATTCTTGATTAAATTCCATGTGCACTCAAAAGATGCAATTCCAATTCAAGGATGCTAGTTTCCAGGGGATAAAACCACCTTGGATCCTAGTTATTTTCTACTATTTGATGTCCAACATGATGCCATAGGATATATTCATTATAATTCCGATATTATGATTCCTTGGATACACTCCTTGGATCCACCTTGACGTCTTTAGACTTGTGGTTCCATGGATACACCCACTATAACCAGTTATTTCTTATCTTATTATTATCATGGAATACATCCTTCAACTTAGTTAGAATTATAATATAGTTGAATAACTTGGGTGATTCCACTTGGAATACACTCATACCCCTTATAGTAAAGCTGCAGATTATTACTAAGTTTAATTAACCCCTAAGGTAATATATTCCTTAGTAATTATGTTTAATCTTCTTTCATTAATATTATCATATATTATTCATTGGTTATCACCTTGGATCCACTTTTATTATTATAATCTTAGTAGGATACCTCAATTGTGTCGTGGATCCCCTTTCATTACTTATTATAAACTAGAACATAAGTAATTAAACAATTATATGTTTATACCCAAGCCAAAACTGATGTTGGTATAAATGTACTAAAAATATTTCACTCCATACTTATTTATATATATCTTTACATTATTTGTTAATATTTCCAAAACAAGATGGTATAGACTCTGTTGGTGGTGGACAACTGAGATTTATCTCACACCCCATCAGTTCCGCCATTGGTACCCAGGCAGATTATATGTTTGTAGGTGTTGACTAGGGGATGCATCTTGTTTTAGACCCAAGATATTGACTTCTTGCATAAGATGGGGGCTCAATTACATATGATCGATCTAGTGCTCGTGATGTTGAAATGATTTTGGTATCTTTTTTCCAATATTCATATAAAATGTATTACCTGATACCATGTATACATGTTTTCCAGCTTTTTAGAGACACGAAAAACATTATCAACATCTTTTATATGATCTAGTTTCTATAATTTTATTACTATTTTGTTATGTTATGTGTATCATTACCATACACTAATAGTTATTTATTCATTATACAATTTTTTTATTTTACCACTTATTAAAAATCCAATATATTGCACTCTGGAAATGATGGTATAGTCTCCCCACAATCACACCCTAGCCCCTCACTACTGGCTGGAAGTATATGGTATACATGGAGGCATGAATGAGGCCATGTGGCCAACTAGGCTCTAGGCACCGTTGAGTGGCACCTGAGTTTGAGACATCACATTCACAATGGTTTGTCAAACTAGGTGTGTGGGAAGGTCCATTGTCTTATACTTGGTAATTCTTGATTCAAACATGATGTAACTATTTTAGAGTTATCACTCATAGGTACATCTATTTCAAAACCATGTCAACTAATAATATCTATATAGAGATGTATTGCTAGGAAACCCGCATAATCTCTACGTTACTAAAACATTATAGTGTAATCCCATACATACACTTATCATCAAATGTTGTCATAGGCTTATGATCTATAATCTATGTTATCAAAATTCTTATTTCCATGGTTTCAAATAAACTTCCTCTAATACCAAATATAAATACCCTATCCCAGTAGCGCAAATTCAGGGTTTAATTTATCACACTGGCCTAAGATTCAACGAATCACATCATAAAGGAATGAATAGTTTAGTAGAATTGGTAATCTAAATGAAAACATAAATCCGAAATTACATTGAAAATATAAAATTCATCATAGTAATTTCATTAAGATCACTATTATTTTATTTAGCACATCCATATAAATCAATCATAATAAGCTTCCTATATTCTTATTGAAAATTAACATAAGAAATGAGTGATAAAAAATACTCAATAATGATATGCGTAGAGTAGAAGATATCATGAATACGTAAGGAATAATCAACATGTCATGGTATATAACTAAAAACACACCATTTAATCAATAACATGAGAATAATATCAATGGAATGAAAAATGATCAAATAATTCCATATAAATAATCACACAATCTTGAAACATATCCATGGATTTTCTAAAAAATATAATAATCACAAGGAAATCATTAACTAATCTCACAATGATTTAATGCATAGTTTTGGACATCATAAACATACTGTTAAGCCTTTTTCCAAGGCATCTTACAAAAATGGGAAAGGATTCATCCAAATAATTAAACTAGTTTGTCTCATGAGACCTATAGATGCATCGCAGTTCTATAACAGAATCTGTCTATAACCTACTATGTACAATTCATTCCACATATGAAAGTGGATAAACATAATCAATGTAAACATTCATATTGAAAATATTAAATATTAAATGTTAATAATTTATCCATTAAATAAAAATAATCATTAATCATTCAGATTAATAATTAGAATTATATGAAAATAGTACATTCATAGTAAATCTGATCATAAACCACCAATAAAAATAATCGGATTAATATCATTACACCATATCACTAGTGAATCATATGTATAATAATGATTGTTGACATTTATGAATAAAACTCCATAAAGATATCATTAAAATGATCTTGAGGAAAATAACCTTTCCACAATGAAAATTAATATTTTAAAACTAAAAGATACTAAAACATTATGAAAACTATTTTATTTGAAAATAACCTTGAAAAATTGCAAAGGAATATTAAAATCAATGATAGTAGGTAATTCCATACAAGTCATACTAGGTAAAAAAACATTCCTTTAACACAATTGTAAAAGTACCTTTCTCAAAAAATGATAAGAAGATTAATTTTAATCCATTTTTAAAAATTAAAAGATGGGAAAAATAACTTTTAATAATAACATGATAACAGTTAAAACATTTTTATTTTTTTTAAATAGGGATATGGAAGTAAAAGGACTTTAGATCAAAGAGAGAAATAAAATAAATTTTTTTTTAAAACTTTTTCACAATCATTTTATGTACCAAAAAGAGTAAAATAATATGATTAATTTAATGTTCATGAATAACCATATTAGAAAAATATAAATTGGGTTCTAGACAGAAATATGAAATAATTCCCCAAAGGGAGACTTAAACATAACAATCCCAAATAGTGGTGAGATTATGAAATAAACCGTTACTAATATGGTAAATTTTTATTTGTAAGACCCATGAAATAAATAAATTCAAATAAAACATTAAATAACATGATGATAAATAGATTCATGATATAACATAACAAATTGGTAGTATAAACACCATATCAAATAAATATGTATTAAATATGAAATATGTCGTGTAGAAGTAAAATGTGAGATTTGAAACCCTTATCTCAAGTTCGAATTTCTGAATACAAGTCTAAAAACCATAAATAATTTTTTTTAAAAATGTTATTACCTTATAAAATAACCATATTAATATTCAAAATATCATTTATGATCTATTTATAATATATTTTTACTTATTCGTTAGCAATCATTCATAATCACTATTGTTTTGGCTGTTAATTGCCTTCTTTTCCCAAGCATGTTTTGTCGTGGAAGTTCCATATCTTGAACATTGGATATATTTACATCATCAACATAATGATTTATATGTTATAAATATAAATTTTTTAATCATATATATTTTTATAATCAATATATAAATATTAATATAGAGAATGAATCACATCACATCGTGAAAATGTTATGTTGTATGGACGTAGAAATAACGTTATCATTTCAATTATGGGTGAAAGGGTAAGAAAGTGTGTTATATATTAATATTATAGAATCTATATCAAGTAATTTATAACAAATTTATTTAATAAATTTATCCATTATTACCTTACATGTAATGTGGAAGTTAAAAACAAATCATATCCCTTTATGAGGCAGTAGTCCACCGTACACATATGCGACATTATCATTTTCTCTACGGAATGACAAGTAAGAAGGTATATATGATATTATAATTAAATATATATAATTATATGTAAAATATAAAATATTAATTTTTTATCCATCGTCATAACAAAACATGAGAGGTTTTGATAAAACCTGTCACATTGGATTGTGAGGCACTATTCTGCCGTACACATGAACGACATAAATGTTTCCCATTTGCGGAAAGAGGAAATATATATATATATATATAATTTAATGAAATTAATATCATATAATTATATGTAATATAATGAGGTTAATATATTATATTGGTTTAATAATAATTTAAGGATGAGGAGGATGAAATAAAATAAAAACACTCATCAAAGAATATTACCTCTTTTTTGATCAAATTCTTATGGTTTGCATGAAATGTATTAAGTGGTAGAATTTATAACCTAAAATGGATTCTAGGATGACACTATGAAATTATGTAACTTATCTGGGTATGTATTGGACTATCCAAAGGGTTTTTAATGTTTGAAAAGAAGAGGGTAGGGGTGTACTTTTATAAGTCATAGAGAGAGAACACTTGTATTTTTGAAAAGAATGAATTCCAACCATGATTTTCTCATTATCCAATTCTCCAAAATGAATAATTTTAGTATATTAGAAGATATAATGTCTAAATATGACCAAAAAATAGTAATTGAATAATATTTGGATTATTTTTAACCCTTATATTTCTAGTTTAACCCCAGCAATCCCATTTTGACCATATCCTTAGAAAATAATTTTTATTGTTTTCATTATTCATTAGGGAAAAAATTGATGTGAAGTAATTATATAAAATATATTATCATGAATCCATAAATTTAATCCATCGCTTTATATTCTGTTTACATAATTTGCAAAATTTAATTTAAAAATAAACTTGCAAACACATCCAAAAAGCAGGTTTTCAAAGAGTAAATTTTCATAATTAGAGGATGTTTTAATATCCAAATTCAACCTATGTTTATTTAAAATGAACTAAATTTGATAAATAAATATATAATTTAACTAAAATAACTCTTAAAACTATTTTAAAAAAAATATAACTTACAAATTTATTATATGAAAATACATTTTTAAATAAAAATACGATTTTTCACTATTTGTCAAAAAATGAAACCTTTTAGGAAAATATCGAAAATTCACACAAAGATAAATTGGATATGATGATTTCAAAAATTAATTTTATTTTTAAAATAATGTTTATAAAATAGGAAAAAATTAAAATTATAAAAAATGCACAAAATGAGATAAAACTATTTTTTATATAAAAAGTTATTAAGAGTAAAATTGGATTTATAATTATCTAAAACAAAGAAGAAACATAATATGAATGCTAAAAAATTTGAATAAATATATAATATATATATTTATTTATAATCACTCATCAAATGTCACTTATTTAATTTAATGAGAAAAATCATGTTTGTGTGCGAAATATTTTTTTTCCAAAAAACAATGTTCTTTATTTTCAATTGGTTTTTATATTCATTTATAATAAATTAATAACCATCATAAAAGTTTAATCCAAAAAATTTCAGAATTTAGTTAATACTATTTATAAATACTATTCTAATGAATAGGTGATAACTTTAAAAATAATATTTAAATATTGTATCATGGTTCATCAAATCTTGGTGTTGCATGTAACAAAAGATAAATTCAGTGTTGTGTGTATTGAAAGATATAATAATTATTTATGTGTCTTGTATGAAATCCCAAAAAACATTATTATTTTAAAATGATAAGATGTTACTGTGTGATAGGACCACGACATGTAGTTTAATATCATGTTGTAATGAATCTTGCATCGAAAAAGGAGTGACAATATATGGGATTATATGGATTATATGTAGAATATACCAAGGAGATAGGGTGATCATATCATTCTCATCACATGATTCATATCATGCTCATTAGATGAGGCATCCCATTCTTATCAGGTAGGTTATCCCATTCTCATCCCATAGGGTAAGTCTACAATTTATGATCTTGTGTTTATGATGTTGTCATGCAATTTAACATTGTGCAATTAAGACATAATAAAATGATGTTTACAGTCTCACAACTCAAACATCAATGGGGATTATGCACAAAGTAGACCATGTGCTGCTAAGATAAATATTGTAATGTGTTGGGTTTACTCAATTTTGTTACTTGGGTGCATCTAAAGAGAAATGAACATATTTGTGGGGCTTTCAAAATTGAGCTTCTTGGGTGCTTCTAAAGAGAGATGGTGGTATGTGTGGGGAATAAACTAGTATACTTCATAGGTGAAACTAAATAGTAATTAAGGTTTGTGTTCGAATTAAACATTTGTGTTAATATGGTGAAACTATACAATAATGAAGGTGTCTTGGGGAATTAAGAGAGAGTGCTTCCATGGTTTTTCTAAGGAGCAGTGATGGTATGTGAGAGGCTTATGCAAGCGTGATACTAAAAATGAATGATGGTATTTATAGGGCTTACATGAGTGTTCATATTGAATGATTCTAAATGGATGTTGGGATATGAGTGGGGATTATGTTTGTGTGTGTTTCTTAGCATGGTGGTGAAAATATCATTCTCACCAAATGATATATCCTATGCAAGGAATCTCATGTTTTTCCCTTGTAGATTATTTGACATTTCACTCAATGCATTGTATACTCACAGCATAGGGTAAGCTACAATTTAACATCCTGAATAGAAGTTGATATACTACAAAGTTTAATGCCAGGATTCTAGGATGCTGTGTGTGCAGATGATTGCATAGAGCTTCCCATTCATTCATCATCATGTTAGACCATTGGGGAATATCTACTTGCTGATGGGTTATGGAATATGATTGGGGTTTACAAATTAAAAGGAGGCCCATGGGGCACACTTGGGGGAAACAAGTATAATTGTGGGGCTCACTCACTAGGGATTCCCATTCATTATACCTTGTTTTAGGTCATGAAAAAATATCTACCCGCTCATGGGTGGGGTTATGATTGGGTATGACTCCTAAGGTGGAATCTCATGGGTAAAAAACATGATGTTCATAATCTTCCAAAGTGGGGGAAGAAACTATAGTACTAGATAAAACTTATTATATGGGTTTCTTACATATACTCCTCGAAGGAATCAAATCCCATGAAATTAAATTACACTTAATGAGATATGTTGTATCTTTCAGTATTGTGTGACAACAACTATTGTTGTTACTTTTAAGATCATGCATCCATGACTACATAGATTTCTTTTTGAATTCTTTCATCCATGAACTATGTGATAGGTAGTTTAGAGTCATTCAACAGGGACCATGATGGTCGTCTCATGAGTTATCTTACACTCTACACATAAGGAATCATTTTCTTATCAAATGTGGAATATTAGGATCAAAACATTCATTATACTATAGTTTTAAATTTGCAGTGAAGAATATTATGTGGAGGATTCTATGAAATGGATGGTGTGGGACTTACTCCAATGCATCGTATTTTGGATTACCTTGTTAGGAGAGTGGAACTTAGGAATACCATGAAGATTTTTTTATAAAAAAAATATTTCAGGAATCCAAGAGGAGTATCTGGAACCATGGAACAATATTAAGACTAAGAGGAATATATTCACTCATGGGGTTTAAGTGAGTGCACTAGAGTTTCATAATTCATGGTATTATATGTGGTTGACATTGAGGTTGTACATGTTGAAACCCAAAATTTCCTTGACTTGGATCATAAAGTAGATGTATGACTCTTGAATTTTCATGGGTGTCAGTGATGGTAGTGAAGGGACTGATTCAGTGGCCCAAGACCAACAATGATCATGATAGAGGGTTCATGGTTTATCCCCTATGGTATGAACCAAGGAGTGTGAATCCAAATGCATAGTTTCTCACAACCTTTCACCGTTTCATGAAACTGTGCAATGTTTCATGAATTAATACACGATGTCATAATAATATTCAATGTTTCATACAAATTTAGTGTTGTGTGAAAAGGAGTTTCATGAGTTTGGGTATGATTTTTTTTTTATAAAACACTACATTTTGAAACATTTGAGTTGTGTGAAAATGAGGTTTCTTGAAATTGTATACTTTGAAGGAAATGTTTTTACTCATAGCGAAAGTTGTTTCAAAAAATCTCAAGTAGAAGTCCAAATGTTGAATGACATTACAAAGTACTTTTGTGCCAGTTTTGGATTTTTGGGTTGTGTGAAGTACAATAAAATTAGTTGAATGAGGAATGAAATTCAACATTCAAATCCCAATGTCCCCCTCTATGAATTGGGGTTTGATGGAATATTTATAAGCACTTGGGCTATACTGTGAAACATTGGTTGTTCTACACAATTTTTTTCTATGTTTTACATCAATGGAGTTATAGGAAAATTCATTTGATTTTTTTGATGATATATAGACTATACACTAGAAATATCCATTTTTATTAATCTTGATCAAAAAATTACTTTCATGAACTGTGAAGAGCTTCACACACTGCTATAAATTTTTGTACAATTCTAAACTTTTCTCTATAATCTCATATACAGTCTGTTTTTGGAATTCTATATTAGAATGACGCTAACATTTAACCCATATGTTTTTAGGATCTACATACATTCAAAATGATATCATATAAAACTAACTACAGTCCTAGTTAGAGGTATCATGAATTTAGGATTTTTTTGATGCATTTTTTCATAACAATATTACCCCTGCATGTTTTGTTTAGATATATTTTTATACAGAAACCCTATGTTTAATGTTATTTTAATTCATTAAAATTTCATTTTTCTACTTATATATAAAACACATTTAGATCACTCTGTAATCTTCCATAGAGATTCATTACAAATTTTATATCAGGTCATAAAGCTAAATGATAGAGTAAACTTCCAATTAATTTACTAAAGAATCGTGGATAAACATTTCTAGCTACATCTCTATTAAACATTGATTCAAATATAATGTGAGTATAGAATTTTTTTAAAATTACATATCACTCTTTTTCAAAAATTAGATAACACAATTATCTTGAGAAATATATATATAATAATATTATTGAATAGTCTTTAATCCCAAAATATAATTTATCTCTCTAAATATATAAATATCAAATAACTTATTTATTTGTTCATAAAATTGATAACATATATACTATTTATCTCCAAAAAATATAATTTCATCTACCAATAAAATGAAAATTAGATTATTTGTGAAAATCTATTTTAAAAATAACATACAATAAATATTTCCTTTGTAAAATTTAATATCCCTCTTGAAAACATTTAATTTTGAATAAATATCCATATTTTTCTGTTTTAATACATACGATCTACTTTCATTCTATTAAATATTATTCCATTTTAACCAAAATGAATCAATCATGTTGTTTGATGATAAATAATTTGACAATATATTCATTTAAAATTTATGAATTTGAATCCCTCTAATATACATTGTAATTTCTGTGAATAACCGCTGTAAGAAATTATATTTTTGTTTCTATCAGTGCCATTATAATAAGTTCCTCTTGAATATAAACCCCTTCTAAATGTGTGTATCCTTCAAAAACAGTTCATGACTAATTTATTATAAAATAAAATTTCTTCTTTAAAATGATTTTAAATGACCACATAGTTGTAATCACATTCTAATATTCATGTATTATAAAGAACTCACTGGTGGTGTTCTTCTCATGTTTTATCAACTTATATATTTGTTCCTTTAACCCATTATTTATGTATCATTTATTTATATACTAATTATGGAATAACTTATGAAATTAGTGTAGTTTGGTTTTCAATACCCATTATTTTTATTTTATAAACAAGTGCCTCTTGATTTCTAATGATATTTTTATAATCAATTTGAATTTTCAAAATTTGGGGAGTCATGTATAATCTCTCAAAAAATTAACCTCAACCTTAGAGTATTTTTAATTATCCTGAATAGAACTATGAATTTTTCTTTCTTCTTTATCAATCGATTTTTATAAATTATATATGTTATTTAATTTAAGATTTTAAAAAACTTCATCATCTATCATTCTAGATTTATATAGATTCTCAATAAATCTCAAGTCATGGAATTAAATATTTTTTTGGATCCTTTTGTTTTAGATTTTATACCCTCTATCATTGGATATGAATCCCATGAAAGTGACTTATTTAGTTTTTTATTCAAATTTTACAATATTTGTGTTCCTGGTCATCATATATCAATGATTACCAAACAATTGGAAGCTTCTAACTGTTAGATTTTTTTGATATAGAATTACATAAGGTATTATTTATGTATCAAGTCTAATTATATAGTTAAATTGAATATGAATATCAGTATAAATAGCTTCTTTTAGAATGAATTTATAAAGGTGATTATCAAGAAAAATTCATATTCCCATCTATACAATACATATGTCCTTTTTTTTTGAATTTATTTTCTAATACAAGTGTATTGGTTATACTGTATTCTTTACATATTCAATTTTATGAAAAGAAATTTTCATAAAAAAAATCATTTACATTCACTATTATTATCTAATATTTTTTTTATATAAACATCCAACTTCTTTTTAATTTACCTTCTGTAAATTTTGAATATATCATTTTCCTATTATTTATTTATTATAAAATTTAATTTTTTTCAACCAATTGAAATAAAAAATTAATATAATGACAAATAGATCACCAATAGTGTATTTTTTTCTCGAAAGTCTGTACAAGTTAGTATGAACTATCTCATTTGATCTTTTAGGATGAATTTCTGCACCTTGATGGGTATATTAAACCAATTTACCCTTTTTAAAATTCTCCTTGACATATTCTCTTTATCTCTTAAACTAGGGAAGGTCTCTCACCAAATATTTTTTTAGATTCATCTCAAGTTCCCTTGGCTAATGTGTATAATTCTTCTATGACATAATTGTTTTTCATTCATTTTCTCTCAGATAACATGTATTGGATATGCAACCAATTGAAACAAATTACAACTTTCCCTCTCACATTTTATAATGATCGTTACAATTTTATAATTTGTTATGATTCATGAATATGATTTAGTAAAACTTATTTCACGTTATCACACAATTGGTTAACTCGTAAAATATTTTTTTAAACACTTTTATATAGAGAAGATATTTTTTATCTATGATTTTTTACATTAATCTTAGTAGAAACAACACCATTGATCCCCAATGAACTATTAATAATAAATTATACATTTTATACATCATATTATTGTAAAGACCCGTAAAATTCAAGGAAAATTTTTTCTTAATTTTCTTTAGAATTTTACAAGAGCGCGGTTTCATACGGCACCTGATTCCGAGGCCCGGAGTGCCCGGAATCAATTTCTAAAGTTTGGCTCGGGTACGTTCAGTGAACGAACGAGCAGGAATTCCTAACTTTTGATCCGGTGCTCGGAATTGAAATCCGAGGGCACCGATGAACTCGCAGCGCCGATATTCGCTTAAAGAGTCCTTTTCGGGAGTTGCGTTTGTTGCGGGACGAAAGTTAGTTTTTGGGAGAATTATAAAAAGTTGAATAAAAAAATTGGGGAATTCTTTTTATTTTACTTTTGTAGGTTAACTCCTCTCAAAGGGAGTTAGGGGTGGGACCCACACCCACTTAACCTCCCTTGAGAGGATTTAGTGTGGTGGGACCCACACGAACCTAAACCTCTCATCTTCCCCCTTAAACTCCCCTCTCTCCCTCTTAAAAGTTTGTTAACTTAACATCTAATTAATTAAACATGACATGTATAATTAATTAAGTGTTATGTTTTTGAATTTGAAGTTTTGAATTCCTTGGCTTGGTAAATAAAATAAGGAGGAACCTTATTTTATTTGGTTAGTTTTGTTTAGCCAACTTGTGAGGATTTTTGAGAGCTCCTCCTCCTTCTTCTTCAACCTTGATGAAGAACGCTCAAGCTCCGACGAAGAACGCTCAAACTCCGATGAAGAACGCTGCTCCTCTCTTCTTCGTCTTCCGTTTCAACAAGAGGGAACGCCGCTTCCTCCTCGGACCCCCTTCGTCGGCATACGAAGATTCTCCAACGACGTATCTCTTCGGACGTACCTCTTCGTCATCGGATTTGACGAACGACTACCGCGACGCCCGACCTCCGCGACGTTGTCTTCCGCGGGACGTTGACAAATCTTCGAACTTATACCCAAGGTAGGGGTTGTTGTAATTGTTTATTTATTTATCCTTGTTCGTGGTACATGCATGATTAACGTAAGGATTTTTAAGTTATGTTATCATTTAACGTGAGGGGGACGGACCGCATGAACACGGCCGCACCCCCTCCATCGTTCTTGTTGATTTACCTTGCGGGTGGAAACAAGGTGGCGTGGTGCCATCGCACCACGTGGTTAATCGTGCAATTATATTACGCGACGCCGTCGCGCCGCGCCATGGAAGAATCTTCAAGAACGCGACGCCGTCGCGCCGCGTTGAAGGAAATTAATGTGCGGCGGAGGGGCGCGGTGTCGTCGCACCGCGCCGGACGACGAACACCGCGTCCGGTTCCGGGCTGCGGCGGAACGAGGAGACCGGCGGCCGGGCCGCCGGCGTCGGAAGCCGAAAAGGGGACCGGATTTTTCCGGTCCCGTTGGAGAAAACCGACCGGCCAGCTGGCCGGCCGGATGGTCAAATCCGGGGGAAATTAATCCCCCGGCCAGCAATAAAGCCCCCCCCCCCATTTAATTGGGGAGGGCGGTTTCTTGAGGGGGGGCAGGCGGCCCCCCGGTTTCCGCACAAGCAGGCCCCCCACGTGGGGGGGGGGGGCGTTTTTAAAACAAAGGGCGTGGCATATAGCCGCGCCGCCCCTTCAATCAAGCGGGGGCTTGATCCCCCCCACGCGCTGCCTCCGTGCGGCGCCGGGCCGCCGCGCCGCCACGCCGGCCGGGCCGGGTCGGACCCGGGTCGGGTCGACCCGGTTCGGGCCGACCCAGGGGGGGTCGGGCCGGGTCGGCCCGGACCCGGACCCCCCCGTTTCGAATCAGTTTCGGTCTATTGGCCATAACATGAGCCACAGACCTCCGATCGACGAACCGTCTGCAGCAACGCGATCCTTGGATCGAGACGGTCATTTCGGTATATTTCACTCAAGGTTTCAGATTACTTTGAGTTCGGTCGGGTTGGTTCGTTCACGAAACCAACCGGGCCCTCGGAGCGGAAACGCTCATATCTTGAGCTACGGATGTCCGATTGACGTACCGTCAGCTTTGTTGTGTTCCTCTTAATGAGACGGATCTTTTGGCATACTCCGCCTGAGGTTTGGACGTAGGTGGAGTACGGTCGGGTTGGTTTTGCCTTAAAAACCAACCGGGCCCTGGGGACGAAAATGCCAATATCTCTCAGACCGGGCGTCTGATCGACGCGCCGTCTGTTGCGATGAGTTCCTGTTGACGATACAGAACTTTTGGATACATCAACTTTGGACTTTGTGACAGTTGATGTATCAGCCTCTCGGCTCATGGAGCGGACCCTCCGAACGAGCTTGCTGTGTGCGGGAACCCTAGTGCTGGCTGCGACTGTTACTGTGACTACTTCTGCTGCTACTGCTACTATGACTGCGACGACGACAGTACAGAGATCCTGTGTGGATTCGACGACGACGACTTCAGCACTCAGCGATCCTACGTGGATCAGTGCTACAGGTCCTGTGTGGGCCCGATCCTGTGTGGGTCTGATCCTGTGTGGGTCTTTGCGCTCAGCGGTCCTGTGTGAACCAGCGCCTACAGGTCCTACGTGGGCCCGATCCTATGTGGGTCTTTTGCGGGGGTTAGTTACCTATCGATCCTTCGTGGGTTCGATGACTTAGATGGATCAGAGATCATCTTTATCGTTTTTCGAAAAAGTATACCTATGTGAGCTGAATCCTGTTTCTTTCCTGTGTGGATTGTGTTGTGCAATCCTGTGTGGATTACGTTTTGCTTTCCTGTGTGGAATATGTTTACTTTCCTGTGTGGACTGAGTTGTACTTGGGCTCGGAGGTTGGAGCGTATTTGAAATCGATGACTTAGGTATATGTATGGCCATATACCTAAGCAGTGTCAGTTATTACTTCGTGATTGTTCCTTTCTTCGTGGTTTATCCTTTGTGGATTTGAGAGACCTTCAGGGGTCTCGGGGTCCCTTCTGAGTAGCTTATACTCACCCCTGCACGGGCTTTGCCTGCACTACGTTGTGTTGGTTGCAGACGACGGACAGCGATGACCTTAGCTGAGGCTTGCGGAGCGGGACGGTACCCGGAGGTGGATCACTGGGCGGGACGTGCTCGGAGCGGACGGCGGGACCCATGGAGCAGAGGAGCTATCTGTACCCACCCTTCAGGTGGGATTTCCAGTGGACAGCTCGGTGTAGCGGCTTTTACTTTTCAGTTGCTGTTTTCCCTTTTCGAGTTGTACTTTACTTTCAGTTTGGGTTTGTATACTGGCCCATTTACTTTTCCGCACTTTCAGTTGTACTCTGCTTTTTCTTAGTGTTTACTTTCCGCTTGCTTACTCTGTGGTGTTTGTTTACTTTACAAAGGCAATGCCTTCCCTTTTTACCGGGATTTACGCCTTGGTGCTAGTCGCCAGCCCGTGGCCTATGGAAGGCGGGCTTGGGGTAGTCACGGCACGGACCCGAGGGCGGGTCATGACAAATTGGTATCAGAGGAGTTCGGTTCTACCGCGAACTCTGATCTTTTCTATGTAGAGAAATAATGTTTAGCGTATTGAGTGTGGTTATCAGTCCAGGGAGTCCAGTGTTGGTGCGACGGCCGACGTATCCGTACACCAGGACCCTGACTTCTGATTTCCGACTTAATGAACGAAAACACTGATTGCGTGTGTGTTTCAAAGTTTTCTTTGTGATTACTTATATCAGCTCACCAGGTATACTGTTCTGACCGTGACGCACCTTTTTCCTTTTCAGGATAGCCCCACGACGGCAGCCAGCTAGGGTTCCGAGAGTCGAGCATGACGACAGCCCACCGAGCGACGAGGCCTCGGTGCAGGGCCCTTTGTCAGCAGTGGCACCAGCGGTAGCTCTACCCGCCGAGCCCCCGATTCTTCCAGCAGCAGCTGCTGACGATGCACGTCGCCTCAGCGCACTGCATGAGTTTCAGCGCCAGCGACCGCCCAGGTTTCGCGGGGAGACGGATCCCCAGGCAGCAGAGGACTGGCTGGAGGCAGTAGTACGAGTGTTTAGGCTAGTGGGGACACCAGTAGACCTCATGGTGATCCTCAATGTGAGCCTACTACACGCAGCATCAGGACGATGGTGGAGCTTGATGCTCCAGGTGCACGATGAGGCATCTCTACTTTGGACGGACTTTGAGAGCCTCTTCCGCTCGGAGTTCGTCCCAGCCACCCTTCGTGCGGTGCGTATCCAGGAGCTTCTACAGCTGCGGCAGGGCAGCATGACGGTCGCTCAGTACTCGGTGAGATTTACCGATCT
Organism: Viscum album; assembly: GCA_963277665.1. NCBI lineage: Eukaryota > Viridiplantae > Streptophyta > Magnoliopsida > Santalales > Viscaceae > Viscum > Viscum album. Next base: position 1,631,925,449 of record OY728133.1, on the reverse strand, counting down.
CTCGCGCTACTCGACCGACATGGTACGGGACCCATTCTTCCGGTCCCGGACCTTCGAGCAGGGTTTGAGACACGAGATCAGGGCATCGCTGATCTCCCTCAGTATACCGACTCAGAAAAGAGTACTGGAGAGGGCCCTTCTGACCGAGAGCTTCCTTGCTAAGTCTACACCAGCACAGCGACCCACCGCAGGGCGGCACGTTGCAGAGTCATCTGCAGCAGGCAGTCGGCGGAAGACTCAGGGGTCCAGATAGACCAGACCTTCGGGCAGACAACCTCAAGACACTGGCTCAGCAGTGCGGGGAACACAGGGAGGAGCCAGTCTTTCGAGAGGCAGACAGTTCTACTCGTGCGGCGGGCAGGGCCACATGGCTCGTGACTGCCCGACCCGCCGTGCCGAGGAGCAGCAGACGGTTGAGGGACCACCGAGGCAGAGGCAGAGGGTCGACCGTGGTTGTCCGCAGGGAGGAGGCGGACGAGGCAGAGGAGCTGGACGAGCAGCCGGTGGTGGGCGACGCTTTGAGGCTTTGCCACCACCACCACCAGGAGGTCCACCCCGACCACAGGGAGCTGGCGGGCAGAGATAGGCACAGCTCCAGGCAGCAGAGGCCTACGACCACGGCGCACCCGAGATGATTCGAGGTACTATCTGTGTCTACTCCACCCTTGCTGCAATTCTTATAGACATAGGAGCGAGTCACTCTTTCATAGCCGATGCCCTTGTTCGGAACTCGGAGATTCCGACAGAGCCGTTGGCTCGATCCTTACGGCTAGAGACTCCTATGGGAGCAGACTCGACGATTACGCACTGGTGCCGGCAGTGCGAGCTTACTCTAGGAGGCGAGATCTTCGGATGGGATCTTCTTGTAGCAGCGTCGAGGCCTTACGACGTCATCTTGGGCATGGATTGGCTATCTACGGTCCATGCACAGATTGACTGTTTTAGGCGCAAGGTGCGATGTGTACGCACCGACGGGAGCAGGTTCACCTTCAACGGCGAGAAGGGAGCCTTAGCAGCACAGGATGGACTTCCGCAGAGGAGAGGACAGCCCATCACTCATCTGTTGGCTAGCCTTATCCTTGGAGCAGTTGACGTGCGGAGTCCTGGTTTTCCTGCAGTGGTAGATCAGTTTGCGGACGTTTTTCCCGACGATGTTCCAGGGCTACCTCCTTGCAGAGAGGTAGACTTTTATATTGACTTATACCCCGGGACAGCCCCAATATCCACTCCAGCATATCGGATGGCCCCTGCCGAGCATCGAGAGCTACTGGTACAGTTGGAGGACTTGCAGGGCAAAGGTTTCATCCGACCCAGTGTTTCACCCTGGGCTTCCCCGATTTTGTTCGCCAAGAAGGCGGACAGGAGCTTGCGACTTTGTGTTGACTATCGTCGCCTGAACCAGGTGACAGTGAGGAACAAGTATCCATTACCGAGGATTGATGACCTCTTTGATCAGCTCAAGGGAGCACGGTGGTTCTCGAAGATAGACCTCAGGTCAAGCTATCATCAGCTCAGAGTCAGAGACGAGGATGTGCAGAAGACAGCCTTCAGATGTCGGTATGGCCACTATGAGTTCTTGGTTATGCCATTTGGTGTAACCAATGCTCCAGCAGTGTTCATGGTTCTCATGAACAGGATCTTTCAGCCATACCTCGATCGGTTTGTCGTGGTCTTCATCGACGACATTCAGATTTACTCTATGACAGAGGAGGAGAACGCCTATCACTTACGAGTTGTACTAGACACACTCCGAGAGCACCAGCTTTATGGTAAGCTCTCGAAGTGCCAGTTCTGGATACGTGAGGTCCACTTCTTGGAACACGTTATCTCTGAGGCGGGAGTTGCAGTGGATCCCGCGAAGATTGAGGCTGTGTTAGCTTGGGAGCCACCCAGGAGCGTGACTGAGGTTCGGAGTTTCTTGGGACTAGCTGGATACTATCGGAGATTCGTGCCAGACTTCTCTAGAGTTGCGGCAATACTCACAGCTTTGACGATGAAGGGGAAACCCTTCGTGTGGTCTGACAGATGTCAGCAGAGCTTCTAGGAGATGAGACAGAGATTGACTAGCGCACCTATCTTGAGGTTGCCCGAGGAGGGAGTAGGGTACGTAGTCTACTGCGATGCATCAGGGACCGGACTCGGATGTGTTCTGATGCAGGAGCGGGAAGTGATCGCCTATGGATCACGACAGTTGAGGCCGCATGAGCAGAACTATGCTACCCATGACCTGGAGTTAGCAGCAGTGGTCTTCGCTCTGAAGACATGGAGACACTATCTGATGGGCGAGCGCTTTACAGTCTTTTCCGATCATCAGAGTCTCAGGTATATCTTCTCTCAGAAGGACCTGAACCCGATACAGCGGCGATGGCTCTAGTTCCTCCAGGACTATGACATTGAGATAGTCTATACTCCTGGGAAGGGAAACGTAGTAGCCGATGCCCTTAGCAGGAGGACAGGCATTCAGCTACTTGAGGAGGCGACGGAGCAGCTAGCCTCTTTGCAGATATCCTTCGTGGATAGAGATGGAGCAGCCTTCCTTCAGTCTCTCACAGTCACTCCTCCACTACTACAGCGAGTCAGGGAGGCACAGCGTGAGGACGCTAACTGTGAGACACGGCGTGCACAGATATCCTCGGGATAGGCACCTGATGGTTTCTCCCTTGGAGCAGAGCACGACATCCTTTTCAGAGGACGTACCATGGTACCAGTCGCTTTGCGAGAGGAAGTGCTGAGAGAGTTTCACACTTCTCCATTACCGGTACATCTTGGAGTGGCGAAGATGTACCAGGACCTCAGACGACAGCACTGGTGGCCGGGCATGAAGAAGGCTGTAGCAGAGTTTGTTTCTCGATGCCTCACCTGCCAGCAGGTGAAGGCAGAGCATCAGGTACCAGCAGGCTTGGTACAGCCCTTGGAGGTTCCGGAGTGGAAGTGGGACGGCATATCTATGGACTTTGTGACTGGACTTCCACGTACTTCCAGAGGTCATGACTCCATATGGGTGATTGTTGACCGACTCACTAATTCGGCACACTTCTTACCCATCAGAGAGCAGGGCTTAGTGGAGAGCTTGGGACGTCTCTACGTTCAGGAGATTGTGCGGCTCCACGGTGTGCCATCATCTATCGTCTCCGATCGAGATGCTCGCTTTACTTCCCGGATTTGGAAGGGGTTACAGGAGGCATTCGGGACGCAGCTACGTCTGAGCACAGCCTTTCATCCTCAGACGGATGGACAGACGGAGAGGACCATTTAGACTCTCGAGGACATGCTCCGCGCATGTGTCCTCGACTTTGGTCATAGCTGGGAGGACCACCTACCCTTGGTGGAGTTTGCGTACAACAACAGCTACCACTCCACCATTGGGATGGCACCGTACGAGGCGTTGTACGGCCGACCTTGTAGATCTCCTTTGTGCTGGACAGACCCTGGAGAGTCAGCACTCGTGGGACCGGAGATGGTCCAGGCCACGACAGATAAGGTCCAGGTCATCCAGGAGCGGATGAGGATAGCTCAGAGTCGGCAGAAGTCATACGCATACAGGAGGCGGAGGCCACTAGAGTTCGAGGATGGCGACCACGTCTTCTTGTGGGTCTCACCTCGACGTGGTATTCAGAGATTTGGCCGAGGTGGCAAGTTATCTCCGCGCTTCATCGGACCCTTCCAGGTCCTCAGCAGGGTTGGCAAGGTGGCTTATCGCCTGGTTCTGCCACCTCAGTTGCACCGGGTGCACGACGTCTTCCACGTATCCCAGCTGAGGAGATACATGCACGACCCAACGCACATCATTGACCATGGGGACCTTGATGTTGATGATGGGGCGACTTTCACGGAGGTCCCGGTGGAGATAGAGGATTGACAGGAGCGGGTCCTGCGTGGGCGATCGATTCCTCTTGTGCGCATCAGATGGCAGCACGGGAATCTCCAGGAGAGCACTTGGGAGCGGGAGGCTCAGATGCGTTCTCATTACCCTCATTTGTTTCCCTAGTTTTTGATGTATCTTTACGGGGACGTAAAGCCCTGAGGTGGGAGTAATGTAAAGACCCGTAAAATTCAAGGAAATTTTTTTCTTAATTATCTTTAGAATTTTACAAGAGCACGATTTCAGACGGCACCTGATTCCGAGGCCCGGAGTGCCCGGAATCAATTTCCGAAGTTTGGCTCGGGTACGTTCAGTGAACGAACGAGCGGGAATTCCTAACTTTTGAATCCGGTGCTCGGAATTGAAATCTGAGAGCACCGATGAACTCGCAGTGCCGATATTCACTTAAAGAGACCTTTTCGGGAGTTGCGTTTGTTGCGGGACAAAAGTTAGTTTTTGGGAGAATTATAAAAAGTTTAATAAAAAAATTGTGGAATTCTTTTTATTTTACTTTTGTAGGTTAACTCCTCTCAAAGGGAGTTAGGGGTGGGACCCACACCCACTTAACCTCCCTTGAGAGGATTAAGTGTGGTGGGACCCACACGAACCTAAACCTCTCATCTTCCCCCTTAAACTCCCCTCTCTCCCTCTTAAAAGTTTGTTAACTTAACATCTAATTAATTACACATGACATGTATAATTAATTATGTGTTATGTTTTTGAATTTGAAGTTTTGAATTCCTTGGCTTGAGAAATAAAATAAGGAGGAACCTTATTTTATTTGGTTAGTTTTGTTTAGCCAACTTGTGAGGATTTTTGAGAGCTCCTCCTCCTTCTTCTTCAACCTTGACGAAGAACGCTCAAGCTCCGACGAAGAATGCTCAAACTCCGACGAAGAACGCCGCTCCTCTGTTCTTCGTCTTCCGTGTCAACGAGAGGGAACACCGCTTCCTCCTCAGACCCCCGTCGTCGGCATACGAAGATTCGCCAACGACGTATCTCTTCGGACGTACCTCTTCGTCATCGGATTTGACGAACGACTACCGAGATGCCCGACCTCTGCGACGTTGTCTTCCGCGGGACGTTGACAAATCTTCGAACTTATACCCAAGGGAGGGGTTGTTGTAATTGTTTATTTATTTATCCTTGTTCGTGGTACATGCATGATTAACTTAAGGATTTTTAAGTTATGTTATCATTTAACGCGAGGGGGCCGGACCGCATGAACACGGCCGCACCCCCTTCATCGTTCTTGTTGATTTACCTTGCGGGTGGAAACAAGGTGGTGTGGTGCCGTCGCACCACGCAGTTAATCGTGCAATTATATTACGCGACGCCGTCGTGCCGCGCCATGGAAGAATCATCAAGAACGCGATGCCGTCGCGCCGCGTTGAAGGAAATCAAGGTGCGGCGGAGGGGCGCGGTGCCGTCGCACCGCGCCGGACGACGAACACCGCGACCGGTTCCGGGCCGCGGAGGAACGAGGAGACCGGCGGCCGGGCCGCCGGCGTCGGAATCCGAAAAGGGGACCGGATTTTTCCGGTCCCGTTGGAGAAAACCGGCCGGCCAGCTGGCCGGCCTGATGGTCAAATCCGGGGGAAATTAATCCCCCAGCCAGCAATAAAGCCCCCCCCCCATTTAATTGGGGAGGGCGGTTTCTTGAGGGGGGCAGGCGGCCCCCCGGTTTCTGCACAAGCAGGCCCCCCACGTGGGGGGGGGGGGGGGCGTTTTTAAAACAAAGGGCGCGGCATATAGCCGCGCCGCCCCTTCAATCAAGCGGGGGCTTGATCCCCCCCGTGCGCTGCCTCCGTGCGGCGCCGGGCCGCCGCGCCGCCGCACCACCGGCCGGCCGGCCGGCCGGGCCGGGTCAGACCAGGGTCGGGTCGACCCGGTTCTGGGTCGGCCCGGACCCGGACCCCCCCGTTTCGAATCAGTTTCGGTCTTTTGGCCATAACTTGAGCCACGGACCTCTGATCGACGAACCGTCTGCGGAAACACGATCCTTGGATCGAGACGGTCGTTTAGGTATATCACACTCAAGGTTTTGGATTACTTTGAGTTCGGTCGGGTTGGTTCGTTCACGAAACCAACTGGGCCCTCGGAGCGGAAACGCTCATATCTTGAGCTACGGACGTCCGATTGACGTACTGTCAGCTTTGTTGTGTTCCTCTTAGTGAGACGGATCTTTTGGCATACTCCGCCCGAGGTTTGGACGCAGGTGGAGTACGGTCGGGTTGGTTTTGCCTTAAAAATCAACCGGGCCCCGGGGACGAAAATGCCAATAACTCTCAGACCGGGCGTTCGATCAACGCGCCGTCTGTTGCGTTGAGTTCCTGTTGACGATACGGAACATTTGGATACATCAACTCTGGACTTTGTGACAGTTGATGTATCAGCCTCTCGGCTCGTGGAGCGGACCCTCCGAACGAACTTGCTGTGTGCGGGAACCCTAGTACTGGCTGCAACTGTTACTGTGACTACTTCTGCTGCTACTGCTTCTGTGACTGCGACGACGATAGTATAGAGATCCTGTGTGGATTCGACGACGATGACTTCAGCACTCAGCGATCCTACGTGGATTAGTGCTACAGGTCCTGTGTGGGCCCGATCCTGTGTGGGTCCGATCCTGTGTGGGTCTTTGCGCTCAGCGGTCCTGTGTGAACCAGCGCCTACAGGTCCTACGTGGGCCCGATCCTGTGTGGGTCTTTTGTGGGGGTTAGTTACCTATCGATCCTTCGTGGGTCCGACGACTTAGATGGATCAGAGATCATCTTTATTGTCTTTCGAAGAAGTATACCTGTGTGAGCTGAATCCTGTTGCTTTCCTGTGTGGATTGTGTTGTGCAATCCTGTGTGGATTACGTTTTTCTTTCCTGTGTGGAATACGTTTACTTTCCTCTGTGGACTGAGTTGTACTTGGGCTCGGAGGATGGAGCGTATTTGAAATTGATGACTTAGGTATATGTATGGGCATATACCTAAGCAGTGTCGGTTATTACTTCGTGATTGTTCCTTTCTTCGTGGTTTATCCTTTGTGGATTTGAGAGACCTTCAGGGGTCTTGGGGTCCCTACTGAGTAGCTTATACTCACCCCTGCACGGGATTTGCCCGCACTACGTTGTGTTGGTTGCAGACGACGGAAAGCGTTGACCTTAGCTGAGGCTTGCAGAGCGGGACGGTACCCGGAGGTGGATCACTGGGCGGGACATGCTCGGAGCGGACGGCGGGACCCGTGGAGCAGAGGAGCTATCTGTACCCACCCTTCAGGTGGGATTTCCAGTGGACAGCTCGGTGTAGCGGCTTCTACTTTTCAGTTGTTGTTTTCCCTTTTCGAGTTGTACTTTACTTTCAGTTTGGGTTTGTATACTAGCCCATTTACTTTTCCGCACTTTCAGTTGTACTCTGCTTTTGCTTAGTGTTTACTTTCCGCTTGCTTACTCTGTGGTGTTTGTTTACTTTACAAAGGCAATGCCTTCCCTTTTTACCGGGATTTACGTCTTGGTGCTAGTCGCCAGCCCCTGGCTATGGAAGGCGGGCTTGGGGTAGTCACGGCACGGACCCGAGGGCGGGTCGTGACAATGATTCCTCATTCCACATTATATTTGTGTCACTTTCTATATTGTAGAAAAAACCACTATCTAAAATTCATGGATTTCCTCTTCAACATGCTTTTAATGAAGATTCTTAAATTAAAGAGTTTTTTTCACAATTTAGTTTTTGATGATTCTTATGCTTTACCTTTTCATTGTTAGATGTCCATCCATAATTATTTTTCCTGAATTTCTAATCCCAATGACCATTTTTTTCAAATTTACCATATATTTCATCTAAAAACTCAAATTATATTTTTGTATGGACATTTTTAATTATTTATTATTAAATCTTTTCTATTCTTGAGAATAATTTATTGTCATCACAGAAAAATACCCCTTGATTATTACCTTCTCATAGAAATAGGCATATAATTCAAGCATAAATATTATTTATGATTAAAAATCCCATAGAATTGAAAATAAATACTGAATATGGTTCTTTCATAGTAGAAGAAATACTTTCTAGAATTTTTTTGGGAAAACCATTTGTTGTTCATTGATCTTCCTTTGGAAGAATATTATTTTGGAAATACTCCTTAACACCATTAATTTGGAATATTATTTCATATAATTTTTATTATCTCAGATTTTTCTAAATTTAAAATTTGAACAAGTACTATTAGTTACAATTGAGTTATTATGAGATTTAGTTGGTTGAGTTTTAACATGTTCTTTTGAGATTTTTTTTCCTAACATCCATTTACGATTCAACTTAGATCTTAATTGAAATGTTTAAATTTTAATTCATCTTCTACACTTAATTCCTAGCTATAAGACATTTGATTGTGTCAGGATGAAATATTTTTCTTTCAAATTCAATTCTTCTCCATGATTTTTTATAAATTACTCATTCTTAGTAACTTTTAGATTAAATTTATTAATTTCTTATATGATATCTACATATTTTAAAAAACTTTTACTTCATATCATTATAAATTATATATTATTTCTTTATCAATTTGAGTTATTTCTTGATATTTTTATTCTACTGAAGACATATTTCATGTACTACTATAAGATTATTCTCCATTTATATTTATTACCCCCTTCTTCATCATATCATGATGATGCATAGTGATTATCAATTTGAGCCATGATTTTTCGAAAAAATTTAAAAGATTCATCTTTTAATTTATTAGTGGATAAATTTTCTTCCTTTTCTTCTTCTTCTTCTTATTATTTTCACACAAAATATCATCAATTTTTTAAAAGAATTATTTTTTTATTCCACTATATTTTTTTACATCTTTAAAATTTGTATCCTATGATTTTTTTAATGTACGTGACATTGATAATATTGCTCTTATTTACTATTTATTATCATTGTATAGTTTATGGGAAAGTATCCAATTCCACTACATTTAAAAAATTTGAGTGTCATCTATACTTTATATTATCTATTTAATTTTTTGATGTTTTTTGGAGATTAGTGTCATGATTCTTCTATAATAAAAATAATTTACTTCATCATCATTAAAATTAATAAATTATTTAGGTTCTTCATGCAGAAATCTAATCTTTCTCTTGGATTCAAAATCTATATATTAATTAGCTATCTTCTTGAATGCATAAAAAATTATCATTTAATAAGAAATAATGATGTTATTTAGTTGACTAATTGTAATATCCCCTCTATCTTTAAGTGTAGAGAACTTAGGAACAAATATATCAAGATAGTTCCTCATTAACTTTTTTATTATAGTATAATCCTCAAAATATTCACTATATATTATAATATCACTAAATATTTCATATAATATTATAAAATAGTGATAAATTAATAAAACATCCTCCATATAAATGTCTTATAATGTGCTTCATTATAATTATTTTTTTCCACTTAAACTTTGATAATCACTTTATAGCTACCTTCCAACTTGTCCCAAATAACTTTAGTAGTTTTAAGTCTCATAATATTAGTGTATAATTTATATGATAGTAAAATAAGAATAGTATTTTTTTATTTACATTATCCTTAAAAATTATTCTTATTATTAAAAAATTTGGTAACATCTTTTAATAAGTGAAATCCGAATGTTGTAACTTCAAAAAACACCCTACTAAGGGATAATATATAATAAAACACACTACTCTTTTAACCATGTTTTTATCCTTTCCATCAAAGGTGTGAACAGAAATAATATTACTTGAATTAATTTTAACCATTCTCATAAGAACTATTAATCAAGAAAAGGGAAACTAGAAACTTTGAAACCAGTTGATGTTCCCTAGGAATGGATTCACCACTGAGAGGGGAGGGGGGATTCATCAATGGTTCTTAATCATATAAAATTTCTGCCAATTTCAAATAAACCTCTAATTCTATTTAATTAATGTTGAAATAAAAAATTAATATAAAAAATAACTAAATGAAATAATATATAAAATATATAAAGGAACAATAATTTTTAAAAGGTTCACCCCAAGCGTGGATGGCTGCATCCTTGTTTGGGATAGTATCATTTCATTCATTAATTTTCATAAGGATTTTGTTATCAATTACAAGTGTTATGGTGTAGTATAATCCTAAAACACTGTGATTATTCATACATAAAATGAATATCACTGTAATTAACTATCTCTTTCTAGTATAATATGTAATCAAATAAGATGAGAAATACAACATGTGCATTTGGATTAGTTTATAACCAATTGATAAACATCTACTTCAAGCCATTAAATTAATCTGACCATAATATTCTCACATATTTATAATCATTACCCATTTATTAATAAATAATAAATTCTAAATAGTTGGGTTGGTCACTAGAATATGAATATATTAATAATATAATTATATATAGATGAATACTATGGATCTTAGTTTTTTATCTCTTCAAAATTCACAATTTTTACTGTCACTATTTATCTTCTCACTATTTTACCATCGTGTTTCTTCTCAGTTCCCCTATAAATTCTTATTTTTCATTAGAAATATATATTATTCTAGAATTAAATAGATTATAAAAATATATTTCTTCTCATATTATATAATCCCATTACAAAGTTGTCCAATAAAAATCCTTCAGGAATTTCCTTAGTCTTTTATATATATGGGAACATTCATATGATCACTTAATGTTTTATTCTTCATTTAAAAAATATTTATAATGAAATTACAATAATAACCTTATTTTTTTATTTGCGTATTTCCCTATAAAATTTCAACAGAAATCAATTCACATAATTATACTTTTTTATATTCTAGAAGATTCATTTATTAATCTCCTCTTCACATTTTCACAGGATCAACATTGAAAAAACCTTTTTTATCTTCTAATTGAATGAAGCATCTTATCATAGTAAAAAATAATTAAAAACTCAGATTATATCATATATTTATTATCTAGTAAGTGATTTTATGAAATTTTAAATTAATATATAATTTAATGATTTTATTTATATAAATGTATTCTAGAAATTGTTTTTCTCATAACTAAACCTAAAATATAATTTGATACGTGTTTTTAATTGAATAGTTATAATACCTTACATAACCTAATTTATTTTTCATTATGATATGAATATTTTTTAATTTATGATTTCCAAAATCCAAAACTCATTTTCACATAATTTAAAAAATTATTTAACTTTATGAAGTCATTAAACATATGAAGATGTACTATGGAAATATTAAAATCTAAAATGTTTTTTAACTCTAAAATTTCCTATAGTTCAACTTTACAGAGTTCCAAATAACATTAATATTTCCAAAATAGATATTTTTACTCTACCCAAACCATCAGACTCATATTTTCATCAAAAATATAATGATTCTATGTACATTTTAACGCACTATTCTTGAACGATATAAACTTTAGTAACCAAATTAATATCAAATAACGTTACGATGTCCCAAAAATAAACATTTTGAACTATTAAATCAATATTATAAAGTTTTTTTCATTAATGGTTGAACCATATGTATTCTATGAACATCGTAACGATGATATAGTTCTACCTTCTGATCATTAACAATGTTATATGGATTTTATTTTTCCTTTCTCTCGTCTGGGTGAAGCATATAATATTTGTACCATTAGAAAATGTTATTTTTCAAAATTACTAGTTCTTCCCATAGAATACATAGAATATCATAATAAATAACATATGAAATATATAATTTTTCAATATATAAAATATAATCATATTACTAAAATGATTCCAAACATTTTAAATCATCTCAAAACATATTCATTCAATACAACTGTTCTCAATAACATTAAAAAATAGAGAAATAAATCACAGAAGATTCCAATGATTCTTAAAAAAATTAAGACTAATATACATATATTTTAATTCTATCATTATTCTTGTAAATTATTTAATTTACCTAATGGGTACATGAAAGAGCCCATATTTACAAATATTTGTATCCCATGAAACATTTATGAATCATTTAACTTAATAAGCCAAAATAAAGATTCAAAGAAGGGTCCGTGGATAGAATATATATACAGTATCTTTGTTTTTGGATGGTGTAATGTCCTACTTCACTAGAACACTCTAACCCATGTTTTAACTTGTGGTCATTAAATGAACCCGAACATGACTTCCAATACCCCAGAGGCTATTGAATTGTATGATGGGTCAATTTTGTGACTATGTTGATACAATTTCCTCATATCATAAGAAAATAATATCTGACAATAATAAATAATCCTCATCAAAAATATTAAAATGAATATGTAGATGAAATAACTAAAAAATCTATCTATAATAAATGAATACAATATATAGAATCAGGATCATTAAAATATAAAATTAATCTCCCACTAAGTTAATAATATGAATATATAAATAAAATAATTAAAATGTAAATGGATTTATTAAATCTATGATATGAACATAATATAATTATTGGCTCAAATATAGTTACTCCATCTCATATATATAACATCATCTCTTCGCTTAACCTGAACATGTGATCATAGAAGTATTTACATGGACCCAAGTTCGATGGAATCTTGAGTAGTGTGGAAGTACAACTTATTAAGGCACCACTATCTTGAAATTAAAACTAGTAACTTAACAAACTAGGGTTAAGAGATTAATTCTAGGATTTCAATTATTACATTCCCAAAATCCATGCTACGTTTTATTTTTTAGATAATTTGGAAAACCATTAAATAAAAAAGATGATTGTTTTACACAATGTATATTGTTTCAATAAAAATAGGTTCCTAAATGGCTATATAATTTTATTTTTGTCCGACGTGCTTTGTTCATGACGGGTCATCATAACAAAAGGGTTTACCACGTTATAGTTATTACTCAAAACTAGATCTAGTGAAAATCATTTAAAAAATAGGATAAACAAACAAATCTTTGTAAGGGACATAAAAATAAAGTAAACATGTCACTTTATTGAAAAGAAAGAAAACCCAGGAAAATGCTTAACTTTTTCAAAATAAAACATTGAATTTATAAGTGAATTAAAATAAAAAAAATTTAAAAAAAAAAATTTAAAACCCATTGAAATTATATGAAAAGTTTAAATGCATCCTAAGTAACTTGAGAACTGATGATAATATTTATTTTAAAATAAAATTTTTCACTTTAATAGTTCAAAAACATTCCTTACTTCATGATATTAATATATTTCGGTAAAAAACATATAAAGAACATTATAAGCATCTCAGAGATTCATAATCTTTGTTCAATATTGTTCCACTCATTTTTCACTCATGTTTCAATCATGTATCACTCATGTTTCACTCTTGTTTCACTCATTTAGGAATAAATTAAGCCTATTTAATTATATATGAGTAAACTACTCAATTATCTCCCTCATTTATTCCTTCGAAGACTAAATCATTAGACAATGCATTAATGAACTATATCTAGATCACCCATCATTATGAGTTATATTCGGATCACCCACCATCATATATAATAATCATATACCATATACAGAATAAATCATTTATAGTCTTTTAATTTTTTTCCTAAATACTTAGAAAAACACATTTTATAATAAAATAAAAAATCATTCAATTTTCATATAATATTAAAGTGATCCATTTTTTCATTGCAATAAAATAAAAAATACTAGAAGAATATGAATAATGTAGCCTTTGAAAAAAAAATTAACAGACAGTGGAATCATGATAATTAATAATGAATGTGATTGTGAGAAAATTTCTTCATACTATATTAAATAATTTTTTTTGTTCCACCTTTTCAAAAAGTAAAAAAATAAATTATATAGGGATTTGTGTGAAAGATAAATTTTTAACCCTTTTGTAGTGAAAGAAAAAAATGGGTGAAAATAAATTTTAACACACTTTTATGTATAAATAATAACATTTATGAACCATCTAAATGAATATGGATATGGAGGAAAAATATTTAAAAGAAATATATTAAAATAATATTTTAATGAAAATCCCTGATGACATTGGTAACATTTGAATCAAATGAACATTGAAGGATATATGATAAACTTTATTTTTGAAAAACATAAAATTTAGTAAATTAATTATAAAACAAATTCAGATGGTATTAGATACATTTTTAATAACAAACCAGGAGGTTAAATTGGCTTAAGTTTCATAGAAAGTAAAATAAGAAATGAAATTCTTTTCCACCAGTCCTGATTCATTTTGTCCATTATTTATTTCCTAAATGTATAAGATTATAATAATTTTTTAATTGAATAAAAATATTTTTCAATTTAATTCCATTTTTAGTGAACCATTAATTTTTTATTAATATTATATATTTAATTACTTAATCGGTTACGCTGATGTTGAATATTTTGAGGATATTTAGTTTATCAATCCAAAATGACATTGATAGATTGAATATGATCATTGTGATCAAGTTAATATTTTCTTAAGAATCATTTTCATGATGAAATTATTATTTTATACATAAAAAACATTTTTATAACCTATCTTACATAGAACACATGAAAAATAAAATATGTCATATCATATAGGTGGTAGTTTTCAAGTACACAAAAGTGTGTTTTTTATTTTTTTTATAGGATAAAAAATAAACAAGGTATATAATAATTTAATTTAAATAAGTAATAATTATGTTATACATGTCATATTTATTAATTACCATCAGCCTTATAACCAAACATGAGGGCAGTATAGAAAAAATAATCACTTCTCTTCCTCAAGAAGATAGTCCACATGTACGCACAAACGAGATTATTTTCCAATGGATGAGTGAGAAAGATGGAAGATATTATATTGTCTTAAAAACCATATTTATAACATAAATAACATAATATACATTAGATACATTATATTAAATATCTATAAGAGGTAATAATGAAAAAAAGAAACACATCACATCATGGAAGTCGTATCCCATATGTACACACAAATGATGTTTTAAATTTTTATGGGATTGAAGGAAGATAGATTAAAGGGTTGTACCATTAAAATAATAAAATTTCAGTAATGGGATGATATTTTTTTCATCATATCAGTTTGGGTATATAATATTTGAAAAAGGATGATGATGATATAAAATGAATGATCTCATTTAAGAGTTTTACCTATTCTTTGGATAACATTATTTTGTTTACATATTAAGCCTCACGAGGATGGTATTTTGGTAAGACGAGAAAATAAAAGACATGGACAGGGATGTTGGTATTTTATTTTTTTCCGGATCTTTGAATATATTTGGCTCAATAAGTATCATAGAATTAAGATACGAGGTTATATTTTATAAGTGAGCGGAGGGTCACACTTGTTTTTTATAAGTTGGGTATGAACTCTTTTTTTTATTTTGAAATCAAATATCTATTTCAATTTTGGAAGAGGGAGACCAATAAAATATCCCATATGCCTAAAGAATTGTGGCCCATTAACATGTACTGAAGGCCCAGTGAATCGTTATGCCTACATTATCCTGCCATGTTAGTAGGCCTGCATCATTCATGCATCACCACCTACCTATGTCATGCCTTTGTAACTTCCTGCATTAAATATCCATAAGGGGCTTGCCCGGATTCAAACCATAGTATTTATGATTCTGGATTATGAGGTCTACAACTCATGGTATTGTTTCAACCAAATTGGAATATCCCAATGGTATGATGATGATGAGTATAAATAAACTAAAATAATCATTTTTAAAAAGTTTTAATGATATTTTAAACATTATCACCATGTTTTATCCCCCTAATTTATACGCTATACTCTAAGTATGGTGATAAAATAATTCCACCATTACTCTTCATAATGACCAAAATCAAAATTGAACTCATTAAAAAAATTTAAACTCATTATTATAAATATTAAATTCATTTTACCAAATTCAATTTCCATAAGTGGTAAAAATAAATATTAACATATGTATGAAAATTATGATAAAATAGTTTTCAGAAAAATTCCATTTTAAGCTTAAAAATGATTTTTACCAAAATAATGTATAATTATGATTCAAATAGAATTAGTTATATTATGATAAATAATAATAGGATTAATTTATTTTAAAACTAATTATAAAAAAAATAAAATAAACATTAAATTATTATATCTAAATAAGGTAATCCGAATATATTTTATTTGATTAAAATCATTAATTAGATTTACAATATTTTAAACATATATTTAAATGTTTAAAATTAAATTATAGAATTTATTATATCAATTATGAAATAAATATTTATTCTATAAAGAAAGAATAATAAAATTCAATGTCATACATATATCTTGATAATGTCATTAAAGTGTTAGTAATTTTTAAATTAGTATTTTTCACTAATGAATGAAAAAATTACTATTTGAGAAAAATTTCAAAAAATTTGTTTTATGTTTATTTTGAAATTATTATATAAAAAATGATGTATATTATAGTAATTAAAAATTATAAAATTATAAAATTAATCTTTTTAATATAAGCATGGAAAAAAAATTAGTTAAATAGAACTATTCCATTTTCGATTGAAAAACCACATGAGATTATGATGACCATAAACCCATAAAATTAATACTTATAAATCATAATATTGAATCATTTCATTTATTACATGATTTTTCTCATTAATTCCCCTAATAAATTTTATCCTTGTAATTATTTCATTACTGAAAAAAGTAAGATTATATTTTTCTTATAGCTATCTAAGATTCCTTTTTTGATTCCTCAATAATATGGATCCACCATAAAACCTTTACCCAATAAATCAACATATCTATAAAAAATTCTCCCTATGATTCAAATTATGAACCATCCTTTCCACATATGAAATATTTTCATCAATAATTAATACCTCAAGGATTTAAATACAGGATGAAACATGTACATATTAATTTAAAAATGTAACATGAAACATGACATGCACATGAGATAAACATGGAGGCAAGGATTTCTGGTACGTGACTACTCCCACTATAAACAAAATCTCATATGGTCTAAAAAACCATTGATATAAAATTTCATTTTTAATAAAACACATAACACCTTTCCAAGGAGATATCTCAATAAATACATGATTTTATACCACAAATGAATGATATTTCTTCTTTTTATCTACAAAACTCTACTTCCTACTCTAAGATGATCTTATGTGATACATAATCATCTTCATATTATCAAAAATATCTTATATCTATTTTTTCGAAAAAATCCCATTCATAGATTTCATCTAAAAATTTTAGAATTTGAAACTAATTTTCATATAATGCTTCAAATATTTCTATCTATATACTATATTGGAAACTTTTATTATATAAAAAATTCAATTAATGAAATATAATGGTTGAAATTTATTTTGGAATTCAATTATCAAGATCAAATAATATCTTCCAATATCTTTGTTTTTCACATTTATTGTCCATCACATTGAGGATAATAATACATACTGAAATTTTAATTTGTATGTAATGATTTATAAAGTCATTTATAATAGATCGATATAAACCTAGGAGTATGTTTAGATTCAATAAATAGTAGGGATACATTTAATCTAACCATTTTCTTAAGAGAGAGTCATGGAGGATTATTTTAAGAAATAGGTTCTTGAAATGAAAAAATGCACCAATAAAGATAATTGTCTAATAATAACTCAAATCTCATTATTATGTCGAGGCGAATTTGTAAATCCAACCAAAAAATATTGTAATATACTCTCTTATTTCCACTGAAGCATTGCCAATGGTTGAATTATCACTTTTTGTAGTTTTCACATAGTATTAGCCACTTTACAAGCAAAAAATTTCATTGTGAAATTGTAAATATATTTCATCATTGTATCTCAACAATAATATTTGTTAAGGTACCAATACCTTATAGTGATGCCAGGATGAATAGAAAATGGAGAGATACAAACTTCACTCAATAATTCATTTTTCAACATGGAATTACATTTCACACACAACCTCTCTCAAAATCATATAACCCTTTTTTTATCAAATTTAAATTTATGAAATTTAGTTTTTTTTCAATTATACATTTTCTTACAGATGAAGATCTTCCATTTTATCATTTGTGATTTTGTTTTAAAAAATATGAATGCAATGATGCCTAAAATGAAAGTGATGTATTTTCTGCCTGAATAGTTTCTATGACAATATTTATTAAATCATTAACCAAAGGATCATATAGAAAATATCTCATAGTTAATGATGCCTTATATTTTCTACTTAAAAAACAAAACCCCTTATTCTCTTTTATTGTATGATAGTAAATTTCGTAATGAAGACACTTTATCAGTTTCAACTGTCTTCTTTACCTCATATTCTTTTATTTTTGAGTGAAAATATACTCCATACCTTTATGATCACCGTAAATTTCAAAATTCACCCCAAATAATTGATGTATGTATATTTTTGAATCAAAAACCACTACAACGAATTCATGATCAGGTGTAGCATAACATAACTAATGAGTTTTCAATTTTCATTATCTATATACAATCACCCAATCATTCTACATCAAAACACAACCAAGGCCCTTTAATAAAACATCACTATAAATAAAAAATTCATCAATTCATGTTATAAAGGCTAACACTAGGGTGTTTACTGATCTAATTATTAATTCTTAGATAAATTCATCACATTCATTTTTATAGATTAATTTAACTCCTTTTCATTTTAACATAATTATTTTTATATAAATTGGAGAAATTTCTTCAGAAAACTATTGATAATAACCTACTAATCGAAGAAAACATTAGATCTTAGTTACATTAGTTTGTCTTGGACACTATTTCATCACTTTAGTCTTGGAAGGATCAATTTTTTTTACATATTTTGTTACAAAATACCAATTAAATGAAATATCTTTTAACCAAAATTCATATTTGGTGAATTTACCTTCTAACTAATTTTATTTCATGTTTTATAGATTATTCCTTAGATAACTTTTCCAACCCTCATAATATTTATAATAAACCATTAAGTGGATGATAAAAACTAAAAAATATTTTTCAATGCACTCATGAAAGACATTATTCCTAACATACATAAATACAGCAGCTGCATTTGTCAAACTATAATGTATAACCAAAAACTCATAATGGTCATAACTAGTATAGAACAATATCTTAGTTATCTATTCCCCGTTTAACATTATATGGTGATATCCCAACCTACGATCTACCTTCAATAAAATACAAGCACATTGGATCTGATCAAACAAATCATTAATATGATAAAAAAATATACTTATTCATAACAATTACATTATTAAGTGCCCTATAATCAATGAAATGTATTATGGAACCGTATTTAGATTTGTTTTCAATCCTAAAAAAATTATTAGATCCATTCTTTAATGGTGTTTTAAAATTTCATTAGTATCGTGTAATAATTCAACAATAAATTCAATCTCTTGGACGTGAAAAACAACAGAAAAATCATGATGTTTAACATACAAACATCTATTTACCATTAAACCCTAGTTAATTGAAATCTTTCCTTTATTTTCAAAAATATTTACATGAAAACATTAAACCCATATTTAATCAATTTCTCAACTTCTTTATATATTATCAAATATATAAATTATTTCTTATATACAAAATGAAAATCACTTTAAAAATTGAATATGATTTCTTTAAATTTTTAATCTTTTTTAACTGGATAAATTAAATGAAAATCCACACATAGAATAACATAAAACTCAAAAATGCGTAATATAATAATGTTTATAGAAAAAATCAATCCATAGATAATAACATAAATATTCCTATAAATTACTATTTATTTAATTCTACACCTATGAATTTTTTACAAAAATTTATGAAGTTATTTAATGAGATGGTATTTCTATTTTAGTTATAAATGTCATTAAAGTATAACAATTCATGGATCCATTATCAAATAATAAATTATAATAAACATGTAATGTACCTATTACCACTTCATTCTATGGTACAATATCGAGTGTGGTTGTAGAAAATTACCATTCCAAACCATTATGATTTTGATCTTGAGGATTCCCACCATGAGTAACTAAATTTGGATTCATGTTAGAATACTAAACCAAAAAATTAATATTAATACATATTATTTTATGCTGAATATCCTCTTTCCAAATACTAGATATATTAGAATAATTTTCCTTACACTCACAAGGTATATAACTGGTCTTACTATTGATGTAACACATTCTTGATCCTATTAAAAATTCATTAAAATGTATTTTAACACATTTATAAAATTTTGGGGGATTACCTATACATTTATTTATTGAATTGTCCCCGTCACATTCCACTATGACTTCTTCTAACTCATGTTATTATGAGTTACATATGTATTGGTAAATTACATCTTGAAATTTTGAGGATAATGAACAAGTATCTCATTTATTTTTTGTTAATGAGATTTCAACACTATGCAAGATTGGTTTTAAACCATAGAAAAACAAATCACGATTATTATCATTGTTCTAAAAAAAATTTCACTTACCTATATGATCTAGAAAAATTTTATTTGTAGTCATCCTATAAATCTTCTTATTTTTATTTAAATATTATAATTTCACATCCATTATTTGTGGAAGATCTTTAGGAAAATACTTCTCAAGAAAAAACATTTAATTTTTTCCCACTCCATGGAATAAATCTCATTCTTTTATATATTACTATTGACTAGAGATCATGCTCAATAAAAATAAATTTTAAATTTATAAACCATAAGAGTTACATTTTTTTCTGTACAACCCATCACCTCAACTATATTTTCTTGTATATTAACTAATGATTTAGCTACCAATACATTTTAGGTTCCACTAAAATCTGATGGGATTTATTTCAAGATACTCTTTACTATTGACATGTTCTTCTATATAGAACCTCATCATTATCTTTCAAGGCCACCACCATTTATAAAATATTGGATCTCAGTTAAACTATGTGCAAAATGCTCTGTTCCAATCAACCAAGGATTCTAATTCGGATGTTTATTATCGACTTTATGGCTTCTAACTTTAGCTTCCATATTGAATCTATAGAAAATAATTCTAAATAGACACGGATTATATGAAGAAAAATATAAATCATCAAAATATTTATCTTGAAAATATAACAATAAATTATAATCACATAAAAGTTTTTTTAACAATATCAAATCCTCTAATGTTTTCTACACCTTTCATTGATAGCAACTATAATAGCCCAAAACTTATCAAGAATTAAATACGAGTTCAAAGTAAATTTTTTTAAATTGAAAAATTCATAAATACCTTTATAGTTTTATAGTTTTATATAATTATGAAAATAAAATCCTTATAATGTGGAATCTCTTAAACTATTTACATTTTTCCATAAAAATAGGTTCCTAAATGAAAGATCTATTTTATTTATATCACACATGACTTGTTAATGAGGGATCTCCTTAACTGAATAATTGAACTTAATAATTTTTTATAGATCATTATATCTTTTAAAGAACATTTAGAAAAGTGGTATGAGTAAAAAAATATCAGTAAGGGATATATAAAAAGGAAAACCACTTAGTCCATTGAAACAATTGTATCCCATGAAAATCCTTACCTTTTTTCTGAATAAAAATTTATCATATAAGTGAATCATAACTACATGAAAAAAAAATTTCCCTAAGAATTTTTTTTGAAACCCATTGAAATAATTGTAAAACATTTGATGAATCATAATGAACTTGAGTAGGCATGAGAATATTCCATTGAAATTAAAACAATCACCTATAACAATTTCTAAACATTCCTTAATTCATGAAATCCATAAAATACCTTAAAAACACTAATCATGAACTTAATAAGAACATTAGATGATCATATTTAATCCATTTGGGAAGTAATAAATCATATTTGAATCCGTAAGAGTAAACCACTCATTTATCTCCCTCATTTTGACACCTGAAGAATAAATCATTACCTAATGAATTGGAGAGATATATTAGGCCCAACAATCTTCATAAGAAATATCGAGCTCACCTTTCGTCGTATATAATTCCCTATTACAATATCATGAAGGAAAAAAATTATAGTATTTATATTTTAGTTATAAATCCTTTAAAAATCATTTAAACCCATAAAAAAACACTTTACGTTTTCACATAGAAGTAAAGTGAATGATCATAGATTTTAAAGAAAACATAAAAATTATTACAACAGATTGAAATAGATGTTATTTTAAAAACCATATAAACTTGTAGAGTAATATTTATAATGAATAATTTCATTTATGGGGTAAAAATTCTGTCAAGTAGTATACATTAAAAAAATCAATTCCTTTTTTTGTAAATTTTTAAAAAATGACCATACAAAAAATTGTTGAGAAGATTCCTTTAGTACCATGTGTATATAAATTAAAATATATTTGAAAATGAAATTTAGCACTCTTTTATGTTCAAATAATATTACATCTCAAATAATAAAAATAATATGTATATTGGGGATGAATATTTAATAATGAAAACCTAAAAATATGGATTTAATGGAAATCCATTACAAATTTGGCAACTTTATTATAAAATAAAAATAGATGATTAGAACTTTTAATTTGATTTTAAATAAATTTAATTTTTTTTAATTAATGATAAAATACAATCATATGAAATTTTTTGCACCACCCAAAAAAACATGTTGTGCAATTAGCATAAGTCTCAAAGAAAATAAATCGAGGTAAAATTTCACTTTCCTCAACTCCGAACTCTTTTCATTAATATATTAGTTTTTGAGTGAATAAAAATTTAATAATTATTTAATTTCATCATTAAAATTTTCAATTTAATCCCCATGGTATTTATATATATATTCCATTTATTACAAATCCATATTTAATGACATAATCAGTTAGGTTGATTCTGGATTTTTTGAGGACTTTTGGATTATCAAGCCAAATGTCTTTTTTCGATTGACTATGGACAAAGAGATCATTGTTCGATTATCGTAATAATATTTCTCAGGATTAAATTATAAAAAATTTACATTATTTTTTATAATCATCCATTATAGTTATACCTGAAAAATAAAATATGTCATATTATAGAGGCAGTTGACTTCATATACACATGAGCGAAATTTAGATATTTCTTCTTGATAGAAAAAATAAGTTATATATTATTTTAATTTTATAAAATAATTTTAATTTTGTAAAATTCATATATATTCATTACTTAAATCTTTATGACTAGACATGTGAGGTGGTAATGAAAAACGAATCACATCACTTCATAGAGGTGGTTTTCTACACATATACATGAGAAACAGTATCATTTTCATACATAAGAAATGATTATATGGTTGATATTATATTTCCTTTAAATAAAAAAATATTGGGTTTACATATCGCATCAATAATATAAATCCATAATAACAACCATCTATTTTATGGGTTGATGTAAAATTAATGACATCTTATCGTAGATGTGGTAGCCCACACATACGTAAAAGTGATACTTTTACTTCCCATAGGATGGAAAGAACATATAAAAAAGGGTTGTATAATAAACATAAAAAAATTTATTTATATGTATAATACTGATTTTATTATTTCATTAAGGTTATATAATATTTTATGGAGTTAAAATATTAATATAATGAAACAACTCTATTAAGAGTTTAACATATTATTTAGATAACCTCATTTGGATTACATGAAAACCCCACCTATGTTGGTATTTTGGTGATTCTAAGTAATCCTAAACGTGGGGAGGAATGTTGGGATGTAATTTTGTTAGGTATTATACAATCTATGTGGCTAAATAAGTGACTGAGAATGGGGAGATGCAGTTTCCTTACATAAGTGAGTAAAGTGGGACACTTGTAATTACTCAATGTTTTAAAATCACACAATGTATTTTTCATTGGAATGTGTAACTAAAATATAAATATATTTAAGATAAGTTTTTATGAGTCTAAATCTCATAATATTAATCTTTGTCATGTTTTAATATATTTCAATTATTATCTCTTAGTTTTAACTCCCTTGTTAACTCTTAACTCTTACAATGGTGCTAAACTTTTACCATGATTAATAGGCTTAATGATGAACAATAAAATTGAATTAATTAAATAAATTGGACATATTTATTGAAAATATTAAATCCATTTACCGTATTAAATTATAATATGTGAAAAAAATCATTTTAAAACAAGTACGCAAACTGCGATAAAAAACAGTTTTAGAAGAATGCATTTTTAAAGCATAAAACTGATTTATAACAAAAGAATGTATAATTATGATTCTAATTGAATTAATTGGATTATATTAAGTCAATAAATGATTATTTTATTTTAAATATAATCCTAATAATAAAAAACCAATAAAATACAAGAATAAAAAAGAATCATTTTTTTTCAATAAAAAAAATTATTTAGATTTCCAAAATGATAAACATAGATTTATACGTTCAATATTATTTTTTAAAATAATTTTTTTTTAATTAAAAAAGGAATATATAATTAATATAAGAAATATCTTAAAATTTTATGTTATATTTATATCCTGATAAAATAATAATAGTGACAGTATATGAAAAATCAGTATTTTAACTATTCACCATGAAATCAACTATTTTAGAAAATATTAAAAAATATAAATTAATCCTATTTTTAAATGATTATGTAAATAATTATTTCATATTTTCCATTTAATGTTATAAAATTATGAAATTTGAAATTTTAGAAACCACCATCTAAAAAATTTCACTTAAATAAAACATTCCCTTTTTCGAATGAATAATAAAAATATATGCTGACCATATCCCCATAAAATGAATACATATAAAAAATAATGTTAATTCATTTCTAGGATTTCTTAGGCTATTACATTTATTATGAAACATAAATAGTAAATGATGCATGCACATGTGATATACTTTGAATATAAGAAAATAGAATGAGAGTCGCGTAGATGATCCCGTAAGGGGCTCTAACGCGGTAGGGTTTCCACTGTCACCGCTGAGCTCTGCTCTGCTTCTGGTAACTTTGGATCACCTTCCATTCATCGCGGTGATCTTGTGATGATGTATTCCTCTTTAGGGGCAGATTTTCCTTTATGGGAATGACTGGAATGGACTTCTCTTCATTTGCTGTCGTCTCCATGCTCTACCCCCTCTTCACCGGGTAGGGTTCCATCTAGCGGCGTGGTGAAGCATGTGGTCAGTGTTCCAGATCCTCCTGATGTGGTTCGACATACGGTTCTGGGCCTACTGGGAGTGTGTGTGGCGGTTTCAGGAAGTCTCCAAGTGAGCATGTGAAGGCGGCGATAGGATCTTTCCTGGTTTGCATCAAGACCAGCGGCTACCTTTTGTGTTTGGTTTGTTTCCCCTTGTTTTCCCTTTCCTGTTTTCCTGATGGGTTTTTTGCTTCGAATATTCAGCATTGTTGGATCTTGTTTTGCTGATGCGTTGGATCCATGAAGCTCGGATGATATTTTTTTCTTGATGTGGTAATCGTAGAAGCCTTTGAGGTTGTTATTGTTTGGGTATGGTGGATTCATTGGTATTGTGGTAGAAGAGTGGATTATTTGTACTAGGAACTCCTTAGGACATTTATAATGAGTGTGGTTTTCTATTTTGATGTTTCTTGGCTTTCGAGTTTGGTTGGGTTGTTATGTGGTGATGTGAATTGTCGAGGTGAATGATTCGGTTGTGGCAGTATAAAGAATTTCCCATCTGTGTCTGCGGTACTGACATTAGATTTGGTTAGGATTTTTTTAGATTTCTGTCATCTTGGAAAGGTTTTGGTTTATGTTTGTTTTGTGTTTGATGTGCATGAACGTCCTCTGTTGACTTTTCTTTGGACGGCGGTGACGATAATGTTGATGGGCAGCAATGATATCATTGGTGTTTTTTGCAGTATTTCATCTTGGATTGAAAGGTTCACTGGTTTCGTTTTCTCTGGTCACTGGCTCTGGTAATGATGGATGGTGTTGAGATGATGGTGGTTCAATGATGGCAGATTTCAGGCAATGATGACAGACGGAGGTGACAAGAATTCGGCTATTGCGGGTGACCCTTGGCTCTAGGCCTCCTCTGGTTGGGTGTCCTTTTTGAATTTCAAATTTTTTCTGAACATGTCTTTCGATATCACGTGTGAATTATATGGTTACTGATTTTCTTCAATGTGGCTCTTTTGAAAATAAAAAATAGAATTTTCAGTCATTATGAGAGCATAAATAAATAAACATTCATAAATTTTCATGTTCTAACATGACTCTTGGGATCAACAACACTTACATCGAATAGTGCCTATGTGTTTCTGAGTACATCGTATGAACAATTAATCATGTAGTAGGATATTGAGTCCTATGATCATCAAATTTTAGTCCCTAGAGCATGTTCATAAATTTCTAGATAATGAGCTGAATCCAAGGAGTACATCTAAGGAATTCAAACCCAAACGACCCCCCAGATGAATCCATGGAGTGTGTCCAAGGCATTCCAACCATGATAAACTTTTAACCTATTCCATAGAGATCCTATAATTCATTACAAACCATAAATCTTATAAGTCGAATCCAAGGAGCATGTCTAGGGAATTCCCACCTGGATTACCTGGGAGTAAAAATCCGAGGAGTGATTCCAAGGCATTGCAACCTAGAAATCATTCATGATGAATCCAAGGAATGTTTCAATGTAATTCCAACTAGGATGAATTTTTATTGGAGTCCAAGGTAAATTTCCCTGGAATTATAACCTGGATAACCATGCTAATCCAATGGTAATTTCTTTAGAGTTCTAAACCATGTCTAAAAACAACCCATATACCTTTAGGAAATCCATTTTCCATAAGAAACCGATACATTGGTAAGAAACCAATACACCCATAGGAGGCCAATAAACCAGTATATTACCAGTACACACAAAGTCAACCAATATCAGTACATCTTGGTGGTAACTAATTTCCATCATCACAAGCTTGTGTCATAACCATCATAGCCTCCTCATGCTCAAATATTCAATTTATGTTCTAAGGTGACAACCCATAATCATAAACACTAAATTCATATATGCAACCTCTCAAGACATTGTAACACTAGGGAATTCATTTTGGATCCCATTAGTCATATTATGCACATTCACCCAATATGGGTTTCATTGCCCAATTCCTATATCTCGTGTTAACACCCATTACTTAATGGGAATAACATCCATTGTTATCTTTGTCAACAATGTATGACCTCCTTCACCCCTAAGGTATAACCTTACTAACATCAATCTCAAATGATGTTGTAATATCCATTTCAATATCCAGGCCTTCCATGGTGATCCCTCTCACCCAACCTATACATAATCTACCTAGGGTATACAAACCCATATACACACATCTCAATGGGTGAGGAACACTCTCCCTTGAACATCTCAACTATCCCACTGGGAATATGGAATCTCACATGGCCTACATGAGCCAACCATTTCTTTTAATCACATACCATTACATATGAATCACCAATACACCTATTTTCATGGTCACCACATTATATTAAATTAAATTAATTTATAACCCTCATTAGATAAATAATACATGGAATAAATTTAAAGACCAGACCTCAACCCTTAGTTACTGAGGTAACCAATATAATGAAAAATGGCCCAACATAGCCCTTGGAACATTGTTTAGTCCAAGAATTTTATTTATTTTAAAGAATTTATTTATATAAAATGGGTAAAAATATCATAATGTGAGGAAATATATATCACATGAAACTATATAAATTCATAATATCAAGGGGAATCTTAACGAACCCCCTACTATAATATGAGATCTTTACCTTATTAATTAAGCATGAGTTAGATTTTTTATGACCTTCAATGTTTGACACAATGTCCCAAGAATATATATCCTTCCATGAAATTTAATAATTAATTATAAATAATTAACAATTCATTATTTTATTATTTTAATAAAATTTTAAATAAACCTCAAAATTATTCAAATCTATCATAATTTCATAACATCTCTCTAGGAGAGAATTCCACATTGAATCCTCAATAAAAAAGGTGTGATCCACTCCAAAAACATACCCACACCAACACTAAGAAAAAGATAGAAATTAAACACTGATTTTGACATCCTATTTCCTATTTTTTTTAAAAACTATAATATATTCATAGGTAATTATACCACTATCTAAACAACATATGACGGCATGAAAATTTCATCTTGAGACATCCTATATATATAATCCAATAAAAATACCCAATGATATTAGAATTGTTTTCACTTATTTAGTCAAATCAACAAAAAATACAAATCCAAAATGAATCCAAAATCACATGGCTATAATGAATATAAATAATGAATAATGAATTTAAAAAACATATATAAATCACTATAAAATCATACTTAAAATCATCCCCTATAAAGGCGAATAAAATGAGAAATGATTGGAGGGAGTATCTACTAATAATGGACTCTCACCAGCCCACATACCCTCTAAATCATTTATATTACTGAAAGAAAAAATATGAGACTATCACTATTAATCTTTGTCCCATGATAGCCCACCGACTAACTGGTACAACTGATGTTGAATTTAAGTTTCCCCATTATCCTGATAATTCTGTGACACTATTTTGAATACCCATGAAACCATTTGATCCTCATTTCACATCCAAAAAATATTTATCTTACATGTTCCAATACTTTTATTTCCAATCTAAATCCAAATTCTCAATGAGAACCTCCTAACAAAATGAAAACATTAAATTCAATCATAATTTATTACATCCTATAAAATTAGAGTATTTAAAACATTCTGCCAAAACACTTATTATCATCAATAAGTCTTACCAACCATTCAATCACTCGTATTGAACCATCATAGTATTCAATTTACTATTCATTCAATGTATTCTAATCCATACTGCTGAAGAATATCACACTATATATAATTTTAAAAATTCACACAATTAATTAATACACAAGCCTCTCACCCATTTTCATTAATGAATCACCAAGACAGTGCATGATCATTCCTCTCAAATATAATATATCATATTCATATTGACCAATTTATCATCAGGCTTATGTTGCTACACACCATATTTCTTTTCTCATATATGTTAATTACTAACAATGTTACTCCCCAATATTGAAATTTCCTACAAAAACACATATTCAATAGTATAGTTACATGATTAGTGTCATTTCTATTTCACAACAGTCAATTATATACATGAAATCTTGACAAAATTTGGAACCACTCCTCACCTCAATTCCTGACCGAATTGGATGAGTCACTATCACAAAACATAGGGTGGAAACACTCTAGAAATTCTATTAAACTCCCAAAAAATCCTTGAAATAAACACAACACATCCAATATGACACTCCCAATATTGTTTCTAATCCATAACATTCAATTATATAAAAATCCCCTAATTAGGCCTCCGCTTATCAGCTATGCTCAAAAAGATCAATATTAGCCATTATCACATAATCAAACAACCCAATCATGTATCTCTAACTCTCAAAGGCATCTTAAGATCATCCAAACACCCACACTAAATATAAATCCGAAATTTTGGTGTAATTACATCGTCATAACCTCTAACAACCCAATCATCAACAACGCTCCACCCATGAAGATAGGTGCAGTATCAATCTAATGAACACTCAATTCATATTAGACACATTACAAGAATTAATATAATACATGGAATCCATCCAAAATTAGACATAAATTTAAAATATTTTATTATTTAAGGAAATAAAATATTAAAATACATCTACCCATTGACACCCCATGCCATCTCAACTATTATATGGTCATTCATAATACACCAACTATCCATTCAACACAGGGGTCAAACTTCCACAACACATGATTTTTTCTCCACTGCACATGGTGACTAACCATATTCTTTTGAATCATACCATTTCTATAAAACATAAACCCAAGATATAACCCTTCTGGGATCATGAGAAATTATTCCTAGATATCCATTTAATTTCCACCAACGATGATAATCTTACCATCCTATAGAAAATAGTGCACTCACAGACATATAACTTCATTTAAACCACTCTATAAAAATAATCTGAATAGGTCTGATCACATCACATGTGGGTAGTACCTCACACTTATCCATATAGTCAAACTCTAACAATAATAAACCCATGGAATCATCATCATCATCACAGAGGAAACACCTCTAATTATCATCCGAAGCTCTGGGACACTATGCTCAGAAGCATATCACTACTAAAATATCACTACAACACTACCCATGTTAGACATTAACCAAAAAAATTACTATGAACCAACTCACAAAACCTTCATAAAACTAATATTAAACATGCAATATATGTTATAAACATGTACTAAATCAATCTCATTTAATACTAATGGGTTTATGCTCATGTATCACTCGGTCACACTACCCGACTCACATTTCCATAAAACATAAGTCATTGGTCCTAGGCTTGTGTTCCAAATAAAATATGGGTCCATGCCTCATAAAATGTAAATTTAATCCATCCCAAAAACCCTCGATTCCCCTTTTCAAAACCAAGCTTTTTACCAATTCCATTTAAAATCACACGATCACCCAACTCACCAAGATTTGTTGATGACATAATTAATTTACCCACACTCTAATATCTCTTAAAAAAGAATATACATTACAAAAATGTTATACATTATACAAGTCCTTACATTTAAACCTCTACCTCGATACCCAATCTCTAGCACTCACTGTGGTTTTCAACAAAAAATCAAAGGGAATCCCCATACACAAACCACAAGCTAGTAACACATCTAATGCATCAATACATAACACAAGGAATCTACCCATGAAAGAACTATATACTTGGTAGAAACTCCCATGAATTATTTATAACATGAATTGAGGTCAACTATAAGAAGCAAGAGCTAAACCCTATCTTGTGTTTCCCTAGAATATCACTTCCTATATCAACCATAATACTTGGTTCACTAATACCAATTGTCAATCATCATTGTTACTAGGTCCAACCACCTTGATCCCAGGTCACATATCACATTTAGGTCACAAACAATGAGAACAATTAACCACAAATTGGTTATCATAACCATATATATGTCTGAAAACATATGAAAGCCCATCAATATATTACATGCACTAATTCTATCTAGTCATCTCCCCATGAATTTACCCCATAGAGAATAAAAATCTCAGGATAATCCTCACTAGTTGTTTACCTATGGGAACCACCCCATGAAGAATCAAATTCTCATTTAGTTATAACTATACACATAATTGAATTACCCTTCCATGACCCGTATTAAGCACATAAGAACCATTACAATAACCATCCACTAGGCATTCATCCCAAATGAATTATATTCATGTATGGAAAAAATCAGGTAACTATGCATAAATTTCATCAAGGGGCTATATAGTACGTATCTTTGTCAAGCATCTCATTGTAGACCCACATGAATTTTCATCAGAGGGAGATATACCATGGTCCAACTAAGAAGAATACTACCATGAATTTAAATGGAAATACAAAATATACATTATTATTGAAACTATAATTAGATGACCCACTTTCACTGGTGATATAAATCATACAAACACACACATTCCATGTGTTTCATATTTCATAAATATGATTCATATATTGTTTCTTTTTTCCATAATGATCAAAGGGATAAAATAGAAAATAAATAATAAATTTAAATAAATCAAGTTTGTTCTCGAATCCAAATGATCTTACCATAACAGTAAAAGCTAAGAACATAAACCCTGAATCCCTTGTAACCTAAAAATATACCAGAACGACACACCAGTATGAGTTCTATAACTTTTACTGAAACATTACTATCTCGATAGTCTACCATCAACCAAAATAATAAGGAAACAATAAAATATACTCTGATAAAATGTGTGATACTAGTTATATAACTCTCAAATACAACTTTGTAACATCCTTCCACACTGGACCACTCCTACCAGTGTCCAGAACAATGATCATTACATAACCTCAGGTGTTTCTCTCCATTTGGAAGAGGTTACCAACTAGTATAGGGGGTAACAGGTGTTACTATGGAGAGACCATAACCCTATACCAGAGTGTGCAATTATTAAAATATACAAATGAACATCATCCAAAATAGAAAACAAACCACAAAAGCAAAAATTAAATAATCTATCAACAATATATAAATTCAACATACAAACTCATGGTTATTCTAGAATACATCTATTATCCTAATAGGATGATCACATAAACTAACAAATAAATGAAATATAATATACATGGATTTAGTAAACCTCTGATCTATACCTCATCCACCTCCTGAATCCAATCTAGTTTCTCCGTATCAACCATCTAACACGCGGCCTCCACCGAACCTAATTCAATGATCAATGATGTTTACAATGGTACCCAAGTTCCATGGATGCCTGAGTAGGGTTTGAGAAATTCATAGATGGGCACCAAAAATTTGGTCCCATATATAATCAGTAAATATATTATACACATGTGATATTCTTAGAATATTGGTAGATAATATAAATGTGTAAATAAATAAACCACCATGGATACATAGGCTCTAAAATGACACATGGGATAAACATTACCTAATATGTTCAGTGTCATAGTGATTTTGAACACATCACTAAACTATGATAACTAGTATCAGGATCTACAACTTATTCCATAGAGTTAGTCATACCCAACCTAGTAATCATCACATATAAATCCCTAATGTGTTTTCAGGGCATTCCAATCCTTGATTCAGATCTTAGGAGTGTATGTGAGGAATTCAAACCAAAATAACCTAATATCTGAATACAAGGATTTTTTCTATGGAATTATAAGAAAGATAAATGGCGACCTAAATTCATGGAGTGTTTCTAAGGAATTCCTACCTAAAAAAGTATGATCAAAATCCATGATGAATGTCTTTAAAATTCACACCCAGAGAAAATTTGAGCCAAATCCAAAGAGAATTCCCAAGGAAACACAACTCAAAAAAATGTGAACCTATTCCATGGAGTGTGTGTAATTTATTATGAAACACACTAATATTTTTTATATTCTTCAATTAAATTTAACCTCTTTAATAGCTTGCGGCACACAAAAACACTTGTCTTAAAAAATTGTAATAAAAATAATATTATTTAAATGTTACATTTATAACATAGAAATTTATTTTTTTTATGAATTGGAATTTCCATAATTTATAAAAAACAATATATTCAATTTTCCTAAATAAAATATATTTCCTCATAACGTTTTTAAATGTTTCAAAAACCCATTTTCCACAAAAATGTTTTTATCAATTTTCATGTGAAACTAATATATTTAAATTAAAATAATTTTATAAAATTTATTAAAAAATTATATTAATTTCATAGATATCAATTTCAAAATTATCTTATAGTGATTTTGTGAGAATTTTCTAAAAAGAATAATTTTGTGATGAATAGCGGAAATATCGATTTTTATTTAAAACTGCCTTTTCATTTAATGTATTTAAAGTCCTAATTATATTTTAAAATGGGTTTAAATTTAATAATAGTTAACTTATAATATTTTCAATACAATTTAGTTCATTGTAATAAATTTTATATTCAATATTTAAATAAATATTTTTGAACTTATGAAATCTTTTCTTTGGACAATAAATTTTTATATTGTTTATGTGTTTTATATTAAATTAAATTCCACCACTTTTAAGAATTGAATTTGATAAAATAGATAAAATATTTATACTAATATTTATTAATATTTTATAATAATTCCAGTTTAAGTTTTAAAATAATTAATAAAAAAATAGTAAAAATTAATTACCATGGTTACATTTAAAATAGGTTTACAATGTGGTTGAACCAAAAATATTAGGTTTAAAATGAAAATAACGTGTAAAATAACTAATTCATAACAATATTCAGGCCTTATAATATATAAGGTTATATAATGATCCATTTTTGAGTATATAATATTTGAGTATATATTTTTCTTTTCAAACATTCTGTGTGTGGACTCACTAGTTATAAATGGCTTACCCATCTTTAATACTCTCTAGAAATATGAAGATTTGTTTTTTGTAAATTAATACATAAATGATTTATTTAATTACCTACTGACATCATTTATTCCTTGTTTTGATAATAAAATCCTCCAATGATGGATTTAGTTATAATCCTAAACGGGTTATCTGATGAAGAATTAAAAATCCTAACATTTCATTTTCATTTTATTTCCTCTTCCACATCCATTAAATAATATACAAATATGATGAAATAATAAAAAGTTATCTTCCATATAATTATATGTTATTATTTTAACATAATATCCTATATCCATCTCTTCCTCCATTAAATGGGAAAAAATCATTGATTTTGTGCATAGTGGACCACCACCTCACAAACTGATGTAATTTGTTTTCCATCATCACCTCTCAAGAATAGATATAATTATGGATAAAATAGATATATATATGATATTTATTAAATTATTATACTAATTTAATTATAATATCTTTTTCTCATTTTTACATTAAAATCCATTGAAAAATAATAATGCTGCTCGTGCATATATGTGAACTACGACAACCAAAAAGCATTGTGATTCATTTTTCATTATATTTTTACATGGATGGTAACCATGATATATTTAATTAATATATATAATATATCATAATAATTATGTAATTGTGAATTAATATTTACTTTTCTTTTACTCCACCTTTCAAAAAAATGGAAAACAATGCCCTTGTGAATGTAAGACTTACCATCTCCATGGACTATGTGATTCATTTTTCTATATCTAATTTTTATAGATGATTACAAATAAATGTATAATTAATATACATTATAATTATATCATGGTCGTCATTATTGATATTATTTAACTATTATAAAAGAAAAATTACCAAAAATAACAAATGAAAACATACATAAAAAATGAAGCATTTATTACCCAAAACATGCTTTTAAAAACAAGATTTTATTAAGCTGCTGATAAAAGGTTATAATTAAATCATATATCATATTATATATTTTATTATGGTTCTATAATAAATTTTTATTAATCTTTTGTTTATTATATAGGAGGTTTTAATGTGTATGAATAAATTCGATAATTGAAGTAATGGATTTTCATCTCACCTTTCCTTCAGTGAGATACATACCATATTCTGTACTTGTCACTTTATCATGGTGTATAAAAATCACAAGATTATATTTTTTGATGATTCTCATGAAAATTATAGGTATTTAAAACCCATTATAATGTTATTTCTTTCATGGGGATTATGATTCAATAGTTACAAAAGGGGTGACAAATTTATGTTTCAATATTATTTTAATCATGAATGTATATGCGTGAATTTCAATTGAACAAAATTATATGATAAATTAATGGTAAAACCATTTAATTTAAGTAAACTATAGTTATTTATTTTAAATAAATTTATTCTTTCATTTTCCTCTCTTTAATACACATGAGATTGAAATAATGTTTTTATGGAAAATCTATTTTATTTAATTATTCACTCAAAATCTCTTTTTCCCATGTCCATGTTCTCTAAATTTGTTTTAAAGAATTTTTCTACTATTATTATATGAGGGTTTAATGACCTTTGACACATTATTTAATTTTTTAATTTTTTTAAAAGGATTCCGTTTTTTCTGAATGAGGATCTTTTTGACCCTTTTTCCAATGTGTGAGAGAAATGTTTTTATTTAACTTGTACGTAATGAATAAAAATTATTGCCATCATGAAAAATCATTACCTTAAATATTACATCATAGTATTCAATTTTTATCTTAAAATAATATATTTTTCATGATATTTTGTTAACCTTTAGTTTTAAAATGTTTATTTTCAAATTTAAAAGGATATTATAATAAATAACGTTTTAATGATATATTTATGAAATTTCTATTCATCATCAATAATAACCATTAATGTTTCTTATGATTTATTGGATATATGATCTAGTGATAACATCCTTATCCTATCACAATATGGTTTTTTATTATGAGGTGTTTATGAAACCCATTTATTTTCCATAGGATATGTTAGGATGGATTGATGAAATGATTATGTAACCCATTTTATTTCCAATGTTCTATTATGATATGATGAATGTATTATGATCTAATGGAACAAATATTTATAGTTTTCATTGTGTAATGGTGGTCCCATAATTATATAGTCCACTAATGAATTGGTTATATTGTTTTATCTCATGAAACAACTGTTAGAAACAAGTCAATGTGCTTCATCGGCTATGGGAAAAAAGTGAGTGTGATTGATCTTATATGGGAAACAAGTAAATGTGTGTCATCATCTATATGATATAGGGTTAATGTCTAATACATTATGATTAATGGCCTTTTAATCTAACCATTAATATTAAAATAGTTGCTATACATACGTTGGATGCACACATTTATGACACGGAATTATGGTTTATGATTAATTTATGATGATTTTTCACTGTTATGATTTATGTTTTCAAATGATAATGATTAATGTCATGAACCATGTTTAAGATCTTTTATATATTGGGTATGAACTTTGAAACATATGATCATGATCTCATACACTTATTCTTATCTTATTATTTCATATGATCATCAATTGATATCTCCCTTGTTTAACATTACTGAGCATCTGAGCTCACCGTTTTTTATGTTTCATTTTCCCTGTTTATGAAGAAAAGATAAAATTAGGGTATATATGTGATGATTAATTTTTGTGGAGATATGTTTAGAATATTTTGAATATATTTCATAAAATAGGAATATTGTTTATATATTCTCCAATAACATTAAACCTTTATAGTCCTTGAGCACATATTTGTAAAATGAATTGAATATTCATCTAAAAATAGATAATATTTGTGTATGAAAAGAATTGGTCATTATCATGGGTATCAAATAAAAGTATTAGTTATCTTTTTTCAACCGGGATATGAAAACATTATCAATAAATCTTTGAAAAATCCTATGTTTAAGTGAAACTTTTATGTTATGGTAAATAAAAGTGTGTGATTTAATTATCAAAAAATCCATGTCTCGATACTACAGATGTATGTAGCTTTAGAATATTTGTTCCTTAGGATAATAAACCAAAAATGGGTGAATTTATCTAGAATCAATATTCACCCAGTGTATTAAAATGGCCCTCACATCACACCTAGTTTTACAATCCCAGGGGATAGGAATTGGAGGTTAACAAACTCTTTACAAACCATCATAATGTATTTTAATAGAAGAAAAAATAAATGAACTAGGTTAAATCTATAGTTTCATATACAAAAAATATGTTTTCATGATATAGAAATCCTATAATATTTTTCATGACCATGTAGTTTCCCACTATTAGTATTGTTTCTCACACTTTTACACTTATGCTTTAGTCAATGGTTAGAACTAGAAGACATCATGCTAAAAAATATTTGAAAAATAATGTAATTATTTTCTACCTGAGTAACCAAATATTATGAGGACTGGAATGAAGATTCTTGTTTCTATACTCACAATTTTATTAGGCCAAAAATCAAGCTGGCCATCCAATCAAACTAATGATGAATCAAGATACTGATGAGTCTTTTATGAAGAAACAAACAACTTATTTAAGTGATTATTTTGATTCCATCATAGATGAGTGATAAATCAACACTATTGAGAAGATATTTTCTATTTTATATTGCCCAGAAAATGAAATGTTATTTCCAAACAATTTATCATCTAGAAGGTGAAGCAGATCAATGGTGGAACCTTTTTAGGAATAAGAACAAATAAGAAATAAATTGACTCTATGTAATGATATGATTTTAAAAATATATTTTTCTATAATTAATTTCCTCATATACTACATAAAATGCAAAATAATTAAATATTTTAGCTTAAGAAAAATTAGTATGATTTAATTAGTATTTATGAGGTGAATTTGATAAGACTTTAAAGGTATGGTTCTAGCTTAATCATTATCCCTGAAAAAATTGATCTATTATTTTCTAGCATAAAACCAAGTATATTAATGGAATTAAATATAATATAATTTATAAGATATGAAAAAATAATTATATATGAACTAAAGGTATAAATGTAAACTATGGATTTCCTCTATTTCCATGGTTTTGATTATAATAGGAAGATCGAGTATCGTGAAATATTGAATATATCATATGGTGGAAAGGAATCACACAATATTCATGCTGAAAATGTTTGAAGAAATAAAAAATAATTTTTTTTAATGGAACCTATAGATTCATTAAATGTGGAAAGGTGGTTTATAAAGCCTATGAATTTCATAAGTCAATGGATGGGATAGTTAATGCAGGGGAAGAGAAGAATATTCCAACAGATGCACTACCCATACTCCAATGATTCAAATGAAAGGAGTACAATAATAATGAAAATCAAAATCATGAAACAAATGGTTTATGATGAATATCAACATTGCAATTATTGAAATATTAAATAAAAAGGGAAATATCACGTGATCATAACATCCAATGTGGTTTACAAGAATGATATGGTGAAATGTACACTCAATATCCTCTCTAGAATATCTTATGTCTCTTTTGATTATATATTTACCAACACTTTTATAGTTATGGAATTTATAATTGGTATTTAATTTCCTGATCAATGATTATATATTGTTTTTTTGTGAAAAATCCTAATGGTATGATGATCACATATTATGTCTAAAATTATTATCCAATTGAAGTTTGTCGTAATGTTCTTCCTGCAAATCCAATTATTATCACTTTTGTTGAATTTATGTTATATTAGTAATGGATTGGATTAATATATAGATAAATCCCACATAAACGATTTTTTAATAAAATAAAAGTTTTATATTATAAACTAAAATGTGACCATAAATTAGTGATATGATAAATATGAACATCGAATAGAAATCACATCCATTGAATGGGTCATGTTTCATAATAGAAATAGTTGTTTATATAATATGGTTGTGAATAATCTCAACATTGAAAATATACCTATTATGTGGGAGTTTATTAATTTATTTCAATAAAGGTTTCTTAGTCATCAACGAAATCTTGAATTTGAGTTCTCAATAGAACTCATTCCCAGTTCCAGACCTATTTAAAATATTCCATGTAGAATGGCGTCATTTGAGTTATAGGAATTGAAGAAGAATCATTAAGAGAATCTTGATAAGGGGTTTATTTTACCAAGTGCATTACATTGGGGTGTACAAATTTTTTTACTCAAGAATAAATATGGATCAATGATACTCTATATTGATTATCAAAAACTCATCAAGATCAAAATAAAAAACAAATATCCCCTACTTCATATTTATGACTAGTTTGATCAACTACATTTATCTCAACAATTCTACATGATCGACCTTCATCCAGGATATCATAAAATCAGGGTAAAAAATCAGGAGATAACCAAGACAAAATTCTAAACAAGGTATAGAAAATATGAATATAAATTGATTCCATTCAGTCTCACTAATTCCCATGATATATTCATGAATTTAATGTATAGAGTCTATAGTGATTACCTTTGTCATTTTATGTTAGTATTTATAGATGATATTTTTATATGTTCAATGAGAAGTGATAGGAATAATGAAAACATGACATCTGTACTGAAGATCCGAATAAGGGTGAAAATATATGAAATATTTAACAATTATGAATTTTGGTTTCAAAATGTTTCATTTATGGGCCATATAATCACAAGGAAAGGTATATCAGTAGATTTATCAAAGACAAAAGTAATTAATTGTGGGACCGTAACAACCATGATGATTAAGATCTGTTGTTTTGACGGTTTGGTAGGACAACATCGATTCTTTATGGAAAATTTCGCATGACTATCAAATCTACTCAACAATTTAACACGAAGGGAGCCAAGATAATTTAGACATATGAATATGAAGAAAATTTTAATGAATTTAACTATTGGTTAGTTAGTTAAATTGTTATTTCTCTACCCTAAATTTGAAAAGGGCCTATAATCTATAGTGATTCATCAAAGAAGGGAACATGATGTAACCTCATTCAAAATTGACATGGTTAAAAATTATGTATCATGAAATTGATGGTTCCGGAGAAAAATTAAGCAAATAATTATTTTGTGTTTGAGAAAGTATTTTTTTGAATTATAGATATGCAAGAAATTTATATACAGAGAAAGGAAGGGTGTATATTTTGATCGTAAAATTTTAAAGTATATATATTCACACAGAAGAAGTTCAATATGTATCCAAGTATATGATTGAAACTAATTAATAATTTTGAATGGTAAATAAATTACCAAACAAGGAAAGTGAACAAGGTGCCTAATTCTTTTTGTCAAAATGTTCATTCTATGATATCTATAAAGACGATCACAAAAGATCCTATATTTTTTAGATTATAAATAGATGGATCCTGAAATATTGAAGGAAGGAGAGAAATGTTGTATTTAAAAAATAAGTGAATAATAATCAATCCATGTTAGGTTAAAAGTGGTGTATAAGGATCATGTAGAGCAGAAAAAGAAGGTGAAAAATGTTTCTCATTTCATCCTTGGTTGTGATGGAATTATAATGTTTATAAACAACATTTGTGTCCCCACAATTCTAGTTTTGAATAAGAAGATTATAGTTAAAACTCATAGATCTTAATTATCTATTCATCCTGAATGAAAAAATATGTATAGATATATGAAAGAGTATTTACGATGGGATGGAATGATGAAACATATTGTTTTGTTTTCATCATGGTTCATGGTATATTATCAAGTTATGGTTGAGTTAAAAATGTATAAGGGGATGTTACAAACATTTGATATACACAAATTGAAATGATAAAATATCTTCATGGATTTGGTTTTCAGAATCCCTAAAACATATAAAGGGAATAATGAAATATGGGTTGTATTCACTAAATCTATTATATTAGCACAATTTATAGCTATCATAAAATATTTATATTTTTATCATATTTCTAGGATATATAATAATAAAGTGGTAAGGTTTTATAGAGTTCCATATTCATTTGTATCTGATTGAGATCTGAGGTTTACATTGATGTTTTAGTGATGTCTTAAATGAGTTCATGATATAGATCCATGTTTTAGTACTATATTTCATCCTCATATAGATGGTATATCTTTGATAACTATAAAAAATATTGAGGATTAGCGGAGGTCTTTTTCTATGTATTTCAAAGGGGGTTAGGATCGACACCTTCCTCTAGTCGAGTTTTCTTACAATAATAATTTTCACCCAATCATTCAAATGGATCCTTATGAATCACTACATAAATGAAACTGAATAACTATAATGTGGTAGGATGAAGTTAGTGAAATAAATCCATTGGGACCAAAGATATATAAGGTAATGGAATAGAATATAATGACCCATACTTTACATACATTGTTATTACTTCATAATTGAAGCATACTTATTACAACATATGACAAAAACCACCGAGGACCGTATAGGTATAGTGTCTTTAGAAACAAGGAAACATAAACAACTGGTTCATAAATCTTCTACAGTGTCTCCCATTTATTTCACCATATATAGGGGCCCTTTAAGCATATTATACTTAATATCCTTCTTCCTGACCCGGGGAAAATAAAAACATACAAAAGGGTGAGCTCAAATGCTCATTAAGGGTAAATAATGGTAATCATAACATTTTGAAAATCTTAACCTGCAAAAGAGATCATAATATCTTAAAGTGGGATAAATTATAAAAGTGAAAATGAAATCCCAATAATCATAACATAAAACATGAAACTTTGTGTCATGTACACATAATCATAGAGAATCATTTCTTATTAGTCATGACTCATTGCCAAGACTATCTTAGCGAACATAGTCCATTTCTGAACCGAGTTCACTCCTCGTTTTAGTCCTGTATCACTGAACCAAAATGACCTTCTGTTCTATCCCTATCTGTCACATGAGATATAAATCATTACTCAATGCATTGGAGGGAGATATAGGTCCCACCCATCTCATAATGAATCCTTTCTTATGTGTTCCACATCATCATAAATCATACATCATCGCATAACACATGTAATAAAAATGGGATTCTTGAAACACCATGACACCATAAAACAAATCATATAAGGTAAAGGACTTCATAAAAATAATTCCATAACAACATAATCAAATCAATGTAATAATAGGGATAAAAATAAAACCCTATATTATCTTAGATGGAAAATAATTTTGATAAAACATTTGAACTCCATTATTGAAGAAAATATCCTTTCTACTTCAAAAATATTTTCATTTCTTAACATGTCATATAATTTTAAACAAAAAGAAGTTAATTAAAAATAAACTTGAAAACTTGTAAAGTAATCTTCATTGAAATAATGTTTTATGAATCCATTTATTCCGTATAATTTAAAAAAACATTCTTCTCGTACATTGGCCGAAAAGTCAAAAAGTGCCTTGTACGACAAAAGATTCCTTTCGTATTGTTTACTAAAAACATAACAAAGGGTAAAATTGGATTTAAACAATTGTAGGAGGATATAAATAATATTACATATTCAAGGAACATGGATGTGAATGATAAATACACCTCAGTAAATACCAAAGTATAATCAATCTCGGATAAAAATGAGATTGTGATATTTTCCCTTACCTTAGGTCTGATTTGATTCATACGTTCCCGATGCTCCTATATATTGATTTAAATAAGGTTATTGACTTATTCATGAATCATACAAATTGATATGATATCATATATGGTCATATTCTTAGATTCTTTTTAGTAATATTTCATTGTTACTTGTCATTCGGGTCTTTATTGCTTTTTGTTCTTATGCGTGTTTTTCCAAATAAATTCTTATTCTTATTTTTAGGTTATAGAAACCTTATATCCAGAATGGTATTAGTGTAATATATATCATATTTATTCATTCAATTCATTTATATAATTACTATGTAATGAAGATCATGTAGAATGAGTCGCATCACATCGTGGAGACGGTAGGCCGTACGTACGCATGAGTGATGATATCGTTCCCATTATTGTGGAATTGTATTTAAGTGTATTTATACTATTTCAGAATCAATACCAATTTAAAATAATCATATATAGTTACTCATTACACCATTATACCCATCCAAGTAAGGTGGTTGTAGAAAATATATTACTCCACGGCGTGGAGACGGTATTCCGTACGTACGCACGCGAGGTGATTTCATTTTCTGTAGGATGGATAGAAAGTGAAATAGGTTTGTTTCATATTTGTAATAACATTTCAGTATGTATGTAATACTGATTTTATTACTTTATCATGAAACAACTAAAGAAGAAGAAGTTGGAGAAGAAAAAATTGAAAAGATCGGTAATGGATATTACCTCTTCATGAAACGCCTCTTTGAATCCTCCACATAGGGCACTACGATTGGTCTTTGAAGAAGACCAGGACCTCTAGGATTATTATAGGGGATTGGAGAAGGTATTTTGTCAGGGGATGTCTGAGCTTGAATGCTCAAATTGGTTTTAGGAGGAGAGGGAGGAGGTGCCCTTTATAAGCGAGGAGAGGGGCACCGTAGGAATATCTCAAAATATTATTTTATATTAAAGTCAAATTCAGTTTATAATGGTTCCAAAGGGTCTTATTTCGAATATAAAGTGGGGAAGGGTCGAATGCCTCTCATCCAATAGGATTTAGACAAGTTTAGGTTATTATTTTAACCTTATCAATTAGATTTCACTCTATGTTAAATAATTTAACTTTTACCGTGTCTTTTTGTTTTCTTTCACTAAATGGTTAATAAACATACTACAACATGCCAAACCAACACCAAGTTGTTTATTATTAATATATATATACTTATCTAAGTCATTTGGACGAACCTTAGATTTTTAGGAATTAAATAACAATTAATAACATAATATTCGTTTTAAAAACTCATTGTTGCCAATTTTGACACTATTTGGTACATGATTTTTATGAAATTTATAAAAGAATTATAAGATCGAACAAAGTTACTTAAATCAACACTAACATGTCATAATAACCTGAAAAATTAGTTTAATTCATAAAAAGTCTCAAATTACATTTATTTGGGCATTTATAACATCAATTATGCTAATATTTGCTTAATAAGGTAATTACTGCATGCTCGTTGAGTCATAAATAAATTAAATTATTTAAAGTCTAAAAATTATAAATAAAATACTATTATGTAGGAAATATTTTTAGGTTTCTAATGAATATTTATATTCGAATTTATCTTATGTATAACCTTATATTAAAAATGTTTTAGTTATTAAACCTTGATTTTAACTATTTTAACTATTCTTTAAATCAAATAATATTAAATTTCCTAATCTAATCCAAGTGGAATTAAATGGTCATATTATATTTATAATGTTGTTTTTGGTCGAATTACACTCATCCAATTGAATTAGGAAATGTGTTAGGGTAATAGTAATATCATTTTTACCTTTAATTAGTCTATTTACTATTAACCGCGGTAAAAAAGTAAAAAGTTACTATTCACCAAAAAATTATTTTCGTCTCATTGAACCACATTTTACTTACTGATATCAACCGTATATGTCAGATTTTTGAAATTCCATTCACAGATGCGGTAAAATTAATTTTTATGACAAATTCAGTTTTTTTAACTACCACTTAGTGGTTTCACTATTCACCAAAAAATTGAATGTTTTCAGAAAAATACCAAAATTTCACCCTAGGCTAATTTCGGTATTCCGAATAAAAAATGAAGTCCATATTGAAAGATAGAATTTATAAAATTTTAAAAAGTGGTTATTACTATTCATAACAGCAATTTCATATAATATTTTAATAGCATATCATTGTTTAGTGAAAACTTGGTATTGCGTACAACGCAAGCTATCGAGGAAGGTTGCGATTGCATGTAAAGAAAGCCAAGATAGTGTTGTGTGTAGTGAAATATTCCTTCGATGATGTATATAACATAAAAAGAAAAAAATATTTCTCATAAAATTCACTGGT
This sequence comes from Viscum album, assembly GCA_963277665.1. NCBI lineage: Eukaryota > Viridiplantae > Streptophyta > Magnoliopsida > Santalales > Viscaceae > Viscum > Viscum album. Next base: position 1,631,880,639 of record OY728133.1, on the reverse strand, counting down.
GTTACATTCTACCCCCCTTAAAATGAATTTCGCACTCGAAATTCATCACTTTGTAACAAAAAGATGAGGATACCTCTCCCTCATGATATACTCAAGCTCCCATGTAGCTTCTTCTAAATGGTGGTTCCTCCATAAATATTTCACCAAAAGAGTGGTCATGTTTAGTAGGACTTTTTCGCTACGATCAAGAATCTCTGTCGGTCGTTCTTCATAAGAAAGATCTTGCTCCAGTGGTACAACATCTCAGCTGAGTACATGTGAAGGATTAGGTATGTACTTTCACAGGAGTGATACATGGAACACATCATGAACTTGAGAGAGATTCGGTGGAAGCACCAATCGGTAAGCTACCTTCCCAAAACGATCCAATATTTCGAAAGGACCGATATACCTAGGTCTTAACTTTCCCTTCTTCCCAAATCTCATTACACTCTTCCAGGGAGATATTTGTAAGAACACTTTATCGCCCACTTCAAACTCTAGGTCCTTTCTTCGATTATCAGCATAACTTTTTTGTCGACTCTGAGCTGCTCTTATGTGTTGTTGAATAGATCGGACCTTTTCTCGCATCTCATCAACAAGATCAGGTCCTAATAGCTTTCTTTACCCAACTTCATCCCAGCATGTTGGAGTTCTGCATTTCATTCCATAGAGATCTTCATAAGGAGCCATCTGAATGCTGGAGTGAAAGCTATTATTATAAAAAAAATTCACCAAAGTTAGGTGTTGATCCCAACCACCTTTGAAATCCATAGAGCAAGCTCTCAACATATCTTCTAGAGTTTGATTTGTTCTCTCAGACTGACTGTCTGTCTGAGGATGATAAGAAGTGCTGAAACTCAACTCTGTATATAGAGTATGCTGAAGACTTCTCCAAAACATCGAGGTAAACCTCAGATCCCGATCAAATATAATGGAAAGTGGTACTCCGTGCAATCTTACACTTCCTTTACATATATCCTGGCAAGCTGATCATGAGAGAAATCCTCTCTTACAGCAATGAAGTGTACCGACTTCGTAAGACGATCAAATATAACCCAGATAGCATTATTGCCTTTGAATGTTTTAGGAAGTCCGGTGACAAAGTCCATAGTGATGTTTTCCCATTTCCATTCGAGTATTGGTAATGGTTGTAACATCCCCTTATACTTCTGTCTCTCAACTTTAACTTGTTGAAAAACTAAGCATCGAGAGATGTATCCAGCAACTTCTCTTTTCATGCCATCCCACTAGAAGTACTATTTTCGGTCCCTATACATTTTCATGCTTCCTGGATGAATAGAGAATGAAGAACTATGAGCCTCATCCAGCAGCTCCTTCTTCAATTCTGGTATGGGAGGAACACAAACCCGATTCCTGCACCTCATTATCCCATCACAATCAATGTGGAATTCCGGAACATTTCTCACCTTCTTTTGTAACTCTACATCTTTTTTCTGCACCTCTTTAATCATCACATGCATATATGGTTGAACATTCATTTGAAAACGATAAGATTTTTTCACTTCCATTATGATTCCAAGATCCATTCTTTGTAAATCCATAAATATTGGATCTTTTGAGATCCTCATCATGGATAAGCTAGCATGGTCTTGTCGACTTAATGCATCAGCCATCTTGTTTTCTTTCCCAGGGTGGTAATGAATTGAGCAGTCGTAATCTTTAATCATCTCCAACCATCTTCTTTGGCGCAAATTCAGCTCCTTTTGTGTGAAAATATACTTCAAAATTTTATGATCAGTATAAATATCACACCTTTCGCCATAATGATAATTCCTCCAAATCTTTAATGAAAAGATTACCGTAGCTAGCACCAAATCATGAGTTCGGTAATTTTGCTCATGGATTTTTAACTGTCGTGAGGCACAAGCAATCACTATATCATTTTGCATAAGAACACACCCCAGCCACTTCTTAGATGCATCACTGTAGATCACAAACCATTCTCTACTACAAGGCAGTGTGATCACAGGTTCACTGGATAGCCTTCTTTTCAACTCCTTGAAATTCCTTTCAAACTCCTCGGTCCACATGAACTTAACTCCTTTTTGAGACAACCTGGTGAGTGGATTAGATAATCGAGAAAAATCTTTCACAAAACGCCGATAATATCTATCCAGACCAAGAAAACATCGGATCTCAGTTATTATTGTTGGTCTGCACCACCTTTCAGTAACCTCTGTTTTTGCTGGATCCATAGATATCCCATCTTTTGAGATTATATGACCCAGAAATGAAACTTTTTGACGCCAAAATTCACACTTGGTAAATTTGGCATAAAGCTTCTACTTTATCAGGGTCTTCAATACAATTCTCAAGTGATCTTCATGTTCTTCATTGCTCTTTGAATAGAAAAGAATATCATCTATAAAGACTACCACAAACTGATCAAGATAGTCTCTAAAGACTCTATTCATCAGATCCATGAAGATAGCAGGGGTATTAGTAAGACCAAATGGAATCACTATAAATTCATAGTGTCCATACCATGTATAGAAAGCCATCTTTGGTATATCCTCCCTTTTGAACCTTAATTGATGATACCCTGAACGAAGATCAATCTTTAAAATGTATTGTGCTCCGCGTATTTGATCAAATTAGTCATCAATGCACGGGAGAGGATATTTTTTATTGATAGTGATCTTCTTATGTTCTCAATAATCAATGCAGAGTCACATTGATCAGAACAGGTGCTCCCCAAGGTGACGCACTAGGGCGTATGAATCCCTTTATCAAGATTCTCTTGGAGTTGCTTTTTCAATTCCTGCAACTCAATTGGGGCTATTCTATAAGGTTTCTTTGAAATAGGCATTGCACCCGGTATGAGTTCTATTGAAAACTCAACTTCACGATTTGGTGGAAGACCTGGAAATTCCTCTGGAAAGACATCATCAAACTCTCATACAATGGGAATATTCATATTTGTGAGTTTCTCTCCAACCATTTAAGATAAATAACCTTCATTTAGTGGAATCAAGATCCATAATATGAAATAAATTTCCACTAGAAGGTTATGTTCATCCTTGCATCGATAAATGATCATAGATTGATCTGGAATATGAAATGTGACTTCCCTTCTTTGGAAATCGATATGAGCTCCGTATAACAAAAGCCAATCCATGCCAAGAATTACATCGAATTCCACTATTGGAAGGATCACAAGATTTGCAGGAAGCACTTTCCCACAAACGTCAATTAGATAAGAATTATAAACTTTTGATGCAACTGTTGTGCCATTTGGAGTTGTCACAGCTAACTCAACATCTAATTGTTGAGGTAATACGGTGATACGCTTAGAAAATTCTTCATAAATAAAAGAGTGGGTGGATCAAGAATCAAATATAACATTTTCTACTTTAGAGTGGATGGTAAGTGTACCTTTCACCACATCGTTATCATACTCCACATCGCTGATAGAAAATGCATGTGACCTTCCTTTGTCTTTAGCCTTAAGAGTTTGTCGACGTCGATCATCATCAGCAACCCCTGGATTAGGTAATTGATTAGCATAATGCCCCATTTCTATGCACTTGAATCATTGAAGATTAGGAGGTTCATTTTGTGTAGCCTTTTCTTTGATCGTATCACTAGACATCTTCTTCCCATCATTGCGGCATTCAAATGCCTGATGCCCTTCCTTTCTACATTTGAAACATTTACTTGTCCCTTTAAGACAATTCCCTCCATGTTTCTTTCCACACTTTGAACATAAGGGAAAACTCATATTTTTTTCAGTGTGGTCTTTAGATTTCCCTTTGAATTCTATTTTACTCTTCTTATCAAACCATATGACTGATGGGTTACTCCAATCTCTATCTCATCCTTGAGAGCACATCGAACAACTTCCTCGTAGCTATTGAAGTCCCTTATGGCTAACACCCTTAAAAGACTTGGCTTTAAGCCACTAAAGAATCGATCAATCTTACTCTCAGGTTGGATGACAATTCCAGAAACGTACCTTGAAAGTCTGGTAAAATTTTCTTCGTAGGTACCAACAGATTCATCATCCTTTTGCTTCAGTTCAAGAAACTCCTTCTCCATCTTAGTTCGAAGAATACGAGGGAAGTACTTATTGAAAAATAAGTTTTTGAACTCGTCCCATTCCATGGACTCAATTTAATCTCTTGGCCTCGTATTGTTGATAAGATTCCACCATTGATCAGCTTCTCCTTCCAAACAATATACCACTAAGATGACTTTATCATGATCAGAACATTGAAGAACTGAAAATATCTGTTCAGTGGTACAAATCCATTGTTCAGCCACTAATGGATCAGTTGAACCACAGGATGAAGGCGGTCGCTGCCTCATGAAGGATTCAACAGAATGTTGTTCCTTCCTTTGCTCGTTTGGAAGTCCTGCATGATTTATGGCTTGAGAAAGTTGTGTGAGCATGGCTACAAGATTTTTCATTTCAGCTCCCATATTGTTTGGTTGCTCAGGGGAACAATCATTGCATTGCGCATCGCATTTCGCATTAACACGGTTCCTTCGGGTTCCATCCATTGACTAAAACCAAGAAGAATAGTGTGAGAAACACTAATTATAATAAGAAAACCATATAATTCAGAATAAAATTTCACGCTTAAGGTCTTATCATAGGTTCTTCATGGCCATGTCTAAAACACTAAGATTGTTCTAGGCTTAGATATATCTTTAGTGCTCTTACTAAGGCTTTCACATCGTAGTTTCCAAAGGTTGACTATACCTTTCCTCTGTACCAACTATAATGACCCAAACTTTACATAAATTGTTATAAAATCATAATTGAAGCATACTTATTACAACATATGACAAAAACCACAAAAGACAGTATAGGTATAGTGTCTTTAGAAACTGGGAAACATAAACAACTGGTTCATAAATCTTCTACAGTTTCTCCCATTTATTTAATCATATGTAGGGGCCCTTTAAGCATATTATACTCAATATCCTTCTTCCTGACCTGGGGAAAAGAAATACATACAAAAGGGTGAGCTCAAATGCTCAGTAAGGGTAAATAAAGGTAATCATAACATTTTGAAAATCTTAACCTGCAAAAGAGATCGTAATATATTAACATGGGATAAATCATAGAAGTGAAAATGAAATCCCAATTATCATAACATAAAACTTGAAACTTTGTGGCATTCACACATAATCATATAGAATCATTTATTGTTAGTCATGACTCATTTCCAAGACAATCTTAGTAGACAAAGTCCATTTCTGAACCGAGTTCACTCCTCATTTCAGTCCAGTATCACTGAACTGGAATGACCTTCCATTCCAGCCCTGTCTATATCATGAGATATAAATCTTTACCCAATGCATTGGAGGGAGATATAGGTCCCACCCATCTAATAATGAGTCCTTTCTTATGTGTTCCACATAATCATAAATCATACATCATCGCATAACACATGTAAAAAAAATGGGATTCTTGAAACATCATGACATCATAAAACAAATTATATAAGGTAAAGGACTTTATAAAAATAATTCCATCACAACATAATCAAATCAATGTAATAATAGGGATAAAAATAGAACCCTATATAATCTTAGATGGAAAATAATTTTGATAAATCATTTGAACTCCATTCTTGAGGAATATTTTCTTTCTACTTATAAAACATTTTCCTTTCTTAACATGTCATATAATTTTAAACTAAAAGAAATTAATTAAAAATAAACTTGAAAACATGTAAAGGAAGCTTCATTGAAATAATGTTTTATGAATCCATTTATGTCGTATATGTTTAAAAAACATTCTTCTCGTACTTTGGCTGAAAAGTCAAAAAGTGCCTCGTACGACAAAAGATTCCTTTCATATTGTTTACTAAAAACATACCGAATGGTAAAATTGGATTTAATCAATTGTAGGAGGATATGAATAATATTACATATTGATGTAACATGGATATGGATGATAAATACACATTAGTAAATTCCAATGTATAATCAATCTCGGATAAAAATGAGATTGTGATATTTTCCCTTACCTTAGGTCCGATTTGATTCGTACGTGCCCGAAGCTCCTGTATAATGGTTTAAATAATGTTATTGAATTATTCAAAAATCAAAAATATTGATATGATTTCATATATGGTCATATTCTTAGCTTCTTATTAGTAATATTTCATTGTTACTTGTCATTCATGTAATTATTGCTTTTTGTTCTTATGCGTGTTTTTCCGAATAAATTCTTATTCTTATTTTTAGGTTATAGACTTCTTATATTAAGAATGGTATTAGGTTATTATATATCATATTTATTCATTCAATTCATTTATATAATTACTATGTAATGAAGATCATGTAGAACGAGTCGCATCACATCATGGAGACGGTAGGCCGTACGTACGCACGAGTGATGATATTGTTCCCATATTTGTGGAATTGTATTTAAGTGTATTTGTACTATTTTAGAATCAATATCACTTAAAAATAATCATATATAGTTACTCATTACACCATTATACCCATCCAAGTAAGGTGGTGGTGGATAATAGATTACACCACGGCGTGGAGACGGTATTCCGTACGTACACACGCGTGGTGATTTCATTTTCTGTAGGATGGATAGAAGGTGAAATAGGGTTGTTTCATATTTGTAATAACATTTCAGTATGTAAGTAATACTGATGTTATTACTCTATCATTATACAACTAATGAAGAAGAAGTTGGAGAAGAATGAAATTGAAAAGATCGGTAATGGATATTACCTCTTCTTTGAAACGCCTCTTTGAATCCTCCACTTAGGGCACTAAGATTGGTCTTTGAAGAATACCAGGACCTCTAGGATTATTCTAGCGGAGTGGATAAGGGATTTTGGCAGGGGTTTTCCGAGCTTGAATGCTCAAATTGGAGTGAGGAGGAGAGGGATTAGGTTCCCTTTATAAGGGAGGAGAGGGGCACCTTAGGAATATCTCAAAGTATTATTTTATATTAAAGTCAAATTCAGTTTATAATGCTTCCAAAGGCTCTTATTTCGAAGCTAAAGTGGGGATGGGTATATATCCTCTCATAAAATAGGATTTATACAAGTTTAGGTTATTATTTTGACCTTATCAATTAGATTTAACTCTAAGTTAAATAATTTTACTTTTACCGTGTCTTTTTGTTTTCTTACACTAAACGGTTAATAAACTTATAACATGCCAAACGAACCCCAAGGTGTTTATTATTAATATATATATCCTTATATAAGTCATTTTGCCAAACCTTAGATTTTTAGGAATTAAATAAAAATTAATAATATAATATTTGTTTTAAAAACTAATTGTTGTCAATTTTGACACTATTTGGTACATGATTTTTATGAAATTTTTTACAGAATGATAAGTTCGAACCAAGTATCGTAAGTCAACACTAACATGTCATAATGACCTAGAAAATTAGTCTAATTCACAAAAAGTCTCAAATTACATTTATTTGGGCATTTATAACATCAATTATACTAATATTTTCCTAATAAGGTAATTACTGCATCGTCGTTGAGTCATAAATAAATTAACTTATTTAATGTCTAAAAATTATAAATAAAAAACCATTATGTATAAAATCTTTTTATCTTCCTAATTAATATTTATAATTGAATTTATCTCATGTATAACCTTATATTAAAAATGTTTTAGTTATTAAACCTTGATTTTAACTAATTTAACTATTCTTTAAATAAAATAATATTAAATGTCCTAATCTAATCCATGTGGACCTAAATGGTCATATTATATTAATAAGGTTGTTTTTGGTCGAATTACACTCATCCAATAGAATTAGGACATGTGTTAGGGTAATAGTAATATCATTTTTACCTTTAATTACCCTATTTACTATTAATCGCGGTAAAAAAAGTAAAAAGTTACTATTCACCAAAAAATTATTTTCATCTCATTGAACCACATTATACTTACTGGTATCAGCCGTGTCTGTTGGATTTTCGAAATTCCATTCACAAAAGCGGTAAAATTAAGTTTTATGAAAAATTCAGTTTTTTTAACTACCACTTAGTGGTTTCACTATTCACCAAAAAATTGAAAGTTTTCAGAATAATACCAAAATTTCACCCTAGGCTAATTTCGGTATTCCGAATCCAAAAATGAAGTCCATTTTGAATGATAAAATTTATAAAATTTCAAAACGTGGTTATTACTATTCATAACGGCTATTTCATATAATATTTTAATAGCATATCGTTGTTTAGTGAAAACTCGGTATTGCGTACAACGCAAGCTATCGAGGAAGGTCGCGATTTCCTGTAAAGAAAGTCAAGATAGTATTTTGTGTAGTGAAAGATTCCTTCGATGATGTATATAACATAAAAAGAAAAAAAAATTCTCATAAAAGTCTTGGGTGTTACATAGAAAGTATAATATATTAAGATGTACATCATGGTAGCTCAGAGTCTATTGAAAAGTTATGTAGAATAACACTGGTTTGATATGAAATGTGATGTTTTTGAAAATAGTTTTATAAAAAATTCCCAATGGAAGGAGGTTACAAGATTTAGGAAGGAATTAAAATAAAATACATATGTATACTATCTCTTTAAATATTATTAATATTGGATGGATCATAGCTTATCACATGGAACTTCCATAAAATGTCTATTAGGTTCATGATGTGTTCCTTGTATCTATCATGAGGCACTGCATACCTAATCTATTACATATAATAAATTTATATGTCATTCCATTGGATTATTTTCTATCATATGAGGAACAACCTATAAATATTTTAGATCATAGAGAGAATGTACAACAAAACAAGACCACTCACCTAATTAAGGTTTTGTGAAAAAATAAAAAAAAATTGAGGATGCTATGTGGGAACCTGATATTGTAATGACGTATAAGTGTCCTCAAATTTTTTAAATGGGATGATATTTAATGTCTTTAATTCTTTTAAGGGGGTATAATATAACACCATGATATTTTATGACTTTTTTTAAATACATTTTATGTATTCAAGAGCTTACGATATATGAAACCTCGAGTCCAAATAAACCATGGAAAATAAATATTATTTAAACATTGTTGTTTTAACATACCTACTAAAATTGAATTTATGAATTATAATTAAAATATTTTAAAAAAAATTGCAAATATTATATATATATATATAACATATTCTCTAGTAAGGACTTTATATGTTACAAAAAATATATTTTTCCACAGAGATGATATTTACTGCTTTTAATGAAAATTTAATATAATTAATTTATAACACATTTATAAAAATTATTTTAAAAATATAACATCATTTTTGAAATTAACATATCAAAATTATCTTAGAGTTAAAGTATTATAATTTACTGAAAAAATTAAATTTTTTATAAAAAGAGAAAATACTGTTTTTTATTAAAAGTTACCTTCTAAGTTAAAGTATTTAAGAAGTTAAATTATATTTAAAAATGGGTTTAAAGGTAAACATAAATCTATTATATTATAGTACACTAAAATTAATTCCATTTAATAAATTTTATATGCAATTTTTGGATAATAAATTTTTAAACTTATGAAAACCACTCTTTAGAAAAACAATTTTCATCTCTAATGTGAATTTATTTTAAATTAAATTTTAACACATTTGATAATTTAATTGGATAAAATAGTTTCAAAATTTAAAATCATAATAATTATTATTATATAATAATTCAAACTTAATTTTCGGTCATAATGAATTTTAAAAATAGTAAAAAATAATAACCACGATTATGGTTAAACCCGGTATACTAGAGGTTAAACTAAAATGATAACGGTTAAAATGACCTAAAATATTTTCCAATTACTATTTAATGTCAATATTTAATCATTATATCATCTAATTCTTTGTAATGATCCATTTTGGTTTTCTTTCTGTTGTGTAAAACATGGGTATATCTTTTTCATTTCACAAATTCCAAGTGTGTCCTCTCCCCCACATATAAAGGCCACCCTATCACTTATCCTCTCCACACATAAAAAACCTTTTTACTGGTCAATAAATACACTAATTGTTTCCTTAATTCCTTACCAATGTATTTGAGGCCTTTTTTGGATCAATAAACCCTCAATGGAAGGATTTAGGTATAAACCTAACGTGGTTGTTCAAATAAGAGGTAAAACTCATGACCTTGCATTTTCTTTTTCTATCTTCTTCCAAGTCCTTAAAATATTCTCAAAAAATTTCGAAATAATAAAACAAATATCTTCCTTATGATTATATATTATTATTTCAATATTATATCCATTATCTATCTCCTTCACCATCAAATGGGAAACAAATATGTCAATCATGTGTACAGTGGAATACCGCCTCACGAACCGATGTAATTCATTTTCCTTCGCTTCCTCTCACACTAAGATATAATGATGAATTTAATTTATGTGTAATATATTTATGAAATTAATATACTTATTTAATTATAATATCGCATCTACTTTCTTTCCCTCTAATCTATTGGAGAACGATAGCGTCACTCGTGAGTATGTATGAACTAACACCACCACGAAGTGATGTGATACATTTTCAATTTTATTTCTGTATGTTTGTTAATAAGGATAGATTTAATGAATATATATTATATGTATGAAATAATAATTATTCTACTATTTTTAATTATCATTTGCCTTTCTTTTTTCTTCTATATCTAAAAATTGAAAAATAACATTCTTGTATACGTATTTCCTACCATCCCTATGAACGATGTGATTCATTTTTCTATCATGAATTTTTATAGATTGTTACAAATACATAATATATATATATATATATATACTTATATCATGTCTAAAAATCTATAAATGAACGAATAATGAACAAAGTAAAAGGACTGCAACTACCAAACCAAACCATACATGAGAAACAAAGCAGTTGTTAGCTAAAACATAAATTTAAGATGGAATTCTTAATAAACAGTTGATAAATATTTATAAGTAAATCATATATTGAATGATATATATAATTATTTATCTTTTATATATTTATAATAAACCTATATTTATTAGACACGATTTTTGATCATTTGTGAAAATAATGAGGCTTAAGGTAAGGGATAACCATCTCACATTAACTATGATGAGATACATTCTATATTTATGTCTTGTATCTATTATTTAGTGTATATAACGACCAAGAATACCTTGGATAATTTTATTCCATAAATTTATGGCGATATTTAAATCCACATATGATTATTTCTTTAATGGGTCGTATGAGTCAAAAGTTAACAAAATGGTGTGGGATTTTTTTTCAATCTCATTTTATTATGGATTATTTATGCATGAATTCCCATTAAAGGAAATTATACAATCCACTCATGATAAAACAATTTAATATTATTCTCCTATGTTTATTATTTTAAGATAAATTTTTACATTTCATTTTTCCCTCTTTTTGAACTCAAGATACTGAAAAAAAAAGATTTTATTAAAAATTGACTCTCTTTATCTCTTCCATCGAAAACCCTTTTTATTCCATGTCCATATTTTCTAAAAATGATTTCTTAAATATTTTTAGTATTATACAATGATGGATTGAAATCAATTTTACACATTATTTAATTTTTTAAAATTGGTTTAAAATTTATTTTCTTGACTCTCTCAGAATGAGGTATTTTTTGACTTTTTACCAATGTGTAAAAGAAATGTTTTCTTTTAAGTTAAAAAATTCATATAATTTTCCACCAACATAAAAAATGAATTCATTAATGTTTCCTTCATATATTTTTAATATTATTTTCAATGAAAATATTTTCATTTTTTTTCTGGAAAATTAGTTTGCGAAAGTTGACTTCCAAAGGGGAAATGTTATTTTCCTTAAGAATGTTTAAATGAATTATTCATTAATTTTATATTCATAAAAGACTACGTGATTTGATATATCTTATTATTTATTGTAGATATTTTCAAATGATACCATTATAACCATTTAAATGAATGTTTTTTGGATTATGAGATGTTTATGAAACCCATTTATTTTCCTTGGGATATGCTGTGATGGATTGGTGAAATGATCCTAAAACCTGGTTTATTTCCAAGGTTTATGTTATGATAAAATGAATGTTTTATGAACTTGTGGAACCCATATATATGCTTTTCATTATGTGATGGGTGGTATCAAAATTATATATCTCTCCATCACATTGGGTAAAGTATTATATATTATGAGATAGATATGGGAAAAAAGTACATGTTCTTGATCCTCTATTGGAAACATGTCAATTTTCTTGATCCAATATGGGAAAAATGTGTTGATTCCTGATCTATTATGATTTTAAGTTCTTATTAGTTAACCTTGAAATATAAAATTGTTTATATAATTATGACACAGAAACCCTTTTATGAAATGTAATTATGGATCGTAATTTATTTAGGATGATTTATCACTCTTATAATTCATATATTTTGAAAGGATAAATCTTTATTCCATGAATCATGTTTATGACCATTCACAGATTAGGTTTTAAATTTTTTTGATACGATCAAGATCTTATACCCTTATTCTTATCATATTGTTTCATATGATCATTGATTTTACCTCCCATATTTACCTTTAATGAATGTCCTAGATCACCATTTATTATTTTTTCTTTCCCTAGATTATAATGAAATGTTTTAAGTAGGGTTTTTTTAGAAATAATACATAATGGGAAGCTCATTATGAGAGATGATGAGAATATATCATGAAATAAGAAGATTAAGTATCTAGTATCCAAACAATATAGTCATTTATGATCCTCATGTGTATATTTATGAAATTTATTTAATATTCATTCTAAAATATGTAATATTTTTGTATGGAAATCCTTAGTTGTTTTACATTCCATCATGGATAACCTATGAGATGAATCTAAAAATATTTTCCAAGGCATTCCAACCTAGATAACCATTTAAATCCATGAGGATTTCCTTTATCATTCTGAACCAAAAATGGTATCAACCAATATAACCATACAAAAACAATATTCCCATAGGTAACCGATACAACCATAAGAAACAAATATTCGCACAGTAAACTAATTTACCCATCAATAAAAAATATACCCATAGGTAACCAATACACCTACAGGAAACCAATTATAGTATATCATAGTGGGATGTGCATCCCACAAGTAACATCTCATTTCATAGCCATTATAATTTACTCATCCCCACATTTTCAATTCATGATATATGGTGACACCCAAAATCATTAGTACCAAATTCACATATACACCCTATCATGTTAAATGTAATACTAGGGCACCCACTATGGTTCTATCAGTCTTATCATGCATGGAAACCAAACAAGGGTTTCGTTATCCCATTCCCATCTGTTGGGTTAAAAAATAGCAATATGAGGGAATAATGTCCCATTACATCACTATCAACACTATAAGGACTCACTGACCACAATGATCTAGCCTGATTGGAATCAATATCATAGGATATCAGAAAGCCCATGTAAATACCCATGTCATCCCAGGTTAGTCATCTCACATAACTTATCCATAGCTCACCTAGGGGATACTTACCTAGATTACCTCATTTCAGTGGGGTTGGAAGACTTCGATTATGCTTATCTATACTAGCCAATCATCTATAAGTCATCTCACTTGGCATACATGAGCTAACCATTTCTATTCATCACAACCCTCTACTCATGTGTCACTAAGGGACTTATTCTAACGGCCAACACATTTCATGAATTTTATTTAATTTATATCCCATTGGGGTCTAAATACTATAGGGTAAATAGTTATAGTTAGGACATTGGGCTTCATCATCCCAAGTAATCTAACCGATGCACAAGGGCCCACCGTGACCCTTGCATTTTTATCCAGTTCAACTATTTAGATTATATAAAAAAATTATCTAATAAAAAGGAGCCAAACACACATAGTAGAGAGACCAAAAAATTTACATGATACCATAAACATTGGTAATACTAAGGATTATATCAAAAGGACCTCATACTCAATACAAATACTATACCTTTTCTATTCACTATTGGATAGCTCTTTTGAAGCCCATCCAAGCTCGTCTCAATAACTAGATCACCAAATTCAAGACACAACACTGAATAATTAATTTTAAATAATTTATAATTTCATTTTAAATTTGTTTCAACTAATTGTTAATAAGTTTCAGAAAATTTATATTGAAACAAAAATAAATAAAAACGTCAAAATATGGCATGAAAACAAAATCTTATTTTGTCCTTTTTGAAAACTGATAAAAACCCCATTAAACATAGATAATTTCAGAATGATCTATTGCAATCTTTATCAAATCCCCAGCCAACACCATTCCAAAAAAATGGTATATAATCGGAAAAATATATAAATAATAGGATTAACTTACCTAAAATAATCATAATATAAATATAAGAATAATCCCCTCTAAATATGAATCAAAAGATAAATGAAGTGTTGGATGTTTTCCATGAATGACCTCTACCTATCCCTGAAATCCACTAAATCCCAACGGACCTCGACACCAAAAATACGGCACTAACCCAAATAATATATTACAAAACAGACCCCACCATTAAGATGGTGGTGCACATCAGCTGGCTGGTGGGTTTGGATAGTGTTAATAGCCACTACATTGCACCACCGGTTGACAAGTTTCATTATTCCAGAATATATATAGATTTACCACAAAAATCCATCATTTATGCTAACCCGAATACATGTGACACCCACCGAGCCTCATTCCATGTTGAAATCATTTATTAATGATATTATAACACTCATATTATTATTTGAATCCAAATTCTAAAAATGGTTGTCTTACCAAATATAAAATAAAAATTTCTTATGAATTGTACATGTTCATCAAAAACCAATTATTTAAAGATGGTGGTGATAAATTCATCCAAAAAGTGTAAATATCTTATAGTTCTATCATTATAGATATAATTTCTTCAATCTTTTAAACAAGGTCATAATATATAATATCTTTAAGTAAATCCCTACCATGATTTTGGAGATTCATCTAGCTCATTGATTCTATTGGAGGATGATGTTAGAAAATTAATTTTGGGGGATCTTTATCTAGATCATGTGAATAATATTAGATAAGATATATCAGCAAAGAATAAATCTACAGTGTTCTTCATTTATTTATTCTATTCAATATGAATATAATGATCCTACGATTTATATAGGTTTGATTGAAATTTTTAATCCCCATAGACAATTCTTATCTACTCTAATACACCTTATTACCATTAGATTTACTTATATTTACGATATATTATATATTTTAAAGAATACGGTAAAAGATTCAAATTTTTTGTTTATTTGTTATAAAAAATAATTTTAGTTTTTAATGTCATTAGAACATGACATCGATAGCTAAAAATATGTGTGTTTTAATATAAGATAAGATCTTTTCATGGTTCATGTGAAATGACCGCATTATAATTGTGTGAAAACCAGAGTTTATTTTTAAACCTTAGTATATTTTGAATAATTGATCACTATATCTTGGTTGGACTCCACCATGAGGATAAAAAATACTATAATTTGACACACCCTGGGTATAATAATATTTCTAAAATGTATTGGGTCTAAAACAACACGGATCTTTTCATTATTTATATGTAATATAATTTCATAAGACCCCCAAAAAATCACTAAACCCACTATTCCATATCCATGTACACCATTCCAAAGTCTAATAAGAAATATATCTAAAATATAAATGATCATTTATATTTGAAAATTCAAGTTATGTATGAATAAGGTTGGTGGTATTTTAAAAGAAAAATACTATGAGATGGAGGGAGGATGAATCTAGTTATATCATTTTCAAATGAAACATTCTAGTGATCTTGCTGATTAATTATTAGGAACTCTCTACCCTCCATCACAAAAAATATGACATGGTATAAAATATAAAGGAGACCTAATGTATTTTTATTGTTTCAACACACTAGGATATGTAATAGAGGATGATACTATGGTGTAAAAATATTCCAAAGTATACTATGTGAAATAATTATTCAATAAAATTTTATAGTGGTCTCATTGAACCTCCAGGTTTACAACCCTAATAAAAATAATTAAGTAACTATTCTACTCATAATAAATAACTCACTAATCAAGTAAATTAAAGTTGTATGTTCTTCAAAATGATATGAATATAATTTACACCAATGGTGGTGTTAAAATTGGATCCACTTCCATTAATGTAATGAATATTATATTCTTCTTTTCTAACACAGGTATGCAATTAATTTTATTTGATCTCCCTTTATACTCTAAATCTATTTCAAACTCCTTCCACATTTGAATAGAATATATATCTATCTCAATAATGTGATAATATATAACTTTACACATAATTAAGCTATCCAATTATCTATGATTATGAAGTAAAAATACATCTATAAAATTTCACTAAATATTATCCAACCATTTTAAATTTGTGATAATCAAATATTTTTCAAAATAAAAGAACTTGGAGAACTAGGAATGATGTCTCACCTGATACATTCAGGATGCGATGACCATTATTATGGAATGATATCTTTAATTTTGAACCATATTTTGGTTTTAAAACCATCATTATGTTTTTGATATTTAATTCAACCATAAATAGAAAACATATCATGACCTATTACAACATTAGAGACATATAAGAATTTTTTTTCAACTTATCATCATAAAACCCATGATTTATGAAACACAGTACAATATAAACAATATAGAACAAAAAGTATATACACTCAGATTCATGTAAAAGGATAATAATTCATTGTGTGGTCTACAGATCTTTTTTGTTACCAAGCTCACATGGGACATTTTATACATTATAAATTTAGGCTGAATTAAAAAACTACCCTTTAATAAATCATGCATCTTCATGATTTTCTCAACGAACAACCTTGAAACCAAAATCACATATAAATTAACAAATTATAAATATATAACTTGTTTCCAATTACTTAAAAAACTCTCTAATGATAAATATTTGATACTATGTGCTATATATATTCTTCCCTTTTTAATTTTGTACCTAATTCAACCAAACTCCCCCTAATTTAATATTTACGCTATGTCCAATAATTCATTATTAAAGAAATTTCAGCCTCTATTATAAATGTCATAATAATTTTATTCATCCAAGATCATCTATGCTTAAGACATAATTCTGTATATAGTTCAGTTTGTAAAATATTTTTTGTTTGTTATATTATACCAAACATCTCTATATGTTAGATAACACTACTTGAAATAACCATTATTAGATTTGGGTTTTAACCTATAATCCTCACCTCAAACCAAATAACATGGATTCATGCCTCCTCTTCAATGACAATGCACTTGATTGAAACATCTTTCACCACTATTTGTCATCATCAATATACACTACGAAACCAATTCTATCAAGAATACTTTTGATATAAAGAACCAATAAGGATCCAGAATCTTCATTTAAAAGACTTTTAATATTATCAAATTGTTTTAGGGACATTCTACCAATATCCCACCTAGGAAACATCATAGCTATGATACCACTTCATAGGATCCTTTCTTCAATTAAAGACCTTTCAGATCCAACAGTCAATACCTTATAGTATATTATCCTAAAACCAATTTATATAAAGAAGATTTTCCAACACAAAATTATATGTTAGCTAAAACTCACTGTGGAAATAGATATGCAAAATCCAATGTAGATTTGGGTTTGATCCCAATAAAAAACATAAGAAAAAACATTATATGTATATATTGAATGAAAATAATTCAAGAATTTGTTCTCCTTGTGAGAAATTAATAGATCACCCCCATTGTTAATGATAAAAAACTTCACATCTTTTAAGGTTCAAAAAAGAGAAATACTAGGTAAAAAATTAACCAAGGAGAGAAAAAATAACTTTAGAGGAACAACCTGATAAAGATGCAACTTAGTGATGGAATAAAAGAAATTTAAAATGTATAAAAATAAATAAATATAAGACTAGGGTTTTTATTTCCAAATCCAATAAAGTAGATTATGTCTTTTATAATATAATACCCAACCAGTGACTCTCAAACACATATATGGGTAGTTCATTTTCTTGTCATCTAATACATGACTTTGTGATGGAATATAATCTAATCTCACTAATCCTTACTCAACATTATTCCATATAATGTTATATATAATCTCAATATGATTTAACCTTTAATCATTAAAGATTAATGGAACTTATTTTATCATCAGCAATTAAAATAATATATTTCACCCCAATTACAACATATTTATATTGTTTCATTGTCTATAAGTGTTGTGTACATGCATGAATTCACAAAGATAACTTGTAATTCCATTAAACACATTGAACATATTTGTGATCACCATAAACTATTTTTTTACAATAATCATTAATGACCATTGCAAAATACCTATTTTCATCTTTGGATACTAGTGATATTGACCCACAATCCCGAACATGTACCATCCCTCACATCATCATCATCATTTTTTCTTTTAGATTTTATATTTTCTAAATAGTATTTTGATTTTGATAAAAATCCAACATGTGATTAGAATGATGTGAAATAATATTTATATCAAAAGATCATTTATTATCACATTTTCTTATAAGATAATTCAGATCAAATGACTATAAAATTTATGGAATTATATAAATTTATTTTCCTCATATCAGGGATACATATATTATTATATATTTATGTGGTATAAAGTCTACGATGATTTCCCCAGTTTTATAAAAAATTGTACCCACTTTACCTTGTGAAATCCTTCTTGGTAAATATTATAGTATACCCCATGTTACATAATTTGATAACACCAATAATGTTATGTCAAAGACCATACACCACTAATTTATTTATATGCATCTATTCTTTATGAAAAATTTTATATTTCATAGAGCTAATGATAAATATGATTACATTTTCTCCAAATACTCCAAAAAATTTTTTCTTGAAACTTGACTCCCATGATGGGATCCATATTTCACATTATATTGAAATTATATCAACATTTAGAGATCCATAATCCATCTCAAAACATTACATTTAAATAAATATCCACTAATGTGTCTTTTACACTACTTTTCATCTTAATAATTGTTTATTTCATAAGATCTTATTGTTAAAGATATATTTTTTCTTCTCCCAACTACATTGGATCAACATTATCTTATTAAGATGTAAATTTAATTTATGTTTTTAATTGAATATATATAGACATGGACTATTTTCCCATAAAGTTTTGAGTCTAAATTGTCACAATAATCCATATTCATAATGAGAAATTTCAAACTTGGTGTCCATATTAATCACACACAAAACAATATCATTTTAAAACATATCAATTCTTTTGAATTATTTTCAATGTTTTTCATTTTTATTTTGAGTGGAATTATAATTTTTATATGGAACATGAAAAATGAGTATGGGAAATATTTACACAATAATAAAAAATTTATTATTAGTATATTATTAAGTGTCTTCACTTGTTCTTTGGTAGAGACTTGTGTCTCCACCAAAAATTTTCTTTTATTTTTATAGTAGATGATTTTGTATTTTTCCCACCCATGATTTTTTTTTCTATTATAACAATCCTCATATCATATTTTTCTAGTTTTTGTGTTTTTTTACTATACTAAATATTCCCATAGGATTTTTGAATCACCGTTCTTTTATTTCATGATTTTTTATAACCCATATAATCCAATTTCTCACTACTATATTGGGAGTTAGGAGTCTATAATAATCTAAAACCATTCATAATAGTATAATAACTACAAATTTATGATACATGATTCTATTATGTAGAGGGATCACTGATTTTTTCAATCTATCAATGATATAGGCATTATATTTAACTATGATCTTTATCACAGACACATTGTATAATTTTATTATCTTTTTAGATTTTAAGATCTTAAACACAAAATTTAACTCATATTTATCATCTTTATAATAATATATATAAATTCTGGAATCATGAACCACTATATTAGTTTTATCCATCTAATCACTCTAAACATTTATCTATTAAAGTGAAACCTCTATATTTAGTTTGAGCCATAATATTTCTTCAACATCAACTTCATTTACATCACATGGATCTTTAAATTTTAGAGTTTCTATGATATTCACATGGATTATTTATTGAGGTCTTTGTAGTCTTTAATTTCTTCAACTTCAATTTATTATATTCCATCATCTTCTTTTAGAATAAAGTTTGCCTTATTGAATAAACTTTGATTAGTACTCCTTAGTAATTCCACATCCTTAAAATATCTATTCATCGATGGATTATCATCTTTAACATCATGAAACATGTCTGGACACATTATGTAATCTTCATAAAATATTAGACATTGTAAAAAACTAGTTGATGATTCCCATTGAACTTTTCCTTTAGATTATTTACATTTTAAGAAAAACAATTCAATCATGTCATCAAAATCCAATTATTTTCTTCATTCTTGATTATACATGTACATATTTATTAGATTTATTTGGGAAAATAATATATTCTTACGAAATTTTATAGTTTTATTTGACTTATATAATTATAATTCTCATACTTGGAATTTAGGTAAATTATGATGATTTTGGTATATTTTTGGATATATTTGAATGAATACTTGAATTTGGAAGAGTAGATAAAAAATAAAAAAATAAAAGAATAAATATATATGAATTGGGGGAAAAGTGTCCTTAATTTTTCAAAAGGTATGCTTGTACATGAATTATTAGAGGAGCAATGACTGAGTGTGTGGTGGTGGGAAATTAGGTAAAAGGCCCTATAACTAGTATATAACCATATTATTGTGGTATTGTCACGACCCATCCCCCGAGCAACTTGATATGACTACCTCAAGTCCACCTTCCATAGGATAGAGGCTGGCGACTGCCAGTAGATTGGGATATACCTCAAATTGGGAAGGAAGTTCCTTAAGAAACATTAAACTCACGCGAATAAGAACAAAACAAGATACAAGTACAAAGTAAAGTATATAGTAAACAGAATGAGTACATTAAGTTAAAGGGGCAGGAATACAAGTCCCACTATAAATGTAAGAACATGGTTTTTATTTTTGAGGTACAAGTTTCTTATTTTCTCTTTTCCTTAAGTGTTTTTGAGAAAATAAGGGAAATGGGAAATTTATAATTTCTGGAAAGTACATGTCGTGTTCTTTTCCACATGCTGTGTACATTTGGCCTTGTGGGATGGGTACACAACGTGTGTATCCATGTCGGCAATGAAGGGTGTAAAACCTGACTACACGCTATGTAGTGGTCCTTTACACACTGTGTATTCATTCGACAGGAAAAATGGTAAGGTGGTGGCCAGTAGTGCGACATCACATGTTGTGTACTCATGAAGTCACGCTGTGTAGTCATGTCAGTAGGTGATCCGTGCCACGCTGGCTTGAAGCTGCCAGAGGAATAGTTAAAAATGGGAAGTACACGCCGTGTACATGGAATTACATGCCGTGTACTTTGTTTTTTTACCTTAAAATGGGCAGTAGCCTCCCCTATTCATACGGAAGGCTTAGAACAAGAAGAGAAGAGGGATAAAGAGGCCAGAGCTTTGGAGATCTATAGAGCGCACATCAGGAATCCGTTTTCTGCACTGTCAATCTCCCTGGAACCGCACAGGTGTGTTCTCCCTTATCTTGGAGTAGTTCTTACCAATTTTTTCCGTAGGGATGTTATTTGAGTTTGAATGATTTTTTATTCCCCTCAAATCTACATCGTTCTAGGAAGAACTAAGGATCTTTGTTCACGTATATCTTTTGTGGGTGTTTAAGGTAGGTGTCTTGGTGTTTATATTCAAACTTTTGAGAATTTTGTGTACTGTTGTGCCACGAACCTAGGTTGGGGTGTCGTGCGACTAAGGCCATTGCAATTTTAAATACCTAGAATTGAATAGGTATTTAATTTTGATAATAAACTGCTGGTTGGGATCGTTGATTGGATCCAGGACCACAATGGGGGTGCATTCCTCTGTTTAGCCATATCGCCAGGATACTCTAAGGTATGCATATAAAGTAGTGACTGTCGAATTGCCTTGAGAGGAATTTCTTGTGTACTGCTTGTTTACTTGTTGTGCATGGCCCAGTTACCTATTTTACCTGAGGGCAGTTTTGTGATTATCCTATGGGCACTGTACTATATAGCATGAGGGCAGTGTTGTGAGTAGCCTATGGGTACTCACTATTAGCCTGAGGGAATCTTCTCCCATGCCAGTGGGTAGTTGATTTTGTGGTCGTGGGAGACACATCATACGATCGAGGGCAATATCAGTATGCTTGAGGGAAGATTCTTGTGTTTGGATTTTGATTACCTAAGGGTGAGGATTTTCTTGTCTGAGGATACTGACTACTTACATAGAAATTCACTGTGGTGTTTTCTTAATAATAAAAAGTTCAATGAATAATTAAAATGGTATTATAACTCATTAAATTAGTTACTTTTGAGTACTGCATATTCTATTTAACTTACTAATGCACACTGTTGTTTCATGTTTACACATAGTTGTGCACGTGCCTTTGGTGGCTGCCTACTTGGAATTATTACTCACACCCCCTTTGGGTCATGCTTTTCAGCCAAAACAAATTATGTTTCTTCAGGTGTAGGTAAGGGAAAGAACCCTTATATAAGAACCTGATTGTTGCTGAAGAGTAGGGGACCATGGGACCGAGCTCAGGCTCGTGATGCTACCGACGGTTTTGTTCTGTTTTTTCTTTTCTGTACATGTACTTTACTGTATTGTTGTGTAACATGTTCTGGCTGCTTTAATAGAATTAGAGGCATGTTACACCATCATTTATATACTGGTTGGTTATATCTATTGCCGTTGTTTATTTCAATTGTTTATGGTTTACTGCTTCTACAGTTGTTTTATGTTTTATTTTATTCTTCTGCGCTGCACATTGAAAAATGATGGCATAGTTTTCCCACAATCAGACCTAGGCCCTCGCTGCTAGTCAGCAGTCCCTGGTGTTTGGTAAATGCGCTTTAGGTCACGTGGAGAACCAGGTTTGGGGCGCCCGGTGAGTGGCACCCGGTTCTGGGACGTTACAAAGTGGTATCAGAAGAGTTCTTTTCTTTGACATACTATTTGGAGCCTTAGTCAGGGATAGGACAAAAACAGTAGTTGTTAATAAGCTGTGCCCAGGCGTAGCTAACCTGTGTAGATTGAAAAGCCAGTCTACCTCATATTTTTTCAATTCTTTTGATTTTGAAAATTTACAGTTGATTTGATTCCACCGTTGGGTGACAAACTTGTGATTGTGTTGTTTATATGTTTTCCATGGTTTCTATTTAGTTGCGACCTGATAAGATGAGGGTATGCCATATCATGAATCATTTAGGCACATGCTAGGAATCACATGTCATATATAGTTTCATTCCATGTAGGTGCATTATAAATTTCATGTTGTTGTGATAGTAATTTTGTTAAAGAAGCATGCAATTGTGATAACTGTTTGATAAAAATACCTACTATGTGATATGGTAACATTTACGTGAGATTCTTTATAAAATGGACGCCAAACATTGGTTTTTGGGGAGTATAGGCCCCAATTGACTGGAATTTGGTGGATCATTGAATATTTATTTTTTAATAACATATATAAGATGTCAAAATCTGATTCGTGGGGAGTATGGGCCCTCACGGGTCGGAATTTGACACATAGGTGTTGTTTTTCGGTATTGTTTGGGTTCTAGAGAAGTTTATGAGGCATTCTGTTCAGAAAACCCAGTATACACACCATGTAGATCCTTAAAAACGCTTTGTATGATCATCTGTTCAGGATGAAAAATATACTTTTTGAGTACAAGCCGTGTACCCAGAGTGCACACCGTGTAGTCTCTTTCCATGTCACAAACCGTGTGGGCGGTGACACGGGGAAGGGAAGATCTCGGGAAGAACACGCCGTGTACCTTATATACACGCCATGTAGTGTTGACCCAGAGTCCAGTCGTGTAACAAACAACACTGGCCGGTGTCACCTCTCCATGAACAGGTCATGTACCTTTGCGACACACCCTGTAGTATTGACTGAGGACAGACCATGTGGACATAGCCGTGTGGCTGAGAAATGGGGTGGTGTACACACCGTGTGTGGGTGTAACATGCCGTGTAGATTTAGCAGAGTAGACGGCGGTGTCCGAAACGACATGGGTAGTTGGAAATAACACAATACATGACGTGTAGTTGATATAAACGTGTGTAGTTTTTGTTCAATGTGAGCCGTGTTTCTTAGCCATGTAGAAGTACCTGGGCAGTGGAAGAGAAGTCAAGTACATGCCTCGTAGTCAGTATACATGCCATGTAGTCTTGATTTGAAAATCTTGATATTCCTTCTTCCTCTTGTTCTCTTTGTGCTTCCTTCACTTTCAATCTTGATAATCAGGAATCTAAGGCGTGTTTTGACCATGTAGTGTCATGCCGCCTAGATGAATGCGCGTTGTTCACCAAGACTGTGACAATAACTATACTCCATAAATTAAGGACCATGGTCTACTATTTGATCGTCCAATAGTGCCAGATGCGGCGCCAGCCGTTATACCAGACACAGGCACAGAGGTGCAGTTCTGTGAAGGCTTTATACAGTTCATACAGACGTTTCAGGGAGCGCCACCAGCTGCCACATCTTTGGCTAAGATGAATTGCATAATCCAGCAGAAGCATCCGCCTACGTATTTTGGGGATGACAGAACATAGGTTGTGGAGTCTTGGCTAGGATAGTTGCAGACTATTTTCGATCATCTTTAGACGCCTCCAGGGTGGTGGGTCAAGCTCACGACTTATATGCTGCATGATTCCACCAAGAGGTGGTTGGATGCTACCACTCAGTCTGAGCATCACAGAGACATGGCATGGGGAGATTTCTAGATAGACATTTATGGAATCTTCTTCCTAGAGACACTGAGGGTAGATCGAGCTCGAGAGTTCATGAATCTGCAGTAGGGCACTATGTCGGTGATGGATTATTCTTATCGTTTCACTGAGGTTCAGCGTTTTGCACCTATTTTGGTGGGTGATGAGGTGTTTAGGGCTAGGTGATTTGAGGATGGTATCCGATATGACATCCGAGAACTGTTGAATGTTTTCATGTTTCCTTCAGTACATGCTATTGTGAACCAGGCACTAATTACAGAGAGGAACCTTTAGGAAGCTAGTGGTGTGGGCCAGGGTGGTTCAGCACCAGTTTCTGGTACTATTTATATTGGTAAGAGGAAGAGGCAGATGGACTTCCCTCAGGGTGGTAGTACCAACCAGAATAATTCTTCAGGTGGCCAGGTCATGTGGTACTAGTGTGGTAGAGAGGGGTACAAGAGGCAACAGTGTCCACGAGATCCGGTGGTGTGATGAGGTTGCGGCAAGATGAGGCATCTGCAACGATTTTGCAGGGAGTTTCTACCAGTGGATAGTGAGAGGGGTTCTGTACAGACTCCGCGAGTGGGAGCCAGACCAGTATATTCTTACCAGACATGAAACTGGAATACGTCAGGGCATGCAATCAGAGATGGTGTTCGTGGCCATTGTAGCTAGACACGAGGATCTCAGAGGCAACTGGGTGGGACATCTTGGGGTAGCCAGGCTTTTTCATAGGGCCGCAACACTGGGCAGGCATATGTAGTGCAACAAACCCAGCATGAGTAGGATTCCGGACCTTCTACAGTCAGAGGTACTATTCTAGTATCTTCTGTCATATCATTAGTACTTTTTTATAAGGGTTCTACGTATAATTTCATATTTTTTCCCGTTGTGGAGAGACATGGGGTCAGTGTTTCTTCTTCTTCTGATATCATGTTGCTAGACACTCCATTGGGAACTAGAATGACGGGTGTGCATCATTGAAAGGAGTGACCCTAATTGTTGGTGGGTGTCACATTCTTTGAGACCTATATGTCTTAGAGATGACAACTTATGATGTCATTCTCAGAATGGACTGGATTTTTCCAATTCGAGCCTTTGTAGACTACTATCATCGCAAGGTGCATTTCACGTCACCAGAGGGCAGACAGTTTCTATACAAAGGTGAATGGAATGTTCCGGCGAGATGAGCTAGAAAAGATCATCGTAGGCGACTTGGATTACCAGCCCAGATTTTGAGTTTATATCTGGATGATAAGGGGAATTGTCAGACAGATTTCCCTCCAGTGGTTGATCATTTCAGAGATGTCTTCCCAGAAGAATTTTTGGGTCTACCTCTGGAGAAAGAGGTGGATTTCACTATTTATCTTGTTTCAAAAGAAACACCAGTGTCCATTCATCATTATAGGATGGATACACCTGAGTTTCTGGAGCTCAAGAGGCAGTTAGTGGAGTTACAGGTGAAGGGTTTCATCTGACCCAATATTTCTCATTGGGTTTTGTCTGTCCTCTTTGCGAAGAAGGAGGATGGTACCCTTAGACATTGTGGGGATTATCGGAAGCTGAACCAGTTGACGATTTAGAACATATATCACTTACCAAGGATTGATGATAATTTTGATCAACTTCGTGGAGCACGAGTGTTCTTGATGATTGACCTGAGATCAGGATATCATCATCTGCACATGAGACCATCGGATATACCGCTTACAGCTTTTCGGAGTAGATATGGTCTATAAGACTATTCGGTTATGCCATTCGGACTCACGATCATGCCAACAGTTTTCATGGCGCCGATGAATCATGTGTTCATGCCTTATTTGGATTCATTTGTGGTAGTATTTGTGGACGACATCTTGGTGTACTCTTATATTCTACATGACCGTGCCACACATCTTGAGATTGTATTGGGTACACTGAGAGAGAATCCACTAAATGCTAAGCTCTTTAAGTGACACTTTTGGATGGACCAGATTCAATTCCTGGGTCATATCATCTCAGAGGCAGAAGTTGATGTTTCCCCAGAGAAGGTGAGATCAGTAGTTTCCTGGGAGCAGCCGAAGAACGTGTTTGAGATACAGATGTTCTTATGGATGGATGGTAACTACAGATGCTTCATCGAGGACATATCCCGTCTAGCAGCGCAGTTGACAGGATTGACCAAGTAGGGTGGGACGTTCGTTTGGTCATAAGCTTGCAAGATAGCCTTTATGGACCTGAAAAGAAGGTTGACATCAGCACTAATCCTGATACTTCTAGAGAAAGGGAAGAGCTATACCATTTACTGTGATGCATATGATATTGGTCTGGGAGCAGTGTTGATGCATGGCGATTGAGTTGTTCCGTATGGGTCTCGGCAGTTGAGGCCACATGAGAGGAATTACCCGACACAAGATCTCGAGTTAGCTACAGTTGTTCATGCATTACGCTGTTGGAGACATTATCTATTGGGGGAGAATTTTGTGGTTTTCACTGACCACAAAAGCCTCAAGTATATATTTACTCAGCGTGACTTGAATCTGAGGCAGAAAAGGTGGATCGAGTACCTACAGTCCTTCTATTTTGAGAATCCCTATAAACCTGGTAAATGTAATGAAGTTGATGATTCCCCGAGTAGGAGGACATAGATACAGGTAGTGAAGGAGGCTAGTGGTGAGTGGCAGCTTATGGCTTTGCCCTCTGAGATGCATTTGGAGGTGCATGAAATTCAGGGGAAAACATATCTTTCATCGTTAGCTGTGAATTCTACCCTCCATTATAGAGTGAAGATGAGATAACTATCTGAGGCTGATGGCCTAGTTATATGGGAGTTGGTTGCAAGTGAAGACCATCCTCCATTTTGGACGATAGGTGATGATGAGGTTCTGTATTTCCATGGATGTGTATGGGTTCTAGGGGATATGTGCGAGAAGCTGGTGCGAGAGATTCTTACTTCAACTTTGGAAGTTCATCCCGGGGTTACCAAGAAGTACCATGACATGAGATGTCAGTACTAGTGGCCGGGTATTATGGGAAATGTGGCATTTTTTGTTACGAGGTGTTCCACCTGTCAACAAGTGAAGGCGCAGCATCAGAGGCCAGTCGGGCTGTTACAGCAGTTTCTTATTCCCAAGTGGAAATGAGATGAGGTCGTGATGGAATTCATGACTTGTTTGCTGAGGTCACCTAGAGGCAATGATGGTGTGTGGGTTTTTGTGGACAGACTCATGAAGGTATCTCACCTTTTGCAGATCAAGGTGACCTTCAGAGTTGATGAGATATGGATGTTTTATATCCGAGAGATCGTACGTCTTCATGGGGTTCCTCATTCTATCGTTTCAGATAGGGATGCCCGCTTTACGGCTAGTTTATGGCAATGCATTTAGAGGGAACTGGGTACACAGGGGCATTTGAGCACAGCTTACAACCCTCATACCAATGGATAGTTAGAGTGTAAGATACAGGTGCTTGAGGACATGTTGCGTGCATGCGTCCTAGACTTTTGGGGCTCATGGGAGAAGTATATACCCTTAGTTGAGTTTTCCTATGAAAATTGTTATCAGGGAACTATTGAGATGGAACAATATGAGGATTTATAAGGTAGGCCATGCCGATCACCTTTGTGCTGGTTTGAGGCAGGTGAAGCAGCTTTACTAGGACCACATCTCGTGCATGAGACTTTTGAGTAGGTCCAGTT
This sequence comes from Viscum album, assembly GCA_963277665.1. NCBI lineage: Eukaryota > Viridiplantae > Streptophyta > Magnoliopsida > Santalales > Viscaceae > Viscum > Viscum album. The sequence goes on along the minus strand of OY728133.1, from coordinate 1,631,852,147 downwards.
GATTCAGAAGTGGATGGCTACCACACAGTCTCAAAAAAAATCTTATGCTGATTGCCGCAGACGACCTTTAGTGTTCATTGTTGGAGATCAGGTTTTCTTGTGTGTTTCACCGAGGCTGGGACACAAAAGGATCAGTAGACAAGTTAATCTTTCACCGAGGAATGTGGGGACATTTAATGTTCTGGAGAGATTTGGGCTGGTTTCCTACTAGTTCCAGTTACCATAGTGGACAGAGCCATGCACGATTTCTTCCATGTGTCCCAATTGTGTTCCTATCATTCAGACCCATCTCATATCTTTCAGCCTGAGGAGGTTGAGTTTCATGTCGATGTGTCCTTTAAAGATAATTTGATTCGTATCGTTGATAGGAGCATGATGGTTCTCTGAGGCCGGTCAGTTCCCCTCATACGGTTGCTATAGAAGCATGGCCGAGTGCAGGATGAAAAATGGGAGCAGGAGACCGACATACGTGATTAGTGGCCAGAGACGTTCTTTGCTTTATCATTTATTCCCTTGTAAGGGAAATTCAGGGACGAATTACTTTGAGGGTGAAGTTTGTAAGAACCCAGTTCTTATTTTTGAGGTACGGGTTTCACTTTTATCTTTTCCTTAAGGGTTTTTGTGAAAATAAGGAAAATGGGAAAATCCTAAATTTTGGAAAGTACACAACGTGTACTTTTCCACCCACCATGTACTTTTGGACGTGTGGGATGGGTACACATGGTGTGTATCCATATCAGCAACGAAGGGTGTAAAAACCGACTACACGCTGTGTAGTGGTCCTTTACACACCATATAGTCAGTCGACAGGAAAATGTGTAAGGCGGTGGCAAGATATGCGACAACACACACCATGTACTCATGAAAACACGCTGTGTAGTCATGCCGGCAGGTGAACAGTGCCACGCTGGCGGGAAGCTGCTAGAGGAACAGTTAAAAAATGGAAAGTACACGTCGTGTACTTGGAAATACATGCCATGTACTTTGTTTTTTTCACTTAAAATGGGCAGTAGCCTCCCCTTTTAACAGGGAAGGCTTAGAACAAGAAGAGGAGAAAGAGAGGTAGGTCGGAGCTTTGGAGATCCGCCAAGAGCACGTCAGTACTCCTTTTTCTACACCATCGATCTTCATGGAACCGCACATGTGAGTTCCCACTTCTCCTGGAGTAGTTCATACCAATTATTTCCTATATGGATGTTATTTGAGTTTGAACGATTTTTTTTCACTGTAGATCTACATCAATTTAGGACGAATCATGGATTATCATTCACGTATATCATTCGTGGGTGTTTAGGGTAGATGGCTTTGTGTTTAAATTCTATCTGTTGTGTGTTTTTTGTATCGTTGTGCCACGAACCTATGTTGGTGTGTCGTGAGGCTGATACAATTGATATTTTAAATACCTAGAATTGAATAAGTAATTAAAAGTGATAATAATCTACTATTTGGGATTGTTGCTTGGATCTAAGACCACATTGGGGGTGCATTCCTCTGTTTAGCTGTTTGGCCAGGATACCCAAGGGTATTCCTTTAAAGTAATGATTGTATAATTTCCTTGAGAGGAATTGATTGTGTACTACTTTTTTACTTACTGGGCATGTGCCAGTTACCTGTTTAGCCTGAGGGTAGTGTTGTGATTAGCCTGTGGGCACTGTACTATTTTGCCTGAGGGCAGTGTTGTGAGTATCCTGTGGGTACTGCACTATTATCCTTTGAGAAACTTCTCTCGTTCCTGTGGGTATTTGATTTTGTGTATGTGGTCAACACGTCATATGCCCGAGGGAAATATCCGTATTCTTGAGGGTAGATTCATGTGTTTGGATTTTGATTACCCGAGGGTGAGGTTTTTCTTGTCTGACGACATTGACTGCTTACATAGAAATTCACTATGTTGTTTTCTTAATATTAAACAGTCAAATGAATAATTAAAATGGAAATATAACAGGTTTATTTGATTACTTTTGAGTACTTCTTAGTTTATTTCACTTACTACTGCAAACTGTTGTTGCATGTTTACACAAAGTTGAGCACGAGCCTTTGTTGGGTACCTACTGGAAATTATTTCTCACACCCTATTTGGATCATGAATTTCGGCCAAACAGATTACATTTCTGCAGGTGTAGATTAGGGAATGGTCCCTTATGCAGGAACATGATTTTTTATGAGGAGTAGAGGAGCATGGGACCAAGCTCAGGCTCGCGATGCTACTGCCTGTTTTGTTCAGTTTTGTTTTTCTGTACTTGTACGCTACAGTATTGTTGTGTAACATGTTCTAGCTTCTTTCTAAGAATTTGAGGCATGTTTTACCCACATTTATATACTGGTTTGTTATATATACTGTAGTTGTTTATTTCAGTTGTGTATGGTTTACTAATTCTACTGTTGTTGTATGTTTTATTTCATTCCGTTGCGCTATACTTTGACAAATGAGGGAATAGTTTCCCCACTATCAGACCGCGACCATCGCTTCTAGTCTGCATCCATTAGCATTTGGGGAAATTCTCTTGAGCTCACATGGAAAACCGGGTTTGGGGAACCTGTTGAGTGGCACCCGAATTCGGGACGTTACAAGAAAGTACAAGTAAAACTTGAAAGTACAAGGGAAACTGGGAAATAAATCCTATGAACACCCACCAAGGATCGTACCGAAAGGGTACGTATAGCTATCAAATAGTGGGCTATGATGTACTCCTCGACTAATGTCCACCTCCGAGAAACCTCCAGTCCAGGTACCATCATCCTTAGCTAGCATTGTTTTTTTTCTGCACATAACACAACATGGTGCGGGTGTATCCTGTGATGGGGTGAGTATAACAATAGTCAGTAGGGACCCCAAGACACCCGATGGTCTCTCAAAATTCAAAAAGGATAATCCACAAATCATGGAAATAATAGTCAATAATATTTAGGTATATTCCCAAACATATAACATAGTTATCAAGTATACCTATCTCATTTGTGAGAAAACACATGGCCCAGCTCATTAGCCCAAATATCAACTATTCCACGAAGAAAATAATACCAAGAAGGTAACATCACAATGGTAAGTACCAAAAAGGTAATGGAAAATAGATGTATACCACAAAGGTATCAACACGAATTTAAGTACCACAAAGATACGCAACACAGAAGGATACCAAAAAGGTAATGACTCAGCTCACAGCAGGTATAATGTGAGTAATGAAGTACTGATGGTTAGTCGTAAGCTAGATTATCTTATTCTGTTATGTAGCACTACTTCTTACCTGCACGAGATCGATAGGTTACTCACCCCCACTGGCCCACACAGGATCCGACCCACATAGGATCTATATGTAAGTAACCCCCACTGACCCACATATGATCTGACCCACAAAGGATCAATAGTTTACTAACCCCCACTGACCCACACATGATTTGACCCACATAAGATCACTATTCAATTATCCACATATGATCTGTCCCACACATGACTGGTATGTAATAACCAACATAGGATCGCTGAGTACTGACCCACCCATGATCGATGTTCTTTTTTTTTATGTAAAACTAGTCATGGGGTTCCTGCACTATGCCTGCATGATTTCGGCAGGTTTCACTCATCAATCCATCGGTCGATACATCATCATCCACGGAGTCCCATGAAGAAGTATCACAAAGTTCCATCACGTCAAAATGGAACCAATGCAACTGATGGCACGTCAATTGGACGTCTGGTCTATAGGTTATTAGCATTTCCATTTCGAGGGCCCGGTTTGATTCGGGTTCGATCCCACCTAGAATCACACCAACATTATCTAAATTTCACGAATAGTATAACAAAAGGAACATCTCGATCCAAGGATTCTGTTACTGTAGACGGTTTGTCAAACAGATGCTCTGTTCTCCAGATATGGCCAAAAGGCGAACTCGGTCCAGATGGCCCCAAGTCTGGTCCGGGTCTGGCCTGCTGCGGCGCGACCCACTTCGCATGACCCATTTCGGGGTGGCCTGCTAGGCTCAACCCACTGTGGTGTGGCTTTCCCAGCTACTGGACTACCATGGTGGGGTTTACACTAACCGACACATGGGGGAGGTGCCCCCCGGTCTTCCCAAACGGTCCTTGTCCCATTCAGTAGCTGGGAAGTGGGACCCTCCGAAGGGGTCCCACCCAGTGTGGCATGGCCAGTCGGATGTTCTCCCAGCAGCTCGGTCATGCACCACATCTCTACCACGACTAGCCAGATGCTGGCAGCCCTTTGGCCTAAATTGTGGCCAAATGGTCACGGTCTCCTGCTACAGGGGCACAGACGCATGCAACCACCGCACTATGTTGCCGGCCAGATATCGGCCACCATCTTGCTCTGTAGAGGCCGATGTTCCACAGAAACTGACACAACCCGTCATGCAGACGTGTGTTTCCCCACCTTCCTCACGGACGGACGGGTGGAAGCCACTAACTTCATCGGTGAGATGTCACTGCTTCGTTCCAAGCCTGAAAATTATGACGTTCACTTATTCACGATCCTTGGATCAAGGGCTCCGCATGCATATGTAACACTTCAAAAAATGTCATGTTTCCAGCATCATTAATTAAGAGGCGTTAAAAAATGCATAAAGAACACACTAAAAATAAAAGGGGAAGAGGCAAGATATTTGTGCGTGATGATGGCCATGTTCGTTTGACCATCGTCATCATGAATTTAGAATTTGAGATTCAATAAATAAATTCAATCATCTTAAAATCAATCCCTACCTTGATTGTCTATTGGGGTGGGTTGAGGAAGAAGATGAAGTCAATGAAGTTGGAAATGTCTGCGTTTGTCAGTACTGCAAGACGATCTATGGTCAGTTCCTCATTCTTTATCTAGTGGATTCCCTTCATTAGAGAGGTTCTTCATTGGAGAGAATTTTTCTCCAATGCTTCTCTCAATATCCCTTTCCCAATGATCCTCAAACCTCATTAAAGGTGAGGATCCACTTAATTAAATTAATTATGTTAGTACATTAAATTGGGTGAAAGAAACCAAGAGTCACATCCCATTAAGAAAGAGTGTTTGGGTCACCCCCACCACAAAATATAAATGGGGTTTTTAATAAAATAAAATAAAAGATGATGTTTTATTGTATTTTAATTATTTTAACTCTCCCATGAAAATCCCAAAAACAAACATTCACACTCGGACTACTATGATCGAGGTGAATGTCTCCTTAATTGAATATCGGCGTTGGGAGATCAACAGTGTCCTCATATTTCAATGCAAAGAACTGGTTCAAAATTTAGAAAATGCCACTCACACATTTACTAAATGTACCCAAAAAAAGTTTAAAAATTCATTACGGGCACTATGGGCCTCGGAATCATGCTTCGTCAATTTTTAAGGAATTGTAACATTTCCATATAATTAAAAAAATACATGGAAAAATCCAGGTCTTTGCATTCTCCCCACCATAGGGATTTGTGTCCCTGAAAGTCAAAACACAAACTAATGAATAAAGTGGGGGGTATTGAGCATGCATCTGAGACTCCTGCTCCCATTTTCTCTCCTAGAGTTTCTCATGATACAAACGAATGCGTACCAGAGGTATCGACCGCCCATGAAGAAATCTCTCTTATAGATCCTCAATCTCTAATTAAACCTCTATAAATGTCACCCCATCGTCAAAGTCCATCTCTCCATGGTTGATGATGTGAGATGGATCGTTCACGTTTCTCCTCAGCTGGGATACGTGGAAGACATCGTGCACCTTCTCCAACTATGGTTGAAGGGCTAGATGGTAAGCCACATCACCAACTCTGCTGTGAAACTAAAAGGGTCTAATGAACCATAAAGATAACATGCTACCCCAAACAAATTTCTACAAACCTTGTCGAGGTGAGACCCATAGATAAACATGGTCACCATCCTTGAACTCCATAGGTCTCTATCTCCTATCATCGTAAGTCTTCTGCGTGCTCTGTGTAGTCTTCATCCGCTCATGGATGATCTATACTTTCTCTGATGTGTAGCTCATAGAATCTCTAGTCCCAAGAGTGCTGACTCCCCTGGGTTGGTCCACCACAGATTATTAAACTCCCATCCGCCTTTCTGGAGAACATAATCAAGCATGCCCAATTAGAAACACAGGGCCTAATAAACCCTTTTCCCAGTAAGTCCTACTACTATACTCGTAGCTCTCGAATCTCTGCGAGATCCATCCAATATGCTGGTGTAGATATCTGTGTTGTTCCATGGTACAAGCCGATATAATATTCCACCTCTCTAAGAGGATGTAGACCTGAATCATCATCTAGAAAAACATCAGCATACTGGTCCACCACTATGGGATAACTTAGACTCTCTACTTCAACCGCTTTGAGGGTAATGCTAGTCAAATGAGGTGTGATCAACTGCACCCTCATCTTGGTAAGTCCATCTTCTGCTTCAAGGGTTCCCTTCACAACGGTGAATGAAAACCATGCCCCGTCCATGTGGTCACACTAGACTTTTCACCTAATACAGTCAATATCAGCATCGACTACAGATAACTGAACCATACCCTAGATGGTAGTGTAAGGCCTTGATGCCGCTACTATTCGATCCCATCCAAAGCTCTCACCTCAAAGAGAATTCCCACAGTACCAACAACACTTTTTAATTATAAAATCCCATCTTATAAGAGTCTCTAGAAGTAAGGATCGAGGAAACGACTCCACCGGTATATTCGATCTCTAAACGTGGGCCATGGAGATAAATGAATGACTAGCACCTGTGTTTATAAGTACTACAGAAAAGGGGGAGTAGACACATATCATAACACGAATCATCTCTGGAGTGCCGTGGTCATAGGACTCAGCTACCTGAAGCTGAGCTCACCCCTACCCATCTACTCCCTATGGTCGGGGTGGAACATAAAGTGGTGGAGGTAGCAGAACCTCGAATCTCCAGCCACCGCCTACTGCACGAAATGATCCACTTCCATGTCTGCCTCCTTCCTACGAACCTCCACAATCAAATCTTCTCTTCTGCCTAGGTGGTATTTCGCCCGTCTGTTGTTCATCCATTTAGCCGGTTGGGCAGTTTCAAGCCATGTGACCCTACAAACCACACGTTTAACACTGCATGTTCAAGGACTGTTCTACTATGTCTCGAGAGCCCTGTACCACCGACCTTGTGTCCTACGGTCTTCCACTAGTAGGTCTGGTCCACTTGGACCTTTGTGTCATCTGTCTGCTACCAACTGTAGAAGACATTGCTACGTGTCGTCTAGTGGTGGGTCTCACAACCAGTTACTACACATCAAAGAAGCTCTCCACTAAGGGTTCTCACTCTAACACCCGAGCTTACGATGGGATGCTAAGATAAATAATCGAGGCTATAATGTCCCATGTGATCTTCTGCTCGAATTTCAGGGCTCCGAAGAAAGGGTCCTACCCCATATCAGTGGAGTAGAGAGGGAGGTCTGTGAACCCTACTAAATACTGAGCCACAATCTTGTTTCCCTACTTCAAGTGGAGAAACTGTTATATACACACATAGCATATAGTCACTGGGATAAATTCATCCTGGAAATGGTTCTCTAAGTTCACCTAGATGAGAGTCACATCGTCGTGGAACTGGAGCATTAGGCTTCATCATCTACCTGCTGCTTCTTGAACAAGTCTAGCGACAAGGATCACCATGAGATCAGCTGGTGTCCCTACTAGTCGAATTACTCTAACCACAGCCCCTAGCCAATACTCATCCACCTGTGAGTCTGTCTCTCCCGAGAACCTTGGGGCCTATGGTGCTGGAACTCATGCAGCATGCTCAAGTTGAATGCACCTTCTTCTGTTGGGACTGGTGGATTTAGACGCCCAATGGGTAGTGGAGTAGCTTGTAAACCACATAATAGAACAACTACTGTAAGGGGGACCGACATCGAAGCCTCACTGCTCGGTGGGCTGTCATCACGTACTATAACTGGAACCCTTGATGGATGTCTTCGTAGAGGAATCTAGAAGGGTAACAGGTGCGCCACGGTCCAATTGTTAGACCTGGAAATCTGACACAAAGAGTTCACAATGAAATCATTTCAAAGACACACACATAATCAGTGTTTTCATGCACTAAGTTGGAAATTAGAACTCTGGGTCCTAGACTATGATACTTCGACCGCCACACCAACACTGGGCTCCCCAAATTGAAAACCATACTCATAAAACATAAAACTACTGCTTCATAGGAAAGATCAGAGTCCAATATCTTGAATAGAACTGAACTCCTCTGATACCAATTTTTCCTGACTCATCCCCCGGGGCTCATTCCGTGACTACCCCAAGTCTGCCTTCTATAGGCCAGGGGCTAGTGACTTGCACTAGAAGGGAATATCACTAAAACCAAAAATTAATTATCTTAAGAAACTATAAATTCACACCACCATGCACACAAAAATATATATGCTCAACGTAAACTATAGAGTAAACAGATTTAGTATGGTAATTAAAAGGGACTGGAATACAAGACCAACTAGAATGTACATGTATAAAGGGAATGCACAAGTTAAATTCAGAGTCATCTCCATTGAAAACCCACTATGGATCCTACGTGAAGTGTATGTGCTGGTATCAAATTGTCATCTCTATAGTACACCTCTTCTAGGGTCCACCACCGAGCAACCTTCAGTCCCAATACCCTCTTCCTCTATCAGTGTTGTCTATTGTCTATACGTAACACAACACGGTGTGGGTGTAACCCGTGTAGGGGTGAGTATAACAATACTCAGTAGGGACCCTAGGACCCCCTATGGTCTCTCAAATTCCATAAATGATAAACCACAAAGCATGGAAATAACAGTCAAGCCTACTTAGGTATATACCCATACATATACCTATGTTTTCATGTATGTACATCTCATTCATGTGGAAACACAAGGCCCAACTCATTAGACCAAAGATCAACTTTTCCATGAAGGAAATAATACCATGATTGTAACACCACAAAGGTAAGTACCAAAAAGGCAACACCACACAGAAGTATACCAGAAAGGTATCACAACAAAGGTATGTACCAAAAAGGTACGCTGTATAGAAGGTTACCACAGTGGTAATTACTCAACTCACACAAGGTATAACTTGAGTACATAAGTACATATGATTATTCGTAAGCTAGATCATCTTATTCTATTATGTAGCACTACTTCTAACCCATATAGGATTGATACGTAACTAACCCTCATTGACCCACACATGATCTCACCCACACAAGATCGATAGGTAACTAAACCCTCGCTAACCCACACATTATCTGACCCACACTGGATCGATAGGTAACTAACCCACCTGACACACACAAGATCTGCCCCACACAATATCAGTATGTGGTGACCCAAAAAAGATCATTAAGCACTAACCCACACAGGATATGACCCACACGATATTGGTACGCACTGACCCACATAGGATCATTGTGCGCTGACACACATAAGATCTAATAGATGTTGAACCATATAGGATCAATGTTCTTTCTTCACGTACAACTATCCACAGGGTTCCTGCACTAAGTATGCTAGAATTTGGGAGGTTCTACTCCAGAATCCATTCACTGACACTTTGTTTTCCATGATGTCCCAAAAAGAATTATCATAATGGTATGTCATGTCAAAAGGGACTCAACGCAACTGACAGTGCATCAATATGATGCACAATTTGTATGTTATTAGTGTTTCCGTCCTGAGGGCCAGTTTGGATTTGGGTTCAATCCAACCCAAATGCACTCCAAAATTATCCAAAAATCAAGTGGATTATATAAAACTGGACCATCTCAATCCAAGGATTCTGGTGCTATATATGGTTTGTCAACCGGATTCCCGGTTCTCAAGATATTTCCAAAAAGGTGAAATAGGGTTCATATGGGCCCGGGTCCGGCCCGACCAGGTCTGGGCTGACCAGACCCGGTTGGCCTTGTCCTTTGCAAGCCTAGACTGTGGGGTTGTGTTATGGTCTGACCTGCGATGGGGCGCAACCGGCTGGGCGTCGCCCGCTGTGTTCCATCCCGCTCGGCTGGTGGATCGCCGTGGCAGGGTCCGCCCTAACCAACACCTAGGAGAAGACACCACCTGTTCTTCCCGAACGTTCCATGGACCATTTGGCTTCTGTCACATGGGACCTAGAGGAGGGGTGCTGCTCGGTGATTTGGGGCCGGCCAGAAGGCCAACCAGACTTCCTCTCAGTGGCACCGTCGTGCGTCATTGCTCCACCGCGGCTGGCCAGATGCTGGCCACCTTCCTACTCCACAGTGGCCAATGGGGCACGACCTTTTTCACAACTGATGGTGCTGACCCATGATGCCCCACCTTAATTGCAGCCAGTTGGGTGCCAGCTACCAGCTTCTTCAGTGAACTATCACGACTTCATTCCTAGAATAAAAATTATGTCATTCACAAATTCAAAATCCTCAGGTTGAGGGTTTTCATCAATATGTCGCACTCAAAAAACATTGTGTTTCCAATGTCATTAATTACTAGTTATTGAAGAATGAATGAACAATGCGTGAAGAATAAAAGGGTTAGAGGCAAGGTATAAGTGCGGGACAATATCCATGTTCGTTTAACCATCGTCTTCATGAATTTAGAATATGAAGATTCAATAAATAGATTCAATCATATTAAAATCAAATAACTTCTTTGATTTTCCATTGGGGTGGCGCAATGAAGAAGACAAAATCAATGAATATGGTGACATCGATGTTCATCATTCCCGCATGATGCTCCAAGGTTGGTTCCTCATTCTTGAACTTGAGGAAGCTCTTCGTTGGAGTGGTTCTTCGTTGGAGATAATGTTTCTCCAATGGTTCTCCCAAGCTCCCTTTGCCAATGATTCTCCAACATTAAGAATGTTTAGAGCCACAATATTAAATTAATTAAGGTGGACCATTAAATTCAGGGAAAGATACCAAGAGTCACATCCCATTAAAGAAGAGTGTTCTGGTGGTCCCCACCACTATATTTAAAATGTTGGTATGATGAAAATAAAAGAAAAGTTGTTGTTTTGTATTATTTTTATTCTTTTAACTATCCCACAAAAATCAGGAAATATAACTTTCACCCTAGACCTATTACAGTCGATGTGAAGGTCTCTATAGATTAATATCGGCGTGCGAGTTCAATGGTGTCCTATGATTTTAATTCCAAGCACTGGTTCAGAAGTTATAAAACACCTCTCAGGCGTTTACTGAACGTACCTGGAAAAAATGTTCCCGAATTCATTCCGGGCACTCCGGGCCTCGGAATCACGTGACGTCAATTTTCAAGAACTCATAATATTTCTATATAATTAAAGACAAATTTACATGGAAAAATCTAGGTATTTACAGGTATCATGCTAATGATTATTTAGTTCCCCATGAATAAGATGAAATTATAATGTGGGATTGGAACATGGAGAACCTTAATTAAAATAAACATGGTTTATGACTATCTTTAATGATTTAATCATTATTCCATCCTCCTAGAAAAGCGCATATTAATTAAGTGGATGTGGTAATAACTATATGAACAACATATATGTCTTATAAAATTTTTGATGCTCCCAAATGGAGGATTAAATAATCAAATAAATGCTCATAGTTTTGTAGTGGAATACATGTGATATCTAGTACATGAATTTGAAGTGAATATCTTGTAGTTTAAATAATTTTCAATAGTGGATAACATAACCATGATTGAGGTTTTATATCATGAAATTATCGTTTTTGTTATGAAAGAAAATTATTAATGGAATGGTACACAAACTACACAAAAAAAGGATATCATCGAGGGAGAATGATGATCATTTAGTTTAGTATATTTTTATGATGGTTACTATTTGATCCAAACCTGAGGAGGATTACTATAATGAAATGTATAGTGAATCCCTATGAATAAATTATTGAAACCATATAGGTGTGACATTATTCATAAATATGATAATTTTTTATTATTTAATTTATTTTCGTTTTCCACTATGATAAATAGCAAGTTCATGCTCTGATGTGGGATTATTATTTGATTGATTTTGTGTTTAATTGGAAGAAATAGAGCTATATGAATCCTTCACACTAAGATAAGTATATATATATATATAATGATTCCTATTTTCATAGCTATTTTTGAGATGTTTCTCATGAATCCAGCGTTTCAATGATGAATTAGAGAAGATATAGAGTACAGAATTAGTTTCATGTGGAAATGTTTTGACATGGAGTGGGATTGGTCTGAATAAGAAGTTTTCTACCATATAGTGATTGATAATGTCAAAACATGGATGAAGAGATTGAGATATTATGGGGGTATAGAAGATTTTTTATTGTGTGAATGTTGTGTATATTTCATGAATCATATTATCTACATTCAAATACATTGGTTGTCACACGACTACAATCTTTAGGTTATGAAATTTGTTATTGATATAGATTTAAAAACAAGATCTACCATATTTGTATAAGAGTTCAAGATGATTATTAATGTAATATCCCATAAAGTAATAAATTTTTTAATGGAAGATAAATCTTGGATCATGGGAGTGCCCACTCGGAAAAGGGTGCAGTAGGTGGAGAAACTATTAATTAGGCTAAAGAGGATGAGTGTTCATGTTTTAATTTCTTTTGTTTAGTTTTTTCTAGTGTAATGTTTGATATCATTATTTGGATATTTCTAAAAAAATTTGGTATACTTTTTTGTATTATTCAATTTTTTCCTAGTTTTTATTATTCTTTTAAATGTTCCATGGTGGGTGATTTATTTATTATTGATTACCCATTGATGATGAGTTGCTAATTTCAAAATAGTGCATCCGATCAACGGAAGAGGGAATGTGTAAAATTATTATATTTTTCATGACTTAATAAATTTTTTATTTAATAGTTCTATTTTTGGGACCTAATTTATTCACATCACTCCTTATTCAATCACTGAACAATATGTTTAATACTGAATGAAACCAAATATAATATAGTTTATTAGTTTATTTACCATAATTTGGATTACTATTTTTCTTTTTTGATTATGTTTAATGTGATTTAGACATATTGGTTATTATTGCCACCAGGATATGAGATACTAAAGTGGTTATGATAAAAGATTTACAAATTTACATGAATTACATTCATAATTATTTAACTATTGAGTTATTTTTTTTGAAATTGATGTCAAGTCATTATTTTATGATAAACCGCCATTGTCTGTTATTTCCCGACACTTTGTCCTTTAATATATATTTTGTATGCCTGTGATTCACAAACATGTTATTTTAGTTTTTTTATTCAATTTGATGAATTGAACAAGACTTTGAAGCTATAACAATTGTTTTGGAGTTGTCACTATGATATTTATTTCTATATAGAATCAACCTCATTCATTCATTGTACTACACCACATTAGTTAAAATTGGTTTAATCATCATAAATGATAAACTCTATCCACTCAAAGGAATTAATAATTCCTTTTGATGAGTAATGTTTTTTGTTAAATTTTTATAGAATAATTAAAACTAGTGTTATGTTAAAAACTTATAGACAAGATTAAATTACTTCCATTTTTCTATTATTTATGATATTATTTTAATTTATTTTCAATTTTAATCTATAAATTTGTTTATGGAGTTTTTCTATAATATATAATACAAATAAATCAATATTATTCTATCACACTAGAGTAAAATAGTTATTGGGAGGAGTTTACATCATTAATGACAAAAAATTATGGTTTACATAATATAGAGAATATTTGATCAATATATATTCTTATGGATATAATGAATTCTAGAATCATAAATGGTATGAAAACTAATATCAACCGCATTAAGAATCTCTTGAATTTAAGAACATATAATATAAATATGGGATGAATAGAATTGTTCATGTTATTTATGATTTTAAGTAAAAAATTAGAAGAATATATAACAAATATTAATGGAAACACTCATAACATAATCATTGAAGAGAATATTAAATGAAAAAAGTCACTCATCAAGGAAAAATAAGATATGATCTTCAATATTATAAATATTTTTATGATTTCATATTCTATTTTTAATAAAAAAAATTTGTATCCGGATATATGGAATGGAGAATAGATAGAGAAAAACAAGGCAGAAGATGTAATGATTTTTGAAATGAAGAATGGGGAGGAGATTGAATTCATAGAAATTATTATAATTTTTGATGAAGAAGAGCCTCCAACACTTGAATAATGGAATTATATTTTTAAAATTAAAAATACATCATATTATTCAAATAAAAATATTAATATGTTGTGTTGTGGGGTGAAATATTTATATTTACCGATATTCTAAAGTATTAATAACCTCACACTCAAAATTAAAAGGAAGGGAACAATATAAAATTTGAAATATATTTATCATGGAGTATGAGTAATTTCTATTAGATTAATTTTTGGAAGAGGAAAATAAAAAATGATTCATATTTTTATTTTTATTATTAATTAAAACTATCAAAAATATGGATTTTAACAGAGATAAGTATATTGATGTTATAATAGATTGGAATGTGAAGCATTTAACTCGATGATTATAATTTATTTCAGTTTTAAATCTATATTATGAAACAATGTTTTACTCTTCTATAACAGGATAGATGTGGTATGGTATTTCTAAATTTACATAAAAAAAGTCATTATAGGAGGAATCAAGAATTTTTTATTTATTTTAATGAATAATTTTTTCTAATTTATTTCATAACTCTCAAGTGGAGAATATTTATGATCTTCCATATTTTATAATAAAAATGGATAAAACTATGCATGTTATATTATTTTTTTTGAATTTATAAGTTAAATAGAAGAGAAATAGTTATGTAATGATGAAAAAAATGGTGAATCTTCATGAATATGGGATACTATTATTTCTTGAATGTAATTTTTTCTTTCCTTTTATTATCACATGTTTCTCGATGAAATAATAAGTATAATTTTTTTTAGGAAACAAATTGAATTAAACAAATGGAAACATTTATTATATTAACTCAATAATTTAGGATAAATCATTAATCATGATATATATCTATATATGTGAGAAAATATAAATCATTATGGTCATAGATATTAAAGATATAAGTGGAAATTCATGAAAGATACACTCTAATTCTTGTTGCAAGTTGTTATTGAAAGTGATTGCTGACATGATATCTATTATTGATTTTTATTTATAGAAATTTACTTTTATTCAAATAATTATTATTTTTAATGATATGAATTTATTGAATATAAGGTGTTTTTCTCATTTGTCAGACGGTTTTAAGCCTATTTTAAAAATTATTTCTTATTCCATATCTCATGATATATTCTTAGGATACGAATAACTACTAGAAAACTCTTATTTTTGTCAAGGGTAGAATAATTTGAAATTAATTTTAATTAGTGCATCAATGAATTGATTTTAATTATCATATTTTATCATGAGAAAATTGCTATGCAGGATCATTTATGAAAACATAGAGGAAATGAATTTCTTATTAGGATGCCATCTTACATGCATGATTATCCTCCATACCACGAATTTCTTTTTATCATTACATGGTTTCTATTTTTCAATTTAATGAAAGATCTTGGTGATTCATAATATCTTTGAGTGAGAGTTCTATGATAAATTACTGGGGAAGCATTTTAATATTATTTTAGAAAATATTTCTCAACTGTTTGAATTTTTTTGTATTAAATCCTCTACATTGTGTGAAAAACTGAAATTAAATTGTGTTTAAACATGATACATTAGATTGACCTTTGATTAGAAAAACCTTTTCAGTATTGATTATAAATACTAAAAATGATGTTATTAAAAGATTAATGGTGTATATTTAGGATCTATTTGGTTTTAATTCCAAGGGTGTAATTGCCTTTCTTACACATATTCAATAAAAAATAATATATAAAAAACATCTTGAGATTATTATACTAAATGTTCATATAATGAAACAATGAAATATATGAAGGGAGTTGTGATATTCTTAATTGAGAGGAATTTAGAGGAAAATATTTTTTTAGGAGATTTATATTTAAAAAAATGCATTGTGATTTCGGAATTAATCCCTCCTTTTCAGCACATGTAGTAATTTTTTACATCATTATTTAACAAAACATTAGACTCAAATTCAATTTATCCTTAACTAACGTCCTCATGATTTTTTAATTTCATATATAAGTGCATATATACATTACTTGAAATCATATTAGTATATTTAATTAACATGATATTGATTATAATAACATAATGCACATTTTTGAGTGATGGCTGAAATGAGTTTATGAAAAATTTGATCATAAATTTAATAAATATTAAACAAAGTTTGAATGATGTGAGTGAAAGATGAAAAATGTATTCGATATGAATTATATAATATGTATGATTTGGAACTCTTAATTAGGTAAGTAATATGATTTCTAAATCATTTTTATAACTTTTTGTTTTTGATCAGGATCATTGAATAGTTTTCTTATTGATGTAAGGATAATTTGTGATTGGATATTGAGATATTGCTTGAGGAATGATTTTTTTTAATTATGGGTACTTTTATATCTTATTAATATATTTATATATATTGTATTTTTGTTTGGAAAATAATGTATTCTTTTATACTTTCATTTTTTTACTTGTTTTATTTTATGAAAATACCTATATTGGGAATTTGAATTTTTTTTGATATTTTTGGCTGATCTTTGAAAAAATTTTGAATAAGAGTTTAATTTTTCCAACGAAATAGGGAAGTAAAAAATATATGGAAAAAATAATTTTTATAGAGAAAAGTGCTCTTAATTAAAAAAAAGTAGGATAACACATGGATCAGTAGAGGAGTAAGTTTCATGAACAATGCTGGATCTTCATTTGAACCGGCGCTCGACCCAGTCCATGGTAAATCCCGAAAGGTGTTCCTAATCCACATGGGATGACCCAAGTTCCTAGGTATAAATACTATCAAGATAAAATTATTTACCTAAACATAAAAATAAAAAAAAATAAAAAATTTAAATTAAACCAAATTTGGAAAAATGAACTAAACATTCCATTACGAGGTTTTAGATATAAGTCTATATGTTTATACAAAACCAAAAGAGGGCCACCACAAAATAGAACCCAAAAACCATCTCAAAAACCCACCATGAGTCAAACGGAAAATCTCCATCAAGACATCACCACAACCCCTCCCAAGAAGATCACAATCATCCTGTACCCCCATCACCAAAAGCTTTACCCTAAACTTTATCAAACATTACCAAGCCTAATTACACCCAAGGGTGTGAACTATTTCCCAGTTGGATGCCTCCCAAAAAGATTCCATGATCTAAACATTAAATGAAAATTTATATTCCAGGTTTAATATTGAAAAAATATTATAGAAAAATATAAAGAAAATAGTATTAATGTAAACAACTTTTAAAATAATGCCGCTTTAAATAAAAGAACTCTTACTTTTGATGTAACCCAAAAGATAAACATAGGACAACAGTGAGGTAAATTTAGTGAAAGAGAACTAAACATGGGAGAGGATATATGGGTAATTGCTAGTGATGGGACCATATAACCTTGCATCTCGGTGAAAAGTTGAATAATAATGTAAAGACCCGTAAAATTCAAGGGAAATTTTTTCTTAATTTTCTTTAGAATTTTACAAGAGCGCGGTTTCAGACGGCACCTGATTCCGAGGCCCGGAGTGCCCGGAATTAATTTCTGAAGTTTGGCTCGGGTACGTTCAGTGAACGAAAGAGCGGGAATTCCTAACTTTTGATCCGGTGCTCGGAATTGAAATCCGAGGGCACCGATGAACTCGCAGCGCCGATATTCGCTTAAAGAGACCTTTTCGGGAGTTGCGTTTGTTGCGAGTTGAAAGTTAGCTTTGGGGTTTTCAGTTGAGTTAAATAAAATTTGTGTAAGACAAATTTTATTTTAACTTATTAAAAACCTACCAAAGGAGGTTGGAAGTGGGACCCACACCCACTTAACCTCCCTTGGGAGGATTAAGTGTGGTGGGGCCCACACGAACCCCTAGACTTTTCAAATTCCCTTAACCCCCTCTTAATTGACTTAAGTTACTTAATTAATTTTGGGGGTTAAACTCTTTTGAATTTCAAACTTTTGAAATTCTTTTATGTTTTGTAATAATAAAATAAGATGTTATCTTATTTTATTATGGGTTGTTTGTTTGTCCCCTTGAGAGCTTTTTGAGAACTTCCTCTTCATCTTCAAGCTCTGACGAAGAACGAAGAACGCTCAAACTCCGACGAAGAACGACGCCTCTCTTCTTCGTCCTCGGTGTCAACAAGAGGGAACGCCGCTTCCTCTTCGGACCTTCTTCGTCGGCATGCGAAGTTTCGACAACGACTCTTCCTCCGACGTCAAAGGAATCGACACCGATATTCCACGACTCCGTCAACGTGCGACTATCGAGGTAGGGGTTGTTGTTTTATTCCTTATTATTCCTTTTCTTGATCGTGAATAGAAAGTATAACGTGTGGCTTAATTTATTTAAGATGCGTTATTATTTTAACGTGAGGGGGCCGGACCGCACGAACACGGCCGAACCCCCCTCCATCGTTTCTTGTTTATTCTTGCGGGCGGAAGCAAGGTGGCGTGGTGCCGTCACACCACGCGGATAATTATACGTTTAAGTTACGCGATGTCGTCGCGCGCACCATGAAGAAACAACAAGAACGCGACGTCGTCGTGCCGCGTTGAATGATTATCAAAGCACGGCGAAGGGGCGCGGTGCCGTCGCACCGCGCCGGTTGACGAACGCCGCGGTCGGTTCCGGGCCGTGGCTGGACGAAGAGACCGGGGCCGGTTCCGGGCCGCGGCGGAAGAGAAGACCGGCGGCCGGGCCGCCGGCGTCGGAAGTCGAAGGCGGGACCGGAATTTCCGGTCCCGTTAGTGAAAACCGGCCGGCCAGCTGGCCGGCCGGATGACAGGAAACCGGGGGAATAAATCCCCCGGCCGTTTCAACAAAACCCCCCTCTTATTGAGGGGGGCGGTTCCATGGAAGGGGGGGGGGGGGCAGCAGCCCCCCGGTTTAATTCAAAACCGGCCCCCACGTGGGGGCCGATTTGTTGCAAACGGCGCGGCAAAGCCGCGCCGCCCTTCTGAAGAAGCGGGGGTTAGCCCCCCGCGAGCGGCCCCTCGCGGCACCCCGCGCCGCGGCACCCCGCGCCGCCGCGCCGCCGCCGCCGCCCGCCGCCGCCGCCGGCCGCCCAGTGGGGGGGGGGGGCGGGTCGGGTCGGCCCGGACCCGGACCCCCCCCCCCCCCGTTTCGAACCAGAATTGGTTTTTGGCCCATAACTTGAGCCTCGGACCTCCGCTCGACAAACCGTCAGCGGCAACGCGATCCTTGGATCGAGACGGTCGTTTCGGTATATCACACTCAAAGTTTCGGGTTACTTTGAGTTCGACCGGGTTGGTTCGTTCACGAAACCAACCGGGCCTTCGGAGCGGAAACGCTCATATCTTGAGCCACGAACGTTCGATTGACGCGCCGTCAGTCGCGTTGTGTTCCTCTTAGGGAGACGGATCTTTTGGCATACTCCGCCTGAGGTTTGGACGCAGGTGGAGTACGGTCGGGTTGGTTTTGCCTTAAAAACCAACCGGGCCCCGGAGACGAAAAAGCCAATAACTCACAGACCGGGCGTCCGATTGATGCGCCGCCTGTTTCGTTGACTTCCTCTTGATGAGACGGAACTTTTGACATACTCCGCCCGAGTTTTGGATGCAGTCGGAGTATGGCCGGGTTGGATTGTACCCGAAATCCAACCGGGCCCCTGGAACGGGAAAGCTGATATCTTTCAGACAGGACGTCTGTTTGACGAACCGTCAGCAGCGTTGGTGGTTACGTTGAGTAACGGTCCCTTTGAGTTTACTCTATGGGAGTTCGGGGTACAGTCGAGATACGGCCGGAATTGGTTTCGCTCTCGAAACCAACCGGGCCCCTGGGACGAAAAGGCTAATAACTCACAGACCGGGCGTCCGATCGACGCGCCGTCTGTTGCGTTGAGACCCCTGTGACGAGACGGACTTTTGAGATACTTCTTTGCGGGACCTTGTGATACTTGGAGTATCGACCAGTAGCTCGTGGAGCGGACCCTCCCGGAGACGAGCATGCAGAGTACGGAGACCGTGTAGCCGGCTGAGACCTGACGACTGCTTGACCGACTCGACTTGGAGTGAGTCGACTAGCCCTGTGGACGGAGCGCCCGGTATTTGGCGGCAGACCCACGGCGGACGGAGCGCCTGGTAGTTGGCAGCAGACCCGCGGTACTCGACAGGAGGAGTACCTCAGTAGGCTATCTGGGTAGCGCCCGGTATTTGGCAGCAGACCCTCAGCGGACGGAGCGCCTGGTAGTTGGCAGCAGACCCGCAGTACTCGACAGGAGGAGTACTTCAGCAGTCTTAGGTTAGTGAGCGGCGGCCTCGGAGTCGTGACAGGACCACTGTACACTCTAGAGACGGAGCTCTTCAGCAGTTACGGTTTCAATAATAAAAATTCTGGTTTGAGCTGAGACTTTGACCTTTGTGTTTCCTCATGATTGAGATGGGTTACTTGATAACTTAGGTATATGTATGGGCATATACCTGGGTAGTGGTTATCCGTTGATCTCATGATTCTTGTGTTTCCTCATGACTGAGATGGGTTACTTGATAACTTAGGTATATGTATGGGCATATACCTAAGTAGAGTTTATCTGTTGTGATCTTCTTGTGGTCATCCTTGTTGGTTTTAGTGAGACCTTGAGGGTCTCGGGGTCCCTACTGAGTATCGTTATACTCACCCCTGCACGGGCTATGCCCGCACCACGTTGTGTTGGTTGCAGACGACGGCCAGTACTGGCAGAGGCCGAGTGTTCGAGGACTGGACGGTACCTGGAGGTGGACTATACGACGTGGCGGTACCCAGAGGCAGACCACTGGGCGGGACATACTTGGAGCAGACGGCGGGACCCGAGGAGCAGAGGAGCTATCTGTACCCACCCTTCAGGTGGGATTTCCAGTGGACATCTCAGCGTAGCAGCTTTACTTTTCAGTCGTTGTTTTCCCTTTCGAGTTGTACTTTACAGTTGGGCTTGTATTTCCGGCCCCTTTTTACTTTTCAGCTCTTCTTTTTTACTTAGTGTTTTACTTCCGCTTGTACTCTGTGGTGCTTGTTTTCTTTATAAAGGCAATGCCTTCCCAGTTATCGGGATTTTACGCCTTTGGTGCTAGTCGCCAGCCCCTGGCCTATGGAAGGCGGGCTTGGGGTAGTCACGGCACGGGCCCCGAGGACGGGTCGTGAAAAATTGGTATCAGAGGGGTTCGGTTCTACCGCAGAACTTATAACTCTGATGTTTCTTTCTGTGAAGCAATAGTGTTGAGAGTACCGAGTGTGGTTTTCAGTTCAGGGAGTCCAGTGTTGGTGCGGGCGGCCGACGTATCCATACACCAGGACCCTGACAACTGATTTCCGACTTTGTGCACGAAAACACTGATTGCGTGTGTGTTTTCAAAGGTTTTTCCCCTTAAAACAGCTCAAACCAGGTCAGCTCACCAGGTATAATCGTTTGATCGTGTTACGTTGTTTCTTTCAGGATTGCCCCACGACGGCAGCCAGCTAGGGTTCTGAGAATCGAACGTGACAACAGCCCACCGAGCGACGAGGCCTCGGTGCAGGGCCCTTTGTCAGCAGTGGCACCGGCGGTAGCTCTACCCGCCGAGCCCCCGATGCTTCCAGCAGCAGCCGCTGACGATGCACGTCGCCTCAGCGCACTGCATGAGTTTCTGCGCCAGCGACCGCCCAGGTTTCGCGGGGAGACGGATCCCCAGGCTGCAGAGGACTGGCTGGAGGCAGTGGTATGAGTGTTTAGGCTAGTGAGGACACCAGCAGACCTCATGGTGATCCTCTCTGCGAGCCTACTACACGCAGCAGCAGGTAGGTGGTGGATCCACTTGTTTCAGTTTTGCGATGAGATGAACTTCGCACGGGAAGACTTCGAGACCTTCTTTAGGGTGGAGTTTGTGCCAGTATCTCTACACCCCGAGCGTGTACAGGAGATTCTGCCTTTGCCGCGTGTTTTTCGATCAGAAGCCGAGTCATCTGTGGGCAGTAGACAGATGATACAGAGGTCCAGGAGGACCAGACCAGCAGTTGGGCGATCTCGGGTTTTAGGACCAATGGTGCAGGGCACCCGGAGTGGGAACAGAGCTAGCCGTGCATGGAGCAGGTTGTGTTACTCATGCCGCGGAAAGGGTCACCTGGCACGTGACTGTCCGACTCCTCGATCCGCAGGCTTGGGGGGGAGCCACCGAGGTTGAGGCAGCGACAAATACTTGAGCAACAGTAAAGCAGGTGGACAGGAGCGGAACTATAGGATACGTCTCTTGTACTTCTAGTTTCATGTTGATGTTGTTTTTGTGTAGCATCTTTGTATTATGAGCTGCAATAATAAAAGACGCATCCTTTGTGATGTTTTCATTCCTGTCCTCTTTTGTGATGTTACTAAGAGGTTCCAGTTGACTGTTGACTTGACCCTCACTTGTGAGACATCTACTGGAGGAGACCAGTTACCACACACCGATGCCGACAGTGTGACTCAACCCTTGGAGGCGAGAGTAACGGTTGGATCTCTTAGTAGTAGCGTCGAGGCCTTACGACGTCATCCTTGGTATGGATTAGTATCATCCATGTTAGGATTGACTGTTTTAGGCAAAGAATGTGGTTCATCCAGGGGATGAGACCAGGTTTCTCTTATCGGCAAAGAAGAAATCTCGCAGCTCTTATGGGACCAGAGATGGTCCGGGCCACGTCAGAAGAGGTCCATGTCATCCAGGAGCGGATGAGGACAACACAGAGCTGGCATAAGTCATACGCTGACAGGAGGCGGAGGCCACTAGAGTTCGAGGATGGTGACCACGTCTTCTTGCGGGTCTCACCTCGACGTGGTATTCGGAGATTTGGCCGAGGCGATAAGTTATCTTCCCGCTTCATCGGACCCTTCCAGGTTCTCAGCAGGATTGGCGAGGTGGCTTATCGTCTGGCTCTACTACCTCAGTTGCACCGGGTGCACGACGTCTTCCACGTATCCCAGCTGAGGAGATACGTGCACGACCCGACGCACATCTTTGACCATGGGGAGCTTGACGTTGACGATGGGGCGACTTTTACGGAGGTCCCGGTGGAGATAGAGGATCGACAGGAGCGGGTCCTACATGGGTGATCGATTCCTCTTGTGCGCAACAGATGGCGGCACGGGAATCTCCAGGAGAGCACATGGGAGCGGGAGGCTCTGATGCGTGCTCAGTACCCTCTTTTGTTTCCCTAGTTTTTGTTGTATCTTTACGGGGACGTAAAGCCCTGAGGTGGGAGTAATGTAAAGACCCGTAAAATTCAAGGGAAATTTTTTCTTAATTTTCTTTAGAATTTTACAAGAGCGCGGTTTCAGACGGCACCTGATTCCGAGGCCCGGAGTGCCCGGAATTAATTTCTGAAGTTTGGCTCGGGTACGTTCAGTGAACGAACGAGCGGGAATTCCTAACTTTTGATCCGGTGCTCGGAATTGAAATCCGAGGGCACCGATGAACTCGCAGCGCCGATATTCGCTTAAAGAGACCTTTTCGGGAGTTGCGTTTGTTGCGAGTTGAAAGTTAGCTTTGGGGTTTTCAGTTGAGTTAAATAAAATTTGTGTAAGACAAATTTTATTTTAACTTATTAAAAACCTACCAAAGGAGGTTGGAAGTGGGACCCACACCCACTTAACCTCCCTTGGGAGGATTAAGTGTGGTGGGGCCCAGACGAACCCCTAGACTTTTCAAATTCCCTTAAACCCATCTTAATTGACTTAAGTTACTTAATTAATTTTGGGGGTTAAACTCTTTTGAATTTCAAACTTTTGAAATTCTTTTATGTTTTGTAATAATAAAATAAGATGTTATCTTATTTTATTATGGGTTGTTTGTTTGTCCCCTTGAGAGCTTTTTGAGAACTTCCTCTTCATCTTCAAGCTCTGACGAAGAACGAAGAACGCTCAAACTCCGACGAAGAACGACGCCTCTCTTCTTCGTCCTCGGTGTCAACAAGAGGGAACGCCGCTTCCTCTTCGGACCTTCTTCGTCGGCATGCGAAGTTTCGACAACGACTCTTCCTCCGACGTCAAAGGAATCGACACCGATATTCCACGACTCCGTCAACGTGCGACTAACGAGGTAGGGGTTGTTGTTTTATTCCTTATTATTCCTTTTCTTGATCGTGAATAGCAAGTATAACGTGTGGCTTAATTTATTTAAGATGCGTTATTATTTTAACGTTAGGGGGCCGGACCGCACGAACACGGCCGAACCCCCCTCCATCGTTTCTTGTTTATTCTTGCGGGCGGAAGCAAGGTGGCGTGGTGCCGTCGCACCACGCGGATAATTATACGTTTAAGTTACGCGATGTCGTCGCGCGCACCATGAAGAAACAACAAGAACGCGACGCCGTCGCGCCGCGTTGAATGATTATAAAAGCACGGCGAAGGGGCGCGGTGCCGTCGCACCGCGCCGGTTGACGAACGCCGCGGTCGGTTCCGGGCCGTGGCGGGACGAAGAGACCGCGGCCGGTTCCGGGCCGCGGCGGAAGAGAAGACCGGCGGCCGGGCCGCCGGCGTCGGAAGTCGAAGGCGGGACCGGAATTTCCGGTCCCGTTAGTGAAAACCGGCCGGCCAGCTGGCCGGCCGGATGACAGGAAACCGGGGGAATAAATCCCCTGGCCGTTTCAACAAAACCCCCCTCTTATTGAGGGGGGCGGTTCCATGGAAGGGGGGGGGGGGGGGGCAGCAGCCCCCCGGTTTAATTCAAAACCGGCCCCCACGCGGGGGCCGATTTGTTGCAAACGGCGCGGCAAAGCCGCGCCGCCCTTCTGAAGAAGCGGGGGTTAGCCCCCTGCGAGCGGCCCCTCGCGGCACCCCGAGCCGCCGCGGCACCCCGCGCCGCCGCGCCGCCGCACCGCCGCGCCGCCGCCGCCGCCCGCCGCCCAGGGGGGGGGGGGGGGGTCGGGTCGGGTCGGCCCGGACCCGGACCCCCCCGTTTCGAACCAGAATTGGTTTTTGGCCCATAACTTGAGCCTCGGACCTCCGATCGACGAACCGTCAGCGGCAACGCGATCCTTGGATCGAGACGGTCGTTTTGGTATATCGCACTCAAAGTTTCGGGTTACTTTGAGTTCGGCCGGGTTGGTTCGTTCACGAAACCAACCGGGCCTTCGGAGCGGAAACGCTCATATCTTGAGCCACGAACGTCCGATTGACGCGCCGTCAGTCGCGTTGTGTTCCTCTTAGGGAGACGGATCTTTTGGCATACTCCGCCCGAGGTTTGGACGCAAGTGGAGTACGGTCGGGTTGGTTTTGCCTTAAAACCAACCGGGCCCCAGAGACGAAAAAGCCAATAACTCACAGACCGGGCGTCCGATTGACGCGCCGCCTGTTTCGTTGACTTCCTCTTGATGAGACGGAACTTTTGACATACTCCGCCCGAGTTTTGGATGCAGTCGGAGTATGGCCGGGTTGGATTGTACCCGAAATCCAACCGGGCCCCTGGAACTGGAAAGCTGATATCTTTCAGACAGGACGTCCGTTTGACGAAACGTCAGCAGCGTTGGTGGTTACGTTGAGTAACGGTCCCTTTGAGTTTACTCTATGGGAGTTCGGGGTACAATCGAGATATGGCCGGAATTGGTTTCGCTCTCGAAACCAACAGGGCCCCTGGGACGAAAAGGCTAATAACTCACAGACCGGGCGTCCGGTCGACGCGCCGTCTGTTGCGTTGAGACCCCTGTGACGAGACGGACTTTTGAGATACTTCTTTGCGGGACCTTGTGATACTTGGAGTATCGACCAGTAGCTCGTGGAGCGGACCCTCCCGGAGACGAGCGTGCAGAGTACGGAGACCGTGTAGCCGGCTGAGACCTGACGACTGCTTGACCGACTCGACTTGGAGTGAGTCGACTAGCCCAGTGGACGGAGCGCCCGATATTTGGCGGCAGACCCATGGCGGACGGAGCGCCTGGTAGTTGGCAGCAGACCCGCGGTACTCGACAGGAGGAGTACCTCAGTAGGCTATCTGGGTAGCACCCGGTATTTGGCAGCAGACCCTCAGCGGACGGAGCGCCTGGTAGTTGGCAGCAGACCCGCAGTACTCGACAGGAGGAGTACTTCAGCAGTCTTAGGTTAGTGAGCGGTGGCCTCGGAGTCGTGACAGGACCACTGTACACTCTAGAGACGGAGCTCTTCAGCAGTTACGGTTTCGATAATAAAAATCCTGGTTTGAGCTGAGACTTTGACCTTTGTGTTTCCTCATGATTGAGATGGGTTACTTGATAACTTAGGTATATGTATGGGCATATACCTGGGTAGTGGTTATCCGTTGATCTCATGATTCTTGTGTTTCCTCATGACTGAGATGGGTTACTTGATTACTTAGGTATATGTATGGGCATATACCTAAGTAGAGTTTATCTGTTGTGATCTTCTTGTGGTCATCCTTGTTGGTTTTAGTGAGACCTTGAGGGTCTCGGGGTCCCTACTGAGTATCGTTATACTCACCCCTGCACGGGCTATGCCCGCACCTCGTTGTGTTGGTTGCAGACGACGGCCAGTACTGGCAGAGGCCGAGTGTTCGAGGACTGGACGGTACCTGGAGGTGGACTATACGACGTGGCGGTACCCAGAGGCAGACCACTGGGCGGGACGTACTTGGAGCAGACGGCGAGACCTGAGGAGCAGAGGAGCTATCTGTACCCACCCTTCAGGTGGGATTTCCAGTGGACATCTCAGCGTAGCAGCTTTACTTTTCAGTCGCTGTTTTCCCTTTCGAGTTGTACTTTACAGTTGGGCTTGTATTTCCGGCCCCTTTTTACTTTTCAGCTCTTCTTTTTGTACTTAGTGTTTTACTTCCGCTTGTACTCTATGGTGCTTGTTTTCTTTATAAAGGCAATGCCTTCCCAGTTATTGGGATTTTACGCCTTTGGTGCTAGTCGCCAGCCCCTGGCCTATGGAAGGCGGGCTTGGGGTAGTCACGGCAGGGGCCCCGAGGACGGGTCGTGACAAATAACCACAACCATATACACTCCCTTGCATGATCCAATAGTGTGTAGATACATCAAATATTGTTGTGGTTTTCTATCATCATCAATATTTAGTTAGGGTTTTCATCATCAATCCTGCTATGTGAAACTAGGCCAGAGCCACTTTTGTATCACAAGTACACTAGTCCTAGTCCACCCACCTCGATACTTGGGCTTCCCTTTGTTCTCAAAATAGTTTTACCTTCAAATATTATGCCACATTCACCCAAGTATTTCAAAAAAAAACTCCACAGATGCGAAATTCACCACATACACACCATTATCATATTTTAAAAACATATTCCCAAAAAATCTAAAAAATTATCTTTATTTCATAAACAATTTAATAAAACCATTAAACAATTTATAAAATACTTTCATGATGAACAATGGGGGTTTTCCCCAAGAATACACCCCGTTCACTTGAAAAGCCCAATTTCAATCCAAATACACAACCAATAATTTTGAAAACCACATTCTCACCATTAAAATAATCCATATATAACATCAAATCATTGATGAAATCTTATGAAATTCATCAATAAATTCATAATAACGGAATTACCTACCTCTGGTAGGGAATGTTCTGGAAAATGGTGCAAAACTCCAACCACACCTCTTCATAGAACAATGAAACCAAATCGAGCCCTAAATAAGTATATTGAAACAAAAATATCATAATATAACCCTAAAATCACGACCCTATGGCTAGGGAAGTGAAAACCCCCAAAATAAGAGAGGAACCCCTAAAATAGTGGGAGAATTGGAGAAGATAGAATGTTTACTTGATTATTCGAGGATAAACCGCCCTAAATCGGCCACAAAATCAATGCTCCAAGGGGGTTGAAGGAGAGAGTGGTTCTCCTAGGGATAAGAGTCCTATGGGGGGGGGGTTAAATGAGTTGTTTTAGGTGTTAAAACTGATAGGAGATAGAAAATGTTGAAAATTTTAATGACATGGAATCCGTACATTATTAGTCCGCACAATTTGGTATATTGTGTGGTAACCATGCGAAGTGTGTTGTCTAAAGTATGATGTGCGCAGAATTACCTGGGTTGAGGCACATTGATGTGTGTATATCATGTATTAGGTTATGTATCTTACTACACGACTTCCTGGGTGGGTACACGATTACTACTAACCTTGCACCAACCATGCACCAGAGCCTCTCAACCCAAAAATCTCCATTTTCTCAAAATATAAAATGAAAGCCAAAGAAAAAATATATGCCAATGATAAAATTGGAAAAATATCTAAAAATTACATCACTATTAGGAAAATTCTCCCCACCTTGAAAACATTCCACCCTTAGAAAGTCAACCTGAAACATGATTAGAAAACAAAAATGGGTACTCTTTCTCGACCCAAGACATTCACTCCCAAGACTCGTGTGTATCATTCATATGCGGACAAATGACATAGTCCAACTGAGTAGACTTCCCAAAAATCACCTTATATTGGGAATCCTCTTAATTATTGGTCATTCAGACACTGATAAATCAGGATCTAACTCAATCTCCTCCCAATTAAACACTTGAGATGTGTCCATATTATACTTCATCAGTTTGGAGACCTAGTAGAAATTGTGAATCAACATCAACTAAGAAGGAAAAGCTAACAGATATGCCACTTTTCCAATCCGCTCAACAATTTCAAAAGGTCCTACATAGCTCAACATTAGATTTCACTATTTTATCAAGTGACAGTGACCTAGACGTGATGCTACTTTCAAGAACACTAGGTCACCCATAGAGAACTGAAGGACCTGATGTCTCTGAATGGAATAAGATTTATAGATAATGTAAGCTATCAATAACTTCTTCCTGATCAACATGACCTTCTCATATGTCTCTTGGACAAGGATTAGTCCCAAATGGAAGAGCTAACCTATCTCAGCTCCACATAATGATGACCGATAAGGTTGGACCTAGGGAGGATCAAAAGGATCCATTATTATAATTGATTGTTAAATGTTATTATAAGAAAATTTAATAAATCAAAAATGGATTTTAAATGATCCTTCAAAATCCAAAACACATTCATGGAGCATGTCTTCTAAAATTGGATTGCCTTATGGCATCTGACTATCCATTTAAGGGTTGTATGCCATGATCATTTTGATCTTTGATCCCAGTTCCCTTTGAAGGCATTCCATAAACTGAGAGGTAAAGTGGATACCTCTATCAAATACAATTTCTAATGACACACGATGATGTCCAGCCACTTCTAGAATGTAAAATTCGCCCAAATCATCCTCCTTCACTGAATCTCTGATCGAAATGAAGTCAGCTGATTTGGCTATGTGGTCAATCACTACCCAAATAGAGTTCCTTCCTCGTGGTGTTCGAGGTAAGCCAATAATGGAGTCCATGGAAACCTCATCCCACTTATAGGTAGGAATGGGTAATGAAAGAAGTAATCCAAATGGACTTTGATGCTCTACTTTCACCTAATAACAATTTTAACATCTTGATATAAATTCAGTAATGTGCAGTCCCATGACTAGACACCATAACCACTGAAAAAAATCATAATACATTTTGGTAGAATCAGGATGAATGGCCAATTAAGACTGGTGGCTATCATGCATCACCACTTTCCTCAGAAATATTGGAACTATGAAACAACCCTTGAAACACAGAATTCCCTTAGGAGACAATGAACAATAGTAGGATGTATCCCCACCATGAGGAAACTTCACATACCGCTGACATATCTCATCACCAATATTCTCTCGTTGAACCAAATCTATAAGACATGGATGCAATTTCACACTCACTAGGAATGCACCTCCACTGTGCTCTTTAGACTCTAAGTGCGTCTAGGGAAAGATCCCCATAAAAGTCTACTCATCTATGGACTTCTTCAATGACTGCATGGGTAATTTCATACTCAAGAAGTCATCCACCACATTACCCTTTCCCCATGGTATATATGATATCAAATTCCTACTCATGTAGATATTCAATCCATTGGCATAGACTCAGATTGAGGTCCTTATGTGTGAACATGTAGGATAAGCTCTTATGATCAAAGGTGACCAAAAACGTCTCCCCAAAGAGTTTGTGATGTGACATATTCAAAGAATGAATCACCGCTGATAACTCCAATTCCTGAGTAAGGTAATTATTCTAATGTGGACGGAGATGGCGAGAGCCAAAAACCACCATGTGATAATCTTTTACCATCACACTCTTGAAACCCATTCCTAAACCATCACAATAAATCACATACCCCTTTCCTGATTCTGACAAGATCAACATGGTGTGATAATCAACTACCAATTAAGATTCTAAAAAGATACCTAAAATTATGGGCTCCATTCAAACATCATCCCCTTCCAATTGAGTACGGTTATGGATGATGCTAGTAATGAGAAATCCCGAACGAATCGCTTGTAATACCCAACCGAGCCAAGGAAACTTAGGATCTCAAAAATTTTATTCTATTTTTTCCATGACATAACCGCAATGATCTTCTTGGGGTCCACTAAAACCCCTTTCTCTAAGATAACATTGTAGAGAAACATTACTTCCCTGATCCAGAAAGATTATTTTGAGAAATTTTCATATAGACGATGATCCTACAAGGTACTCATCAAAATTCTCAAATGAATATCATGCTCTTATTTAGATCTGGAGTAGACCAGGATCTCATCGACAAACCCCACAATAAAGGAGTCAAGATACTGGTGGAACACCCTATTCATGAGCACTGTAAATACTATTGGATAATTTTTTAATATGAAAGTCATGACTAAATACTAGAAGTGGATACATCTATTTTGAAAAGCTACTTTAAAGATGTCCACCTTTGTCACCCTAACATAGTGGCAACCTAAATGAATGTCAATTTTGGAGAACCACTTTCCTTCATTTATCTGATCAAAAAAAATCATCAATTTGGGGAATATGGTATTTATTCTTGATGGTTATTTCATTACAATTCTATTAGTCAATGCACAACTGGAGAGATCCCTTGGACTTCTTCACGAACACAATAAAAGCTGCCCAAGGAGAGACACTTGGGAAAATGAACACTTTAGATTATAAATAGTACAAAAGAATCTTCAATTCCCTCAATTTGTTGGGCTCTGTACGATATGACAGACGATATATTGGTTGTGTTCCCAATTCCAAAACAATTGATTAATCCATATCCTACTCTGGGGGGGGGGGTGAAAAATCATAAGGAAACACCTGGAAGAACTCATCCTCCACACAAGGTAATCCACCCACATGTTCAACACCATCTTACTCTAGCATGAGTGTTGATAATTTAAAAATTATATTTCCTAACTCTGGGAGTGTAGGTCCAGTGCAACTCGACCGAGGAACCCATTTCCCATGGAAAACACGAGAACTCCCATCAGGTGACTTCAAGCACACCCAACTCCTATAATAGTCAATGTGTGCTTAAAAATGCACCATTCAATCCATTAAAAGGATCACATCAAAGGGGTCCATATCTAGGGCTGAT
This sequence comes from Viscum album, assembly GCA_963277665.1. NCBI lineage: Eukaryota > Viridiplantae > Streptophyta > Magnoliopsida > Santalales > Viscaceae > Viscum > Viscum album. The sequence goes on along the minus strand of OY728133.1, from coordinate 1,631,820,650 downwards.
AAATACCATTCCATGTCAACACCTAACACCAAAAGCACACACGATGGGAATATGAGGCCATGCTCTCTCTTCTTACCCAACAACGGCAACAAATCCATTGGAAAAGACAATAACTCAGTAGGAATGTTCAACAAGTTTAGATGACCGGAATATATAAAAGAGACAGATAAAACACTATCAAATAAAACTACATCTATAAAAGATGTAATTAGAACGGTACCTTGAAAACTTGAGGTCCTTACATCCCGTCCCACTGGTGCACGCTCCACAACATGAAGATGCCTGGTATCTGTCTGAGTTTGGCCATGACCAACGGCATATGGATATATTATGAGCTGAATTTGACCAGAAAAAGATCATTTCCTACTACCTCAACCACAAAATCAAGATCCCACTATCTTGGATGGTTCTGACTGGGTTGTTATTCCCCTAACATCCACTAATCTTGTACCTCCCTGATAAGAACGTGTAGCTCTGCAGAATCGCTGCAGGTTCTCCAACGCTCCACATTGATGATAGGATTTTGGAAGATACATACAAGTAGGTTAGGTGTGCCCCACATATCTTAATTGGTGGTACATGAAGGACCCTACATCAGATTCTTTGGATGAAGGCTACCTGGATGGATGGCTAGAAATACCACCACCCTTTTCCATTATTCATCACACATTCTATTCTTTTCCAAAGAGCTATTGCTACCTATCCCTAACATGGCCCCAATGGCACTTGAACTATCCGTATCGTCAATATCCACCATAAAATCTTATTCAACCACTTAAGAATAATTCATCATCTTAAACAAGAAGACATGAGAATAGATATCTTGCCGCAAGACATTTATGAACCTTTATGATTTCATCTTCTTATTAGAGACTATCTTAGGATCATATCATACTAGCATGAAACCCCAATTGAAATTCTCCATCACCGAATAGTCCCCATGAACGAGATCCATAATCTCCTGGGATCTAGAATACGCCATGAACATTGGAGAATACTATTCATTGAGGACCACTATAAATTCTTTCTAGCTCATGCGCTCATGCTTCCCATATTGAATAACGGAGTTCCACCCCATCAGCTAGGAACCTCTATAACAATGAAGCTCTCTTCACCTAGACCTCTTTAAGAGTGTCTAGGAACTAAAAAATGTTCTCTATATTTCGTAATCTATTAATCTGCTTCTTGAGGTTCTGAGTTAGCTCAGAAGAAAGAAGGTTTATTCTTCAGGAACTCTGGGGATTTATCCTTCTAATATCCAGGCTTATCCTCCATGACTCGAGTAGGAGTATGACTTGCTCCCTATCCCATAGCCTAAACTTCTCAAACAACTACATCTATTAGTGTACAGTACGAAGCCTACACATCCCACCTAGAATAGAAGCCAAACCTATATCCCAATAACCCATGGTAACTAGAGGTCTATCACAAGGTGTGATGGCCAACCAGCCTAATCGTAGCACAAATTATGTGCTCTAATAGTCTTAGCTTCTATCTATCTAGAACCATCACAAATAACACGACCCAAAGAGCTAAAGCATGATCTGATACTATTTTTTCATGAACCAAGATGATTCGTCATTCAAATAGGAACCCGACCTAGTCCGTGGAAAGGCCTGAAGGGAATTCCTCATACCCATGGGATGGTACAAGTTCCTGAGTGTCAATACTATAAAGAGGGAATTATTTACATGAATATACAAATATAAAACAATCAAAAAATTTAAATAAAAAATATGGAATTCCAAATAAAACCTGGCTTTAGATGGTTTCAAATTTAAGTCTACAATTTAATAAAAAAAAGAGGAATATCAAAAAAGGGAACCCAAAAACCATCCCCTAAAACAACCAAGAGTAAATGGGAACATCTCCCTCAATCCATCACGAAAACAACACCCAAGAATATCACTAGGATCCTAAACCACCATCTCCAAATGCTTCACCCTTACCTATATCAAAATTGACCAATTATTTTTACACCAAATTGTGTAAGAAGGGTGTGAGCTATTTCCCAGTAGGATGCCACCAAAAAGGATTTCATTATCTAAACATTCTTTGAAAAAGTCATGCAAGTTTAATATTGAAAGGAGATTCTATAAAAATTTAAAAGAAAATAGTTTCAATAAAAAGAACTTTTTAAAGATTGTAACATTAAATGAAAACATATTTACTTTTTCATGTACACCAAAATCCACACCGTATGATGATAGTAAGGGAAACATGGTCAAAGAGTGATAAATATGTGAAGGTCCTTAAGGTTATTATCTAGTAATATTACCCTAGAACCTCGCGTCTTGGTGATAAATGGTATATGAACTATGACCATGTATGCTCTCATGAACAAGCCATCAGAGAGGAGGTGAATCCAATATTCTAGTGGTCTCTGATCATCATCAATACTTAGTTAGTGTTGTCAGCATCAATCCTGATAAGTGAAACTAGTCCATAGATACTTACATATCACTAACACACTATTCCTAGTACACCCTCCTAGCTACACATGCCTCCCTTTGTGCTCAAACAAGTTTCAGGTTAAAATAGTATGCCACATTCACTTAAGCAATCTAAAAAACTACAAATTCTAAATTCTCTATTTACATACCCAAACGATATTTAAAAACCATGCACACTACAAAAAATTTCTAAAATTTGAAATGTAACGAATAAACAGTTTAGTAAAACCATTACTCAATTTATAAAACACGTTAAGGATGCACAATGTGGTTTTACACCAAGAATACACCCCATTTCACATAAAAAGAACAATTTGAAGCCAAATACACAACCAATAATTTTGAAAACAACTACTTCTCCATTAAAATAAACAATATAGAACACAAAAACACACATAAAAGCCTAATATAATCATCAAAAAATGATTAATCCTAGAATCACCTACACCGGGTGGGGAATGTTCTGGAAAATGGTGCAAAACTTTAACAACACCTTATTCACAAAACAAAGAACCCAAATTGAGACCTAAATAAAGTGTTCAAAAATAATATAAATATAGAACACAGAAATCATAAACCCATGGATGGATAAGTGGAACCCCCAAAATGAAGAGAGGAACCTCTCAAATTGAAGTAGATTAGGAGAAAAAGGTACGCTTACTTGATGATTCGAGGAGAAAAATCACTAAATAAACTAAAAAGCTGAAGGTCCAAAAGATGTTTATGGAGGGAGAGACGTGAATAGGGTGAATAATCCCAATGTAGGGGAAAAATAGGGTGGGTTAGGTGTTAAAATTGAGGGGAAAGAGACATCATTCAAAATTTTAATGACCTGGATGCTACACACGGCTAGTCTACACTATTTGAAAAATGATGTAGTAACCATTTGAAGTGTTTTATGTAAATGATGACCCTTTCATGGTTACCTAGGATGAGGCACAAGGCCATGCGAATTCTTTGTGATTGTTTCTGTCTCCAACCACATGTTTTCTTCGGTGGACACATAATTTCTATTAAGAATGTGCCAACTTTGTGCAGAAGAGTGACCACCCAAAACTCACTATTTTATCTAAATTTCAAAGGAAAAACAAGTGAAAAATATATACCAAATATAATATAGGTTAAATCTCTGAAAATAGATCATATATGTGATAGTATGGCCTAAGAAAAGGGTGAAACCAAGTGGGGGTAGCGGTTTTGTCAAGGGGAGAGAGGATAAGAGAACCATGATAGTGTGGAAGCATGTTGGGTCATATCATGTGAGCCAAGTATAGAATGAAATTTTAATTTTGGATCAGAATTAGTACGATCATATTTATTATCAATTTAGTTTAATGTTTTCCAACATAGTTTCATCTTGATGTCACTGTCTCATGAATCTTGCATTCAAGAAATGAAAAGAAAAATGAAAATATAAATGCCATTGATGTTGTGGTTAATTATTTTACAAATAATTAGAGGTTGAAATAATCATAGAAATTCAAGGATTATATGTGGATTAAAATATATTTTTCATAATAGTGGAATAAATATAGAAACCAAAACTCCCACGACCTCTATTTAAGAATATGTGAAACTGAGAAAAAATAAAGATCACATGGAAAACATGCATACATCACACTAAAAAAGTATCTATTGAATATTGATCTTAATTAAATATGTTTGATAAATATTACTAGAGAAACTAATAGAATCATTTTATATTGGATGAAACTACACTAGACACTCGACCTATTATCTCAAATGTGAGGGCAATTATACACTCAGGATGGGTGCTAGTTTGTTTATCGAAAGCGATGATTGAAGTAGTTGGATGAAGTGATATTATTTAATATTGGAAATAAAACATAATATCAATAACCTAAGTGATAAATACATTTATATAACTATCCTTGAGGTTTCTTATTAAATGATATGTGTTAGATACATGAAACATATCACCATACATTGTATCCCATTCAAATTATTCATAGATTTACATAAATTAATAAAAATAATTTAATACAGGTCACAATGGATTCCATTTAATCAATTCATAATGGATTATGACAGATAAAACTACATGGGAAGATGCATGAACCTAAATTGAATGTATATTTTAGTGTATATCCAATAATATCACACTTTTACTAAAATTATATATAGAATTTATATAAAAAATTATCACTCTTTATGAATACATCCAAACCTCATTTTAGAGATTGTTCTTGTAGAGACCCCGACCCCAGAGACCCTGGAGCCGGTGCCCCTGAACATGATGTGTGCTCTAAAAATAAAACAAGCACTAATAAATTACACATCAAGTCCCATACAGATGATCGTTTGCAGTTCGGGTTCTGGGAAACCATCAACATTAGAAGTGATTCGTCTTTTAAAAGATGATACCTGAAATTTTAAAATCAAAACGTAGGGTGAACATTTAAACACTCAGTAAGGGTTTGTAAAAAGAATCTGTATAACTCTTTGAAAACAAAATTTCATTTCCTTAAGGAAGTGTAATACATAACGTCAGAATGCTCAAACAATACATGAAACAAATGTGTCATTTTTTCAAAAGAGTAATAATGGTTATCATAAACAACTATGACCTATGAATTTCTTAAGAATAATATTGACAGTTAAGAATAATGAAAAAGTAATCAGAGTTGTGAAAAGGGGAAACAACATAAATTTTATATGCTGATTATGATCGTACCAAAAGATAAACACAAATCATGGTCCAAATTATACCAGTGAACTATGAACTTCATGAGAGCGTAAGGGCAATGGTCATAAAGAATAGGTATATTATCTTGAATAAAACATGTTACATAACATGAACATGTGGCTCCAACATTTAAGTTTGACAATCGTGAACATATCACCAAGGTCGATCCTCAAGGTTTCATTTGAAATTACCAAGGTAAAACACAAAGGTATCATGAAAATTGTATCCTCTAGTGGTTACATCATTACCCAATGCAATGGGGCGCTATCAGGGCGCACCCTTTAAATTGTAATCTCTAGTGGTTACATCATTACCCAATGCATTGGAGCACTATCAGGGCGCACCCTTAAATTTGTCTCTGTTATCATGTGAGCCACATCATTTATACTTTTTTTTAACAACTTTTTATATTCAAGATGTCTCATACCACCTTGAATATCTCATTCATTTTTTATTTACCCAAAGTGTCCTCTATCACATTGAGTAATCTAAAATCTTAATTTATTTAGTGACATGTCATCAGAATACATTATTTACAATATTGACTAAAACAAGTAACGATTCATCACACACATTATTTTTCCAATAAATGAAATGATAGTTAACCTATGCAAAATATGTTGACAACTAAACAAAGGCACACATAGTTTCGTAAAATATTTTCTTTTCCCTTTACATAAGCTAGACATTAAAGCATAAAAATGATGACATAATAAATGATGAGTCTTTAAAATTATTACTTCAAGAAGGTAGATTGCTTAAAGAAAACACTTGTGATTAGAGATGGTGATAAACCCCCCCCCCCAAAGTAGGTAAACCATAGCTTGATTAATTTGTAACATTCACCAAAATGTATATAAGGGTTTTTACACCAAATAAACAAGGCCAGTGATATTTCATGAGGTCTGAAAAACTTTTAATCTTTATTTAACAAAGGATCATAATCATTAGAAGCATTCGATATTCATGAAACTATAAATACATAAACATGTAACAACATTGGTTCAAAATTCACAACATAAATATACCTAAGCCAATGGCCTAGATTGCATCCAAAATATTGTTTTGAGAATAGGCATCCTTCCATAAAAAAATCATAACTGTCTTGTTTTGAAAAGTATAAAAACATGTAGAAACATTTAGTTATATATATATAATGTTTACATAATGATATATGTTAAGCTTCGGTTACAAATGGAACCTTAAGATACATATTTTATCAAGTATATCTTCTAAATGAGCGTAGGTACCCTAAACCGAAAGGGTTTTGGGGTTTATGTGTACACATATTTGTATATATATATAAAATAGTATATACACTATATATGAAAAGAAAAGTATCGGGTTTATCTATATATATATATACTTTGTAAAACCGCATCACAACATAGCATGGATATATATATAACTCTTCCTATAACGCAAATACAAAATCCCATTAAGGGTATTACAAACTGAAGGGTTTGTTTTCCATAACCGTATAAAAAAACTATATATATATATACATATATATATATATATATATACATACCGCATGCATAGCGGTATGGTTTTCTCCCAAAGTGATCAAAATCGTGCGGACCTCCCAATCATTCTTCGGGAAACATGAAGGCAAAAATAGAAAACATTTTTTTATGAAGGCAGAAGAACCCGAGGGGTTATATATTTCGGCATATATATATTTATATAAAAACATAAACTATATAAATTTATCCATCGGAAGTATATAACGAGGGCCCATGAAGGAAGGTAGAACTACAGAACACTTACCTGGCTTGAGGAGGAATCTCGAAATAGCGGTAGCTTGTTGGATTATTGGGAGATTGAGGGTGAGAAATAGAAGGAGGAACCGTCCCATATTCATGGGGTGTGAGGGTTTAAGTAGAGCTTCATTGAAAAAGGGTGACTCGACCCATGGGTAGGCCGTCACGGGGATGACGAAAATACAGTGGGCTAGGAGGGGAGTGTTCGGGGGTCAAGGGGAGCAGTGCGAAGGGAGGAGGCCGAGGTGTCCTTGGTGCAGGCCTACTGGTGTAGGACCCCGAGTGAGGATGAAGACGAGGGGTGTCTGCGCGGTAAGAAATGGATGACCATGATCAAAAAGGGAGAGATCATGCGGTTGAAGGAGCCCTAGAAATTTAATTGATCGGTTTAACGAGATCGATGGCTACCATTAAATCTTGGGAGAGATCGAACGGCTACAGAGACACTCAGGGGGATCACACGGTTTAAAATGGCTGGACGGCTGAGATCGATGCGGAAGTCGATCAGACGGTCCTGGTCGTGCGGAGCGCGTCCCACATCAAAACGAGAAGAATTTGAGGCGAGGTTTAAATAACCAGCCGTTCGGGGAGCGGTGCGATAGCACAAACACAAACACACACGGGGCCTTACACATGGGTCCCCCGCGAGCCTTGGCCCAACCTCATGCAGCGCGCGCTGGGGCCTTATACGCGGGCCCGCGCGCGATTTGGGTAACCTATGCTCGGCCCACCCCCCGATCCTCGGGTCTGGCTGACTCTCTAAAGGTGCACCGGGGTAGCCCGATGGCGGTACCTCGGGTCCCTAGGGGTTCTTGGTCGTGGCCTTGAGGGATTGTCCCATAAGGGATTCCATTGGCAAGGCTGGGTCCCACAATATTTTTATAAATTATTTTCTTTATTTAGTATAAGTACACTTAGTAAAAAAATTAGTGTGAAATATAAGTATTTGGTAAAAATTGAGTAGGAACGAGTAGTTTTAACTTTAAATCATAACACCACTTTCTAGTTTAGATAAAATATTTTATGTATCGATATAAATCATTAAAAGATATACCTTTTGTATTTTATATATACAATACTATTATAATCATTAGAATTTTTAAAATACTCTACTATTTGTTTTATAAAATTCTTTGAAGGACCAATAGTTTCCCCAAAAATTACATAATTTATGAGATCAAAAGATATAATTATTACAAATTCCCTCTAAACATATTTTCCATAAAAAGAATACCATGTTTTCAACTACCTAGGTATCCATCGGGATTTTGTAAAAATGAGGGGATTTACTTCTACGAATACTCTTTTTATTTTAAAACGAAGAATATTTTATGAAACAATGTTTTATGAATATCATAAAGATATAAGGGCATAAAAACTGAGTTCTCTTTTAATGTAAACATTATTAATGGAAACACCACGGTCGTTTTGAAAACCCAACAACTATATAAATATAACGGTCATAACTAAAAAACCAATATAAAAACAGGCGTGTGGGATGTCTCATAAAAAATAGAACGCTTGAACAGGAAGGATGGCTCTCCTCATACCTTTGATGCTGAGTATGTGTGCCATGGCTCCGACCGTTATATTATTCTCAATGATGGACCCAAAAGACAATGAATATCCGATTACTCGAGTTGTGATTCTTAGTAGTCTTGATGTGGTCGTGTTGGGTCTAGTGCATGGTATTTTTAATTAGTTTGGGTCTTGTTGCAATGTAACTTTTTATTAAATACCAATTTACTTCATCCTCTCTATTTTATTTTATTTTAAATTCTTTATCAGTACACAAAACACATTATATAAGATGAGAGACATCATTAAATGCACAACATTGATTACTTGAATTGGTTAAAAAAACGGGGCGTCACATTATCACCCCTTGAGGAAATTGCGTCCTCACAATTTTATTTCACAAAACAACAAAGGTCCAGCAACATTCTCACCATCTCCACCAATGTATGCGGTCAACAGGTGCATTCAGAGGAATCCCCATAGCGATGCTCAATTCTTCCACTTCCCTAACCCATATACACAGAGGAAAGGAGGGGTTGAACTCATGTTCCGAACCTTCAGGCTTTTAGAGGGAAGCTCGAACAGTACAATGTTCTGAACTGTGTTTGCAGACCAACATATGAAGAACTCACCGAATTATGTCTTGGTCAAGAACATTCAATCCATAATGTGGTCAAATTGGCTAATGCTGAGGAGTTGGAACATATAAGTCTCACAAAGATTTCCCTCTAACGCAGCCTCTCGAAATTTCATTCTGGCCATGTAGTTCCGGCCTAGGGTGAGGCACAAGAAGAGTCCTTCGAGGTAACTTCCTCATCGTTCACGCCCGACCAGATGTGCTGAGACAATGCAGTGGTAGATGGAGGCATTCCCCTAGAAGGCGGGGAGTATCTCAAGACTGTTTTTTACCTCAAACCACTGCTTTCACGTTTTTCACAAATTTGTGAAGGGGTCATACTCGTCCTCACATTTTTTGATTGCAATGATTTCTAGGATCTCAGTGGGAAGAGATAACAGGTGGGTTCGTCCATCCAACTGAAAGTTTAAGATGAGAATTTAACTACTTGAAAACCATTCAAGAATAAATATAATTTAAAGACAAGAAAGGGGAAAGGAAACATTCAATAAACATAAGTTTATCATTAATCACTAGAACTTTAGTTTCCTTTAACCACTGACTACACGAACTCCACACAGAGCAGCAAAACTCCCTAACTCCTCGAACCAGAAACAAGCTGAGCATTCAGGGAAAAACTCATGGGGGCACCTATGACGCCTCACGAGTTTAGCATGAGGGGTATGAATCTGGGAGACATCCATATATACTTGCTGTCTATAAGACAGTCGTGTAGACTCATCTTCTAACATTTTTAAGTCCACCAACTAACCCCAGAAGCCGTAGTTCAAAACCTGACAAATCTAGGCCACTCGGAGTTCTCCGTTAGCAGCGGCTTCTTGGAAAGGGTTGTCAACCATAGTACAAAATCCTTTGCCCACAGTGAACACTTGAAAAAGTCCCTCATGGTACCATCCCTGCCATGCATAGGAGGGAAATTGGGTCATCATCATAAAGAGGTAATCCAATCCCTACCCCTGGTGTAGGCTAAGCACTCGAGGTGAGTTGGATACGTCGTATAGGTGATTTCTTGTCATCTGGATATGGTTATAGTTCAGACAATTTTCTTAGCTAGCTAAAGACACAATGGTCTCTAAGGCCTCCGTGGGAAGAGATAAGAGATTTGTACCTTCATTTTCCATCGGAAATTTAAGAAAAATCCATTTTTTAGTATATCTAAAGTATATATATATATATATATATATATATATATATATTTGTTTTCAGTTTCTGGCTTTCTAGTGTTATCCATACCGAACCTCTGATACCAACTGTAGAGACCCCGACCCCAGAGACCCTAGAGCCAGTGCCCCCTGAACATGATGTGTGCTTTAAAAATAAAACAAGCACTGATAAATTCCACATCATGTCCCATACAGAGGATCATGTGCACTTCAGGTTCTGGGAAACCGTCAACTTCAAAAGTGATTCATCTTTTAAAAGCTGATACCTGAAATTTTAAAATCAAAATGTAGGGTGAGCATTGAAACACTCAGTAAGGGTTTTTAAAAAGGACAGTATAACTCTTTGAAAAAAAAATTCATTTATTTAAGGAAGTGTAATACATAACGTCAGAATGCTCAAACAATACATGAAACAAATGTGTCATTTTCTCATAAGAGTAATAATGGTTATCATAAACAACTATGACCTGTGAATTTCTTAAGAATAATATTGACAGTTAAGAATAATGAAAAAGTAATCAGAGTTGTGGAAAGGGTAAACAACTTAAATTTTATATGCTGATTATGATCATACCAAAAGATAAACACAAATCATGGTCCAACATATACTAGTGAACTATGAACTTCATGAGAGAGTAAAGGCAATGGTCATAAAAATAGGTATATAATATTGAAGAAAACTTGTTACAGAACTTGAACATGTGGCCCCAACATTTAACTTAGACAATCATGGACATATCACCAAGGTCTATCCCTAAGGTGTCATTTGAAATTACCAAGGTGAAACCCCAAGGTATCATGAAAATTGTAACCTATAGTGGTTACATCATTACCCAATTCAATGGTGCGCTATCAGGGCACACCCTTTAAATTGTAGTCTCTAGTGGTTACATTATTACCCAATGCATTGGAGTGCTATCAGGGCACACCCTTAAATATGCCTCTGTTATCATGTGATCCGCATCGTTTATACATTGTTTTAACAACTTTGTATATTCAAGATGTCCCATACCACCTTGAAGATCTCATTTATTTTTTCCATACCCAATGTGTCTTCTATCACATTGATTAATCTAAAATCATAATTTATTTACTGATATGTCATCAGAATACATTATGTATAATAATGACTAAAATAAGTAATGAGTCATAAAACACATTCTTTTTCCAGTACATGAAATGATAGTTAACGTATGAAAAATATGTTGACAACTAAACAAAGGCACACATAGTTTCATAAAATATTTTCTTTTCCCTTTACATAAGCTAGTCATGAAAGCATAAAAATGATGACATAATAAATGATGAGTCTTTAAAATTATTACTTCAAAGAGGTAGATATTCTAAAGAAAAAACTTTTTATCAGAGATAGTGATAAACCCCCCCCCCAAAGTAGGTAACCCATAGCTTGATTAATTTTTAACATTCACCAAAATGTATATAAGTGTTTTTACACCAAATAAACAAGGCCAGTGAAATTTCATGAGGTCTGAAAAATTTTTAATCCTATTTTAGTTAAGGATCATAATAATTAGGAGCGTTCGATATTCATGAAACTATAAATACATAAACATGTAGCAACATGGGTTTCAAATTTACAACATAAATATACCTAATCCAATGGCCTAAACTGCATCCAAAATATCGTTTTGAGAATAGGCATTCTTCCCTAAAGAAAATCATAACTGTCTCATTTTGAAAAATATACAAACATGTAGAAACATTTAGTTATATATATATAAAGTTTACATAATGATATATGTTAAGCGTCGATTACAAATGCAACCTAAACATACATATTTTATCAAGAATATCCTCAAAATGAGCTTAGGTACCCTAAACTGAACGGGTTTTGGGGTATATGTGTACACATATTTATATATATATATATATATATATATAAAACAGTATATACACTATATATTAAAAGAAACGTCTTAGGTTAATATATATATATACTTTGTAAAACCTCGTCACAACATAGCATGGATATATATATAACTCTTCATATAACACAAATACAAACACCCTTTGAGTGTATTACAAACCGAAGGGTTTGTTTTCCATAATTGTATACATAAACTACATATATATATATATATATATATACTGCATTCATAGCGGTATGGTTTTCTCCCAAAGAGATCAAAATCGTACGGACCTCCCATTCATTCTTCGGGAAACATGAAGGTGAAAACAGAAAACATTTTTTTTGTTGAAGGCAGAAGAACCCGACGGGTTATATATTTAAGCATATATATATATTTATACAAACATAAACTATATAAATTTATCCATCAGAAGTATATAACGAGGGCCCATAAAGAAAGGTAGAACTACAGAACCCTTACCTGGCTTGAGGAAGAAGCTCGGAACAATAGTATTCTTGCTGGATTGTTGGGATATCAAGGGTGAGAAAGAGAAGGAGGAACCGTCCTGTGTTCATGGGGTGTGAGGGTTTATGTAGAGCTTCGGTGCAAAAAGGGTGACTCGACCCATGGGTAGGCCGTCATGGGGAAGACGAAAATACAGTGGGTTAAGAGGGGAGTGTTCGGGTGTCAAGGGGAGCAGTGCGAAGGGAGGAGGCCGAGGCGTCCTTGGTGCATGCCTACTGATGCAGGACCCCGAGCGAGGATGAAGACGGGGGGTGTCGGCATGGTAAGAAATGGATGGCCATGATCAAAAAGGGAGAGATCATGCAGTTGAAGGAGCGTGGGAAATTTAATTGTTCTGTTTAACGAGATCGATGGCTACCATTAAATCTCCGGAGAGATCGAATGGCTACGGAGACACTCGAGGGGATCACGCGGTTTAAAAAAGGCTGGATGGCTGAGATCAACACAGAAGTCGATCGGACGGTCCTGGTCGCACAGAGCGCGTCCCACATCAAAAAGGGAAGAGTTTGAGGCGAGGTTTAAATAACAAGCCATTCGAGGAGAGGTGCAATAGCACAAACACACACGCACACGGGGCCTTACACACGGGTCCCCCATGGCCTTGGCCCAACGTCACGCAACACACGCTGCGACCTTATACACGGGCCCACGTGCGATCTGGGTAACCTATTCTTGGCCCACCCTTCAAGCCTCGGGTCTGGCTAACTCTCTACACGCGCACCTGGGGAGCCCGATGGCGGTACCTCGGGTCCCTAGGGGGTCTCGGTCGTGGCCTTGAGGGCTTGTCGTATAAGGGATGCCCTTGGCTTGGCCGGGTCCCACAATATTTTTATAATTTTTTTCCTGATTTAGTATAAGTACACGTAGTAAAAACAATAGTGTGAAATATATGTTTTTGGTAGAAATTGAGTAGGAACAAGTAGTTTTAACTTAAAATATTAAAACCACTTTCTAGTTTAGATAAAATATTTTATTTCTTGATATAAATATTTAAAAGATATACATTTTGTATTTTATATATACAACACTATTATATTCATTAGAATTTTTAAAATACTCTACTATTTGTTTTATAAAATTCTTTTAAAGACCAATAGTTTTCCCAAAAATTACATAATTTATGAGATCAAAAGATATAATTATTACAAATGCCTTCTAAACATATTTTTCATAAAAATAATACCATGTTTTGAACTACCCAGGTATCCATCTGGATTTTGTAAAAACGAAGGGATTTACTTATATGAATACTCTTTTTATTTTAAAAAAAATAATCTTTTATGAAATAATGTTTTAAGAATATCCTAAAGTTATAAGGTCATAAAAACTAAGTTCTTTTTTAATGTAAACTTTATTAATGGAAACACCATGGTCGTTTTGAAAACCCTATGGCTATATAAATATAATAGTATAACTCAAAAACCAATATAAAAATAGTAGTGTGGGATGTTTCATAAAAAAACAGAACGCTTGAATAGGAAGGATGGCTCTCCTCATACCTTTGATGCTGAGTATGTGTGCCGTGGATCTGGCCGTTATATTTTTTTCAATAATGGACCCAGAAGACAATGACTATCCAATAACTTGAGTGGTGATTCTCAGTAGTCTTGTTGTGGCTATGTTGGGTCTAGTGCATGGTATTTTTAATTAGTTTGGGTCTTGTTGCAATGTAACTTTTTAATAAATACAAATTTACTTCATCCTCCCTATTTTATTTTATTTCCAATTCTTTATCTGTACATAAAATACATTATATAAGATGAGAGACATCATTAAAAGCAAAATATTGATTACATGAATTGGTTCAAAAAAACTGGGGCATCACAGTTCTATTATACTCTTTTTTTAGAGAATAAACATCATTAAAAAAAATTTCCATATCCAACGGTCTAACTGTGTAACACTACATGCCTTATCTGTATTGACAAAAAATATTAAATCTATATTTTATACATGTATGAATAGGGAAACCTCTAGGAACACATCCATTTTACCCAATCTACTAAGGGGTATCAGCTGATCTCCATCAAACATAATCATATTTATACAAACACATCCCCTATTAGATATATTTTTTACAACATATGTATACCTATATAATCAATATTCCATGAACTTGAGCGACCACTAGACCAGGAACATGTTAATCTAGTAAATTCATACTCTTTATTTTCTTGATTATTGGAAAAATAGTAATCCAGACGACAAATACATCACACATAATTCATCAAATAGTAAATCACATAAAATTTCCCCATATACATGTAGATGAACACATCATACATGATTCAACTAAGCATAATATAATTCAATTGTGGTTTAAATGTCTTATCAAGTTATAAAATTTGTTTAATAGGATTTTGGTTTCACTTCAATTGATGAAATGATTTAAAAATTACCCCCACCCCTATATTATCTATGTCAATATGTAGACTTTCATATGTTAGGTGTCACATTATAAGGTTTCTCATACTAAGTATTTGTCCAACCTATGGTAACAGTGACTGATAACAAGCACACACCCTAAGTATAGTGATGACTGTATAACATTCCATGAGAGATAATTTGGAATTTCAGTCCATGTAATAAGTCTCCTTCTTTTTATATCTTGAATATATTCTTCATAATTCAATTACAACCATTTATAATGAGTATAAGAATATTTTATTTCTAATATTTACATATCATTATAACATATACTACTCTATAATGATATCTGATTAGGGACAACACAAAGTTATATTTTGAGAGATTATTATCATTCTACCATTTATTTAAAGTAAATTGAAGAATATATGAATGAATAATTAATGAAGATTGAATTTATAAAACATGATATGTCTATAACCATTACAACCAATATCTTATTTTTTTAACATAGGATATTATTCTGAAACCTAATGTTGTTGTTGTGACAATAGTTTTTGTACATTAATTATATCTATATGTAATTTCCTATCATATCATTTTATGAAAATTTGTTAAAATATTCCCACTAAAATCATAGTGAATAAAATCAACACCATACATGAATTCTTCCATACCATACAAACTACTTCTTTACTTTATGTTTCACCCATATGATCTTCTCATTTTCATTGACACTCTTAGAAATTTACAATATTATTAAAATATATATTTGGTATTACAAACACATCTAAAATTAATAATTAAGATCTATAATATTCCTACCTAGATTTGAATTACCAATAATTTTCTGAAGACCATTATCTTTTTCTACAAAAAAATATCCATTATGGAAAACCCGACAAAAATGATGGCATTTCCCTTTCCTCTTCTTTATCTAAATTGTTGGTATGAACTCTTCCTGGCCAATTTTGTTGAAAAAAATATTACCCATGTTATTATATTCCATAAACATGGTACTAGATCTTGGAAAAACTATATATTTTTTTATTATACAAAACTTATTTAGTGCATATTCTAAGGGTTTTCATAGATCATTCATTTTTTAGTTAATAATAAATTTTCAAAACCATTTCAATGAATATTATTGAACGAAATATTTTACAATATGAAAATCCATATGTGAACCTATTATTTCAATATCATTTACATACCCAACCATATTGATAACATTAGTATATAAAAATGTTCATTCTTTCATTTTAAAATTAAAAAGAGCCTTTGACATGTTATATATTTCATGCCATTCTTATTCATTATAGATCCACTTGAGGTTACAATCGAAGAGTAGGTATACTTGGTTTCACATATTTTTACACATTCAGTTCTATAGTGACATGTATAAGTTACAAAACAACTATGAATTACTTTTTGTTCCTATTATAGCTATGTAGATAAATTTTAGAATGACAACACCTTTTTTCAATTTTTGAAGTGGTCATTCTAGGACATAGAATATACCCTCTAGCTTGAGAAAAATTCTCATGTTTCTATACCTCTCAATAAATATTTTACCTGTAACAATCAATGTAATGTTAGAAAAACAATTTTTTTCATTTCGTATTAAAATCCATTAATTATATTTTATAGAGTTATATTCACTCTAAAAATAATATGTAATTTTCCAGTCACAATGTAAATAGATAGTTTCTTACAAAATTTGTTTACATATATGGTTTTATTTTAAATTATGAATTTTAAAATTATATATTTTTGATTTGAAAAAATAAAAAAAAATTTCATAATATCACACTTATCATATATTAAATTATTGATAATTTTTTAAAAATAATGATCCTTCAATGAATGGTTAAAAATAATATTTTTATTCAAAATTTTATTCTCTTTTTAAGTTTTTAAAAAATAAAAATATTTTTATATTAGTTTTATATTTTAATTAGATCATTATTATTAAAAAATTTCTAATTTTTGTCATTTTAATTGATTTTATACATTAATTTGGTATAAAATAATTTTTATACTTTAAAAGAATCTTCTGTAAAAACTACTCTTCATTGTGTTTGGCATTTTAATAAATTACATCCACTTATAAATTTAAATATTGAGAAACTGACTCCATATTTAGAATCAATTGGTCTATATTTTGTACAGAGGTACCTTTTTTAATTTATGAAGAGTAACCATGGTGCACTTTTGTTACCATAGTAATTGTAAAATGGGTTAATTAGTGTTGTAAACAATGTGAGAAGATGCTAAATTCAATAAAACATTTGAATATATTTTATTTATTGAGTACATTTTATCCATAATCATTTAAAAATGTGAAAATTGTCATTTTTTTGTATTTATCCTGGATTATCATTTGTATAGTATTTATGTAAAGGATAAAATAAGACATTTCACTCTTGTTCTTATAATTTATATAATATTTTGTGACAATGATAAAAGCAATTTTTTGGGTTATAAATGGTTATTTTAAATATAGTTTTTTTAACATTATAGTTTATTTTTAATTTTTATTTATTAGATAATTACCTCAAGTCCTTATAAAACACTGACAGAGTTCTTGTTTATGTAGTAAAAAACAAATAAATGATTTCAGAAACTCTAGAAGCAATTTGGATGGAGAGATTCATTATGTACAAAAAATTTTATAGACCAATATATCGTATTATGGATGTGATAAAAGTTCATACTCTAATTAAATATTTTTAATGATGACTTTACATTTAAATTAAATGAATAGGGCCAAAAATGAAATTAGTTTAATTTTACAATAAATATTTTTTTATTAAATTATTTAAAAATAATATAAATCATATATTTTCTCAAGTTAATAGAATATAATTTCATATATCATCCATGGTATATGAATGGGCCACTATTATATTTATAGTAACTTTCATGACCCATAAATAGTAAATAACGTTGATATCATAGTAATTGTCAATATAGTTAAATGGGTGTTAAAACAAAGAGATAAGGGTTAAAACATCTCCTAAACATGAAAACAATTGTTGGATTCAAGGATTTTAACAATACGTAATAATATATACAAATTATATAAATTAAGATCACTTTATTCAAGAAAATTAATTTATATTAATTTAAGACATTAGTAAATCCCAAGGGTTCACCTCCTCTCACATGTAAAGTATCACCTCTTCACCTATATAACTATTAACTTTTGAGAACCCTAACTCATAAAATAGCTAAAAAAATCACTGCCTTAAATCTCTTTCCATTTTTATAGGTGTTGGTTTTATAGGAAACCAACCAAAGAAGGATTTAGGTATATATCTAAAGCGGTTGTCTGAATAAGATGTATAAATTATAATTGGACGTTTTTGTTTTATTTTATATTATATCTCAAACTAATATTTTTTAACCCAGCTAAAAATATTATCTTCTATATTCATAGGTATTGTAATATTAATAAAATAACCTATAACTATCTCTTTCTTATATCAAATATGAATGAAAAATTGTGTTCATGTGTACGGTGGGCTATTTCACCATGAACTGAAGTAATATGTTTTATATTAATGTCCCACAACACTAGTTATAATGATTAATTAAATATATATGTGTTATTAGTTACATGTTTATTATTATTTAAGGTTAATATATATTATAATTTATTACCTTTACATCTACTGAATAATGAAAACCCCATTCATGAATACGCGTGGACTACCACATCTAGAATTGAATGTGATTCATTTTTTATTTTTTGGATCATATGAATGATATATATAAGGTATTTAATGATATAATATGATATTTATGTTATAATAATAATTTTTTAAAGATAAAATTAATCTTACCTTCTTTCCCCCATTCTCTTTGAATGATAAAAACATTACCCATACATTTGTACAACCTACTATCTCCCTGATTGAAACATAATACATTTTATTATCATATTTCAATGTTGTATTTAAAAGTAAAATTAATTTATAAAAATGATAAATAATTCCAATTTTTTATTGTAGATATTTTCTAATATTGACCCCTCTGATTACAATCATAGTACCAAATCTATTTTGGACATATGAGATGAATATTATGAAAACAACCTAAGTGACCATAACTAATTAAGTAATTCACTATAACATGTTAATAATTAAATTCAAATAAATGATAAACCTAATTTTTTAATAATTTAAATAATTAATTTAATTTTCGTAATATTGATGTTAAGAAATAGAAGTGATGATTCATAGTCAAGGTAAGAGACATTTTACATTGAAAAAATAATTTTAAATATTTTAAAGATTTAATTTTAAAATAATTTTATTTGTATTACAGATTCATAAAAATATGTAATGGAAATATTTATATTAAAATATATGGAATATAATGAATATTTTAAGTCAATTTTTCATTCTTTATAATGTTTTCATAAGGAATATTTTTACGCTTTTTATACAGAATGTTTTTTTAAAAGGAAAAATGATTGTTATATTCTATCATATATGACATCAACATTTTTTCCCATGGGAATAACAATTATTTAATATATGTATGTCATTATGAATATTTCATTATTTATTCAAATAAAACACCCTTACCTATATTCATTGTATTTTCAAATAAGATTCTAAGTGGAATGTATATTTCGAAATGTAGAAATGTTTTTCTTAAGAATGTAAAGAATATTCTTATGAGTATGATGATGGAAATAAATGATTTCATGTGTATCAATTATGTTATTCTTATTGGGAATTGTTTATGATGAATCGTTTCTCTATTATAAACCATGGATTTTTTTCTACATTATAAACCAATGATGTGTTGTTCTATTATAATCCATGAATAGGTGATCCCGATATAGCTGTCCAATGCATTAGTCAAAGGGATAAATATAATAAATTATGATTATTCTAAGAGATTATTTGAATTTTCCATTTTTGTTATTCCATATTTATGAGTTATTTTCAGAGGGATATGAAAATTATTTCCCAATTTTACTATGTGGTTATTTATGAATTTTATTGTCTTTTACGGAAGTCCTATTATTACACTAGGTAAGAAATGATACTATGTTTAATGTAATATTATTTTATACTTCTCAAAGTTGAAATATATACCATTTTTTTAAAAAAAATCATAATTTTCTGGATTTCAAAGAAAATTTGTTGAGTGTTATTTTATATTTAATATTTTATTTTATAAGTTTTATGAAAATATTTTCAACGATAATTTTATTTATTCAGTAAGAAAATATTTATCTTGAAAGTGAATTTAACCATTAAAAGAAAAAAATTTATGACTATTTATGGATTAACATCTTTCTTTAGTTTTTTTATATGTCTATAATAGAGATTTTTGTGTACATACCAAGTTTTAAAATATTTTTACTAGGTTTAAGGATGAGGCCATGATGAAAATTTTGAACATATTTCATGAAAGGAAAACATGTTATATATTAGAAGTTTTATAATGTAGAAAAAATGGATATTGAGTGAAAGTGTTGAATTTTTATTATAATATTTTATTTTATAAGGGTGATGACCTAATTCGCTAAAAATATTAACCTAAAAATTCATTGGGTTTTTTCTAAGTATTAAATTTATGGTTTATTTAAAGTTTGATCCTTATACACATAATCACTTATTCTTAATATAGTTTGGATCATAAGATTGACCAGGATTATGAAACTATTATATACAAAATATGGTTTATTAAATGGATATATTATCTTTTTTCTTTTAATTATGTCTAATTATTGAATTTTCTTACACTGAAATGTGAACCTCATTCCTCATTTCCAAATAAAGAACTATGATCTATATTTTATCATGACTTACATGAGTTTTTTTGTGGTAAATATGCCATATATTTTTAAATAGGAAAATATATGAATAAAAATATTTTTTCGACTCTTAGATAGTTGAGTATATGACACTTTATACAAATACATACAATGGTTAAAATAAACTCAATTCCTATTTTATAATAACTATTATGTTTTCCCTGCTAGTTTAATGTAATGAAAAAAAACATAGAATAAGATAAAAATTTCTAACCAAGGGGTATATGAATAAGCATGAAAATATCAAGAAATACAATCCAAACCCACTTTTTTATTTCTTACCAAAGATGATTTAATCCAAGGACAATCAAATAAGCTTAAAAATACCAAATTAAAAGAATAAATTCTTGAAAAGTTATTCTATGGAAAGAATATCATAGTTATTATTTGTTTTCATTTTATGTCTCACCATAATATACATCGTATGCGTATTAAATTTATATATTTTTATTATTATCCCATATTTATCATCTAGTTTTTTTATTCATTTTTTGTATTTTTGATCCCACTATGTGGGTCTTTGTTTGTGTTTTTCTTTCCAAATATGTCAATCATCACAAATTACATGTTATGAATAACAAACATGGAATAATTATTATGTTCCCAATCTCATTGATAAGAAGAAGGGGATCCTTATAATGTATCATTATTATGTTTTGAGTTGTTAATACTATATGTGAATTGAATTAATATTTTGGGAGTTTAAATATTATTTGGTTGATTAAGTTAGTATCCCCCTAATTTATATAGAGATAGATACCCATGTATCATGTGCAAGGAATATGAGAAGTTGGATAACTTATAGTTTAGTTTGATGTTTCCATGATTGATGAAGGTACTTCATTGTATTTCATATACATAATTATTCCAAGAAGAATTTTTGGAAGAAGAAAAAGTTCTATAGAGTAAGAAAAATGATGAATTCTATATCATTATGATGTTATTGATATGATTTTAGAAGAGTTTATATTGATAATAATTATTTGAGTTTGGTAGGTATGGTTTTGTGATTAGTAGATAAAAATATGGTAATTACACTCTTACATAAAGGTAATAGACTCCATGCATATGTCTAAATCAAGAATTCAAAGACATAAGAAAATGTCAACATATAGCTATATAAAGGTAACCATGCAATGGTTTTAGTAAAATTAAACCTATTTTATATACATTAATGTAATTCTAAAATTTGTATAAAGGTCATTATATTTTTCCACATATCGTTCTAATGGGATATCTAATTTTCTATAAGATGTGTATTGGTCTTCATGGGTTGACATAAGCTATGCAAGAGTTAGTGTATTCATTGTGTGAATGTAATCCATGAATTCAGATGCTTTGGATATGTAGTAACTTATTTATGTAAGGTTAATTTCCACTAAAAAAGGTAATACATGAAGGCAATGTTAAACTAATATATGTAAGGTTGAACTTAAATGAGATCATGTGCGAGCTACAGAATTAAAATTCATTGAGTATTATGGGAAAATTAAAAGGAAAATTGGATCGTATACCAATTAAATATTCTAAAAAAACAAGAAAAGAATTATGATACATTGATGTGATACCAAGAATAGGATATCATGATGAAATTTAGCATTGATTCTATTTATGATAAATTTAATATTGGAGAATGATGTTGATATAAATACCTGTAGTGATTGTAATTAAAGCATGAGGTGTGAACACACTAAAGAGATGAAGACCTAGTTGTGTTATTCCTAAAATTGATATAGAATTGTGACTACACTATTTTATGTTAAAGATTCATGTGATATTTTTCTAGGTTTTAAGTTGAAATAATCATCCATGTCTTGATGTTTTAAAAACTATGAGTTGTGGGAGACCATACCACAATTATGACTATTGAGTGTTCACGAAAAACCTAGTATAAATTTATAGATAAAACAATATCATAGTTGAGGATGTGGTGACTCAGTAATAAAAATTTGTATTACACACCATAAAAGTATAATTTCACGCTATATATAAAAGATATTCAATTTTAACTATTGATCCATGCCTGATATTATTAATATACTATATCATGTGAGTTTCATGGAGAGATTTTATACCAATATTTATGGAATCACACCATAATTATCAAATTTTGTTTCAATGAATGGAGAAACATTGGAAGCAGTGAATGAGAAAAAATAATAACCTGATTTAATTTGATATCATGGTTGTTTAATTCCAAGTATATAATAGAATTAAATAAATTAATAAATGTGATATAACATAAGGCTAAAATATGAGGAAATACTTCTATGGCCTAAAAACAAAATATGCATGAAATTAATGCATATCCATATAATTCATTGTATGTTGTATTTTTGGTGAAGATAAAGGCTGTAATTATTCAATAACTCTATAAGAGTTGTTGATTAAGTATTTAAGTGTATATACAGGAGGATAATGAAAACTTAAATGTGACTTAAAGTGAAATATATATAGGGCTTTTTTATGAAAATTTTTCTGGGATATTTCAGTAATGATATTATCAAAAAATATTCATATTGTTTTTTAATATATAGTTCAATGGAAAATAAATTAGGTTAGTTTTTTTACATTCCTTTCAGGATATTTTATATTTATCAAAAAGAATAGAATAAAGCATGAATCTTTATACATCTTCTTATTTATAGAGTTGATGAACAAATATATATAGTGCAGCTATATAAGAAATGATTCATGTATACTAAATAAGTATAAGAGGATGTGAATGTGCGTGGAAAACATATTAATATCATCATCATGAGGAATATTTGTGTAAAATATCCTATAAAACACACTTGTTATTGAATTTATAGGATCTCGAGGAAGTCATACTGATTGTTACAAGTGAGGAATAATATCAAAAAAATGGAGTCTATGTGGGACTTGATCCAACTATATGATCTATAATCAAGGTGGTTAACAAACATTTTCATGCACAAAATTATAGATATACTTTACTTTATTTGTACTTTCTATATGATTATAAAATGAGTCTATATCCACACTCTAACTTATTTTTTTGATAGTACGAAAACGTTTTCTGCATTAGATAATATCCAGATATCAATGAAAAATTTGTTAACTGTTCTTCTGGTTATTTTTTGGAGGGATTTCTTTTTATATGTTCATAAAAACTGATCAAAGGTGTGATATATAAATAGTGAAATCTAATAAATAAAAAATTGAAGAGTTAAGATGGAATTCAATTTTGGAATAAATTTAAATTTATTCAAATATCGATTAAACGCTATCAAAATTGGACCATCCCATTATGATCCTAAAAATTTACATTAGGTATGGGTTACACCATTATTGCATTCTCATTTTAATGTACTATTATAACTGATTACCTATATTTTAATTCATAATGAAGTTATGTTTTTGGGATGATTTATTATTTCTGAATTAGACCAAAATTTCTTACAATACTATTATTATGAGAAAGAATAAATATATGTAAATGATTTAGAAATAATACCTATTATATATATAATATTTGAAATCTATTTTCCATAGTCTAATACTAATGAAGACAGATCAATTAGGGATGCAGATTTGGTAGTAACACTAAATAACAAGGATATCAAAAAACTTTTCAACTTTATAAATCATAGAGAAAAAAATATGATGAAGATGATTCAGCAAATATTTCCAATAAAATTATTTCTACATAATATCTATGGATAATTAGAATAGGGAATATATTCGATAAATCAATAGATAAGTTATTATTGCATTAAAAGATATAATAAAAAATTTTACAAATAAATATAGTCATTTTTTCAACTTTTAGAAGACTCAAATATAATATTTCCCATCATAAAGAGGAAAACCTTAAAAGAGAGGAAAATATAAAAAAAAATATTAGGAGTGTTGATGTCACCAAGAAATGCATTAACAAGAGTTCTAGAATCAATGACTCTCAATAATTATACTCTAATGATTGGAAGTATTGTATTGAAGATGTTATGTAGAATGGTGTATCCATTAAAAGTCTTGATGTTTTGTTCTATTCATTAGATAAGAAGAAGAAAAGACACCATTTGTGTGAATAATGCTTAACTTGAGATAAAATCCAATAAGAGAAATGATCTTGTGCATTTATATCTAGAGAAGAATAAAATGCATGAAGATCAGGTTTTATTGGTGTGAAATGATTTTGAATATATATTTAAATCAATGGAATGGGAGACATATTTCCTTAATATCAAATTTAATTTACATTAATTTACACACACAAAATCTGGAAATAACTTAATATGAGTCTTTATAATATACCATAACAAAAGCCACTGCCACATATAATTACAAGGATGACTCTTTTCATTAAATAGACTATTTATAGTGTCCAATATAACCAAATATTGTCTAATTATCATAATAAAATAGCCAAAAAAATGTACCATCCAAATCTATATGTAATGATTTTTTAAAACCATTTTGGGTTTATAATTCAAGATTTAATTCAAATCCAATATATATGTTATTGAAGAAATGTGAGTGAAATACCTCCCACTATATCAGTGGTGAAAGTAATAAACTGTATAAGAATATATACCCATAAATAATCCCATA
The DNA here is from genome assembly GCA_963277665.1 of Viscum album. Classification (NCBI taxonomy): domain Eukaryota; kingdom Viridiplantae; phylum Streptophyta; class Magnoliopsida; order Santalales; family Viscaceae; genus Viscum; species Viscum album. The sequence goes on along the minus strand of OY728133.1, from coordinate 1,631,795,232 downwards.
TGAAGGATGAAAATGGTAAAAATATATATCAATGATACATTAGGACAACCAACTAATAATAAAAGAACATGGTTTAGAGGAAACTGTTTATACTATAAAATTTTTTGGTGTAAAAAATTTATATTACTAAAAAATTATGGCAACTAATGGGATAATTCAGTGTCCAAAATTGTGGTGTATAAATGGTGTGAAGAATTAATCAAAAAAGTTGAAAAAGAAAATTATTGATGAAAAAAATTATTGAATATCCTAAAAATATCCATAGTGTTTATAATAGAAATTGTAATAGTGATGGTGCATTATCATCTAATAATTAATAAATAATTAGAAAAAAGAAATTATAAAGTAGTTAAAGAAAAGATGATTCATCCTTGTATACTGAGTATAAGAAAGATAATGTTAAAATAAGGATATATAAGTCTAAGATGAGTGATATTTTAAAATTTTAGGGTTTCTTTATTCATTGTAAAAGAGGACATATGATGGAATTTTAAAAATTGGCATTGAATGTGGGTATTTATAGAAGAAAGCATTAGAATACTAGAAGAGATGTCTTTAAATAAAATGAGTGGATTGTCTTGAAAAAAAAAATCAGAAGAACCCATTTGGAAGAACCAAATAGGCTATGCATTTTCAAAAAGATTTCATAATCATTTGAATAGAATATTTGGGCACAACATGGATAATGAAAGAAGAATCACAACAAAGAAATAACATAAAAGAAAAAAAATCCATACGAAGATAAATAAATAAAATATCAGGGGAGGCCATAAAAATATAACCACCCAATACATCATGAAGTGTTTTAGTGGCTGTTCAAACAATATGAATATAATCAAAAGGATTGTATGGCCGTTACACTAGCACAAGAAGAAATCACGAAAAGTGAGATGATTTCACTAGATAATGCTTGTGATTTTATGTCGCATGTTAGAGGTAAGATCCCACACAATGAAACACATAATAATAATAAGAGTTCCATTATTTCATAGGTTTTCACGTAGCACAAAAGAGAATAAATAATGATTTCTCATAGAATTGATGTTGTAAGGACATGAGTATCATTATTAAGAAAAAATGCATAGTTATTTTTATGACACAAAGAAGAAAAATCTATTTCACCAAATTCAAAAATTATTTGGTTCATAATTTTGTACAAACAGTTATAGTGTATTACGAATTATTCCATATCTAAAATGGATAATAAATGAAGAAAAATATGTTGTTATAATTATTATAGATATGAAAAAGTCACCATTATGGCATGATTTATCGAATATTATCCAAAATAACATCTTTAAAGAAAAGTCATTCTTGATAAAGTGGGTGTGTAGGTCACCCCTTCCGGGGGTGTGTATCTTGATAAGCTTCTAGAGCCATTAAATCCATATTAATTTATAATTTCTATAATTATATTGGATTATTTTAAGTAGAAAATAAATTAATACATATTCTCACTTCATATGTTAATCAAGAATCAATTATATTATCATGTAATTAAAGTAGATTTCAAACATATTAATAAAATAATAAAAATTAAAAATATCCCAATGCTTCTTTATAATGTTTATTCTATGTAGTTTAATGGTTTTAACATATGTTTAGATGTGAGTATAGAATTTAGGGTTCTAATTTGAAAAAGAATTATGTTACCAATTGAAATTACTTGGTTTTATCCTGAGTATATAAGAGCAACGCTTGAATGATACACAATAGTTATTTTTATAAGTTGGTATTATTTTCCATTTATTAATTGTTTTTTTTTTCTAAGACGAAACCCTAATTTTTTCTACACCAATCCTGGGTGAAGTAGAAATTTAGGGGAATAATGGTTCGAATAATTCTATGGATTAATTAATACCACTATATTTCATAGGATTAATACTTTTTATTAATAATGAGGACAAAAAATGATATTATATAAGGTGGAGAAAAAACCCTTCTAATATAGGGTCGATGTTATAATATATTGAAAAAACATTTTAAGTGGGTATTGAAAACAAATACTAAGGGAGAGATTGTTGATCCTACATTGTGTTTAATGAATTATTATTATTGTGTTACAATGAACATGGATACATGTTTTCAATATGATGATTAAGAAAATCATGGAAGAACGATGGGGTTCCCCATACTATTTCCAAGAAAAAGATACCCCAAATAAGGTATATTTTTTTTGTGTTATTAATACTATAAGGTGATTGAATAAATATCATTATATTTTTGTTCATCCTCTAAAAACAGAATCTTAATTTATTTGAACTCTATTTCCAAATAATTTTCCACTTCGATTAGATCATAGTCATTATTCATTATTTAAAATGCAGTATGAGTGTTATAAAAACTATCCAATAGAACCCCCATTGGAACCTTATCTTTTAGAAACAAAACATTTAGACTGAATTGTTATGGACACATTATTAGAATACTTATTTTATATCTTCTCAATATCTTTGGTTTCTCTATATCCACACATGTCCTCCATAATCCCATTCACCTAATCAACAAATTTATAAAAAATTTCATTTGAGCACATCATCATGTTCTCATAATTGTTTTCATAAAACCATTAATTTTTACACACACACACATATGTCACCTTTATGGTTGTTTAGAATATTTTCTAACATGGCCTGTATAGATTTACATAATATATCTTCATATTGATTGAATTAGTAAAATCTCCCTTAGAAAATTAATTCTTTTAGCATCAATACCCTAATAATTATAGTCTTTTTTGATATATATTTTCTTTCCATGTTTTCCAAAATAAATTATAAGGTATTTTTTGATTCATTCATTCCAAAGTATTTATAAAATATTTTATTATATTTTTTCTATAACTAAAAATTATTTCCACAAAAGTTTAAAATCCCATTTTGATTAATTATTGCAATTGATTTTAAGATAGAAAACTACAATTAATTTGATCCTTTTATATAGATTGTAAATTTTGGAAATTCACATGGAAAATAACATAAAATGGGGTTGTGAATCATATTTTACTGATTTTAAAGGTATATTTTTAATAATCTTGTTCCATAATTTGTAGGAACTCTCTTTTCTCCCTTACAATAAATATAAAGAGAAAATGTAAGAAAAAGAGACAAAATAGGTTTTAAATTGTTTATTAGTACTAGGATATATCCATATAGTATAAAAAATGCATTGATATACAAAAAAGTTATGAATAACACTTCTTATTCGTTTAAATTTTAGACATTTCTCAATAGAAATCATTTTTTACTATCCTCAAAAGAGTAACAAGCTTATTGTTATAATTATTAAAAAAATCACTACTCTTACAAGTGATATGCATTGATCTGCCTAATCAAAGATTCAAAATCACACAACCAAGGAATTATAATTTATTTTCCTAATTTATAAATAAGATTAATTTTTTATTTTTATTTCTAGAAGAGGTCTAGTATTTATATTTTTTTCCTAGTCTCTTTATGAACCCACTATCCCTTAAAAAATTATTTTCCCTTTTAAATGCAATTGATATCTCACTCAATTAATTTAGAATATCAAAATTTTCCCTTGATTACTATCTCCAAGTAGACTTGCTCATAATGAATAATTTCATCTACAAATGATAATGAAATCTATGATAACCACTTCAATATAAAATTATATTATATTCGAAAAATATTGGGACATTGAAAATTTGGAAATCAATCTAAATTAACACCCTAAGAGTGTAATTTTATTTTTTACATCACGATGGTATTAATTCTAATATATATAATGGGATGATTCCATTTTTTGTATCCTGTTATTTAATTTTAAAATAGATCAATAAAATCTGAATTAAATATCTTTTACAAATTCATGAATATCGTATTATGATCTTGAAGATATTTTCAGATCTGGATACCATTATAATGTGGTCTAACATATTGTATCCTTATACTCTTCTATGAATATACTTGATCACCCTATAATGGTGTGACCAACACTTAATGGAATAAGGTATTCAATTACCAAGAGAGCACAAAAATCCCATGACCTCCACATTATAGATTACAAATATCCTTCCCAGAAAAACATCCATATTCATGGTGTGTTCTTTACTTATGAATCAATAATTATAGAAATTTTAATTATATGTATCTACAATATTTATTTGTCCTTAATCCATTATTCAAACTTAATAAAAAATATAATATTATATAAAAAATTTGTTGTGTGTCCCACAAGTGTTGTGATATGATGTTTTTGTTCAGCCTATAATGTTTAACCCAATTTTTTTGGTTATTATTTCTGGAATGGTCATCACTTTCAGGGAATAATCCCCATAACTATAGTGATATTTATGTCCTCTATGATACAATACATTTATAATTATTCAAACTAAATAAAAAAATTTATAATTATTCTTGGAGACTTTTTAGAGGATTTCCACCATGATCATTTAATAAAAAATATGAAAATGTTCAAAGATATTTTTGGTACAAACAACATATTGTATAAGAGTAATATCAACCTAAAACATATTAGTTATTTCATGATGTGTTTTTATTTTTCCATGGTCAAAAATGGTTTGGATTATGAAACCACATTATCAAGGAATGTCGTGGTCTTCAAAATATTATAAAAAAATGATATTTTTGTTAAAATTATAAAAATACTTCATCATCATGGGAAGGAAGTACCTATATTGAATTCAGAGGTAGGGGGTCCATAAACCAAAAAAAGATGTATTGGTAGATTTGATCTTGTTCTAAATTACATTTTCATTTTAGAATACTTTTTAGGGATTATAAATCATTAAATAAAGAAAAGTTTAAATGTATATATGTTTTTTATTAAGTAAAAAATATATTAAAATATAAAAAATTTAATTTATAATTACTAATTTGAAAAATATTTTATTATTTATTTAAATAAAATTTTAACATAAAATTTGAAATGGTTGCCTACCAACCCGGGTCAACCTGACAGGACACCAAAGATGGATCTCCATGTGGTAGAGAGAAACTCAAATATTGTAACATGTCATGTGTATAAAAAAAGAGGTCACACTATGAGTACATTGTGGAAGAAAATATAGACACCCATGTGGCATAAAGTCAAAGGCAAAAGGCCAATTATGGATGAAAAAAAAGCTTAATCCACATGAAAGTATCCATGTAACCATCCATCACCACCAACCCAACTCACTCTAAAGATGACAAAAACCAATAGAATATGGAATGAAATATGACACCATTACCATTACATATATATTGTTGGGAATTTTCCCTTATCACAGCCTGACCTACCTGAACCCTGAACTGGGTGATCTGACCCCATAGGTCTCTGTTAATACACTGGGTTCCATCCCAAAACACCATAATCAACTATCATCATGGGTCACATATTAGAAGAACAATTTTACCCACACGACGACACATGTTTTTGTGTTTTCTTTTTCCTTAGTCATCCACACACAGGGAAATATCCTTAGAGGTCATAAATCCTCAAAATACTCATGGACAAGCATGCTTAGTTGTAGATCACTAATTAGGTATGCTTCAAAAAATAATGGTACAACTTGTTGTAATGAGTAGTGAAAGTTTAGTTATTCGGGTCTCACTTTTCTTGGGGTGCTAAACTCTCCCCCTTTAAATCAAAATGGCATAATTGTAAACCCCAACCAAAAACCAATGCATTTCCACTACACTTATAGATGGGTATTATATTGTATTGGATGGATAATTTTAAAGCCTATATCAATTGTTGTCTTCATTAGGTTCAATTTATATCTTCCCATGGGGATAATAACATATTTAATGGTGAGTGGGATCCTAGATCTTAGAGAGCAAGGATTATTCTTCTTGACGATGGAATGATATCATTGAATTTCCATATATGTTTTTGTAACAATCAAATAGATTTTACATGGTCCGCTTTCTATCATAGAGAATGAGTGTCTTGAGATTATTTCTATTGATTTTTATGGGTAACCTACATATAGGGAGTTCATGATTTTTATTAACATACACCCAACGATTAGTCTAATGTCCTTAATATCTTATCTTATAGGTCCTACCAAGTTAAAAGATTTTAATGTTTATCTCAATAATTCTGAGGCCAATGCATTTATTCATCAAAGAATATCACATTAGGCTTTTCCAGTTCCTTTGTAAAGAAGGTAGATGGAATAATCTAGAATTATGTTTTTTAGCAATATATTAATTGGGTGACTTCTAATATTAAATTTCATTTTTCTAGTATTGATGATTTGTACAACAAACCATGGAGATTCCAATGCTTTTCTAAGAGTGATCTTCAATCTTGGAATCATTATTTAAGATTTTACGAGGAAGATATTTCTAAAATGTAGTTAAGGAGTAGGTAAAAACCTTATGATTATATTCTTATGTAATTTGGTTTTATTAATTCTCTAATAGATTCTATGGTATTGAAGAATTTTATCTTTCATATTTTCTTGGAACCCTTTTTGGTTATCTTTATGGATGATATTTTGGTGAATTATATGTCTATGGAAAAAATAGGGATAATCTATATATAATTATAAAAAATATAAAGGAACATTATCGATAATGGAAGATTTTGAAATGTTTTTTCTTGGATCCAAGAAGTAATATTTCAAATTAATTTCATGTTTGAAAGGGGAATCTCAGTGAATACCAAAAGGAACCAAGTAGGGACATCTTTGTAACAACCGAATTATGTGTTTGAGATTTAGAGATTCTTTGGAGTACCCAGTTCTTATAAATGTTTTATTCCAGATTTATCTGCGATCAAATCTTTGATGACCATGTTAACCCACATGGGTCATAAATTCAATTGGAATGATAGTTTCTAATTTTCATTTGAGTAATAGAATGTGAAATTGACTTTAGACATAATTCTGGTATTATTGGAACCATTTCTGGGCTATGATGTTTTCTATGAGGCCTCATGTTCAAGATTAGGATGTGTTCTAATGAAAGTGAAATAAGTGATGGAAAATGGTTCTCACTAACTGCAGCCTCATGAGATGAATTATTCTACCCATGATTTCAAGTATGTTATAGTGACCTATTCTCTCAATACATAGTTCCACTATATATTAAATGAGTGATTTATTGTGTATTCAGATCAAAATAATGTAATGTATATTTTCACATAAAAATAATTCAACATATTCAAAATAAGATGGGTTAAATATCATTATACTTTTGATTTTTATATTTCATATACACCAAGAAAATTTAATGTAGTCATTGAAGTTCTGAGTATGATTCTACAAAATAAATTCTTGAATGATTTAGTGGAGGAATTTTCATTGATGAGTATGTTTACTAAGATGAACATGGAATTGAAGAATGCTGATGGGCATGTGTTCTTAGCTTATGAAGAGGATAATTTTTCATTTTATGATTATATATTGATTTGGTAGGAAGAAGACATAAATTTTTATTGCATCAATAAAAAATATATTTGGGGGGAAGACATTGGGTGGCTGGTCCCAATCCCTTGATGGTGACATGCATTTCTGAGGTATATTTTTCATTCCAATTTATCAGAGGAAGGAGTTAATGGATTGTGGAAATTTGCATTGTTATTTTATGAACCCTTGGACGACCAACATGTATCATGACGTTATACATTGATATTAGTGGTTTGGGATGAGGCAATTGATTTTAGAATTTGTATCCTGAGGTCTTAATATATAGAATATTAAGGTGGAGAATGAGAGACCTATTAGTGTTTTAAAACTATAGAAGTGGGATGAGATGTCCATGGACTTCACTTTTAGTTACCATATACTTGTATTCTGATGGATTTTCATTGGGTGACCATTGAATTAAATACAAAATCAAATAATTTCTATCCTATTAATGAGATGATGTATTTTGAAGAGATCGGTCACAAATATGTTCATGAGATAATGAAGCACAATGTTGTGTGTTAGAATTTTTTATCTAACAGAGATACATAGTATACATAGTGATTTTGGAAGATACTGCAAGAGGTTTTGGATATATAATTGATGTTATGTGTGATGTATCATCCTTGAATGGATGGGTAGGCTGAGTGAGATATTTAGGTTTATAAGGATATGATTTGGGTGTTCATTTTTAATTACAGCGGTTCACGGGAAAATAATATAACTTTAATTGAATTTTACTATAATAAAAGTTAACATTATTTTTTTAAAATGTGGTCTTTTGAAATACTATATGGGTGGCCACGTAAATATTTTTTTGGATATAATTGGGATAAAGATCCTTGTTTCGAACGAACCATGTTTAATAGATAATTTAAAATGAACAATTGATATTAAATAGGTTATTAACATACCATTGTTTCTAGAAATCCTATAAAAACCATCACCTTTTCTGATTTGAATTTGTGATATTTTATTTTTTTACTTAGTGTTTCACCTCATTTGGTACATTTTTGTTTGGGATAACTTGTTATGTTTACATCAAGATTTATTAGACCTTATGATATCATAAAATGAAATAGAAATGTGACTTAATAATTGGAAATTCCATCTCATTTTATATCTAATATTGACATGTTTCATATTTTCCAATAGAAAAGGTATCTCCAAGATCCATAATATGTGGTTAAATGGGAGGATGTTGATCTTGAGACTTATAGCTTATAGGTCTAGAAACTATTCCATATTATGGATCTCTAGGATAAGGTTCCACATGATGAAACAATTCCTTCAGTCTATGTGATGTGGAAGTGTGTATGGGATAATGGTTATATTTGTAAGAGATAATCATTGATGATGTAACAATGGACTTCTATTTTTTCATGAGTTTAGAAGCTTGTGTACATTATTTGGGTAGAGAGATTCATAAATGGGAGAGTTATGACCAACAATAGGTCCTTTTTATATTTTATTTTGGTAAATTTTTATCTATATTTAGGTTATAAATTATTTCTTGAATTAAGGGTAGATAATTTCATGTTTTGGGGGGAAAATTATTAGAACATGTTCTATGCATGGTTAGTAGTAACAATGAGGAAACCGTGTGATATGCCTTAGTTTGTTCTAATAGTTATTTTCATAGTTTGGCCATGGATTCTATAAACAAGTGATTCATCAAGAAAATTGTGTGATTGAATGGCTTTTTTCTACATCTATCACATGTATTCAACATGGTTTGTCTAATTGTGTGAAAATTACCAAATAACCAAGTGCTTCAGTTTTCATGGGATAATTGTTTCCACATAGTTGTTCTAGCTATATAGACCATGAGGGTTTCTTAAAAATATAAATTTACCCCCGACACCCTGGTTTACATTAACTATAATCACCTCCAAATCCATCATAATCTTGATCTATATATTCATTGATGCTTATAAATGTTCTTACCTTCATTATTTAGTGTTTATATTTCATTATTGGTGGATCTCATTGGGGTTTGTTCCAATAATCACATAATCTATTTTCCTCTTTATAAAAATATATTTCATCTCTCCTTCCCTTATTCTGTTGGAACACTATTGGGAAGTGATTTTCAGATCTAGAGGTTTTGAGGGGTAATTGATGATATTTTTTATGGATTTAATAATGTGATTACTAAATCACTTCAATTAAAATAATAGTTTTCAAAGGTAACTATTTTTTTCACCATTATCTATATAGTAGTCACTATAAGTTAGAAATATATCAGGACATACACCGTGTTCTTGTAAAATCATTTGGATTAGTACATGAAAATGTTTGATTGGATATCAATGAATGGTTTCTTATGAAATTTATCCATGGGTGTCTTGTGAAGGTGTTTTTAAATATTTTTTTCTTCAAAAATAGATTTATGCATTTCATGGGTTCAGTGAAATTCCTCAAATATATTTTTTGACTAAAAAATGGATTTTTATGCATGTGAGTAATGATTCTTCCCTTGTGAAAATATTTTATAAAATGGAAATAATTTCTCCCAAAATAGTTTGAGAAAACATAACACTTGGAAACATTGGGTGTATCAGGTTTTGGAATTGAATAAACCGTACTGTTTGTGATACCAATTGGTCTTAAATATCAATTATGATGTGGAATATTTTGGAAACCCTTGATTTCAAAAGACCATTGAACACTCAGTATTGGTAGAAATCATGTTACACTCACTTAGTGTTTATTTGTGCATCTTAGTACATATTCCCAGAGGCCATATCCCAACATGCCCTTGGTTATATATATGATGGTAGTTTTTTATCCTTGATTCCTCACATATTTATATTATTTTATTATCATGGTTAATTTTGATCATTTTGATTTATTTATCTCCTATTTTAATTTTCTTATACATGAATTATTTGAATATGACATGTTTTGCAAGGAAAATAAATGGTTGATTTATGTATAATGTTTTAAAGAGGAATAGTTTATAAAAACTAGAATATTTTAAATATTGTACTGATGGATTCATAGTGAGAAGAATTATATATATTCACGATGGTTCGTTCTGGGAATTCTCCTCAAATCCAACATAGTTTTGTTGGAATATGGTGATTTGGTTTTATAATATATTAATAAAGGGAAGGGTGTCATGTAGCTCCCTGAATTCTCTTATTTGATGAATTTTTTCTTATTGTGTTTATTTGATGGTGATAGATTGTTTAATTGAGACTTTCCTTTGGTGTTGGATTGATTTACTTCTCAGATTAACCATTTGGATTTATTTTTATTCCTCATGGTTTTGTATATTTTTTATGAGATATACTAGGAATGTTTATTTATTTTTTTATACATGATACATGTTTTGGATTATCTGTTGGCCTCCACAGTACATGTGATCCACCTTTGGTGATGTGTAATGTCGAGTCAGGTTGGTTTTTAATAAAATATTTTTCCAAAATTATGATATTAGATTTAATAATAACAATGGGTTTTGAGGTGAATTTTTATTGTTATGTAACCTGAATGGGTGATATGGTAAGGCTACACAATTAGAAATCCATGCAATAGCCACTACCCCTTAAAAAGCACATGATCATCTAAGAATAGATTTATGGTTTGAAAACCTATTCTCTAGCTATACACCATCCTATGGACTAAACCCATTTATCCTCATTTGTATTATTAGTGACTCGCACGCTTATACAAACCACACTCAAACCAAGATAATCACCACGTAAACCAAAAAATCCATATCACATAGTTTTTACATAGTTAGTAATAAAAATTCATAGAACATACACTGAGACTATTTCCCGTAAAACTTCTCATTATTGAACCAAGATTCTTGAAATCCTTTAGAACCTCAAAAGAGATAAGCTAGTCCAAAAATAAACAATATCTATGACCCAAATAGAATCATATTTTAATAATGTACCAACTTGGATTGACATGGAACATCACCCAATATGGATCACCATAAGGTAGAGAATAGTGTTATAAATGAATAAGGTAATAAAGGTAAATTTATATAATTATGAAACACACATGGTATCATGGTTAGGCCACAATGTTATAAAAATCATGTGGTAGCTACTTTTCAATGAAAAACGAAGCATGTAGTAATCAAAGAAGACCATCATGGTTTGAAAAACCATGATCATGTTGTGTTGTATGCTATGAACCAAACCCATTTATTCAAATAATTTTTTAACATTACTCATTATTAGAAAACACATGCTAAAACCATCCAAATCTACAATAAAATCAATGGATGTATATCACATGGTTACTGCTCACTCAATATTAATCTTCAATAGACCATGTTCTACGACTATTTCCCACAAAACTTCAAAATTTTTACGCATATATATTGAAATAAATTATAAAATCTAAATATATTAACAAGTACCAAAATAAAACATAAATATAACATATAGGGAATAAAAATTCCCCCTTCGTTGGCACTTCTTTGTCCCATGAATGAAGTCATGATTCTAGATTCAAAAAATGAGAAGGCCACTACTTCATTATAAATGATTCTAACTCCAACATCTCATGGATACCACTTACACACTACTAAAAAAAATTAAACAAAGTGATTGTTATATAATGTGACACCTTATCATGGTGATCCATAATCTATACTATTTTCTTAAATATTGAGGTGTTTAGATCAATGTTAACATCCTGCCATTCGCAACATAGAAATGATCCAAGTGATACATCATCAATTGGAAGACATTTGTTTGAATTGATTTCATGTGATAAAACATGCCCATGAAATAAAAAAACAATCCTATTCATTCAACAATCACGAAAGGGACAACAACCCACATTGAAAATTACCCTACATATTAAAACGACAATGTCCCAAATAAGGTAGAAGCTTCTAAAAATCCAAATCACATATAGACAACTCAAATTAGAGACAAAAATGGTTCACATATGATTTATATAAAATCTAAGATGTGTTTATCCTACTTGGGATAAGTTGTACCTTTTCTATGTTCTCATAAAAATTCTTGGTCTAACTGATGATAATTATCTTAAATCCTCCTAGTGTAATCGATATATCCATGTATTCCCATAAAACGGTTCAATATTTGTTATTTAAATTGAAACCTAACAACCATTTAATAGATAAAATCATCCAATGGAATATTCCTTTCCCATGAACGACAAAAATTTAGCATGCATTCATGAAGAATACACTTATGAACGTGATTACGTAACTCATTATGAACATCCATCTGAGGGTGATAGGACATGATTAACATCAATTGAGGACAATATCCACTTGAAAAACATTTCAAAATATATATGTAAACTATGTAAATCTATCTGGAAGAACTATATAGGGAACTCGATGGAGGTTCATGGGCTTTTGAAGATATATTTTCCCTAACTCTTCCATATTCATAATCTCTATAATAGTATGGAATTGAGAAGATTTTTTAATTTGATCAACGATCAAGAAAATAAAAACCCTCTCACTATGATTTTATGGTAAACATAAAATGATATCCATGGATATCTCACCCCACATCCACATCAGAATGGGTAATGGTTGAAAAAAACTAGTATGTTTCTTGTGCTCTACCTCAGTCTTTTAGAAAGTAAGGCTTCAAGACATGATGTTTAAAATAGAACACCTAATCCCTAACCAAAAATATAAACATCTAAAATAATTATACATATTGTCAGTACCATGGTTAATAGATCCAATAGACCCATGTACAATGTCCGTAAACTCCTACTTACATCTACCTTGGAAATTCACAACACCATCAAGAGTCTTAGACTACTCACCTAGGGCTACTAACAAGAGATTACTTTACTAAAACGTTATGAAAATATATTTGATTCCTTAAAAAGATAAATATGATCATAAAAGGAACAATTATCTTCCACAAAAGTTATGAACATGGAACTATTAACAACTTCCAATGCAAAGATCATCATAGAAAATAAACTCATCAATGGTCATTCCTCCAATGATTCTTTATAAGACTGAGTATATAAAATCTTTCTCAAGGAATTAGTGACCACATTTCATTTTAATAGTGTATATACAATATCAGTGTCCAATGGTTGGATATATTCAAACCATCATCTCTATTAAAAGTAAAAGTATCTCTTGGTGAAAAAGTTCTCCTGGAACTTATGATTTGAAGACATAGTAAACTATTGAACATATAGATAGTGGAACAAAATCTAGATATTTTTCATTACTATATCCAAAATTATATCATGTTTGGTATAATTATTCTCATTAGGACATAGTTGGTGAGAAATATATCACACTATGTACTTTCCCTCCCTTAAAATGGATCTATACCATATCATTGAGGCATTCTCAAAAACATCATAAACCAAACATGGGTTTGTAATATTCAAAACAAGTAAAGAAGTAAATATCACCAATAGTTCCTCATGTATTATTTGGATGTTATCATTCCATTTGAATTTAAAACCCTTATGTATTAACTAATTCATCAAAGATGAATTATTATATAAATAATCAAAGAAAACATCTATAATATTCCCAAAGACTAAGAGTTTCTGAATCTCAAGCACATTTCTGGGTTACTTCATTGACATCCCCAATTGGATATTTTTATGATCCTCTAAGATGACTCTCTAAAATATGAAATAACCTAGAAAATTCCCTTCATGGATAAAAAATACTTGTTTTCAAATCTTTTCATATGTTAGATATTCCATAAATGTTCTGATAATGATATACAAGTGATCCCTATTTCCATCCATTGATTTGAAATATCCCAAAAAAGCATCCAAAAAATAACCAAAATATGATTCCATGAACTGATGAATTATATTTTTCATCAAATCCATAAACACTACATTATCATTAATAAGACAAAATGGAATTACCAAATACTCATAATGTACATACCTACTCATGAATGATATTTTAGGAATATACAACTCTAAAACTCTTAAGTAAAGGTTCCTTTATCAAGGATCAATATTATAAAACCATTCAGATCACCTAAGTGGATTTAATAGAACATCAGTCATTGGTAAAGGATACATGCTATTAATCATTATCTGATTAAGATTTTTGTAGTCAATAAGATCATAGAGTCTTCAACTATTATTCATTATAAAATGAATCAATGACATCGAATGTGACGAACATTTATGAGTAGATTCTTTAGCCTCAATATATTCTTGAAAATATATTCTTTTTTAAATAAATTGATTCCATACTGTAAGATTCTAAAGAGAAAGGAATCATCCATAAGAGTAGGTCACTAGAAAACATGTCCTATCTCTAGGGTGGTAAACCGGAAAAATTACCAGGAAAAACCTTAGGGTTTTCTTACACTATGTTTGGATGAATACCACTTAAACACTAGAAAATGGTGTCATGAAACATCTCTATGAATTAGAATGGGATCATTCTATCCTAAGGAACAACATTCCTCAAATTCTTAGTTCTAGAGTCCCCTGAATCCTTAACAACATGAGTATCCCCACCATATGATTGAAGATAATCCTAATAATAATATCAATCAATGAAGGATAAAAAATGAAACTGTCCATCCCTCTTATTGATGAGGTAAAACTGTCAAGATCATGAATTTGAAAATTCTATATGACCCAATGGTCATTGACTATGAATTAGTAGATAGAAAAATAGAAACCCAACTTCTTTTCTTACCAAGGGTATAGAAAGATCCATTATGAATGGTATAATCTATTAGTGTAAGAAAAATATTTCAATCAACATTGATGATATAATATAATGAGATTCCCCGGTATAAAACAATTCCATTACTATAGAGGGTAAAATAAACATTGTACCTCTTATAATAGCTGCCCAATTTTGATTCACCATGTATATACTATACTATATAAAGAAGTCTTGTCTCCACTCCGACATGTGCTTTATTCACTTTGTGTGCCCCCCCTTTACATGAGGATGAGATCCACCCCCATTTTCCATGTTATGATGATCATGATATCATTTAGTAATATTGGATCCTTCTATACTACCTTAAGATATTTTTCATTAAAAACACTTCATATGGAAAGAATGTACAAAATAATAGAATTTCCTCGGTGCTTTTATACAATCAGGATTAATATGACCTAGTCCTCTAGACCGATATATAATAATTTGGTGCATACTCAAGGAATAATTTGAATCTTCTCTTGATGAAAATTGAGATTCTTCATATATTTTCCCTTTTAGCAAGATGGCACACTCTCTCTACCCTTTTGTTGAAATGTAAGCTCCACCTAAACCTTTATTTCTTGATAACTCTTCCTTAGAAGTAGAATCATTGTCACAAAACTCAAAAAAAATGGTAAACATAAGAGGATCATCATTGAACAAATATCATCAATCAATCCCATCTCAAAAATACAATATTTAAGGATGTAAATGGAAACAAGATTCAGTGATGAGTGATGTAACTCGAAGAAATGAGTTGCATAATCACTAACTAAACATTCCTCTTTCCCCAAGTTAAAAAATTAATGATTCTTCACTTTTAATTTTTTAGTTAAAAATATAGATTGAAATAATTCATGAAAGTAGTAGGAGAATGATCCTAATGAAAATTAGAATGCACTATGGATTCCAACCATATCCCTCTGGGACCATCATGCATATACATTGTAAAACCCACCACTGAGTCCTTTGGAGTATTCAAGAAGTGGAAAATCCTCTAAATCCATTCAAGAAACTCTTATGGTTTATAGGGTCCCATGTCACTGTGAAATATTGGTGAATACTTATTTGTAAAATCGGTAGCCTTATCTACCATTTTTTTTGTTTTTAACACCCTTTTGACCCATAGTCTGGATAGTGAGGATAACTTCTTATACGAAATAAGGGTCTAGTGGATGATTCTCTTATGGAATATGTATCATAGTTTCCTCTCATAGATTCATATATAATATTCAATGAGACCTTATCTATTAAAAAAAAGAGACAACACCCAATTATCTTATAAACACGTATCATAATCAAAAGTATAATTTCCTAAATTTATACCAATGATATTTAATAACATAAATTTAATGGAATAACTTGTTCAATTAATTATAGAAGAAAACAATTAGAGCCAAATAGAATAGAAGATATGGTTCATCTATATATAACTTAAAAATCATGCCCTAATATTGATGAAAAATATCAGACCAAAGATAAAAACTAACAGTCAGATATAAGTGTGAGGTGGATAAATTTTTTTTATTACTTTTCCACCCTAGATCCTTTGATACTAAATGATATCTATCTTAAACCTCAAACCAAACATTGGTACTATCATTAAAATATTTTCTTGGTATCTGTTCTTTTACTTTTTTTAATGAACCAACCTTGGTTGACATGACACATCACCCAATATTGTTCACCAAAAAGTGTATACCACAGTTAAAAATAACCATGGGCATTAGGGTAAATATCTATTTTTATGAAACTTTCACAGGATGTATGGTTAGTCTACACGGTTAGAAAAAAAGTGTGATAATCATGTAGTAGTAACTACCCCTTAGAATTGAATAACAAAAATACATTCGAATATCCACTTGGTTAGGAAAATCTTACTGAATCCATGAAATTACCTTTGGAAAAAACCATTTCAACAGCACAATTTTTCTAGTATCTCACATTGTTAGAGAAGTCATGCTCAAACCACAAAAACCACGATTAGAACCACCAAAGTTGAAATGCCCCAAACATTTGTTAATGAAGCTAACTGTTGATATTGTCACATACATTACTTTTTTTAAAGTTATTTTTAATTTATTTTCCATTCAGGCTTTGTTTTGGGGGTTTCCAAAGGTTTTATGGAGATTATGTGAGTTTTCAAGAATTGGGCCAAACCGTGAGCCCAATTCCAGATTTAAAAATAAATTTTTTTTTCTTTTATAACATTTTCATTTTTTAATATTTTTCAGTAATTCCAACTCCTAAATGTCCTCCCCGGATATATTAACATCACATATAAATTTGGAGCCTTTATAAATCCATAATCACTGGGGATATGAGTTTTTATTTAAGGAATTGGGCCTACCCGAAAGCCCATTTTCTGCATTAAAAATAAATGTTAATTCTTTAATATCTCCTCCAATATTTGAGTTTTTTCGGTGATTCCACCTCTCCCTCGACCCTAAGGAGCCCAGCCGCGCTCCCATTCATTTCCCCCCTCTTTGGAGCTCGATAGAATCGCGAAAATAGTCGAAACTGCACTAGATTTCAGAAATCGTCCAGATTTTGGAGAGGTAAATTGATCCTTTCATAACTCCTTCTATTCTTAATATTTTTCCCCAATTCTAATTCCTACATGACCTTATCATTCATGTTAGAATATAAATTAAATTTTTATCTATTTTAAAATTCAGATTATGGTCGATTTTGGTTTGTTTTATTCAGGATGTTTCAAGTAAGTGTTTCTTTCCTTGATTTCCTCCCCTTCCTAAGGTTTTCTTTCACCCATTCAACAAGTTCATCATGTCCAGAAATTGAGGTTGGAAACTAGGGTTTGATTTGGTTTCATTTTGGTCAAATATTTTTGTCTAGGGTTGGATTTATATTCCTTGAGGTGCGGCGGTGGTGCGGTTGATGTTTCGCACCATGTTTTGAGGGTTTCGTCATAAAAGGTAGGTGATTCCATGTGTAAACATTTATAGATGAGTTAGTTTGCTTGAATTACTTATTATTCATGTTACTAATATGCTGTGTGTGGTGCGTGAACTGTTTATGTTGGATTGAGTAAAGCATTTGTTTTTATAATTTCATTTTAGCTTTAAATTTGGTGTTTTCATGTGCAACCCTTTGGGTATTGTTTGGGATTGTTTTATAACATATAAATTTTGTTTAATAAATCTTGTTCGGGATGAAAATTCTGATTTGGTGGGGTATTGGTGTGACACTAGGTCTTAAAGTGGTTTTTTTAAGGGTTTATGGTGTAAAACATTATTATACTTCTTGAAAGTGATCTTGAAAACGTGTGTGTTTCATGTGGATCTTTTGTACTGTTGTTTGAGGTGTTTGTATAACACATGGGGGTTTTTTAATAAATATTTTTGGAGCTTAAAATTCTGTTTTTAATTTGTATTGATGTGATTTTGTCCTTGAAATATGGTTTTGAAGTGGGTTTTATTTGAAAAGCTTTGGTACACTATTTAGAATTGTTTTATGAATGTTTTGAGTGGTTTAATGATTTATGTAAGAGGTGAAACCATATTGGAAAACTGTCTTGGATTGTTTATACATTCAAATGAACCATTATAAATGTGAATAGTTCTGTTATGTGATGTTTATCATATTTTTAGGGACTTCATAAAATTGTTAAAGTATGTGTTGGATTGTGAAAGTTATGAAAAATTGTTGTGGGCTATTTTGGTGTGAGTTTGATTTCAAAATGAATTTGAATGAAAAGTTAAATTTGTGACTTGTGTGATGTTCATGGGGCTGTTTGGATAATGTGTGATGTGGAAGTGATATTTTCATGTGAAAGGTATATTTCTTGGATTGTTGAACTTGTTTGAGCACAAAGGGAAAACCCGGGTATGTAGGTGGGTGGACGTGTACTAGTATGCTAGTGAATATGCGAGGTTTGGCCTCAGTTTCACTTAGCAGGATTGACGCTTACAACTCTAACTAAACAATGATGATGATGATTGGGGACCACTAGGTTATGGGTATGTTCCCTACTAGTGGCTCGTGCACGAGAACGGATAATTTTTGTGGTTACTCTCACCGAGATACGAGGTACCTAGGACCCACAGCTAGCTAGTGCCTAGGGGTTATTTCCTATTGGTTGTGCTCATTAGATCTTTTATAGTTACCGTCAGCATATGGTATATTTGGCTGGAAAAATCAGTGGCTTGTTAATTTATTTTAAAAGTGTTGATTCTTTAAATTAGCCCACTTGAAAACTGTTTTTTTAAGTTGCATCTTTTAGAAATTGTAACTAGAAATTACATGTTTTCGAAAACTTTCATGCTTTTCGTCTTTGAATGTTTATCACAGGGAATCGCTTAGTGGTGGTATCCTACTGGGCTTTCGCTCACACCCTACTTACACCTTTGGGTGTAAGTAGACTTTACTATTTTATGTCACAGGTTTGGGTATAGGTTTTATGCCTTTGGTTCGGGTGTTTAGAGGTCCATCGTGATGCAGTGTCATGGAGATGGCATGAGGGCGGTGCCTCTTTCCATGTGGAGGTTATTGGGATGTTATTTCATGATTTGTACCTTTGTAATGGTCTTCAAACCTTGTTTAAAATTGTGTAATTCAGTTCTGAATTTTGTAAAAGATGGTTTTAGTTGAAGAATCCAGATTCATTTTATTGAGTTTGTTTGTTGTTTAAGGTTTATAAACTTGGGTAAATCGTTCCCAAACATCATTTTATGATACCCGGGCACTTGTGCCAGCCCGTGGGGATCGGGAACTCCCTTCGGGTCTTGCCATGGACCGGGTCGGGTGCCAATTTTGAAGGCGACCAGATTCGGTTCGTGACAAAATGGTATCAGAGCAGGTTCGCTCCTTGGGTCATGTTATTTGGGGAAGAGTCAGCATAGTCTGGAGCTAGGATTTTTGGGAATTGAAATTTCAGTCATGGGTAGTGTGCCTGGCCAGCACACCTCCTGAAGGGATTCAAGTCACCATGGGAAGTATGGTTTTATCTGAGTCCTTTGGTTTTCTTGGTTTAATGATGACTATGGGAAATGAAAAAAGAGTTGGGAGAATAATCTCAGTGTGCTCGCAGGGCCTGGAAAGCCATGTGGGGCCATGGATATTTCCCTAGAATACTCTCTATGACAGCGAAGTGATTGGAATATGGCTTCCAACCATATGTCCAAGTCACCCACCGAAACTAGTTTCCTCTTGCATTGTTTTGTGCTTTAGTTTTGAAATCTTAGCACTTTGGTTTTAAGGTGACTTGTTTTTAAGAAGCGTAAAGTTCTTATGAAATTATTTTCAAAAAAAAGATGGAATGGTTTGGTTTATGAAATGGCGGAACTGAATTTTCAGAATTTTTTTTTGAAATGTAAAATGGTGTGCTTACACCTCTTTGAAAGCAGGAACTATATTGAATTTGGTTTTGAAAATCATTTCCAATAGATTTTTCTAAACAATTAGAGTGTGTTTTAATGGGATGATATGTTTCGAAATTGATGTGAATAACTTGAAAGTGAGTTCTTTTCTAAATGGTTGTGTCCTTATGAAATGTTTTGTAAGATGTTAATTGGTATTTAGACCTCATTGTTAGCAGTTTTGAGAAAAAGGTTGGGTTGGTTGACCATTTTGTTTTTGAAAAGTGGAAGGAAGTTTTGTTTTACCCTTTGGTATTTCCATGAGTGACCACATGCATGGGGTTATATGGGATTATGGATGGTTGATGGCACGACTGGATGAGTGCTGGGATGGATATGAGGAGGGTGCCTGGTGTGGCACAAAAACATGCATGTGTGAGGCCCATGGGGTACCATTAGGGGATACGCTTACTGCTAAACCGTTTGTTTTCAAAGAAATGTTTTTAAAGAGAAACATGAAGACTTGATGAATTGTTTGGAATGGTTTATATTATGTATTTTTGGAAAATGTTGATGTTGTGGGATGTTTTGAGTCCAAGAACCCCTCCTGTTTGAACTGTGTTTCGGGTTTGGGTTTGGTCAGTAAGTTGTGTTATAGGGACAGTTTGTGGTCTCTTTTGAAAAATGTTTTGGGGCGCATTTATGATGGTTCCCTTCATGTGTTTAGATCTGTTTTGTGGTATATCTTGACTAATAGACCATCTTGGTTGGGTCCTTGGGTTCAATCGTTGGATAAGTTACACCCCCATTAAAGGTTAGTGCACAACTGAAGTGCAACCCAGATTGTTTCACCGTTTGAAGACCCTCCAGTTGATCAATATAAGGAATATTTTTTTTCTTGAGATTTTTAGATTGAGTCTACACCCATTACTTTCTTTGATTTTTAGATCCTCTTGTAATGGGAGAGTGATTGTGGATGGGTGAAAGAGACCATAGTTTCTTATGTTTCCTAATTCGTCGAAGGTGGATGTGGTCTAGGATTGTTATTGTGGATGAGTGTCTCGATGGTGTCTAAGAGGGCCTTTGGGGTTCTTCAAAGTTTCTTTGAAGCATGAGTTCATGTTAAACCACCAGTGTGAGAAATATGGTCATGATAGGATATTGTGGCCACTTTCTAGAATTGTGTGTTGTTTGGGGATGTTGTATAAGGTCCCTCTCCATGCATTGTTTCTATCAATCACAAGGGTCATCTTCAGTGACGCATTGTGATGTTGTGTGCTCTTTTGACTGTAAATGTCAACGTCACACAATCCTCTTAGGTTCTCTGTTATGTTGGGAGTATGTCTCCCTTGGGAAAAATATCAAATCTCTTATCTTAGAGGAAGGTGTTTATATGTGTCCTGCCCTTCTGTTGTTTCTCACCCAAAGAAACAAGGTGCGATGTGTGTGCATCTTCTGATCCCTTGTTTCAGTGAAATGTCTGGTTTTGGTAAAGTGGGTTATGGAGTGTGTTATGTCTTGATGAACCCATCAGGTTATGTGGTGTTGTTGTTGGTGGAATTGAATGAAGAAGATCCATATAGGGGTTTCCACATCCTAACTGTGAGGCCGAAGATGCTTTAATATTTTGAGCTCCAGCGATAGGTCCCGGAGAGAAGCTGGTGCGTAGTCAAGGGAAACCCCAGTGTCGTTTAAACCCTTGTACAAAGTCATATCCTCAGTATGAAAGATAGGAAGAGTTTAAACCTATGGTGTCATCATATTTCATCTGTTGTTCCCGTTCGGTGGAAATTGGTGGAGGGTCTTGTACCCATGTCATCACACAATGTTATTCCCTCGCCCTTTGGTTTCCATTGAGTCTTTGGAGAATGATTGGAAATTTGGATAGACAAGTTGGGAACACAGGTTTCACATGGTTAGTTCTAACCATGAAAAAAAAAAATAACCATGCAGATATAAGGATCCACATAGTTATCGCACAGTTTCTCAAACTGTGCAGACTAACCGTGTGACCGTCCCAACTCCTTAATTTTGGGGTCTTTTTGTGTCGGCCCATGCTGGTCGATTAAGATGGTTTGTTCATATGGTGGGGAGAACCACTATGATTATCATGTATGTTCCTTAGGAAATTTTGAATAGAAGTCTACCCGAGGTACCAGGGAGTCAGTTCCGGCCTCCCCCTATTAGTGTCCTGAGTCTGCCTCGGAAAAAAATATTGGTTGTCTCTTATAGTGGGGAGCATATTAGTGTCCCCCCCATACCAGTAACGTAGATTTATCTATGGTTTTGGCTTGGTGTAGATAGTCTCGTTAAGAGATATCTAGCTACAAACATCTTCCTTGACTAAACGTTGGGACTAGAGAGCACCCAATGGTTTAGTTAAAGTAAGGTAAGTGTAACCTTGTTCAAATTTGTTGTTTAT
This sequence comes from Viscum album, assembly GCA_963277665.1. Lineage (NCBI taxonomy): Eukaryota > Viridiplantae > Streptophyta > Magnoliopsida > Santalales > Viscaceae > Viscum > Viscum album. Next base: position 1,631,772,430 of record OY728133.1, on the reverse strand, counting down.
TTAGGTAAATTGCTTGAGTCTGGTTCAGATAGTGTTTGATGAGTTTTTTTTGGGGATAAAGTATGAATGTTATTGATCCTTTCAGGAAAGTAGTGTAAGTTATGGTTGTGATATTAATCCTTCCTTAATTGATCGCTGAAGGTGTTTTGGCCTTTGGGGGGTGAAACCTTGCAAGGGAGTACCTATTGATTTCTCAGTGGGGTTTTGTTGTTGCTTTAACCTTGTTTTGACTTTCCGGGGCGGAAAGTTTTCAAGGTGGGGAGAATTGTCACATACATAACTTATTTTAATGTTATTTTTAATTTATTTTCCATTCAGGCTTTGTTTTGGGGGTTTCCAAAGGTTTTATCGAGATTATGTGAGTTTTCAAGAATTGGGCCAAACCGTGAGCCCAATTCCAGATTTAAAAATAAAATTTTGTTTCTTTTATAACATTTTCATTTTTTAATATTTTTCAGTAATTCAAACTCCTAAATGTCATCCCCGGATATATTAACATCACATATAAATTTGGAGCCTTTATAAATCCATAATCATGGAGGATATGGGTTTTTATTTAAGGAATTGGGCCTGCCCGAAAGACCATTTTCTGCATTAAAAATAAATGTTAATTCTTTAATATCTCCTCCACTATTTGAGTTGTTTCGGTGATTCCACCTCCCCCTCGACCCTAAGGAGCCCAGCCGCGCTCCCATTCATTTCCCCCCTCTTTGGAGCTCGATAGAATAGCGAAAATAGTTGAAACTGCACTGGATTTCAGAAATCGTCCAGATTTTGGAGAGGTAAATTTATCCTTTCATAACTCCTTCTATTCTTAATATTTTCCCCCAATTCTAATTCCTACATGACCTTATCATTCTTGTTCGAATATCCATTAAATTTTTATCTGTTTTAAAATTCAGATTATGGTCGATTTTGGTTCGTTTTACTCAGGATGTTTTAAGTAAGTGTTTCTTTCCTTGATTTCCTCCCCTTCCTAAGGGTTTCTTTCACCCTTTCAACAAGTTCATCATGTCCAGAAATTGAAGTTCGAAAATAGGGTTTGATTTGGTTTCATTTTGGTCAAATATTTTTGTCTAGGGTTGGATTTATATTCCTTGAGGTGCGGCGGTGGTGCGGTTGATGTTTCGCACCATGTTTTGAGGGTTTCGTCATAAAAGGTAGGTGATTCCATGTGTAAACATTTATAGATGAGTTAGTTTGCTTGAATTACTTATTATTCATGTTCCTAATATGCTGTGTGTGGTGCGTGATCTATTTATGTTGGATTTAGTAAATCATTTGTTTTTATAGTTTCATTTTAGCTTTAAATTTTGTGTTTTCATGTGCAACCCTTTGGGTATTGTTTGGGATTGTTTTATAACATATAAATTTTGTTTAATAAATCTTGTTCGGGATGAAAATTCTGATTTGGTGGGGTATTGGTGTGCCACTAGGTCTTAAAGAGGTTTTTTTTAAGGGTTTAAGGTGTAAAACATTATTGTACTTCTTGAAAGTGATCTTGAAAACGTGTTTGTTTCATGTGGATCTTTTGTACTGTTGTTTGAGGTGTTTGTATAACACATGGGGTTTTTTAATAAATATTTTTGGAGCTTCAAATTCTGTTTTGAATTTGTATTGATGTAATTTTGTCCTACAAATATGGTTTTGAAATGGGTTTTATTTGAAAAGCTTTGGTACACTATTTAGAATTGTTTTATGAATGTTTTGAGTGGTTTAATGATTTATGTAAGAGGTGAAACCATATTGGAAAACTGTTTTGGATTGTTTATACATTCAAATGAACCATTATAAATGTGAATAGTTCTGTTATGTGATGTTTATCATATTTTTAGGGACTTTATAAAATTGTTAAAGTATGTGTTGGATTGTGAAAGTTATGAAAAATTTTTGGGGGCTATTTTGGTGTGAGTTTGATTTCAAAATGAATTTGAATGAAAAGTTAAATTTGTGACTTGTGTGATGTTCATGGGGCTGTTTGGATAATGTGTGATGTGGAAGTGATATTTTCATGTGAAAAGTATATTTCATGGATTGTTGAACTTGTTTGAGCACAAAGGGAAAACCCGGGTATCTAGGTGGGTGGACGTGTACTAGTATGCTAGTGAATATGTGAGGTTTGGCCTTAGTTTCACTTAGCAGGATTGACGCTTACAACACTAACTAAACAATGATGATGATGATTGGGGACCACTAGGTTATGGGTATGTTCCCTACTAGTTGCTCGTGCACGAGAACAGATAATTTTTGTGGTTACTCTCACCGAGATACAAGGTACCTGGGACCCACAGCTAGCTAGTGCCTAGGGGTTATTTCCTATTGGTTGTGCTCATTAGATCTTTTATAGTTACCATCAGCATATGGTATATTTGGCTGGAAAAATCAGTGGCTTGTTAATTTATTTTAGAAGTGTTGATTCTTTAAATTAGCCCACTTGAAAACTGTTTTTTTTAAGTTGCATCTTTTAGAAATTGTAACTAGAAATTACATGTTTTCGAAAACTTGCATGCTTTTCGTCTTTGAATGTTTATCACAGGGAATCGCTTAGTGGTGGTATCCTACTGGGCTTTCTCTCACACCCTACTTACACCTTTGGGTGTAAGTAGACTTTACTATTTTATGTCACAGGTTTGGGTATAGGTTTTATGCCTTTGGTTCGGGTGTTTAGAGGTCCATCGTGATGTAGTGTCATGGAGAGGGCATGAGGGCGGTGCCTCACTCCATGTGGAGGTTATTGGGCTGTTATTTCATGATTTGTACCTTTGTAATGGTCTTCAAACCTTGTTTAAAATTGTGTAATTCAGTTCTGAATTTTGTAAAAGATGGTTTCAGTTGAAGAATCCAGATTCATTTTATTGAGTTTGTTTGTCGTTTAATGTTTATAAACTTGGGTAAATCGTTCCCAAACATCATTTTATGATACCCGGGCACTTGTGCCAACCTGTGGGGATCAGGAACGCCCTTCGGGTCTTGCCATGGACTGGGTTGGGTGCCGATTTTGAAGGCGACCAGATTCGGTTCGTGACAGATATAATCAAATGTCTTATTATGTACAGTGATCATATAAATCATATGCACATCCTTGGTTTTATTTTTTGGATTTCAAAATACCGTTAATAATTGTAACCATTTCTAATATAACCATTAAATAGTGAACACATGATTTTTATAAATATAGGCCTTGAGAAAATCCAATTTACTGAGATATAGGAAGATATGACATCATCTAGTAGAATTTCCCCATACGAAGCCAATTTTTCAGAGCTCGGAATGGAGGTGGCATCATTGGGCTTCGCTCGTGACTAATCCCGTGCAGAGCGTCAACACGTGAAGCTCGAAATGAACCACTTATGAGAGAAGTGGATGTTGATAGAGATTACTTCCTGAGTGATGTTTTCTTGAGCCATCCAAAGATTCTATCACCATCACACACCTTACCCATTGGTCATATGCTTCTTCTATAAGGGGTTCAGTAACAATAACCTTGAACTATGGTTATGTACATTATTTTTCTATATAATAAACAATATACTTTCTTTTTATTATTGTAACTTTGTAAATAGTTTGTAATGCCGAAATAGTATTTTTAGTTAATATTAAATTAAATAATATATTTTTATGAATTAATGTTTTTTTAATTAAAAAGTAATTTAATAAAATATTATTCTTAAATTAATTTTTATTAAATATAAATGATCATATAATATTGATAATACAATGTAAATTATTATTAAGGTTTGAAATCTATTTTTTTTCAAGACCAATGAATTTTTGATATATGCTGTTTTTTATTATAAAAGTAAAAATTAACATATTTAGAAAATTATTTATATAAAATGGATATTATTTATTGAATCATGATGTCAAAATTATCCAACGGTAAATCTTTCAAAATATTTTGAGACAGTCAAATTTTTGGGTAAACATTAACTACCATTTCAATATATAATTTGTTTTATGACATCATAATGACCCGATAGTGATTTTATAAAATACTATAAAAATTATTTTTGTCCAGTATATTTTTTAACATTAAAATAATGTGATTTTAGGTTTGTTCGATTTCATTTACAAAGTTTAGTGTACCTTTCAAGACTTATAAAACAATTTCTATTTTTAAATTGATTTCCTTGAGAGTTTGACTCTCCCCCACATAATAAACCCTATAATTTAAGAAGTATTGCATGTGGACTTATCAAATATTATTCTACACTCCCCTTTTTCAAAAACCATGTGTAAAAACCACGGGCTGGTTAGTGGTTTTGATTTGTTTAATGTGTGGTGCCCCAAACCTATATAATAAATAATTCCTTCTCTGTTTCTATATAATACCACCTAATATCCCACTTTCTCTTCTCTCAATGCCTTTCATGTTCATCCAACTACTTACCTTCCCTCTATAGAATCCTATTAAGGTGCCCCAATGTCCCGAGATGCCTCTATCAACCCACTTCTATGCATCTAGGATCACACTTCCAAGTAAGGTATTCTCACTTTCCTTATTTATATCCATGCTTCCTTATATTGTTATGACATTTTATTTTCAATTAAAAATGTTGGGGTAAGATTTCTCACCTCCAACATACTAACCTCTTCATGTTTTAATAATGATATACCCCTTTCTCTCTCATAAATTCCTCCCATGTACACTCGTTACCTTGCCGAAATTCTGTATGGAATTTCCCTATCCACATTTACATTCAAGAAATTCTTTTGTATTATGTATCTAAATTCCATAACATTTGATGGGAATTGAATCTATATGACCCCCTTACTGTATATTCAATTTACATATGATGATACACCCCATTACCTCTCATCAACCATTTTTATGAAGTCTTATTTCACTGTTATATTGCCAAAATTGCTCGGCAATTTTCCACGCCATTGTCATTTTTAGTGAATACCATGCCCATTTATCTATCAAGGGTATTCAACTTTATTCATATTTACATAATTATTATAGAGTTCCATGAATTAAATCCACATTTCATTATCATGGAATAAATGATTATGTTTAATGAGTACATGTTGAATGATCCATGTGGCACACTTATGCATGAAATGAAATTCTTATGAAGGGTGCTCCTTGATAGCTCCCCAATTCATTTCCTAAAGATTAGTATCATGAAATGTCAACTGAAATAAGGGTTTACTCATTCTAATTCCAGTGCACTAAGGGTTTACTCATTCTCCATTTGTAATGAGCCTTCGCTTAGGCTATTACCATGTTAAGTGTTGTCACCACATTTCGATGTTGTGATAATCATGATATATTATAACTTTTTGTTCATATTACTTTAATGATCCATTGGTATGACTATTTCAAAACATGTATAGTATTCTTCATGTTATGCCTTGTTTACTCTCTTACTAGGATTTATTGCTCACCCTTTTTTATGCATGTCCTCATGTTATCCCATGATATACTATGTATGAGGGAATGTAGTGGTCATTTAAATGTATATTTCAATAATGATGTTGTGTTTTCATGTTTTAAAGAATTATGTAATGTTCCCTGTCCCCAAATACACAATACATCATGATATTTGATGTTTTATCATGTGAAGCTTAAATAATAAATCTTGTTTAAGTGTTTAATAAAGGGAAGGGTTGTTATAAAATCTTTATCGAATGATTAAAAAATTGTTACTACTAATTGTGTAGAAACCATGTGCCAACCCTCTTTATCATAAAACTAAAAATTAATGACCCTTTATTCATGAAATCCTCTTGAACCTCATATGAGATAACCTAGTCCCAAAATAAAATATTCATGTGTCCTGAAAGGCTTTACATATGTATTTTTATATATATTTTTTATAAAATATCAGAAAAAATCTCTGACCTCCTCAACTATATATTTGAGGGATACAATAAATTCTTGAATTTCCAAAATAGTTGTCTAGTCTATCTCTAAAATTATACTTATCACATTCACTACCATCAAATGATCAATTTACTCTACCAATGGGTATAAATTCTCACCGAACATATTCCTTTATTGTTTAGGAGAATTATTTTCTATAGTAGTCCTTCATGCTCCAATTGAAATTTTTGGAGGCACTATCACATCATTCTTATATATATAATTGATTCCATACATTAATAGTAATATCACATCTCCATTACACTATATTGACACATAATGTATGCTATGGAAATTAGGAAAAAAATATTAGACATCGAAAAGGGAATATATAGATTGAGTATAATGATTTACAGTGTTCGATTAGAATACCCTATGTTTCTTAAAGGAAGAAACCATTCACTATTCATAGAGTTAAATGTACTTTAATGGTTGAACATTTTCAGTTTTCCATCAAACCTGAAAATAAATAAATAGATAGAAAAAATAATATTATATAATTAAAATCGATGTGAATATAAATTTACCATGTACACATCCAATGAATATTAATCCCCACGAAATCAATGATTTTTACTGTCATGTGAAACTAATTCTCCATCATGTATAAAAAATAAAAATATTATCCTCATAATGTGTTTAACAAATTTTTATGAAAAAAATATCTTTTACGCCATAGTAATTTATGGATATCAAATAACTAGGATATATATATCTCAACAATCTCCAACATGGGGATTGATTCCAGAGATACTCTTATCCACTATTATTTCCTTTATGTATTATTTTCTACTAGAATAATCTACATATATAAATCACAATAGAGGCATAATAATTAATTATATATTCATTGAAAATCACCTTGGTCATCATGTTTACTTCATAAAGGCCTTTTTGATTTTTTTCCAAGTACAAAAATCTATTATATAATAATCACATAATATAATTATAATGTAAATGAATATATGTTTCCATAAAATGTAAAAATATATTTTTTTTCAATATATATTTTACTTTAACTATTAGATAATAGTATCTTTTCTTCTTTATTCTTTACAAATTCCTTCAAAAAATTATTCATACATATTATTTATTTTCTTTCTTTTGTAACAAGAATATATTCTATTTTCATGATATATACTGATCATTCCTATTTTCAATTTGGACTCCTAATTCCGAGTTATACCTTAATAGGTATAGATATAATCTATTCTTCTTTGTATTCAATTAATATCAAAACTGACGTGAGAATCAATATATCTTTATAAACATATACCTCTATTTAATCATATACACATTTTTCAAAAATAATTCAAGTATCTAAGAACCCACATAACTAGCACCCAATACTGATTTCCTATATTATCATTTAACTTCCTAAGATATCTAACTAAATGTGTTTATACTATTGATTTCATACCCTGACAATAATAAATATCAATATGGATGATGAAATGTAAATTTTGAAAGACTGATTGAAATCTGATTTTCCACAAATATGAATGACCGACTATAAACTTTATCTATATACACTATTTGTAATATCTTTAATGTTCCAATAATACAATATCATAATATCCTCACCATAATAATATCTATTTCTTCTCTATGATCTTTCATTTCAAACTGAGTGGATAACTACTTCTTCAACTCATTGATTCATTGTTCACTAAACCCTAGAATGAAAAAAAATCAACATACAATAACCAATATGATATAAATATTTCTAAAATATTTAAAATAAAATTATTTATACAGAAAAAATATCTTATAATCATTATTCTCCATGAATTCATTATATTTTTCATTCCATTTAGTTGGTTTCTAATTTAGAGCATATAAATTCTTGTTCACTTTGTAAATTCGATAATATTTCTTGGAATTAATGAATCCTTCTTTTGGAACCATATATATTTCCTCCCCTATGTCTCTATGAAGAAATAAAATTTTGACATATGTATACTTAATATTTAATCGCTCTATATATAAAATGATCAATAAAATAATGATAGTGATGAATTTAATAATTGGAGAAAAACATTCTATGTATTCCATACCCTCCTTCTATTGAAACCATATTCATAATAAGTTTTTACTTAATCCATTAGTAATACTTATGTTCTTCATGGATGTTATATGATTTTATTTGTGGAATGATCATATATACTATTAAATCTATAAAAATCCAAGTTTGATATAAATTTAATGATTAAATTTTATCTTCTAATACCAACACTCAATTTCTTTCATCATTTTCATGAATTTCCACATCCTAGCACTCAGGTCCACCTCTTTTAGAAAAAATAATTATACAATTATTACTCATATCATCATGCAAATCTATATTCCCTAGGTTTTAACCTTAAATGCATTTTAGTTTTCAGACAATTTATTGATAAATTATATTTTCCTCTAACAATTCCTTTATATTGATGCATGATTCCATTTCATGGGTTAATTTATTTTTTAATCCACTATTAGATTGGAAATTTTTTTTATAAATATATTAAACATGTTCCTAAAATATATTTATTTATTGATTATATTTTATACATTATACCAGGAAGAGTAACCAAACTATTCATCACCATAAAGAATGAATATTTATTGTAATTTTATATCCAACTTATAATTTTCATCTAAATTAACATGTACAAAAAAATAACAAAATAAATTTATATATTCAAAATTTACTTATTTTATAGTTCATGTTAGCACATAAAATTGCTCATTGACATGGAAAAATAGACCATGACTTATCAATTATTCTTCCAGAGTTACCTAATCCACCCAAATTGCCTTGGGTAATTCTAAAAACAACCTCATAAATTGATTACATTCAAACACTTTCATGTTTATGGATTTTAACACACTGATCTAATATGACATCCTAGGAACCTAATTATTCATTCATAATCAATTTCATATAAAAATTATTTTAACAGTTGACATACATTGGAAAACATATCTCATGGTTCTCTAAAAAGATATAAATTTTCTATGGTTAAACAATCGTTTAGTCAGGGACAAAGGTAGTCAATAATGATGGGTGAAAACAATTTTTTAGAACTATTAAAATAAAAAATGGTGGTTTTATTTGGATTGGAAAGAATCAGAACAACATGAAAGTAAATTAATGTGGTTGATTTATGTAATAATATTGGTGATCATATCATGGGTTGGATTAAAAATTGTTATGATTTATATGTATGAAATTTAGTAATACCCTACTGGAATTTGATCAATGAGAGAATCCATAATCATTATTCACTAATCATGGGGTTTTATTGAGTGTGTTTTCTAAGCGAGCAATGATAATTTCCAATCAATCCTCTTTTATATGATTGTGAGGAGATTATAGTGAGATCTCCTCAAATCACTGATGAAAATCTAAATCTATACAATATATTCCAAATATATCTCAAAATACCCACTGTATTACATAATTATATACACAATAACATGATACATTACAAAATAACCCAACCTGTACATTGTATATAAGTTGAATCATGCAGAGTGAGAAAAGAATATAGAATACCATATAGAAAATTATGCATGGAAAGTATCAATCAAATAAAATCACAGTCAATTTGTCATTTTAATAATGAAACTATGATCAAATACTAAAAGTTGAATTTATTATAGATATTTATAATAATGTATTATAAAAGGGTTCTCTAATGCACTATTCAAATCAACAAAAGATATTTAACTCTCTATTTAAGTGTTTATTATAGAGGAATAATAAAGATATAATCAAAAAAATTAAACAAAACACCCTAAAACTTATGCCCTGATATTTGTTTCCTGTATAACCTCTCTTTATTTTTAAATTTCTTCTCCTATTCATCCTTGGTTCCTTTTTTGACTCCACAATTAGAAAACATTGTAATATCTCCTAAAAATTTATTTTGAATATTTACCTACATATTTTGGGTTTCCAATAAATTATCACTTTGATTGATCTCCTCATACTATAAACTGATAATTGGACTATGATCCTAGTTATCTCAAGATTTGGTAAAAAACATTTATATAAAAATATTCTATTGTTCCCCTCATCACACACAAACTCTATATAGCATCAAGAGGATCACCATTGTAACTATTCTTCATAAGTGTTTTAAAAATATTGAACCTCATGTTACATTTTATTCTAGACACAATATGATTTTTATAAATAAAATAACATATGTAAGTGATCTATTAATTTAGGGAAAAAAACATACACATCATCACAAAATATTACATTACTTGTTGAATTCACTCAGTTAGTAAATATTATGTAACATTTATAAAATATTATATATCAATATTAATGTTCTGAAGAAGCTTATATATCATGAAATATATTATTTTTTAAATACTAATATAATTAAAAAAACTTTTACAAGTATAAAAACCATATGTATGTCAGAGAAGATCAACTATGCATTAGTATAAAAGGATAATTCATTATATATCACCTTATATATAAATAGTTTCTTACATATCAAAAATTTATTACACATCACTGGTGATTACATTATATAATTTATTATGTGTCCTCAAACTAATGTGGATTTTTTATTACCCATTGGGAGAAAATATAATTTGTTTTTTGGAAAATATTATTTATACCCATAATATTATAAACTATATAGAATTAAATACAATATTAATCCTCTTAATTATTATTTCTTATAAAATACTATAAATATTCCTCCACTAACTCTTTGAATTTTACTGATCTTCACATCATAATTCATAAACAAGTTTATCTTTTTTTCATTCAGAATATATCATCAACACCATCCATCTTTTAGAGTAATAATCATCTCACCAAATCAGTCTAGACAATATTCAATAAATATTTTATATATTTGGAATATGATTTATTCAAAATCATTAATTGACTTTATGGACTAGCCTACTTCTATATTTTTTTTTAAATTAGGATGAAATTACCTCAACCTCAATACTATTCACCATAAAAATAAAACTCAAAGTATTTTAATATAAATATATTCAATGTTTTTTTTAAATTATATAAATCAATTGAATTCAAATTTTCATCCATTTTGATCAATACTTCTAAAAAACCAATGTAACAATCCCTTAAATAAAAAAAATTGAAAATTTCAATCAATTAACAAATTTCATGGAATAATATAAATAAAAAATACAACAAATACAACAAATTTATTTCTGATAAAAATATCCCCTACTTATTCCAAAGACTCCAAGACATGTGAACATCAAAAACATTATCTAGGAAAATTTAAAACCACTGGGCAATGTGAGTTCATTTTATAAAAACTACATCACTCAATCAGATCATCCCTCCCACATAACCATATTTCCATTTTCTATATGAATTATAATCAATTAATTTTGACATTATTCAACCCCTTATACACATTGATACTTAAATATCAATAAGTGTTTCTCTTATAAAAAGAAGTATGATTTTCAAGAAATTTGGTTTATCATTCCAAACCCATGTAGGGGCCACCATATGATTTTTTTGTTTTAAGTAACCATTCATTGAGTCTAGTCCTTGTGTTTATCATGGTGAATTTCATATATGGATAAGGTTTATTAGGTATCAATGTTAAAAAATATTAGTCCAAAAATTCAGGTTTTGATTCAACAATTAATTAAATGTCATGATATCATGTTTACACATCATAATTGTATCCTCGTTCACTTCTCATAAAAAATATTGAAAAAAACTTTTTAAATTTTTAAGAATATTCCACACATTCAGTACTCAGTAAAAGTAATTTATATCTTTTTATTCTATTATTATTCGTTATCTTTTTCTAATCCCTTACTCATTTCACTGTTATTTCTATCTTTCAGCATTCCAATTCTATATACTTTTTTTATTCATAATATATAGAAGAATATTTGGTCTATAAGTAGGTGTGTAAGCTCCCTTGAACAATTTTGATAGATATATTACCCCATATCCTTTAAATCTTTATGATTTTTATTAAAATCAGAAATAATAGATAGTAACAATCTTCACACATTAATAAATTTTCCCTCCAGTAGTACTATGCATGTTACAATTCAACACCCTCCCCCACACTTAGGATGAACTATGAACATGAATTTATATCTAGGGAAGTTTGATAGACATTTTATACATATAACTCATCTTTCTAAAAATTTCATTAAAGGTTTCTAGTGTATAAAAAGTTTCATAATTAAGAGTTGTAGGAAATATAAGTTTACTATAGAAATATATTTTTAATCCAAAAAATTTTTTATTCTTTTTCGGAACATGTATTTTATTTCTCTATACATTCGATATAAATTCATGGAATGTTATATTCAATAAATAATGAATTAGTTCTATTAACAATTAAGGTAATTATAAATAAATAATGTTTGGTTAAATATACATATGTAATTGATTTCAAATGATAGAATTATTTCATGGCATGTAATTCAAAAATTAGTGGGATTTTCATTGATTTAAAAAAAGTGGAATCTAAAAATAATATCATTTAAATATTAATATTTGATTCATTTATTATTTAATATTACTACCTAAATAATGAAATAGGTTTAAAACATTATAATGGATTTTAATTTGATCAAAACGGGTTTCAAAAACACATTAAAAGAAAAAAATATATATATAAATGGAAAAGGATTACCCAATGATTTTGAAACTCCTAAAACTAAAATGGATTCCCTCTCAAAAACTTGAGTTATTAAATTATGTGAATTAATTTTAATTTGTTTTAATATGATTAGTTGTCTAAGAAGATTGAAAATAAGGATAGTAATCAATAATGTAAAACAAATGTATAACCTCAGGGTTTTACAAGTTGAAGGGTTAGAGGGGTGTGATCTCCTGCACTTACCCATGTGGAAATGTTCCATGTTATCTCTTAAATCTATTCCCATTAATATTTAATTGGTTATTTTATCATTCATTAACAATTTACACAGCACCAAATAGATACACAGTTGTGATGGTAGATTGTAGTTTCCAGATGAAATGAATTATAACATGTATAATTTTGAGGATTGAGTTATAATGCATCACTTGTTATCCTTAGTGAAAATTTATTCATTGAATTATCTTATTATGTACCACCCATTTACATTATTTATAACTTATATAGTATAAAAAGGATTATATCTTGAAATATTTAAATACAAGAAATTTTATTTTGTTAACCTATATTGCTTTTCTAGATCCTTATCCATCTACTTGACCACAAAAAATTATATTTGTTATATATGCATAATATGAATGCAATTCTCATAGATAAAATATTGTGAGATCACTATAATTTGGGTTTTAATAATTTCTGTAGTCCCAAATTGTGTCTTCTAGATTTTATCTCTAATATTTTATATTTTTATTGAAAGTATTTTATAGGATTCCTTTATTATCCCTATTTAAAACATTATCTTGTCCACAATTATAATGATGGTTGGGAGTAGATGTTTATTTATGACTCTATAATTCCAAAAAAGCATACATGATCCTATTATAAAATTTGGTTCAATTGTAAAAAACTATTTCTCTTGGGATTAAAATTATGTAAAATAAAGTTTTGCTAAAAATAACTTGTAACAATAGAATCATCAGTTTTGGTGGCTTTTTCCTCAACCCAATTTGAACCTTAATCTATATTAATCATGATATAAAAATATCCAAGTGGAATTGGAAAGGATCACATGACATCTATTCACCATACTTAGATGATTTCATAAATTAATTGTTCTTTTATTCATCTCATTTCACTTTGAAATATTTCTAGTTAATTGACATTGCACACATTTTTTACAAAATTTATGGCGATATTCGAAAAGTTTGGGTTAGTATATGATAGATTCCAAGAGTTTAATAGAAATTTACTAAAGTCTAATGTTCCATAATAATATTAATGTATGAAAAAACGTTGTCATTTATTATAACACATCTACAAGAAAATATATCCAAATCATTTGATCATTAATATTTTTCCAAAGGTATCGGTAATACCAAATATATAAATTTTATTTTTCTTTGAGTATAAAAACATGTTGTGGGTTATGATGTGATGGTACATGGGAATTTAATATAATAATTTCCATTTTAAAATACAATGGTACATCTTCTTTATTTAAATGATGATATTCACCTAGAATTGATCCATCAAATGGACCGTTATATGGAATTTCTACATCATATGTATTTGGTAGCATGCTCAAGTGACATTCCACATGATTTTAAGATCCTATTTTTTCTTTTATATCCAAATAAAAATTTTATAGAAGAATCATACGTCTAACCCATCACGGGTTTACTTTTTTTTACTTCATTATAAGTTTCATAAGGGATACCTAGTTAGGGAAAATAGTGACCTTAGTAATTATCACAAACTATAAACGTGCCTGTAATATTACATGACATAAAGAAAAACTTTTATGATAATGTATTTCCAAGACATTTAAGGTTTTTTTATTTCCTAAATTAGGGAAAAATTACTATAAATGATTATACCTTTTCAAATAATAGATACATTTCCAAATATATAAGTAGATTATTATTTTATAACTAGTACTCAACATCTCTCGTTAATTCTACACATAACATAATATTTAGAATTTTTATACTTTTTTATATCAATAACATATCCCAATGAAAACATAAGAAAGAGGTGTGATCAGATGATAACTATGTGTTAATAATTATACATCATAGGTGTGTATAAGATCGAAAAATGATTATAATTATGACATATTAGAAACATATACCCAAAAAATCATGGATAATAAATAACAAAATAATTTTTGGAATATCATAAGAGATGAATAAAAATAGTGAGTTAATAAACATGACCCATTAGTCCATAAAATTTTCATAAGAATAAGAAAAATATTATGAAACATATTCTAAATATGTTAAATTTATTTTTATATAGAACATTAATTTAGTTGGAAAAACTTCTATTCCCACACTTACAAGAAAATAAAGTGTACTCACGAATACTTATAACATGAGATATAAATGTTAAACAAATGAATTAGTGGGAAATATATGACCACACCCATAATCATCCATACTTATTAGGGCCATTTTAAATCAACCACTAATCATATAATAAGGAAGTCATAGAAATAAATTGGTTTTACAAAATATTAAAAATAAAAATAAATCACTTTTATATCATAAAGAACCCATTAGAATTTAAATGATTTTCATTCAACACATCATAAAGAACATGTGTAATGAAAAAGTATTCTTATTTATTCACATATTTAAATAATTTATAACTCATTAAATAATCATATCTTTATAAACCCATGGGAAAAATTCACATCCAATAATGTCAAGTATCTTTCTTTATAAATAACATTTAATAAAGTTAATAAAGAATTTATTATTTACAAAGTATAGATAAATTGTATATGGTTAAGTAAATAATTTTCACTTATCAATTAAATTATGTAATCATAGAGGACAACTTTCAATTTTTTTTTAAAAAATAGGTAATTCATAGAGAAATTTAATTAGAATAAATGTATTATTATATACAAAAAAAAGAATAGTGATGATAAAGATATTTAAGTTTAATTTCACCAAAAGATAATAACATTACATAATATACTTAGAAATAGACGGTAGATTGTTACATTTTATAGTTATACATAATCTAGATTATTATAGGTTGAAGGAAAATGACTTAGATGAAAGATAATTTTAAGGAGTATTTGAAAAATAAGTTTTGTAATAATAAATATCCTTATTATTTTGAAACCATTTTAAAAGATATATTTTAAAAAATTTAGAGGAAAAAAATTATTTTATAAACTATAAAAATAGAGAATAATTTCTTAAAAATAAAACAACAAAGGAAGGAGAAATACTTGTTTCGACAGAAAAGGATAAAATAGATCATTTACAACATATTCAAAAATGATGAAGTAATAGGTCCCTTTCAAAATTTATTTTCAAATGTTATATGTGTAAAATTTAGACAACATTTAATTTTTAAAAAATGAAATTCAATAAATCAGTCCTCATAAAATAATAAATATTATCAAATAAATATAGGTGGAATGTATTTGATTTTAAAAGCATTGATTGAAAAGCCACATCATAACAAGAGGATTATATTTTTCTTTTTAAGTTGGATAAAAATAATTATTATATTCATTGACAATAACCTATATTATCATTACTAAAAGGATTGGAGAAAATTTCTGGGAAGGAAAATATGGTCTTAAAATAAAGAACAAATTTAGAGATCGAGTTTTCTTCTTGATAGTGTTAAAATTTTATGTTAGATAATTTTAATGTTGGATGATTTGAATCAAATGATATATTCATCATATAAAAATAAAATAAAACATCTTTAAATAAAAGGGAAGTGTGTGAAAAATGATAATGGGGTGCTATTTTCACCATGGAAAATAAAACATGGTGTATTTCATAAATTCGTCACAGTGATTTCAAATTTAAGAAAAAATATACCATATAATTTGTGAATAATTGAACTCAAAACCTATTGAATGTGATATAGATTTTTTAAAACAAAAATTTCCATGAATAGTGGGAACTTAATGATATAAAATATAAATTTGGTAACTTATATACTACTTAAAATTAATTAGGTGATTGATACAAGACATGTTCTCAAAGGCAGGAGTTGGGATAAAAAACTGTTACCTTGATCCTGATTCATTCTACACCTACAATAACCATCCTAAATAATTATATTGAGTTTATAAATTAAATAACTATGAAAATGATTAGTAACAATAAAAATTTATACTCCCTATTTATAATCAATCCATATATATATATATTAGTTAGTTTCTATATATTTTTCCAAATTTGGTGTCTATTATTCAAATGGTGTATAGTAGTTTCATAGGAGAAATGTTGTATTTTATCTTATTCTAGTATTTACATCACCAAAATTATTTATGTGATTATAAAGTATTATTTATAATGATTTATGATTTCTAAAAATCGTTTATAGAGTTTTTAGACTTTTCTCTTGATGAAGCGACCAATAATGATCATTCTTCTTAATAATTATTATCCCATAAATAACATTATTCTCATAAAAAAAGATAATTATTGATTTAATCATAAAATAAAAAAATCATTATGTACATATTTTTGTCATATTATCATGTAATAACATATTTGTAATAATTCATGATATAATTTCATATAATTGTTCAATTAGGTGGTCAAACTGGAAAAACTTAAATTTACCATGATTAATAGATGATTATCAGGAGATTAAGATACAATATATTTATACAAGTATAATAATGATATAATTTAGTTTTTATTAGTGTGATATACTATAAATAGAATGAATTAGGAGAATATTTCATGCATGCAATGTAATTTAACTATGCGAATAATTTATTTTCCTCTTAGTCTGATTATTTTAGATAAATAATTTTATAATGAATATTTACCATTTATATCGTTAATGTGAAATAAATTATATTTGCCAAAAAAAATATTGATATCATAAATACCATATTTATCATTTAACCCATTCTTTGAACAAGTTCCTAACTGTGGTAATGAAAAACAAATAACAACACTTTTCTAGAAGAGGTAGTCTGCAGGTACTATGGTTCCTTGGATGTCTTCCTATTTCAATGAGAGAATGAGAGCCCTGTTGGAATGTTCTCTTAACTTATCCTTGCTCACATGTGATTCTCAAGCTTTAGAGATGGACACCTCTTTAGTATCTCCCCCTATGGGGGAGGGACCTCTTCTATCCTCAGGTGATCATAGAACATTCGAACCCTTTTCTAATCCCGACTCAATTCCCCCTTTCTCCTCCATCTATATCATCCATAAGGTCCCCAACATATTAAAGGGGTTTCCGGCTCTTTCGATCTCAACATTAGAATTTATAACAACTTTGTCTCACCTAATCCTGAATCTGGTTGCACGATTCAAACATCCTTGAACTTTAGTGGATGTGTTTGACTGATTTGTTTTCCGTTCGCGGGGTTTTCAGGACCTCACAATTGTTGTCCTTATTAACAGCAGGCACCTTATGATTCATTTTTCTTCAATGAATGATATTATCCATGGCTAGTCTAGGGCTCCTTACTTTGGAAATAGATTTTACTTCTTCCAACACAGATGGTCATAGGAGTTCTTTATGAAGCATGATTATTTTTCTACAGCAATCTGGGTCAGTTTCCCCGAGCATCCACTCCCTTTTCAAAATACCTCTATCATCCGAATGCTTTGTAATTTTGTTTGTAGATTTATGTTCTATAATAGTAGAACAATGGCTATTTCCCACCCAATCCCTCTACGAATGTTCCTTGGACTTCGTGTTTCAAACGGTCCAATAAATTTTATGTTAATTTTTATAGGTGAATAATTTTATTTTAAGAAACCTTTTGTCTTTTAGAGATGTGTTTATTAATACTATTCCTATAACAAAATTTGGAATAAGAAGGAAGTGTGAGGATGTAGGTTTTGTAACCTTATTTAGATGATAGAGGAAGAGGGGCCGGTCTCTCTTGATTCATCTCCCTTCATTCCCACAGAGTGTGACAAGAGGTATACTGAGAAAAATGAAACGATTGTTGAGGACATTTTTGTAAGGGATTTTAATGATTTGGGTGTTCTATATTTGACAGAGTAGACCATGAGAGGTTACTCTATGACTACTCCCTCCTTTGATGAGATAGTTAAGGCCATAGAGGTGACTCTTAGCTAGGTTACCAAGTAACAACCATATCATGGAAGTGTCGGTATTACAGAAAATGCGAGGGTTTATGGAGAGATAAAAAACATCAACGATAATGTTTCTGGGTCTCCACAACAACAGGTTCATGATAATTGCAATTATTCTACATCACTCATGATACCTAATCATTTCTCGGCATTGAACCAGGTTGGGAAAGAGAATGAGGAAACCAAAGGATGGAAAACCATCATCCCAAAATGGAAGCCCAAATTGGATGGTTTGAGACACACAGAAGATGACGAATCAGGAGACTTAGAAGGGGATTCCCACACAGACATTGTCTAATATAAATATGCTCTGGTAAAAACTGGATCCAGGAAAGGGAAAAAAAGGAGCATTATGAATAATAATTTCCTAGATCACAAGGGGGAGAAAAAATCATGACCCTGTAAGGATTATTCAAACACCCAAAAGATAATAGTAATAAGATCATTAGGAAAGAAAACATGTAGTAGTACAAATTTTGAACCACAAGAACATTCATTGATGGAATGTGGAAAACTAGCCTCCAACATGAGGAGTAAGTAGAATCCTTTAGAGGATTGTATCACTACTACAGGTAGTACTGATGTGAAGGAGTGCCCTGGGATGGATGAATGATTTGACATATAGGGAGGGAAATTGGAAGAGGGGTGGGAGGAAAACCTAGAAAAAAGTTCTGATTTTGAGGAAATAATGATGGAGTGTTAGGGAAGCATGATAAAAATGGTGTTTCATCATTGGTTTATGTTGATGGTTCACAATGAGCATATGGTACAGAAGCCACTGATAAGACTGGGGTCCTTTTTATGAACTCTGACAAAGTGTTGGTGGATAAGATCATAACTATTCATGATTCTTTAGAGTATATAGAATGGATTAACAGACATCTAATGCTAGTGAACAAAAACATGGAACAAATGAGTGGGTTGAGAAACAATTTTTAATTCTGACCGAAGGCTTCAATGATAAGAAGTTAATAGTGGAAGTGTTATAACAATCATGGGTCAAATTTGACCATAAATTCGAAGATATCTTCATAAAAGATTAGCGAAAAGAGGTAAAAAATCATTCTTGGAAACTATATGGGGAGGTTGCATCTTATAGGTTTAAGTTATCATTTAATGATTTTTTTATCTGTTATTCCATTTGAAATTCCTAGTTGTACTTTAAGGATTCATTCTTTTTTTTTGACAAAAGTGTTTTTCTAAAAAAATTTATCATAGTACTTTTAGTTGTCTGCAGGTACGCATGATAACTATTTTGGATTTTTTATTGAATGCAATGGAATAAATAATTATTTATTAATTAACATAATGAAATTTATTTATAATAATTCCAATTAATTAATTACCTTTATAAAGATATAGAATGTTAGTATATTAAAAACTATGAAGGAAACACTAAGAATATGTGGGTACTGACATCGTGGTCATAAAGTTTCACTAGGACATATCATTTCAAATGAAGGCCAAATTATAAAAAATAGTGACTATTGATATATAAGAGTGGAAGAGGTTTATATTAGGACAAACCTTTTATATTTTAAAAGATAAATTCGAAGAGATTTTGAGTCTGGTGGTGGTCGAA
This sequence comes from Viscum album, assembly GCA_963277665.1. NCBI lineage: Eukaryota > Viridiplantae > Streptophyta > Magnoliopsida > Santalales > Viscaceae > Viscum > Viscum album. Next base: position 1,631,752,252 of record OY728133.1, on the reverse strand, counting down.
GTGTTGCTTTTTTTTATGCGAAAAGAAGGGTGGTTTTGGATGTAACCCTTGCATTTTAAATAATGCAATGTTAATATTCAAGTTTTAATGAACATATGATGGAAAAAATAAGAGAGAAATTATAATGTTGTTATTAACTCAACTCAACCACTTATTTTAGAGATAGATTTTGATGTTTTAGGGTTTTATATATTAACTTTTTATCATTTACCTGAATTTATCATTATCTTTGTAATTAATTTTTAACATTTGAGATTAATTTTAATGAATAAAATAAGGTTTATCCTTATACATAATTTTTTTAGTATTATTATATATTATAAAATATTTTTTTCATGTAAAATTTCTTAAGGTGTAAAAAGTAAAATTTAAAACAAACACACTTAAATAGGTAAAAATAGTTTTTATATAAAGGAGAATTTTTAGTCATTAAATTTATATTTAATATAAAATTATCTTGGATACTTATTTTAATGTAATAAATCGAATTATTATATAAAAAATAAAATTTATCTGTATTTCTTGTAAATCATGGATAAAATACCCCCTTGATAATATTTTATTCAAATAAAATCAATTTTATATGTAATATTATAATTTAGTTATAAAACTTATTGACAAGGATTTTATAAGATCAAAAAATATTTTAAAATGAATAATTTCATTCCTCAGATTCATATTTGATAGCATAAAATGTTTTTTAATCTTCTAGACCATCTTAAATATTTATAACACTATAAAAATGACATGTTTTTTAAAATCATATTTTTCGACTAAAAACCAACCTTTTTAATAAAGCTAAAAAATTCATACTATTTAAATTTTTTAATGTGGTAATAAAACTTTAATTTTAATCTATAAAATAAAATTTTGATATTGTTCCAATTTTATTTTTTAAATGAAAACATAATATATAAATACAACTTCTTTTATTGAAAAAAAAAACGTTCTCAGTAGTAAACATGGTGAATAATTTATCCACTAAAGGTATGATTTTTTAATTGATTAATACCATAATGGTTTTATCATAAATTTATTAATACTGATTGTTCAGTATGTATTGGACTGTTTACATTTGGTGGTATGTGTAATATAAGTTATGGAATATAGATTGTATTTTAATGGATATAAAAACCCGATTCGTTACGTTATACCCCCTTTAACTGAATTTCACCCCCATAATTTTAATTATTAATCGTGGATTAAAGCATGTGGGAGTATTATTCACATATTCACTATTTTATATATAACTTCTAAAGTGACATATATCTTAATATATTAATATTTATGAACATAATAATATTTCCTCAAACAACATAGATGAATTATACCCTAAACATATATTATCTCGAGTATACCATTCTCAAAACGGTGAAATCCTATAAGTTATTATACTATAGTTAAATCAAATATTATTTCAAAACAATATTTTTTTAGTCCTCAAATGGTAGTATCCACTTTTTTAACAAATAACACACTAGAAAAATTGTACTATAATCCCAAACTATGAAAAAATCTACTAAAAATTTATTGAATTTTTATCAATCACAAGTATATCAAAACTATATAACATAAATTTTCAAGATAACCTAACCATAGATTATCTCAACATCAAATATATACAAAAACTAAAACATATCCAACCCTTAATCATGTGTTGTTCAAAAATTATCTATGAAAATATAATATCATAATAAAATAATTTATCTAGTTAATTGATACCATTTTATATATGATTTGGAAACCATAAAGAAACAATATGAATGAATTATACGTTTTCATTTCAAATAATCCTCAGTAACATTTAGAATATATCAAATTGTCATCAATAGACATATCTTCCCTAATTAAAATATCTAAGAGCTTCATTATTTAATTTCTATCAATATATTATCCTCATTACCGTAGGTAACACTAGAAAAGTCCCCTTTCTATCAGAATAGGAATACACTAATATTGATATATTTATATATGATCTCTTATCTGGGTATAAGATGTTGGGGTTTCTGGATACATACATTTCCTTGAATCGTTATCATGATCCTGTTTCTACTGGACACTAAAACCTAAATAATTATTATAATATCAAAAAATTTATTATAAAAAACTTCAATATAAAATATTTGTCTCCAATAACAGTTTTTAGATAATATAATTCATTTGGTCCTACCAGGGTTAAATTATGTTTTGTACTATTACACTTCTTAAACTTATTACTTAATGTAATTGATAATAATATACTTCATAATGGTTTCTAAATAGATTGTTCTTGGATAAGGAATATCCCCCAGGAGTGACATATCTGTCTGGAATTAGGATTGTTTGTCAGGAACCGAGTGATGATTGAGTAAATACCCAATGCTCACTTTTCAGTGCCTTTTACCCATATGACTATTTTTTCCAAAGCATACACCTACTTTTAGTTTCCACGTAAGGATGCAATTTTTAAAAAAACCCATATAATCACTACTTTATTAATATTTTAGTTGATTATCCCATAATTAAACATATCCCTTAGACTTATCCCAAGGTGTTTTACTAAATTAATTTTATTATAATTCATAAAATATTCAATATTACCTCTGTAAACATAAATGTTTTTCAATTCCTTTGATATTTTGATCCACCATAACATAAAAACTATTAATAATAGTTAAAACTCATATACAATACTCAACCGATAGAATCCTAATATTCAATGTTATCAAAGTCCGAATTTGATACCAACTATAGTAGACCAAAAACATGACCTGCTAATTAAATGACATATTTTTTTCATTATAATATATTTCCATGACCATCTATGTTTATATTTTTAGAGAATTAAGACAAAACATTATCTGAAAATACTCATGAATTTTTAAGCTAATAGAAATTACTCCTACTATATAAGTTACTTTTTAACCCAGAATAGGTTATCAAAATCTCCAACTAATTCTCCCCATAATATACCCTTATAGAAAATTCATAATTTTCATATGATGTTAACCTGGGAAAATGTACACATAATAAATTTGTTAGCCCATATTTTTATAAAGAGTAAAAATAAGAATTAGTAATTAAATATATTAATAGAGAATATTAGGATAATATGGTTATAATTAGGATACAAAATAATATTATACCAAAAAAAATCACAGATCATAAATCATGGTATAGCTATTGTTATATCATAATACATGAATCCAAAGTGAGTGTTAATAAACATGTTCCACTATATGAAAATATAGTCAAAAGAATAAGTATAAAACGATATAGAATAATTCAGATATGACACATTCATTAGAACATATAACATTAAATTCATAAGATAAATAATTATTTCCCACTTTTAGGAGAAACTAAATTACACTTGTGAATACTTTTATCATGATATATAATCTTTACAACAAAGAATTGGTTGGAAATTTAGGACCCTACCCATCATCGTAAACACATATCAGTGCCACTTGAAATAAATCACTTATCACATCATAACATACCTATATAAATAAAATTGCTTTGAAAAAACATTAAAAATGAAAATCATTCACTTTTAGAGATTAAATATCCCAAAAAATTGGGTGTCATTTAAAAATTCATAAATTACCCATGTAACGAAAATGTATTTAAAATGGAAATAAATAAATAAATCATTTATAACTCTATGAATAATCACAACATGACAAAACCATATAAAATAAATGATTATCCAATGAAATCATGTAATGTTCTAGGTAAATATGATTCAATCAAAATAATAAAGAATATATTATTTACACTTTATAGATATAGGTTTTACAATTAAGTCAGTATTTTCCCCTAATAAATCAATGTATGGAATCTAGGTGAATGCTATTAAAAAAATTTAATAAATAATTGGGTATTTTTAGATGAATTTATTTAGAATAAATTTATGCATATACATCAAAATAAATTAAGAAAGCTAATGGCAATGACATATCATTTCTCAAAAAGTGAGTGACATTAAAAAATCCACCCAGATAAATAAGGATGATAGTTATATTTGAAAATAAACCTCCATTAATAATAAGATAAGGAAAATAAAAATTACTCATATATAATTTTATTTTACGGGGATTTGAAAAAATCACTATGTGAATAAGAAATATCCTTGATCTTTTGAAATCATTATAAAAGACATATTTAAAAAAAGTGAAGAAAAATAATTTCTCTATTAAAAACCATTAAAAATATAACAAACGTTTCAAATAAAATTACTATGGATGGGAAATTATGTGTTTGCATAGAAAATATTAAAATTGATCATTTTAAATATATTCTTTAAATTATGAAGTTACAAGTCACTTTCTAAATATATTTTAAAAAATTTAAATGGAATATTTTGAAAAACATTTTACTTTGAAGTATAAACATCTATAAATTATTTCATGAAAAATCAAACCGCTTATCATAGAAATATGCAGGGGGAGGGTGGTATTTTAAAAAACATTATTTGAAAAAACACATCATAAATAGAGGATTAGACTTTCTTTTTTAAAATGTGTAAATACTATTATTATAATCATATAGGATAATTCATATTAGTTTAAGAAAAATTAAAGGAGAACATTGGTGAGAATGAAAATATAAAATTACGATAAATATAAAATTATGATATGGAGGCTTTTTATTTATAACATTGTATATTTTTGGGAGAGAACAATCTAGTAGGATGTTTTGAATAAAGAGAGTCACTATGGATAGAAAAATAAATGATAAATTCATTAATTATAAGGGCATAATGTTAAAAAATATGGATATATTTTATCATTTAATAAGACAACATGGTGTATAATATAAACATGTCTCAAGGAATTCAAATTTGAGACTAATAAACCTGAAAAATTTGAGGACCAATTAACTCAAAGCCTCATAAAAGATAGAGAGATTGATTTAAAAAGAACATAAATTATAATGAATAAAGAGTATTTCGTGATATATAATATCAATTATGAAGTATGTACACTAATAAAAATAAATCTGGTACATAGGAAGATACATATCTCAAAGGGATGAAATTGATATGAAAAACCCATACTATGGTCCTGATTCTTTTTTCACTTACACCAAATAATAAGAATTGTATGATCCCAGTTTTTGGAAAGGTATGTTTTAGGTTGAACTCTTTTCGTTGGGGACTTTAAAAGTTTTATTGAAAGTGTGAGAGGCCTTAGGGGTGTTCCAGGGGCTCGGGGCATGGAAGAAAAATGGTCTGGGCAAAGCAGACCAAGGCACAGGGCCATCATAAGGTTAGCCAAACCGTGTGACCTGCCCAGACTAAGCCATGCGACCCTCTATCCTGTGGACAGAAGCGAGCACATGGTTTGCTCACGGATTGCCAAACCGTGTGGAAAAATCGTGTGACTCCCCCTCCTCCGGGTAGTGGCATGCGCACAGTTTTCCAAACCCTCTGGCTAAACAGTGCTGCCACATAAATTTGGTAAATTTACAATATTGCCACTCTGGGCATTATAACCCCAACTCAGTATTTTCCTCCCATCTTCTCCTCTTCACCCTAGGTGCGGACCAAGCCCCCCAAGGACTCCAAAAGATCAAAATCCATCGATTCTTGGTAGTTTAGTGCGCCGTTGGTTGTGGATCGAAGCTCCAGGTATGGCTAACCTCCTCCTAGGTACTTTTCTTGGTTTAGTGTTTGTGTCTTCTCTCCCTCTTGTTCTGAGACCCTTAAACCCTATCTTTTGGCTGAGTTCTAGTTTTAATCTCCAAGGGTTGGTCAAATCATGGTCTAAAGACTTGATTTAGGGTGCGTTCAACTGTGGATTTGAGGTAGGTGGTCTACAAGTTATATCACATGGTTATTTAGGGTTTATGTGCGTGTTTACTTATGTTTCTTGTTCTTCTTGGTTATGTTGTGAATAACCTTGGAATTTTTGGTTTCAATGATGTTCAAAATGGTAAATGGGAACCCTCGCGATCCCCATGGGATGTCTTGGGATAGACATGACCTAATTTAGGGCCTTCCATGGGATGTGCCATCTTTTCCCAGGTTTAGGGATTGACAATAAACAAGTGACTTGTTGTTGTCAATTATAGAGCCCTTGATATGTATGTTGGATTGAATGGATGATTGATGGAAATGATGAACGAGTTAAATGGGTTAATGTGTAAATTAATTAAAGACGATAATGGGATAGATTATGGGTCTTGGATGGAATGCATAGTGAGATAGGCATAACACATGGGAATTGGGTGAATGGTTAAATGATGTGAAATGGTAATGTGTTAATGGGTTAAGGAATGATGTGGTTTCCCATGTGAGTTGTTTTGAATAATTTTTGTCGATGGGCAATAGTTAAATGGTTGATGGTTACTTATATATAAGCATGTGAACATTGCTTCGTAGAGTAGGGTATGAAATGAGAATCTATGCCCATGGGTTGAGTGATTACTGAGGCTCTAAACTCCACCCTAAATGCATGGGTTAGGAAATTGGACTGAGGGTCTATTCTACTAACAGTTGCATCCACCCAAACTAAGGCTTCGAGGTGAGGATATGGTTACTATGAGGGAGTTCATCCTAGTGAGATAGGATAACAATGTGTTTACCTTCTTGCATGTGATTATTGGCCTTAGACCCATGTAACATGATGAATGTGATTAACCCATTGAAATGTAATGAAATGGTATGTGATGGTAAATGGTAATGAAAGAATGGTAATGGAATGGAAATGGATTCGGTCTTGAATCGGTTAATGGCACTTTAAACAATTACATGGCAATTATAATTCATTTTCCTTTGCATACACTACCTGTTTATACCGAATATTTTGTAGACACCGCTGGTGGTGGCCTACTGAGTAGTACACACACCCTGCTCAGGCCACCGTTGGGTACCCGAGCAGACTTAATGCTTGCAGGTGAGGATAAGGGCAAGGGTCCTTTCTAGATAGCTGAGTGGAAATGTGTATTACTTGGTGGCGGATCCATACATGGAGTTGGGACCATTTTGGGGATTCTAGCCATATCATTATTTTGAGGATTTTGTTCACTCTTGCACTTGTAGTATGACATGGTATATTTATTTTAATTATATTTGGTTGTCATACATGTTCTTGGTTGTTGGTTATTATTTCTGCTATTTGGTTTACTTCTGTTGTGGCTTACTCTGATAAAAAGGGGGTATAGTCTCCCCACTTGACCACATCAACCCCTGCTACTAGTCGGCAAACTTTGGCGTACAGGGAGGTGCTCTTAAGTTCATGTACCCACCCGGCTCGGAGCACTGGTCTAGTGGCTTCTAGGTTGGGGATGTTACAAAGTGGTATTAGAGAAGGTCTTTCTTCTAATTCTATGAGGTCTTATTATTTGGGATTGGTAGCCAAGGTTTAGGACGTGCCAGGCCATGGTAATGAGCTCGTGCTTGGGAATAGCTAACCCATGTACGAGGGAAAACCCAAGAAACCGTTGGTGGGAATTCTTTTTCTTGGTTATGTGTTGTTACAGTTGATGATATTTCATGGTAGGGTAATTTACATGTGGTTCGATGTGACTGTTTTATGATATTTGGATTTTGGCCTTATCAGCCCGATGATTTGCATTCATGCATCATTTTAGGCACCTAGGGAGATAGGTGACATGCATTGTTTTAGGAACACCCATGGGGCGGGTGTGTGAGGCAGGAAAGAAGGGTGCCTCTTGCATTTCATGAAACCAAGAAATAATGAGAAGAATGTTATGAAATAGATGGGTAAATGATGTTAATGAAATATTAGGGTTTGAAATATAAATGGAAAATTTTTTTGGGTTAGTATATGAAAATTTGTTGTTATGGCTAGTAAAGAGCTTGTGACAGAGTCGTGATGGTATATGGTATGTGTGACAAATATCATGCTTGGCATTATAGAGAAATGTCACCATGACGTCGGGTACCAGTTGGCAACGAGAGGATGTTGCTGAGAACACTCCTACACCAGAGGGTGAAGATAATGTGGCGACCCACGAAGGTGGAGAAGACCAGTTCCATGAGAACTTGGCTCACCTTATGCAGATGATGGATCGGGACCCAGGGCAGGTTGTACTGAGTATTTTTGAGCTGACCAGGGAGTTCCAGCTGTAGCACCCTCTGACCTTCACTGGAGAGGGTGGGCCAGAGGCAGCAGAGTTTTCGTTAGAGTCTGTCCAAACGATACTGGATCATATGAATACCCATGTTGATAAGCGAGTAAAGATGACCGCATATATGTTTCGGGTATAGGCTAGGAAATGGTGGGACATTCAGGCTCAAATCGAGCAGGCTGAGGGAATGTCATGGATGGTTTTTCAAGAAAAGTTTCTAGATCATTTCTTCCCAAATACCTTGAGGCAGGAGCTGGCTGTAATGTTTATGAGCCTTACTTAGGGACCTCTATCAGTGATGGACTATGCTAGTCGCTCCACTGATTTGCGACACTTTGTCCCGATGTTAGAAGGGGATGAGGAAGCGGTAGCATGGTGTTTCTAGGATGGGTTGAGTCATGAGATCAGGTCTCATGTAAACATCTTCCGCCTAAAGAGGTTCGCAGAGGTAGTAGATCAGGATTTGATCTCAGAAGGAACCCTGATGGGAGCTTCGGTTAGTGGACTTGTGGTTCTAGTTGGGCAGATGAGTAGTGCAACCATAGAGTGTCGGAAGTGAAACCATGAGAGCTCGCAGCATGGAAGAAGTGTGGACGGTGGATGGAAGAGAGGGTCAGCCTCTCAGGGTGGGATTCAGGGGTTCTGTTATCAGTGCGGTAGGCCAGTGCATATGCGTGGTCAGTGTCCTCGACCTCCAGTTGAGTGTCGTTCATGTGGCAGAATTGGACATGTGTAAAGGTTCTCTAGGAATCCTCGATAGGTAGGTGAGTCAGATGGTGGAAGGCAGGTACCACATACAAGAAAGGGATATGTTTCCCTGTATCAGGCATGAAGATCGAGCTCGATGGGCCATACTGGTAGGGGCGGTAGACATGGAACTCCAGGGCAAGATCGCTCACGCCAGCAGGGCAGTGCAGCGCAGGGCGTTCAGGCTAGAGCCCAGGGTAGAGGGGTGAGACAGCTTCAGGAAAATCAGTTTGCGCCAGGTGATGGCGAGGCCCGACCGTCCAATTTTCGAGGTGCTATCCTGGTAGCTTCTACGTTTTCTAGTGCATTATTTGACCCAGGTGCCACACACTCTTCTTTTCCTGCTCAACTTGTGGTATTTATGGGATTACTTGAGGAAAAGGTGTGGGGAGTTATGTGAATTGACACTCTGTTGGGGGTATAGGATGAGTATATCAAGCAGTACAAGGGATATGCCTTGTGTAACGAACCGAATCTGGAGCCCCTCCACTGGTTCCCCATACCTGGTTCGCCACATGACCTCAAGCACGTTTCCCCAAATGCTAGAGGCTGCCGACTAGCAGCAAGGGCCTCAGTAAGTCTATGGGGAAACTATGCCCTCATTCGGTAAAGTATACATCAGAAGAATAAACATAAACAATAGTGGAAGTAGTAAACAGCATACAACAACTAAACTGAACAGCGGAAGCAATATATATATATATATATATATATAACAATGATGATGACGCAACATGATACATATGTCCATAGAAAGCAATAAACAAGTCAACATGCTGAAATACAACTGAACCAAAGAACTAAAAGTGGACAGCAGCTCCAACAGCATCGCGAGCCAAGGGCTGGTCCCATGCTCCCCAGCTCCACACAGCACTCAAGTACCTGAGGTAGAAGGTCCACAACCCCTCTTTACACCTGCAACCATATAATATTTTTGGGATGAAAAGCAGGACCCAAATTGGGTGTGAGACTAATCCCAGTAGGCAACCACCACACGATATGTGCCCTACTGTCAGTGAGTGATGCAACAAAAGTATGGAAAGTAAACAAAGCAGCAAGCGAAGAACATACCAGTAAGAAATTCTACTAAAAATACCATACACAACATTTAAAGTAAAGACCAAGGGAACTAGCAAGGCTTCTATCCCAAGGTAAACAAGTATCACAACAGGTATCTCAGAGACTTCCTAAACAACAGCAGTGCAAACCCAAGCTTGTTCTTTGGCTTGGAGGACTCATCACATCCAACCATCAAAAAATCTAAAATGATAATGACTCTCTGGTGGCTCAACTAGCAGAACCCTATAGTCTATTAGGTCAAAAAGACATAGACACTCTGGGAATCACTTACGTCAATTACCTTATGGTCTTGCAATGATAGCTACAGACTCTCTGAGGAAGCACTTACGTCTAATTCCTCCTGTGGTCTCGATGCATGCGTAAAAACTAATGACACTCTTGGGAATCACAAAGTCCTATTCTCATAGGTCTTGCATACGAAACTAAAACAGACAGACCCTCTAGGGAAGCACTTAATCATCAATTCCCTCTTTGATCTCCCGCACCAGGTTCTCACAGCCCTGAGAAATCCAGTCGTGCGTAATCGACTGTCAGCATCCCTAAGTAAGTTCAACAACTACTTTGGCTAATAGCTACCATTCATAGAAATCATATAAACAGCATGCAGTACATGCATCAAATCATATCAAGGCAACAAACAAGTGCAACGAGGTATGCCTCACCGGCAACCTAAGCCAAACGGCGATAAACATCAAAACAAGGGAAAACACCCATGGGGGGATACTTAACATGCCATAAAACAATTATTAAACAGCCAATAACCTCAATCAAAGCATGCAATCTTAGGCAGATAATAAAATAGGGTCAAAACCCTAACCTGAGATACCCGATTCATGGGTATCCGGAACCTTTGCACCAAAAACTCAAAGACAAATCAACGCAGGGCAACGAACCACCTACCTTGATCCTAGGTGATCGATATACTTGAACCATAGCCCGGGAATCATCCTAGAACAGAGTAGATCTGCGAAAAATGCACAAATTCTCAACCCATGATATATCACACAAGAGGGAGAATCAGAAAACGAGGCTCAAGCAGAAGGTAGAGCTTACCAAGGAGGTACCAACGCAACCGACCAAGATCGAAACGGAGAACAGATGGGGGGATGGGAGCTTGCTGAAGGTCCGGCCGTACGGTTCACCTAGACTGCCAAAAATCAGAGAAGAAGACGTATTTGGGGGTTAGACGCGACCCCGGTGCGATTTATGAAAAAAAAAGAAAAGTACACGGCATGTACTAGGCCCTTTTTCTGTACTCTGCTAAAAAAGGCCTCCACGTCACCTCTACACACCGTGTGTGTGGCCCGTGCACAGCCAGCACACGGCTTCGAGCCACAACAAAGTACACGGCGTGTACTCAGAAAGTACACGACGTGTACTTCGAAAATTTCCAGAAGTTCATTTTTCTTAAAAACTCCAAAAAAAGGAAAAAACGTACCTGAAAGAATGATCAGGGTTCTTACAAACTTCCCCCTTAAAGAAATTCGTCCCCGAATTTCCCTAACGATGTGGAGAAGAAGAAACTCTGAAAAGCTCCGGCCACTGCGACCGCACATCGGCCTCCATATCCCAGGTCTAATACTGTACTCGCCTGTGCTGCCATAGCACCCGTACCAGAGGAACAAACTGTCCTTGGAGAACCTTCGTACTGCAATCACCAATCCTCATAGGATGCTCCTCAAAAGATGCATCCCCTTCGAGCTCAACCTTCTCGGGCTGAAGGACATGAGACGGGTCTGAAAAGTAACGTTGGAGTTGAGAGACGTGGAAGATGTTGTGCATAGCCCAGTACCTCTGAGGTAACTGCAACTGATAGGCGACCGACCCAACTCTCTCCAATACCTCAAATGGCCCGACATACCATGGTGAAAGCTTACCCTGTCTCCAAATCCTCTTGTGTCCCAACCTCGGTGCGACACGTAGGAAAACCTGATCACCGACCTCAAATTCAATAGGTCATCTCCGCTGATCAGCGTAAGACTTCTACCGAGACTTTGCTGTAGCCATCCACTTCCGAATCAGCTCTATCTGCCCTGAAGTCTCCTGAACAAGACGAGGTTCTAGCAAAGCTGCATCTCCTGCCTCCAGCCAGCATAAGGGTGATCGGCATGGCCTACCGTACAAAGCCTCATAAGGTGCCATCTGAATGGTTGCCTGAAAACTGTTGTTGTAGGAGAACTCCACCAGAGGAATATGCTTCACCCAAGAACCACCAAAGTCTTGGATGCAAGCTCGGAGCATATCCTCAAGCACCTGGATCGTGCGCTCGGACTGACCATCAGTCTGGGGATGGTATGATGTACTCAAAAGTACTTGTGTACCCAAAGCCCTCTAAAGTCCCTGCCAGAACCGAGAGGTAAAGCGTGCATCTCTGTCTGACACAATGGAGTGTGGAACCCCATGCAGACGAATGATCTCTCAGATGAAAAATCGTCCAAGCTCATCGACACTGAAGGTCTCCTTGATTGGAAAGAAGTGAGAAACCTTCATAAGTCTATCAATGATGACCCAAACCGCATCGTTCCCTCGAGTTGACTTTGGGAAAACGGTCATGAAGTCAATCACAACGTCGTTCTACTTCCACTCCAGAATGGGTAACTGCTGTAGAATCCCTGCTGGTCGCTGATGTTCTTCTCTCACCTGCTGACAAGTAGAACATCTCAAGACGAAACCAGCAATGTCCTTCTTCATACCTGGCTACCAGTACTGGCGATGAAGATCCCGATACATCTTGGTGACGCCAGGATGAACTGCCGAAACTGAGGAATGAAAATCATGCATCAGCTCCTCGCGTATGTCTTCAGGCACCCATATGCGTCCCTGGAAGAACAATATATCATCCTCGCCCACATTCCATCCAGGAAGAGGGTCCTCTCCTGACACGCTTTCCCGGAGGACTAAGCCTTCTGAGTCTGATAGCTGCCTCATCCGTACCCGATCAAGTAGTGTCGAGGTAACAACTACAGAAGATAGGAAGGTTTGTCCCTGTCTGTCGTGCACCTCCAGATGCATATCAAAGAACAGAGCCATAAGAGGCCACTCACTACTGGCCTCATGAACTTCCTGAACCTGAGTTCTCCTGCTCAGAGCATCAGCCACTACATTGCCCTTACCTGGTGTATAGGCGAGCTCAATGTCGAAAGACTGAAGATACTCGACCCACCTGAACTGCCTCAGATTCAGATCACGCTGAGTGAAGATGTACTTGAGACTCTTGTGGTCGGTAAAAACCACAAAATGCTTTCCCAGAAGGTAATGTCTCCAACATCATAAGGCATCAACAATAGTTTCCAACTCAAGATCGTGTGTAGGGTAATTCCTCTCATGTGGCCTCAACTGTCAAGACCCGTACGCAATGACTCCATCTCCCTGCATCAGCACAGCCCCCACCCCGATACTTGAAGCAGCATAAAAGACGGTGTAGCTCTTCCTGGATCTGGAAAGACTAGTATCGGTGCTGACGCCAACCTCCCTTTCAGCTCCTGAAAGGCGGACTCACAAGAATCTGACCATAAAAACTTCACCCCCTTTTTGGTCAGACCTATCAACGGTGCTGCTAGACTAGAAAAGTTCTGAATGAAGCGTCTCTAGTAGCCAGCCAGCCCTAGGAAACTCCGTACCTCAATGATGTTCTTCGGCTGCTCCCAGGAAACTACAGCTCTCACTTTCTCTAGGTCCACTGATACTCTTGTCTCTGAGATGATGTGACCCAAGAATTGAATCTGGTCCATCCAGAAGTGGCACTTTGAGAGTTTGGAATACAGCCGATTCCCCCCACAGTGTACTCAAAACGATCTCAAGATGTGTGTCATGGTCGTGTCGAGTGTGAGAGTACACCAAGATATCGTCCACGAAGACCACAATGAAGGAATCCAAGTAAGGATGGAACACTCGGTTCATCAGTCCCATGAAAACTGCTGGTGCGTTCGTGAGACCTAACAGCATGATCATATACTTGTAAAGACCATAACTGCTCTTGAAGGCTGTCAGTGGTATTTCTGAAGCTCTAACATGCAACTGATGATAACCGGACCTCAAATCGATCTTCAAGAACACACGGTCTCCTCAAAGCTGATCAAAGAGGTCATCGATCCTCGGAAAGGGATATCAGTTCTTGACTGTCAACTGGTTTAGCTTCCGATAATCCACACAAAGCCGAAGGGTACAGTCTGCCTTCTTCGCAAACAGGACAGGCGAACCCCAAGGAGAAGTACTGGGTTAGATAAAATCCTTTGCTTGTAACTCCTCCAACTTCTTCTTGATCTCATGTAACTCAGGTGTGGACATCCTATAGGGAGGAATGGACACTGGTGCTGCTCTTGGCATGAGATCAAAAGAGAAGTCCACCTCACGCATCAAAGGCAAACCCAAAAAGTCCTCTGTAAAGACGTCTTTCAAACGATCCACCACTAGAGGAAAGTCTAACTGCAGAGTCCCCTGGTCATCCAGATAAAGACTGGCAACCTAGGCTGTCACCCGTCCTAGCCCATGGTGCTCGAGTCCTGCTCGACTCGCCTGAACATCCCACTGACCTCTATGAAGGAAAGACTCACCCTATGGTGAAATAAAGCTCACTCTACGGTGATAATAATAAACGACTTCCTAGATGGGGACTAGCCAGTCCATTTCGAGAATGAAATCATAGCCCGTCATCTCTAGGACATAGAGATCACATATGAAACGATACCCTGCAACCTTGAGAGGGCACTCTCTACACAGGCGCACACTAGTCGTTCTATGTCCCAAAAGAGTGTCCAGTGCCAATGTATCCCCAGAAGTAAATATAGTAAGTCGAAGGCTCTCCACAGTGTTCACAAAAATAATTATATGAGAAGCTCCAGTATCAAAAAGTGCAGAAGATAAAACTGAGGCTACTAAGATCGTACCTCAAACTGTGGAAGGTCCAGGATCCTGCTCCTGATAAATCTTCTATACTGCAAATGTCTGGCCAAAACCGCGGCCCTGTGTAGTAGTCTGATATCCCTGAGCTGATCCTCCCTGAGCCTGACTACCACGCCCATGACCTCTGCCCTTGACTGAACGACCTGAAGAACCCCAGCCCCCAGTCTGCTGGGAAAATGGTAATCCAGCTCCTGTACGAGGATTAGAAACTGATCCTCACTCACTAGCTGCTGGGAGAAGAACCCTGCAAAAACGCTGCAGGTGACCCATCTTGCCGCAAGCTTGGCACTCCACTGGATCTCTCGGGCGCTGAGACTTTTTATGACTTCTCTTCCCGCACTGATATCACACCACCTGGTTGCCTGAAGGGAGGTCTCGTCTACAATAAGGAATGCCCCACTTCCTTGAGTCACCCCGGGTAGACTCTCGATGACGCTTCGTGCTATCAGTATGAAGAAAATCAGCCCTGAGTGCTGAACCGCCCTGATCAACAGCTCCAGTCTCCCTTAGATTCTACTCGGTGATTAGCGCTTGGTTGACTATCATAGTAATAGTAGTCAACTAGAAAACGTTCACCTGCGATCTGATCTCTGGTTTGAGGCCTTCCTCAAACTTCCTCGCTAAAAACAGCGCGTCATTCCCCAGAACGGGAGCGAAGCGCTGTAACTCAGTGAAGCGAGAGGAGTAATCCATGACAGAAAGAGTACCCTGCTATAGGTTCATGAACTCTCTGGCTCTGTCGGCTCTCAGCATGGCCAGATAGAAGTAGTCATAGAAGGTACTCTGGAACTCATACCAAGCCATAGTTCGCTGGCGCCCTGGCTGTGAGACTACATCCCACCATCTCATGGCAGAATCTCGCAGCATATACGTCACAAGCTTTACCCTTCAGTCTGAGAGTGTCTCTAGATGCTCGAAGATAGAGATCATTGTCTCCAGCCATGACTCGGCATCCTGAGGTCCTCCATCCCCTGTGAATGTGGGAGGATGCTGCTGCTGTAAAACTCGCGTCAGCTTGGCCATAGACGGGGCTGGAAGCTGAGTTCCCTGAAAAGTCTGCATGAACCTCATGAAACCTTCTCTAAACAGAGTGTCAGTACCAGCAACTGGTATAACAGCCGGTGCGAAGGCTGGCTAGACCGGAGGATCGGCAGGAAGTCCCTGATCAGCCATATCTGGCGTCTGATCACTGCCTGATAACAGACGTACCACTGGAGGACGTCTAGGAGGCATAGCTCTGAAAGATCAAAAGCATGCATTAGATCAGCAAAAAAGGATAGAGAACGCAAGAGAACAAAACAGAAATAGGGGAATGAAAAGCACAAAAGCTTACAACGCATGACTACACGGAGGGTATAAACACTACACGATGTGTATGCTTTATCCATTAACATGGCATGCATTCCTGCCCGACAGGTCATGTAACACCCAAACTACACGGCATGTTGTCCCAAAACACGGCGTGTACCTGAAAGCCTAACCCATGCCCGAGTCTCCTTACACGGTTAACTAACACGGTCCAACTCGTCCTTTGACTACAAGGCGTGTTCCAAACAAACACGACGTGTACTACACACTGGCTCGGCGGCCCGTGTTGTTATTCACATAGCCATCTTACACGACTATACCCTACACGGCATGTTCCGAACAACATGGCGTGTATAGGTGAAGATAACACCATCCCGTGTTGTTTGTGACACGACCGGGTACATAGGGAAGACTACACAGTGTGTTCCCAAGGTAACATGGTGTGTCTAAGAGACGGTCATGCTGACTCGTGTTGTTCGTGACACGGTCGGGTACCTAAACCAGACAATACGACATGCTCTAAACAAACACGGCGTGTTTTACTCGAGCTTCCCCGACCCGTGTTGTTAGTGACATAGCCGGGCACACGGCTCTAACCTACACGGCGTGTACCTACCGCACACGACGTGTTCTAAGGTTACCTTTACGACACCGTGCTTCTTCCCACATGGTCAACAACACGGCCTGAAAACTACATGGCATGTGCCCAAAAAGTACACGCCATGTATTCTGCATTTTTCTCGGCAGTAGCTCAGAAACTGCACAGAACCCCCAGAAACACAAAATTCGGCAAAAAATGTGCCAAATTCCAATCTGTGGGGGCCCATACTCCCCGTGAATCAAAGCTTGGAATCTCTTACAGTCATATACAAGGGAAAACAGGGTCATGATCCACCAAATTCCGATTAACGAGGGCCCATAACACCTCAAGAATCAAATTTTGGAGTTCATTTTAAACATGAACAAAACAAACAGTTGCTCACATAGGAGTAGAGATTCTATAAAGCATCCATCACAACAGCATGCATAATCTACACATAGTCTACCACAACAGAATGCAATCGCTAATTCACCCAAGATGGCATGGAAAGAATTCATGACACGTGATTCCTACAAGATCCTATATGATGCATGAGATGGCACACCCTCATCTCATAGGGTTGCGAAAGAAATAGAACCGTAATATCAAAACAATAACAGCATGAAGCAAGTGAATCACTCTAGGTAAAATCAAATCAAAAATAAAATCTCATAACCACTGAACTGCAATTTACTCGGTAGTATGGCTTTTCCCCATGCACGAGTTAGCTACTTCCGAGCACAGCTTAATACCAAGTACCAATATGTCCTATCCCTAGCTAAGTCTCCAAACAGTAATGCAAGAGAAAAGAACTCCTTTGATACCACTTTGTAATGACCCGAATCCGGAGCCCCACCACTGGTGCCCCGTACCCGGTTCACCACATGACCTCAACCGCGTTTCCCCAAACGCCAGAGGCTGCCGACTAGCAGCGAGGGCCTCAGTAAGTCTGTGGGGAAACTATGCCCTCATTCGGCAAAGTATACAGCGGAAAAATAAACATAAACAACAGTGGAAGAAGTAAAAAACATACAACAGCTAAACTGAACAGAAGAAGCAATATATATAAATATATATAACAATGATGATGATGCAACATGATACATATGTCCATAAAAAGTAGTAAACAATCAACATGATGAAATACAACCGAACCAAAGAACTAAAAGAGGACATTAGCTCCAACAGCATCACAAGCCAAGCCCCGGTCCCATGCTCCCCGACTCCACACAGCACTCAAGTACCTACGGTAGATAGGCCACAACCCCTCTCTACACCTACAACCATAGAATCTGTTTGGGCTGAAAAGCAGGACCCAAACAGGGTGTGAGACTAATCCCAGTAGGCAACCACCACACGATCTGTTCCCTTCTGTCAGTGAGTGATGTAGCAAAAGTATGGAAAGTAAACACAGCAACAAGCCAAGAATATACCAGTAAGCAATTGTACTAAAAATACCATACACAACATTTATAGTAAAGACCAAGGGAACTATCAAGGCTCTCTATCCCAAGGTAAACAAGTATCGTAGAAGGTATCTCAGAGACTGCCTAAACAGCAGCAGTGCAAACCCAAGCTTGTTCTTTGGCTTGGAGGACTCATCACATCCAACCATCACAAAAGCTAAAATTATAAGGACTCTATGGGTGGATCAACTAGAAGACTCCTATAGTCCAGTAGGTAAACAAGGCACAGACACTCTGGGAAGCACTTATGTCAATTTCCCTATGGTCTTGCAACGATAGCTACAGACTCTCTGAGGAAGCACTTACGTCTAATTCCTCATGTGGTCTCGATGCGTTCATAAAAACTAACAAAACTCTTGGGAAGCACAATGTCCTATTCCCATAGGTCATGCGTACGAAACTAAAACAAACAGACCCTATAGGGAAGCACTTAGTCATCAATTCCCTCTTTGATCTCACGCACCAGGTTCTCACAACCCTGAGCAGTCCAGTCGTGCGTAATCAACTGTCAGCAGCCCTAATTAAGTTCAAAAACTACTTTGGCTAATAGCTACCATGCATATAAATCATATAAACAGCAGGCAGTACATGCATCAAGTCATATCAAGGCAGCAAACAAGTGCAATGAGGAATGCCTCACCATCAACCTAAGCCAAACGTCGATAAACAGCCAAAAATGGGAAAACACCCATGGGGTGATCCTTAGCATGCCATCAATCAATTATTAAACATCTAATAACCTCAAGCAAAGCATACAATCAATGGAAGATAATAAAACAGGGTCAAAACCCTTACCTGAGATACCTGATACATGAGTATCCGGAACTTTTGCACCAAAAACTCAAAGACAAATCAACGTAGGGAAACAAACCACTTACCTCGATCCAAGGAGAACGATTTACTTGAACCACGGCCCGTGAATCGGCCTAGAACGAAGTAGATCTGAAAAAAACACACAAATTCTCAGCCCACGATATCTCACCCAAGAGGGAGAATCAGAAAACGAGGCTCAAGCAGAAGGTAGAGCTTAACGAGGTGGTTCCAATGCAACCAACCAAGCTCGAAATGGAGAATGGATGGCAGGGTGGGAGCATGCCGAAGGCTCGGCCGTATGGTTCGCCTAGACTGCCAAAAATTGGAGAATAAGACCTATTTGGGGGGTAGACATGACCCCGGTCCGATTTATGAAAAAAAAGTACACAGCGTGTACTTCTAGGGTACACGACGTGTACTAGGCCCTTTTCTGTACTCTGCTAAAAATGGCCTCCACGTCACCTCTACACACCATGTGTGTGGCCCGTGCATGGCCAGCACACGGCTTCGAGCCGGAACAAATTACACGGCGTGTACTCTGAAATTACACAGCATGTACTTCGAAAATTTCCAGAAGTTCATTTTTCTTAAAAACTCCAGAAAAATGAAAAACGTACCTGAAAGGAAGATCCGGGTTCTTACACCTTGGAAGTTAGCAGGAATCATTTTTTGTGGGACTTGTTCATTCACAAGATTTCAGGTTTTGAACTAACCTTGGGAATGGATTGTTTGGCATTGTATCGAGCACACATCGACTATTATCATTAGAGAGTATCGTTCAAGTCACTTGATGGTGAAGCTTATGTCCACCGTGGCGAGTGGGATGTTTGAGTAGGTCATGTAAAACCACTAGGTCAACGAATGAGTGAACTCACGGCTTAATTGTCATGTCTCATGCTTGATGATAGTGAGGGAGGGGAACAACCTAATTTTCCTGCTGTGGTGGATTGGTTTCAGGATGTGTTTCCTAAGGATTTCTCAAGGTTACCACCTGAGCGGGATGTCGAGTTCACGATTGAGTTTCTATCAGGAGCGGAGCCAGTTTCTATTATTCCATAACGAATGGCACCGACAGAACATCAGGAACTAAATGTACAACATGAGGAGTTAGAGCATAAGGGGTTTATCCATCCTAGTACTTCTCCTTGGGGATTTCCCGGGCTTTTTGCAATGAAGGCTGATGGGATGTTGAGGCTGTGTATTGATTATCGGATGTTGAATCAGGTTTCAGTGAAAAATCAGTACCCTCTTCCTAGAATTGATGACTTTTTTGATCATTTGAGGGGTGAATCTATGTTTTCTAAGATTGATCTGAGATTGGGTTATCACTAGTTGAGAGTGAGGTCTTCCGACATACGTCGGACAACTTTCTAGAGTCGGTTTGGGTTGTTTGAGTTTGTGGTAATGCCTTTCGGCTTGACTAATGCTCTGGAGGTGTTTAGGGCATTGAGGAACCGAATCTTTCATCTATATCTAGATCAATTTGTGGTTGTTTTTGTTGATGAAATCTTAGTGTACTCGAAATATCCCGATGATCATGCCCAACATCTTAACATCATCTTAGGTACACTAAGAGAGCATCGGGTATATGCCAAGCTATCAAAGTGTCAATTCTGGATAGGTGAGGTGCATTTTTTGGATCACATCATCTCAAAGGCAGGTCTGTTAGTGGAACCAGAAAGGGTGTAGGAAGTTGTATCTTTCGATTAGCCGAAGAGTGTTTCTGATGTTTGGAGTTTTCTGGGATATGCCCGGTATTACCGAAAGTTCATCCTGGATTTCTCTTGCTTGGCAGCACCAATCTCAGGCTAGACTAAGAAGGTAATCGGGTTCGAGTGGTCTGAGGATTGAGAGAATTACTTTTAAGAGTCAAAGATGCAGTTGACGACCACACCTATCCTGATCTTACCTATTCCAGGTTAGAAGTACATCATGTTTTTTGATGTGTCCGGAGTAGGACTTGGTGCTATGTTGATGTAAGATGAGCGGGCTGTGGCTTATGGGTCAAGACAGCTGAGACCCCATGAGTAGAACAATCCTACCCATGATCTTGAATTGGGTGCAGTAGTGTACGCCTTGAAGTGTTGGATGCACAATCTTTTGGCGGAATGGTTTACCGAGTTCACTGACCATAAGATCTTGAAGTACATCATCTTACAGCGGGATCTGAATCTTCGACATCGAATATGGGTTGAATATCTTCAGTATCTTGACATTGAGTTGGTGTACACGATGGGAAAGGGAAACAGTGTTGCTGATGCTCTGAGCAGGATGGTTCAGAATCAGGTGGTTTAGGAATCCATCAACGAGTGGAAGGTGATGGACTTGTTTGCAGTGATGCACCTGGAGGTGCAGGAGGAGAATGGAAAGGTCACTCTTGCTTCCGTAACAATGGATTCAATGCTTTTGAGTAAAGTTACGGAAAGTCATCTTAGGGGTTCTAAGTGTGTTTTCATGAAGGAAAATATTAATTGTGTTGAGCTACATTCTTGTTGGGCCGTTGACGCGGAAGGTGTTGTTCGAGTTCGTGATCGTGTGGTTGTGCGAAGGTGTATTCGAGAAGAGTTGATGCCTGAGTTCCAAGCATCATAGTGGGCAGTGCATCCTAGTTTGACCAAGATGTACCATGATCTCCAAAGGCTGTTTTGGTGGCCTATAATAAAGATGGAATTTGTGGGCATTGTGGCGTGGTGTCTTACCTATCAGCTGGTGAAGGATGAGAATAAACGCCTAGGTGGTTCATTACATCCATTGCTCATTACAGAATAGAAATGGGATAATGTGACAATGTATTTTGTCTTTGGTCTTTCGAGGATGCCACAGAAGAATGATGCAATCTGGGTGGTCGTGGACCGATTAATTAAAGAAGCTCATTTCTTACTAATTCAGGAGATCTATACAATCGACCAGTTGGGTGAGCTGTACATTCAGAAAATAGTGCGGTTTCATGGTGTTCCGCCAACCATAGATTCGGACAAGGATCCGCATTTCATGTCATATTTCTGGCAAGGGTTGCAGAAGGCACTTGGTACACAAGTGTTTTTGAGTACAACATTCCACCTGCAGACTGATGGGCATTCGGAGCCTACGATCCAAGTGATGGAGGACATGTTAAGAGATTGTGTATTGGATTTTGGTGGTTCTTAGTTGAGGCACCTATCATTGGTTTAGTTCTCCTACAATAATAGTTTTCAGGCTACAATTCAGATGGCACCATTTGAGGAACATTATAGGAGGCCATGTAGGTGTCCGTTGTGTTGGCTAGAGGCCGGTAAATCTGATTTATTGGGGCCATGTATCGTGCAGGATACTTTAGAGAGAGATAAGTTGATCAGAATGTGGATGGATACGGATCAGAGTAGGCAGAAGTCATATAAATATCGGAGGCGTAGACCTCTCGAGTTTGGGGTGGGTGATAAAGTGTTTCTTCAGGGGTCGCCATGGTTGTGTCACAGATGGATTTGGAAGTAGGGTATGTTGGCGCCCATGTTTGAGGGACCTTTTGAGATTTTGGAGAGGATTAGACCAGTGGCTTACTAATTGACTCTTCCACGTCGGCATGGGGGGATGCATGATGTTTTTCATGTGTTGCAGCTTCGATGGTATCACCCTGACCCATCTCATGTTGTTGATGTTGAGGATGTGGAGCTTGAGGCTGATGCATCCTTTGAAGAGAATCTGGTTCGTGTGGTGGATCATAGTGAAAAGGTCTTGTGAGGAAAAGTTGTTCCATTAGTGCATGTACAATGGCAGGATGGGAATATTCAGAAAAAAACATGGGAGCGAGAATCAGATATGCAGGCTCAGTGGCTTGAACTATTCTCATCAGTCGATCAATGAGGCTTGGAAGCTCAGCTCGAGGATAAGCCGTTATAAGGTGGGGAGGATGTAAGATCCCGGTTTTTTGAAAGATATTGTTTGGGATGAACCCTTTGATTTTGGGAATTTAAAAGGTTTCTTGAATGTGTGAGAGTTCATGGGGGTGTTCCGGGGGCTCAGGGCATGGAAGAAGTATAGTCTGGGCAAAGTAGTCCAGGGCGCACGACCTTCACATGGTCATCCAAACCGGGCGGCCTTCCCAGACAAAGTTGTGCGACCCTCCCTCCTCTGGACAGAAGCAAGTTCACGGTTTGTTCATGGTTTTCCAAACCATGCAGCTAAATCGTGCGACTCACCCTACTCTGGGCAGTGTCGTGCACATGGTTTGCGCATGGTTTTCCAAACCGCGCGGCCACTTAAAGTTGGAAAATTTAAAAAAATTCCATTCTTTCCTTTATAACCCCAAATCGGGATTTTCCTCCCATCTTTTCCTCTTCACCATAGGTGTATACCAATCCCCCCAAGGACTCCAAGAGATCAAACTACTTCGATTCTTGGCCTTTTAGAGCGTCGTTGGTTGCGGATCAAAACTTCTGGTAAGGCTAACCACTTCCTTGGTTCTTTTCTTGGTTTAGGGTTTGTGTCTTCTCTCCCTATTGTTATAAGACCCTTAAACCCGATCTTCTGGGTGAGTTCTAGGTTGATTCTCCAAGGGTTGGTCAAATCAAGGTCTTAGGACTTGATTGAGGGTGCGCTCAACTGCTGATTTGAGGTAGGTGGTCTACAAGTTATATCCCATGGTTATTAAGGGTTTATGTGAATGTTTACTTGAGTTCTTGTTTCTCTTGGTTATGTTGTGAATAACCTTGGAATTTTTGGATTCAATGATGTTTAAAATGGTAGATGGAAACCATCACAATCCCCATGGGATGTGTTGGGATTTACTTGACCTAATTTAAGTCCATCCATGGGATGTGTCAGCTTTTCCCGGGTTTAGGGATTGACAATAAACAAGTGACTTATCATAGTGAATTGTAGATCCCTTGATAAGTATGTTGGTATGAATGGTTGATTCATGGAAATGATGAATGGGTAAAATGGGTTAATGAGTAAATTGATTATAGACCATAATAGGTTAGATTATGGGTCTAGGATGGAATTCTTACTGATATATGCATAACAGATGGTAATTGGATGAATGGTTAAATGATGTGAAATGGTAACGTGTTAATGGATTAAGGCATGATGTGGTTTCCCATGTGGGTTGTTGTGAATGATTATTATCGATGGAAAATGGTTGGAAGGTTGATGGTAACATATATATTAGCATGTACACATGGCTTCGTAGAGTGGGGAATGACATTAGGATCTATGCCCATGGGTCGAGTGAAGACTAAGGCTCTAAACTCCACCATAATCGCATGGGTTAGGAATGGGGACTGAGGGTCTATTCTCTTAACGGTTTCATCCACCCAGACTGAGGATTCATGGTGAGGATATGGTTTCTATGAGGGAGTTAGTCCTAGTGAGATAGGATAACGATGTGTTTACCCTCTTTCATGTGATTGTTGGCCTTAGAACCACATAACATTATGAATGTTATTAACCCATGGAAATGTGATGAAACAGTAAGTGATGGTAAATGGAAATGAATGAATGGTAATGGAATGGAAATGGCTTGGGTCTTCAATCAGTTAATGGAACATTAAATAATTACATGGCATTTACCATTCATTTTCCTTTGCATGCACTACCTGTTTATACTGGATATTTTGTAGACACCGTTGTTGGTGGCCTACTGAGTTGTACTCACACCCTGCTCGGGCCGCTGTTGGGTACCCGAGTAGACTTAATGTTTTCAGTTCAAGACAAGGGAAATGGTCCTTGCTAGATATATGAGTTGACATGGGTAGCACTTGGTGGAGGATCTGGACTTGGAGTCGGGACCATTTTGGGGATTCTGACCGTGTTTTTATTTTGGGGCTTTTGTTCACTCTTACACTTATAGTATGACATGGCATATTTAATGTTATTAGATTTGGTCATTATACATTTTCTTGGTTTTTGGTTATTGTTTCTACTATTAGTTTTACATCTGTTGTGGATTACTCTGATAAAAAGGGTGTATAGTCTCCCAACTTGACTACATCGACCCCTGCTGCAAGTCGGAAGCCTTTGGTGTACATGGAGGTGCACATATGGTCAAGTAACCACCCGGATCCGAGCACCGGTTTAGTGGCTTCCGAGTCGGGGACGTTACATGAATAATTAAATTAAACATATTTATTATATACCAAACAAATATCATTATAACTATACTAATTTATACTTCACAATTATAATCATTCCATACATATCTATTTTAGTTAGTTCTTATGTATTTTCTCGAAAAAGGTGCTTATAATTTTTATTATTTAAAAAAGTTTCATTTAAGTGGTGTTGATATTTGTTCTATTTTCAACATTTATCTTTAAAATGTAATTATTGTTACTATAATTAATTATTTATAATAATTTTAAAATTTTAAATTTCTTTTCATGAGTGATTTAGCCTTTATCCTAGAAGATGGGATAAAAAATTATCTTTTTCATTGATTTTTAATTTATGAAGGATGTTTTATTAATTAATGAGTAAAAAAACTATGTATACATTATTGAAAAAATAAATATATAAATAATTATATCATATTATCCCAGAAATAATATTTTTCATAATCATCTATGATATAATTTCATGGTATTATTCATGTAACTAGTCAAACCAACTCTAACATACACATACCATGATTAATGGATCATTATTATGTGATTATGAAACAATATAATTATACCAAAATATTAATGATATAATTTTGTTTTTATTATTATGTTATACTATATTAATAATTAATAATTATATGATGCGATGGATATGAAAAAAATTATATAGTGGGAATAAGTTGTTTTTCTCTTAATTTACTTGTTTATGATGTTTGATTTTATAATGAGTACTCTCATTTTATATGACTGTTATGATATAAAATTTTTATTTCAAAAACCTTATTGATATAATAAATAATATAATTATCATTTAAAACCATCTTTACATCCCTCATTACGGGAAATAATGAAAAATGAATAATATAGATTAGGGTAGGCGAAAACCAGCACGTGCACACAATCTATGTTTTGGTTCTTCAGAGTGGATGGAATGGAAGGAATAATTTTTGGTTAATTAATATAATGAAATTAAATTTTAATTATTATAATTATTTCATTATATTCATAATTATATAGAATGTTTGGATAGTAAAAATTAACAAAGGAACATGATTAAGAAGTGGATAGTCACGTCAAGGAATTGAAATTTCTCTAAGAATTATAATTTAAAATGATGGCCTCATAATAGATAACAAAGACCAAATGAATTTTTATTTGTGGTTGGTGTTTTGAGGTTTAATTTGGAGTAGTTTAAAGGATAAATTCTAAGGTTAGGTGAGTTTTAAGTTGGTTTATGTTTTACTATTTTATAAGTGAGGGGAAGGGTAGTTAGAGAATTAATCCTTACATTTTCCATAATTTAAAGCTTCAACTCAAATTATAATGAACAAAAAATTAAAAAAAATTGGAGGGAGAAGTGAATTTGTTATAAAACCACCTTAACCACAATTTTTTGATATAAAAATTAGGTTTTTAGTGTTTTTTCTTTTAACAATTTATATTCCATACTGATTTACTTGTACCATTTTAATTAGTTTTTAAAATTAGTAATTAATTTTAATAAAATAATTTTGAACGTTTTACCCAATTTTATAATTATGATTTATAATTTCAAATTCAATCTATCAAATTAAAATATGTGAATGTGTGAAAATAAAATTTTAAAATAAACACACTTAATCGCATGAAAACAAAATTTATAAAAAAAGAACATTCTTAATCATTAAATTTATAAATAATATTATATTATGTTGGTTAATTATCTTAAAAAAATAAATATATTTATTATAGATAAAATAAAATTTATTAGTGTTTCATTTTAATATATGACCATGTCTCACCCTAAAAGTACTTGATTCATAGAATGATACAAAAATGTTATATTATATTAAAATTTCATTTAGTTTTCGAAATGTTTTAAATAGGTTTCATAAGATTAAATAATGTATTTAAATTTATAATGTTATTCATTAGATTCATTTTTTATCACATAAATTTGTTTTTAATCATCTAGGTCATTTTTTATATTATGAAAATGAAATAAAAAATTATAGGTTTCACAAAAATTCTATTTTTCAACTGAAAAACATATTTTAGAAATGATAAAAAATTATAACTCAGTTAATTTTATTTTTTGGAAGTAAAAAATTATTTCTATTCTATAAAATTACTATTATCTCATTTTCCAACTTAAAATTATAATATAAAATAGAATATATAAAAAAATATTTTATTAAAGATAACACTTCTCAATATTAAATCATATTATCCGTTTATCTTATAAAGTAATGATGTTTTATTAATTACTATCTTAAAATATTTATTATAGTTTTTTAATAAAAATATAATATTTTGCGGAATGTTTACATTCGGTGTTGTGTGTAACATATGATATAGAATATAAAATGAATTTTTATGACCTAAAATATCAGGTCATTACCAAAATAAGTAGATGTGATCAAAAAATATTCAAGGAAAAAATGATTATTGAAAAACATTTCTAATTGTTTTTTTTTCAAAATTCTGTTTTTTATAATCATATTAAAAAACAAGGTTTCTTCCGTTTAATTTTTGAGATAACACTTCTCCAATTGTATGGTAAAGATCATCACAGAGTAGGTAAAATGGTGGTTTCAACATAGATTGTTATATGACTGATAGTATGGTTATATTACACATTATCTCATTAAATGACTACATATAATTATCATCAAAAGTGATGTCATAATCTTTTTAATGTTTTCTAGTTATTGTAAAAGATATAAAAATAAAATCCTCGATGAATCTTATGTAAAATACTACATGTCAAATGAAGAATCATTCATTTTTTAGATATGTTGGGTATGATAATGAATTGATCCCTTCAATTTTAGATTTTCACCCTCAATTTCAAATGGTGAAATTATATTTCTAACAAAAAATGATTTTTTCAAATATGAAATATCACTTTTATAAATTCAATAAAATATTATTTTCAATAATAATTATCACATATTTGTCTAAACATTCCAAACATTGATAAAATGAGTTTCCAAAAATAGTTAAATAATTATGAAAAACCTCAGGTGAGTCATTAATAAAGTTCTATAAAATCAGTAACATTCTTATTCAAAATTTACCTGGTGCATTTCATAATAAAAAAACAATTATCATATAAAAAACTATTATAAGGGAAATTTATGGTTATATTTTTCTATTCCTCTAGTGAAAAGGGTACATTAAAGTATTTTAAAATAAATTAAAAATGTCATAATAAATTTTTTTAGAAATCCATTATTGTATTTTGTCCAAAACTCATATAATGAAATAATCATATCTTATGAATGTATTTATTAATCTTTAGATAATTCAAATTTACTAAATATTTTAAACTCTAAAAATAATTAATTCACTTTATAAAAGTTTCACAGTATTCAGTATAGATATATTTGGGCCCTATATGAATTAGTTAACACCATTTATAATAAACAATTGGTTAAATGATTCCATATTATATGTAAATTTGAATTTCATTTTTAAAACCTCCCAAAACTATTGTATTGAGTATCACATAATGTATACTCATAGGTTTTCCATAGTTTCAAAAAGAATTCTACGCATATAGATTTTACAACTGATTCTAAGAGTATATCTAAAAATTTTCACAAAATCTATCAGATTTTATCTTAAAAGATTTATCATTTTTTTCATTATTGGAAGACAAGAATCTATTAATAATTATTGTAATATTTTTTTACCTCCATTAAAAACATAAACCTTAAATTAGATAAAAAAGATTTGAATTATTTATGAGAGGAATATACTAATTATGAGAGAAGATTTAGATTAACTAACCCTAAGGCCTAGGATTTTTATAAAATATATGAAGTAACCCCACCCTCCCTATTGAATAAGTAATAAAATAGATCAAATAAATCATATGTTAACACATATTAAGATAGTTATATAGGATTCTAAAATCATTCAAAATTGATTCTTCATTTATTTATGAATCTTAATTAGTTTCCCAAACAAAAAATTTCTTCTTAAAATCTACATTCTTAAAACAATTATATTCAAGAAAAATATGATGGAGTAAATATTGAGTACTCATCATAACAATATTTCATAGAGTAAAAAATATAAAAAATGTATAGTTTTCATACCAATATCTAATATTAGATCAAATTCATGACAAATTTTTATTATAATTGAAATTTTTGAAGGGACTTTTCAGAATGATTGGTTACATTGTTGGTGACATATAATATTCCATGATTATCACAATGATGTCCCCTAATATTATCAAATTCTACAGTCTGACCATAATATATTTAGGAACACCATAAGGAATGTCATTCAATGGTTTAATAATCTGAAAAATGATCTTATTGGGTAGATATCTATCATATGTAAATAAGAAAATATAGAACGAGGATGAAAATTTATAAAAATCATTTAATCCAATAATTAAACCATGAATATAATATTTTAAAATATAAATGAAATAGAAAATAATATTAGATCTTGAAATTTGGATTATATTTATTGTGTGATCATGTATGAATATTTTTTTCTAAAATTCACTCTCCTAATTCCTTAATGTATTATTTATTGTTGTAATTCTTATAGAGGGGATTAATAAATTTGTTAATATATTTGTGGGATTCATGTAGAGGTATGTTTATTTCAACCCATTTAAAAGTGTCATAAATTTCTATTTGGTTTTCATAATGATGAATCTTCTTCAATTTGATGGTTATTTAAAAAAATTATAATAAAATGTTATCCCCTAAGAATTTTTTGAGATAATGTTTAGGATTTCTGTGTAACTTTTTGATGTTTTTTGTCTTCTTCCACACCCCCAATCATTCCATGATTGGATTGGGTATATAATGGGTCTCTTTACCACTCTTAGTGATTACCACACTTAAATTTTCCATCAAATTAATAATAGGTTAAATAAGAAATAACTCTATATTTTTTTGTGATCATTTATATAGGGATTCCTATCGATTTTTCAATTAATCAATATAATTTTGTAGCTGTTTTATAAAAGGATATTTGGTTCTCTATTCGTGTCACCAAAAAATGGTTGATGGTTTTGAAAATTATTTATTTTGTTTGAATGGATGTGGTTTAAAGTCTTTTGTTATTATAAGCTTTCTTGTAGTGTTGTTGGAATGGTAAGAGTTGTTTCTATTATTATTAAAATTATGGTATTGACTGATTAGGTATGTTTTAATATCCATATTTTACTTGGAAAGGATATTTCCATCTATGATTAATCCATAATGGTTTCAGTTTCATATACATGATCATATTGGTATATAAAATGAATTTTAAAATTAAAAATCCCAAATTACATTACTGGTGTGCATGGATTAGTTTATTTAATGAGAACAGTCTGCCGAACGAAAGTGTTTAGTACCCTATGTATTCCATCTTGTAATTATAATTAAGAATACCATGTGGATAGTATTATAGTAAGGGTAAATAATACAAGATGGGGGTGGGGGGTAAACTAGTGTAAAAATATCAATTCCCCTTTAAAAATACCATTCTTGTTTAATAAACCACTATAAATTTTATCCACATCTGAAATAAAATCAAGAGAAAAACCTTTTATTAATGATTTTCACATTATTTTTAAGATGAGTATATCATTAGTGTGCTATAGTAATTTTCCAATGTACAAAATATATAATTTATTATCATAAGATTCTTCAGAAGGGGAATGGTCTTAGGGCCAATATAGAGATTCTTCTTCAAACTAGTTAGTAAATATTATTAGATGAATTCATAATAAACTTTTTTATAATTGGTAAACCAAAAGAGTTCATTAAATTACATAACCCAAGTGTGATGGAGATATTTTTGCTTATATGAAAGACTTTAAATTTTATTATGCCTCCTTCTTACAATTATAAAAATCAAAATCAGTATAGTTTTCATCAAAAAACTATACTTTTTTTACTAATATTCTGCAAGTATCAATTCCTCATCAAATTATCTCACAATAATACAGTATCATATCGAATGGAATTTTAATTCCCGAAACCAAATACCTTCTTCATCTTCTAACTACTACTTATATCTCTTCAACATGCCTCTCATTTTTAATAATAAATAAAAAAATTTAAATACATTATTACAAATGAATATATGAGAGTTTTCTAAAAAATATAACACACAATGACATTCAGTATGTAATTCATTTGACATATCACATGGGTGTATGCCTAGGATCTCAAATTATTTCCGACAATGTGTATCGATGTCTCTAGTAATTATAATATAGTTTTTTTGTTATTTTAATATAATTTAATATTATATGATATGTTCTCTGTAACATTCTCTAGTAGATTCAAAATGATAAAATCAAAAAGAAATGATACCAGTGTTTAATATTAAATAAATTCCAAATAATTATAAAAATTTAAAAAACATTACATATATATAGGTGAATATATATAGTGATGTGGAAGTAACAAATATTTGTTTGAGGACCATTTCAACAATAACATCCACCATTGTTTATTTTATCTCATTTGTAAGCTATAATCAGAAAAAAATTTAATATATAGACATTTTAAACCTTAAATGCCATTTAATTTACCATAATAATTTATTTATTTATCATATCAAAATAATTATCATCTCAAAAAAACTCTAAATATTCCTATTATGTTATCTCTAAAATTTTCACAGAGGAATGGACCTGACGTTACATAAAATATCCTTATATTAAGTAAAATGATGTTGGAATCTTAAGGAATAGACCATATATGATTGTGTATGGTCCATAAATTAGAGCAGATGGTCCTAATATTAAGTTCAATCAACCTTATATTTATCCAAATCATCCTTGTGTTAGGAGAGTTTATCCTTACATTTTAGCTAACCATCCTTATTTTATGTGTGGTGTAAAACCTCAAGTTTTATTTATTTATTTAATTTTATATTTTACGTTAAAAATTTACTAGGTTAGGCATTAAAATGGTTTTGGGATAGTTTCGGAGTATCATTAATTTCTAGAAACTCTGTGCATAGTTAAGGTAAACATTTCATATTCCCCTGGTAAATGTGTAATAGATGGAGGAATATTCTTAGAAGGGACATGGTTAGAACATGATTTTTCAAAACCAGGTGGTGATCTTGCGATATATAAATTCTTGGGACAGTGGAATTTTTTTTGGTTGGGGTGAACATTATGAAACCATGTGACCCTTTTATTTATTAGATTCGTCCGTATAGATTTATAGACAAGTAACCTAACCGCCTGATTTATTTTATTAAATATAAATTCTCTTTGATCACAAAAATAACATGAAGACCTTCATTCCTCCAAACTTGATAGAGGATCCAGACTCCCATCAATACTCTATGAAATTTTAGTGATATTCTTACTTCTATTAACTGCATTCACTAGATTATTGAGCATTGAATCTTAATAATTGAATATAATAACTTTATTTTCATTTCTATTACTAAATACTATTTTTTTAATAATAATATTTTTCTACCAAAATAAATGGGTTGGGACATGTTTTGAAAAATATAATTTGGTAATCATAGTTGGAAATTATGGAAGAGCATATATCTGCATAGATAATTTTCCAACTCTTCATGTTTGGGAACTATTAGGAGGTAGGATGATTCTCTCTCTCTCTCTCTCTCCACGTCTACATTTTATTGACCATTAAGGCTTTTATTTATAAACTATTTTTACTATTTTTTTTTGAAATGATAACTAAGATTGATCTTATTTGGAAAATACATTATTTTTTTGTATTAAAACTCTAGATTTAGGGTGAATCCACCAATGTGTTTGATGAAATGATAAAACGGAACAATATATTTAAAAATGAATTGGTGTGGGACTATAATATTCATATTAGATTCACTGAGTTGATATTTCATTAGAAGGTAGCCCAATTGATTCAAACATGGGTATCATTCCAGCTTTGGTCGCACAGGACTGGGTAGCCAAGTATTTTGAGACTATAGTATTATTACTACTTGGGGCATATTGAATACAATGGACCAGTGACAAATTACACTATAAGGAGCTCTTTTGTGATCATGAGTATGGAATGTTCTATGACTAGATGCATTCTTGGGTTTGTATGAGAGAGAAACATGGTTTTCCATATCAATTTTTTATTTTATATTGATATTTTAATATTTTTGAATATTTATTTGATGTGTTTTCCAATGATTTTTTATTGTATTGGTAGGTAACATGTTTTTATCCATGTGGCATGTATTGGAAATTATCTAAGGTTTTTTATGGGGTTGTTTACTCACCTTAATACAAACAACATTGTGTGTATGGATAGATTGTTTACTATGATATAAGTAAGGATATGGTCTGAAATGTTTCTCATGGACCATGATGATTTGTTATTGGAAATGGAGGAGGAACTTGGAGAGATTTATGTTGGGTTGTTGGAGTGATGACTCATTGCTGTAGTAGTGTATGGTTTTATTTTGAGTTATATTTTGTATTTTTTTTTAGTATTTTCTAATGATATAATATTATTAGTTATTTTGGTATTGGCTTGCATTTTTTTACTTTCATATGTTATATAAATTTCTTTATTATTGGTATGGTATTCTTTATAGGTTGTTTGTGCATTTTTTGTGTTTGTTGTCTAATGTTAAGTATTCCTCCTTGACTGAACACTCCCTTGGAATTTGATACTAGACTTTTGTGTCTGTGGGAGGTTGCATAAGGCCAATAGCACCTCAACCCTTCCCAAGCTAATGGGTTGGGGTGAGGATATTACATGGGTTATTAGTTGGTTGTCGAATCAGTTAGAATAGTAACATTGAGACAAGATGCATCATGAAATGAAATGTAGAGCATAAAAATTCATAGATAGACTTTTAATGCTGAAATTCAATTTACCAAGGTGGTCTAGGTATAATAGGTGGTTCTTACACACCAATATATCTTCATTTTCATGTGTTTAACAATTGATTATAGAGTAACATGAATTTTTAAGGAGACATACCACTATGACTGCATAATATATATTAGTATTGGTTATTATTTAAAATTTGTTATGATAATTTTGATTTCTATGATTTAAAATATCAAAATATTTCAGTAAATTGTTATATGGGGACAAATTGGTAATTTTTATGTAGATATAGAGATGAAATTTGTTAAATGGTTTAGAAATCAATAAGAAGAAGCCACTTAGAATACGAGTCAACTTGAACTATAAGTGAATCAAAATATTTTTTTGATTATTTTATTATATTTCTATGATATATGTAGAAGGAATAAAAATGATTTACTATAAAATGTCGACCATTCATTGGAATAAGAAAATACGAATCCATTTATTTTTAATGTCGATTTTGGATCCTAATATGAAGAGGCATGGATGGGATGAATAAATAGAATTTTTGATTTCTTTAGAACTCCCTATAGTTTTATGTTAAAAATAGTATTATAAATACTTATGAACTCACAAAATAGTTGTAGTGTTTTTTATCAAACGAAAGTAAAACTAGTTCTTTTTTAGTTGAGATTTAATGAGTTGTTGAATAAATAATTCATCCTACACAACTTCAAATTATTTCAGGTGATAGATTTCATTAACCCGATGTAGGAAATATGTTATTTCTGAATTATGATCTTATGTTTGTGAACCTAGTTTGTTTCTATTGAGAAGTGGATTCCAAATAGTGTTTTAATAATTGTATCTTTGAGAACTAATTGATGAATTTTTTCTCTAGGATAATCTTGATTTTTAATAATTAATATAAAAATTATTCAAAATGTTTCAGTCATGGAAAAGGGTCCTCAATGGGAACCCTAATAGAATATGTTTTTTTATTCGTTAACATGAGATAACACCAATGCTGGAAAAATATATAATATTGATACAGACGCCAAAGTATAAAAAACATGACAATAAAACTATGAGATTATTTTATTTTCCTCTATGATATGGTACAATGATAGGTTTATTATAGAATTTTTTATTTGGAGATATGGAAAATATTTTATGATTCCACCTTGAGACAGTTACCAATGTATTCAAATGGTATATTTATAGTGTTATAGAAATAATGTCCCAAATTCAATTTATAGAAATGGATCTTAGGGTGTCAAGAGACACTCATTCCCTGAATGGATGATCACATTAGAATAGTTATTGTCCTCATAATCATGAAATTTAGGGTGATTCCAAAAATACCCTGACCGCTTAATTGATGAAATTATAGTATGGAATCATGTATTACTCTCTAGGAGATAGTATGAAACTATTAATCACTGAGAAGATTATTATAGAAGAGAAATTTGGCCCCTTGATGCTGAAAGATACCATCATACTAAAATAAAATATTATGAAATTATTTTATTATTCTAGTGACTCTTATTCAATCATTTATTCCAATTTAGTAATCCAAATGGTTCTACATATGAATATGATGCCACCAGTCTTTAGCATTCAGACACCTCTCTGGTATCTTATGTTTTTGGGATTAAAATTTTCACATTTAATTATAACCATCAATGAAATATAGATTTTTTTTTGGGAATTATCTATTCTAGATATTAATATCATGGTTTTTATCCTTAGAAATTATTAGTTCACATATTTCAATGATCATATCTGTTATCATGGTCAGTAAGGGAATTTTATATCTCCTAATAGACCAAAACATAAATTTAAGGGGGATTGGAATGTGAATTTTAGAATATTAGAACCTCTTGACTAAAAATATTGAAATATATCCTATCAATTGTAAAAAACAAACTTAGGGACCACTAATTTACTTTAGACTGGAGAAATTCTTACCATTATGAATTGGTACCTTGATGTGTTTCTAGAATTTTTCTTGTTTTTGTCACCTAAAAAGTAAGTTAAGGCTTTTTTTATTAATTTAGGGGGATAAATTGTTATCCAAGATTAATTTACAATCAGGGTATTATCAACATCGGGTTAGGGCGGTGTAAATTTCATATATATACTTTGGATGTAAGTGCAATCAATACGAATATCTAAAAATTTCTTTTGCTATTAAGAATTAACAAGAAGTCTCCAGGGTCATAATGAACCATATATTCCACCGGTACCAAGATTCTTTAGATGTGATTTTTTTATGATATTTTGGTTTATTCTCGAACATGTAATTAACTTGTATATCACATGTAGATTGAATTAAGCATGTTGCATGATCACAAAATTTATTCAAAATTATCTAAATGAATATTTTATATATAAGAATATATGTTTTTTGGGGCATGTATTTCAGATAATGGTGTATTAGTAAACATTAAAAAATAGATGTTATCATCTCTTTCCAATTACTAAATAATGATTCCGAGATATATAGCATTGTCGTCTTATGAAGTTACTATCACCAATTTTTTATAATTTTTTTGACACATTTAGATTATAATGATAATAATATGGAATTAAAATATATTTCGTTGGAGTAATGATTTTTAGAGTTCCTTTTTGTAACTTTAATCTCGACTCACATAGACCCCTCTTATTATCTCTCTAGAACAAATGAATGGTTATTTGGTCTTTTGTGAAGTATCTAGAACTTTTATGGGTTTTTTCTCATATAGGTGAATCATGTTGTTT
The DNA here is from genome assembly GCA_963277665.1 of Viscum album. Classification (NCBI taxonomy): domain Eukaryota; kingdom Viridiplantae; phylum Streptophyta; class Magnoliopsida; order Santalales; family Viscaceae; genus Viscum; species Viscum album. The sequence goes on along the minus strand of OY728133.1, from coordinate 1,631,715,663 downwards.
TTTATGTCCATGATAATTGCATATACCTGAAAAACGATACCCAACACATGATCTGGAATTAGCAAAAGAAGTCCATGCAATAAAAAATTGCATCATTTTCTATTTTTTTTGAAAATTGTATTATGTTAACTAACCCTAAAATGTTGAGAAACATCTTCTAAGACTATAATTTTAATCTGAGAAAATGAAGATGGGTAGAGTATATCTAATTGTTAGGCATTTTCATGTCCTATAATCCAGGAAAATGGAATTTAATTTTTGAATATTTATGTTAGAATAATTATGATAAAAGGGAGAGAGAAGCATGTGATGAGAAGCAATTAATAATAATACTTATTGAGATTCTATTGGATTTTAAATAACGAAATAATGATGATGAATGTTTTTTCTGCAGACCCTTATTGAAAATTTGGTTGAGCAAGTGAAGATTTACTATAGATTTTCTCATTATTATCATGCGATTAGATTAAAAAATAGAGGGGATTCCATTGACATATAGATAGGAAATCAACGTTAAAATTCCATGGTTGGTTAGAAGTTCCACACACTTATCAGGAAAAATTACTTTCATACAACAACAATTATATAATGGAAATTAATCTAGGTATCCAAAATATTTACAAGGCATTTTGGAACCATTCTTTGTGACTAGGATTGAAATTAATATCATATTAATAAATAATGAAATACCACACATTTAAGTAGGTTAAGGATGAACATCAATGACTAGTTAGACTATTTAAATCATTACCCATACCCATGTAGAAATGATACTAGATTCTTATAGACTTTCACAATTTCTAAATGATGAATATTTTGATACATAATGCAATCCATGTGATTATCTATCGAGTCACAAAGTTATCCCACTTCATCTTAATATTATAATCAAACATGATGGATGAATATGTAAAGATATATATTTGATAAGGGGGGGTAATTACATGTGGCACCATATTGAATTCCCTCTAATAGAGACCAAAGATTTGCTCTTCAATTTCAGTTAATATTATAACAATACCATTGTACACATTTAACCATGAGCATGGAATATCATCCTTAGATAGATAGGGGATAAAATCATACAATTCAAACAAAAGAGAATATTCTCCAATCATGTGTTAATGATTTTGATGGTTCATAGGAAGATCATTTTACTTTAGTGGATTTTTCATTTTAAAAAAATGACCATGATTAAATATATACAGATCTATTTGAATCACTTTATGGAAATCCTTATTAGTCTCAACTTTATTGGTTAGATATTGGGGAAACATCACAAATTGGACTTATCCTTATTCATGATACAATTGAGATGATTTATATAATCAAGAAATATATATATATATATATATACGTCCCCAATACCTAGAAAATATTTTTTATATCATCTCCATGTACCATTTACATTTAAAATGGGTGATAATGTATTATTAGAGGTCACTATTAGGATTGAATAGTATTATTAGTTATTGAAAGGTACGTCTTCTTCTCATTACATGAGATGATTGTAAATTCTTGAGAATATCAGAGATGTTTATTATCAGTTGGTTGTATTAAAAAAACTCAAACCAGTTTATAATTTGTTCAAAGTATCCAAATTAAATAATTACAAACCTAATATAATTTAGGTGATTTGATAATATTAGGTCACAAATGAGTCAAATACTACATTTATCTATGTATCTATCTGTATCATAGATAATAAGGAAATATTGTTCAATAGAAAAGATATTCACTTTGCTTGGGTGTTTTGGAAGAATGTTGAGGTGAAATAAGTGGAATAGGAATGAGAGACAATTTTAATGGAGGAATGGCCAGTGAAATTTTATGAAATTAGAATCCAACAATTTTTTGAGGTCAAAAATCCCAATGGTTAGAAGAATGTAACACCCCCAGTTTAATGTATTTCACTATTTAGTTTCATATTTTAGCTATGAAATTATTTGGTTAGGTATCATAGTGGTTCTACATGGATTTGGGAAGTTTTTTATGGTTTTTTATTGGTTTATTGATTAAACATGTTAAGGGATGTATGGATTATCTAGGAATTAATGTTAGAGATGGATGTGTCTTATAGGAAGGCGCATTGTATTGGAATGATTTGGAAAAACTATGCGGTGACCCAATGAGTTGGAAATATTTTAGATATTGAGATTTTTATCAATTGGAGAATTATTTACCAAACCATGTGACCAAACCATTTATCCTCTTGCATTCTCTAGCGATTCCCAAACTATTGGCGAACAATTTGAGAAATTTTAGGTCCTAACTATGCAACATACTAAAATAAATAATAAAATTTTGGGTTTAAACCTAAAACTCATCCAAAAACAATAATTATTGTCCCTTATTTATATTATCTATAATAAGATCCCAACTCTTGGAAATTTTCATGATTTTACACCATCTAGAGATCTATTCCTATGGATATTCATGCATTGAATGTAGAGAATTTGAGGTAAGATTTTTTTTCATTTCTCTTGCTAGATCATATCATTATTAATTAAATACATCACTATAGTGGTACAATAATGTCAATATATATGGTTTGGGATATGTTTTTTCTAATATAATTTGGGAATTTTTGAATGAAGGGATAAAATCATAGAGATCTACCTAGGTCATTGTATTAATCTTTCTATACAGAACCATTTTGAAGTAAGTGGATTATCCCTCACTCCAATTCTTATAGAAAATAGTGGCTTATATTTCATAGTGGTTTTCATATATTTTTGAAAGGACAATTAATGTTCAAATATTGTTAGAAAAATATGTCTGTTTCTGGAGTTAAAATAATTTTTTTGGGTGAAACCCTCAATGTGTTTGATTAAATGCTAAAAAATAATGTTAATTTCCATATAATACAACAATGATACCTTATAATAAAAATCTTATTTCATGAGTTCACATTGGATTGGAAATTATCTTTAATGATTGATACATCTGTACTATTCCAGCATGGAGAACTCAAGACTAGGTATCCATGGTGTTTCAGCTTAAGTTACCACTCTATCTTGGGGAACATGGTACTACACAATTAATTGACATCCTAGATAGTAAGTAAAGGTTTTTTTGTTCGTCGTTTTGGATTATTAAATGACTATGTTCATGTTTGTGTGAGAGAAATTAGTTAATAATTATAGAAATAATTTTTTATTTCTTTTTGATATGTAAAAATTTATAAAACTACATCGATTTGATTTATAATAGTTTTATATTAAACTATGTACTTACTTGTACTTAAATTACTAGAATGTGTTGGGATGTCAACAAGGTTGTCCTACTCTGTTTTAAACTAATCCCATTCATATGGTACTTAGTGCGTATGCAAATTTTTTTAACTTGATATATAATGTGATGATCTCATGTTTTTCTAAAGAAGATCGATTCTACGGTCTTATAAATGAAGGTGGATCATGGAGACATTCATGTTGACTAAATGAACAGAATCCTAATTGGAATTTATTCATATGATTAGTTTTATATTGTTCTTAACAACATCACTATTAAAAAAAGTATCCTCTACCCCTTATAGATGATATATTTTATCAATTATAAAGATCTCTATATTTTTTATTGATTGATATTCAATTAGGATATTATGAGATAAGCCCAATATATATGATATACCAAAGACAACCTTCTATAAGAGATATGGTCTTTATAAATTTATATTATTTCCATTTGGACTTACAAGAGCTCATAGAATAATAATGGATTTAATGAATCACCACATATTATATTCATGATCAGTTCATGGTAGTCATTATCGAGGATATTCTTATGTATTCGAACTACAAGGAAGAGTTTGAATAATATTTTATAATCTTATTAAATATATCAAGGAAAGAGTAGTTATATGATAAATAGACCAATTTTGTGTTTTTGAGATAAAAAATTTCATTCAAGGTTTACATAATATCAAGTAAGGGTATATCGATGGATCATTCAAAGATGAAAGTCATTGAATGGACTAAACTGACCACTATAACAAAGATTCATAGTTTTATTAGGTTAGATGGATACTAATAATTATTTTTTTGAAATTTCTTAGGACTTTATAATCCACTCACCATGTTGAAATATAATGGGTTATTTTATTTTTTAAATATGAATGTGGTGATAATTTCAAATAATCGAGGAAACGATCTAGGATCAAAATTTATATGAAAATAGAAAATTAAAAGAGGGGGGATTATTGGTTTAAAAACATTTTTTTATCCCTAAAATAACATTGTTTAAATGGATTTAAAATAATTATATTAAGAACATCATAGAATTAAAATAGTTGTCATAATGGGCCTTGAGTCTGGTTATAAAAATATCACAATTTGGTTTATTTCAATATTTTAAAATTCATATGTCACAAAAAATTGGATTCTGCCTTAAATACTATATAATATTTATCAGAGTAAATGATTTAATTATATTAATAAAAACAATTGTATTCACAAAGTAATACACAAGTATTGTAATCAATGTAATCATGATAAACATAATACAAAATAGAAAAATGAATATATAAAACAATTAACTTTCTCTTACAATGGTAGAAGATTTCAAAATACAAGTAAATAAATACAATTTTTTTATCCTAAAGAGAAGGGTATCCAATAACCTAGTATAAAGTTTCCTTGAATTATACATTCAAGAATGTATTTGTCACACAAATTAGGGTATGCCCTCGATACCATTACCGGCTTCTATCTTGTTGTCCCTGCAAGCCCCGGATCAACAAGATGATATGATCCTATGTATTTCTAGCCTTTGAATACATTGATATGATGGATCAGATTCTTTCTTCAATTCATGGAATACCTCAATCATATTATCATTAATCAGTGTTGTATGAAGAAAACCAAATCCCCTGATGTTTACAAGTATGTGAAAAAAATTATTCAAAACTAGTTCACTTACAAGATTTCATATGTATCATCAAATTGTGATAGATCATGTAGAGTTTCAAAATCATACATGTACATTCAATTTTTATATCTTCAAATGACATTTTATTTATTGTCTTTCATCTCAACTATCATCTTATTTTCCAATAGTCAAATTTTTCTGGAATTCTAAAAGGGTCATAGACATTTAGAAATTCAAAGTCATATTATAACTGAAATCATGAAATCGTAATGATCTAAAGATAAAATAGAATACACAACATCAGAGATGAAGGTTCCAATATGATAAAATAATTTTTTGTATTTACAAATAGCAGTCAATTCGATGTATTTGGGAAAAAAATTCGAATTCTAGATAATAGTTAATCTGATGATTTTACTTCGAGAGTATTAATATGTTTTTGAATATGAATCTGATGATATCAGATCTTTTTTAATATTTAATTTGATAATATGAATCCAAGCAAGATCAGATTCATGATCAATATGAAATATGTAATGTGAATTCCTGAATACTGTAAAAAAATTTCAATTTAATATTAAAAACTATTGTAAGAATATATCGAACATAAAATTATTAGTTATTATATATTTTTAAAAATGAGTTTGTGATTTACAAAACAAAAACGAAGAAAAAATCAAAAGAAACTTTTCACTCGACAATACCCACCCTTTTGGAAAGCACAAACCAGAGAGATAAAATAGAAAATTGCTTTGAATATCATAATTATATAATTATTTTTAAGAACATTTTTATAAATAAAAAAATAAACATATCTACCACTATGCTTTTAAAAAAAATGAAATAGATCTTGAATAAAACTAATTTCACCCTTAGGAAAAGAATACCCTACGGTTTATATTCGATTCTTTTATGAATAATTCTTCTCCCCTTAATTAAATATTTTCCTATTTAAATTATATTTCCCCCTGGAGAAAACATTCTCCTCCTCTATGATTTTGAAAATGGAAGGACAAATAATTTAAAGTACATGAAAGTGTTAGAAAAATAATTCATAAAAACAATTTAAAGTAATTGATTATCCAAAAGTAAATGAAAGATCATCCAACCAAGAAATATTGGAATCAATTAAATCAAAAATTTATTAATGAAAAAGTGTTTCAATGATATTCAAAACATATTACAACAAGAGATTTAAAAAGGTTGATCTTTCTTTGTTATAAGAAATTTCACAATAGCTATCGTTTTCCTAAAAACATTTCTATCATCTTAATCCTTTTCCAAAAGTTCCTCATTGGATTTGTTTATGTTTTCCAGTTACTATAGATTTTCCACCCAAATTCAAATTCTCTAATTTTATCTTTATTCTCCTCTTCTTGAATCTGAACTTTTTATTCCAAAACATTGACATGTGCATGGTGAGATTTGATCTTTTTAATGAAATTTTGTTCATTATTCATCAATTAAGAAATTTTGTTTTTGTATAAATAGAGACATTTAATTTTCTTGATCATAGTGTTGAGGTTTACCTATAGGTTAAAAATGACATTGTTATTCTTATAAGAATCACTTTTGACAGTATTAAAGATCATTTCCATATTATCAGTATTTTTTTCAGACTATTGATGGCTAAATCTGTTTCATAGAGGGTTTTCATGATTTTTAAAATATTCTCATCTTGATTTTTAGATACTTCATCAACAACTCAAGACCATTTGATAATTCTAATACAACTATTTCGGTGTGCCTCAACACTTTCATTGATAACATAGAATTATTCTTCTTATCAGATCTGTATGTCTACCAAATATTTTATGGAAAAAAATTACATGTATTAATTTTTTACAACAAAATAAACATTAGTTTATAGTCTTTCAAAATATGGAAAAAATTTATCCACTCTGGTTAATGTGTGGAAAATATAATCAATACCTTGGGATGTTATTGTATTTTAAGATCAAGAATTTTTTCAAGAATTCTTTTGAAGAACCAGCTTTGTTTTTGACTATGATTTTCATATTTTTCTATTGAATTGGATTTTTCGTTTTTTGATATTCATTATTTACATTAGAAATCTGGATTTCTTCAAAACTATTCTTTTTTACTGCATTCATCATTTTTATTCTCATAATCTTTCTTGGACAAAGAAAAAATATCCTGAGTAATAGGTGATTTCTCTTTCTTTGATTTTATTGAATTATTAATACAATTTTTAGAAGTATATTGTATATTTAATGAATCTATATATGTCTTTAGTGAAAATTTATCTTACCCATTCTTATCTTCCTTTTATTCAGAGTATGGTTTTTTCTTTACCATCAACACTTTCATTTATTATTTACTTTATCCTTTTTATTATTATTCTTCTTATTCTCCTACTCGTGTACCTCACCATTTAACATTATATACATTAATCTATTTGAAATAAATATATTTTTCATTTAAACCTTCAACAAATATCTCTAAAACATCATAGATTTTAGGTTCTAACCTCAACTTTTCATTTCCCACTGTAATAGATTCTTGAGAAGAATGATTTATTTGACTGTAAATTTTTATTTATTAGAAGGATCATTTAAATAAAAAAAATTATTTTGTTTTAAGAAAATATTGTATATGGTGTCAGGTAAATTAATTTTGGTTGAGGAAGATTCCATAACATTCAATAACTTTTCATAGTATTGAGGTTCTTATTTTGTACTTTTGTTTCTTTCCTTTGGAATTTTTTTCTAAGACATCATCACCATTACCTCTTAAATAAAAAGCATGCATAGGGTCATAAACGATATGTGGTTATACTATTTTTCCATATTCCTTTCTTCTTTTCCATGAATCGAGAACATTGTTAGAAAACTTCTTTTGATTCGTTTCCTTCTTCAATGCATGATAATCTACTTTCACTTATTTTTTACTTTATCTTAATTCTTTGTGGAGGAGGGATATTCTTCATATGTATATGCCTTTTTTAATTTTCAAAAACAAATTCAATTCATGATAAAATAAAAATTTCATTTTTTATTATTGTATCTTCACTGATAAAAAATATCTTTTCCCTGGTAAGATTCCATTAGATTTCTATATTGAAAATTTTGAAAATATTTTCAATCATCTTACTAATTAACCCAAGAAAAATAATGATATGAGAATTGATGGATTTCGATGTAATATTACTCATGCTTAAAAATAATTTTGGATTGATTAATCTTTCTCATATTAACTAGATAATCTAGAATGAACACATTTGATACCTTAATAGTGCATATATTTCTTCTACTTGGGATCAGGAACCCCATCATCTATGTTTCCAAAAATCTATTATCAGGGATATGATGTGTAAAATTCTTCAGATCCTCATCTATTTTAAACAAATAATTTTCTTCTCTTTCATTTACAAAATTTCCCTTTTTTATTCAGTACATTGTGACTCGGTAATAAATCATCACCTTTATCGAAAAAACCTTGGAATCTAACAGCATTACTATGTGAAATTTCATATTTTATACCATAATCATTAAAAGAAAACATTTATTTTATTTTTTTCCTTGTAAAACATTACAGACTCCTAAAAATTATAAACTACGTCTAAATAGAAAAGATCCTACATAGGAACCAATAATTCAATATACAGTAAATCCAATCCTTGAAATTGAATCATTCTTTTCACTAGGTAATCATACATATCATAGAAATATATGGATACTCAATTTTATCATATGAAAAAACCAATTCCTGTAATGTCGAGTTTGAGTAAGAGGCACCGTATTAGGGAGAAACGTATTAGGGTTTGAAATGGTTGATTCACACATGAACAATCAAATCATGAGACATAAATTTGGAAGCATTTAGTGAAGAAATTCATGATGATGAACGATGTGGGATAGGCAGTGGTCCTATATTAATTGGAAAATATCAATGACAATTCATATTCCAAAATCATCTGGCAGATGATATTTGATATACATGATCAAACATTTGTGATTGTATGAAAATCAATATATTAATATTATAAACTCTTGAGATTTTATAATTTTTTAATAATATTGGATGAATACAATTTAAAAAATTAAAACAATTTTAAATAATAAAAGATTAAGTATAAATACAAACAAAAATAAAAGTAATTAAAATAAAATTGTGTTAAAAAAAGAATACCTTTTGGAGTAAGGATATTGATATGATAACTTGTTATACATTGTTTGTATATGATATTTTTGTAAGAATATATGAATTTGATATGAAAAACTCAATGCTAATTAATTTTTTTTATAAATCTAATTGAATTTTAAAATATGATTGAATTTCAGAATCTGATTAAATTTTAGAATCTCATTGAATTTCAGAATTTGATTGGTTTTTAGAATCTAATTGAATTTATAAATCCAATAGAATTTCATAATATAGCTGAATTTATGAATCAAATTGAATTTTTAAATCAATTTCTAAAACAATATTTATTTTGAAAGACTATTTTAAAATACTAAAAATCATAAAAAGATGAATCATATGTACTCCCCTTTAAAAAGAAGTATGTTAATGTAAGGAGATGGTTTAAACAAGAATTAAATTTGTATTGATTACTTTACAGTGATAATTTATAGCTTCCGTTTAATTTTTTAAATCTAAGAAAAGTTAACAGTTTTGAAAAGATATCTTTAAGTTGTACATGCATTTTGATTAATTGTAAAATGATTTTAAGTGTCGAATCTCTATGAAAGTGATGATAAATATCTATATGATTAACATGAGTGTGATGTGCAAGGATTTTACATAAAACTATGGCACCAGAGTTATCACATTGTGTTTGTGTTTTAGTAGAACTCCTTCGATAATTAGTGATTGTTTGTTGCATCCCCAACACTTGTCCACAACCACATACAGCCGCCATATATTCTACTTTAGCAGTGGAATGTGCAACAATGTGTTTTTTCATACAAGACCAAGAATCTAATGATTATCCTATGTAATGAAAAGTACAGATGTACTTTTCTAATCCATTCTACAACCACCAAAGTCAGCATCCAAATTTTTTTAATTCAAAATCATTTCCAAAATTATAAAAAATTCATAGATACACAGTTCCTTTTTAATAAAAATAATTTTCAAATCTTTAAAATGATATTATTTTTGTATTTTCTTGATACTTTTCACATCGACATACTAAAAACATTAAGTATTGATTACTAGTTTTTAAATATCGTAAATATCATATCATACGTCTAAAAAATGTTTGATTAACTTGTTTCCAAACTTCATTAAAGTCAAGTGTATTTGAGGTACCTATTTTCATACTAATTCTTTTAGTACTGTCATATCTATTATTTTTGAGAAGATAATTAATATACTTTTGTTGAGATATAAAAGTTCATTATGGTGTTTTCGAAAATTGATATAGATGAAATAATTCTTACTCAACAATCACACTCATTTCATACTCATATATAATAAAATTTTCAAAATAATCTCTTGAATATTGTTCAGTTGATCCAAATATAATGTCATCAACATAAATTTTAGCAATCAAAACATTTTTTTCTTTATGAAACGAGTTGGATCAATAGTTCTATTAAAAAAATTTTTTGTAACAAAAATCCTATAATCAATCATACCAGGCTCTAGGGGATTGTTTATGTACACATAAATCATTGGTATGTTTAAAAACATATTTAGAGTGTTTTGATCCATCAAAAGGAGGAGGTTGTTTAACGAAAACATCATCTTGGACATATTTTTTAAGGAAAGCACACTTTACATCTATTTGAAATTAATTAAAATTGAAGATGGATATAAAAGCTAAGAGAACTCGAATAGATTGAAGTCTAGCTACAAGAGCATAAGTTTCATTATATCCTATTCCATCTTATTTATTATAACAATTAGGAACAAGTCCTGTCTTATTTCTAATAATGATTCCATCTTCATCACATTTTTTTCTAAAAATCTATCTTACTCCAAGCATAGAGGCTTCTTATGGTCTTTCAACCAATATCCAGACTTTGTTCTTTTCAAATTCATTTACTTCACCGTGTACTTCCACTAAGGGAAAAATGACCATTTGCGATGGGTTAGGGGTTCGTCGCATATAACTCATTTGAAGGGGTTATTTGTGACATGCCTATTATCCCATCTCAAATAATAAGTATATGTGATGAGTAAGTAAGGTCCAGTCGCAAAAGGGTAAATGAAAATGCGCACCAAAGAATGAGGGAGGGCATTTGTAACAGGTATCCTATTCCCGTCACAAATTCCCGACGACAGTTTTTACTATTTTTTACGGGAGAGGTATCCCATCGCAAAAAGTGTGTCGACTGGGAAACATTTTCTACGGGTTTTGTCGCTAATAATTTTTTTCGACTGATAGTAATTAATGCGAGCGGTGGGTATTTGAGACAGGACCCATCGCAAATACAACAATTTACAATGGTAAGCCCATCACAAAGAAGCCTGTCACAAATAATCTAACATATATATACCCCCATCCATTATCCACTAATTCTAATTCCTTATCGATTTCTCTCACTATCACTTTTAAAAAAAGTTAATCTAAATTTTTTCATAGTTTATACGTTTCAATCGGAGCATAATCTACAGATTTTATACTCTGGAAGCTTAAATTTCACAGTATTTATCTATTTTTTATTATTTAGTTAATTTATTTTATTTTCAATAATTTATAAATTTCGTTAGTTAGATGCAATTAAATTCAATTAAGATTAGATATTTTTTCTGTATTTTTTTTTATGAATAATTATGTCTAGGTGTTAATCATAAATAATTAGTAAAAAATGGTAAAAATTTGTTATAATTAGAAATAATTTGTAATAATTTGAAATATTTAGTATTAATTAGTAATAATTATCAATAACTAGGATTAATTCGTAATAATTATGATTAATTTGAAATAATGGGGATTAATTAGTAATAATTATCAATAATTAGTAATAAATTGTAATAAATTGTAATAATTAGTAATAAAATTTAATTATTAGTAATAAATCGTAATAATTAGTAATAAATCAAAATAATTAGTAATAAATCGTAATAATTTTTAATAAATTGTATTAATTAGTAATAAATTGTAACAATTAGTCCTAAATTGCAATAATTAGTAATAAACTATAATAATTAGAAATATATGGTAGGTAATAGTAATAATTTATAATAAATAGTTACAACTCATAATAAAATGTAATAATTCATAATAAACTGAAACAATTAAAAATAATTTGTAATAATTTGTAATAATTATTAATAAATAGTTATAATTTGTAATAGTTTGTAATTATTAGTAATTATTTGTAATAAATAATAATAATTAGTAAAAAATCATAATAATTCGTAATAAAAGTTATTAAATTGTAATAAATGGAAATAAATGGAAATAATTAGTAACAATCTATAATAATTAGTAATAATTTTTAATAATTAGTAATAATCAGTAATAATTAGTAATTTTTTTTATTAATTAGTAATAAATAGTAACAGTTAGTAGCAATTAGTCAAAAATGGTAATAAATTGTAATAAATTGTAATAAATTATAATAAATGAAAATAAATTGTAATAAATTGTAATAATTATTAACAAACTGTAATAATTAGTAATAAATTTAAATAAATATAAAAACTTTGTAATAATTAGTAATAATTTTAAATAATTATTAAAAATTTCAAAAAATAGTAATATTTTTCAATAATTAGAAAAAATTATTAATAATTTGTTATAATTAGTAATAATTATTAACACTTAGAAATAAATTTTATTAATTAGTAATAAATCATAATAATTTTGTAATAAATGGTAATAAATAGTAATAAATTGTAATAATAAGTAATAAATGGTAATAAATAGTATTAAATTGTAATAATTAGTAATACATAGAAATAATTAGTAATAAATGGTAATAATTAGTAATAAACTATAATAATTAGTCTTAAACATTAATAATTAGTAATAATCAGTAACAATTTGTAGTAATTTGTAATAATTCGTAGTAAATTGTAATAATTAGTTATAAATGGTAATAATTAGTTATAAATTGTAATTAATGGTAAAAATTTGAAATAATTCCTAATAAATTGTAATAATTAGCAATAATTTGTAATATTTAGTAATAATTTGAATTAATCCGTACTACATTGTAATAATTAGTATTAATTATTAATAATTAGCGACAAATAGTAATAATTATTAATAAATATTAAAACTTAGTAATAAATGGTAATAATTCGTATTAAATGGTAATAAATAGTAATAAATGATAATAATTAGTAATAAATCGTATTAATTAGTGATAAATGTATTAAATGGAAATATATTGTAATAAGATGTTATAAATTGTAATAATTAAAAATAATTATTCATAATTAGTAATAATTATCAATTATTATTAACAATTATGATTAATTATTAATAAATTATATTAATTAGTATTAAATTTTTATAATTAATAATAATGAGTTATAATTATTAATAATTAGTAATAATTAGGATTAATTAATTGTAATTAAGAGTAATTAGTAATCATTGGGATTAATTATTAATAACTAATAAAAATTAGTCATAATTAATAATATTTAGTAATAATTATGATCAGTTAGTAATAATTAGGATTAATTCATTATAATTATGAATAATTAGTAATAATTATGATAAATTTGTAATAATTTGGAATGGTTAATAATAATTGGGATTAATTATTAATAAATTGGAATAAATTCTAGTACATTGATAAACTGGAAAAGTTTTCAGTGGACAATCGATATTCCTTTTGATCAACACCTCAGCTCCTTCGAATTTCTCCCACTGAAATCAGTATGAAGAATCTTCTCATACGTACGTCAGAGGGGGTATTTCTTACCGATTTATGTTAGAGAAAGTTGAAAGGAGGTGAGTCGTCTAACAACATAGGCTCTTTTTCCCGACGACTCAACTCCTTGGAACTTCTATGACTGAAATTACTATAAAAAGTATGCTTCGATGTATGAATATAAATTTTATCACGCACGAGCATGGAGAGTAGTGCGGTGATGCCTCCCCACTCAACATCCTTGTTTCATCCAAAAATAGATATTCGTATGTCGGGACATACATTTCATATTGAATTGAGTCATAGAAACATGAAAGGTGATGAGTTGTTGAGAAAAATAGCCGCCTTCAATCCTTTTGAAATTATGCCTTTGGTAATTAGGCACAAAATATCTCCAACTCATAATATTTATTGCTAATCGGTATAAATTTTTATAAATGAGTATAGATTAGTATGAAATCATAAATAATATTATAATTAAATGATAAATAATAGAAATTATTATAAATTGTGAGAAAATAGAATTTAATTACCTTCTGTTTTTTGGATAGTGTTTATTTTATATATAATTTTTCAAAATAACTAATTATTTCTTATTTTAAAAAAAATATGGAATAAGAAAGTCAATAACAGTCATTATTAGATGACCATGACTGGATAAATCAGTTCAAGAATATAAATGGTTCTGGTTTAAATACAGTATATAATTATGGTGGTCAAGCTTTCTTATCATTTGCACTATCACAACGATTTTTTTTCCAAAAGGAACAATTAAGTGTCCATGTAAAAAATGTGCTCTGAAGATGTATGATACATTTTACAACATTGGTGGTCATTTATAATGTATTGGTTTTCAACAAGATTATGATTATTGGTATCAGTAAGATGATTGTAGTTCCAGGTAAGATACTAAAAATTTGATTTTGAAACAAACACAGCATTAAAATTTAGTACATGATGTAGCTGGTCCATCTTTTCAAAAAATTAAAACATGGGATGATATTGTCTTCACTCTTGAGTTAGAATCATCTCATTTATATGTTTTGTTGAGCTAATATGAAGATGATTTATATCCATATTTCCAGATAAGAATGTTTGAAGCGGTTAATAAATTTAATATCTATTAAATAATATAATGGAATATCAAATAGTGGTTTTGATCAGATATTCTTTTTGTCAAAAACATTTATACATGAACGATATTTTTTACCTGCAAATTTCTATGAGGGAAAGTGGCTAATTTTTAATCTGGGTCTTGGTTATCAGAATATTCAAGCATGTTCAAATGATTTCATCTTATATTATGTTGAAAACGAGTCATTGGATAATTTTCATAAACATGAAAAAAC
Source organism: Viscum album (assembly GCA_963277665.1). Lineage (NCBI taxonomy): Eukaryota > Viridiplantae > Streptophyta > Magnoliopsida > Santalales > Viscaceae > Viscum > Viscum album. Next base: position 1,631,700,641 of record OY728133.1, on the reverse strand, counting down.
AGGGTATAATGAAGATTAACCATGGAAGTATGTATTTTTCCTATAAAACAATTGAGATACATTCCGCTCAAACCCAGATTGCAGCATTTTTTTATGTCTCGAAATAGAACATCATTCATTTCATTGAACAAAACCAACATTTCAACTAGTAAAAGAATAAATCATCCCTCTGATGGTGATTCATGGATATATTTTGACCAACTTCATCCATATTTAGCTTTAGAATCCAGAAACATGAGATTGAGTCATTCTACATATGGTTTTTGTCCATTTAGTTCTTACGGTAGTTAGTATTCATCTGGGCCTATATTTATAACACTATGTAATTTACCTCTATAGATGTTAGTGAAGGAGCCATATATATTTTGGACCTTATTAATTCCAGGTCATTCAAAAATGAATATCAATGTTTATTTGAAACCCTTGACTAATGAGTTGAATACAATATGGATTAATGGAATCAGTACATATGATGTTATTGGAAAATAGAAATTCCTACTAAAAGTTGCATTGATGTAGACATTATGTGACTTCCCAACAAATTTCATGTTTTCTGGATGGATTACTCATGGTCCAAAATAATCCCTGTACTGTATGTAAGAAAAAATAATTTATGCTCATCAATGGAATAAAACATTATTTTTCAACTATCATCACAAATTTTTCTAAGAGATAATCTTTTTGAAGAGAAAAAATAACATTTTTGAAAAGGAACTGTTGAAAAATATGGGTCTCTAACAATGATCTTTAGTACTCAGATAATATTAATTATCTCTTCATTACCACCCATCAAATTAGGACCAAAAATAAAACAAAAAATTGATGTGTATGGAAAAGAGCGCAATTGAATAAAAAGATTCATTTTTTGGGATTTTCCATGTTGGTCTGATTTGCTGGTCCATCACATTTCGGATGTGATGCATATTGAGAAGAACTATTTTGATAATTTATTTCATATAGTTTTGGATACATGAGGTAAAACCAATGATAATGTAAAGGCATAATTATATCTTTCCCAAATTTGTAAGTGATTAGAACATAAACTGTTTAAAAATGACATATCACTGATGTTAATGATGCCAAAAGTTTTTTATACACTGTCAAAGAGAGTCACTTATTATTTTGTTATTGGATTTCATATTTGAGACATCCAGATGTTTATACATCCATTTTGGGTAGAATTTTCAGAAATGGTCACATTACCAGATTGAAAACTCATGACTGCCATGTTTTAAAGGAAGGACTTCTACTAATTGGATTATGTAGTTTGTTAAATCATATGATTTGGGATGTGCTAACAGACATATAATATTTTTTTGAGACATTTGTTTGTCGAAAATAGACTAAGACTCCATAAGAAAACTATATTAGTTGAATGATTAATTGTAGAAGTTTATTTGAAAGTGGGATTTTTTTCATCTCTCATTACTTTAAATATGAATATCCCTCAGAAAACAACCTCATTAGTTTTAAAGAGATAAATATTAAAAATTATATGATAAATAAATTATCAGTTTTCAAATAGCCAAAACATGTCTTTATTGGAGTTCATGAACAATTACTTTTAGATGATGAACATCACAGAGCTCATACATATATTCTGATCAACTCTGATGAAATTACACCAATTGTAATATGTGTTCTCAAATAAATTATTCTATATTTATTATAACGGTACATTAATATTATATTATTTGTATGTTATATGATAATCATATCAAGAAAGATAATCCAAAATTTATTAGAGCTATAATTTAAGAACATCGTAAAAATTGTTTTTTATACTGGTTTCAAAAACTGGTATCATTAATTTTTTTTAATTCACATTAAAAATAATTTTAATTCTTGTTATAGTGATTATTGTTTTAAAAATTTTTAGGCATCACAACATGCTAATAAAATTGAAAATCTATTGTTAGTACTGAGAAACCAAACATCAAAAATGGATAAATCTTATAATGTATATCAGTTGAATTATTCTTGATTTCATAAATGTCAATATGGAGAATAAAAAAACCAATGAATAATGGTGTTTTTTTGAGAGGGTCTCATCATAGAGAAACTGATGTGGACTTTTACAGTATTCTGGAAGAAATAATTGAACTGTGTTATCTGGGGAAAAATTACATAACGATTTATAAATTTTAGTGGTTGGATACTGAGAGATGCTGCTGTTTTCTTCCGAACCATGGAATCGTTGATATTAAAAATAAAAATCTTCTTGTAGTAAATAGAACATTTATATAGTATTATCTGGAACATCAAATTTATTATGAAAATTAATATGCTATATAAATGCAGTCGGTGGATTGTTGGAGCATAATAAAAATTAAATCTCAAGAGAATTAGTTTACTCTAAGTGAATGTGGTTCCGTGGACGTTCAATGAATTGAAATTTTTTTAGAGACTCCTCTATATATATTTTTTACATGATGAGACTCGAATAACATTGATGAAAACCCACAATTAAGGGTAAATGGTGATGATGATCTTAATGGCGTTACAACTGAATTTGTAATTAAAAGAGGTGATGCAACTGAAACTAATATGAAAATTAATGATATTGAGGAGGAAGATGAAGAAATTGACATCGCTAACTATGATGATGAGGATGAATAAGGAAATTAGCACAAATAAATTGTACATATAATCATAATATATATATATAAATATATAATATTACTTTTAAACAGTTTTTTTAACAATATTCATTTCTTGTTTTAGATGGATGAGGAATTTTATCATAAGTTACAGGAGGTCGATATACCTTTGGACGAGTAGGAGGTCAGATCAGCTGACCCTCAGACTACTGTTGGTTCAGGGGGCACTCAGAGGGGGTGTGGTCTTGCCAAACTGATGATTCTCAACCCTATCCCTAAGTGACATCCTTATCTTGGGTTTGATCCATGCACACTGAGGTATGTTTATTTGTTTATTTTAGTTATTATTCATTAATTTATTTATATTATAACTGTTTGATTAATTTTTCTTTTTTTTCAGAGCTTTATGCATGTAGTTATTGGACCAGGGAGTGCTATATTGTGAAATTATTTTTTTGATGCATGAGTGTTATGGGATTTGATTCCCACTAATGTTCAGCAGATCATGTTAGTGAATTGGATGGTACGTAAATAAATAATAGTTATGTTAAAACTAATTTATTTAATATCCTGATATAAAATTATTTTTTTGGGTTTGTGGCATCTCATTGATGATACCATGCATGAGGATATTTTTAAGGCATAATAGGGAGTTATGTGTCTTTTTTTCACTTAGGTTTTTTACAATTTGATAAAGAAAGAAAAGGAGAAAGCAGGAGTCACAGAGTTTGATAATACATGTCATGTTCACTAACCTGATTATATTTCATCTTAGGTTTGTTATAGATTATGTACAAACTGGTTGGGTATGCTATTTTAGTGTAAATTATCAGTACGTTGGACAAGTCAGGGGAGACAGGAGTTGACACATTGAACTGGTAGTCGTACATTCAGTATGTATTGGGAGGATACGGCAAGTAAATATTTTTAAATATTTTATATAATTTTAAATGAAAATGGTTTATTTTAAATAATATAGGTAGTCGCACAGCCCGATATTACGAAGTATGATGTTTATATTAGGATGCACAATTCTCTAGCCACTAGAGAGATTTGAGGTACTCACTAGCGTCAGATTGTGGTCAGTACAAATTATTTTTGAGTTTCAAATTTAACTACCAATAATATTTTAACTATTTTAACATTAAAAAACAATCGAAGGAGTCATATGTGGCCAATACCTCTTAGTCTAATGGAGAGAGTTAGTATGAGACTGATGGTAAGACTTGGGCTACCAAATTTGATGAGGTAGCCTAGATACAGGAGACCCAATATGCCTTTGAGAAAGGCTGAGTTGTTGGTATCAGCTCTCGATTGACCCCTGAGGGATTTTATGGAACCTCTATGATGTTGAGGTCCATCTCAAGAGGAGCTCACAGATATTGAACATCATCTCATGAATCATATGAGGAGTAGCTACAATTAGAGAGTGAGATTATATAGACTATGAATAGGGAGCTGGAGGAGATACGTCTATGGAAGAAACATTAGTAGAAAGAGTTCATATGATAGAAGAAGTAGCTGGAGATGCATGATGAGATGATTTGATGATGGCATGAGCAGGAGGAGCATCAGATGGAGTACATGTGATGCCTGACTCGTAGTTTAGGGATGTAGTTCCCTCTACTATCTCCTCCAGCTTCTCCGGAAGACCCTCCAATTCAATGATGTATTTTTATTTTATAATAAAATATTTGAATGATTTTATTTGTAATATTAACTATTTAATTTTTAAAATTGGGTCTTTTTTCTTTTGACTCGAATGTAACAGTTTTGGTTATATTTTTTAATTTTTTAATTTATTTATTTTTTTATTTTTACGAATAGTTAGGTTTTTATAATCATAATAATATTAACATTATTATATCATTAATATTAATAATAAAATTAGTATACTGTTTAATTATTTTTTAATTAACATTATTTTATGAATATTAATATTATTATTTTATTTTTATTAATATTATGTTAATATTTTTAATTTATAAATCATTTTATAATATTACTATTTCTATTATGATATAATTATATTAATATTATACTGTTATTAATTTTATTTAATTACATTTTATTTACAACTATTTGTGACGGTCCGTTGCAAAAAGGTAAAAATGGGAAACTATTTGCAACAGGAGGCCGACTCGTCATAATAGAGTTTCTAAAAAAATCATCGAAATTTTTGTGACAATGCTACTACAAATCGCAAATATTATCTTTTTGCGACAAAAAATTAAAAAAAGTAATATTTACGATGGTGTTTTCCGTAACGAGTCATTTGCGACGAGAACCCGTCACAAAAGACCATTTACGAAGAGTTCCCATCCAAATGACCCATCACAGAAATTAATTTTTCTAGTATTGTTCCATACTACAATATTTAATACCTAAATCATCATCAGGATTATTAGTTTTGAATTGAGAAAGGAATAAAAAAAATTTATTTCATTTATCAAATAACTTCTAGTCCTTACAAGTAGATTTATGTAACCAATGATATTATCATTAGGATGATTCCTAATAAATAATTGATTGGTATTTTGTAAAACTTGTTCATCAACAAAAGGTAGAAAGTCATTTGAAATAAATACATAATAAATAATTTCTTGAGTATTTTCCTTATTTGATGAATCATTATAATAAGTTCATAATCATTTTTTGAAAACACATTAGAGGATGTAGGATAATATTGTTTAAAAAAAGGATCAGTTTCATCAAATTTAACATGCATTGTTTCCTAAATAGTGAAAAAATTTCAATTGAAAACTATATATGCCATAGAAGTAGTAGAATAGCCGAACAATATACTTTCAATGGATTTGGGCGTGAATTTATGTAATTTGTTTTTTTCAAAATGAATACATTTAATCCAAATACAAATAAATATGAAACTTTTGGTTCTCGGATTGTGTATAATTAATAAGGTGTTTTTTAGAAATGGTCTTTTTAAAATTCAATTTATAGTATATAAAGTAGTAATCACATATTCATCCAAAAATGTTTAGCAATAGAGTATTCACTCAACATGGTTCTTATTATTCCTTGAAGAATATGATTTATTTATTCAACAACACCATTTTTTTGAGGAATTTTAGGAGATGAAAAGTTATGTGTAATACCTTTCTTACTATAAAAACTTTTAAAATCATAATTTAAAAATTCTTTTCTATGGTAACATTGAATAGTTATCAATAGGAGGTTTTAAAATATATATTTTCTTTAATAATATTTCATTAAACTACCCATAACATTAACAAATCCTTATGTTCATCTTTTAATATCACTCAATAATGGATACGTCATTATCTGTAACTACTTCATATATTTTTTTATAATCTTATATTTCATTTATCCAAATATATCTTGTATAGCTTAGATCAAATTGGTGTAAACATTGGTTAATCCTTGGAAATGTAATATTAACATATAATTTCAAAACATCTATTTGAGTTTTATCATGATAAAATAACCTAATAGATTTGGTTTTGAAATTTATAAAATGATTTTTTTCAAAAATATAAACAATGTTTCTAAAAAATTAAAATTAGTAACATATAGGTCTCGTAGATTCCCATCTATTCCACAGCTTCATTAAAATTACTAAGTGTTTCATATGTTTCAGATAGAGTGAAGAACATTAAAATAACCTGATAGTGATTCCCTTTCTGAAAAAAGTGGGAATGTTTGGAGAGTAATATTTAGTCATATAAAAACCAAGATCCTTGAAAATATTGGTATATGGAAGATGTATTAAATATATTTTTATATTTTCTTATAAGTAACCTGAGTACTAGAAAATGATTGAAAGTCATATGATCAAGACATGGTTACAATCCTTGCAAGCACATCATTATTAAGGGATATGAAAGTCATCTTATATTTTCTTTCTTCTATCTCAAAATTAGTATTTAATCTATTGATAGAAAATATTATATATAACCTGATTAATTTTAACATTCTAATGTAAACATGAAAAAATTTATCTATTTCTTAGATAATTAAGTAATAATAATTATTTTGAGTGGATTTTTGAGAATTGTTTTTCAGATTTTTTAAAACATTAACCACATGATGTCCCTTAAAAGTAAAATCATCTTAACACCTCTTAAATAAAAAAATAAAGGTAATATAACCTATTAGATCACTTCTTTAGAACCGAAATTCTATCTAACTTTCATATTATCCTCATATAATATCACCATAATATCTAATTTTGCCTATATCATTGCTCTGATATAAATTGTGACAACCAAAAACCCACACACTTTGATTTAGTGCTGAAAAATAACATTTATATTTATGACTTTGATACCGATAAATAAGACCAGATTTTAACCCATTAAAAATGTATAACGTCAAAATAAAATATTAGTTCACTTATATTACCAAGGACATTTTCAGATTATATTTTTAAGAGATTATAATACCTCAAATAAATAAATGTTTAGAAAAATTCAACATATTCTTTTTTGGATTCCCTCGAGATAGAATCTTAATTGAATCCAATCACCAATGATATTCTACTCAATACGATACCGTGAGAAAAAATTTTAAACACTGGGTTTTCACAATATTTCTTTGTAAGGGGATTTAAAACAAGAAGTGAAATCCTTTCCATTTAATTTTTTTATAAAAACTATTTTAAAATAATTTAAATTTATATCAAATATAAATATTAAATATTAAAAATAAATTATACATAAATATAAATTTAGGGGTTTCAAAATCAACAAGATTTTCTTTTCAAAAATTTATTAAAAATTTTACACATTTGAAAACCAATTTAATTTTAAAACGTAATATCCTTTTAAATAAATCCTAAATTATTATTTGAAAACATCAAATCTATAGAAAACTAATTCTTTTACATATAATATTTCCTTATTTTTAAATACCAATATCCATTACTAAAAAAATCGTCTAAAAAGTCCTAATGTATTTAGAAGTTTAGGTACCAAAAAACAACTAAAATAAAACAATTTAATCACTACAAAGCACTTGAAAATCCATTCAAGATCCTAAAACAACATAGGAAAAAATAGATAATACATCAAAAAATGATGAGAGATTAAAATCCGCTCAAGAGAATAATTATGATAAAGAATATGTAAGTTAATAATATAACATGATATCTTAAAATAGAACGATTTTGAGTAATCACAAGGGTGTATATAAAAAAGATCATGGGATCATAAAAACATAGAATCATAGGAAATGTGGTAGAAACATATAACATTGAATAAACATGAGTCAAGGATCAATTCCAAGATAATATCACATGGTTGAAAAAAATCACATAATAGATTTGGAATACTCCCAAATCCCATTCATTAACCATCATGAGACAAAAAACATTTTTTGAATCCATTGAAGTACTATCTGGGCACACCCATTGTATAATCTACATTGGGATCACCAGATGTTATCTAGTTCACACATCAAAAAATGTTTTTCATCTATGTGCTTGATGCTGGATCGAAATATGTATGTAGTTGGAATAACACAAGAGTGTGGGTGAACTGTATATTTAAAAAATTTAGTTTGTAACCATAAATATTTTATTTTTTGATTGTTAAAAAATATGATTCACTAAACCCTCTTTAATTTTATTAAGGAAATTAGATTGGCCATGGTTGTGATAGAAAGTGTATTTAATTTCCTTGGGTATGATAAGGATGTTTATCATAATGAATTTAATATACATATTTACATAAATATATTCTACTATAATATATATAGAATCCTAAATCATAGTTTTTCAACTATACAAATAAATAAAAAATACAAAGTACCACTTTTTATTTAAAATAATTTTCATTGGAATTAAGAAACATTTAATGAAACAATTAAAACAAATGAAATGAAATATTTTAAATCAATGAGAAGGTTATCAAATGAACATAGATTAAATTACATAGATTTATAATATAAATAAATTATATCATACCCAAAAATGGGTAAGCACTTGATCTGTATAAAATTGGATGAAAATTTTTCCCTTCTATCCCCACAAGCCTAGATTAAGAAAGTAAGCATCACCTATTTCTTCGATTTACTAGAAGTTATTGATTAAAAAATTAAACAGATGAATTAAATCTTAAATAGACAACCTTATATGGTATCTTTAATATTTACACTTTCTTACTATGTTAAAACAATGACTGGGAACAATTAGTTCACACTTTTACAAAACAATGTCATGAGAGTAATATTATAGCATGTAGACAAACACATAATATTCATACGAATTATAAATGACAAAGTGACAATGTATTTATAGGCTTGGAATCCAACAGTCATCTTGGTCTCCAATGGTAATATTGTTTCTACAAAAGTTAAGGGACCTATACAACATGAACTTCTACTGTAAAAAATATAATAGACGACACCATTTTATAATAAGGAAATAGATGAAACATTTTATGAGAAGGAATATTATATAATCAAGACCAAATAAAATATTTTTTTTAATTACATGTATGAAACTATAAATCATCAATTCTAGAAAAAATATTATATAACCAAATTATTAAAATAGTGGGAATCATAATATAAAAATCATGAGAATCATATTTTAAAAATTCTGAGAATCAGATTCGAAAAATAGTGAAATCAAATTCTAAAATATGTGAGAATAAGATTCTAAAATCGGTGAGAACCAGATTCTAAACAATAGTGTATTTGATTTAATTTTTTCTAGTATCTATTTTGTTTTATAAATTTTTTGGTTAGATATATCTATGAGACATCATAAAATGTTTTAGTAGACATGAATCCAATTATTATAATACTTTTATTGGTTTATATAATATTTACTTATAAAAACATATAAAATTTATATAATGAATTTTAAAAGGGGTTGGTTTATTTATTCCAAAACAAAAAGGAATGAGAAAATTGACAAAGAAACATTTGAATCAACAATATATCCATTTTTTGGAAAGAACATATAACATTTTATGAAAATAATATTATGTTTGAAATATTTTTTCATCGAATTTTAGAAATAAATACTTATCTACCACTGAGTTTGAGAATGTATATGAATAACTCCCCCTTAGGATATGAAATCCCCCTAAGGATCAAATTTTATTCTATAAGTGTAATTCTTACTGTCAAAAAATATTTCCCCCTCTATTAATGATATATTTCCAATGAATAATTCTTTTTCTTATATCATTCTCTCCTTAGATTAATATTATTATAAAACATTCTCCCCCTATGTGATTTACAAAAAAATAATAGTGAAAATATTATATCATAAAAGGGTTAGGAAATAGTCTTTATGAAACAAGTCTGATAAAAAACATGATAACTAAATTTTATACAATAAAAGTTTTGGAGAAAAAAATAATCAACCCTTATTCAACATTATTGAATTGACAATGGTATTCAACTTCTTAACCTCTTTGTAATCCTCAAACAACATTGTGATTATCTTTTCCTAATAGTGATTCTTCTTTTTTGATTTTGAATTCTTTCTTCCCGACTCTAAAACATTTAATTATGATATTCGAGTTTATTTAGAATTTTTTCATTTTTATTCTTTAAAAGAACAATCTCATATTTTTAAAACTTATTCGTTTTGATATCAGTTATGTAGAAATTATATTTCCATGTAGATATTTCATTTATTGATTCTGGATACCTTTCTACTCCTTCATCTTCTTAGAAAAACTATTTGATAAATCCTTGATCAAGACTTTGGATTCTACTAAAGAATTATTAATTTTATCAAAATTTTCATCAAAATCGTTAAAATAAAGGTTGACTTGTATTGAACAATTGGTCATATTCCTTTAAGATTTTAAATGATGATGATAATTCTACACGAATTCTTGGAATTCATCTGAAAGTTTGATCAAATTATATGTTTGAATGAATATTGAATCTGATATCTGATTTAATGAATCTTAAATCATGCGGCATGTTGGCACAATATTTCGATATTAAGGAATATATTTCACAATATTCATGAAATATTGTGAAACAGAATCTTCTCGCATTGAAGAGGATGACTTATCTGAATCTAATAGACTCTGCTTACTAGTTATGACATTAAATTTCTTTCATTTCCCTTTCATAAAAACATATATTTATTTCCTCTGTTCCATTTTCATTCATCAGATATTTGGATAATATCATCATAATATCATTAGAAGGGAAATTATGAGTTTCATTATCAACAATATTTTCTTTCTGAGTTGATGATAATATTTTAATCTGAATATTTGACTTTTTATATATTTTTATACTGAGGAATATTTGGATGATGAGGCTTGGAAATTTATTATAGAAATTTTCTAACACAGACTATCTCTCTGATATTTTCTTATCCAATTTCATGAATTTCATCATCACTATTTTTTATTCACCAACTAGATCTAATTCTTGAGGTTATTATTCAACACTTAGAAACAATCAAAAAACAATTGATATTTATTTATTGGTGGGAGGAACCTATACATCCATAGCATCTAATCATTGAGGAAGAATATTGGTGTCTAGAAGAAAGGATTCCGAATTTGTAATATCATCTGATGGTAATTTGGTAACTTTCATCAAGTCTTGGAACACCTATACTTCAAGTAACATTTTTATCATATTCAATTATTTAGCTACATTTTATTTCAATTCAGCACCAATAATTCATAATGATTTGTCTCTAATATATTTAATCTAAAAACTAGATCTACTTATTTTTTTCTCCCTATCTTTTCTTCAGTGGGAAAAAACTTCATCAGTTTATGTTTTATTCTTTTTCAACATCAAAGATTTAGAAGTATGAGATTTAATTTTCCAAGGATCTATATTGTATTTCTTATATTTTTTGTCACCTAATCTAGTATTTCTGCACATATCAATAAATTCCTTTGATTGGTCATAAATATAATATTTCATTTTTTTCATAATGTAATAAAATAAAAAAATTATTTTGAACTTCTTTCATTTGGATTTTCAAGGAACATTAAAGGAGATACACTAGTTTACTAAAAACATGGACAAAATTGATGAAAACATGAGAATCCAAGATTTAATCGATCTATAATTTATCATAATGATTGTAAAAAACCTATATCTCAACAATTTTATCTTTATTAAATTCAAAAGAAAAGATAGGATACAGATATCAGTTACCATGAGATTGTCCCTATCGTCCTTTATTGGAGTCAACAAACATTGCATCCATAATGCAAAAATCTTATTTTTTAGAGTGAGATGAGAAACGTTCTCCTTATTTATTGACATAAGACATAACTATTCTATGGTTTTTTGTTTGTGGAATGATCTTTTCGAATCTAGAAGTTTATATGAGGGATAAAAAGCATAACCATCAAAATCATTTCCAAGTATATCAGTTATTTTGTTGTAATACATTGAGTTATTATCCACATAGAATTTAAATTGAACCTTTTATTTTCCTCCATCTATAAAGAACTCTACATACATATAGAAATCATGTAGAATGTTTGGAAAAATTGGATCCCGATCACTCTTTTCATTCCAAACACAAATAAATTACAATCCTTGGAAATCTATTATATTTCATAATATTGAATCATATTTAAAATTGAATACATGATCACCTTATCTTTTTAAATAGATAAACCATGTGCTGAACACTTTTTTCAGAGGAATTAAACTCTGGGAGGAAGCATCCTTGGAGATTCATATTCGATGGATGGAATTAGAAGTAGACTGAGAAATTAAATTGCTACCAGTAGCTCGGGAATGAAATCGATGAGAATGGATGTGGGGAACCTGGGGTCCCATTCATTATATGGGAAAATACATTAATGAATCAACTTCACAGGATGATTTAATAGTTGATAATATGAAGACAATATTTAATAATTGAGATACATATGAAGAAGGATTTTATAAAATCTGAACATTTGATGTTATGAAAATGAAAATGGATTTATCATTTTTAATGATGAACACAATAATGTTTTTAAAAAAGAGTTGAAATAAAAACAAATATAATTGAATTTAAAAAGTCATAAATAATAATTTTTATCTTTTATAGTTCTCATAAGATCTATTGGTATTGGAAATAAATTATTCTTAAAAGTTTTGAGTAAAGAAAACATGATTAAGAAAAGAATGTGGAGTCTAAAATTTTGTTTAATTTTTTAAAAGAATTTAATCCCCCTATGAAAATGAGTATCTTCATGTAAGGAGATGGTTTAAAAAGATCGGTATATGAATGATTACCTTATAGTGTTAATTTTGACCTTTTTTTTAATGTATTCAAATCTATCAGAAGGTTACTGTTTTATAAAAATATTAGCATGTTCTTCTTACGTTCTAATAAATTGTAAAATAATATCACTATTTTGTGTGTGATCACAAAGAAACTAATGCATAATATATATGTGTTTTTCATGAATGTTATGTGTGTGGTTTTTATTTAAAGATATGACACTAGTTTTACCACATGGTATTTTATTTTAACTAATAATCATGCCAAAATTAGTGAGTGTATGTTGCATCTATAAAAATTAAGTACATCAACTTCCAGCTACTACGTATTTGGATTCAGTAATGGAATGTGCTATCGAATTTTGTTTCTTAAGGACCAAGAAACTACTGAATTTCCTATGAAATTAAAAGTTTCATATGTAGTTTTTTTATCCATTATACAACCATCAAGGTTAGCATCTGAAAAAATTTTAAGGCAAAATAATTTTAAAAACAATCAAGAAGTACCAAATCCACAGTTCCCTCTATATAATGATGAATTATTTTCATAGATTTTACATTTGATTATTTTGGTTTTTTGCTGATATATTCTACAAAATAATACTAAAAAATTAAATATCGATGACGAGGTGTTAAGAATAGTATACTTCCTTTCAAACCACTAAAAGTTGTTTGATTAATTTGTTTTCCATCTTCATCATGATTAGGAATATTTGAGGTACCAATTGGAGTAATAATACTTTTAGTTTTGTCATATCCATTATTTTTAATAATATCATTAGTATACTTATGTTGAGATATATAGTTTTATTCTAATTTTTGAGAAATTATAAAACCATGAAAGAATGTTAACTCACCCATCATACTCATTTCAACAACATATTTCATAATATTCAAAAATTAAGTAGTTAAATAGTGCCGAGCAGATCCAAATATAATATCTTCAACATAAATTTTGGAAATCAAAACATTTTTATTTTAATTATTTATAAAAATAATTGGATTTGCAGTTACCTTAACAGAATTGGTCTGTAACAAAAATAATATTAATATACCATATCATGATCAAGGGTCTCATTTATGTCTATAAAATTATTTAGTATTTTTGAAAAAATATTCATTTTTTTATATCTTAAAAACATGGAGGTTGTTCAATATAAACATCCTCTTGAACATAAACATAGAGGAAAAAACATTTCACATCCACTTGAAAATGTATGAAATTAATGAATGATACAAAGGATGATATAATGAAAATAGATTCATGTCGTGATACCGAAGCATTGGTTTTCCCATAATCTATTCCCTCATGTTGATTATAACCATTAGTAACTAGACCTGCTTTATTTTTAACAATGACTTAATTTTCATCATATTTACTTCTTAAACCCAATTTTACTCTAACTACAGAGGTTTTTTTTGGTCTATCAATGATGGTCTAGAGTTTTTTTCTTTATAGTTGATTTAGTTCATATTAAATTGAATTTATCCAATATTCATCACCTAAAGCATAATTAGGAATTTTAGGTTTATATTTGAAAAGGAAACCAAGATGTTCTATTTCATTTCTCAAGTAGGTCTAGTCTTTATAGGTTGATTTACATCAACAATGATATTATTAATGGGATGAGTCCTATGATAAAAAGGAAATGGGTTTTGTGAAATCTATTCATATACATTTGCTATAAAATTTTTTGGAGTGAGTAAATGAGAACTAATTTCTTAATTATTCTCTTTATTAGAAGAAAATTCCATCAATAGTGGATTAATCAGTTTTGGAAAACATATTAGAAGATGTGGTTTTGGGTATTTTAAAAACATAAGTATCTGTTTCATCAAATTTAAAATTTACTATTTCCACAAAAAATATATAAGTTTCTTTGGAAACACTATAATCATTTGAAGTAGTGGAATTTCCTAAGTATATAACTTTATCATACATTGGTTCAAATTTATATAAGTTTTCATTTGTATTCAATATAAATATTCTCCATCCAAATACTCTGATATATGATACTTTTTTGTCATGTTAATATTTAATAAGTTTTTTTATTTATAAATGTTCTAATTTAAACTCCATTTATAGAATAAAAATTATTAATTGAAGCTTCAACCTAGAAATTTTTAGAAAATTATTATTCAATCAATAAGGTTCTTGTTATCTCATAATGAATTAAATTTTTTCTTTCAAAAACATCATTTTTCTGAGGAGTTCTACGTACTGAATAGATTATGGAAATCCTTTCTTACTACAAAATGTTTCGAAATCTGAATTTTCAAATTCTCTACCATTATCACTATGAATAACTATAAATGGATGGTTTTTCAATTTTTTATCTTTGGTTATAAAAGTTTTAAAATAACCAAAGGCTTTAGATTTATTTGAATAAAAAACAGACTCATGTAAATATAGTGTAATCACCATCCAAAACAAATACATAATATTTGACTCCAATACATCCCTTTTTTGTGGGACCAAATAAGTCCATGTTGACTAATTATAATACATTAGTATTAGAGACATTACATATAGATTTATAGATTGACTTATAGTGCTTTCTTTATTGATAAGGGTTATAAACTTTTGAAGAATTAAATCAATGTTTTCATAGATCCTTAAAAAGTATTTTCTTAGGTAGTTTACATAAGTTTATAATTAACTATTTCCTAACCATCTATTCTATATCCATGAATGATCTTCAATTTCACTATATTAATGTATGTAATGGTTCCTAAGGTCTTATATGTTAAGTGTGTAAACATTATCATGCCGATAGGCATAATGAATTAATTAATCTTTAGAATTGTGTACTACAAATTTATCATTCCTAAAATTCCCAAGATAACATTCATCAAATAATTGATTTATATTTACAAGTTTGTTCTTAAGACCATTATCCAATACACAATCTGATATTAAATCATTCCCATGAAGAACAATGTTACATATACCAACAATATTTCCATGAGCATTTTCTCTGAAAGTGAATTTGCACCTTTCATGTTGATAATATTTTTAAAGATGTTTTTGTTTCCAGTCAAATGTCGAGAACATTCACTCTCCATGTTCCATAGATTTTTTCTGGTACATTCTTTGTTTTCCTTGAATAAAAATAATTAGGTATTTGGAATCTAAACTTTTTTTGATTCAAAAATTTTAGAAAGTAAAATCATAGGAATACACATTTGTTTTGAGATGTGTGCTTTATGAAATCATAAGGATTGGATTTTTTAATTATTTTTTTCCCAATATCTATTACATTGAAATTTGGTGAAAAAATGGTTCACTTTCAGGAATAATGTAATTGCTTCTAAAAACAGGTTTTGAATGAGAGCAACCCATTTCAGAACATTTTCCTTGAGTGATAATTTGTTCATAGATCATATGAAGTTTATCTTTTTTACAATTTACATCCTTAATGTTTTTGGAAATAGTTTCAAAATCAAAATATTTTTTATCGGAATTATTTTAAATATCTAATATTACTTTTATTAAAATATTTATTCAATAATTTAATTATTCATATTTTTTTATTTTACAATTTTAATTCCCGAGAAGCATTTCAAATCTAGACCCTTATTTAAAAGATGGTAATGTATTATCTTCTTTTGAAGAAGATTCATCATCCAAAAATTTATAAGTTTTCTTATTATGATAATTTTAAATAAAGAAAATGTTGGTTAAGGCTTCAGCAGTTTGTACCTTTTCTATAAGACATTGATTCTCATTAGGTATTTTTGTACAAAGAGCAATACTATTTTGAATAGATTTTTCATTGCATAACGATTCAAGAGAAGAATCACCACCACTTGAACTCTATGAATCATTTTTCTTCAATAATTTCTTTCCATTATACATATGATACCTTTTTGGATTCCTCTCAGAATGTATTTCCTTTATGTTTGTTCTTTTAATCAATGTAAAATCAATTCTGATGTTCCCTACATTCTTTCATTAATAACAAGTTACATTACAATTTTCATATACTTAATATAATATTTCATATATCATTATTAAAAATCCATTTTTGGAACAATCTTGTTCATCCTTCGAGTGATATTGGTTAATTCATTCTATGAATGTTATGAATCCATTGATTCTGATTGAGTAATAATAATTTTCTTTATATAATTTACAACCCAAACCATCTCAAGAGTCTTAGATTTTTTTTGATTTGAATTAGTCTTAAATGAAACATCACCATTTGTATTCTTAATGTTTTCCTCAACTCTTTTCAATCTGTTCTCATATTGAAAGAGAGTTCCAAATAACTCATCAAGAGTTACATTTATAACATTCATTGAATCACATAAAACAATTATTTTACATTCGAATTTATTTGGAATGATATATAATATATTATCCACAAGAATTTATATTGTGAAAAATATATCTCCCATGGATTGTAGGTTTTTTACAATAGTTATGAATCATTTTTAAACATTAGCAACTGGTTCTCCATAGAGAAATTTGAAAGTGTGATAGTTTTTTATAAGAATGGATATTCTTGTTTCAAAAACATTAGATTATTCAAAGCTAGTAGTATATAATATCTTCTAAATACATTAGATTTTTTACAAGATGAAATTTGGATATATATATTATAGGTCATAGAACAAATTACAGTAATTAATACCTTATAATTTATTTGATATTCATGTCTTTTGTGGATGGTAAAGACTCTAACTACATTATCAAGAATATTTTAGTCTCTAGAATGAATAAAAAATTTATCAACCCCAGTGTTGATTAAAAAATTATTTAATCTATCTCTCCAATACTCATAATTATTGCCACCTAAAATTGGTGGTCTTGTTGGATTTAGATTTTCAATTTATCTGACATTTAAACCTTCTATATTTAATATAATACAAGAAAATTTTTCTCCACAAAACCCGTTAGTGTAACAAATATTTCTACACAAAAATTTTATATAATAAATCAATATAACATGGAAGAAAAAGAAATAA
The DNA here is from genome assembly GCA_963277665.1 of Viscum album. Lineage (NCBI taxonomy): Eukaryota > Viridiplantae > Streptophyta > Magnoliopsida > Santalales > Viscaceae > Viscum > Viscum album. The sequence continues at coordinate 1,631,682,867 of OY728133.1, read as the reverse complement.
TGTATATCTATAAGAAGTAGAAACATGATCTAATACCAAATGATGGATCAAAATATGTATATAGATGGTATAATACAGGGGGTGAATTTTTTGTTTAAGGACCAATGTTTTAACATTTAAGAAATATTTTTTGAACAAGATTAAACAAATAGAATTCACTAAACCCACTTCTGATTTTATTAATGGAATAGGACAAGCCCTTGGAGAGATAGTATGATTATTGAAATTTCCATAGTTCTAATATAGATGACTATCAAAAAGAATTTAAGGAACATATTTACTTGAAATATTTATGATCTTATTGGGTATCAAATCTTAAATCTGAGTTTTTACAAAAATAAAATTAATGAAATAATACAATGTGTCACTTTCTATTTAATTTAATTTGTTGAATAATTAAGAAGTTTTTAATTATACAAGTAAACCAAATGAAATGAAATATTTTTAACCAAAGATAAGGGTACATGTGCAACAAAAACATGACCTAGAATAGGAGGATACATGGGAGCAGGAGACCAATATACGAGCACAGTAGCTGGATTTATTCTCTATCGACACTTGTCCACCCTTGAGATGAAAATTCATGACAAATTTATTTAAGGGTGGAAGTTTGTAAGAATTTTCTTCTTTCATGAGGTAAAAATCGTTTTATTTTCATCATTGTTCAATTTAAATTCTTATTAACACACTAATTTGATTTCCATTTGAGGTTTTGGAGTTATTGAGGGTGTATGATGCTTGTTCAGAGACTAAAACCCTTCTTTTGGGAAAAATATGTAGAGTACAGAGTTTGTAAAAATCATTTAAACTAGTGACAGTTACTACTAACCTTACTAGGCCTGTAAAGACAGCACGTGGAGACAGAATGGTTTGATTAACCATAGAATTTTTGTCACATGGCACTATAGGTACTTATAAGGTTTTTAATAGTGTCCTGAGACATGGTCTGTGCATTGTTTGGAAAACCTTGAGCACTAACATAGAGATTCCCCCCTTCATACAGCAGTGGTTGCATGGTTGCCTCATATTTGTGTCGGACAATTTTTAAAAACCATGGGACCCAATTATTAGGGTGAATTTTAGACTTTTAACTTAAATATAATATATTTAAATCTAATTGTATATTATTCCTCTATATAGTACCCTCACATTTTAGAGATCCTCTATGATTCCTAAACTAGGAAACAAGAGAACTCATATGTCTGTTCTCAGAGTCTTGATCTGTCGGAAGCACTATATTCATCTTGGTTTGATCTCCATTACTTTTGTGGTATTTCTACTTTTTCTTGGTATGAGAGAAAATATTTATGTGTAGTATAACTTTCCCTATTATTAGGTTCTTCATTTGTTCTTGAATTTTCTCACAATTTGATATGAATCAAGAGCTCTTACTGGACGATTACTCCACTACAGACCTACAACAGGTGGTTATGTACTTTTCATTCAAATTCAGGGTGTTTATAAATATTTATTTCTACCACATATAGGTTTTTCTGATTGGAAACCTTGAAATGGAATTTAAAACATATTTAAAATGGAAAGGTTTGATGTATGTAATTATCGATACCCTTTGGCGAATGAGTATAGGTTATGGACCATGATTTCAAACCACCCGTTGGGTGAGTTATTTAATTAATTGGACCACCATGGGTTCAATATGAATTGTGTTACATTTTATGTGTATTGCCTAATCCATACAATGGGTTGTTAAAAGATAAATTGAAAATTGTAAATTTAATTGATAAATTGTAGGTAATTTAAGACCAATTCACAAGGATTCATCCATGGTATCACTTTCATATTCTTGATTTTCCTATTATATTGAAATTCCCACATGAGATAATAATGAGGGTAATCCTTCTATGATTTTTTCATGCCCTGATCCACCTTATGAGGTGGAGTTAAATTGAAATTATCACTATAATGATCTTTAAAATAAGTAACAGATATTTGTGGAATGGATTTTATACACTTTGGGTGATAAATGGGTTCAAATACAAACACCATGGACTGACTCATTTGGACATTTCTCTACTTAATCCAAAGTGACACTTGGAGTACAGTGTGGAATGAAAAGTACGATGTCAGAGGCTTTACTATTATACGCCTGGGTGCTTCTTAGAATCCTTATATGGAATCCCAAGGATAAACATAGAGGGAATGTTATATATATGTTAGGAGTTATACATGGTCATCCCTTAGTTAACATAAAATGATAGACTCCATAAAAATGATGTTATACCACGCCTAGAGGGATACTGAGATTCCAATAAGATACGCATTGTACGGGCTTGTAAGGTGCATGATTCATGTTATTATAGAAGAAATAACTGGATTCTATATAATGAATTACATGGTTGGGATTAGGTTATGAATTGAATAATTAATGGAATGATATTTATGATACAACTTCTAATCCAAATAACAATCTTTGCTTTGGTCAGTGTGTTACACCATATTGATGGACTGTTTTGACATTATCTATACGGAGAATACTGGACTATGTGCAGGTTTTTATGAATTATTAATTAAAAAGGAATTTCCTAATAAAATGATATTATATACTAAATAATATGAGACTGAATATTTATTTAGGAACATTCCGACTATGGCCGATGATGGTACCATAGTGTGTGTATCTATGGGTAACCAAACCGTTATGGGTTGTTTACTTTTAGTACATCTTTTCATACTATATTACTACCTGCTTTGTTATTATTATATATTCACTAATTATATAGAATTAGTCAATTTAATGATATCCTGGTAGAATTTTATCTCACACCCTATTCGGTTTTCTGTTGGGAATTTGAAAATTCTATATGTATGGAAGTACAGATCGGGGAAATAACCCAAAATTAAATGCCTGACATTGATCCATGATTAAGAGAGGGGAGTATATGGCCCTACCGAGGATGAAGATTATATCCTGATATATCACTTTTTATACTTTTTAGTTCTTTGTTGCTTATATTATACATTTGTATGGAAACAAATTTTTTTAATTTTTAGACACATAACATGAGAATTGTTATCATAACATGGTATATAAGACTACTTCTAGAACTATTATATATACTTGTACATTGGATGTTTCATATTGTCTAATTGATTTATTGACTCTGCTACTTATATGTTATTATATATGCTTTATGATACTCTCTAGTGATGGGGGAATAGTCTCCCCACTGACACACCTTAGGCCCACACTACTCGTTAGGAGCCTTTAGAGTTTTTTGAGATGCACTTGATGCCATGTGGCTTACTGGGGTTGGGGAACCATTCAGTGGCAACCATACTCAGGATGTTACAATTATTTGTTCTTAATTTAATAAGAGAGCTTTTAATCTTTGTTAATGTTATTTATGTATGGTCTTGGTTAATTAAAATTTCATTTGTAACCTAAATATCTTTTTCCTCTATAGATTGTAATTGTCATTTTCTAAAACTAATCCTACTATGAAAGCTTATAAATAAATAAATCTGGTTTAAAAATGGTTTAGGTGATAAAATATCCTAATTATAATGTGATTTCAATAAAAAACAATACTTTAAAGAAATTTTCATATAACTTTCTAGTTTTCCTTATATTCTTATCCAGATACTTTTGCCTTATTAATCAAATTAGTTTTTTAAACTAATACTTGAAATATTTAAATAATTAGATGTTTTAGGTTCTATTATGTAAAATGTAACCATATGTTGAGTTCTTTTCCATTCTACTATGTATGGGTAGTTTGATGTTTCATGATATCACCTTATAATGGGATCATAAACATTTACCATAGGCCTCTACTCCTATAGATCAATCTTAAGTGATAGGCTAATTAGCCAAATGACCTTTTGTGATGTGATCCATGGGTAGGGTCAGTGCTTACTATTTCTGCAAGGGGCTCTCCTGCTGTAAGTAAGTCCATCGGATCTTGAAATCCTTTTCTAGTCTCTTGTGCCCCTTTTTCTGACATATGGTAATTTTCTTGTATAATCTCCTTATTGGAAAATTAGTTTATAAAATTATTCATTTTCTTGGACTGGCAGTCATCTAGTGTTTTGGCTATCATTTTATTTTGTAGCAACATGTAATTCACTAGTTTAGAATGCTAGACATGACCGGGGCATAGTTGACTACTTAGTGGGTTGTGCGACCCCCTATTTGTCTTCCTTAAGGATCAATTAATCAGTATGTCAATGGGCATGTTAAAAGTTATATTAGGATATATGACCCTAGGTTAAATATATTTTGGGCTATTAGATAGTTGAATACTTATGGCCATTTCTTCCAATTTTATAGTGTCAAGGATATTCCATCATGGATTATTTTTAAGCATTAAGTTGTGATGCACTATACATAGGTTATCTCTAGGTAGAGTGACCTAAGAATTAATCAAAACCATCCTAATGCATGGGGTGACATTCTAAAGAGGATCAGGTGTCATGAGATTCTAATCAATTTTTTTCCTTTATGTATAATGTAATTCATGTGTGGGAATAAGTATAAATATGTGACATATGTACATCTAATAATTCCTTGGATCTAGCTATTGGAAGAGTCTGGTTTAAATTTTTTTTGGTTTGAAGCATTCTAAAGAATAATGGACACCTTTAGGACCTACAGTTAGTGGTCGATAGAGCATGTGTTATGTGATGATTTACCGTTATCTGTAAAGTCAACATTGAGGAAACATATTACGTGGGGATGGGGGCTTAAATTCTGGATAAATTTTTCCTTTCATGTACATGGAGAAAAATTAGGTGGACCATTTGGAGATGGTTAGTAATGATTCTAAACACCATTGGGGAGGGTGAGTTTTTAACAACCTTAGTGCGTGGGAGGAAAAATGATGTCAAATATGTGTCTGTATGAGAAACCCTTGAAAACAATTATAGTTTATGGGTGGAATTTATTTTTTTGTGCTTGAATGATGATGGGATGCATGGACTAGTAAAACTATTGTGGTTGTGTAATGGAATTGTTTTAGTGAGAGCATCCTAGGTATTCTGGGGAAGTGGACTTGTTGTGGCTCGACCATCATTCTTCTTGCATTGTATGTTATGAATGGATCAAAACCTTACCAAGTGCTTTAAATATGTTTTATCAGAAGTGTATCAGGTAATTTATGGAAATTTATCAAATCCTTTTATTTTACTATCATATAAATGATTATCATATCTCAAAACATGAAATTGTCTAGTCACACAGATAGTTCTTTGGTTCAAATCCATGATAAAAATTTAACCACCATTAGGATGGTTAAGTGGACTCTATTGGAGTGTGATTTGGAAGCATAGTTGTCTTTAGAGTCTTTGATAGTTCTATGTGACACCTATGTTCCCATGTTTGAATAACAAGGTAAAAATCACAAAAACCAACTATTTCCCTCTAACTTGTTCAATAGGAAAATACTGATTTGGACTTAGTTAGTGTTCTTGGTATGTGGATGCTTTAATTGGTACTGAAATTTTTCTTATAAATTTCACTAATGTTTTTCCAGGGATGATTTCCTTGGACTCTTATTAGTTATTATAGTGCTACCTCCCAAATTAATTAGGATCAAAACATATGATTAAAAGTGGTACTAATGCAATTGTGATGCGTCACGCCTGAACCCGTGTTCATGTTGGGGAATGATAGTTAAAATTTTGTGTTTGGGATAGAGACACCACTATAAAATTCTATCGGGTCTTGGTTAGCATGCTCAGAGAACATATTGAGGTGCAGTTATCTAATAGCATATGCACTAGCTTCTAAAATGCACTGACCATCTATGATGAGTTATTCGAGAGTAATTGACTAGAGACAGTTCAACTGGTTATCCATCACTATTGAAATAAATAGTCGGTGAGGAACTTCTTATGGGAATGTTGTCGGCTTATGAAGGAAATGTGAACTCTAGATGAATATTTTCATGAAAATTCAGTTTTACCATGCCTCTAAAGTCGATTGGCAGTTAACCGACCATTTATGATTTGAATCATGCAAAGAGAACTATTGTAAAAATAAGGGCATTCTTAAATTGGTAATTCCATTAGTGGAGTAATTTGAATCAATTTTGTCTTTACAAATGCTAGAACAATATTGTTAAGGAGAAAACACTGTGATCATGAATCATGTAATATAGGCTTGGGTACGCTGCATCTTGGTGTTTCAGACTATAAATACAAAAGTGAGATTGAGATGTTACTTCTTATACAAAGTATGCTAAGGTGATTCTCAGTGGTGTGTTGGATGTTCAATAATGCAACATAGGCATTTGAAAGAGATTTTTCGAACCATGTAGGATGAGTTATGTTCTATTGGATTCCCCAAGTAATTTCTACGGAAAGATGTTTTATGGTGGGGAGATCATAGAAACTCATGTTTTTAGACCTAATTAAATTTAAAAGGAAATTTTATTTTTTTCATTTGGCTGATGGTTCATTTGTAAAATGAGAATTGTAATGGAATTATGAGAGTTTGAACACAAAAATTTCATTTTAGATTTAGTTTTAAGAATGAGGAGTCCTAGTTGTGATCCATCATGTTTTGAGAGAACTAAGGAATGAAATCTAACTTTAAGGAAGAAGTCGGTAGGGGACACAGTTTTTCAGAAACTGTGCCACCCTTATGGGAAACCATGATGCCAGGTCCCATGGTGTATGAGGTGATGCATGCTTTGATCTATCCTTGTGGAAGGAGCCACATGAATATGCAGGGTGTTTATAGTTTTAGTAGAGTATGTGCATGGTATTCACACCATTTCCCCAAACCATAATATTAAAATCCATGCTTAGTCCTACTTAGTCAGTGTGTGTCGGTACTATTTGGAACACACTCATCTCATGTTTGATCAGCCATGCAGGAAAACTATACAAGGTGTGGTTCATAACTATTGGAAACCGGATGGCTGGTTCATTATTTGGATAGACTGTCTGGCCAAACTATGAACCCTATATTGAAGGGTGAATTTATTATTCTTCCCTTAATGATCTTTAAGATTGATTTTCTTTTCTCCGCTTTTTACTCCTTTATACGCATCAATGGGCTCCCACTCAAAGATCACATATTCAATTTTCATAGAAATGAATATATCACTTCTGTATGGTGTTGGAATTGGACCATGTTGGTAATGTTGGATGCATATGGGTATGCTCTTTATTCTAATTCATTTCATTTTTTCTTTCCCATCCTCATGTGTTATTCTCGTGCGACATAATTCACCCTATTTTCAAGGAGTTCATCAGTTTCTCTAATATCACTTGAACTAGACCTAATAAATCCTTGAAAGTAGACATGTGGGTTATCCTAGGTATATGTTATGTGTTTTAGCTTATTTAATGAAGTTTCTTTTCTTTTTTATGGTGTGACATCATGACATGGGGCATATCCTTTTGGACATTCCTCCTAAATGAGAATTAATTTAATTTAAGGTTACTCCTATATAAAATGCGACCTTATTTATTTTCAAATCAATGAAGATTGCTTTTTACCTTGGTGTGACCCACCCCGTGGGCATGGCACCCATAAAGGCCTTGTTTCCCATGAACACGTTTTGATAATAACCAAAGTGTTGTATTTTATTTGTAATAAATTTCATAAAAAAATTAGAATTATGTTGAGTTTTAGAAGATAAGTTTGGGCCCATTGATTTTTTTCATTACATTATTCTCTATTCTTACACCCAGTACCATGTATGTTATAACTTATGCATTATAACTTTGACTTTATCATGTGTCTCTTGTTCTATGAAAGATCTTTTATGTTTTTTGTACACCTTATGTTGGAGACATCCTTACTCAAGATAAGTTCCATGTGTGTTATGATTCATATATGTTTCTTCATGTCTTATGCATATTTCTATGTTTGTGTGTCATGTAACCTAGTGCTCATTTTTTTGCTTAGAGGCTTAGGTTATTTTTTTCAGGGATATTTTGATTGTAAAAAATTCTTATATACACATCTTAGATTGTTATATACATTATTCTATGGCTACTTGAGGGTCAAGAAGGAACACAGATCCCTACTGAAGGACACCATTGATAGAATCACCATGATTGGCTTCGTACTACCTAATAAATTGTGCGAGATCATTTGGCTTCTTTAGGTGGTAACACTGCATGGATTATTATAATCATGAGTGACCCTGGTTAAATAGGGGATAAAACATAGAATAATCATTGACAAGATGGATATTCCATGCCTTGAGTGATAGCTGGTCCCCTATATGAGATACCTGGTACTAACTTATAGTTCACTATGCCTTGAGTGGTATGAGGGAAACCATCATTGGTTTCGTTAGAGATACTTGGTTGTACTAGTTATATCAAGGAATTCTGTAGAGACCCTTGAAAATTTATTTTTGATCACCTTGGATGGGCTAATGATTACATTACTAGATTTGATAGATGCTTTCAATGGATTATTTGTGGTGCCTTATCATCATTTTGGTTATGATTATAATGATGTATCTAAATGATTAGATGATGTAATAAGGGTGTGTCCATAAATACATAGAAAAATATTGTAGGTTGACCGACATCTTTTGCTTCATATATGATTCCTTGTATAATGCAATTTTCCTTCAAGAGGATCCCATGATTTAATGTTCTGGAATAGGCCAATGTAGGTGGCATCAGCCAGGTATCCATTAAAGAATCTGAACCAATGTGTTATTACAAAGTCATCTAATACTTTTTGGGTATTAAATTATGATAGAAAAAAAATCTTTTTATAGTACATGAACAAGATAGATATAGACACCATTGGTGGTGGCCTACTGGGATTACATATCACACCCTACCCGGGCCACCATTTTATTGGGGTACGCTAGTTGAACATTTTTTTTTTCACATGTCCATGGATTTATTTATCCTATTGTGTTTTGTACTTGGGAGCCATGGGGAATTGGCTTGAGCTAATACTCCGGATACTTCTGGAGTAAGACTCTTTCTCCTTTTTATTTTATTACATTGCACTATCTATTACACCTCTTTCTTGTATCTTGTAGCATAATATGGACATTCATGCATTAATATATATATATTAGAGTTGGAAATTTACATTTGGTCAGTCATTTTATTTACAATAAAAAATATTTATCTCTTTCAACTAGGGATATATCTGTTAGAAAAGGAACATTTTTTTGGTCAAATGTTTTACTAACATATATGTCCATTTTAGTAAACTATCTGTAAAAACTTTGTCACTAAATATTATTATGATATATAAAATAGTTCTAATTAAATTAAAATACTACCAAAAAATAATATTTATGTTGGTCAACCATTCACAAGAAAATTTATCTATTAATAATGGTATTACCAACACTTTATTATTTTTGGTAATAACTATATTATTTTATCTATCATTTTAAATAATACCAACAATTATATCCAGTTTTATTATATTTTTTATATGTAAAACAATCATTTTTATAATAATATTTATGATTAAAATATTATATTATATTAATAAATAGAATCATATAAGATATATCTTATATAATTTTTAAAAAATAAATATATAAATAATTTGAATGATCTAAAATAAAAATGACCATATTATTTAGTCGTCTCCACAATAATTTCCATTAATTTTTATTTTAAAAATCAAAAATGGAGAAAAAACATGTACCGTAGTATCATATCACACATCCTAAAACAATTGCATTAATGAATTTAGAAAAAATCTACCAGCATGAGAATGTTGTTTTCTAATAGCATTGAGTTGATGACATGCACAATAAAGCCGATGCTCAGATCTCTTGGAACAACATTAGGTATGGAGTTTAGTATCTAGTGAAAATTCATGAACAAGGGCCACATATAGATCTCATAATGTCACATGAATTAATGACCACTACCACATCACTCAACTATACTATCTAATAGGAGGGTGTTTCCAAATGTCGTTGTTTGATGCAACAAATAAATCATTAAAAATCATTGAAAAACAAATATTTTCCAATAAAATTGTGGTAAATGTTTGTTAAAAAAGCAATATATAATTACTACCATGATTTATTAAAAAACCTATATTTCCCAAAATATTCAATTTTTCATATGTAGTGTAATAAATATCTATTATTGTGATGTTGTGATATTTATTACATAAAAAATAAATTTTGAAACGTAACCATCTGAGACCAATATACACATAATAAAGAACATTGATATAAATTTATTCCCTATGAAATAGAAATAAAGATAATGATAAATAAAATATCATGATAGTTTGTATTAGAATTTCACATAAATGAAAAAAAATTGAGTCATCTAATGTTCTTATCAAATTTTTAATCACCCATCAAAGTACTAATAATAAGAAAGGATGTAAAAAAATAAATTCCTAATGAGTTGAGTATGATTTGTACAAGAAATAAGATGATTCAATTTATAAAAGTTTACCAACTCACTTGATCCAAGATTTTTTGTAGTAGTTATAATACAAAACTCATCAAATTCACATAACTCAAAGATGCCCTAAAAAATAAAGTGAATAAATAAAATTAGGAATGTTTGGTAAAAAAACATTTTTCAATTTCATTTTCTAGTGAGACCCTTCAATTCAATGTATTAGTGTATGAGGGAAGATTTTGAAACCACCTCTTAAAACCCAAAAGGTAATTAAAAATGGCTAGTACGTTAAGTAAATAATACATCCATGCAGGCACCCTAGAGCAGGGGAAAATGAATTAAATAGGGATGAAATTGTTTGTTTTACCTATGAAAAGTTAATTACATTACATGAATTAAATATTCATGTTTATCGATAATTCATCTACTTAAAATCTTATAACACCAATATGAGAGTAACCAATAAATTTATAGTTTCCATTAATGGAATGTATAATAAATTTTTTTATTAAGTGGTGTCAAACACCAAGCTTATTAAAAACATATGAAATAGAAAATCACATCATAATAAATAATTAGGGGGGAAATTCAACACCATTCAACCATATATAATAGGCCCAAAAATACCCAAAACCAATCTAAGACTAATATTAAAAATAATCACACAAAATATGAGAAGTACAAATGTAATTCCATCCATTACAGAAAAATACAATGTTGAATCATATCACTAATGTTAATTTATAAATTAAAAATACTATGATCATCCACACATTATTAAAAAAAGGCATTAATTGGTGTACCAAAAATTTTCCATTCAAACTATCATTTGAAAATATTAGAGGTTATGGAATCAAGAAGGTAGATGTTCTCACCTTTTCCCAACCATGTTCCATTACTGCAAGATCCCTAGTTCTATAAAATCATGGTAATTGATGTAGGCTTAATCATAGGGGAGGAAGTGCTCTACATGAAAATAGTAGCACCATAACTGCTGATATGAGTTAAAACAATGCAATTCCCATTGACATTACACATATCTATCATGACATGTCTATTTTGTTTTATTTGTGAGCCCATATACCTAGATAAAGGGGAAAAATTATGAAAATATTATGAATATAAGAAGGTTGAAACCAAAAATAACATTTAATACAACAAGAATTTAAGATTTAGTTATACATAATTTCAAAATAGAACCTTTTCTGTCAAATAAATTTTAAAATTAAACTAGAATATAATACTATAATTACTAAAAAAGTTCTGATAATAAAAAATTAACAGCATTTGAATCAATATTGTTTTTATTCATTATAATAAAAAACATGAAACAAAATGAAAAAAAGAAACATGAATAATTAATTTATATGGTTTTCTAAAATAGATAAAACAAAAAATAATATCTAGTGAGTGAGAAAGTTATTGGTATCCTTCAAAAAAAGTCAAGCCATTGAATACACACTTGTCTACAGTAACATGTCTATAATTTTTTCATTATGGGCCCTAATGTCATGATTAATTGACGCTAAATGGATCAAATAATAACTAAAAGGGGGGGGGGGGGGGGTTGAATCAATTGTTCACATTTGAAATGTTTCAACACTTTTAGAAACTTAACCCCATCAACCTGCTATGATTTATATCCTTATTAAATTTTTTTTGTAAAAACTCAATAACATAAAATTAATTATGAATGAAATGCACAAAATATTTACAAGGTTTTTCCATATTGTGATAATCTACATCCTTTCTATAGACACTCTCGTTGTTCTATAGAAATACACTATTATAATGAAGTGAAAAAAACATGTGCCAACTCCAGTAAGACAAATTCTACCTCCTGATAGGAAATATTATACTAAATCTCGTCAACTTACAATGTTTTATTTTAAAACAATTGATCCAATTAAAAGAATAATTTCTTTTTTGAAGCTGATCAAAAAATGATAAGGTTGAATCCTTAGACTGATTTGGAAGGATCTGATTCCCTCAATCCAATGATGCTAGATCTGATTTTTTTAATAACATTATACTGGATTGTGGATCCACATTTCTTAATACAATTATGCTGGAATCTAGATCTAATTTTCTCAGAAATAACTATAAAACTCAAACTATGATAGAAATATTTATAACATTATTCCTCGATCAGATGGGAACTTTTATTTTATTTCTCCAGTTCTCCACTTTTCATGGATATATAGAAATTTTCTAATGAACAAGTAAAATGTGTATGTATTATAGGAATCTCAGAAACCAAGAGTGGGAAACCTGAAAACTGTCCTTACTTCCTCAAAAATGAAAACTCCAAAAATATCTCACATTTGAAATTCATCTTTGACTTCATCAAACATTCATATATTTCTACAAGATTTATGTAAAAGTTAATATTATGTTTGACCACATTAATTGTTTTTCATAATCATACTATTACAAATTCATTCTCAATAACAAAATTAATGATACTATTTTTGGAAAATTCTGGTGGCGATTTTCTCAGAATGTTGGATTCGATTTTTATTAGGATTCTAGAGATGATTTTCATAGAAGTTTGGATCCAATTTTCACAGGATTTAGTTGCTGATTTTCTTAAACCAATAGTTTTATAAGTGTATGATGGAGAATCAGAATAGTATAGTAAATCAGATCCAACTCTTTATTTCATTATGAATTCCATCCCAATACAATAATGTTGGAACCTATTATTTCTAAATTCTAGTGAAAATTTTCTTGTAATTCTAGATCAATTTTTTACTATATTCTAGTTCTTATTTTTTGGATCTGATATTTGCAGGACTTTGGTGCCGATTTTATGAATCTGATTTCTATAGGATTCTGGTTCTGATAAGTCGTAATACAATGTAAAAATCATTATTATGGAATTATCATTATGATTAAATTCACATAACAATGGAATTATTATTATAATTAAATTCCCGTAAAGAGGGAATTTTTAGTATGATAAAATTCATATTATGGTGGAATTATCATTACGATGAAATTATGAATATTTCAATCCTATGAAATATTTCTTCCAATGATTTTATCATGAATGTTTTCTTTATTTGTGAGAACTTATTGATCAAAAAGAATCTTCTTATTTTTTAGAAAGTATGAAAACATTCTAACTCATGAATTCAATTTAAACTCTTTAAAATTATTCATATGCATCCATATTTCTCTGATTATGGAAAAGATAGACTCCCAAGAAACAATAAAACTTACCTTTTATTATTTTGGATGTGTTGAATTGAATACAATTTGGATTGTTCCAATTGCGAGAAAATGAAACATTTTGATACAAAAAGGATAGTTGTCAACAAATAAAAAAAACATTGTTAAAAAAGTTTATCAAAAAGCTACTTCAATCTCCCTATTTGGTTTTTTATTAAAACCCCCATTACCTTCTTTTAAAACTCTTAGTTTTTTTTCAACTGATATCTTTTGTTTTGTATCAAAACAGATCCTTTTTTAAAAGAGAGTGTAATAACACCCCAAAACTAGATGAATTAATGTTTTTAAAGTATTCACATCCCTAAATGGAAATAAAATTTTATGTTCATGTAAAGATATAATCTCCAATTTTTTTTTCATACAATATTTTTCTCACCCCATTCTTTCTTTTCTCACATTATTTTTCCTTCACTGTTCTTTTTATCCTATTTTTCTATTTCAATCACCAATTATGTGATAATGATATCATCATATTAATAAAAGAATCATAAGTAAAAAACTTCTTAAAAAGTAAAAAAAATGTTTACATTCTACCCACCATTAACAATATAGTACAAAGAACGATAGGGGTTACTTCTGTATGAGATTTTGGAAGAGATAGTTGGAGGTTGAAAATGAAGTTTCAGCCTCAATTACACAAACCTTTCTTTAGACATTGTTTTTGTAAATATATAAGCAACTTGATACCTTATTAAACTGTATTCTAGTAAACCATCTATATCATCATATTTATCTTTTATATAGTAAAACTTTATATCAATGATTTTTGATATCTAATGTTATAATTTATTTTTAGAATGATCAATTGCACTTTGATAATCACAAAGTATCATTAATGGTTTGGAAACATTCACTTTTGAATCATCCAACTTACCTTTCATCCAAAAAAATTCAGAGAAAGCCTAAGTAGCTACAATATATATAGATTCATCTATTCTCAATGTCAGTAGACTTTTTTTCATACTATTCCAACTCACTTAACATTCACCCAAGTAAAATGTTCTTCCTGAAGTTGATTTTATATCATTAAAATCTCCATCCCAATCAGCATTAGTATAACAATGAAACACCATCACAAAATTTATTTTGTATAACAATCCCAGTGAATTTGTTCCTTTGATAAATATTTGAATTATCTTTTTTGACCAAATATGTGAATACTTTGGATTACTTTGATTCATGACACACAAAGTCAAAACATAAAAAATATAATTCCTTGAGGTTGTAAGGGAAAGAAGACTTATTATCAGCATCCAAAAGTCATTATGATTCATACTTATTCTGAATTCATATTTTCTCAACATTGTTCTCACTAAATTATAAGTTTAATCTTATTTGGATTCATCAATACCGAAATTCATTAACAATTACCTAAAATCATTTTCTTGACATATGAAAATGTAATTTTTTTCTTTTTTGGATCTTTTAATCCAAGGAAGAAAGATAATTCTACCAATATTGACATTTCAAAATTCATCATCATTTCTATAAAAAACTCATCAGAAAACTTTTATTCAACCGTAGAAAAAATTATATCATCCACATAAATAATTACAATTAATGTTCCTGAATCAACATTTTTTACATACAAGTTAATGTCAACATTGTCATTTATAAAAGTTATTCATTGTCAAAAAAATTTTAAGATTTGAATACTATGCACGTAGAACATTTTTTCCCAAAAAAAGATTTCAACAATTTACAATCTTTTATTTCATCCTCATCAGGTAGAAACCCACAAGTTTTCTCAATGTAAACTTCTTCCTCAATCTCACCATTTAAAAGAGTTGAATTTACATTCATGTGATAAACATTGTTATTAGGATGTGAGACAAGTGTAGAAAACATTTTAAAAGTTTCCAATCCAAAAAATTTGAAACAAATTCATTGAAATACACAACATCTACCTATGCATAACCTTTACAAAGAGGTATTTTTTTTGTTTACTGAAACGTCAACATTCTCATTAAATTTTTTTCTATAAACCCACTTGGTTTAGATACCATTTATATTTTCAGGACTTAGGAAAAGTTCTATGTTTTATTTTACTCAATCTGATACAAATCATCATTTATAGAATCCACCATTTTTTAATGATGAATAGCCTATGAAAATAATTTGGCATTAAATTTGGAGGTAAGTGAAGTCTGATTTTCTAATCTCAACTTTCTTCTCATATGAACTAAATCCTTCTGATTCCCAATAATTTTTATGATTCAAATTTTTTTGTAATGTATTAATCCTCAAAGTTTCTTTCCCAGATTAAATTTCTTTATTACATTATTCTTCTGAATCGTCAAAAGAATGATTTTAATTACTTTAATGATAATTAGAAATCTCTAATTTATCATCTTCAATATTCTCAACAACCCTTCTTATGTAAATTTTATTTTCAATTGAATTCACATCATATTAGTTCACCCACTTTTGTAAAATTTTGTTCCAAAATTTATAACTTCTCCAATTTTGGTGAATAAACCACAAACGTTCCTTCCTTAGATTTCTAATGAAACTATCCCAAATCCAATTTTTTTTAAAAAAACAAAGACTTCCAAAAAATTTGAAGTATTTAAATGTATGTTTTTTGTTATACGACATTTCATAAGTAGTATGTTGGTTTTAGGTCTCAAAAGAATATATTTTGAACATGTTCAACAGTAGTAATAAATTATCTCCAATAGAACATTGAAATTTTGTATTATACTAGCATACTTCTTCCCATTTTGAACAGTCTTATATTCTTTATTTCTCTTACGTAATTTTTTTATGGAGTTGAGGGATCACTATACTGATTCTTGATACCATTCTTTGATGGATATGTTTCAAAAGTATTGTTTGTAAATTGGGTATAATTATATGTTCTCAAATTATTTATGGAAACCCCCAAGTATTTCTCAACATATTTTATGATGAATTTAACATTTCAATATCTTCATAATTATGTTTCATGAACATGATGTTTTTCAACCATGTCAAATCATCAATAGAATTGATAAATTATAATTCCCATTTTATTAATTTATATATCACCAACCCACACAGATCGAAATGAATAAGCTCAAGTAGATTGGTAGATTGAATCTAAATTATATTATGACTTTTATTTATCATATTTTCTTTTTGGAATGTAATAAAACCATCTTTATCTTTTCTGTTCAATTCTAGACGATTACAAAAATCCTAAATTGTAGATTATTTATTCATGTTTTTTATACCAAATGTTCCCAAGTCTTCAATGCCAGAAATGTTTTTCATCATCAACATTCAAGTAACTAAAGTTATTGAATTCACATATTTGAAAGAGATTCACAATAGTTCTTTATCCTTCTATAATTATTTTTCCATCATTCAATATTTTGGTGACTCATGAGTTTTTTCTAGAGACTACTTATTTTACATAATCATGAAGTTGAATTTCACATATTAAGTTATGTTTTATCCCATCAAGAAGTAAAAATTATTTATATTTAAATTTCTCTTCTTCAATCTCCTCCAAACCAATTCTATTAATCATAAAGAGCTATAATTGCCAAAAGTAACTTCTCATCCATCATGACATTCAACGTTATTAAATATTTTCATATCTTTTATAATATGTGAAGAAGAAACACTATCAAGAATCAATGGTTTGTTACTCTTTCTTGCTTTCAATTATGTCTCAGAAACAAAAGCACCATCCTTAACCTTCTTTATTTCTACATTCCTTTCTTTTCTATTATATGAAACTTGTTTTAGAGGGATTTTCATATATATTTCATCATGATGTTAAAAATAGTCACATATTCCACAAGCGTCTTCCAGACATTCAAATTAATTATTATTTTTGGAATGTTTCTAACATCTTAATAATTTACCTCTCCATCTTCCTATGAGTTAGGTGAGTTTCTCATTCTTCTTTCACTATTTCTTCCACTTTTGTAAGAAATTCATCAAAGTAGATATAATTTGTGCCAAAAATTATAATCTTTATTACCAATAATTCCACATCACTATTAATAGCATTTAAATCATGACTTGCGATTCAATAAATATCTTTCCCTATAAAAACATTGATGATGTTGGTAACTTCTTTAAGTAATAACATACTCAAGATGTGAACCATATTTTCATTTGAGCGAGTTTTCACATTTGTAGACTTAAATTATTTCTAACTTACTTTCTCCACCAATGATTTTCATATATTTTTTTCAAAACCAAAAATATTAAATGAATAAGATGAAACATTATTTTTGGTGAGAGAATATTTCACATGATTCTCATTTTGAACATCTAAGAAACTTGATAAGTCTCTAATTTTATTTCTGTAGATTCAATTATGTTTTCTTTCATATTATTCAAGGAAATTTAGGACTCAAGAAGTTTTTATTGATACTTATAAATGTCTTATTCCCTAGCTTCCAGCTTCTTAATAAGATCATCAATAATCATTCCCTATTCAAAAATTCTATATTTTTACCTTAAAATCCCATTAATGTATTCATACCACTCGTTAATGACATCTATTATTCCCCCAGAAACATATTCAAATTATTTATTCAATACTGTAATTTCTTTCTTGTGGGTTTTGTTTTTCTCAAGACATGCAACATGTTTTATTCTGATTTTATACTCTGTATGATTCTTCACCAACATCTCCACTCTCGAAGGAATCATTTGTTTTCTCAACTTTTACAATGAAGGTTCTGAATTTTTATTGAACATTCATCTTCAGATGAATTGTTGTCAGTTGAGTCTGATTCAATTTTCATACTCAATATACATCTTTTTTTTCTATAAAATTCTTCTTGTATCTGTTGGAATACATTTCTTATTTATAATTTTTCTTCCACTTATTTTTTAGGGGTTTTCATTAGAATCATCATGATATTATCATACATTATTATTGGGGAAATTCATAGTAAAGTGTCCTATTACACCATGCTAGAAAAATTTGAGGGGATGTTTACCTACATACATTACTCTTCCTTTTCGATAGTTCTTGGATATGAGAGACCTGATTTTTTAATTCATGTCATGTCATTATTATCACAAGGATAGGATTCATAAAAATCAAGGATTTTCATCATTCTCTTGATTTAAAAATCCATTTTATATTTGATATTCATTTTCATGATTTGATATTTCCTCATTTCATATGTAACAATAATGTTATGAAATTAATCTAGAGATAAATTATCCTTATCTTCTAAATAATAAATTTTAGAATCAAAACAATCTAGAAATTTTCTCATAAGTTTCATAAAAATGATAGAATCTTCCAAGAAATATTCAAATCCTATAATGTGGAAAATAATTTTATTTTCTCTGGTGAAGTATTGATCAATTATTTCATTATCCCTCAGTCTGATATCTTCATACTTAATACACCATATTTGTATATTTTCTTCCATCACTTTAGTATTCTCCTTGAAAATAAATTCTAATTTTTCTCACATACTTTTTGATGTTTTGATACCCATCACCGTCTGATATATATTCTCTGATAAGGACATAATGATTAAGTTCTTATCCTTTCCATTAACTTATATGTTTCTATTATCAGCAAATTTCGTCAGATCATCATTCTCAATAGGTGGAAAACCAATAGTAGTTGCATCAAAAACATCTGATCCAAGATATATGAGATAAGGAATCAAACTATTTTTCCATTCATAATAATTATTTCACTTGAATTATGTAATTAATCTACTTTTGATATAATTGATATTATCCATGATAAGGATTCATCAAAGGAATATGTAGCTTTGATACAAGTTAAAGTTACCGAGATAGAATAACAACTGAGAAGGTTAGTAGGGGTGAATTAGTTGTTCACTTTTTATAGGATTCAAAACAATAAACATAACCACTTCAACATATTAATATTTATATCCTTATCATCATTTAGTAAATACTCATGAATGAAAATGTAGTTATAAATGAAAATCAAAAAATATTTAAAAGGTTCAACCTTAGTGTAAGAACATACGTCTTTACCACAACCACTCATATGGGTCTATGGATATCCACTATTACGAAGAAGTTAATACAACAAGCGACACATAAAATTAGATAACTTATATCAACTAATTGGAAATATTATACTGACTCCCATCAATTTAGAATGTTCGATTTAAGGATAACTGAGCCAATAATAAGAATAAATACTTTGTTGAAACTATTCTAAAAATGATCAATCTGAATTCTCAGTCTGGTTTGGCTAGATATGATTCTATAAATCCTATAATGATGGATCATATTTCATCAATAATATGATTCTATCATCCTGATTATATTTTATCAATACAATGATACTGGATTCTAGATCCAATTTTCTTAAAATGAACTATAAAAATCAAACTCTGATAGAATGATAAATACAATTCCCCTTCAATTAGATGGGAACATCGCTTAGATTTCTCTAACGCTCCTCCTTTTGCACGTATTTTGAATGTTGGAAATTAATGAGTGATATGAGCAACTATTTATAGGAATCCCAGAAACCAAGAGTGGGAAACCTGAAAACATTCTCCAATTCCCCAAATTTCAAAACATTGAAAATATCGTGCATTTTAGAATCATATTTGGAATCATGAAATAACCTTTTATTTCATTTAGATTTATTAAAATGTGAATGTCATGTTTGACCACATTAATTATTCTTTATAGTCATCTCATTAAATATTCTTTCTCAATACAAAAATGATGGATCCTATTTTTGTAGAATTTTGGTACTGATTTTCCTAGAACGATGGATCTAGTTTTTGATGGATTCTAGAGTTGATTTTCATTGAATTTTGGATCCTTTTTCTGTAGGATTTTAGTGCTAATTTTCTGGATCCAATAGTTTTATATTTGTTCGATGGAGAAGAAAAATTGTACAGTGAATCATCTTTAACACTTACTCTCATTACAGATTATTTTCCAATATAATAATGTTGGATCCTATTATTTTATAATTCTAGTGTCTATTTTCTTAGAATGCTAGATCCTTTTTCCAAGATTATAGTGATGATTATATAGAGCAGATATTAATAGTATTCTAGTGTCGATCATTCTCAGAACAATGTAAATCTCATTATGATGGAATTCTCATTTCGATGAAATTCACATAAAGATGGAATTTTCATTATGATGAAATTCCCATTACAATGAAATTATCATTAAGAGAACATTTTGAATTTTCAAACCTCTCCACCATTTATTCAAATTCTTTTATCATGAATGTTTTGATGATTTTTGAGAACATATTCATCAGAAAAGAATCATATTATTTTGTTTCAGAATGTTTTAAAAATTTCTATCTCTTGACATGACTTTCTTCACTCGAAAACTCTTCAGAAATATTATTCATTCACTGATTATAGTAAAGATAACATCCTAGAAAAAAATACATTCTACATCTGTTTCATTTGGATCGAATGAACTAAATACAATGCAGATGGCTCTGATTCCTAAAACACCAAACATTTTGATACAAAATTTTTAGTTATCAGAAAATTCAAAAACATTGTTAAAAACATTTATCACAAAGGTACATCACAAACAATAATGGATGAAGTTAGATTATAGGAATCATATGAGGGGTAATACCCAAAATCACTATTAGTAAAACATGACTTGAAGAATTAAATTACCAAATATTAAAAAATAGAATAATGATATAATACTAGAATTCATGAAAAATTTCTAAAAAACAATTAACAACATTTATAAAAGAAACATAAAATAAAATAAACACAAAAAAATAAGCATAATTATTTTACCTTGTTTTCTAAAATATTTTGAATAAATGAGACTAAAGTTTATTTAGTATGAGAGATTCCAAAATCTGTGAAAAAATAGTTAAGAAAATGGAGTTAATCTTCATCCTTCCTTGCAAACAAATATAATAATTTCACAAGAAGTAATGGGAAAATGGAAGTATAAAACCATGAAGTTGAAGGTACAAAATATTGAATTTTGGAAATCATCAATCAACCAGATCACTATAGATTGTTTTACTTTAACGAGCTGATTCAATCCTTCAAAACCTAAAAACCTATATGTGTTTATGGGAATCATGACATAAGTATGAAATACTAATTTCTTTCTAGATATATTTAATATTATATCTTAAAAAAATAATAGCTTATTTAATTATATTCCATTTCACATTAAACCATTGAAATAAGTCTCTGTAATATTTTGTTTTGCTGTTGTCCCTAAATAGAGGGAAATTAAGTTGATTCTTCATTAACCAGCACTTCCATGATTGATATTAGTTCATGCATTTTAGATTCAGCCACATGTATCCTACAAGCACTCAGGGTTAGGCAACACTAATACTCAGGATAAACTTCTGAAAAATATTCTTCATAGCTAACAATTTCTTGAACCCAATAGGATATTAATAGATTTATGAAAATATTCCAATAATTTACAGGAAATTAAAATATTTCCATCATTTTCAAAATAATTCTATTTACAAGAAATAACATCATGAAAGGCAATCTTGAAATTCAAGCATGCATGTACAGAATAATGGGTGACAAAATGAAAAATAAAAAAAAGAGACCTGAATGTTTATTATGGTTCAAACAATGAAAAAATATATTTCAATAATTTTTAATTAAAAATATTAAAAAATAATGAAGGGTAAAACAATGATACAATTCTTTCTCAAAAGACTTGTGCTCCATATTATAAAGGCATTCAAGATACCAATAAATATTTATTAATGGGTTTTTATTTTTGGTATTTTTTTAATTATATCATGACATCAAGATACTCCCATTATTTTTTGTGAATTATTATAACACAAAAATTTCATTTGAACATAGATATTAATGAATATTTGGAAATAATGAATTATCAGTAATTGTTTCCAAATTTCAAACATAATATATAGTTTTATACGAATTCTTTGAAACATTTTTATAATACAATTCTTTTGAAATGATTATATAGAAAATTTATTACTCTAAGGCGATCCCAAAAAAATGAAAAATATGGATGTAAAAAGTAAGGATAAATAAAAGGAAATATCAAAATTATCATGTTCACATAAGCATGATTCAATTATTACGTATCCCCATTCTTGTAGCCAATTCAACATCCTATTGGGTATTGGGCATAGAACCCATCACCTTCTTTACAAGAGTCTTATGATGATTTTTTTAGAATTTTTCATACCTTAATGGTAAATTATCAATGTATCAATCATAGTGCAAGACGTAATGTTGACTCATACTAGGAAGATCTTCATCCAGTGGAAAGGACTCAACCATAAAGTTCGGCAGCTCTTTATACTAGGAATCATCTGCATTGAGAAGGATATTTCAACAATGATAACGCTTGAGAATAGCTTCTATTCATCACCTTTCTATTAGGGAATTTTTACACACAAATTACACAGTGATTTCTGAATAGAGAGGTTAAAAATATCAAACATAGAATCCTAAATTTATAATAATTTCAATTAACAAATATATTGTAGGCTTGGATTCAAGATTTCATTTCAAATTATAAAACATGGAATCTATATTATGTAATCTGTAATCTGTGTGCATTGAAATTCATAGGTTCTTGGTTATAGATATATCACACACAGTTTTTATAGTCACAAAATTATATTACACCTATATAGATTCCAAATTTCAATGTTTAGGGTATAATAAAAATCATTCCAGGTCATTGATAATCCACGATTTAATAGATATTTTAACATTAAAGTTATAATATTTTCAAAGTGAATCCAGGTTATCAAATACTAATGTGTCCATTTTTATTATCAATTATTCGTATACATTATAAAAATTAAACTATTTATAATGGTTAATAGAATCCAAATGTATCACGCACTGTTTGACATGCACATGGAACATCAATTTTATATATATAAATATTATTATGTAATTATTCTCTTATTTGAGCATTCAATAAGAGTTCTCAATAAAATTATATATCTGTTTTATAGTTATATATGTTATTATTATATTTAATATTCTTATCTTCATTTCTATCTACTTAAATTTCAGAAATTAGACCCATCACATTATATAGAACAGTAAAAAACAATGATGTATTGAAAGAAGAAAATATATAACAATACTTCATAATGTACTCAGAAATATAATAATAAAAATCTTGAAAAGAATGAATGAACATCTCTATAGGTAAATGATCACATAAGAAAACGTGAAAATAGAAAATAATTGAATTGATAAAGAAAAACACATGTTTTTCAGGTTACAAGAATTGATCCCAAGGAATCCCTCATAGACCAAATAGGTTAACATATCAATAGAGGAATTTTTCCAACATGATCATCCCAGTTGACTTGAATCAAATTCAAAATGGCCACATTATATTTTTGAAAAAATATATATGGAATATTTGACCAGAAAATTCCTATCATGAAGAACCAAAAATCCACATCGGTCAGCTATTGATTGCCTATCAGGTATCCACCATCCTCTGGAATAAAAAACAATTACCAAGCCAGGATCTATTCCTGATTAATGCAGAATTTTTTTGTGGAAACTATAAAGTATTCCTCTATATTTTATCAACATATATTCTTTATCTCTTTTTGAACACCAAATAATATTTTCTTATTGAAATGATAGAAATATAATGATATTCTAGATTATGTTTACTAAATTCTTGGATTCATTATTGACTATAAATATTTTAATGGAACTGCGAAGACAATATTAGAATTGGTTTTCAAAAATCAACCAATCTGGGTAAATTGAGAGTCGGAAAAATATATTAGATAGAAATAAACACCCATGTTATATTTATATATGCTCAAAATAACAAATAAAAATGAAGAATAAACGATCAGTAAGACATTACCTCATTAAATTTTATTTAGATAATGTGATTAAATCTTCCAGAACCTTGAAGTTAGTGTGATCAGATGATTTTAATTTAAAAAAATCTTGGAAATGATTGAATAAGTATAAGAAATCACATGATCTAAATGGAACCTAATTTTTTATAAGCCTAATAAGTATCTTCAAATATCACTCTAATGAAATGTCAAAAAAGTAACAATGAAGCTAATTTATTAAAATATTATGAATAATAATTCATTTAACAGTATATAAAAATATCCAAACAAATTCTCATTTCTTTAATAGGCACACCAACATGATGACTGAAAAGATTCATAGATAAAAATGTAGAACATCAACTAATCCATAGAGATAGTTGAATACTAATATTCTTGGGATTTAATGAGGCTTCTCAAGAATTCCCATCCTTGATCAATCATGAAAGATCCATCAGTGACTAGAAGTGAAGGAAATATATCAAATTAATCTACTAAACATAGGCTCAATATCAATTTTACTCCTATCATAACATCATATGTTTCACAACATTAAAGCAACAACAACAATCCAGGTTGGGGGAAAATCATGTCATGTTATTTGAACTTTCAAATATATTTTACTTTTCTTAAATCTATGCATCACTCTTCATTGAAAATATATCTAGAATCCGCGAAATAGTTTTAGAGCATAACTATTCAAAATTAGTACAACACAAATCCCAATTTCAAACTACATTGAGAATTGAAAATGGTAGCTGGTTCCTCACATTATATAAAGATGAATAAATTTTTAACATTATTTTAAGTGATGTAAAAAAAGGAGTGAAGACGGATACATTATATATAGGTAGCTATATTTAGTAGTATATAATACAGTAGAATGATGTACAAGATGGAAATTATAAGTGTAAAAAAATAATCATGGAAATTATATGCATACATGTTACGATAATTGAATAAAATTTTCCATTATGATTACCAGTCAACTTATAATAATTTTTAGTTGGAGGTCAATTTAATCCTAAAATAATATATAAAAACAAAATTACAATGAAATAAATTATATTAATTAATAATGAAAGTATTGTGATATGTATATCTTGTAATATTATTTATTTATCTATAGGTTTATTGTTTTTATTTTAATATTTGGACTAATGAAATTATCCTAGTTTAGAAATAAAACAATTAGTTATTGAATAAAAAATAGACA
This sequence comes from Viscum album, assembly GCA_963277665.1. Lineage (NCBI taxonomy): Eukaryota > Viridiplantae > Streptophyta > Magnoliopsida > Santalales > Viscaceae > Viscum > Viscum album. The sequence continues at coordinate 1,631,657,287 of OY728133.1, read as the reverse complement.
ATATTAAATAAGAATATGTAAATAGAAATAAATTTAACCAAAAAAACCATGAATATGTAAAATTGAAAATAGAAATTGACCTGAACTATTTGACCATATATCCTTGTTTGAAGTTGTATCCACTCCAATAATGTGCAATATTTTATTTATTGTAGTCATTGAATACATAGCCTTAAATGATGTTTTATAATTAAATTCAAATGTTTCACAGTAATATAAATAAATACTTATAAACCTCTACAATTGATGGGTAATTTTTTAAACATTGAAATTCACCTATGTGGTGGTGCAACATTACAACTGTCATTATAGTTGGATGATTTTCGTCATTGCCATGATATTATAATGTTACAATGATAATATATGGTAAATTTAATACAAATTCGAAACTTTTAATTAAAATAAGAGTTGAAAATAATTGGTTAAGAAAAAACTATTGAAAATAGATAATTGGTGAGAAGAAATAGTATACATAAATTGTTAAAGAGAAGAGAGAAAATAAAAAAAACTCTACTTGAAAATAGACTATCACGAGAAAGTATTTTTATATACTAAAAATTAGTAAATATGGCCAAAATATTGAAATTTCAAGAAATTAATTAAACTTTAATTGGTGGCAAAAAACAAAAAATAAAATCTTATCACATTGAAATATTTATGAAGAGTTGCAAATAGTAAGTAGCAATTTATGAATCATAAAACCACATAAATGAAACAAATCATAATCAGAAAAAATTTAATATTTTAAAAAAAAAACTAAAAACCCCTTTATATTGGTAAGGATCATCATAGATTGATAACTTTTAAATGATGTAGTTATTTATAGGTAGAAGAATACATTAAAATAAATTTTACACATTAAAATGAAAACACATATAATTTTTTTGAAATTACATATCAGGAAATATTCTAAAATATTTAGAGAGTCGATACTATAAAAAATAAAATGAACCTGTAAAAAGGATAGATCACATTTAGTTAAATTTTAGATATGCAATACAGAAACAAAACAAAATAATTAACAATTCAATAAAATATTAATGGTTACTATATAAGTTTAACAAAGACACAAAAAATAGTGATATATAAATTATATGCAATGGAGGGATTATGGATTTTTTTTGGGTTCAAGTGATGTTTTGAAATTTAGAAAATGATGGTACCTAAATTATATGGATGTGGGTTTAGGTAACACTACTTAAAATAACACAAAGCCTTCAATGGAGAATTCATAGCTATGAAACCTTAAAGTGTGTGTGTGTCTAAAAAAAATAGTGACACGGAATATTTCAATAATGGAATAATTATAATGGGATTTATTTTCAATCATCCTTTTTGGAAGAGAATTGGGGGAAGCCATCTAATTAGTGTTTCAAGCCATTCGATTTTGTGGGTTGGGAACATTGGGAGAAGGTTGAATAGATGACTAGTCATGGATGAGGTGAAGAAGTGATCGAAGATTAGGGTTCAGGTAGCTACTGGAAGAGGGTACATTGAACTCATGGGAATCTAAAGAAGATTTCAGTGCCACTCATGGAGAGAAAAAGATATTCGAGGGGGTTTCGGGTGTATGTATTAGAGGATAAGAAAGGGAGTTGGTGTCAGTCACACGAGAATGGGAGGGGATTGGTTGAAGAATATTTTGGTGTTGCTCATTGGTGGGTTGAAGCACATAGGTGAATCTGAAAAAGGAAACTCTCATGGTGAAGATTTTGGAATGTAGGAGATTAGACTCTGTATGAGTAAAATATCAAAGATGATAGATGCATGTGGGTCGATGCTGATCTTGGAATCCAGAAACACTGAAATGATGTAGTTGATTTAAAAAATATTTTCCATAATTAAAATGTCACGTTAAATTTTATATTTTAATTTAAAAATATAATGAACATATATATGTAGATAAAAAATATTTTAATTTTTAAAAATTACAAAAATATAACATATGGTAAATATAATATATAAAAATAATTCAATATCTAAAAAACTCTAATAAATAAATAAAATTTTATAATTTAAGTACAAATTCCAAATTGATTTATTTATTATTACATAACAAATATAATAGATTTTCAATTAATAAATGAATATTTTTTATTAATAATTTAAATTTAAATTTTTAATATATAAATATCAACTAATAATTACATATATTTCAATTATTATTATTTATATTTTACTGATTATCATGTTTTTATTTTTTATGTTTATTATATTCAAAAACCATAATGTTTTATAATTTTTTATAAAATATTTAAATTTTTATTAAATGAAAATAATTAGAAAATATAACAATTTTTATACTTATAAAAATTTAAAATTTAAAAAAAATTGATGACATTTTCATAATAGAACCAATAAATTTAAATATTGACATTGGTCATACAAATAATTATATATATATAAATTGGTTTCTTTTAACATTTTATTTTCATTGAATGGATTATTGTAATAGAATTTATTGATGAAAAAATATAAATGTGTAATGGTTATTACTAATTATAGATTTATGTGATTGTAAAATATGTTGGTATTAGTATGATAAAAAAATAAATTTAACTTTCGGTAAAAGATTTGTTTTTAATAAATTATCAATACCAAAAGATATATATATTGATAAAAATAATTGTTGGTACATGAAGTCAATAATGATAAAACATTATATCTGTGGGAATTGTTGAATTATAAAAACTGATACATCATCTTGAAACAAATTTATGTAGGTATAATTTAATTTTTTTGAAGTGTTATATTCTACTTTTCGTTTCAATTCTTTTACACTTTATTTACACCTATTATACCACTGTGTGACTTTTTACATGAAGGTATAGTCTCCCAACCGAACCACCATTAGACCCTCATTGTTATTTGATAGCCTCCGGCATATGGGGACGGGCTCTAGGGACCATGTAGAAACCGATCCAGATGTTGATTTAGTGGTCATTCAGGCAAGAATTTTACATCTTCATCATTGAACTATGAGCATTCTGTAGGATGAAATTTATTTCCATATATAATTTTATCCAAAATCATCATTTTTATTCAGTATTTAGATTCTTTGTGGCCTCATTTCAAAACAAATAAAGCATATTTTAGTTCCTCTAAATCATTTTAAATGGTTCATATTCCAAAATTTTTATAAGTTGCTAATTGAATATTCTTGTCTTTATCATCCTTATCACGTGAAAATCTATAAAAAAAATCCTTCTCTTCTTTGAGGAGTTTAAAAGTAAAATTATGTTCTAATTGTTACTCACAATTTGAGACATCTCATTTTTTTTGGATCACAAGATCTGTAACTGTCATTTCCACAATGTTAGGCATCTCATTAGGGAAATCATTACATTCCCAATGACAATTATTTTCAAAATTCTTTCTCTTATTTCTTTTCATTAATAATGAATATTAAATGAAACAAGATAAACTACATTATCAAATAAACATATAACCTAAGAATTTATAAAAATGGGAGGATGAGAATATAAATGATAAATATATCATAACTTATAGACCTCTAGGCTTCAATCTATGTCATCCATCATAATGATTCCCATTAGTTCTTCTAACCTAATACTTTTTTCCAGTCCTTTACAATTGTTTGTAAAGAATTTCTAAATTTCTAAATAATAGACAATGAGAGTGTGAACCCATATACATAGTATGGACAATTTTCATCCCTGAGGTAATTCTGTAGTAAATCCTCACTTGACTTTTAGGGAGTTATTACCCCTAGGTACATTTGTACCATCACTACATCTACTTGTAGTATCTAGAAATGTATATAATATGTCTGAAACAACTCACTCTATACTTCACCAAGATTTTAATATTTATTTTTTTATTTTATTATGCAAACACTTATCCCAAGGTTTCTTACTAAAGTTTTATTATCCTTGTTTCTAAAGGAGAGCTAATCCATTCCATTGATACCAACTACAACGTCCAAAGTATTATACACGTAATATTAAAATATTATTAAACATAAATTTACATTAATACAAAAAAGGATTGAGAGGCCTATTTTACTTGGATGAATAGGTTTTTAAAATATCTAAAATTAATATTTTTTTTGTTAAACTCTATAATGTAACATCACATGTTTTAAAACTAGAAGTAATTCTAAGGGAATTTTAACAAATATATTTTTTAAAGGGGTTTTTTCAAAAATTGGGATTTGAAATGAAATTCTGAGTCTTGGAACACTTAAAAGTGTTGTTTCTAGGATTTTATTAAAGCTTGAATGGTCTCTTGGGAGTCTCATGGATTTTTTGGGAGCACTGGGGCTGGAAATAAAATGTTTTGGTGGTCTAGAGTGGGTGCACAGTTTGTTTGAAATCGTATGGCTCTTACAAATGGGTAGTAACTGAACACTATTCACTGCAAGATTGGAACATGTTTTTTAAACTGTATCGTCAACCTATGCGGGGTGATCTATGTGCCCAGTAGAGGGCACATAGTTTGCGCACAGTTTGCGAAACTATGAAACCCAAATCATGCATGGTACCATTTTTCGGGAAATTAAATTTATTGAATTAAATTTATAATAAAATAAAAACCTATTCTAAATATCCTCTACCCTTTCAGATCACGTGACACCCCCCTGAGATTCTCCTTGGATGCACCCGACGCCTCCATCCTACTCCCACTTGGTGCACTGATCTCCAATGACTTCTTACTAGTTTCTCTTTAATCCTATTAGGTATGATCCCTAAATCCCTTATCTTCCCTTATTTTATACAATGTTAACTTCCCCATAGCTCGGTGAGGTTCGGCCGAACCCTATTTGAAGGGGTGATATAGATTTTGGTGTTTCTTTCAGGTCTAGGGTGTATGAAAGTATTGACATGACCTCTTCATTCATGTTCTGACATCTTTTATAAAAGATAATGAAGATTGGTCAGATCATATTTTTCACCATCATTTTAGGGTTAGGTTTTCTCCCACTTCTTAGATTATCACAACATTAATTGGGTACTTTCAGTGGTTTTAAGGTTATAATTTTAAATGTTGTTCATTTTGATATTCCATTTTTAAATATACCGTACATGCATGTGGAGGGATACTGATATATATATATCCCCCCTTTAGAAATATATCATCATGGTATTGAAAATATGTACACCTAATTTAGGTGTAATATATATGTATATGAATCCATGTGTGTGTTTGTGTATAGAACAAATTTGACTTCCTATCATTAATGATTGTCAGGTGCTGATTGTTCGACTTGATTTTTCTCTCAATGTAAGATCCCTTTCCTTTCAATTTAAATTGAAGTGCACATTTATTGACTGATTTTAGTACTTTACTTGTGATTAATTAATTTATATTGATTTTTAGAATAAATTACTAAATCGTGCCTAATGATTGTAGTGATAAACAATGAAATGTTTTTATAATAAAATGCCTCCAACAGATGTTCACTTTCTTCTAAACCAAAAAGTAGTAATGGTTATTTATATCATTTTTAGTTATTGATTGAGTTTTCCATATTTATTCTTGTTGGCGCCTATTTTGTGGCATGTAATTATTTTTCCCCCATTGAATATTATGATTTTAATTTCCATTCTTGACCAGTTTAAGTGTTATTCTTGTACTTTAACTTCTTTGTGTTTTTAAATGGTTAGTCCCTCATTAATATAAATGATCAGTAAAACAATATTCTATTAAAGTCTTGGATCTCTTTCTTAAATTACATTTTCCATGTAGGCAATTGGTTAGTGTATAATTTGAACTAATAACCTACTATGTATTTGAATTGATTTGTAAAGCGGATTACCCATTAAGGTGATTTCCCAGTTGACCTTAGCACCACCTAAGTGCCTTTATAATCATTATAGTGGAATTTCAATATTTTGTTTGCATTAATTGAATTTTATGAAATGAAATGGTTTGAAGGAGAATGAAATGTGAAGGGGGGAGGGGGGAATGACCAACCTATTTTTTTAATTCCATGCATGCACAAGATTGTCAGATTGTTTTATTTATTGTCATCGGTGACGTGTGATTTGAGGCATGATGATGAAATGTGCCTTTTTTTATATTCTATTGATTACACAAGTTCCTAATTCATATTCCCTGCTTTAGTTGATTGACTTATGTCAAAAACTTTTGTATGATTGATATTTTGAGATTTTAAAATGCAAATGATGAAATAAAATAGCACATACCTTCTTGACTGGATCAACTATCATGGGACGAGATAGAACAAGAAATCCATGTAATGGATTCATTAATGGACTCACCATGCATGCTGGTTTATGACCTAACATGCCCGGGAGGTGATTTTTCTTTCCAAAAAAGGGATTAATTTGTTGTTTCTTATAATCCACAGTGATACTGGTTCCCTGAGAGGGAAACTGTGTACAAACCATTTTCCATGATTGCTATACAATGACTTGGGTAACACTCGACCCCCTATGTGAGATATCAAAGAAGGAATCATAAGTTACCTTTCTTTATAGTGATACAAGGGACTCCATCTAGATCTCCCTTGATAGACTTGGTGGCATTGGATTGTTGGATTTTCACATTGTGATACCTTGGATTCATTTTAGATCACCTTGGTTGGGCACGAGACTCCAACAATGGATTTTACTGATATACATGGATTGCATTGTTGATTTATTTCTCACATTATATGCATCCTTTATTATTATTATTATTGATCATTATTATGAACATTTTATGCTTCCACCTTGATTTATTAGCATACTTGTATGATGACATGTGAATTAGACCCCATGCTCGAGTATAATTTTGGGGGTATGCCTTCTTGGTTTTCCTTGTTTATTTTGGATATTGTATGAAAATTATGGAATACGCATGACCCCTCTCCAGACATCAAACGTAGGCCAATGATAGTGATAAGTGTTGAGTATCCATTTGGGAACCCAAACTAATTTATTATTATTTAATTTGTTTACTACTTTGTATTGTAAAATTTTTACACACATTTAATTTGTTTATTTCATGAGATGGATTCTCCTAGACACCATGGGGGTCTTCCTTCAATGATTTTTATCACACACCCTAATTTGGTGACACCTATAACTCATTATATCTTCATTCTCTTCAGTCTTTGGGTTAATTTGTTGTGGTATACTGTGTACACGAGTTCTAGGTAGCACATGACTAGGCTTACGCTTAGGATGCTCTTGGAGATGACCATTGAGTATTTATTTTCCATTATTACATTGTAATGATTATAACTTATAGTAAAACTTTACATTACATGAATCATTATATAGAATTAGAATTTTACATTTTACATTTATTCATTTATTACATTTATTCTTTTGTTGATGTTCTCTTTTATTATTATTTACGTTTTTCTGTCCTTCATTACCAATGCTTCCGCTATAGCCTATTGATTTAAACAAGTTATACCATTATAAATAATCTTATCTATAAGGGACTAATCTACCCACATACACACCCTAGGACCTCTCTGTTAGTTCGAAGCCTCTGGAATATGGGGAGATGCGCTTGAGGTTATGTGGCGAATGGTCTGACAACTGGCTTAGTGGTCAGTCTGGATGAGATGTTAAAAAGTGTTATAATAGTCTTATTGTTTCCTTTATATTACTAATTTGGGATGGTATATAGGAGATTTGGAATGTGTCAACACTTGTTTAATATTCATGTCTTGAAATAGTCACCCAACCCCTAAGGAAATGACCATGTGGCCATGGCCGAGATTATTGTTTCTAATATTTTTTATTATAGTTGATATGATTTTACCTTGAATGTTTGGTTCATATTCCAATAAATATTGATTTATGTGACTTATCATATTTTTCCATTTTCCTGGTATGACAAGGAAGTATAACTACATTCATCATTATAGGCACATTGGAATTCACATGCCATGAATATTCTATGCCAGGTAGTTCGTATTGTTTGGTTGTTTTAAATTATTAAGGTGCCTTGTGTGCCAATTTTCTGCATGTCTTATGCCATTCTTATTTGTTAAGACATTTGATTGATTTGGAATGTGATATTTCTTACCATGTTTCGGTAACTTATTTAGCATGATTTCATTACATTTTCTTGCATGTATACTTATTTAGTATGGGATAAAATTATTTAGTTGCAATTAAATGAGAGTCAACATCAAATTAATAAGATATTTGTGAGCCTAATTATTCAAAAAAAGATGACCCATAAAACCAGGCCTTTACTAATGAATGAATTAATCGTAGGTATCATTGTATAAATTTTTAAGCTGTTAAAATCTTATTTTATCCTAATTTTTTTGTTTCGGTTAGATGGGAGATTCCTTCAACTTTTATGTTGTGTGGGTGATTTATAAATTGAGGTGGTAACCTAATAAACCAATCCTCTTATTTTAAGACATTATACATTGTATATATATTAAAAATAAGTCTTATAGGATTTTCACTTTAAATCAATTGGCAACCTCATTGGAGCTTGTACCATTTTTTGGCTCAATGATCCATGTTGTTAAAATTCATAAATGCACAACATGACCCATGTAGGTATGTTGGGGGCGACAGTTAATAAAATGAAATATCTATAGATGTTTTCAAATCTAAATGTTTCAAAAAATGTACAAGAATTTTTTTGATCACAGAATGGATAATAGGACCCTAGTATGTCTCTATTTCTTTTAAATTCATAGTTCCAAACTCGATGGGGGTATGTATGCAATAAGTAGGTGGTTAATTAAAGTGTCCTTTTTGGGTGGATTCATTCATGAAAATACTCCTGTAATTAATAAAAATCCTCATAATCTTCTCTAGATACACTTGCGTGAGGAATTTTAAATAAATTAATTGTGTTTAAATGGGTTAATGGGATAAATCGAATTTTATAACACGATTTAATTGAAATTTAAATGTCTAAAATGTTATTTTAGGGAAACATTCCATTATTTCATTGAGTTGATTGTAAATAATTATGTTCATAGTGCATTTGATTTAAAAAATGGTTACCTGATGTTTTGAATTAAATATTTTAAATTTTTAAAATTTTAAATTTATCTCAATGTAAATACATGAATATAGAACACTTAGGTGTTTTATTTTGATAAACCCTCATGAAAAGGTAATGTAACCATATCATTTAATTTCCATTGAACAAAACTGTGAACATTTTCTATAGGAATTATTTTTCATTTAACTATAAAAAAGCCTTAAATGATGGGGTTTTTAGTGAATTGACAATCTAGTATCTGTGACCTCATCATAGTTGTTGTTTTTATTTTTATAAAGGAATAGCCTGTGGTAGGTAGCACCCTTAGCATTGTAATGACCTACTAAATTCTATGAGTTTTCTGACATTTTATTTCATTTGTGAGCAGTTGTGCCTTGAATAAATTTTGGTATCTATTTGACACCCTTGTTCGATTTGATATTAATCGTATCCTTGCTAGTTTTTTTGGGAATGAGTATTAATTAATACTCATTTTCAGTAGTTTAGGCATGCATAGTGCTTGGTAACACTTTTCATAGGTCTCATGACCCTTCCTTCATTCTCAATGATGGAAGAATGGATATGTCACCATCCTTGATAATGGACATAAGTGGAAATACGAAATTGGGATAAATATCTTATAAAACCCATCTTATGCTTGAACACATATTGAATAAGTCCTATGGATAGAATTCAGGATGTTTCAATTCTCATGAAATCTCATAGTAGTATTCTTGGTTATACATGAAACTCATCAAGTCTTTAATGATGTAACAAAATAGTTGAGTTTAATAGGCCTATTAATCCTTGCACTATGGAGTATGTCCTCGAGCCATCTCTTTAGTAGAGTGGACTACGAGTAAAATATATAAAATTTCTCTTAATGACCAGGATGGATATTCTAGAGAATCATGTTTTTTGAATCCCTGGTCAGATAGGTTTTGGTTTTCATGAAAAAAAAATTGTTGTTCGGGTTGTGACTCGGAAGAGTGAAACAAAGATGTTTATGCTAGATTTGATCTAGCATGATTGTTAGAATATAGTCAATCTATTTTTTGGATGACTAGAAAAATATTGAGGTGCGGAGTGTCTCGTTGTTTCTGGTGGTTATTCACACTTCCAAGAAAAAAATAAATCAACAAGAAGGACACTTTTGAAATAGTCGATCTTTCTTAAAAGCACATGGGGATGGTGAGTGTAGAATCACATCGTGGCTTGCTCAAAAACACAACTTCGATGAGATTGGATATGTATGGAACCTATGAGAACCATAATTGGTCCTAGAGTACTTTGGTGTGTAGGTTTGAAATTTCATGTAATTCCTTGTATAGAAAAATGAATTGTGATTAGTTTGAAATGGTAATGCATCTATAGGTTTAGCTGAGTTTCTATCATGGTTAGCTAACTAGAGGTGGTTTGATTGTTCTTTATTCTAGTAATTGTGTATTTTGACTCGAAACCATTTTAATCTTATTTCTATACTCTTATTATTGATGAGAATGTTCCCTATCTTGACATCATCATAGATTCACTAAGATTGAATTGGTCTTACATACTGCTAAAACATAAAAAAATATCTTGGTATTGATAATTGATTTAATATAAATTGCACATTTGATGTGTGATTTTTACTATGGAATGTATATTCTTGAGTTAATCTTGGGTTCCCATATTGTAATTCCCAAATCGAACTACTAGACAGTAGCTATTTCCTTCTAACATGACTATCAGAAGGATGCCACTCTAAGCTTAGTCAATGTTTTTTAATGTAATTTTTTGGAATCATACCACTATCTTTCTTGTAAATCTAGAGTATGGACTACCCTGGGATAGTTCCCCAGACTCAAGTTCATTGAATCCTAGGTTACCATAGACATGTTATCAGGATCATAACTGTTGTTTGAAGGGTGATGATTCCAGCAGTCTGGATCAAGGTTACACCCTTATTTATACTGAGGTGTGATATAATGAATTTTTATGTGATTATCTAAAAAGGGAATTTCCCCATAAGCCAGGTATAAGATTCGATGAGTGTGTTCAATGTTAAAACATTGTGTCTTGGAGTAAGGAATTATTGTTTTATTAAATTTATGTCTGCCATCTATGTCGAGCTTCTCGTGAATTTTCAACCATCGGTATATCAACTCAATGTCTTATTGTTTTGTGTGAATAGAAATAAGGAACCCGTTTATACTTGTCATTAATTTATGATGGGTGTGACTTAAATTGAATGACAATGTATTTCAATGAAAGAATGAACGATTAGCTTCTATTAGGTAGATCAGTATTCGACTAACCATTTTTAGTGAAATATCACTTGGAGAATGATTAAAATTATTAGTGGTATATATTGTAAGGAAATTATGATGGTGGAGGCGTTGTAGCTTGGAATCGACCACTTTATTAATTTATGACTTATGGAGGGTAGTACCATCGGTCAGATGTTTAGCATGACAATGGCATTATAGTGTGACTATCATAATGAGAACGTCTAAGCTCACTTTCGGTGTTTTGGTTAGGGAATCAAGTATTGGCTCGAGTTTTAATGGCTTATGTGATGAATTATTAAGAATTGATTGCAAGTGTGTTGGGAATATGGAAACACAACATTACCAATTTAATGAGGCTTCAAAAATCTCTTAGGTTGCTGATGTGTTTTTTATTTGAAAATGATTCTTGGAGTTGATATGTTCTATGTTTGGGAGCTTGAAATTTCTTAGGTTTTTGAAGGAGAATGAATTCCAAGGGAATTTAAACATTAAATTATATAGGACATTCCATTTTATAAACTGAGTTTTATAATGAAATTATAAGATTTGGAACAGTTCAACATATTGTTTTTGGTCTTGGATGAAGGCCTGACATTTCCCTTGGGTGTCATTTTGAGATTTCGAAGCATAGGGGGTAGAAGTCACATGTTTTGGTGGGTATGCAGTGGGTTCACAGCTTCTGTGAAACTATGAGTCCCCAATTGGAACCATGCATCCTTATGCATGTGGGGAAGTGGTGGCGTTCATGTGTGGCTCTTGGTATGCCAAAACTATTTTCTTATCCCATAATGTAAGTGGAAAATGGGAATTAACTCAACACTATTCACAACATGGTTGACAAATAATTTCTAAACCATGTGGCCCATTCGTGTGGGGTGCTCCACATGCCTAGTGGAGGGACCACAGTTAGAACACAATTTTCAAAATCATATGGCCAAAATCATGTGTGGTCCACTTTTTCATAAAATTAAATTAATTTAATAAAAATATAAATAAAATAAAATAAAAAAATATTCCCACTCACCTCTCCCCCTCCAGGTCTCATGGAATCCATCCCTCGTCCTCTTTTTTGGTTGCGTGTGATGTCTCCCTACATATCCCTATTGGTGTGCCAATCTCTATCAATTTATTCCAGGATTCTCTTCAATGCTTCAATGTAACATACCTAAATTTCTTCTCCTCATTTCTTTTGGCCAGTTTTCTATTCCTCATTTCTTGTTGGGGTTCGAACAATCCCATGGTCAAGGGGTAATACAAAATTTTTATGTTTCTTCTGATTCTAGGTTATAAGAAATGAATATTGAGACATCTTCTAGAGTGTTTTTACATTTTACACTAAAGGAAAAACAGATTGGTTCTATTTGGTTTTCCATCATCGTTTAATGCTGATTTTTTCTCTTAGTTCTTCGTTTAGTCCAAAATTATTTGGGTTCATTCTATAGTTTTTAGGTTCCAGCTTTAATTTTAGTGTGTTTTGATCATCCATTCATGAGGAGAATGTACACTCTTGTGTAGGGGTAACGATATATATGTGGACAATTTTTAAATTTTATCTGTCACGAAGCTGCCCGGGTCGACCCTGAACCGGTCACCCGAGCCGGCTCGCGGCAAGTCCCGAGGGGCGTTCCCGATCCCCCCGGGATGACAACTAGTGTCGGGCATCAAAGTTATAACATTGGGAACGATTTGGCCCAAAAAGGTAAACAAGTAAATAAGAATAAACAGAACAAAAGCACTAAACTATAGCAGTGGAAAGAAAAGAAACCGAACAGCAGACATACCTCCATGTGACCCATTGGTCACCTCCTAACTAAGGCCAACCTTGCTCCCATGACGAGCAACTTGGCCATGAAAACCTGAGCAAGGGAAACCAGCAACTAAAAAGATAATATAGGCATGATCATTAAAAATGCTCAGTAGGGACGCCAAAGTAACCACATGATCCAACCAAGACCACTTTCCAGAAACAATCCCAAAACACAAGTTTGCACATACAAAGATTGAAAATAGTTTTTTCACATTTTAAAGGAAAAATGATCCCAATTTACCATTTCAAAACCAACACACGCCACAACAAGTTTTTCACAAAATAATGAATTTCTAAACAACTGGATTTCAAATCTATGTTTATCACATTATGCAAAGGACAAACAGGTGATTAGTAAAAGCTGGAAGCCAAGTGAAAGTAAAAGTAAACAAGCAGAAATAAGCAATAACCATGGGCGATCCTAAACATCCCTAGAAAACCCCTGGACGTACTCGGGTTCAGACTACCTGCCAGCATGGTACTCCACAGTCAATAACCAACTGGCCGCCCTAACAGCCAACCAGTGGCACGCCCCACAAGGCCTTACCTACCAAGGGGGGACTAACCCGTCTAATCGGGGTTAGCCAGCAACCGTTAGTCGATTCTCTAAAATACGCCCAGGAACCCATGGTGGTTTTTGTAATAATGTGTAAGTGGGAGGCCCTCGCACGCGTGACTCATCTCACCGCACTTGCCACCCCCTTACACGGACACCGCTACACGACAACCCTCAAGGGAATTCCCCCTGTAGAGGTGCCCCGCAAGCATGCACACATCAAAAGTTCTTTCACATTCAGTAAGGTGCCAACCGGGCCTTCACAACATTAGAACCTAAAAAACATTTCACAAATGGGTTGGGTTTCCAATCGGGTACAATCCACCTTTCTCAAAATCTAACACAATCACCCCTTTACATTTTAAAATTTCAAACGGACCTTTACACCAGACAACCATTCCACTCACACAAAAAGCCAACCGGGCCAACCACGCTTCCAACCATCCATCAAAACCTAGTTTTCAGAAAAATATAGTTTGAATGTGTCATTTTCATTTGTAGGCACATCCATGTGAGCACCTAGTGCTCCCATGGATGTGCCAACATCCAATGGCACATTTAGTTTTTTTTTGAAGAAACGCCTCAAAACCCATCTTTCATAAAAAAAATTAGCATTGAAACCAAATTCAAATTCCTTCACAACACTTTATAAAAACAAAAGCATCTTTCAAACCAACCACTCTTTCCGAGACTTTCCTAAAACAACTACTGGTTCATCTTTTTGTTAAGAAAACACACCAAAGTAATATATTTTTTTCATTTCCAAAACACACTCACTAACAACTGCAACAAAACATGTCACAAAGCAATTTTTCTACTTTACCAAGAACCTATGCATTTCATATAACCAAAAATCAAAAGCCACTTTCAGAAATTTAAAACAGCAACATAACTAAGCCAGATGCTTTTCATAAATACGGTAGATATGAAAATGATATAAAAAGATTAATTGAAAATATTCAAGTTCTCAAGGTTTGAATCTAAAAGGGAAATGATTGGAAACACCTACCTCAAAGAATTTGGCCGAGCCGACGCTTTCGAAAACGCACTCCCAACTACTCACGTACATGCACCCCAAAAAAAAGCACACGCACCCGAAAAATCATCGCCACACCTTAACAACAAAGTTGACATCCAAAGTTAGAGCGGCGCAGACCAACACACAACCAGCAGAGAACCAGGGACTCAAAAACAACTAAATCAAGCAGTGCAAAACAAATCAACTGGTATAAACTCATACCCGAAACAACAGCGGAAAAGCGAGACATTGCTAAAATAAATAAATAAATAAATAAAATAAAAATTTAGGTAAATATGACTCTGGACCAGATAAAGACCTCAAGGGTCCGCGACTCAATCTAAAATCAAAATCCCATTAAAAGATTTAATGAACCACATAAAAATTTTATGAAACAACTCCAAACAGTGCCACGAGATATTAAACACAAAGCCCACCCAAAAACCTCTTCCAAAGCCAAACGCACATCACTCCATAGTCAAAACAGAATATGCAGCCCATGCACAACATAAAAAACCAACTGCACAGTTTTCAAACATGGGCAACCAGTTTCAAATAGGTTTTCACAATAAAAAAACACTAACATCACTTGAAAATACTACTAACAAATTAAAGGCATTCTAAAACTCAATCAAGAACAAATACGCAGCATGAAAACTCATTAAATAACGCGCTATAATGATTAAACACCCAAATTAAATTGATGAAAACTCAAAAATAGTAAAGCCTCTAAAATAACATTAACCCGCAATGAAGGAATTGAGGAACTCATACATTGAAGGATCGGACCAAAATCCGAAGGATAACCAAGCCGGAGAGGGAGCAAAGGGGTTGCGCCGGACCGGAAGGGCAGCTTCGCTGGACCGGGATGTCGGGCTGCTGATTGGAGCGCGAGGAGGTCGGTCGGGGCGGCTAGACGGAGCGAGAGAGGAGGGGTCGGCCGGAGTAGGAGGGTCGGCCGGAAGGGGGCTGTGCACGGCGGCTAGCCGAAGGGAAAAGGGGGAGGGTGGCGTGCAGCAGAGCTGATGGAAAGGGGAGGCGGCGGCACCGGCGTGGTCGGGTCGGCCGGCGCAGACAAAGGCGGACGGCGATGGATGGCTACGGACGGGAGGCGGCTGGAGGCGGCATCGCGCGTAGGGGGGTGGCGACGCGGTTGGAGGCGAGGTTGCACGCAGGGGGTGGCGACGCGGCTGGAGGTGGTCGACAAGGGGGAGGCGACCGGGGTCGGGGTCTCACGGATGGGTGGGGTGGGGGGCGGCGTGAGCCGGCTAAACCAGAGGGGGGGGGGGAGAGACGGGGAGAGAGGGGGAGAGGGGGCGGGATCGGGTAGATTAGGGTGTTCTCCTTTTTTATAATAATAATAATAATAATAACAATAATAATAATAATAATAAACATATACACATAAATATATATATATAAACACATATATATACCAACTTATATAAACATAATTACATCTATACACATATATTTATAAACATATAAACATATATAAACCTATATATAACATATATAAACATATAAATATAGAAAAACATATATATAAACATATACACACATAAGAATACAACATTAAAACATATTTATTTATAAACATGGGTGTATATATATACACCTATAAACATATATACACATACCTTATATATATATACACACAACATTAAAACATAAACATATTCAAACGAAGATACACATATATATGTACATATATAAACAAAAAAACAGACATATACACATATATACACACACAACATTAAAACGGAATGACCGTGTGGTATTTGCACGCCGTACGGTATCCAAGCGGACTGCAAGAGGGCTGCACATACCCAAGCGGATAGCACGTGCTCAAGAGAACTGCGTGCCTTAAGCGTACGGTGTTCGCGCACCAACTCAAACCATAAACCCATCCCAACATTAAAAATTTAAACCGGGACTCACCCGCACTTAAGCAAAAACACCTGCTGCCAAGTGAAATAAAATAATTAAAATGACTAAAAAAACGGGTGTGACAATTCTCCCCACCACAAACACTTTCTGCCCCCAGAAAGTCACCAAGCCAACAGTTATCTTAACTCGAGTCTGTGCCCAGGAAAAACCAGAAGAAACTAAGAGGCTCGGGGTGACCATTACCAACACAAGTCACACCCGACCAACTCAAGTACAAACATTGTCCGAGGTTGAGGGGAGAACACGGGAGGGTTCTCCCCACCACAGAAATCTACTAACACGGAAACCTTGAAACTCGAACACACCACCCCGGAGGGGGGGGCAACACGGGAACTCCCAAACTGAACACATTTAATTTCTCCACATAGACCGAACAACACTCAGAGCCTTAAATAGAAAGTTTGCTACAAAATGACCCAACAACCCAAGGATAAGGAATTAACTCAACCCCTCACACACCGACCGAAGAAAAACCTCACCGCAACCAGAGTCTAGGGAATTTCTAGATCGAACTCACAAAGGACCTCGAAACAATGCCTGTTAATTTCATAATACCACACATCCCCCCTAACGCACACAATTGAGACCCAACTCAAAATTAGATTGACTCGTTAATTCGCGGGTCCATCACCCTTCAAGGAGAACCGAACGATTTCAAAACACACTGAGAACAGATAAGATCGCTTAGACTGCGGTAGAATAAGTTCATCACATCACCAAAACTATGATGAGCTTCCAACGGTGACAAGAACAGAACAAGGAACTTTGGATATTTCACTTTAGAAAGATGAAAAAATAACCCGAAGCGAGGTTCTACACACCCTCGGAAACTACTGACTGTGCGCGAGCTTCACCCCGAGACCTGTGGTTGGGGCTCTGATGGCTGAAGCATCTCCTACCTCACAGTCATGCATTTTCATCTCCTGGTCTCTAACTCCTTCACGGGCGACGCTTCTTCCAGAACTCTCCCTGATGGCTTGAACAGTCGTACAGTAGCAAGACTTCGAAGGGATGCGGCAAGGCGACTTAGAATGTTTGGACAGGCCATACTGGTGGCACACAAGAGAGCGGTCTGACGAACTATGAGCCGGTACCGACGAGGATGGTTTCATGGAGACAGGTTCCACTAGTCCACACTCCTTGCCATGTGGGGAACCTTTACGGAAGTCGACCACCGTTAATCACACCCTCAACTCCAACGACGATGAGACATCTCATCGTCACTAGTCTAAAACTGAACCCTCAAATAATCCTTAGACGGCACGCACCCCAACAACCCTGGGAGTTCCCAACAACCCGAAGACCCACTCAAATTCCACAACCAAACAACTACCCCTCACAGACTTTGATTACTTTGATTGATAGGAAACATGCAGAAATAACTGGAAACTAGGCATGACTCATTAGAAACCTTAACGACCTTTCTGGGCAGCATACTCATGACAACACGAGAAACATCATCGAAACTGGCATCAAGCCAAAACTCAATCAAGGAAATAACACAAGTCAAGGTAAAAAGGCCCATAAGCCAAACACACACAAGCACAAGCATAAATCACTTTTCAAAACCATCATTTCTTTAAAACTTTAAAACTCACCTATGGAACCTTATGAACCGTCACATGTGCGTTCATTCGATCTTGCTCACATCATCTGCAAACAAGTGCCCCTATGCACCCTCCGTACATAGCCACGAACATGTGACCCTCCATAAGGAGTGCCAAGGTTCAAACACATCTTTCCTTACAAAACCCAAACACATACCATATTGTTCCAAACCAAAACACCTTTTCTTTAAAAACCCACTTTTTTTTTCAAAATCACTTTGATTTTCAACACGCACACACATATAGACTGAGTTTAAAACAAAACACAAACAAATATAAACCATCGGAATGAGGGACTAGTGTTTGTACTTAACTCAACGACATGGTGGTGAGTCATGCCCCAAGTAAGACATAACGCTAAGAGGACCTTAAACCGAGCACTTGGACTCCACATGGGTCACCACCCCACGTGGGGTCGCAATGTGAACCGATTCGCTCCCATTTTCATCCCTCAATCCAAAATAACCAAAGACAAAAGACTAAAATCCCGGACTAACCTTGGTAACTCAGATCTCGTCACGAGCGGTGGTGATCAGGAACCGACCCGTAACCGAACTCCTGAGCCCCGACAGTCCTAATCTCCATCTACCAGACATCCCAAATGACAAGAACCTCCTCTGATACCATTTTGTCATGAACCAGCCCGGGTCGACCCTGGACCGGTCACCCGAGCCAGCTCGCGGCAAGTCCCGAGGGGCGTTCCCGATCCCCCCGGGATGACAACTAGTGTCGGGCATCAAAGTTATAACATTGGGAACGATTTGGCCCAAAAAGGTAAACAAGTAAATAATAATAAACATCACAATAGTACTAAACTCTAGCAGTGGAAAGAAAAGAAACCAAACAGTAGACGTACCTCCATGTGACCCATTGGTCACCTCCCAACTAAGGCCAACCTTGCTCCCATGACGAGCAACTCGGCCATGAAAACCTGAGCAAGGGAAACCTGCAACTGAAAAGATAATATAGGCATGAGCATTAAAAATGCTCAGTAGGTACGCCAAAGTAACCACAGGATCCAACCAAGACCACTTTCCAGAAACAATCCCAAAACACTAGTTTGCACATACAAAGATAGAAAATAGGTTTTTCACATTTTAAAGGAAAAATGATCCCAATTTACCATTTCAAAACCAACACACGCCACAACAAGTTTTTCACAAAATAATGAATTTCTAAACAACTAGATTTCAAATCTATGTTTATCACATTATGCAAAGGACAAACAGGTGATAAGTAAAAGCTGGAAGCCAAGTGAAAGTAAAAGTAAACAAGCAGAAGTAAGAAATAACCATGGGCGATCCTAAACATCCCTAGAAAACCCCTGGACGTACTCGGGTTCAGACTACCAGCCGACATGGTACTCCATAGTCAATAACCAACTGGCCACCCTAACAGCCAACCAGTGGCACGCCCCACAAGGCCTTACCTACCAAGGGGGGACTAACCCGTCGAATCGGGGTTAGCCAGCAACCGTCACTCGATTCTCTAAAAGACGCCCAGGAACCCATGGTGGTTTTTGTAATACTGTGTAAGTGGGAGGCCCTCGCACGCGTGACTCATCTCACCGCACTTGCCAACCCCTTACACGGACACCACTACACGACAACCCTCAAGGGAAGTCCCCCCTGTAGAGGTGCCCCGCAAGCATGCACACATCAAAAGTTCTTTCACATTCAGTAAGGTGCCAACCGGGCCTTTACAACATTAGAACCTTAAAAAATTTCACAAATGGGTTGGGATGCCAATCGGGCACAATCCACATTTCTCAAAATCTAACACAATCACCCCTTTACATTATAAAATTTCAAATGGACCTTTACACCAAACAACCATTCCACTCACACAAAAAGCCAACCGGGCCAACCATGCTTCCAACCATCCATCAAAAGCTAGTTTTCAGAAAAATATAGTTTGAATGTGTCATTTTCATTTGGAGGCACATCCATGTGAGCACCTAGTTCTCCCATGGATGTGCCAACATCCAATGGCACATTTAGTTTTTTTTGAAGAAACGCCACAAAACCCATCTTTCATAAAACAATTTAGCATTGAAACCAAATTCAAATTCCTTCACAACACTTTATAAAAACAAAAGCATCTTTCAAACCAACCACTCTTTCCAAGACTTTCCTAAAACAACTACTGGTTCATCTTTTTGTTAAGAAAACACACCAAAGTAATCTTTTTTTTTCATTTCCAAAACACACTCACTAACAACTGCAACCAAGCATGTCACAAAGCAATTTTTCTACTTTACCAAGAACCTATGCATTTCATATAACCAAAAATCAAAAGCCACTTTCAGAAATTTAAAACAGCAACATAACTAAGCCAGATGCTTTTCATAAATACGGTAGATATGCAAATGATATAAAAAGATTAATTGAAAATATTCAAGTGCTCAAGGTTTGAATCTAAAAGGGAAATGATTGGAAACACCTACCTCAAAGAATTTGGCCGAGCCGATTCTTTTGAAAACGCACTGCCAACTACTCACGTACATGCACCCCAAAAAAAAGCACACGCACCATAAAAATCATCGCCACACCTTAACAACAAAGTTGACATCCAAAGTTAGAGCGGCGCAAACCAACACACAACCAGCATAGAACCGGGGACTCAAAAAAAACTAAATCAAGCAGTGCAAAACAAATAAACTGGTATAAACTCATACCCGAAACAACAGCGGCAAAGCGAGACATTGCTAAAATAAATAAATAAATAAATAAAATAAAAATTCAGGTAAAGATGACTCTGGACCAGATAAAGACCTCAAGGGTCCGCGACTCAATCTAAAATCAAAATCCCATTAAAAGATTTAATGAACCACATAAAAATTTTATGAAACAACTCCAAACAGTGCCATGAGATATTAAACACAAAGCCCACCCAAAAACCTATTCCAAAGCCAAACGCACATCACTCCATAGTCAAAACAGAATATGCATCCCATGCACAACATAAAAAACCAACTGCACAGTTTTCAAACACGGGCAACCAGTTTGAAATAGGTTTTCACAATAAAAAAACACTAACATCACTTGAAAATACTACTAACAAATTAAAGGCATTCTAAAACTCAATCAAGAACAAATACGCAGCATGCAAACTCATTAAATAACGCGCTATAATGATTAAACACCCAAATTAAATTGATGACAACTCAAAAATAGTAAAGCCTCTAAAATAACATTAACCCGAAATGAAGGAATTGAGGAACTCATACATTGAAGGATCGGACCAAAATCCGAAGGAGAACCAAGCCGGAGAGGGAGAAAAGGGGTTGCACCGGACCGGAAGGGCAGCTTCGCTGGACTGGGATGTCGGGCTGTTGATTGGAGCGCGAGGAGGTCGGTCGGGGCGGCTAGACGGAGCGAGAGAGGAGGGGTCGACCGGAGTAGGCGGGTCGGCCGGAAGGGGGCTGTGCACGGCGGCTAGCCGATGGTAAAATGGGGAGGGTAGCGCGCGGCAGAGCTGATGGAAAGGGGAGGCGGCGGCACCGGCGTGGTCGGGTCGGCCGGCGCAGACAAAGGCGGACGGCGGTGGATGGCTACAGACGGGAGGTGGCTGGAGGCGGCATTGCGCGTAGGGGGGGTGGCGACGCGGTTGGAGGCGAGGTCGCACGCAGGGGGTGGCGACCCGGCTGGAGGCGGTCGGCAAGGGGGAGGCGACCGGGGTCGGGGTCTCACGGAGGGGTGGGGTGGGGGCGGCGCGATCCGGCTAAACCAGAGGGGGGGGGGGGAGAGACGGGGAGAGAGGGGGAGAGGGGGCGGGATCGGGTAGATTAGGGTTTTCTCCTTTTTTTTATAATAATAATAATAATAATAATAATAATAATAAACATATACACATAAATATATATATATAAACACATGTATATACCAACTTATATAAACATAATTACATCTATACACATATATTTATAAACATATAAACATATATAAACCTATATATAACATATATAAACATATAAATATAGAAAAACATATATATAAACATATACACACATAAGAATATAACTTTAAAACATATTTATTTATAAACATGGGTGTATATATATACACCTATAAACATATATACACATACCTTATATATATATACACACAACATTAAAACATAAACATATTCAAACGAAGATACACATATATATGTACATATATAAACAAAAAAATAGACATATACACATATATACACACACAACATTAAAACGGAATGACCGTGCGGTATTTGCACGCCGTACGGTATCCAAGCGGATTGCAAGAGGGCTGCACGTACCCAAGCGGATAGCACGTGCTCAAGAAAACTGCGCGCCTTAAGCGTACGGTGTTCGCGCACCAACTCAAACCATAAACTCATCCCAACATTAAAAATTTAAACCGGGACTCACCCGCACTTAAGCAAAAACACCCGCTGCCAAGTGAAATAAAATAATTAAAATGACTAAAAAAACGGGTGTGACATTCTCTCATGGAAATTATAATATGTATAATGCATATAGGGGTATTAAATATATTTATAAATAAATTCATGTGTGTGCACATGTATGGACCAAATTTGAATTTCCATCATCCAAGTTTTAAAGTGATGAGTGTTTAGCATAGTTGTCATCTTGAGGTAGGATAAATTTCCTTACCATTTAAATGAAATAATTCATTTATCAGTCCTTTAAACACATTACTTGTGTTTAATTAATATAGATTTTTACTATAATAAATGTTTAAATTCTGATTAATTATTAGTTTGATAAACAAAGTCATGTTCTTATAATAAATCCACTTCAACCAAGTTTGACTATCTTCTAAACAAAAATGGTGTTATTGGTATTTATATCTTGAAAAGTTTTTGATTTAGTTTTCCATATTCCTTCTTATTGTTGTATATTCTATGGAATGTTTGTATTTTCCCTCTTTGAATAATATGAATTAAATTTTCATGCTCTTTCAGTTTAAGTGGCTTGTTTAGGAATTGACCTGCATGATGTTATTAAATAGTTTTTCCCTATATAATATAAACATTTAATGAAAAAACCTCGTCATAAGGGCCTGGAACGATTTCATAAATGTCTTTTCCCATGATGGAAACTGGTAATGGTTTAATTTGAACCAAGTGCCTCCTATGTGCTTGAAATTATTTTTAAAGGGGATTACCCATGTAGGTGATTGAACAACTGACCATAGAACCTCCTAAGTTCCCTTATTAACATTGTAGTCTAGCTTCTATGTTTTTTATTCTTAAATGGAATGTCATTAAATAAAATGGGGATAATTAGAAGAAAATGTGATGGGTGGCATGGCCAACACATTTTTTAATCCAATACAATGACAATCTTGTATTCTTTCTTCATTAAATGTCATTGGTGACATGTGATTCTACGGCAGATGATGCCATATGTCTTTGTTTATATTCAATTAAATATTAATGTTCCTAATGATTATTCCGTGTTTTAATCGGTATATTTTTGTTCTTAACTTTTTGAAGATTGTTAGCTTGAGGTATGGAAATGCTAATGATGACATTAAATTGTACATGCTTTCCTGATTGGATCACCTATCACGAGTTAGGAGAGAAGATGGATTCAATATTATGGATTCATGGATGGGATCATTGCGCTAGTTATATTATGACCCGATGCGCTAAGGGTGATGAATTTTCCACCCAGGTAAGGGCTGCCTAGGCAGTTTCTTATGATCTTGAGTGATACCAGTTCCTAGGAGAGGAACATTGGATACAACTTTTGGAAATATGGCTACGCCATGCTTTGGGAGATACTTGGTCACCCTATGTGAGATACCTAGGATAGACTCAGAATTTTCCATGACTCACAATAATAAAAGGGACTACATATGGATTTACATGGACATACATAATGGTATTAATTTATTATATGTTCTCATAGTGATACTTGGGATTATTTTTAGATCACCTTGGATGTGAGATGGACTCCATCACAAGATTTGATAGATCTTCGTGGATTTTATTTTTGATTGATTGTTAATATTAGATGCAGCCTTTATAATTATTATTGAGCTTTATTATGGACATGTTAGGATTCAACCTTTCATTATTAGATTACTTGTATGATTTAATGTGAATTAAACCCCAAGAGAGTGCATATGCTTGGGGATATGATTTCTTGGTTTTATTTTTTTGTCCCTTGTATACACATTATAGATTTCATAGGTTCCCTCTTAAAACTTCTAGCTTAGGCTGAAGCAGGTGATAAGGGATGAGAATCCATTTGGGAACCCGGACCAAGTTATTATTATTTAATTTGTATACTTCCTTGCATTGATTCATCTGGGAACACTTCTTATTTTTTTATTGCAGGCGATAGATTAGCAAAGACACTGTGGGTTCTAGACAACTGTGATTTATATCTCACACACTTTATGACCACTATTTTGATCCTGAGTAGATATTTTTTTTGATGGTCTTTGGATTCATTGTTTGTGACGTGCGACATACATAAGAGCTAGGAAGCACAACACTGGGAATCGCTCTAGATTATTGTGGAGTTGACCATTGGGTTTTTTTTTCATTTTCCACATTGAATTTCTTATACCTTATTGCAACACCAGGCATTAAATTCATTATTATATGGAATTGGTGTTGTCCATTTTACTTTTATTCAGTTATTACATTTAATCTTCTGCACATGTTCTCTTCTATTCATGTTTCTCCTTTTTGTCATATATTACCTATGATTCCTCTATTTCCCACTGATTTACACTAGTTATACTACTATGAATTATTTGATATATGATGGAATAGTATCCTCATAGACACACCCTAGGTCCTCACACTAGTTGAAAACCGTTGATGTTTTGGATAATACACTTGTGGTCATGTGGCAACCATACCAACTAGCGATTTTGTGGTCAGTTAGTTTAGGACATTACACATAATGATCTCTTAAATCGATTCAAGGACCTAAAACATCATAGGATAACCTATGGAATATATAGAGAAATGGGTTTACTAACAATCTCGTTAAGGGAATAAACATGTTAATAAAACATAACAAGTTGGTTAGAGGTATAACATGATATCATAAAAGGAATGTATCATGAGTAATCACATTGGGGCATAACATAAAGATCATGGTATGATAAGAATATGGAATCATTAGAAATGGGGAAGCGATATATAAATGGCATTAAAATTGGTCATGGTTAACATCATAGAAAATATCACAAGGTGGTATAAGTCCCAAATTGGATCAGTATTACCGCATAATCTCATTCATGAAGCATCATTACAAAAATAGTTACCCAATGCAATAGAGTTCTATCTGGGCATGCCCGTTGTATACACTATGTCGAGCTCACTCTGCACTACATGGGTTCAACCATAATATCATTTTCATGATATATATTTTATCCAAAAAATAGAAATCAATCTAAAGGCATAAACATAGGGATTACCCATAAAAATAAATGGATTGCAAAGTCTCACCTCATTTCATAATCAATAGATCATTCTTAATGAACTAATTTGGGAGATAAAAATAAGGCTTGTACTAAACTATAAAATTAAGGGAGATTTAGAAAGGTATATATGTAAGACACATATATAAAATATTTATATTCATGTCTAAACATTATGGGTTATTGTCTTTGATTAATGTAAATACTTTTAAAATAATATTAAAAATATTCTTTAGGAAGATAACGTTTGAACTATGAAAATAACTTATGAAAAATTAAAATTCACAAAATATTGTGGAAATATTTTTTTGAATATAATATTGAAAAAAAATTAATGAATATTCAATAAAAAAACGTACATGATATCATAAAATTCCATTCATTCTATACATGTAAAAACTAATATTCTTCTCACATTTTCGATAAAAATAAAAATATACCTCATTTGCAAAATAATAATAAGATTAATTTTCAGCCATTTCCTTAAAATTCAATAGGGTAAAAATTAAATTTAAAAAACAATAAAATAATATTAAATACACTTTTTAAAAATACTGTATGGAATAAATGAACATGGAAGGGAAATGTTTTTTTGAAAAAAGAGATAAATAAAGTCAATCTTTCTTAAAAATATTTTCTCATTCATTTTAAGTACCAAAAAGTAGAAAACTGTTCTATTACTTAAAAAATTCTTGAATAACTAGAGAAGGATAAAATGTATGGGCATTATTATTCAATGATCAAATAATTTCCAACAATGTAAATTCAAGAATAAACTATTGTGATTAAAACGAAATTGAAATGTAATACATTACCGCTTTAGAAAATTCTGAATCATAACTAAATTGAATGAAGTAAATGTATTTCAACTTGAAATATCATAGAGTATACATGAATCATGACATAATATTTCAAGGTTATGTATATGAAAAAATTAAAATAAATTAGGTGTATAACATAACATTTTTCATAAAGAAGAAATTCTTGAGATGAAACCTATACCATGAGTCCCAAATTTATCATGAATGTGATTTATCACTTATATTAAATGTATAAAAATTATATTTTACTTGAAAAATATATATAGATTTAATAATTTTTCTTAAACTATTTAATTAATTTTTTAATTAATTAAATAATTTCATAATCTTTCATGTCCACATCAGGTGTTTTGAGGACACTTGGTTCATAATTAAAAAATGGCATTAGTGCGTTGATCATGTTCAAAGGGGTCCTTATTCCATCATAAGTATAATAATTGTCCTAATATAATTATAAATTTTATAAATATATAATAATTTTAAAACCAACCTAGAAATATAGTGGTGAAAAATGAATTACATTACAATCGTGGAGATGGTGGGTCGTACATATGCTTGTGTGATGTTTCTATTTTTCAACAATATTTAGAGAATAAAGGTAAGTGTTATTTTATATTTCCAAAATTATCATAATATAATAGATATAATTTTATTTATTTAAAATAAAATTACATATACCATCCATGTGACACGATAATAAATAACAAATCACATTGGTTCGTGTGACCGTAGTCCACCCTACACACGAATGACATTATCATTTTCAATGGAAGAAAAGGAAAGAAGGTATATGAATATTAATTTTAAATAATCATTAATTATTTGTGGATATCATATATAAACATTAAATGAATCATCATAAACATCAATGTGAGGTGATGGTGGAAAAAATAATTACTTCAATCCCTGGTGCGATTGACTACTGTAAACATGAGCTATGGCATCGTTTCCAATTTGATGTATGTGAAGAAGGATTTGGGTTATGAAATTAATTTATTAAAATATTCTTATATGGTAAATACTGATGGTATTATATGAGAATTATTGGTAAATATTTTAAGGAGATTAAATAAAAAATAAAACAAAATTTCTTGATTAAGAACACAACATCTTCTTAGGACATCCTCTTTAGAATTATTCATAAAGACTTAACAGATTATATTTTTAATAAAAAACTAATATATGATGAGGGAAAGCAAATTATAGAAGGTATTTGTGTAGGTATTTTCCATACCAATGTGTTTTGGAAGTGTAGAGAGGAGAAGAGACTGGGTTCTCTTTTATAAGCGAGGAGGTGTGGTAATCTTATAAATACCCAAAACTATTAAATAATTGGATGTAAATATCAATACAAGGTCCTCAAAAAACAAAAAATAAAGGAATTTAGGATATATAAGGCTTATAATCGCATTTAAAATTCATTAGAACCATAATTTAAACATTTTATCCCCTTTAAATCTAATGTTACTCACTATTACGCTTTTAACATTTTTACCATAGTAACTAGTTATATTTACATGATTTACTATACATTATGATAAAAATTTATCTCAACATATTATATAATATAAATTATACTTATTATAAATTATGAAACCATTTTATCATATAAAATTCATTTTTTTGGTAGAATTTAAATTAAAATTAAACGAGAAAATGTGTTGAGAAACAATTGTTAAAGAAATGCATTTTTAATGCATAAAATGATCTTCTAATAACAATATGACATGTAATAATAACTAAATTAATATAAATTATTATTCATAGATATATAATCTATATATCAATTTTAAATCATTCCTCATTAGGATTAATTTTAATTAATTAATATGGAGAAACATTGTGCATTTTAATTTTTTTTAGAAAAAATGTGTTATAAAGCCTAAAAATAAACTTATATTAGATCTGGTATAAAGATGATTTAAATGTAATGAATTTATTGAAATATAAATAAATAACAAATATTTTAATTTGGAATCATATTGGGATAATAATGATATATTTACATTACTTAATTGATTAAAAACAAAATATTGTTTTACAAAAAAAATTGGAATTTTCCATTATTCAATGAAAAATCAATATTTTCCAAAAAATATAAAATTTTAACCTATGTTAATATAGATACACTAAATTTTTCAAAATTATTTTCATTTATAAAATAAAATTTATAAATGTTCCAAGTACTGATTATAATATGTTCTAAAAATAAGAAATAAAATAATTTTTGAAGAAAATATATTTTTAATGAATAATTTTTTTTTGACTAAAATGGAGTGATTAACTAAAAATAATTTATAAATAAATTTATGTTATGTAGGAAATTTATATACATTTAATAAATTATTTAAACCTATTCATATCCTTTGATTTAATATCAATTTTATGATGATGTTACTTAAATAATAATATTTCAATGTTCGATTAGGGTTAGTTTTGTGTGTCATATACACTTTAGAACACAATATTATTATTTTATAATTTCATGGTGTAAATAAATCTTTAATCTATAATATAATATATATTTTTATAATATAATTATACTTGAAAAATATTAATGAAACATTATGGCCACAAGAATTATTGAATTTTCTAACATCACTTTTATGAAAAAGTCCCTTTTGTGTCAATGAGTTGACTCCCTATTCCCCACAATCATTTCCAATACTCAAGAGCCAAATATTAAATAAAATATTTTTAGGTCTTACATTTATGACTATAAACACATTAATAAATATTTTAAAAACATTATTTCAATCTAATTTTTTTTCACAATGGAAAAATTTACATATTTAATAAACATAAAAAAACATGCCTTAAAAATTAAAACATTTAAAAATATTATAAATAATTTATAGAATTATAAACAATACTTATAAAAAATTATTTTAAATAAATATAATTGAAATTATTTTATTATTTGGAATGTTAATGGTAAACATAGTTCATGTGCATAAAATACATGTAAGAGTGAATTGAGTCACATGAAATAATAATTTCCATAATCAATAAAAAAAATCTTTAAATTATAAAATCCTTGAAATAGATTTCAGAAAAAACTAATTTGAAAATAAATGTTAAATATGATTAATTTTTGAAAACATCTATGAATGGGATTTTATAACTACAAAATGATTTTCCATTAATTAGGGTTTTCTTTGAAATCATCTAATATAAGATTAAAACCATATTCATTAATAAATATAGTTTTGAAAAAAGCCTATAATTTTACTAAAAACATTTTACCATTCCATTATTCCACAAATACGTTCTTTTATTTTGGATGATTACATAGAATAATCCATAGAACTCTTTCTTTATAGATTCCCTTATTCAGAGATAGACTTCTAAGAATTAACACATATAAACTCTCTCTCTATCCAAAAATATTCTTGCATTAACAGTTCATGTTAAAAGGGTATCTTTTAAAGAACATGAATATGTTCTATTTGTAATGAAGGGAAACCTTTATATATCTAATTCTATAAAAATTACAAATACTTTAATATAAAATATATTTTTCATATAAGATTTTACTAAAAGTAAACGTATTAACAAAGAAAAAATCCATATAGAAGTTATATATCTATATATAGATCATACCATTATATGAGATGGTTATATTTTATTATACTAACGCATTCCATTATGTCCCAAAGAAAACAATGTAGACACATGTTTTATCATTACGTGATTCATCGAAGAGCTAGGGTACCCATATGTGATTTTAATATCAATATTATTAACATTACTTATTGATTTTTTGCATATATATGAATCAAATTCCTACCTTGATGTAGCTATCCATGCTTAAATATTCATGATATTGAACAAAGCTTGATTTTTCGGCTTCTCCTATACATTTGATGAGTTTTTTTAATGTTTCATAAATTCATTTTGACATAGAATAAGACTTTAGCTATAATGTTTTTTAAATTATTTCATATCAATATAACATGTATTAACAATTTTTTAAAATATTAATATATTTTATTTCATAGATAATAATATTAAATTAAAAATAATTGAAGTATATTTAAAAAACAAGGTTTATATTTTGATAAAATAAAAACTATAAATTTTATAACAAACAAAAGAACATTTATATAACAAATAATCACTTTCACATTAAGTACAGTTTAATTAATAGTGACTTTATATTTAATAAATAATATCAAAAGTGCTCATGTTTTACATTTATAAATATCCAAATAAAATTATAAGAAATATATTCCATCGTATTGAAGGAATTATTTTAACAAAAAATAAAATATAATTAGAAATATTAAGAAAACATAAAACTAGTTTTTTAATTGAAATGATTCTTAGTATATTTAAATTTAGATTTTTTTTCCATATATTATTATTTGAAGGTGAATAATATATACTAAACCATAGGGTGTTAAATTAAATTTTATATATCATAGAGGAATATTCAACGATTCATCAATGAGAGGATTTAGAAGGTGTACAAGGAAGATGTGGAATTAAAGAAGTATGTGAGGAATTCTCTTAAGTACCAAAATGATGATGAATGACTGATATAGCTTAAGAAACATGTATTTATGCTATAAATAGCATAACTGATGTATAAAATGTTTGATGATGCTCATTTTTCATTATTATTTATTCATTATTGATGTAAAAAAAATTATATAGATCTAAAAGAGTACTTGTAACATCTCCGATCATTATAGAATAATACTTTAATTTCATATATTTATTAATTTTATACTATTCTTACCTTAATGGTGATTCTATTTCAAATAGCATACTCATCACAAAATAATGGGTTTCTCCAAAATCATACGCCACTTGAAAAATTGAGTTATACTAAAAAATAATATATTATAATATTATTATTTAATATAGTATTTATCAACAGGATATTAGAATTAAATGAATGAAAAATTATAACTGAATTATAAAAATTTTGTTTACACATGTTTATATAATGATTCATTTGTTAGCCAATAAATTAGAAATTAAAATAAAAACCAACTAAATATAAAGGATATGATTTTATGTAAAACTATCTAAATGTGAATAATTGTGTTTATTAATTTATAAAATCACACATTTGGGATTATATTAATGTAATATAAATTCAATATAAGGTTTAAAATTCACATTATGTTATTTCAAGACATTATGTAGAAACAAATAAAATTTATTGGATAAAATTAATATTTTTGTAAAAATGTAGTTTTACTGTGTTTTGACGGAGAACACTTCTTAAATATAGTTTTTTGAAATTTATAAATTATATTTTTCATAATAAAATTATTTTTTGGGTTTCAAACATCAAATTTTACTTTTCCTTAATTTTGGTATTTTTCTGATAAAATTCAATTTTAATGAATAGTGAATAATACCGCATTTTAATTTAAAATTGTCTTCTAATTTAATTAATTTGAATTGTTAGATTATTATTTTATTTGTTTTTAATGTACAATTATATTATTTTATTATTATATAATCAAATTTAGTACATTTGATGAAATTTTAAATTGAAATTGAAAATAAAAACTACGTGAAATTTTGAACATTGTACTTTAAAAAACCCATTTTCTCATCTCATCAATGAGATTATTATTAAACCTTATTTAAACACACTTTTATATATAATATTATAAAATGGAAATAAATTTTTTGTAATCACTATGAAAAATGTTATCTAATATGATAAAAATAATTTTTCGTGAATTAAAACATTAGTATTTTATTTACCATTGTTAAAGTGTAAATCACGTAAATATGCTTAAAAATATCATTAAAACAATATAGAACTGCCCTAACACTTGTAATAATATTATTGGGTGATATACGGCTGAAAAATAAAATACATGATCCAAAATTATTTCCATTGGAACACACTTGGGTGTGACTATAACATTTTTAACATTTTATTTAATGTAAAAATAATAATATCACAAACATGTCTCTAATTATTGAAACATCATTAATATGGGGTAATATATGTGATATATTCAACTATAAATAATAATTATAAATATAATAATGTTACCTAAATCATAGAGTTTTTTTATATGTTTTTTGAATTAAATAATTAATTTCAATTATGGAATAATTATGATGCATTAATAGATTTATTAAAGGAAGAATCAAATAAATAACAGTAATAATATTAAAATAAAAATAATTTGAAGTATTTTATTCCCTAAAAAAATTATAGGTGAATATGATATACTAGGAATCTAATAAATGCAGTTTTTTCAAATTTATATACCTGTTTGTATTTTATATAAATTTAATTAAAGGATTTGTGTCAAAATTGAAATGATTTATATTTTATAAAAATAATATATTAATGAATTATTTAAAAATAATAATAATATTTAAAAATTAAAAAACTACTATGAGAAGGTATAAAATTTCATAAAATATCCATATATAGTAAATTTACCCAATATAAGTAAAATCTACACCCTCTTAATTTTTAAAATTTGGTTTCCACAATTAAAATTATTATAGAATAATTAAGGGTATACTAAAAAGATATGGTTTACATTAATATCAATAAATGTGTAAAAATTATTTTATGTGTGGATTTAGAACTATAATAATCTTATCTAAAACATAAACCTAGTTTGATTCATATAGATTAAAAAATTAATTTCAATAATTTAATATTTTCAGAGTTTCCAAGGGTACCCCTCCCCTCTCCTATAAAAAGATATCCTCTATTCTCTAATACCCACAATTATAAAATAAAATATTTCCACCAAAATATGACCAAATATATCCCTATAATCACTCCCAACATTATTAATTCCTTATTTTAGTTATAACACTCGTATTAGAGGTGTTAATGTGTTCTTCATAGGTGATCAACTGAAGAAGAGGTATCATTTTTTTAGTATTGACATTTTATTTCTTCTTCCACTTAAATCAAATATCCTCCATTCGTGATGAGATAATAAATCTAGTATATTCAACATAATTTTATGATTTTATGTCAATTTCATCACCTAAATCCATCTCCACTTCCGTTAAATGGGAATGAATAAAAAATTCTTACTTATGTGTGAACTATCTGCTCCACGAACTGATCTAATTCTTTTTCAATATCTGTATCTCATGACATGTTATAATAATTTAATTAATATTGATATATGATATTCATGGAATATTAATAATTATAATATATTCATATATAAATTACATTCGTACTTCCATGCATGAAAAAATGATAATGATCATTGTGTGTACGTGTGAACTATCACCTCTATGAAGCGATGCTACTTGTTTGTATTCATTATATAACTTGTATGACAATATAAGTTTATTTAAAATATTAATATGATATTAATTATGTTTTTATAATTATGGAAAGATAAAATTAAATTTTTATTATTTCCATAATGATCAATGAAAAGAGGAAATGTTAGCCATGCGTATGTATCGCTTACCGCCTCAATGATTATAATGCTGTTCATTTTTCATAACCATGTATCATGGTTTGATTTTAAAGTAAAATTTATATATAAAAATTATAATAGTGTAATGGAAATTATTTTTGATATATTGTAAATATGACTTTAT
The DNA here is from genome assembly GCA_963277665.1 of Viscum album. Lineage (NCBI taxonomy): Eukaryota > Viridiplantae > Streptophyta > Magnoliopsida > Santalales > Viscaceae > Viscum > Viscum album. The sequence goes on along the minus strand of OY728133.1, from coordinate 1,631,623,325 downwards.
GGACTAGTAACATCATACCATGTTCATTTTTGACTCAAGAACTGAATATCGACAAAATTTCTAACATGAACTCAAATAATTAACAAATTATTATAAAATTATATTAAGTGATATAAAAGGAATAATAAAAATGAAAAATTTTATAAAAAATTACAAATTAACATATGTCTATTATTTATGAATATAAAGATTGTTCGAGATGAGTCAGGCTCAAGATAAGGGATTGCATCTCAATCTCCGTTCATTGAGGCATTTCATGATAATTAGAATATTTATTCTATTATAAGGTGAATATACCTACACTAGGACATTTAAAATATATATTTTATATATAATAATGTTTTTTATTGTTTTGGTAAATGTATTAATCCATGAAGATTAATATTTAAATATTTAAGGTTATATGGGACACCTATAACATTTAAATATTTAATTTCTAAATATTTTTATTCGTGATATTGATTTACTTATTTATTTATAAGGATATAATAAGATTATACCTGAAATTTTATATCTATCTTGAATTTAATTTGATGTTTTCAAAAAGAATATTTTTATATGAAGCAATTTACTTGCCTTACAAAATGAAAAAAATAATGTTTTCTGTTTTAACCTATAAGACAACAATGACTTCTCTTCCACTGTAACCATTATTAGATAATTGGATTCTACTATAAGATTTAATGTATTTTAAAAGTAAAATAAATAACATCATTCCTTATATAGGAATATTTGTTATTGAAAATGGTTTCTTAAATGGAAATGGTATTTTTATTCAGAAAAGTTTTCTATATGGGATTAGAAGAGTTTCTCATATGGGTTTTGTGAGGAGCATGTTTTTGAAATGTTACATACGAATTATATTAAATGGGTGACCCTGATGTACCTTTTGCGATGGTTTTAGCCACAATTTAGCTCATGGGTGAGCCCAATACATCTTATATAAAGGGTTAATCCCCATTATATTTAATTGGTGAGACTATTATAGATCATATTATGGAATAAACCCTACTATAGCTCCTAGGTTAGACCGATATACATTATAAAAAGGATGATCCACATCATAGAACTATAATTTGTGGGTCGAACATATTATTATTTTAATTTAAATAGGTTTTAAAGGGTTCTATATATATGATTCTCTGAGTTGCTTAAATGATTTTTAATTTCTTGCTATGGGTTTTAATATTTTACTTTATGTAAAAAGTATGAGAGTTGATAATTTGAAAATTTTTTGTTTGACTTTCTCAAAGAAAATTAAATGTGATTCCATGATTTAACTAGAAAAATTGTGTCTTATAACACTTACTCATCTTTTTGTCCTCATCCTTTGTTTTTACATGTTTTTCATAAGATTTATGGGAGAATAGATACATGGTTGGAATCAAGTAAATGTTATGATGAATAAACCTGAAAAGAAACCATACTTCATATAAATATTTTTTGTTGTGTATGAAATGAATACTATTGGAAGTGTTCACTTTGTACTTCAATGGTTTTGATATGTAATAGTTATGGCTTAATTATCTAATGTTCTAAACATGAAATGATCCTAAATGTGAAATAATGTAAAATTCATGACATAAATCAAGATTATGCAATGTTTAAGGATGTGTCCTTTTAGTATTTATATTGGGATAATATAAAAATATATTATGTAGATTATGTATCCTGATGTGTGGTATGTTAAAAATTTAAGGATGTGATACAAAATTATAAAGGGTTATAAGAACAACTAACAATACTAGAATATAAATGGGAAGGAATTACATTTTATTTTGTCATCACACCCCCTAACACATCTAAAGATGAAAAGATATATTTGGGTTTTTGTTGATACACAATGAAATCAGTTCATTTTAATTCAATTTGAAAATATTTCAATCTTTATGAAATTCCTCGGTTATAAATTAAGGATGTGGCTACATTGCATGGAGTACTATTCTCAATTGTATCTGATCAAGATCTGATATTTTCCTAAAAATGATATAGAAGTATTCAATTGGTTATAGATAGAAAGTTGAGATTAATATCTTCTTTTCACCCTCAGACATATGGGTAGTTTGAGAGGAACAATAAAAAATTTATAGAAATATTGAGAGCTTACAATATGGGTTACAAAAGATGATGGGATCAACACATTCCTTTAGGGGAATTTGATTAAAAATATATTTTACTCAAGAATTAAAATTTCTATTTATGAATCCATCTATGGAATGATGTTTATAAATCCAACGTATTGGAATGAATTTGGAAAAGTAAATATTTTAGGACCAGATCTTATCAATGAAATTCTAGAAAAGGATATATCAATTCAGAAAAACATAAGGGAATCTATAAATCAATAAAATTGTTCTCTTTATTATCTTTGGTGAGATATGGAATGTGAATTTAGTGACAAGGTATTTATATAAAAAACTCATTTATAGAATGTTTTTAGATTTAGAAATAAAGTTATGTTAATATAATGATATATGGACACCTTAGATATTTTTGATCAATTATAGATGATGCCTTATTGATTGGTGCTTCCATCATTCTTCACTCAAGATCATGATGTATTCCATCTATTTCGCTTAGGGAGGTACATAAATGATCCTTCACATAAACTGAACTCAAAGATTATAACAATGAAGCATGAAATTTCATATGATGAAAAAATTATAGAAATATTAGATCTTATAAAGAAGGTGTTATGGAACAAGACTACTCACATTGTTAAAGTTATTTGGAAGAATTTTAAATTTTAAGAATCTTATTTGAAAATTGAGTATGTTATGAACTAGATATATTCTCAATTTTTTAATAAGTGAAATGAAATATTGAGTGTGAAATTAATTTTACGTGGGATAGAATGCAACAACATGCTATTTTATGATATATTTCCCTTCAATAAATTTATTTCATTTAATAGCATGTAATAAAATAAAATTCTAGTCTAAATAAAACATAATATAGTACATCGTTACAACCCACTATTATATTTTTATAGTGAATAAGAATAACCAAAATTTTAAAATTATGTATAAATGTTTTAGATAATAAAAATATATTGGTAAATAAGTACTCATTTTGAGTGTTATGTATATTCTTTAAAGAATACATTTTTACACAATGTCATTTCATTTATTTGAAAATCTAATATAATATTTTTTTTATAATTTTAGAAAATATATATGGAAAATAAAAATCATTTTTTAAACCATCATCATAGAATTATCAGGGAGATAATTTTTTAGTATTTTAGGAAAGTATTGAACTTTTGATAGATAGTGGAAAATACTAACTTTTTGTTGAAAGTGGACTTTTCATTTCAAGGAATTAAACAGTTGAATTTCGGATTACAGTTTTAAAAGTCATATTAGTGACTTTTTAATATTAATTATTGAGTTATTTTAATTCAAATTAATTTTATCTGGAATTTGGTAAAAAATTTATAAATAAAAACCATTTTTTTGGAAAACAATTTTTCTTCATGATTTACAGGATTAATTTTAATTCAAATTTTATTGATTATATAATTGACTTTGATAAAATGGATTTAAAATTCTGAATCATTATAATTAATATTTTTAATAATGTTAACTTAATTTTTGGTTATAATGAATAAAAAATAGAAAAAATTTGTTTCCACCCTTAATGTTAAAACTGGTTTTACATGGGATGTTAAACAAAGAGATAAGGGTTATATTTTCATATAAAATTATATAAATCCTATTTTATGTACCCATATCTACCACATTTTTTCTAATGTCTAAATAAACCATAGTTCCCATACCTTTTATGAAAATCATTCTATGTGATATCCTTTTTCATCACCTTTACTGGATAATATCAAGACTACAGATCTATCATGGAGATATTTTGGGTGCCACATATATGATCAAACAAGTCATTAATATGTGACAAGGGATATTTTTTCAATATCATGATATTTTTGATATCATGATTATCAATGCAGAGGTGCATTGAACAATCCTACTTCTTGATGAAGAGGATCGATGTACACTAACATGAATCACATGGGTGTATAAACCATATTTCAAGAATCTCATGTAGTTAATTCTCTAGATCTTTATATTCCACATAAAATATTGTATATGGGTTTAGGGATATAAAAATGGTTTATTTATAATCTCAATTGATGTCTCAACCTCACATCATAGAGGAAGAACAGACAATTATTTAGGAAACACATCACCCAATTTCCTCAAAATAGTTTTGTCCTCAAGAATGATATTTTCACTAGTATCAATCATTTGAGATATATATTTTTTCTTATAAGGAAATTATATACATGGTTGAGAAGTTGATAACAAAGAATATTTATACTCATTCTTACACTATTATAGAATTAGCGACTACTTTAATATAAAGATGGTGATTTACTTCTCTATGTAATTAATGTTTTCTCTATAAATGAAAAGTCACTTCATACCTTGAATTTCATCAAATTACATTTTGGTTTGTATCAAAAGTTTCACTAGGATGTTAAAAAAATACAGACAAGCGTGGAGTTATATACATGGGATGCAATAATTAAACCATTTTATGTTTTCACTGATAGCACTACTTCATTTCTTTGTGGTGGTGTTTTAATAGTTCTACTAAAATTGTTTGACATAAAAAAATTAATATAACTAGAATAAAATTTGTTTTAATTCAAAAATAAAAAACTAGCCCAAATATCACCACATCATTTACAGGATCCTCCTATAGAGTAGTGATGGATTTAGCTCCCCCTTGCTGCCTTGGATGTTGTTGGCATTGATTGTCTGCAAAAACACTTGGATTATGGAATTGTATTGTGTAATTCATGTGTTCCTTGAAATCTGAACAATTTAAAACATGATGACGTTAAAATAGAGAATTCCTTTCTTCCATTATATTTATGAGTTTTTCTCATTGGAAATCACAGGCTGGGTTCCCTTCCTTCACGCGCTTAAAGAATTTCTTCACCCCATTTAGGTTATTTATTGGATCTTTTATCCCACACTATTAAAAAGTGAAATGTTGGTATTTTATTCCACCAATATATTTTTCCATCATAACACTGTAATGAAAATCTATTTTCTAAATATTATCCCTATGATGACCTTGAGGTTCACTGATTCACATTTCATCTTTAAGGGAACATAAAAAAAATTATACATAGCCCACAAAGTTGAAATCACCAAGTATTATTTATACATTCCTTCAAATCAACAAATAAGTAGTTAGCTTTAAATTTTTAGGAAATGGGAAATCCTGAGCCATATATTCTTTTAATGTAATATTTTCCTCATACACCTTCATAGATTCATCTTCATTTTACTTAAGGTAAAGGAAATACCTCCCATTTTCAGTCAAAGTGTGAGAGGAAAATATTTTTCCAAAATACATTTTATGGAATTTAGTTCACTCCATCAATTTGTAATCCTCCTTAGGCTTAAAATTCTTAACCAATGTCCACCATTGATTGGATTCTATTTTCATATGATAAATAACTATCATGAAATTCTATTTCTCATAACATAGAAGGAAGAAGAATATATTTTTAGAATAGTTGATCCATTCATCCATGTTTAAGGAATACGAAGATCCAATGAAATGTAAAGGCCTTTTCACATAATGTTCTCAATTGAAACTTGTTCTTTTTAGTGGGAGTTGGGAATTCTTCTTGATTTAGGATTTGATTAAAAACATGAGTCAACTGAGAATTTATCATCCCAAGTTTCACAATTCCTACACTAAATTGGTTAAGGATCAGATTTGGATTGTCGTCACATTTCCCCTCATAATGTTTTTTGGGATTGGTTTCTCATTTTTCCATCTACTGACTAGAATAAATGGAGGTTTAGTGATGATAATTTTTTTGTACTCATAAATTAAAAACCATGAATATTAAAGGGATAAATCATAAATAAATTTCATAACCATTGAATTTATATGTTTCCAACTATGTTATCCATGATCTATTTCCAAACAGTAAATTTTATGGGCTTTCCCCCCTTAATAACAGTTCATAACGAGGTCATAAATTTAAAAAAAATATCCCTAGTTAGTTTCAATCTAGGTGTGTAAAAAGAAACATTTATTTGAACTATGTAAAGATAAATTCAAATATCAAGGAACACTTTTTTTCTTTTTTACCACCTTGGCACATTTGTGCCATAAGAACATCCACTTATAGTATCCTAACATGGATTTATTTTCTTAAAAACCAATTACATAAAACTTTATAAAAAAGCATGGGTGTATTCCAATGTTTATTCTTAACCATAATTAATTTACATAAGTTTTCTAATATTGACCTAAGAAATAACTAGAATTTATTTTGGTACTAACTATAGAGGTAAAAAATTATTACTAGTAGAGTCTAATTGATTCTTATATGAGAACACAATCAGAAGCTATACCTCTTGGGTAAGAAAAAAAATCCCAAGTGGTATCCCTTTCCTCATGATTTCCTTGGGTGGAAACCCTCACACCATCTAATTCTCACTTCTGAGAGTCCACAAGGATCAGATTCCATTCATTTCCTCTTTTTACCAACTATGACGACTCTGTCCATTAATACACATTATATTATTATTTAATAAAGAAAAAACATAATAAAACACATATAATAATAAATCCTTGTTTCTTTCGGTAATTATGTACACAACACAAAAACATGAACTTGGGATACAAAAACATTATTGAAAACATCTTTAACACGCCCCTAAAATTAATCCTTTCTTCTAAAACCAGATAGAACAACCTGAGGATCTAAATAAGAAATGGGGTAGATATAAAGCCTATTAATAAAATAATTAAATAATTAAATAATATGAAGTAAATTTGAGATAAGAGTAATATAACAGTATCTTATGTGGGTGAGAAGAATAATCTCGAACAACGAGGAATGATATAACATGATAATATAAAAGGAAACATGTTAATGTTACAACAACACAAATCATATCATAAACATAAAGAAAGAATAACAATTAATACAACATAAAATGGTGGAAAGGGTCCCATAATGAATTTTATTTCTACCTATTACCATTCATGATGTTTCATGAAATTAAAACATTACCCAATGCATTAGAGAGCTATTTGGGATAACTTGTCATTATCATAACATGTATAAGTGTACCACAATGATTGTACAACATAAAGGTTAATTTCATCGGTTTTAACACCATGATAAAGGAGTGTGGGTTACAGAAATGGAATTTCTCAATAAATGATAGGTATGTACATTTAGATGAATTCGCATGAGTCAAAATGGGGATTGGATTTCCATAAACAATGTTTTTTCATGTATGGCCACATGATTACATTAAAAACATAACAAGGGTGTATATTGTTTCATAGAAGAGGTTAATGATAGTTTATGGAGTCTCAAATAACCTATAAATTGTATGTAAATTAGAGATATGTTTAAAAAAATTTACAACTCAGAGATGTGGAAACCAAAATGTTTAATATAATGTAAAATCCTAAATAATGAGAGTGAGACAATCCTGTACTGTTAAAAAATATCCCTCAAGGTAACATTTCAAAAATTTTGGGTTTGTTGTGTTTGTTAAAAAAGTTGTTTTTCATGGTGAAATGTCGAGTTACAATGTCATTGTTGACAATCCATGTTTTCAAAGAACGATAAAAAAGGAATGGATGATATAAATGTGATAAACAAGAACATATACATGATGGCATAGTTTTCCCTTGTTTGCCAAATTTTTTGGGTCCAACATTTGAGATTGGTGAGCAATGTGAAAAGTGGACTTCATTGAAGATCTCATAAAAATATATAAAATGATTCAGTTTTAATAATATGGTCTTCATGATGTAGATTTTTCCAAGATATGAATAATGTTGATGTTGTGCTCTATAATTATGAGGAGTTTCATGAATGGAAGATGTTAAGAGCTTTGTGAAGGAGTATTGTGGCGGTGGAATTAAGCGTTTCGCAGAGATAATTGCAACAACAAAATATTTTAGTGGTTCTTTACGAAGGTAAGATGCTCCATAGAGTCGATTTTGACTAATCCTAAAATTTAATTGGAAGAAGTGGAGATCCATGTTCGATGACACCTATAAATAAAAGTCCACCTCTCTTCATTCTAGAGGATCAAAAGAGACAAAATCTAGATTTTTTTGGATTTCATAACTCAATGGGTGCTTTATAAAGGAAGGTTTCAAAGTATGGCTTGAGCTTTGTAAATGTAAACTACTTGTATTAACCAATTTCCATGCCTCTATGTATTGATATATTTAAACAAGAAGGGGTGTTCCATGTTGGATCAATGAGATTCACAAAGAAAGTAATTCTATGAAGGATTGAGCTACGTAATGGCTTAGGCTCTACGAAGTAGTGTGCTCAGCAAAGTAGTGTACTTCGCAATGTAGTGAGCTCTCCAAAGGTTCTTGCATTGTGAAGATCCAAGAACATTACAAAGGCTTTTGTAGAATTGAAATATAAAGAGCTTCAAAAAGATGTAATCATTGCAAAAGATTTTCTAAAGGGTATTACCCTATTTTTAGTGGGAAAAGGGTATTAATTAGTTGATTAAAATTGGACTTTAATGAAGTATCTATTTACAATGTAGGTTGCATTAATTATAGATAATGAAGGTATGTACAATTCCATAAACTATGAGTGGATACTTTTCGATGTAGTGAGAAAATATAGAGTACGACGGTTATTTTGTCTACCGGTAGTGAGCCAGAGAGAGAAATAGTGAGTGACCCTTGGGAATGTAGAGAGCTAGCCCTAAACATTTTAAAGATAGTGAGTCTGGGAATAGATGTTATCTATCACGTACATTGTAAATTGGTAATGAGATTTACTGGATTTGGTACATCGGTACATCCTCATTATATGATCATTAGATGTTGCATAGTGAGGGTGAACCAAGTAAAAATCCATGTGTTAGTGTAAATTCATCATTTCATTGCGTTCATAAAATATCGATCAGATAATGAGTGGAAGAAAAAGATAAAAATTAAAACATAAGTTCAATCAAAGTGACCCTTATAATAAAAAGGTCATGATCTAGTGGGCCATCAATTATTTGGTGAAAAGAATATACATAGCCTAATTCACCCCCCTCTCAGGGAATTTATGCCCCTGTTCATTGGAAAACATGGTATCAGAGAAAGGTTTCTCTTTTTAGTTTTTTCCTATGACATATTTAAATTGATTTGTGTGGATAAATATTTAGTATTCTATTATCTTTATGTGCCAGTGAAAAGGGAAGAACTTAAAAGAAGAAGAAGACGTCTAGTGAAATTCATCATTGTGTAAGTTTCAATAGAAACTGTGTGATTTAGGTGAATGAAACCAAAAATGTATCAGATAATAAGACAATTTATTCACTCAATGAAACAATATGAATGAATGAAGAACCTGGCATCTCAAGTGATGTTAGATCACCTGATGATAAATGAACTTAAATAAGTCAAAAATTGGTTGTTGTATATAAAACAAAGGAGTTGGATGATGAAATTAAATTCAAAGATATATACATACAAGCATTGGAAATTGAGTTGAAAAAATATAAAACAATTTAATACAAGGCTTATTGGCGTGGCTACTGATATGAGGGAGAAAAATGATACATAAGATGAAGAGCTTCAAATGATGTCACCAAAGATAGAAAAACACAAAGCTAATAAAAATGATGAGAATTAGAAGTCAGATGAAATTCCAAATCTGAAATCTAGAAAGAATATCATGCTACACTAAATTCTGAACTAGTTCAAAAGAACCAAAGGCTAAGAAAAGAGATTTCATGTTGTTATAATTCTAACTCTCAATAAAAAATTAAAATAATGAAGTATAGTGACAAAGTGGATAAACAGAAAAGTGAATTGTAAGATGAGTTTAGTAGAGGGAAGAATATAAAGAAATAATATAATGATCAAATTGAATCAATGGATATGAGGATCTAAAAATTGAGGGAATCTATAGAATAAATGAAGAAAGTATCATAGACATCTAATTCCAAAGGCAAGCCCAAGTTAAAGAATTATATACACTTACTATTTGATTATCCTGAAGGAAGTGATAATGAAATGAAAAGAAAATATGCTACTTCAGTGGAGATTCTTGAATGGATTGTATCATCCTAAAGGCCATCTAGTTTATAAAAAAGTAGTATTGAATATTATGAACCATATCCCATGCATGAAAGGAAAAGAGGATTGAATAATTAAAGAAATAGAAAACATCTAGTGGGTATTAAAGACAGAGCTAAAAATACTTTTATAGTATGTATTGACATTATGTTCTATTTCTGGGGGATGCTTGGTCATACATAACGTTTTTTTTAAGAGGATTTGGAATATATTTCATTTTGTGAAATAAGAGATATTTCTTAATATGATAATAATAATAAGCTTCCTAAAACATCTGAAAGTAATTCCTCTTAGAAGAAACCATGCATCAGATTCTATTATTATGGAATACATGGACATAATATTATTATATGTCAAAAAGCACAAGAACTCAATATCATAAGAAAAACAAAATCTCTATCAATATCTCAGATGAGAAATAATTACATGGGTTCTGGTTTTAAAGGTAGATTTTTTATTTGTTCCAATCATGGGAATTTGGCAAGAAATTCTAGCCAGATGAAATCGGGGATGGAAAAGGAACCTAGAAGGAGATCCCGAACATATGCAGTTTACAATGAAAAAGCCTATACTAGAAGACAACATGGTATGGTGAAAAATATGTTTACCGTACTAGTGGAATCATAAGTATCCCAATGAAAGGTGTACCGAACAACCCCTCTATTAAACTCACAAAAACACCATTGTAATCGATGTGAACGTTCCTAGAAGAAAAATGGAGGATATTCCCCAAGTGTAATTGAGAAGTATGTAAAGTTAGTGGGAGAAACACCCCCAACATGAAAAGGTGGCATGACACGAACAATTGATAAAAGAAATGAGACTAAAGGATGTGATGGAAAATTTGCATGTAACGCCACATAATGGGAAGTGAAGGTAAGAGAAAGATCTCAACATTGATAAAATAAGTATGAGATAATGATCCATGGAGAGATTAATGAACAATGAAAGAATCATGAAAAATTGGATATTAGTGAATCCTTCAAGAAGGAATTTTATAAATATATGATTAATTGACAAAATTGTGAAAGAGGCCCAGAATACAGAATATGAATATCAGATGAAGAATCAGAATGTGGGAAATGAAAGCCTATTTATATGGACAAAACAGTTGAAGTTGGATAGGCATTTTGTGGTGGAAAGGGAAGAGAGGTATGCTTTATAAAAAAGAATCAAAGGGATGCCCCATCAAGGTCAACCACAATCCTATTGTTGAGTATTCCATAATATCCCATATCCCAATGTGTTTAAATGATATTAATTGATTTTCAAGTGTTTCTAGTTTTTGGGGATACACGATCCAAGGGGTGGTTTCATCAGAAGATGCAATACGTGAGGTAATGTGCTTGGGAATGATAACTAATTCAAATTACTTATTAGAAATTAAGTTGAAAGGCACTAAATAAGTGAAATAGATTATGATGGTGTTATTAAATCTATCTCATGTTTCCTACAAGAAGTTCCAATTCAGTAGTCTTAGAGGTTTTATTGATGTCCCATTGTTAAGGGTTACATGATGAAGAAAAGATGAATATTTATGTTCAAGAAGGCTAATTTGGGGGCAATCAGAGACAATCATGTTTTTTCATGATTATCTATTTTTTCCTAATAATATGGTATTAGATAACTATTTTTAGGATACTCAGAATATAAGAGAGAATATAATCAATTTTTCAACATGAGTATGAGAATAATAGTTGAAAAAAATGATGTCACTAAATAATGACATAGTGACAAGTTGTCTGTTGAATGTGATGAAGTGGTAATAGACTGAGGGGGGTAGAAGTAGAAAATTTTAATTTAATAGAAGATAATAACAATGACAATGATGAAATTATATATATAAAATCATGAAAGTTGAATATTCATGATTAAATTTACATGAATGATGTAATTGGTAATCTGATAGTGCATGTGTATACCTGGAGACGTTGAATGTATTGATCACCTAAAGAACGATTTATATAGATTGAAAGAAGATCCAAGAGCATGGTATTCCAGGATAGGTCAGTTTTTTAAGAGGCTCAGTTTCTAGAATGGTGGAGTTGATTACAATTTTTATGTGAAAAATGACAATAATAAAATTATGATGGTGCTGGTGACACAAGGGAGAAATGACACAATCATTTCTCAATCAAAATATGCCAAAGAGGTGATTCCAAATGAGATAAAGACTATAGTTGATACCTAAATGAAGATTTCATGGGTTGATTAAGGAATGGTATATAATATCACAGATTATTGGTACTTCATTGGAATATTATCAAACAAGACGATAATAAGGCCTAATATATTGTTTTCCACATTCCAGGTCGTGTGATATCAAATAAATTCCATGAAAAGCCACAAGATTGCAGTGAAAACAATTCATCGGTTTATCAGAGGCACTATAGTTTTTATTTTGATGTATAATGAAAAATCACAGCCATAGTTATTTGGATATATGGATGCAGATTGGGTTTGTTCAACAGATGACTGGAAGTCGACGACTGCATGTGCTTTGTATCTTGGTAGATTGTGTAATTCATGGCTAATAAAAAAGAAATATTTCATTTTATTGAGCACTATAGAATCTGGGCATATTTTCACCACTCAATCATAAACAATGTTATTGTGGATGAATCATTAGCTTGATTATATGGTAGTTTAAGTGAAATCTCTGATCAGAATCAATTGTGGTAATTTGAGTGCTATCAATGTTAGAAAAAATCAGGTACTCAATCAAGGATAGTGCACATTGAGATCAAATATAATTTTATCAAGGAGAAGGTGGAGGAAGGGATAGTGAAGTCGGAGTATGTGCCCACAATGGCATAGGTTGAATACATTCAGACAAAGGCCTCACACAAGGATGATTTTGAGAGACATCGAATGGTTCTGGGAGTCTAATAGAATCCACGCACCGGAAAAAAAAGTGGATGTGGGACCCCACTTCATGAGTTATGATGTGTTTTTACCTAATGTACTAATTTTTATTTTTACCCTGTTGTATACCAAAAATGATTGACTGTTGGGATAACTGAAAAAGGGAGATAAAATGTGACTATTCAAGAGGGAGAATGTGTGTCTTTTTACAGGATAAAATTTTTTAGTCAATGACATGGAGAGAAGCTGAATGGTGGAGCAGTGAGATAAGGGAAGAGTAATTAGATTGGGGGAGAGTTTAAAATATGATGATGCTAGAAGCAATCAATCAAAGCATAAATATCACGATAGCTAAGGATTGTGATGAAAGAGGAAGAGTTGTGATGGGATGATAACAAAAACTGGTATCTGGAATGATGTGATTCATTGATGAACATTTAATACTACTCTTGTTTTTTCATGCCAAGAATTGCTCATGAGGGAATAGAGTATGTGTTTAGTAAATCATTTATCACTATCTAAACTGAAATATCTAAATTCTGTGGAATGTTGGAAGAATATTTAATGAGGCATCAATGTTCATATAATAGTTATGATAAGAGTTGTCAACAATCCTAAAAGAGGTATTATTGGGAAAGAAATTTCAAGGTAATATTGCAGCATTTTTGGGTTGGTTATATTTTTCAAACAAGCAGGTATTCATGGAGAATTTTCTACTCTATATATTTTGTTGAAAATTAATGTTTGGTGAGAATTGAGAAAAGTAGACTTCCATAAAGATCTCATTAAAATATGGAAGAGGATTCAGTTTTGTGAAGATGGGCTTCATGAAGTGGATTTTGCAAAGACATGAAGAATATTGATGGTGAGATCTGTAATTGAGAAAATCTTTTAAAACTAAAGTGGTGAAGAGCATTAAGATGTTGAATTATGATGGAGGTGTGAAAAATTTTATAGAGTGCAATACGAAAATGAAAAAAAATCATGTTTCATTAAGAAGGGAATATTTGATGTAGAGATACTTCTGACCGATAAAAAAATTGCAATGAAAGATGTGGAGATTCACATTTTACCAATAATATAAATAATATTCCACCCCTCTTCATTCCATAGGAGATTAATAGACAAAATATGAATTAGTTTTGATTTTTTGAAGAAAGGGATGCTCTGCGAAGCATGGTTTCAATGAAATGATTGAGCATTGCGAAAAACAGTCCTTATATAAACCAAATACAATGCCTCTAAGTATTGAGAGCTTCACAAAGAAAGAGTGTTCCACATTGGCTCAGTGAGCATCACAAAAGAAGTCACCCTATAAAGTATTGATCTCATAAATGTCCTGAGCTCTATAAATTAGTGTGATCTATGAAGTAGTGTCATCTTTTAAGTAGTGATTTCTGTGAAGGTTTGTACTTTATGAAGATGCAGGAACTCATTGATGGATTTTTTTTAGATTTTCAAAATAAGTATCATTGTGATGTAGTGGTATTTTAGAATTTATTTTCAATTATTATTTTTTAGTGGTTAGGGGAAAGTGGTATAAATTAGTGGATGAAAATTAGAATTCAACTGTGAATCTATGTAATGTGGAGGATACATTCATTAGAGATAATGAATGGACATACGAGTCCAAAACATGTGAGTGGATCCTTTCTTGAGTTGTGAGAAATGGAAGAGGAAAATGGTTACTCTTTATACTAGTATTGAGCAAGAGAGAGTAACATGGAGTGGCCAATGGATAAGCAGAGAGATGACCATAATATTTGTAAAGCAAGGGAGCCTAGGAATAGAAGTGATCTATCTCATACAATGTAATTTTTCATGGATCATTAGTAGATTTGGTACATCCGAACATCGTTGTTGTATACTCCTTGTACATAGCCTAGTGAGGGTGAACCATGTATAAATATGTGTGTCCACATTCTTGCTTTCCTACATTGCATTCAAAGAATCATCATCAGATAAAGAAATGATGAATAAGATCAACATTAACACATATGTTCAAATAATGTGACCCTTAAAATAAATAGGATATTATCTAGTGGGGAATATATTATTTAGTGAAAAGAATTTCTATACCCTCATTCACCATCCATATTAGGGTTTATAGGCCCCTTTTGGTCTAAAAAATTGGTATCATAGAAAGGATTTTTTAATAATATTTCTAATTCGTTGACATGGTTCAGTTGATTCGTGTAGTTAAAGATTTATTCTGATCATATCTTGGCATTCCATGGAAAAGGAATGAAATATAAAGAAGAAGAAGAAGAAGAAGAAGAAGTCTCATGAAATTCCTCAGTGTGGAAGTGTCAACGGAAACAGTGTGATTCAGGTGAAGGAAACCAATAATGTATTAGACTGTTAGACAATTTATTCAATCAATAACATAGTAGGAATGAATGAATAACCTGACATTTCATTTGATGGGGGAGCTTTTGATGATGAATTAACTTCAAAAAGTCGAAAAGTGGATGTTGTCCATGAAACAACATAGTTAAATGAAGAAATTATTTTCAAATATATTCATATACAAGCATCAGAAATTGAGTTTAACAATATAAAGGCATAAAATCAAAGGCTTATTGATGTGGCTACTGATATGAGGGATAATAATAATTCATAAGTTGAAGAGCTGTAAAATATGTCTCCAAAAGAGAGAAAAACTCAAAGATGATAAAGATGATGGGAATCATAATTAAGATGAAATTTATTATTTGAAAGACATAAATGACGATCTGTATACACATATGTCTAAACTAGTTCAGATGATCCAATGTCTACAATAGTAGAATACTTGTTGTTTTGATTATGTCTCTCATGAAAAAATTTAAATAAAAGAGAAAAGTGACACCGTGGATAAACTAACATGTGAATTGGTAGATGAAAAGAGTAGATAGATGAATCTAAAGGAAGAAGATAAATCTCAAATTGATTCAAGGGATATGGAGATTCATCAATTGATGGAATATATAGAATTATTGATGAAAGAAGTGGATAAATCAAATTCCAAAGGAATGCCCAAGTTAATGGATGTTATGCACATACTATTTTATTATGCTATAGAAAGTGATAATGAAATGAAAAGAAAATATGCTACATCCAAGGGGAATCGTGGAAGTGTTATATCATCCAAATGGTCATCTAGTTTTGTAAAAACTATTATTGGATATGATGAACCCTCTCCCATGCATGATAGGAAAAATCGATGAATAGTTATAGAAATAGAGATCATTTAGTTGGTGCTAAAGATAGTGCTAAAAAATATTTTACAAGAATGAATAACATAATTTGATATTTATATTGGATTCATGGTCATACCACATGTTTTTTAAAGGATTTGGAATGGATTTCATGTTCTTAAAGTAAATAAATTGATAAATCTGATAAAAAGAAGAATCTTCATGAAAAGTCTGAAAGGAATGCCTTTCAAAAGAAAGCATCCATGATATTATATTATTGTGGATGACCTGGGAGTAATATGATTATATGTTATGAAACACTTGAGCTCATTATCAGAGGAATAACTAAAGCTCCGTCAATATAACATCCATAAAATAAATACATGAGTTATGATTTTAATGGGAGATGTTTTATTTTTTCTAATCATGGGAATTTGAAAATACATTTTATCTAGAATAAATTGAGAAAGGAAAAGGTACCCAAATGTTGATCCCCAGCACATGTAGTGAACAATGAAAAATCGTATACTATAAGGCAACATGGTATGGTGAAAAATATTTTTATAGTCCAAGGGGAATCATATGGTTTTATAAAATGTGTATCAATCACCACCTTTATTAAATAATCAAAAACTCCCCTAAAATGTATGTGGAAAATCATAGAAAAAAAAGGGACGAGATTACCCATGTGTAATTAAGAAGAATGTAAAGTCAGCAGAAGACTAAAACCCAACAAGAAAAGGTGGCATGACTCAAACAATTGATAAGTGATATTTGACTAATGGTGTCCCAGAAAATTGACATGTTATTCCTATGAGTGGGAAGTGATGGAAATAGAAGGAGCTCTCCAACGAAGAAATATGAAAGAGAATATGATCAGTGGAAAGAATAATGTTCAGATAAAGTATCCTGAGGAATGATATATTGGTGAAAAATCAATGAAGAAAATTTCTACTAATGGGATTTATTCCCAAAATGTGATAAACGCCAAGAATAAAAAAATGAATATACAAAGAATAATCAGAATATCAGTAATGAATTCCAACTAATATGGCCTGATTAGTTGATGTTGACTAGGCATTTGGATGACTAACGATAAGAGTACGATGCATTTCAAGAAAGAATAAATGGGTTTACCCCTTAAGATCAACCACAATCCTCCTATTAAACATTTCATAAGATCCCCTTTCCCTATGTTTTTAAATGATACTAACTGATGTTCATATGTTTCAGGTATTTGGGGATATACGATCTAAGGGGAATTCCCCTCAGAAGATGCAATTCATGAAATAATGTGATTGAGAATGTCAACTTATTCTAATTAGTCATGAGAGTTGAATATAAAAGGAACTGATTGAGTGAAATGGATTATGATGGTGTTATTATCTCTATCAATGATTTCATACATTGATTTCAAACATAGTAGGATTAGAGGTTTTTATGATGGATCATTTTTAGGGGACACATTATGAAAGAATAATGAAGGTTTATGTTCATGATGAATAATTGGGGGACAATTAAAAACACTCAGGTTTCTAAGGAATTTCTATTTTTTCTAATAATATGGTATCAGCTGACTATTTTCAGGAAACCAAGAAATTTTGAGAGAATATCAACAAGTTTTTAACAAGAATTTTTGAAAAATAATTGAAATAAATGACGTCACTGAACAATGACATAGTGTTAAGTTTTATTTTGAAAGTGATAAAGTGTTAAGATAACGAGGGGGTTAGAAGAGGAAAATGATAATTCAAAAGTAGATACTAATATTTAACATGAGGGCGTTAAATCTATTTTAGTATGAAATTCAAAGAGTTGAGTTGAAATTGTCATGAATGATATAATTATTAATCTGACAGTGCTAGTGAAGACATGAAGATGAGGAAATGATTTTTCAGCTGAAGAAGGCGTTATATGGGTTGAATAAAGCACAATGATAAAGATATTCAAGGATAGCTTGTTTTCTAAAGAAGCTCGATTTCTAGCATGGTAGATTTTATTACAATTTATTTGTGAATAGTGACAATAATCATGGGATTATGGTGCAGGTGACACAAGGATAGAATGGAACATTCATTTCTCAATCTAAATATCCCAATGATGTATTTATAAGGGTTTGAATTGAAATTCCAAGGATATGAAGACTCTAGTGGTAACCTGGATGACACTGCCATGGGATGATGAAGGAAAGAAAGCTAATATCACATAGTATAGGGAAACCATTGTAAGATTATCATACATGACAACAATAGAGAATGGTATTTTCTTTTCCACATTCCATGTAGCATGATATTAAGGAAATCACAAGTAAATACAAAAGATTGTAGTGAAAAAGATTCTTCGGTACATCTGAGGCACAATGAATTTTGTAATGATGTATAATGACAAATCACAGCCAGTGTTTTTGGGATATATAGATGTTAATTGGGTCGATTCAGCCGATGAAATGAATTCAATGACTAGTGGTTATTTATATCTTGGTAGGTTGTATATTTCTTAGCCAAGAATGAAAAAAATATTGCATTTAATTAATAACAGAAGAATATGGGCGTTTTTTCTCCACTCAAGCATCAACACAGTTATTGTGGATGAAGAAGTTGCTTGATGGCATGGGAGTTAAAGTGATTTCTTTGATAAGAATCAAGAATGATAATTAGTGTTCTATCAATCTCAGAAAAAATCCCGATTATCACTCAAGGACGGAGAACATTGAGATCAAATATCATTTTATTAAGTAGAAGGTGGAGCCAGGGAATGTGAAGTCACACTATGTTATTACAAATATACAGGCTTCATACATTCATTCAAAGGCCTTACCCATGGATGATTTTGAGATACATTGACTTTCTCTGTAAATACCCAGAATTTCCATGTAATTTTTTTAAATATATGGAAACATTACGAATCGGTGAAAATTAATGGAACGTGATTCTGAGGCCTGGAGTGCCCAGAATTAATTTCTAAACTTTTTGTCGGGTATGTTCACTAAACATACGAGCAGGTTTTTGTATCTTTTGAATCGATGCTCATAATTTAAATCTAAGGGCACCGTTGAACTCACAGCACCAGTATTCCCATAAGGGGACCTTCATCTCAACCACAGTAGGATGAGGGGGAAATATAGAAATTTGGTTTTTCTTCAAACAATAAAACATAATAAAATTGTGTAACATTTTATTTTATTTGAAACTACCATGTGGATGTTGAGAGGTGGGGACCAATTGCACTAAACCAATCATGTGAGGTTATGGAGGTGGGGACCACCAGAATTAAACTCCCATGCAAGTTATGGTGGTGGGTACCACACAAGACTAAAACCCCCTTGAACTCCCCTCATTATGGGGAAAAGCCACTCAACTCCCTATGTAAATGATGCCAACTCTCACCTTTAATTAATTAATCCAACTATCCTTTAATTAATTAAGATAAATTAATATTTCTGCCAACAATTTATAATAGGGAAAACATATTTTATTATGTTGGAAAAAAATTCATGGGGGGATTTATGGTTGGCGAAATAGAAGGGGGAGAACTCGGATGAAATCTCTCTAATGAAGATCACACTCCAGAATAAAAGTACATGGACAACGTTCTAAACTATGAACGCAGATCAACTCTCATAAACACATTGATCAATGAATGTTTTCTTTATTGGGATTGGGGATTGGTATTGACCAAGGTTATGGGGATTCATGTTCTTAAATATCTTCCATACATGTTCTTGATTCAACATTATGAACCACATGCTACCACTCTAACGTGGTGGGTGGTAGCCCAAAAAATAAGGCATGACCCCTCCATTGTTCTTATTTTGTGAGTTCTTCATGATGGTGACAGAGACCGGTGTTGTCTTTTGGAACATGTGGAACACGAGAATGGTGGACAACACCACTGCCAGCCACGAAAAAGACAATGGAGATTCCACATGGCCACGATGCCTCCCGTGGCCCCCGCCAGCAGTGGCTTCCACCATCCACGGCCAGCACCGCCTGTGGCCCCGTCGTGCCATCCCCGGCTCCGCCGTGCCACCCCACGTATTTCGATTCCATCAGCCACGCCACCCATGGAAACTAGCGCTGCCCTACAGTCCCTCCACCCACGGCCCCACTGTGTTGCCTCACAGCTCCGCCGCGTCGCCCCGCGGCTCTGCTTCCCTGACAGCCCCGTGGCCTCTGTGCCGCTGGGTCGAGCCAACCAGTGTGGGCCAGACTTCCCAAAGTGTTGGGCAACACCACGAGTCGAGCTAGACCCATCGGGTCAGGTCGGGTCTACCCAAATTGGGTCGTCCTTGGTGGAGTCGGTCCGGGGCGGTACAGACCCCGACCCTCTAGACACATTTACACTCTAACAGCAATAACATTAGCATCGAGCATCCTTTTTATAAACCATCAATGTCGCAGTAAACCATGAAGAGAGATAGTCCTTTGAAAACCCCCCATTGATATTTTGGATAATGTTGGGATACAGTCGGGTTGGCTCGAGCACGAATATAACTGGGCCCTTGGGATTAAAATAATAATAAATCATAGATCGAGCATCCGATTGATGGATCGTCTATTGTGTTGAGATCCCTATGAAATTGCGGTCCTTTGTAATACTTCTTCGTGAGACTTTGTGGCTGTTGGAGTATCACCCAGTGGCTTGTGGATCGAACCCTCCCGCAGACAAGCGATCGTATAATGAGAATGCTCTAGTTGGTTATGGCTTGAGAATAATACTCTTCTTGGGTTTGTGATTGTGAGCCCCACATGTAACCTCTCTAGGATTCCATGTGGGACAAATCTAGCGATCTTGTGTGGGGAAACACCTAGTGATCCTATGTGGGTGAGCACCGAGAGATCATATGTGGTCAGCACCGAGCGATCCTTTGTGGGTCAGCACCGAGCGATCATGTGTGGGTCAGCACCGAGCGATCCGCATTGGTTTAGCACCGAACGATCCTATGTGGATCTGCACCAAGCGATCCTATTTGGGTCAGCATCTAGACATTCTTTGTGGGTCTTCCTATTAACAGAGTATGATGATTCAGTACCTACATCTAATCATCTCTACTACTGTACCTAAGAAATACCTAGTGTGAGATGACTTCATACATGTGTCGTAATTTCCATTGTGGTAATTCATTGGTGGTATTTATTCTTTTTGGATTACATCTGTGGTACATGCCTTCATGGTATTTCTTTCTTTGTGTAATAGTTGATCTTGGAGCATTGGAATTGGAATCTGGGTTTTCCTCAGGATTGAGATGGGTTTAATTTATAACATAGGTATATATATGGGAATATACGTAAGTAGGATTTTTACTGGTTTACATGCATTGTGGATCATCCTTATTGTATTTTTTGAGACCCTAAGGGTTTCAGGGTCCCTACTGAGTATCATTATCCTCACCCCTGCATGGGCTATGTCTGCACCTCATTGTGTTTGGTACAGAAGATAGACAACACAGATTGAGGATGAAAGTACTAGGACTGGAGATAGCTTAGAGGTGGACCTCAGATGAGGCGTACTGTAGAGATTGATTTTTGAGATCTTTACCTACCTTTTAGGTATGATTCATGGCTGGTTATCACTGGAGCAATTCCAGTTTACATTTACATTCAGTTTCGTGTACCTTCCAGTTGGGATTATATTTTGGCCCCATTTATTCACTATACTCACTCTGATTACTATTCAGTTTACATGAGTTTGTACCTTGCTATTTTCTTGGTTGTGTGTGCTTACAGGATATAAAGGCAACAAATTCCTAATTTTCAGGAATAATCCATTCATGTTTGTCACCAGCCCCTACCCTATAGAAGATGGGCTTGGGGTAGTCATGGCATGGGCCCTGGAAGATGCGTCGTAACAAAGTCAGTTCTACCGTAGAACATAAAACTATGATATTTTAAAATGATAATAGTGTTAAGTGTTGTGAGTATGGATATCATTTTAGGGAATCCATTGTTGGTGTGGCGGGCAGCGCATCAATACACCAGGATCTGACTTCTGATTTCGGACTCAGTGAATGAATACATTGATTGTGTTTGTGTTTTCAAATGTGTTATTTGTGATCTCTTTGATTCAGCTCACTAGGTATAAAATATCAACTGTAGTGCACCTGTTTCATTCCAAGATGCCTCCATGAAGACAACTATCTAGGGTTTCGAGAGTAGTATTCCCTGATAGCCCACCGAGCGACAAGTCCTCTGTGTAGGGCCCACATACCTTAGAGGCACCAGTGGTACCACTACCCATTGGGCCTTCGATGCCACCGACCCTATTATTATAGGGTGCACGCATCTTGAGCGGGTTGAACGAGTTCTAATGTCAAAGGCCACCCATTTTCAAGGGAGAGATAGACCCACAGGAGGATGAGGATTTGTTAGAGGCCGTAGTGAGAGATTTCTGACTAATAGAGATACCAGTTGATCTCATGGGGATCCTTTCCACCACCCTTCTACAGACCGCAGTAAGCAAATGGTGGATCATGATGCTCCATGTTCCCGAGGAGTTGATTCTTCTCTAGGCAGACTACAAGATCCAGTTTTGGGCTGAGTGTGTCCCATCGACTCTTCGTGCAGCGCACATACATGACATTCTTCATCTGTAGTAGGGAAACATGACTATAGACCATTATTCAGTGAGGTTCACTGAACTCTCATTCTACTCCACTGTTAAGGTGCATGACCCATTCTTCTGGGCATAGACCATCAAGCAGGGACTCAGGCGTGAGATCAGGGCTTCGATGATTTCTCTTAGCATCCCAATGCAGGTGAGAGTGTTAGAAAGATCTATCTTAGTCGAGAGTTCCCTTGTTGAGAAATCACCAGTAGTGGGACCCACCACCAGTCATCTCGTAGTAGAGTCTTTTTCAGCAGGTAGCAGACAGATGTCATAGACATTCGAGAGGACTATACATATATGTGGAAGACTGTTGGATTTAGAGTCGGTTGTGTGGGGCACCTGTGGCAGAGACAATAATGCTAGGAGCAAGCAGTGTTATGCATGCGGAGGGTGGGGTAACATGACTCGAGACTGTCCGACCCAACATATGGATGATCATCAGTTGGTAAATGGATCTCCTTGGAATAGATAGTGGTTCGACCGATAAGGTCCACAAGGAGTAGGCCAACATAGTAGAGGAGATGTCTTTATAGCTGGTGGTGGGTGACAATTTGAGATGTTACCGCAACCACCTCCAGGAAGTCCACCCTGACTACCAAGAGCAGGTGGACAGGCGCGTGCTCTGCTCCAGGCATCTGAGGCCTATGAACATAGTGCTCCAAAGATGATATAGGGTACGATCTGTGTCTATTCCCCCTTAGTAGTAGAACTTAAAGACACAACTTTCAGTCATTCTTTTATTTCCACTACCCTCGTTCGGAGCTCGGAGATTCCGATAGAACCGTTGGCTCGACCATTACGTCTAGAGACCCCTACAGTAGGAGATTTTATGATTACACATTGGTGATGGATATTTCATATTACTCTAGGTGGTGAGATATTCGGCTAGGATATCCTAGTAGTAGTGTCGAGGCCTTAAGACATCATCTTGGGTATGGACTTTATAGAAACCGGCCATGCTCAGATAGAATGTATTAGGTGCAAAGTGTGTTTTGTATGCACAGATAAGACCGGGTTTTCCTTCATCGGTTAGTAGGAAGGCTTTGCAGCACAGGATGGACTTACCCATAGGAGAGTACAACCGATCGCTTATTATTTGGATAACCATACCATCGGCACAGTTTATGTAGAGAGTCTAAGCAGTCCTATAGTGGAGTACCTGTAAGAGGGTTTACCCTTGATGATGTTCCAGGTCAGCCTCCTCGAAGATAAGTGGACTCTTCAATTGACTTGTACCACAGGACGCCATTGATATCTACACCAACATAGAAGATGGCTCTCACAAGGCTTTGTGAGCTACGAATATAGCTGGAGGACTTGTAGGGGAAGGGATTCGTTCAGCCCCGTGTTTCACCTTGGGCAGCCCATATTTTGTTCACCAAGAAGGCTGATGGGAGCATGACGCTTTGTGTTTACTGTCGGCTACTGAACTATGTGAACATGAAGAACATGTACCCACTATAGAGTATTTATGACCTCTTTTATCAGCTAAAAGAAGCAAGGTGGTTCTCAAAGATATATCTCAGATCAGGCTATCACCAGCTCAGAATGCGAGATGAGGATGTGTAGATGACAACATTCAGATGTTGACATGACCACTATGAGTTCTTGGTAATTCCATTCGGCATAACCAAAACTTCAGTAGTGTTCATGGTACTCATGAACAGGGTCTTTCAGCCATACCTTAATCATGTTGTTGTATTTTTCATCGACAACATTATAATATACTTGAATACTGAGGAGGAGTATGCCTACCGTTTTCAGGTAGTACTGGACACACTCTGAGATAACCAACTTTATGGTAAGCTCTTGAAGTGCCAGTTCTGTGTCCAAGAGGTTCACTTTCTTGGACATGTCGTATTGAAGTCTGGAGTTGCAGTAGATCCAGTGAATATTGAGGTAATACTTTTTTGGGAGCCACCCATGATTGTGAAGGAGGTATGGAGTTTCCTGGGATTGGCTGGATACTTATAGAGGATTATACCAAATTTCTCCAGAGTAGCATTACCTTTATCATCATTGACGAAGAAAGGACAACCCTTTATTTGGTCGGAGTGATGCGAGCATATTTTTCATGAGTAGAGGCTGAGGCTGATCTGTTCCCCCGTCTTGAATCTACTGGAGGAGAGCATAGTGTACATAGTCTACTATGACGCATCAGGGACTAGGCTCGGATGTGTCCTGATGTAGGAGCGATCGGTTATCACTTATGGTTCTCAATGGCTAAGATAGCATGGGAAAAACTATGCTACATATGACCTAGAGTTAGCTACAGTGGTCTTCCCCATGAAGATGTGGTGACATTTCTTGGTGGGAGAGAATTTTACAATGTACTCTGATCACTACAGTCTCCGGTATATCTTCTCTCAAAAGGACCGGAACATGAGACATAGAAATAGGCTTGAGTTCCTCCAAGTCTATGACTTTGTGATTGTCTATACTCTTGTGAATGGGAACATTGTAGCAGATGCACAAAGTAGGAGACCAGGTATACAGCTGCTAGGTGAGGCGATGGAGTAGCCGGCCGCTTTGAAGATATCCTTCATGGATTGTGATGGAGTATCTTCCCTTCAGTCTCGTACAGTCACTCTCCAACTTCTACAACGAGTCAAGGTGGCACGGTGTGGGGACACTAACTGCGAGACATGACATGATCAGATATCCACATGATAGGCACCTGATTGATTTTCTAATGGCGGGGAGCATTTCATTATAGACAATGGGCGTACCATGGTACCAGTGTCTCTTCATGATGATTTGTTGATGGGGTTCCATACATCCCCACTAGCGGTACATCCAGGAGTGGAAATTATTTATAGGTATCTCCGACAAAAGCACAGGTGGCCGATAATGAAAAAGGCAGTTGCATAGTTTGTCTCTCAGTGCCTCACATATTAGCACGTGAAGGTGGAGCATCATGTACTAGCATGAATGGTTCATCTTTTAGAGCTCCTGAAGTGGAATTGGGATGGTATAACCATGGACTTCGAGATAGGAATTCTACGTTCATCTAGTAGACATGACTCAATTTGGGTGATCATTGACCGACTCACATAGTTGGTCCACCTACTACCGATCAGAGAGTAGTGTTTAGTAGAGAGTTTGGGATGCCTCTATGTGAAAAAGATTGTGTGGAAACATGAAGTACCCTGGACAATTGTCTCTGATCAGGATGCACATTTTAATTCCTGGCAATTGAATGGGTTGGTGGAGGCTTTTGGGATGCATCATTGTTTGAGTACCGCCTTCCACACTCAGATGGATGGCTAGACTGAGTGGACCATTCAGACCCTTGAAGACATGTTGTGTGTTTTCATCCTAAACATTGGTCATAGAAGGGAGGATCACTTTCTTTTTGTGGAGTTTTCATACAAAAACATCTATCACTCCACCATTGGGATAGAACCTTTTGAGGCGTTGTATATGAGACATTGCAGATCACGTTTATGTTGGACTGACTTAGGGGAGTCAGCACTCGTGGGACCAAAGATGATATGGGCTACAACATAGAAGGTTTTGATCATCCATTTGGGGAGGAAGACTGCAGAGAGAAGGCCTAAGTCATGTTCTGATAGGAGACAGAGACCTTTGGAGTTTGAGGATAGCGACCATGTTTTTCAATGGGTCTCTCCTCGATAAGGATTGTGATGATTTGGACGAGGAGGAAAGTTAACACTGAGATTCATTGGACACTTCTAGGTCCTTATCGGAGTCGATGATGTGGCATACCACTTATCTCTTTCACATCAGTTGCACCGGGAGCACGACGTCTTCCACGTATCCCAGCTGAGGAGATATCTGCATGACCCTTCCCACATCATCGACCATAGAGAGCTGGACATCGTTTATGTGGAGACATTTATAGAGGTTCTAGTTGAGATTGAGGATTGACAAGAGTGGGTCCTTCTTGGGAGGTCGATGCCTCTAGTGTAAATTTGTTGGCAATACAAGAACCTCCAGGAGAGTACATGGGAGTAGGATGATTATATCCGTGCTCAGTACCCCCACTTGTTTTCCTAGTTTTGAGTTGTGTCTTACAAGGATGTAAAGCCCTGAGGGAGGGAGAAAGTAAAGACCCAAAATTTCCAGGTAATTTTTTTTTGAAATATATCGGAATTTTATGAGTACGTGAAAACTGACGGCACGTGATTACTAGGCCCAGAGTTCCTGGAATGAATTACATAATTTTTCTATGTACATTAAGAAATCGTACAAGTGAGTTTTTTATGATTCGATCTGGTTCTAGGAATTGAAATATTAGGGCACTGTGGAACTCACAACACCTATATTCGCTTAAGGGGACCTTCCCCTCGATCGCAGTAGGTTGAGGGTGAATGATAAAATTTCGGTTTATCATGGAAAATATACTAAAATAAAATTTTGTAACATTTTAATTTTTCTGGAACACCCATGTCGATTTTGAGATGTGGGGACCACCAAAACTAAACCTCTCATATGAAGTTATATAGGTGGGCACCACCAGAATTAACCTCCCATGTGGGTTACAGTGGTGGGGGCCACCCGAGACTAAAACCCCCATGGACTCTAATCATTTTGAAGAAAACCTTCTCAACTCCCATCATTAATTATGCTAACTCTCACCTTTAATTATTTAACCCAGATCACCATAAATTAACTATGATAACTTAATATTTATGCCAAAAATTTAAATTTGGAAAAACATATTATATTATGTCATCACCACTTTTCTTGGGGGGATTTTTGGTTAGAAAAAGAGAATGTGGAGAACATTGGAGAAATCTCTCTAATAAAGAACACACTATGAAATTCAAGAACATGGACGACGTTCGAACATATTACAGAACCATGGCCAGGGAAGTGATGATTGTTGTCACTCTCTTCGCCTTCACCGTTTCTATCTCACAATCTCCGTCAACAATTCTCTAAGGTAGGGGTTTATTCCTATGTGATTATCATTCCCATGTTCTTCCCTTATACAGACCCCAGCCTTTTTCATAAAGCATTTCATGGTTTTAAGAATAATTAATCATCAGAGTAAAATCCAAAGATCGATAATTCTAGTGTCTTGGAAGACTATGCACATATAACAAAAACCATGGGACCAAAAATAAATATTTATTTAATCTCAATAAAGAGCTTAAAACTAACTTTGAGCCCTTACATCTGCATAGGGAACCCTAGGGAACACATAAAAAAATGGACGAACTAAAAAGTGTAGTAAGGGAATGAACATAAGGATATATCTCAAGAACCTGAGTAAGGAGGAATGACATTACTATCATACATAATCAACAATAAAAAAATAAGGTTACCCATAAAGAGAATTGGGTACCACAATCATGACATAAAGCATAACCAATGAGAGTATCATAAAAGTGTCCATGATAGAAAGGGATTAGAATATACATGGAAGTTCATAAGGTAATATATGCATATAACATGGTAGGTGGTAACAAATATAAGTGACATCATATATGAAATGTATTTGAGAAACATTAGCATTAAAACTTTTTTGTGCGATTTTAAGGAAAACATAATAGAGATTTTAAAATAGAAAAGGGGATGTTCATTTATATAAAACCCGAATTGAACCAATGAGGTTATTATAATAAAAATACTTATTTTATAAAGACAACAATGTCTTAAAACTGAGGATAGGGTGCACTTTATAATGGGAAAAATATTAGGAAGTTCCTTTAAAATGAGTGTGCTTATTTGGAAGTATCGAGGAGGGATTCAATTAAAAGCATGAATATCATTGAAATAGAATGAGATATGGATCTTGGAATATTATTAGGGATCATATAAACAGAAATTATATGTTATAAATAAAAATAAAAGACAAAATGTTTTTGTTAAAAAGAATGATAGAGAAACCTGGAGGAACAATGGGAGATCAGGTAGAATCCATTATTTTTTATCAGCTTCAAATCGGGTGTAACTGAGGGAGATTTATGTGAGAGATACAGGGATTCTCATCACTTATAAAACATTATGGATGTATGTTTAAGGTTAATAAACATACCAAATCACTTGGTATTACACAAAAATGCATATAATAGTGAATAATCTTGATTAAAAGAGAAAAGGGGTGGATCCCTTACCTTTAATCTGTCAGTGTTCTCCGCATGTTATTAACGACCTGAATAAACAAATTAGGATTTTTAATTAATATGTCCATAACCTCTTCTATATTCAATTTGTTTATTATAACCATTTTTAGTTCATTTAATGTCTTTTTGATTAGATAAAAAACTCAATTTCATTGTTCGGGCTCGTTTGTTTACTTAGCTCAAAAAGATCGGTTAAATTATAATCATGATTAGATTATAAGAAAGATGAATGTGGTTCTACTGAATTGTAGTTATATTATTTAGTTCATATCTAGGATATTAAAATGTTTTTATTTTAATTAGGTTAATTATAGTGAAGTATAATTATTATATACATAACTATAGTGATAATCATTTTTTTAATTAGTGGATTTGATTACAAAGAATGTGTTTTGCTTTATAAATTAATTCCATTTGTACCAAAATATTACAAAAACAAAAATAAGAAAATTTTAAATATATAATAATATGGTTCAACCATATCAAAAATAGTTTCATGACTAGAATTAATTATAATAATAGAAATTTTTTAATGGTTATCCTTGAATGTGCTAAATTAGAACATCTCAAACAGTGCTTTCATATCATTAAAATAAAAGGGTGGAGGAAAGGAGAGAAGATAATAAAATATAGCACTATCATGAGACATTTAATTACATGTATTTTAATGGACTTATCATATTATTATGGTTAAGGGATTTGAGGAAAGAAATAAAAAAGCAAAGAACTTAAAAGAAACGAAGAAATTGGGAAGAGGAATTTAACTCTTGAGACTTCCTCCTTTGAAAACTTCTTAGGGGAAGAGTTTTTGGAATTTTGAGAAGGTTGAGAGATTTTGGATGTGGAAAAGTTCCTTGGGAAAGACTTTGGGAAGAATAATGGCAAGGAACATGACTTGAGAGGAGTGTAGAGAAGAAGGGGTGAAGGGGGATTTTTATAATGGAGGAGAGAAGGGATTTCATAAAATTATAATCATTAATTTATTATTTCATCCCAAAACAAGGAATAGTAAGTATTCCAGGACCAGTAAGAGTGAATTTATCATGTTATCTCGAACCAAGTGGGCTTACATCATCAGAACATCATCAATAACTCAATTAATCCGTTATTTATCATTTATTGTGAATTATTGGATTCATCTATTCATAAAAAATTCTTGTTTTTCAGAAAAATCTCAAAAATTAACTATAACCATTTTTCAATGTGTATAATCCAAAAATAAATTCCATTTTTGATAAATAATTTTCTAAAAATTATTATTTTAATATTTAATTAAAATAATAATTTATTTTAAAAACATTTTTAAAACATTAATTAACTTAGTCTAAAATATTGGTATATCGAACATCCAACTTGAATATTATTTTTATAGAACCATATGTGAGGTTACTATTCATTATGGTATATAACTATTCAAAAGGGTATGTTACTATTCATTTGGGTAGGTTTCTATTCACCAAAAATTAAGTATTCCTTATTAGACTCCAAATAACTTAATTATTATAACCGTGTATGCCTGATATTAAAAATTACAAACACATAAGTGAAAAATGTATGTTTAAAGGTCACTTATCTATTATTAATTCATTATTTTGTGTTTTCATGTGATTTTATGACATAATTATAAGAAGGAAATTTCTATTGAAAATTTTTGGGTCGTTACATTCTTCCCACTTAAGAAATTTTACACCCAATATTTCTCTTTACACAAACAAGTGAGGGTGTTTCTCCATAATTTATTCTTCTGGTTCACAAGATACTTCCCCAAAATTATGGTTCCTCCACTGGATATTGACAAGATGGGTTTTCTTGTTGTGTAGAACAATATCTCTCTGATCTAGAATTTTTATTGGCTGCTCCTCATAAGAGAGATCATCTTCCAGCTACACCACCTCTGAGTTGAGTACATGTGAGAGATCTATTATGTACTACCTCAAGAGTGATACATGAAAAACATCATGAACTCGAGCAATATTTGGTGGAAGTGCAAGCCGATAGGGCACGACTCCTTTGCGGTCAAGTATTTCAAAGGGGCCAATATACATTTTTCATAGCTTTCCTTCCTTCTTGAATCGCATGAATCTCTTTCATGGAGATATTCTAAGGAAGACATTATCTCCAACGTTGAACTCCAAGTCTCTTTGATAGTTGTCATCATAGCTATTTTTCTGAATTTGGGCAGCTTTGATGTGTTTTTGGATGATTTTAACCTTCTATGACATCTGTTGAATGAGATCGGGTCCATGTAGCTTTCATTCTCCAACTTCATCCTACCAGATTGGAGTTGTACATCGCTTTCCATTAAGAGATCCATATGGAGCCATCTGAATACTCGAGTGGAAGCTATTGTTGTATGAGAACTCAACCAATGGGTGATGCTGATCCCAACCAACTTTGAATACAAGAGAGTAGAATCTTAGCATAACTTCAAGCATCTGAATAGTTTTTTCAGATTGGCCATCCGTTTGGGGGTGATAAGTCATGGTGAAATTTAATTCAGTACTCAAAGAATGTTGAACACTCCTCCATAATTTAGATGTGAACCTTGGATCATGGCCAAAGACAATGGAGCGTGGGACACCGTGCAGTCTCACCACTTTATTCACATATATCTTTGCAAGTTGTTCAAGCGATATTCTTCTTGAAAAGAAAAGAGATGGGATATCTTGATGAGTCAGTCTACCACAACCCATATCGCATTATTTCCATTTGAAATCTTCAGGAGACCAGTGAAAAAGTCCATAGTAACATTTCTTCTTTTCCACATGGGTATAGGCAATGAATTCATCATACCTTTGGACTTTTGTCGCTCAACTTTAACTTGTTGACATACCATGCACCTTGATATATTTTCTGCAATCTCATTCTTCATGTTATCCCACCAAAAGTGTTATTGGAGATCATGGTACATATTGGCACTCCCTAGATGGATAGAGAAGGTAGAGATACCTTCACCATTCAATAGATCCTTCTTTATCTATGGATTAGATGGTACAAATAACTGTGTCCCAAATAATACAACTCATTCCCCGTCAAGTTGGTTATCAGAGGATTTACCATTTTTAATAGCTTCCACCCTTTTCTGAATATCCACATCCTTTCTTTGAGAATCCATTATTTTCTCCAATAGGGATGGTTGAGCTATCATTTGAGAAAGGATTTATGATGTTCCTCCCATAATGATTTCTATGTACATCCTTTGAAAATATAAGACGATCGGATCCATTTCAATTCTCATCAATGATAATGATGCATGATCCTTTCAACATAGAGCATCTACTACCTTGTTTGCCTTACCGGGATAGTAGTGGATTGTGCATTCATAATCCTTGATGATATATATCCATCTTTGATGGCACATATTAAGCTCTTTCTGTGTGAATATATATTTGAGACTCTTGTGGTCATTATATATCTCGCATTTTTCCTCATAGAGATAATGCTTTTAAATTTTCAATGGAAATATCACAACCACTAACTCGATATGATTCATTGGATAGTTTTTCTCATGTATTTTCATCTTCCTTGAGGAATAGTCTATAACATTATCATTTTTCAATAGCACACAGCCTATTCCATTCTTAGAAGCATCACTATACACCACAAAGAGTTATCCACTTGAAGGGAGTGTGAGTACTGGTGCAATGATAAGCCACTTTTTCAACTCCTTGAAATAGTCTTCACATTCATGTGTTTAGATGAACATTACTCACTTCCATGTCAGCTTGGTCATTGGGTTTTACAATCAATAAAATTTCTTCACGAATCGTCGATAATACCCAGATAGACCTAAAAAGCTGTGGATCTCCATTACAGAAGTTGGCCTCGACCACCCTTCAATTTCCTTCATCTTGGAAGGGTCCATAGATATCCCTTTCTTAGTGATAACATGCCCATATAATGATACATACTCTATCCATAACTCACATTTACAGTACTTTTCATACAAATTCTCCATTCGCAATACCTCTGACATGATTTCCAAATGCTCCACATGTTTCTCCTTGCTCAGGGAGTATATCTGAATATCATCAATAAAGACCACCCCAAATTTGCCAAGGTAATATATAAAGAATGTATTCATTAAATCCATGAAAATTTCTAGAGAATTAGTCAATCTGAAGGGCATCACTATGAACTCAAAGTGTATGTACCTCTTTCGAATGGAATTCTTGGTAATATCATCCTTCCTCGCCTTTAATTTGTGATATCCCAACCGATGGTCCACCTTAGAGAAATAAATAGCCCCACAAAGAATATTTTACAAGTCATCTATCCATGGAAGGGGATACTTGTTCTTAATATTGATTTTATTGATCTCTAGATAATCAATGTAGAGGAGCATTGATCCATCCTTCATCTTGACGAAGAGGACTGGAGAACCCTGTGGTGAAGCACTCGGGTGTATAAAACCCTTCTCCATATTCATCTGTAACTGATTCTTCAACTCTTCTACCTCTATAGTTGCCATTCTGTAATTGTCTTCGATATTGGTAGAGATCCAGGGATAACTTCAATTGAGAACTCAACCTCTCAGTTTGGAGGAAGACCAGGCAACTCATCGAGGAATACATCAATGTAATCCCTCACATTGGAAATGTCTTCAAGAATGATTATATCCTTTTTCCCAATCATTTGAGCTAGATATGCTTTCTAACAAGGATGTAGGATCCAAACATGAGATAGATATTAACAAAGAGATTCATCTTCCTCCTTACACTTGTAATGAATCTGAGGATGCATTGGGATGTGAAATGAGATCTCCCTTTCCTGAAAATTGATGTTGTCCTTGTACAAAGATAGTCACTCCATGCCCAAGATAGTATTGAACTCCACTAAATGATGTATGAAAAGATTTTATGGGAGGTTCAGTCCACAAACATCAACTGGGAGGAGTTAGAAACCATGTATGAAATAATTGACCCATTCCCTATTCTCACAGATAACTTTTCCTCCAAAGTTTGAGGTGGTGTTTGATTAGTTCGACAAAAATTGAAAGATATAAAAAAATGTGTAGAACCAGAATCAAATATTACATTCAATATTCTTGAATGAATAACAAGAGTGCCTATCACCACATCATTTTTTGGCTCCACCTCAGTAGTAGTGATATCATAAGCCCTTCCTTGTTTCCTTGGAGTTTTTTGTTGATTGCATCCGAAAAACCTCAGCTTAAGGAAATTTTTCACACAATGCACAAGATACTTGCAGTTATAACACTGCACTATACGCTGAGTGTTGATATGAACCTTCCATTCATCTTCAACATTAGAGGGATTTTTCATATCCCTTTGGCAGTTCATGGCCAGATGACCAAAGTTTCTACATTTGAAGAAAATATTGGTTCCCATGAGATAGTCACCAATGTTATTCTTCCCATAATTTTTACAAAGGGTAATGTGAGGCTTATTTACATCATGGGATTTGTATAATAAAAAAATCCATGTTGTTCTCCATTTTCTGCTTCTTTTCACTAGGCCCATGAGACAACTGAGATTCTCCAATATCCATTTAAACCTTGAGGGAACAACAGACAATCTCTTCATAGTTGTAAAATTCTCAAATCGCAAACACATTTCATATACATGGCTTTTGTCTACTAAATAAGTGATCCACCATGATTTTAGTGTTCATGACAATGCTACAGGTGTACCATGAAATCCTTGTATAGTTTACATCATATGCCCCATAATACTTATCTTCCTTTTTCATGAGTCCATGGAATTATCTTTCCATCTTGAGATGGAGGGTTATTGAAAAATATTTGTTGAAAAAAATCCTCTTGAATTCCTCCCAATCTGTGGAATCAATTTCCTCTTGGGAATTTGTATTCTTGAGTAGTGTCCACCACTAATCAGATTCTCCAAGAAAATGATATACTACCAATACAACATTAACTTCTTCCAAGCCCTGTAGGATAGATAAAATCTTTTGAATTGAGTTAATCCATTGTTATGTGAGGAGGGGATCAGAAGACCCGCCAAACATGGGAGGCCTTTGCCTCATGAAGGATTCTATGACAACATTCTCTTTCCTTGGAGAAGGGGGACGTTCCACATGATTCAAGTTGTTATTCATAACTTGATCCAATTGAGCAAGTACTACCATGATGTTTTGAGCACCCGCTTCTGTCACATCAGGCATGTCATTAGGGAAATCCTCACATTGTCTATCACATTGGTTTTTGGAACATGTTCTTCTATTTCCCGCCATTAACTAAGAAAAAGAATGTATAATTAGTGGTCTTGAATACATAGTTATTGATCCTAAAAATGATTTTAACATAAAAGTAAGAACTTATAAAGAAGATGTATATCCTGACATTTGATTCCTTAGGTTTATATCTAGGTTATCCTCAATCTATTTCATAACTTATATTCTTATGGGATTCTTTTTGTCCCTTAATAACAGTTTCTACTAAGCTCGTGAATCTACCAAAGCATATCCCTCAAGAGTATCATAACCAAGAGTGTAGTATGGCAAGTTATCATGCACCAGTTCCCGTTCGAGTCTACATCAAAGTGGTGTTTTGGATTTTACCCCTAGATATATATGTGCCGGAGCTGCCTCTACCTGCTCGTATCTAGACAGGGATGTATTTTCTTGATAAACCACTTACTCTATAGTCACCAAAATTTAGGACTGTTTTTTATACTTAGTCTTACCCTTAATATTCTCACTAAGGTTCTCTATTCCTAATCTCCAAAAATAACCAGACCATCCTCTGATACCAACTATAGTGACCCGAGCCTTTTATAGAAAACATTTCATGATTTTAATCTTAATTAATCACCAGAGTACATGCCAAGGATCGATAAGTCTAGTGTCTTGTAAGACTAGGTACATATAACATAATACAAGGGGCTAAATAACTTCATTACTTAATCTTTATAAAGAGCTTCTAACTTCCTTTGAGCCCTTACATCTTCATAGTGTACCTAGGGGAACACATGAACAAATGGATGAGCTAAAAATACTTGTAAGGGAATAAACATTAGGATACTTCTCAAGAACATGAGTTAAGAGGCATGCCATAAGGATATAGAAAACATGAAACTTATAAAATCATTTAAAATAATGGGATCATATAAACATGGAATAATATAAATGTGGAAGAATCATAAAACCACTCTTTAGTATGGGTCAAGGATAACTTCCAATCCCGTTTCTCATTTCAATATGGGTCAAGGCTAACCACCAATCCCATTTCACATCACATCTCATGAGACTTATCCTTCCCTAATGCATTAGAGTGCTATCTGGATGAACCAATCTCAACATTTTCATGAATATACTTTCCACATAAATATTCTTTTCACATAAATATTCTTTCCACATAAATAAGCATACATAATCAACCATACAAAAACATAAGGTTACCCATGTAGAGAATTGGGTGCCACAATCATGACATAAAGCATAACCAATGAGTGTATCGTGAAAGTGTCAATTAAATAAAGGGATTAGAACATCCATGGAAGTTCATAAGGTAACATAGGTATATAAAATGGTAGGTTGTGAAAAATAGAAGTGACGTCCTATATAAAATGTATTTGAGAAACATTAGCATTAAAACATTTTCGTGCAGTTTTAAGGAAAACACAATAGAGATTTTAAAATATTAAAGGGAATATTCTTTTATTAAAAAGTTGAATCGAACCAAGGATATTTTAATAATAAAAAAACTTATTTTATAAAGGCAATGGTTTCTTAAAATAGAGGATATGGTGCACTTTAAATTGAGTAAAATTTCAAGAAGTTCCTTAAAAATGAGTGTGCTTATTGAGAAGTATCGAGCAGTTATTCACTTAAAAGAAAATATATCCCAGAAAGAGAATGATGGATGGATTGTAGAACATTATTATGGAGCATATAAATAGAATGTAGAAGTTATACATAAAAATAAAATACAACTACATTTTAGTTAAAAAGAAAAATAGAGCAACCCAAAGAAATAATGTTCGGGTAGAATCCATTATGGTTTATCGGCATGGTATCGAGTATAAATATGATAGCTTGATGAGAGAGATAAAGGGTTTCTCATCACATATAAAACATTAGAGTGGTTTGAGAAAGGTGTATAAACATACCCCATCACTTGGTATTACTAAAAAGTCATAGCATAGAGAACAATCTTGATTAAGAGTGAAAAGGGGAGGATCCCTTAACTTAAATTCGTTGGTGTTCTCCACTTGTTATTAACGACCTGAATAAAAAAATTAGGCTGATTTATTAATAAGTCCAGAACCTCATATATATTCAATTTATTTATTATAACCCTTTTTAGTTCCTTCAAATCCTTTTTTATTAGATACAAGGTTCAAATTCATTGTTCGGGCTCGTTTATTTACTTGGCTCTAAAAGATCGGTTCACTTATATTCAAATTTGGATTATAAGCAAGATGAAAGTGGATTTCAGGAATTGTAGTTATATTATTTAGATCATATCCAGGTGGTTAAATTTTTTTAATTTTAATTATGTTACATAGAGTGAAGTATAATTATTATATATATAACCATAGTGATAACTGTTTTTGTTAATCAGTGGATTTGATTAAAAAGAATGTATTTTTCTTTATAACATTATTCAATTTAAACCAAAGGATTAAAAAACAAAAAAATGGTATTTTACATATATAATAATATTTTTTAACCATAATTGAAATGGTTTCATGACCAGAATTAATGATAATAATAGAAATTGATAAACTTTTGTCATTGAATGTGCTAGATTAACACATCTCAAATGGTGCATTCATTTCTTTCAATTAAAATGGTGGGGGAAAGAAGAGAAGATAATAAAATATACCACTTTAATGAAGAAATTTTAGTACATGTATGTTACTATATTTATCCTAATATTATGGTGAAGGGAGGTGAAGAGTGAAATAAAAAAGAAAAGAACATTAAATAAAATAAGAAATTGGTAAGATAAATTTACCTCTTGAGACTTCCTCCATTGAGATCCTCTTAAAGGGAGAGATTATGGAATTTTTATGTGGTTGAGAGCTT
Organism: Viscum album; assembly: GCA_963277665.1. Classification (NCBI taxonomy): domain Eukaryota; kingdom Viridiplantae; phylum Streptophyta; class Magnoliopsida; order Santalales; family Viscaceae; genus Viscum; species Viscum album. The sequence goes on along the minus strand of OY728133.1, from coordinate 1,631,585,458 downwards.
TTGTAAGTGTGGGAGGTCCTTGAGGAGAGATTTGTGAAAATAATGGCAAGGAATAAGGCTTGAGAGGAGTGGAGAGAAGAGAGAGTGAAGGGAGGGTTTTATAGTGTAGGAGAGGAGGGATTTCATAATATTATATTCATTAATTTATTATTTCTTCCCAAGACAAGTAATAGTAAGTATTCCATGACCATGAATAGGGATTTTATCATGTGATACAGAACCAAGTTGGCTTACATCAGTAGAACATCATTGATTACTCAATTAATCCAATATTTTGCATTTTTTGGGAATTATCAGATTCTACTATTCATCAAAAATTCAAGTATTTCAGAAAAATCTCAAAAACTCACTCTAACCATTTTTCGATGGGTAGAATTCGAAAATGATTTCCGTTTTCCAAAATAATTATATAAATTATATTACTTTAATATTTAATTAGAAAAATAATTTATTATCAAAACCAGTTCTAAAACATTCATTAACTTATTCTAATATATATGTAAGTCATACTTCCAACATGAATATTATATTTATACCACCATAGGTGAGGTTACTATTCATTAGGGTATATCTCTATTCATAAGGGTATGTTACTGTTAATTAGGGTAGGTTACTATTCACCAAAAATTATGTTTTTGTTATCGGATTCCAAATAACTAACTGATTACAACGGTGTATGCCAGATTTTTAAAATTCCAAACACAGAAGTAAAAAACTTGTGTTTAATGGTCACTTATCACTTATTAGTTCATTATGTTTTGTTTTTATGCAATTTTATGACATAATTATAAGAAAGAAATTTCCATTGAAAAACTTTCAGTCATTACATCCCTTCTAAACTAAGAATGTGGATCAACTCTCATAAACTAGTTGATTCGGGAATGTTTTCTTTTGCAGGATTGGGAATTATGATTGATGAAGGTTGGGGGGATTTTTGTTCTAAAATATCTTCCATACACATTAATGATTCAAATTTGTAAAACACTTGCTACTTCTCTAACATGGAGGGTGCGGGCCAAAAAACAAGGCCTGAACCCTCCGTCATTCTTTTTTTGCGTGTTCATAGTGATGGTGATGGCGACCGGTGCCTACATTCGGCACCGTTAGAACATGAGAATAGCATATGGCACCACCACTGGCCACGACAAATACAACAATGCGTCCCGGCGGCCACTACACCGCCCGTGGCCACTACCATCCACGACATCAACTATCTACCGCCGGCACCGCTCGTAGCCCCATCACACCATCCACGACCCCACCGTACTGCCCCTCGGCCATGGTCTCCCAACCACCTTACTGCCTGCGGTGCCCCGCTCCCCCCTCGCGACTCTGCCTCCCCACGGCCCCTTGCGCCGCCCCATGGGTTCGTCGTCCATGGCCCCACCGCACCGCGTCGCGGCCTCTTTGCTAGGCAGGACCTCCCAACAGGTTGGGCCGCACCACGGGTCGAGCTGGAACCAGCGGGTCAGGCCGGGTTGACCGAAACTACATCGTCCGAGGCTGGGTCGGGCCGTGCAGACCGGACTAGGACCCTCTATTACCCATTTATGTACTAATGACCATATCATTAGCACCGAGCATCTATTTGACGAACCATAAAGGACTCTATAAACATTGTAGTGAGGCGGTCCCTTTGGTATAACACCACAAGAGTTTTGGAAAAATTTGGGATACAGTCAGGTCAGATCGAGCACGAATCTAGCTAGGCCCTTGGGACGAAAAGGATAATAAATCACAGACCAGACATCTAATTATCGAGTCATATTTTTCTTTGAGACCCCTATGACATTGTGTTTCTATGGAGTACTTCTTCCTGAGAAATTATGGAATTTGGATTATTGGCCAGTGGCTTGTGAAGCGGACCCTCCCGGAGACAAGAGAGCGTTGTGAGGGAACCCTAAAGCTCGCTGTGACTTGATAAAGGGATCATTCGTGGGTCTGTGATTGAGATTACCACATGGAACTGCTCTAGGATTCCAAGGGAGACGACTTTAGTGATCATGTGTGGGTCAGCACTAAGCGATCCTGTGTGGGTCAGCACCTTGGGATCCTGTGTGGGACACCACTGAGAAATTATATATGGGTCAAGACTGAGCGATCATGTGTATGTCAGCACAGAGCGATCATGTGTGGGTTAGCACCGAGCGGTCCTATGTGAGTCAGCATTTAGAGATCCTCCGTGGGTCTGCCTCTTAATAGAGTAAGGTGATTTAGTAGTTACATCTATAAATCATTACTATTATACCAAAGAAATACATGGTGTGAGGTGAGTTCATACCTGTGTAGTACTTTCCTTCATGGTAATACCTTGGTGGTATTTCTTATTTGTGGCATACCGTTTTGGTAAATGCCTTCGTGGTATTTGTTTTATTGTGGAACAGTTGAGCTTAGGTATTTGGAGTTGGACTTTCTGTTTTCCTCATGATTGATATGGGTTTACATGATAACATAGTTATATATTTGTGCATATACCTATGTAGGGTTATTACTAGTTTAAATTCTTAGTGGATTATCCTTAGTGGATTTCATGAGACCATGAGGGTCTTTGGGTCCCTACTAATTATTGTTATACTTAGCCCTACATGTGATATGCCCGCACCTCATTGTGTTTGGTATTTTATTTTGTCCTTGTTTACTTATTGTACACACTCTACTTATTATTCAGTTTACTGGAGTTCGTATCTTTCTATTTTCCTTGTTGCATGTGCTTATAGGTTATAAAGGAAATACCCTCCCAGTTTCAGGGAATGCGCCTTCGGTGATAGTTTCCATCCCCAATCCTATGGAAAGAGGGATTGGAGTAGTCACAACACGGGTCCCGGGGGATGGGTCATAACAAATTGGTATCAGTGTATTTGGTTCTATTGTAGGAAATAGGACTCTGATCTTTTAAAATGGAAATATTGTTATGTGTAGGGAGTATGGATATCAATTTAGGGAATCGAGTTTCGGTGCAGCGGCTGATGTATCCGTACACCTGGACCATGACTTATGGTTTTGGACTCAGTGCACAAAAACACTGATTGTGTGTGTCTTTTCAAGAGTTTTATCTGTGATATCTTTGAGTCAGCTCACCCCGTATAGCTTATTAATCGTGGTGAAACAGTTTATTTTCATGATGCCTCCACAAAGACAACCATCTAGGGTTCCAGGAATAGTATGCACTGATAGCCCACTGAGCGACGAGGCCTCGGTGTAGGGCCCACATCCAGAAGAGTCACCAGTAGTACCATTACACATTAGGCCGCTGATGACACTGTCCCCAGCAGCAGAGGGTGCATGCTGCTTGAGCACGTATCACATTTTTCAGCGCCCGAGGCCACCAAGGTTTAGGGGAGAGATGGACACACATGAAGTTGTGGATTGGATGGAGGTCGTAGTGAGAGTTTTTCTGACTTGTAGGGAAACCAGCTGATCTCATGGTGATCCTTACTACCATCCTAATACATACAGTAGTAAGAAGATGGTGGGGCATGATTATCCAAGTTCACAATGACATTACACTTCTCTGAGCAGACATCAAGATCCTTTTTTGTGTGGAGTTTATCTTAGAAAGTCTTCACGCAGTGCTAATATAGGAGCTTTTTCATCTTCATAAGGGTAGTATGATTGTAGCTTAGAATTCAGTGATATTCACTGACCACTCACACTACTCCACTTATATGGTGTGGGACCCATTTTTCATGGATTGGACCTTCATGAAGGGCCACAGGAGAGAGATCAGGGCTTCATGGATTTCTCTTAGCATCTCAATACAGGCGGAAGTGTTAGATCAAGCCCTCTTAGTGGAGATATTCCTTGTTGAGCAATCACCATCAGAGAGACCGACCACCAGTAATCCCATAGAAGATTATTCTGTAGCTAGAAGTAGACAAATGTCATACAGGTCCATGTGGAGTAGACCTACAGGTCGACAACTACACGATTCAGAGTCGGTTGTGCTAGGCAGCCAAGGTAGAGACAGTCATGCCAGGAGTGGTTAGTGTTACGCTTATGGCATACAGGGTCCCATGGATCATGACTGTTCGACCCACCATACGGATGACGAGTAGATGGTCGATGTACTGCCCTTGTAGAGACAGAGGGTCAACTGAAGAGGTCCATAGGGTGCAAGAGAACGTGGCCAAGGAGCTGGCAATGTAGCTGGCGGTGGGCGACGATTCAAGATGATTCTGCCACCACCACCAAGAGTTCCACCCTAACCGTAGGGAGTAGGTGGACAAGGGCGAGCTCAGCTCTAATCAGCTAGGGCCTACGATAATGACACTCCGATGATGATACGATGTACGATTTGTGTCTATTCCACCTTACCGATAGTACTTATAGACACAGATTCCTGTCATTCTTCTATTGCCACTGCCCTCATTCGAGGATGAAAGATTTCGACCAAGCCGTTGGCTTGATCCTTATGGGTAGAGACTCAAAGGGGAGAAGATTCTGTTATTATGCACTGGTTCTAGAAATGTGATCATACTCTAGGAGGTGAGAGATTCGACTGGGATATCCAAGTAGCAGTGTCGAGGTCTTATGATGTCATCTTGGGTATGGACGGGATAGCAACAATCCATGCTCAGATAGACTGTATTAGATGCAATATGTGGTGTGTCTGCATGGATGGGACCAGGTTCACCCTCATCAACAAGAAGGGAGGCTTTGCATCACATCATTGATTACCTAGTGGAGAGTGTATCCAATCACTCATCAGTTGGCTAGAATTGCCCTCGGAGTAGTGGATGTGGAGATTCTGAGCTATCCTATTGTAGTGGAACAGGAAGCGGATGGCTTCACTGATGATGTTTCAGATCGACCTCATCATAGAGAGGTAAAATTTTACATTGACGTGTACCCCATGACGACACCGATATCTATACCAGCATATCAAATGGTTCCAATAGAGCTTCGTGAGATACTGGTAAAGCTAGAGGACTTGAAGGGAAAGGGATTTAGTTGGCATAGTGTTTCACCTTGGGAAGCCCCAATTTGGATCACCAAGGAGGCCGATTGGAGGTTGAGGCTTTGTGTTTACTATTGGATCTTGAAACAGGTGACCATAAAGAACAACTACCCACTCATGAAGATTGATGGCCTCTTTGATCATCTAAAGGGATCACGGTGGTTCTCGAAGGTAGTCCTCAGATCAGGCTATCACCAGCTCAGAGTTCGAGATGGGGATGTGCAGAAGACATCTTTCAGATGTTGGTACAGCCACTATGAGTTCTTGGTTATGTCATTCAACGTAACCAATGCTCCAGCTGTGTTCGTAGGACACATGAACAGGGTCTTTCTGCCACACCTTGATCACTTTGTTGTAGTCTTCATCGATGACATTCTGATCTACTCAACAACTTTGGAGGGGCATGCTTACCATTGGAAGGTAGTACTGGACACACTCTGAGAGCACCAGCTTTATAGTAAGCTCTCGATTTGCCATTTTTGGATTCAAGAGGTTCACATTCTGGGAAATCTCATATCAAATTCTGGATTTTTAGTAGATACAATGAATATTGAGGTGGTACTTGCATGGAATCCACCCAGGAGTGTGACAGAGGTACAGAGTTTAGTGGGTTTGGTTGGATACTACCAGAGGTTTGTACAAGACTTCTCAAGGGTTGCATCACCTTTATCAGCATTGAAAAATAAGGTACCACCATTTGTTTGGTCAGAGAGGTGCCTAAAGTGTTTTAATGTGTTGAGGCAAAGGATGACTAGTGCCCCATATTGAGTCTACCAGAGGAGTGTGTAGGTTATGTAGCCTACTAAGATGCATTAGGGACCATGCTCAAATGTTTCTTGATGTAGGAGAAAGCAGTTATCGATTATGTTTCTCAAAAACTGAGATATAATGAGTATAACTACACTACCTATGACCTGGAGTTAGCAGCAGTGGTCTTCTCCTTGAAGATGTGGCGACATTACTTGATGCGAAAGCATTTTATAGTGTACTCTGATCACAAGAGTCTCAGGTATATCTTCTCTTAGAAGGACCTATTCCTGAGACATCAACATTGGCTTAAGTTCCTCCAGGACTACGACTTCGAGATAGTCTATAATATGGGAAGGGGAACATTGTAGCAGATTCACTGAGAATGTGATCAGGTATACAACTGCTACGTGAGGAGACAGAGTGGCTGGCCACTTTGCATATATCCTTTGTGGATTAGTATGAAGCTGATTTTCTTCAGTCTCTTACAGTCACTCTCCTACTTCTTTAGCAAGTCAATGAGACACAATGTGGTGACAGTAATTGTGAGAAATGACATGCTCATATATCAACATGACAGGCACCTGGTGTATTTTCTGATGGTGGGGATTACATCATCCTCTTCAGAGGGAATACCATGCTATCAGTGTCCCATCAGGAGTCAGTGTTGAGGGAGTTATACACATCCCCTCTAATAGTACATCAATGAGGGGTAAAGATGTTCCAAGATCTCCAATGGTAGCGCTAGTGGACGAGAATGAAAGAAATAGTTGCAATGTTTTTCTCTCTATTCCTCACTTGTGAGCAAGTGAAGGTGGAGCATCAGGTGCTAGTAGGTTTGGTTTACCCTTTTAAGGTCCTAGAGTGGAAGTGGGGAGGGATATCCATGGACTTTGTGACAGGACATCCACATACTTCCAAATGACATGACATGATTTGGGGGATCGTCGAATGACTCACCATGTCTATCTACTTCTTACCGATCAAAGAGCAAGGTTCTGTAGAGAGCATGGGACATCTCTATGTGCATGAGATTACATGGCTTCATGGGGTACCCACAACTATTGTATTCGATTGTGTTGCATGTTTAACTTCATGGCTATGGAAGGGGTTGCAGGGAGGCTTTCGGGACACATCATCATTTGAGCACCATCTTCCATCCTCAGACGGAAGGCCAGAATGAGAGAACCATTCAGACCCTCAATGACATGTTGCATGCTTGTGTCCTCGAATTCATTCATAGCTGGGAGGATCACTTTCCTTTGGTAGAGTTTGTATACAACAATAGCATTCACTCTACCATTTGATGACATCATTTGAGGCATTGTATGGGCCACCATGTAGATCACCATTTTGCTGGACTGACATATGGGAGTCAGTACTCGTGGGAATAGAGATGGAACGGGATACCATAGAGAAGATGAAGATCATAAAAGAGTGTATTAAGACTGCATTGAGTAGAAATAAGTCTTATGTCAATAGGAGAAAGAGACCTCTAGAGTTCTATGATGGCGACCATGTCTTTCTATGGGTCTTACCTGGATGAGGATTGTGTAGATTTTGCTGAGGAGACAAGTTATCTCTGAGATTCATTAGACCCTTACAGGTCCTCAGCAGAGTTGGTGATGTGACTTACCACATAGCTCAACCACCTAAGTTGCACCGAGTGCATGACGTCTTCCACGTATCCCAGCTGAGTAGATAAGTGCATGACCCTTCCCACATCATCGACCACAGATATCTGGTCATTGATGATGGCGTGACTATTACAGAGGTTCTAATTGAGATTAAGGATCGGCAGGAGAGGGTCCCTCATGGGCGGTCGATACCTCTAGTGCGTGTTCATTGGCAGCACAAGAACCTCCAAGAGAGCACATGGGAGCGGGAGGCTAAAAATCATTCTCAGTACCCCCACTTTTTTCCAAGTTTTGAGTTGTGGCTTATGGGGACGTAATGCTCTGAGGTAGAGAGAATGTAATGATCATTAATTTCCATGTAATTTTTTAAAAAATATATTCAAATTTTATGAGTCTATAAAAATTAAATGTGATGGATTCCGAGACCCAAAGTGCCTGGAATGAATTTATGAAAGTTTTTTTGGGTACGTTCAGTAATCGTACGATCGAGTTTTTGTAACATTTGAACTGTTGCATAGAATTGAAATAGGTGGAAATCGTTGAACTCACAGCGCTAGTATTCACTTAAGGGGACCTTCACCTCGACAGCAGTAGGTAGAGGACGAAAGATAGAATTTCTGTTTTTTGTGGATGAAAAAAATTAATATATATTTTGAAAAAAAAATTGGAACTCCCATGTGGATGTTGAGAGGTGGGAACCACTAGAAATAAAACACTTATCTGTGGTTATTGAAGTGAAGACCACCAGAATTAACCTCCCATATGGGTTATGGTGGTGGGGACCACCTGAGACTAAAACCCCTTTGAACATTCCTCATTATGATGAAAACCACTCAAATCCCTACATTAATTATGCAAACTCTCTTCATTATTTAATTAAGACATCTCTCATTTAATTAATAAAGCTAAATTAATATTTTTTCTAACAATTTAAAATTGGACAAACATATTTATTATATTGGAACCACTTTTCTTGGGGTGATTTTTGTTAGTTAAATGATGGGGGAGAACATGGGAGAACGCTCTCCAACAATGAACACACTCCAGAATTGAAGAATGTGTACAACGTTTGAACCGACATCGGAAGCGTGACTGTGGAAATGAAGATCATTAACACCCTCTTAACCTTCACCATATACATCTCACGATATCCGTCAACAATTCTCCAAGGTAGGGGTTTATTCCTATGTGATTATCACTTCCCAGGTTCTTACCTTCTAAACTATAACTATAGATAATATCTCATAAACTAGTTTATCTGCATATTTTTTCTTTTGTGGGATTGGAAATTGTGATTGATGAAGGTCGTGGGGATTGATGTTCTTAAATATCCTCCATGCACATTCTTGATTTAGATTTGCGAACCACTTGCTACTGCTCTAACACGATGGGTGTGAGAAAATGAAACAAGCCCCTACCCCTTTGTCATTCTTCTTCTGCGTGTTCTTTGCGATGGTGACGGTGACAGGTGACGACGTTCGGCACTAGAGGAACACTAGAATGGTGACTGGCACCACTGTCGGATGCAAAGAACACAATGGCACCACCCCGCGGCCTCCACGCCTCCCGCCTCCATTGCTATCTGCGGCCTCCATCGTATGAAGCCTACACCTCCCACGGCCCCGTAGTGTTGTCCATGACCCCATCGTGCCACCCCACCACCCTTTCCGCCCCGCACCCTCACCACCCGTGGCACCCCACGCTGCCCGTGGCCACCCTGCCCCACCGCTCCTCCCCACGGCTCCCCCGCCCCACATCCCTGTATCGCTACCCCGCGGCATCGCCGCCCTCATGGCCCCACGACCTCTGCACCGGGTCGGACTATCCAGTATTCCGGGCCGCATTATGGGTTGGGCTGGACCCAACGTCTAGGTCCGGGTCGAACCACACTAGGTCGGCCCAAGCTGAGTCGGGTTGGGTCGGTCAGGCCGGACCCGGACCAACTATAACCCATTTACGCTATTACAACCTTAACATTAGCACCAGACATCCGTTTGAAGAACCCTCAATTGAACTATAATACATGGTGGGAGGAAGTCCTATTGGTATTCCCCTAGATGAGTTTTGGAAAATGTTGGGATAAGGTCAGGTTGGATCGAGCACGAATCTAACCAGGCCCTCAGGACTAAAAGGATAATAAATCACATACCGGGTGACCAATTGATGCGATTTCTATTTCATTGAGACCAAAATGACATGGTGGTCCTTTGGAATACTTCATTGTGAGACTTTATGGTTGTTGGAGTATCAACTAGTGGCTTGTGGAGCGGACCCTCCTAGAGAAAAGTGAGCATAGTTCTGGAACCCTATAGTTGGCTATGACTTGAGAAAGAGATCCTTCATGGGTCTATAATTGTGAGTCCCATAAGGAACCACACTAGGATTTTATGCGGGACTACTATAATGATTTTTTTTGGGTACGAATCGAGCAATCTTATGTGGGTCAGCACCTAGTTATCCTGTGTGGGTTAGTACCGAGTGATACTGTGCAGGTCCGTACTAATCGATCCTGTGTAGGTGAGCACCGAGCGATCCTGTGTGGGTCAGCACCAAGCAATATTGTGTGGGTGAGCACCGAGTGATTCATTGTGGATCATCACCAATCGCTAATCTATGGTTCAACATTTAGAGATCCTTTGTGGGTATGTCTCTTAACAGAGTAAGATGATTCAGTAGTTACATATAATCATCTCTACTACTGTACCTAAGAAATACCTGGTGTGAGATATTTTCATACCTGTGTGGTACATAACTTCGTTGTAATACCTTGGTGGTACTTCTTATGTACGACATACCTATGTGGTACATGGATTCGTGGTATTTATTCCATTGTAGAACAGTTGAGCATGGGGATTTGGAGTTGGACTATGTGTTTTCCTCATGATTGAGATGGGTTTACATGATAACATAGGTATATTTATGGGAATATACCTAAGTAAGGTTCTTACTTGTTTACATGCTTTTTGGATTATCCTTGATGGATTTTGTGAGACCATGAGGTTCTCGGGGTCCTTACTGTGTATCGTTATACTCACCCCTACATAGGCTATGCCTGCTCCTTGTTGTGTTTGGTGCAGATGATGGAGAGTGCTGACTGAGGATGAGAGTACCTAGATAGGAGATAGCTCGGAGGTTGACCATAGACAAGGTGTACCGTAGAGATGATCATTAGAGAGTTGTACCTACCCTTCAAGAATGATCCTTTATGGGTGATCACAGGATATGTTCCAGTTTACTTGTACTTTATGATTCTTGTACTTTTCAGTTGGGCTTGTATTCTGGCCATGTTTAATTACTATACTCACTCTATTTACTATTTAGTTTACCTGAGTTCATATTGTTCTATGTTCTTGGTTTTTGTTCTTACAGGTTATAAAGGCAATGTCTTCCCTTTTTTAGGGAATATTCCTACAATTCTAGTCGCCATCACCTAGCCTATGTATGGCGGTCTTGGGGTAGTCATGGAATGGGCCCCGGGGGGATGGGTCGTGTCATTCTCTGGGAGTCTAGTCAACTCCCCACAATTGAAAAAGTGTGGATGTGGGACCCCCTCTCCCCAAGGTATGATATGTTTGTACCTAATGAAATAATATGTGTTTTCACTCTGTTGAAGATTAGAAAGGAGTGACCATTGGGTTCATTTAAGAAGAGTTCGAAAATGTGAATGTTTAAGGGAGAGAAAGTGTGGGTTTTATTGTTAAAAATGTCTTAGTCAACGACACAGGGATAAGCTTATATGTGGAGTAGCAAGACATAGGGAGAGAAATGTGATAGGGGGACAGTTTTAAATATAAAATTCCTATAAGTAATCGATCATAGCTTAGATATCATGATTAATGGGGTTTGTGATAAAATCATAAGAGTAGTGTTTGAATTATATCAAAAATTGATATTCAGAATGAAGTGATTCATTGATGAACTTTTCATTTTATCACACTGAGAATTTCTCACGTGGTCTTAGAGTGTGTGTTGAGTAAATAAATGATCACTATCTGATTCTCATGATAAAAATGTAGGGAGATGTAGAATAATCTTTAATTATGTGTCAATGTTTGTAGAATCGTTAGGAGAAGAGTTGTCAGCAACCCCAAAAGGGGGGATTGTTGGGAAAAATCCATCAAGATAACATTGCAGTTTTTTTTGGTTGGTTATATTTGTTGAAAAAATAGGGTTTCTTGGTGAGTTAATGAGTTCCAGAGATTTTTTTTATAATCCATGTTGGCAATGAACAATGGAAATGGAATATATGATCTTGAGATGGTACAAAAGAACTGATATAATATGCTGCCTTTTTCTACTGTTTTCCAAATTTTTGGTTTCTAGAATTTGTATTTTGGTTAGCAATGTGAAATTTTCATTTCCATGCATATCCCATAAATTATGGAAAAGGATTGAGTTTTTCAAATATGGGCTTCATGATGTGTATTTCATAATGATAGGAAGAACATTGAGGGTGATCTATGAAATTACGACAAGCATCACAAATTTTATAGGTGAAGAGTATTGCAATGGAGAATTGTGGCAGTGGTATGAAGTGTTTTTCAGATAGCATTGAGACAATGAAAAATCCATGTGGTGATTTTTTTGGGAATATGCACTGCAGAGACAATTTTGAGTGATATGGAAATCTTGCCGGAATAAGAAAATCTCCACGTTTCACCACACCTATAAATTGGAGGCCACCCCTCATTATTTCATAGAAGTTTAAGAGAAAAAATACATAGTATTTTTGATATCGTGATGAATAGGCTGATCCATGATGAAAGGTTTAAAATAATGTCTTCAGTTTTTTGAAAAGACAATAATTTTCAAGATAAATGTTAATGCCTCTAAGTATTGAGATATTTTCAAAGAAGGGGTGTTTTGTGTTGGCTTAGTGAGATTCGTGAAGGAAGTCACTCTATGAAATCTTATGATCAAAATTGATTGAGCTATAAAAATTCTAGAGCCTTGACTAGTAGAGTGCTCTGGGAAAAATTGTACTATACGAAGTGGTGAGTTTTATGAATGTGTGTTGTTTTTGAAGGGGTAGGATCTTTGTGATGTATTGTTTGAGGATTACAAAATATGAAGCTTTGAGAAGTAGTGAGCTTTGAGAGATTATTTTGAATGGTTATTCCCCAGTGGTAATTGGGAAAGGGGTATTCATCAATAGATAAAAATTTGACATTAATAGAGAATCTATATATAGTGGAGGATGAATTAATTAGAGATAATGAACAGACCTATATTTCCATAAACTGTGAGTGGATCCTTTTTAGAGTAGTGATGAAATGAAGAGGAAGAAGGTTATTCATTCAACCAGCAGTGAGCAATGGAATGAAATAGGAAGTGACCCTTAGGAAAACAGTTAGATGAACATAAAATTTTTAAAGAATGTGAGCATGGGAATAGAAGTGATATAGACCGAACATTGTAATTTGGATGTGAGCTATAGTGGATTTGGTACCTCATTACAACACCGTTGTATGCACATTGGACGTAGCCCAACGAGGGTCATCCAATTTAAAATTTTTGTTTCATTCTTCCTACTTTAATGCATTGCATTCAAAGAATCATCTTCACATAAATAGGGGAATAATAAGACCAACAGTAACAGATAACTGCAAACAATGACACCCTTATAATAAAAAGTTTAACATCCAATGGAGTGAGAATTATTTACTGAAAGGAATGTCCATATGCAGATTCACCCCCCTCTCAGGGTATCTTGGGCCCTTTTGTCTCAACACATAACTTGAGAGGGAACATATAAAATCATTGGAAGACGTTCTAAAATTATGTTTCCACCTTGGGAAGGATATAGGGATGGAATAAAATAGTTATTTTGTGTTCCTAGAGTATTAAGTGAATTTGAATGGATGTTTTGGTGGGTATATAATGAAAAAAGATTGGATTATCTATTAATTTATAAACAAAGGTTTTTATATCTATAGGATAAATTAATCCACCCCACAAACCATCCCAAGGGGTATTCCAATTTTTTATATCAATGTGTTGTGGTTTTCATTATTTTAAAATTTTAGAAACTGATATCATTAAAAGAAAATATCCTTGGTGATTTTTATGTGATTAAAGTTTATTATGAATTGATTTTAAAACCTTAATATATAATATAGATTTTAGAGGATATATTAAATATTTATAAATTTAGAATAATAATCAAAAAACATTATTTTAAAGGAGAAATAATATTTGGATCATGGATATCATTTATGAAATATATTATATCACATTTAGATCATTACGATGTCATAACACACACTGTATATGTATATCCTATTAATTGTTTTCCAAAAAAATGAATATGTACAAAAATTAAAAAAAAATATGATTGGGTAATATCAATTTGCTAATACGAAAAATAATAATTATTTTACCAAATAATTTTCTAAATATGATATGTTATAGTTTTAAATCAAGGATTCAAATTTAATTAAAATTATCGGTTTTAAACAATATATTTTTTCTAACCTTATAAACATTAAATTTGTTTTCGAAATATTTAATTATCATTTATATATAATAAAAATTATTTAATAATAATATTTTATTAATATATCATTTATTTTAAAAATTAATTAATTCATTAAATGAGTGTCTGGATCAAAACTATGTATCTGTTTAAAATAAAATTTTCGATTCATGATATCGAAATAATATTTTTATCCAACATTTCTAATATCATTATAAAATAATAAAAAAATATTCATAGAAGAATTATTTATAGAAATATATAAATTCGTATTGTTGGGTTCTAGATAAATAACCCTATATTACACCAATGAACACCCTAAGTGTAAGGTGCTTGATTATGAGACATTCATGGAATGGTTTGTTGGTCATGGATTGGGTTGTGAACTCGATGAGATAGAAATTATTTCATAAATTGTTTAGTTTAGGATTTAATTATTGGATCCTAGATTGGGATTGGTCACTATAAAAACTAGAGGGGTTATATCCCTTCGAAGCTCTGATATATGGGCTTCATAGAGAGAAATCCTACTGGTTGAGGCCATCACTTATTTCATCCATTTCAATTAGACCTTTTCATTACCATTTATATATTATATTTTTATTTTTCATAGTATGATGACTATATTTTTAAAAATTATGATGGTTATTTGTATTAAATATCAAATAGGCATTATGATTCCAAAATAACCAAAGTAGTTCATGTGTTATATATAATAACATTTCATAGTGAGAAATTTATTCATTTAAGAGAAGAATATTATTTATTAATTTCTAGGTCATTACAATGTATGATCCCATTCTTTTTTATACTTTTATTCCTACATATATCAATTTCATAATGAGTGTCCTACCATTATGATTGAAGATCAATTTTACCATCTATATCATTATATTATTCATCATTGTCCTCTTCACATTTTTTTAACATTGACACCAAAAAACTCTTCACCATCATCTCTATAATATTCAGCTTCTAATGATTCCACCTCATTAGATACTACATCATTAGAAAAAAAATTGTATCTTTTGAATGATATCTATGGAGGGTTTCTTTAGTTTGTCACACCATTCAGAGTTCTCATTACATGTTTTTCTTCACTAATATCATCGTAGAACATATTATGAGACCTTTGTACATGCTATCAAACATTTCTACATTTAATGTAATCATGTGATATTATTTCCTCTGAACATCGATTTTCATAATTTGTGATTGTGGGGGGGAATATCATAATTTCATAAACATTGTGATCCCTAAGATCATTCTTCATTGATAGTATCATAATTTAATTCAATGGTATCCACTAGTGGATTTCTTATGACAGAGGTTCATTATCATTATTTCCATGTTCATAAACAATAATCATACTTTAAATACAATATAATTTCACATTGGATCATTTTATTATTGTACAACATCCTTTGTGTTTAAATGGCATTGAAATTTTTTAAAAATCCTTTAGAAAATATTAACGTCATCAATATCCACTCCAAGACCACACATGTATTTAAGAAGAACATTTAGTTGATGGACAAATGAATCAAATATTTTTTTGGGATCATTCTCAAGTCTTCATACTTTTCCACAACAGCAATAGTTTTTTCTCTCCAAATTTTGAATCAAACTCACAAATTTTCAAGATAGTCACTCACATAGTATAAAAAGTCTTTCCAGATATTACCATTGTCTAGATTGGTATTTTTCATAGCTCCCCTAGATAACATGTATCTTTGGAATTTTCATTGACTTCATTATAATATATACACATAACAGCTTTATTCTCCTTGTAATATGTTATTCCAAGAATATATTCCTTGTACACATCCATTCTAAATGACTAAAAATAATTTTTCATTCAATTATTTCAAAAAAGAATTCCATTTCCTTTAAAAATATGAAAACCATTATGATTTATAATAGTTCCCATACCTCCAAGAGAAAGAATACCCCACCCATGAAAAATTTCATTGATATTGCATGTTGGCCCTTATCTAGTGAAATACATTAGGGTGGGGGTTGAACCTGTTTATTGAAAATTTAATCATATTTATTAATTATAAATCATATTTTTATATCTATGAGACGAATAATTCATTCAATACCTTTAAAACTGTCTTTAGTGAAGAATGAAATAAACAAAAATGAATATTTCATGTGGTTCACCATAATGGACTAATCCAAAGAGAAAGAAAAACAATTTTATGATGAATTGAAATGACTAAATATTACTACTTTAATAAGTTTTGTATCAGTTTCCATGACCATATAGGTTTACAACCGTTATCAAAGAATCAAACTAATTGTTTTCCAATACTTTTGATGCTCTCTTCCTTCCACATGTTTCCAAGATAACTTATGAATCAACGAATAAAAATTACACCATCACTGGGGTATTTCTATTCTCTAATTATTTCATGAATTTGAAAGACACAAAACATCCAATAATATTATATCATATATCTTCCGGTCTATTTACTTTTAGAACTTCTAGAAAGACCCTCTTATAACTTGTTTTACGACAAAATATACATCTCTTCAAAATTTCAATCCAAATAGAGATTAAACTATATGTTAAAACATAATCAATATGTTTATAATAAACCTTATTTTCCTCAAGACTTTATTTTGATACCATGTGTACCATTGAAACATTTAATGGCAGTGTATTATCAATTTTGATGAGCCCAATCTAAGAAAATAATGTTAATTACGCTTAATAAAACTTACTGTGAATCTGTATAAATATATATCAATCCAAAAATTCGTCAAATGAATTCATGAGTCAAAACATGAATGACTTTTTGGAAAAAGAGTAAAAGGTATTTAAATACTTTATGACTATTTGATAATATGTAATATGATTGATGATGTGAAAAAAGATATATAATATTTTAATCATGTTCATTAATATACATGAAGGACTTCCATTTGTGAAAAATAATTCTTCATGTTGTGAGTCTATAATCATAGTGTGAACTACTATGATATATAAAACCTAAAAAATATTGAATCAACCCAGTGTAATTTCACCATAGGATAACATGGGCCACAATGTGAACTGTTTTCGAGAATAATTTATTATACTTTTAACACCTCTAGAATTTTTCCAACTCCACCATGTTTTCATTATTAACTTCCTTCAAGATTTATAATAATACTGAACTCGCTTTAAAATTTAACAATACACCAACTCATCCTTTTGGGTCCTCTGAGTTCCACCATAATGTTATTGTAACATAATCAAATGAATATAATTTTCAATAGTCACACCCCGCATACATTACCAAAAATTTTATTTTTTATAATAGTGTCATCTATATTTTAACATTGAACCTTAAAATATCCATGAAATATAGTAGTGAATACTCTTACTATAATCACATTCCATTGACATAAATATTTGTAAATAAATCCTCACATGTATCACGTATTATTACTAAATAAAACATAATCTTCTAAAAGGATAAAAAATATCCCCATTGGATTTTTTTTCTATAAAACTCATATATCTCCCAATTATTTTTATTAAAAACAAAATAACAATGAAGGGATGAATCCAAACACAAATAAAAAATGATAAATGATAAAATCGACTCTAAATCAATGTGAATTACCAGAGAGTAGGAAACAAGATTGATTAAATAAAAAGAAAATTTTGTCCTAAAAACAACTCATATCAGATTCAAAACCACCAACCTTACACAATAAGATTAAATTGAAACAAATTAATCTAGGAACATTAATTCACCACTAAATACACAAATTAAATAATTCCCACATATGGAGTTAAATTTTCATCACTATAAATTAAATATCCTTGAAAATTATAGCTTCAAAAGAACTTCAACTACCTTTTCTTTCGTAAAATGATTCTTTATATAAATTAATGTTGAATGGAATTTTTTATAGAATTTTTAGATAGATTAATTGCACATTGGTTGTAAAACCCTATCACTATAGGGTTGTTAACATCAACATTCTGGTATTGTAGATATGTTTTCATCTATATTATCTTTTTAATGGCCAATGTAGAACAAATAAACTAAATATCTATCAAAATAAAAGTCATTAATGAATTTTTTTTAATTATATAAAAAATAACATCCTCCAATGAAAAATAATCTTCTTGATATTTATTTTTTTATAATAAAAAGCACTAAAGGTGTCAGTATCAGTAAACATATTCAGATTTAGTTTTCCATTCATTTTAAACATCACTCTATAAATTCTTTGTTTTGAAATTTATCATATTATTCAAATTTATACAAATATATAGAATTTATTAGGATTCAATAGAAATAATTAATATAAAGTGAAAAAAATAAAAAAATTGTACAAGTATCAATTAGATAGATGAGACTTTCAAATAAGCATCCAAATAAATTCTCTTTCACATCCACTCCTTTACCATTTTTATTTAGTTTTATTACATCTTGAATTGGTGTTTCTATACCGCTTAATTAAATCATATTAATGTTATTAAAGTTATATGTACAATATTTATCTTGTGAAATGAAGATGTAGTCAACATATAGACTAAAATTTATACCAAATAAAAAATTTCCATTCACCATGTAGTGACATATCAAATTTTCTAAAAATCTATCTTGAGAACTCCTAACATAATTTTCATTCATTTCCAGTAAAAATTATGTCATCAACAAAGAAAATAAAAATGTGATATGGTATTATAATTCATCACATATAAGTTACTATCCAATATCTTTTTCCTAAACTCCATGCCTTTTAAATATCCATAAATTTTTTACTACTATGACCTAATAGAATAATTTAATAAAAAAATATCAAACTTCAACTTATAAACTTTATATCCATCAGTTTTCAAGAATAAATAACCTAGGATATTCCATGTATAATTCCTCATTAATATTATAATTCAAAAAAATTAATTTAATATCCATGAATAATAATTTAGATGTTATATGAGTTTAAATAGATGAAATTATTATAATATATTCATGACTAGCTACTAGAGAAAAGGTTCCATTGAATTCATCTACTTTTATTTTAGTGTATCTTGTATATACTGATCCTTTTTGGTTTATAGACACTTGATTATTCTTATCATGTTTATTTTTGATGCATTTTTATATAATAACATTATTTTCAATGGGGTTGGGAACACATCCCCAAGTTGAATTCATTTTAATTTCTTTTTAGTTATTCATTCGTCTCTCGGACCAATTCCTTATTCTAAAAAGCTTCTTTAATTAAATAATTAAAAAAATTTGTCAACATGTAGTTGTGGCTTGAATCTATTATTTTTCTCTTAGATTGAACTCTAATACAATGGTCAAATTATATATTATTTTCTATAACATACTTCTACGGACATGAACAAGTGTTGGGAGGATTTTTTTCTTTTAATCTCCGGTTTCCATTTTATTAACATTTTTTGACACATTATCATTAGAGATATTAGAATATGATCAACATTTAAGAATATGTATTCTCGTAATATATACTAAAACTAATTCAAATATGACGATATTTTCTTCACCATATGGAAGAATGCATCTTATAGTTTATTCTTAATTTTCCTGAACCATAAAATAGTGAATTTCTATAATTATTTTGTTTTTATTATTTTATAATATACATGAACTTGAATTTTAGGTATAGCTAGGAAAATGTCATTATTAGATTTTTTTAAATTTTTTCCACATATATTTTTCATTTGGAAATGACATGAAGCTCCACACATTCAAAAAAATTACATTTGGATTATTTTTAACCCGAATATCATGTGGGATCATGTGAGAATTTATCCTTAGGAAAAATTGATTATATATATTTACATTATTTTGGATTTTCTATAAATATTAAATTCAAAAAAATTCTTGCTATGTCAATATCATTTCCCCCATGTCAACAATATTTCTTTTATATACTTTAACCACTCCATTTTTATTGTATTTTGTATGGATCACCAAATTTATGTATAATCCCATTCATGTGAATGTATTAAGTGAAAATTTTCTTTTTATACTCACTACCGTTAACTAATCTCAACCCTGGTGAAGTAAATCAGGTCTACTTCTCTATAAGACATTGGAAAATTTCCCACTCATCTAATTCTTGTGATTTATATGGGATTAAAATGAAGCATTTAATCAATGTGAATTCTTCTGCAAAGTTGAAAATGAACCTTTCTCCGTAAGTTTATTTAATGGTCATAGGACCATATACATTTTAATGAATTGGTCTAGATGTTTATCAGTATGAATATCACCTCATTTTATAGTATTGTTTCATATTTTTCATTTTCTAATGTTTTGAAATTAAGATTTTTTATTCCGAAAATATTGTAGTATTTATCATAGATTTTATCTTTTATATGATTCCTCAAATTCTTTTAGATAAGATGGCCAATTCATCTATGATATAGATAGTTTTCAACTCGCTGAAAAAGATTACCATTAGTACATTCTTCTTATACTTGAAATAAGTTACCAAGAGTTCTAAATAACTATATAAAAATATCTCCGTATTTAAATCTCTTCAAAATGCAACCATTTTACAGAAAAAAACGATATTTCCGATATCATGAAAAAATGATACAATAAAAAAATTATTCATTAATCAATTAACAAATAATACATTTTTTCTACTAATGTTATTCCTTCCAATGTTTATTGACCCAACTCCTCATATTATCAACGATATGTCATTTCAAAAAAGAAAACATCCACTCTCTTTTATCTTAACATTTTTTAGATTATTCTGATCATTCATTATGTGTGACAAACACATACTCTATATGATACATGGGTTTTCAAATTTACTATCCATAAATGAAACGGAAAAAAACTTTTCATGCTTATTATTATGATTATGATCATTTATAATTTTATAAAATTTATTCATTTGTTCTTATATAAATATGACACACACATTCAACGTATTCCCTTCTTGGAAATTTTTTTCATTTATCTCTTGAAAACATTGAAATATTTTTTAACCTCAATATTATTCTCCACCTATTGGTGTTTCTGGTGAATTTATATCTACTCATTTTTCCTTTAATTTTATTCATCATTTATTCCCAATCAAAGTAGATACATACTATGCTAGTAGTTGTAGTAATTAATGAAAAATATCCCAAAACACTATCACTTTCCAAGGATCTTCCATATTTCATATAAAAATAATAATGGTTAACATATTGATCAACCATTCTCATTATTTTCATGGGAGAGTGATTTCGTTAGTTCATGTTTGGGGGAGGCATTGGAATGTATAGGAGAGTCAATTAGGGTGAGAGTTTTAGATTCATTCTTATTACACAAATATCTTTTTGTAGTCCTTGTTTTGGATTTTTTGGGACGTAAAGTCCAATATATGGGGAGAATGCAATGTCTTATATTTTTATTGTGTTATTTTTGGATATTGTAAGGATTATTTTCAAGACTAGGTGGTATAATAGATTATGATTCCATGGTCTAGTGTTACTATAATAAATGTTTGAAATGTTTTAAATATATTATATGGCATAGTGTATAGTTTTCATGAAAATGTGGAATAAATTATAAATAATTTCATAAATCATAATTGTAAGATAACCCTTGAGTTCTGAAATTGGGGTTTTTTATAGACGCAACATAACCTTGGTTAACATAGTTCATTTGTTGAAAAGTCATTGTGGTTGCAAAAATGAATAAAATAATTAATTATTTTATTTTTTTATATCTTGACACAATGAATGACAATTATTTTCATATAATGTATTGTTATATTTATAGGGTTAGTTGGATAACCATAGAATCATTGGAATCCTTGGAGGGAGCATTGGTGAATTTCTATCAAAAAATGGTGACAATTTTGTGTATCATAAATCAACGTGAAACAAATTTAAAGGATCCTAAAAAACAATCACCATTCAGCCCTATTCATCAACAGTGATCAATACAAATCAAGGTTGGGTGTTTTTTTATTTGTATTTATTCCACATTATTGATTTCTATGATAAACACGAATCAATAGACTAATAGATTGATTTTTCAGATAATGCATATTGCGGGATGGGTTTTATTACATGGATTTTATAAGAAGAATTATTTTTGTTTGTTGATTCATCAATTTCCATTATAATGGAAATGAATCGAGATTAATGTGACCATCGATCAAGGTCTTCTCCTATTTATTCTTCTTATTCTTTTCAACCCTATCTCCCCATTCATCACATGCATTATTTTTTCGTACAACAATTCATCATATCTTGAAGATTTGATTGTTGTGCACTCATTTATTGCAGATATTATTTTAAATCATATATTCGAGATCAGAATGACATTATAGATGTGCAATAGTGGTAGATACAGTCGATCAAATGTTGTAGATACCCGATTTTAAATTCTATGATGCGCAATGAAGAGTGTTGTATAAATTAATTATCTGAGTGGGTTGAATTTCATAATCATGTAGTAAAGTGATGGAATGTTTCATTTGGACTATATTTATGATTTTCAATTAGGTGATCAATGGATCAACAAAAAAAGGATGAGAAGATGAATAAATTCCAGATCAAAGATTATAGAAGATCTCACATTACACAACATGTAAACTAGATCTATATGCTATGTGGTACCACCTTATGTGGAGGCTAGTGTTTTAGACAAATGTAATGATCACATGACATGTTACCATTATCACATAGAATGTCATCCCTCCTTAGAGACTTGGCGTATACCATAGAGGGTACTTGGACATGGGTTGGAGTATATGGGTTGGAGCATGCCGTGTACTCCCCCATAAGGATATGGCCTTGACCATGTAGACAGGTGAAGTTGTGTACTAGTACATGATCACATGTACACGAAATGAATCCACATGTTGTAACTTGATTAGAATACACAAGCATCATACATGATGGGTATTTATATTTTGAAATGACTTGAGACATGGGCCATTCACACGGGCATGACCTGAGTTCAAGGGACACGATGTGAAACCCCTTCACATGCTATGCACTTTATTATACATGGCATGGATCCCTTATCCTCCAAATATTTGACATATTTAATTTGAGTGATTTCCCCATATATTTTCCTTGAAGGTTAGTATAGTATCATCTCCTACTACTAGGAATATGACCCCTTATACATTACTTCTTGGATCGAGTCAATGGAATCCCTCCAAGAGGCACATAGTGAGATCCTCTATTTATCTTCAATCCTTAGGTGGAATTATTGGTATCTTCATTAACAACACTACTCATGCATCAATCCCCATCATAGAGGTTTAATATAGACTAAGTTTATAGTATCATCCCTTGGCCTTGAGGGTCATCCCCATCTATGTATTGTATTCAATTTAGACATTTAGAATGTACTTTTATTGATAATAACCAACGAGCACCAACCATCAGATGGATTTCATAAATTCTATCAGACTCAAGAGTGTGTTCTCCTGGATGCATGCTTTATGTAATCTTGATGTTGGAATCTTATATAGGTATACTATAGTTATGAATTACATCTAGACTATGTGTAATATTTGTTCATATATGAATATTCATAGAAGATGTGTGGTATACATACACCTATTTATTCAAGACAATATGTTACCATATTGAATGGTTTTTGGTTTCAGTGTGTCCTGTTGAGTGTTTTTATACTCCCCCTTATATGGGATCCCCCCCACATGTCATGTATTTTACAGATTATTGACATTGATAGAGTCCTTGATGGAATGGACAAGACAATGATAGTGATATAGGATAGATCGAGGTGTGTTCTTATAGATCATTGACACCAATCCCAGTTTTACCTATAGATTGGACTTGTGTTTCATACACATTTTGGTGGGCTTGTATTTGGCCATGTTTACTTTTATTTATATCCTAAGATACTATTGTTATGGGATTTAGACTCATTCAAGAATGGTTGTTTAGTTTATTTAAATTTCAACATTTTATAGGATTTGAGATGTGTGTATTTTTATAGGTACTAAGGTTGTAGCCTCCCATGTCTGTGGTATGCCAACTCAAAACTAGTCCCCATCCCCTGACCTATTTTAGGTGGGATTATGGTGTCATAACATGGACCCCTATGGAATGTTTCATCAAAATTATATATTCGATCATATATTATTAAATTCATCAAATAGTAATTTTATGCATTATAGAAGGTATAATCAGTTTTATACAGAAAAAAACGTAAAAAAGTTTTAATTTTGTTTTCCGCACTTATTTTGAAGAAAACTTTTTCTACATATTGAAATTTAACTTGATAAAATCAATTAAACACTTGGAATTAGAATATATAGATTCATTATTGATTCCAAATTCA
Source organism: Viscum album (assembly GCA_963277665.1). Classification (NCBI taxonomy): domain Eukaryota; kingdom Viridiplantae; phylum Streptophyta; class Magnoliopsida; order Santalales; family Viscaceae; genus Viscum; species Viscum album. The sequence goes on along the minus strand of OY728133.1, from coordinate 1,631,561,329 downwards.
TTTTATCATACTTAATAGGCAGCTATTTAATTTTTTTACCAAGGTCCAATTAAAAATATGTTACCAAATTGGATTAAACTATGGAATAAGAGTTAAAATGCAACATAAACATATAAATCTAATGGAGTGAATATAATGAGACCATATATTATCTTACCTTTTTCATATTTTCAATTTGGATTCACATTGACATGAATATTAATTTAAATTTCTTTTTTAAGTGATTCCATTTTTTCCATTCCCCTTACTTATAGAAGGGTACATCATTTACACATTTATTCACAAATGGTGGACACTATATACTAAGTAATAATTACCTACAAAACAGCATAAAACCATTATCCAAATATTATTTCTACTGTTATTTCTCTAATACTATCTAATTTAGGATTAATATGTTTGAAAAATGAGGTCTCCTAATGAATACGTAATTGTATTACCCAATTCATTCAAAGTTTTTTTATTCTACCTCCACTAAATCAATTGTATCTGCACAAAAATAATTAATACAGTATAATAAATATATTAATATTTTATTATGAATACTATAAAACTATTATCCACATCTTTTCTATTAAATGGTAAATGAAAGAATCACTTGTGTGTATGTGCGGACTACCACTTACACATATCAATATGATTAATTTCCATCACTACCACTAACAACTAGTTATAATGATATAATTTATATATATATATATGACATTTTTTATATAATTATTTTTCATTAATGATAAAATATTCTATAATATATATTTTGTTCTTATTAAAAAATTGAATTATCATTGATGATTATGTACAGACTATCGTCTCTAATAGATATATTTCACTCTCACTCATTGACTTTTATGGATTGTTATGAAGTTGTATGTAATTAATATATACGATGATTTTACCATGAATAAAATTATTTATATGTTATATTATTATAATATAATGTAATGTTCTTATTCATTTGGTCTTTATTACACACTCTTGTTTAGGTTGGTTTTACCAATAACATGAGTGATATTATAAAGTCTTTGTTCATAATGATTATGAATTGTTAAATACTACTGATATTATACAATAATATCATATAAATTAAATTATTTAAAATTTCATAATATAAAATCATGATCAAAATGAAAAGACCAAAACTTCTGAACTAAAACATATATGAGAGATCAAACAAAAATAACACAAAACAATGTTTTTAATAAACAATTATTAATAAATGACTAATAAGATGTTATAATTTAATCATATATATTATGATAATAATTAAATTATTTTGGTATATATTTAGAAAGAAATTATATTTATTATAAAATTGGATATAGAAATTATGAACCATGTTAGGTCCAATGGTAAGGGTTATTCATCTGATTTTTTTTCTTTGGGAAATAAGTTTTTTTTTCACCTATCTTATTTTATGAGAAGTTTGTATTAACCATTTTTAATTTCATATATTTAATCATTATAAATTTATTGATTATAAATTTAAAATAAATTTTTATTAAATCAAGGTGTTTTGTTTCAAATTTTACCAAAGAGGTACATATTTTATGTCACAATCTATTTTTTTTTAATTTATACATCAATTACATATGATGAAATTATATGGTCTATAGCTACTAAATAAATTGTATCTTATTAACCTATTATTATTTTTGGATATTACATTCTTTCTTTAAATTTTTCTCTCTTTATGTAATCATATGACCAAAATAGGGTTTTATAGAAACCATATATGTTTTTCTATTCGAATGTGTTTCATTTTCATTAATGTAAATATTTTTTTAAATTTTTTTTCATGTAGTTATTTGACTATTATATAATTAGAGATCAAATTAATTTCAACAAATATTTTAAAATAAATAAATTTTCTAGAGGGAATACTGTTGTAATTTTTCAAAAAAGGTACTTTTTTTATAAAAGATTGAACATTATTTATATTTAAACTTTTACTGCACAAATGAATTTTACCATTATCATGAGTACTCATTTCATTGAATATTCAATTAAAATTTTCATGATTCTTCTCAAATAAAAATATTTTCCAAATATTTGGGATTTCTTTAGATTTTAAATATTATATTTTGAAATAAATTTTTTAATTCCCTCAATAAATGATTAATTGATCCTTTAAAGGTATTTTATCTATGGAAAAATTATTTTATTTTACATATACTTTATTGGGGTTTTGATTCAATGTTACCATCCTTGTTATTTCTCTAGATTTTTTATCATTATGATGTTGAAATATTTATGGAACCCATTTTCAATTCCATGGGTCAAGATATGATGAAACATTAAAATTTATTATGATATTATAGAATACACATGATTAGATTATAATTATATCTCTATTCTGTCATTTATAACCATCTAATTCATTGGGTATTTTTTAGCGTTTTATGGTATCAAAGGGTACACATGAGGTTATCCCATGAACAAAATAGGATACACTTTTACTTTTCCTATGCCAAAAGTATGTACATTAGAGGCTATCCAAATCATAACATGCGATGAATGTCTTGGTGGGAATTCTTGAAATAGGATTTCTATGATTATGATTGTGCCACACTTTATTCCACACCATTATGGTATGTTCTTATGCCAATGTTATGTTGTCATGGATCATGATCATTGACTCTTCTATGATTAATGTCTTAAGAACTAATAATGTATTATTCCTTAATTATGATATATAAATAGAAGGGTATGAATTTCTAATGATAAGATCATATTATGAGACTGTTATTCTCCTAGTATTCTTTTATTTTATCCTGGTCTACTATCTCCCTTGTTTACCCTTATAGAGAAACCAAACTCATCCTTTTTAATGTTTTCCATTCTCAAAAATTTGATGAAATGTTTTATATATTATACGTCTATGAACGGTATTATTTATAAAGAATAGAGTAGGATATGATATATATATTTAATTAAAGAATAATCTTATATATCATGTATATAAAAACTCTAAACAATTATGGCTCTCAGGTGTGGATTATAGTTAAATTTATTGAATATTAATATAAAAAGATGTAAATTTGATATATGAAAATATTGGATGACTATAAATATAAGATGTATGGTTTGTAAACTAGTCCCTAATACACTTCATGTTGTAGATGTATGAAATGAAGTTAAAAAATATATTCTTATGACGTAATTCATTCATTGAGTAAGAGAATACAAAATTTTAGGGTTTTATTACCTTGTAAATGGTATATATTGGTGATATTAAGTGTATAAATACATGTATTTAATTTAAGGGATCTAATTATTTAATGCTAAGTGTTCACATCTAATTATATATGTTTCTATGAATTATTTTTAACAGTTGAAAACCACTGAGTTAGAGTTGATTTTCCATCATGGTTTTCTTGAAAAATACCTAAATTGTTGTATATTAATAGAGATTAAGCTAATTTTTCATTTATTTTATATTAAATGATATTTTATGAATTTTATTTGTGGAAGAAGTTAATATTTTTTGGATTCAATGACATCCTAGATAGACCCGTGATATAATTCATGGAGGATAGAGTTTTTAAGACCATTAAAGATATAATATTAAGAACATACTATAAGTACATTTAATTATAGTTTGTAATATTTTGAATGATCACCTCTATAAAATGGTCAACCTAGTCTTATGATGATCCCTTGAAAGCCCACTTGTAATTGATAATGAAACTACTAGTCAATAACCAATGACTAGGTAAGACCCAATTATAACAAGGTGTTGGTTTCCACATTAGGGTCAACCATTATATTTTTTGGAATAAAATATAATTCTTTAATTACATTACATTTTTTAATAAATAAAGATCCATTTTTATTTACTATAAATATAGTTTTAATAAACAATGGAGACAAATATAAAGAAATTGCTATTAGTTAAAATGTTAACCACACTGACTTAACACTCTCTCTTGTGTATCTAAAAGGATCCAACAAGGACAATAAAGTAGTATGAGATCCTCAGTTAAATCTTATTATATCTATTTTGAAGCCCCTATATTTTTACTAGATATCCTAAAGAGCATATTTTAAATGGATGAGCCTTATATTGAATAATTTATTTTTATCTCTATTAAAACCGACATTGAGTTTTTGGGAAAGGAAGTAAAAACAAGATGACAATATCATCTAAGAGGTAATAAATAAATATAATATGACAAAGGATGTACCATTAATATAAGGATGTGAAATTGTAAAATATTTTGATAAATATGTGGATTTTGATAACTCTATCCAGTCATGTTCTTTCTATGATGAATAAGAATTTATAAATATCAAAATGGTTTGTGTTATAAAATTAAATATTATTTGAGGATATCCCAATTGAATTTGTTAAATATATATTTTATTACATCAAAGGGACATTAGATGAAAATTGAAAACTAGAAAAGGAATTGTTTTCAATAAAATATGCATTTGTGAAGAAAGTATGTAGCTAAAACACACCCCAAAACCTAGTGAATGTAAATGAATAAATTCCACACTTCATAATGACATATTTTATATAGATGATAATGAATTGAAAAGGGATAATTATGAGAATGATGTTTTTGAAAAAAAAAATTAGGAGGTGATCCCTGAACTGAATAATCTACACAAATTGTTTATCAATATCTAGGATGCAAAGCTAGAAACTAAAGAAAATGAAATTTCCCATGCCATCTAGAAGACCAGGAGGGTATAATTGTTAATCAATGACTATAATTTGACAATTATTTTCCTTTAAAATTTAAAATCATGAAATTATAAATATTCTAAATCCCATAAATTAAATTTTACACAAACACACAATGTGTTAAGAAGTAAAAGGAATGAATTCGTCACATTATATTTACGAGGTTTGGTAAAAAAAATTATACTCATACAATATTTTGTTACTCCCCTTGGTTTCAGATTCATTATTTTATGTAGTTAGTTATATCTAGGGAATGTTTAATCAAAATAAATACTAAGTCCCATTGTGTTTCCACTCTGGAGTCCCACTATAGATCAAAATAACCCACTTATACAATAGTTCAACAAAGAGTCCCACTATGTCATAGACTACTATAGAGTCCCACTGATGTCTTCTTCTTGTCATCAATGAGGAACCAACTAAAAAAATACCCTCTTCCTATCATTGGTTTCTTCTTCACCACATTGATATATGGTATTACCTAAGAGAAAATGTATTAATAGGTATATATATGTACCTATACATGTTCTTCAGTATCCTCATTGGAACAAGACAGATGATCATTAAATTAATTCTAGATTAATTGTAATCTAGATTCTCCTCAGGCCCATTGAATACCATGGTCTTTTTCTTTTAACATCTCATAGATTTAGCCCACATTCCATTCTCTACAATATTGTTTCTATCGATCTCTCCTATAATTCTCAAATTAAGTTTGAGTGTTCTCTCAATCCTATAAAATCCACTATTCACATATTTATCCATTGATAACAAATACAATACTTCTTGGGAAAAAATCCACCTATTTAATTTTTTGTGAATAATATTCTTCAATATCAATATTTTTGAGTGGATATTTTCTCTCCTTCTTCCCCTTATTGAAAATAAAATAAAATGGGCTATTTTTGGGGAATTATGCGAACTCTGTTTTCTCTTAAAGACACAATCATTGATAAATTTTTTTCATCATTTGAGGATGATAACATAAGGTTTTGTTATAATAGATCGTTTAGTAGTTCTACTCTAAGTCAATATAGGAAACAAAATGTAGAAAACAAGAGAGATACAACCAAATCTTCCAATGTCATCCATAAACCACAATTATTGTGATATCACTCTCAAATATTTATTATTTCTCAAGTGAGGACTGTATGAAAATGATTTATCAATAAATATGTAATCTATTACACTTTATAAATCACTTTATAATGTTTAAAATGTAAGTTTTTTCAAGTGCATAAAATTTAACTGACAATTTTTCTTATCAATTGTCACTTTCCATTTATATATTTAATTTATACAATCATGATAATGGAATATAAGTGTGATTTCTTAAATTATAAAATCTCTCCAGATTTTCCAGATTCACAAGAATTATATTGGTATCCACCATTATAAATTTTACTTCCCCCCTCAATAAGTCTATTCATTTCGCCCTCTTCATGGATGTTGAAATACTCTATGAGAGTATATTTCATTTTTTTACTTAGTAGTGATAACCTTAGAATTCTATTTTATCATTATAATGTGTACATAACTCAATAAACTAATTTAATTCCATGTATGTTAGGTCAATAATAAGTAATAATAGGGAATAATGGCGGAGTTCTTATATTTTAGAAAGAAATTTCAACCTAATGGCTTCAAGTCAAGGTTTACTCCCAAGTCCATCAAAGTAAAAAAACACTTACTAAACCATGTTCACACTTTGTTATAATCCTTTCAAACTCATGAGATATAAATATTTTTCTAATGAATTGGTTGGAGATATAGGTCCCACTAATCACATAATGAAAATCAAACATATTTTTACCATGAGATTATAATACATTGATCAAATTATAACAAATCAAATGAAATGGGTTTCATAAACATTTCATCATATCAAATCCTATAGAAAAGGGCAAGGATTCACAATAATTTAATCATTTCTTCATAGCATTCCATATTGAACAAGAAGTGCGTTTCATAATGATTTTATTATGGTATAACTAATTGATTATAAATGGGTTTCATAAATAAACATGATCATTATAACCCATTAGGATAAAGAATAAGAATGGAATCATTGGTTCATATCCCGAGAAAACCATAAGTTACATCAAAGTATTACATCATAGATAAATAATTATTTTAGAATATAAATCACATGAAAATTTTCATGAGTAAGATAAATGTTTTTGAAAATTACATTTTAAAAAATTTAATTCAAAAAATAATTCTAAAATCATTTTCATTGAAAATAATCATCAAAACACATATATGGGATCTTTATAAATCAATTAAAACATTTCGTAAGGAAAATAAACATTTTAATTTGAAAGAAACATTATAAAACCTAAATTTTGGAAAAAAAATAAATTTCTTGGTGAAAAACATTAAATTTTTTAAAATAATCATAAATTAAGATAATGACCATGATTGAGTGAAATTCCTTTCATGTCATACATGTTAAAAAATATTCTATTCAATTTATTATTAAAATCCAAATAAGCTTTTTTTTAGAAAATTATATGAATATTAGTTTAAAATCATTTAAGAAAATGTAAAACATGGATAACATTCTACTTTAAAAATTAATTTATAATTTTAAAAAAAATTAACCCTTTTTAGAAAACATTTTTTTGTATGAACAATTTTTCTGACCATAGATATAATTAAAGTTAGTTTTTATTAAAAAAATCTTTTAAAATCATCAGTATATTAAGAGAGAAATATTTAGGTAAAACATGTACTATAAAGAAATAACAAAATATTAATAAAATCTATTATTTTATTGAGATATATATAATATTATTTCATCTTTTTGTGCATAATCATGTGAATTCTCATAAATGATGCAATTGTAAAACAAAACCACTATCTAATTGGTAAAATTGGATCATAATCCCCATGAAATAAAAACATTAAATGAAACATAAAATTTCATGAAAATAGGTATATTCAAGATGAAACATGTAAAAGGGTTATTATACATATCTTATTGAACAAGATAGGTGGATAACATAACATTTGTCTAATGGAAGGAAAACTGAGACAAAAAACTCATACAGCTTTTGATTCTTTTAAACCGTAAACCCAACTAAGGTGGGATATTAAAATAAATTTTTAATTCATAATATTTATATTTTTAATAACAAAAAAACACATTCATTTTCAGTGTGTACAAAACATAATATAAATAGGTGGTGAATATCCCATGTGTCTCAGAAAAGTAAAAATCGAAACTGAAATCCATTACCACATTATTAATATTTTGATTCAAAAACCACATAAAATAAATTGATAAATTATGTATCATGAAATAATTTAATTGATTCTATAAAATAGAAAAGGGGTATTATATACACCACATAAATGAAACGAGTTTTAAATTTTCATATGTCTCCTCGAAATAAAAGCGTTATTATAATTCCTTTACCTTAAGTCTCAAATTCCATAATACACAGTCGAACCTGCTAAATAATAAATATAAGATTATTAAAATTATGCTATAGAAACATTAATATATTTATATTACAATTTATGATTTTCTTATGATCATATATTCCCATTTTATAAACAATTCCTTATTATAACCACATTTTGAGTAATAACCACTTTGATTTTCATATATGATTTGATTTTTTATTTATAAATCCTATTAAATTTATCATGGTCTCATAATATATATAATAATAATAATAATAAAATAATTATCATATTTATATATCTATAATAATTTTAATACCAATATTTTAAATATTGTTTTCAGAAATAAATCATGTTACGATTATAGAGATGTTAGGTCGTACAAATTCATGAGTAACGTTTCAATTTTTTCCACAATCATTATAGAAAAAAGGTAATATATTTTATCTCCAAATAATGACACAATATCATAAATAACATATTATATATTAAATAGAAAATATAAATATCATCCATGTGTCATAGTAAAACAATTTGAGAGACACATCACAACATGAAGCTGGCAGTCCACATGTACCTGAACGACATTATCATATTTCAGGGAGTGAAAAAGTAAGAATGAAAATGATATATTTTCTTGTAAAAATGATAAATAAATAATTAATATCATAATTATATAATTAATATCCCATGTCATTATTATTTTCATCCTTATTTTCTTTCATGTAATGCGTTAGTGAATATGAATAACATTACTTTCTGCAGCAGTAGTCCTCCGTCCACATGAATAATGTTATCATATCAACTATATAATGGAAATTAAATCTTTATATATGATATAATGAATCAATAAGTATGAATATGTTATAAATATCTCACATATATACCCTAAATGTCCATCATCATACAAAATCAAGAGTGGTGGTAATGGAAAAACGAATAACGTCGAATCGTGTGGCGGTAGTCCCCCATACACAAGAATAATGATTTTGTAATCCATTTGATGGAAATGGAAATGTTTTTTGGTTATAAAATTATCATTATAAATATTATTATATTATATATATGTATTTTTATTATATAAATTTATTTTTTTTAGAATTGACAGAGGTGAAGGATGGAATAAAATAAAAACGCATGTTGAAGAATGTTACCTCATCTTTAGGATACGTCCTTAGGTTTGCACCAAAATCATTTTAAGTATTCCCTTAGTAAAAATATAAGGATAATAATATAATATGAGTTATTTTTTAAGTTATTTGGGTAGGTATTGGATTTAACAAAATTCAATTATGGTGCAAAGTAAACAATATAGAGTGAGAACTTTTATAAGTGAGGTGACGGGAACCATAGTATTTTTATGAAAATAAAAAGGTGTAATAGAGTTTTAACAATTTTATTATGATTCCAAATGGAGTATTATATAGAATTATTCATTATAAGGTCAAAATATAGACATAAAATACATTTTAGACAAGTTTTAAGGACATTCTAACCCTTATATTTTTAGTTTATCAACTAGTAAACCCTTTTTTATCTTAACTAAGTTAATTAATTATTTTTTTCACTATTAATTACGTTAAAACTTTATGTTGAATTTATTAGATAACACAAATTATTTATATTGATACAATTTTATCTATTTTTTAATTTAAATTTATATATTTGAAAATTTTAATTTAAAGTTTACCTTGCAGACACAAAGAGAAAGAAGGTTTTCAATGAAAAAAATATCAAAATTTTATATGGTTTTATATCAAAATTAAGTATTAAAATGGTTCTAGTAAAATATTTTTAAAAAATAGATAAACAATTCATCTAATTTTAGTATAAAAAATTTAAAATATAATTTAACTATTTAAAAAGTTTGAACAAAAATATAGTTTCAACTAAATTTTAGTATTTTCACTTTTCTGCAAAAAACAACCTTTATAAAAAAATTACAAAAAAATACACTCTAGAATAATTTTGATATTATATTTTGAAAAACTAATTTTACATTTTAAAATTAATTTTAATTAATTTAAAATATAATAATTTTAAAATGAGTGTATAAAATTGTTATAATCATATTTTTTAGAACAATACAGTTATAAAGATTAAAATCGGATTTATTCTTATAACTTATCTTGAAAAAACATATGATAAATGTTAGATATTTTATTGAATATATGTTATATAAATTTCATATCAATAAGTCACCAAGAGTTATTTATTTAATTTATTGAGTTTAAAACTCTTTGTTTTCATAAAAATAATATTCTCATAGAATGATTTCATTCATTTTCAAATAGGATTTTTTCATTTTTAAATAATTAGTTACAAAAAATTTAATTTAATATACATGTATAATGTACATATTTTCATAAATTAGGAAGTCTTATTCATACACTTAATTCTAATTTCTAGGTGATAACTATTAACTAATAATATTTTATAATATGATAGGTTCCTTTTAAACTCTATGTTTTTCTAATGTAAGATAAACTCAATGTTACATGTAACAAAAAATATTGAAAAGATTAAATTTATTTCAATAAAATATATTTCACAAAATCATGTGGTGTAAGATTTTACCCTATATAAAATGAATTTCTCCCATGAAATTTATCTTGGTCATCAAAGTTTTAACGATTGAAAATTCCATTGTAAATACCAACATCCTAAAAAGGGCTAATAAAACATCTTATTGAAAAAGATAATGGGATTGAATAAGTAATCTGGAATAATACCTACTAGGTTTCTAAATATGAGAATATAATGACCCATACTTTACATACATTGTTATTACTTAAAAATTGAAGTATACTTATTACAACATATGATAAAAACCACAAATGACCGTATAGGTATAGTGTCTTTAGAAACTGGGAAACATAAAAAACTGGTTCATAAATCTTATACAGTGTCTCCCATTTATTTCATAATATCTTAGAGTCCCTTTTAGAATATTCTACTTAATATCCTTCTTCCTGACCTGTGGAAAAGAAACATAAAAAAAGGTGAGCTCAAATGCTCAGCAAGATAAAATAAAGGAAATAAAAATCATATCATATCCTTTTGAAAATCATAACCTGCAAAAGAGATGATAATATCTTAACATGGGATAAATTATAGAAGTGAAAATGAAATCCCAATAATAATAACATAAAACTTGAATCTTTGTGGCATGCACACATAATCATGGAAAATCATTTCTTGTTAGTCATGACTCATTGCCAGGACTATCTTAGTGGACAAAGTCCATTTCTGAACCGAGTTCACTCCTCGTTTCAGTCCTATTTCACCGAACCGAAATAACCTTTCGTTCCAGCCATGTCTATATCATGTGATATAAATCTTTACCCAATGCATTGGAGGGAGATATAGGTCCCACCCATCTTATAATGAATCCTTTCTTATGTGTTCCACATGATCATAAATCATACATCATCGCATAACACATGTAACAAAAAATGGATTATTGAAACATCATGACATCATAAAACATATCATATAAGGTAAATGACATCATAAAAATAATTACATCACAACATAATCAAATTAATGTAATAATAGGGATTAAACAGAACCCTATATTATCTTAGATGGAAAATAATTTTGATAAAACATTTGAACTCCATTCTTGAGGAAAAAATCCTTTCTACTTCAAAAACACTTTTCTTTTCTTAACATGTCATACAATTATAAACTAAAAGAAGTTGATTAAAAATTAACTTGAAAAAATATAAAGGAAGATTCTTGGAAATAATGTTTTAAAAATCCATTCATTCCGTATAAGTTAAAAAACATTCTTCTCGTACTTTTGTCGGAAAAGTCAAAAATTACCTCGTACGAAAAACGAAAAAAGATTCCATTCATATCTTTTACCAAAAACTCACCAAAAGATAAAATTGGATTTAAACAATTGTAGGTGAATGGAAATAATATTACATATTGAGGAAACATGTATGTGGATGATAAAATACACCCCATTAAATTCCAAAGTATAAACAATCTCGGATAAAAATGAGATTGTGATATTTCCCTTACCTTAGGTCCGACTTGCTTTGTACGTGTCCGAAGCTCCTGTATAATTGTTGAAATAATGTTATTGACTTCTTCCAGAATCATACATATTGATATGATATCATATATGGTCATATTCTTAGCTTATTATTAAAAAGTTTTCATTGTTAATTGTTATTCGGGTCTTTATTGCCTTTTGTTTCTATGCATGTTTTTCCGAATAATTTCTTATTATTCTTGTTATGTTATAGATACCTCATATCCAGAATGGTATTAGTGTAATACATATCATATTTATTCATTAAATTCATTTATATAATTTCTATGTAATGAAGATCATGTAGAACGAGTCACATCACATCGTGGAGACGGTAAGTCGTACGTACGCACGAGTGATGATATCATTCCCATGATCATGAAATTGTATTGAAGTGTATTTATATTATTATAGTATCAATATCACTTTATAATAATCATATATAGTTACTGATTACACCATTATACCCATCCATGTAAGGTGGTGGCGGAAAATAGATTACACCACGGCGTGGAGACGGTATTCCGTACGTACGCACGCGCGGTGATTTCATTTTTCCATTGGATGGATAGAAGGTGAATTAGGGTTGTTTCATGTTTATAATAACATAACAGTATGTAAGTAATATTTATGTTATTACTTTATCATGAAACAAAAAAAAAAGAGAAGAAGAAGTTTAAGAAGAAAGAAATTGAAAAAGATCGGTAATGGATATTACCTCTTCTTTGAAATGCTTCTTTGAATCCTCCACTTAGGGAACTAAGATTGGTCTTTGAAGAAGACCAGGACCTCTAGGATTATTCTAGGGAAGTGGAGGAGGTATTTGGGCAGGGGTTTGCCGAGCTTGAGTGCTCAATTTGGTGTGAGGAGGAGGGGGAGGAGGTGCCCTTTTATAAGGGAGGAGAGGGGCACCTTAGGAAAATTTCAAAATATTATTTTATATTAAATTCAAATTCGGTTTATTATAATTCCAAAGGGTCTAATTTCGAATATAAATTGGGGATGGGTCGAAATCCTATCAACCAATAGGATTTAGACATGTTTAGGTGATTATTTTACCTTATCAATAAGAATTAACTCTAAGATAAATAATTTAACTTTTACTGTGTCTTTTTGTTTTCTTACACTATATGGTTAATACACTTATTATAACATGCCAAACGAACCCCAAGTTGTTTATTATTAATATATATATCCTTATCTAAGTCATTTGGCCTAATCTTAGATTTTTAGGAATAAAATAACAATTAATAATATAATATTTGATTTAAAAACTATTTTGTGTCAATTTTGACACTATTTGATATATGATTTTTGTGAAAGTCATAACATAATTATATGTTCGAACCCAGATAATTAAATCAACACTAATATATCATATTAGCCTAGAAAATTAGTGGAATTCATAAAAAGTCTCAAATTACATTTATTTGGGCATTTATAACATCAATTATGTTAATATTTCCTTAAAATGGTAATTACTGCATCATCGTTGTGTCATAAATAAATTAATTTATATAAAGTCTAAAAATTAAAAATAAAATATCATTATATAGGAAATCATTTTAGCTTTCTAATGAATATTTATAATCTAATTTATCTTATGTATAACCCCATATTAAAAATGTTTTAGTTATTAAACTTTGATTTTAACTATTTTAACTATTCATTAAATAAAATAATATTAAATGTCATAATCTAATCCAAGTGGACCTAAACGGTCATATTATATTCCGAAGGTTGTTTTTGGTCGAAATACACTTGTCCAATAGAATTAGAACATGTGTAAGGGTAATAGTAATATCATATTTACCCTTAGTTACCCTATTTTTTATTAACCGCGGTAAAAAAAAGTAAAAAGTTACTATTCACCAAAAAATTATTTTTATCTCATTGAACCAAATTTTACTTAATAATATCGACTTTGTCTGTCGGATTTTCGAAATTCCATTCACAGAAGTGGTAAAATTAAGTTTTATGCAAAATTTAGTTTTTAACCTACCACATAGTGGTTTCACTATTCATCAAAAATTGAAAGTTTTCAGAAAAATACCAAAATTTCACCCTAGGCTAATTTCGGTATTCCGAATCCAAAAATGAAGTCCATTTTGAAAGATAAAATTTATAAAATTTCAAAAAGTTGTTATTACTATTCATAACAGCTATTTTAAATAATATTTTAATAGCATATCGTCGTTTAGTGAAACTCAGTATTGTGTACAACGCAAACTATCGAGGAAGGTCGCGATTGCGTGTAAAATAAGCCAAGATAGTGTGTAGTGAAATATTCCTTTGATGATATATATAACATAAAAACAAAATATTACTCATAAAAATCTCGGGTGTTACATTCTACCCCCCTTAAAAAGAATTTCTCCCTCGAAATTCGTTAGTTTGTAACAAACAGATGAGGATACTTCTCCCTCATCATATCCTCAAGCTCCCATGTAGCTTCTTCAAGTTGGTGGTTCCTCCATAAAACTTTCACCAAGAGAGTGGTCTTGTTTCGTAAGGATTTTTCACTACGATCCAGAATCTCTATCGGCCGTTCTTCATAAGAAGGATCCTGCTCCAGCGGTACAACTTCTGAGCTGAGTACATGTGATGGATCAGGTATGTACTTTCTCAGGAGGGATACATGGAACACATCATGAACTTGAGAGAGATTCGGTGGAAGCGCCAATCGGTAAGCTACCTTCCCAACACGATCCAGTATTTCGAAAGGACCGATAAATCTAGCGCTCACCTTTCCCTTCTTGCCAAATCTCATTACTCTCTTCTAGGGAGATATTAGTAAGAACACTTTATCGCCCACTTGAAACTCTAGGTCTTTTCTGCGGTTCTCGGCATAACTTTTTTGTCTACTCTGAGCTGCTCTGATGTGTTTTTGAATAGATCGGACCTTTTCTGCCATCTCATCAACAAGATCAGGTCCTAATAGCTTTTTTCCCCAACTTCATCCCAGCAAGTTGGAGTCCTGCATTTCTTTCCATAGAGATCTTCATAAGGACCCATCTGAATACTGGAGTGAAAGCTATTATTATAAGAAAATTCCACCAAAGGTAGGTGTTGATCCCAACCACCTTTGAAATCCATAGAGCAAGCTCTTAACATATCTTCTAGAGTTTGAATTGTCCTCTCAGACTGACCGTCTGTCTGAGGATGATAAGCAGTGATGAAACTCAACTTTGTATCTAGTGTGTGCTAAAGACTTCGCCAGAACTTTGAGGTAAACCTCGGATCCCAATCAGATATAATGGAAAGTGGTACTCCATGCAATCTTACCACTTCCTTTACATATATCCAAGCAAGCTGATCAAGAGAGAAATCCTCTCTTATAGCAATGAAGTGTGCTGACTTTGTGAGACGATCAACTATAACCCAGGTAGCATTATTGCCTTTGGATGTCTTCAGAAGTCCGGTGACAAAGTCCATAGTGATGTTTTCCCATTTCCATTCAGGTATGGGCAATGGTTGTAACATCCCCTTATACTTTTGTCTTTTAGCTTTAACTTGCTGACAAACCAAGCACGGAGAGACATATTCAGCAACATCTCTTTTCATGTCATCCCACTATAAGTACTCTTTCAGGTCCCTATACATCTTCGTGCTTCCTGGATGAATAGAGAACGAAGAACTATGAGCCTCATCCAGTATCTCCTTCTTCAATTCTGGGATGGGAGGAACACAAACACGATTCTTAAACCTTATAATCTCATCACAATCAATGTGGAATTCAGGAACATTTCTCACCTTCTTTTTTAACTCTACATCTTCTTTCTGCGCCTTTTTAATCTTCACATGCATAGATGGCTGAACATTCATTTGAAAAAGATAAGATTTCTCCCCTTCAATTATGACTCCAAGATCCATTCTTTGTAGATCCATAAATATTGGATCTTTTGAGATCCTCATCATGGATAAGCTAGCATGGTCTTGTCGACTAAATGCATCAGCAACCTTGTTTGCTTTCCCAGGGTGGTAATGAATTGAGCAGTCGTAATCCTTAATCAGCTCCAACCATTTTCTTTGGCGCATATTCAGTTCCTTTTGTGTGAAAAGATACTTCAAACTTTTATGATCAGTATAAATATCACACCTTTCACCATAAAGATAATGCCTCCAAATCTTTAATGCAAATATTACCGTAGCTAGCACCAAATCATGAGTTGGGTAATTTTGCTCATGGATTTTCAACTGTCGTGAGGCATAAGCAATCACCATATCATTTTTCATAAGAACAAACCCCATCCCCTTCTTGGACGCATCACTGGAGATCACAAACCTTTCTCCACTACAAGGTAGTGTGAGCACAGGTGCACTCGATAGCCTTCTTTTCAACTCCATGAAATTATCTTCACACTCCTCTGTCCATACGAACTTAACTCCTTTTCGAGTCAACCTGGTGAGTGGATTAGATAACCATGAAAAATCTTTCACAAAACCTCGATAATATCCAGCCAGTCCAAGAAAACTTCAGATCTTAGTTACTGTTGTTGGTCTCAACCACCTTTCGATAACTTCTGTTTTTGTTGGATCCACAGATATCCCCTCTTGAGATTATGTGACCCAGAAATGAAACTTTTTCAAGACAAAATTCACACTTGGTAACTTTGGCATAAAGCTTCTCCTTTCTCAGGGTCTTCAAAACAATTACCAAGTGATCTTCATGTTCTTACTTTCTCTTTGAATAGACAATAATATCGTCTATAAAGACTACCACAAACTGATCAAGATAGTCTCTAAAGACTCTATTCATCAGATCCATGAAGATAGCAGGGGAATTAGTAAGACCAAATGGCATCACTATAAATTCATAGAGTCCATACCTTGTACGGAAAGCTGTCTTTGGTATATCCTCCCTTTTGACCCTTAATTGATGATAACCTGAACGAAGATCAATCTTGGAAAAGTATTGAGCTCCGCTTAGTTGATCAAATAAGTCATCAATGCGCGGGAGAGGATATTTTTTCTTGATAGTGATCTTGTTAAGTTCTCGATAATCAATGCAGAGTCGCATTGATCCATCTTTCTTCTTAACAAACAGAACAGGTTCTCCCCAAGGTGACGCACTAGGGCATATGAATCTCTTATCAAGATTCTCTTGGAGTTGCTTCTTCAATTCCTGCAACTCAATTGGGGCCATTCTATAAGGTGTCCTTGAAATAGGCATAGCACCTGGTACGAGTTCTATTGAAAACTCAACTTCACGATTTGGTGGAAGACCAGGAAATTCTTCCGGAAAGACATCATCAAACTCACTTACAATGGGAATATTCCTAATAGTGAGTTTCTCTCCAACCATTTGAGATAAATAACCTTCATTTAGTGGAATCATAACCCATAAGATGGAAGAAATTTCCACAGGAAGGTTACGTTCATCCTTGCATCGATAGATGATCATAGATTGATCTTGAATATGAAATATGACATGCCTTCTTTGGAAATCGATATGAGCTCTGTATAAAGAAAGCCAATCCATGCCAAGAATCACACCGAATTCCACTAAAAGAAGGATCACAAGATTTGCAGGAAGCACTTTCCCACAAACGTCAATTGGAGAATAATTATAAACTTTTGATGCGATTGATGTGCCATTAGGAGTTTTCACAGCTAACTCAACATCTAATTGTTGAGGTAAAGTGGTGATATCCTTAGAAAATTCTTCAGAAATAAAAGAGTGGATGGATCTAGAATCAAATAAAACATTTTCTACTTTAGAGTGGATGGTAAGTGTACCTTTCACCACATCGTTATCATACTCCACATCACTGATAGAAATTGCATGAGACTTTCCTTTGACTTTAGCCTTAAGAGTTTGTCGACGTCAATCATCATCAGCAACCCCTGGATTAGGGAATTGATTAGCATAATGTCCCATTTCCATGCACTTGAAACATTAAAGAGCAGGAGGTTCATTCTGTGTAGCCTTTCCTTTGTTCTCATCAGTAGACATCTTCTTCCCATCTTTGCGGCATTCAAATGCCCGATGCCCTTACTTTCCTCATTTAAAACATTTACTTGTCCCTTTGAGACAATTACCTCCATGTTTCTTTCCACACTTTGATCATAAGGGAAAATTCATCTTCTTTTCCGTGTGGCCTTTAGATTTCCCTTTGAATTCCATTTTCCTCTTCTTATCAAACCCATATGACTGATGGGTTAACCCAATTTCCATCTCAACCTTGAGAGCACATCGAACAATTTCCTCATAGCTATTGAAGTCCCATATGGCCAACGCCCTTCGAAGACTTGGTTTTAAGCCACTAAAGAATCGATCGATCTTACTCTCAGGTTGGATAACAATTCCAGAAGCGTACCTTTCAAGTCATGTAAAATTTTATTCGTATGTACCAACAGATTCATCATCCTTTTTCTTCAATTCAAGAAACTCCTTCTCCATCTTAGTTCGAAGAATATGAGGGAAATACTTATTGAAAAATAAGTTTTTGAACTCGTCCCATTCCATGCACTCAATTTCATCCCTTGGCCTCGTATTCTTGATAAGATTCCACCATTGATCTGCTTCTCCTTCAAAACGATATACCGCTAAGATGAATTTATCATGTTCAGAACATTGAAGAACTGAAAATATCATTTCAGTGGTACTAATCCATTGTTCAGCCACTAATGGTTTAGTTGAACCGCTAAAAGAAGGTGGACGCTGCCTCATGAAGGATTCAACAGAATTTTTCCCCTTCCTTTGTTCGTTTGGAAGTCCTTCATGATTCATAGCTTGAGAAAGTTGTGTGAGAATGGCTAAAAGATTTTTCATTCCAGCTCTCATATCATTTGGTTGCTCAGGGGGACAATCATTGCATTTCCCATCGCATTCTTCATTAACACGGTTCCTTCGGGTTCCAGCCATTGACTAAAACCAAGAAGAATAGAGTGAGCAACACTAATTATAATAAGAATACCACATAATCAAGAATAAAATTTTCATGCTTAAGGTCTTATCATAGGTACTTCATGGTCATGTCTAAAACACTAAGATTGTTCTAGGCTTAGATATATCCTTAGAGTTCTTACTAAGGCTTTCACATCCTAGTTTCCAAAAGTTGACTATACCTTTCCTCTGATACCAACTATAACGACCCATACTTTACATACATTGTTATTACTTCATAATTGAAGTATACTTATTACAACATATGACAAAAACCACAAAGGACCGTATAGGTATAGTGTCTTTTGAAACTGGGAAACATAAACAACTGGTTCATAAATCTTCTATAGTGTCTCCCATTTATTTCATCATATCATAGAGTCCCTTTTAGCATATTCTACTTAATATCCTTCTTCC
Organism: Viscum album; assembly: GCA_963277665.1. Lineage (NCBI taxonomy): Eukaryota > Viridiplantae > Streptophyta > Magnoliopsida > Santalales > Viscaceae > Viscum > Viscum album. The sequence goes on along the minus strand of OY728133.1, from coordinate 1,631,541,877 downwards.
TGACCTGGGGAAAAGAAACATAAAAAGAGTGAGCTCAAATTCTCAGCAAGGGAAAATAAAGGAAATAAAAATCATATCATATCCTTTTGAAAATCATAACCTCCAAAAGAGATCATAATATCTTAACATGGGATAAATCATAGAAGTGAAAATGAAATCCAAATAATAATAACATAAAACTTGTATCTTTGTGACATTCACACATAATCATGGAAAATCATTTCTTTTTAGTCATGACTCATTGCCAAGACTATCTTAGTGGACAATGTCCATTTCTTAACCGAGTTCACTCCTCATTTCAGTCCTGTTTCACTGAACCGAAATAACCATCTGTTCCAGCCATGTCTATCTCATGAGATATAAATCTTTACCCAATGCATTGGAGGGAGATATAGGTCCCACCCATCTTATAATGAATCCTTTCTTATGTGTGCCACATGATTATAAATCATACATCATCGCATAACACATGTAACAAAAATGGGATTCTTGAAACATCATGACATCAAAAAACAAATCATATAAGGTAAATGACCTCATAAAAATAATTCCATCACAAAATAATCAAATCACTATAATAATAGGGATAAAACAGAACCCTATATTATCTTAGATGGAAAATAATTTTGATAAAACATTTGAACTCCATTCTTGAGGAAAAAATCCTTTCTACTTCAAAAACACTTTTCTTTTCATAACATGTCATACAATTATAAACTAAAAGAAGTTGATTAAAAATAAACTTGAAAACATATAAAGTAAGATTCTTGGAAATAAAGTTTTAAACATCCATTCATGCTGTATAAGTTAAAAAAACATTCTTCTCATAATTTTTTCGAAAAAGTCAATAAGTACCTCATACGAAAAACGACAAAAGATTCCATTCATATCTTTTACAAAAAACTCACCAAAAGATAAAATTGGATTTAAACAATTGTAGGTGAATGGAAATAATATTACATATTGAGGAAACATGGATGTGGATGATAAAATACACCCCAGTAAGTTCCAAAGTATAAACAATCTCGGATAAAAATGACATTGTGATATTTCCCTTACCGTAGGTCCGATTTGCATTGTACGTGTCCGAAGCTCCTTTATAATGGTTTAAATAATGATATTGACTTATTCCAGAATCATAAATATTGATATGATATCATATATGGTCATATTCTTAGCTTCATATTAGAAATTTTTCATTGTTACTTGTTATTCAGGTCTTTATTGCCTTTTGTTTTTATGCGTGTTTTCCCAAATAATTTCTTATTCTTCTTGTTATGTTATAGATACCTCATATCCAGAATGGTATTAGTGTAATATATATCATATTTATTCATTCAATTCATTTATATAATTTCTATGTAATGAAGATCATGTAGAACGAGTCGCATCACATCGTGGAGACGGTAGGCTGTACGTACGCACGAGTGATGATATCATTCCCATGATCATGGAATTGTATTGAAGTGTATTTATATTATTACAGTATCAATATCACTTTATAATAATCATATATAGTTACTGATTACACCATTATACCCATCCATGTAAGGTGGTGGCGGAAAATAGATTACACCACGGCGTGGAGACGGTATTCCGTACGTACGCACGCGCGGTGATTTCATTTTTCCATAGGATGGATAGAAGGTGAATTAGGGTTGTTTCATGTTTATAATAACATAAAAGTATGTAAGTAATACTGATGTTATTACTTTATCATGAAACAAAAAAAAAGAAGAAGTTGAAGAAGAAAGAAATTGAAAAAGATCGGTAATGGATATTACCTCTTCTTTGAAACGCTTCTTTGAATCCTCCACTTAGGGAACTAATATTGGTCTTTGAAGAAGACCAGGACCTCTAGGATTATTCTAGGGAAGTGGAGGAGGGATTTTGGCAGGGGTTGGCCAAGCTTTAGTGCTCAATTTGGTGTGAGGAGGAGGGGGTGGAGGTTCCCTTTTATAAGGGAGGAGCGGGGCACCTTAGGAATATCTCAAAATATTATTTTATATTAAATTCAAATTCGGTTAATAATGGTTCCAAAGGGTCTAATTTCGAAGATAAAGTGGGGATGGGTCTAAATCCTATCAACCAATAAGATTTCGACAAGTTTAGGTTATCATTTTAACCTTATCAATTAGAATTAACTCTAAGATAAATAATTTAACTTTTACTGTGTCTTTTTGTTTTCTTACACTATATGGTTAATAAACCTATTATAACATGCCAAACGAACCCCAAGTTGTTTATTATTAATATATATATCCTTATCAAAGTCATTTTTCCAAACCTTAGATTTTTAGGAATAAAATAACAATTAATAATATAATATTTGATTTTAAAACTATTTTGTGTCAATTTTGACACTATTTGATATATGATTTTTGTGAAAGTCATAACAGAATTATATGTTCAAACCAAGTTAATTAAATCAACACTAATATATTATATTAGCCTAGAAAATTAGTGGAATTCATAAAAAGTCTAAAATTACATTTATTTGAGAATTTATAACATCAATTATGTTAATGTTTCCTTAAAAGGGTAATTACTGCATCATCGTTGTGTCATAAATAAATTAATTTATTTAAAGTCTACAAATTATAAATAAAATATCATTATATAGGAAATATTTTTATATTTCTAATGAATACTTATAATCAAATTTATCTTATGTATAACCCCATATTAAAAATGTTTTAGTTATTAAACATTGATTTTAACTGTAGTTGGGGTTTGGCTTAGTGGTTAGCACCCTGTAATACTACATGAAAAATGGGGGTTCAAAACCCATTGGACGCAGGTACTGTAGCAGTACTGTATCTGGTACTGTAGCAGCAGTGATACTGTTGATCGGTGGGTACTGTAGCGGCGGCAGGGCACTGTAGTAGTGGCGGTACTGTATCGGTTACTGTAGCAGTCGGTTTACTATTCACAAAATAGGAATTTGGCCAAAAATTTGGGCCTATGGGCTATGTAATGGGCTTCAAGCCCACTGAGCCTTCGGGATATGTAATGGGTCTCCCTCTACCCAGTTAAAAGAGGTATTTACTTTGCTTTATTAATAAAAATGAGGGTTCGGCCCCAACCTTAAAAAAACATTGATTTTAACTATTTTAACTATTCATTAAATAAAATAATATTAAATGTCATAATCTAATCCAGGTGGAACTAAATGGTCATATTATATTCATAAGGTTGTTTTTGGTCGAAATACACTTGTCCAATAGAATTGGGACATGTGTAAGGGTAATAGTAATATCATATTTACCCTCAGTTACCCTATTTTCTATTAACCGTGGTAAAAAAAAGTAAAAAGTTTCTATTCACCAAAAAATTATTTTTATCTCATTGAACCACATTTTACTTTTAATATCAACCGTGTCTGTCGGATTTTCGAAATTCCATTAACAGAAGTGGTAAAATTAAGTTTTATGCAAAATTCAATTTTTAACCTACCACTTAGTGGTTTCACTATTCATCAAAAATTGAATGTATTCAGAAAAATACCAAAATTTCACCCTAGGCTAATTTCGGAATTCCGAATCCAAAAATGAAGTCCATTTTGAAAGATAAAATTTATAAAATTTCAAAAAGTGGTTATTACTATTCATAACGGCTATTTTAAATAATATTTTAATAGCATATCGTCATTTAGTGAAACTCGGTATTACGTACAACACAAGCTATCGAGGAAGGTCGCGATTGCGTGTAAAATAAGACAAGCTAGTGTGTAGTGAAAGATTCCTTTGATGATATATATAACATAAAAACAAAATATTACTCATAAAAATCTCGGGTGTTACAGATAAAAAATATGGTAAGTGAAAACATTGACATAGAAGTGAAAACTATCACTTAAATACAAATAGAGAGTGATAGAGAACATTTCCATAATAAAGTTGAGGTCCAAAACCCCATAAAAATGAGGTGTGAAAATGCTCATTGATATTAAAAAAAGGACGATAAAATGAAAATATTATATTTTTATATCATTTTCCTAATTTTGAGGAATTTATTTTCTATCTATACTAATTACATATGTAAATTTCCTTACCTGATATATCTTTTATTTCATATTAATAATTTCATCATTTGTTTGGGTCTTGAACAAATTCCACTTTATCTCTTACTCAAAGAAATGAATTTTTCATTTTTGAAGAAAAAAATATGATTTATAATATAATAATAAGTTATTCCTTATATAAATAGCTAAAAGAATGTTAGCACTATTTATCTAATATTGATAAATATTCATATAGTGAATTAATAATGTAATCTACATAAACTCATCCTATGTGCAATATAAACATTTTCATAAATGGTAAGCCTCATAACCCTTATAAAATTAAATACTTATAATCAAGGTCATTAAATTTTTCAATATAAACATATCATTGATCCACCAAATATCATAAAGTAGCTCTTGATTTTCACACACCAAACATGTGAATACATTTTTAATAATTTTTCTTGAAAAAAAATAGAAACATGAATTACCAAAAAACCATATTGAATACATAAACTCTTCCTCATTTAGTGTAAAAAAATAGATTATTCAATATATTCCTTAAATATAAAAATGTTGTAAACTCTATCTATGACATCATAAACCATATTTTCAAAAAATCATTAATCAGTTTTGAGGTAATCGGTACTATACAATTTAATTATTCATATCCAAATTCTATTTTTCTGAACATTATTATCTATGCATATAAAGTATATTAAGGGTTTTATTCCCATAATTAAAATATTACTTTTCTATTAAATCAATTTTCTTAATCATCAGTACCATTGAATATATTCATTAAATTATATAATTATGAACCACTAAAAACAATCCTTATAAATTTTATGATTCATATAACATATATATGGAATTAAAATGCATAAACACCTAAATTATTCCACCTCATCCTTAATCCATTATCTTAGATTCATCATCAAAATATTTAATACCTCCATCCTTTCATATGCCATTCAAATTATTTTTCTCATCAATAATATAACCATTTACCATACCACCTTGCTGATTCTCTTTATGATCTTTCCCACTTGGGAATCGATTTTTATAATTACCAGTCTTTAACCATTTAAAACCTTTATAATTTCATTATACATTAGAGAGACCAATATTTCTATCCACTATGTTAACTGAAAATTTAATTTTTTCATTTTTAGTTACTTTCATTGTGTCCTTATTTTCTACACCCAAAAATTCATTTCACGTTGATATATTCTTTGGAGTTCTTCTTCCCACATTATCAATATATAGAAAAATGAATATTCCTTCATCCATGACATACATTACCAAAACTCTCATTGATTTCTATCCTTATCTTCTTTGTAGAGTCTGAGAGTTATTTAAAGTGCATGTTATTAAACATGTTACAAGGTAATTTATTATATATAATCATTATATCATTTTCCCAAGACAACATATCAATTGGATTCTCCTCGAAAAAGTATCTTTCATATTCAATATTAACAATGTACTTTCTAGTTTCTACCATTGACTTAAACCAAAAATCACAGTGTCTGTAAATATATTTATATTGTAAAACCACATCATCTAAAAAATTATTTATATTATGTATAAATCCAGACAATTTATTTTGAATCTATGAATCCATAAGTTTATCTTAGGTTATCCATGGTTATCATCTATTTAGATCATTCATTATGTTTCATAAAGAGGTTGGGAATATCCAAATCAAATCCCTTGGGTGTGTCAAACCATGTATGCATCAAAGACCATTTACATGAATGAGGTGATGACAGAGTCTATATCAATGTGACTTTTTCATAGTTATGGACACCATGCACCTCTGTGATAGATCCATATCAACTAGTAGTATCAAAAAATGGATTTATTTTATTTTAAAACTTCATTCACTATCATTTATCAGTATTCCATGAAATTTTCATGAATATTGACTCATCCTAAGACTTATCATTAATCATTTCCTTAGGGATCTCACAAATGTTCTCATATCCTATTTTACAATGTTCAAATAAATATACCCACTTATACAAAATATTGAGTCCCAGTATTCTCATGCATAGATAATGCATCTTTTTATATGAATATTCAATACATTAAACCAAAACACAGTTGAATACCATAGTAGTGTAGTGACATTGGAGACTAGGTACCCCATATTCTAATTAAGAGAAAGTTATTAAAAAGATTCCATAAATATATTCCCCATTAGTACACTTTAGAACCATACATTACTTAAAGCCTTTATTCACAACTTGAAGAATGGAAACATAATAAAGGGTGAGATTAAATGCTCAGTAAGGCTAAACAGGGGTGCCATAGAAGAAAAACATTAACATAAAGGTATCATGACATGAGTATAAAAATTTGAAAAGCATAAGTTGTATATCAATGATTATAATCTTAATTCATGGAATAATGAATGGTTGTTTATATGGAATAGATCTTATAGAAACCCGAGAACTTGATCCCTGAGAGTATAACATTTGCATAAGACATGGAATTTTTGCATACTCTGATGTGTAGAAAATAATTTCTATAGTAGATACGGCTCACTACCATACCTATCATGGAAGAACGGATTCTCTCCACACACAATTATAGTAGTCAATGATCACTCCCAAAACAATTATAGTGGACAAATTCTATTTCTAAATTGAGTTTAGACCGCGTTCTAGTTCTATCTATCTAATGAAATATAAGTCATTACCCAATGTATTGGAGGGATATATCGGTCCTATACATCACATAATTTAACCCACACATATGTGTTATAGAATATCATAAAAAATTCATCATATCATAACCCATGAAATTAATTATGTTTGATAAACATTTGATCATATCATAACCTATGTAAAAGAGATAAGTTTAATAATCATTTAATAGTTTCATTATAGTATAACACATGAAAAGATAACTGAGTTTTTTAATAAATTTATCATATTATATCTCATCAAAGAGTAACAAGTTTCATAAACATATTTTTCACCAATGACCTTTTAGATAAAGAATAAGAATGATATCTTTTGATCATATACTTAACAGTTCATATGTTATGTCAAAGTATGTTATCCAATATAGAGAATGATCTTGAGTGATAAAACACAAGGAATGTTTCATGAGGAAGAAACTTATTCTGGGAAAATAAATTTCTAAAATTGAAAATTATTAATACATTTTGGAAATAATTTTTTTTAAAATAATAATAATGTCTTGTAAATAATGCTTTAAAAATAATTGAAAATTTTTCATAAGGACAATAATCTTTTTACATTGTATTTTTTTAAACATATACCATTTTAAAAATATATTTTATGGAAAATAACATTAAACAAATATAAAGAAATATTCAATGAAAAATGGTCATGACATTAAGAAATTCTATTTATGCTATACAGATTGAAATTATAATTCCTTACACAATTTTAGTAAAATCCAATTCGAAATTGTTTGGAAAACAACATGAAGATTCCTTTTATTTTTTTTTTAAATTCTAACATGGATATAATTTTAATTTTAAAGACCAAAGGATAATATTAATACATTTTGGAAAATATTTTTAGAAAACATGGTTTTTGATGAAAAACTATTTCCATCTAAAGAAATAAATAATGTCTATAAAACATTTATTATAGTTAAATTATAATAATAGAATAAAAATAATGATTTTATTTGGAGTTAGATCATATTATTTCATCATTATGAAGAATAATAATGAGAAAACCTGATAAATGATGAGATGGTTATGTAAAACCCTTACCACTTTGGCAAATTTGAATCATAATAACCATGAAATAAAAATTACATATGAAAATTATAAAATCATTATATTATGGATACACATGATATAACACATCATATGGGTATTATATACATCTAACAGAATAATATAGGTCCATAACATAATATATGTCTCAAGGGAGAAAAATTGAGACAAAAATCTGTTAACGCTTTAGTAACTTTTGAACCAGAAACCCCATGAAAGACAGATCATAAAATGGATTTTTAAATCCCAATACTTGTCATTATAATTATCATAAAATATTTTTTATTTCATTAAAAACTCCATATGAAATAAATAGGTGGTGAATATGGAGTGTGTCTAATAGAAGAGAAATGTTAGACAGAAGTCCCTTATCGTTCTTGTGTTTATTTGATTTGTAAATACCAATAAAGCATAAAATAAAATTAAACATTAAAAGTAATTAAAAAAATTAAAATTATGATTTAAAATTGTAAATACATAATATATACACCTTAAAAAAGTAAAGTTTTGTGAGTTTTCATGTATCTCCTAGAAATAAAATAGAGACAAGAGATCCCTTACATTAAGTCTCAACTTCCATTATACACATTAAAAACTCATTTATAATAAATTTATTTTTATTATTCATATATGATAGAACATTAATTATATATATTATAGAAAATATGATGTACTTATGACCATTTATTACAAGTTTATTATTAATTCTTTATTACAATACCATTTTGGGTAATAACCGCATTATTTTTTTTGTATATGTTTTGATTTTTTATTTTTGGACCTCTTAATTGGATAATGTTTTCATAATTAAAAAAATATTAAATTTTAAATAAATATAATATTTATACATAAATTATAAGTCTATGACCAATCATGAAAAATAGTTTGATAAATGAAGTATGTTACAATCCTAGAGATAGTAGGCCATGCATTCTCAAGTGTAAGATTTCTATTTTTCAACAATAATTATGAAAAGAAGGTAAATAATATTTTTTATTTAAATAGTGATAATACAATCATAAATAACATATTATTTTTTGAAATATACTTTTACATATAAACTATGAGGTTTGGTGATAAAAATATAGAGTCACATTGCTTCGCGAAGGTGGTAGTCCACATTTGCACAAACGATGTCATCATCTTTTGAGGAGTGAAAAGGTAAGAAAGAATGTCATATATTATATTTTAAAAATTTTAAATATTTCATTAATATCATAATTATTACATTTTTATTTCATATATTCATTAATTTTAACATTATATTATTTTATGTAAAGCGTTTTGGAAAATCAATCACATTACTCCCTGATGAGGTTTCCCTCTGTACAAACGAACGATGTTATTGTATCCCATATAGAATAGAATGTAAAAAATTATATATTTTATAATTACTAAAGTTGTATAATAATGTTATAAATATCATATATATAATTCATATACATCATCATACCCAACAATGAGAGGTTGAAATGGAAAAACGAATGACATCAGTTTGTGAAGTGGTAGTCTTCCTTACACATGAATTATGATTTCGTAACCCATTCGATGGATGTGGAGATGGTTATAAGTAATTTACCTCACAAAAAAATATCAATATATTAAAGATACTTTTTATGTTATAACAAGATAATTAAATAATAATTAAAGTATGTGGAGTAAGGAATAAAATAAAAACGCTCATAGAATAATGTTACCACTTCTTCGGGGCAGCCTGCTTAAGATTTCCTCAAAATCATTCCAAGGTTGAATTTTTTCCCAAAATAAGGCTTCAAGGATGAGAGGAAGTATGTTTGGAAGTAATTTTTGTAGTAATTATTTAACCAATAATGTTTATAGGTGTGATGAAAAGTGTATTTTTTTGGCCGTTTATAATTGAGGTTGCTAGAAAAGAATTAAATTTTTTTAAAATAAAAGGGTGTACCCACATTTCTCCCCCATCTTAAGGATCCAAAACCGAGTATTCTTGAGAATTATACACTATAGGTACTAAATATGTCTAAATTATATTTTAAACTACTTTTAGGACATTTTTACTATTATCATTTAAGTTGAACACCTCGTAAACACATTTTTATCATAATCGCAGTCATTACTTTTTACTGATTTAAATATTCATTTTTCTCAAACATTAAGTGAATGATTTTGTATTATATAAATTATAATCATTGAAAATTTGGAATATATTTTTAATATTTCAATTTTTTATATAAAATTTTAAAATATAAATTATATTTATAAATAATTTAAAATAAAATTCAATTTTCAATTAAAATTAAGTATTATTCACTATTCATCACAAAATTAAATTTTTTAGAAATTTAGAAAAAATACACTGTAAAATAATTTTTATATTATAACATAAAAAATAATTTTACTTTTTCAATATAAAGTTTCTAAATAATCCAAAAATTAATTTTAAAATAAGTGCACTAAAAGATGATAAGTCAGATTTTTATAAGAAATACAATTGTTAAGCATAAAATTGGATTATTTATTATTTATTTTCCAAAAAGCACATAAAATTAATGTTAAATAGGTTATCAAATAAGTAGTATATAAATTTCATTAATATAATTCACCATAATTTGTTTTTTATTTAATTTATTGAAAACATGTTTTTATGTTTAAAAATAGTTTTTCAAAAAAAGATTTCCCTTATTTAAAAATAATTTAAATTTTCATTTTTATATAATTTTACACCAAATAATTCATTGTATATACATGTATAATTCATATATTTTCATAATATTAAAAATCATATTCATACCTTCAATTCCAATTGCTAGGTGAGAGCTATCATATTGTTATTTTAATAGCATGACACATTTCATTTAAAATAATTGTTTTATGTATAAAAGCTAAACTCGATGATATGTATAGTGAAAAATATTGAAAAGATAAAAAAAGTTTAAAAAAAATTTAAAAACACTCAGGGTGTTACAACAACCCTATTAATGTTTTCTTGAAGCCTATTTAAGTATTGTTGAACTATTCAAACCATGCTTGTTTATATCTGATCATGGCCTAAAATAATGTTTCAGAGGTGTTTTGTTGATAAGAGATGATGGAATGGTTGTGGATCGTAGCGGTTAGTGGTGGTGTCCATGTTTTAAGAATCCTACAGACCACCAAAATGTTGGTGTAGTCCTCTAACCAGACCATGCTTTCTCTCATCACAGAATAGATACTCGAGTCCCACTAGCCACTCGGTGAGACCCAACATTATGCCAGTGTATTTGAGCAGCTAACGTACCCTACAGGATACCCATAGTCTATCAGTGGGGTTTCAAAATATATATTCTCACTGTTTTACACCACTAGCTCGTATGAGGTGTTGGGGAGGGCTGGATTAATGATGGGATTAATGGTCTTTTTCCACCGTGAAACTATCGGTTAGGATTAGGTAACCCCTAATCAAACCCTATTATAGGATTTATTAATTTTTGAAATTTTGAATATCTCAAGCCATATCTCCACATCCTATAATCATAATAATTTTTTGATTTATAGGACATTTATTCATTGAGTTTTCCTTGCTTTTGATGACACTCCTTGTTTTCACTCAGATCCCCTTTCTTTTATGCTTTGATATGATGTTTTAATACCTATTAATATAGAATATTGTTGGTTACAATTGATTCTATACTAAATTTTTTGAATTATTTTTCTACTTTACATAATTTTAGTGTTCCAAAAAATACACAAAATTATATCATTTTTTATGGTTTGTGAGATAAGTGAAATTACATGAACACATAGAGATAAAAACTTATCTTAATTGAGAAAAATCTATTTTTGGTGAAATCCATTTCCATAAACCTAACATAGACAACATTGGGTCCATTATAATTGAGACCAGGACTACTGTCCACCCAGGGGTGTTCAAACCCTTTACAATAGGTCGGAACATCAATTGAATGAAATTAGATCGACTTCAATAATTGGAATTGGTAGGTTTTTGCATAAGTCTGTGAATTGGTTTAACATTAGAATTTAGAACATGGAATGACATGTAACTGACTTAGCATGATAATTTATATGATTGGTTAAATAATATATTACATAAACTGAAGGAGGTAATTTGGAATGTAATTGGTATTGGAATAATGGCATGATGAAATATGGATATGATAATATGTAAAATGGTAATTATTATTAAATTATAAGGTAAATTGAAATACATAAAATCAATATGATTATTTAAATGTTGTTTAAATTCATTATTGGTATGTCTTTGGTTATTTATATAAATATATTAAATGGAGTAAATTACAGATAATTGGATAATCAATGAATTGAACAGTAATGATTTTGATAACCTGACTGACATGTTGTTCTGTAGCTATTGTAAATGGATTGATGTCGTGTTTTTCTTGTTATGCATTCTTGGTTATAAAATGATTATGGACAAAATTTTTATTATACATGATGTTCATCCCAGATGAAATTATGGGATCGATATGGCATTCTCCCAAATGAAATTATTGGTTGAACATGGATTTCCTCAAAGATAAAATTTTGGGTTGGACATGGTGTTCCTCATAGTTTAAATTATTATTCCATATTGGAGTTCTTCCGAGATGTAATTATAGATTAGTTATGGCATTCCCCCCAAATGAAATTTTCATTTGGGCGTTAAATACATCATAGATTAAATTATATATTCGACATGGAGTTCATTACTAGATGAAATTTAGTTTTTACATGTTGTCCCTTCATGGATGAGAATCATCGATTGAACTTTGATTTTTGACGTTTATGATATTATCAGTTGTACAAAGAATTATTTTAAGTTATATAAAAAAATTTCAAGGATAGAGACATCTGAAATAGTGTCGTAATATGATTGGATGACCCCATGTGTCATAATGAGATTAAGGGTCAATCTGTTTATTCAACATCAAGGAATAACTTTTTTAATTATCATACATTTTATCATATTACATCATTATATATATGTTCATACTCGATTGTTTAGACATTGTGGGGGTAATCCTAATAAGTTGTATTCACACACTATTCAGATTCAATTTAGTATGATGGATGAATTAATGATTTCATGTTTTGACTAGGTAAAAATCACATATGTTTTATTCAACATGTATGAAAATCATCATGTCATTAATTAACAAAAAATAATTTCATGAAATGACCCATTATTATTATTTAGTTAATTGTTTATATATATATATATATATATTTCTTCATTGAGTTGTTTTTTTCTAGATAATTCCATGATTGCATTAATTATTTTTTAATCTTATTACTATAGATATTGAACCTTTTTTCCAAATGTAATAGTCTTCCCACTATATTTTCGAAATTTTCACTAGTAGATCGAAGCCTATAGCTTATGTGGGGGATCTCTTGAGTTCTTTGAATGGCCTGAATCATTCACTTGAGGGAGATATAGGTCAAGGCTATTAGAGTATTGTATCAAATCCCATGATTTTTCTATTACATTACTATTTGAGAAGCTAGACTGGAGACTGGGAATTTTCGATGCATGGTAATAAGCATATGCGTGAAAGTAGCTAAACCTCCTATGGTGGAAAACACAAGAACAACGGGATGTGATTAATGTATAAGTTTTTCCTTTGTTACAGTTTTAATGTGATTTCACCTTCAATGCATCACTTATTGTCTAATGTTTCTTCTTATTGAAATTTGATACATGGTTCTCCATGATATTGAGTGAGTATTCATGCATCATTACTTTCATGAAGGGATATATACTAAAGATAGTTTCCTAATGATATTTTTTTACAATTGTAGATAAAATCTCACCGTGTCACATCTAGGGTGAGAATCATAAGATTGGTAATCAACTACCACCTAATGCAGCAATATTGGAAGTTCATATTTATTTGTGAAGCCAGATGAATGATCTACTTTAGTATAGTTTTCTACAGGTCATGTGATCTATAGAAGAAGAGACTACTCATACCATACCTTCGATGATTGATATGAATGGAGAGTTCCATCTACAAAATCCACATACATTCACTGGGGAGGGAGGATGGCATGTAGCTGAATTCTATAATGAGTCTATTCATAATATATTCATGATCCTTTAGTCACCAAAAACTTGTATGGTTTTTTATTCTTCACACTTTCTTCAAGTACCATACAAAACCTTGGTAGTATATTTTGGAAAATGAAAAGAACACGTAGGATCAGTCCAAGAAGGAAATTGAGGTGATGTTCTTAAACTAATATTTTATGGATATACTAAATGATTAGTGTGAACACAATTTCATGTATCTAACATATGAGATCATTCTAATTATATACAATATTTAAACATTCACTGATCAATAATTGTTATATCTTTCATTGTATTTTGATGATATTTTCATAGAAAAGAATTTCTGGGATGGGTTTCGTTATGAGAAAAAGATGAATATGAATATGTTTCATCAAAAAAACATCTTAGATATGATGAATCAGGCCTTATCATATAAGGAAACCTAGAGGATTCTATGAGTGGTAGGAAATTTTTTACCCCCATATGATTGTGAATTTTGTCTTTAGGCTACAAGAAGAATCACTATGACAACTACAGATAGGGTAGTGGTGGGTAGAGTAGCTAGGGGAGTGGGTGGCTATCTTAGGATTGGGGAAAGCTGTAGTTTTTTTAATATAGAAGGGATATTCCCAATATCCCTCAGTATCTTTATCATTTAGTGGAGTTACAATCTTGTAGTAGGAGGGACCACCTACAAAGGTTTTGTATGAGATCCCAATATTTGAGTAGTGGAAAATGATTAATAGTGAAATGCGAGTTTGTAAAGGACTCAACTACCTCTCAGTAGATAGGTAACCACATTTCCACCAGAGTCCGGGGTCTGGGTAGTAGATGTGTCATCCCCATTTAGGACCTATTGTATTATACAAGGATATAATATCATTGGGGTCAAACAGTAGATCATGGAATAAGGTTGAGTTAATTTAACGATATGTAGTCCACTCTGATAAATATATATGTTGGAACTTCCACTGTTAGAGGTTTGATTCTAGTATCATCCAATATTAACTTTGTTTTATCTCAAAATAGAAAAACATATTCTTTTATATATGAAAAATTTGAAAATCTTTTTTTTATATAGTGTTCCAAGATTGTGTACTCACCATCTAAAAGCTTCTAGGGGTGTGATCAGGGGGTACTAGTCCTTCCATAGAGCATTGACTTGAAATTATCAGGGGTACTAGTCCTAAATTGTGTTGGGAGATATTCATGCTATAAAATATAGGATTTTATTTCATTATGGGTGTATATTGTAAAAATCTATAGAAGGATCAAATAGACTATTAATATATAAGAGTAAAATTTATATCTCATGATGTGGGAATATAAGATCAACTAGATGAATGATATCGTTATAATGATCATGAAGGAACAATTCAATTTATATTATAATGTAACAATTCTATGTTAGAAACCTTGGTTTAATATTATCGCTTGTTGTAGCTAAGTGATTTTCATTCAGTAGTGGATATCTTTCAAGATTTATTTTTTGAATATTTATCCATTAAACAACATGACTTGAGATATAGTTAACTATAAGGGTGTTTTACGGACCAAGGTAATTTCTATCCATCATTATAGGATTGAACTTTAAGAGATTAGCGTATTACAGATATTTATTGGGATCCATGTAGCTAATTGTTTCAAATGATTTTTTTCTTTATGGTGGGATTCTCCCATAAACGTTATCAGGAAGGCTATTGGGAGATTTTAATTATGTGTGGATTATATATGATTTAACTAGATGAAAATCAAGAATTAATACCATCTTCTACACAAAAATGATCTCTAAGATTAGATGATAGGATCCCACATCGTCTTGAGGATAAAATATTTGTAACAGTACCACCAGAATATATTGATACAATTATACATACTCTGAACTAATTTTAAGAGAAGATATGTCTTCTAAAGGATTGTGGTGATGTCCTTCCATTAGAAGAATCCACAAATAGTAATAATGGATTTAATGAATTAGATCATCAATAAATTACATGATTAGTTTGTGGTGATTTTCATTAAAAAAAGTGTCTATTACAATTTTATAGCCGATAATTCCCAACATCTTGTCTCTGTATTGTGTATACAGAGAGTGAATCGACTATCAACCAAGCTATCCAAATTGAAACACACCAAGCTTCCACGGTAAGTTTCCCTTTGAAAAATACAATATCTTGTGTTGTACGCAACTTTGAGAACAAACTCATCACAACCCATAAAACAAGTCGTTAGGAATAGTAATACCCACTTTTTTAAATTTTATAAATTTTATCATTCAAAATGGAATTTTTTTTGGATTCAGAATATTGATATTATATTAGGGGGGAGTTTTTGGTATTTTTCTAAAAACATTCACTTGTTGATGAATATTGAAAAACACTGAGTTATTGATTAAAATTAACTTTTTCAATAAAAAATAATTTATTTTGTTTAAATTTATTTTTGTCCAAAATAGATACATAATACCTATATTTTTCAATGAAATTCATTTGATTCAATTTATAAAAATTCTAGATATATAAATAATTTATTGAACTTTTTACCGTCTTTTTCCCACCTCCATAGAGCATTTGAAAAATCGCATAAAACATAATTTTACCACTTTTGTAAATTTAATTTCAAAAATATGAGAGACAGGGTTGATATCAGTAAATAAAATGTGGTTCAATAAGATGAAAATAATTTTTGATGAATAGTAACTTTGGACTTTTATTTACCATTGTTAAAATAAAATATGGTAATTAAGGGTAAAAATGATATTATAATTACCCAAACACATGTCTTAATTCTATTGTACAAGTATCATTAGAACAAAAACAACCTTAGGAATAATATATGATCCTTTTTGGTCCACTTGGATTAGATTATAACGTTTATTATTATTTTATTTAAAGAAGAGTTAAAATGATTAAAATCAATGTTTAATAACTAAACCATTTTTTAATATAGGGTTATACATAAGATAAATTCTAATATAAATATTCATTATAAAGATAAAAATATTTCAACATAATGGTATTTTATTTATAATTTGTAGACATTATATAAATAAATTTCTTTTCTAAAACAATGATGATGCAGTAATTACCTTATTAATGAAAGATTAAAATAATTGATATTTTAAATATCCTAATAAATCTAATTTTATACTTTTAATGAATTAAACTAAATTTATAGGTTAATATGACATGATAGGGTTGATTAAATGAATATGTTTCTATGTAATAATGTTGTTATGAATTTAACAAAAACAAAATACCAAATAGTATCAAAATTGACATAAAAGAGTTTTTATAAAAAATTATATTATTAATTGATATTCTAATCCTAAAAATATAAGGATCATCAAAGGACATATATAATATTATATATTCCATCAATGAACCACTCTAGGTTCCCGTGTCTGTTTATTGTTATTTATTGGACTTATAATATTACAATACAAAGAGACATGGTAAATGTAAAAATATTTAACATAAGGTTATATCGAAAAGATAAGGTTAATATAGTAAAAAACCTAAATAAAACCGATTAGTTGAATTTTATTCTACCCATACCCACATTATCCTTGATATAAATCATTTTTGAGCCATTAGAAACCGAAAATAATTTTATAATAAATTAATATATCAAGATTTTTCTAAAGCGACCCTCACCTCTCTTATAAAATGGCACTTCACCTTCTCTCAAATTCACACCTTCCATGCCATTTGGCTCAACCAACCCCTTCCCAAATATCTTCTAAATTGTTCTCCCGTCATACTAGAGGTCTTCCTTTAGTCATAAACACAACCAATGTAGCCCTTTTGATCAAATCAAAAGAAAGAACCTGAAGAAGAGGTACATATTTCATCACCTCTTTGAAGTTATTTTATTCTTCCACTTATTCATTCATTGTTGTTCCATTCTAAAATAATAACTCCAGTATCATATATATAATGTGATGTTATTAAAAAAATGGAATAACCATATTCATTATTATATCCATCCAACAAATGACAAAGTCTCTATAAGTTTGTAAGTACAGATTACCGTATCGACGTCGTCATATAGTTTGTTATTAAAAAACTTTCTCATTTGGATGTGCCTAATAATGAGTAGAAATGATGTAAATAATAAATATATATTGATAATGATTCTGTATATATGATATACCATCCAATTATATACGATTTTAATATAAAAAGAAAGATATTTTTTCGCATTCGTATGTACGGAATACCGTCTCTACGAACGTGATGAGATTCATTCCCCATCGTTTATATTGAAAAATGATTTTAATTTGATGATCAAAAATAAAATTTAAAGAGTTAATATAATTATTAATATGAATAATATAAATCCTATCCACAAATAACATTACATAAAATTATATAAAGTAAAAAGAATTAGTTAACACACGAAACTATGATACGTCTGAAATATAACTAACAACGCAATATTAGAACATCATATATGATATCATATTAATGAATAAAATTTTTGAATAATTTAATAACAATGATTTCACCACTATACAAGAGGTTAACATACCCTCAACCAAGGAAAAGTACAAGTTAATGGTTAATTTTACAATTCCATTATTCACCGAGATTGGTTATGTGTGAGTATTTTCTAGGACATATTTATTATATATATCTAGGATTCAAAAAATAAATTTTAAAAATTATTATTTTATGTAAATAATTAACTAAAACATCATTTTTAATGATCTAAATATTTATTCTTCTAAATAATTCTCATTAATGTCCGTGTTTTCAAAATGGTTTTATGGATTTATTTATATGGACATGAATGTTTTAAATTGTTAATTCTTTTCAAAAATTTCAAAGTACTATGTGACACTTTAATTTAGAAATGTCTTTTAAATTTCTTCCTTTTTAAATTGTGAGACTTTTAACTATTTTCATGAAAAATGGATTTCTCTCTCAAAGAATTTTAAAAATAATTTTCAGCTATTTCAACATCCTTTTTTAATATTCTCCTTGATTTAGGTTGATTTAATATAAATACAATCTTCAATATTGTATTGAATGTTTTATGATATGTTTAACTGTGGCTGTGTTATATTTATACCATTCATAGTTTATGGATACATTATTGACATTTCATATGCTAGTTATAATATGAATGTTTATATTATGTTTAAACCACTTCATATAATGAATGCATTGGACTTAGTAAGAGATGGGTGGATCCCACTATATCTCCTCGATGCATCAGTAGGTCTCATTAGACAAACTAGTGTCTTCGCAGAAGGACTTGAAAAAATCTTATTTTTAGTCTTGGCACAAGGCCTTTACTATGTGGTTATGACGTCTAGCATTATTAATTCCATCATTATGAAAGTGCATGCTGATATTTCATGGAATTATTCAACTAGTAGAAAATCCATGTGAATAACTATATGACATTATTTGATTTTACCTTTTTCATATTTTCCTAAAGTTCATGTTTAAAAGGATGTTGTTTTAGTCTTATATATTTCCATAAATTTTAATGATTATTTATGAAATTTCTACTATATTGTTATCTTTACTAAGAATACGAGCTCATCCATTTCTATGTTTTCTTATTTTCTAGGAAGAAAAAAAGTATATTAGGACTGACCTGCATGGATTGTCTAAGGGATATCAGCATGGCTTATGGAGACTATGTTGTTGTAGTTTTTCATTTTATAATGAAATATAAAACTTCTGAATGTATCTAGTATTCCCAAGGCTACTAAATTGATTTGTCTTTTGGGGCATGATTCCTTGTATCATGACAATGTTATGTAATAATGCACTGAATCTAGGTAATTAGGGTCAAGGCATTAATGTTGGTATCAGAGGAAATTTAGTAAAAACATTGGATCCTAGATTTAGAAAAACAATGATTAGAGAACATTTCCCTATAATAGACTTTGAGGATCAGTATAAATGATCTTCTAATTATTTTGGAACTGTTCAGATTTTGTGATATTTCCAAGAAATACATCCATGTCTAGATATGAGTAAGTAGAGGCGTCTCTAAAACTGATGTACCTAGGGATAAAACCCGAAAACACTACTTTGAGCTAGACTCGAACGGGAACTGATGCACAACAACGGGCATTGTTGCACTTTTGGTTACGACACTCCCGAGGGATAATCGTAGGATAATTATCATTTTATTTTAAAACCATTTTTAGGGGTATAATATTATATACTTCCTCAATGAAAACATATTTTGTATTATAGATTATATCCATATACTATTCAATTTAAGTTAACTCTTTTACATGTGTGGAATTATGTATTGTGATTCACAAACTAATATAGTGTATTCCATTGTTTAGAAATGGCACATAGTGAATGGAATGGAAACCATATCAATGCACTTAATCCATATAGTTATTCCCATCCTACTCAAGATAATTATAGTGGATATGGTGAATAAATAGGTGCTGATCAAGTTATCACTATATTAGGACAACTTACTCAGGTTATGAATAATTACCTTCCCCATATAGAGCACCCTGATTCACAAAGTGAAGGATCAATGATAGATAGCTTCATGACTGATAAACCACCAAAATTCAATGGGATTACAAATCCATTAGTAGCTGAGAAAAGGAAAAATTCCATAGAGAAAATATTTCACGCTTTGGGGAGTACCAAAAGGGAAAAAGATGTCATGGATTTTTATCTCCTCACGGGAGATGCAGATCTATGGTCGTCATTGATTCAAAACACAAAGAAAGATTATGAAGTATAAAATATGTAATGGAGGGAGTTTAAAGATATTTTCATTGAAAAATAAATTCCTTGGAACCATTTAGTGGATATAGAAAGAAAATTTCTAAGTCTGAGGAAAAAGGTGAATGAGAATGTTGAAAAGTATAAGGCTAACTTTACAAGCTTACCAATGAATATTGTTGATTATATATATAACCCAAGATGTAAGATTAATCATTTCATTGATGGGTTAAAACATTTCACCATCAAGCATTAGTCTCACAATCCTTCTCATCATTCGAAGATATTGTGTCATGTCCAATCAAGATAGAAAAGTAATTATCTAATTCATATGACATTAATGAAAAGAAAGATAAGAAGAGATCTGCTAAACACCCTGGAAATATTGATAAGAGATGAAGAGAAATGTTGAATATCATTACTAGGGTAAATTTGGGAAGAAACAACATGGTACGTTCCTAAAGTGAATGAGATTCTGGTACAAGTATAGTGAAAAAGGCCACCAAGCTCGTGATTGCATGGGGAAGAAATAGGCTAACAATGTTGAATGTTAAAATTGTAGAGAAAGGGGGAATTATGAAAATTATTTTCTTAAGGGCCATGCAAACATACATCAGAAAAGGCTAAGGGGTCAAGGCCAAGCATATTCTATAACTACTACTATGGTTGACATGGTGGCAGGTAATTTAATGGTTTCCTCAAGTTTAGAAAATTCATTATTTGATTCTGGATCCTCACATTGTTTCATAACTTCCCAATTTTCTAAGAAAATTTGATATTTCCAATTTTATTTAACAAGGGAGTTGGTAGTAAAAACTAATATGGAATGTAATACTTGCAACAATGTTTTGACAGTCAGTTCCCATTAACTCATATAATCCTTTTTAATATGATGATCTCATCATCATACCCATTATTGAATTTTGTATAGTCCTCGGTATGGATTGGATTTTGTACCATCATGCGAAAATTTATTGAAAGAAGGAGGTTAAATATTTTGATGATAATAAAGAGTACCTTATCTTTAGTATAGAAACATTGTCATCTGATTCTTATCTAGATCCACATCCCGTAGCTCAACAAAATTCAATTATTGTGGAGGAAGAGATTAAAATAATTGTGGGTGAGAAAAGAAATGTTAAAATAGAGTACGTACCAATTTTGATATATAATGTAGATGTGTTTCTAGAATATTTACATAGACATCCTCTAGAATGAGAAATTGAGTTTTCCTTTGATATTAGTCTTACTTCATGGCCCATATTGAAGACCCCTTATAAAATTTCCATTGTGGAATTAGTGTAACTATTGAAACAATTAGAAGAATTGAGTAACAAAGTATTTTTTTCTCCATAGTGTTTCTATATGGTGTTCCCAAGTCTTTTTTGTTAGAAAAGAATGACGAATCTATGAGGTTTTGCATTGACTATAGGGAGATCAATGCTATAACAATAAAGAGCATGTATCCCCTCCCACGCATTGATGATTTATTGAACCAACATCATGGAGCTCAATAATTTTCACAATTTTACCTTCGATCCCGATATCATCAGTTTTCTGAGAAGAATGAAGACATTTTGAAAATAGAATTTTGAACCAGGCATGGGCATTACGATTATACAGTAATTCCTTTTGGGCTGACTAATGCACCCTTTATTTTCATGGATATAATGAACATAGTATTCAAGAAATATATTGATGAACTTGTAGTGGTATTTATTGATTTTACCCTGCTATACACCAAAAGATATGAAGATCATGAAAATCACTTCTGCACCATTCTAAAAACCCTCAGAAGAAATGATTTATATTGTATGTTTATCAAGATTGAATTCAGGCATCAGGGGATTTCTTTTCTTGGCTATATTGTCTCTAAGGATGGAATCTCTATTGATCCTTCTAAGAAAAGATAAATCCATGAATGTTCATCACCGATGAGTATGACTAAGGTATGCAGTTTTATTGGTTTTGCATGTCATTAGCAGAGTTTCATCTATAATTTTGACTAATTGGCTCACCCATTAACCAAGCTCACACGTAAAGGGGTTAAATTTGTTTGGACAAAATAGTGTGAATGATTTTCCAAAGAACTTAATAGAATATTAGTCAATTATATTATCTTTACTCTATAATCAAGCAATGATGAGTTTGTTATATATAGTGATGCCTCAATGAATGGGAATGGTTGGGTTCTTATATAGAATGATAAAGTTATTTCTTATGCATCACGACAGCTAAAAATTAATGAGAAAACCATCCTACCCATTATCTTGAGGTGGCAGCTGTAATCATTTCATTGAAGATATGGAGACATTTTCTCTATGGTAAAAAATGTGAGATATATACTGATTACAAGAGTTTGAAGTATATTTTCTCACAGAAAGTACTCAACATGAGGCAATGGTGATGGCTTGAACTAGTCAAGGATTATGATTTCAAAATATACTACCACTCGGGGAAGGAAAAAAGTTGGCAGATGCTTTGAATAGAAAGGATCATGGAGTGTTGAAGAAGATGATAGCTTAAAAGAATCCTATATACATGGATCTAGTAATGATGGACATGGGAATAACCATGGATGAAAAACATCAATATTTTTTCAAATGGTTCCCAAATCATCCTTATTAGAAAGGATAAAATGTTCTCAGAGAGATTATGAAAAATTTCAGAAAAATATTAAATCTGAGAATGATTGGATATTGATCGACTTCATATATGAAGATGGAATGTGGAAATTTGGGAAGTGACATTGTGATTCTAATATACCTCATCTAAAAATGGAATTGTTGGATGATTCTCATAGATCCAATTTTACAACACACCCTGTTTTCACTAAGATGTATAGAGATTTGAAAGAGCATTTTTGGTGGGACAACATGAAGAAGGAGATTTATGATTTTGTGTCATGATGTATGGTTTGTCAACAAGTGAAATATGGAAAGAAATAGCCTCGAGGAGTAACCATTTCCCATACCTAAGTGGATATAAGATAATATTATGATGTACATTGTCACGGGACTACTAAAGACTCTTAGAAGAAATGATGCAATATGGGTCACTGTTGATCGTCTTACCAATTCAGCACATTTTCTTCGTATAAGAGATGATTTACCACTTGAACATCTAGTAATACTATATATTCATGAAGTTGTAAGACTTCGTGGAGTAACCTTATTGATTTTTTCTGACAGTGATCCCAATTTTACATAAAGACTCTGGAAATGTCTTCAGAATGCCCTTGATACTGACCATCGTCTGAGCACTGCCTATCACCCTCAAACTTATGGATAATCAGAACAGACTATTAAAAACATAGAATACATGTTTATATCATTCTCAAATTACATTCAAGGTATGTTGGATTAATATTTACCTCTGGTAGAATTTTCCAATAACAATATATTCCCTTCAAGTATTCAGACAACACCATAAACAGCGTTATACAGAAAGAGATGTTGCACACCAACCTGTTAGGATGATGTTGGTGAATGAAAAATCATAGGACTTGAACTTATTGATGAAACAATGGAAACGGTGAAAGTTATCCAGACTCACATTAAAGAATCTCAAAGTAGTCAAAAGAGCTATGAAGATAACCGAAGAAAGGGTTTGGAATTTCAGGGGGAGATCATGTTTTCTTGATGGTATCTCCACGGAAGGGTGTTGCACGTTTCAGTTAGAAGGGTAAATTGAGTCCTAGGTACATCCGAACTTTTGAAATCGTAGAATGAATTGGGGTTGTATCTTACCATTTGGAAATGCCACCAAGTCTCTCCAAAGTTCATGATGTGTTCCATGTATCACTGTTGAGAAAATACATGCCTGACCCAACACATGTAATCATATATGTGGAATTGGAATTGGAACCAAATCTCTCTTATTACGAAGATCCTTTTAGGATTCTTGATACAAGAGAACAAGTTCTGAGAACCAGATCACTCATCTGGTAAACGTACTATGGGGAAATCATTAGATGGAAGATGCAAGGTGAGAACTAGAGGAACTAATGATGTAGAACCTCCCGAATCATTTTGTGTGGTAGTATTATAGAAATTTTGAGGACTAAATTATTTGAAGGTGGGATGAATGTAACACCCCAAGCATCCATGGTATGTTTCCCATTTAATAATACAATAGCTTGTGTTGTACTCAACTTCGAGTTCAAACACACCACAACCAATGAAACTAGCCGTTATGAATAGTAATACCAACTTTTTGAGATTTAATAAATTTTATCTTTCAAAATGGACTTCATTTTTGGATTTGAAATATAGAAATTATCATAGCGTCAATTTTTGGCATTTTTCTAAAAACATTCAAATTTTATGAATAGTGAAAAACACTAAGTTATTGGTTAGAACCGACAATTTATTTAAATAATTATTTGTTTTATTTAAATTTTCTTTAGGTCAAAATATATACATAATACCTTTATATGTTCAATGAAATTCATCGGAGTATTTTTATAATAATTTTAGATATATAAAATTTTTATTGAACATTTTATCGTCTTTACCAAACTCTTAGGAGATTTTGAAAATTTGCATAAAACATTATTTTACTGCTTCTGCGAGTTGAATTTCAAAAATCTAAGTGAAATGGTAGATATCAGTACGTAATATTTGGTTCAATAACATGAAAATAGTTTTTGGTGAATAGTAACTTTTGACTTTTACTTACTAAAGCCAAAAGTAAATATGGAAATTAAGAGAAATAATTATATCAGAATTACCCTACCACATGTCCAAATTATATTGGATAAGTATAATTCTATTAAAAAACCATAAGAAAAAAATATGACCCTCTTTGATCCACTTTTATTAGATTTGGATATTTATTATTATTTTATTTAATGATGAGTAAAAAGAGTTAAAATCAACTTTAAATTACTAAACCATTTTTAATATAGGGTTATGCATAAGATAAATTCGACTATAAATATTAATTATAAAGAAATAAATATTAACTAAATATGAGTATTATATTTATAATTTTTAGTTATTAAATAATTAAATGTATTTATGACACAATGATGATGTAGTAATTACTTTGTAAATGAAAGATTAGAATAACTGATATTGTAAATTTCCTAATAAATCTAATTTTAGACTTTTATTAATTGAACTAATTTTCTAGGTTAATATGAAATTTTAGGCTTTATTAAATTATTTTTTTGAAGTAATAATGTTTTTATGAATTTAACAAAACCAAAATACCAAATAGTGTCATAATAGAAATAAAAAAGTTTTAAAACAAATTATATTCTTAATTGATATTCTATTCCTAAAAATCAAATGATGGGAAAAGGTCTTAAATAAATTTATATATTTCATTAATGAACCACTTAATGTTTACTTGGACTTTTATAGTATGTTTATTAACCATATAATATAAAAATACAAAGAGACAAGGTAAATGTCAAACTATATAACTAAGAGATAAATCTAAAGAAATGGTTAATACACTAACCCAACCCCATCTAAAACCTATTGGTTGAATTTTTTTGGGATGTCCCCACTATAGAATCGAAATAAATAAGTTTTCAGGCATTGGAATCCGAAAATAATTTTATTATAAAATAATATTTTAAACTGTTCCTAAAGTGACCCTTACCTCTCTTATAAAAGAGAACATCCCCTTCTCTCAAATTCACAACATCAAAGAAATTTGGCTAGGCCAACCCCTAAAAAAATATCCTCTCAACTTCCCTCCATTCATCCTATAGGAATTCCATTAGTTATAAATCCAACCTATGGTTCCCTTTTGATCAAATCAAAAGGAAGAACCTGACGAAAAGGTAAATATTTAATCACCTCTTTCAAGTTCTTTTCTTTTTCCACTTCTTCATACCTTTTTGTTTCTATTCAAAAATAATAAATCCAATATCTACTATATACTGTGATGTTATTATAAAAATGGTACAACCATAATAATTATTTTATCTGTTTTATATGTGACAGAGTCACCATAAGTGTGTATGTACGGATTACCGTCTCCTCGTCGTGGTGTAGTTTGTTATTCAAACACTTCATCATTTGTATGGGCATAATAATAAGTATAAATGATATAAATAATAAATATAACATGATAATTATTCTGTATATTGATATACCATCCAATTATATATTATTTTAATTTTAAGAGAATGATATTGTCGCTCGTGTGTACGTACTGATTACAGTCTCCATGGACGTCCTGAGATTCATTCCCCATCATATCCATTCAAGACTAATTTTTTATGATGTTTAAAAATAATGATTAAATACTTAATATCATATTGAATATGAATAAGATACATCTTATTCCTAAAAAACATTACATACAATGCATATAATGGAAAATGAATCAGTTAACACCTGAAACAATGATACGTCTAAAATATCATTAACAAATCAATATTATAAGATCATATAAGATATCATATTAATGAATATGGTTATTTTATAACATAATAACAATTATTTCACCATTATACTTGAGTTTAACCTTACCTCTACCAAGAAAAAGTACAAGGTAAGGTTTAATTTCACAATCTCATTATTATCCGAGATAGTTTATGTGTAAGTATTTTATAGGACATAATTATTTTATATGTCTGTGTTTCATAAAAGAAACTTTAAAAATGATTCTCTTATGTAACAATTTAACAAAAAAATCATTTTAGATATTTTAATATTTATTTTTCTAAATCATTTTCATTAATTTTTATGTTTTCAAAAAAAATTTAAAGATTTATTTATAAGGACATGAATTTTTTAAATGTCATTTCCTTTAAAAATAATTCAATGTTGTTTGAGACACTTTGATTCAAAAATTTCTTTTAAATATCTTCCTTTATAAATTTTTTGACTTTTAAACATTTTCAGGAAAAAATGGATATTTCTCTCAATGAGTTTTACTGATCATTTTCAACTATGTCAACATAATTTTTGAATATTATTCTTGATTGAGATTGATTTATTATAAATGCAATCTTCAATATTGTATTGAATGAGTTATTGTATGTTTGGTTGTGGATGTTTTGTTTTTATACCATTCATGGTTTATGGATATAGTATTGACATTTCGTATGAAATTTTTATTATGAGTGTTTATGTTGTGTTTAATCCATTTCATTGGATGAATGCGTTGGACATAGTAAGTGACGGTTGGAGCCCGCTATAGCTCATCGATTTATCGGTAGGTCTCATGAGACAAACTAGTGTCCTAGAATAAGGCATTTAAAAAAATATTATTTTTAGTCTTGGAATATGGCCATGACTATGTGGTTATGATGTATGGAATTATGCATTCAATCATTATGAATGTGGTTATTTATATTCATATGATTATTCAACTATTAGAATATCAATGTGAATAAGTAAATGGCATTATTGGATTTTATCTTTTCTATATTATGCTGATGTTCATTTTTAAAATGATTTTGTTTTAGTATTATACATTAACATAAATGATTATTCTTATTTAGGAAAGTTTCTACTATATTGTTATCCTTACAAAGAATCTGAGCTCACATATTTCTATGATTTATTTTTCCTAGGATGCGATTAAGTATATTATGAATGACCTACAGGGATAGTCTAAGGGATATGAGTGCGACCTATAGAGACCATTTTGTTGTGGTTTTTCATTTTATAATGCAATGTAAAACTTATGAATGTATCTAGTATTTTCAAGGCTACTAAGCTGATCGGTCTTTCCATACATGATTCTTTGTATCATGCCAATGTTATATAATAATGCACCGAATTTGGGTAATAGGGGTCAGGGTGTTAAAAGAATGTTTTTTCTAGATTGGAAAAGTTCACATCTTCAGTCACATCAACTTATAGGTAAATGATTCAGTGGACCCCTAAAAGGTTTTACCCATGTTATTTTGGGAGTATGATAAGAACTTCTTCATGATTCATTATTCCTACATCTACCGAGCCATTACCAAAATTTCATCTTGGGATTCTTTTCTCTAGTAGTACTGATGTATGTTTTAACCTATATGGGTTTCACATTCTTATAATATGATGATTGTGAATGGTATTTCATGGAATATATGGGAAATAAATCCTCATCCAATGTCCAGATGTTACCTAAAAGGGGTAATGAGTATAATGTGTACTGTGATGTATCCAGATTTGGACTTAGAGTAGATCTGGTGCAGGATGAACAATCGGTTTCTTATTGTTCCAAACTGTTCAAGTTGGTTGAGATGAATTATCTAAATCAGGATATGTAGTTTTTTTTTAGTGTTACGTGACCTAAGATACTAATGGAAAAAAATCTCTTTCGACAACGGTTTTTGGTGTACAAAGACCATAATATCCTCAGGTATATCATTTCTCAAAGATCCCTAATTTTTCTGTTGAGGAGGTAGGTAGAGTATCTACAATATTTTGAATTTTCTAGGAATAAACTATAGTAAATTAATGTGTATTTATCAATAACATGATTTATTACACGTAAGAAGAGGTAGTACAGAAGTATTGGGACATGTGGTAGCTAAATGAACACTTTTCTGAACCGTATCAATATTTTTAGGGGTCCCGAGGATAAGAATCTCTAACATCAATATCTTGATTCTAGACCAAATGAAGAGTGAGTAGTTATCTGATCAGGATGTATTATCTTTTAGGTAAAGAATATAAGTTGGGGATCCCCCATTAGTAAGGTCCCTTAAATGAAATGATGTTTTTATTATCTGTATTCACAAATTGGTTACTATGGTATATCATGAAGAGCTAACAAAGGGGTTTATGATTTTTAAAGGGTAAGAACATCCTAGTCTGAAAAATATGTATCATGAAATCCATTGATAATACTTATGTTCAGGGATGAAGAAGTAGACATCAAGATTTTTTCAATGATGGTTTTCTTACGATCATGTAGATGATTAGCATTATATGCTTGTTGGGTTACAGAATATATTCCGCATCCTTGATTGTAAATTGGACGGTGTCACCATGGGCTTCATGATATTCGTACCAATGAAAATTTTTTAAAAATGATGCATCATGGTTAATCATTAATCAAATAATGAAAGTTTCCCACATTTATTTATTTATTGATACATTAAATATTGATGATCTGGGAAATATCTATGTATAAGATAGATTTTTATTTCATAGTGTTTCTAAGAGAATGATTTACAATAAAAATATACATTTCCAATCATGATTCTATTTGGTTATTTATAATTCAATGGGATTATAAATTCTTATTATTATAGAATAACATCCTCAAACTGACATAGAATTTTTCTTGATGGTATATATTTTTTATGATATGTTATGAACCCAAATTTTGGATTTTGGTAGTTCTTGGAACTAGTATCTCGAAATCATACAGTTCTCTTATAATAAATCATTCATGGAATCCATCTAATTGGATCCTTTTGAGTGTTTGTTTTTAATACCATTTCCTTCAATATTGTGTCACCTAGAGGAAAATGAGTCGACCCTTGTTGGACCTTGTCTAATGTAGGGGAAGTCTAAGAACGTTACGTTGATCCAAAAAAGGTTGGTTACTGATTAGTGTCAGGTGAAATTATATGTTAAAATCAGACATGAAATATGAAGTTTGAGGTTGGTGATCTCAATCTCATTGTGTGCCACCGATG
Source organism: Viscum album (assembly GCA_963277665.1). Taxonomy (NCBI): domain Eukaryota; kingdom Viridiplantae; phylum Streptophyta; class Magnoliopsida; order Santalales; family Viscaceae; genus Viscum; species Viscum album. Next base: position 1,631,511,745 of record OY728133.1, on the reverse strand, counting down.
TTAGGTAATCATGTTATCCATAAATAGGGAAATATGGAAGCTATGTTTTGTAGGACATTTGAAATAGTGTAGGGGATCAGTCCATTTCCATATCATATGGATCTTCCAAAACACAACAGTTCCACACATGATTGTATTACATGTATCAAATTCTGAGATATCAAACTGAACATTCTCATATGACTAATTTTATTGACATTAAGACTAATTTTGATGCATCCATTTTGGTGCATATTATATTTGTCATGGACTGTTATGAGATAAACATCTAGGTAATTTTTGTTCCTCAGGTGTGATTAGAGTGGTGTCATGGGGGTTCTGAAGAGGAGACTAGAAAGTAAGAATATAATGTGTAGGGACAACATATTCAGTTGTTCATTGATACCACACAATGATGCTTTAGAGCACTTCATGGGGAAAATAATGACGTAAACTATTTTAAATTAAATTACCACTGTGATTGAATAATTATCTTATTGTTTAATAAATTTATAAACAACCCATGCACTTTTTTGGTTTTCCATATTGTTATATAGTCTATTGAAATTAATTGATTGTTAAGCATCATAATCATTGTTGATTTAGATGTTGTATAGTGTATAATAAGGGTTATGATAAATACAATATAAATATTGAAATTAATTGATAGACTTGATAAATATGATCGTACCATATTTAGCCCATTTTTCCAAGATTCTAAGGGATATAACTTCATTGGAATTTTCCCTTGATAAATCCCATGAAAATATAAAATAATGAAATCATGATAGAAAACATTAATAAGATATGTTAAAGCTCATGGTGATCGCAAACCAAACCATATTCACCGATCCACCAAATGATAACCTACCCACGAAACACATTACCCAATAGGAATTCACTGTTCTAATAAGGGGTTATATATCCCAACCCTAATTGTTATATTTTTTTTATTTTTTTAATGACTATATTAATTTCATAGTTTGGTTAGTTTATAAATTATTAAATAATGGGGTTGTTAAAAATTAAAATTTTTTAAGATAAAACATCAATTATATTTATATGAAATATTTTCACTCAATTAGGGCCAAACATTTCCTGAATTCATGGATTTTTTAAATAAGTTATTTTTTAATTTAATATCATTACTAAACAATATATATTTAATATAATTAAAAATATAAATATTTAGTGTAAAAACTAATTTTGATAGGGGTTAAAAAGCAATTATATTAAAAAAAATTTATTTTTCATTAAAATAAAATTTATATTTAGAAATTTATTTTCACATTTTTAAAGAAGGATTTTTATTAAAAAAATATTTTTAGAATCTGCATGTCCAAATTAAGAAATGAAATTTTTATCAAAATTTTTAGAGCCAGTCAATGTTTTGGGTTAAAATAAAAAATTATATTAATATATTGTATGTTTTATGACATAATAATCAGGAAAAGTGATGTAATAAATGAAATAAAAGGTTTCCACAACCAAAAATATAATTTATATTCAAAATATTTTAATGTTGTCTTAATTTTAAAAAATTGTATAAATCATTAACGAATCCCCCAAAACCTATATAATATTTTATAGTTTTAAAATGAATTATTAAAAAACATGACTCACCTCTCTTCTCATTTAATATATTTACACTCAAAAGAAACAATAACTCTTCACTCAAAACCCATATTAATGACATTTATCTACATTTCACTCTTTAGAACCATCCCATAGTGCCCCTATTCTCTCAAGAAGCTCCTCCCATGTTTTTGGGAACACCTTATATGGGCAAGGGATATTCTCCTTCCCCTCTTTAAATAAAATAACTCTTTTTTATTCCTTTTATTACCCATTTAATCAAATTGGGATATGTTACTACACATCCTTATGACATCCATTATGATTTATAAGTGATTGGAGACACATTATAGTGTCATCAATCCATCCCATGATCATTTATGTACACCTGTTATAATGCCAAAAATTACTTATGATTTAACATGCAAAATATTTATGTAGTAAATACCCTTACACATTTCCACATGTTTGAATTCACCTAGATGAATCTATAATTCCATTATTGGGTAATGATTGTTTCATATCAAAAACCCATTAGTAATTTGAATAAATGTGATGAAATATTTCCTTATTTTAAATCATTTATGTGACACACATGAGCAAGTCTATATTTTGATGGGTGTGCTCAGATAGTGCTCAAATTCATTGGGTAATTTTTTTTGTTATCGTGAGACATAATGTATGGGACTAGGGAGTAAACCTAATCCTTTATGGTACCCTTTCTAGCATGTGATCTTTTCGTGGATATTATCCTAGACTTATGTCAATGCCATGATTTTTTTCCACGTTTCCATTTTGACTTTAAGCTATAAAGTTATATCATAATCAAATGTTCATGAATTTTAGTCTCAACCCCCTTACATTACCTTGATATGTCGTCTGGATCACATATACTACTTTAACTAATTATATACTTTTTTATTCCCTTATTAGTATTTATATATCATCCCTTTCTTATGTACATCCCCTTGTTATGCTGTGATTTTTAGAAGAATGGGGGAGATTTTGGAGCATGTTAATGATGTTTTAAATAATGTGGTTATATCCAGGCATCAATTTTATCTACTATATAACTTTTTTTCTGAAGAAACTATGATTCATGATCTTTTAGTATTGTTTAATGTGTTCATTTATATATTAATTCATAAAATAAAGTGTATTAATGACATGGGTAGTCACAGTTGGTATCAAAAAAAGGTATTCTTATTTTTTGGATTAATATTAAAAATCCATAGTAATTCTATATTGTTATAGACAAACATAGGAAAATATACATATATTTTAGTTTTTTTTAGAGTTTGTGGTTTCCAAGAAAATAAATCTTGTAACGAATACTATAAGTGGATGTGGATCTAGCACAATTATACGCAGTGATAATAATATTGAAAATTTTGCATTGAGTTAGAATCGTTCATAAACAAGTATATTATAATAGCCCTTGATTCACATTTGGATTATCACTTCTGGGGGGTAGGCAGTGTTAAGGTCACAATATTATTATGAACCTTTATTACGTGTATTAAAATAATTATAATATTTATTTTAGGACATAAATCATGGATACCCTAAATTCAAGACTATAAATTCACTGTTAAAGGAATATATTTAATTTATGAGTTATAACATTAATCTCCAAGGTTTACATAATTGTTCTTTTATATTTTATGCTTGAAATTATTCTGGTTAGTGGTTAGAAATAGAAGAAAATGAGTCAACGTCCAATGTTAGGGGAAATGTGATGATTTCCATGTGAGATTTCCAACATGAATACACCAGGAATTGAAAATTCTGTGACAATAAATTTCCAATTGACTTTTGTTTTGAATATAAATTTAATCAACAAGAAAACTAAAATTCCCTTAATAAAGAGAGAATTACAATTTCGACCATTTTGTTATAGAGGCCTCAAGCATTTGGTGGATCATTTAATCCCCTAATCATGAGACAGATGATCTACTACCTTGAGAAGATCTTATACATACTTCAATGCTTCTAGTAGGTGAATTCCATGCTGGTTTTTTATCTTATGGAAGTATAAGCTAATAAATGGTTGTTATTGGTCAAAAATAAGATGTCCAAAGAGAATATTTAAGTAAAAACATGTAAGGAATTTTGGAAAATATTTTTTAAATAATATTTTCCTCACACACTCAATTATATAATATAGATGGATTGTCATTCCAATAAGTAAAGGGTGATGAATGTATCTGGGACCATGAGATGAAATGTACAAGACATCTGTGACCAAACATTGGATATATTGCTACACATGAATTTAATGTTGTCCAAATCATTTTCTTGATTATGATTAGTTTATGAAAATCCATTGAAATTAAATACTTTGATAGATAGGAGAAATTTGTCTAATGTTCCCTCAAGGTCGAAATAAAGATATGTGAATCTCAAGGGTATTATGAGGATAATAATAGAAAATAGTGTTTAATCATGGCGGGGAAATGGAAAAATATAAATGTGTACATAATTCTGAACATCAAAATTGTCAAAATTTATGGAAGAACTACCTCATAAATTTGCTATAGTGGATGGAGAAATACATTAGGTGTAGGAAAGCAGGGCATTAAGAAAGAAATTATTGATAGTAGAAACCCACCAATGTGATGGATGAAATGGAAACACCAATCAACCATTAACCTATTGTCAAATGTTTCAACTAAAATTAAAAGTGACACTATGTGAACTAATTCCTGATGTTGAGGATCATCGATGAAGAAATCCTCAAAGGCTTAGAGATCAAGGGAAAATTAATATCATCATAACAATTGGTGTGGATACTAATAACAATGTGGTGAATATTATTCTATTTATTTATTGATGAATAAAAAATGATTTTTTTTTCATTTTGGTTATAGGCATTCTTTAATTCATGAATGTTTAGTATAACTATTCATCCATGACTACAAATCATGGATGTAGAGTTGTCATTGAAAATGGAAAATTGAAGATTTTTTTCATCGCATATATATAACTCACCCCTTGTCAATATTTGTGTGGTGGAAATCCTAGAAAACTATGTGATAATCACATTAGAAGAAAGTGATTTTATTATAGGTATTGATTGGTATTCCGTATATAAATCCTTCAATTTTTTTTGGGATAATAAAATCAACCTATATATCCGGAATCATTCTTTGATTCAATTCACATGCAATAATAATGATGGATCTCCACTGGTATCCTCAACTAAAAAATGTATATTACTTATTTATGGTATGGATTAACTTGTTTAAATGAATTTTGCTAAGGAAAATATGATCGTTAATTAAATTCCCATTTTTATGGGATTCAATGATGCGTTTCATAAATAATTGCATTGTTTTCCTAATAACTTGGAGGTTTTGTTCTCGATTGAGATCATATATAGATATTTTCCAATATCCAAGACTCTATATAGAATGGTCATTTTTAAACATAATGTGTTGAAAATTACCTTAAACTACAATATGGAATGTAGTTTATAAGAATAATTAAATCTCCATTGGGTGCATTAGTGATGAAGTATTTCTATGCATGGTATCAAAACATTTATGATATTTTCATTATGTATCATAGGTATTGACACAGTCTGTTCCCTTGAAGAGCTACTACATTCATGAAATCACTACATCTAATTCACTTTCTGTTTTTTTATTTTATGAAATAAATAAAAAAATAAATTAAGGATTTATATTTCAAAAATTAAATACTAAAGGTAAATATGAAAATTTCATGAAAATATTGATTGGAGACTGAATGATGTTTGACAGAAAAAAGATATTACTAAGAGAACCACATAGGTTAAACCTTCATTATCTTATTATTACATTCAAATTTACATAAGGAAAACAATCTATCAAATGTGTGTACTCTTATTCATCCTATGTTTTTGATATACGATGCACTTGATTGACTATATCACATATATACCTCCTCAATAAAGATAGAATATTCTAGAAGAAAAATCAAATCCTTGGGTGAAATGTGGAGGCATAATGGAGCCATTCATACTCATAACCCCTGAGTATAAATATAAAATAATAATAAACAATCGCCCATAATTTTCAAAGGCTTAGGATTAACACTGGATTACTCCCTCAGAAACGTTTTCTGGTTAGATACTCTTAATCACGAGCATAATATTTCACTAAAAAGAAGAAAACATGGTAATAAATTCCAAGATATATAGAATAATATATAAATGACAAAAATAAAATTAAAAAATGAAATGAAATTATAGAATGAAAATGAATAAAAACATGAGAATAAAATAATTCTTAAATTCAGAAAATATTCTGTGTAGCATATAATACTTTTAATGGTTATGGAAATTCAAATGTATAAGGAGTGAGGTAACTCTTTTTCCATTCTTAATTTTCATGTGAATGTTTGAACATGGTATGAATAATAATTGGATGGTTATTAAAATATGGAATTATATAATTATTTTCTCTATCTCTTTATTTCCAACTGTAAATGTTCAGTATTACTAGAAACATGTAGTGAATGTTAATTCCAAATTACTCTGAAAATTTTTTATGTATTGGATGACACTTCGTATTTCAATTCACTAATTTCAAATTATTTTATGACGTCTAACCAATAGTAATGATGCATGGACATAGAAATGGAATTTGTTAAACCAAATTTTATCTATATCCGATTGAAATATTAGCTTAATTGGGATTTTAAGTTGTGGGATATAATCCCATCATAAAAAATCATCACATCTACGTACAAATTTTGAGGCCATAATTGTGAGATAATTTTTGGTTTCAAATATTTTGATTTATATTTTATTCAGATGATTTAAATAAACATTAGTATGCATTTATGCTTAAAATTGAATTTTAAAATTTAAACCATTTTAAAAATTATCGAGAAAATATATAAGAAAATTAAAAATTTTGAAAATCCAAAATTATGCCATTTTTTCAATTAATCTCAAATTGATTGTAAAATATAAAAATGTGACAATTTCACATAATATAAAATTTTTGTGGGATTAAAATCCTTTTAATCCAATTTAAAATAAATAAAAATATAGGGCTTTTTAGTTCTCCCATAATTAAACATTTCACTCATGTGAATTCCTATAATACCATGTTCAAATAATCTTCCCCAAGCATAAATGACAACACAAATCAATTATCACATAAAATTAAATATCCTTTCTCCAATGTGAATGAAAATTACTTTACTCCTCATAAATCATAAAAATAAATTTCTTATAATGTTAATCCATTGTTGTAATTCATACCATCACCCCAAAAAATATCTCTCTAAAGTCAAGTATTTTTGTGTGGAGTTTTTATCATACTAAATAATATGTGTGATCTCCATAGACATTACATCTTACTAGTATCTCCACTTAAAAAAGACATAAATGTGTCAATAACAAGGTATTTTACATGGGTTCCACATGGTATGAGGGTTGGTAGGTTGTAATTGTATAAACATATGAGAAATAATATAAAGGGTTAATGTCAAAAGAGAAGAAAATTCATGATGATAGATTTGATAAAAATATTTTTTTGAATAATAAAATAAGAAAATGAATCAAAAAAATACTTTATCTCTTTGTTAACATCAAACATTATAATTTTACAAGAAATTATAAATTCTCAACTATATTTTCCCACATTTATAGAAATTGTTTAGCTTCAATTCAGATCTATAATTTCTCTTTAGAATCATCTTTCTTAGGGAAAGAATGGAATATTTTGATCTTAAAATATTGGTGCGAACCCAACCAAGATTTTTAATACTATTTTAGTCCAAAAATAATTATTTCCATCATGAAATTTAATCCACCATATATGTAATAAATATGGAAACACTTTCAATATATCTCTAAAAAATTCATTCGAAAAACATACAACTCATAATTTCCCTCCCGAGGCTTGAGTCCAACAATAATCTCGCATTTAACTTCAATGATAGGTTGGAAAATGGATAAAAGGATTTTAATATGTCTTATTAACAAATATTTTTCTAAATACTAGGGAATTAATAATGGTCACTTGCAATGATGGGAAAAAATAAGAGTTTAATGTAAAAAGGGATTTCAAAGTGGTGCCTCAATCATAATTTGCATATTTTTTGAACTCTAACTGCTATAAAAGATATAGAAATATAATCTTAAGCATAACACTAAATTTATCAAGACTCTAAATAAAAATATAAAAAATATAAGATGTCAAAATGTTTAAAAACTTCTTTTGTCGGGTAAGACTTTTTATTTTTAACGAACTAGTGCAAGTGAATTTATCAAACATTCACAAATGAAAGGTTTGGAAATTAGAAAAATAATTCCACTTATAATTCATTTAAATCCTAAAAAATTAAATTCATGATACATGAAAAAAATATGAACATCGATTAAATCATAAAATGTATTGAATTCAACTCAATATTCATAAAAATACACAAAAAATATTTAAAAATAAATTTTTTAGAGAAATGAAAAACATGAAAAAAAAAATTAGATCACAAAGACATCCAAATAACATGTTGATATCCTTCAAAATTTATTCCATTTTGTTCTCTCTTTTTAGTTAAAATTTGTTGACAAAATATTTTTATACAACATTTTAATTGTGTATCAATTAAAAGAATAAACAAAAAATACACAACCAGATTTTTTTTAATTGGAAGCAATAATTTAATCTCCTATATTGTACCAAAAAAATCATAAAATAAATAAAGATCAAAGAATAAGAAAAATAATGATAAAAAAAGATAAATGGGAAAGAAAAGGATAATTATTGATTTAGACTCCAAGAGGGTGCTAGATTTTTATTTACCCTAGTTATTTAGTTGTAGTGGATTATCCCCAATCATATGGTGGATGAGGTTTTAATGAGATGAAACAAAACATTTAAATTTTAACAATGTCTATGTATATACATTTATATGGGATACCCACAATGAAAATAAGAAAAATGTTTTAATTCCCAAGAATGTATAAAGAGATAATTTGAGGTATATAGGGGGAGGGGAAGAAGATAGGGGTTCTCCCAACTTACATTCATTGTGTCCTTTTCCATATGGTATATAATATGTTATGGTGGAGGTATTCATATCACCACAAGATTTTCAATAACTTATTCTTCGATCACCACCACATGGGTGACCTATTCCTTAATATCTATGGATTTATCAAAAAACATTGAGTCAAAATATTTTTAAATTGAGACGTCTGGAAAACAAAATTCAGCTTCAATAAAATTAAAATAAGAAGATTAAATAAATAAGTCCTCCCTTTAAAGTAAGCCAAAATTTAAATTTATGTCTTTTGTAAGTACCATTGAAAAATATATATAAGTATGTTATTATTCATTATCATCTACAGAACAATATAGTGGTAGAGTGGTGATAAATTTTCATTATCAATCATGCTAATATCATGTTTTAGGTTATCTTTAACAATCATATTCTATTATTCTTCAATAATATTAGATATCCCGAAGGTATATCACAATGATTGTTTTCATCAGGGCCCTCATTGAGAATTTTTTCATTGTGGGTTAATTTTAAAAATTCCATTAATAACTTTTTATTAACCACCTCATGTTATTTAACTTTAAAAAATTCGATAAATCTCTTCCATCACTTGTTCTTATTCAATTTCTGGTTTTATCTCTAGCTACTGCTCATGGGGTTCATATACATATCCAGCTATCCACTCTATTTTTATCTCATTTTTTTCATTACATTACTAATCCTTTTCAACCGAGATTCATGATCACTATGAAATTATTCTTTCACATGATATTGGATCGTCCATGTATAATAATTTGAAACAAAATACCTTATGAAAAAATATAATTTTTTATATTATTATTAAATGAAAGGATATAAAATTATTTTTTATATGTGAATAAAAATAGTAAGTGATGACCATTTCGTACATCAGTAATAGATTAAATTTTTTTGAAATGATATCCTAACCATTGTCATAATATTTATGATTTTTAGAAATTGTACAATAGAAACTGACCCATGTCATTCTCTTGAGACGTTATTGTAGTTGGGAAGTAACTATAACTAATTAAGTTTGTATTTTTTACAGTTTTAATTTTATAAAGTAAAACTAAATAAAATGGATGTTTCATTATTTATCAAAAAATTCTTAAATTAAATATGAAAATTCTATGAAAACAAAATGAATTCATAAAAAATGATATTATATAGAATGAATATATTCCCAATAGAATCACCGTAAGTGAACCTTCATTGTATTATTATTATTATTTTAAAATTTTCTTAATTATGACACCCTATTTTAATTGAAAACATCCTCTTCTTCCCATGTTATTAATATATGGTGAACTCGATTGACTACACCACACTTAAACCTCCTCTATAGAGGGGAAATACTGAAAAATAACAAACTAAAACACATGTTGTATATAGAGACACATCGTTTCCTTTCACACTATGCCCCCTTGGCCTAACTGTTGGAATATAAAAAACATTAACAATAAATTTTAAATGAATATATGTGAAAAAAAGATTACTCCCTCAAGAACTTCATTAGATTATCAACTCATGATAATGAGTATAAGAGTTCACAGAGAAGAAGAAAAAGAGAAGAGAAACCGAATGTGATAAAATATAAGTGACAAACAAGAATAATAAAATTCAAAATAAAAATACAATTCTCGATTGAAAATTAATGAAAATATAAGAATAAAATACATCATAACATTAACTAGATATTAAGTGAAGAATCTAATACATTGAATAGTTATAGAAATAAAAATTCATAGGGATAGGGGTAGGTCATTTTCACATTATAATTTCAATATAAATGTTTTCATATGATAGTCATATTAAAAAATCAAATTGGAAAATTGCAATTTTATAAAGTTCTTCCTCTATAAATTCTATGTAGACCCAAAAAAATATGAGATATATTGGATATTTTTAGTGAATGGTATGTCCAATTTAAACCATAACATTATTTTGGCCTGGATGGCTCTTTGTAATCTATTGTATCATGGTATAATGAATTTATAACCCTAAAATTATAAGTATAACATGTGTCCATTGTAAATATTTTTATTTATCCATATGTTCTCCTTCTCTATGTAAAATCAAAGTTCAATATTTCCTATAATATTTTAGATTTTTGGCCATCATAACAAATCTCTAGATTCTAGAAATAATTTTACGCCTAGATTGTGAGATTATTTGGCCCTAAAAAATTTGGATTCAGCTTTGGATGTAGTTGAATTTAATGAATATCAACATTTATAAAATTGTAAAAAATGTAATTTCACAATTTAATTCATTTTATAAAAATTTATGGATGAAATACAAATGAAAAATAAAAATATTAATGTGAAAATTTGACAATTTCCAATAAAATCACATTTTGTTCAGATTAAAATTTGAAATTCCACGTAAAACTATTTAAAATATGGACTCTTTCAACTGTTTATCTTCATCATGAAGAATGATGAGCCCATGTTCCCCTATATTGATTATCATGTGTATAATAAGATCATGATAAAGGACAATTATCATCTTCCAAGGATTTATGACTTGTTCGATAATCAACATGGAGCTGAGTACTTCTGTAAGGTTGATATTTAGTTAGGAAATTATCATATAAAGCATTAAAAGAAAGATATACCCAATATTTAATTTTTTTAATGCATGGGGACAATGTGTTCATGGGGATTCAATTTAGACAGACTCATTTTCTAAACATCCATATATAATTGATTAATATAGTCTTTAGGGAATATCTTGATAAATTTTTTGTAGTCCTTATAGATGTTATTTCAATATAAAATAAAAGTTAGGAGGAACATTATTTGAATTTAAAAACATTATTGAAGACTATTTGAAAGAAAAATTTGTATTGAAAGTATATTAAATATTATTTTTGTCTAGATAATGTTACATTGACAGAGCATGTTAACACTAATAAAGGGATATCTGGGGTTCGATAAAAAATTGAGTTGATTGAAGGAAGGTGAAGACCATCATCCATGATGGATATCCATAGTTTCTGTGCATAATATAGGTACTATCATCGATTTGTGAGAAACTTCTCATGATATTCAAGGCCACTAGTCAAGCTAAATTAGAATGGGGTCAAGATTTTATATAATTATTAATGTAAAGAAACATTCAATTTGATAAATAAGAGTATACTGACTTCACCAGTGCTCATGTTACCCACTAACGGAAAGGGATCTGTTATCTATAGTGTTGAATTTTAAAAGGAAATGGGTACTACACTCATGATGGATAAAAATGTGATATTTTATGCCTTCAAAAAATTAATGATCCATGATAAAAACTACCCAAACATGATCTATAATTGGATAAAATGATTTTAACAATGAATATATAGTGATATAATCAGTATAGAGAGAAGTGTAACATATATACCGACCATAAAATCCCCTAGAATATATTCAAACACAAGTATTCTAATAATAGATAATGAATGTGGTTAGATCTGATCAAGTGTTATCATTGTTCAATCCATTAGAAACCTTGGACGGTGAAGAATGTGGAAGAAGCTCTGATTAGAAAGGATCATGCAACACTATCTTTGATGAGGATTGCAAGGGATCTAGTCTTCATGGACATGAATATGATGAAAATGTGAATAATAAAAAGATATTTCTACTACCTTAGTTAAATAACTTATGAACCCTCTATTATTTAGATTATCAAAGAGATTTTGAATGATAATGATTTCCTACAAAACAACAATGTGATAATTAAAAAGTTCAAATTTACTGAAGATGGATTTATAAGATTTGGAACATGGAAATGTGTCACATTAAAACAAGAACTGAGAAAGGGATCTTTTGAATGATTTACTGTGCTCATACTTAACTATTCACCCATGATTCACATTGATGTATATGGATTTAATGTAACAAATCTGGTGGGATAATGTGAAAATAGAGATTTCATAATTGATATCCAAATACACGACATGACAACAAGTCAAGTATTAATGATAGAAGACTAAAGTTATAATGAAACCATTTCCTAAAAAATTATTGTTTTCATTCTGGAATTGGGTATGACCTCGTTGATTTGAGATTCAAATATTCCAATCGGTTTCTAACGGGTTTGTTTGTAGAACCAAAAACATCCAATGATTCCATATCCAGTTGGACCTACTTTCCAAATATAGGCACTCATTAGTTGTGGACTGATGGGGCTTAGGAATTTTCATTTGTCTGAAGGATGGGAGGACGAACTCATCACACCTTTTTGAGGGGAATTAGTGTTTACTCTGGGACTCTCTTTGTAGATTTATGTTATGTTCATGTATCATTATTAAAGTACCAAGTTTAAGATTTAGATTTCCCTTAGAACATGCAATCAATGATTGATATGTATGAATTTAGAGAGTCTTTCTATATGTATTCTAGATTCTTCATTGATAGAGAATCATCTATATTTTATAGATATTCTTAGTCACTGGTATCCTTTAATACATTATATAGATATCTCTTGGTCATGATGATGACCATAATAGATTTAAGCCACTCAGTGGGGCACTTGAAGTTTATTGTCATTTATTAAGACATGGATTAGTTCATAGTTGGGATCATACCCACAGATGGGCTACCTCCGTATCCTTATTTAGAGAAGGAATCAAAACCCACGTAGTTTGAGTAAAAACATATGAGGTTTATTCATGATTGATGGCCCGATGAAAAATGTCATAATTACTTTTACACTCTAAGCTCACGTGAGTCATGCTTGGTGTGAGGAAAAATAGGTATTGGTAAAACAAAACAATTGTGCTAGGAAAGATTCAATAATAAGAAATAAATTGGGGCTTATGTATGTGTGACTGCCCAGATAATTGAAGAGTAGGATTTACTTCAGGGAAGAAACCCAGAAACAAGGTCCATAAAGGTATATGTACATTATGGATATTTGAATATTCTAACATGGGGCTTACTCCTGAGGAATATTCCCAAATTAAGAGGGTTCTTTAAGATGATTGGGGCTTACTCATGAAAAGGAGGCCCAGGTCAAAAGAAGTTAAGACTGGTTAAGATAATTATTTTAACTGGGGATTATTCCTGAGTAGGAGGCACAGGTTAAAAGAGACTTGGGTCTTACTCCTAAGGAGGATTCCCAAATTTAGAAGAATTTGGACTGGGGCTTACTCCTAAAAAGTAATCCTATGTTAGAAGATACTTGTCACTGGGTCTTACTCCTAAGGAGGAGGCCTAGGAAAGAATTTTTGGCGATTTGGGGCTTACTCCTAAAAAAGGCCCAATGTATGGGACTTGGGGGTTACTCCTAATGAGGATGCCTAGACATGGGAACATTTGAAGACTGGGGATTACTCTTAAGAAGGAGGACCATGTTATGGGAACATGGATAGGGGCTTACTCCTGAGAAAGAGGAACAAATTATAGATCCTCTAATCTTTGAAGGATGAGGTTGAATGAATGAAATCCTTAACCTTGGTGACTTAAAGGTATGTAAATCACTAGGTTTTTGAGAGATGATCCATGTAATTCCTTTCAGATAAGGATGTTAATCAAGAAAAAATTCCATAAATGGCTTTGAAGAGTGTCTTGAAGATTGGATCTTGAGTAGTAGAGCTGGAATAGCACAAGAGAGATGAAATGGGCAGGAAGGGAACCCAAAAACATAAGGGCGCGCAAGTCCTGACGTGTCACGCATGTACTGTATGGGCGCACATGTCTTGGGTTGCGCAAGTATACTTTATTGACACCTGTTTACATGGGCGATGGTTAACCAGTAGAGTTGTACTTGGGAGATCCTTGACCAAAGTCTTTAGAATCATCTCAAAGTGCTTCCAAAAGAGCGGTGTGAAAGTTTCAATGAGTAGGTAAGGAAGCACGAAAGTGTATCCATTTCCCATAAGGGTAAAAACACTTAGGCATGCAAGTTTCAGTGAATTATAACACTTAAACCTTATTCCTCTTGTTTAGACCATCCATTCTAGGTAAAGAAATACCTTAGAAGTGCTTGGAAGACTTGATGAAGAGACTTGGGCGTTCAGAGCTCTGTATCTGAATTCTGGAAAAAATCCTCCATGAATGGGGGGCCCACTTGGGCTATTTATAGGCTGGAGAAGACCTGGTGAAAAAATCACATAGGTTGTGCAACTGAAATGCATGACCAAATGCAGTGTGCAGGTGTACCTGCGAGACCAGGGTGGCACGCATGTGTACGTGCACGACCATGTAAGAACTTGCACGACACCTGTGAAATGTTTTTCCTCTACTTTCCTTTGTCAATTTTTTATATTTTTTCAAAAGATGAATCACTTTGAATTAAGATATTCAACTTTTCCAATCTTTGGAATCTGTGACGAAAGGAGCGTCAACAAAAGTTCCCCATCAGAGATGGATCCAGAGAGAAAAGAGGATTTGACTCTGAGGAAATTGAGAATCCAAAGGAAATTAGGGCACACAGGTATGCCATGAAAATGAGCTTCGGGTGTGCATGGTATGGCGCGCCGGTGATATTTGGGCGTGCATGGTACATCACGTAGGGGTACATCATCGTCAATAAATAGAGGGCCTCACATTGCATGAAGCACCCAGTTCTCGCTTGATTTTTGCTCTCGGTGCGCATGTGGATCCCGGATTTCTATCGTCCGTTCATGTTTTTTCTCACGTCGTGCTTTTGTTAAGGTATTTAGACATGTGCGTTGAAACCTGGATGCCCAATACTTGCGCGACTGAAGGAGACTAGTGCGTCTTAATGCCATAGTCAATTTTTTTAACTTCCACTACTGGAAAAGTAGCCTATACCAACGGTTCAAAACCATTTCTATAGGCCGGAAAACCATTGGTATAGAGTATACCAACAGTTTTCGAAACTGTTGTCTAGTAAGACATAAGGAAAGCCCTATACCAATGGTTTTATGTAAACCGTTGTCATATGTTTTCCAGAATTTTGGAAAAGGCTATACCAACGGTTTAAAACCGTTGGTATAAGTTTTTCCATAATTCTGTAAAATGCTATACCAACGGTTCTAAACCGTTGGAATAGCCTTTTCCAGAGCTGCTGCACAGCAGCCCCCCAGAAGCCCTCCAGTAGCCCTCTAGTAGCCCTGCCATCCACCTGCATAAAAAATAGTACACAACAGCCCTCCAATATACCCTCCACTATACACCTGCATAAAAAATATCACAAAAAAACACATACATACATCAAACAGTATAAAAAACACCTAAAATAGCCCAAAAAACCACATATGACAACAATCATCCAGTGGTAATTCACCTCACCCATGCACAAACCCCCAACAAGAACACCTCTCCATCAAATTATAATAGGTAGAATAGTTTGATAAATATCTATTAGAGTTTAATATTACTTTCATATTGGCTCAAATCCCATTTTTTTGTGATCCTAGGTTTGGGTATGTAATGATTTGTGATGAATTTTGCATTGAACTTGTATTTTTATAATATATGGTGAAAATGTATTTTCTTAGAAGTCTCATCACATAGGACGCATGGGTCGTTGTCCAAAAGTTTCAACAGAATCCGAAAGCGTTTGGTGGTTTTTCCGTATGGCAGTTGTTGTTTTTACTGAAACTGTTGTCCATTTCAAAGAAAAGTTAGACACTTTGAGTGGTGCCTGCCACACTGTGCCTCGGATTGAGGCGGGGTTTACTCGTACACATCACAAATGACCCATGGATCATTTTCCTAAAGTTTCAACAGAATCTGAGTGCGTTTGGTCGGTTTTCCATATGTGGTTTCTTTACATAAAAACTCATCCATTTTAAACAAAAGAAAGACACTTTGAGTAATACCGGCCACACCGACCCTGATATTGAGGTGGGTTTGACTCGTACACATCACATATGACCCATGTATCATTGTCCTAAAGTCTTAACAAAATCCGAATCTGTTTGGTCGGTTTACCGTATGCCAGTTGTTGTTTTCACATAAAATTATGTCCATTTCAAATAAAAGTTAGACACTTTGAGTGTTGTCGGCCACACCACGCCTCAGATTGAGGCGGGGTTGACTTTTACACGTCACAAATGACCCATGGATTTTTTTCCTATAGTTTCAACACAATCCGAATGCGTTTGGCTGGCTTTCCGTATGTGGTTTTTTTACTTAAAAGAGTATCCATTTTAAACAAAAGAAAGACACTTTGAGTGGTACCGGCCACACCGGCCCTCGAATTGAGGCGGGGTTGACTCGTACACGTCCCATATGACCCATGGATGGTTTTCCTAATGTTTCAACATAATCTGAATGCGTTTGGTCGGTTTTCCATATGTCAGTTGTTGTTTTCACTTAAAATTTTGTCCATTTAAAATAAAAGTTAGACACTTTGAGTGGTGCCGGCCACACCACGCCTCGTATTCAGGCGGGATTCACTCGTACACGTCAAATATGACGCATGGGTCGTTGTCCTAATGTTTCAACAGAATCCAAAAGCGTTTGGTCATGTTTCCGTATGGCAGTTGTTGTTTTTACTAAAACTGTTGTCCATTTCAAAGAAAAGTTAGACACTTTGAGTGGTGTCAGCCACACCGCTCCTCATATTGAGGCGGGGATGACTCGTACACATCAGAAATGACCCATGGATCGTTGTCCTAAAGTTTCAACCGAATACGAATGTGTTTGGTCGGTTTTCCGTATGTGGTTTTTTTACTTAAAAGCGCATCCATTTTAAACAAAAGAAACACACTTTGAGTGGTACCGGCCACACCGAACCTCTGATTGAGGCGGGGGTGACTTGTACACGTCACATATGACCCATGGATCGTTTTCCTAAAGTTTCAACATAATCCCAATGCGTTTGGTCGGTTTTACGTATGCCAATTGTTTTTTTCAATTAAAATTCTGTCCATTTCAAATAAAAGTTAGACACTTTGAGTGGTTCTGGCCACACCGCGCCTCGGATTGAGGCGGGGTTGACTCATACACGTCACATATGACGCCTGGATTGTTTCATAATGTTTCAATAGAATTCAAATGCGTTTGGTCGGTTTTCTGTATGTCAGTTGTTGTTTTTACTCAAACTGTTGTCCATTTCAAAGAAATGTTAAACACTTTGAGTGGTGTCGGCCACAACGCGCCTCCGATTGAGGAGGAGTTAACTTGTACACGTCACAAATGAACCATGGATCGTTTTCCAAAAGTTTCAATAGAATCTGACTGTGTTTGATCGGTTTTCCGTATGTGGTTTTTTTACTTAAAAGCGCATCCATTTTAAACAAAAGAAAGACACTTTGAGTGGTACCGGCCACACCGACCCTCGGATTGAGGCAGGGTTGACTCGTACACGTCACATATGACCCATGGATCGTTGTCCTAGAGTTTCAACAGAATCTGAATGCGTTTGGTCGTCTTTCTGTATTCCAGTTGTTGTTTTCACTTAAAATTCTGTCCATTTCAAATAAAAGTTCACTTTAAGTGGTGCTGGCCACACCGCACCTCGGATTGAGGTGGGGTTGACTCGTACACATCACATATGATTGATTATGTATTGAATATAGTCCTGAACCTCTTTAAATGGATAAAAAAAATTCTTAGATGGTTTGAGTTCATTTTTCACATTTCAATCATCCTTCAAACATAGTTTGGAAACAGTACTTTCCTATAATTATAGGATTCATGAAAATAATTTTTTTTTAAAATATCCACAAAACACATCTTAATTATTGAGTGGTATATGTTCTTATCCTCTATTGTTTGATTTTGGGTACCACTTCCAGTATATATCTCATTACCTCATTAAAATGTGTCATGGTGTGAATAAAATAACCATGGAATTGTAATTTCATTAGAGATAATATCATATCAATTTCACTCAAAAATCCTTATACTTCAAAGCACATTTTCCATATCATTTTCCACATGCATAAACATGAAATACATGGCTAACTAAGAAAGCTATGAAAAAAAATAGAAAAATGGGTATCAAAATACCAAGGAATAGTAAAGGTCTAGGTAGTAGACTAATCATACAGTAAGAATAAAGTGCAAAAAACAGAATCCGAATGCAACATCCCTATGAAGCAGAGGAAAGCCCCAAAGTGAAAAACCATGTTCAAAAATAAAGAGTTATACAGAATTCAAAAATGCAATGGATCAATCTTCCCCTGATCACCTTCAACATCACTACTGTCATCATCGGCCTCATCCTCGCCGCCATCTCTGTCCTCGTCATTGTCCTCGTCATCATCCCCATGCTCATCACCAGCCTCATCCTCGTCCTTTGCATCATCCTCTCCCTCGGCCCCATCCTCGCCCTCGGCCCCATCCTCGCCCTCATCCTCATCCTCGCCCTCTTCCTCTTCAGCATCCTCGTCATCACCAGGAACATCATCATCTCGACTGCCACTAGAGTTACCGAATGGTGCATTGGAGGATGCACCCATCGACGACATAAATGTCTTACAAGCCACACTAGCCTCTGGTGGAAGTGATGAAGATAAATCTTTCATCAGTTTCATAAATTCTCTGTCTCTCGTTTGAGCTTGTACTTCCAACTTTGTGACCCTTTTATCAGACTATCTTGCATGCTCCTTGACCTGTTCCAACTCGGTGGTACTAGAATGGATACCTAGAGAGGACCAATACCTCGTCAAAACTATATTCTTACCAGGTCGGCAGCGTACTCGACCAGAGTGCTCATCTCCCAAAACCTGAGAAAAATGATCGTGTGGACCAAAATTGTCAGGCTCTTGGGAATCAAGAGCCTCTAAAGCAGCCTATAAATAATATTAATAGATTATTAAATTTCAAATTAGATATTAAACTTTGAAATAAACAAATTAAAACATACAATCTTTTCTTGTGTCGACTCATTTACCACAGTTCCATCTTTTCTTCTTCTACTCGAGCAAAACAATTTTTCTCGAGGGATACGTCCTTGAATATTCATTTTGTGCTTCTGTAATGACATTGAAACAAGATAAACTGCAAGAAGAATAATATATTCAATATTCAATAAATCACATAATTTATGTAGGATACAATAAAAAGGGAAATTCCTAAAGAAAAATTATAAACAACTATATCGTACCTACTGCCTATCATGATCTGACATAATTGTGCACCCCAAAGTGTGGAGGTATTGCTTTGAATCAATGTTTTTTTGTTTTTTCAGAATATATCTAAATAATGATTAATAATTAAAGAGATTATATTAATGAAAAATATGAAAACTCTCATTTCAATAACTCAAATGAGATTAATACCTTAAATTTGGCAGTCGCCCAATGGGTAATCATTTGGCGATATTGCTCTATTGGGCAGTCATCCATGATGGGTAATGTCTCTATCTCCGCACCCACTCTATCACACCAGCCAACATATATCTCATGCTTATAGGCTCTCCAAAGCTCTCTTATCTCTTTAAAACGTGCTGGTCGTGCACCTACTCCATCAGGGAAGTTAAACCGAAGTAGAAACTAAATTGATTAGTTCATTTAAATACAAAAATATAATACATTAAATCCAATAGATTTTTTAACCATATTTGTGCCAATGCGTTATCCTTGACTTTGGGTGGCAGATGTCTCCAAGAGAGAGGGCTGACCGGAATGATATCGGAGTATTTGGCTAGCGTCGCCAAAAAACCCCAACATTCCTGCCTAGATTTCTCAATCATTTGTCCATCATCATTGTATTCAACCATCAACTGTGTATGGCGGTTCCATACCACACGCAAGAGAGTACGCCCCCTCCCCGCCTCCTATCTATAGATGAATCTATTATTAAAGAAAAATAATATCAATATAAGTTATAATAAAAATAAATTTTGGTATAAAAATTTGATAGAGTTATATAAATATACATGTGGTAGTTGGATCAATGGGTGCAGAAGCTGAAGGAATATCCTATACAGGTAGAGTGCCCCTCAATGTATGCTCCTGTGTCGCAGCAGGAGTCGAAGAAGGTGGAATATAATAGCCCAAAGATAAAGAACCAGGAGCAAAAGATGATGGAATAGACGTCTGGATAGCTGGTAGTGTAAACATCGGAGGTCTAAATATCTCAGTACCGGTACCACTAGATGATCTTCCATCTCTAACACCACCACCCCTCCTACTGGGATCAATATCATGCTCCTCGTCGGATATTTGTCGTCTAGGGGGTGGATCATGAAAAAAAGTTTGACACAAAAGTAAACACACGATGTTATAAGTTATTGAAATATTTATATTTTAAATAAAATACTCACAACATGGATGAGTGGAGGAACACCCATCTAAACCATGGGATGATTATTATCTGTCATCTTTTTCTGTCGCCTCTCTTCAATGGGTGTCATTTCCTACAATGAAAAAAATATGGAAGTAATTAGACACAGATAACTAATGTGTAACCCCAAAATAAATTATAGAAAAACCATTCTGATAAAAAGAACATAATGAAACAGAAGGTTTATGGTAGTTTGAAGGTACGTACTAGGATACACACTCTGAATGATGTAGGTGAAACATGTAGGTGAGAACACGACTGTATGATTCTATATATTTCCCACCACAACTTCGGGTTCACAATCAACTCTGACAATTGAGCTATTAGCGTCCTTATAAGTAATAAACGGATTTCTTCCAATTGCAGTAGGGATAGTGTCAACTTCATCATCACCATCATCAAAAACATGTTTGGGATTTACTTCAATAATTACACCGAATTTAGGATGATGATGACCTTTGACATAAAAAACATGTTTCACCATTGATGCCAATACATAAGGTTCATCGGTGGCAAGAGTGCGAGTCATGTCAATAACTCAAAATCCAAAATCATCAATAAAGGTGTTTTGCCTCGTCATTGAATCAAACCATTGACATTTCATCATCGTGACTCGACCATGCGAGTAATAATACAAAATTATTATTTTCTCTACAACACCATAATAAGAAACATTTTTAGAACGAGGTATAGTGTCCGAGGAACTGGCATAACAGTCTATTGTGGTAGTTATCATAACACCATTATGCTGTGTTCTCATGTTTCTTGCTCATTCAGTGATAATAAATTTGTATCCATTGATCACAAGTGATTTACAAGCACGAACCATGGTATTAGGACCAAAAGCCAAAGCTCTTATTTCCTCAGAAACAGAGTCCGCAGGCAAACTCGATACCTGAAATATAAACAAATAGTAAACTTAATTAAATATTATTTATTATTTAGTTATTAAAGAATATTCTTACCTTCAATTTCAACCAAGGAGAAAACCCTTTTCTATGAAAAGTCTCCTTCCTTCTCAAAGATAAAGAACGATGCTTTCTGTATATCAATTCATTATGTTCCCTATAGATAAAAATAATAATAGTTTAACAAATATTTATAATTACAAGAGATAAGTTAGGAGATACATGTACAATTTACTTACTTGAAATACTCATCGAAAAAATCACAATTGAACAACACTATGCGATGTACCATCTCTCGCTCTTCAAGGCTTAATGTTGTCAATGTATTTGATCCCAGAATTCCTCATGTCTGAGGAAGTGATGGAAAACTGGGTTCAATTTTCCCATACTGTTCTTCTTCATTTCTCATTGGTCTGTTTATTCTCGTAGTAAGATCAGACAAATACATTGAGCAGAAATCCATACATTCTTGAGCCAAGTAACCGTTCACCGTAGAACCTTCGGGAAATTCCTGTTCCGAACATATTATTTCAATGTGCACATGTTTTTTTCAGTTGGATACATCCAACGGAAAGCAACGGGTCCTCCATGAAGTATTTCGGTCGGAAGATGGACAGTCAGATGCAACCTGCATGTAAAAAATGATGGAGGGAATATTTTCTCTAACTCACACAAATTTAATGGTGTCTCTGCCAACAGTTTTTGCATGAGGGATTTGGAAAACCTCATAGCACAAAGTTCTCTAAACAAAGAGCACAACCGAATAACTGAGACTCTAACATTATTGGACAAGAGATGACGAATTACTATTGGAATCAACTCATGAAAAAGGACGTGATAATCATGAGTCTTCAATGATTTCAACTTCAACTATTTTCTGTTGACCCATTTTGATATATTGCTTGAATATCCATCAGGAACATTAATAGTCTCTAGCACTTCCAGAAATTAATTTTTTTTCAGTATGTGTCATCACATAAGAAGCACATGTAACTTGCCATTTATTTTCACTGATACAGATAGGATGCAATTCTAGTCTGATCCCCCAATCTACCAAGTCACGCCGAGATCGTAAATCATCTTTTGTCTTCCCCTTGACATTTAGAAGAATCAAAAGCAACATTTCACATATATTCTTTTCAATGTGCATTATGTCTAAGCAATAACGTTATAGCATCCCACATTTTTATCACATAAACTTTAATTACATTTTACAAAACCGAGGATCTTTAAGGTTTAGTGTCTTGGAAACCAGGAACTTAAAACATGAAAACAACATAAAGAATTCTTCTTAAACACTTGAAAGGCTTCTCCTCATGTTCACCCTAGGCTCATTACTGAATCTCATAACCTGGGGACATACATCAAAAGAAAGGGTGAGCAGAAGGCCCAGCAAGGGAAACAAGTGAAACATTTTACATATGAACTTGGGATACATCAATAAAGTCATGAAAAGAACTTTAAGGCATGAAAATGAAATCATGAGGCATATCATAATAAAAATAAAACTTTTTCATAACTTGAAGATGTGGCTGCAACATTTAATATTGGCAATCGTTTCGTTTCACCAAGGTCCATCCCCAAGGTGTCGTTAAAAAAATTACCAAGGTTATTCACCAAGGCGTCGTTAAAATGGTCATCTCTAGAGATTAAGTCTTTACCCAATGCATTGGAGCGCTATCAGGGTGCACCCTTAAATTTTCCTTTATTATCATGTGAGCCACATATATCATCATCAAACATTTCATAAATAACCCATATAGCATAAAATAAATGGGTTTCATTTCATAATCATAACATTTTAAAAACTGCTTTAATGACATGATCTTTACGGCACTTTAAACCCACGGAAAGGGAAGCGGGTCTCATGTATGTAAATCCCAGAATTTAAAATGGAACATTTTGATATATATGTGAATACCCTTGTAGAAATATGATCTTTGAGTATTCACTTTATAACATAAAATAATTTTTGAGAAAAGAGAGAGGCATTTTGAGGGGAAAATTCTGCAGCATAACGGCTATGTTACAAGGTTTTAGAAAACATTGAGAAAAGAGGGGACATGGGTCAAACATTAATAAATGACCCAGTAAACAGTAGAGGGACAAAATATAAGGGATTTAAGAACATGGTACTGAAATTTGAAAATATACCATATGAAATGAAGAACATGAAAGGAAGAAAAAAAAACAAGATTTCTCTTGTGAAAATTCGGCAGCCTAACGGCGTCACTTAAACTTCAACAAAATTGAATTGACAAGGTCAAATAGGGTCTCTCATCATATGAACATAAGAGTCCAGTATGATAGATATAGAGATCATACCCCAACATAATAGAAAGGAACTTGAAAGAATTGACATGAAAGTAGAACTTCAAAACGAGAAGGGTGAAGAACCACTTAAAAATTCGGCAGCCTAACGGCGCCACTTAAAACTTCAAAATACTGAATTGAAGAGATCAAATGGGGACTCTCATCATATGAAAATAAGAGTACAGTATGATATATATAGAGATCATACCCCAACATAATAAAAATGAACTTGAAAGACTTGACATGAAAGTAGAACTTTGAAAAAGAGAAAGGTGAATGAATCCCTTGAAAATTCGGCAGCCTAACGGCGCCACTTAAACATTCTTAAAACGAAATGATGAGAGTAAGAGGGGGTATTTCATCATATGAACATAAAAAGGGCAGTAAGAGGAGTATAAAAGAACATCCTCCAAAATAAGAACATGGATCATAAAAGGAATGACATAAAAGAGATCATTTGAAAAGAAAGAGAGGGGTCGGATCCCTTACCTTAAAATGTAACTCTTAAACCTCAAAGGTTGGGACCTTGAGGGCTTGGGGGCACCTTGGGAGGACTCCTTGGGAGGTAATGAGACCAGAACTTCGTTGGGGAAGAGTGGGGAGTCGAATGGATGAGAGGATGGCTTGGTATTTATAGGGAAAGTGAGGGGACAAGGCATTAATGGCAAAGGGACACCTCATTAGTGGTTTTGGCAAAACCATGGGCTTTCCCATGGTATTTGCCCATGGTATTGGCCACTTGGGACACCTCATACCTTATCTCACTATTCATAATTCGAACATATTGATTACAAACTTAATACATCATTTAATGATGTCATTAAACACCCGTAACTTAAAAACTGTATTTTCACTATTCATCAAAAATTCAACTTTCTCAGAATAATCCCAAAATTTCACCTTAACCAAATATCAACGCTCTGATTACAAATATGAACTCAATTTTATAAAAATAATTTTCTAAATATTTTTAATTTAATTTTTAAATAAAAACACTATTCATCGAAAATTCATTTGTTCAGAAAAAACCCCAAAAATTACCATAACATAATATCGATGCTCTGAGTTCAAAAATAAAGTCATTTTTATAAAAATAATTTTCTAATTATTTTTAATTAAATTTTTAATTAAAAAACACTATTCACCCGAAAAAACTAATACTTGAATAATAATTAATGAAACCGTTATTTAACTATTTTATTGAATCACATTACTTAATCAAGGTGCCTAGATTATTTTAAAACTTTCTTTAAGTGAGATTACTAATCCATTTGGTCATATTACTAATCCTAATCATAAAATCACTATTCATAATTTACTATTCATCAAAAATCAAGTTGATCTTATTAGACTCTAAATTTCGTACTGAACATAATTATAGAAGACCATTTTTCGAAAATCATTACACATTTTTAATTATTTAAGGTTTACACAACCATTTTTAAAATATCCTTTTTCTAAAATTCATCAAAAATATGCATACAATATTTATCCGGTCATTTGAAAATTCATAAACATCATCATAAGAAAAAAATCCAAATTTTTATTTAAAAAAAGATTACACAAGGCAATTACGGTCTCGTTACATAACCCCTTATAATACCAGCATAGGACATAAGAGTAAGGTGTGCTAGGGTGATAGAATTTTGGGGCGGCTCAGTCAACATTGCCCGAGTAGTAATTTCTATCAGTTTGAACTTCTCGCGAAGGCGATTCCGTTCTAGCTTCACATGATGAAGTTCGGCTTGGATTTGGTCCAGAGCAAAGCCCAATGGTGCTACCTCCTTTCCAATCTCTGTTAGATGGGCTTCGATCGGCCCAAGGCTACTAGGTGAGGCCATCAAATCTTCTTTCTATAATAATTAACCAAGATTACTTAAATTTAGAGACAATAATCAAAACATTTTGTTCACGGTGGTCATATTGACCGATGGTCATATAACACTCAAAAACCAATGGTCTCATTTTATTTATAATCATATTTATCAAATAAAACATTTTTTTTGAGTATAAAAAATAACACATGAAATTAGGAAACAAGATTTATTCAAAATTTCGGGTCGTTACAATCTTCCCCCCTTAAGAAATTGCGTCCTCGCAATTTTTTTAAATTGGGTTTTGAAATTTCATTGAAAGTCCCACATCGGAAAAAGAGTCAGTAACACCATTACTTTAAAAGAAAGAAAAGGAAGTACAAAGGCCACCCGAGTTAACCCACACTCGGGTTCCATGTAGGAAAACATGGACATGGAGGAAAAAACAAAGGGTCAGTTCTGAGAGAGAGTGATAGAGAACATGATTAGGAGAAAGTTAACCATGAGAAAATCCCAAACTTATGATGTGTGTAAACGGTCTTTGATTACCTATTAGGAAACGTAAACCAACAACATTTTTGTTTTACGTTTCTTTTCATAATTTTGAGGATTTCATTTACTACATAGAACAAAAACATAAGAAAATATACCTACCTTCAAGTAGAGTTTCATCCTTTAACAAGTCCCTACCGACACTAATCTTTTTGCCAAATGATGAGAATTCAAAAACACTTGGTCTCATAAAAGCACAAGAATCATCTTCTATAGAATCACATAATCTACAAAAGATTAACTATCTATTTCTTCTATCTTTAAACATTATCCCAAAAACAGAAAGGTTAAGGTAAAACAACTCTTCAAAAAGAAAGAATCCCATATGAATAGAACCTACTTTTAAATCTTCAAAGTTCCATGGTACTACCCAACGTTCATCATAGACCACTCCATAAATAACGATCCTTAAAATTCCTCAAAATAAACCAAACTAAGATTGAAACCCAAATACAAGAAGGATTTGATAACATAGTCTTCCAAAACAACTTCATTGTTCATCTCCAGACAACATCAACCACTCCTAACATCTTATAAAAAAAGTATCTAACCTAAACATATTTTACCCAAGATAGGTTAATCATTCCCAAAAGTAACCTAAATTACTATAAGTCCGCCTTAAATTCATCAATTCTTCAAAATATAAGTCAAACTTACTCCTCAATGAAAATACTATAGTAATCTATTTACCTCGATCATATAGGGTCCCCAAAATAGTGAACGCCTTCCAAAATAATAATCATCTTTTAATCCCCTAATCATCTCTGACATATTAATACGGAAATTGTCGCATTTCCTATCACATTGGTTGTTGGGACACATTATTCCATTTCCCACCATTAACTAAGAAGATAAAGTATAATTAGAGGCTTAAATACTTAACCAATAATCATGAAAAGGAACTTAAAGCATATAAGGATAACTTGTAGAAGAAAAGTATACCCTAACTTGTGATCCCCTAGGTTCCCATCTAAGTTATCCATGATCATATATTCTTATGTGAATCTTTATTTTATTTTATCTTTGTTCCTTTAATAATGGTTCATACCAAGCTTATGAATTTACCAAAGCAT
Source organism: Viscum album (assembly GCA_963277665.1). Taxonomy (NCBI): domain Eukaryota; kingdom Viridiplantae; phylum Streptophyta; class Magnoliopsida; order Santalales; family Viscaceae; genus Viscum; species Viscum album. The sequence continues at coordinate 1,631,484,317 of OY728133.1, read as the reverse complement.
ATCCCCCGGGAGTGTCGTAACCAAGAGTGCAGCAAGGCCCGTTGTCATGTACCAGTTCCCGTTCGAGTCTAGCTCAAAGCGGTGTTTTCGGGTTTTACCCCTATGTACATCTGTGCCAGAGCCACCTCTACCTGCTCGTATCCAGACAGGGATGTATTTGCTTGGCAACCCCTTACTCAATACTCACCAAAATACCAGGAAGATTTCCTATATTAAACTTTTCTATAGGGTTCCTCCTAGAGTTTTCATATCCTAATTTCCACAAATAACTAAACCATCCTTTGATACCAACTATATCATCCCACCTTTTTATCACATAAACTTTAATTACATTTTACAAAACTGAGGATCTTTAAGGTTTAGTGTCTTGGAAACCAGGAACTTAAAACATGAAAACAACATAAAGAATTCTTCTTAAACACTTGAAAGGCTTCTCCTCATGTTCACCCAAGGCTCATTACTGAATCTCATAACCTGGGGACATACATCAAAAGAAAGGGTGAGTAGAAGGCCCAGCAAGGGAAACAAGTGAAACATTTTACATATGAACTTGGGATAAATCAATAAAGTCATGAAAAGAACTTTAAGGCATGAAAATGAAATCATGAGGCATATCATAATAAAAATAAAACTTTTTCATAACTTGAAGATGTGGCTGCAACATTTAATATTGGCAATCGTTTCGTTTCACCAAGGTCCATCCCCAAGGTGTCGTTAAAAAAATTACCAAGGTTATTCACCAAGGCGTCGTTAAAATGGTCATCTCTAGAGATTAAGTCTTTACCCAATGCATTGGAGCGCTATCAGGGTGCACCCTTAAATTTGCCTTTATTATCATGTGAGCCACATATATCATCATCAAAAATTTCATAAATAACCCATATAGCATAAAATAAATGGGTTTCATTTCATAATCATAACATTTTAAAAACTGCTTTAATGACATGATCTTTACGGCACTTTAAACCCACGGAAAGGGAAGAGGGTCTCATGTATGTAAATCCCAGAATTTAAAATAGAACATTTTGATATATATGTGAATACCCTTGTAGAAATAAGAGCTTTGAGTATTCACTTTATAACATAAAATAATTTTTGAGAAAAGAGAGAGGCATTTTGAGGGGAAAATTCTGCAGCATAACGGCTATGTTACAAGGTTTTAGAAAACATTGAGAAAAGAGGGGACATGGGTCAAACATTCATAAATGACCCATAAAACAGTAGAGGGACAAAATATAAGGGATTTGAGAACATGGTACTGAAATTTGGAAATATACCATATGAAATGAAGAACATGAAAGGAAGAAAAAAAAACAAGATTTCTCTTGTGAAAATTCGGCAGCCTAACGGCGTCACTTAAACTTCAACAAAATTGAATTGACAAGGTCAAATAGGGTCTCTCATCATATGAACATAAGAGTACAGTATGATAGATATATAGATCATACCCCAACATAATAGAAAGGAACTTGAAAGAATTGACATGAAAGTAGAACTTCAAAACGAGAAGGGTGAAGAACCACTTAAAAATTCGGCAGCCTAACGGCGCCACTTAAAACTTCAAAATACTGAATTGAAGAGATCAAATGGGGTCTCTCATCATATGAACATAAGAGTACAGTACGATATATATAGAGATCATACCCCAACATAATAAAAATGAACTTGAAAGACTTGACATGAAAGTTGAACTTTGAAAAAGAGAAAGGTGAATGAATCCCTTGAAAATTCGGCAGCCTAACGGCGCCACTTAAACATTCTTAAAACGAAATGATGAGAGTAAGAGGGGGTCTTTCATCATATGAACATAAAAAGGGAAGTAAGAGGAGTATAAAAGAACATCCTCCAAAATAAGAACATGGATCATAAAAGGAATGACATAAAAGAGATCATTTGAAAAGAAAGAGAGGGGTCGGATCCCTTACCTTAAAATGTAACTCTTAAACCTCAAAGGTTGGGACCTTGAGGGCTTGGGGGAACCTTGGGAGGACTCCTTGGGAGGTAATGAGACCAGAACTTCGTTGGGGAAGAGTGGGGAGTCGAATGGATGAGAGGATGGCTTGGTATTTATAGGGAAAGTGAGGGGACAAGGCATTAATGGCAAAGGGACACCTCATTAGTGGTTTTGGCAAAACCATGGGCTTGCCCATGGTATTGGCCACTTGGGACACCTCATACCTTATCTCACTATTCATAATTCGAACATATTGATTACAAACTTAATACATCATTTAATGATGTCATTAAACACCCGTAACTTAAAAACTGTATTTTCACTATTCATCAAAAATTCAACTTTCTCAGAATAATCCCAAAATTTCACCTTAACCAAATATCAACGCTCTGATTACAAATATGAACTCAATTTTATAAAAATAATTTTCTAAATATTTTTAATTTAATTTTTAAATAAAAACACTATTCATCGAAAATTCATTTTTTCAGAAAAAACCCCAAAAATTACCATAACATAATATCGATGCTCTGAGTTCAAAAATAAAGTCATTTTTATAAAAATAATTTTATAATTATTTTTAATTAAATTTTTAATTAAAAAACACTATTCACCCGAAAAAACTAATACTTGAATAATAATTAATGAAACCGTTATTTAACTATTTTATTGAATCACATTACTTAATCAAGGTGCCTAGATTATTTTAAAACTTTCTTTAAGTGAGATTACTAATCCATTTGGTCATATTACTAATCCTAATCATAAAATCACTATTCATAATTTACTATTCATCAAAAATCAAGTTGATCTTATTAGACTCTAAATTTCGTACTGAACATAATTGTAGAAGACCATTTTTCGAAAATCATTACACATTTTTAATTATTTAAGGTTTACACAACCATTTTTAAAATATCCTTTTTCTAAAATTCATCAAAAATATGCATACAATATTTATCCGGTCATTTGAAAATTCATAAACATCATCATAAGAAGAAATCCAAATTTTTATTTAAAAAAAGATTACACAAGGAAATTACGGTCTCGTTACATAACCCCTTATAATACCAGTATAGGACCTAAGAGTAAGGAGTGCTAGGGTGATAGAATTTTGGGGCGGCTCAGTCAACATTGCCCGAGTAGTAATTTCTATCAGTTTGAACTTCTCGCGAAGGCGATTCCGTTCTAGCTTCACATGATGAAGTTCGGCTTGGATTTGGTCCAGAGCAAAGCCCAATGGTGCTACCTCCTTTCCAATCTCTGTTAGATGGGCTTCGATCGGCCCAAGGCTACTAGGTGAGGCCATCAAATCTTCTTTCTATAATAATTATCCCAGATTACTTAAATTTAGAGACAATAATCAAAACATTTTGTTCACGGTGGTCATATTGACCGATGGTCATATAACACTCAAAAACCAATGGTCTCATTTTATTTATAATCATATTTATCAAATAAAACATTTTTTTTGAGTATAAAAAATAACACATGAAATTAGGAAACAAGATTTATTCAAAATTTCGGGTCGTTACAGACGTAACAAGTTGGTTGACCAATACGACAACTCAAAGAATATACTCTTCTTCTTCCAATTGTAACAGGTATCATTGGAAACATTTTTCCTCTTTCTAGATTTCATTACACTCTTCCCAAATGAATAACTGAAATCTGTCAATTCATTAAGCACATCAGTTCCAGACATACGCTGAGGTGGATCATCATTCTCCATGTTATTGACAAATCTTTGACGATTGTTTCTATATGGATGGTTCATTGGCAAGAATCATCGATGTCCCATAAAACTAAAACTACGATGATATTTCATTCTTCTTGATCGAGTATTCTTCATACAAACAGGACATGAAAATTTTCCGTTTTTGCTCCATCCAGACAAGATTGCATAAGCAGGAAAATCATTGATAGTCCACATAAGTGTAGTACGCATCTGAAATATGTCTTTCGAACATGCATCGTATGTGGGCACACCTACATCCCAAAGAAGTTTCAACTCTTTTATTAAAGTTTGGACATATAAATCTATATAATTGCCAGGATTAGAAGGACCAGATATCAGTATACTCAAGAACGTGTAAGGCTTTTTCATACATAACCAAGGGGGAAGGTTATAAATGTGTATGAAAACCAGCCATGTGTTGTGCGAAGTAAGCATATGCCCAAATGGATTAAAACCGTCACATGAATGACCCAATCTCACATTACGCATGTCGGCTGCAAATTCAGGATATCAAGCATCAAATCTCTTCCATGAAAATCCATCTACATGGTGAACCAACTTTTCATTATTATTTTTTCTCTCGGTATCATTCCATCGCATTTTTAAGGATATTTCATCAGACATGAAAAGGATCTGTAATCTGGGGATCAATGGAAATTGCCACATTACTTTTTGAGGTGCACGAGATGGTGTTCCATCATCTTTTGGCTTCCATCGGGAGGTTCCGCATTTGATACAATCATTTCTTTCAGCAGTTTCCTCCCAAAATAAGTTGCAATCATTCAGGCAAGCATGAATTTTTTTTTAGAATCCAAGTTCATCAACCAACTTCCATTCCATATAGTCGTTTGATGGAATATCTGCATCATCTAGAAGTAAGTCCTTCAAGAAGGTAAGAATGTAATCAATTGCAGTATTTGAAATCCCAAACATAGTTTTCCCATGAAACAATCGGATTAAAAATTACAACTTCTTCATTTTACCACATTGCCGATATACTCGAGTCGTCACAGCATCAATCAATTTTTTCACCCTATCAACATCCCCATTTTCATTGGACGCATCATGTGTGCTTGTATCGAAATCTTGTTGGCTGCACATACTTTCCTTCACATGATGCCGAATAAATGGAAACCGGTCATATATCAAACTCTCCAATTCAGTCCTATCATTTGGATCATCAACATTTTGAGATTCCATTTTCTCTCCGTTGTGATACCACGCATAATTGTTTGTTTGGAAACCATATTTGGTTATATGATAGCTAACTGCTTCACGACTCTACCAAGGTCTTCCAACAAAATTAAAACATGGGAACTATATGAGACCACTATCTGAAGCCTTATTAAATGAAAAATCTAGAAAGCTATTCAAATTATTTTGAAAATCAATTGAAATCCGATCAGTTTCGTACATCAAACTTCTATTCATTCTGTAAAAAAATTCCAATAAGCCATTTCCAAGAAATTCAATAATATTGAAGTTTAAACAAAAAAATATTTACGTAACTGACAATTGTTTACTCTATATAAAAGCATAAATGACACCTTACTCTATATGAGAATCATATTAAGAAATACAACAAACTACAGTGTATATAAGAAAATAAGATACAAAATTTCTAATGACTAGGGGGGTGCGGGGTGTCTAGGGGGTGGTGGGGCCGTCCGGGGGGTTGGAGATGTCCAGGGGGTGGGGAGCAGTCTAGGGGTGTCGGAGTGTCCAGGTGTGCGGGCTGTCCGTGGGGTTGGTCAGGCTGTCCAAGGGGGTGAGCGGGGTGTCCAAGGGGTGGGTGGGGCTGTCCGGGAGGGGGGGTACGGGGTGTCCAGAGGGTGGTCGGACTGCCCATGGGGGTGTCGGGGCTATCCAGAGGGTCTAGAGTGTCCAAGGGGGTGGGGGCTATCCAGGGGGTGGGCGGGCTGTCCACGAGGGGTGGTCAGGCTGTCCAAGGGGTTAGAGGGAGTCCAAGGGGTGGGCGGGCTGTCCAAGGAGGTGAGCGGGGTGTCCAGGGGGTGGTGGGGCTGTCCAGGAGGGGGGTTCTGGGTGTTCAGGGGGTGGGCGGGCTGCCTATGGGTGTGGCAGGGCTGTCCAGGGGGTCTAGAGTTTCCAGGGGGTGGGCGGGCTGTCCAAGGGGTGGGCGGGCTATCCAAGGAGGGTGGTCGGGCTGTCCACGGGGGTGGCGGCGCTGTCCAGTGGGGTTGGGGGTGTCAAGGGGGTAGGGGGGCTTTCTAGATCATACCTGAATATATGGAAAATATTCTAATAGTTTATGGAATTCCCATAGTAAAAACATGCCAATATAAGGTGCTAACCATATTATTTAGGGACTTTCCAAATGAGTCATACTGCCTAAGATCCTCCTCTAAGGAGGTGAGTGGGGTGTCCAAGGGGTGGGTGGGGCTGTCCGAGAGGGGGGGTACGGGGTGTCCAGAGGGTGGGTGGGCTGCCCATGGGGGTGGCGGGGCTGTCCAGGGGGTCTACAGTGTCCAGGGGTGGGGGGCTATCCAGGGGGTGGGCGGGCTATCCACAGGGGGTGGTCAGGCTATCCAAGGGGGTATGGGGGGTCTAGGGGGTGGGCGGGCTGTCCAAGGAGGTGAGAGGGGTGTCCAGGGGGTGGGTGGGGCTGTCCAGGAGGGGGGGTACTGGGTGTTCAGGGGGTGGGTGGGCTGCCCATGGGGGTGGCAGGGCTGTGTAGGGGGTCTAGAGTGTCCAGGGGGTGGGCGGGCTGTCCAGGGGGTGGGCGGGCTGTCCAAGGGGGGTGGTCAGGCAGTCCACGGGGGTGGCGACACTGTCCAGTGGGGTTGGGGTGTCAAGGGGGTGGGGGGGGGATTTCTAGATCATACCTGAATATATAGAAAATATTCCAATAGTTTATGGGCCTCCCATAGTAAAAACAGGCCAATATAAGGTGTTAACCATATTATTTAGGGACTTTCCCAATGAGTCATGCTGCCTAAGATCCCCCTCTAAAGAGTTGACAAAATCTATCAAAATCATTGGACAACATGAAAACTAAAATGGAGATTCCATTGGATATGCACAAATATTCCATAGGTTATGCAATACTACTAAATTAATACAAAACATAGTGAGGATGATATAATTCTTCCCCTCTAATTAATTCTCTCCCCAAGAAGTGTCTCTAGTGATTTCGATCAAGAAACTCGTGACACTACACCCCAAAATCAACCTCAAAATACAATGTCACCTATTAAATCCATACATGTGGCCAAAGTACTTTTATTAGTGACACTATCTTTCATCACAACACATTATCTCTCCAATATAAGTTCACCACTGGGTTCTCTATAAATGATGCATTAGGATCTACCTTAATATCCTCGCAGTCGATGACATGCATATGATTGATAATATAACTCAAAAATAGAGAGACATGAAACAAATAAAGTAAAACTAAGTATCAAGGAGAAATACTAAATATTAGGCCACATTCCTAATATGCTTTTTCATTTTGAATGAACCAACGAATCTTAGTAGTAGATTTCCTTATTTCCACGGTTGACTATTCCCTTGTCAAGGAGTCATTGACATGAAAACAAAGAAGACTATAGAAAAGTCCAAGGGTATCCTCCTTAAATCAATATATATTCATTTCCTTCTCTAAGTGGTGACTAAAAATGATTAGAGATAAATTTCACTCTCTTAGAAGTCTCCAATACCAAGCTTAGTCCCAGAACTACTACTTCACCCGCCTCATTTCATAATAGTGGTCACAGGTCACATAAATCAAAAAAGAAACAAAAACGTATACACATAAAAATAAAAACTAAAAACTAGAGGTTAATAAAATACCTAATTTAGGATGAGTCTGAGAAGATTCGATAGAAGCCTTGGATGGAATGGAGGAAAAGGATTCGGAAGAGCTCGAAAATCGCCGAAATGTAGCGGTTTAGGGCTCTGTATCGCGAATGGGGGAAAGGTCGTGCTGCTGCCATTTTGGGGGAAACATTTACCAACGGTTTTTAAAAACTGTTGGTATATAGTTGTCCGGACAAACATATACCAACGGTTCTAAAAAACGTTGGTATAATCTGTCCTATACCAATGGTTCACTGAGAACCGTTGGTAAAACTCCCCTAAATCACATCTATTCCAACGGTTCTAATGAACCGTTGGTAAAAGGTTTTATAAAATCATTTATACCAACGGTTTGGGAAAACCATTGGTATTCATGGCCTTTCCCAATGGTTTTCTAAACCATTGGGATACAAGCATTGGTAAAAATGGTTTTTCCAGTAGTGTTCCTTCACAAATTTTATGAAAATTAACTTACTTTAAGAGTAAATTATTAAACTTTTGTGCAGATCCAATGGCTCCAAAGAGAATCGAAATGGCTGATGAACTGGCAAGAAAAATAATTGATGATATTATGAACATCGTTGACCATTAATATTATACCATCTGCAACTGTACTCTCCCAGATTTGGACAAGTATAAAAAGAAGTATCATCTTGATTTACCACACAGCATCTATCTGCCTCTGTATGGCCATGGTCATTTTCAAGATTTCAATATTCCAGAGGGCAAGAACTATCATCCACATTACTGGTTTCAATCATATATCAACTTCTCTTTAGCAAATGTCTCGGTCACAGGAACATTTTCTAATGCTATAGCAGTAAAGAAAGCCTATGTAATGAATCATAGCTCGTGTGCACCAGATTTGAATTCTCATAAGCCTGAGTTGCAACCACACTGTTATCCGTCATTCTTTCGAAATTCTCAGATGGATCCATCCTAAGGCTGGAAGGAAAGATGGGAATTCTGTTCTCGAGGAGGGGTGAAGCTGACTTGGATGTGGGCTTATTGGATGCAAAAAAACTTGTGAAGATTTTGTCGAAGATCTGAATGGAGATACAATTTATGAAGCTGTCTATGCTGGGCATACATATATTTATAGGAATGATAACTTTTCATCAGAATTGCTTAGCTCCTGGAGCCTTGAAACTAATTCTTTCCATCTGACCCATGGAGATGTATGCATTAGTTTGTGGGATGTCTACAAGATCGCAGGCGTTCCAATTCTGGGTGATATGTATGACGAATTCATCCCTCCAAAGGGAACCATGATTTATTAGGAAAAGTCTTCAGATTTGGTTCGAGAGTTATTGAAGATTTATCATAAGCTCAAAATCTCAAAAACATAAAAGATTCATTATATAAGGGACATTCATTCAGAGGAATGGATGGATGTGTTTCTCAATAAGAGGAGAGAAAAGGGGCCCACCCGTACTCGTCATACTAGCTTCCCTAGAGCAGATAACAGAGGTGCTCCTGGTACGTTCTGGCCGACTCTAGAAGCAAAATAGTTTGAAAAGTAGGGATATGAGGTGAATCAAAGGATACCAAAGAAGACTCGTCTGGCGGACTTCTTGGATTTATGGCTCAACAGCTATCTTCTGCCAGTCATAGATTCGAAGGGAGGTGTCAGGCCAGGGACCTTCATCATTGCAGCCAAGTTGTCTGAGTGGAAGATGGTTGGGTTGGCTACACCATTTGGAACAATGATTCATAGGAGCTTACTCTATGTCTATATGGGTAAGTCTCCTATGATATTAGTGAGACCATTACAATTTTTATGGAAATGGATCTCCACTCACTTCTAGACATATGCTATTCAAAATGGAATACATATTCCTTGAAGTTCTTTCAGGCCATCTATTCATGCTTTCTCTGGAGTTTGTCCTTTGGCCCTCAATGCCTATGATATTAGGCCATGGCTGGGTATGCATAAGAAATTCCACTTTCTTTCATTTTGGAAATCTACCAACAGGGTGATTTCTTGACAATGGATCAGCAATTTTGGAATAGATGTCTTACATGCTGTCCTTTAAAGATGGTGTACTGGACAATAGAATTGATGGGGAAATTATATTTGAGGCCTATGCTCCATATCGATTTTCAGACCAGTTCAAGTGTCTACAGACAACTATTTTATCTCCTCTAGTAGAAATCAAGTCAGAGAAACATCCAATGGTTTCTCGACAACTATGGTTGCTAATGGCTATGGAAATGATCGCGGTAGTTTTCGACTTACCAGATACTAATGCAGTAAGCAACTTGACCATATGGTATGATGAAAACTGGGTGGCGTCATATCCTGAGGCAATATTGAATAAGCCTATTTATAGGGTGGGTAATATGAAAAGAACCATAGAGAATGAAACAATTTAGGTTCTAGGAGATTCATTCACTTGTAAAGCAGGTTCACTAGATTCCTCCCCCGAGTCTGATTCATCAGATTCTCAAGAGATTCAACATGTGTCAAAGCAGCCACGTGATGTATATAATCCTCCTGTCAGAATCAAGATATCCACTCCATAAGTTATGGTGAGTTACCTCATTATGGCAATTTAATCACCATTAATTTATAGAGAAAATATGTTTTATTCTCTTATTCTCTATATGTAGTTGCAGGAGATGGGAAAAGGCTAAAATCAAAGATTGTAGGGCCTTCCCCGCAACCTTCTAATTATCTATGACCAGAGGCTCCCCATACATGGAAAAGATTATTCTGTGGTATTCAAAATGCATTGATGGATTTGTGCGAGGGGCTACACCTTCCTGGGATAGGGAATCTGTTGGCTGCTACCAACAACAATTTTGAGAAAAACTCCGATGAAGTGTGAGCTTATGTCAATGAGCTGGAAATGATCATATATGCCACTGATCAATCCATTCCTAACACCAAGCGGGTGAAAGAAATAATTGATCGGGGTGCCACTAAGGGGACCGGTGGCTTTGGAGATGAGGAGTGGCCCGATTATGTGGCTTCTGAAGATGTACATTTCATTCCTTATTTGCTTTGAAACTTATTTCAGTCAAAGATTTGTTACTTAAGGAAATTATTTTCTTTATCTTGAAACTTGAAAAGAAACGAACTACTGAGGTTCATTCACCGAAGTATAGCCCTAGTGGTACTGCCATCGGGGCTGCTGCTGAATCTCCTTGCAAATTGGGCGAGATATCATCAGTCCAGAAGGCCATGGATGAGGAGTTGGAAATCGCGTTCCATTCTCCAATCCAAGTACCAATAAGGGAGATTGCAGACACTCCCAAAAATCCGAAGAAGCATAATCTTATAAGAAGGATATCCACAGCTAAATGCTTCGTTAGTAGTGGTAAGTCCTTTGGGAAATTATGAGTCTTTAATCATGAAAATAGTAATCATTTTCATTTGAATTGCAGGGGAATATTAAATTTCCCCCCTCAGAGAGAGGATTGATCCTCCTGCTAGATCAAAAAAGGGTGTTGGGGGACAATCTCATGCTCATGTTGACTTGGCTGCTTTTGGAGAAGAGCCAGCATCTGTCCCCAGTATCCCTCATGCTACTGTTGTAGGAAAAGAAGAACCTGCTTCTGGTAAGATAAAAATGCTTCATAAAATGTTGAATGAAAACATCAACTAACTTCCATTCATTGATATTTTATGTATAACACCAGAAACAGAATCATTGGAAACCGCTGCAACTGAATCTTCCATCCTTCTAGAAAGAGTTGTCCAAGGTCAGGGATAGCAGAATGAGGGTCGCTAAGAAGACACTTAAAAAGCTCCCACTAGTGAGACTAATAATGATTCTGAAGTATCATTGGATGAAATGATGAATCATGGATTGTATTTCGAAGAATTTTATGATCATGCTATGTTATCATGTGATTTAGAAGATCTTGGGCGTGAGTGTTATCCTTCATCCAGTAAATGTTCTTATAATTTACACTTATAATCCTGATTGAAAATAACATGCAGTTTCGTCCAAAGAAGTTGCTGAACTGCCAATGCCTGAAGAGGGTGTGGACATTGATTTCAGCCCTATCATTGCAAAAAAACTATCTCAAGTGGAGCTAAACCCAATAACCCTTCTAAGACCCATCATGAAGATCCTGTTGAAACTGGGAAAGATGTGGAGGAGTCTTCTAAAGCTATTGATCTACTATTTGGTAATGATCATACTTGGGTTTTCAAGATAGACAGCCAACGTTCATTGTTCTATGAAAATAACCATACTCTTAATTGATTAAATAGGGCTATCAACTTCAATGGCTATATCTAGAGGTGAAATTTCAACTTCCACCCAAGAATGAAACGAAAGTGAAGAAGCATGGGTTAGGGGAGAAAGAGCAGAACAGGGCATGTCTTTAAGTGAATTAATCCCAGATTACATATCCCCATGTGATGATGATGTCGAATCAAACTCAGAGGTGCTTAAAGCACTCAGCTTTTTACGATGCAAGGCATGGAACAACATATGGAAAATTATATCTGAAGTGCCTATTGAAGAGCTATCATCAATGATTTCTTGATTTTCATCCTTGTTTTTCATGCTGGGACTTGGCAGTTTTGGATATCAAGAGATCCATACTGTGGTGAAACAGGTCATCTTATGAATGGAGCAAAAGAAAAAGTGCCATGAGGATCTTACCAGAGTGAAGCTGTCAGTCAACATTAACGAATTTGAGGCTGCGGTATCTCGAGCTGAAGTTGACTATGCTACCATGATAAAGGAGCTAAAGCATAAAATCAAAAAAGAAAAGTCATCTAGCAGATGCATCTCCAGAAAAAATTAGATGTTGTTACTGGGGAACTCGACCAGCTCAACAATTCTTGGAGGGAGCTCAAAAGAATGGTTTGAAGGCCACGGCAGATGCCAAGAATACACACCATCAAGGTGAGAAGAGCATGGCTAGTCGGGTGCATGATCTTCAAGAAGTTGGTGATGAAGCTCGGGATGGTGTACATCAAGTGTAGACTTATGATGACAACCACTTGTAATTCCCTGCAAAAGAGAAGAGAATCCAATCTGTGGATGTCATTCTAATTCCTTCTGTATCAATGAGAAACACATTCATCTTCAATATTTTGTGCATGCCTGATTCCAATACCTGCCTTAAATTTTACCTAAGCCAATGGTCCTAGTAAGCATAGATTGTTTTTTACTAGGATTATTATGAATAACCCTACAAACATTGAAATTTTTATTGCTCAATATTACCTAAATCATTCAAATGGTATGTTTAGTGATCTAGGACTTGAAATTTATTCAAGTTCCATTGTCTTTTGTGGGTAGTTTAATGTTATGCACACGGACATAAAAAGGCTAATTTTTAAGGTCAAAATAGATTTGACCAAATCGATAAAGAATGACTCAATTTCATGGTACTATATCTGAAAACATATTACCATATTCAATTATGAAGGGAACTGTGTAAACTATGACCTAAGAAGTTTTTAATATGAGAAATGATAAGAAAAATGGCTAAAAGGAATTAGAAGAAGTAGTTTCCAAGAATGAAGTTACTATTATATAACAAACCCATTAGGGGGTTGAATTATGAATGTCCACCTAAGGGCATTGGCTTCATAGTCAAATAAATAGCCACTTTTGGTTGACAGGTCTGTTATGTAGACTACTTAGGCAAGGCCGCCTAAGGGCACTTGATGCATAGTCATGCAAAGAACTCTCAGAAATTTACTTTTCTAGTGCTAAAAAGCCAGTGACTGTTTATAGAGATTCAAAATTTCCAATGCATAGAGTTTGTTGTATGGAAAGAGGTACTTTAATATATAGAAAGATATTTCCAAACAAGATTATTTAGGAACTATATGAATGTCACTCCCATGAAGGTCTGACCCAAATGTAGGGAAAGAAAACATAAACCATAGGATTGAATACTTTCAGATCATGAAAATGGAATATGGGACAGATATGTTGAGGATGGCTATTTTTTCGGATTCCTACATATTGACATTAAGACAAATAAGGACAAAAGAAGTTTTCCTCCCATGAATGAAGTTACCACCATTTAAAAAACTTGTTAAGGGGTTTAATTATGCAGAGCCACTTAAGGGAATTAGCTGCATGGTCAAATAATAGTATCTTTTGGCTGAGAGGTCTGTTATGTAGACTGCTTATGCAAGGCCGCCTATGGGCACGTGCTGCATAGTCAGGAAAAAGAACTCTTAGGTATTAAACATTTTTCAACAAGAAGTAATTAAAAATGTGTTATGAAGATATGAAAAAATTTGAGGATAGGGTTATGATACATAAAAATGGGTATTTTCCAATATATGAAAAGATACACAGACAAAAACAAACTAAAATCATGTTATGGCTGGGTCCTAAATTAAATTGTTGGACATCACTACGTATCCTATAAGGATGGGAATCAATCAATACATAGTTATTGAAATACAGTTTAACGTCATGTGAGACCAGAGTGTTGGAGATCTTAGTTTATAGTTGTAGAACTTGGACCATGATAAGGAATACACATTGTGTATTTTCACAGGGGACTTTTCAGCCGAGGGACTGAAAGTGGAATTTTGGGATAGACCCCAAAGACATGGGGCTAGATTCAAGGGATACTCTAATGTTCCTACGTATCCCAAAAGGATGGGAATCAATCCCATGCAGTTATAGAAATAACCTCTGTAACGATTTGGTTCCTACATGTGAAGGGTGAAAAGGGGACTTTAGTGAAATTATGGTTTGACCCAAGGTAAAAGGTTTGCGTATTACCATGTATGTACGTAGCCTTTGGAATATGACATGATTGGAAATCAATGTATGTAATGATTCCTTCTCAAGTTAGGGTATAAAAGAATGTCGTAGTTTATTTTCATACAGGAAAAAAATGTATTGAATAGTTTAATGTCATATAGCAAGGACCAAAGTGAACCAATGAGAAGATATTAGTTCTGGGGTAGGTTTTACAAATCAACATTGTATGAGATGGAAGTGAATCGATGTGAAAATATTTGTTTTGGGATTGAACCTCAGGAGTTTTCTTACGTACCCAGCATAGAAGGCAAGGATCAAAGTCCGCACAGTTCAATTAAAGAATGAAATGTTACGGTTGATGTTTTTCTAAGCTCACGTGAGTTATACTCGGTGTGAGAAAGAATAAGTTGAAACAACCCTAACAATGAACTTTTCAATGTCATGTAGGACACAAAAAGGTACTATGTAGTTTAAAGTCTTACAGTGAGGACTATTGGTGCTGCACAGTTTAATGTCACGTAGCAGGGACAAAATACTGTTTTATGTCATGTTGGACAATAAGGAACTTCTGTACATTTTAGCATCATGTAGCTAGGATAGTAGGGGACTGTGCAGTTTAATGTCATGCAGTAAGGAAAAAATAGGACACAGTTTATCATCATATTGGATGAATGATGTAAATAGTTTAAGTTCATATACATGGCCCGTAAATGGTGCAGTTTAATGTCATGCTGGACATAAGGTACATGCGAATAGTTTAAAGTCATATGCCTGGACCACAGAGTTTAAGGTCATGTTGGGCGTATTAGAGATTTTTTCACAATTTAATGTCATGTTGGATGTATAAGGGGTGATATAGTTTAACGTCATGTTGGATTAGAGAACATACAAATAGTTTAAGGTAATATGCATGGACCATACTGTTTAACGTCATGTTGTAAGTATTAGGGACTTTTTCACAGTTTAACGTCATGTTGGACGTATGAAGTCTTTCTATACAGTTTAGAGTAATGTAGCTAGGATGGTGAGAGTGTCATACAATTTAGCGTCATGTAGCTAGAACGGTGAAGGGGACACAGTTTAACGTCATTTTGGATGTAAAAAGAGACTATGTAGTTTAAAGTCTTATAGTGTGGACTATTGGTGTTGCACAGTTTAATGTCATGTAGTAGGGACAATGTACAGTTTAACGTCATGTTGGATGATAAGAGTGTTGTACAGTTTAGCATCATGTAGCTTGGATGATGAGGACAATATTTCGTGTTTATACAAAATTATTCTTTAGAAAACTGGCATTGGTTGGAGTCGTGATAAGTTCTCCATCCATCGAGATTAAACAATATGCTCCATTGAAGTAGACCCTATGTATTGAATAAGGTCATTCCCATTTTGGATCATGCTTCAGAGGTTTCATTCCTGCTATCATCGGAGTTCTGATAACCATTACCAATTCTCCCTGAGTGAATGAATGAAGAAGAACTTTTTTTTTGAAAGCTCGTGAAATTAGATTCTGATAGACTACCATGTGGGGCAAGGTGCACAATCATTTCTCGTCTTATCAATCCAATTCATCTAATCACTTTTGAGATTTTTCATCTGTAGATGATTGTTCACAAATGTCTTCTAGGAGTGAAGGTAATTGATCCTCAAAGGGAAAAACTGCTTCTATTCCATATATCAGTGAATCTGGAGTTGACCGCATTGCAATGCAGGTGGTGGTCCGATAAGCCCATAAAGCTTGAAAGTATTTTTCAGGCCTTGATTTCTTATCATTATGCACCATATTTTTCAGTATGTTTGATAGAGTCTTGTTAAAGGATTTTATCTGGTCATTAGCCATTTCATGATACCGAGATGAATGATTGGATTTGATGTTGTATTCTTGATTCAACTTCTTCACATCGGATGAATAGAAGTTGTGTCCATTGTCCTTCAAAATGGTATGAGGGACACCAAATCTGGTAATAATGTTTGACTTGAGGAAGCAAACAATTTTTTTAGAACTAACTTCTTTGAGAGGTATTGACTCAACCCATTTGGAAAATATGTCAGTAGCAGTAAGAATATAGTTAAACTGCTTGGTTGTAGCTGATGGGTAAGGTCCCACCACATCCATTCCCCACGTGGAAAATGGCCATGAGTATTTAGCTGTCGGAAGCAACTCTGGGGGCTGATGAATGAAATTTTCATATACCTGGCATGAATGACACTTCTTTGTTAAATAAACACAATAGTTTTTCATTGAAGGCCCAAAGTATCCAAGCCTTCAAATTTGATCAGACAGTCTATGTACAGACTGGTCGGCTCCAGAGACTCCTGCATGTACTTCTTTCATGAGAGCCATTGTCTCTTCAACATCAATGCACCTGAAGAGAACTCAATCAAAATCACGCATGTAGAGAATTTTCTCTAGGTGGTCTGGGCCATCATAAAGAGTAAAGTTGGCCACATGTTTACAGATTTGTTCTTTCAGAGCTCTATCAAGTGGATGTGCTCCATTTTGAATGTGTTCTCTAATAGGTGTCATCCATCCTGTATTATGACCATATGGTTCAGGAATGTGACTAATTTCATTGATTTCCTCTGTTCTGGTTCGAACATAAGGTGAAATTGTACAATGGTGGGAAATGTTGATGCTTTTCTCATCCCGATCTAAATCAGCTAGAGCTGAGGCCATGTTAGCCAATGTATCAGATTGAGCATTTTGTGATCGAGGGACATAAGAAAATGTCAGTTCTGTAGGAAATTCCGCCATTAACTCTCTGACATAATCATACAAAGGGATCAATTCTTCTTTTCTGATTGTATAATCCTCATTGACTTGTTTGATTACCAGGTATGAATCCCCTTTCACTTTTAAGTGATTCACTTATGCCTGAAGCGCCAATTCTAAGCCCATAATGAGAGCTTGGTATTCTGATTCATTATTGGTACCACCATCCTATTGTAAAAAAAGAATAGGGTAACACTTCCTTATCTAGGGAAATGAGAACAACTCTTAACCCAACTTTGTTGAATTTAGGATCTTCCATTTTCTTCCCTGTTGGACTTCTGGAAGCACCATCAAAATACATTTCCAAGACTTGAGGACTATCCTGAATAGAGAAGACTTATTCTTCCGGGAGTTCAATATATGAAGATGTAGCTTCTACTAAAGGGTGTTCTGCAAGGAAATCAGCCAGATCGTAGACTTTTATTGCCTTTTCATAGACATATTGAATATCAGACTGTGGTAGAATAACTGCCCACCTTTCCAGACATCCTGTAAGAATTGGATGACTGAGGATGAATTTGAGAGGGTTATTGTGATATACTAATTGGACCTCATGATGTTGCAGATAGTGTCTTAACTTCTGAACCGCAAAGATTAATGCAAGGAGGCACTTCTCAATACATGAATATCGGGTTTCTTCTTCTTGGATAGTCTGACTGAGGTAGTAGAGGAATTTTTCATTCCTAGCACCATTCTTAAGATCAAAAAAGGATCCCAATGATTGCTCTAAGGATGTCACATAGAGGATAAGTTGTCTTCCTTCAAAATGTGGCATTAGTACCGGTAGACTCAAGAGGTATTTCTTGAGAATATTGAATGATTCTTGAAATTCTTCAGTCAACTAGTAAGTGACTCCCTTCTTCATCAATTTGGTGAAATGTAAACTTTTGCCTGCCAAATTGGCGATGAAACGCCGAATATAGGCTATGTGACCCTGAAGCCTTTCCAAATCGTTCAAATCTCGAGGAGGTGAACTACCATGTATTGACTTGGTATTCTCATGATCGACTCCAATACCATGATGGCATACAAAAATGGCGAGAAATTTTCCTGAGGTTACCCCAAAAGAAACTTTAAGGGGTTAATCTTCAAATTATGCTGTCGAAGCTTGAAGAAAAGGATCTCCAAATCAATCAAGTGATTGGACAAATTTTTGGATTTGACCACCAAAACATCCACATAACATTCAATGAATTTCCCTAAAAAGGGTTTGAAGATGCGATGCATGGCATGTTGATATGTTGCGCTATCATTTTTAGGCTAATGGGCATCACCCCATAGAAAAACACACACTGAGGGGATCTAAAAGCTATAGATTCATCATCTTCTAGAGCCATTCGGATTTGATTACATCCAGAATATCCATCCCTGAAAGAAAGTACTTCATATCCAGCTATTTTATCGATGAAAAGATCTGTAATCATAACCGGAAAATCATCCTTAGGATGATGCCAATTAAGATCTCTGAAATCAATGCAAAATCTAATTTTCCCGTTCTTCTTCTTCACAAGGAAAATATTATCCATCCAATTGGGATATTGAAATTCTCTGATGATGTTAGCTTTGATAATCTTATCCACATCAGCTTCAATTTTGGAAGAATAGGTTGGTTGTGTTCTTCTCGTGGCTTTCTTAAATCCTCTATGTCCTTCTGGCAAACCCAAATGATGGGTAGCAACATCAGGATCAAGACCTGGAATCTCTATATAATTCCAAGCAAATATGTCTCAATTTATCATTAAAAAGGAAATATACATCTCTTTTCCATCAAGAGTCATGGAAGCACTAATTAAAGTTGGCGTGGAGCTTCTTTGGTACCCAGATTTATTTCTATGAGTTCATCCACGGTGGTAGAGATAAATTCTTAAAATGCTAGGGGATCATCACTGAGATCTTCTTCTTCTTCATCAACATGAGTTGTTGCTTCTGTTTCTACATTCATAGTAGATGATGAAGTAGAATTTCCACAATCAGAAGAGATATTAAAATTTGAACATCCTGAAGAAGAAGCTTCCATTTTTTACCCGACTGATGATGAAGGGTCTTCCCTGGTTAATAAAGAGTAGATGATGGATTGAGAATTGAAATCATTATTCACCTTCGATGTTGCTATAACTTCTTCTGGCGTAATTTGTGAAGCATAGACTTGCTGTATTTTAGAATATGAAATAAAGACATCCCCATTCGGGATTCCATCACTACTTGGTGAATCTCCAATTTCTCCCTTGTTGCCTCGCTCGATTGATGTAATTGACATTATGGATCATTCCATAAGAGTATTTTGATTTGGGTCTATCATGCCAATTTGACTGATATGAAACACATAATATGAACTCACATGTGCAAATGGATTTACAATAATATTTTCCAAACCAAATGGAGCATTAATCTTGGCAACCTATTTTGTTGTGGATTTCACTTCTCCCTTCATGTGATAGAATTCTGCCTCAATGTACTGATATTCACATGTCTTGAATTGAAATTTATCACCATAAAATGTCCCAATATGACCATTGAAACAATATTTAAGACATTGATGGTATGATGAAGGGATAGCTGCATGTTGATGTAGCCAGGGTATTCCATGAAAAATATAGAAAGTTCTGTCATGATCAACCACCATGAAATCTGAATTTGATACAAGGTCACCAAACTGAGTTCTGAGTGTAATATCCCCTAGTGGTTCTTGTATATTTTTATCATACCCTTGCAAAATTAATGTAGATGGAGATAAATCAGATTCGGTGAGTCCCAATCGATGAAGTGTGCGAATGGGGATGAGGTTGACTTCTGAACCATTATCAATAAAAGCTCTTCAGATATCCACACCATTGAACTTTCCAAATATGTAAAAAGGTCTAATATGCCCATGAACGAAATAATCATCATCTTCATCTGTGAATGATATCATTGCATGAAATTCTACTGTATTATTCTCTACATGGTAGACTTCAGCTGCAACAAATTCAGTTTCAAACTCTTGAGGACTTGACAAAGCCTCAATTAGTGCCTCCAGAAGATCCTTTGACAGATTCAGTGCCTCCTGAGTTGATAACATGGCTGGTACTTGGGACAGGTGTTTCAATACATCATAATTTTGATCTAGAGGTCTGTGTTTCCCAACATGAGCATGTGGTTTAGTAGGTACCTTGGAAGTTGATTCTTCTTGTATTGAGATAGGAGTTGAAAATACTCATGGATTTGGAAGATTAGACTGATTGGATCCATTTACTCATTGAGAGGACAAATGAGGAACCTCCAATCGATCTTCCAAAATAATTATGGCAGGACAGAATCTACTATTTGTGGAGGAACTTGCATGTTCTTGTTGAGCTCGCTGAAGGGCTCTGCCACAAGTTTCCACTACATACACAATTTTGGCAGGGGTAGAATTGGAATAGTGGCTTCTGGGATATCCACTTCTTTCTCTATATCTCTGTTCCCGGGAATATTCTCTACATCCTCTGTTTGGTACAGGGAATTCAGGCCCATTAATATTGAAGATGCAACAAGCATAAAGATCTGTTATGTGAATCATATTAACAGAACTGAAGATCAAATCATCATTCGATAAAGTTTCTTCCTGACTAGCCAACTTAGGTTGTGTCGTTTGGTGGGGCGGTGTTCATTGTTTCGAAGTAGATATCATGAAATATTCTAGAGTCAAAGAAATATTAGGCATTGAAACATACTCATATTCTTCTGATTCTTATTCTTTCACTGATTTATACTGCCCATCTAGGGATTTTTCTTTTGATGGATGTTTCACTGCGTCTTTTACAGTTGAAGACACAATTCGTTTCTTCAATTTCGTTTGCAAAATGGCATGAGTCTGATAGATCATTTTTCTGACCATCCAATCATCATATTTTGGCCCATTTTTTCTTTTTACTTCTTGCCACATGCCTCCTTCCTCTGGATCTGTAGCAGTAACACATGATACATAAGCTGAAGAACCCTTCAATTTGACTTGCCTTGAGTCGACGATATTTTGAAGGAGGTCCTTGAAGACCAAACACTTCTGGATGGGATGCCCCAACATCTGATAAAATGGGAAATAATTGGGATGGTCTTCATCCCCTTCCTTGTTTGGCCTTTTGGGCCTTGGTAGCTGAACCAAGTTATTCTCCAAAGCAGAAATGAAATAACCCAGAACATGTTTATTTCGGAAATAATAAACTTTTCTCTTCAACTCATCAAACCATTTTCTTCATTGATCTATTTAATAGTCTTGACGAATTTCCTCTGTTGTTGATGCTTAGGTGGTGGAGCCCTTCGAGAAGTAGAAGGCTTTGAGGTAGAAGCACGTACAGGTGCTTGTTTAAGCATGACTGTAGTAGTCTCTACTCTATGCATTCTCCTTCCTGGAGCTGATGGGATTACACGAGTTTTATCCTTATTCTTCATAAGAGAATCTTCAATCTTCTGAGCGATCGAAGTAATGTCTCGAAACCCTCCTGTGTATTTCATAGGGATCAACGACATGCATAATTCATCACCCAAATTTTCCACACAGATTGGAAATAATTCCACTTGAGGGAGTTCCAGGCTCAGGGAATAGGTTAATCTCTTCCAGTGAGCAATGAAATCTGAGACCCTTTCATTCTACCTTTTCTTATAGTTTGTAAGATTAAAATTTTTTGTCTTCAGCAATGTGAAACTGAACTGAAGAAGAAATCATTGATGAAGATCTTTCCATCTGGTAATTGACAGGGATTGTAAGCTTGTGTACAAACAAATGTCAGCCCATGTAATGAATATACAAAGCACCGGAGCATAACTGCTTCTTGTTGCTGAGGAGTTCCCATTATTGGATCACAATGAAAAACAAAACGTGTTAAGTGTTTCTTTGGATTTCACGAACCATTAATGATTGGGAATGTGGTACTTGTAAAATTTGATGGGGGAGGAATATCATCAACCCATACAGGGTAAGATCTCTTTTTTGGTTGAATTTTAGTACGTTTTCCCTCCATAGCCTCCAACCGAGCTGTCAAAGACTCAGTAGTAGTTATTAACTTTTGAGAGACATCCAGTTAATCTTGGACCTGAACAGGTATGGCGGGGGGTACTGCAACTGACGGTAGCACCAACATCTGTTTTTGCGCATGACATATAGGATTAGACCTGTTAGGGTGTACTGGTAGAGGAGGATAGTGTTGATCTATCTCAGTAGCCACAACAAATTTTTTTGGGTGACTAGCTCCAGCACGCTTAGGAGGAAGACTACATTGATGTAGTTCTACATTCATTCTCCTTAGTTCATTCATTTAATCCACCGGATACACAAACCTTTTCTCTAAGGAGAGTGACTGGCCTTCTCTAGAAGAAGGTTGAGAAGTAAACTGATTCTTTCCTTTCCCATTGTTGGATGCCTTTCGGAGAGTGGGAAGTGGGTTACTTGAAGGAACGCCTAGATTTTGGGTAATCCTTTGATTCCAGGTATGGACACCTTCTTCATTTTTGTATGTGTGTACACCTTCTTGAGCATGATCCTCTTCATCGGATCCCTCTGAATGAGCCCCATCTGGTGAATCAGCAACAACAACATTGATGACATTAACGGATGCATAATGCATGGAATCCATTTAATCAAAATTTCTGTGATATTTTTTTTCATGACTTTGACGAAACATTGTCTTCCGTTGATTCAATCCCTTAGGAACTTCTTGGCGAACTATCACTTAGAGAGAATCTCCAGATAATTTGGCTCTTCGTTCTTCCTAGGGATTCTTCTTTAATTGAGAGAATACTGACTTTCTCTGAGGGAAGGATTGAGGATTTTAAAATGTCCCCATTCCGGTGGACTGGAGCTGTTCCTGTTGTTCCCGCTCAACTCCTCGAATTCAATTTTTTGATTCCGAGTGTTGGGTTAAAAGAGTCTCCATTCTGGAAAGATGGGGTGGTTCCTTACATGCTATGTCTGAGACTTTCTTAAAATTTCTCTTGATCTTGCGGATCTTGGTCCGGAAGTTAGCTGGATGCATCAATCGACATCCACTTTTATAACCCGATTCAAAAGACCGTTGGATGATTTCTGACACTTCCGTCACTTGACGATGTGGTTGCTCTATACGAGATGCATGTTCAATATTCTCGTTTTCTTGGTGCAGGAGTAATTCAATAACTTCTTCTCTGTACACTTGATTTTGAGAAGAACTTTTTGAGGACTGTTCTTGGGAAAGCCTTTGATTGCAAACAAAGTCAATTGACTATGTTCATCCATGGGCAATAACATTGCATGAGACTATTTTTGGCAGGCTATGTTGACTGGAGAGCACGGTGAAATGTAGTGCTCCAAGAACACCCCATCCTCTGATATGAATACTTGATGGGGAATTGGAAATTAACTGGAAAAATATTCATAGTGTTCCAAGGCATGAATGCAGAGGGGATCTCTACTGCTTTTCAGCATTCGGATATTGAGAGGCTGATAGAGATGGAAAATCAATCTGGTGTTGTAACCATTATATTATCTTAACATGATTTTCTTATTCATGATAAGATAAAACTTTTTTCTTCAATTGAAAAAGAGTCTTCCATATTTTGAGACAAATATCATGAATTCCATCTTCCGTCAACATCTCTGGAATGTCATACTAGTCATCCAAAGGCCAGAACATAACTGGCACATCAGCATTCTCCATTTGTTTAATCATATTCAGAACTTCCTCTTTATCATTCAATGAGGATTATTCTACCTGTTTGGACCAGTGCTGGTGCCTCATTGTTACTTCATTGGATTCAATATGATTGGTGGAGAATCCACTAATCAAATTAGAAGATAAATGACCCCGGGGTGCTTCTGAGAATGACCTGCACCACAGACAATCTCTAATGGAGAAATTATTTCACTTGCTGATGGTAAAGCATTAGACATTACTGGCTTCAAATTTACAAGTGCCTCAAGATATGAGGGCTTTCTCGTCACTGCATTGTCTTCTGAATTATTTTCCAGATAATGAGAATTACTACTACGGAGAGGACTTTCGCAGCTAAATTTATCACCAGGGGGAGGATCACCATGATGGGTTACATCAAAAGTTGAAATCTCTTTCTTTTTGATCTTCTGACCACATAGAGGGTTGTTGAGGCTCTCATCTGAAGATGAAACTTAAAGATCGATTGAATTTTCATGAAGCAAGCCTTCATGAGGAAGTGTCTAGTGAAGACCTTTGGAATTTATGCTCCCACTATTGGGAACTGAAAGAGTAGAATCTTGAACTCCAGCAGATAATTGTCTGGGGGCTTCAAGAACTCCAGCATCGAGTAAGGCCTGATTACAAATTGGCACTGGATTTCTTGACTTTACTAGGTGGGTCTTTTTCTTAGATGCCTTCTTACTCACTTTGGCAGGTGTATGTGCCTACACCGGAGGAATGATCAGGTTAGGCTGATTACCTCCACTCAAACTAGGTGTATGTGCCTGGCTTGGTTGTCAGTATGATATGGGGGAGAATGCCCCACAACCCTCTTGGACTAGAACAGAGGTGTGTGTCTGTTCCGGAGTGACATATTGATGTGTCATTCCACTGGTAGGGATAAATTTATGTATATATCCCTGAGATTATGCTAAAGCCATTATAATATCCTGACGTCATCTAGGATATGAGCATGAATTTACTTCTGCTCTTTCAGCATTGACAGAATGTGCTTGGTGACTTCAGCTTCTGGAATGGATATATACATTCATTTCGTGCTTGGAGTAGGTGTATATTCCCGCTCCTGTCCTCCTTTTCCATTTCAGTGAATCCTCACAGTACTCATGTGTGGGGGCTGAGAGTTGAGTCTGCCTCCTGCTTGTCACCGGATCTTTCCGACTGACTTCTCCAAGTGCTACCAAGCGAGACTGTGGGTATACATGATCAATTCTAGTTGGTGTATATGCCTTATGATTGTAATCCTCCAAACATGGTTGACGAGCTTCCTTCAACACTGAAATACAAGGCTGCTGGAAAGATTGATAACTTTAAACAGGTGTTTGTTCCTGTTTACCCGTTGTCCACATGATGGGTTGGAAGGCTTCATCGTATGTAGCTAGACGAGACTACTAACTAGCTGATGATTTATAAATAGGTGTATGTTCCTTTCTATAGTACTCCATAGGAATTGCCTGGCACGATTGGCGTGGTGCTGCCAGACGTGTCTGTTGGATAGCAGAATTTAAACGGACAGGTGTATGTGCACACTCGTTGCTTTCCACCAATTTAGGTCGGTGGGATCCTCCGGAAGCAGTATATATGAGAACCTGCTCACTGTTAACAGGATTTCACCTCTGGCGATTCTTCTTGCCTACTCGAGTTCGAGGAAATAAGTTGAACGCCTGGAGACGATGCCCTCATCAAGTTGAGGGCGCACTGCCACACGAGTCTAGTGACAATTGTTGATGGGAGCCCTCGAGAAGGACTCCTGTCTTCTTGAATTAAGGCCCTGAGGGGCCTGCTCATTCACCTCCACAGAATATGGGAGTGAGTGGTTATTGTGTTCTAGGGATAACGACCCGAAACTATTGAACACGGTGGTTGGTACCACTTGCTTCTTGATCACTGGTCATCGATGTCCTGGTGACCCAGTTGAATTATTGACTTGGAGGGCTTGTCGAGCGGCCTCCAGAGTCAAAATAGTACCGTTTTTACGGTACTCCTTAAATAGTGCTTTCGATACCTAGCGTTGAAGACGCTGAGTAGGTGATATCATCTTCAGGGCAGATGATAATCCAGCAAGAGTAGCAATAGTAGTGGAATTTTCCGCAGAGGTTTTCACAGCAAGTGTATTCACAGGAGTGAATTTGAGAGAAGCCACTCATGAAATGAAGAAGATCCTAGAAAAGATTTCCTATTTGATATAACAAGCATAATCAAGATAAATCTAGTCACTACATCATTTGGATGAGCAGATATGTTATTGATTTCTTTGTTGGCCCTCTTATTTGAGTTTTATGTATGGTCCACACAAAATATGCAAAACATCATTTGAACATGGTTCAAGATTTATGACGGGTTCACCATTTTGGTTTCCTCTATGGAATTGGTGATGAACTCATTGATTTGAGATTCAAACATTCCAATCGGTTTCTAACGGGTTTGTTCTTAGAACTGGAAACATCCAATGATTCCATATCCAGTTGGACCTACATTCCAAAGTTAGGTGCTCATTAGTTGTGGACTGAGGAGGCATTAAAATTTTCATTGGTCAAGAGGAAGTGAGGTCGAACTCATCACACCTTTTTGAGGGGAATTATTGTCTTCTCTGGGACACTCTTTGTATATTTGACTTATGTTCGTGAATCCTTATTAAAGTACAATGTATATTAATGAGCTTTCCCTGAGAACATGCAATCATTTATTGATATGTTGGAATTTAGAGAATCTTTCTATATGTATTGAAGTTCTTCATCGATAGAGAATCATCTGTATTTGATAGATATTCTTAGTCAATGGTATCAATCAATACATTATATAGATGTCTCTTGGTCATGATGATCACCATACTGGTTTTAAGCCACTCAATGGGGCACTTGATGTTTACTTTCCTTTAGTAGGACATGGATTATTTCTTTGTTGGGATTGTACCCAGAGATGGGCTACCTTCGTATCATTGTTTAGAGAAGGAATCAAAGCTCACGTATTTCGAGTAAAGAGGTATGAGGTTTATGCATGATTGATGTCCAATTGAAAGATTTCATAATTTCTTTTACACTCTAAACTCACGTGATTCATGCTCGGTGTGAGAAACAAAATGTATTGGTAAAACTAGAAAATTGTGCCAGGAAAGATGAAATCATGAGAAATAAAGTGGGGATTATGTATGTGTGACTACCTAAATAATCAAAGAGTAGGATTTACTTCAGGGAAGAAACCCAAGAATAAGGTCCATAATGGAATATGTACTTTATGGAGATTTGGATACTCTAACATGGGGTTTACTCTTAAGGAAGATGCCCAAATTAAGAGGGCTCTTTATGAAGACTGGGGCTTACTCCCGAAAAGGGGGCCCAAGTCAAAAGAAGTTAACACTCGTTAAAAGAATTATTATAACTGGGGCTTATTCCTTAGAATGGGGCACAGTTTAAGAGGGACTTGGGACTTACTCCTATGGTTGATGCCCAAATTAAGAATAATTTGGACTGGGGCTTACTCCTAAAAAGGAGCCCCAGGTTAAAGGAGACTTATCACTGGGGAATACTCTTAAGGAGGAGGCCTAGGTTAGAATTTTTGGGGATTTGGGGCTTACTCCAGAAAAAGAGGCCCAATGTAGGGTACTTGGGGCTTACTCTTAAGGAGAAGGACTAGGTTAGAATTTTTGGGGATTTGGGGCTTACTCCAAAAAAAGAGGCCCAATGTAGGGGACTTGGGGATTAATCATAAAGAGGATTCCCAGACTTGGGAACTTTTGATGACCGGGGCTTACTCCTGAGAAGGTGGCCCAGGTTAAGGGAACTTGGATTGGGGCATACTCCTGAGAAAAAGGCCCAAATTATAGATCCTCTCATCTTGGAAGGATGAGGTTGAAAAATGAAATCTCTAACCTTGGTGACATAAAGGTATGTAAATCACTAGGTTTTTGAGAGATGTCCCATTGAATTTTTTTCAGATAAGGAAGTCAATCAAGAAAACATGCCATAAATGGATTTGAAGAGATTCATGAAGACTGGATCTTGAATAGGAGAGGTGGAATGGCACAAGAGAGATGAAATGGGCTGGACAGGCACCCAAAAACATAAGGGCGCGCAAGTCCTGAGGTGTTGCGCAAGTACTGTATGGGCATTCAAGTCTTGGGTCACCAAGGTATACTTTTGCGACACCAGTATACTTGGTCGATGGTTAACTAGCATAGTAGTACTTGGGAGATCCTTGACCAAAGTCATTAGAATCATCTCAAAGTGCTTCCAGAAGACCGGCGTGCAAGTTTCAATGAGTAGGTAAAGAGGTGGGCAAGTGTATCCATTTCCCATAAGTGTAAAAACACTTAGGTGCGCAAGTGATAGTGAATTCTAACACTTAAACGTTATTCCACTTGATTAGACCTTCCATTATAGGTAAATAATTACCTTAAAAGTTCCTGGAACACTTGAAGAAGAGACTTGGGAGTTCAGAGCTCTGTATTTGAATTCTGGAAAAACATTTCCCTGAATGAGGGGTCCACCAAGGCTATTTATAGGCCGGAGAAGACCCTGGGTGAAAAACACTTAGGGCACGCAACTGACCTATGAGACCAAATACAGCGTGCATGTGTACATGAGCGGCCATGGCGATGCCCATGTGTACTTGTGCGACAATGGAAGAACTTGCGCGACCCCTGTGAAATGTTCTTCTTCTTCTTTATTTTTTAAATTTTTTATAATTGTTCAAAGGATGAATCACTTTGAATTAATATATTCTCCTTTTCCAATCTTTGGAATCTATGACGAAAAGAGCGTCAACAAGTATAGAAATGAGAAAACATAACCATGTATTCCACTGTAGGTCTCTCAAGGAAACCTAATGGAGATAATGATATATGGGTGGTCATTGATCACCATACAAAGTTAATGAATTTAATTTTAATCAACGTTGGTTTCTCTCTTAGATGACTCTACGTGATATACATAAAATATGTGGTAATTCTACATGGAGTGCCCTCTCTATTCTATCAAAACAATATATGTGGTTTAATAATATGTTTTAGAGAATATTTCAACAAGTATTCAAAAGAAAACTGAGATTCATTACTGTATATCACTCTCATATGGATGGTCAGTCTAAAAGCACTATTCAATCTGTAGGAAATACACTGAGATCATATTTAATGGATTTTTAAGGATGTTGGGATCATCACCACCCCCTATATGAGATTTCATATAAAAATAATTTACATTCTATCAGTCAATGGAACATTATGAAGTTCTATATTAGAAGCAATTTAATACATCAATGTTCTCTGAAGGTGCTAGGAAAGGGAAGATGACGCGACCTAATGTTATCCATGTTATAAAGGGAAGGTTCAACCATTAATTTTCAGATGAAATAGATTAATATATGATAGAAAATTATTGAATATTGATGAAATTAAGTCCATCAGCTTAAGGATGGAGATAAATTGTTCCTTTGTATATAATTAAGGAAAATATTTATGAGGTTCGAGAAGAAGTGGAAGCTTTGTCCTGGATACATCATCCCTTTTGAAGAATTTGGTCACATTTGAGTGGTGACCTATTTATGGGAACATTCACCAATAAAATCTTATGTAAAAGATTTGTTCTATTTATCTTTCTTGTAGAAGTACATACCAAAACTCTCACATGTATCAAATCCAAAGGTGCCACTATTCGTGAATAATATCTTATATAGGGATAATCCAATTATGAAATTAGATCATCAGGAAATTTTCTATGAAATAAGATAAATCAACTAGTTAATTTTGTAGTGAAGACATTAAATTGGGAGGAAAAAACATATATACAAGAAGAATTATTGATACAAAAGAAAACTCATCTTTTTTAATTTATGAATTAATAATTTTTAAGGAGAATTTTTTTCCCTGGGTAATATTGTAATGGACCGAAATCTTATAAATTGAAATTATTTTATGTGTGAATAAATATATTTTTTTGTTATGAATTTATAGAAAAAAATAAATTTCATTAGTTATTTTGGACTATTGTATAGTTATTAAAATTTAAAATACCATTATGAATCATAACCATTGATAATTTAGCCACTATACAATTTTCATATGATTTGTATGTATTAAGGGTTATGATAAATCCAATTTACATGGATGAACAATGTGATTAACTCAAGTAGTTGGATCATACATAATGAATCCCATTTATCTGAGCTTTTCAGGGAGATGGAATCACTGGTAAATTCCTAGGACCTTTCCCAATATGAGATTCAAAAACAAAATAATGAGGGAAATCATTTATAGTAGAAGTTAATGCTAATCAAGATCATGGAAAAAATCATGTTCACTGAACTACCCCATGAAATTCTATCTATCGCACACCTTACCGTTTGGGTGTTCATTTGTGTAATAAGGGGTTATATATCTTGATTCTAACAAAATGAATTTTTATATTTTCATTTTTTGGTTACATTTTTTTACTTTATTGTTACTTTATAAATGATTATATATTGAGATCTATAAAAACCAGATTTTAATATAAAATAATAATAATATTTTATATCTGAGAAATATATAATTTCTGTCAAGACAGACCTTTGGAAGAATTCATATTTTTTTTCTAATAAATGTTACATTAAATAATATTGTTATTAAATAATACTTATTACATATAATGGATAATATAATTTTATGAAGACATAAATAAATTTTATAATGGTTAGAAAAATATTATCATTAAAAAAACAAGTATTTTAAAATAAATAGGGATTTTGAATGAAAAGTTTAATTTATGATATATCAAGAATTTTTTTGGATAAAAATAAATATTATTTTTAGAATCAATATTTTTTAATTAGGAAAGCGTAATTTTTTATAATTTTTATAGAATATAGAATTTTAGCATAATAATTAAACATAATATTAATATATTGTCTGTATTATGACATCATGATGACCCAAAACTGATAAATTTTATTCCATAAATTTTATCCACTACTAAATATATATTTATTATATAACATAATGAAATTATGAAGATATTTTTGTTAATTCTGTAAACCCTTAATGAAACCTCAAAAACCAATACTATATTTTAAGGATTAAAATCATTTCTTTATAAACATGACACACTTCCACATAAAAATGGTTATATTTTAATGATTATAGTTCATATAATTATAATCAAATTAAAATAAATCCTATTTTGTACAATCCATTAGAATCAACCATGGAATGTTATGTCCTGGATTCTAGCCTCACATGCCACTTATCAGTGCCCTCAGACGGTGGCCACAAGACCTCAAGAGCACCTACCCATGAACCGGAGGCTACAGACTAGCTGTGAGGGTGTAGGATTTTTCATATGCAAGGCTATTCCCTCATTGGTCAGATTTTAGTGTAGTTATATATATAGTAAAAAAGTAAAAATACATAGGTATACACTACATGATAGGAACAGTAACCTGCTATAGCCCAAGCAGAATCAATTGACATATAGCAGCAGAACAATAATAAATAATCTTATAAGATAAATATATAATAAGCTGATGTTAAATAATAAACGATTACATAATAATGATGAATCTCAACTATCTAAAAAAAGTGAGTTTGTGGGGGAGAACATGGGATATTAACATATCCCATATGCTATCAAAATACAATATGGAAAAAAAGATAGCTACTTCTAACATCACGAGCATAGGCTCAATCCTCTTCCCCCGCACTCCATCTTATAACTACATATAAAGGACCAAGAATGACATACATGGATATTACATCATTTTAAATGAATAATCATGACATTACCATAATACAAGCTCTATGGCCATAATAGTTCAGTGTCATTGGAAACATGTAAACATAATCTTCTATATTGGTGAATTATATTCAGTATCTCTTTTAAAGATACTCTTCTTTATTTCTATTTAAAACATTTTTTATATCCTGTGGAAATGAAAAATAGGAAACAGGATAGCTAAAACTCTAAATAATGGTAAAAAAGTGAGATATAAAAGCATAAGCTGAGAATAAATGTGTGATAACAGGATATCAACATTATAAGATCATAGCATGAATATCAAAGATCATAATACACAATCATGGAATAAATATTGGAAGTTTATAAGACAAGAAAAATCTAGAAATCAAGAACATAATCCATTATATTATAACATAAGTGTCAAAAATGTGATTGTGGAAGACAAAAAATCATATTAAATAATATCCAAAATAGAAAAGGATTAGGGCTAAGGAAATCTTTGTGTAATTGGTTTACACCCCAAAACAAAATTCGTAGTCAAGGTTCAATCCCAATACCATTTCAGTAGAAAAAATCATATATTGAACTAGGTTCATTCCCCATTCCATCCCTTTGTTATTAAACATAGATCACCTCCTATTCCTGCCATGTATTACAGAACCGAGTTCACTTATTATTGTAGGTTTGTATTATTTAAAGGGGTTCACTTCTAGTTCCAGCCATATATTACTAAACCAAGTTCAATCCTCATTCCATAAATTCCTATCTCATTATATATATATATATATTTAATTATTTACCCAATTTATTGGAGAGATATATAGGTCCCACTTATCAAATAATAAAATCATACATATGTGTTCAATAAGATAACAAAACATTCATCATATCCTGACCCAGAAGAAGAGGTAGGGTTTTTAAACAGTGTAAAATAATCCATGAAATTAAATATATATTGTAAAATTACATTATATTATAACGTATAGAAAATAGATATGTTTCATAATAATTTTATTTTAAAATAGTATGAGAAAGGAACCGGGCTTCATAAGTGTTTTATCATGGTATAACCTGTGGTAGAGAAATGAGTATCATTAAAACAATTTCATCTTAATCGCAAAACATTAAAAGAATGAATATGAATGGTGTCCTAGGTACATTACCCTTGTAAATTATAAACTATTACAAATGATATCATCTTATATGGTGAAGGATTAAAATAGTTCACATAGAATGCTATTTTTGATTGAAAATCACATTCTAAAACTTATAAAATTTTTAAAATCATTTTCTTTGAAAACACATAGAAAAACATAAAGGAATCATGAAAACTGATTTAAAAAATTTCCAGAGGAAAATATCCTTTCCTCATTGAAAAATTATTTATGAAACATAAAATATGTTTAAAACATTTTCCTTTGAAAATATATTTGAAAACATACAAAAAATTCCTTCTAACCGTTTTAGACCCATTTAAAAATATAATATTTCATGAAAATAGTTTTCATTGAAACAAATAAAACATATAGTTTAAAGAATGTTATGTAAAATATTTCTTTTAAAAATAATCTTATATTCCTTGAAAGTAGACTTTAATGAAATGATGGTGGGTAAATCAGTACATGCCAAACATTCCTTTTGCACTGTAAAATGTTTAGAAAAGTAGTTTGATTGAAAATGGAAAATAGAATTTCTTTTAAAAACATTGTATAAAATATAAAACATGGGTAAAAAAATATTTCAAATGTAATATTTGAATAATATGAAATTTTAAAAACATTTTTTATAAAAAATTGTTTTAAGGAATGTAACACCCCAAGATTTCATAGTGTGTTATTTCTTCAAAATAATTCAATAACTTGCACTACACGCAACACCGAGTTCAAACGCACCATGACTTACCAAAAAAGCCGTTCAAAAAAGGTTATGAATAGTATTAACTAAATTTTAATCTTTATATAATCCTTATAATTTTAGAATCCATATTATGAGTTTCTTAGACATAATGTAAGAACAAATTCAACTTCAGTATTGTAGTTTTACCAACTTTTAATAGTGAACCCTTTTTAAATAAAATATTTTAAACTTTTTGACTAAATGGGGACATCAAAAAAATTAAAAATAAAACATCCCAAGCTTCCACGGTACGCTTTCCTTTGAATAAAACAGTAGCGTGTGTTGTACGCAACTTCGAGTTTTAACACACACCACAACCGATCAAACTAGCCGTTATGAATAGTAATACTTAATTTTTTGAAATTATATATATTTTATATTTCAAAATGGACTTCATTTTTGGATTCGGAATATCAAATTTAGCCTAAGGTGAAATTTTGGTACTTTTCGGATAACTTTCATATTTTGATGAATAGTAAAAATTACTAAATTTTAATTAAAAACAACTTTTTTAATCAAAATAATTAATAGTGATAAATTATGAATTTGAGTGGTTTTAAAGTATATTTAGAATATGTTTTTACCATTTAATATAATTTTGGTCATTGGACATAATTTTACAATTAAACCGAACATAAACAAGTGTCAATCTTTTGATAGTTATTATCTCTTAAAAACACGCTTTTTGTTTTGACAGCGGGAATTAATTTTAAATTAATTTCTGCCACTTCTGTGTTTTGAATTTAGAAAAATGGATTCCATATTTGGAATCAGGATGTTCAAATTGTGTAAATAGGTAACTTTTATTTTTAGACATTTTGAATAATTACTGCGGTAAATATTTTATTTACCATGGTTAAGGGTAAATCCGGTAAATAAGGGTTAAAAAATAATATTATAATAATACTAAATTACCCTAAAACGTGTCTTAACCCTATTGGTTGATACATGGTCGACCATGGGCATCTTTGGGTCAATTTTGGGACCCCATTGATCCACTTGTAAGTGATAATGACACTTTATTTTAATTAAGTTAAAATGAATACAAAAATGGCATAAGCTTACATCTTTTAAAAGAACAATTTTTACAGGGTTATACATGTTGGATTTTCGATTATAAATATTCATTAGAAAGCTAAAAAGATTTAATACATAATGATATTTTATTTATAATTTTTAGACATCAAATAATTTAAATTATTAATGACACAATAATGATGCAATGTTTACCTCATTAATAAATCATTTAAAAAAATAAGATTATAATGATTAAAATATTATCTAAAACCTGTCCAATTCTTATTGGTTGTTGTTATTTATAATATGAGTCATCTTATCTTAGACCTCAATTATTTTTGGACCATTATAAACCGAATATAATTATATTATAAAGTAATACTTTCACTCTTTCCTAAAGAGCCCCTCTTCTCCCTTATAAAAGGAGACCACTTCTACTCATTCCTCACACCTCTCAGGCCACTTGGCTCGTCCAAACTCTGCCCAACTAAGCTCCCCACATCCCTCTCCTCCTCCTTGAAGCTTCCCCTTAGGCAGAAAGCATTTCAAGAAGTCCTTTGGTTCCAACCAAAGTGAGTTACCTAAATTAAAGGTAACATTTTCTCTTAAATTATTTTCAATTATTTTGCTTCTCCAACCCCCAAACTCTTTTTATTTCCTTTCTTTTGTAACAAAACCAGTATCCACAATATACTAGGATGTTTTTATATGAAGGATTCAAACTACACATTCACACAACTCCATCTAATGGATGATGAACATAATGTTTCTGTGGATGGCAAACTAACGCCTCACGAAACGATGATTGTTCAAATACATCTTACCGCCTCTCATGGTGGCCATTAGGATGGAACTGTAATTAAATATGATATTAATGATATATATTTTATATATAAGCTTATGTAATTCCATTTTATTTCATACAATTATTCATTTCATGTTGTATATTCATACGATAATTTCATTTGAGGAAGTGCGGACTACCGCCCACTTAAAATGATATGACTCGTTCATACCACACATGGAACGTATAAAGGATGGTGTTAATGAACATAAGTAACATATATAAAATATTATATTATACTGGAATAGTAATATACCTATGTATCATTTGGATTCAATTCTTTTAAAATAAAAATTAAATGGAAGTAGCGTTCGTGCGTACGTACGGACTACCGTCTCCATGAACGCGGTGAGATCCATCCTCCATCGTATCCATTGAAGTCTTATTCTCATTTTAGGGTTAAAAATAATGTTAATATCATTCTGATTATGAATAAGATTTAATCTATCCATTACAAACATGTCTTACGTAACCAAACATTTAAGAAGAACGAATCGTTAACACCTGAAATGACGATAATTCTAAGATATTATTAACAAATCAATGTTAACAGATCATATATGATATCATATTAAAGTAACTGATTCTTGTATTATTCAATAAAGATTATTTCACCATTATACAGGAGGTAAACCTACCATCGACCAAGGAAAAAGTACAAAGTAAGGGATTCTCTTATCTCACTTTCAATTCCGTGAGATTTCTATTGTTCGCTACTAAATTATTGAAAGTGGTGTATTGTGTACTTCCATTTGATATATATTATCATGATTCACTTATATTCATGTTATTCTGTAAATAATTTGGTGGTTATTAACTTTTGTCCATGCGACTCAGTTGATTAACGTGGTAAGGGGTTTCTTGTCTCACTTTTAATTCTGTGAGAATTCCATTGATCACCACTTAATTATTGCATGTGGTGTATGTGTACTACCCATGATTGTATTCATTGTGTAATATACTTTATTTTATGGGTATTTACATCATCATGGTATGATAATTCTTTCATGGGTGTATGTTTCGAAAGTTACCTAATCAATAAGGGAATTTGAGATTTCGATTTCCACACATTTGGCTTAACGCATATTTCATTGATTATATTACCCCAAGATTATGTGTGGAATCACTATTCATTTGATTATGTCATAATTTCCACTCCCCTTCCTGTGGATATAAGTTTGATACACATAATCACTCCATTGATAATTCTCAAGTCATTGATATGAATTTGATAAGAGTAATTTTAACTCTTTCACCATTTGTTGAGTTAAACATCCAATTCGTTGGTGTTGTTTTTACAGGAATATGTGTGAATATACTTTGATTGTTTTACACTGAATATCCAATCATATTTAGTGTATTTATATTTTTCACACATAATTATGTTGTTGATTTATCCTTAACCTAAGGATATGGCCTTTATGAGAGATTTCATCTCAACTTACATTCCATTGAGACTTCTTTGTTGATATACACCAAATCACTTTTATGTGGTGTATATAATGTACTTTGACATAGTATATCATGAATTCCCTTTATTCTCATGATATTACAAAGTTTTGATTACCTCAATTATTTTCATTCAAGTGTCTCTCTTTTGGTTAGAATCTCTAACTAAAATACCATTTTTAAATGTTTTAAAGACTTATTCATCTAAATCTTTCTCATTAATGTCCATGTTTTAAAAATGGTTTTAAGGATTTATTTATATGGATATTAAAGTTTAGAAATTAAAAATCCTTTTAAAAGGTTTCAAAGTGGTATGGGACACTTTGATTCAAAAATATATTTTTAAATGGCTTCTTGACAAATAGTGTGACTTTTAAATGTTTTCAAGAAAATGGGGATATTTCTCTCAAATAGTTTTGATGATTATTTTCATCTATGTCAACATCCTTCATTATTCATGATTGAGGTTAATGTGATACAATACAATCTTCCATATTGTATCAAATGAGTTATATTTGACTGTGGATGTTCTATTTTTATACCATTCTTGGTTTGTGGTTAAAGTATTGACATTTCGTATGCTAGTTTTAATACGAATGTTTATTTTATTATTAAACCTATTCATATGAGGAATGCATTGGACTTAATAAGTGACGGGTGGAGCCCGCTATAGCTCCTCGATGCATCGGTAGGTCTCATGAGACAAACTGGTGTCTTGGCACAAGGCCTTGGAAGAATCTTATTTGTAGTCTTGGCACGAGGCCTTGGCTATGTGGTTATGATAGTCTGGCATTATGCATTCCATCATTATGAAAGTGGTTATTGATATTGCATGTGATCATTCGACTAGTAGAATATCCATGTGAGTAAGTAAATGGCATTATTTCATTTTACCTTTGCCATTTTATGCTGAAGTTCAAGTTTCAAAGGCTTTTGTTTTAGTTATAAATTGCCTTAAGTGTTTATGCTTATTTATGAAAGCTTCTGCTATAATGTTATCCTTACTGAGCATCCGAGCTCACCCCCTTCAATGTTTTATTTTTTTATTTTTTCCAGGATTATGAAGAAGTAATTTATGAATGACATGCAGGGATAGTATGAGGGGATATGAAGACAAGATGTTTTTTTTATGATGTAGTGTAAAAATATATGGATGTATCTAGTTATTCCAAGGCTACTAAACTAATCGGTCTTTCGAGACTTGATCTTTCTCATGATCATGCCAATGTTATAATGCACCGCCTCTGGGTAACGAGGGTCGGGGCGTTACAGTTGGTATCAGAGGAAGTTTAGTACAAACCTTGGTAGCTAGATTTAGATAAACTCTGATTAGAGCACGTAGACCTAAGATGAACTTTGAGGATTAGTATAAAAGAACTTCCTAGAATTTTGGTATTGTAGAGATTTTGTGAGTTTTCCGAGCAATACATCCCTATCTGGATATGAGCAGGTAGAGGCGGATCTGGCACAGATGTACCTAGGGGTAAAACCCGAAAACACCGCTTTGAGCTAGAATCGAACGGGAACTGGTGCACGACAACGGGCCTTGCTGCACTCTTGGTTACGACACTCCCGGGGGATATGCTTAGGATAATTTACATTTTCTTTACAAACCGATTTAAGTAATATATACATAAGATGAGAGTAAATGACCTTGGTTAATCCTAATATGTTTCAAATTGAGAATATGGTGACATTTTAATCTCTAAATGATTTTACGACTACTATGACTCACACAATGCTTTCTGGTTTTAGTCAATGGCTGGATTCCAAGGAATTCATAGTGACTTTGAGAATGATGTACAAGGTGGGAACGGTTGTGGAAATGAGCAAAAAAATGGAATGTTGATAGGCGTAAAAGATATCGTCTTTATGCCAAATCAATTTTCCAAAAATATGATCAAAAACATATATATTAACCAACTCCCAGACTCAACAAGGAAGAGAAAGGTGATAAATGATAAGATCTCCAGCAATGGAGACCATGGAGAAAAGAAACCTCAATTTTCATCATGCAGGAATTGTGGAAAGAGACACCCAGGAAAGTGTCTCAATGGGACAACGAAATGTTTTACGTGCGGGAAGGAAGGACATAAAGTGAAGAATTGCCGAAGAAAAATGAAGAGTACTATGGAAGAAGATAAAAATGGTCCCAAGAGTCCATTTACAGTCATTTTCTGTAAATGTAGGGGACCTGGCCATTACCCGAGTGAATGTCCTATTTTATAGGATATTTTCTTGCTCAAAGAAGAAGCTATGCAGAAATAAATGGTTGGAGAAAAATTTAAAAATTATTAGCACTCCTTGTTGATGGGTTTACTTTGGAATAATTTTCTCTTGTATTTGTAACCCCTCAGTTTTCCATGTGAGAATGATATTTGAGGAATAATTGTCTCTTCTCTTGTGGATATAGGTATAAATAACCATTTGGTTTTATATGATCATTGGGGTTTGAGAAAATGATAAGTTATTATAATTTGGGATGAAAATGCAAGTATGATATAACATTTGTGGTTAAATTATGTTATTTTGAAAAATTTATCTCATTTTGGTAATATTATAGAATATAGTTTTTGAAAAAGGACAACACGTAGACCGTGTGACAACCCGTCGTGTCGGACAAAGCTGTGGGAATCGAACCCACAACCAAAGTGCGATTGGGATTTATCGCCTACCACTGGACTACGTGAAGTCCCTGGTTAGTATGACTATTTTTTTTGTTAAATGATTTTATTGATCAATAATAAGATGATTTGGGTTCTTATGTCTTATCAAATGAATACCCTTGGTATAGGAAAATGATTTGGTGATTAAGTGATAAATGTTATTTTGGAAGATGTTCGTTTTGTTAGGAACACTATATGCCCAAGGAAAATAGAATACAATGAGGTTTCATTTGTAGAGTAATGGTGGATTTTTATCTACATTTTTATTGTTTATTTATAGTGATTTGGGTTATTTATGGAAATGATTAACCTATAACAGAAATATGTGATGATGTTAATTACTTTTAAGTATGTGACTTTAAGAGTATTTGATGTCATTTGGAGATACAATGTAACATGGGAGACTACATAATCAAATTCTTCTATGTTTTGGGTTTCAATATTAGTTTGGATTATATTAAAGGATTTTAAGGACAATTGGTTATTGAATGGTATCTATTTAACTTTGGGGTATTGTTGGTTTAATTTTAGAAATTAAGATTAGTGCATATTTATCTCA
Organism: Viscum album; assembly: GCA_963277665.1. Lineage (NCBI taxonomy): Eukaryota > Viridiplantae > Streptophyta > Magnoliopsida > Santalales > Viscaceae > Viscum > Viscum album. The sequence goes on along the minus strand of OY728133.1, from coordinate 1,631,444,536 downwards.
ATGAATATTCTTTTGGGGGATCATTAGATCATTCACTAACCATTTTGGTTTTGATTAATCTTCAAAGAAAATGTAAATATATGGTTTATCCTGCATGGATCATGTGATTCTATAGAAGTTTATTCTAGCTCTTCCAGTGTGACCAAGTCTTCTTGAATACTCATCGTTTAAAAAAAATTGAGTTAGTGGTGGAAATTTATTAAAGAATGAAAATCTACTTAAAATTTAAGTATATCTCATAATGTTCTTAGTCAATATCATAAATTAATTCCTCTTCCTTATGTAATGTAACTTTAAAATTTTTTTTGTCCTAGATGGTACCTTAAATCATCACTAATTTATGGCTTTGGGATTGTTGGCCTTTTCATAGCCATGTTCTCTACCACTCTCCATCAGATAATTGATGGTTAGATTTCTCCTCCATATCCATATTTTCCTACATGAAACCCTAGTATGTGTTATTTTCGGTAATCTTCATACTTTCCACTCTTTATTTTAAATAGAGGCCTCATTAATTCATTTTTCGATGTGGGATTTCAACTAAGATATTTTGAAATGTCAAAAATGTGTGATCCCAATACCCTATATTTTGTTGAACCGATGGTACTTCAAATCATCATAGATTGATGAGTTTAAGGACCTCAATTTTATACTTGTTTGTGATTGATGACCTCAACCACTACCTATAAATATTTATGTTTTTCCTCCAATTATATGTCTCTAATTGCCACCAATGTTCTCCTAATCGAGATCATAATTTGGTGGTGACCCTTTCATTTCTCTTTTCCTCATATTAAGACTAAATTTTAGTAAACCAATTTCCGATGTGGGTTTTCCCACAAATATATTTTCTATTTTCAACCTTTTATTTTCGAATAACAAGTTCAAATTGCGAGGACGCAATTTATTGAAGGAGGGGAGAATGTAACACCCCAAGATTTCATAGTGTGTTATTTCTTCAAAATAATTCAATAACTTGCACTACACGCAACACCGAGTTCAACCGCACCATGACTTACCAAACAAGCCGTCATGAAAAGGTTATGAATAGTATTAACTAAATTTTAAACTTTATATAATCCTTATAATTTTAGAATCCATATTATGAGTTTCTTAGACATAATGTAAGAACAAATTCATCTTCAGTATTGTAGTTTTACCAACTTTTAATAGTGAACCCTTTTTAAATAAAATATTTTAAACTTTTTGACTAAATGGGGACATCAAAAAAATTTAAAATAAAACATCCCAAGCTTCCACGGTACGCTTTCCTTTGAATAAAACAGTAGCGTGTGTTGTACGCAACTTCGAGTTTTAACACACACCACAACCGATCAAACTAGCCGTTATGAATAGTAATACTTAATTTTTTGAAATTATATATATTTTATATTTCAAAATGGACTTCATTTTTGGATTCGGAATATCAAATTTAGCCTAAGGTGAAATTTTGGTACTTTTCGGATAACTTTCATATTTTGATGAATAGTAAAAATTACTAAATTTTAATTAAAAACAACTTTTTTAATCAAAATAATTAATAGTGATAAATTATGAATTTGAGTGGTTTTAAAGTATATTTAGAATATATTTTTACCATTTAATATAATTTTGGTCATTGGACATAATTTTACAATTAAACCGAACATAAACAAGTGTCAATCTTTTGATAGTTATTATCTCTAAAAACCACGCTTTTTGTTTTGACAGCGGGAATTAATTTTAAATTAATTTCTGCCACTTCTGTGTTTTGAATTTAGAAAAATGGATTCCATATTTGGAATCAGGATGTTCAAATTGTGTAAATAGGTAACTTTTATTTTTAGACATTTTGAATAATTACTGCGGTAAATATTTTATTTACCATGGTTAAGGGTAAATCCGGTAAATAAGGGTTAAAAAATAATATTATAATAATACTAAATTACCCTAAAACGTGTCTTAACCCTATTTGTTGATACATGGTCGACCATGGGCATCTTTGTGTCAATTTTGGGGCCCCATTGATCCACTTGTAAGTGATAATGACACTTTATTTTAATTAAGTTAAAATGAATACAAAAATGGCATAAGCTTACATCTTTTAAAAGAACAATTTTTACATAAGGTTATACATGTTGTATTTTCGATTATAAATATTCATTAGAAAGATAAAAAGATTTCCTACATAATTATATTTTATTTATAATTTTTAGACATCAAATAATTTAAATTATTAATGACACAATAATGATGCAATGTTTACCTCATTAATAAATCATTTAAATAAATAAGATTATAATGATTAAAATATTATCTAAAACCTGTCCAATTATTATTGGTTGATGTTATTTAGAATATGAGTCATCTTATCTTCGACCTCAATTATTTTTGGACCATTATAAACCGAATATAATTATATTATAAAGTAATACTTTCACTCTTTCCTAAAGAGCCCCTCTTCTCCCTTATAAAAGGAGACCACTTCTACTCATTCCTCACACCTCTCAAGCCACTTGGCTCATCCAAACTCTGCCCAACTAAGCTCCCCACATCCCTCTCCTCCTCCTTGAAGCTTCCCCTTAGGCAGAAAGCATTTCAAGAAGTCCTTTGGTTCCAACCAAAGTGAGTTACCTAAATTAAAGGTAACATTTTCTCTTAAATTATTTTAAATTATTTTTCTTCTCCAACCCCCAAACTCTTTTTATTTCCTTTCTTTTGTAACAACACCAGTATCCAAAATATACTAGGATGTTGTTATAAGAAGGATTCAAACTACACATTCACACAACTCCATCTAATGGATGATGAACATAATGTTTCTGTGGATGGAAAACTAACGCCTCACGAAACGATGATTGTTCAAATACATCTTACCGCCTCTCATGGTGGCCATTAGGATGGAACTGTAATTAAATATGATATTAATGATATATATTTTATATATAAGCTTATGTAATTCCATTTTATTTGATACAATTATTCGTTTCATGTTGTATATACATACGATAATTTCATTTGAGGAAGTGCGGACTACCGCCCCCTTAAAATGATATGACTCGTTCATACCACACATGGAACGTATAAAGGATGGTGTTAATGAACTTAAGTAACATATATAAAATATTATATTATACTGGAATAGTAATATACCTATGTATCATTTGGATTCAATTCTTTTAAAATAAAAATTAAATGGAAGTAGTGTTCGTGCGTACGTACGGACTACCGTCTCCACGAACGCGGTGAGATCCATCCTCCATCGTATCCATTCAAGTATTATTCTCATTTTAGGGTTAAAAATAATGTTAATATCATTCTGATTATGAATAATATTTAAACTATCCATTACAAACATGTCTTACGTAACCAAACAATTAAGAAGAATGAATCGTTAACACCTGAAATGACGATAATTCTAAGATATTATTAACAAATCAATGTTAAAAGATCATATATGATATCATATTAAAGTAACTGATTCTTTTATTATTCAATAACAATTATTTCACCATTCTACAGGAGGTAAACCTACCATCGACCAAGGAAAAAGTACAAAGTAAGGGATTCTCTTATCTCACTTTCAATTCCGTGAGATTTCCATTGTTCGCTACTAAATTATTGAAAGTGGTGTATTGTGTACTTCCATTTGATATATATTATCATGATTCACTTATATTCATGTTATTCTGTAAATCATTTGGTGGTTATTAACTTTTGGCCATGCGACTCAGTTGATTAACGTGGTAAGGGGTTTCTTGTCTCACTTTTAATTCCGTGAGAATTCCATTGATCACCACTTAATTATTGCATGTGGTGTATGTGTACTACCCATGATTGTATTCATTGTGTAATATACTTTATTTTATGGGTATTTACATCATCATGGTATGATAATTCTTTCATGGGTGTATGTTTCGAAAGTTACCTAATCGATAAGGGAATTTGAGATTTCGATTTCCACTCATTTGGCTTAACGCATATTTCATTGATTATATTACCCCAAGATTATGTGTGGAATCACTATTCATTTGATTATGTCATAATTTCCACTCCCCTTCCTGTGGATATAAGTTTGATACACATAATCACTCCATTGATAATTCTCAAGTCATTGATATGAATTTGATAAGAGTAATTTTAACTCTTTCACCATTTGTTGAGTTAAACATCCAATTCGTTGGTGTTGTTTTTAAAGGAATATGTGTGAATATACTTTGATTGTTTTACACTGAATATCCAATCATATTTAGTGTATTTATATTTTTCACACATAATTATATTGTTGATTTATCCTTAACCTAAGGATATGGCCTTTATGAGAGATTTCATCTCAACTTACATTCCATTGAGACTTCTTTGTTGATATACACCAAATCACTTTTATGTGGTGTATATAATGTACTTTGACATAGTATATCATGAATTCCCTTTATTCTCATGATATTACGAAGTTTTGATTACCTCAATTATTTTCATTCAAGTGTCTCTCTTTTGGTTAGAATCTCTAACTAAAATACCATTTTTAAATGTTTTAAAGACTTATTCATCTAAATCTTTCTCATTAATGTCCATGTTTTAAAAATGGTTTTAAGGATTTATTTATATGGATATTAAAGTTTAGAAATTAAAAATCCTTTTAAAAGGTTTCAAAGTGGTATGGGACACTTTGATTCAAAAATCTATTTTTAAATGGCTTCTTGACAAATAGTGTGACTTTTAAATGTTTTCAAGAAAAGGGGGATATTTCTCTCAAATAGTTTTGATGATTATTTTCATCTATGTCAACATCCTTCAATATTCATGATTGAGGTTAATGTGATACAATACAATCTTCCATATTGTATCAAATGAGTTATATTTGACTGTGGATGTTCTATTTTTATACCATTCATGGTTTGTGGTTAAAGTATTGACATTTCGTATGCTAGTTTTAATACGAATGTTTATTTTATGTTTAAACCTATTCATATGAGGAATGCATTGGACTTAATAAGTGACGGGTGGAGCCCGCTATAGCTCCTCGATGCATCGGTAGGTCTCATGAGACAAACTAGTGTCTTGGCACAAGGCCTTGGCAAAATCTTATTTGTAGTCTTGGCACGAGGCCTTGGCTATGTGGTTATGATAGTCTGGCATTATGCATTCCATCATTATGAAAGTGGTTATTGATATTGCATGTGATCATTCGACTAGTAGAATATCCATGTGAGTAAGTAAATGGAATTATTTCATTTTACCATTGCCATTTTATGCTGAAGTTCAAGTTTCAAAGGCTTTTGTTTTAGTTATAAATTGCCTTAAGTGTTTATGCTTATTTATGAAAGCTTCTGCTATAATGTTATCCTTACTGAGCATCCGAGCTCACCCCTTTCAATGTTTTATTTTTTATTTTTTCCAGGATTATGAAGAAGTAATTTATGAATGACCTGCAGGGATAGTATGAGGGGATATGAAGACAAGATGTTTTTTTATGATGTAATGTAAAAATTTATGGATGTATCTAGTTATTCCAAGGCTACTAAACTAATCGGTCTTTCGAGACTTCATCTTTCTCATGATCATGCCAATGTTATAATGCACCGACTCTGGGTAACGAGGGTCGGGGCGTTACAAGGAATATATATTTCAGACTGAAAAGTTGGATTACACATTCTTTATTATCATATGTAAAAAGAGGGGTAAAATGGTAACATTATGTTAATATATCATTAATAACCAAAGGATAATAAAATTAATGATATTACTTGACAGATAGATAATATTATTTTATAAATGGAAGTATAATCCTCAAAAATCTCGGTAAATGATGAGATTGTAACAATAAAAACTTCCACTTTGGTAACATTGAATCATAGTCTCATAAAAAATAATAGCATTAAATTAAGCTTAAAATATCATTAAAATAATTATCTTCATGATATGATATTTCAAATGGTGGTATATATTCCTCCAATAAAAATATTGGTTCATAACAAGGCATGTGTCTCAAAAAATGAAAAATTGAGACAAAATTACATTACTTATTTTCTAACCGTAGAACCATAAACACCATTAAAGAGAGATAATAAAATGGATATGTAAATAAAAATTAATTTAAGGGCAATAATAATATAATATATTCATTGTAATTATATACAAAACATAAAATGCATGTGTGTTGAATAAGGCATAAATCTCACAAAAATAAAAGTCAAACATGAAAACCCTTACCTTAAGTCTTGATATACATTATAAACATTAAAACCCCATATATAATAACTATAATTTTAATATAATTTTACCAACAAACCATTTTCTCATATATCATACCATATATTATATTATTATGTCTTTATATAACACATTTATTAACAATATGAAGTGATTTCTATGTTTTTGGTAGTATCCTCTTTGTCTTTCATATATGTTTTGACTTTTTATTCCTTGTTCTATCAATTATATAATTATTAAATTAGTTATATAATATATAAAAATATCTAAAAATCACATATATATTAATTATATAATCATTTATAATTATCAATAAAATTTCAAAACATTAAATGGAATACATCATTAATGGAGATGGTAGGCTGTATGTATGCGTGAACGCAGTTTTTGTTTTGTTATCGCATTAAATGAAAGAACGTAAATGAAATATATATATATATATATATATTTTCAATAAATTAAAATTATTATTTTATATATACTATATAACTTTAATAAATCATCCTTAATATGTTCCATGTAATGTGTGAATAAATCACATCGCTTTGTGGAGTCGGTAGTCCACATGTCCACAAATGAAGTTATAATATTTACAAAAAAAAACGGAAGCATAAAGGAATGTTTTATGTACTAATTACAGAAGTATAAAGAAATAAAAAATTTATATATAACAAATAAAAACATTATTTCCATCATAATTTTCATCCATGAGTGATGGTAAATGAAAAATTAATTACATCTTTTCACAAGGTGGTAGTCCGACGTACACCTAAATGCTATGATTGTTACCAATTTCTTGGAAGTGTCTGTAGGTATATTTAAAACCCATTGAATAAAAAGAATTTAATTATATTATAGATAATAAGTTTATTTTATAATCATGGAATAAAAATAATTGAGTGGTTTTATAATGAAAATAATACATAAGAGATTGTGGAGGGATGTTACCTCTTATTTGGGTAATTATTTTTGGTTTTCACTAAGGAACTAATTTGGTTTTTTTTCATCCCAAAGTGAGGATTCTAGGGTGATATTAAAGAATTTGGATGAATATTTGGGATTGTTTTTGATGATCTAGCGTGTTTTCATTTTTGTGAGGAAGTGAGTGAGGCGAGTTCCCTTTTATAGTGGAAGAGGAATGATACTCTTGAAAATATAAAAAGGTAAACATTATTGAGAGGCCTTCCTTACATCATGTGACTCCATTAATTGTAAATTTTTGAAATAAAGGAGTATATTTTGAAAATATTAATGTAAAATATATTTTAGACTTATTTATAAGATATTTTTCACCTTAATTTTATGTTAAAGCACTATGTAACCCATTTTTACATTAACTTCTTATAATTTATTTTAATTTCATTCACAAATATTTTTCATCAAAAGAAGTTGAGATTAATAAAAATTATATATTATTTTAATTCCAAATATTTCATCTTTTTTTCAAAATTATAAACATAGATGTTTCATAAATATAATTAAAATTAATCCCATAGACGTTTCACGAAAGTTGGTTTTTAAAGTGATATAGCCCAAAAGTTGGAAATGTTTTTAAAACCACGTTCAATGAGAATCTAGTTAAAAGGACATATATTGTATTACATAATGTATAATTGATCTAATATTACTGTAAAACCAAATTAAAATAAAATTTAACTATATAAATAAATTTTAAGAATAATCAATTATGAATTAAAATTTAGTACATTTCACTATTCATCAAAAATTAAAACATCTTAGAAAAATAACAAAAATCTACCAAAAGAAAATTTTAATATTTAAATTTCATAAATAATTATTATTCATTCAAATAAATTTTTTTAAAGTTTCAAAACTTTTATTTATAATGGGTTCTCCAATAAAAGGTGGTAAAATTACCTTTTCGAAAAATACATCTTTTTTATTCATAAAATACGCTGGATTCTTATGTTATACTTATAAAATATTTTGGATGAGTATAAAAAGTATTCATTTAATATATTATATATAATTTTTATTGAAAAAATTCATCCAAATTGGATAGTTTAATTTATTTAGTTAAAATTGAGTTTGTACATAAAAATTTGTATTCATAGAAAAAGAAATTTTTTTATTCTCAAATAGTTCTTACATTCATTTCTACCTATTTGATAACCAAAGGACTAATTTTATTTTAATCTACAAATAATATTCCCATGATTTTATTAATATTATTTGTAGCTTTATTTATAACTGATAGGTGGTAAAGATAATAATATTTTAATAACAATATTAATAGTACATCATAGTTCATTGAAACTCAACCTTATGTCTAATGCTAGTTATCGAAGGGACTTGACATTGTTTTAAAACAAGATAAACATAATGTTGCATGTACATAAAGTTAATCGAAGCATTTTATACTGTAATATATTAACGTTATTTTGTGTATAATGCAAGCCAAAAATTGTTCTTTCATATATTAGAATCTATATACAGTGTCATGTGAAATAAAAAATCTCAAAAATATTAAATTAATTTGGGAAGAAAATATTTTACGAAATATCATGTTGTTACAATATACCCCCCTTAAAATGGATTTCAACCTTGGAATTCTTATGGGATATCAATATTTTAGTACTTTAATGTTTCTTCTATATAAACACACATCAAAAAATTTAATACCAACTCTTCATTTTAAAAATAAATTCTAGAAACATAACGGTTTCCAAGAGTAACACATAACCATGTTTCTACATAAGAGAACATATGTATAATGTGAAATCATGGACATGTAAGTGAAATATTACTATCAAATTCTGATGGGTATTGATAGATAACGTGTATAAGAGAAAGTTACTGATCACAAATCCATAACCCAAGGAGGCTTAAAAAAGGTCATTGTTATCATGAAAAATTAAAATAAAATGATGAATTTTATTTCAAGATAATTTCCCTAATATAGAATAATTTTCATAAAGAGTTATACTTACATGATTTCAGAATAGCCTCACCCATTTTTTGTTCCTTGATCGACTTCCACTTTATATCATAAATAAATGTGCAATTGTCATTCCCAAAACATCATGATATTACTAAATAGATTGATAGGTAATCCCATATATATTTTTCACAAAAAAATGGTTATCACAAGTTATCCAATGTACATAAATCCTCGTATAGAGAGATAATAAATTAATCCATGAAACCTTATATGATGTTTCTCATAAACCATTCAATAAACCCATTGACTTATAACTCTTATGAAAATTTAAAGTTCAAAACATTATATATAAAGTCATTAAATAATTTTAACATTGATCCTCAATATATCATAAATTATAACATGGTAATCACATTCCAAAAATGTGAATACCATTATCATGTATTCTCTTGAAACATAGTAATATCCTCAATTACAATAAATCCATATTTAAAACATGCATTTCTCCTTATTCAGAAGATTATTGGATATATTCTTTAAAAACGAAAATGCTTTAAATTCCATCCATGATAACATAAACAATCATTAATCCGTTCAAAGGAAATGAGTATTATCCAATTAACATATTCATAACCAATATATATTTATACAAAAATTATTATCTAAACATTAGGAGTATATTAAGGGTTTTCCTTCCCTTAATATATTATTTCCATAAAATCAACATTCAATTAAATCACTTTTTCATGTCTTCAAGACCATTCAACACATCCATGTCAATCCCTGATGAAAAAATATACTAAAAATTATTATATATTTCCTAATTCATTTAACATAGTATTTTAATCCCAATATATATACTCTACAATCATCTGAATACGTTCTTAAAACATTACTATTGAATCATAATATTATTCATTAAGACCCCTTGTCATAAAATATGACATATAAATAATGTATTAAGGATTATCACCAACAATACAATCATTATTCTTATGTTAAATGTAAATAATACTACTAGAAAATCCCATACCATTTACACATCATGTGTGGTGTCCTTATCCACAATATTATAACCAATACTTATACAAACTTCCTGATCCGCTTTGTAATATTTCCACTTATTTCATCATGTTTTATACTGACCTTATTTTCTACATATGGCCATTCAATGTTAACCAAATTCATTATAGTTCCTGCTATTAAATAATACTACAAATCATAGTTTGAGAAATATTTATCATATTAGAAAAACACATAATAATGAAAAAATAGTTATAGGATGCTAAAATCCTGAAACCTGTATTTAAATATATGACATTGTAGGCTTATTCTTAGGGATATCCCTATATATATGATTTGAAATATCCCAAGGGAACCCCCTAATGTTTTCTCATCCTACTTTGCAATGATTGACTAAACATTTCATTTGATAATGACTATAGAAACCCCTAATTAACATACATGGATATTATATCATTTTAAATGAATATTTTTCACATTAAAAAAAATACATGCCTGAGGATCAAAATATATTAGAGTGTTTGGAAATATGGAAACATTATAATCTAAATTGGTGAAAGATAATCAATATCTCATTTAAAGAACATCACATTTAGTAATACTGCTTAAAACCATTCTTCAAAACAAGGGGAAAGGAAATATAAAAAAGGGATGATCTTATATGCTCAGTAATGGTAAAAAGGGATATATATGAGAATATCATGGGAATAAGTGTATGAGAACATGATATTAACATTATAATATCATACCTAGTATATCAAAGATCATAATCAAGAGTCATGGAAAAAATATTGGTTGTTCATAAGACATGAATCATAATGAAATCAAGAGAAAAATCCATGAGATTATATCCAAAGAATAATACATGTGATTATAGAATATATATACACATATAGATTGATGCCAATATTAGTCAATGTTTAAGGACAAGATTGTCTTAGTGGAATAAGTTCAATCTCAAAACCATCTTAGTAGTCAAGGTTCACTCCCAAGACCATCTTGGTGGCAAACGTTCTTTAATAAACTGGGTTCACTCCCTGTTCCATTCCTGATCTACCAAACCAAGTTTACCTCCCCTTACAGCCTTATATTACTGAACTGAATTCACTCTGCATTATAGTCCTATATTTCTGAATCGAATTCAACATTTGTTCCAAAACTGTATTACTGAACCGAGTTCACTCCCCATTATATTCATAACTATATCATGGGATATGTAAATCATTACCAAATTAATTAGATGGAGATATTGGTCCCACAAATTCATAATGAAATTATATATATGTAATCTATAATATAATATAACATTCCTAATATGATGACCCATAAAAAGATATAGGATTCATAAAACAACATATTATAACTAATAAAATAAAATTGGGTATCATAAATTTCTTTTTTTCAGATCATATCAAATGGAAAATAAAAAAATTTTATATTCTATTCCACAAAGAATTTCTTACCAAAGGAAGTGGGTTTCATAATTGTTTTATCCTAGTCTAACCCATGGAAGTGATATGAGTTTCATAAACATTTGGTAATCATAATCATAAACCATTCAAAGAAAGAAAAAGAATGATTTCATTGGATTATAACCCATGTAAAGCCAAAATTATATCATATGATATAATATTAAGAAGAGATGGATTATCAAAGATCACATGGAACATAATATTTTTTTAAATAACTTTTTAAAACATATAACATTTGCAAATTCATTTTTAATTGATACCACATTGAAATCATATAAATGAATCCTGAGAAATAATTTTAAAATATTCTTTAGGAAAGTATCTTTTATATTTTCAAAAACAATTTTTAAATCATAATACATTTTAAAAAAAATTTAATTTAAAATAACCTAAAAAATATAAAGTATTATTCGAAAACAAATTTATACAATTACTAAAATATAAAAAAAATGAAAAACATTTTCTTTGGAAACCACATTAGGAGAAAAAGTTTTTATAATAATATGGAAATTTTTTTTGTAAAAAAATAACATTGAAAATTTGAAAATGAAACTTCAAAGAAATTATGATATGTAAATCCAACTACTACAAAAAATTCCATTAATAGTGCTAGAAAAATGTACCGATAATGGGTAATTTTTATTAGCAGCTAATTTTAGCACTGATAAAAGTCATCCATTATCAGTGAATTTTTTTAGCATTGATAAAGGGTACCCTTTATTAGTGTTTTATTTTCAGCACAGATAAACGAAATCATTTACCATCCCTTTATTTTTAGTAATGAGAAAGTCCACCATTTATTAATCTATTATTTCTAACACCCATTCAGAGATATTTTAACATTGTATTTTAGAACTGATAAAAGTCTGAATAGAATGAAAAAAATTAATAAATAAATAAATGAGTTTATAAAAAATATTAAAATTTTATTTAATATATAGTTATTGAACAAAATAAAAATTTTATTATACTCTACATAAATAATAAAAAGTAATAAATAGTATGCATTAAATATAAAAATACATGTAAAATGAAAATTAAAAAAACAATAATTAAAAATAATTAAATTGAAAAAAAAATTAAATATTTTATATATTAAATATTTATTGGTAATGTCAATAAATAGTATATATTAAATATATCGATAGATATATATTCATATAAATATGATTTTTGTAATACAAAATAATTTTTCATAATATTAAATAGTAAAATATTTAGCAAATAATAATTAAAAGAATTATATATACTTACAATTTGCTTCAATTAAGTGACATAATTGAATAATTTTTGGTTTTTCAATTTAACATAGATCAAACATATTATATTGATTTCACATATATGTAATAAATATATTTTTATAAAAATTTCACACACACATATGATTTTTTGGAAATTTAATCAATTTCTATTAGTAAATATATATATATATATATATTCTATGCTTTAATATTTTCAATATTTATTCATCTATATTTAAAAATATATCCATAATTTATTAATTTATAATTAATTAATCGAACATATCCAATTTTTCAATATTGTTAATGTGTACTGATTTTTAATTATTCAATTTCCCTTATTTTTTTTAACTTGCATGCATTAATGATTAAATATTAATTAATAATGCTAAAAATGTATTTGAAAAAAATATCAATAAAAATTATATTTATAAATGTACATATATAATATTTTAATAAATTTATATATTTAAAATTATAAATAAATAAATATTATTTTCTTAAAAATGTATTTATATAATTATAATCAAATAATTATATACTTTAAAAAATTTATAAAATTATAATAAATTTATTTAAATAATCAATATATTTACTATATTTATATTTATATATATTTATTATATATATATATATTTATATTAATATATAATGGTTTAAATATTATTTTTTATACAGGTATTTGTATATTATAAATAAATAATTATATATTTAAATAATTAAAAATTTATAATAAAAATATTTAAATAAATAATATATTTCCAATATAAATATTTATTAAATGAATATATATATATATATATAATTATATAAATATATATACAAAATTTTGCATTTATAAATATAATTGTAAAACATTTATCTATTCTAGTATAATTAGAGGTGATATAAGGAATATTTATCAGCATTTTCATAGCACTCATATAAGGCCGCTTTTTCATTGATAAAAAAGCTTTGATAATGATTCCTTTTACCAGGGCTAATTATTCTAGAATTGATAAAAAAATATTATTAGTGCTTTTTTGGAACCACAAATAAAAGTATCCCAATCTATTTAAATTATCCCTAACCAGTCACAAACTCATCTCTATATTCAAAGCATTCTACAAAAATCACCCCCTTCTTGGATTCCTACTCAGTGATTTAATACTTGAATCAATGCATGAATGAAGGCTTTAAGAATTTCAAGACTCAAATACAATGCTTGAATGATTCACGATTCGAATGAATCCAAGGATCAAATGTTTTCTTGGTTTTCGATATCTCAACATTCTCTCACATGATTCAATGCTTCAATCCATGGTATCCTATTTTCTCCTCATCCTCACCACACATTTATTAATGGTTTAAAAATAACAATTTTCTTTTTTTAATCATAATCATTTATTATCTTTCATCATCCCCTATAGTGAACAATCATTATTGGCGATGTTTGGTTGAATGTAGATTGGGCTTTCATTCCTTGAACTCTCCACCCTCTCCCCATGCTTATTCTGTGAAACCCACACATCCCAACACCAATGAAGGATGTAAATTTTTATTATTGAGTATTATAATTACATTGGAATCATGGATCATTAATTATGAGACTTTATTCCACTCTATAAATAAGAACGGATACATTGATTATTATGTATCTCAGTTTTTTCTGCAATATCCATTTAGTCGATGATAAATATCATCACATTAAGGGGAAGGGTATTGTTAAAGATGGTATTTCATATAAATTTTATTTGAACAAAGAAAGTATTAAAACCCATAGCAGGTTTATGGATGAACATAATTTTAATTGGTCAGCTTGATGAAGTATAATTTGGCTCATGGTTCACAAATGAAAAGTGAAAATTTACCCAGGATTCCATGGTTTTGGATAGAGGTGTAAAATATAAGATTTTTGATATATACAGACACACACATATATATAATAGATATATATATAATAAAAATACATTATGAAAATATATATTATACAAATAAAAATATATATTATACTATAAAAATACATACTATACAAATATCTCATACAAATATATTATACAATATATTATGAAAATATACATTATAAATATATTATACAAATACGTTATCAAAATATATATTATACGAATATGTTATACAACTATAGTATATAAATTGATATGTATATAATTAATAAATAAAATATTTATTATTTATATCTATATATTATTTATATGTAAATAAATATATATTATATATTATATATATTTTATACAAATATTTTATGCAAATATATATATTATACAGACACAAATATATATTATATTACAAAAATATATAACATAATAATATATAATATACCAATAAATATATATATTACACAAATAAATATATATATATATATATATGTATTATACAATACACAAATATTATATATATATATATATATGATTATACACGCTATAAGAAAGAGCTAAGAAACCTACTGGCCTAGGGACTTGACCCCACAACCACGCCAAAAACCCCATCCCACTCTTGCCACTCCATCCGACCATTGGGAGGTTATACAAATATATATTAGATAAGTATATTATAAAAATATATTATACAAATATATCATAAACATATATTATAAACATATATTATACCAATATATTTTACAAATATATATCAATAGAGTCTATTAAATGGTTGAAATTCATCATTCAATTTTACTTATGAATAATTCAGCTCACATAGAAATTATTTTTCAAATAGTGGGTCATCTCACATTTAACATAAAACCTATATGTTTTCCATAATTACTATTATTTATTTCATTTTGACTAAAATTGTATACTATGCCCCCAAAATCAACATAGAACTCATAATGGCCATGAAATTAATATTTTCTTGTAATGAATACTATCCAATTTCATGAAAATAATTATTTTTTAAAACATGTCTAGATATAATTGTTGAATAAAGGTATCGATTAAA
The DNA here is from genome assembly GCA_963277665.1 of Viscum album. Taxonomy (NCBI): domain Eukaryota; kingdom Viridiplantae; phylum Streptophyta; class Magnoliopsida; order Santalales; family Viscaceae; genus Viscum; species Viscum album. Next base: position 1,631,428,769 of record OY728133.1, on the reverse strand, counting down.
AATTTTGAGAAGTTTAAAACCATTATTATTTTTTTTATTTTTTTACTAAAATTATTTCTTAAATTCCTTATCGATTTATAAATGAAATTATAATTTTTAGATATTTTAAAATACTTGAAATACTGTTAATATTAAATGTAATAACTCCTTAGGTTGTTAAATAACATCCTTCAAAAAATAGAATGGAGGTTATCATATAAAATATTAGTTGGAATAATTATTATAATTTATTTTTAGTTATTCATCATTTTATGCCAACATGTATTGGTTCCACACCTAGGAATCTATGATTACAATCCCTATATATAAAATAACTCTTTATTCTCCCCAAATATCACCTTCAATGTGACATGAGTTAATAACTAGTTTCAATGGTGTAATTCTATGAAATGGGAGGCATTACCCATATTAGAGAACATAATTCAGTAAAATTTTCATCCTTATCAAATTCATCTCTGGAATAATTATTACAGAATTTTGTTTCTTTGACACTCATCCTACTTATCTTTTATGTTTCTTTTAATATGTTAAGCATTATTAATTCAGTGGGTGACTAATTTTTAGTGTATTTCAATCAACAATGGTGCATATCGACAAAATATGGAGGATGTGTGGCAATCAACAAAATGAAATGACAAATATTTGAGAGATGATTTAAAGAGGTTGAGTGTTGCCTCTAACTTTCATTTGGAGATCAGATGGGTGAATTTTGTTTATAACTTTACATCATGTTCCAACCAATGATCAATCAAAACGGAAATCATGATTTTTTCACATTTAATTAATTTTCGTAGAATTAATATTTTGTTTCACATTCATGGTTAATGTATTTCATTTTCATATTACTCATATTATAATTGTTCTATTATATAGTTGGATGATTTTTTTTTGAGTTTTAGTCGCTTGTTAGAGGCTTCTCATGTTCATGAGGGATTGTACTTCAATATGGAAACTGATATAATAATAACAGGGAAATTTAGCATGAATTCATACAACCATAATGAAAAGGTTATTTTATACTACTTATTTAATTAATTTTTTAAACATTTTATCTATTATTTGTATGTTAATTTCCGTATCAATTTTTTCAAATACATATTTAGTTTTTTTCAATGATCATTTGGGATGTCATATTTTTCTTTCAACTATCTGCAAAAAGCCACAAAAGAGATAAAATGTTTCATTCTATGAATGTTACTTTGATTTCCATCTTCGTTTAATTTCTTTGTCGAGCTTCCAACAATGCATATTGATTGGATGTTCTTAGCCAATAAAAACATTATTGTTGTCAAATTTTAGAAGAGTATATGATCCTCATGTTATCATTTTGATGACTTCTCATAATATAATAGTCTCATGATATTCCATTACTCTCCTCTATTTCAACAATGAGAAAGGGTTTCAACTATGAACATCGAGTCAATATGCAGTTTTGGTAGTTTGACAAAGAAAAATAATGAAAATTGTTGTATGATTGGATGTTAGGATTGTTTTGAGCCATTGAATGGGTTAGATTCAACCAAACCACAATCCGACAAGTAGTGTAACCAATGTGACACAAAGAACTTCTTTTTATTTAAATTGAAATTAATTTTATCAAAAAGGACATCTAACTTACTCATAACCAAGAAAACATATTCCAATAGTTTTCATACTTTAATTAAATTATCCATAATTAATTTTGGATGTGTAGGAATTAGTCACACCTTAATCCGACACATTGTGATAACTGTAAGACTCAATGTGAATATTTTTATTTAAAATTAACACCAATTTTAGTAAAAAGAACAAGTGACCTACTCAAAACTATGAAAATGAATTCACATTATTCCAATATTTTAGGAAAATAATCCATAAGTCATTTGATATGTCTAAGAATAATCTGCACCTCAATTTCATACACGATATGCCCGGTATGACTCAATGTGTCTGTTATCAGTTTAACATCAACAGTTAAATCCCAAAGTCTCAGTCACTGAAAATTAGGAAAACATTGTCTTACTTTCATGATGATTTATAAAATCATTTCATATGTTATTTTTGATGTTTAGGATTCATTCTTGCATCAATCTAATACATGATTTAATCAATATGAGTCAAAGTGTATTTTTAATGTTTAAAATGAAATTTTGGTAACAAAAAAGTTATTTTCTCAAAATTAAAAACAATCATATTTTTGTTTTGATAAATTATAGTATTAATCTTTAAGTGATTTTCGATGTGAAAAAATCATCCACGCCTCAATACGATATCTGATGTGCCATGTATGACATAGTGTTTCTGTTATCAGTTTAAAATCTATGGTTTAGTTCAAAAAGTGAAACTCACTAAAAAAATGAAAAAACTCTTAGATTTATCGATGACATTTTACATCAATTCATATGTCATTTTTATGTGTATTAATAAATCTTACATCAAACGGATACATGATGTGATCAGTATGATTCAAAGTGTGTGTTTCTTATTTAAAACGATAATTTACTAAAATAAACAAGTTTCACACTAAAAACTAAGAAAACATATTTTGATTGTTTTGATATGTGAAGAAAATGATCCGGAAATCATTTGGGACATCGGGGAATCAACTATACCTCAATCTAATGCACGGTGTGACTAGTATGACACCAAGTGTGTCTTTTTTTTAAATAACATCAATTTTAGTAAAAATGAAAAATGACATACTCCATACTGATAAAATACATATAAATTATTTTGATACATGTTTGAAATGATCCATTAGTCATTTGGGACATGTATAAATCATTCAATCCTCAATCCAATGCTTGGTGTGATCAGTATGATTCCATCTGCATATTTTTATTTAATATTTATATTAAATTTAGTAAAAAGGCCATCTAACCTACTCAAAATTGGGTAAACACATTAATTTTGTTTTGATAATTTATTAAGAAGATATATAAGTCATTTGTAACAAGTAATAATCATCTGATCCTCAATATGACATAAGGTATGACCAGAATGTCTCCACATGCATCTTTTTATTATAAATAGACATCAATTTTAGTAAAATGTAAAATTGATCGACTCAAATCTGTGTAAAATTATTCATATTGTTTTGATACTTTAGTAAAATTTTCCATAATTCATTTGGTAAATATAAGACTCATTATAACCTTAGTTCAATTCGTAGTGTGACTGGTATTAATCAATGAGCACATTTTTATTTAAAATTAACATCATTTTTATCAAAAAGAAAAATAGACATATTCAAAACCGAGAAAACAAATTCATATTGTTTTGATACATTAGAAAAATGATCCATAAATAAATTGAGATGGGTAGAAATGAACTGAATCTCAATTTGACGCATAGTATGATAGATATATCTCCATGAGCATCTTTTAAATATTCAAATTTAATTTTAGATTAAAATGTCTATCACAGCACAAAAACTGAGAAGAAAAAGACTCTATTTTGTTTTCTTATCATTCTATCTATTTTTAATAAATCAATTTTTTTTCACTTTCATCTTATACTTTTTTTTAAGATTCAACGAAGAAATTCTTGAAGATGAGAAATAAATGGTGTGACGTGCAAGAATCAATGGTAAATCAAAAAGATACACAATGTTTCTCATATGACTCATAGTTTAGATTAAAATTAACATTTTATGTTAATTTATTTAATTATATTATTTCTAACATTATAATTGTTTTCTTATAAGGTTATTATTGTCCCATGTAGGGGTAATGATTAAATGAAAAAGAAACACAATAATTTTCGAATGGATGAAATAATATTTACTTATTTAATTAGATACACCAATGTTGGAAATTCTTATAATATAGTTTTTTATTATATTTCTATTGTAAATTTTATTTCCATTAAATAATATATTGATACTTTATATTTCAAATTTTGTAGTGTTTTTTCTACTACGGTGCACTATTGTAGTAAAGCACACTGTTGTTGCAGTGTGTTGTTGATCATATTTCCACATTCCCCTTTATCAACCCTTTTATAAGAGCTGACAAAGGGTTCTGTTATCAGTGCTTTAAGAACTTTTTTTTTCAGCGATGAATGATTACCCTTTTATCAACTCTTTTTATGTGATGATAAAAGACTAGAAATTTTAATCTTACATCAGTAGTTAGCGCTTCTCTTGTACTGATAAATGAAATTTTTATCACTATTAAAGGACAATTTTTTAGAAGTTCCCATACAGGGTGAAGATTCTATTTATTGAAAATTAATTTTTTATTATTGAAACAGTTTTATGGAAAAATTGTGAAACCTCATGTGTTATTAAAAATGTAGTGGACATCAAAATAAATCAAAAAATCATTCAAATCAAGTTTGATATTACCAGATGAGTTGCCCTTATATAAAATCCATTGGAGAGCATATAAATTCATAGCAAGGTCATCCTTGAAGAGATATTTAAAACGGTAAGAATTCTTATCCCAAATTTGAAGGTACTTCCCAATATTAATCTTCTTTTTGTTGAAACCACGTATCAATATAAGATAATTCTTATAGATCCACCCACATTGTTCATGATTTGAAGAAACTTGAAGCATTATACTATACAACCTATCCACATCATCTTGTGAAGTGTTAATATAGAAAGATTCCACTGTCGGTTCTACCCCGGAGTGCATGATGAGTTCACTTTTCATGTAACTATTTATTTCCTCCTAAAATGATTTAATCTTTAAGAAATCAATCTCATCTATAGTGAGAACCACCAACTCAGTGTTGGGAGTAGAGGGAGAGACATCTACAAACACAATACTACCTTTCATTTGGCTACGTGCTTCTCTAAATTCATCATCCTAGTAACTAGAACTGTGAACTTCATCCCTGTCTTCGCCTCTTAGATTCTTGGCTGACCTAGTCTCCATCAGTAAGGGTAGGTGTGATTAATCTTTATAAACCTTTTATTTCTTCCACTTAATAACAATACAATTCCCCAAGTTCCTATTTTCCTTATCCCTGACTTTATCCTTGGGTGTTGAAGTCATCATTCATGTGTTCCATTTACACTGTTAATAGATGGTAAGCTAGAGATCTCATCTCCCAACTCAGCCTCTCAAGGTTCTTTACCTTCAGCATGAATATCTATAGGTATTTGGTGTTGGATGCCCAACATTGCCAAAATTGAATGTTTATTCTCTTGGATGGGATCTTCCACATTCATGATTTTTAAATGATAGATAATTGTAATAGCCAAGATGGACCTTATAGAACACGACATATTCTTCAAGTTCACCCATTCTCCATCCCCATCCAATAATCCCACCTCTATGTCTTTGAGTTCAATACAGTTTTTTCAGTTGTTCTTATCTTTCCTTATGTACCTAGATCTAACCCTCACATGCTCAAAATACATTATAATAGGACGAGGGCTATTATGAATTTATATAAATGGTTAGAGGGGATCCTATCTTCCCCCTCTATATCATCTAGAACCGACCATACATAGTTTTCCTAAATGTGTCTTTCCAAATCAAATATCTATATTTCGTATATTTTTACAGCATTCAAGTTTGGATTTATGGTTCTTATAGATTTTGGGGAGTGATAATTGTATGGTGCATCCTTTTTGCACAGTTAAAAAACTCCAGTAGTACCCAAATGTTCTAGCTAAAGAGAATGGTGATTAGTCTCTTTTTTATGGTTGAATCATCAAGTAAAAACAATATTACCTAGACGTTTTCATGAATACCTGAATTTTATCCAAGAATAAAAGAGGACCTAATGTTTGTAGTAAAATTCCTCCCCCAGAACAATTAATACCCACACAAATGGTAGCTTGGACACATCAAATTCCACACAAATATAATGAGAAATAAGATGAGAAACTAATTTTTTAGGATATCAGAATATAAGTTATGAATAAAACGATTCACTAGTATAATAATAATGGAATGATTTCGGAAAGGCAAAGGTAATTCTAAGAAATATACACAAAGAGATGTAGGAGGAGGATCCAAATTGATTTTAAAATCATTTGACCAAGGAAATAGGTGGAATAAAAATCTATTGTTAGATCGGGGTGTACTAGACCAAGAAATAACCATGTCCTTCACCAATGAAAAATGGATCATTATATGCCCTCTTTTTAGGATGCCAACTATCACTCGATCATTACGACCTCATAAACCAAAACAACATGTTTAATGAAGAAAGATAAAGTCAATTATAATGAAAATGAGAAAACAAAGCCAGAAAAAGAAGACCCAAAGCATTAAAGAACTCAAAAGTTGAAAGATCCATCTAAGGAAATCCATCAAACGGTTGGGGAACTTTTGAGAAAATCTCAATTTTTGGGATGTGAGAAAGAAAATATGGGTTCAATAATGGTTGAAATTGGGATGATTGAGCTCCGTGAGAAGTCATCTGAATGAATATCCCCCCACCCATCAGAGAGTGGGAGGGGTCCACGACTGAATACATTTCTGACTTGGTCTTCATGTAGATGGTGGGGTCAGAAATGAAGACACTTCACCATCTATATTCCGATATTTCCTTTTTCATTGTAAAATGTTTATAAATTTTCTTGACTAGAAAATTATAAGAAGATTCTTATTATAAACCCCTTTTGTATAGAAGGTAAAACATGTTGAAAATTTTCATTTAAATATCATATGGGAATAGTATAAATTTTTTTTATTAGAAAGCAATGTTTTGAAAAAAGAATGATTTCCCGACAAAAAAGTCAGATATTATTTAAAACATGTTCTTAATTGTCATAAGTACTACATAGTGTAAAAATGATACCATTAAATGAATATATCATGAATTACTTGAGGATACTAAAATCCATGATAATTATTGAGATGTGTATCATAGTATTTCATCAATGGAATCATAATCATAAACAATCCTGATAAATGAAGATACTGTAGAAATAAACTGTGACCAGTTTAGTTATATTATATCACAGTACCCATGAAAAGATAAATTTACATGAACCTTAAAATATCATTAAAATAAATATATTCAGGATATAAAATGTAAAAGGGTAGTTTATTCACATCCTAGAAAAATATAGGTTCCTAAGATGAAATGTATCTCAATGAAGGAAAATTGATAAAAAATTACTTTTTTGATTTTGTAACCATTGAACCATTAACCCCATGAAAGAGAAATAATAAAATGTATATATTAATAAAACTAAATTTAAGGATAATACTCATATATTATATTCATGGGTAATATATATATCACACACATTAACCTAGTGTTGAATAATACATAAATATCAAAAAAATAAAAGGGATACGAGACATCCCTTAACTTAAGCCATGATAGTTTTCGTACAAGTTAAAACCACATGAATAACAAGAATAATTTCATTATAAATATATATAATTACCATATAATCATATAGAATACCATATATTATTTTATTATTAATTCAAATTACAATTTTATTGACAATTTCTAGTTACTATTACGTTTAAGGCAGTATTTGATTTGTTTTTCATATATGTTTTGACTTTTTATTCTTTATCATCTATGTTAGATCATTATTTTATTATTTACAGTGTGTAAAAAATTATTTAAATATGATATATATTTATTATGCAAATAATTATAAAAATATTTAAAATATTGAAAAATTAAATGGAATACACCGTTGATCGAGATGACAAGCCGTATGTATGCATGAATGTCGTTGCCATTTTATTATTGTATTCCAATACTGAATGTAAAAGATATATATTTATGTGTATATATATATTATCATTAAATTATAATATTAATTTAATATATATCATATAATTTTAATAAACCAATCCTTAATACATTCAATGTAAAGTGTGAATGGATCACATTGCTTTGATGACGCAGTAGTCCACACATTCACAAACGAAGTAATTGTATTTGCATAAAATAGAAATCAAAATGGTATGTTTCAAGTAATATTTATATAAGAATAAAGCAATAATAGATATCATATATATAACATAAAAAACTATGTTTTTCATAATTCACACCCCTGACATGTGGTAAAAGAAAAACGAACATACATAGTTTTCCTAAATGTGTCCTTCCAAATCAAATGTCTATATTTCGTATATTTTTACAGAATTCAAGTTTGGATTTATGGTTCTTATAGGTTTTGGGGAGTGACAATTGTATGGTGCATCCTTTTTGCCTAGTTAAACAACTCCAGTAGTACCCAAATGTTCTAGCTAAAGAGATTGGTTATTAGTCTCTTCTTTATGGTTGCATCATCAAGTAAAAACAATATTACCTAGACGTTTTCATGAAAACCTGAATTTTATCCAAGAATAAAAGAGGACCTAATGTTTGTAGTAAAATTCCTCCCCCATAACAATTAATACCCACAAAAATGGTAGCTTGGACACATCAAATTCCACACAAATATAATGAGAAATAAGATGAGAAACTAATTTTTTAGGATAGCAGAATATAAGTTGTGAATAAAACGCTTCCCTGGTATAATAATAATGGAATGATTTTGGAAAGGCAAAGGTAATTCTAAGAAACATACACAAAGAGATGTAAGAGGAGGATCCAAATTCATTTTCAAATAATTTGACGAAGTAAATAGGTGGAATCAACATCTATTGTTAGATCGGGGTGTACTAGACCAAGAAATAACCATGTCCTTCACCAATGAAAAATGGATCATTATATGCCCTCTTTTTAGGAGGACAACTATCACTCGATCATTAAGACCTCATAAAACAAAAAAACATGTTTAAAGAAGAAAGATAAAGTCAATTATAACGAAAATGAGAAAACAAAGCCTGAAAAAGAAGACCCAAAGCATTAATGAACTCAAAAGTTGAAAGATCCATCTAAGGAAATCCATCAAACGGTTGGGGAACTTTTGAGAAAATCTCAATTTTTGGGATGTGAGAAAGAAAATATGGGTTCAATAATGGTTGAAATTGGGATGATTGAGCTCCGTGAGAAGTCAGCCGAATGAATGTGCCCCCACCCATAAGAAAGTGGGAGGGGTCCACGACTGAATACATTTCTAACTAGGGCTTCATCTAGATGGTGGGGTCAGAAATGAAGACACTTCACCATCCATATTCTGATATTTCCTTTTTCATTGTAAAATGTTTATAAATTTTCTTGACTAGAAAATTATAAGAAGATTCTTGTTATAAACCACTTTTGTATAGAAGGTAAAACATGTTGAAAATTTTCATTTAAATATCATATGTGAATAGTATAAATTTTTTTTATTAGAAATAAATGTTTAGAAAAAAAATGATTTCCCCACAAAAAAGTCAGATATTATTTAAAACATGTTCTTAATTATCATAAGTACTACATAGTGTAAAAATGATACCATTAAATGAATATATCATGAATTACTTGAGGATACTAAAATCCATGATAATTATTGAGATTTTTATCATAGTATTTCATCAATGGAATCATAATCATAAACAATCCTGATAAATGATGATACTGTAGAAATAAACTGTGACCAGTTTAGTTATATTATATCACAGTACCCATGAAAATATAAATTTACATGAACCTTAAAATATCTTTAAAATAAATATATTCAGGATATAAAATGTAAAAGGGTAGTTTATTCACATCCTAGAAAAATATAGGTTCCTAAGATGACATGTATCTCAATGAAGGAAAATTGATAAAAAATTACTTTTTTGATTTGGTAACCATTGAACCATAAACCCCATGAAAGAGAAATAATAAAATGTATATATTAATAAAACTAAATTTATGGATAATACTCATATATTATATTGATGGGTATTATATATATCACATACATTAACCTAGTGTTGAATAATACATAAATATCAAAAAAATAAAAGGGATACGAGACATCCCTTAACTTAAGCCATGAAATTTTTCGTACAAGTTAAAACCTCATGAATAACAAGAATAATTTCATTATAAATATATATAATTACCATATAATCATATAAAATACCATATATTATTTTATTATGATTTCAAATTACAATTTTATTGACAATTTCTAGTTACTGTTACATTTAAGGAAATATTTGATTTGTTTTTCATATATGTTTTGACTTTTTATTCTTTATCATCTATGTTAGATCATTATTTTATTATTTACAGTATGTAAAAAATTATTTAAATATGATATATATTTATTATGTAAATAATTATATAAATATTTAAAATATAGAAAAATTAAATGGAATACACTATTGATCGAGATGACAAGCCGTATGTATGCATGAATGTCGTTGCCATTTTATTATTATATTCCAATACTGAATGTAAAAGATATATATTTATGTGTATATATATATTATCATTAAATTATAATATTAATTTAATATATATCATATAATTTTAATAAACCAATCCTTAATACATTCAATGTAAAGTGTGAATGGATCACATTGCTTTGATGAGGCAGTAGTCCACACATTCACAAACGAAGTAATTGTATTCGCATAAAATAGAAATCAAAATGGTATGTTTCAAGTAATATTTATATAAGAATAAAGCAATAATAAATATCTTATATATAACATAAAAAACTATGTTTTTCATAATTCACACCCCTGACATGTGGTAAACGAAAAACGAACAACATCGTTTTACTAGGCAGTAGTTTACAGTACACATGAATGATTAGTTCATTACATATTTGATGGAGTTTTGTGATGGTTTATGTAAAACCCTTATATTAAAAATATATCAAAATTTTAGGATAATTATTTTATTATATAAGAATTTATTAATGATAATTGATGGGGAAAGAATAAAAATAAAATAAAACAGATCGTGCAAGTATGTTACCTCTTCTTTGGGTAATACCTTTTGATTTGTACCAATTTATTAACTTGGTTTGATTTATTCCCAATGTTAGGATTATAGGTTAGGATTAGGGTTTTTTGAGCTTATTTTTATATAGTTTGTACAAGACAGAGTTCATTGAGAGGTGTGAGGATGTGATGTGGTCGAGTTCCCTTTTATTTTGGAAGAGGTGTGACATTCATGTAAATAGAAAAAGGTAAACACTATTGAGAGGTCTCACTTATATAATTCACCTTTAATAAATTTACATTTTAGATAATGGGCATTATATGGTCAAAATTTTACCATCAAATGGATTTTGGAAATGATTCTAGGGTATTTTCCCACTTAATTTAATGTTTAACAACTAAGTAAACTCTATTTTTCAATAATCAATGTAATTAATTTTCATTAATTTCACTATATTTTTTTGTCAAATAATAAGTATAACATACTACATATTATAAATTATTTTGATCTAAATTTTTTTTTATTTTCAAAATTCAAAAAAACATATGTGGAATAAATTAAATTAAAATTAATCTAGTAGAATTATCACGAAAGTGGGTTTTTAATGAAATAATGTCAACTAGTTCAAAAATGTTATAACCAGTTCCACTATAAAATTTGTTATAATAACCTAAAATAGAATAATTTATGAGTATTTTATCTAATTATAATTTTAAAAAAATAAATATAAAAAATAAATATAGAAATATATTACATGAAAAAGAAGTTTTGATTTAAAAATTAGTATTTTTCACTATTCATCTATAAATGAAAATTCACAAAAAAAAAATTACAACCACAGTAAATTTTAATATTAATATTTCATAAAAATAATTTTTTTTGATAAAATAAATATTATAAATGTTTTATAATTTTTATTTAAAATGGGTTCTCTTTTAAAAATAAAAAATTAACTTTTTGAGAAATACATCTTTTTATTCATAAAATTGTATATATTATTATCTTATATATATCAAATTTATTAGATAAGTATCAAAAATGTTCATGGAATATTTAATATATAAATTTTATTGAAAATAATCATCAAATTCAATTATTTTAATTCATTGAGATAAAATTCTTTTTTACATAGAAAAATATTTTTCAATGAAAAATAATTTCATTATTTTTGATGAGTTGTTAAATTTATTTATAACTGGTTGATAACCAAATAGTACAATCTATATTCATGTTTAAAGCATATTTTATCAAATTAATTAATCTTATTTTTATATTCCATTCCAACATCATCGAGGTAACTATAATAAAACATTAATTGCAATATTAACATTATATTATAGTTCAGTGAAACTTGACCTTTTGTGTAATGCAAGATATTGGAGGAACTACGAATTATGTATATCATAAGCCAAAACTAATTTTTTGTGTAATGATAGTAAATCTAAGTATTGTGTGTTTTGAAATATTAACTTGTTGTTGTATATAATGAAATCCAAACTTAGTTATTTTATATATCAAAATAAATATTCATTGTATTGTGAATTAGTTAATAACAAAAAGATCAAAATAATTCGAAGAAAATATTAAAATAAATCTTAGAATATTTCACTATAAATCATGAATTTGAAGTGGGTCACCCCCTATCAATACTTGTAATAATGTAGTCTTTGTTTTTACCAAAGGCGGCCCAATTATGGTGTGGGATATAATACCAGTAAGCCACAACCAATAATGTCTAGATCAATCCATTTCAAGAATTATAAAATGAAAATTGTTGTAGTATAAGTAAATTCAATGCTGAAATAATAAATAATAAACATTTGACTAGGATCCACTCAGGACACCTATACAACACAACCTACTTCAAAATAAGTCAATGCGTCTGAACAAGTGGATTCTACACATGTATAGTGAGTGCAATAATCCAAAAAGATCGACTATCAAAAATCGTGTGAGTTGGCATAGAGGAAATATCCCTAAATGCACCATTTATAATGTACATTTATTCTTAAAATAATATCTTGAATTTAGTAATTTGTACCTACAGACCATCCAAGGTAGTCCAGTTGGGACCCCAATTGTCGATATTTGGAACTATGTATGACCAATGCTATAGGATTCCATCTCGGGTGACCCATGAAAGAAATCACATGTGTCGCTCCTAATATAGTGTGATCATAACATGACCTACCCTTTGACTTTGTCCATGGTATCCCAAGTAGGGGCTTGAGTCTCTATTATGGCATGGTGAAACTGTCATACCACCATATCCATCTATGGTGTATCCCCTAAGTAACTAGTGTCACTCATATGGATGTAAAAATTAATAAAAAATATGATATCGTCTTAGAGAAAGGAAGTGTACCCCTAGTGAATTTATAATTTTTCAAATTATAGTTATGGCATAAGGAGAATGTCCTAGGGGTCCTTTAGTTGTGATATATCATATAACCCTATGCATTAGGTAAGGATATGGCTTGGTTAGTAAATCCATACCATTAACACAACTAGTATTTACCACATAATTTTACAGGTTGTCCATTCCATCAAAATAACTGTCTATTTATGGATTATGGGTAATGCATAAGCAGTTAACCAAGTCACTTGCTTCGCCCATTTCATTTATGGCAGGAGTTTAAGGGAAAAACTCATGGTTCGTCATCCTATTCAATTAAGATTATTAATAAAAGAATTAAAAATAGGGGATGTTCACCCTAAAAAGAGACTAACAAATTAGAGCATTGGAAAAAGTAAATAATAGACTCATCATATCCAAAGAGGAATATTAGGTCAAGATGATTTACTATAGAGGTGATTTCATGCAATATTGGATCATAATACACATCAAAAGACCCTTGTAAAAATTTATTTTACATTTTAGGTGTGTTTCATGAATGGTACGATGTGCGGTGAAATGAAGCAAGTTATAAAATAATGGACATAAGGGAAAAGAACCGAGAACAACTACATTAATGTTTCAGTTCTTCCCTCATCCAGCGTAAGTCTTTGATTTGAGATAGAAAGACAGTTAATAGATAAATAACAAAATTCCATGAAAATATGTTAAATGAGCCTGCACATAAATAGTGAAATAAGGAAATTAAGGAATATAAATAGAAGAAAGTGGATTGTAGAGATTACCACAAGGCTTCTGATGGATCCATTAGCATGTGATTTGGTTTCCATATGGAGGAGTTACCAAAACAATTGGAGGGAGAAGTATCATGGATCATGGAGTGAATCTGTTCCATTAGAGAAAAAGGTAGGAATAAGATAGGGGTATCGAAAACATTCATTAAGGGGGAAACCATAATTTCACCCACATAGGAAGGGGTGCACGGTTCGACTGCACATTTGGACCAACCTTACACCAACTTTGTTAATGGACTCTATCCATGATGTCTACAATCACACAATGTCATAAGCCTGGGTCACATGGTTACAGACAATCCATATGTCTCCCAGCACACCACTACATCAAGTCACAGGGTTGTAGAAACCCTGTGGGCTAGGTCGCACCGTTTCTACTAATGGTTCATCCTAGTCTACATCTTCAAATTTGAGGCTCCGAGATCCAAAAAAGCCCTAGAATCCCCTGATAACTCTTTGAATCCCTTTGTAATCATTATTATGGCCACAAACAATTAATTTAAACCAATACAAAATGGTTTGTATGCCTGAGAAAAATGGGATGTTACAACCTCATCCCCTTATAAAAAATTGTCCCTGAGTTTCCCTTCTAATGGTGGAAAATTTTATCCAAGAAATGTTCATTCCACTACAAATATACATCAACCGCCCACTTCCAGGTCTCACCCAGTATGTGTTTGTTTTAACAAATCACCTTTATTATAGGAACTGACCTATGTCAGAGATACTTCTTTCTTAGACCAATGATACATGTCAATTGATTCTAAAAGGATGAATCTGCATCAAGATCAATACCAGTGGGGTCTAATGAATGATATGTGTTGGGATGATACTGTCAAAGATGAAATATGTGTAATATTTCATGGAAGGAGAGGTACCTAGGAGGTAGTTAAAAATGATACCCTACTGTCCCGAAACAGTATACTATCTTGAAGGGCCCAACATATCAAGGTGATATCATTCATTCTCTTCAAATTCATCAATAACCTGATATTGTTGATGCTCGATAAAAACTCTATGTCCCACCTCGAACTCCATAGGTCTACAAAAATTATTGGAATATGACTTATTGTTGTAATAATCAATATATATACACATCTAAATTTGATGGACTTTCTCGAAAGTATCCTAAATGAGAAGAGGGGCCCATTGCAATGCATCACCTTCCTCTAACCACTGCATAGGTGAACAATAAAAACTACCATAAAGGGCCTCAAATGAATCCATATGAATAATTTATTGAAAGCTTCTGGTGTTGGAAAACTCAAGAAGATAGATATTCTTTTCATGCAAACCTCAAATATGAAGTACTCATATCAAAATCATATCTTATAACACCCATATCGTTCACTCATACTGCCTATTGGTCTAAGGGTGATATGATTGTTTCAAGATAACCTATGAACACATTACCTTTTCAACCCTTTCTTGAACCATGAGTTAAAGGAATATTATTTGTTCGATATGATAGAATGTGGAATGCCATAATGGTACACTATCTCCCTGATATAGAGCCTCTCAATCTCATAAACTGAGAAGGTATATCAAATTAATAAGAAGTGTATGACCATGGTCATCTAATTGATGATCACTCAGAATAAATCATCACATCAATGGGATCACAGAAATTCCTTCATAAAATCTATGTGGACATCGTTCCATTTATACTCAGGAACAGATAGATACAATAGAAGTCCAGAAGGTTATTTTTTCTCTTCCATCAAGTGCTGTCAAGTGCTACACTGAGTGAAAATACAAATAATAATCCTCTTCATACCCATCCACCATTACTGATAAGATTACTTGCATACATCATAGTAATCCAAAGATGAGCTTCCCAAACAATGGCATGATATTCCCACATCAACTTTTCCTATATGTCAGAATGCACCCAAACACTTTCAAAAAATATTAGAGTCTTAATCCAATAAAAACCCAAATAGGGGGTAGGTTTTCAACTATGAATCAGTCCCTAAAGAAGAGTACCTCATAATTAGGTAACTCCCTCATTTTCACCCACATTATAAGGGATGATATCACTACTATAACTTCAAAAATAGTTTCATGTGCTATTTTAGAAGCTCAAGATACAACTAATAATGTGTGTCCATTGTATTCCATTAACTTCTGAAATCCTTGATGGCATGTGTTTGAGTCTTCCTATTCGAGGAATCATCTATGACATTTCCTTTTATGGGTGTTTAAAAAAGATCAATATATAATGACTACATGTATTCTACCCCACTACGTTGCCTTGGATTCATGTCTCATTGGGTGGAGACATAATTGATACTTTTATAGTCCATGTAAATAATAAACCACTCAACCAATTGTTAGTGTATCCATAATCCTATATCATGAACCACTACATCTAGATCAAGGTCACTCATTTGTTAATTTCTCTCATGAGGCCTCAGTTTGCAGGAACCATATTCTGCAACTCGATCATCCAATAACAGAATTTCCTCTAGACGAATACCTGAAGAATTATAGTAAATTGTATAGATTCCTCTCAACTCAGGAGGAATCATGATCAGTGATGAATTCATTATTATATTTAAATCATAAAATTCTTTCTCACAAGATCCATTCAAATAATATTTTAGACTCTTATTTTTAAATACAATAAGAGAATCATCCTAGTGTGTGAAGTTTTGCATAAATTCCTTATAAGATCAATCCATCCCCAATAAACTATGTTTATAAAATAAATTATTCGTCTACACTCATGAAACCATAGTTATCATATTCTTTGGGTCAATAGATATGCCTACATTAGATATGATATGACAGAAGAAGTGATCATTGTTGATCTAAAATTTGGATTTATTGAGCATCACATATATCTTGTTCTCTCTAAATTTAATCAGAATAATATCAAGATGGATATAATGGTTGTGTATGGTGCATAAATACACCAAGATGTCATCTATAATGAATAACACAAATTAATCCAGATATGAGTGTAAAACTAGATTTTGCAGAGCCATGAAGACAGACAGCGCATTTGTTAGCCCCAAAAAGATAACTAGATACTCATACAAGTTGTACCTACTCCAAAACATGATATTTGGTATGTATTATGACTTCACATGAACCTGATGGTATCCCAACCATAAATCGATCCTGGAGAAAGTGTTCACTCTTCAATGATGGTTGAAGAGGTCATCTATATGAGGTAGTAGATATTGGTTCATCACTGTAAGTTAGTTCAATCGGAGTTAATACTTGAATTAATGAAGGGAATTATCCACCTTCACTAAAAAAAGTATAGGTGAACCACAAAAAGATGTTCAACATTTGATAAAACTTTTTTCTTATTGATCTTCAATCTAATTCTTATGTTCCTAGAGCTTTGTAGGTTCTTTCCTATATAGAGGAATATACACTGGTGATGCACTTGTATCTAGCTCTTTGGTGAACTCAACCTCTATCTCGTAAAGTAATCTAGAGAAATTATTTGGGAAGATGTCACTGAAACGATCCACAACAGGAGGCAATTCCACAAGCTGCATTCCCTGATAACTATTAAAGAGACTCGTTGTAAGGGATGTCACTCCACCTATCCCTGTATACATGGGTCCAAGCCAAATATCTTGATTATCCCATTCACCTCTATGTATATAAGTACATCCCTTTTGTAATGTGAATGAAAACATAACATGATAGAAATCCACCAAGGCTTAAAATGGCACATGCCATTTCTTATTGTGGATGATGTCTATGTCGAGCATCTCGAGGATGAATAACATATATAAGAAACATTACACAACTATCTCAAGGGGGCACTCTATAAACTGGCATATGCCCTTAGCTTGAACTCCAAGTAGGTTGTTAAGAGTCATCACGATGTGGGAGTACACTATAACTAAGCCAACACTTCCCATAGTTATAGCAGATTGAAAAGTGTGTGGTGAAACTTTGTCAGACAATGCAGATACGAAAGTTGAGTCTATAAGAATATTACGTACAAATATAGATAGACCTAGACTCTACTCTTATGGAATAATATGGAATGTGAAAATATGGCCTAAACTGTATCCCTAGTATGCTTTTTGAGTCACAATAGAAGTTAAACACTATTAACTCTGAATCTATAAGACCTGACTTCCTCAACGATGTCCACAATATCAGGCTTGAATGCCTGCAGATGACCAAATTCCTTCCGAACAAGGATTCATTGATATGTTACTAGAAGGGAGTGTTGGAATATAACCTTATTCACTGGGAACATGAGGAAAAGTTCATCTGAAATGTTGTCGGTGATCAATTTAGCCATAATCCTAACAATTAATCTAATTTCTCATATATTGCGGCTTTTTATGGACTGGCCTTCCAACTTGTGACACACCACATAGCTATCAGCTTGTTCCACCTTATAGGTATTCACTTGTGTATACCCTCAACTCAATGTATCCTTCCCCTGGATAAACTGCTTCCCTTCCAAGAAGATTAACTTCCATGAATCACATCACTAGATTCCCTTAGGATCCCCATAGTGATTAGGGTCTGGTTCACTACATTGAAATGGTGGTGAACTAAAATATATTCTCCTTTGATTATATGTCACATAAAATCCCATCGTCAAATCTTCTCATACTTGTTATATCTTCACCTAACAATGTCAGTGTTATTGTCTATAATATAGTGAATTGAGTTGAGTATTCCACCACCAACATCTCACCAAGATAAATGTCTATGAACAATCAGGAATGATCTATTATTAAAGTCTGGGTTAATAATTTTTCAAATAAGGTTGTCTAGTTTTCTACATAGACCACACCATGATGCCAAGAAACCTAGGTAATGAAATCCCACCAATTCTTAGTGGAGTCACATAGAATATAAGTTATGATCTTGACCCTATTCTCAATATGAATCTGGATATCATTGAAGATAGACACCATGTACTCTATCCATGACTTCGTAGCCTGTGGATTTCCATCCCATGAGAATTTGAAAGGATTATTTTACTAGAACTCTTAAGTTATCTCTAATGTAATAGGGATATATTGGGAGAACCATGTATTGTATACATTAACTGGAAGAAGATATCGTTGAACTGGGGATCAACATCCTATGGAGGATTTGGAGGAGGAGCCATAAGTGGTTCAATAAGTGGAATCATGGGTGGATCGATTCCTACCAACTCTATAGTGTACTCATCACCACATTTCTGACATACATCACCAGGTCATCTTGGTGACATAACTCAATATTTTCCAACCACATGCATCGGATAATATTTATAACAGATAGGGAAAGTGATAAAGAAGTTAAATGTATAAAGACCACCAAATAGAATGAAACAACCCTTATTATACTCTAGGAGCAATAAATACGTGATATAGAAATGTCGCAAAAGGTCTATAGGACACATGACCTATTCCTATGATATTAGGTTAGGTTTAAGGTATCTTGTCACACGTATATGATGATCGATTCATTTAAATTATAATTTTCATTTTGATATTGAATTCAATTATATATTTATATCCATTTAAATGGTTAAATTTGATGGATCATTATTTATAATTTTTAAGGTCTCATACTCCTTATAAATTGAAATGTGGAATCTAATTAATCATAACCATAACACATTCAATCCCATGAAAACAATGTTTGTTGGCTCAAAATTCCATAATTGTTTAATCAAGGTGTATTTTTATCCTATGTAGGAAAAAACTTTTAATTTAAGGCAGGCTCTTTAAGAGTCAATATTTTTATTCCTATATGGGATATCAATGTATTTCCTGATATAAAATTCAATTTACTACATTTAATAAAAAACGAGGCACCATATTAAGAATATAAATACTTGAAATACATGCAGAAAAGTAGATACATCTTGGAAAAATTCTTGTAAATATAGTCATATAGTGTCTAGGATGATGCGTGGTCTTGATAGGCCCTCATATCATTAGTATTCGGTTGAAGAAATCCCAATAAAAATACAAGTGTAACTAAGGTTAAAATCTATTGCATCACCCACCAATTAAATTTGTAAAACTATAACATCAAAAGAAATAACAACATCAACCCATACTATGTATTTTGGGTTTCTCCTATATGTAGGATAACTATTCCAAGTCATTAGATCATTACCAAATTTCAATAGTCCTTGTTACCTATATAATTCCCAAACATTAATAAAAAAGTAAAAGTGCTTTGATTACACATTACAAAATCCCTACATAGATACCAATTTGAAGGACCCCAAGATAGTAGCCACAAGACCTCAAGTGCGCCACCCTAAACACCAGATGCTTTCAACTTGTAGTGAGGTCCTAAGATGTGTCCATGGGGACACTATTCCATCATTTATTACACTGTATTGTAGAAAAATATATGTATGAAAAATATAGAACAACAAAAGTAGATACTATATGATATTTCTAGTAACTCGCCATAGTGGAAGATAACTGAACAATCATATACTACCAAAATAATTATAAGTAATCATGTGAAAAAAATAGATAATAAGTGGAGTATTAATAATAAACTGAAACAAAATTATTATGATATCCAAGTAGTTATACAAGAGTGAGGATGCGGGGAGACATGACACACAAACATATACCACATGACATCAAAATACAATATGGAAAAAATTCATATACTAATAGAATATTGAGGATATTATAATTCCTCTGCCCCCTTGATACAACCTAGAACTGTAAATCATGTATCAGAAGCATGAAATTATTTTTATCAATACCTACAAACATGAAGACATCATTGCAACCGAAGGTAGCCCAAGTATTGTGTGATATATATCACTGTAGGCCATGAACAAGGGTATCTAAATCAATACATTTCATATTATATAAAATGAATACTATTCAAGAATAAGTAAATTAAATTATAGAATAATAAATAAATAAATAAATTAGAATGACTTCTACTTGAGATACTCACCCAACTCATCCTACATTGGCCTAAGCTGGTGTTTCTGAAATAAGGGATCCTTCACAAGTAAGGGCAGTGGATGAATGAGATAATATGGACAATACACAATCTTGTGGTTTGTCTTGATAGACACATCCCTAAATTTTTCCATTTATAAGGTTTATTTATTATTTAAACAACCCATTGAATTTCTGAAATTTCACCTAGAGCCCATCCAAATCAATATGGGTGGGACCCCAAGTATCCCTCTAGGGAACTGTGTATTACAAGTTCCATATGAGTCAGTCCATGGAAAACAATGATAAAATCCAATGTTTCACTCTAGGAATTGTGTGATAACATCGTGATCTAAACACTGATTTGAAGTTCCCAGTCAGGATCCATTTATCACTGAGAGGGGGAGGGGGTGAATAAGTGATATCATTTTATTTTTATGTTTTCTTTTTTTGATGAAACCTTTACCTACTGTTAAATTGTTCTTTCCCAACTAAAACCACAAAACCACATGAACACAAGATCTACAAGTTTCACAACTCAACAAGATGAGAAAAATACATGGTATGGTACTAAAACAATCCAGTATCACAAAATCCACAAGAAAACAATCCTTTGATGTCGAATATAATGAGTAGGATATTCCCTTACACTCGTGTAGCACTTTGAACGCATTCAAATAGTATGTGTTCTACCTCTTAGCACAAATAGGGTAATGAAATGTTTCCATGATTTTTGACCAACATACAAAAATCTGTTCTCTTAAAACAATTATTCTCTTTCCTACCCAGAATCTGGTAATGACCATCTAGACATCATAATGATACTTTTTCTAATACCTATGTCTACGTTTTATGTTCTATGATAGTCATGTTCACTTAAACTAGGTATCTAAACATCCTCTTTTCAAAGCTCCATTGTAATACACATTTTCAATGCTTCATCACAATGCACACTAGTTCATAGAGCTCATTAGCTTGCAGAGCTCACAATTTTTCAGAGCACAAGTTAAACTTTCTAAATTATAATTCTTTCAAAAATCTCAATGGTTCACCACAATGCTCTTTCCTTTCATTGATCACACTACCTTCATAGAAGTCAATATCTTCACAAAAATCACTTTCTTTTTGAGCTTACATCACAATTTGAGAGATCTAATATTTTTTATGTATATCTATAGTTCTGAAGGGGGTAGAGGATTATTTATAGGCATTTTGGAATTACTCTAGAACCATCTAGGCATCTCAATTCCATGTCATCACCAAATCATAGTGCTTTAAATTTTTTGCGGAAACTCTATCTTTTTCATAAAGAAAAATGGTCAGTTTTTGTATTCTCAATGCTCTTCTCAATCATGAAGCATTCCATAAAATCCTTTGTGCCACCATGATGATCCTTCTTCGTTTGATCCACTAAAATTATCTTCTCCTTAATGAATGTAATTCTCACCATCAATGCTTCTTTCTCCTTCCATTTGCGAATCTCTTCATAGTCACAAGGAACACTATTAACCTTCATGTTCCCCTGCGAAACACTCTACATGAATCATATCTTCATGAAAATCATTCCCTTAACATATTTTTATGAGATCTTTAAGAAATTCCATTTTTCATAATATGATTCTAGCAACAGATTTTGGACGATAAAAAATTTGGAAGACAATGGAAAACTGTGACACCTTAGTCACCTTTTTCTAGAAAACCAACCATGCTAATTGACAATATCTTTTCTCCCCATTTCCATTATATATCATACATCACTTTCCATCCAAACAACATATGATATTTGTGAAATAAAAATTAGGAAAGAAAAATCTTATTTTCTATGGAAATTATTTTATCCTACCTATATTCCATCATCCACATATACAAATTGAAGTGATTCCATTTATTCTCAAAATTCCTTGACAAGAAAATACAATATCTAAAAAAACACATCATAATCAAATTGGCCAAAAAAATCTCCCTATATGGTTTTTTTATCAACTATGATTCATAAATCAATGACCATTTTAATATCAAGAATTGTATTAGTCATAATATATTCTAAGCCTACATGAGAAATCGCATTGTAGGAATCAAGAATTATTGATAGAAAATCCATGTTGTCCAAAAGTACTGATTATGAAACATCTTCATCATTCTTATTTTGCATTCTAAAAACTGAACTTGTAATCTTTTTCTTATGAACCAACTTCCTCAGCTTCAGCCTTCCTAGAAGAATAAAACAATATGTTTCCAACAACTCTAACAAACTATTTGAAATCTTGACAAACTTACCTTCTGAATTTACAGCTTACCCAAAACTCTCCTTTATACATGAAACCATAAGGATATATTTTTGAAAAAAAATATCCTCTTTTAAAACACTATCTGAAGCTAAATGAGAGAGGGGAATGAAATAATTACCTCAATCATGATGATAATGAGGCCAAGCACCCATATTCAACCTAAATTTATTATATGGTTCTTTCAGTAGAGTTTTGAGAATATTTCAACAAATTATTCTGATGTAGCAATGTACTAGATCACTAATTAATTGATCTCTACTTATTCATTGATGCAGTAACACTTTTTATAAACATGTTTTAAATAAGAATGTTATACTAGATTCCTTGTATTATTGATTGCACTCTGATTATCACAACCCAAGAGTAAGGGTAGCTTCACTTCAAAAATTATGTTTTCAATGCAAGTCTTCATCCACAAAAATTGAGTAGTAGATTGAGTTCCAGCAACATAATTGGATTCAACTAGGCTAAGAGTTACTAAATTATGCTTCATTGTATTCTATCTACCAAACTTTTACCTAGAAAGAATACTTCACTAGATGTGGATCTTCTATCATAAGTGTTTCCAGACCAATCATCAACTGAATACCCAAATAGATAAATATTTTCATAGCCATCATACCTGATTCCAATATTTGTTATTCCTTTGATATGTCTAAGAATCATCTTTCTGGAAATTAAATGTGATTCTTTATGAGCACTATGAATCCTTGAACACATGTTGAAAACATAGAAAACGGTAGGTATTGTGGTAGTCAAATATAATAATCTTACATTCAGCTTTCAAAATTCATTTAGATCAACTAATGTGCCTTCTCAAACGTTTATTAACTTAGTTCCCAGTGAAATTGGTATGAAAACTAGTTTTGATTTTTCTATGCCAAACATCTTCTGGGGTTCCGTAGCGTATAGTTCTTGATAAAGAACAATGTGATCCTATAAAACATTTAACCCAAAAATTTATTTAATTTCCCCAAGCATGAACATTCCAAAAAACTTATTGTTATCTTCAGAAAATCATTCATATGATATTTAATAATTTATTTAAAAGATAATGTCATCAATATAATCAATTATGATAAGAGAAAACTCTTGACATTTGTTAATGTAAATATCGATATCAACTCTTCCTTTCATGAAACTCGCCTTCTTTAAGAAAGTATCCAGTTTGGAATACCATTCCCTCAGAGATTATTTTCGCCCATACAAGGAATTCTTAATCCTGCAAACTTATCATTCATATTTCCCAAAAACAAAGCCACAAATTTGTCTAATGTAAACATCCTCATCAAGACTCCCATTAAGAAATGTAGAATTCACATCCATTTGAAATTTTTTTAGCCTCATTGTGTACAAATAACAAGAAATATTCAATTTTTTTCAATCCATCCATTTGATAAAAAGTATCATGATACTTTATTCCTTAAATTTTTGAGTAACCTCTACACACTAATATCACCCTATTGATTATCACATCTCCTACTTTATTCACCTTGTTTCAGAAAAACCATTTTTTACCAATATCATTTAAGATATCTGGCTTGGGTACAAGTTCCCGAGTATCATTTTTTCAATCTGATCAAGATCTTAATTCATATCATGGCCCCATTTTATATTCTAAAATGCTTCATTCACATCATTTTTCTCAACATTTAAATACAATGAAGTATGTGAAATTGTATTTTTTTATACTTTTTTGAACCCTCTAATTTTGATTTCCAATAATGTTTTGAGTATCCACATTCTTCCCCAACCTAGGATAAGATGTTTGAATTTCAACTTCATCACATGAAATTACTGAGTCCAATTCTTATTCCATATTAGGATTACAACTATCAGAAGTATTATTAGAATTATTACCAAAACATTCTTTATCTGGATCAACTTCTATATCTGCAAATAATTTTTACTTTCTCAACATTTTCAACAACCTTCACATTAGTAAAATCAACAATAATTCATGTTTCATTATTGAAACATAAATATACTATTCATTTTCAATCATACCCAAGAAAAATTCCATCATCACCTCTTTGTTCAAACTAACCATGTTTTCCCCCTTTCACATTTATAATGCACAGACTCCCAGAAACTATTAATTGTTCCAAACATGGTGTTTTTTCCATAGAACATTTAATATGGAGTAATATCTGAATTTGGACTATAGAAACATCGGTTCTAAATATAAACAGTAGTGCTCATTTCTTTTCCTCCAATAATAATGTGAAAGACTATATTCATGTAAAATAGTTCTCCGCATTTCCACCATAATTATATTCTTTCTTTCAGAAATCCCATTTGGTTGAGGTGTGTATGGTGAACTGAAATCATGTTTAATTCCATGATTCTCATGATAACATTCAAACTATTTGTTATTATTCTATCCAACATAATCAGTTCACAACTTCTTCACTGAATACTCACATTTCTTCTATGATATCCTATGAAATCTCTTAAACATTTTCAGAGCATATGACTTTTGTCTCATGTAAATAACACAAGTAATGTGATTAAATTCATCAATGAAGGTAATGATGTACTTATCTCAATTTGTTGATTTCATGATCATTTCTTCATAGATATCATAATGTAAAAGTTACATGGGTATTTTTGGACAAATTAAAACTCTCTTATGCAAAGAGATTGTAATATTCCTTTTCTCGCAAATAGTGAAACGACAAACTCTTCTTCTTAGTAAATCAATCATATCTCAGACATTGTATATATTTGATAAATTTCACATTTCTCTATGACAAAAACATCCTACCCTTTTCTTCCATAACTGATTTTCATCCACCACACCCATGAAACAAGAGTTAAATACTTCACCAACTTGGAACAAATTATATTTTATACATTTGTCTCTTATAACAACCTCTACATCATTTCAAATATTCACAAAAAACCAATATATTCTAAATAGAACAATGTTTCCCTCATCAAAATGTTTTGAAACACACAGATGAATATATTTTACCCCATCAACATAAATTTTTTTCCTGGATTTCATTTTTTTCTTTCTTGCTGATGGCTAATCCAGCACCATTGATCCTCAGAGATTCATCCTTTCAGAATTTCACTGTTTCTTCTTTGAAGTATTTCATATTCTTCAGAATCATTATGTCTCATGTCATATGAGAGGAAAAACAATTATTAATAATCTATGGACGTTATCCTTTTGTAGCTTTCAACGTGATTTCTACAATAAGATATTTATATTCTTCTTTTTCATTGTTCATATCCATCTTTTGAGATTTCATAAGAACCATTTTTTGTGAAAGTAACAAAACAATATATCTATTAGAAATATTTCAAGGTTGTTCACATTTTTCACAAAAAGTTTCCAATGGATGGAACCTATTTTAAACATTCACACCAGCCTTCTCATTTTTCTTTTAAACATCCTTCTCGTGCATCTTCTCTTGAGAGGATTGACTCCCATTAAAACCATGTATTCGAAAACTTGTGGAGTAGTAGTAATGTTTCTAGTTCAACTGACACACATATGACATGTATCTGAATCCATCACAAAACCATAAGTATATATAGAATGAATATTTCCCTCTAAAACATCCATAATGATAAAAGCTCTGAACATGCTTCTCAACACTCCACATAACAGTTATTTTTTGACCATCAGCTTTCTTGTTTTCAATCGTAACATTCTTCTTCAGCTAATATTTATGTTTAGACATATTAGAACCAGAAGTATTATAAATCATTCTAGATTCAGAATTTTTATTTACATATGTTTTTTCAGCATTGCTAACTTTTACCAACAAAACATGGAATTTTTAGCTTTGTTCTTATCAGAACTACTTCCATATTTTATCTCAGACATTGAAGGTAACATTTTTTATCATTCATTGGTTCATTATTACAAAAACATTCACCCAAATATGATTTATGTTTTTTAGAAACTAATATTCCATTATTCAGCTTTAAAAAATTTCTATTAGAAAAGTACCAAATCATCTTCTTGTTTCCTTCATCTTTACTTCAAGATGATCATTTGTATTTATTGCAATCTGAAGAGAATTATTTAAATTATCAATCTCCGATTTTAGATAGAATTTTTCTTCAATAAAAATTTCATGATTGTTTAATGATAAATTATCATCTACTAGATTCCTATTTTATTCTCAATCCTTCTGATCTTTGTCTAAAATTCTTTCAATTATTCTTTGAGATGATATTCATGATGAGCTTCTTCTTCTTCAGAATTTCTACTCACATAATCTTCATTATTCAAAGATAAAATAAATAAATTCTATCTAGATTTATTAGAAAAATATTTTTTGATCCAGCTTCACTGACTTCTTCATCTTCATCATTAGATAAAATTCTTTTTCTTTTCGATTTGAATAATTTTTTTATCAATCCCATTTGAGAAAAATTTCTCATTGTCTGAATGTTTCTTCATCGATCTTCATGGTCTTCTATCTTCTACACCACTATCTTCATCGTTCCATATTAAGTGAAATTAACCGCAAATTGGCCAATATCTCCACATTCAAAAAAATTAAAGGGACCTTTCCTCTTGTATTTCATTATTTTTATTTTCACATTCATAGATACAAGTGACAAAATATTTTCATGATTTTTAAATACCTCATTTTGGAGTTGGATTCACCAGCTTTATCTTTAGTAAGAATCTTCTTTGACTTCTGATTCTTTGTAGCATTTAATGACATTTCTCTTTTAGATTTTGGTTCCATTTTCATTATTTTTTCTCTTCTCATTTCATAACTGATTATAGTGCTATATAGATCATCCATAGATAATGTTTTATGATATTCATCTTCAATTGAAGAGAAATTTTCATCAAACATGTCGAACATAATTCTTAAGATCTTTAAAAAAACTGTAGAATCTTCCAAAATTTCAACAGGAAATTTAATTATGACGAAAATTTCATTCACCAAGGTTTATAAGTCCCCAAAATATTTAGACTTATCCATTTTTATGTCATCATACTTTGGCCTCCATATTTATAGTTTTTCCTTCTTCAATTTTCAATTTTTCTACATAGATGTTCTTCCGCTTATCCCATATTCATTTAGTTCTTCCAACACATTTAACTCTTAAAAACCCACTCTTAGAAACCAAATAGAGTGATGCATTTTTAGCTCATCCTTCATTCCCATGATTCTTCTTATCAGTAGGTGTAAGAGGAACCTTGTCATCAAAACGATGAAATCCATCTGTCGTAGTTTCAATAAAATCATACCTAAGAGGCATAAGATAAGGAATAATTATATATTTCCAAATATAATAATTAATTCTATAAAATTTCAGAATCCTCTTACTATTCACAAAATTTAGATTCTTCATCAAATCTTATTTTCAAAACATTAGAAATTAAAAAATGACAGGAACTTATCCCTCTGATACCAATTGAATATCCATGACAAGATCCAAGTATCATTGGGAGCGGGAGGGGGTGAATCGATGATATAATTTTATTTTTTATGTTTCCTTATTTTTGAAATAATATTTACCTTTTTTTAATGATTTCATACCATGGTGAATGCACCCAACCATAACAACACAAGATTTAACATGATTATTCTACAACAAGAGTAGCTTTATCCTTGGTTTGGTACAAGAACAATCCATCACCACACAATCAACTAGAAATAAATCATTTGATGTGGAATACAATGAGTAGGATATTCCCGTACACTCATGTAGCACTTTAGAAACAATCCAATAGTGTGTGTGATCCCTCTTATCACAAATAAGGTAATGAAATGTTTTAATGCTTCTTGCAAGCTTACACAAATCTATTTTTTTTTTAAAAACTCTTCTGTTTCCTACCCAGAAGCTATTAAGAACCATCTAGACTATGTAATGATATATAGTCTAATATAAAAGTCTACTTTTGATGTTCTATGAATGTCATGTTAACTTAAAATAGGTATCCAAAACTACCTCTTTACAAATCTCCATAATAATGCTCTGTCACAATGCTCTTTGGCAATGCACACTAGTACAAAAAAATCACTAGTTTGTAGAAACCACTAGATTATAGAGATCACTATTTTGCAGAGCTCATGTTGACCTTTGTGAGGTAAACATCTTTCACAAAGCTCAATGGATCACCACAATGATCATTCATTTGGTATTCCTTACTGCATTTATAGATCTCACTAACTTCACAGAGCTCAAATTCTTTATGAGAATAATTTATAATTTGAGAGCTCTATGATTTTCGTAATGTATCTATACCATTTTCAAGGGGGTAAAGGCGAATTTATAGGGGTTTACCACCAACTAAAGAACCTTAAATCCACTTTAGTGCCTCATCATCACAAAATCATAGAACATTGAAATTTTCTCTAAACAACCATCTTTTAATTGAAGCACTAGGGATATTTTCCAAATTCGTAAAGCTCGTTATAATATCAAAGCATTTTTTCAAATAGATTGTCTCGTAGTGATGATCCTTCTTCTGTTGTGCCTCCCCCCCTCCAATGGCCCGAAGGCCTTCAATTTTTATTGATTTTTGATAATCCACCTTGCAAGGGGTGAGGTGGAACCCTTACAAGGCCCGAAGGAGAAAGCATTACATGGCCCGTAGGCCTTAGAGGAATTACAAGGCCCGTAGGTAAAGGAGATACCATGACCTGAAGGTCTTCAGAGATTTCAACAAGACTATCTACAAGGAACTGCCCCTCCCAAGCATCTGCATCTTGATAGTAGCTCCCCACCTTTGCATGACCGTCTGGCTAGGCATCCCCGTGAAAGAACAGGCAAGTCCCGATGGCATAGCCATACCCTCCTTCTTCTGTTGTGCCACTGCAATGTTCAACACCTTACCTACCACAATTCTTCAACCACAATGCTTATTTCCTCTTCCATTCGTGAAGCACATTATAGTCGTAGAGAACGTCATCAAAATTATTTGTTCCTCTAAAAATCACTCTTCATTAATCTAATATTCAAAAAAATCATTCCCCTTCCATATTTTATGTTATCTTCAAGGAAATATGATTGTTTTAATTCTACCCAAAATCAAAATTTTGGACCCCAATAATTTGGAAAACACTAGAAAACTATGCCACCATAGACACCTACTTCTGTAAAACCAACCATGAATATTGATTACATATTTTTTCACCATTTCCTACATAAATCATGCATCACAAGTTTTCCAATCATATTTTGATATTTGTAAACTACAAATTGGAAAAGCATCAACTTATTTTCCATGGAACATATTGTAACTTTCATGTCTTCCATCACCCACTTATACAAAGTGAAGTGGTTTCTTTTCTTTTCAAACATAATTGATAATAAAAGAAAATACCTGAAAAATATACTCTTCATAATAGGCTGGATCAAGCATTATTTTGTCCTTTTTATCATGCATGGGGTAACAATCAACTCTTATGGCATGCTAAAACCATCACACATTTGATTCTATCCATGGGGGATCCCTTGGGGAACCTATGTTACACTTCTAGAGTTAAAATGAAACACATTCAGAGATCATCCCAGACATATCCATTGTTTCCCTAGATGTTTTTACAATACTTTAATTTAAACCTAAGAAACATAGAGCCCATCCAAGGTGTACATATGTTGGAACCCCTTCCATCTCCCTCAATATAAGGTGAGGATATAAATTGGTTATAAAAGAAATAACATTTAACTAAAAATCATTTAATGTATTATTTAATAAGTTTCCCACATAATTAAATTAGAAATCCATTTATGGCATATGGGTAACACATAGACACTTATTCAATTAACTTAGTTCACCCATTTAATTTATGGCATGAGGTGTATGGACTATTTAATGGTTTAATACTCTATTGAATAAAAATATTCTCTAATGAAATTGACCATAGGGTTAATGAATCCTAAATAGTGACTAGAAAATTAGAGAAATGAAAAAAATGGTATAATAGAATTGATGGACGAAAATGGGTTTCTCATATTAATGAGATCGACCAAAGTGGTGATTCATTGCATGTTTGGGTCCTAATAATTCAGAGATGAAATTAGGAAGAACTCATTTAACATTTTGGTGGTGACATTTGAATGTTATGGTGTGGGTAACAACAAACCATGTTATAAAATCAACGAAACAAAGGGAAAGAACCTTGACCACAAACTATAGTCCTTTCTTGCTTCCCTCATCCAACGTCAATCATTAATTCAAGATGGAATGATAGTTATCTCAGAATTATTCCAACTCCCAAAAAATTGGGTAAATGATATTTTACCTAAATAGTGCAGAAAAGGAAGGCATAAACTAGAAATAGAATCAAATATATTGTAGAGATTCCCCCAAGATTTTCGATGGATTTGGTGGTGATAGATTTAGTTACTTGAAGGAGGAGTTATCTGAATCCTTTGGGGAGAATAATGAGGTTCCTTGAGCATAGAGATGATATAGTACATTTCATAGTAATTTAGGAATAAGAGAGGATCAATGTATAAATTCATTATGGTAAAAATTGTAATTTCAAGCACACAAGCTGGGCCACATGGTTTGGCTGCATGGTTGGCCAAACATTGTCCCAACTAAGAAAATGGACTTTGTCGAAAGAGTTTGAAATCATGAAAAATAGTGCATGTCAGGTTAAAAGATTGTTGAAATAATGTGAATCCCTAAATATCCTACATCTTCATGCCACATTGTTAGAGAAACTATACATGTTGGGCAGTACAGTTTCTACTAACTTTGTATTCCTTTCAGTTTCATCAAGATTCTGGGATCCAGGATCAGAAAAAGCCCCAAACACCCCTAAGACC
The DNA here is from genome assembly GCA_963277665.1 of Viscum album. Taxonomy (NCBI): domain Eukaryota; kingdom Viridiplantae; phylum Streptophyta; class Magnoliopsida; order Santalales; family Viscaceae; genus Viscum; species Viscum album. Next base: position 1,631,396,929 of record OY728133.1, on the reverse strand, counting down.
ACCATGACTCTATAATGCATCATAGGTAGGGAAATACTAAATAATTTAATCAAATATCAAATTATTCTTTCTTTTGTTAAAAACTAGGATTTAACATACGTGGTTTTGATTACCATATCCTATATTGTTCAAAACAAATGTTTTTATAATAATATAGAATTTCCTTTTATTTTCCTATATAATCCTAATATATGCCTAATTACTCTTCACTGAATACAATTTTCTAAAAAATTAGTCATCAATTCCATCAATATTTCTCCCACATGTTGCCCCAATCTCTCATAAAGTTCCTCCAAGGATTTTTGAAATGCTCTCTCAAGAAAAAAAATATTATTCTTTAACTCTTTATTCAAGAGACTAATATTTAATATGAATATATTACCATTTTTTTATATTGTGATATGTTCTTAAACATATCTTTTACATCCTTTATGATATAAAAATTATTATAGTCTATTATCAGACTCATTAATACCTCCAATGAATCATTATTTACCATGTTATGATGCCCAAATTATCCAATGATTTTCGTTGAGAAACATCTGTGTACTGAATACCCATTCCCATTTCCTGTAAAGGATATTCACCCATATATACCTACAATTTCTTTATTTGGTACTTACATGTATACATCCAAATCACTTTAATATTCTGATTAAATTTGATGAAATATTTCATTATGATGAATGTTTTATGTGTTACACATGATCATGCACATATTGTGATTGGTGCACCCAGATAGTGCTCTAATGTATTAGGTATTTTTTTCCTTATGAGAATTAATATATTGGTTTATAGAGTAAAATTAATACATTATGTGATTTTTTGTGTATTGTTATGTTGTCTTGGAAGTTATCCTTGACTTATGTTCGCTGTTGTGGATGGTGGCGCGTGCTCGGACCAGGGCGTGGCTTGATCGTGGTGCGCAACAGGGTGCTGATTGGTGTGTGGTATGTGGTAGGTGCACATATCGAAGGAATGGTGCATTGATTTTTGTTTTTGAAATTTGTATTTCGAAATGGAGATGAATGTTTTGATGAGGTGTGTGGATGTGGTGAAGTCTTGTATTGGGTACCATTAACCCTCAAACCGGCTATTAGAAAATGAAAAAATCGATTTGGCCTATGATTATTACCCCTCTTATATTACATTGATATTAATATTTCCTCATATAAAATACATTACCATATTCTATTCATGTATATTTCATTACAAGGTTATATTTATTAACCCATTATTTTGAATGTACCAATGTTATCCTGTATAGTTTTTAGAAGAATGATGGAATTTTAAAAGTACATTAAGAATGTTCTCAATAATGTCTTTTTATCTATTTATCATGTAGATGTTCTATTTTTTTAATTCCAAAATGGCACTAGGATTATAGATCCTGTTGTATTATTTTATGTGTTATATTATGTATTAATTCATTAAATAATGTGTAGTAATGAAATTGGTTTTCATTGGGATATGTTGTTATATGATGGGGAGGTTGTATTGTAAGTTAAATTATTTTACAAAGGAATGTACCTATTAATGTTTTCATTAGAATTATTTTAAGAATTGTGTAAATATTTAATCATTGGTTATTGAGCTCTAGTAGTGGCCTTAAATGAGATTTCAGAGGTTTTTAGGGGATCATAGATGTCAGACAAGAGGGGGATGGAAGTGGCTTGTGGTGGTGAGAAAGAATGATGAAAAATAGAAACAACCGGACTGTCGATGTGATCCACTACTCAATTAATATGCAATTTTGTATCTTGGGTTCTCTAGTAGAGTCCCAATAACTAGGCGGTGAGACCAAATAAAATGCATTTGGGATCTCGGAATAAATGGTCCCCTATAGGAGACCCACCGAATTTTGGGGGATTCCCATCCACTCAGGATCACTTGTTCACACCACTAGCTTGTTGGTGTTTCCCAATGAAAATTTAAGGGGGTCATGCATAGAAAAATTGATATGCAGATACGTGGTATTTTTCGAACATGAAACCCCCCACATAAGCCTAATTAACATATATTTCAACCATACCTTGATTTTTACGAATTTAGAGCCCACTATATTGAAAAATGCACTACTAAAATTATTAATATTCTCTACCTGATTTGTTCCTTGATAGGTAATTGTTTGATTTAGATGCATTATTCATGATTTTCTTGTTTAATTATTTTCTCTTTAATCTCTTTTCTTTTAAGCCATGACAGTTTGTGGTAATCATTATCCACAAAAAATCATATTTTTCCCCATTCATAAAATTTTCAATCTTGGTTTATCTTCTACTTCTTTGGTTTTATTGGGTATTCTAGAAAAAAACACTTTTGACTTTTAGTTTTTTATTGTATGTATTATATGCACAACAAAGTAAGCACGATATGTGTGAAAGATATATTTATATGTATCCCACTATTTTATGTGAAAAATCTAGATACACCTCCCTCAAACAATGGTAGTTATATTGGAATTGATACTATGGAATATGGACACCAGAGGGGAGTTCCAACAGTTCAATCTAGGTTGGAAGATAACTAGAATAATCCTACCTCCCCTTCAATAATAAAAATTGTTTATGGTTTTATTTAACATCATTAATTGGTTTTAATTGTGAATTTGTAATGTGGATTGGTGTGTACAAAGATTACCAAGGTAATTGTGGTGATCAATTTGAGAATTAATTACTTGGATTGATACAGCTAAATTTGATTGTAATTGGAATTACTGTAATATCCTAATAAAATAGGGATAGAATTACATGTGAAATTCAAATTATTATTTAATGACATGAAAAATGGAAATATTTACAATTAGTTTTATAATTAGTAACAGGATATAAATTTATAGTGGACTTTTATTTAATTGTTTTCATGAAATGGGTAAGTGGAATGAATGGAATGACAATTAACTAACTAATGAATTTACAAATAATAATTTTTATTAAAAATTTGGAAAATTTGTTTTTGGGTATAATAAATGGATTTATTGAAATTGTTTTTAGTTATTACTCTATAGTTATGTAATTATTTTGGATGAAATTATAGGTTATACATAATGTTCCTCTTTGATGAAATTATGAATTGGACCTTAAGAACCACCCAGATGAAATTGTGGGGTAACAATAGTGTTCTTCCCTGATGAAATTATGGGTTGGAAATGGAGTTTCTCTCAGCTGAAATTATTTGTTGGAAATCGAATTTCTCTCTGACTAAATTATATTTTGTAAATAGAATTTGTCTAGGATGGAATTTTAGTTTTCACATGGTGTTCCTCCCCAATGAAATTATAGTTTTATCATGGTGTTCCTTCATATATGAAACATTAGGTTTCATATAGTGTTTATTATTGAATGATAATTATTGTTTGGACATTGATTTCATTCTTAGAAGAGAATATGATTTATAACTAGAATTCCATTGGATTTATTCAATTTGATTCATGGTAAATTACTTCATGTTTTTTACTAATGAAGGTTGGGATAAACATTATATTACAACAATAACTCAATATTTGAAATATTTATTTTATGTTATGAAATAATTTATGAATTAATTACCCCGTTACATTACTATTTAATCCCATATATAGTTAGAATGGATTTCTTAGAAACTATTGATTTTGAAATCTAGAGTTGTATTCACAAACAGTCTAGGTGCAATTTGGTACTTGTGAAGACTTCATAGATTTAGAAAAAGACAAGAGAATAAGGCACGTTTCTGATTGTGTGGTTTTGTGTATAGTACATGATCATAGATATGGGATCAAGCATGGGGCTCTTGACCGTGTTTATTGGTGTATTCAATTGGATTTGGATTTTAGATTACTTCTATGACATTCAAATAACCATTTTTTTCATCATACATTATGACATGTAAAAAATTATTATTATTTTTGGTTTATTAATTATTTATCTATATCTAGTTTCGTATGGTTATGTATAGATTTATGATATATTTATATTCTCATATTTATCATATTTTGGCTAATATTGAAACTATATTCCCAAATTTATTTTCTCCCCACTATATTACTTACATCATCACTACTAGACGACAGCCAATACCATAAGTAGAATTATCTATAATGCCTGGTAATAACTAGAATTAGTCACATGATAGATAAATATTTTGGGGATGTTATGTTTTTCTTTTGAAAAAACCATTCCTAAAAGATTAATACCCTCCACAAATGAGATTAACCAAGTAATATGTTGTTATTTAGAGCCGCTCCTCCTTCTATTTCATTTAATTATGTACATTTCCACATTTACAAATTTCAGTTCACGATCTTAAAATGATGTCTTTAATATAAATACAATATTGATATATTATTATATTTATGGTATAATAATTAACCACATTTCCTTCTTCTATTAAAAAAATGTAAATATGAATTGTGAATGTGGGCCGACTACCACCTCATCAAATAAATTTTTTTTATTTTTCTAAACTATTAGCATAGATGTTATTAGTTTATGCTTGATGAGTGTATCTTATTTATATAATAAATATATATAATTTATATAGTTATTTACACTTAACACAAAACTAAATGATCTTTATATGGCAATCCTCCAATATTGGAAAATAACCCAAAAGTATATTTAATTTGATATCGCTCTCCGAAAACCAATCGATAAATACATTATGATGAAATTATAAATCTATATGTGATTATGAAACATCAATTAAAGTAGCATAAATAGTATTTAAATTATGAAAATTTGTAAAATAAATATGATCAACATTACTTTTATGAACCTACTTTTAAATATTCAATATTATCAACACCCGATGTTGAAAAAAGATTTTATTAATTTAATTCTTAAAGAAAATTGTTATTATCAAATAGTTTAACTATAAAAATATATGAATATATTTTTTAAATTGATATTAATAATGTTTATATCTATGAAAAATGTGGTTAAATTACATTGATGGATATAAATGGTAAAGGATTGGAAAATGGATATTGAATCTCTTTTCATTGAATTATAAAATTTCATATCGATATGTGATGTCCTAACACATTCCATTTCGAATAATTTTCTCTAGTTATATTTTAGGTTAATTGTTTTTTAAAACACAGGTACCATTATTTGTTGTTTTATTATCACTTTTCCTAATCACAAAAGAATATTTGTTTGATAAGATAATTTTATTAATAATTTTATCAATGAAAAACAAAAAACATTTACAAAAAAATTATATCTGTGATTCAGAAATCATTTTCTAAAAAAGAACTATCTCAATAGAGTTATGTTCTATGTTTCCCTGTATTTTTTCAGTTATTAGGTGGCTATTTTAGGAGATTAAGTTTTTTTGTGATATTATTTAGTTTATGATGGTTTATTATACCATTTGGATGATTTATAAAACCTATTTTATTTCAATTGGTTCTTTAGGGGATGAAATATAATTATTATTATCTATAACACATTAGTATAGATAAATGAAATATGGGGTCATATATCACCCCATGAATTAATTATTAAATGGTTTTTATCTCATGAGATATGTATTTTTATTGCTAATATGTTTCCATATTGATCTATTATAGATCTTTGTTATTTGGAAATATACATAAAGATCACTTATGATTTTATGACTATCACCCATGATGATTGGTTATTTATATTATGATCATGGTTTTACATATTCTTATGATCTCATCATTGATGAAATTATTATTCACTACTTATTGATAATTTGATCATACCCCTTGCATTTTCATTTCCTAGGTTATGAGTGTGATTATTAATAGTTTTATTTATAAAATATGGTCCAAAATAGTTATTTTACGGACCCATGATCTCATGTAATGTAAATACAGATTACTATGTTGTTACCATACAAATATATTATATATATATATATCCATGAGATATTATTATTTAGTAAATATAATTTTTTTAAGATATAAATGATATAAAATAAAAAAATGTTTAGAATTTGTCACAATAGATTTTATCAACGGAAATTATTGTGTATTTTTTTTATTATGGAGGCTATTCTGAAAATTATGGTTAGGGAACCTTAGTGGAGACCCTTATAGGTGATTCTATTTATAGGATGACATTATAAAATGATTTTAATATATTTATAATGTGGTTTTACTAGTAAATAATTCGTTGAATGGATATATAAATATTGATGTGATCTATAGCATATTTGAACATAGGTGTAGTAACCCCCAAAAGGCTTTGGTGGTTATTTACTCAACCATGACATAGTGCACGAAAAAGAGGAATAATTATACACCTAGTTAGACACTCTATGAGGTATACACATTGGTTGAACTAATACATTTTTCAAACCAATTCAAATATTTCATTTCATGGATTAATTTTAGATATATTAAGAAACCAAACCTATTGTTTAACCGGGAATGATATAGGTTGAACTTAATGCATTATTAAACATCATGATAAATTAAATAAATAATAATATTTAATGTTTAAATATATTCATGATTTTTTTCATTTGATAATAATAATTCACCACCCTTGAAATCATATTTTGGTTTTTAGAATTGGATAGAACCAAAAGAAACATGGTTAAATATAGTTGTGTGGAATAATGATATGGTTTCCCAAACAAAAAACCCTTTGGAATTGGATTTGGAGTACAATTACTCACAAGAATTCTCACTCAACGGACTCAATCTATGAATAATAATGCGAAATATCATGATTTATTATTTTTACAAAAGAGGGAGAATTATTCTCTTGAGTCTACCATATGACAATGTGAACCCTAATGTAGCGTATTTTAAAATCAACATATCTCTGATAAATGGATCTATGTGATTGAATATTATTTTAAATTCCAGTGCATATAACATGAGAATGTAGATTAATCTTTTTACTATTTTGTTAGCATGGCTGACAAATAATGGATTATTTTTAATAATACTACAATGAATGTTGATGTTGACTTAATTTTTTAGGAAGAGTATAATAATGTGTTCATTACTATGTACATTCCTAGAACTATTTTCATGAATATTTATAGGGAATTTGTGGACATATAATGAAATGAATAAGAATTTACTTGGAAATATGAAGAAAATTTTGTGAGGATTTCAAGATACTATTATGGTTATGTCTCGTCTCAACAAATTTAAATTTCCTATTTCTTCAATAGAAGAAATCTTAGTCTATTAATGGATTTATTATTAAGATACATTTGATAATATGAATCAATTTTCTAATTTGGGATAATGCTGGATATTGAATTTTGGGTGGGGGAGGGTCAGCCCTTAAAATTATGAAAAAAGAGGAAGAGTACCAAGGGAATCCAAATAGTGTCTTAGGGGGTGATATTTTAGACCATACATTCCAAAATTGTTGATGGTGGAACCAATTTAATTTTTATAAAGTGCTAGTTAAGTGTTTTATGGGTTGTTATTTAGGCGACCAAGAATATATCTTCGAGATTAATTCTAAGAATTTGAGTGAAAAACGGAGTAATCCATGGCCACATGGATTGATCTACCCACAATAAAAATTATTCAGGTGTATGGTTTTTAGAAACTATATAAATAAATTCCCCAACCCTTTTTCCAATATTGAAAATAGGCCCCTAGAATAAATACCTACATATTTTATACATTAATATTATATATGTTGTGAGTAATATTCAATACATATCACTATGATCCTTACAATAAGGGTAAAAGATTACTATATTTGAAATCATGAATACATAACTAATTGATACATAAAAGGTCTAAAAAATTTCTCTTTGGGTTCTTTAAAAATAGTACCCCTTTTAGGCATATCATACATAAAACCTTCCTTCATAAACTGGAGAAAGTAAACATTAGAAATATTGAGATAGAATTCTTAGAAAGCGTAAACATAAGAGATATCAATCAATGATTAAAAATGGGAATAAGATGACAATAAGGGTATAATAACATGATCAATACTTACAATAATCATACCCAACCATTCAATGATTTATAAACATGAATCATGGAAGGTTGATTAGTTAATAAAAATATAAAATATATAAGAACGAAGAATAATCAATAAATAGTAATGAGACATGATAATATATCATAGGCATAAGATATAGGTTTGTTAAATTAACATAAGCATATAAAATCACTTCTTTAGTCAAGGTTACACTTAATAATACCATTGTAGATAAATCCCAATAATGGAAATGCCTGCCTGGTTATTTCCAATAATCTATTATGATTAACTATAATCAAATTTACTGTATCATCACTTTTAGAGATCATTAACCCCCATATCACTTATGAGTATCTCAACCTCTAAATCATTATTCAATTCATTGGAGTGTTATAAAGGGACCACCCTTCCAAAATTTTTATTTTAACCACCCATACTTGATTTATAAAATAACCCCCCTTCTCTGGTTTATAACAAAACAAACCATCGCATAACTACAATCTTTTCATATCTACAACACGAGATATTGAATACATTTTTCATTAAATCAGTGCATAACCAATGGAAAAAATGGGATGCATCAGTATTTCATATTAATAACAATAAATCAACTATATAAATAATTAAGATAGTATCACTGGATAATATTTGTGTATAATATTTAGAAACATTGATGGATATTTTTTATAGATGAATGTACCTTTAAAAAATAACTGAAACTTTTCTTGAGGAAAATATACATTCCATTATGAAATCTCTAATTTAAAATTAAAATAATATATAATATAATGGATACCATTTTATTTGAAAATAACCATCTATAATTGTTAATTAAAATTAAAATTAAATAGAATAAAATATAATATAATTATTTAGTGTACAAATAACAGAACGGTCTGTTTAATATTTTTTGTAAAAAAACTCAAATGTACCTAATTCAAAAAAGATTAGATGATTAAATTAAACCATTTTTTATATAAATTAATACATGGGTATGAATTATATTAATAAATTAACATACACTACTAAATAATTATTGAAAATTTTTGATGGAAAATACAAACATGAATGAAAATTTTATTAGCCGAATTAGAAAATCATGTTTGATTTTCATTAAAATTATCCCTTCAAAATTTTGTGTATATAGTGAGAAGAATGTGAATGGAAAACGTTTATTATCCATAAATTAATTTTTTATATAAAAATACATATATTTTTAGAAATATAGATTATATAATTTCAACATCATAAATTATGAATAAATAATCCCACTTAAAAATGAGATTTTAACATAAACCCCTTACTCATTTAAAAGTATTTTATTCGTAATTCCCATGAAAAAAATTAAAAAAATTGATACATTGAAAAAAAATTAACAGAAGAATAATATTGATAAAACATATACAATGTGAATTTGATGCAACTCATAAAATTTGATATTTGTATAATCGTAACATATTTATAAGAAAATATTATTTTAGCCAATAAACCCTTAACATAATGATAAAATTGGGATGAATCCTTCTTTGATAAAATAATAATAATTGTAAAATTACATACCCTGAATAAATAATTATATATGATATGCCATTTAAAATTAATTTTATATACACCTCATAAATATTAATAATATAATAACATAATATATGTCTCAATGAAACAAAATTCAAAGAAAGATACCTTACAAATATAGTAAATTTTTTAATAAATGTAATCGGAGACTTTGTGAAATATTAATATCAAATTATATTGATTCGTTTCATGGAGTACTTGAAAATACAATATTATTCTGTATACAACCATAGAATTAATAAATTGGTGTATAACATTAATGTATGTCTTAATATAGAGAAATCGAGATTGAACCCTTACTATATATCTGAATTCAAAGATTGGATATAAAAATTCATCTATATTAATTTTATATTTATTAAAATTCTATTATTGAATCATATACATAAATATAAAATCATATACAATCAACTTATATATTTTCCTCAATCGTTTAGTAACAAGTATATATTAAAGTGTTCATTTTAAGAGTTAACAGCTTCAGCTTTCATGTATGTTTTAGTTCAGCAGTTATGGACTATCCCCCTTGAGTAGGGTTAATATATACAAAAAAATTTAATGATTATAAAAATATCATATATATTCATCATATAAATTTTTTTAACCATCCATATTATGTGGTGATGAAAAATTAATTACAATATTTTTCAATTATGGTAATCTGCATGCACACAAGAGTGATGTTTCAAATTTTTGATGGATGAAACAAAAGAATTGAGAATGACAATTACCCTTCCAAATACCATTATCATAATATAAATATCATGTGTTTTTATTAAATATATCCTTTTTACCAACCATGTAAGGAAGAAATGTTAAAAAAATTGAATATCTTCGTAAATCTGGTATGCCAAACGCACGCACGATGGACATTTTCATTTACCAATGGTTAAGATAATAAGATGATTTATATGAAATTATAAATTTATAATAATATATGTTCCATACATATCATATATGTAAATTAAATCCATCATTATAACCACCATCATATCTCTATGTGGAGGTAGTAGTCCAAAAATACACACAATTTATACCTTTAATTGAAATTTTAAGGGTGAGAATATATAAATGGTTCCAAAATCATAAAAACTATTAGTATATTTATGAATTATAGGAATAAAAACTTTTTAGAATTTTTAATATTAAATAAAATTAAAATAGAATGGATAAGATCATTATCTCTTCTTTGAGAGTCCTCCTTTGGATTACAGCTTATTCCTTAAAGGTTTGGTTTGTGGAGAATACCAGATCATCTTGGAGAAAGGGAGTCCGTATAGAGAAGAAATTTAGTATAGATGGGAAGATATAGAAAAATAAAATTGTGTGAATAGGGATGATAAGAGGTGTCATTTTATAAGAGTAGAGATGGACACGTGTGTAATTCCATAAAGATTGTAATGTTATAAAGTCAATTTCATCGGGAAATGACTCTCAATAGACACGTATTCTATTTATGAATATGAAACAGATGGTATATATTCATCCAAAAATAACTAATAAATTTGGGTGCTAATATTACTATTAACCCTTAGATTAACCCAATGATAAATCTGTTTGAACATAAATTGGTGTAACATAATTTTACTATTTTTACTTTTAATTGTGAAAAAGTCATGTTTACCATATTATATAATATAAATTATACTAATTCAAAATATTGGAAATATTTTTTCCAAATTAGAATTTTAAAAGTGGTAGAGTGTAATTTTAATTAAGAAAATGAATTGAAATGAGAAACCGTTTAAGAAAAATGCAAATTTAAGTATTAAAAATAATTTACATTCAATCTATTCCATATAAAAAATAAAAGGAATTTTCAAATAATTTATTGAATTAAATTTCTATAAATTTATTTAAATTCATTCTTTAGTAGATATTAATTTAATTTAATGATTGTGATGTCCCGACCCACGTTCCATATACCGATGCCCAAATATGGTTAGCTACATGGCCTCAAGAATTCCTCCCTATATGCAAGAGGTTGATGACTAGCATGGAGGGTCTAATATTGAACATGGTGAGAGTATACTATCTTTATCAACTAATAACATCACCACAAATGAATAAGAATTATCCAACTAAATAACAAAATTGAATTCCATAACTAAAAGAGCCTGGTATAACATGCTGAACCTAAACCTGAATACAATATCCAAACCTAAACAACAGATTTTACATTCCATAATAAGTGTGAAGTGTCTAACAAAATCCCAAAATAAGTACACAATGAAAACTCACAGTGGGTCCTGACACCATTTATGGTTTTCTCATCTATGTTCCATCACAACTTATCCATCAAACATAGGGCTCTTTCCCTGGTCATCTCCTGTAAACATGAAGTCTATTCCAGTATTAATCAGGACTCTTGAGTAGGTTGTGAGAAAAAATACATAGGCTACCACCAACAACACAAAAAAAAATCCATTCAATAGTAGTGTATGTAGTTGTATATGGAATAAAGTAAAAAACATAATGTAAACAGTTATTACATTTAATTTTCCTTTAATTAACGACAGAAATCCCCTGGTTCAAGATAACATCCATTCATTCAATACCTAATTCTACCCATTCCAGAGTCTGAACTATCCCAAAGGGATGTCACATATCACAATATCGTGGTTATAATTTCATATAAATTCATATCATGGAATTTTGGAATCATAGTCCAATGCCAATCTTATCGGCATAAAATGTCATGTCTAGAACAACATGGGTATTTGGGGCATCAGTCTCTATCCCACACCCCATATTTATTCGTAGAATTAGTCCCTATCACATCAATAATAATAATATGCTATAATTTGGGTCAAGAACATTATGGCTAGAACCTCGTGGGTATTTAGAGCTTCAGTTTTCTTCTCATACCCCATTTCTCAATCATTCACCTTTATCACATATATCACATTAAAGAAGGTTAATCAAAATTAACCTTCCCATCAGTATTTCATATCATGGTATAGCATTTCAACCATCTAATCAATCATAATTAGTTAATTTAATCACATAGAATAACATTAAAAATTCACCATTATAATTACACCAACATTTAATCAAAACCCATTAACTCTTATGGTTATGTTGAACCATGCTCAATTACCAATATCAACTAATACACTCTTCTACTAATTAACCAACGAGGAAATCCCATGAGACTATCTATTTCATGATCACAATTCAACAACTTTCCATTTCCTATGATTAACCCAATTCTTTATCACATGGAAATTCAATTTAATAGATTCAATATCTGATGAAATTACATATTCATGGTAATTTGAATTACACAATTATGAACATGAAATTAAATAAAGAAAATAATATTTTCCATTTAGAACACCTAACAGATTATAATTGACAGAGTATCACCCACAAAAATCCAAAAAATGAAGCAAAACGTTCAGTTGAACAACATAGAACGAGATCTAGATCCAAAACCAAGATCCGAGATCAAAAAAATAGATCGATGGAAACCTAATTCTAATCCCATCATCAATAGAGGTAATAAACCCTTAAAAATATGATATAATAATGGGATAGGGGGAAACCAATCAATATGAGAATCTATTAATGAGAGAGGTTGCAATTCTCTAATATGGTCTTTGATTCATCAAGAACAGAGTTCAGAATAACATAGAATCTCTTCAAGAGCCTCCGAAAGAGAGAGAGAAAACCATTAGGGTCTAGTTGGGATGAAATAGGTTTAGGTTTGGGGCGTTGTTAGATTATAAATATAATTTGAGGTGGATTAAATCCTTCGTGGAATGTTTGGGAAAAAAGTACACAAACCCTGAAATTCCCAAACCCCAACATAAATCATCCAAATTTCACCCAAACGCACCCAAGGAATGACTCAACCAATACACAACAAAAAGAAGGAAAATGAGTAATTATAAAATGTATTGATACATTACTAGTAATGGTTTGGATCTTAAAATATCCCCGCCATATAATAGCTCATTCTTGAGTTGCACTCTCATGTATCTCTAAGTGTTCAAGTTGAAATGTTCAGACCATTGAGCCTCCATATCTCCTCCTCCCTCCCGTGTATCTTGAAAACACCCATGTATCCACAATAAATGAATAATAGGAATTATATTTTCCCAAAAAACATTCTCATGACAATCCAACACAATAATTAGATACTCCTTCAATGATGCATCATTCTCAAACTCAACACCATCCACATTGATCACATGTGAAGGGTCAGGACGATATTGCTGATGTTATGACACATGGAAAATATGTTGCAGAGAACTATACCTCTATGGGATATCTAATCGGTACACCACCATCCCAATTATCTCCATGACCTCAAATGGTATCACAATCCTAAGTGGCAACTTACCCTACCTCTGAAAGCTATGGTGACCCAATATAGGCGACACCAAAAGAAACTAATGATCACCCACAGTAAAGTCAAGGTGGTATCATTCTCAATCAGTATACGACTCTAAACTAATCTGAGCGAAATACATGTTCTTTTGAATAAACCAAACCTAATCCATTGTCTCCAACATAAGAATTGGTCCCAAAAACATTGGTGTACCAGCCTCCATCCAAAATATAGGTGAACTTCATGGACTCCAATAAAGAGCCTTGTATGGTTACCTCTAAAGATTTTCTTGGTAACAATTATTATAGGTAAAATCCATCAGTACTAAGCTCCTCTCCCATGAACCAATAATGAAAATAACTCAAACTCATAATATATTCTCTAGTACATTTACAGCAAGCTTCAGTTGTCCAACTATCTATTGGTTGAAAATTATACTCTGAAATACTTGTGTACCATGCACATTCTTCAATCATTTCAGAAATGTGAAGTGAAATGTTTGTGATGGTATGAAACTATATTCCATTGAACCCAATTTAGATAATCTATCTAACAAGTATACATGTATCCTTATTAATCTACTGATAAAGTATCTCATATTAGAAAGAAATGAAGTACCTTCACTAATCAGTCTAAAATAACCCAAATATATTCATTCTTGTGAGGCATCAATAGGAAAACCACCACAAATTCAAAGGTAATTTCAACCCACTATAGTTATAATATGGTAAACTATTTTAATAGACCACATGTTCATTGGTTCTCAGGCTTCACCTATCGACATGTATAGCATCGTGTCATGAACCCCGCTATTTCCTTTATCATTCTTGGTTGACAATACTTTCGACATAGGTCACAGTACATTTTTTTCAAACCCAGAAGCATCAACCACTTTGAGTTATGAAATTCATGCATAAAATCCACTTGCAGACTTTTAGGAGGAACAAAATTTCCCGAAGCATATATTATCTCATCATAAATTATAGTATAATCTATAGGTGACTCCCCACCATAAAAGACATCCCTCCAGGCCAAATATATAGGATCCTGATACTTCATTTCCCTAATAAATATAAAAATTACAGACTCTACTGATACAGATATGTTAGTCACTGGGCCCAAATGCTCCAAAACAAAAACATACATCTCAGCCAGAAAAGTAATCATATTCCACTCTGATCTATAATTTAAACTCCCAGTGTCTCTATTTTCTTACTCAAAGTGTCAGTAACACGTTTTCCCTTATCTAGTATATATGATAGATCAAAATCAGAAGAATTAAAATACTTGAAAACCCATCATTGCTGATGTTTCAAATATTATTCAGAAGACATGTACTTTATGATCTTGTGGTTTGAATAAACATAAAATATTTCACCTAACATATAATGACTTAAACACTTGAAGGTGAAAACCACTACAACTAGCATGATGTTACAAGTATGATAATTTCATTCGTGTGGCCTTATCTTTTACTACCCATACATCAAAAATCAACCCCCTTACATCATCACTTCCCCAAGACTTATCATAGAAGCATCACATAAGACTTTATACTCCTCACCCAACTCTGGTATGAACAATATTGGCATACTTTTCAAATTCTTATTCACCTCCTAGAAAGAATTATCACCATCTATAGTCCATACAAATTTGTCAACATCATCATAAATCAATAATGAGGTGATTAAAAGTTGTAAAAGTCCCTGATGAACTGCATATAATATCATGATAATCCACGAAAGATACAAATATCAAATAAATTATAGGGATGATACCACAAAACAACCACATTCACCTTATCATGGTCAACTAGCACACCATATTATGAGATCATGCGACCTAATAAATGTACCTAATTAATATAGAATTGAAACTTTGAAAAAATTCCACATTTTCGATGCTCTTGAAGTGTACTAAAAAATATTTCAAGATGTTGGGAATGATCATCTTGAGTCTTGAAGAGAACCAATATTTCATCCACAAATACTTCCACAAAATGATCTAGGTATGGGTGGAAGATTCTATTCATCACATCCATAAACACTGCCAGAGCATTTTTGAACCCAAATTACATCAGGATCTACTCATGAAGTACATACTAGATTCTTAAAGAATATTGATGTATGTCATATGTTCAAACTCTTAACTGGTAATACCCTGGTCTGAAGTAAATCTTGGGTAAAAAAGACTCTCCCCTCAACTGGACCAATAGGATATTGATATAAATATAAGGATATCAGTTTTGGACTTTCATCGAATACAACATTGAATAATTAACATAACAGAAAAAATCATATCACCCTTCATTGCAAATAAAATTAGAGAACCCCAAGGAAACATACTTAGACAGATTAACCAATTATCCATCAAATCATCATGTTGATTATTAATCTCATGATGCTCTATTGGTCCCATTCTATATGGTGTAATAGAAATTAGCTCATTCTAGGATTTATCACAATTGTAAATCTAACATCTCTATCAAGTGGATGCCTTGAGAAGTCCCCAAGAAACATGTCCTGAAACCTATCCACTACGAGTGGTAAGGCATCTTTCTATTCACCCCATCATCCAGCAACAGAGTAGCATACTAGGAGTGTTATACATCATTTTCTAATGAATTGGATAGACTTGGAATATCTATATATCCCACCCTCCATGATAAATATAATTGTATCCCTTAAGAGATGTAAACGTTACTCTCATAGGATAACAATCTATGAGGGCGTGGTAAGACACAAACCAATCTATACCCAAAATTAGTTCGAAATACTAACATGTCATTCATGTAAATATCCCATAAAAATGATATTCCTCAACCTCTAGGGAACACCCCCATATTGATAGATGTCCATCGATTATACTCTGAATGGTGCATCGATCATTATCACCCCACTCAAAAAAACTTCTAGTTTCAACCCATTTACATTTTCTGTGTATATAAAGTAATGAGAAAGAGCATTATATAATAAGGATCTATAAAGAGTATAATCTATAAGAATAGTACATCGAACTATATATGGTCCAACCTCGCAATTAATAATAGTACGATGACCTAAATAAAAATATTATGTCCCTCTTCCCAGTGATTCTATATGAGTCCACTATGTTGCATTATTCTACTGATACGGGCACCCTTTTCCAAAATAACCACATCCACTACCTCAACCACCATGGCTTATAGAACACCCACCACCATACTGATAAATTGAAAAATACCCCTTCCCACAATCTTGTTCTTCCTACCTTCTCCATCACTACCCATCTATCATGGTTTCCTTAAAAACCATTATTGATTTCCCATCATGTTGTAAGCTTGGTACTATACTGAAGGTCGTGGAAAATGTATATGATTGTGACCTAGACTACTGCACTAGTTGAAAATTTTTGGAGTATGATTCTTAGTAAATAACCCTTCCCCTCGATGACTATTCTTGCTATCACCTATAAGAAATTCTAATAGTGATGCTTCCTAACAACAAAATTCATACCTCCTAATCATCTTGAAGAAACCACTTATACTCCACTAAAAGTAGATCCCCTAATAAATTAT
The DNA here is from genome assembly GCA_963277665.1 of Viscum album. Classification (NCBI taxonomy): domain Eukaryota; kingdom Viridiplantae; phylum Streptophyta; class Magnoliopsida; order Santalales; family Viscaceae; genus Viscum; species Viscum album. The sequence continues at coordinate 1,631,379,552 of OY728133.1, read as the reverse complement.
TTGATTTTTCACTACTTGTAGAAAGCATTTTAGAATAATGATATTCATATGGGAATTAATCTCAAAATTAATCACATTCTAAATTTTTTCACCATCGTAGCCTAATCTCGTGCCAATACTAGAAAAAATTACATCAGATCTATAATGTGACCATCATAATCCATAAGATATGTGCTCCCCTATTTCAACCTTATAAACTCAACTTCTCTATCCTTGTTTAGTGTCTCAGGGTAAAAGTTCTCCAAGAACATCTCATGAATTTCATTCCACTCTGTATTCTCTAACTATCCATCCTAAGTATGGATGTCCCCTAATTCATTGTTTAAAAATTTATCATATAAGAATAAAATTTTAATCTTTTATCAATATAAGTCTCCAAGTGGTCAAGATTCATCTAAATAGAATCAATCCATAACATAGGTGCCTTTGATCCACCATCTCTAGTAAATGTTATAGGGTGTTGTAACTAAAAATACCATGCCAGATCAAACAAATTTTTCATAGCCCACACTGGGTATCATTCCTTAAATTTCCTAAAGAAACTAAAATTTTCACAGAACCACTCTCTGTCTCCCTCTACCGACACTATCATTTCCTTAGGTTACAATGATGGAGGATCATTTCTTCTGATATCCTTATGTTATTCAATCATGATGTGATTATTTGGATGTATATTTTTATAATTCCAACAACATATTATAAGAAAAATTATTAATAATTAACATATTTACATAATATATTTTCACATTATGTCATAAAATATCATCTCTCATATTCCTCGCCACAAATTCAACACTAAGGCTCTATCACCACCCTTAACCAGTATACATCATGGTCATGGTTATCAATGGGAAAATACATTTTCATATTCCCATTTTTCATTAGACACCCATTTTCCATCATTTTGAACCTTTTTAAAATTTTCAAATCATATTAGGCACTGTTTTTAGTACAATTATAGAAGAAAGGTAAAACATTTAAATCTCAAAAAAAATACCGAAAATCCGATTTTTAATGCGTGCCTAATGATGTTGCAAGCCAAAATAATTCATCATTTCCTAAAATAATGCATGGATACTAAAATCTCATCTCATATTAGGCCATGGTCCAAATCATATAAAACATTAGTGAGAAATAACATCACACAACAAGTTTATCACCTGAGGTGAAATAACATCAAATTTTAACAACAAACATCATCGACATTAATACCACCATGGGTAATTGGGTTTACCTCCATACATGGGTTAGAAAATACCATGAAAATTCTCATGAACAAGGAACAAATATTCCTAAAAATCTATATACTAGTTCCCTGCACTAGTCAGCTATATGTCATGATGCACACCTCCATGTGTGTGTGTAGTTTCTAACTATCATAAAAGCTCTAATATCAATATTAGGGATAATATATTGTCTTTATCAATGCAATAATATAATATAAAAAAATAAAAATATCCAAATAAATAGCAAAAAAAATTCCATAACTAAAACATATCAGTATAACATGCTGAACAAAAATAGCAATATAATATCCAAACCAAAATAATAGATATATAATTTCTTAATATGTGTCAAGTATCTAATGAAAATATTAAATAAACACTGACAAATCCCAGTGAGTCCAAACAGCAATTCTGAATCCCTCATCCATGCTTCAACCCAACTCATCCATCTAACATATGGCTTTATCCCTTATCTTATCCTCTAGTCATAAAGCCTATTTTGGTACCAATCAGGAATCTCGAGTAGGGTGTGAGTAAAAATCAATCGGACACCACCAATGGAATAAAAAATGATATCTAATAAATAATAGTTCATGTGGTTGTATAGATAATAAAGTACAATACATAATGTAAACACTTGTAACATTTCATTATTATTTAATTAACCAGATAAATCCCTAGGTTCATGGGGACACACATACTATCAATACCTGCTTCAGCATATGCCACTGCCTAATTTATCCCAATGGTATATCACATATCACAATACCTTGGCTATCATTAATCATTTAAATTCAATTCATATCACGTCCTTTTACATTAAAAGTCCAATGCCAATCTCCTAGGAAAAGAACTTCATGTCTACAACCCTATTGGTTTTTAGAGAATCAATCCACATACCATACAACATGGTTATTTGGTACATTAGTCCATGTCTCATACCATAAATATCACATTCATGAATTTCAGTCTAGAACGTCATGGATAGCACCCTGTGGGAATTTGGTGCATTAATCTGTGTCACACAACCCATTTATCAATGATTCACATTTGTCACATATATCACATTCAACATGATTAATAAACAATAACCCACCCATAAACTTTTTACATCATGGTATTTCATTCAAAATATCAAATGAATATCACTTATGTACTTTATTCATATTGAATAATATGAACGACTCATCATTAAACCATTTATCAACATTTAATCAAAACCCATTAAATATTCATATTTATACCAAGCCTCCCTCAATGAGAATTATAAAAGAACTAAATATTACATCAATTAACCAATTACACAATCCAATTAACCAACCCCTTTTTCAATAATAATTCAACCACTTTTAGTTTCTCTTGTTTAACCCAATTCGTTATTACATGGTTTGTCAGTTTAATCAATTCAATATCAGTTGCCATTTCCGAAACATGAAAACTAAAATTTATCAACTAAAAACATGTAATTATACCATGAATCTAGGGTTTTTAATTTAGAACCCCCACCTAATGATCTTTGATGGATTCTCGCAATTGGAAAAACCCAAATTGATATAAAACATTCAATTGTAATATGATGAAGGATATCTAGATCCCAAACCTAGATCCAAAACATAGATCAAAGATCAAATGTATTACATCCTATAAGAGATTGATCTAAAACCACCACCAATTGTGAAAATAATCCCTTTAAAATATGATAGATAGATTCTATAGATGGATAAAATCAATCGGGATGAGATGTGATAGCTAATAGAGGTGAAGATTCATTAATCCAGTCTTTGAATCATAAAGAATGGAGTTTAGAAGAATTTGAATCTTTTCAAAAGCATTAGAAATCGATGGAGAACCATTATATTAAATATGGGTTTAATTAAGGTGAAGGAAGTTGGTATTTATAAAATTTAAAACTATTTTTCAAAATATTAAATCCTTTGTGCATGGTTTCCATGTCAGGGGCACATGGTTTGCAAAACCATGTTCCCTAGCTATGATCCTCCACTATGGTTGTTCATGGTTACTTATAACAGGGATCATAGTTTTTCAGTCCATGAAACAACCATGTAATCCCTATCTATTTATATATTTATATTTTTCTAGGGAAGGTTGCACGATTTGGGAAAACCGTTTTCTCACCATGTACTTCCCAAATCCCTTTCAAATACATATACATTTCACCCAAACTCACCCAAGACATGGCACAACCCAACGTAAAAAACAAGGAAAATATTACCATTAAACGATCTCAAGATGTCACTAGAAATTTTTGGGGTCTCACATTTACATAAAATAATATTGCATGAAAGAAAACAATTTTTTTAAACATGTTTAATGATATAACAGACATATTTTTAAATTAAATGTATGGAATATTCCTATGAAATCAATTTTTTTATTCATAATTTATTCATAATTTTGACAATTTATGATCAGATTCCAAATATAATTTAAATTACTTATGAAAATAAATGATTTTCTTAACAATAGTGTTATTAAATTTTTATTAAAACATATATATTTTTGTAAAATTCATTAAAATTCAAACAAATACGACATTAAAATTTTCATTTAAAATGTATATTCATTTAATTTAATTAAAATTTTTTAAATTGTAGAAAATAATTATAGTATGTATTTAGACAAATAAAATAAAAACCATTTTTGAAGAAAATATATTTCGAAAGATTAATTTAATTTAAAAAAAACATTATTTATTTTTTAGACATTAATCAATACATTTTCATTCTATAAACTAGGATACATGTCATTAAAAATGTAACATATCAGGTAAATAAAGAATAAGATATATTCTTTATTTATTAAAAATTTAGAATTAAACATTAATTATACATTAAAGGTGTTTCTACATTCGATATCGTACCTGATACGCAACAACGGGTTTCTTTGAAATCTTACGTTGCATAGTAATAATATAATATTAATATTTTAAATGGTAGTTAACACCTAGAAATTGTATTGGAGGGAATGAACAAAACTAACTACAATATGATTATACATGTGTGTTAAATTTATTTACATTTATCCAATGAAAAGATAGAGGCTTAAAATGTGAATGAATCTAATTTTAAGCATAAATTACATTAAAAGGTTGATTTATGCCTTTTAAAGGAGAACCCTCTTTAAATATAGTTTTAGTCAATTTAATAAATTTTAATAGACCGAATAAAATCTTTCTTTAGAATTGGGACATCAAAATTTAATTTTTGTAAATTTTAGGAATTTTTCCGATAAAGGTCATTTTTTTAATGAATAGTGAAAAATATTGTATTTTTATTCAAAACTATTTTTTAATCAAAATTATGTTTATGGTTATATTGTCTTTTTAATTGGTTTTAAATTATAATTAGAGAATATTTTTACCATTTAATCCAATTTTGGTCATTAAAATTAATTTCACATTGAAATTGGACAAAAACAAGTGTCAATCTTTTGATAGTTATTGTTACTTAAAAGCACGATATTTGTTTTAACAATGGGAATTAATTTTAAATTAATTAATGCCACTTATAAGTTTCTAATTTGGTTAAATAGATATTATTTTTGAATTTGTAATATCAGAAAAATCCTAGGATAAATTTTTGGTATTTTTCTGAAAAACTTCAATTTTTGATGAATATTGAAACCACTTAATAGTAGATAAAAAAACTGACCTTTTCATTTAAATGAAATTTTACAACTCCGTGAATTGAATTTCAAAAATGAAACATAAATTTTGGTTATTAGTAAGTAAAATTTTGTTCAATCGGATGAAAATAAGTTTTGGTGAATAGAAACTTATGACTTTTTTACCGCGACTAAAGGTATATATGGCAATTCAAGGTAAAAAGAATACTATAATAATTCAAAATTACCTTAACACTTGTCCAAAACATAGTGTTTGAGTCATTAAAGACAATGAGAATCTTTTGGTAGATTTTGGGACACCATTTAGCTACTTTGGAGTGATAACGACACATTAGATTTATTAACATAAACTAAAGGAAACAATGAAAAAAATATATTTTAGTAAATGATTTTTTACAAAGGGTTATGTAATTAATCATTTCAACTATAAATATTATTTGGGAGGATAAAAAAATTTACTACTTCATAGTATTTGTTTTATAATTTTTAGACATAAAATGAATTAAATTATTTTGATGCAATAATGATGCAATATTTACCTCAATAATAAAAGATTTAAATAAATAAGATTTAAAATATTAAAACAATATCTAAAACCTATAAAAATCATATTGGATGATTTTATGTCGTCCATTAGTCATCCGATCTTCTACTCTAATGTTTTATTGACCTTTAGAAAGAAAATATCATTATATAAAAATACTAATTTCACACATTCCTAAAGAGCCCCTCCTCCCCCTTATAAAAGAAGACCATTTCTATCCAATTCCTAACACCTATCAAGACTTTTGGCTCATCCAAACATTGAAAAACTAATATCCCTACATCACTCTCATCCACCTATAAGCCTTAATTTAAGCATATGGAACATCAAAAAACCATTTGTGTTCAAACCAAAGGATGTTATCCAAATTATAGGTAATGGTTTCTCTTAACTACATTTCCTTTATTTTACATCTCCAACCCCTAAAATCATTTTAATCCATTCATTTATAACAACAACAGTATATTAAATATACTATGATGTTTTAATGAGAATTATTCTAACTAAACATACAGCCACCTACATCTAATAGGTGAAGAACTAACTGTTTCTGTGCATGGAAAACTGACACTTCATGAAACGATGATTGATTGATTATCTATTACCGCCTCTCATGGTGGACATTAATATGGAACTATATTTATATATGAAATATAATATCTTTATTTTTTCTTTATTCTTCTGTATTTTTCATTTATATCATACCATTATGGTTTCCATAATGGGTAAACACGATAATTTCATTTGAGGAAGTGCAGACTACCGCCCCCTCAAAGTGATATGACTCATTCACGCCATATGTGCGACATATAAAAGATGTAGTTAATTATATAATATGATATTATCATGTAATTATAATATACTTATATGAAATTGTGTTTTAATTCAATTAAAATAAGAAATATAAATATAAGTAAAGTTCCTACTTACGTACAGCTTACCGTCTCCATGAACGGTGCATTTCATTTCATACCTACAAATGTTATGTACTATTATAAATACATGTATATAATGGGAATATATTATATATATGATATCTATATCATGAATATCATTCTAGATATAATGAACATTTGACCATGGGAACAACTTGTAACTATATGGTGTTCATTTTTTACTCAAGTACCAAATATCGACAAAATAAACGTTATTAACTTAAATGATTACATAATGCTTATAACATGGTAATAAGTTTTTTAATATGAATATGAAACTAGAAATGTTTTTATTAAAGTATAAATTAACATTAGTTTATTATTCTGGATATTAATGAACGAACGGGTCAAGTCGGACATGAGGTAAGGGACTTCATCTCAATCACCATTCATTCTGGCATATTTTTTTTAATACACGATATTATGTTATACACTATATAAACACCTTTGACATTTCATTTTATTAAAAGGGGATATTTTTCTAGGAGGAGTTTAACAAAGTGACAAAAAATAATGTTTCTTTTTTACATAAGTGGAAACAATGACCTTTCCTCTACCGAATGAATTATTTAATCTTTGGCTTCTATAACAAGCCATAATATTTTTTAAAGAAAAATAAATACCATATACTCTTTTATGTATTTTTGAATTGAAAATGGTTTTGATAATCAATTTTTTATGTCAATATATTTAAATGATATATTGTGATTGAAATGTGGAAATGTCTATTTTATGTGTTACGAACATGTTATTGTTCTTGGGCATTGTTAAGTATAAGGGTGGTTCTAGGATAAACCTAGGGTGTGTGAGCCTGAGATAGAAATCCAATGCATTGGGTACCACGGCAGAGGTAAATGTGGATGTTTCTCTTAAATGATTTAGAGAATATACTGTTATGTGTATTTCAATGTAAATCCCTTTATAGCTGTGATATCTACAATCTAAGTATGTTATGTATTCCACAACTTACCCTTATGATTTATGATTTCTATGTGTTATTCATAAATATTATGATTTTTTGTGGTATGTAAAATAGTGTATGTTTTGTATTTATTTATGAACTAATGATTTGTTTCTTTGTTTTATAACCCTTACTGAGCTTTTTTAGTCTCATCCCATGTTTTGAAATGTTTTTCAGAGGACTTAAAGATGAATTGCATCAAGAATGGGATCAAAGAAAAGTCATGCTATCTAAAACATTAAACTGGACCTGACTCTTTTTTTTCTACAGTTTTTATTTTAAGAAACTAATGGAAACTGAATAGAAGTTTCTACATTATATTCTTTTGAAGTGTACTAATTATGTCCTAATTCTCTAAAACTCCATACCTTAAACGATCCTCTATGTGAATTATTCGTTTAATTCTATATTATGTAGTGTTTTATGGTCGGGTCCTTATAAATAATGGGGATTTTCATTTTAATTTTGTATTATTAATGGATAAGTTAGAATATATTATGTTTTGTTTTAAGATCAGTGTTTCATTTCATGAAAGATATCAAGGATTTTCAATTTATTTAATTTTAAAATATAACATATCGAAGTATCACATTATATCATATTTAAATAAATTGCACCCTCATATTTTCTAACATTATAATCAATGTTAGAATAATTGAAAATAAATTTATTTAAAACTGGCATCGTATAAAGGTATAAATATCTTACTTTGAAAAAGGATTGTTTGAAACATTAATGTGAAATTAAAAAACCATAATCTAGTTCCAAGATAAGGGGAACATTAGCTGTAAGTGAAAAAATGGAAATAAAATAGAATGATAGTGTTCGATTTATATAGTGATATAAAACATTAAGAATATAAAGTCACTGACCACAAAACCATAAATCGGTTTGGGGGATAAAATGAATATAAATCCACTTCAAATAATTATCAAAAGTAATATTTTCATTTGTAACAAAAATTTTCCTATTGTTAAAGAATCAATTTTCCATGGAGAATTAGAAAATTTACATAATTTATTCCGTAATATATATAAATATAATTTCATTCATTGATTGAGTTCGTAATGTATCTTCATCCTATGTTTAACCATATTATTAAGATGAACAAAAAATATTTTATCCTCATGACTAAAACTCTATAATTACAGTTTATCATATTATGTGATCCTTGAGAGGACATTCCTTTTGTCTCAAAATTTTTACCAAAAACAAAATGGAAAATTGAAGTTATTTGATATGTATAATTCATCATCTGAGAGAATAAAATTTCAATATACAAAACCTCAGTAAAAACTCCCATCATTAAATATAAACCATTTAAAATATAGTTAGAATTAAAACTCTTCCAAAATATGTATAAACAAATTCAAAAAAAATAAATATACAAAAATAGTAAAAATAATTAAAAATAATGTTAGCATTAATACAAATACAACAAAATGTAACTATTAATTTCCAATAAAACACATTGGAATTCCTTGATCTTATATTCTACTAAAACATTATAATGACATAAATCACAAACAGACCTCAATAGAAACATATATTTTTAAAAAAAATAACACTATCCTTGGTCCACAAATAAAATCAATGTCTGTTGAAAATTTTCCATATGTCCAAAAATTAAATAAATATCATCCAACATATCATAAATAAATTTAAAATTAAATATCTAATGATTTTTAATGTAAATAGTAGTATCATGTTTTATTTACCAAAATCAATCATCCCATTGTCAAAAATTATTATTTTTATCTCCATCTCTTGCATGAATTAAGGTTTGTTTTTTCATGAATCATTTGTTTTATGGTAATAAAACCTTACCATTATGTCATAATAATAGGTTATCATTAAAAATTTATGTATGATTTTAAATCCATAAAAACAATTTTGGAATATTCATTGGATGATTAATGATTTTAATAATAAGAATATCATTAATAAATCTCTCTTACATAAAATTTCCAATTCTTAATATATGAACAAATAAATTATTCCACATTCTTTATATGTATAACATATTCACTTATTTGGCCAAATATTTTTCATCTGGATTAGTTAATTGACTCTGATAATTCCCATGTTCCCCACCAATTGCACATTTAACTATAAATGATATCTTGGGATGTGAAATGTTTCCTTACATTTAGCTCATTATTTTTAACTCTTTATTTTTTACTCTATGCCTTTATCTGCCACACATAAAAGAACTTATCATTCAATTGAATCATTTCCCCAGGTTATTATTCCCACATTATTGAAACATAAGAAACAAAATATTTATCTCCCATTCAAATTCACTAAACACTATTATTATATTGTTTCATTCATTCAAAACTCTCCTACGTTGTGGTTAGTAATTTTATATTTAGATAGCTAGTAAGTCATATTCATAATCTTTTAAATTTTATATCCAATTTAATTTGGTTTTGGTGGTGGATAATCAATATATGTCTTTCATATTAAGTGTTAACACTATTATTTCTTCTTCCATCTATTGACAGAAACTGAAAAGCATGTTCTAATAAAAAATAATCATACTGTGAAATATAAATTTAATGACAATAATTTATTGAATATCTAAATATTGAAACCAACTTTTAAATATATGAAACTGTTGGTTTATCCATGGCCATTTATGGTCATTATCGATCCAAATCCTTCATATCCATTCATAATGAAAATGCGAGTTGACAAAATCATGTCCCCCTAGAGTTCCAAACTAGGTACACAATATGGACCCATTCACCACTCACAAGAATTATGGTCATTATATACTATCAATCCAATTTTAGGGGTATCACCTCTACATGAATATGTTCCAAATCCACATCTAATGTTAGTATCCGAACAGGGTTTCATTTATTGGTATAAATCCAATTTTAGGGGTTTCACCTCTGCAAGAATATGTTCCAAATCCACATTAATGTTAGTATCCAGACAACATTTCGTTTATTGGAAAAAAACATAAGTGATACCTTACCAAATATATATATTTTCATGGTAATGAATGGATTATCCTAATGGCTCTCACAAAGATTTTCTCAAACTAGTTTATAAAAATAACTAAAAAATACTTTGATAAAAATACAACAACCCAAACATTCCATGCATAAATATTCCATGTTATTAGTAGAATATTAATTACATATAATTACAATCCATGCATAAACCGAAAAGGTTTAGTGTGTATGGGAACATGGATACTTAAATAATAGGTTTATAAAATATCTAAAACATTTCCAATTAAGTTCCTTTTAGAAACCATCGAACATAGAAATATCATACCAAAAACGTTTCTTCATAACCTGTGGAATATAAACATAATAAGTTGTTAGATGAGATGATTAGTAAGTATAAACATATTAGATATCTAGAAATTTTAATAAGATATCATAAGATAATAATAATTTTATGTGAACATGATCGATGATAATAATAATCATTCCCAATTAGTTAAGCATCAGTAAACATGAATTAAGGTTTAAGGAATTTTAAATCAATGGAAAATAACATATGTGTTTGGAATCATCATTAATAATTCACGAGCCATGATAACAAATCATAATAATTTATCATAGATTTTTGAAATTCACATAATAACAGAAAACAATTTCTTTTCTTAGAAAGAAATAATGCTTCATATAGCTAATGAAATGAAACAATGGTTACAAAATCCTGAAGGAAGGAAGTTTAAAATTATCTCTGTAAATTATAGAAAGTAACGCACAAGGAGTGTTGGAATGATAGGTGCACGTGTCACCAGAGGCTCCCATGTTTTCATGGAAATCACCAAGTTGATTGGATTCCCTGTAGACATGTGTAATTATATAATGCATTGAAGCAAGTATGTCAAGGCACATAATTCATTTTGCTGTTAGTTTCCAAGCCAAGTAATTTTTACCCATTCTAGTCGCTTGAAAAAATGTGGCAGAATCACATTCAAACTAGATATTTTTCCAATTATTTCTTTTAGCAAAATCAAATTCTTTGAAGAGATCCATCATCTCTACTTCAAGAGTTGTGGCCATTCCACACGTACCACGAACCCCATCCAGAAACTCACCATCTTGATTTATAAGGACAAAACCATATCCATCAAAAACTAGATTACATCCCGAGGATCCATCCGAGTTTCATTTAATCCAGCCTGAATAAGAAGGAAAATAGAAGACTTCCATGGTTCCAAGAGGCTGAGTATAATTACCTTTCACGTTCAGAATTTTTAGAACAGTGAAGTCCCTTACTGAGTTGAGACAATTTTCAGCATGAGAATTGTTTGCTTGTTGAGCTGCCAAAAAAAAAATAGAGATCAGATATAACAACCCATACTTTACATACATTGTTATTACATCATAATTGAAGCATACTTATTACAACATATGACAGAAACCACAAAGGACCGTATAGGTATAGTGTCTTTATAAACATGGGAACATAAACAACTGGTTCATAAATCTTCTACGGTGTATCGAATTTATTTAATAATATCTAGGGGCCCTTTAAGCATATTATACTTAATATCCTTCTTCCTAACCTGGGGAAAAGAAAAAAATTCAAAAGGGTGAGCTCAAATGCTCGGTAAGGGTAAATAAAGGTAATCATAACTTTTTGAAAATATTAACCTGCAAAACAGATCATAATATCTTAACGTGGGATAAATCAAAGAAGTGAAAATTAAATCCCAATAATCATAAAAAAAACATAAAACTTTGTGGCGTGCACACATAACCATATAGAATCATTTCTTGTTAGTCATGACTCATTGCCAAGACTATCTTAGCGGACAAAGTCCATTTCTGAACCGAGTTCACTCCTCGTTTCAGTCCTGTATCACTGAACCGGAATGACCTTCTCTTCCAGACCTGTCTATCTCATGAGATATAAATCTTTACCCAATGCATTGGAGGGATATATAGGTCCCACCCATCTCATAATGAATCCTTTCTTATGTGTACCACATAATCATAAATCATACATCATCGCATTACACATGTAATAAAAATGGGATTCTTGAAACATCATGACATCTTAAAAAAATCATATAAGGTAAAGGACTTCATAAAAACAATTCCATCACAACATAATCAAATAAATGTAATAATATGGATAAAAATAGAACCTTATATTATCTTAGATGGAAAATAATTTTGATAAAACATTTAAACTCCATTCTTGAAGAAAATATCCTTTCTACTTCAAAAGTATTTTCCTTTCATAACATGTCATATAATTTTAAACACAAAGATGTTAATTTAAAATAAACTTGAAAAAATGAAAAGGAAGCTTCATTGAAATAATGTTTTATGAATCCATTTATGCCGTATAAGTTTGAAAAACATTCTTCTCCTACTTTGGCCGAAAAGTCAAAAATTGCCTCGTACGACAAAAGATTCCTTTCATATTGTTTACTAAAAAAATACCGAAGGGTAAAATTGGATTTAAACAATTGTAGGAGAATATGAATAATATTACATATTGAAGTAACATGGATGTGGATGATAAATACACCTTAGTAAATACCAAAGTATAATCAATCTCGGATAAAAATGAGATTGTGATATTTACCCTTACCTTAGGTCCGATTTGATTCATAGGTGTTCGAAGCTCCTGTATAATGATTTAAATAATTTTATTGACTTATTCAAGAATCATACTTGTTGATATGATATCATATATGGTCATATTCTTAGCTTCTTATTAGTAATATTTCATTGTTACTTGTCATTCAGGTCTTTATTGCTTTTTTTTATGCGTGTTTTGCCAAATAAATTCTTATTCTTCTTTTTAGGTTATAGACAACTTATATCCAGAATTATATTAGTGTAACATATATAATATTTATTCATTCAATTCATTCAATTCATTTATATAATTACTATGTATTGAATATCGTGTGAAACAAGTCGCATCACATCGTGGAGACGGTAGGCCGTATGTATGCACGAGTGATGATATCGTTCCCATGATTGTGGAATTGTATTGAAGTGTATTTATACTATTTAAGAATCAATATCACTTTACAATAATAATATATAGATACTCATTACACCATTATACTCATCCAAGTAAGGTGGTGGTGGAAAATAGATTACACCACGGCGTGGAGACGGTATTCCGTACGTACGCACGCGCGGTAATTTCATTTTCTGTAGGATGGATAGAACTTGAAATAAGGTTGTTTCAAATTTGTAATAACATTTCAGTATGTAAGTAATACTGATGTTATTACTTTATCATGAAACAACTAAATAAGAATAAGTTGGAGAAGAAAGATATTGAAAAGATCGGTAATGGATATTACCTCTTCTTTGAAATGACTCTTTGAATCCTCCACTTAGGGCACTACGATTGGTCTTTGTAGAATACCAAGACCTATAGGATTATTCTAGGGGCGTGGAGAAGGGATTTTGGCAGGGTTTGGCCGAGATTTAATGCTCAAATTGGTGTGATGAGGAGAGGGAGGAGGTGCCCTTTATAAGGGAAGAGAGGGGCACCTTAGGAATATCTCAAAATATTATTTTATATTAAAGTCAAATTTGGTTTATAATGGTTCCAAAGGGTCTTATTTCGAAGATAAAGTGGGGATGGGTCTAAATACTCTCATACAGTAGGATTTAGACATGTTTAGGTTATTATTTTAACCTTATCAATTAGATTTAACTCTAAGTTAAATTATTTAACTTGTACCGTGTCTTTTTGTTTTCTTACACTAAATGGTTAATAAACTTACTATAACATGCCAAACGAACCCCAAGTTGTTTATTATTAATATATATATCCTTATCTATGTCATTTTGCCGAAACATAGATTTTTAGGAAATAAATAACAATCAATAATATAATATTCGTTTTAAAAACTAATTGTTGTCAATTTTGACACTATTTGGTACATGATTTTTATGAAATTCATAACAGAATGATAAGTTCGAAACAAGTTACTTAAATCAACACTAACATGGAATAATAACCTAGAAAATTACTGGAATTTATAAAAAGTCTCAAATTACATTTATTTGGGCATTTATAACATCAATTATGCTAATATTTTCTAAATAAGGTAATTATTGCATCATCGTTGAGTCATAAATAAATTAAATTATTTAAAGTCTAAAAATTATAAACAAAATCCCATTATGTAGGAAATCTTTTTAGTTTTCTAATTAATATTTATAATTGAATTTATCTTATGTGTATCCTTATATTTAAAATGTTTTAGTTATTAAACCTTGATTTTAACTATTTAACTATTCTTTAAATAAAATAATATTAAATGTCCTAATCTAATCCAAGTGGACCTAAATGGTCATATTATATTCATAAGGTTGTTTTTGGTCGAATTACACTCATCCAATAGAATTAGGACATGTGTTAGGGTAATAGTAATATCATTTTTACCTTTAATTACCCTATTTACTATTAACTGCGATAAAAAAAGAAAAAAAGTTACTATTCACCAAAAAAATTATTTCCATCTCATTGAACCACATTTTACTTATTGATATCAACCATGTCTATCGTATTTTCGAAATTCCATTCACAGAAGCGGTAAAATTACGTTTTATGAAAAATTCAGTTTTTTTAACTACCACTTAGTGGTTTCACTATTCACCAAAAAATTGAAAGTTTTCAAAAAAAATACCAAAATTTCACCCTAAGCAAATTTCGGTATTCCGAATCCAAAAATGAATTCCATTTTGAAAGATAAAATTTATAAAATTTTAAAAAGTGGTTATTACTATTCATAACGACTATTTCATATAATATTTTAATAGCATATCGTTGTTTTGTGAAAACTCGGTATTGCGTACAATGCAAGCTATCGAGGACGGTCATGATTGCGTGTAAAGCAAGTCAAGCTAGTGTTGTGTGTAGTGAAAGATTCCTTCAATGATATATAAAACATAAAAAGAAAAAAAATTCTCATAAAAGTCTTGGGTGTTACATTCTAACCCCCTTAAAATGAATTTCGCCCTCGAAATTCGTCACTTTGTTACAAACAGATGAGCATACATCTCCCTCATAATATCCTCAAGCTCCCAGGTAGCATCTTTTAAATGGTGGTTCCTACATAAAACTTTCACCAAGCGAGTGGTCTTGTTTCGTAGGACTTTTTCACTACGATCCAGAATCTCTATCGGTCGTTCTTCATAAGAAAGATCTTTCTCCAGTGGTACAACTTCTGATATGAGTATATGTGAAGAATCAGGTATGTACTTTCTCAGGAGCGATTCATGGAACACATCATGAACATGAGAGAGATTCTGTGGAAGCCCCAATCGTTAATCTACCTTCCCAACACGATCCATTATTTCGAAAGGACCAATATACCTAGGGCTTAACTTTCCCTTCATCCCAAATCTCATTACTCTCTTCCAGGGAGATATTCGTAAGAACACGTTATCGCCCACTTCAAAATCAAGGTCCTTTCATCGATTATCGGCATAACTTTTTTGTTGACTCTGAGCTGCTCTAATGTGTTGTTGAATAGATCATACCTTTTCTACCATCTCATCAATAAGATCAGGTCCTAATAGCTTTCTTTCCCCAACTTCATCCCAACATGTTGGAGTTCTACATTTCTTTACATAGATAGATTCATAAGGAGCCATATAAATTCTGGAGTGAAATCTATTATTATAAGAAAATTCCACCAAAGGTAGGTGTTGATCCCAACCACCTTTGAAATCCTTAGAGCAAGCTCTCAACATATCTTCTAGAGTTTTAATTGTTCTCTCAGACTGACCGTCTGTTTGAGGATGATAAGCAGTGATGAAACTCAACTCTGTATCTAGATTATGCTAAAGACTTCGCCAAAACTTCGAGGTAAACCTCGGATCCCGATCAGATATAATGGAAAGTGGTACTCTGTGCAATCTTTCCACTTTCTTTACATATATCCTGGAAAGCTGATCAAGAGAGAAATCCTCTCTTATAGCAATGAAGTGTTCCAACTTCGTAAGACGATCAACTATAACCGAGATAGAATTATTGCCTTTGGATGTTTTAGGAAGTCCGGTGACAAAGTCCATAGTGATGTTTTCCCATTTCCATTTGGGTAAGGGTAATGGTTGTAACATCCCCTTAGACTATTGTCTCTCATATTTATCTTGCTGACAAACTAAGCATCGAGAGACTTATTCAGCAACATCTCTTTTCATGTTATCCCACCAGAAGTACTCTTTCAGTGTAACGCCCCGACCCTAGCTACCCAGAGTCGGTGCATTACTTCGTAACATTGGCATGATCACAAAAGATCAAGTCTCGAAAGACCGATTAGTTTAGTAGCCTTGGAAACACTAGATACATTCATAAGTCGTTCATTACATCAAAAAGTAGAAAAACTACAATAATAAGGTCTTCATAGTCCACACTCATATCCTCACTGACTATTCTTGCAAGTCAGTCATAATACACTTCTTCACATCCTGGAAAATATTATAACATTGAAAGGGGTGAGCTCAGATGCTCAGTAAGGATAACAATATTGCGGAAGATTTTATAAGAAAACATAATCATTTAAGGCAATGTATAACTAAAACAAAAGCCTTATTGAACTTGAACTTCAGCATAATATGGCAACAGTAAAATAAAATAATGCCATTACTTACTCACATGGATATTCTACTAGACGAATAATCACATGAAATATCAATAACCACTTCCATAATGAGGGAATGTATAATGCCAGACATTCTGAAACATTTTGTCAAGGCCTCGGCCAAACCCATAAATCAAATTGGGAAAGGGCCTCGGCCAATTCCACGTCTAGTTGTCTCATGAGACCTACCGATGCATCGAGGAGCTATAGCAGGCTCCACCCGTCACATATTAAGTCCAATACATTCCTCATATGAATAGGCTTAAACATAACATAAATATTCGTATTAAAACTAGCATACAAAATGTCAACAATTTCTCCATAAACTATGGATGGTATAAAAATAACACATCCACTGTCAAATATTTCACAAAATGTTCAATGGAAGTTTTGTATCGTAAATCAACTTCAATTAAACTTTAAACCCATCAAAGGATGTTGACATGGATGAAATCAAAGCTATTTGAGAGTAATATCTCTCCTTTTTGAAATCATTTAAAAGTCCCATAATTATAAAATAATACATTTACTTTGAAGATATTCTTATAATCTTGTTAGGGAAGCTTCGACGAAGTTATAATGGCGGAAAATAGCCGCACCCGCCGTATAAGTTAAAAAAACATTCTTACCTTAAATTTGTCAAAGAGGTCAAAAAGTACATTGTTTGGAAAACGACGGTAAGATTCCTTTCAAAAACATATAAGGGTATAAATGACTTTAACACATTTTCCATTTAATAGTAAAAATGTTTTGAAAGACATTTTTAAGAAACATGGATGTGGATGATAACGAGGTCCCAGTAGATAATTATGTATAAACAACCTTGGATAATGAAGAGGTTGTGAAGTAAACCCTTACCTTGTACTTTTCCTTGGTTGGGGTAGGTTAACCTCCTGTATAATGGTGAAATAATTTTTATTAAATTATACAAGAATCATATACATTCATATGATATCATATATGATCTTTTAACATTGCTTTGTTAACAATATCTTAGATTTATCGTTGTTTCGGGTGTTAACTTACTCGTTTTCTTTTATATGTTTTGTTTACGTAAGTCATGTTTTTCATGGATAGGTTGTATCTTATTCATATCCAAAATGATATCATGTCCTTAAACATTATTTTTAAATCATCAAATGATAATTATACTTGAATGGATACGACGGAGAATGAATCTCATCGCGTTCGTGGAGACGGTAGTCCGTACGTACGCACGAGCGACAATATCATTATTTTGATATTAAAATAATATATAATTGAATATTATATCATATATACAGAATAATTATCATGTTATATTTATTATTTACATGAATTACATATCATTATTATAACCATCTAAATAATAATATATTGAATAACAATTACACCACGACGTGGAGACGGTAAGCCGTACGTACGCACGTATGGTGACATTTCATTCAAATGATGGGTAGAATACTGAATATGGTTGTTCCATATTTATAATAACATCACATTATATAGAAGATACTGGAGTTATAATTTTAGAATTGAAATAATAAACAAAGAGGGAGTGGAAGAAGAAAGAAACTTGAAAGAGGGTGATGAAAAAGTTACCTCTTCTTCGGATTCTTCCTTTTGATTTGATCAAAAGGAATCCGTAGGATGGCTTTCTGACTAAAGTAAAGCTTCTAGGATGAAGGGAGAGAATATGGGAGAGTATTTGGGCAGAGGTTGGCCGAACCAAAAGGCTTGGAAGTGTGAATAAGGTGGTAGATGTGGAGGCCTTTTATAAGAGGAGAGGAGGGGCTCTTTTGGAAAGATTGAAATGTTACATTATTATACAATGCTTTTCAGATTATAAAGGTCCCACACTTATATAATTCGTGGCTAAGGTGATAAGGGTTCGAAATATCCTCATCCAATAGGCTTTGGACAAGTGTAATCCTTGGATTTTGCATTATCTTCTCATTTTATTTAAATCGTTAAATAATGAGGTCATCGCTGCATCATAATGATGTCATAAATAATTTAATTTATTTAATGTCTGAAATTTTAAAAAAATACTATGATGTAGGAAATCTTTTTAGATTTCTAATGAATATTTATAGTCAAAATTTGGATCTTTGTAACCCCACTTAAAAACTGTTTTAGTAAAGCAACTCATGTTTGTGTCAATTTAATTTTAACATTAAATAAATATATATCAATGTCATTTTCCAACTAAAGTGGCTCCATGGGGTCTCCAAGTTGACCCATGGGTTGTCTTGGTCGGCCATGACTCGTCCAATAGGAGTAGGACAAGTTTAAAGCTCATCTCATATTATTAAAACATCATTTTTACCTTAAACTACACTAATTACCTCTAATCGCGATTAAGAACTTAAAAGTTACTATTCACAAAAAATTATTTTAATCTCATTGAACCACATTTTACTTCTTAATGACAACCATGTATGTCGGATTTTTGAAAATCAAATCACAGAAGTGGTAATATTTCATTTTAACGAAAAATCAGTTTTTAACAACCACTTAGTGGTTTCACTATTCATCAAAAATTGATGTTTTTCAGAATAAGGCCAAAATTTCTCCCTAAGCTATAATTGATATTCCGAATTCAAAAATGATTTATATTTAAAAAATTCCAAACATATATGTTGTATTAATTAATTTTATAATTAATTCCCGCTGTTACAACAAATAGCGTGTTTTTAAGAAACAATTTATATCAAAAGATTGGCAATTGTTTTTGTCCAATTTCAATGTTAAATTAATTCTAATGACCACCATTGGATAAAATGGTAAAAATATATTCTAATTATAATTTAAAACAACTAAATATTATAATTTATCACTATAAATTATTTTGATTAAAAAAGTTGTTTTTAAGTATTTTTCACTATTCATAAAAATTTAGAAGTTCTCAAAAAAATACCAAAATTTCAACATAGGATAATATCAATATTCCGAATCCAAAAATGAAGTCCATTTTGATAAATAAAATTTATAAAATTTCAAAAAGTAGGTATTACTATTCACAACGGCTAGTTTAATTAGTTGTGGTGTGTGTTAGAGCTCGAGGTTGCGTACAACACACGCTACTGCATTATTCGAAGGGAAACGTACAGTGGAAGATTGGGGTGTTACATTCTCCCCTCCTTCAAATAATTGCGTCCTCGCAATTTCTAGGGTATTACTGCATAAAAAAGACTCGGGTGGGTTTTCATCATAAATTCCTCAGGTTCCCACGTTGCCTCTTCCATTTTATGATTTCTCCACAAAACCTTCACCAGACGAGTCGTCCGGTTTCTCAGCACCTGCTCCCTCACATCAAGAATCCTGACGGGGTCTTCACAATAGGAAAGATCGGGTTCCAGTTCTAATTCCTCATAGGTGAGTACATGCGTTGGGTCAGGCATGTATTTCCTCAACAGAGATACGTGGAACACATCGTGAACTTTCGAGAGACTTGGCGGCATTGCCAATCGGTAAGCTACAGCCCCAATTCGTTCTAAAATTTCAAAAGGTCCGATGTACCTGGGACTCAATTTACCTTTCTTACCAAAACGTATTACTCCCTTCCATGGAGATACCATCAGGAAAACATGATCACCGACTTGAAATTCCAAATCCTTCATTCGATTATCTGTATAGCTCTTCTGCCTACTTTGAGCTGCTTTGATGTGATTTTGGATTACTTTCACCTTTTCCACCATTTCCCCCACCAGTTCTGGGCCTACAAGTTTTCTTTCACCAACGTCATCCCAACAGGTTGGTGTACGACATCTCTTTCCGTATAACGCTTCATTTGGTGTCATCTGAATACTCGAATGGAAGATATTGTTATAGGAAAATTCTACCAGTGGTAAATATTGATCCCACATACCCTGAAAGTCAAGAGAGAATGATCTCAACATGTCTTCTAAGGTTTGAATAGTCCGTTCTGATTGTCCATCTGTTTGAGGGTGATAGGCAGTGCTCAAACGAAGTTCAGTATCCAAGGCCTTTTGAAGTCTTTTCCAGAATCTTGAAGTAAAACGAGGATCACGATCAGAAACAATCGATAGGGGTACTCCATGAAGTCTTACATCTTCATTAATATATAGTCTTGCTAGACGTTCAAGTGGTAGATCCTCCCGTATAGCCAGAAAATGTGCTGACTTAGTAAGTCGATCAACAATGACCCATATTTCATCATTCCATCTAGGAGTCTTTGGTAGTCCCATGACAAATTCCATCGTAATATTATCCCATTTCCACTCAGGTATGGGAAGAGGTTGCAATACTCCACCAGGATGTTGCCTTCCAGCTTTCACTTGTTGAAAAACCATACACCTCGACACAAAATCAGCAATCTCCCTCTTCATATTGTCCCACCAAAAATGTTCCTTCAAATCTCTATACATTTTGGTGCTCCCAGGGTGTATAGAGAAGTTGGAACTATGAGCATCATCCAGCAATTCCCTTTTTAGATCAGGTATATCGGGAACACAAAGTCTCCTCCGGAATTTCAAAATTCCATCCTTATACACAAAGTCCCTCAATCTTCCATCATTCACACCTTTAATCTTCTTCTGAAATTCTTCATCATTGGTCTGAGAACTCTTAATCCTTTCTAGTAATGATGGTTTGGCAACCATTTGAAAAAGAATTGATGTTTCACCTTCCCTAGTTATTCCCATGTCCATCTTCACTAGATCCAAGAAAATTGGATCCCTTTCAATTCTCATCACATTCAAAACTCCATGGTCTTTTCTACTCAAAGCATCTGCCACCTTGTTTGCCTTCCCCGAGTGGTAATGTATCGTGCAATCATAATCCTTGAGTAGTTCAAGCCATCGCCTTTGCCTCATGTTGAGTTCTTTTTGTGTGAAAATATACTTCAAACTCTTGTGATCAGTATAAATCTCACATTTTCACCATAGAGGTAATGTCTCCATATCTTTAAAGAAAAGATCACAGCTGCTAACTCATGATCATGAGTAGGATAGTTTTTCTCATGAATTTTTAGCTGCCGTGATGCATAGGCAATGACCTTATCATTCTGCATAAGGACACAACCGAGTCCTTTCTTGGATGCATCACTATAAATAACAAACCCATCATTCCCCGATGGTAGAGTCAATACAGGGGCATTGACTAATCTTCTCTTTAGTTCTTCAAAACATTCTTCACACTATTTTGTCCAGACAAATTTAATCCCTTTACGTGTGAGCTTTGTCAATGGGTTAGCCAATCTGGCAAAATTCTGGACGAAACGTCGATAATAACCTGCTAAACCAATAAAACTGCGTACCTCAGTTATACTTGTCGGTGCTGGCCATTCTTGGATTGGCTTGGTTTTAGAAGGATCAACGGAAATTCCATCCATAGAGACAATATGGCCAAGAAAAGAAATATCATGAAGCCAGAATTCACACTTGCTAAATTTCCCATATAATTCATGTCTTCTAAGAGTCTTCAGGATAATGCGTAAGTGATTTTCATGATCTTCGTGGATTTTGGAGTATACCAAGATATCATCAATAAATACCACTACAAAGTCATCAAGATATTCCTTGAAAACTCTATTCATTAGATCCATGAAAACAGTGGGTGCATTAGTCAATCCAAAAGGCATTACTGTAAACTCGTAATGCCCGTACCTTGTTCGAAATGCTGTCTTTGGAACGTCTTCCTTCTTCACACACAACTGATGGTATCCAGACCGAAGGTCAGTCTTTGAAAAGTATTGAGCTCCATGCAGTTGGTCAAACAAATCATCAATGCGAGGTAGGGGATACTTATTCTTTATTGTTATAGCATTGATCTCCCTATAATCAATGCACAACCTCATAGATCCATCTTTCTTCTTAAAAAAAAGAACAGGGGCTCCCCAAGGAGAAACACTAGGGCGAATAAATCCCTTATTACTCAATTCCTCTAGTTGATTCTTTAGTTCAACTAATTCCATAGTGGCCATTCTATAAGGGGTCTTCGATATGGGCCTTGATCCAGGAATTAAATCAATGGAAAACTCAACTTCTCGTTCTGGAGGATGTCCAGGTAAATCTTCCGGAAACACATCAACATATTCTCTCACAATAGGTACATCCTCTATTTGAATATTCCTTTCCTCACCCTCAGTAATTTCCTTCTCTTCCTCCCCAATAATTGAGTTTATTTGAGCTACTGGGGGTGGATCTAGATAAGAAATATGTGGCGACGATTCGGCTCTAAAGATAAGGTGTTCCTTATCATCATCATCAAGAATCGTAACCTCTTTCCTCTTACAATAAATTTTTTCATCATGGTCCGAAAGCCAATCCATACCGAGGATTATATCAAATTCAATCATGGGTATGACGATGAGATCAGCAGGTAAAGAACATTTAGGTGCTCTAATGGGAACTAATCGACAAAACTTTGTTGCAACAATACTTCCCTTAGGGGTTTTGACCGACAACTCCCTTGTTAAATCAAATTGGAAATATCTAATTTTCTTAGGAAACTGGGAAGATATGAAACAATGCGATGATCCAGAATCAAATAATGCATTTACTAAACTTGAGGAAACCATTAAATTACCTGCCACCACGTCTTTCGGAGCTTCCACCTCAGCAGTAGTGATAGCATAAGCCTAGCCTTGATCCCTTGGCCTCTTCTGAGGTAAGTTCCCCTGACGCTTAGGACATTCATTTGCATAATGTCCCTTCTCTCTACAATTATAACATTCCACGTTGACAGCCGCTTTCTTTCCCTTGCATTCATGAGCTTGGTGGCCTTTTTCACCACACATGTAACATACTCCTTTTCCTTTTAGACAGGCACCAGGGTGCTTCCTACCACAATTATCACAGTGTGGAAATTCGTTTCTACCCTTCTTCCCTGTTTCCTTACTTCCTTTCCTAGAGTTTTCAGCAGATCTCTTCTTATCATGCTTTGATTTAAAGTCATAAGACTTAGAGAATTCCTTTTTCGTCTTGATAGCGCACGAGACGATACCTTCGTATGAAGAGAAGGTTTGTGATACTAAATCTCGATGGAGAAATGGTTTCAACCAATCAAAGAAACGATCAGTCTTACTTCTTGGGTTACGTATGTAATCTGCAGCATACCTTGCTAACCTTGTAAAGTTAGCCTCATACTTTGCGACATTCTCATCCTCCTTCTGCCTCAGACTCAGAAATTGCCTTTCCATATCCGCTCGATGGTCTCGAGGAAAGTATTTTTCTAAGAAGAGCTCTTTGAACTCCTGCCATTCCATGTTTGTTAATTCATCATCTTCCTTTGTGTTTTGAATTAGTGACCACCATTGATCGGCATCTCCAGTGAGGCGGTAAACTGTCATGACAACATTCTCCCTTTCACTACTCCCCAAGGCATGGAATATTTTCTCTAAGGAATTTATCAATTTCTCAGCTACTATAGGATTTTTACTCCCATTGAAGGTTGGTGGTTGTTGCCTCATGAAACGGTATAGCATTGATCCTCCACGGTGCGGATCAGGGTGCTCCATACGAGTAAGGTTGTTATTCATAACCTGCATGAGTTGTCCCAGTACGGTGAGAAGCTAATCAGCACCAGTTGTATCACTAGCTCCACCATAATTATCTTGAGCAGGAGGGAAATCCCTACATGCAGTGCATGCATTGGTACGGTTTCCATTCCTTCCACTAGGCGCCATTTCTAAATAATGGCATAAACTAGATTAGTTCATGAATCAAAATACATAATTCCATACTTGTAAAACACTTAACATAAATTGAACTAATTATGGATATAATCCATAATTGTAAAAATGATTTCTTTGAGTAATTATATACTCGTAACCCTTCATAGTGGTTTGTAAAGAAAATGGGAATTATCCAAATCATATCCCCCAGGAGTGTCGTAACCAAGAGTGCAGCAAGGCCCGTTGTCGTGCACCAGTTCCCGTTCGAGTCTAGCTCAAAGCGGTGTTTTCGGGTTTTACCCCTAGGTACATCTGTGCCAGAGCCGCCTCTACCTGCTCGTATCCATACAGGGATGCATTGCTCGGAAAACTCACAACATCTCTACAATACCAAAATTCTAGGAAGTTCTTCTATACTAATCCTCAAGGTCTATATTCGGGATATGTGCTGTAATCAGAGTTTATCTAAATCTAGCTTCCAAGGTTAGTACTAAACTGCCTCTGATACCAACTGTAACGCCCCGACCCCAGCTACCCAGAGTCGGTGCATTACTTCGTAACATTGGCATGATCACAAAAGACCAAGTCTCGAAAGACCGATTAGTTTAGTAGCCTTGGAAACACTAGATACATTCATAAGTCTTTCATTACATCAAAAAGTAGAAAAACTACAATAACATGGTCTTCATAGTCCACACTCATATCCTCACTGACTCTTCTTGCAAGTAAGTCATAATACACTTCTTCACATCCTGGAAAATATTAAAACATTGAAAGGGGTGAGCTCAGATGCTCAGTAAGGATAACAATATTGCGGAATCTTTTATTAGAAAACATAAGCATTTAAGGCAATGTATAACTAAAACAAAAGCCTTATTGAACTTGAACTTCAGCATAATATGGCAAAAGTAAAATAAAATAATTCCATTACTTACTCACATGGATATTCTACTAGATGAATAATCACATGAAATATCAATAACCACTTCTATAATGAGGGAATGTATAATTCCAGACATTCTGAAACATTTTGTCAAGGCCTCGGCCAAGACGTCTAAAATGATTAAGGCCTCGGCCAAAACCATAAATCAAATTAGGAAAGGGCCTCAGCCAATTCCACGTCTAGTTGTCTCATGAGACCTACCGATGCATTGAGGAGCTATAGCGGGCTCCACCCGTCACATATTAATTCCAATACATTCCTCATATGAATAGGCTTAAACATAACATAAATATTCGTATTAAAACTAGCATACGAAATGTCAACAATTTCTCCATAAACTATGGATGGTATAAAAATAACAAATCCACTGTCAAATATTTCACAAAATGTTCAATGGAAGTTTTGTATCATAAATCAACTTCAATTAAACTTAAAACCCATCAAAGGATGTTGACATGGATGAAATCAAAACTATTTGAGAGTAATATCTCTCCTTTTTGAAATCATTTAAAAGTCCCATAATTATAAAATAATACATTTACTTTGAAGATATTCTTATAAGCTTGTTAGGGAAGCTTCGACGAAGTTATAATGGCGGAAAATAGCCGCACCCGCCGTATAAGTTAAAAAAAACATTCTTACCTTAAATTTGTCAAAGAGGTCAAAAAGTACATTGTTTGGAAAACGATGGTAAGATTCCTTTCAAAAATGTATAAGGGTATAAATGACTTTAACACATTTTCCATTTAATAGTAAAAATGTTTTGAAAGACATTTTTAAGAAACATGGATGTGGATGATAACGAGGTCCCAGTAGATAATTATGTATAAACAACCTTGGATAATGAAGAGGTTGTGAAGTAAACCCTTACCTTGTACTTTTCCTTGGTTGGGGTAGGTTAACCTCTTGTATAATGGTGAAATAATTGTTATTAAATTATACAAGAATCATATACATTCATATGTTATCATATATGATCTTTTAACATTGCTTTGTTAACAATATCTTAGATTTATCGTTGTTTCGGGTGTTAACTTACTCGTTTTCTTTTATATGTTTTGTTTACGTAAGTCGTGTTTTCAGGGATAAGTTGTATCTTATTCATATCCATAATGATATCATGTCCTTAAACATTATTTTTAAATCATCAAATGATAATTATACTTGAATGGATATGACGGATAATGAATGTCATCGCGTTCGTGGAGACGGTAGTCCGTACGTACGCACGAGCGACAATATCATTATTTTGATATTAAAATAATATATAATTGGATATTATATCATATATACAGAATAATTATCATGTTATAGTTATTATTTACATGAATTACATATCATTATTATACCCATCTAAATAATAATATATTGAATAACAATTACACCACGACGTGGAGACGGTAAGCCGTACGTACGCACGTATGGTGACATGTCATTCAAATGATGGGTAGAATACTGAATATGGTTGTTCCATATTTATAATAACATCACATTATATAGAAGATACTGGAGTTATAATTTTATAATTGAAATAATAAACAAAGAGGGAGTGGAAGAAGAAAGAAACTTGAAAGAGGGTGATGAAAAAGTTACCTCTTCTTCGGATTCTTCCTTTTGATTTGATCAAAAGGACTCCTTATGATGGCTTTCTGACTAAAGTAAAGCTTCTAGGATGAAGGTAGGGAAGATGGAAGAGTATTTGGGCAGAGTTTGGCCGAACCAAAAGGCTTGGAAGTGTGAATAAGGTGGTAGAGGTGGGGGCCTTTTATAAGAGGAGAGGAGGGGCTCTTTTGGAAAGATTGAAATGTTACATTATTATACAATGCTTTTCGGATTCTAAAGGTCCAAAACTTATATAATTAGTGGATAAGGTGATAAGGGTTCTAAATATCCTCATCAAATAGGCTTTGGACAAGTGTAATCCTTGGATTTCTCATTATCTTCTCATTTTATTTAAATCGTTAAATAATGAGGTCATCACTGCATCATAATGATGTCATAAATAATTTAATTTATTTAATGTCTAAAAATTATAAAAAAAATACTATGATGTATTAAATCTTTTTATCATTCTAATGAATATTTATAGTCAAAATTTGGATCTTTGTAACCCCACTTAAAAACTATTTTAGTAAAACAACTCATGTTTGTGTCAATTTAATTTTAACATTAAATAAATATATATCAATGTCATTTTCCAACTAATGTGGCTCCATGGGGTCCCCAAGTTGACCCATGGGTTGTCTTGGTCGGCCATGACTCATCCAATAGGAGTAGGACAAGTGTCAAGCTCATCTCATATTATTAAAACATCATTTTTACCTTAAACTACATTAATTACCTCTAATCGCGATTAAGAACTTAAAAGTTACTATTCACCAAAAATTATTTTAATCTCATTGAACCACATTTTACTTCTTAATGACAACCATGTATGTCCGATTTTTGAAAATCAAATCACAGAAGTGGTAATATTTCATTTTAACGAAAAATCAGTCTTTAACAACCGCTTAGTGGTTTCATATTCATCAAAAATTGAAGTTTTTCAGAATAAGGCCAAAATTTCACCCTAAGCTATAATTGATATTCCGAATTCTAAAATGATGTCTATTTTAAAAAATTCCAAACATATAAGTAGTATTAATTAATTTTATAATTAATTCCCGCTGTTACAACAAATAGCGGGTTTTTAAGAAACAATTTATATCAAAAGATTGGCAATTGTTTATGTCCAATTTCAATGTTAAATTAATTATAATGACCACCATTGGATAAAATGGTAAAAATATATTCTAATTATACTCTAAAACTACTAAATATTATAATTTATCACTATAAATTATTTTGATTAAAAAAGTTGTTTTTAAGTATTTTTCACTATTCATAAAAATTTAGAAGTTCTCAAAAAAATACCAAAATTTCAACATAGGCTAATATCAATATTCCGAATCCAAAAATGAAGTCCATTTTGATAAATAAAATTTATAAAATTTTAAATAGTAGGTATTACTATTCACAACGGCTAGTTTAATTAGTTGTGGTGTGTGTTAGAGCTCGAGGTTGCGTACAACACACGCTATTGCATTATTCGAAGGGAAACGTACAGTGGAAGATTGGGGTGTTACATTCAGGTCCATATACATCTTCGTGCTTCCTAGATGAATAGATAATGAAGAACTATGAGCCTCATCCAGCAGCTCCTTCTTCAATTCTGGTATGGGAGGAACACAAACCTGATTCCTGAACTTTATTATCCCAATACAATCAATGTGGAATTCCGGAACATTTCTCACCTTCTTTTGTAACTCTACATCTTCTTTCTGCGCCTCTTTAATCATAACATGCATAAATGGTTGAACATTCATTTGAAAAAGATAATATTTTTCCCCTTCCATTATGATTCCAAGATCCATTCTTTGTAAATCCATAAATTTTGGATCTTTTGAGATCCTCATCATGGATATGCTAGCATGGTCTTGTCGACTTAATGCATCAGCCACCTTGTTTTCTTTCCCAGGTTGGTAATGAATTGAGCAGTCATAATCCTTAATCAGCTCCAACCATCTTCTTTGGCGCATATTCAGCTCCTTTTGTGTGAAAATATATTTTAAACATTTGTGATCAGTATAAATATCACACCTTTCGCCATAAAGATAATGCATCCAAATCTTTAATGCAAAGATTACCGCAGCAAACTCCAAATCATGTGTTGGGTAATTTTGCTCATGGATTTTTAACTATCGTGATGCATAAGCAATCACCATATCATTTTTCATAAGAACACACTCCAAACCCTTCTTAGATACATCACTATAGATCACAAACCTTTCTCCACTACAAGGTAGTGTGAGCACAGGTGCACTGGATAGCCTTCTTTTCAACTCCTTCAAATTCTCTTCACACTCTTCGGTCCACACGAACTTAACTCCTTTTCGAGTCAACCTGGTGAGTGGATTGGATAATCGAGAAAAATATTTCACAAAACGCCGATAATATCCAGCCAGACCAATAAAACTTCGGATCTTAGTTACTGTTGTTGTTCTCGACCACCTTTCGATAACCTCTATTTTTGCTGGATCCACAGATATCCCATCTTTTGAGATTATATGACCCAGAAATGAATCTTTTTGAATCCAAAATTCACACTTGGTAAATTTTTCATAAAGCTTCTTCTTTCTCAAGGTCTTCAATACAATTCTCAATCGATCTTCATGTTCTTCCTTGCTCATTGAATAGACATGAATATCATCTATAAAGACAACCACAAACTGATCAAGATAGTCTCTAAATACTCTATTCATCAGATCCATGAAGATAGCAGGGGCATTAGTAAAACCAAATGGCATCACTATAAATTTATAGTGTCCATACCTTGTACGGAAAGCCGTCTTTGGTATATCCTCCCTTTGACCCTTAATTGATGATACACTAAACGAAGATCAATCTTTGAAAAGTATTGAGCTCTGCGTAGTGGATCAAATAAGTCATCAATGTGTGGGAGAGGATATTTGTTCTTGATAGTGATCTTGTAAAGTTCTCGATAATCAATGCAGAGTTTCATTGATCCATAATTCTTCTTAACAAACAGAACAGGTGGTCCCCAAGGTGACGCACTAGGGAATATGAATCCCTTATCAAGATTCTCCTGGAGTTGCTTCTTCAATTCTTGCAACTCAATTGGGGCCATTCTATAAGGTGTCCTTGAAATAGGCATTGCACCCGGTATGAGTTCTATTGAAAACTCCACTTCACGATTTGGTGGAAGACCTAGAAATTCCTCCGGAAAGACATCATCAAACTCTCATACAATGGGCATATTCTTAATTGCGAGTTTCTCTCCAACCATTTGAGATAAATAACCTTCATTTAGTAGAATCAAGACCCATAAGATGGAATAAATTTCCACTGGAAGGTTATGTTCATCCTTGAATCGATAGATGGTCATAGATTGATCTAGAATGTGAAATGTGACTTCCCTTCTTTGGAAATAAATATGAGCTCCATATAAAGAAAGTCAATCCATGCCAAGAATTACGTCGAATTCCACTATAGGAAGGATCACAAGATTTAAAGGAAGAACTTTCCCACAAACGTCAATTGGAGAAGAATTATGAACTTTTGATGCAACCGTTGTGCCATCTGGAGTTGTCAAGGCTAACTCAACATCTAATTATTGAGGTAATACAGTGATAACCTTAGAAAATTCATCAGAAATAAATGAGTGGGTGGATCCAGAATCAAATAAAACATTTGCTACTTTAGAGTGGATGGTAAGTGTACTTTTCACCACATCGTTATCATACTCCACATCGCTGATAGAAATTACAAGTGACTTTCTTTTGTCTTTAGACTTAAGAGTTGGTTGACGTCGATCATCATCAATAACCCTTGGATTAGGGCATTGATTAGTATAATTCCCCATTTCCATGCACTTGAAACATTGAACAGTAGGAGGTTCATTTTGTGTAGCCTTTTCTTTGTTCGCATCACTAGACAACTTCTTCCCATCATTGCGGAATTCAAATGCATGATGCCCTTCCTTTCCACATTTGAAAAATTTACTTGTACCTTTAAGAAAATTCCCCCCATGTTTCTTTCCACACATTGAACATAAGGGAAAACTCATCTTCTTTTCAGTGTGGTCTTTAGATTTCCCTTTGAATTCCATTTTCCTCTTCTTATCAAACCCATATGACTGATGGGTTACTCCAATCTCCATCTCAAACTTGAGAGCACATCGAACAATTTCTTCGTAGCTATTGAAGTCCATTTGGATAACTCCCTTCGAAGACTTGGTTTTAAGACACTAAAGAATCTATCGATCTTACTCTCAGGTTGGATAACAATTCCAGAAGCGTACCTTGCAAGTCTTGTAAAATTTTCTTCGTAGGTACCAACAGATTCATCATCCTTTTGCTTCAGTTCACGAAACTCCATCTCCATCTTAGTTCGAAGAATACAAGGGATGTACTTATTGAAAAAGAAGTTTTTGAACTCGTCCCATTCCATGGACTCAATTTCATCTCTTGTCATCGTATTCTGGATAATATTCCACCATTGATCAGCTTCAGCTTCCAAACGATATACCGCTAAGATGACTTTATGATGTTCAAAACATTGAAGAACTGAAAATATCTTTTCAGTGGTACTAATCCATTGTTTAGCCACTAATGGATCAGTTGAACCACTAAATGAAGGCGGTCGCTGCCTCATGAAGGATTCAACAGAATGTTGTTACTTCTTTTTCTCATTTGGAAGTCCTGCATGATTCATGGCGTGAGAAAGTTGTGTGAGCATGGCTACACGATTTTGCATTCCAGCTCCAATATTGTTTGGTTGCTCAGGGGTACAATCATTGCATTGCCCGTCGCATTCTGCATTAACACGGTTCCTTCGGGTTCCATCCATTGACTAAAACTAAAAAGAATAGTGTGAGAAACACTAATTATAATAAGAAAACCATATAATCAAGAATAAAATTTCACGCTTAAGGTCTTATCATAGTTTATTCATGGCCATGTCTAAAACACTACGATTGTTCTAGGCTTAGATATATCCTTCAGGTTCTTACTAAGGCTTTCACATCTTAGTTTCCAAAAGTTGACTATAACTTTCCTGTGATACCAACTATAACGACCCGTACTTTACATACATTGTTATTACTTCATAATTGAAGCATACTTATTACAACATATGACAATAACCACAAAAGACCGTATAGGTATAGTGTCTTTAGAAACTGGGAAACATAAACAACTGGTTCATAAATCTTCTACAGTGTCTCCAATTTATTTCCTCATATCTAGGGGCCCTTTAAGCATATTATACTTAATATCCTTCTTTCTGACCTGGGGAAAAGAAATACATACAAAAGGGTGAGCTCAAATGTTCAGTAAGGGTAAATAAATGTAATCATAACATTTTGAAAATCTTAACCTACAAAAGAGATCATAATATCTTAATGTGGGATAAATCATAAAAGTGAAAATGAAATCCCAATAATCATAACATCAAACATGAAACTTTGTGGCATGCACACATAATCATAGAGAAACATTTCTTGTTAGTCATGACTCATTTCCAAGACTATCTTAGCCGACAAAGTCCATTTCTGAACCGAGTTCACTCCTTGTTTCAGTCCTGTATCACTGAACCGGA
Source organism: Viscum album (assembly GCA_963277665.1). Classification (NCBI taxonomy): domain Eukaryota; kingdom Viridiplantae; phylum Streptophyta; class Magnoliopsida; order Santalales; family Viscaceae; genus Viscum; species Viscum album. The sequence goes on along the minus strand of OY728133.1, from coordinate 1,631,346,918 downwards.
ATGACCTTCCGTTCCAGCCCTGTCTATATCATGAGATATAAATCTTTACCCAATGCATTGGAGGGAGATATAGTTCCCACCCATCTCATAATGAATCCTTTCTTATGTGTGCCACATAATCATAAATCATACATCATCGCATAACACATGTAATAAAAATGGGATTCTTGAAACATCATGACATCATAAAAAAATCATATAAGGTAAAGAAATTCATAAAAATAATTCCATCACAAAATAATCAATTCAATGTAATAATAGGGATAAAAATATAACCCTATATTATCTTAGATTGAAAATAATTTTGATAAAACATTTGAACTCCATTCTTGAGGAAAATATCCTTTCTACTTCAAAAGCATTTTCCTTTCTAAACATGTCATATAATTTAAAACTAAAAGAAGTTAATTAAAAATAAACATTAAAACTTGTAAAGGAAGCTTCATTGAAATAATATTTTCTGAATCCATTTATGCCGTATAAGTTTAAAAAAACATTCTTCTCATTCTTTGGCCGAAAAGACAAAAGGTTCCCCGTACGACAAAAGATTCCTTTCATATTGTTTACTAAAAACATACCGAAGGGTAAAATTGGATTTAAACAATTGTATGAGGATTCGAATGATATTACATATTGAAGGAACATGGGTGTGGATGATAAATACACCTCAGTAAATACCAAAGTATAATCAATCTCGGATAAAAATGAGATTGTGATATTTTCCCTTACCTTAGGTCCGATTGGATTCGTACATTCCCAAAGCTCCTGTATAATGATTTAAATAAGGTTATTGAATTATTCTTGAATCATAATTATTGATATTATATCATATATGGTCATATTATTATCTTCTTATTAGTAATATTTCATTTTTACTTGTCATTCGGGTCTTTATTGCTTTTTGTTCTTATGCGTGTTTTGTCGAATAAATTCGTATTCTTCTTTTTCGGTTATAGAAACCTTATATACAGAATGGTATTAGTATAATATATATCATATTTATTCATTAAATTTATTTATATAATTACTATGTAATGAAGATCATGTAGAATGAGTCGCATCACATCATGGAGACAGTAGGCCGTACGTACGCACGAGTGATGATATCATTCCCATGATTGTGGATTTTGTATTGAAGTGTATTTATACTATTTCAGAATCAATATCACTTTACAATAATCATATATAGCTACTCATTACACCATTATAACCATCCAGGTAAGGTGGTGGTGGAAAATAGATTACACCACAGTGTGGAGACGATATTCTGTACGTACACACGCGCGGTGATTTCATTTTCTGTAGGATGGGTAAAAGGTGAAATAGGGTTGTTTCGTATTTGTAATAACATTTCTGTATGTAAGTAATACTGATGTTATTACTTTATCATGAAACAACTAAAAAAGAAGAACTTGGTGAAGAAAGAAATTGAAACGATTGGTAATGAATATTACCACTTCTTTGAAACACCTCTTTGTATCCTCCACTTAGGGCACTAAGATTGGTCTTTGAAGAAGACCAGAACCTCTAGGATTATTCTAGGGGAGTGGAGAAGGGATTTTGGCAGGTTTTGGCCGAGCTTGAATTCTCAAATTGGTGTGAGGAGGAGAGGGAGGAGGTGCTCTTTATAAGGGAGGAGAGGGGAACCTTAGGAATATCTCAAAATATTATTTTATATTATAGTCAAATTCGGTTTATAATGGTTCCAAAGGATCTTATTTCGAAGGTAAAGTTGGGATGGGTCGAAATACTCTCATCCAATAGGATTTAGACAAGTTTAGGGTTTTATTTTGACCTTATCAATTAGATTTAACTCTAAGTTAAATAATTTAACTTTTACCACGTCCTTTTGTTTTCTTACACTAAATGGTTATTAAACTTACTATAACATGCCAAAAGAACCCCAAGTTGTTTATTACTAATATATATATCCTTATCTAATTCATTTGGCCGAACCATATATTTTTTGGAATTAAATAACAATTAATAATATAATATTCGTTTTAATAACTAATTTTTGTCAATTTTGACACTATTTGGTACATGATTTTTATGAAATTTTTAATAGAATGATAAGTTCGAACCAAGTTACGTAAATCAACAATAACATGTAATAGTAACCTAAAAATTTATTGGAATTCATAAAAAGTCTCAAATTACATTTATTTGGTCATATATAACATCAATTATGCTAATATTTTCTTAATAAGGTAATTACTACATCATCGTTGAGTCCTAAATAAATTAAATTATTTAAAGTCTAAAAATTAAAAATAAAATACCATTATGTAGGAAATATTTTTATATTTCTAATGAATATTTATAATCGAATTTATCTTCTGTATAACCTTATATTAAAAATGTTTTAGTTATTAAACCTTGATTTTAACTATTTTAACTATTCTTTAAATAAAATAATATTAAATGTCCTAATCTAATCCAAGTGGACCTAAATGGTCATATTATATTCATAAGGTTGTTTTTGGTCGAATTACACTATCCAATAGAATTAGGACATGTGTTAGGGTAATAGTAATATCATTTTTACCTTTAATTACCCTATTTACTATTAACCGTAGTAAAAAAGTAAAAAGTTACTATTCACCAAAAAATTATTTTAATCTCATTGAACCACATTTTACTTAATGATATCAACCGTGTCTCTCGGATTTTCAAAATTCCATTCACAGAAGCGGTAAAATTATGTTTTATGAAAAAATTCAGTTTTTTTACTACCACTTAGTGGTTTCACTATTCACCAAAAAATTGAATGTTTTTAGAAAAATACCAAAATTTCACCCTAGGCTAATTTCGGTATTTCGAATCCAAAAATGAAGTCCATTTTGAAAGATAAAATTTATAAAATTTCAAAATTTGGTTATTACTATTCATAACGGCTATTTCATATAATATTTTAATAGCATATCTTTGTTTAGTGAAAACTCGGTATTGCGTACAACGCAAGCTATTGAGGAAGGTCGTGATTGCATGTAAAGCAAGCTAAGCTAGTGTTGTGTGTAGTGAAATATTCCTTTGATGATGCATATAACATAAAAAGAAAAAATATATTTCTCATAAAAGTCTCTGGTGTTACATCAGAAACATGTTATTGATGATGTCATGGGTGTGGCGGGCTTTATTCCTACACTTCCATAGGACATGAATGAATTCAGAACATGCATCAAGGAAGAGAATATGCACCTGCTTCAATAATTGAATCACTGGGAGTAGCAGCAGAAGGTCCACAATGCAAGTCACATGTGGATGATGAATATCAAACCATGTAAAATTTTAATTCCAGAGTGAGGCTACTATTTTACAAGACATGAACAGGTGATTAACATCATCATGGTGATGATGATAGAGGTCACATCTAGAGCAGAGGGAGATCCCAACTCACTGCAGATTAGTATCCACTACAAGTTTATTATGTTGGAGGTGCCAGAGGAAAGTGGCTCAAGATGGAAGCAAACATTTTTTTGTTATAGTTCATAGTTCCATTACCACTACCTTGTAGTAGATTGTGGTAGAAGAATTTGGAGTTCAAAATTCTTTTTGATCTCAGTTCCAATATAAAAATGTCATCTGTGTCCATAAAATCATAGTAGGAGACCATGTTCACAATCTGAGGTGGAAGCGGATGATACTGCTCAAGCTAATTTTTATTAGTGGCATTGTAGTTTGAATGAATGTTTGGAATCATTATACTATCAATCAGGGGGGGAACCAGTCCAGTTGTCTCTCCATAATTGGAGGTAAGAGTTCCTGTTGACCAACTAGTGAATCTGCATATTAACCTTTTTGAATGTTTTTTTAAGACCTAGCCAAACCGAGGATTGTATGTAATTCATGTTATCTACAATCAGCCTTCATAGAAGTTCAGTTCTGACGTAACTCAAGGACTCAAAGTTATCATTTGTGAGACTCCAAAGGAATGTTCATGAAGAGATTGGATGAAGAGAATAATGTTTTTGATTTTGAGGCCTCCCATGTTTTGTGGTAGGCAGAAAAATTTCCATGGAGCTGTGATAATTTTCCTTCCAAGTATACTTCCACTCCAAACAAAGTTCCTCATGAGTGTGTTGATACTTTTATCAGTGGAGGCCATCCAGGATTACTCCATGGAAGAGAAAACCAGCTTTGAGACAATCACTTTCTTAACCAGGCAGATTATCCTTGCCATTGAGAGTGCCTTACCCTTCATGGTAGAGAGAGTTATTCTAGCATGGCTCACAACATCAGAAAAATAAATTTTATTATGTTTTCCAAGAAACATTGGTACTTCAAGATAAATGAAAGGAAGGGACCCTTCCCTTATTTCTAACTCATGAACTATGCATTGACTCCTTGAGGCTAAGATGTTTTTCCAAAAGAAAATAAACGACTTGATCCAATTGACTTCTTTACCAGAATCTTTTTCATAATGAAGAAGAGTTCTCTTTATATTTTTAAGGATCCTTTTATCTCATAGAGTAAACAGAATGATGTCATCAGCAAAAAAGAAATGAGAGGGGGCCATGATACCTCAGGAAGCATGGATTTTTTTGAGCTCTCCTTTTTTAACTCGATCAATGATAAGTCGACTGAGATAATCCTGAACAATTGAAAAGATAATAGCAGAAAAAGGGTCCCCCTGCCTCACTCCTTGAGAACATTTAAAGTACCCTACTAGAGCTCCATTAATCAAAATATTAATATGGGCAGAACTGATCAGAGAATTAAGCCAATAGATGATTCTACTGTGGAAGACAAACTCATGCAGAAATTGTCCAATTAAACCCAAGTCAATGGTGTCAATGGAAACAATTTCTTTATTCAAGTATTACTTTATTCAATAGAAATGTGACAATGTCTTATAATGGAAATTACTACCCAACCATGTCCAATATTGTCTTATGATTAACATCTATCCAATTTAATCTGCCATCTATTATGAATTTATAATCATTTTTATATCATAGGATTTTATGAACTCCATCATCAAGACACAATTCATTGGAGGGATACAATAGACTCAGATATCATTTTATATAATGTAGCCTCTCATTCTTCATATATAATGTAACTACACCTCTATAGTTTATAAAAAAATCACCCTCACATATTCAAAATCTTCTAAATATGTTTCAAATGTTTATGAAAATATTTATCATAAAACCAATGATTAACCAAAAGAAAAAAATATGATTCATCAATATTTTTTCAAGAGAATAATAAATAATCTATAGAGATAATGAATATAGAGTCATTAAATAATATCTAATGGTTTTGAGTGTAGTTTATGCCTGCGATGGGTGGTTCTTAACTTTTTTTCGTGTTCTATAATAAGTCTCGGATCGACATAATAATAAATGTCATGTTCAACAGAATTGAATCAATGAAGACAGATGATAGTAATAATGATGGGACGAAAGGGGGGATCTTCACAAATAATTTATAATCAATTTAATTAATTAAATATTTACCTTTTTATAATTCTTTATTCGTTATGAATTTGGTGACATAAATGTTGTGCACTGTTGATGCATTGTAGGAATCGAGTGTAGATTACCTCTAGTGGTGGTCAACATGTGTTCCACGATTCTATGAGTGTTTCCGAAGGAATATACAGGTACTAGAATGACAGATCCTTTGGGTTGCGTCATCAACCTTTGATTACTTTGAGAACCACATCCATAGCATTCCCTTTAATCTGGTGGAGGAAGGTTTCTCTCCATTATTTCGAGTGTTCTTGGAGAAGGGTTCTCTATAGGGTTAGAGAGAATTATCCAATCCCATTATACACAACTAATCCAAATATTTTGAATTATTTAGAAAACACATAATTTAGTTTATATACTACTAGGATTAAAATAAAATAATTGCAGAAAAGACCTATTATTTAGTTAATCCCTACAAAATCCCATGTAAAATAAAAATAATAACAATATTCTTATTTCTTAGAATTTTATTAATATGAAAATTAAATTAAATATTATATAATTAAATATATTTATTATTTATTATTTCTCAAAATACCATTAAACTCAGTCGTCCATTCCTCCACAATATTAATCGATCCATGAAAAATGACTATTTATTTATTAAATAAATATCACTGAATTTTTCAATGATAAATAAATAAATATTATATTTACTAAATTGAAAATAAATATTTATTAAATTCTCTTCTCACAATATATTCTCTTGAATAACTCGTGATGAAATAAATACAATAAAAAATGAATAATTATTAAACCACACACTGGAATAATATTTATTCAACTTTCTAAATGAAAATTAATAAATTATTTAACTATGATTATGGATACACTTAAAATGTGACCCATTAGGCCTCTTTCTCAATGCAATTAGGTGAAGCATCCTAATGTCCAAGAATATCATCTAGAAACATCTCAAGGCACCCACAATGAAATAAGTTAATGTCATAATGACATAATACAACATAAGGACGCTTAATGTGTAATATAATTTCATTAACATAGTATCTCAAATCAAGAATGTTGCATGCTGGAGCCAATAACATAATTAATAGATGTCTCTTTCTTTGAATTCCTAAATTAGAACACTTTTATAGAACACTATTTCCATGGTTTTATATTGTATATATCATTTCCATCAAAGAGAATAAGATATTTTCTTCCATTAATGAATATAAGGGAAAAATCGTTTCTTGCATTATTCATTAATGCAATAGAACTCCTTATGAATACAATATATCATACATTATCGTGAACAACTATCTTCATGGTTTTTTTAAATACATCATAGTACAATACTCACAATACTCATTAATAATAATCTTATAGTCTAATAATTAATACACACATTCACAGATAGAAATATCTAATGAAACATATAAATGTGGATTTCCTACTAGTGGGTCCCATTTTCTTGATATACTATTGGATATTTCCAAGATCATACACCAAGGGAAGGTTCCTAAATGTCTTATGATTCTACACCCATGATTGTTTGTATCATTTGTGTCGCTCAAATGATATCATCTTTCTATTGAACATGTATTTAAGAACAGTGTCATAGCACTACTAGGTTTTCATCATAGTGGGGAACTACTATGACATTTTAGTTTTACAGCTACTATAGTGACATTATTATAAACAATGTTAAACAGAATAACAATCATGATGTGATAAAAAGATTATTAATATTAAAAAAATTAATATTGGCTATCATGAAGTAAACAAATGTTGGTTATAAGGCACCAACTCCAACAGAATACCACTTGTACTAGAGACAACACCTAACAATAATCGGTCCTCTATCTCTCACATGATACTCATTATTTTGGAAAGATATGACTTTAGTCAAGGGGTCCACCATATTCTCTTATGTGGGTTCTCTACTCAAAAAATAAATCACCACTTTGATTAAAATACATCAAGAGGTGATACTTTTGGAGTACGTGCCTTTTTCTTTGGTGTGTGCTTTACTCTTTTTCAAGATCCACCGATGGAGTATTATTAGAATACAATGTATGATGGACATTACATATAGATAAAAAATCATACTCCTAAACAATGTTCCAAATCTATAATAATTCTTTGGCTGCCTCAAAGACTACAATATGCTCATAATATATTGTAGAATCAGCTAAAACTCACTGGTTTAAACTCTTTTATCTCATAGCTCCACCATTGAGACAAAAAACATATCCGGATTGTGACTTTAGATTATTCTGATATGTCAAAAAATTAACATCAATATATCCCCTAATGACCAGATTATTTTTCCCTCCATAGACCAGACACATATCATTATTTATTCTAAGAATCTTAGTGAAAACTTTAATAGCAGTCCAATTCTATTCTCTTAGATCTTAATAATATCCTCCCAACTTTCTCAACATATATGAAACATCGTGATTAGTAAATAACATGACATACATGAATAATACTATCGCTGAAGTGCGTGGGATCTTACTCATTCTGTTTTTATCATGTTGTGTCAAATAAAATATTTTCATAGAATGATATAAACCATGTGACACGGGAAACAATCGCCTCTTGGATTATTCCATTCCAAATCTAGTTACTATCTATTATGTATATATACTTTGACATAGACCACAGATCCTCTTTTATTTATCATGAATGATCATGATATCTATAATATTGGACACTTCACCTAGGTCATTCATCATAAAATGCTTGTTTAATTAGTCCAAAACTGATTTTATGAATGTTGTGTCATTTCCGATAAGTAATATGTCATAGCCATATACTATTAGGATAATGATTTCATTCCCACTAAACCTCTTGTAAAAACATTGATCACATTCATTATTAATGAAACCAAATTATATTACGGATTCATCAAATTGAATGTTCCATGACTAGGATGCTTGGTTCAATCCATAAATAAATATCTACAACTTTTAAATCCTTCTTCAATCACTTGGATTGACAAACCCTTCAAATTGTTTCATGTAGAACATTATTTAAGGTTTCCATTGAGGAATGAAATTTTCAAATCCATATTCTAAATATCATAGTCATTATAATATTCTATAATAAGTAGAATTATTATGTGTTTGAACATGAAAACTATTGAAAAGGATTCATCATAGTCAAATCCTTGGCATTGTTTAAACCATTACATACTAACCCTGCTTTATAGTTATTTAATTTGCCATCAATGTCATATTTTTTTTAAATATCCATTTTTTTCTACACTCTTTATATCAAATGGATCATCGACCAGAACCCAAAAGGGGTTATGATACATGGAATAATATTTAGAATTATGGGATTCTCTTCGTCTTATAGCCTATGATCTCTCTATTCAATCCTTGTAGAAGATAGGTCCATTATTGTCGACCAATAATGATTCAACCTCCTTGGTGACTAAAAAAACACATCTCTACGGTTCTCTTACCACTCTTACACTCATACACAATACTATTGTTTCATGAACCACATCTTCTATGGTGGCCTGGGGAATCATTTCCTATTCCAAATCTTGTTTATATTGAGAATCAACATCACTGATGTCAATCATACTCCAACTATCCATTTTGAAGATGTGATACTTCTCAAGAAACACAGGTTGACTGGTGGTGTTCACATTCTTTTCTGAGGGGTTTTATGGGTAGTATCTGTTTAATTCTTTTCGATAACCAATAAAGATAAACTTTATGCCTTAAGGATATAGTTATTCCAATTATAATGTCTTAACAAATTCCTCACATCCCCGTACATGTGTATGCCAAAAAATGGATTTCCTTTAACTAAATAAATCCACAGGAATTTCTTTTTCTACTTTAGTTGGTACTCATTTTAATGTGTATTCCACAGTTTTTAATTCATATTATGAAATGTATAATATAATATCATTACGAAACATTGTCGACCTTACCATGTATAACAATGTATGGTTCCACCAATCAATAACACTATTTCACTATAGTGTATAATATAGTGTGAGTTAAGATAGAATCCCAAACTCTCGCAAGATGTTGATAAACTCTTTGTTAATATATTCACCACCTTAATCCAATATAATCTTCTTTATATTCATACCAAGTTGAATCTATATTGAATTCATTAATTACTTGAATTTATCAAAGGACATATACTAATACCTCATCTATTATACATAACCATATTAACTCAATTCATTTATAAATGTTATGAAGTAAGAATATCCACATCTAGATTATAATTTTAATGGTCAACCCACATCTATTTGTACAAATACTAGAAGCCTTATGTCCCCTTCACCATATCCAATGAATTATGGTTTGATCATTTTACTTGTTAAAAATCACGACATTTTTAAAGTGGTTTTAGCATAGATGAGTCTAAAGATCTATCTTGATAGATCCTTATCAAACACTTCTCATTTATATGACCAATTCGGTGATGCCATAGCCGGGCGTTAGATGATTCATGTGAACCTGATTTATTATCTACTTCCCACCCTTGGGTTTCCTAATTTAATACATAAATATCATTATCTAAATGTGACATACCATAACATATGTTTTATTATAAAATAAAAAACTTTTTTCAAATTCATAAAATAACCCCATATGTATCTAGGTATGATATTAAAAATTGTGTTTCTGGTAACTGTTGGTACATAATGAAAATCATTAAAACCCAAAAAAATTCTCATTAGTAATGAAATATGGGAGTCACCAATTGAATGAAAATCTATCCTCGCACCATTGGTAGCTCACTTTTTGACAAACCATACTTCATGACACAAAATCATCATGACAAACCATACATCATGACACAAAATTAGAAATCTCCCTCTTCATGTTGTCCCACCAAAAATGATCCTTAAAATCTCAATACATTTTGCTGCTCCCATGGTGTACAGAGAAATTGGAACTATGAGCATCATCTAACAATTTCCTTTTTAGATCAGGTATATCATGAACAAAAATTCTCTTCCCAAATTTCAAAATTCAATCGTCAAATACGAAGTCACTCAATCTCCCATCATTCACACCTTTAATCTTCTTCTGAAACGCCTCATCATCAAATTGTGATCTTTTTACCATTTCTATTAAATATGGTTTGGGAACCATTTAAAAAAGTACTGATGTTTCACCTTCTATGGTGATTCCCATATCCATCTTTACTAGATCCATGTATATAGGTTCATTTTCAACTATCATCTTGTTCAAAACTGCCTGATCCTTTCTGATCAAAGCATTTTCCACCTTATTTTTCTTTCCTGGGTGGTAGTGTATCATGCAATCATAATCCTTGAGTAGGTCATACAAGTGGTAAATATACATCAAAATCTTGTGATCGGTATATATCTCACATTTTCCACCATAGAGATAATGTCTCCATATCTTCAAAGCAAATATTATAGCTGATAACTCAAGATCATGAGTAGGATAATTTTTCTCATTAAATTGTAGCTATCATGATGCATAGGTAATAACTCTATAATTCATCATAAGAACACAACCAAGTCCTTTTTTCAATGCTTCACTATAAATAACAAACCCATTATTCCCTTATCGTAGAGTCAAGATAAGAGAATTGACTAATATTCTATTCAATTCTTCAAAACATTATTCGCAGTCTTTTTCCAAAGAAATTTAACCCCTTTTGTGTGATCTTTGTTAATGGGTTAGACAGCTGGGAAACTTTTTTGAAAAAATGTCGATAATAACCTACTAAACCAATAAAACTGCATTCCTCCGTTATACTCATTGGTGCTAGCCATTCTTTGATTGCCTTGGTCTTTGAAAGAAAAATAGAAATTCCTTCATAAGATACAATATTACAAAGAACAAAAATCTCTTGAAGAAAGAATTAACACTTACTAAACATCCCATATAATTCAAGTCTTCTAAGAGTCGTCAGGATAATGTGCAAGTGACTTTCATGACCTTCATAGCTTTTAGAGTATACTAAGATATAATCCATAAATACCACTAAAAAATCATTGAGATATTCCATGAAAACAGTATTCATTAGATCTAAGAAGACAGAGGGTGAATGAGTCAATCCAAAAGGAATTACTGTAAATTCATAATGCTCGTACCTGGTTCAAAATTCTATCATTGAAATGTCTTCCTTCTTCATGCTCAACTAATGGTATCCAGATCAAAGGTCAACCTTTGAATAGTATTGAGCTCCATGCAGTTGGTCGAATAAATCATCAATGTGAGGTAGGAGATACATGATCATTTTGTATAACATTTATCTCCCTGTATTCAATGCACAAGCTCATAGATCCATCTTTCTTCTTAACAAAAATAGCAGGGGATCCCCATGGAGAAACACTAGTGCAAATAAATCCATTATTACTCAGTTACTCTAGTTTTATCATTAGTTCCACTAATTCCACAGTGTACATTCTATAAGGGGTCTCTGATATGGGCCTTGATAAAAAAAATTAAATCAATGGAAAACTCAATTTCTCATTATGGAGGATGTCTTGGTAAATTCTATAGAAATACATCATCATAGTCTTGAAAAATATGTACATCCTCTATTTGTACATTCTTTTCCTCACCCAAAGTTGTTTCATTCTCTTCCTCCCCAATAATATAATTTAGTTGAGCTATTGCGGGTGGATCTTGATATAAATTAGGTGGTGACGATTCTTCTCTAAAGAAAACTAGTTCTTTATCATCATCATCAAACATTTTATCCTCCTTATTCTTACAATAAATCATTGCATCATGTTTTGAAATTCAATCCATACTAAAAATTATATCAAATTCAATCATGGGTATGATGATGGGATCAGTATATAAATAACATTTATATGCTCTAATGGGAAGTGATTCACAAAACATTGTTGCGATGATACGTCCCTTAAGAGTTTTGATTGAAACTCCCTTATTAAATCAAATTGTAAATATCTAAATTTTATAGAAAAATTGGAAGATAGGAAACAATGAGATGATCCAGAATCAAATAATCCATTTCCTAAACATCAGGAAACCATTAAATTACTTGCTCCCACGTCTTTTAGAGCATCAACCTCAGTAGTAGTGATAGCATAATCATGGACTTCATACCTTGTCCTTTTCTAAGTTAGGTTCCCCTGACGCTATAGACATTCATTCACATAATTCCCCCATTCTCTATTATTATAGAATTCAGCATCGACAGCCTCTTTCTTCCCCTTGCAATCACGAGCATGGTGGCCCTTTTCACCACAATTGTAACAGACTCCCATTCCCTTCAAACAAGTGTCAGGGTGTTTCATACAGCATTTACTGCATGATGGATATTCAAATTTTCCCTTCTACCCCTTATATCCATTTACAGTGTTTTCAGCAGATCTCTTCTTCTCTTTCTTTACTTTAAAGACATAAGACTTATAGATTTCCTTTTCAATCTTTATAGCACATGAGATAATATCTTCATATGATGAGAATAATTGTGATACTAATTCTTTATGGAGAAAAGGTTTTATCCCATCAAAGAAATGATTAATCTTAATTCTTGGGTTATGCATATAATCTGCAGCAACCCTCACTAACCTTGTAAAGTTAGCTTTATACTTTGCGACATTCTAATCCTCCTTTTTCCATAGACTCATAAATTGCCTTTCTATATCAGCTCAATGGTTACGAGGAATGTATTTTATATGAAATTCACTTTAAACTCCATCCATTCCATATTTGATACTATATCATCTTCCTTTGTGTTTTAATCAATGACCAAAATTGATCAGCATCTCTAGTGAGGGTGTAAAGTTTCCGGGCAAAATTTTATCTTTCACTACTCCCCAAGGCATGGAATATTTTTTATATGGAATTTATCAATTTCTCAGTTCGTAGTGGATTTGTACTCCCATTGAATGTTAGTGTAGGTTGCCTTATGAAGCAATCTAACATTGATCATCCACGTTGTGGATCGGGGTGCTCTATACGGGTTAGGTTATTATTCATAACCCGAGTGAGTTGTCCCATTATAGTGATTAGGTGATCAGCACCAGTTGCATCACCATCTCCACTATAATTATCTTGAGAAGGAGGAAAATTATGATGACCAATACATTACATACATTGTTATTACTTCATAATTGTAGCATACTTAGTACAACATATAAAAAACCACAAAAGGACCGTATAGGTATAGTGTCTTTTGAAACTGGGAAACATAAACAACTGGTTTATAAATCTTCTACAGTGTCTCCCGTTTATTTCATCATATCTACAGTCCCTTTTAGAATATTCGACTTAATATCCTTCTTCCTGACCTGGGGAAAACAAAACCTAAAAAGGGGTGATCTCAAATGCTCAGTAAGGGTAAATAATGGTAATATCAATCATATTATAACCTTTTGAAAATATTTAACCTGCAAAAGAGATCATAATATCTTAACATGGGATAAATCATAAAAGTGAAAATGAAATCCGAATAATCATGACATAAAACTTGAAACTTTTTGGAATACACACATAATCATAAAGAATCATTTCTTATTAGTCATGACTCATTTCCAAGACTATCTTAGCCGACAAAGTCCATTTCTGAACCGAGTTCACTCCTCGTTCCAGTCCTATATCACTGAACCGGTTTAACTTACCATTCCAGCCATGTCTATCTCATGAGATATAAATCTTTACGCAATTCATTGGAGGGATATATAGGTACAAGCCATCTCATAATGAATAATTTCTTATGTGTTCCACAAAATCATAAATCATACATCAGCGCATAACCCTTGTAATAAAAATGTTATTTTTAAACATCATGACATCATAAAACAATTAATATAAGGTAAAGAACTTCATAAAAATAATTCCATCACAACATAATCAAATCAATGTAATAATATGGATAGAAATAGAACCCTATATTATCTTAGATGAAAAATAATTTTGATAAAACCTTTGAACTCCATTCTTGAGGAAAATATCCTTTCTACTAAAAAACATTTTTCCTTTCTTAACATGTCATATAAATTTAAACTAAAAAAAGTTAATTAAAAATAAACTTGAAAACTTGTAAAGGAAGCTTCATTGAAAAAATGTTCTATGAATCCATTCATGTTGTATAAGTTAAAAAAACAATATTCTCATACTTTGGCTGGAAAAGTCAAAAACTACCTCGTACGAAAATTGAAAAATGTTTCCATTAATATTGTTTACTAAAAACATAACGAAGGGTAAAATTGGATTTAAAAATTTGTAGTAGGATATGAATAATATTACATATTGAGGAAACATGGAGGTGGATGATAAATTACACCCTAGTAAATACCAAAGTATAAAAAATCTCATATAAAAAATGAGATTGTGAGATTTTCCCTTACCTTAGGTTCGATTTTCTTCGTACGTGTCTGAACCACCTGTATGATGATTTAAATAATGTTATTTACTTATTCCAAAACCGTACTCATTGATATGATATCATATATGGTCATATTCGTAGCTTATTATCAGTAATTTTTCATTGTTACTTGTTATTCGGATATTTATTGCTTTTTGTTATTATGCGTGATCTGCCGAATAAATTATTATTCTTCTTTTTAGGTTATAGATACCTCATATCCAGAATGGTATCATATTTATTCATTCAATTCATTTATATAATTACTATTTAATGAAGATCATGTAGAACGTGTCGCATCACATCGTGGAGACGGTAGGATGTATGTACGCATGAGCGATGATATCATTCCCATGATCATGAATTGTATTTAAGTGTATGTATAATATTTCAGAATCAATATCACATTACAATAATCATATATAGTTACTCATTACACCATTATACCCATCCAAGTAAGGTGGTGGTGGAACATTGATTTCACCACGGCGTGGAGATGGTATTCCGTATGTACGCACGCGCGGTGATTTCATTTTCCGTAGGATGTATAGAAGGTGAATTTGGGTTGTTTCATATTTATAATAACATATAAGTATATATGTAATACTGATGTTATTACTTTATCATGAAACAACTAAAGAAGAAGAAGTTGAAGAAGAAAGAAATTCAAAAATATCGGTAATGGATATTACCTCTTCTTTGAAACGCCTCTTCTTATCCTCCTTTTAGGGAACTAAAAAGATAAGTGTAGAAGATATTTTGGCAGGGGTTTGCCGAGCTTGAATGCTCAATGTGGTGTGAGGAGGAGAGGGATGAGGTGCCCTTTTATAAGGGAGGAGAGGGGTACCTTAGGAAAACTAAAAATATTATTTTATAATAAAGTCACATTCGTTTTTTAATAGCTCCAAATTTATTTATTTCAAAGCAAAGGTAGGGATGGGTCCAAATCCTCTCAACCAATAAGTTTTAGACAAGTTTATGTCACTATTTTATCCTTATCATTTAGATTTCACTCTACATTAAATAATTTAACTTTTACGGTGTTTTTCTATTTTCTTACACTATATGGTTAATAAATATACTATAACAAGCCAAAAAAACCCAAGTGGTTCATAATTAATATATATATATCCTTATATAAGTAATTTGGCCGAACCTTTGATTTTTAGGAATAGAATAACAATTAACAATATAATATTTGTTTTAAAAACTATTTTATATCAATTTCGACACTATTTGGTACATGATTTTTGTGAAAATCATAACAGAATGATAATTTCAAACCAAGTTAATTAGATCAACACTAACATGTCATATTAACCTAGAAAATTATTTGAATTCATTAAAAGTCTCAAATTACATTTATTTGGTCATTTATAACATCAATTATGTTAATATTTTCATAATAAGGTAATTATTGCATCATCCTTGTGTCATTAATAAATTAAATTATTTAAAGTCTACAAATTATAAATAAAATATAATTATGTAGGAAATCTTTTCAGTTTTCTAATTAATAAATATAATCTTATTTATCTTATGTATAACCCTATATTAAAAATATTTTAGTTATTAAAATTTGATTTTAACTATTTTAACTCTTCTTTAAATAAAATAATATTAAATGTCCTAATCTAATCCAGGTGGACCTAAATGGTCATATTATATTCATAAGGTTGTTTTTGGTCGAAATACAATTGTCCAATAGAATTAGGACATGTGTTAGGGTAATAGTAATATCATTTTTACCCTTAATTGCCATATTTACCATTAACCGCGGTAAATAAATGTAAAAAGTTTCTATTCACCAAAAATTATTTTCATCTCATTGAACCACATTTTACTTACTGATATCAACCGTGTCTCTCAGATTTTTGAAATTTCATTCACAAAAGCGGTAAAATTATGTTTTATGCAAAATTCAGTTTTTTTAACTACCACTTAGTGGTTTCACTATTCATCAAAAATTGAATGTTTTTAGAAAAATACCAAAAATTCACCCTAAGATAATTTAGGTATTCCAAATCTGAAAATGATTTCCATTTTGAATGATAAAATTGATAAAATTTCAAAAATTGGTTATTACTATTCATAATGGCTAGTTTATATAGTATTTTAATAGCATATCGTTGTTTAGTGAAACTCGGTATTGCGTACAACACAATCTATCAAGGAAGGTCGTGATTGCGTGTACAGTATGCCAAGATAGTATTGTGGGTAGTGAAAGATTCTTTTGATGATGTATATAACATAAAAACAAATTATTTCTTATAAAAATATCAGGTGTTACATTCTGCCCCCCTTAAAATGAATTTCACCCTCGAAATTTGTCAATTTGTAACAAACAGATGAGGTTACCTCTCCCTCATCATATCCTCAAGATTTCATGTAGTTTCATATAATTGGTGGTTACTCCATTAAATGTTCACCAAGCGAGTGGTCTTGTTTTGTAGAACTTTTTCGCTGCGATCTGAAATCTCTATCGGCTCTTCTTCGAAAGAATGATATTGCTCCAGCGGTACAACTTCTGAGCTGAGTACATGTGAAGGATCGAGTATGTACTTTCTCAGAAGTGATACATGGAACACATCATGAAATTGAGAGAGATTTGGTGGAAGTTCCAAATGGTAAGATACCTTCCCAACATGATCCAGTATTTCGAAAGGACCGATATACCTAGGGCTCAACTTTCCATTCCTTCCAAATCTCATTACTCTCTTCTAGGGAGATATTCATAAGAACACTTTATCACCCACTTCAAACTCTATCGGCATAACTTTTTTGTCTACTCTGAGCTACTCTTATGTGTTGTTGAATAGATCGGACCTTTTCTGCCATCTCATCAACATGATCATGTCCTAATAGATTTCTTTCCCCAGCTTCAACCCAGCAAGTTGGAGTTCTGCATTTCCTTCCATTGAGTGCTTCATAAGGAGCTATCTTAATACTGGAATGAAAGCTATTATTATAAGAAAATCCCACCAACAGTAGGTGTTAATCCCAACCTCCTTTTAAATCCATAGAGCCAGCTCTCAACATATCTTCTAGAGTTTAAATTTTCCTCTAAGACTGACCGTCTGTCTGAGGATGATACGAAATGATGAAACTCAACTCTGTATCTAGAGTATGTTGAAGACTTCACCAAAACATCTAGGTAAACCTCGGATCCCAATCAAATATAATGGAAAGTGGTAATTCATGAAATCATAAGACTTCTTTTACATATATCCTGGCATGAAGATCAAGAGAGAAATCCTCTCTTATAGCAATGAAGTGTGCCGACTTCATAAGACGATCAAATATAACCCAGATCGTATTATTTCCATTGGATGTTTTAGGAAGTCTGGTGACAAAGTTCATAGTGATTTTTTCAGATTTCCATTCGGGTAGGGGTAATGGTTGTAACATCCCCTTTGACTTTTGTCTCTTATCTTTAAATTGCTGACAAACCAAGCTTCGAGAGACATATTCAGCAACATCTCTTTTCATGCCATCCAACCAGAAGTACTCTTTCAGGTCCCTATACATCTTTGTGCTTCCAGGATGAATAGAGAATGGCAAACTATGAGCCTCATCCAGTGGCTCCTTCATCAATTCTGGTACGGAAGGCACACAAACCCTATTCCTGAACCTTATTATCCCATCAAAATCAAGGTTGAATTCTGGAACATTTCTCACCTTGTTTTTTAACTCTACATCTTCTTTCTGTGCCTCTTTAATCTTCTCATGAATAGATGGTTGAACATTCATTTGAAAAAGATAAGATTTTCCCCTTCCATTATGATTCCAAGATCCATCATTTTTTAAATTTATAAATATTGAATATTTTGAGGTCCTTGTCATGGATAAGCTAGCATTGTCTTGTCGACTTAATGCATCAGCCACCTTGTTCTCTTTCCTATAGTGGTAATGAATTGAGTAGTCATAATCCTTAATCAGCTCTAACCATCTTCTTTGGAACATATTCAGCTCCTTTTGTGTGAAAATATACTTCAAAAATTTATGATCAGTATAAATAGAACACCTTTCACCATTGGTATAATTCCTCAAAATTTTTAATGAAAAGATTACCGTAGCAAACTCCAAATAATGAGCTGGGTAATTTTTCTCATGAGTTTTCAACTGTCGTGAGGCATAAGAAATCACCATATCGTTTTGCATAGGAACACACCCCAGCCCTTCTTGGATGCATCACTGTAGATCACAAACCTTTCTCCACTACAAGGTAGTGTGAGCACAGGTGCACTGGATAGCCTTCTTTTTAACTCCTTGAAATTCTCTTCACACTCTTATATCCACACAAACTTAACTCCTTTTCTAGTCAACCTGGTTAGTGGATTAGATAATTGGGAAAAATATTTCACAAATTGTCGATAATATCCAGCCAGACCATGAAAACTTCAGATCTCAGTTACTGTTGTTGGTCTCGACCATCTTTCTATAACCTCTTCTTTTGCTGGATCCACAGATATCCCCCCTTTTGAGATTATGTGACCCAGAAATGAATCTTTTTAAGCCAAAATTCACATTTGGTAAATTTGGCATAAAGCTTCTCGTTTCTCAGGGTCTTCAATACGATTATCAAGTGATCTTCATGTTCTTCATTGCTCTTTGAATAGACAAGAATGTTGTCTATAAAGACTACCTAAAACTGATCAAGATAGTCTCTAAAGACACTATTCATTAGATCCATGAAGATAGCGGGGGAATTAGTAAGAAAAAATGGCATCACTATAAATTCATAGTGTCCATACCTTGTATGGAAAGTCGTCTTTGGTATATCCTCCCTTTTTTCCCTTAATTGATGATACCCTGAACGAAGATAAATCTTGGAAAAGAATTGGGATCCTCGTAGTTGATCAAATAAGTCATCAATGCATGGGATAGGATATTTGTTCTTGATAGTGATCTTGTTAAGTTCTTGATAATCAATGCAGAGTCGCATTGATCCATCTTTCTTCTTAACAAACAAGACAGGTGCACCCCAAGGTGACGCACTAGGGCATATGAATCCCTTATCAAGATTCTCTTGGAGTTTCTTCTTCAATTCCTGCAATTCAATTGGGGCCATTCTATAAGGTTTCCTTGAAATAGGCATAGCACCCTATATGAGTTACATTGAAAACTCAACTTCATGATTTTGTGGAAGACCTTACAATTCTTCTAGAAAGACATCATCAAACTCCTGTAAAATGGGCATATTCTTAATCGTGAGTTTCTATCCAACCATTTGAGATAAATAACCTTCATTTAGTGGAATCAAGACCCTTAAGATAGAAGAAATTTCCACTGGAAGGTTATGTTCATCCTTGCATTGATAGATGATCATAGATTGATCTGGAATATGAAATGTGACTTCCCTTCTTTGGTAATCGATGTGAGATCCATATAAAGAAAGCCAATCCATGCCAAGAATCACATCGAATTCTACTATAGGAAGTATCGCAAGATTTTCAGGAAGAACATTCCCACAAACGTCAATTGGAGATGAATTATAAACTTTTGATGCAACCGTTGTGCCATTAAGATTTTTCATAGCTAGCTCAACATCTAATTGTTGATGTAATGTGGTGATACCATTAGAAAATTCTTCAGAAATAAAAGAGTGGGAGGATCCAGAATCAAATAAAGCATTTGCTACTTTAGAGTTGATGGTAATTGTACCTTTCACCACATCGTTATCGTACTCTACATCACTGATAGAAATTGCATGTGACTTTCCTTTATCTCTGACCTTAAGAGTTTGTTGACATCGATCATCATCAATGACCCTTGGATTTGGGCATTGATTAGCATAATTCCCCATTTCCATGCACTTGAAAAGTTGAAGTGTAGGAGGTTCATTCTGTGTAGCCTATTCTTTCTTCGCAGCACTAGACATATTCTTCCCATCATTTTGGCATTCAAATTGCCCGAGGCCCTTCCTTTCCACATTTAAAACATTTACTTGTCCATTTAAGACAATTCCCTCCATGTTTCTTTCCACACTTTGAGCATAAGTGAAAAATCATCTTCTTTTCATTGTGGTCTTTAGATTTCTCTTTGAATTCCATTTTCCTCTTCTTATCAAAGCCATATGACTAATGGGTTACTCCAATCTCCATCTCAACCTTGAAAGAACATCGAACAATTTCCTCGTATCTATTGAAGTCCCTTATGGCTAATGCCCTTCGAAGACTTTGTTTTAAGGTACTAAAGAATCGATCGATCTTATTCTCAGGTTGGATAACAATTCTAGAAGCGTACCTTGCATGTATTGTAAAATTTGTTTCGTAGGTACCAACAGATTCATCATACTTTTTCTTTAGTTCAAGTAACTCCTTCTCCATATTTGTTCGACGAATACGAGGGAAGTACTTATTGAAAAATAAGTTCTTGAACTCATCCAATTCCGTAGACTCAATTTCATCTCTCGACCTCATATTTTTGATAATATTCCACCATTGATCAGCTTCTCCTTCCAAATGATATACCGCTAATATGACTTTATCATGTTCAGAACATTGAAGAACTGAAAATATCTTTTCAGTGGTACTAATCTATTGTTCAGCCACTAATTTATCAGTTGAACCACTGAATGAAGGTGGACGCTACCTCATCGAGGATTAAACTGAATGTTGTTCTTTCCTTTGCTCGTCTGAAAGTCCTGCATGATTCATAGATTGATAAAGTTGTGTGAGCATGGCTACAAGATTTTGAATTCTAGTTCCCATATCGTTTGGTTGCCCAGGGGGACAATCATTGCACTGCCCGTCGCATTCTGCATTAACACGATTCCCTCAGGTTCTAGCCATTGACTAAAACCAAGAAGAATAGTGTGAGAAACACTAATTATAATAGGAAAACCACATAATCAAGAATAAAATTTTACGCTTAAGGTCTCATCATAGGTTCTTCATGCCCATTTCTAAATCACTAAGATTGTTATAGGCTTAGATATATACTTAGGATTCTTACTAAGGCTTTCACATCCTAGTTTCCAAATTTTGACTATAAATTTCCTCTGATACCAACTATAATGACCCATAATTAACATACTTTGTAATTACCTCATAATTGAAGCATACTTAGTACAACATATAACAAAAACCACAAATGGACCGTATAGGTATAGTGTCTTTAGAAACTAGGAAACATAAACAACTGGTTCATAAATCATCTACAGTGTCTTACATTCATTTCATCATATCTATAGTTGCTTTTAGCATATTCTACTTAATATCCTTCTTCCTAACCTGGGGAAAATATAACATAAAAAACGGGTGAGCTCAAATGCTCAGTAAGAGTAAATAAAGGTAATATCAATCAAATTACAACCTTTAGAAAATCTTTAACCTGCAAAAGAGATCATAATATATTAACATGGGATAAATCATAAAAGTGAAAATGAAATCCCAATAATCATAACATAAAACCTGAAACTTTGTGGAATACACACATAATCATAAATAATCATTTCTTATTAGTCATGACTCATTTCCAAGACTATCTTAGCAGGCAAAGTCCATTTCTGAACCGAGTTCACTCCTCGTTCCAGTCCTGTATCACTGAACCGGTTTAACTTTCCATTCTAGCCATGTCTATCTCATGAGATATAAATCTTTACCCAATGCATTGGAGAGAGATATAGGTCCCACCCATCTCATAATGAATCTTTTCTTATGTGTGCCACAAAATCATAAATCATAAATCATCACATAATCCTTGTAACAAAAATGGGAATCTTAAACATTATGACATCATAAAAAATTCATATAAGGTAAATAACTTAATAAAAATAATTCCATCACAACATAATCAAATCAATGTAATAATCGTGATAGAAACAGAACCCTATATTATCTTATATGGTAAATAATTTTGATAAAACCGTTGAACTCCATTCTTGATGAAAATATCCTTTCTACTTCAAAAACATTTTTCCTTTCATAACATGTCATATATTTTTAAACTAAAAGAAGTTAATTAAAAATAATCTTGAAAACTTTTAAAATAACTTTCATTGAAATAATGTTCTATGAATCCATTCATTCCACATAAGTTAAAAAACATTCTTCTTCTACTTTTCCCAGAAATGTCAAAAAGTACATCGTACAAAAATTCGTAAAAGATTCATTTAATATAGTTTTCTAAAAACATACCGAAGGGTAAAATTGGATTTAAACAATTTTATAAGGATATCAATAATATTACATATTGAGGAAACATGGATGTGGATGATAAATTACACCCTGGTAAATACCAAAGTATAAACAATCTCAGATAAAAAATGAGATTGTGAGAGTTTCCCTTACCTTAGGTTTGATTTGCTCCATACGTGTCCGAACCTCCGGTTTGATGATTTAAATAATGTTATTGACTTATTCCAGAACCGTACTCATTAATATGATATCATATATGGTCATATTCTTAGCTTCATATCAGTAATGTTTCATTGTTACTTGTTATTTGGGTATTTATTGCTTTTTGTTCTTATGCGTGTCTTGCCGAAGAAATTATTATTCTTATATTTAGGTTATAGATTACTCATATCCAGAATGGTATCATATTTATTCATTCAATTCATTTATATAATTACATGTAATGAAGATCATGTAGAACAGGTCGTATCACATTGTGGAGACGGTAGGTTGTACGTATGCATGAGCGATGATATCATTGCCATGATCGTGGAATTGTATTGATGTTTATGTATAATATTTAAGAATCAATATCACATTACAATAATCATATATAGTTACACAATACACCATTATACCAATCCAAGTAAGGTGGTGGTGGAAAATAGCTTACACAACGGCGTGGAGACGGTATTCCGTATGTAAGCACGCGCGGTGATTCTATTTTTCGTAGGATGGACAGAAGGTGAATTAGGGTTGTTTCATATTTATAATAACATATCAGTATATAAGTAATACTGATGTTATTACATTATCATGAAAAAACTAAAGAAGAAGATGTTGAAGAAGAAAGAAATTGAAAAAGATCGGTAATGGATATTACCTCTTCTTTGAAACCCCTCTTCTTAACCTCCTCTTAGGGAACTAAAAATGGTCTTCAAAGAAGACCAGGACCTCTAGGATGATTCTAGAGAAGTGAAGAAGATATTTTGGAAGTGTTTTGCCGAGCTTGAATGCTCAATGTGGTGTGAGGAGGAGAGGGAGGAGGTGCCCTTTTATAAGGGAGGAGACGGTAACCTTAGGAAAAATAAGAATATTATTTTATAATAAAGTCACATTCGGTTATTAATAGCTCCAAATTGATTTATTTCGAAGATAAGGTGGTGATGGGTCGAAATAATCTCAACCAATAGGTTTTAGACAAGTTTAGGTTACTATTTTATCCTTATCATTTAGATTTAAATCTATGTCAAATAATTTAACTTTTACCGTGTCTTTTTATTTTCTTACACTATATGGTACATAAATATACTATAACAAGCCAAAAGAACCCCAAGTGGTTCATTATTAATATATATATTCTTATATATGTCATTTTTCCGAACTTTAGATTTTTAGGAATAGAATAACAATTAATAATATAATATTATTTTAAAAACTATTTTATGTCAATTTTGACACAATTTGGTACATGATTTTTGTGAAAATCATAACATAATGATATCTTCCAAGAAATTTAATTAAATCAACACTAACATGTCATATTAACTTATAAAATTAGTGTAATTCATAAAAGTATCAAATTACATTTATTTGGGCATTTATAAGATCAATTATGTTAATATTATCATAATAAAAAAATTACAGCATCATTGTTGTGTCATTAATAAATTAAATTATTTAAAGTCTAAAAATTATATTATCAAATATAATTATGTAGGAAATATTTTTATATTTCTAATGAATATTTATAATCGAATTTATCTTATGTATTACCCTATAGTAAAAATGTTTTATTTGTTAAAATTTGATTTTAACTATTTTAACTCTTCTTTAAATAAAATAATATTAAATGTCCTAATCTAATCCAAGTGAACCTAAAAGGTCATATTATATTTATAATGTTTTTTTGGTCGAAATACACTTGTCCAATAGAATTTGGACATGTGTTAGGGTAATATTATTATCATTTTTACCATTAATTTTCCTATTTACTATTAACCGCGTTAAATAAAAGTAAAAAGTTACTATTCACCAAACATTATTTTCATCTCATTGAACCACATTTTAATTAATGATATCAACTGTGTGTGTCGTATTTTTGTAATTATATTCACATAAGTGGTAAAATTAAGTTTTATGCAAAATTCAGTTTTTTCAATTCCACTTATTGGTTTCACTATTCATCAAAAATTGGATGTTTTTAGAAAAATACCAAAAATTCACCCAAGGATAATTTCGGTATTCTGAATCCGAAAATGAAGTCCATTTTGAAATATAAAACTTATGAAATTTCAAAAAGTGGTTATTACTATTCATAACGGCTAGTTTATATAGTATTTTAATAGCATATAGTTGTATAGTGAAACTCGGTATTGCATACAATGCAAGCTATCGAGGAAGGTCATGATTGCGTGTAGAGAAATCCAAGCTAGTGTTTTGTGTAGTGAAATATTCCTTTGATGATGTATATAACATAAAAACAAAATATTTCTCATAAAAATATCGGGTGTTACATAAATCCCTATATGGAGTGAGTGCATTGATATTGTTTCCATTCCTTCCACTAGGTACCATTTCAAAATAATGGCATAAACTATATTATTTTATGAATCGAAGTACATAATTCCAAACATGTAAAACACTTAACATAAATTAAACATTTTATGGAGTTTTCCGTAATCCTAAAAAAATTGTTTTCTTTGAGGATGTATAGACTCATAAACCCTTCATAATGGTTTGTAATGAAAATGAGAATTATCCTAAGCATATCCTCTAGGAGTGTCATAACTAAGAGAATAGCAAGGCCCATTGTAATGAACCAGTTCCCATTCGAGTCTAGCTCAATGTAGTGTTTTTGGGTTTTACCCCAAGGAAAATCTGTGCCAGAGCTGCCTATACCTGCTCGTATCCAGACAAAGAAGTATTTCTTGGAAAACTCACAAAATCCCTAAAATAACAAAATTCTGGGAAGTTATTCTATATTAATCATGAATGTTTAACTTAGAGTAATGTGCTCTTATCTGAGTTTATCGAAATCATGATTCCATGGTTTCTACTAAACATCTTCTGATACTAACTATAACACCCTGACCATAGAAGCCCAGAGGTGGTGCATTATTATGTATCACGTGAATTATCACAAAAGATTGCGTCTTGAAATACTGATTAGTTTAGTATCCTTCAAAGTACTAGAGACATTAATAGGTTTACATTACATCTTAAAATGGAAAAATACTACAACATTATAACTTTGGGAAACACTGAGATCCCATAGACAAACCCTACAGGTCCGTCATAATATACTTCTTCACATCCTGGAAAAAATATAACATAGAAAGGTGTGAGCTCAGATGCTCAGTAAGGATAACCATATAGCATAAACATTCATAAATAAGCATAAATATTTAAGCCAATGTATATGACTAAATCAATAGCCTTTAAAACTTGAACTTCAGCATAATATGGGAAAGATAAAATCAAAATAATGTCATTTACTTATTCACATGGATATTTTACTAGTATAATAATAACATGAAATATCAATAGCCAATTTCGGAATAATTGAATGCATAATGCTAGACATTCTTAACCACATAGTCAAGGCCTTGTGCCAAGACTAAAAATAATATTTTTTCAAGGCCTTGTTCTAAGACACTAGATGTCTCATGAGACCTACCGATGCATCTAAGAGCTATAAAGGGCTCCACACATCACTTACTATGTCCAATTCATTCCTCATATGAATAGTTTTAAACATAAAAAACACATTTATATTATAAATAGCATACAAAATGTCAATACTTTATCCATAAACAATGAATGGTATAAAAATAAAACATCCACAATCAATCATATCACAAAACCATCAATACAACATGGAAGATTTGCAGCGTAATAAATCAACTTCAAATAAGTTTAAAACCCATCAATGGATATTTACATAGATGAAAAAAAATTAATATTCTTTGAGAGAAATATCCATTTTTCATGAAAGCATTTATAAGTCACATAATTTAGAAAGGTGGACATTTAACGAAATTTTTGAATCAAAATTTCCCAAAACACTTTGAATCTTTTGAAAGGAATTAACATTTTAAAAACATTCATGTCCATATAGATAAATCCTTAAAATCCATTTTTAAAACATGAACATTAATGAGAATTATTTAATGGAATAAATATTTAAAACATTCAAAATGATGTTTTAGTAAAAAGTACCTTAGAATAATCCCTTTGAAAACTCCATCATGAAACATGGACATGGATTATCAATATGTCCTAGTAAATACTTACATAAAAACAACATCAGTTAATATAAAGATTGTGAAATTAATCATTAGATTATACTTTTCCTTGGTTGAGGGTAGGTAAACCTCTTGTATAATGGTGAAATAATTTTTATGAAATAATACAATAATAATATACATTTTTGTGATATCATATGTTATCTTTTAACATTACTTTGATAATAATATCTTAGTATTATCATTGTTTCAGATGTTAAAGGATTTTTTTCCTTTATATTATTTGTTATGTGAGTCATATTTGTTATGGTTGGGATGCATATTATTCAAATCAAGAATGATATCAAGTCTTTAAAAAATATTTTTAATCATCTAATGAATATTAGTTTTGAATTGATTTGATGAAGAATCAATCTCATCCCATTCGTGGAGACGGTAATACGTACATAAGCATGAGTGACAATATCATTTTTCTGATATTAAAATAATATATAATTGGATGGTATATCATATATAAAGAATTATTATCATATTATATTTATTATTTACATCAATTATACATCATTATTATACCCATCCAATAATAATGTATTAAATGACAATTACACCACGACGTGGAGACGGTAAGTCGTACGTACGCATGTATAGAGATATTTCATTCAAAGAATGGACAGAATAATGAATTCTGTTGTACCATATTTATAATAAAATCAATGTATATAGAATATACTAGAGTTATTATTTTAGAATGGAAACAACAAAGAAAAAGAATGTGGAATAAGAAAGGAACTTGAAAGAGGTGATGAATATTTATCTCTTCTTTGAGTTCTTCCTTTTGACTTGATCAAAAGGCCTCATTCAGTTGGATTTCTGACTAAAGGAATGCCACTAGGATTAAGGTATGATTGTTTAAAGGTTATTTGGTCTGGGGTTGGATGAGACTAAAGGCATTGAATTTGTGAATTATAGGTAAGGGAGAGAGCCCTTTTATAAGAGGAGTGAGGGGCACCTTAAAAAATGCAAGAAATGTTATTTTATTATAAAATAATATTAGGGTTATAATGGATCCAAAATATATTAATTAGTGTATAAAGTGTGGATGGGTTGAAAACCACTCAAATAATTGGTTTTAGATAGGTTTGTGTCACTATATTAACTTTATCTTTTAGATTTAACTTTTTGTTAAATTGTTTGACATTTACCTTGTCTCTTTGTATTCTTCTATTATATGGTTAATAAACATAATATATACTTCATAGATAACCCCAAGTTGTTCATTAGTGATACACCTATAATTATATAATTCTTTTGGATAAACCATTGATTTTTAGGAATATAGTATCAATTAATAATATAATATTTGTTTTAAAAACTTCTTTACGTCAATTTTGACAATATTAAGTAATTGATTTTTGAAATAGTCCTAAAAACTTTATTAATTCTAAATAAATTCATTTAATCAATCTATACATGTAATATTAACCTATGAAATTCTTCCATGTCATCAAAATTTTAAATTATACTAATTTTATCTTTTATAAAACCATTTATTTGATTCATTCATTAATAAAGAAGATACAACATCATCATTGTGTCATAAATAAATTTCATTATTAAATGTCTAAATATTATAAATAACATGTTATTATGTACTAAATATCTTTATCGTTCTAATTAGTATTTGTAGTCTAAGTTAGGACATGTATAACACTATGTAAATTTTTTTTACTAAAAGATATATGCTTATGTCATTTTTGAATTTACATTAACTTAATTAATATAATGTGTCATTATAACTTACAAGTGGCTCCATGGGGTTCAAAATCGACCCAAAGATTCCCATGGTCGTACATGTATCCTCCAATAGGGTTAAGACTCGTTTTATAGTAATTTAATATTATTATTTTATTATTTTTTTACCCTTGTTTTCTAGATTTACCCTTTAACCATGGTAAATAAAATATTTTCCAATGTAATTATTCAAAATGTCTAAAAAAAGTTAACTATTTACACAATTTGGACCTCCTAATTCTAAATATGGAATCCATTTTTTTAAACTCAAAACAATGAAGTGGCAGAAATAAATTTAATATTAATTCCCGTGGTCAAAACGAAAAACCTGTTTTTATAAGATAATAACTATAAAAAAATTGACACTTGCGTATGTCCAGTTTAAATATGAAATTACGTCCAATGACCAATATTGTATTAAATGGTAAAAATATAATCTAATTATACATTAACCCTAGTCAATAGTATAATTTACCACTATAAATTATTTTTATTAATAAAGTTTTTTTAATTAAAATTTATTATTTTTCACTATTCATCATAAAATGAATGTTTTAAAAAAACAAAAATTTTAACATAAGCTAATTTTGATACTCCGAATCCAAAAATGAAGTCCATTTTTAATGTTAAAAATTATTAAATTTCAAAAAGTGGTTATTACTATCCACAAAAACTTGTTTATTGGTTGTGGTGTGTTAGAACTCGAAGTTTCCTATAACACAGGCTATTGTATTATTCAAAGAGAAGAGTACTGTGGAATCTTGGTGTGTTACATTCTACCATCCATAAAAAAAATTCATCAAAATTTATAGAATATTAATTCATAAAAAGAATCAGGTGGTTCTTCATCATAAGTTCCACGGGTTCCAATGTTTCCTCTAACATCTTATCATTTCTCCGTAAAACTTTTAGTAGATGAGTCGTCCGGTTTCTTTGCACTTGATCTCCTGTATCAAGAATCCTGACATGCTATTCACAATAAGAAAGATTGGGTTCCAATTCCAAAATTATTCATAGGTGAATACATGTGTTGTGTTAGGCATGCATTTTCTCAATAGTGATACATGGAATACATCATGAACTTTGGAGAGACCTAGTGACATTGCCAAATGATAAGCTATATCCCTAATTCATTCGAGAATTTCGAAAGGTTTGATGTTCCCTAGACTAAAGTTTCCCTTCTTACTGAAACATATATCACCCTTCCATGAAGATACCATCATGAAAACATGATATCCTACCTAAAATTCCAAATTCTTCATTCGGTTATTAGTATAGCTATTCTGCCTACTTTGAGATGCCTTGATGTAGTTTTGGATTACCTTTACCTTTTTCTTCATTTCCTCCACAAGTTATGGGCCTATGAGTTTTCTTTCACTAAAATAATCCCAACATGTTGGTTTGTGACATCACTTTCAATATAACACTTTATATTGTTCCATCTAAATACTTGAATGGAAGCTATTTTTATAAGAAAAATTCTACAAAAGTTAAATATTGATCCCACATACCTTGAAAGTCAAGTGAGCATGATCTCAACATGTCTTCTAAGGTTTGAAAAGTCCATTATGATTGTCCATCAGTTTGAGGGTGGTAGGCAGTGCTCAAACAAAGTTCAATATCTAGGTCTTTCTGAAGACTTTTCTAGAATCTTGATTTAAAATGGGGATCATGATCAGAAACAATCGATAGTGGTACTCAATTAAGTCTTACAACAGCATTAATATATAGTATTGATAAATGTTAAAGTGGTAATTCTTCCATTATAGCAAGAAAATGTGTTGAATTGGTAAGATGATCTACAATGACCCATATTGCATCGTTCCTTCTAGGAGTCTTTGGTAGTCCCATGACAAAGTCCATCGTAATATTATCCCATTTCCACTCAGATATGGGAAGAGGATGCATGAACCCTCGAGGCTGTTGCCTTCCAATGTTCACTTATTGACAAACCATACATCCTGACACAAAATCATCAATCTCCCTCTTCATGTTGTCCCTCTAAAAATATTCCTTCAAATCACTATATATTTTTTTGCTCCCTTGGTGTATAGAGAAATTGGGACTATGAGCATCATCCAACATTTCCATTCATAGATCAGTTATATCGGGAACCCAAATTCTCTTCCCAAATTTCAAAATTTGATCTTCATATACAAAGTCACTCAATCTCCCATGATTCACAACTTTAATATTCTTTTCAAACTCATCATAATCAACTTGAGAACTTTTTATCCTTTAGAGTAATGATGGTTTGGTTACCATTTGAAAAATAATTGATGTTTCACCTTCCAAGGTGATTCCCATATCAATCATTACAAGATCCATTTATTTATGATCCTTTTCATCTCTCATCTTGTTCAAAACTCCATGATCATTTCTTCTCAAAGCATCTACCGCCTTATTTTCCTTCCCCAGGTGGTAGTGTATCATGCAGTCATAATTCTTGAGTATTTCAAGCCATTGTATTTTCCTCATATTGAGTTCATTCTGTGAGAAAATATATTTCACACTCTTGTGATAAGTATATATCTCACATTTTTTACCATAGAAATAATTTCTCCATAGCATCAAAGAAAATATTATAGCTTCTAACTCAAGATCTTGAGTAGGATAGTTTTGCTCTTGAATTTTTAGCGATCTTGATTTAAAGGCAATAACTATATCATTTTTCATAACAACACAACCATGTCCTTTCATCAATGAATCACTATATATATCAAACCCATTATTCCCCAATTGTAGAGTCAAGATAACAGCATTGACTAATCTTCTCTTCAATTAATTAAAACATTCTCCACACTATTTTTTCCAAACAAATTTGACACCTTTTCATGTGATCTTTATTACTGGGTTAGCCAACCGGGAAAAATTTTAGATTATACGTCGATAAAAACCTACTAAACCAATAAAACTGTGTTCCTCATTTATACTTTTTAGTGCTAGCCATTATTGGATTTCCTTGGTCATTGAAGGATCAAAAAAAATTCCATCTTTAGAGACAATATGGACATGAAAAAAAATTTCTTGAAGCTAGAATTCACACTTTCTAAACTTCTTATATAATTCTTGACTTCTAAGAGTCTTCAGGATAATGCGCAAGTGATTTTTATGATCTTCATAGCTTTTTGATTATCTAATGATATAATCAATAAATACTCGTACAAAATCAATGAGATATTACATGAAAACTCTATTCATTAGATCGATGAAGACAAAGGGTGCAATAATCAATCCAAAAGGAATTACTATAAACTCGTAATGGTTGTACGTAGTTTGAAATGCTATCTTCGGAATGTATTCCTTCTTCACGCACAACTGATGGTATCGAAGATTGAAGGTCAAACCTTTAAAATTATTGAGCTCCATTGAGTTGGTTGAATAAATCCTTAATGCGAGGTAGGGGATACTTGTTCATTAGTTTTATTGCATTGATCTTCCTGTAGTCAATTCACAACCTCGTAGATCTATTTTTCTTCGAATCAAAAAGAATAGCGGTTCCCCATGGAGAAACACTAGGATGACGAAATCCATTATTAGAAAGTTCCTCTAGTTTTTTCTTTAGTTCCACTAATTCCATAGAGTCCATTCTATAAGGGGTCTTTGATATGTTCCTTGAACCAAGAATTAAATCAATGGAAAACTCAATTTCTTATTCTGGAGGATGTCAAGAAAAATCCACTGGAAATACATCAACATAATCTTTCACAATAGGTACATAATCTATATGAAAATTCTTTTCCTCACCCACAGTTGTTTCATTCTCATCCTCCCCAATAATTAAATTTAGTTGAGCTACTAGGTGTGGATCTAGATAATAATTAGTTGGTGACGATTCTTCCCATAAGATAATGTGTTCTTTTTCATCATCATAAAAAATTGAAACCGCCTACTTCTTATAATAAATCTTCGCATAATGGTCTAAAATACAATCCATACTGATGATTATATCAAATTCAATCATGAGTATGATGATTAGATCAATAGATAAAGAACATTTATATCCTCTAGTGGGAATTGGTTCACAAAGAATTGCTGCGATGATACTTTCTTAAATAGTTTTGATTGAAAACTCCCTTGTTTAATAAAATTTGAAATATGTAATTTTGTTTGAAAATTGGGAAGATATGAAACAATGTGATGATCCAAAATCAAAAAATCATTTGCTAATCTTGAGGAAAACACTAAATTGCCTGCCACCACATCTTTCGGAGCTTCAGCCTCAACAGTATTGATACCAAAAGTATGTCCTTGATCCCTTGGCCTTTTCTAATGTATGTTCCCCTAAATCTTAGGACATTAATTATCATAATGCTTTCTTTCTCTACCATTGTAGAATTAAACAATGACTAGCTCTTTCTTTCCCTTACAAACACGATCTTGGTGGCATTTTTCACCACACTTGTAACAGACTCCCATTCCCTTTAGACAACTACCACGGTGTTTCTTCCCACATTTACTGTAGGATGGATATTCAACTTTTCCCTTCATCCCATTACTTCCATTTCCAAAGTGTTCATCTGATCTCTTCTTCTCTTTATTTTCATTAAAGTCGTAAGACATAGATAATTCCTTTTCTATCATGATAGCACACGAGAAAATATCTTCGTATGATGAGAAGGATTGTGATACTAATTCTCGACGAAGAAATGTTTTTAACCCATTAATTAAATGATCAATATTACTTCCCGGGCTATGTATATAATCTATAGCATCCCTCTATAACCATGTAATGTTAGATTCATACTTTTCAAAATTCTAATCCTCCTTTTTCCATAGACTCAAAAATTACCTATCGATATCTGCTCGATGGTCGCATGGAATGTATTTTTCTAAGAAAATATTTTTAAACTCCTTTGATTCTATATTTGATACTTTATCATCTTCCTTTGTGTTTTGAATTTATGAAATCCATTGATCTGTATCTCTAGTGAGGCGGTAAACTTCCATGATA
Organism: Viscum album; assembly: GCA_963277665.1. Classification (NCBI taxonomy): domain Eukaryota; kingdom Viridiplantae; phylum Streptophyta; class Magnoliopsida; order Santalales; family Viscaceae; genus Viscum; species Viscum album. The sequence goes on along the minus strand of OY728133.1, from coordinate 1,631,313,020 downwards.
ATTTTTTCCCTTTCATTACTCCCGATGGCATGGAATATTTTTTCTAAAGAATTTATCCATTGCTTGGCAACTAGTGGATTTTTACTCCCATTGAATTTTGGTAGTTTTTCCCTCATGGGGAGATCTATCGTTGATCCTCCATGTTCTGGATCAAGGTTCTCAATAAGGTTAAGGTTATTATTCATAACCTAAGTGAGTTTTCCCAGTATGGTGATTACCCAATCAGCACCAGTTGCATCACCAGCTCCACTATAATTATCTTTAGTAGGAGGGCAATCCCTACATGGAGTGTGTGCATTGATACAGTTTCTATTCCTTTTACTAGGTTCCATTTCTAAACAATGGCATAAACTATATTAGTTTATGAATCGAAATACATAATTCCAAACTTATAAAACACTTAACATAAATTTAACATATTATGGATATAATCCATAATCATAAAAAATGATTTATTTTGAGGATGTATATACTCATAAACCCTTCATAATGGATTGTAAAAAAATGAGAATTATCGTAAGCATATCCCCAGAGAGTGTCTTACCAAGAGGGTAGAAAGGTCCATTGTCGTGCAGTAGTTCTCGTTCCATTCTAGCTCAAAAGCCATGTTTTATGGTTTTACACCTATGTATATCTGTGCCAGAACCACCTCTACCTTCTCGTATCTATACAGCGATGTATTGCATGGAAAACTCAAAAAATCATTACTATACCAAAATTCTAAGAAGTTCATTTATAATAATCCTCAAAGTCTATCTTAGGGTAATGTTCTCTAATTAGATATTATCTAAATCTAGATTCCAAGGTTTTTACTAAACATCCTCTGATACCAACAATAATTCCACGACCCCCAAATCCCTTATTCGGTGCATTATTATGTATCATTAGCATGATCACAAAAGATCATGTCTCGAAATACCGATTATTTCAATAGCCTTGGAAGTACTAGATACATTCAAAAGGTTTACATTACATCATAAAATTGAAAAATACTACAACAATATTTCCCTGGAAAACAATGATATCCCATAGACTATCCCTGCTTGTCAGTCGTAATATACTTCTCCGCATCATGGGAAAAATAAAATGTTGAATGGGGTATGTTCAGATGCTCAATAAGGATAACAATATAACAGAAACCTTCATAAAAAACATAAACATTTAAGGAAATGTATAAGACTAATACAAACTCCTTTTTAACTTGAACATCAGAATAATATGGAAAAGATAAAATCAAAATAATGTTTTTTACTTATTCACATGAATATTCTACTAGTATAATAATCACATGAAATATCAATAGCCACTTTCGGAAAGATGGACTACATAATGCCAGACATTCATAACCACAATGTCAAGGCCTTCTTCTATGAATAAAATTGTGATTTTGTCAAGGCCTTGTGCCATGACACTAGTTTGTCTCATGAGACTTACCTATACATCGAGGAGATATAGCGGGCTCCACCCATCACTTAAAAATTCCAATGCATTCCTCATATAAAAAGGATTAAATATAACATAAACATTCGTATTAAAACTATCATGAAAAATTTCAATACTTTATCCATATACCAGGAATGGTAAAAAAAATTACACATCTACAGTCACACATATCACAAAACAATCAATACAATATGGAAGATTTGTATCGTAATAAATAAACTTCAAACAAGTGTAAAATCCATCAACGAATGTTTACATAGATGAAAATTATTTGTAAAACTCTTTGAGAGAAATATCCCTTTTTCATTAAAACATTTAAAAGTCACACGATTTAGAAAGAAATACATTTAGTGAATGTTTTTAACTAAACCTTCCCATACCACATTGAATCTTTAGAAATTAATTAAAATTTTAAAAAAATTTATTTCCATATAGATAAATCCTTAAAAACCATTTTAAAAACATAAACATTAATGAGAATGACTTATAGGAATACGTATGAAAAACATTTTAAATGATGTTTTAGTAAAATTTACCTTAAAATAATATCTTTTAAAACTTTTTCATAAAACATGGACACAGATTATAAATATTTCCCAGTAGATACTTATATAAAAGCATCCTCGGATAATAAAGAGATTGTGACATTAACCCTTACATTGACCTTTTCTTGGGTTGAGGGTATATTAACCTCTTTTATAATGGTGAAATAATTTTTATTAAATTATAAATGTATCATATACATTATTATCATATCAGATATGATCTTTTAACATGGCTTTGATAATAATATCTTGGAATAATCATTGTTTTTGGGGTAAAAAGATTCATTTTCCATTATATTCTTTGATATGTGAGACATATTTGTTATGGATAGGATTAATATTATTCATATCCATAAATATATCAAGTCATTAAATATTATTTTTAACAATCTGATGAAAAAAATTCTTGAATGGATATGATGGAGAATGAATCTCATCACGTTCATGGAGACGGTAATCCGTACGTACGCACGAGTTACAATATCATTCTTTTGATATTAAAATAATAATTAATTGGATATTATATAATATATAAAGAATAATTATCATGTTATATTTATTATTTAGATATATTACCCATCATTATTATACCCACCCAAATAATAATGTATTAAATAACAATTACACCACGATGAGGAGATGGTAAGCCGTACCTACATATGTATGGTGATATGTCATTAAAAGGATGGATAAAATAATGAATTTGGTTGTAAAATATTTATAATATAATCACAGTATATAGAATATACTGGATTTATTATTTTATAATGGTAATAATAATGAAAAAGGAAGTGGAAGAAGAAAGGAACTTGAAGGATGTGATGAAACATTTACCTCTTCTTCAGGTAATTCCTTTTGATATGACCAAAAGGGCTCTATATGTTGGAATTATGAATAAATTATGTCCTCTAGGATGAAGGTAGGATAGTTAAGAGGGTATTTGGGCATGTTTTGTCTGAGCCAAAACTTGTTTAATGAGAGAATTAGAGAGAAGGGGGAGTTCCCTTTTATAAGAGGATTGCGGGGCACTTTAGGAAATGCTAGAAATATTATTTTATAATAAAATAATTTTCAACTTATAATGGCTCTAAAATGTATTATTTAAATATTATGGAGGGTATGGGTCGAAAAACACTCAACTAATAGGTTTTAGACAGGTTTGGGTCACTATATTATCTTTGTCTTATAGATTTAACTCTTAGTAAAATAGTTTGACAATTACCATGTCTCTTTGTATTTCTATATTATATGGTTAATAAACATACCATATACTTTCAAAAGAACCCCAAGTGGTTTTGAAATGATACACCTATCATTATTTATGTCCTTTTCCCAACCATTGATTTTTAAGAATAGAGTATCAATTAATAATTTAATATTTGTTTTAAAAACTCTTTTATGTCCATTTTGACACTATATAATAATAGATTTTTGATAAAATCTTAAAAACATTATTAATTCAAAATAAATTCATTTAGTCAATACTAACATGTCATATTAACCAATAATATTTGTGGATGTCGTCAAAACATTAAAATTATATTTACTATAACATTTATAATACCTTTTATTTGATTCTTTCATTAATAAAGAAAATACTCCATCATCATTGTGTCATAAATAAATTTAACTATTAAATGTCTAAAAATTATAAATAAAAAACCATTATGTAGGAAATAGTTTTATCTTTCTAATTAATATTTATAGTCGATGTGATAACATGTATAAACTTATGTAAAAATTATTTTACTAAAAGATATATGCTTATGTCATTTTTGTATTTACTTTAACTTAATTATTTTAAAGTGTCGTTATAACATACAAGTGGCTCCATGGGGTCCCAAAAACTACCCAAAGATGACCATTGTCAGAAATGTATCATACAATAGGGTTATGACACATTTTAGGGTAATTTAATATTATTATAATATATTTTTTACGCTTATTTACTTGATTTACCCTTTAACCATGGAAAATAAAATATTTACCAAAGTAATTATTAAAAATGTCTAAAAATAAAAGTTACCTATTTACACAATTTCGATCTACTGATTCTAAATGTGAAGCCCATTTTTCTAAATTCAAAATACAGAACTGGCAGAAATTAATTTAGAATTAATTCTCATTGTCAAAACAAAAAACGTGTTTTTAAGTAATAATAACTATCAAAACATTGACACTTTCTTATATCCAATATAAATGTGAAATTAAGTAAAACTAAAAACATTGTATTAAATGGTATAAATATAATATATTTATACTTTATAACTACTCAAAAGTATAATTTATCACTATTAATTATTCTTATTAAAATGGTTTTTTAATTAGAATTTAGTAATTTTCACTATTCTTCAAAAAATGAATGTTTTCAGAAAAATAAAAAAATTCTCCCTAATATAATTTTGATACACTAAATCCAAAAAAATAATTCCATTTATAATTATAAAATTTATAAAATTTCAAAATGTTTGTATTACTATTCATAACGGCTAGTTTGATTGGTTGTGGTAAGTAAGTACTCGAAGTTGTGTACGACACACGCTATTGTATTATTCAAAAAGAAGTGTGTTGTTGAAGCATGGGTTGTTACAAGATATATAAATATTCTCTTATTGATATATTATAGAATATTTCTCATGTTTATTTAATTAATCATCCCTTGGTTTACTTGGACTTGATTTTGTGTAAGGATTGTACATCCCTATATGGAGACTATATAAATTTTTATGAGAGGGATACCTCGTTTCATATTCAAATAAACCCTTTATAAAGTATCTAAAATATAATTAACACCCCTTGGAATATAATACTATATTATAGGTTCTCATACATAAATAATGTTGTATTTCTACCTCAAATGAATACTGTGTGGGAGTCAGTATTGATTACATTTCCTTTGTATGGAATAAGCTAATGTATTCCTGAAAAAAGTTCCATATCTCCCTCTATAGTGTAAATATGAGTTATCATGTTAATTTTTAATAGGATCTCTTCGTATATCATTGATTCGATATAGTATGCCTCCCATTCATTTAGATGAATTAAATAAAGGGATGAAGGAAAATTTGGACAAGGATTTTATCTACACCAGTGTTTCACCATATAGAGCACCACACCCTTTTAGAAGATGAAAGACTTATAAAAGAAACATTGAATTTAAATTCTTGAACAAATAATTACACTAATTAATATTAAATATTTATTACCTTGTATCGATGACTTGATAGGTCAATTTGGAGGATCTCATCACTTATCAAAGATTGACATCTTATTTGGGAATTTTTTTAAAGAAACATTCTAAATGAGGTGTGAACACTATGAGTTTATAATTATTACATAGTGATAGATTAATTACCTATAATTTTTCATGGATTATTTGAGTATAGTCTTTAATGACGACATAAATAATAATTTTAATTTATTTGTAAAGGAAATTATTATATACTCAATGAAAAATGAAGAGAATTAATATTATTTAAAAAACGGTTTTGATGAGCTTATGAAATGATAAGGTTTGAGAGAAATATAAAAAATTGAATTATCAAAACAAAAAGCATAATTCATTGGTCTTGTAAATTGAATGAAAGAAATATTTATAGATCATTCAATACATATGTTACTGGAAAATGTCCTTAAAACATAGTAATCATGATATTTTTTTTTCATGGGTTAATTCGATACTATTATTTTATTTTCATAAATTCATATGGATTTGTGAACCCATAATAATGTTAATATGTAAGATATTTAATTTATTTTATATGGAAGAATGTAATGAATGTTTTAAGGAACTAAAGATGTGATTACTCATATAACTTGTACTAACATTACATTGTAGTGGGTAATGATTTATAACTGACATTTATATCTTGAGGATGGAATTAGGAGTTGTAAAAAAACAAATGAAAAGATAATTTATTATGCATAAAAATAATTACAAACTAATGATTAAAATTACATAGTATAATATTAAGAGAATGCAATGGGGTTCATTACATTTAAATATTTTATGGAATATCATTATCATCATAAATTTGATATTTATCATAAGAATAAGAGTATGAAATATATAATCACATAAGAGGATTAGAAAATAAACCTATGGATATTTTTTTAATTGATCAATAACTATGATTTCATAATACATTAAAACATAGGGAAGGAAAATAAGGTGGTTGATGATTTAAGTAGAAATGATAATGTGACATTATCTATAATAAGGGTAGAGGGAGACCTAATATTCTTGAATTTTAAATGGATGAATTTAAATGCCAAAAGGGGTGGTGATAAATCCTATCTATCCCATTTTGTTGAATAACTATCCATTCACACAATTATCAAATATGTATCAAAAGATTATGTATAACGATAAAAATGATATTAAATATTCTAGAGTTAAACTTTGATAATTATTGAGTTATATTGTTGGGAACCCAAACATGTGTCACATCAAAATCAAAACCAAAGAAGAAAATTTTGGATTATTCTCACATTTCATCCTTCTCCATTCATCTAGGAATCATGAACATGTATATATATCCAAAAAATATTGTTGGATAATATAAATAGAAAATTGTAGAATTTGTATCTCTATATTTCATGTCCCATCAAATTATGAATCAACGAAAAATATTCTATGTGTATATTGTGAAAATTAACCATAATGTCATATAATTGTGAAAAATCATTAAATATTTAGATATTGGGAGACCCAATCACATCTAATGTACATAATTATATTTGAGTTGTAGTCAATCAAGTTAAAAATTCTATGAATTTTTACTAAAATCAAATATTATAAATCTCATGACACACTCACCATTGCATAAATAAAAGATGCATTAAGGATAAGTGGAGTAATATTATCCATTTAATCCAATTAGAACTTGAGGTTTACATCAGGGTTCAGGACATGTAATCAAAAAATATAAGAGAAAATGTTGAGTCTTAGCAATATATAGCATCCTTAAATAGATTAGAATTTTAAGGGGAAAATTAAAATTAAAGAGGATATAAGGATATCTTGTTCGATGGATAACCAATGATTATGGGTTACCCACCTCCACTTGGATTTGTTTTCAAATAACAATAGTGTCCATTCTACAATTCACATGTCTTTATAGAAGGCTCTGTTTGGGAAGAGATTTATTATTCTAACATGACGGGATGAAGTTGGAGAGAGAAAATTGATAGGTCATGACCTTGTCCAGGAAATATCGATGAAGGATTATACTATTCATCTATATATGAAAGAGGAAAAATTTTGTCTTAAGTGTTATGAAAATAAGTTTTTTATGATATATAGATTTTGATATTGGTTAGAATTTGTTCTTTTGAATATTTCTATGGTAGTGGATTGTAATTTCTATAAATAAATTGAAGTTGATCACTTGATATATTGGTCCCTTATATATCATAGATCATATTGGAGTCATAAACTATCTCTTAGTAGTCCCTTCGCACCTCTCTCAAAATCACAATGTCTTTTACGTATTTTTTTAGGAAGTGCTTACCTGAACCATCAATATTATAGTGATCATGAGATGTTCATCTGGAGCATTACCATTCATATGAAAAAAACCCTATAGAAATCATGGATAAAAGTAACAAGGTTCTGAGAAAGAATACCATCCATTTAGTCAATGTTATATATAGAAAACATATTTTTGGGTTGCACACATCGGAACCTAATGATTTTATGATAAAAAATTACCCTAAATTGTTTTCCTTCATATAATGGAATTTTAAAGACAAAATGATTTTAAAAGGTGGTAGAATCTAAAAACCTATGTTTATCCACAATAAATATATATAATATTTTATATATTAATCCACATGAATTATTATAATAAAATATATACATTACATTTTACGGTTGTGGAATAATTGTTATGTGTAATTAGTAGTAAATGAAATATATCATATATATATATATATATATATTGTTAAAACTAAATATAAACTCAACTACTGTTGCCTGGAAAAAAATTACATAATTTTTTCTTAAATATATATCCCATCATTTATAATATATTTTGATTTGTATAATGGATTAATAGTAAATTAATTAGTAATTTAATGAAATGAAATAGTTAGTATTCCAAAGGTTTTCATCAAATAAAAAATCTTTTCTCTATGATTTTAATTTAAAAATATTAAATATAAATTCATGGATTTTAATTTTTAAGAAAAAAATATAGTTTTTAATGTAATGATTTAAAAATTGGAAAAATAGGATTATTGGATTTTATGCAAAAAATTATTTTTATTGTTAATTTTGAAAAGTATTGTTTTTACAAATAACATGTTGGTTATGACATTATTAGTTTATATGAATTAAATAGAAATTTATGAAACCTTTTTCAAAGAAAAAATATAATTTTCAATGTGATGTTATAAATTTATCAATGTTTGTTTTAAAATTTAAGAACATATTTAAAATTTTCGATTTTGGTTTATATTTTTCAACAAATTGTTTATAGTACATTATACATTCAGTTTTTAAAAATGATATTTATCACCTTTATAAATTTTATAAAAAAATGGATTACATGTTTTTAATGATCTAGGAAAAAATATATTATATGCAAAATTTTAATTTTTTTTATTTAAGGAAAAATTATAGAGGTAAAAACTAGTTACCATGGGGGATACTAAAATTAAAAAATATTGTATTCAATAATGTAAAGGTAAAAACATGTTAAAAATTGTTTCTATAGAGTGGGTGAGGTGTGGATAGACTATTTCTCTTATATTCTCTATTATTTTTCAATTTAGGTGTCATCTTCCTTGAAGGTGGATCTACATTATTGAAATGTTTTCTATATTTATAAAATTCAACTATATTTTATTTATAAAGTGGAACTCATTTCCTCACTCCTCGACATGTAAAAACAGAAAATGTTTAGACCAAACACCATACAAGAATATCCTAAAATTCATAAACACATTAAATATGTTCTAGAATCCCAAAATACCATCCATATCTTGTTTACTCCCCTTTATAAAGAAGATATTCAATGTTTTACAATATAGATTTCTAACTGGTCCTCCCTATTTTATATTTATATATATATTTTCATTCTTTCTAAGATTCCATTTCCTCATATTAAAATGTAATGATAATAAAAAAAAATTATTTTTTAATGTTACTATGCTAATGGTACAAGGATTAACTGATATTCCCTATTTCATTTAAAAATTTAATTAGTGAATTATATGTGTTTGTGAACTACTTCCTACACACATAAGCATGTTTTATTTTTCACTACCACCACCAAATATGGTTATTGATTATTTTTAAATATTGCATAAGATATATTTATGTAATATATATCATAAATATGAGTCTTTAGAGAATCATGTAATGAATAATATAATGTAATCCATTGATATTGAAAAATATCCAGAAACTGGTTGAACATAGATTTTATCATCATGATACATGACCAGAACTCCAATTTAAGAAAATTATAAAAAAAATATTGATTATTATAAATAAATTAAAATACCAAAACTAATTAATAAATGATTAACTTTGGAGAAATATGGAAGATCTATATCTGTTTTATGATCCCATTAAGAAATAATAAAATATAGTAACAACAGATGTTGAAAAAAGATTATAAATAAAAAATTCAAGAAGTCAATTTTCATTAATGACGAGCATAAATAGAAATTTGTACTAATATTTTTTAGAAATGGGTAATTAATATTTTTATCATTATAATAGATGAGGCCCATGCACATCCCAGAAAATCAAGTGTAAAAGTAATGGACTTGGTAACTAAATCATCTATCTTTAAGTTATATAATTTTTAATAGAGCATTATTATTCTAATACATTCTTTTTGGAATTTTTTTTCAAATTATTTCTTGGGAAAATAATTTTTTGGGACAATTTTTTATCATGAATCATTTCTTTCAATCGCCAATAAAATAAATGAAGCATTTCGAAAGGAGAAGTGTAGCCATGAATTTTCAACTAATGATTACTAAATGTTTTCTAAAATATCATTTCATGATTTAGATATAATTATCAACAATTGAAATATTTGAAATGGAGTTATGTTTATTGTTTTACACTATATATTTTGTTATTATTTGATTATTTTCAAATATTATATTTTATTTAGGTAATAAATTTACTTCATTATGTAATTTAATACAATTTGTAGGTTTAATGAGAAACATTGAATTTTTATTTTTTGTTTATGAAGTCAAAAGTTAATTGTTATTATGGTTTTATGCATTATTGAATTATGGTTGTTGTTTTATATCACCCTTCAATTAATTTTTTATACCTTTATTTTTCATGAGATCGGTATTAATGAGTAGAATGTAGTTACTCATAATCTGGGAAATGATGTTATGGGTTCAGAATGTAATGATTACATATTATCATGTATATTGAAGAGTCAAATAATGTTAATAATTATGATCTTATTATCCCATGATTCATGGTTTATTTTAAATGGCTCTAAGAAATTTTATTGCAATTACATTCCCAAGTAGATCTTTTGTAGCTTCATATTCTTATTCGATGTATATAAAGAACAATAATGTCTTATGGTTATCACTAATGATGATATGATATTTTTTTGATCATGATTTAAATATTCTTATGAACTCATTATTGATTAAACATATATTCATCACTTAATGAGAATATAATAGCACTACATTATTATTTTTTCATTCCCTAGGGTAGGAGGAGATTCTTACTTATGAGATGTTTAGAATATGGTATAGTATGGTGAATATAATAAGATATGATCTCAAGTATTATAAAATATGTTTATTATGTAGCTATTCTCCAATGTAATTTAAAGTATTCATCCTAATAAAATAATAGTTTATGAAATGTAAATATTATTACAAATAAAAGATGTAAAGAAAAGACATTATTAGCATGAGATGATATATACACCACCGATTTAATATATCAATTAGTAGTGAAGTGGCCTCTGTGAAGGTTATTTATCATATTAAACATTTTGGTGCATCAAATACCCTATTTCTTATTTATTTCCATTAAGGGGATTCTTAAATAATGCACCAAAAGGGGCCATTAGAGACTATTGTTTTGGGAGATATAAGTTACTCTTCATCTTCAAAAAGAATCTAAATATGGTCCCCAATGATCTATTTATACAAAATGTAGAAGGACTAGGTGATTAAGGTGTGGGAATCCTAATGGAATGAATTGGATTACATTGGCTATAAGATCTGCATAAAGAAATCATAACATAATGGACTAAACATGTAACCTTGTTCATGCATGACACTAGGTGAATGACCCCATTTTAATGAACCAGGTTTTTGTACAAGTATTTACAATATAATCCCAGGGAAATAATTAAGGATCATTGTAAAAGCATTTTCTACTGTCAATGTTATATTAACTTCATGTATTATCGTGTGTCCCATTTGACATGGGTGTGAAAAAATGCCACCAGCTAGAATTAACTATGATTAATGAAATTAAGACCTAATTATATGGTAAAATGATCACTCACATAGACTACATGGTGAAAACCACTATATTTACCATAACATGCATATACACTACTGCTTAACAATAGATAGAATGCACACCAATGGACTTAAATTACTCCCTTTATTCTAACCAAGGACGTTTTCTTGTAGTATGGCTAGTGGAAGGGATAATTACTTTAGAGAGCCTATAAACGGTTGGTTTTCATCCCCATATGGATAGTTGATCTTAAATGAACCCCTATTATAAAATGATATTACTACATTGAATTCATATATGTGAAGACCCTAGAGAGAATATTACTATGTTGTAACACTAGGTAATAAACACATAATTAAATAAAACATGGTATATACCCCTATCATGACCCGGCCCAATAGGGCTCGAGTTGTGACTCCCCAAGCATACCTCAAATAGGCCAGGGGCAAGCGACTAGCTATGAATAGGCTATCAAACACATGGGAGGCATTATCCTAAGGTACTTGTACACACGCACCCACATACACCTCTATGCAATAGAGTAGAGATATATAAAATTGAATAGTAATTGCATGCATACAACTATCCCAAACCCTAGCGCAAAAACGGAAAAATAGATCCCACCAAAAGAAAACTACAAAGTTGTCCAACCTTCTCAGAAGGTGTACGCTTCCAAAAGCACCACTGGAAAGCTCCTCGACATAGCTTTGGTAGGACTCCACGGTTAGTCTGGCCTGCTCCTGGTCCTCCTGGGACTCTGTCGAAGGGCCTGTGGTATTCCCAAGATACAAACATGTGTGTCCAGAGCCCATGAAAGTGTGATTATAACAATACTCAGTAGGCACCAAAAATAACCTAAAACAAAAGAGAGAACCTGAAAGGCAACAGTCCACTCATCTGAGCCAGAGGGAACCCAGAAGAGAGATAAACTCCAACTCATGGCCATCCTCAGCTAAGCCCAACTAGTCATATCTATCCAGGTGTATGTCAATAAAAACACCTTGAACATCATTCAGTTATATGCCCAAACATATACCATGAATTTTTTCTTAGATAAACGCTCATACAAATTCAAAAACATCCAAATATACTTAACTCATGGACCAAGCCACATGAAGTACCGACCTCATCACTAGAAACGGTTCAAAGCTAGGAGAGAACACTCCACAATCTATATCATCTCATATGACACTCATCAGATAGATACACTCCATCAGGTCCCACACAAACATCTCAGATGCTCACCCGAGAGATCATGCTTGTCAGATATTTTAATTGAAGAAACCTCATTGAAACAACATAAACACCAAACTCATCGAATATGGGATCGATCATAGGGTTCGCTAGGGGATACCAGAAACAAAACCAGTATACGAAGATCCCACATATAGTGGATCACTCCCAGGGTCCGATGGAAGATACCACAACCCAATCTGGAATTTGTGGATCTCACAGATAGGGAATCACTCACGTGATCTATTGGGGGATACCAAAACCCGATCTAGGACTCGACAAAAACATGTCATCCAGATAAGGGATCATCACCCATGTCAAGAGAGTCACAATGATACCAAAACCCTTTCTAGACCATATCATGTTGTAGGGGAGTGAAGTGATGATTCAACAACCACACAGAAACCATGCGCTGAGTAGGGGATCGTTTAACCAATGATACTACAACCATACTTAAACCCTCTTACTAGGGAGGGGATCATACACCTTATGATGACACAACCCTACTGATCATGGCCCACAACATAAAATATCATATTCTTGATGATTCAACAAACCCTACAGGGTTAACCTACTAGATAGGGGATCACCGCCATTGATAAGCGGTTACAGCAATACCAAGAACCCGATCTAGGGAAACATGCTAGAGGATCCCACTCCTAGACCATTAGAGGAATTCCACAACTCTAATAGATTAAACAACCCATCTAGAGGATCACAAACCTATAATAAGGTTTTGATGCTTCTTGTACCCTCGTACGAACGAACCAAGGGAGTACCCACAACCACTAATGTTCCAAACGTCGCTAACCTGAGAGACCTTTTACAATGCCACGCCACGCACCTCCAAGGACAATATTGAGGCCATCATCATGATCCACATGGAAAAACATGTAGTATGGGATATTTACTCACCCAAAACAGACAACTAGTGGAAATCCACTATTCATCATAGCTATCATGTGTGGGGCCCACACTATGATCCCAAAACTCATCAAGAGGATCATACAACTGTGATCCCCTCGGAAAAACACACGTGATCAACTACTCTATTCTCCCAAATAGACACCCAGGGAAAAAGGTATTATTCACCAAAGCCATCCCAGGTGGGGCTCACACCATGCTCCCGAAGCAAATCAAGAAGATTGCACCTTTGTGATTCCCTCGGAAAAACACACAGGATCAACTACTCATTCGTCCAAAACGGACATCTGGCAGTAATGTCATGTTTCTTTTTAAACACCCAAAAGTAGCCAATGGGGGCCCATATCCTGATCTCTATCCTAGAACCTAGAAACTATCCTAAAAATTACACCTTATTATCAGGATCACAACATCACTAATGATACGTCAATGAGACGCTTCGTGTAAAAGTTATTGTTGATACAAGTTGAATAACAATAAAATATTATTATTATTTCAACATTTTGTATCCCTAGGCTATGAACCTGACTCATAAAATTCCCAAAGTGAATTGATAAGGTCTATCTTGATACAAGGAAAGCATCTCCACAAATATCTCACAAATCAGAGTTACAGTTTGCGAGTTATGGTTGTTTAAATAACCCTTGGAAAAATCTGTTCAGACTACCGTATGGTTGGCGGAAACCACCACCTGCCAGACGAGACCACCGGGGGAGCTGTCGGACCACCGCCAAAGTCACTAGAAAACTACTGGAATCACAGGAAATTGTCTATAAAACATTCACGGGACACCACGATCACTCTGGTTGTCCAAAACGCGATCTTAGACAAGATCTGGAATCCTTGGGATGACACCTTTACAACCCTTTCCCCCGCACAATGATCTGTCACCATTTCCGTGTCATGAAAAGTAACAGCTTCTTTTTCTCACCATTGTGCTTCCTCTGGTGCCCAAGAACAGAACTCGAGCAAAGATCGGGACTCTTCCGGTCGAGTTCCTCGTAAACATATGCCTTGCTCATTGATTCGTTGATGATTTTTTGAGGTCAAAATATAACGGATGAAGAATGAAAATAACAGATGAAGAACGCAAAGAACGCACAATAAAAAACTCAATCTGACAATGGAGGTTGTTGGATTTTCCATCGAGAGAGACAAGAAAAGCAGTAGAAGAGTAAAAAAATGAAAAACGACAACAAAACCTTAATTGGGGAGATGCATAATCTGAAAGAAGTCGCCTACCTCGAATCTGGATTCGTCAATTAATTCCTTGTGCCCTGATATATCAGTGTCTGAAGTTTCATCATGATCTAATATCATTTGGACATCAAATCATCGTTGGCCAGAGCTTCACCATCTGAGAGGGGAAATGAGCTAACCCTGCTCATTTTCTCAACTCTCTATTTATAGAAAACTGCCGGCAAACACGAAATCCGAATCTCCCCCGCCCTCTCAACTGAGGTCACCCCTCAGGTAAACACAATGCTATAATCTCAACAATGGTCTCAAATTTTTAATTGTAGATCCCATTCATGATTTATTCAAACTGGCGTCTATAACGAAACTTGTTCATTTATTTACTAAAACACCCCTGATGGCTTTTCATACAGCAGGCCGGCGCCCACAATGTTTACACCCCGCCTAGAGTAAACATAATGCTACGGATGCAACCGTGTACTCTGATTCCCATTCTGAAATACCATTTATGAGATAACACAATCCTTCCACGTGCATAGTCCAAAAATACTTAATATTTTTATAAAATTTATTCCGGGCACACCGGGCCTCTGAATCGCATGTCGTCTTTGCACGTAGATCTAGAATTATTCATAGTAAAACTCCAATGTATGACAGGGTTGAAACCAAAGTTACTACATCGCCCCCACCTTATAACTTTTCATCCCCGAAAATACATAAGCACAGGTAATGAAATTGGGCTCTCAACTGGGTCTTCCACACAAGCGAGTTCGTCAACAAACACTAATGCTCAAACACATAAGTCAGAGGGACTCATCCACCACACCTCAACACAATCCACATTGGGCGACACTGACTCGACTACAGGGTTTTGATCGCGTCACAAAAACGTGTCTCAGTGGGGGAAGGATCCCTCTTCCTCATGCCTTCGAAGAATGCCAAACAACACCCACACAGGGTCTTACAAATGCCCTAAACAAATCCTGAGAAAGCAACGAGAAGGGAAGAGTACCACTAAATGGTTTCTATCAAACTACTATAGAATGTAAGGTGTACCTCTATCCATCCATGGAGATTCTCTGTCAACAGCCTTGAGGGAATTCCATTTTCTTCACACTCACCCTCCGACTCCATGAGCTCAGCGTGGACCACCTGGGGGTGGTCTGGGTGGCATCTGATACTGCTTACCAGCTCCCACTGTTACACCAACATCATCACTACATCTGCCTCCCTATGGACCTCCAAACTCAAGATGTTTCCGCTGCCAAGGCAGCCTGTCTACTGGCTCCCTTTCAGAAGCATGAAGGGTTAGACAATCTCTAACAAGATGTCCCCAATCTTCACAAGCATAGCACCACCTCTCCTGTGTATGACATAAACTAGCATGCAAGACCTGTGAGCCCTTAGCCTCAGATCCTCTATCATGGCGTTGCCTCATGAAATGTTTTCCATGTTCAGACCCTTACGCCTATCACTGGCTACCAGTTGCCGATGTCTCAACTACCATTCTCTCTACACTGACTAACTGAAAATACTTAGCCAGAAGGCTACCCACCAATAAGGCTCTATCCAGCACTCCAGTATAGGTTGGCAGACACAAGGAAACAACACCTTCCCAGATGTCTCCACGTAGTCCATGCTCGTAGGCTGAGCCCTAAAGAATCATTCTCAAACCATATATAAGGAGTAGCGCGACATGTCTGCAATGCTCCCTGAGTACTCCGACATGGGCATGCCCTCCTGCCAAAGCTGCACAAGCTCTTGAATCCGCACTGAACTCAGCGTCACTGGATAAAACTCTTCCCTGAAGAGTAGCTCAAACTCTACCCACATGATCGTCTCCTTATCGTGGTAATGTGAAACAAAAATCCACCATCTTTTGGTCGAACCATGCAGAAGGCTCGCTCCTAGGACCACCATCTAATTTGGCGGTTTCGTCACCTAGTAGAAAACTCAAGTGACTGCTTCGAGCTAGTCATCAGCTGCCTGAGGGTATGTATCACCCCGGAACCTCAGAAGTCGCAGCATCTGAAACTCAGGCAACTCACTCAGCCTGTGTGCAAC
Source organism: Viscum album (assembly GCA_963277665.1). Taxonomy (NCBI): domain Eukaryota; kingdom Viridiplantae; phylum Streptophyta; class Magnoliopsida; order Santalales; family Viscaceae; genus Viscum; species Viscum album. The sequence continues at coordinate 1,631,296,139 of OY728133.1, read as the reverse complement.
CTCATCCTCCACTACCGGCACAACCAGCTTCTCGAAAGGTGGTGGATCAACTAGTGTACCACCTAGAGGTGCAGCCTTAGAACCTGTGCCCTGGTCTACATCCTCCACATGGGGCGGATCATCACCAAATTCCCATTGCAGAACCCTCGCTTGCTCTGGTCGTGGAGGCATCCTAAAATACAATCAACAAGCTCTATAGTCAAGGAGTATATCTGGAGAGCTATCTTAAGAATAACACAGGAATCCCAAAACCCCAGTCTTATATTATGAATGTACCGTTATGTCCCTGCGACTAGTTTCCAAGAATCTCGAGTCAAAAGGCAGGTTATCAGAGTCTTAGTGAATGGATATGTCAGTTGTCGCACAAACACTAGTGTCCCTTGCCTGAAAGCCGAACTTGAAACATCTCGAAATTACCACTATGTAACCCAAACCAAACTCACAGCTAGACCACCTACGCTCTGAGATCCCAAAGGTGGAACCTTCACTGAGACCACTCTGTCACGACCTGACCCAATGGGGCTTGAGCAGTGACTCCCTAAGCCCACAACCAATAGGCCAGCGGCTGGCGACTAGTGCCGAGTTGGCTCTTCCAATCATGGGAGGCATTAGCCTAAGGTACCTGTACACATGCACCCACATAAACCTCTATGAAATAGTGTATAGATATATAAAACTGAATAGTAAATGCATACATACAACTATCCCAATCCAGAGTAGAACAGCAATACAGAAAGGCCAAAACAGGGCCCACTGAAAGAAAAATACAAAGGCATCCATCCTACTCGGAAGAAGGGGTATGGTACCAAAATCACCACCGGAATGCACCTCAGCAAAGCTTCAATAAGAATCCACGGTATAAAAAGATCTCACAGATAGGGGATCACTCTCAGGGTATGCTGGGGGATACCCCAACGAGATCTGGCATTCGTAGATGTCACAAATAGGGGATCACACCCAAGATCTGTTGGGGGATACCACAACCCAATCTAGTGCTCAACAGAAACATGTCACTCAGATAGAGGATCTTCACCCGTGTCACGATGGTCACGATGATTCCGAAACCCAATATCATACATCTCAGGTTGTAGGGGATCGAACATATGATGTCGCAACCCTATAGAAACCACGCACTGGGTAGGGGATCATATAACCAACTATACCACAATCCTACTATAATCTTCATGATGAGTAGGGGATCATATACCCAATGATGCCACAACCCTTCTGAGAACGGCCCACTGTATAGGAGATCATATTCTGGATGATGACACAAACCCTACAGGGTTAACATGCTAGATATGGGATCGCCACCCATGGATAAGTTGTCATAGAAATACCAAGAATCCGATCTAGGGAAACGATGTTATAGGATCCCACTCTGGGCCCACCGGTGGGATGCCACAACATTAATAGATTAAACATCCCATCGAGAGGATCACAAACCTATAATAAGGTTGTGATGTCATGTGAACCCTCATAGGAATGAACCAAGGGTGTACCCTTAACCCCTACATGTCCAAACATCTCTAACCCGATCAACCCTCCACAACACCACACTGTGCACCTCCAAGGATGATACGGAGGCCACCATCGCGATCCACGTGGAAGAACATGTAGGATAGACTATTTACTCGCCTGAAACGGACAACATACTGAAAAGGCACTATTCACCATAGCTGGCCCGTGTGGGGCCCACATTACTCTCCCGGAACTCATTAATCGGATCATACCACTGTGATCCCCTCGGAAAACCACACAGTATCGACTGCTCGATCGTCCCAAATGGAGACCCAGTAAAAAATGTACTATTCACCAAATCCATCGTGGGTGGGGCCCACACCACGCTCCTGAAACTCGTTATTCATATCACACCAATGCGATCCCATCAAAAAAACACATTGGATCGACTACTCGTACATCCAAAATAGACACCCGGTGGAAAAGTTGTGTTTCTCCATAAACGCCCCAAAGCAGCCTCAGGGGGCCCACATCCTTATCTCATCCTATAATTTGGAAACTATCCTGAAAATTTCACCTTACTATCAATATCACAACGTCGCCGACGACACGTCAATAACACACTCCGTGTAAAATTTTCGTTAGATCTAAGTTGATTAATAATATAAAATTATTATTATTTCGACGTTTCGTAGCCCTGGGCTACAAAACTGACTCATAAAATTTGAAAAATGATATGAAATGTTTCGTCTCGACGCAAGGATCATGTCGCCGCAAATGGCTCAGAAATCTGAGATACAGTTTTCGAGTTACGGGTGTGTAATGAACCCTCGGAAAAATCTGGCTGGACTATCGTAGGGTCGCCGAAAACCACCGCATGCATGTCCGGACCACCGTTGCCTTCCAGAATCTGCCTCCACCGGAAAACTATGGGAGCTGCCAAACCACTACTGGGGTCATGGGAAAATTAATGGAACCACTTCAAATCCGCCGGAAAACATATGTGGGCCACCACAGTCACTCCGGTGGTCCAAAACGTGATCCGAGACCTGATCTGGAATCCTTGGGATGACACATTTACAACACTTGCCTCCACTCAATGATCTGTCGTTGTTTCATCCACACAAAAAGTAATCGTTGTCGCGCTTCCTCCGGCACCCGAAACTCGAACCCGAGCATAGATCAGGACTCCTCCAATTGAGAGCTTCACAAACATATGCCTTGCTTTTCGATTCATTGATGATTTGGCAAGATGAAAAGTTAATAGATAATGAATGCAAAGAATAGATGAAGAACGCGAAGAATACAAAATCATAAACACAATCTGATGATGGATATTGTTGGTTTGGCCATCGAGAGAGAAAAGCATAGCATCAGAAGAGAAAAAAAATCAAAAAGGACAACAAAACCTCAATCAGGGAGATGCATAATCCAAAAGAAGACACCCACCTCGAATCTGGATCCATCGTTGCATTCCTTGTGCCCTGATCTATTAGCTTCTGAAATTTCATTGTGATCCAGCATCGTTTGGATGTTGAATCTCCGTCGACTAGAGCTTCACCGACTGTGAGGGTAAATGAGCTAACCCTGATCATTTTCAAAACTCCCTATTTATAGAAAACTATCGGCAAACATGAAATCTGAATCTCCCGCTCCCTCTCAACTAAGATCACCCCTATGTTGAAAACAATGATACGATTTCAATGACGGTCTCAGATTTATGATCCAAGATTCTATTCAGGAGTTATTCGAACCGAGGTCCTTAACGAAACCTGCCCATTTATTTACGAAAATGCCCCTGGTGGCTTTTCGCACAGCAGGCTCATGCCCGCAAAGTATACATATCTCCTAGGGTAAACGACATGGTCTGGACGCAACTGTGCCCTCAGATTCCCTTTTTGAGCTACCATTTAGATGATAAAGCACTCATGCCACATGCATAGTACAAAAATACATAATATTTTTATAAAATTTATTCCGGGCATTCCGGGCCTCTGAATCACATGTCGTCTTCGCGCCTAGCTCTGGAATTATTCACAAGAATATTCCAAAGTTTGATAGTGCCAAATATGAGTCTCTACAACACCTAAGTGTGGTACCTCAGGAAACAATTTAGGGTGACACCTACATGGGAAATGAACTTTGTGTAAAGCCACTATAGAATGATTTTTTTAGTGTTCCTATTACTAGAAATAACACTTAATGAAACTACAGTGGTGTAGACACCATGAAATATCATATTAGAGGGAAGACACTATAAGAATTCCTAATAGTGAAATGTTATCCTATGAAATCCTACTAGAGTGAATCCACTAGTATCATTCCACAATTATTTTTGAAAAAATAATAATAATTATACCAATTAATCATACTCATATTATATCAGTATTAATCATAGGCATATAAAATGTTATGAGGACAACATTATTCTAGACTCTCATAGCTTTTTTCAAATCATGGGGATGGGGACGACAATTGGGGAAGGTGACCATCATGTGAAGGGGGCCTTCTTAAACACCCAACGGTACACATGAAGAATCATCGTAAATAACTTCTATCGTCTGAGTGGAATTATTTATATGGACATGGGAACATGAATGATGATAACAAAACCAAGGTAGATGGGTATCTACCATTCTAATGGTATTTATATTATAAAAACATTGAATGAGACTACATATTCATTATATGTTCCTATAATAGTGAGTATGAAACTACATTGAAAAAATCTCTACATCATTCCATGCTAACTCTTTGGTAAAAAAAGAATACACTATAACCCAACCAAATGTTTCTTTTTCTTTTATACCAGTACTCTTCTGTTAATCAATTATAGTGGTAGGTTGATTATTTCAACCTATTCTAAAGTGCTGGCATAAAGCAAAATAAGATATTTTATTATTATATTTCAATATCTTATAAAATGTTCAAATTTTATTTCAAATTTTTTTTGATTTATGTGGCTCTATGGATATAAACGTATTGATTTGTAGGAATGCTGACCTAATTCCAAAACTCTTACCCATGATAATCATAAAAACACACATTCCAATTAACACATGGGGAAGTTGAAATCAATTTATGGGATGCATATATGATCTATTGAGCCCCTATAATTGGGTAAATATATGATTAGTTCATTCAACCTTATATTCAAAGTGATAATGCTAAAATAAATCCATAATTGGTCTGAAAACTACTATTTTTTCTAAGATTCTATAAATTGAGAGACCCATCTACTCAATGATGTATATTTTTAATCAAGGATGAGTATTTCCATGCTTCCACATGAACAGGGTTTGAAATTAAAATGATCACCAAAATTCCATAAGATGAAGAATATATGGATCCATATAATTATTGTTTGGTGTTATATTAGTGTTAATATGAGTGAAGTGGTTAAAAGGTTATCCATGCTTCCCTACACAATCAATCTTTTCTATATTTTCATGAATGTGGATGAGTTTAATCTTGGATCTTGTATAAGGTTCTCCAAGTGGTGTAATATGGAGGACATTCCTCTGGGATGTGGAATTGATAAAAGAAGAACATGTGGGTTCTTTGGTGTTGGTTTTTGAAATAATTCCAAAATATTTGTTCGAAACATATATATGAACAGCAATGTTCCAAAAATTAGTGATATTCTCATAGTTATAGTGTTGGAAGATGGTATATTTAATTTCATATTCTCTTTTTTAGAAGTAAGCATTAAAAACTAATAGTTAATTATTTTTACTAGTGTTTTATTTGTAATGAAGAATTTCTTACTAAGAGATAGTTCCATATTGAAATTACTAAGTCGATATAAATATATCATCTTTTCTTATTTTTCCAAACCACCTAATAAGATTTCCTCTGACGATGGAAAGAGTGTATATAAGGATATTTTATTCTTGATACCCATGATAATTTTTTGTAGATATACTAAATTGAAACGTCATTTATTAAGGATATGTTCCTTATATATACTCTTATCAATTTAGATGCCTATAATTACAAACTGTGACACTGATAATAATGATCATAATTGAGAAACATCACATAGTAGTAATGAAAAACATTTTTTGATGATGACCAACGAGTCTATCAATGTTGTGATCGAATATCCTACACAAGATGTGCCCTTTGAGTTAAAAAATAAGTTTCCAAACTACTATATTTCATTTTATTCCCAAATAATGATCTCTGGTGTCATCACTAATTAATTTGTAGCTGAAAAGTAAAAAATATATTTCTAGAAATTATATAAAACACATACCAGTTGTGAGGTTTCCATATAATCGGCGTAGAATTGGTATGATGAGCTACGATGCAAATAACATGAACTATGGGGATCTATTATGAGTCTTTAATATAAAGAATCTATTGAACATAATAGGCATGAACAATTTAAATCAATGGTTCTTGAATCTTCTACATGGTCGATGAATGGGGTAGAAGATGAACACTCATGTTTTATACATCATGAGGTTGATCAATATTGGGAAATGTGTTATGTAGTTACTTCTATGAGGGATATATATGTTTTCATTCATACTATCATGTAAATTCATCGGTTTTGTAACATGATGGAACTAGAAAATAATTGCAACAAATCAAACATCATGGAAGTAAATATATACATTCAAGAGCTATATATGCTCTCATACACCTATGACCATCAATTAACCATACTGATGTCAGTCAATGACTTGATTTATTGAGTAATCCATAAAGTTGTGATATACGAATATACTCCCAATGGATGAGATGATTTTATCAAACCTAATGATCTATGATTTTTTCCTTTTGAAAATACATTTATTTTTAACTAGTATTCGTTATATATTCGGGATTTGTGATATTTTTTAAAAGAAATGAAATGGATGTTAATATTTAGGGACCACCTAAATATACCACTATATGTTATATAGAAATCAATTATTACATACAATGAAGGGGAAATATCCAATGAACAATGAAAAATGAATCTTTTGAAGAAGGAAGATAATTCCTCCATTCATCATCCATTAACCATCAACTATCTAACTGTAACAGGTTTCCCATCTACTATGATAAGGAGTTAATGAATGGAAAAATAAATGACAAAGAACATCCTATATAGTGATTGGTAAAGAATGAATTACCCTCAGTATCCACTAACTAAAATTTTATGGTTAAAATGTTTTAAACATAGAAGATAATCCAGATGATTTCTCTAGAAATGATAGACCCTGGGTGTAAAGAAAACATCTTCCACCAATTCATGTTATCATATTATAGAGGTCACTATTAATAAAACCATTTTTTAATTTTTCATATTCTAATGTGATGATAGAAAATACCATTTTGGATATAGGGGTATCTTCTTTCCAGAGTGATCTTTAGGGTCCTTAACAAAGGGAAATAGTATACTAGGATTTCCTACAATGGTTTTGCTAAAATCCATTGTACTATACTGTATACCTATCACTTACAACCTCACACATATGAGATATAATAGAGACTCCACAGTAACTAAAAACATGTGATGTCTAGTGTTTCTAATTAATTTTACCATTATTGTAGTCAGTCATCTAGACCCATCTATTGTATGGGATATGATATAAAGTGATTGAAACTCTGTAGTGTCACATGATGAACCATAGATGATTTTTTGAATTCCCATCATAGAAACTAATGGGGAACCCCTGATAGCTGGGGTAACTAATGAAAAAAGAGCTATAAAATCCCAAACTAGAGTCGACCAATCCATTGACATTATATAACATCTGGTTCATTTCTTTGGACATATCCCTTTTAATTTTATTTTTTAACTTTTAACCAATATGATGATTCTTGGTGGAAATGTTGATCTATCATAAACATAATGTACATTAAAAACATCTGTGAGCCATTGAAAATTTAAGTTGATGAGTTTGATTTATATTAATCTTTATGCTAAACATAATGACAAATTTCATGTAATGGGATTGGGTCTTCTACAAGACCTCTAAGATATTGATGTCATGCTATGTTAAAATAATTAAATTTCATGAATTGATTATAAGTAAAATATTTATTATTGATTTCATGATAGAAATTTCTTTTATCTCATCAAATTAGTATTGATTAGATTTATTTTCAAGTAGTTTATAAATAAGGTGATATTTATACAATGACGATGTTGTGATGTTGAAAGTGTTTTACACTAAAATGGATAAGTCACATTTAATAGTGTAGGATAATGAATTTTTTTGAATAATTATTGATTCACATGGAAATTAATATGGATATTTGAATTGGATGGAAGAATACACATTCAAGAAATTTAAAATTTACATCATTAAGAAACCTAAAGATTAATTAAAAGATAGATAAGTTCATAATGATTGATGAGAAGTGTTATAATGGTGTTTATGAAGAAAGAAAACAATCATGAATATGTGTAAAATACATGAAAACATATTCAAGTATATTTTGTATGGAGAAACACCACTTGGAGTAATCATATTTTTGGGACATCATTGATTTTCCTTCATTTTACATCATCTAATATTCAACTAATTATTATTCATCTTAAATTTTCTAGTTAAAATGGTTTCTATTATAGAGAACATAAATACCATCCTACCCTAATCAAAAGTGATGATAGTTATTGGATCAAATTTATATACATCCAGACCAACAAGCATGAGATATATAAATACACTAATGGATTTAGTTATTGAATATATTTTTCCCACTAATAGTGACCCCAATCCTAATCTAAATACCATTAAGTCCATAAACCATTTTCAAATATAAATATATATATATATATATAAAGGTGTAAATTTATATCTAGTACCCACCTAGAGGATCTTATAATGATATTTAAAAAAAATCATATTAACACTTATAAGGAAGGTTGGATTTGATTTCCACATAATTCATTACATCATATTTTAAAAAAACATATATTTTAGAATTAGTAATAATATTAAAAATTATAAAAACATATATTTTTAATAATTCAGGAAACTTGTTTTGAAAATATTCCATATGCATGATCTCAAAAAAAATATTAATAAGAAAATGAGGTGAAAAATAAAGAACACATAATAGATGAATAATATATGGAGGATGATCACCATCAGTGAGAACTAATCATCATAAAATATAGGGTTATAAGGCATCAATGACTAGAAAAAGAAAACAAAATAAAAGTGTAAAACTACTACTATAAAGGATTAAAGTCTTTTCTATACTTATAAAATCAAGTATTCTAAGCTACCCCAACTACACCATGAATTATAATATGATTCAAATTCAAATTCTTAACATTAGGCCTATATAGAATAAATACAATATTATTCCTTAGAACTATAGAGAGACTCCCACATTTTTATTTTAATATTGTACTATTATAAAAATTATAACATATATCATTCCTAGTAATTTTTAACCTCACATACATTGTTTCTCATTAATTACTATTCAACAGAAAACACAAGTGATTTTAAATGGGATATTTGATCCAATATAAACTGATTTAATTGTGGATTTTTTATTCCAACACTGGGGATGCTTCCTTTTATGCATAACTCATGGTTTATTTTGAAACTAGGTTTTATTACAATATCAACTATGTATGTATATTCATTTTCACATAAATTAAAGGATATATGGTTGAACATTTGGGTAGCATGATTTTATTTACAAACAACAATGGCCATAAAAAATTATGTTTTATGAAATATATCATTATTTAAAAAATCTTTCAATATTTATCGAATTATAAAAATGGAAAAAATGGGAATATCTACCCAAATTATAATCATGATTAACATAGAATGAGGGGAATTTTATGTTTATGGTTATAAATCTTGGACAACCCTACCATGTAGATTTTTGTATATGGTTGGGGACTTCTAGTATTTTATCATTAATAACTATGGTGCATGGACGAATAACAACAATGATTTTATTTCAAATTATGGGTTTCCTAAATTATAACTCAATATGCTTGAATCAGAGTATGTGGGTCAAAATAAACATATAGAGGACGACTGTTGACCACATTAAAATTACTAGATCAGTTAAAATTCATCATGGTATATGAATAATAAATGGCCTACATTTAGGGCATGTAGGCATAGCCAAAGAGAGGTGTCATATAGAATATTAATTTTTTTCATCTATATTATTGAATGGATAAATATAATTCAAAAAAATTTGACAATAAGAATGTTATTGGAATGAATGGTTTTCAACATGTGTTTGGGTACAATATATGTTACGTCACCATGTTTGGGAAACACATTCAGATTGAAAGAATAATGTATAGCATCACATAATAATTTTACTAAATTAATAGGGTTTAATAACAACAACACTTACTTTTATAGATTTTAATGGTGGTACCAAAAATAATTTTTATTCATTTGTTTATTCCCTAGGTTTTAGTTAAGCCTCTTATATGTGAGGCTTAGTGTGGAGACTTGTTTTTTCCCATGTCACCCATTGTTATATTATGACATGATTAGTTTTATAACTATTTCCCTTCAAGTTTTGTGTCATAGGATTACAAGTAAAAAAATGATATAAATTAATGATGGAAATGATTTACTAAGGGTGTGGTTGTTTATGCCGTAAACTTTTTTCAAAACACATCATGAATGAATGTTCCATGATAATGTAAATACAATTAAGGTAATGTATAAGGATTTTGGAACTATAAATCTTAAAATATATTTTTTGGGTTTATGGTAATATAGATTTATCATATGTTGTCATGTTTAAAGAAATTACATATTAGAGCATAGAAAAATAATGTGATCTTTATAACATGTGCTAAGAAAAAATCCAATATAAATTGAATCCCATTGATTATAAATATTTCATTAATTTAGTGCATACAATTTCATGTCATAATTAAAGGACAATTATATGTGGTGGTTTGAAAATATGTATCCAAGACATGGATAAAAATTATAGACTACATATATTTCAATTAAAAGGTTAAATAAAAATACATGCAAAACATATATTAAGGATTTTTTATCAGAACATTCAATGTGATAAATACACATAGGATTAGACCAATGGATATATTTGAATGATATATCCCACTATGATTCCATAAAGAAAAATATACATTGTATGGGTTTCCCCTTAGGATATAAACATATTATTGACCATAAATATTTCGGGCACATATATAGGATCAATTTTGAGGGTATGTACACCTAACCAAATTTTGAAATCCAGTGATCATTAATGATATCATTTGATGATGGGTGGAGATCTGTGAAACATGAGGAAAAAATTATGACTTATACAAAGGGGATTACTCTGAAAATAAATTATAAGGACAATATAATCATAATTATCTCATATATTCTATTATAGTGTTATTTAATGTAGAGAAAATTTGTTATACGTGTTACGTATTTTAACCTAATTAAAAAATCATTGATGATGTAATACTACTTGATTCAGGAATAATAACAATATACATGTATATAACATTATGGACATTTTAGTCTTTTTGATTATCAATGTTATAGGATATTTAAATCATTACTCAAAGTGATAAGATCAAAGAATGTTATTTTTTAAACAAAATTTAGGGATATTAATTGACTATGTTCAAATAATGTGTTATGTAGTTGTGGTGTGGAGATATATGGTGATTAAAAAATCATTTCCTTAGGACATCTACATCATATTGAAATAACAAATTAGTGGTAAATATGAAATATCCAAATCATGGATATATATTCATATTTAGGAAAATTATCCCTTATATCTAAATACTCATTTCTATATACCTTGGTTGGTTAAAAAATATCTAAACTCTAAAATAATGAGGTATGCCACATGGTAAGGTGAGTAAGTTATATTCAAGAACTAAAAAGGTTACTACATTTTGTAATAAGTATATACTCAATGTAAATAGTCATGTAATAGGATTGTGGACATGATGTTTTTACCATTTTTCTATAATTTATCATCGCATTACAAATATTTGAGTTTCTTTCTATGGATATCTGATTCTTATGTAGAAATTGAGGGACTTTTGGTTGATGAAAATTAGAAAAATTCATGGGGTAAAAAATTAAAAATCCTCTAAATATCACATGTGAATGGTAATAATGTCGCATATAGTTCACATATGACCTCTAAATGGACGAGGATCATATTTAGTGGAAGCACTGAATGTATTTTGTAAAAATATATGGCCACTAGGGGATCATTATGTGAATCAAGGCCTAATTATCGAGATAAATGAGATAATTAATTTTTTTCAAATTGGTAACTCGTCCAAGAATATGATACTTGGTCATCAATATGTATATTAGGTTTGAAAGAATAAATCCACATGTAGTTCTAGAAAAAGAGATTTTTTTATTAGTTTATCTTGAATAACAAATTTCATGACTAAATTTTTCTACATAGATCTGGATAATATTCTATGAAATGGTATCTTCCCTCATCTTTACTTGTGTTCATTATGATATTCAAAACAATAATGGAGTATTGTGAACTAATGTGAAGGGGGGAACATTTGTATAAAGATTTTTTATTACCTATAAATATCATAACTTATGTTTCCATGAATATCATAATGAGATAAGAATAAATCCACACATACTTATTATTGATCCCTACATAAATTTGAAACACATAAAGGGAAATGGGTATTTTTTCTGATGAAACTCATAACTATTATTATAGTATGGGATATATGCTTCATTATACATCATAACATGATATGAATAATGTCACACAAAATTAATGAAATAATTATATAGAGATCTAGTTCATATGTTAGAGAAAGAAGCACCTTATTGAATTTATTATTGGTCCCATGATTAGAGATCCATTCTTTAGTATTTAGACAATAATTAATCAAATAAATATAGATGTAGTTTTTGATATTAATTTTTATATATCAATCTTATTCTCATGGGGAAATGATTAAATAGTTTCCTCGTAGTAAATATTCATCGGGACACACATTTGGGTCAGTTCTTTTTGTGTGTGTACCTAAGTGATCTTAGAGCTCTTGCATGGATTAGGCTAAAAAGTAATATATTTGGAGCCTTTTAAAGGGGTATAGATTGACAATTTTATGTTTTCTCACCATAGAAATGTGTCACATAATTTATCATATTCGTGTAAGGAAAATAGTGATATATTGTTCAATGTCATGTGAGATGGGATATGTCATATTATAATATGTATTCTTACTAGGGATTTTCCATGTATTATTTCATAAAAAGAGACAAGGATAATAGGTTTTTATTCTATTCTATGTCATATATAATGGGAATTATTATTACGGTTTGAAGGTTATTTAATTAACTTCATAGAAAACCAATATTGGTGGGTGGTGTGTTCTGATCACAATCTATGGTAGTCGTGTATTATGATCTATTAAGGTAGAAAATATGTATCCTATATATTCATTAAAACTTAATTTTTTTTACGATTCTCTATTTTTATAAAAATATCTGAATAAAAATTAAAATAATTTTCACGAAAAAATGAGTGAAAATTTTCCATTTTGGCAATAGTTCGAACAACTTGATTATAATGAATCCCAAGGTTGTTTATGTCATGAAAGCTTATTTTAGGGGACTATTTGATTAATTAACCACACTAAGAGTGGTAAGGGTTGTATCATTTTTTGTAAAATTAAGGACTAATTTATACATTTATCCTTTTTGAGTTCTATCACTTTTTAGTTTGAATGAATTAATGTTGTTATCTACCATCACTTTTCTTCATTATAATAGGAAATTTTAAAACAAAAAAAATAATCATAATTATTTACGTGGAAAACCTCTATGCATGAGAAGGATAATTCTGTGGTGTAATATTATAAAACATGATGTCACAAAACCACTAGTAAAACCCCAGGATATTTACACTATTGTCTCTAAAAAGTGAAAAGTTTGCATCCCAAAAACATGTTTGCTTAATAAATTACTTATATAAATCCAATAAATTTGAAATTTGAGGTATGGAGAAAATAATATATATTATTATAGCAATATACACTATTTTGTTTTGAATGTGATTCTCCTTCATTTACATCACTTTTATAGTAGCATGTATATTATTTTTTTTGTATGGAAATCACTATACACAAGGTAAACTACATCTCATAATATTAAAAAATTGATATGAAACTACTTCTCCATATTCCCAACATATACAGTTCTTTTCTTATTTTCTTTTGGTATATAAAATACTGACTAAATCTCTACTTCTCCCTTATCTACTCTTATATTTTCCTCCTCTCCACATTCATCTTTCATGTATTTAGTGAAAAAATGTTGGAATATGTATCCTTTTCTTATATTACTCTTTTTGATGTATATGAATTACTAGAGTCACATATCTTTATTATTCTTTGATATTAATTTTTCTTTAATATTCTGTGTTAGATCTATAAGTCCAAAAACACATTTCATAGAAAACATGCAATGTATGTGTATACTATAATAATAACTACATCGTTGTTTACTTCATAACATGATATTCACTTCCAAATAATCATATATGATTTATTCATTATAAATACATATAAACTCAAAATATTAAGTCAATCTTCTTACACATTCATAAGGAAACATAGATTGATTTCTGATTAATTGTTGCTATTATTTTCTATTTAATAACACCAAAATTTTCTTCATAAATGTGACATGAATAATAGTAATATTAGATTTATATTATTTATTGAACTAATGGATTAATTTAATCATCATTAATTTTTCCTTTTACTCATTATTTAATTACACAGAGGACTTGAGTATTCATCCTTTTATTTATTCACATGGTTTGAATGATTTTATATTTAATCTTTACACAATTGTCACATAACTGTAATATTTTAATATTCATATTCTTTTCATTGAAATAATCTATATCATATCTACATATAATCCATACAATTAGTAAGCTTCATGGACTCATTGGTTCTTGAATGATGAATCTTTCAACCCACATTAAACCATGCATATTGGAGCCTATTTCTCAAATAGATAATAACTCAACATACCATGAAAGTTGATTACATTAGTAATCACATTCAAATTTTTTACAAGAATATAACACATAATGAATAACTCATTATTTCAATCAAAACCATTGTATATTTAAGGTTACTTTACCATCTAAAACTTGTGGTCTACAATATGGGAACATGGTAGCTCAGGTTCTTAAAATTCCATAGGCAATGTGTTAAACATTCCTTGAATCCAGGGGAAAAATTGTGAATATTGTGAAAAAATCAACTAGTTATTGTATTATATCTACAATATGTCATAATATTGTAAAAATATTACATATTATACTTCAATAAAGTGATGGTCACAACAACTCACATATCTTCCGTTAGTCACAAATCAGAGAGTAACTCAACTTATAGAAGCATCTCCTACTATTAAAAGGTAATGGTAGAACCTATTACAATATCAGAGTCACACATCCTACAATGATAAGGGAATTTTATAACCTCCTACAATAGGACCATCTCACCAACCATCACATAGTCACAAAAACCATCGCACGATCACACCCCCAACACATAGTTACACATCCATTACACAATCACATTCCTTATTCAGGATGAATCCTATTAGTTTAGGAAACCATTTACGGATATAAAGTAGATGTTGATCAAACATTATTGTTGGAAGGTTCTTATCATTTCAATCTTGTTGTTTAGTTTATTTTCAAATGTTATCAAATAGTTGAATAGTGTATCACCTAAATTATAATCCCACATCACTTATATGTTCATGTTTTTACTTCTTAATAAGAAATCCCATTTTTATAGCTTTCCAATTTTAGAAAATTTGTCTACTCTAAGATTCATATACATAATCTATCATCCCAATCTACATAGTGGTTATATCAACACTTCTGTACAGTGTGTGCACTCTATGGATTTCTTATTACGGTTCTCTATATCACTACCACCTTGGGATGGCCATGTGAGGTGGATCGTACATAGTGAGGTCCTCTCCCACAGTAGTGTTTAAGATATCCCCTTGGATAGTTTGTGATTTTACATTTATAAAAATAAAACCATATAATTGTTTTGTAAATACTCTCAAACATTACAAGGAAACTTCAAATATCATCATGAAAAGACATACATATTTTTCAATGGTATTTTTTCTTAAAAATTATCTTCATAATACATGTATCATTCTAATATAATCATTCAAGATGAATGAATTTTTTTAAACATAATATTCCTATAACATCTATAAAGAAAATTTTATAATTAAGAAAAAATTTATTGGATTTCATTCATATTCAATGTGTATCCCCTTAAAATCTCATTGAAAAAAATTTACAAATCACAGAAGCTGTAAAAAAATCCACCTAGCTTTATTTCATGTTCAATACTAATATAGAAAATTTGTTTCAATTCATACTTTAAAAAAGACCAATAAACCATTCCACTCTTAGTTTACATGATCCATTATCAATGTAGATAATTAACAATATTTCTATAGAAGAAAATGATATCTCTTAAAAAATGATCAAAAAAATGAGAACTCGCATTCTTTTATTAAAATTATTTAAATTTTATTCCATTATGAAAATTTTGATTAATAAAAACTGAAATTTAATTTTCATATAACTACCAACTTAAAACCCCTCCACTCACTTGAAAAAATAGGTTAATTTCATTCTAGTACAAATAACATGATTTTATAAAATCCTTAAAACATCTCTATATTTTCATTTTTCTTAATTAGTTGATTTATTAAATATCTCTCCAATAGATTTAGAATTTTATTTTGTTTAAAAGGTTGATTTTTAAATAATATATGCCTCTTTAACGAAAATTTCTAACAATACCTATCCAAATTATTTAGATATTAACGAGACCAATAATTTTGGAAGATTATTTTTCATTATTCATTTATGTTCCCATAAATGAGATTTAAGAGTTTTATTGATATTGTTATATCTCATATTTAGATGTATAAAAATAATTCATTCATTGAGAAAGAAATAAAAATGGATCCAAATCTTATGTTTTTTCATTAATGAATACATGAAAAAATTCAGTAGGAATTTTATTTTCTAGTGATTTTTAATTATTATATCAAAAATATAATTAAACCTAGATGGAATATTCTTCCTAAACGAAATTGATAAATCATTCTATCATGGTTAGTTATTTATCCTTGTTTTCTTAAATGGATAGAATTCACATATTTTCAGGTTATCTGTAATGACCCAGGTTTTTGGGTCAATTACTTTGTAAAAATCTGATGTTGGGTGGTCTGGGTAGTCTGGGAGAAGTTTTCGGTAGGACTACAGGTAGTCTTAGCCTACAAGTAGAAGGCCTACCGGTAGTCTTATCCTACCGGTAATAGGCCTACCGTTAGCTTGGTCTATCGGTAGCCGCCACCTACCGGTAGCTCGGCCTACTAGAAGCTGCAGCGTACTGGTAGCTTGCCCTACCGGTAGCTCGGTCTACCGGTAGCCGCAGCCAACCGGTAGCTTGGCCTTCCAATAGCTCAGCCTTCCGGTAGCTCGGTCTTCCGGTAGCTCAGCCTACTGGTAGCTCGGTCTACCGGTAGCTGAGGTACAGGTAGCTCGTTGCTACCGATGGCTCTCATCCACCTGTAGCTCTGAGCTACCGGTGGCTCTCACCCCCCCACGTGTTCTCCAGTAGCGCACATGTTTGTGCGTATTGGATTTTAAACCCTGTTATAACCTCTTTTAAATCCCATTAATTCCCATTAATGGAATTTAATTAATTGATTAATAGGTACTCTGGCGTGCATCGGTTTAAACCGCCCCACAGGGTGGGGTCCTTTAATAACACGTGGGGCCGTGTGGTCATCCCACAACCTGCTCCTTACACGGTTTTGCGTTCTTATCTCAACGATCCCCAGCCCTTATAAACTAAGGGTTTATCCCTTGTTTTCTTTTGATCGATCATCATCCCATCGCTTCGTCTGCTCATCCATAGTTCCTGAGGCCATGTTTGTGCATCATCTGTTCCTCGGGCGTGAAGAGAAGCTTCGATCCCTGATCAATCAGGTAGGAAATTTCACCATCATCTCTTCTTTCTGTGTATCTTACGGGGTGGTTGTGCTACATTTTCCATAGAATTGGATGAACGAAACTCAAATAAAGATAATAAACGGATTCTAAAGAATGAAAGGGGTGGGATGTGATCGATTATGCTACTCTATTTTTATACTCTCTCCTTGATTAATGATTTCTGAATTGTGTGGGCTTAAGCCTACTGAAAATCATTGATGTTGGTGGTCTTTCTCTGTGCAATAACAAAACCATTATCTATGGTTATGATTAAATGAATTGTTTCGTGGTAGTGAAACTGTGCTGTAAATGAATATAGTTAATTATGTATATTCGGCTAAATAAATTATAAGCACCAGGATCAATCCTTTCCGTGATAACCCTAGTTAAAGAACAACTGAATTTCAAATCATCGAACATGTTAAATCGTTTAAACCTGAAAATACCAGCATCGACCTGCCTTGTGTTGGTTTGATTGGTTGGGTTGTTTTTCCTTCATAGGCTGATTACTAAGTGATATGGGTGGGGATGTGGTCCCTTGTTGGTATGGTTTCAGTGGCTGTTAATTTAAGGATGTGGGGTTACATTGATTATATCATTAATTGGGGTGGGATCCCTTGTTGATGAGAGATCAATGACTCCTGGGTTTTGGGAACATGGGGCAGTATCTTGGGGATTTCGTGCGTTCCAGTACTTCGAGGGATTTTATTTCTCCCCTTTGTTGTTATGGCTTTACCAGAGAACGATGTGTGAATTCTTAAGTTAATGTTGGGTGTGCTCTTTACTTGGCTTGTGCTTATGCTTTCTAGTTGTCCAAGTAGGTGCAGAAACTTATTTAAACATTATTACAAAACATGAAGAACAAGTATGGGAAATATGGGTTCAGTGTAGTGTGAGTTGTGACATTGATATTGACGTTGTTGTGTTCTTTAGGTTGGCTGAATGAAAACCTTGTTTGGGTGAGTGCCCGTTACTTATACATATACCTTGTAGTTTTTGTGTTTCTTATTCGTTCCCCACCTGAGATGAGCACATAGTGCTGAACACGCCCATTTCATGGGGGAGGGATTTTTCCCAACACTTCTATTAGTGGCTTGTTATTAGCTCCTTTCTGCTCCCTTTCCCGATAGCCCAAGTATCTTCGGGATGGATGTGATGGCCTGAAATCCATTATTAGCCCAAGAATATTTGGGCGGGGTAGTGTGGTGGTTTGCCTAGGTGTGTGCGGGCAGGTGGTTTCCCAAGAATCATCGAGAGGAGGCCCAGGTGTCTTCGGGCGTGGTAGTGGTTACTCTGGCCTAAGTTTTTGCAGGCGTGGTTGCATGTAGTGGTTGTGGCCAAGGTGTTTTCAGGTGGGGTTTTGGCAGTGGGACTTCATGAGGATGTGGCCCAGGTGTTTGTGGGTGGGGTGTGGCAGTGGGACTGCGGTGAGAATGGCGGGATTGGTTCGATGCATAGGATGTCTTCAATAACCTGTGGGAAAGTGGCATGGGGTACCCAAACATCGATGTCCTATTACTATATGTTACATAACATGCGTTATTTGGGTAGTGTGCCTTGGTGAGGTTGGGTGGTTAGCTTCCTTTCTAGGTGTTTGGTTATCTCTTTTCTCATGGGACTTTAGTACGTCTCCCCACATGTGCATGAGAGTCTTTGGATTTTCCCTACTGAGTATACTTGTATTTACACCCTACATATATAAAACTGCCTTCAAGTTCCCAGGAGGACTTCGGGGATCGTGCAGGACCATACTAGCATAGACCATTGGGACAGTTGCTATTTCTACTTTTCTTTTCTTGGTATTCTTTTGTCTTTGGGGTTTTGTGACTTGTATTATGTACTGTTGAACATGCGTATGCAAATGGGTTACTTTTGGTTTTACCTTTACTTTTAGCTTTGTTATTTTTTTTGTTGCTGTCTTATCTACGGATCCTATTAAAGGAAAAAAAGTAATGCATTCCATTTAGTGTCTATTTCTATACCCTTGGCACTGGTCGCCAATCCGAGACCTATGGTGGGCTGGTTTCGGGGGTCATTATCTCTCCTTCAACTTAATGAAGGAAGGGCCTGGCAATCTTCTGACCCTTCTTTCATTTTGGTGAAGGTAGGTCGTGACATTATCTCCCTGATTTAATGCATTACTGTCAATTCCCAACATTGTATGAACATATAATACACATAAATTATAGAATGGAATAAGGAGGATCATTATTGATTCTCAATTAAAAGAACATGTCTATTATAATTTTTATAACCATGTTTCACAATTTTCTCCACACTTTATGTTATAAATTATGAATTTTAATTATGATTTACCATAAGGAATCACCGATTTTATTACTTATTTAATTTCATTTTATTTGAATATTAAAAATTCATGATACATTATGGATCTTATGTTACCTTGGAAAACATTCAACTTCCATTGGAACACATATTGCGATGGATTCATTACATAGAAATCTATAAGAGTTTGTCTAGCCATATTTTACCTCCCAAAATAACTTTATTAATTCAGTTATTAAAATTGTTTTAAATCTAATCTTGAAATTATTGATCATGATTTGGATTTTAATCTTTTCATTTGTAAAATTTCTTTTATTTATGTTTCATCCATTTATTTCTTCTCAATGTATTTGGAATATATTACATAAATTTCATTTGGAACATTTATAATTTTTTTTGGTTTCCCAGGTGGACTCATCTATGTACCATTAATTATATCATTATTATGAAATGTATCACCCTTATTTATATGATTCATAGACCTATTCTAAATTTTATTTGATTATCTTCTTTTACAATGATTCATTTGTTTACTTCTTAATCTTATTGTTAGAATTGTTTTCTTCAAAATTCTCATTATTTCATTCCAAGGATGATTCCTAACTCCCATTATGGGGTCTTCTATAATTACTTTATTTTGATACATTTTATGCTTTGAATGAATCATTTTATCTACTAAAACGTAACCAAACAACATAGTTATCCTATAGTTTATCAACACTATTTTATTTATAAATGTTCATGTTGTTTTATGAATGTTTCATTTTTGATCTGTGTTTCTCCCATATGACACGGTATTTCCTTATGAATTAACATTGAAAGGGTGATACATGTAGTCTAATATATAATACTCGAATTTATTTCATCACAAACAATGACCCATAAACCTTTATATACTTATATAAATGTTATTTTCTCCAAAATTTCTAGCGAAATTGGATTCCAGTTTTTTGGGTATTTGTCAACATTTTTGTTGGTTTTCTCATAGGACTGACTTTCTCAATTTATATTATATCCTCCATAAACATGGGGGTAGTATTATTTAAATTTTTTCTCACACATACACATATATGTTTTTCTACAAATAATTATATCTTAAAAAAATAATAACATAAATTATTACAATTTTTTTATCATATCACTTATTTCCGATTTTATTAATAGAAATCATTAGGTGATATAGTGATCTTATTTCCATATATTGGAGGACTTTTTTTAGAATATTCCTCAAAATAAAATTTTACATAAACATAATTACTTTTATTGGATATGAAATCTTTTTTTGTGTATCCTTTAGAATGGTAAATTTTATTTACAATTATAAACATTTCATACAAAAAAATATTTTGATCATCAATTAACACAATTATTTTTTCACAAACATTCCTCTATATTCAAAATCCTCCATTAGGAATTATAAAATATTCATTATAAAATGTATCTAGTTACTTCATCCAAATATATTTAATATCATATTTTTAATTCAATATATAAATGATAATTTTAATATATTTTTTCAATGCATAGATTCCCTACTCAAAATATTAATTGGTCTCATCCTTCTCTTGTATTACACTGATCCAAACCTCATCATGTTTGAATAATATCCTATAATGATTATCATACACATTTTTTTAATGTAAATTCCTTTTATGGATTTATATAAATTAGATGTATTTCTACTATAGGTTCTTATAATTTATCTATATAACAATAAAGTTGAGTGGTATCTTTCATATGATATCCAAAAATCTCACAATGAAAAAATAATAAATTGGGTAGGTTACACATAATATTATTTAATACATCAACTAAATAATCTATTGACATATGAACACACCAACATGAGCACAATTCTTATGGATATTCTTGTTATGAATCATTACAAACCATATGATCAATTATTTCTCTTGATCGTACTGAAGTAAGAATGATTTCTATGTAAATTGTAGTAGAAGAAAAAAAATCCATCTCCAAAAATATCAAATGTAGCATCATTATTTTTTAAAGGGATTGAAAATATTTCCAATTTTAAACAAATAGTCATATTCATCCTATTATTCTTCTCTTTCTTTTTCCTATTCAACAGTGTCTTTGTAGAAACAAAATGGAAATATAAAATAGAATGAAATTATTCATAAATTAACATCATTATAAAACAAGATAGAAATTTTAAATACTCAATAGATAAAAGAATAACATAATATTATTTAAATAGAAATAAACCAAATTCCCAAACTCCATTTATAGTCTAGGGGACTGGATATGAACAACACTTAGAGGAGGTGGGGGGAGTCTGTGTTGTTAAATTTAATTTCCAATTAATAATTTTAACGGCGAATACCTTTTCTTTTACCTATGTCACTTGTTAAGGTGAATTATTTACTCTTATTATGTATCCTCACATTCCTTATTTCTGAAAAAATATCAAAGACACACACATAATTGGAACAATAATTTAAATTCCTCCTTTATTTGTTTGATAAGGCTAATCCTTGGTGTGATTAATTAAAACCTAAGTTAACACACCTAAAAAGTATAAACCTTTGGGATTTATAATATTATATTTATATAGTGTACAATGTGTATCACAATCACATGATTGGTACACTGCACACCCACATACATGCTATACTTTTAAAATTTTACATAGGGTTGAGAATAAGATATTTTTAAACCAATATATAATGTTCTATTAATACTGATGTGCTACTTATTCTTTTTATTCCCTTATATTGCAGCATGTCACTTCTTCTATTTTATGCACATCACAACACAAAACCTCTTATTGTTCTTTTCAATGTATAAAATTGATATTCTACTACGGTCATGACCCAAACCACTATGGAATTTGTTGTACATTATTATATTATGGTGAAACCCCAAGACCCCCTCTAATAGGATTGGTGATATCAATTGATGTGTAGTAGGAATGTGAAACACCTGAGAGGCCATAGCATGTGCTACTTGTCTGAGTTAAAATACCCCCAAATAACCCCAGAATAATGAAAGGTAAAAAAAACTAATACCAATAATGAATGAATAATTCTATATCACACATAAGGGTACTTAACAAGTATTGGAATGTATACATGTCCAAATACAGTCCCACCAAAACTGAAAAAGTTTCCATCATGCTATGAATTAGGGGGAATCTATAAAATGAAACACCTGGTATGAACCAGGTGAAGAACCCAAGAACACCTTGATAGGTGAGGGGTAAATCAAGGAGTTGACTTTTTCTCCTAATGTGATGGATCTTCTTCCCACATTTGAAGGAAAATGTACAACCTATCTGAAGTGAATGTTTAGAAATGAAATATCCATATGTAGGGAGATTGCACAACTATCTTACTTGTTTCACCAATAAAGTCTAGTCCAAGGAGTATATGTAAAAAAAGTGTCAGTCATACCTAAATCCACTAATATTCATTTGTAATTGAATATAGAAGTTTGGTGACATTTATTATGTACCAGTTACACTATCATTACAAGATTTTAGGTATAGCTCATTGCGTCCCTCAAAACACTTTCATCGACACACTTTTTCTCACTAATTTGAGAGATGTCAAACTAAGTTTATAGAATTTAAAGTTCTTTCAATGAATTGGAATTAAATTATTTATCCCTATATTTGCAAGAGAATATTATTACACCATAGACTTGATTTGATTATCTATGAAATTAGTTTTCACTAAAAACTGGTTGTTCAAAAGTTCCCTTCATGAAGCTCCTTCACGAAGCTCACTCCTTCACGAAGCACCCTTGCCTTCATGGAACAAAATCTTTCATCGAGATACATATATAAATGTGGAATACCCCATCATCATGAAGCACCCATTACATAGAATCAATGGAATCATTCATGACAATTGTTGTACTTTCATGAATATCAAGCTTGCATAGAAATCTTCATTCGCGGAGCTTACCTAGTCTCACAAAATCAAATAAATTCTGGATTTTCTCTAAAAAATGCATCTAAAATGAAGGTGGAATCCTAATATTTATATGTTTGGCCATTTGAAATGTTCCACCTCTTCATAGCATATTTTCTAGTTCATTCAAAAACAGCACTGCAGTGCTCCTCCCGTCATGAAGTTCTATGGACATTTTTTGTTTGTGATTCTCATTTTAACCACAAATATTTCCATCAAAGCATTTCTGCCCTCACGATGCCCAAATTATCATAATCACAGAGATCGTTGTTTTCATTCATGATTTTTATCATCTTCACAAACATCATAAAATGCTTCCTGAAACCCAATCCTTTATAATATTTATGAATAGTTGTTTTCAAAGAAAAACCCTTCACAATGATATCCTCCTCCTCTCATTTTTTGACCAATAAAATTTTTAAAACGCTGAGAAACAACAAAACCATCAATAATGTTGTCATATTGAATTGTAATATCCATTTATTAGCTAACTCACTAATCCACCATGTGAGGTTTGACAGAAAAACAAAAACCATATATAATTTTTATTAAACAACAGCCAGTTTCCATCAATTTCCCCCTTTGGGTTTGTTTTCAATCTATAAATAAATTCAATAAATCTGTTGTCACTGTTAAAACATGATACGAGAGAAAAAAATCATCCAAAACACTATGTCTACATAAGAAAATCATGATGTTGAAAACAAGAGTAGAAGCATAAATTGGGTTCTCATGTTTTGAAATGATTAAATATGTCTTATCTAAGCTTTGATCATTTCACAGAAGCATTGCATGTCCATAAATATTTCTTTATAACACATGATTCACATTATGTCACAAAAGTATTGCATGTTTTGTAAGAAACATGAAACCAGTAAGCCATAAGTTTCACATTCTCATTATATCACTTTATACAACAATTGGATTTATGCATTTCTAAATTCTCCCCTGATTCTCAAATAATTTGAATTTAACCATTCTCTCCAATTGTCAATAAACCCAAAAGACCTAAAATTGAACAAGTAGATTTTAAAACACACTCCCTCTGGAATGTATATCCCTCTTAAAAATGAATCACTTCCAAAAATAGATAAATAATATTTGTACAACCGGGTAAAGTGTATTTTCATGACCTCCACATGAACCAGTAGGAGTCTAAACACCGAGGATCAACTGATGTTTATCAAACACTGGAAAATCTTGTGGCTTAGTCAAAATGTTAGCCGTTAGGTCATTAGTGGAAACATGATCCATTCTAATCATTCCTTGTTAAAATATTCTGTGATGCAGTGATACATGATTTTTGTATATTTATTTAGAATGGTGAACAATATTCATTGTATGATAAATTTCTATCTTGTTATCACAATGAATAACCATTGGATGCTTCACCTCATAAACAATATCATTCAGTTATTGCTTCATCAATATCAGCTGAGTGCATGCCTTTGTAGCAGAGATATATTCAATATTAGAATTACTAAGAGTAGAAATTTTCTATTTCTTACTCAACCAGATGAAACATTTCCTTCCAACAAGGAATGCGCCACCACTTCTGCACATTATATCCCCTACATCTTCTACCCAGTCAGACTTAGAAAATGATGATAGTTAAATATCTTGTCCTACAACAATGTGTTCTCCATAATTAAGAGTGTTATGAATCGACCTCAAGATTCATTTAATTAGGGCCATTTGTTCTTCCTTCAGACAACATTAAAAGTGGACTACCATGTATGTTACAAAGACAATATCTGACTATGTGATTTTGAAGTAAAAATAATTTCCAATGATTCTACTATAAATTGTGGGATCTATAGATTTTTTATCCTCATGCTTTCGTAGTTTTTTCAAACGGCAATCAGAGTCAACATTGGTTTAGATTCATGCATATTGAATTTCTTCATCAACTCCCTTGCATAGTTTTCAAGAGAAATTACTGTTTATGTGTTAATCTGAATCACTTGTAGCCTTATATAGTATCTGAGTTAACAAATCAATGAAATTTCAAATTATGATTTCATGTTATTGGAAAATTCATCAACAATTTCCTTCCTTCTTCAATAATGAATAATATCATCTATGTATAATAGTGCCATGAACCAATATTTCTAATAATTCTTCACATAGAGATTATGATCCACTCGACCTCTTTTAAATTAAATATTATTTAGATAAAAGTCCATCCAAGAGTACCACACTCTTGATTCACGCTATAGTCCATATGGATATTTCTTTAGTCTGTGAACCTTCATTTCATCATTACAAAGTAGAAAACCAACTGGTTGTTCTATGTAGACTTCTTGTTCAATAAAACAATTTAAGATGGTTGTTTTGACATCCATTTGATATGCATTGTATCCTCTCAAAATTTTCATTTCTAGAAAGATCCTGAATTACTATAGTCTAGATATCCAAAGAAATGTTTCATAAAAATGAACACCTTCAATAAGTGAATTTACTTTACACAACAAGCACACCTTATTTTTGATCACATTTCCACCCTCATTGAACTTTTTCTTAAATACCCACTTTGTTCCAATGACATTTTGATTTTGTGGTATCCTAACAAGATCCCTTTTCATGTTCTTGTTAATCTGACATAATTCTTCATTCATGAATATAACCCACGATTTATCCTATGTAGCTTCTTCAAATGAGGATACATCCATGAATGATAGAAAGTTAGAATGTGAATCACTTCTCATTATTCTTGTATATGTGGGTGATATCCAATCCAAAATTATATTAGATTGATCAATTTCAGCTATTTTATTTCCCTTGTAAGGTTCAACTGAGGATTCTCCCGGAATCACTGATTCATATGACTATTCTTCTAAATCACTATCTTTTCTTTACCTCTAAGTATTTTTCACTCTTCCCCTTTTTTCTACAATTGAATATGTTCCATGTCCTTTATCTTCTACATCTTCTATCACATTAGCATAAGATACACTTTTGGTATTTGTGGTCTTGTATTCAATGATCAAAACATCACTACTTTCCACAATCCTTCCCAGATGATTGTTGATGAAATTAAAGGAATTTCTATTCATTGAATATCCAATGAATATTTATTCATCTACAAAATCACCAATAATCCCGTGGTCTCCTACTTTGTTTCAGATGAATATTTTATTTCAAAATACATGAAAATACATCAAAGGGGGCTTCCTACCATGCCCAAACTCATATGGTATCTTTCTTTCTCCCATATCAAGCCTCGTTTGATTTTGAATATACACTACATCTTGATCAAACTTTTTTTAGTAATGGGGACATATATCACTCTCAATCAGCATCGTTCTTTGCCATATTATTCACCTATAGATTTTTTTGCTCACCAAATCCATTTTTTGTGGGGTTTATACTATATCCACCTCATTTTTTATACCATGTTTCTCCAGATAAATTTGAAATACAATTGATCTTTTTTTCCCTCTAATCTTAGATCGTAATACTTTTTTAGTGCGGCTAATATCACTCTATTCTATTCAGAGTCAGACATCCTACAATGATAAGGGCATTTTATAACCTCCTACAATAGGACCATCTCACCAACCATCACATAGTCACACAAACCATCGCACGATCACACCCCCAACACATAGTTACACATCCATTACACAATCACATTCCTTATTCAGGATGAATCCTATTAGATTAGGAAACCATTTACGGATATAAAGTAGATGTTGATCAAACATTATTTTTGGAAGGTTCTTATCATTTCAATCTTGTTGTTTAGTTTATTTTCAAATGTTATCAAATAGTTGAATAGTGTATCACCTAAATTATAATCCCACATCACTTATATGTTCATGTTTTTACTTCTTAATAAGAAATCCCATTTTTATAGCTTTCCAATTTTAGAAAATTTGTCTACTCTAAGATTCATATACATAATCTATCATCCCAATCTACATAGTGGTTCTATCAACACTTGTGTACAGTGTGTGCACTCTATGGATTTCTTATTAAGGTTCTCTATATCACTACAACCTTGGGATGGCCATATGAGGTGGATCGTACATAGTGAGGTCCTCTCCCACAGTAGTGTTTAAGATATCCCCTCGGATAGTTTGTGATTTTACATTTATAAAAATAAAACCATATAATTTTTTTGTAAATACTCTCAAACATTACAAGGAAACTTCAAATATCATCATGAAAAGACATACATATTTTTCAATGGTATTTTTTCTTAAAAATTCTCTTCATAATACATGTATCATTCTAATATAATCATTCAAGATAAATGAATTTTTTTAAACATAATATTCCTATAACATCTATAAAGAAAATTTTATAATTAAGAAAAAATTTATTGGATTTCATTCATATTCAATGTGTATCCCCTTAAAATCTCATTGAAAAAAATTTACAAATCACAGAAGGTGTAAAAAAATCCACCTAGCTTTATTTCATGTTCAATACTAATATAGAAAATTCGTTTCAATTCATACTTTAAAAAATACCAATAAACCATTCCACTCTTAGTTTACATGATCCATTATCAATGTAGATAATTAACAATATTTCTATAGAAGAAAATGATATCTCTTAAAAAATGATCAAAAAAATGAGAACTCTCATTATTTTATTAAAATTATTTAAATTTTATTCGATTATGAAAATTTTGATTAATAAAAACTGAAAAGTAATTTTCATATAACTACCCACTTAAAACTCCTCCACTCACTTGAAAAAATAGGTTAATTTCATTCTAGTACAAATAACATGATTTTATAAAATCCTTAGAACATCTCTATATTTTCATTTTTCTTAATTAGTTGATTTATTAAATATCTCTCCAATAGATTTAGAATTTTATTTTGTTTAAAAGGTTGATTTTTAAATAATATATGTCTCTTTAACGAAAATTTCTAACAATCCCTATCCAAAATATTTTGATATTAACGAGACCAATAATTTTGGAAGATTATTTTTCATTATTCATTTATGATCCCATAAAAGAGATTTAAGAGTTGTATTGATATTGTTATATCTCATATTTAGATGTATAAAAATAATTCATTCATTGAGAAAGAAATAAAAATGGATCCAAATCTTATGTTTTTTCATAAATGAATACATGAAAAAATTCAGTAGGAATGTTATTTTCTAGTGATTTTTAATTATTATATCAAAAATATAATTAAACCTAGATGGAATATTCTTCCTAAACAAAATTGATAAATCATTCTATCATGGTTAGTTATTTATCCTTGTTTTCTTAAATGGATAGAATTCACATATTTTCAGGTTATCTGTAATGACCCAGGTTTTTGGGTCAATTACTTTGTAAAAATCTGATGTTGGGTGGTCTGGGTAGTCTGGGAGAAGTTTTCGGTAGGACTACAGGTAGACTTAGCCTACAAGTAGAAGGCCTACCGGTAGTCTTAGCCTACCGGTAATAGGCCTACCGTTAGCTTGGTCTATCGGTAGCCGCCACCTACCGGTAGCTCGGCCTACCAGAAGCCGCAGCCTACTGGTAGCTTGCCCTACCGGTAGCTCGGTCTACCGGTAGCCGCAGCCAACCGGTAGCTTGGCCTTCCAATAGCTCAGCCTTCCGGTAGCTCGGTCTTCCGGTAGCTCAGCTTACTGGTAGCTCGGTCTACCGGTAGCTGAGGTACAGGTAGCTCGTTGCTACCGATGGCTCTCATCCACCGGTAGCTCTGAGCTACTGGTGGCTCTCACCCCCCACGTGTTCTCCAGTAGCGCACATGTTTGTGCGTATTGGATTTTAAACCCTGTTATAACAACTTTTAAATCCCATTAATTCCCATTAATGGAATTTAATTAATTGATTAATAGGTACTCTGGCGTGCATCGGTTTAAACCGCCCCACAGGGTGGGGTCCTTTAATAACGCGTG
This sequence comes from Viscum album, assembly GCA_963277665.1. Classification (NCBI taxonomy): domain Eukaryota; kingdom Viridiplantae; phylum Streptophyta; class Magnoliopsida; order Santalales; family Viscaceae; genus Viscum; species Viscum album. Next base: position 1,631,266,548 of record OY728133.1, on the reverse strand, counting down.
GGGCCGTGTGGTCATCCCACAACCTGCTCCTTACACGGTTTTGCATTCTTATCTCAACGATCCCCAGCCCTTATGAACTATGGGATTATCCCTTGTTTTCTTTTGATCGATCATCATCCCATCGCTTCGTCTGCTCATCCTTAGTTCCTGAGGCCATGTTTGTGCATCATCTGTTCCTCGGGCATGAAGAGAAGCGTCGATCCCTGATCAATCAGGTAGGAAATTTCACCATCATCTCTTCTTTCTGTGTATCTTACGGGGTGGTTGTGCTACATTTTCCATAGAATTGGATGAACGAAACTCAAATAAAGATAATAAACGGATTCTAAAGAATGAAAGGGGTGGGATGTGATCGATGATGCTACTCTATTTTTATACTCTCTCCTTGATTAATGATTTCTGAATTGTGCGGGCTGAAGCCTACTGAAAATCATTGATGTTGGTGGTCTTTCTCTGTGCAATAACAAAAAATTTATCTATGGTTATGATTAAATGAATTGTTTTGTGGTAGTGAACCCGTGCTGTAAATGAATATAGTTAATTATGTATATTCGGCTAAATAAATTATAAGCACCAGGATCAATCCTTTTCGTGATAACCCTAGTTAAAGAACAACTGAATTTCAAATCATCGAACATGTTAAATCGTTTAAACCTGAAAATACCAGCATCGACCTGCCTTGTGTTGGTTTGATTGGTTGGGTTGTTTTTCCTTCATAGGCTGATTACTAAGTGATATGGGTGGGGATGGGGTCCCTTGTTGGTATGGTTTCAGTGGCCGTGAATTTAAGGATGTGGGGTTATATTGATTATATCATTAATTGGGGTGGGATCCCTTGTTTATGAGAGATCAATGACTCCTGGGTTTTGGGAACATGGGGCAGTATCTTGGGGATTTCGTTGGTTCCAGTACTTCGAGGGATTTTATTTCTCCCCTTTGTTTTTATGGCTTTACCAGAGAACGAGGTGTGAATTCTTAAGTTGATGTTGGGTGTGCTCTTTACTTGGCTTGTGCTTATTCTTTCTAGTTGTCCAAGTAGGTGCAGAAACTTATTTAAACATTATTAAAAAACATGAAGAACAAGTATGGGGAATATGGGTTCAGTGTGGTGTGAGTTGTGACATTGATATTGACGTTGTTGTGTTCTTTAGGTTGGCTGAATGAAAACCTTGTTTGGGTGAGTGCCTGTTACTTATACATATACCTTGTAGTTTTTGTGTTTCTTATTCGTTCCCCACCTGAGATGAGCACATAGTGCTGAACACGCCCATTTCATGGGGGAGGGAGTTTTCCCAACACTTCTATTAGTGGCTTGTTATTAGCTCCTTTCTGCTCCCTTTCCCGATAGCCCAAGTATCTTCGGGCTGGATGTGATGGCCTGAAGTCCATTATTAGCCCAAGAATATTTGGGCGGGGTAGTGTGGTGGTTTGCCTAGGTGTGTGCGGGCAGGTGGTTTCCCAAGAATCATCGAGATGAGGCCCAGGTGTCTTCGGGCGTGGCAGTGGTTACTCTGGCCTAAGTTTTTGCAGGCGTGGTTGCATGTAGTGGTTGTGGCCAAGGTGTTTTCAGGTGGGGTTTTGGCAGTGGGACTGCTTGAGGATGTGGCCCAGGAGTTTGTGGGTGGGGTGTGGCAGTGGGACTGCGGTGAGAATGGCGGGATTGGTTCGATGCATAGGATGTCTTCAATAACCTGTGGGAAAGTGGCGTGGGGTACCCAAACATCGATGTCCTATTACTATATGTTACATAACATGCGTTATTTGGGGAGTGTGCCTTGGTGAGGTTGGGTGGTTAGCTTCCTTGCTAGGTGTCTGGTTATCTCTTTTCTCATGGGACTTTAGTACGTCTCCCCACATGTGCATGAGAGTCTTTGGATTTTCCCTACTGAGTATACTTGTATTTACACCCTACATATATAAAACTGCCTTCAAGTTTCCAGGAGGACTTCGGGGATCACGCAGGACAATACTAGCATAGACCATTGGGACAGTTGCTATTTCTACTTTTCTTTTCATGGTACTCTTTTGTCTTTGGGGTTTTGTGACTTGTATTATGTACTGTTGAACATGCATATGAAAATGGGTTACTTTTGGTTTTACCTTTACTTTTAGCTTTGTTATTTTTTGTGTTGCTGTCTTATCTACGGATCCTATTAAAGGAAAAAAAGTAATGTATTCCATTTAGTGTCTATTTCTATACCCTTGGCACTGGTCGCCAATCCGAGACCTATGGTGGGCTGGTTTCGGGGGTCATTATCTCTCCTTCAACTTAATGAAGGAAGGGCCTGGCAATCTTCTGACCCTTCTTTCATTTTGGTGAAGGCAGGTCGTGACATTATCACCCTGATTTAATGCATTACTATCAATTCCCAACATTGTATGAACATATAATACACATAAATTATAGAATGGAATAAGGAGGATCATTATTGATTCTCAATTAAAAGAACATGTCTATTATAATTTTTATAACCATGTTTCACAATTTTCTCCACACTTTATGTTATAAATTATGAATTTTAATTATGATTTACCATAAGGAATCACCGATTTTATTACTTATTTAATTTCATTTTATTTTAATATTAAAAATTCATGATACATTATGGATCTTATGTTACCTTGGAAAACATTCAACTTCCATTGGAACACATATTGCGATGGATTCATTACATAGAAATCTATAAGAGTTTGTCTAGCCATATTTTACCTCCCAAAATAACTTTATTAATTCAGTTATTAAAATTTTTTTAAATCTAATCTTGAAATTATTGATCATGATTTGGATTTTAATCTTTTCATTTGTAAAATTTCTTTTATTTATGTTTCATCCATTTATTTCTTCTCAATGTATTTGGAATATATTACATAAATTTCATTTGGAACATTTATAATTTTTTTGGGTTTCCCAGGTGGACTCATCTATGTACCATTAATTATATCATTATTATGAAATGTATCACCCTTATTTATATGATTCATAGACCTATTCTAAATTTTATTTGATTATCTTCTTTTACAATGATTCATTTGTTTACTTCTTAATCTTATTGGTAGAATTGTTTTCTTCAAAATTCTCATTATTTCATTCCAAGGATGATTCCTAACTCCCATTATGGGGTCTTCTATAATTACTTTATTTTGATACATTTTATGCTTTGAATGAATCATTTTATCTACTAAAACGTAACCAAACAACATAGTTATCCTATAGTTTATCAAAACTATTTTATTTATAAATATTCATGTTGTTTTATGAATGTTTCATTTTTGATCTGTGTTTCTCCCATATGACATGGTATTTCCTTATGAATTAACATTGAAAGAGTGATACATGTAGTCTAAAATATAATATACGAATTTATTTCATCACAAACAATGACCCATAATCCTTTATATACTTATATAAATGTTATTTTCTCCAAAATTTCTAGCGAAATTGGATTCCAGTTTTTTGGGTATTTGTCAACATTTTTGTTGGTTTTCTCATAGGACTGACTTTCTGAATTTATATTATATCCTCCATAAACATGGGGGTAGTATTATTTAAATTTTTTCTCACACATACACATATATGTTTTACTACAAATAATTATATCTTAAAAAAATAATAACATAAATTATTACAATTTTTTTATCATATCACTTATTTCCGATTTTATTAATAGAAATCATTAGGTGATATAGTGATCTTATTTCCATATATTGGAGGACTTTTTTTAGAATATTCCTCAAAATAAAATTTTACATAAACATAATTACTTTTATTGGATATGAAAACTTTTTTTGTGTATTCTTTAGAATGGTAAATTTTATTTACAATTATAAACATTTCATACAAAAAAATATTTTGATCATCAATTAACACAATTATTTTTTCACAAACATTCCTCTATATTCAAAATCCTCCATTAGGAATTATAAACTTTTCATTATAAAATGTATCTAGTTACTTCATCCAAATGTATTTAATATCATATTTTTAATTCAATATATAAATGATAATTTTAATATATTTTTTCAATGCATAGATTCCCTACTCAAAATATTAATTGGTCTCATCCTTCTCTTGTATTACACTGATCCAAACCTCATCATGTTTGAATAATATCCTATAATGATTATCATACACATTTTTTTAATGTAAATTCCTTTTATGGATTTATATAAATTAGATGTATTTCTACTATAGGTTCTTATAATTTATCTATATAACAATAAAGTTGAGTGGTATCTTTCATATGATATCCAAAAATCTCACAATGAAAAAATAATAAATTGGGTAGGTTACACATTATATTATTTAATACATCAACTAAATAATCTATTGACATATGAACACACCAACATGAGCACAATTCTTATGGATATTCTTGTTATGAATCATTACAAACCATATGATCAATTATTTCTCTTGATCGTACTGAAGTAAGAATGATTTCTATGTAAATTGTAGTAGAAGAAAAAAAATCCATCTCCAAAAATATCAAATGTAGCATCATTATTTTTTAAAGGGATTGAAAATATTTCCAATTTTAAACAAATGGTCATATTCATCCTATTATTCTTCTCTTTCTTTTTCCTATTCAATAGTGTCTTTGTAGAAACAAAATGGAAATATAAAATAGAATGAAATTATTCATAAATTAACTTCATTATAAAACAAGATAGAAATTTTAAATACTCAATAGAGAAAAGAATAACATAATATTATTTAAATAGAAATAAACCAAATTCCCAAACTCCATTTATAGTCTAGGGGACTGGATATGAACAACACTTAGAGGGGGTGGGGGGAGTCTGTGTTGTTAAATTTAATTTCCAATTAGTAATTTTAACGGCAAACACCTTTTATTTTACCTATGTCACTTGTTAAGGTGAATTATTTACTCTTATTATGTATCCTCACATTCCTTATTTCTGAAAAAATATCAAAGACACACACATAATTGGAACAATAATTTAAATTCCTCCTTTATTTGTTTGATAAGGCTAATCCTTGGTGTGATTAATTAAAACCTAAGTTCACACACCTATAAAGTATAAACCTTTGGGATTTATAATATTATATTTATATAGTGTACAATGTGTATCACAATCACATGATTGGTACACTGCACACCCACATAAATGCTATACTTTTAAAATTTTACATAGGGTTGAGAATAAGATATTTTTAAACCAATATATAATGTTCTATTAATACTGATGTGCTACTTATTTTTTTATTCCCTTATATTGCAGCATGTCACTTCTTCTATTTTATGCACATCACAACACAAAACCTCTTATTGTTCTTTTCAAAGTATAAAATTGATATTCTACTACGGTCAGGACCCAAACCACTATGGAATTTGTTGTACATTATTATATTACGGTGAAACCCCAAGACCCCCTCTAATAGGATTGGTGATATCAATTGATGTGTAGTAGGAATGTGAAACACCTGAGAGGCCTTAGCATGTGCTATTTGTCTGAGTTAAAATACCCCCAAATAACCCCAGAATAATGAAAGGTAAAAAAAACTAATACCAATAATGAATGAATAATTCTATATCACACATAAGGGTACATAACAAGTATTGGAAAGTATACAGGTCCAAATAGAGTCCCACCAAAACTGAAAAAAGTTTCCATCATGCTATGAATTAGTGGGAATCTATAAAATGAAACACCTGGTATGAACCATGTGAAGAACCCAAGAACACCATGATAGGTGAGGGGTAAATCAAGGAGTTGGCTTTTTCTCCTAATGTGCTGTATCTTCTTCCCAAATTTGAAGGAAAATGTAAAACCTATATGAAGTGAATGTTTAGAAATGAAATATCCATATGTAGGGAGATTGCACAACTATCTTACTTGTTTCACCACTAAAGTCTAGTCCAAGGAGTATATGTCAAAAAAGTGTCAGTCATACCTAAATCCACTAATATTCATTTGTTATTGAATATAGAAGTTTGGTGACATTTACTATGTACCAGTTACACTATCATTACAATATTTTAGGTATAGCTCATTGCGTCCCTCAAAACACTTTCATCGACACACTTTTTCTCACTAATTTGAGAGATGTCAAACTAAGTTTATAGAATTTAAAGTTATTTCAATGAATTAAAATTAAATTATTTATCCCTATATTTGCAAGAGAATATTATTGCACCATAGACTTGATTTTATTATCTATGAAATTAGTTTTCACTAAAAACTGGTTGTTCAAAAGTTCCCTTCATGAAGCTCCATCACGAAGCTCACTCCTTCACGAAGCTCACTCCTTCACGAAGCACCCTTGCCTTCATGGAACAAAATCTTTCATCGAGATCCATATATAAATGTGGAATACCCCATCATCATGAAGCACCCATTACATAGAATCAATGGAATCATTCATGACAATTGTTGTACTTTCATGAATATCAAGCTTGCATAGAAATCTTCATTCACGGAGCTTACCTAGCCTCACAAAATCAAATAAATTCTGGATTTTCTCTAAAAAAGGCATCTAAAATGAAGGTGGAATACTAATATTTTTATGTTTGGCCATTTGAAATGTTCCACCTCTTCTTAGCATATTTTCTAGTTCATTCAAAAACAGCACTGCAGTGCTCCTCCCGTCATGAAGTTCTATGGACATTTTTTGTTTGTGATTCTCATTTTAACCACAAATATTTCCATCAAAGCATTTCTGCCTTCACGATGCCCAAATTATCATAATCACAGAGATCGTTGTTTTAATTCATGATTTTTATCATCTTCACAAACATCATAAAATGCTTCCTGAAACCCAATCCTTTATAATATTTATGAATAGTTGTTTTCAAAGAACAACCCTTAACAATGATATCCTCCTCCTCTCATTTTTTGACCAATAAAATTTTTAAAACGCTGAGAAACAACAACACCATCAATAATGTTGTCATATTGAATTGTAATATCCATTTATTAGCTAACTCACTAATCCTACATGTGAGGTTTGACAGAAAAACAAAAACCATACTTAATTTTTATTAAACAACAGCCAGTTTCCATCAATTTCCCCCTTTGGGTTTGTTTTCAATCTATAAATAAATTCAATAAATCTGTTGTCACTGTTAAAACATGATACGAGAGAAAAAAATCATCCAAAACACTATTTCTACATTAGAAAATCATGATGTAGAAAACAAGAGTAGAAACATAAATTGGGTTCTCATGTTTTGAAATGATTAAATATGTCTTATCTAAGCTTTGATCATTTCACAGAAGCATTGCATGTCCATAAATATTTCTTCATAACACATGATTCACATTATGTCACAAAAGTATTGCATGTTTTGTAAGAAACATGAAACCAGTAAGCCATAAGTTTCACATTCTCATTATATCACTTTATACAACAATTGGATTTATGCATTTCTAAATTCTCCCCTGATTCTCAAATAATTTGAATTTAACCATTCTCTCCAATTGTCAATAAACCCAAAAGACCTAAAATTGAACAAGTAGATTTTAAAACACACTCCCTCTGGAATGTATATCCCTCTTAAAAATGAATCACTTCCAAAAATAGATAAATAATATTTGTACAACTGGGTAAAGTGGATTTTCATGACCTCCACATGAACCAGTAGGAGTCTAAACACCGAGGATCAACTGATGTTTATCAAACACTGGAAAAGCTTGTGGCTTAGTCAAAATGTTAGCCGTTAGGACATTAGTTGAAACATGATCCATTCTAATCATTCCATGTTAAAATATTCTGTGATGTAGTGATACATGATTTTTGTATATTTATTTAGAATGGTGAACAATATTCATTGTATGATAAATTTATATCTTGTTATCACAATGAATAACCATTGGATGCTTCACCTCATAAACAATATCATTCAGTTGTTGCTTCATCAATATCAGCTGAGTGCATGCCTTTGTAGCAGAGATATATTCAATATTAGAATTACTAAGAGTAGAAATTTTCTATTTCTTACTCAACCAGATGAAACATTTCCTTCCAACAAGGAATGCGCCACCACTTCTGCACATTATATCCCCTACATCTTCTACCCAGTCAGACTTAGAAAATGATGATAGTTAAATATCTTGTCCTACAACAATGTGTTCTCCATAATTAATAGTGTTATGAATCGACCTCAAGATTCATTTAATTAGGGCCATTTGTTCTTCCTTCAGACAACATTAAAAGTGGACTACCAAGTATGTTACAAAGGCAATATCTGACTGTGTGATTTTGAAGTAAAAATAATTTCCAATGATTCTACTATAAATTGTGGGATCTATAGATTTTTTATCCTCATGCTTTCGTAGTTTTTTCAAACGGAAATCAGAGTCAACATTGGTTTAGATTCATGCATATTGAATTTATTCATCAACTCCCTTGCATAGTTTTCAAGAGAAATTACTGTTTAGGTTTTAATCTGAATCACTTGTAGACTTATATAGTATCTGAGTTAACAAATCAATGAAATTTCAAATTATGATTTCATGTTATTGGAAAATTCATCAACAATTTCCTTCCTTCTTCAATAATGAATAATATCATCTATGTATAATAGTGCCCTGAACCAATATTTCTAATAATTCTTCACATAGAGATTATGATCCACTCGACCTATTTTAAATTAAATATTATTTAGATAAAAGTCCATCCAATATTACCACACTCTTGATTCACGCTACAGTCCATATGAATATTTCTTTAGTCTGTGAACCTTCATTTCATCATTACAAAGTAGAAAACCAACTGGTTGTTCTAGGTAGACTTCTTGTTCAATAAAACAATTTAAGATGGTTGTTTTGACATCCATTTGATATGCATTGTATCCTCTCTAAATTTTCATTTCTAGAAAGATCCTGAATTACTATAGTCTAGATATCCAAAGAAATGTTTCAGAAAAATGAACACCTTCAATAAGTGAATTTACTTTATACAACAAGCACACCTTATTTTTGATCACATTTCCACCCTCATTGAACTTTTTCTTAAATACCCACTTTGTTCCAATGACATTTTGATTTTGTGGTATCCTAACAAGATCCCTTTTCATGTTCTTGTTAATCTGACATAATTCTTCATTCATGAATATAACCCACGATTCATCCTATGTAGATTCTTCAAATGAGGATACATCCATGAATGATAGAAAGTTAGAATGTGAATCACTTCTCATTATTCTTGTTTATGTGGGTGATATCTAATCCCAAATTATATTAGATTGATCAATTTCAGCTATTTTATTTCCCTTGTAAGGTTCAACTGAGGATTCTCCCGGAATCACTGATTCATATGACTATTCTTCTAAATCACTATCTTTTCTTTACCTCTAAGTATTTTTCACTCTTCCCCTTTTTTCGACAATTGAATATGTTCCATGTCCTTTATCTTCTACATCTTCTATCACATTAGCATAAGATACACTTGTGGTATTTGTGGTCTTGTATTCAATGATCATAACATCACTACTTTCCACAATCCTTCCCAGATGATTGTTGATGAAATTAAAGGAATTTCTATTCATTGAATATCCAATGAATATTTATTCATCTACAAAATCACCAATAATCCCGTGGTCTCCTACTTTGTTTCAGATGAATATTTTATTTCAAAATACATGAAAATACATCAAAGGGGGCTTCCTACCATGCCCAAACTCATATGGTATCTTTCTTTCTCCCATATCAAGCCTCGTTTGATTTTGAATATACACTACATCTTGATCAACCTTTTTTTAGTAATGGGGACATATATCACTCTCAATCAGCATCGTTCTTTGCCATATTATTCACCTATAGATTTTTTTTGCTCACCAAATCCATTTTTTGTGGGGTTCATACTATCTCCACCTAATTTTTTATACCATGTTTCTCCAGATAAATTTGAAATACAATTGATCTTTTTTTCCCTCTAATGTTAGATCATAATACTTTTTTAGTGCGGCTAATATCACTCTATTCTATTCGGTGAAAAGTTTCATGCAATCCAGAACATTCAACTTCCTATGTATAACCATCACAAAATCCATTCTACTAAAATCATCATTGATAATGAAAAATTTCCTTTCTCTATATGTTCGAGCAACATTTATTAGTACTCCTATGTTTTTATGGATGAGATTAAAAATATTTGATTCCCTTTTCATCTTTTGATGATTCAAAATGCAAAACAGCATCCATCGTATAAAATAATCACAAGTATTTTCCCATTCATAGTTCTAATTAGGTACATCCATGTATATCTCCATATTAGATATATTTTTCGAATATTGTTCATTAATTTGAACAAACATTTTATGCAAAAAGATTTTTTTTGTTCTTCAATTGTCAAAGAGGAAATTTTCCCTTTACTGTCAACCTGATATATGTTTCCATATGTTATGTAACCTATAAGGAGATAATTCCCTATATTTACATATATTTTGAATCCATTTTGATTAAAAGTCACTATAATTTCAAAGTCATAGAGTTGTCTCACACTAAGGAGTTTGTGACATAAACCATCCGCATAATGAACTTCAGTTTTCTTCATCTCACCATTGTACATCTCATTACATACACTTCCTTTGATCATTGATAAACCATAAATAACCAACCTTACTTTCCCAAAATCCCATTTACAAAAAATTGTTGATATTTTTGTATTTTATTTTATCTTGGATGAGCATCCACTGTTGATAATCCTTGTGCTAATGTTCTGTGTATCATTAAGAGAGACTTTATCTAGATTGGATTTCTCAATCATATTCATTTCATTCCATGAAATATAATATTGAGTGAAGGATTAATATATCCATACAAATCTCTTTTCCATGGGAATGGTTTCATCATACTCATAATATTAGTCCTAAGGAGAAAACATGTCTGTAAGAGAAACACCAGATAGTTGACATGTATTGTCTAATCCATGAATTATGTATGTAGTGTTCGAACCTTTCTTCTACCTACATTAAATAGTGTTATGATGAAAGTTATCGAAATTAATTTAGTATCCATAGAAATAGTTTCTTAAATAAGAATTAGTTAATGAACTTGTTCTCATTTTTTGACTTCTTATTTATTTCCCAATCAAATATATTCTTTCCCATCCCCCGTATGACAAGGTATATATAAGATATCCATAGAACTGACATTTTATAAGAGGAAATATCTTTTCACTTATATTCCTACTCATGTCCTCTTTCTTGGGATAATAGTTTGATAGATAATAATTTTTGGAATCTTGATGATACTTTTCAGTTCTCCTTATAGTTTGATTGGGTACTTTCATTGTTTGGAATTCAGGAGACATTGTGATATGAATAACATTAATCTTACCTTAATTATGGCCCATTATATTTCCATCATAAGAAGCTTTAGCATCACAACCAATCCCACTATTCCCCATTCATTTGGATCTTTGTCCATTCAAAATATTTTCAACTCAATCAGTACTACACTTGGCTCTCTCCAACATCATAGCATCTGAAAATTTCCATATCTGAATATTATTTTTTGATTATTATTAATTTGATTCACATTCATGTTTACTCATAAGTGTATCAAATTCTTATTCAAGACCCTCAATTGTAGTTCACTTATCCTCTAGACTAGATGTATGTTCATATATGAACATTCCCTTTTATTTAATTCTTAGCTTCAGTTATGCCATATCTAAGGTGCTGTCAATGGTTTTTTAATATACATTCACTACTTCTTTGAGATGTTCAATTTCAGCTTGATATTGATCAACATATTCTATTTATTCTTCCACAACTTCTCTCTATTCTTTTCATATGTTTCATTGATTCTCAATCTTACCAAGTTCATATTTTATTTTCAACTGTAGATCCGTATAATTAATCAAATTACTATCTCTACCTTTATCATTTGATGGTTATGTCATTTCAAATTTTTCCATTATAGATTCTTAATTTTTATATTTAAAATATATTTCTTCTACCTCAAATATTTCATTATCATCATCATCTTATTCACAGAAAAAATACATTTTCTCTATAATTTCATTTTATATTTTAAGTCTCCCATCTGGGAAAATATTTTTTGGGGCTTCTGAGAGTTTCTAGATTTATTTTATACATCATTACACTACCTTAGTCATCTATAGGAAATGTTCCCAACTCTTTTCAAATGATATAATGTGAAGGGTAGATTTCCATAAAATCTCCCATTTCCACTCTTAAATTTCATGGGAAAAAGGGAATTAAATTCATCTTTCAATTTTTTTATCAACACTATCTCTTGAGTCCTAATTATTTTCAATGGATTTGAAAGATATTTCATCTAGTACTCAATTAGTTGCATCCTATGGTTTATTTATCATTTCATATGCCACCAGAAAACTCACCACATCGTCTAGAGAATGTTTGGAGAGATTTCATTCCTCAAGTGATAACATGTTTGGATTGTTGAGAGGTCTAATCCTTCTCAATTTTTTTATCAAATTCATGGTCTTTTATTTCATCAAAAACTACATTTATATCTTTAAAAACTTCATTGATTTGATTTAAAAAAGGAATATGCATTTCTATTAGGATACATTTTAAATTAATTATACCTATTGTGTAGGACTTTTAGAGTTTCTTACTTTACTTTGTTGCCACCTTTATAAATATTTTCATGGTTTTCCCACTTTTACATTATTGAAATAAAACACCTCACTTTTATATTGGTTTGATTAGGATGAGATGTAGTGGGGGTATTCTATACTTTAACAGCTTCATCAAGAATTTTTTTATATGTATCAGTCATAAGAATCCCTATTGGATTGGTGGCATCTATCCTCAATATAGTGGTAGAAAGAAATTCCATCCTAATATATATTAGATGAGATATCATTATATTCTTCCTAATTAAATATTTGTTTCGATCAAAGAGGGGGAATCCTCTAACATTTACTGAATTTTCCTTATAAAAAATGATATATTTTACACCAGTAATATGTAGGCTCTGAAACAACTTTATGTAACGTAGAACACCATTAAAGGGGAGGGGTCAATCAGAGTGTCAAATTTTTATCCTAATATTATGGATATTGTTTCAACATTGCTAGGAACCTATAAAATTTATCTAAATTAAATGTGCAGAAATAAAATAGCCACATTCAAAGATATCACACAACAATTTTACATCGTTCACAACTAAGGGCTACCCCAAAGAGCATACAACGACAGTGTGTGGTTCGTACCTAAATCCACTAATTTTCACTAGTTGTGGAATATATAATTTTAGGCACAATCACTCTATTCCATGTAAACTAAATTTACATGATTTTATGGATAAATCACTACAACCCTCAGAACACTTCCATCGAATCCCTCTTTATCACTACATTGAGAGAAGTCAAACTCAGTTTATCGACATCATGGTTGCTTCAATGAATTGGAATTAAATCCTTTCTAGCTATCAATTCACAAGACTCTGCATTCACCACCTTCTTGTGTTGATACACTCTGAAATCACTATTCACTAAAATCTAGAAGTTCGATAGTACCTTTCACAAGTCTTCTCTATGAATCACCCCTAGATTCACGGAACAAGCTTCTTCGTGATTCTCACTGAGTCAACATAGAATACCCCATAATTATTATCACCCATTACATGAAAGCATTGGTATCGGTATAAAGTTGAGTAATCTTTTCATGATTCTCAAGCTTTCTTGGAAAACCAGATACTCAGAGATCCCCTAGCTTCATGAAAAAAAGTGATTCTGGATTTTCTCTTATATCTTCATCCTAAATGAAGTTGGGGTAGCCTTATATTTAGAGTATTGGCAATTAGAAATACTCCCCTGCCTCTTAGCCTTAGAAACAATACACATTATGGAATACTAAAATATATCGATGTAAAAACATACCAAATAAAATCTAAACTAGAAATAAATCTAAAGACACGTCTATAAACAATCGAAATGAATATGAGGATGCTTACTGGGATAAAAAGACACAACCACTATAAGGTGAAATCCATGAACAATTTGGTATGGATGATGATGATACAAATAAAATTGATAAAAATATATTTTGGAATTGTGGGAGGAACATGCACATCGAATAAAAAACATTAATTTTGCAACATGACTTTTGCTTACAATGACGAAGGATTTATATAATTTGAAACTGATTTGTGTTGTTAATATTCCATAACTAATAAACAAAAAAAATAACATCACATTGATTTAAATTTATTATAATAGATGATTTAATGGTGTAAAGAATTGACTAATTGTATAAAATGAATTTACAACCTACAAATAATTTTACGCTGTAAAAGATTCTTTTGTTGTTAACCATATTATAGTCGGTGTCTAGTGATGGAATTGCATCATAATCTATGACATGCAACATAAATGTTTCCATCAAGTATTTGTCACCATAGGTTCTATAGAAACCCCAAGAATTTTCCTAAACTGAAAAATAAATATCTTTTACATAAAAAGGGAACATCATAAAAATGTATGATGTTAAAATTATCCCCACCATACAAGCTTTCTTTCCACAGAATGTCCTAAAAATCCTTGACATAGAAAAAGTTTAATATACCACCTCCTCACCAACATTTATTAATCCCACATATCCTAGATTTCTGGTATTCACTTATAGAGTACATAGGCCAAGGAATTTGTTTTTCCATGTAGTACCTTATACTGGTGATCTAAAATTTGAACTGTTTACTCGACCATGATGGTGTTAGTCTCAATATCAATATCATCCCATTAAATCGTGTGGGAATAATAGAGTTCGTACTTAATTATATAGGAAACCTAAAAAATCATGAATCGAATTCAAATAATATGGTAAGTACAACAGATATTCCACCTTTCTATGATGCTCTATGATCTCACTGGTGCCAAAAAAACATGATGGTAACTTCCCCTATGCACTAAAATGGTCATGCCCAAAGAGAGGTGAAATATAAAGAAAACCACAATAACTAACCAAAAACCCTAGTGGTTGATGATAGTGTTCTTCATGTGAAATCTAATGACTTTTTTCCCTTAAAAAATCTTTTCCATATCAACTACAACCTTTCTTTCATCTTCTAGACAACACCCAGTCCAAATAAGGACCACTCTCCTCGACCATCCTAGTACAAGATATATCTAATATTCCACCACAAAACTCTTCAAAGGGAGAAATTTTAATTGATGTTTGATAAATAATTTTATATATTAACTTGACCAATGTAATATTCTATTATTAATAACAACCAAGTTCATGTAGATGTTCCTGAACATTTTCTCAAGAACTGAGATAGTTCTCTATAAATTTGTCCATCCTTATTCAGATTATATACCATTCTCAATTTCAATTGGTTTCCCATCACCTCTTAAAAACCATTCCTGAACCAGGATGTGAACCATGTGTCCCTGTAATAGGAAATCCAATAGATAATACAATAATTTTTTATAAAATCTCAGACATACATGTCTGAGAAAAGTTCTATATTTTCATCTCCTTGATATAGTGGAAACAAAACAATATCATGAGTTGATCAATGATAACCCAAATTGAATCCTTTATAATAGGATAATGTGGTAAACCAATAACAGAATCAATGGAAATATCATCTCATTTTCATACTATAATCAGTGATGGTTTCAAAAATCATGCAGGACTTTGGATCTCTTCCATGATTCCTTGAAAAGTTGGACATGATAATATGAATAATTTAACCGGTTTTCTCATACCTATCCATAAATACTGAAATATCATTTCATGATACATCTTGGTAGTCCCCTTTTTTCTGAACCAACAAGACCAGTTTCTATTTTCCATCAACTCTTGCCTCAAATAAATCGAAACAACCAACTCGCTATGGAAACCATGAATGCCACCATGTGAGTAAGATCCCAAACCCAAGATCACCCCATCATCTGGAACTCCACATAAGATTATAACTAGAAATTAGGTACCTACACAAGATGATTACTCTAATAAAATGTTGAGTAATAATTAATTTAATTCATGAACACCTATCCAAAATCCCTCTCAATTGCTAGGATCATTTCAGTAAAAGCCCCATTAGATTCCCTACCTCTAGCAATTCATTCAAGGGTTGGATATGAATGTTTCATAACAATGATTTCATGACAACATTACATTTTTCGAGGGTTTATGAAATATCATAGTAGAATTTCTGAAGATGCTCATCCCAATATCATTGTCACAAGATCATACATATTTGAGAGAAAATATACCACTTAATCTTATGATTAGAATATACTGTGAACCACTCCCCAAAGTGATAATAATGCATTTTTTTGAGTTCATTAATAACTACATACAACACAATATCATGGATAGGTTATTTATTTTCATTAATAAATAATTTTCATGAGATCAGGACACCTTTTGTTTCCACTGAACTAATACGGACCCTAAAACCATTACAGAAGCATCACAGAAAATATCATAACATGAATCTAGTTCTAGATTATTTAGAACTAGACCATAAGTCAAAATACTATCCAGTTCCTGTAAATATATCAATAATTTAATTTCTAACTCAATATTTACATCATTATGGGTTGAGGCTATCATTTCAAATGAAAGACTCGTGATGTCTTGAAAAAAGATCTTATAATGGCCAACAAAACCCTAGAATCATCGGATTTAAAACCCAATTAATATCTACGATAAGGAAATAATTTCTACTATTATTTTAGGATCAAATGAGATGGCCCTATAAAATTTAACATTCCTTATAAACATCAATTACCAAATCCAAATCACAAATTTTGAAATCATAGCATACATATGATTTTGCCTCAATATTCTAAGTACATCATTCAAGTTGTCTATGTGGTTCTCTGCTAACATGGAGTACTCAAAAATATCTTCAACAAACACAACAACAAAAGTGTCTAAGAACCGATGAATTATTTTTTTATAAATTCCATAAATACAATATAATCATTTGTGATACCAAATGGAAAAACTAGAAACCCTATATTCCACTATGATCTGTTAAACATTGTCTTAGGCATATCCTCTTTTTCGACTCTCACCTAGAAGTACCCTGATCGAAGGTTAATCATTAAAAACCAATTATACCCTTTTAACTGAAATGGATATCATCAATATTGGGAAAGGAA
Source organism: Viscum album (assembly GCA_963277665.1). NCBI lineage: Eukaryota > Viridiplantae > Streptophyta > Magnoliopsida > Santalales > Viscaceae > Viscum > Viscum album. The sequence continues at coordinate 1,631,249,465 of OY728133.1, read as the reverse complement.
TATTATTTATTTATGGTTTCATAATTCAAAATTCAATAATTTATTAACAGTCTAAGGATACCATATTTTTTATTAGAAAATTGTATAGTGGATGCCCATAGTTATGCACTCGGACAAATAAATACCTTATCCTCAAAGCCTACAATTTGTATTTTATTTTCCATTGACTCTATAGGTTCCATATGATATGATAGAACAAATATGGGAATCTTACATAGAAGAATTACAATAATAGTCCTTACCTCTATCTATAGTGGTAAACTAGTGAAATAATCAGAAATGATCTCTGGTCATGCACACAAAACTATAAGATGATGAATTATTATAAAATGATAAACAAAATCATGGGATATATTCAAAAATAGGTAATTTATCACCCCAAAATGTGGATCAATCAACCCCACAATTCTCACTCAAGGGCCCCGTTATCCCATAAATAATATAATGACACAATCAGGAGATAGAAAATGAACTCGATGAGAATAACTGTTCATATATGACATAATAGTGCATATCCAATCCATTTCATTTATTAGGTCAAAGATACCATGATTATGAAAAAAAAATACCACACAACATCAAGGTCAGATATCAACGCATAATATGTGGGGCATTTAAAATCATTTACAAACATGTTTCTTAAAGGTCTTCAAATATATAAAAAGGATTGCATAAGATTCCAATTTAGGCACAACATATAAACTAACATCATCAATATAAAATAATTAGTATTTGCTATATCATATAAATTTAGTATCAGGGAGGGAAACAACAAGTCCTCTAATAGTAGCCACCCCTACTTGAGATTTTCCTTGTCCATACTCACCCACATAATGAATCATGTTCTTATCTCCTCCCTGAGCATTCATAGAAACGTGAATATAACCCATGAATTTAGGATAAGACCCCTACCCATGAATTTATCTGAAAGAACCTATGAATACATTATGAAATTAGATCTATCTTTACTACCATGGGTAATCCTACCACAAAATTGATTCAGATGGAAAGATTTTACACAAAGATTATAGGTCTTGATAACCTCCATGCACATAGTCATAGCATGGTTAAGCTATTAAAACTTGTAGAAAAAATATATGGCTATCCAGATGAATCACCTAAAACATGTCTTGAAGAAAACATCATACATTTGACCTTCTTTTCTAGATAGAACACACTCCATATATTACATTTGAAACAACTAAAGATACACATGAATTTTTTGTTCTAGCTATATCCTCCTCATCCATAGTCCATTTATCAAAAATATACAAAAAAGATAGAAGTTTCATGTTAATAATTATTATCAAAATATTTCACCTTAGGCCCAAATCAATCTTCTAATTTCTGAGATACTAATTACTAACAAAATTAGGTTCTAGGTGCACCAACTCAAGAAAATGGGTGGAATTATCCATTATGGTTCACTCACCATTCTCTAAGATCCATAATAGTTGGATATTTTCCATGAATATAATATTACAGTTGAAACTACAGGCTAAATATCGTATTGATGGAATCCTAGGTAAGATCGTTTTGAAACATTGATTTCACAATGGAATCCCACAATCTACTTCCATGTCACTTAAGCATGTACTTTTAAAAAACAATATTAGAGACCTCAAGATTCTTTAGAATGATGAAGATCCTCTTGATCCACTCATATCACTATTCAAATTATTGGGGTTCTTTGTCACCATATAAAATAGTTTTATTCTACTTAGTAAATTCAGATCCATGATCCATAACTCATCGCAGGTTACTAATACCAACTTCACCAAATGTTCGAATAGAGAGGATTACAATTTCCACTATATATGTCTACACAAGAGGATATTCATATATAAACCATCTCACATATTTCTCTCTCAGATTTTGAACAATTCGTCAAAGATGATTTTTCTAATAATAAAAAGAAATAAAAAATTATCTCAAGAAAAAAATTCCCTATTCACTAGGTCACATGAAAAATCCATATAAATGCATTTAAATTATTTGAATTTAAAAGAAAAAATGATTCTAAAAATTAAATAAAATGATTTATATAGGAATTAATCTTCTAAATAAACCCCTCATATCCAATATACTCAAAACACCCCAACCATTAAGGCTTTATATTGGAAAAACTCTTTGACCTCCCATGGTAAATCGTGGTTAGACATGGAATTAAACTATCCGGTCTCACTTATGCACATATTATCCAAATTCCAATAGTCCTAACTCGAGTCTACTAGAGACACCTAACCGAACCCAAGAAGTATTGAACTACATAATGTTGGGAATTGGATCTACTTCCAATTTTTAATGAACCATCTTAGGAAATATAGGTAATCCACCCAATATATCCCAAAAAATGGAGAAAATAAACAAATAAAGGCACCTCTCAAGCATATTTGATGAAAAAATAGTACAAAATGGACAAAAATAACACATATCCCATAGACATAAAAACTCTGTAATGTCCTATAATTTCCATATAATATTTTTTATATGGAATTATTTCATGACCGCAAAATCTGACGATGTGCGATTCTATGGCCTGGAGTGCCCTAAATGACACGTCGATGTTTTGTTTAGCATTAATTATACCACGTCAGCATTGTTTCTGAAAAAATTGACTAACTCTTAAATGTTTTTCTGAATCAGAAATCGGAGGGAACTGATTCATTTACGATACCAGGATTACACTAGGTATGCCTTAATTTTAGTCAGAACATGACTCTTGTGAGAAAACACGAAAATGTCAAAACTGTAAATAAAATAATTAAATATAATTATTTTATTTTTAAAATTATTATAACTTTTTAATGGTAACTAGGATTAAAAATATAAGAAAATCACTAAACTCATGAAGGTATGATATCTTTAAGAAGATACTAATATTGTTTGGCATGGGCCACCAGTGAATATTAGTTTATGGCTGTAAATAAAATAATTAAGTGACAACTATTTTATTTGAAAATACATAATTTCTAAACAATAACTCAGATTAAAAATCTAAAAGACCCATTGGGTTCGTTGGGGAGTTTTTCCCTTAGGCAGAGCCTAACATAGACAGGCATGGGTCAAGAGTGATTGTTAATAATTTTCTGAACTTTTTTCGGGTTGGTTTAGTAAACGTGTGAGAGGAATTTTCTAACATTTGAACCGGTGCATGGATTAAATATCTGAGGGCACCATTGAATCTAAAGTTCCATGAGTAACTTATGGGAGACATTAGTTTGATAGTAGTAGGTCTGGAGAAAATGTTTTGTTCTGTGATTTTTTCAATGAAATGAAATTAAATATATTTTATTATTAAATTTTCTATCATGTCCTCCAAGAGACTGGAGCTGTGTGGGGCAGCAATGTGTCATGCTAATAAATGGCTTGACCTTCCTACCATAAGTAACAACGTCATTGGGGAATTAGGAAGGTTCCTAATTTATTTTCCCGTATTAATTCCCCATGTCGTTACTTACCCGCCCCCTCTCATATATATATGGAGTTTTCGGGAGGCACCGAAACCGCTTCGCCAAGCAACGTAGTGTTGAAGGAGCACCGCGACGCCAAACCCTTAGAGGATGAAGTCGATCCTAGCATGAGGTGATGGGCGACACTGATCCACAATCTAAAGGATGACGTTTGAGTGACGTCATTGGTAACCAGTTGTGGGAGCGAAGTACATGTCCCACTTTCAAGTATGGACGCTCTCCAATGGGTTTTAAAGGTAGGGAGTTTATTCCTTTATGATTTTTAAATGATTTTCCTTTACCCCATTCATGAACAACATGTAGAACGTGGGTCAATAGACTAATGGGTTGACCCGCGATTCATTCATCATTGTGAGAGGTTGTAGTGGGGTATCTTGTGGGGTTTAAATTGTTGTTTAATTCAATTGTTTATTAAACCCTTAATCCTCTCATGTTTACGAGCTAACGCCAAGGGCATAGGCCTAACGAACCCAGCCCAAACCCACTTCTATATTTGCTACATCTTTGTGCCTACATGGAAGACCGACATCGCCATAACACCCACCGGCTATGTGGTGGATAGTGCATCAACACCCAACGCAAGAGGAGGCCGCGAAAAAAAATAGTGGTGGTCATCGGAGCGGCTGACACTGGTCGGACATAGATGAGTCATGGCGCATAGTCACTCATAGCTGATGAACAACGAGGGCCAAGACTCATCAATTATGGTGACCGAAGGAAGGCGGACAACACACTGGTCGGCCGTGGGGGGAGGAGCGGCGTGTCGTCGAACGCCGTAAGAGGAGTCGGCCAGCACACCGACCGACCATGACGGAACTAGAAGGACTGACCCGCGGGTCCTGCGGGCCATGTGGAGGCACCATGTGGTGTTTCCACTGCGAGAAGACTAAATAACCCTAGGATATTCTATAAAATCTGTGGGTTTCTCCCCCGGTAGTAGCTAGGGCAGACCCCTTGCGGGTCGCGCCTCATGCAGCCAGACCACCACACACCCAGGCTGCCCCCCTTGCTGACCACCCATTTTCGGGCCGCCCCCTTGCGGGCCTGGACGCCCTTGTGGGTCAGGCCATCCTTTCGAGCCGGACAGAACCTCATCCCAGGAGGATGAGTCTGTTGTGGCCCATCCCAGACTGGGTCAGTCCAGGTCAGTTTGACCAAGTCGGACTAGACCCGGGCCCCCCTGGGTGCAAAAACCATTAAATATCCTTATCTTGAGAATCAGACATCTATTTCACATATTGTCTAAAGAGTTGAGATACTTAGAGTGAGATTTTCCTTTTGACTTTCTCCATGAGATTTTTGGAGAAACAGGGACTATGGCCGAGTTGGATCACACTCGAATCGAACTGGGCCCTCTGCACTGAAATGAAAACGATGCATAAACCAGACATCCAATTAATGCACCTCTATTGCATGGAACCCTTATAACATGAAAAATATTTGGGTTACTAATTTGTGAAACATTGTGCTAGATGTAATATGACCAATGGTTTGAGGACATGTTCCCCCAAGGGAACATTGTATGGAACCATGTGACTGGCTAAGACCTGATGACTATTAACCTATTAGACTTAGAGTGACTCAAAGAACCAGTGGAGAACCTCTATTTGAGGCATTAGACCCACAGTGGGGAGTGCCTATGTGTGATGCCGAAGACCCACAATACACGATGGGGAGGAGAACCTCAGTAGGCCATGGTGGGTAGAATCTCTATGTCACCTGACAGACCCATGATATGTGATGGGGACGATTACCTCAGCAGTTTAAGGTTAGTGTGAAGCGACACTGTGTTACGTGGTAGGCCCACTGTACTCGATAGATGAGGATTTTTTTGGCAGCTGAGGTGTTCTATTTTGTAACTGGGAATGTTACATGTTCTTTGGCATAGAGATGTTGTGGATGGATATCAACTTTCATAGTGATCCTGTGTGGTTCAAAATCATAATCCTGTTTCTTTGAGATGTATACCTTGTATGAGCAGAGATTATAATTGAGTTGTGTATATTGATCTGTTCATTGTGATTGAGATCATGATTTTTGGTTTTCCTTGTGGAATTCATAGAGACCTACGGGGGTCTTAGGGTCCCTACTGAGTATCATTATACTTACCCATGCATGGGCTACATCTTCACATTGTTGTGCCTTGTGTAGATGACGAGCAGCTGGGCTGAGGCTGGAGGGAGCCAGGACTAGGTGGTACGCGAAGGAGACAGGTTGACATATAGTGCTGAGGAAGCGATCTGTACCTACCCTTCAAGTTGGATCCCCAAAGGATGACCGAGTAGTTGATTTCCCTTTTTCAGTTGTATTGTTCTTTTAGTTATACTTGTATGTTTATAGTTGGGCTTGTATTACATCCCCTTCTTTCTTTCAGCACTCTTTTACTACACCAGTTTTCATCACTGTTGCTTCTTGTTGCATTCTCGGACCGTGTGTTTGTACAATATTAAAGGCAATGGCTTCCTGTTTTAGGGAATGTGTCTTTCTGTTCTAGTCGCCAGCCCCTGGCATATGGATGGAGGGCTTGGGGTAGTCACAACACAGGCACCAGGGAGACAGGTCATGACAAATTCAGTCCAAATATATCAATCTAAATATATAAAATAGTCTAGACTAAAGAAGTATCTATATGACCATCCATCACCACTATAATATTCTTCTATAAATATGACAGACAAAAAGAGAAAAAAAAATTATACATGATTCCATTCTCTTTAATAGATTCATGTAAAACAATATTTAAAACATCTTTATGTAGAAAGGTTGCCTGATAGAAAAAACCATAGTGTGATTCCACCAAAGAATCTATACAAATTATAATATCATAAATGAATTAGATCTAGATTTTAAATAATGTATATTACAAACCATTCTAATAAGGAAACCCCATTTCTATAAATCATCCATTGGTTTTAATAAAAGCATATATTATTAATCAAATCTAGTAATATTTCATTTATAATGAAAAATTGGAAAGCATAGAAAATGAACTAAAATTGATACACCATAAGATACACATGTAAGAAAAATAACCATGAAAACAAAATCATATTATAAACCAATCATAAATGAAAAATCACACCCTTTGGAATCTATCTTATGGGAATACATTCTTGATTATAAATACAATCCCTAGTTTGGGTGTAATGTGGATCAGACCAATACATCCTCTAGTGGGAAAACAAACACTAATGTGATATGAGACCACTTGTGTGGTTACCAAAACAAAGAGTGACATGTCTATTCCAATGAACCAAATTTTATCCAATGTCCTCTGTTTGTCACAATTGATTTATGAACATTCTCAAATTTTAAAAAACTATTTCAAATCCATGAAAATATGCTTCTAGACATGAGATCTCATATTCAAATAAAAAATTACATTAAATAATTTCATTGAAAATTCCTTGTCAAATTAATTATTTTTTATTGAAAACTCTTTTATAAATTGAATATATTCCAAAAAAATCTATCCCATTGTGAAATAATTTTTTTTTGATGAAAATTATTTTTGAATAATGTGAGGAAATTTATGTATTAGAACCACTTACATGGATTAACCTACCTAAAGAATATATGGAACTTAGTCACCTTCCAAAATAATGATTGGAAACAAGTAGAGCAACCTAAAAATGACTAGGCATAAAGGGAAAACTACAAAGAATCAATAGAAAACATTGATCAATCACAAACAGAACCACAAACAAAGACATCACCACATCTACGTCCAATTTAAATGAGGAAGAGGATGATTAGAAGAAATATGGGACACAACTTCCTCAAGGAAAAATAACCGAAAAATATGATTATTCAGGAGAAGAGACACCCAAAAATACCTCGAAAGATTCCTAGTTTTTGAGGGAGTAACCAGCCTATGAAATGAAAAAGTCTAGATGTGTTGTGTAAATAAATCCTGCTATGCCGAATTATATACCTAAAAAATAACTAATACAAGACATAATCATCCCATAACTCACCTATGCCACAATCACATCACATCAAGTTAAATTTATCCCAAAAACAAATTTATGTTGTAAATGGAATTTTTGAAATAAAAATGATTTTACATATTTTATTATTCTTTTGTTGTAAATCATCTTACGGATTGTTCCCATGGATGAATTTAACTTATAAACTAGGACTCCTAACATAATTGTGTACAACATGTTGTGTGCACACCAATTTATGTAGGAAACCCCAAAAATAATTCTCAAACAAAAAAAGAAAACTATGAACTATAAAGTGATAGAAAATTAAAAATTCAAGATGTCGCATATGAAGTGTGGGACACATGGCCTCCTAGGTATGTACTCTAGGTACACATCCAGTCATTTTCCTAGGTTACATAGTTTATGATAAATCACACATAGAATGTGTCAATACATGGATTTCTAGGTATATAATATATGTATAGGAAGAGCCAGCTGGATAAGAGAAACACAATGTGTGGTACTATCACACTTTATGTGACATTTTATTCAGTATAAAACCTAGACACTACATTAGAGTGTGACTACATGACATTAATTCAAATGAACTAAATGCCAGTTATTCAAAAAATTTATAAATTTCTAAAAGTCTCAGGCATTTTGACCCATTCCAGTTCCTCATTATATCCAACCATGAAATCCTATGTGAAAATCAGATATGGTCCTGAATAATCTTCATTATTATCACATTTAATGATTTTGGCCATCTGATTTGTTGGTAATGCTTCTCATTGTGCCATATCACCAAATTTACAAACTACACATGAACACCATTGATCTAAAATTCGATCAATTTTTAGTCATAAATTGTATTCTTAATACCTAGATTTTTCCTAAAATCAAAAATTTAGACACCTATAAAAAATTCATTATTTTATATAATTATTGATAATGATCACATATCAAGTATTTTTGAAACCACCAACCAAAGGAAATTTTGATGACGGATGAGTAAATAATTATTGGAGAAATGTATTAAAAAGGGGAATGTGGAATGAAACACATAAATTTTTTAGGTTGGCCTCAATCCATTTATGTGAGAATGATGAAGAAAATAAAAAAAATAAACAAAATCCTATTCTAGGGATAAAAATCCATCAACCATGAATCAAAATTTGAATGACATATTAATTTTTAGGATGGTTGGTTCATGATAAACATGGAATAAAAAAATTGGAATAAACTGAAATAAAAAAACTCTATAAATTATTTTTTTGGAATGATCACTGATGATGAACATCCCTACCCTGTTTTCCAGGGTGAGGTCTATAAAATCCACCAATGAAGATGATACTTGTAGTAATCTAATCAAAAATTCATGATCTCTTGACTATATGGTAATGATACCTACTCCAAAGTTCATTATCCTCTAATTCCCCTTTGAGGTTATGAATCTAACCATTAGGAATTGTCTATACAGTGGTTTATATTTTAGAGATTGTAGGTTTTTTCAAATAAATGAAAATTAAATTATTAAATAAATTGAATTCCTTTAATACAATCATGGATGAACTCTATTAAAGAACCTGAAAATGACATGTATTTTTTTATGCCTATGGTAAAAAACACATTATGGATTTAATTGATATTTCATTTTTCCACTTGAGAAAACATTCGAGTGTTATTAAATTAGTTTAAATAAACCTGGCATAGATTATAATATATATATATATAATATCTAAACAATGTGGCTCTTTGGGCGTCATAATTATACCCCATCTAAACAGTTAACACCAAAAATATTCCTTGAAATTTTAATAATTTTTACATAGATGTTTTGGGTTCATTACATTGTCCCAGGGTTCTATGATTTTTGTACCTAGAAGTAAAACATTACTCTTAAAAGGGTACCCATATGACAACTATCTCTCTCATAGTTTCTTGTACTTCGAAAAAACATGTTCCAAAAAGAATAATATTTTTAGGAGTTGACTTATCATATAAATTCTCATACATCACTAAACCATTCAAATAATAAATTTACTCTAGATATCTATCTCACTAGGGTTGATATCATGTAATGGGTTGTTTAGACATAACCTTAACTAAAACATGTTAAATACATCATGCACCTAGTATAACTATTATGATAGGCCTATGAGTCATTCCACCTTTCTATCCCAATTCAATAACATATATAAGGGACTATAATCATCTAAGGCAATCTTCTACATTGTGAAAATCCCTGAAAACCTTGATGTGGTGAGATATCTCGAAACACATGTTCTTTTCTATGAACTCCAATGACCACAATCATCTGTCTAGAAAGTAATAATAATAGATATGGGAATCAAAAACTTTCCCAAATAATTACTCCACATTTTACCACCATCACTCACACCCACCGAGGGACAACATGTACAGTTTCCCAGTAGCATTGTTGAGTACATTAGTAACTCTTTGTGTCTCCCAATCATTTCCCTTAATGGTGCTACATTGATGGTAGATTTTAAACTGTTTTTATATGAAAACTCCACCAAGGGTAGATGATCCTCTAATATATGGCCTAAAACAATCATTAAAACCCCAACCATGTTCTCAATAACCTAAATGATATACCTTACCTGGCCACTTATATAACATCCCATAACCTTTACTCCTGGATCATTTGCTGAATTCCATAACATTACATTCCTAGATTTTTTTGTTGATAATTGTGACCACAATTTTTTATAATAAACATACAGCATAAAATGGAAAAAATAGATAACATACATTATGGAGGACCTTTTGGTTTATATTTTAAGAGAATTAAGAAAAACTCCTAGATAATAAATTCACATGAATTTTAATGATCTTTTATCTTGATTAAATCAACTACAATTCTTCACATTAATACATTAATATCATCCATATAAAATTTCTTCTCTACAAAATACATTCAAAATAATTATTTAAAACATGGTAAAAGAGAAACATAATAATGGTGAGAAGAAAATCTCAGTAAGGGAAAACATAATTGTTAACAAATTAATGTCATTAATGATCATAAGAGTGCATATGTGTTTAATGAAATAGTCAAAGATTATTAGAAAATCAATAATTAAATCAACCCATCAAGACATGTATTATAAAATATTAATACATGGAAAATGAAAGAGTCTTAAAAAAATAATCATTAGCAATGTGATATCCTTCATGGTCATGAGAAAAATAAGTAACTCATACAATGATTTTAAAACACTTTTTGGTAACTTCAAGAATCACTTTCATAATACCCCTATAAAACACTTTTAATTGGACTGACCATATATCTAACTTCCTAAATAATCATTACCCAATGTATTAGAGATCTATATTGTGGATCAACCTTAGTAAAAGATATATCGGGCTCAAAGATTTTTTATAAGCTGTAATGGGGCTTAACCCTTCATATAAGCTATATCAATTTCACTGATGAGGTGTAACTGGGATCAAACCTTCATACAAGCTATATTAGTCTCATTCATTTCATATAATTCTTTTTTACCATAAATAAAAAATTGTCATCATAAAAATCATAAAAACATGACAACGCCATGAAAAATAAATGGGTTACTAAAAAATATCATTGAAATAATCAAAATATATAATGGGGAAAATATAAGTACAAAATATACATTATGGAGGATAAGTAACAAAAAGGTTTATTGATGTTAATGAATAGAAATACAATTAAAAATATCATTAAAATAATTCTGTAGGAAAATAATCATAAAGACATATAAAGTTTCCAATACCACATTGAATCATTTAAATCACAATACCCATGAATGGAATAAAAATAAATGAAACATAGAATACCATGAGAAGAAGGATATTAAATATATAACATGTCAAAGGATTATTATACAAACATTATAAAATAAAATAAGTTTATATCATAATAAACATTACATGGAAGGGAAATTGTGACAAATATCCATTACTGCTTTGGTAACATTGAAACCGTAAAACCCATGGAATATAAATCCTAAAATGGATATGTAAAACCACATAATATTGAAGATAATAGTAAGAAAATAATTTCTTTGAAACTATATTCAGTACACATTAATAATAAGTGTTAAAAATGGAATAATTCCCACATAAATTAAATTGAGACTAGAAATCCTCTAATACATATTGTATAATTTGAGTGAGAATAAATAAATGAAATAAATATTTTTGAAAAATTTAAATCCACACAATAAAATTTTATATATATAGTAATATAATCAGAGGTCATTTCACACTTATTCCTGGCATTACATAACCAATTCCATATAATTTTAACTAAATGAATGGAAATTTAATTAAAAAGTCCTTTATCTTGTTTCTGATTTTTCATACGTGACTTATATACTCTAAGAATAATAAATTCATGTTTGTTATTGACATCATTAAAAAAAATTAAAAGTTTATTATTACTTTTATTTAACTTATAAACATGTTATATAAAATTTGTTAATCAATAATGTTTTTGTTTGAATTTTTGACCATATTTGGCTTTTGTGTCAAAAATGACAGTGACAGATTTACTATGGACCATGTGGTAATATTTTAAAAATATAAAAAATAATAAACATGTCATAATTATCACATTATTAAATCAATTAAACTTTTAAAATTATATAGAATCTATAGTTATGAAAAATTAACCAACATTATGATCATAGAGACCGTAGGCCACAAATATACATGAGAATGTTCTAATTTTTAAATGATCATTGTGGAAAGAATGTAAGTAATTATTATCATTCCAAAATTACCATGGTATCATAAATATAATATTATTTAATTATATATTCATAATAATATCATTCATATGATGTGATGTTGTAAAAATAAGAATCACATCATTTTGATGAGGTGGTAGTCCACACATCCATGAATGACATTATAACTATTTTAGTGTGTCAAATGGTAATTAAATCCATCATTAATATACTTCAAGTAAAGTGTGAATGAATCACATTTCTTTGAGGAGATGGTATTCCATATGTCCATATATGATGTCATCATATTCCCATAAAATGGAAAGCACAATGGAATGTATTCTATAATAATTGAATAAGTTTAAAGAAATTATAAATATCATATATTTCATATAAAATAATTATGAAAATTATAATGAAAACCCATAAGAGGTGGTAATGGAAAAACAAATGATATCATTTCGTAAGGTGGTAGTTCACAGTACACAAGAACAGTAATTTAGATCCCTTTATCAGAAATGTGTGTATTTGTATTTATATTTATTAACATAAGAACATGTAAGTGTATTTAAGATACTGAGGTTATTTTATAATCATGTAACCTGAATATTTTAATTTTTGGATAATGAAATAAAAAAAAAGTTCTTATTTAATATGTTTTATCTTCTTTGGGGAACTCATTTTAGTTTTCTTCAAAATAATTCCATGGCTTGATTTATACCCAGAGTGAGGCTTCTAGGATGAGAGTATGGATGATGGAAACATATTTGGGAAGGGTATTTATGATCCAAAGGCCATTACATGTGTAAAGAATTTACGAGAGTGAGTTTTTTTTATAGTGGAGGGTTAGTGACATTCTTGTAAATATCAAAAGATAAACACTATTTGGTGGTCTCCCTTACATCATGTGCCCCGAATAATGATCACAGTTCAACAAAATATTGTATATGGTATAATATTTTCTAGACAATGGGTTATGGAATTGTTTCTAGGTCAATTTACAACTTATTATTAGTGTTTGACAACTAAGTAAACTTATTTTTACCTTAATCATTGTAATTAATTTTTATTGGCATTTACTAATATTTTATATTGAAAACTAATTAATCATTAATTTAAATTAAAAATAATTTATATTAAAAATATATAATTCATTTTTTAAAAAATAAAATAACTTAATAGCGATAATTTATTTTATAATTAACTTTGTTGACATAACGAAACACCGAGTAATAAAGTAAAGATTTAAAATGTTTAATATGTTTCCCTAATTTCAATATGAAATCAATTCTAATGACATAAATTATTTTAAATAATATAAAATTTTACTAATTATAATTTTTATCTTATTTTAAATATAATTTTACCCTATAAATTATTTAGATGAAAAAGCAGTTGTCTTTAAAAATTCAGTATTATTTACTATTCTTCAAAACATGAAAGTTATGAGAAAAATACCAACAGATCAACCAGTATAAATTTTGATGTCTAAATTTTATAAAATAAGTTAATTTTTTTATATAAAAATATCAAAGTGTCAAAATTTAATTCTAAAATAAGTCTTCCATTAAAAGGATGTAAAATGAACTTATAGGACAATACATATTTTATTATTGAAATCAAATTTATTCTTATTGTATGACTGTAAAACTTATTGGATGAATCAAATTGTAATTTATTGAATATAAAAAATAAAAAATTTCTTAATATTATTAAATAATATTGAATAGTTTAGTTTTTTAAGATAAAATGCTTTATGGGAATATGAAAAATAGTTTTTCATAAAACATATCCTTATATTAAATTTTTTTTATTATCATTTATATTTAATTGATCCCCAAATGATTCATTATATAAACATGTGTAAGATAAATATTCATACCATAGTTAGTGATATTAATTCCTTCCATCCCAATTTGATAGATGATAACTATAATATTAATCATTAATATTATATTTTTTTATAAAACTCAGTCTTCCAAGTAACACAAGTTATCCAAGAGACTTAATGTTTCATGAAATGCAGGATAAACTAGGTTGTGTATGTAAAAAAAGTTTAGTTGTGCATTGAAGGTAACCCAATATATCAAATATTTTAAATTAATTTTAAATATTATATTTCATAAAATTTTAGGATGTTACATCCAACCCCCCCATAAATTAAATATCACCCTCAAAATAAATCTTGGTTATCAAATGATTAATTTTTTTTTCAATTTCCATTCCCAAAATTTAAATCATTAATTCACTATAAATTAAAATTGAAATAAAAATTGGAAATATACATACAGGATGAGTATAATTTTTATATTACCTAATTTCCACAAAAGTCTCTTGTTTTTTCCGAAATGATGAGCATAAATGATGCATTTTTAATCCTCAAATCATAAAAATACACTTTTAAAGGCCATATACCATTAAAATTAATAATCAATCTATCACACCTTTCATTTTTACATTATCAAAAAAACATTAATCACAAGATAAAATAATTCATAAAATGAATAACCATTTATACTATAAATTAATCTCTTAAAATCAATAGTAATACACAAAGTTCAAACTAAACTATTACATAAATAATTATCCTTAATTTTATTCAGAAATTTCCCAAATAAGTTAAAAAAAATTATAAGGATTTGATGATATATTCATCCATGATAAATAAAGTTTTATTCCTTAAATAAAATACATATGTTTCTATAATAAATATTGTATTTATCTGTAAAATTTCACAACAACCAAGACATCATATAGGTTAGTGGGGGCGTATAAAACCCTTATCATCATTCAGTCATGGGATTAATCCCTGCTGACTTTTTAGATATGATGGGTTTTAATGAGCATATAGGTTATCCTTTTTTTGTTAATGCAAAAAAATAATACATCAATGAAAATACTTCATTTCAATCCAAGAGGTAACAAATACATTACTCAAAAAAACTCCAAAAATTTCATTATTCACATTAAGATCCCATCTCTTAAAAAAATGTGGTGTCAAATAAATTGATCTTATGATCAACCTTAATCTTATAGACATATTATGGTATCCATAACTTTTTAGATAACCTCACATGGAAACATCTTAATCTGTAAAGTTTTCCAAACCGATCATTGATACCAACTATAACATCCCAGAACCCACACTATTGGATCATGTGCTGGTATTCATAACATTACATTCCCGTATTTGATTATAGTAATTGTGAGAAAAGCATTTCATTGAAACCGTAAAACATAAAAAGGATAACATGGATCACATAAATTTAGTAGTACATTTTATGTTTATAGTTTTTGAGAATTAGGATAAACTCCATTATAAACTATTTACATGAATTTAAATTACCATTTATCTCGATTGAACCACATTTTATTTTTCAAATTAATATATCATCATCATTATTATAAAATACTATATATACATAACTTGTTCAACATGATTCTATAAAACCATTGTAAAAGGGAATATAAGAAGGGTGAGCTTAAATGCTCATTAAGGGAAAATGTAAGCATTAACAAATGAATTTCATCAAGGATAATAATAGTGAATATGGTTATGATGACATAATCAAAGTGAAATATTTAATCATAAAACTAATCAACCCATCAGTACCAGGATCATAAAATATGAAAACATCATAAATTAAAGGGTCATCATAATCAATAATCATTAGCCATGTGGTACCAATATCCATCATTGCAAAACTAATAAACACATAACAATAAATTAAAACTCCATTAGGTAAATTGATGAATGAACTTCATAATAACCTTTCCCTTCCATTTTAATTGGAATAACCATAAAAATTAATTTCAAGATTACCATTAACAAATTAATTAGAGATCCATAATGGGGGTTGACATTCATATAAGCTATATCAGGATCACCTATTTTCGGTGAGCAATAAGGTGGATCAACCCTTTATATAAGCTATATGAGGAAGACATTAGAGTTATAATGGAAATCAATACTTAGTATAAGTCATATCATGACCATCCATTTAATATAATTCTCATTTTCCTAGAATAAAAATCAATCAACACAAAAATCATAAAAACATTATAAACCCATGGAAAAAATGGTTCTTTACCAATATAGTTAAAAAAATCATAATTAATCAAAATAAATAATCAGTATGGTATAAATAAAAAAATATCTCTTTTGTAGGATACGTAAAAACAAGGTTTTTTTATGTGGATGAATAGAAATACCATTAAGAATATCATTAAATACATTTTCAGGAAAATAAATTTAAACTATTCCAAAGTGTCTCATACCACATTGAAACATTAGAATAATAATACCCAAGAATGAAATAACAATAAAAAAATGAATATCATGAGAATAATTATATTAATGATATAAAACATCAAATTATTAGTACATACACCTCATAAAATAAAATAGGTTTCTATCATAATAAAAATAATAATGATGGAAAATTTTGATAAAAAATCCATTACAACTTTGGTAAATTTGAATCCATAAACCCCATAAAAGAAATATCATCAATTGAATTTCCAAATCCTCATAAATATAAGGATAAGAATCGTAAAATAATTTCATGGTCAATATATACACCAAAAAAATTATTTTTTAATATGGTATAAGTCTTATAAAAATAATGTGAGACCAGAAATCCCATTACAGAGATCGTATCATTAGAGTAATAACAAATCAATGAAATTATTATGTATAAAAAATGTAAATCCAAAAAATAAACGTGTAATTACAGAGTAATATAATTACAGTTCCTTTCACATAGATTTTTGGAATAACATATCCAATGGTATAGATGTTAAACCCAATGAGTTGAAATTGATTTAAGAAATTACTTACCTTGAGTCTGATTGGTCATGATTTTCCTCTATCTTACATAATAAAATAGTAATGTTAATTTTTTATAATATAATTATAACATTTTAAAAGTTTATTATTACTTTAATTTCACATATAATCAAGTTATATACTTTTACTTAATTAATAATGTTTATGTTGAATGTTTTAAATAGATTCGGTTTATGCGTCAAAACTGACTTTCATAGGCTGACTATAGTCAATGAGGTCATTATTTGAACATCAAAAAATATTAACCAAGAAATAATTATCACAAATTTAAATGAATTATAATGTTAAAATAATAATATAAATATTATTTTTAACTACTAAACAATATTAGAATCATTGAGATTCTAGGTCATACATATGTATGAGTAACTTTCTAAATTTTCAATTATCATTATTGAAAAACGGTAAATACTTTTTGTCATTAAATATTGACCATGATATCATAAATAGAAAATTATTTAATTATATATTATTATATGTATCATTCTTATGATTTTTTGATGAAAAAGGAAGAATCACATTGATTCGAGGAGGCTGTAGTCTACGCATCCACAAACGATGTTATAAGTTTTTTAGTGTGTGAAATGGAAAGAAGAATATTATATGTTTTATATAGTGATAAATAATTATATCATTAATATCATAAATATTTAATTTATATCATATTCGTATGTTAAATCCACCATTTATACATTCTATTTAAGGTCAAAACAAATCACATCGCTTCGAGGAGGGGGTAGTCAACAAATCCAGAATAAATTTTATCATATTCCCATAAAATTAAAAAAAGGAAGGTATATGTTATATAATAATTTTACAAGTACTAATAACTTATAAATATAATATATATCACATTAAAATATTATTCACCTCATAACTACCAACCATAATACATGGTAATGGAAAAAACATTGACATCGTTTCACGAGGCGATGATTTTCCATATACATGAATGGTGATTACATAACATATTTGATGAAATTTTTGGTAGATGTAGTTATGAAAATTTAATTTAAATAATCTATGTCTAGTTAGTATACATATTTTATTATTAAATCATGGTATCTGAATAATTTAAATGGTGTACAAAGAAATAAATCATAAGTTCTCATTAAATAATGTTACATCTTCTTTAGGTAACACTTTTTAGTTTGTAGAAAAAAAATCCTTGACTTAATATTTGCACAATGTTACACTTACAGGATAGGAGTAGTGATGTTGTTAGATTATTAATTATGGTTTTAATTGATACAAATGTATTTAGAGGTGTGTGGAATTGGAGAGAGTGAGTTCCATTTTTTAGGAGAGGGAGATTGACATTCTTATAGATACATAAAGGTAATCACAATTGGGAGATATCCCATACATCATGTGCCACCAATAATGATACAAATTATATAAAAGAGGTTATATATTAGAATAATGGAAATAAATTTTTTTTTACATGTTTCTAGGTAATTTAAGCCCTTAAGATCAAATTTTAACCACTAAGTGTACTGATATTCACTTTAATCATTGTAATTAAGTGTAATTACAGTCACTAATTTTTTTTGAAATAATCATTTGATATTATTATAAATTATAAATTATTTTTAATCAAAATTTTTAATCCATTATTTCAAATTCCAATAACAGAATTTGGAGAATTCAATTTAAAATTAACCCCACAGACAGAACAAAACAAGAAGTTTTTAAATTAAAAAGGTTTAAAAATTGAAAATATTTTTTATCTTATTTCAATGTGAAAATGATTCCAATTACCTAAATTTGTTTAAATGATATAAAATTGATCAAATAATTCTTTAAAAAATTATATACTAATTTAAAACTATAAATTATTTATATGGAAAAGATGTTTTCAATGAAAATAAATTATTATTTACTATTCAACAAAATATTAAATATATCATAAAATTAACAAAACATAACATACAGTAAATGATTATATCCCAATTTAATTGAATTATATTATATTATAAAATAAATGTCATAAAATTGTTAAAATTTTGTTTGAAAACAATTATTTTATTAAAAGGCCTCCCAACATCCTTTTAGAAAAATGAAACTCTTTATGATTAAAAATTTATTTATTCATATTTTATGCCTATAAAACTTTTTGGCTAAAATGAAACATAATTGATTGAGTATATAAAATTTAAAATCCTTTAATATAATACATTAATTGTTATTATTTTAATTTATGAAGATAAAACTTCTTTGGGGGCCTAAAAAAAGTTTTCCTGTATAACGCATCGTTTATATTCATTTTCTTATTTTTAATTATAATTAATTATTCATTGAAAGATCAATTATATAAACATGTTTAAAAAATATATGAATTATAGTTAATAATTTTCATTCCATCAATTCTAATGTATATGGGATAACTATCATATTAAATTATAAAATTATATTTTTGTTCTGTAAAACTAGATCTTACGTGTAACACACATTATCGTAGAGAATATATTTTTTTCATAATGAAAGATAAATTTGTTTTTGAGTATAGAAAAATATTAATTATTCATTTAATTTAATGAGAGATATCAAAGAGTTTAAATTAATTTGAAAGAAGATATTTATTAAAATCATGCGATGTTATAATCTGTCTAGAGTAGAAAAATTGCACATGGCCACAATAGAGTCCCCAATGGATTCTTGCATCTTCTAAATAATCATGATGTGAAGTAAAAATAATAGACTAAAATAACCATTGAGATGAAATCATGAATATGGAATACCTCTTAAATTCATAAGCATCTTAAACTCTCTTATAATATCTTCTATCAAGTGTATAAGAAGTGGTCCTATATTTGGTGGCTATCTGTGATCACCCAGACATCTTCACATCTTCATCATGATTGTGTGAGTCCCATAATTAAACAAAATGATATAATCCGATTTACACATACATATGGAAAAATAATTCCATATATTTTTATTATCATGACATCAGATGTTATCCTCAACAACACATTACAACATACATATCCACCCAACAAAATTCTGAGGGATCCATGTACATCCTCACAAATCTGGATTTTTTAACAAGGTATTTCTCAAAACCATGTGAACACATCCTATTGTAGCATAAAAAGTATCCATATTTATCCTGAAATAATGACGACATGCTCCCAACATTTATAAAGTCCTTCAGGAACATATCTAGTGGATATTGGGTCATTCCTGATCTTACAATCGATAAACCCAGGTAATGCCTCCATAACATGTTGATGAAGCAGAGTGGTAACATCAATCGAATGGATGTCTTGGTTACCATATGATTCCTTAAGGGTCAAATATATTGAGTTCAATAGAAAAATTCCTACACTCAACAAAAATTTGCAAAAAAATTTATATGAGCACCCCCCCATCATCACCAAGCTCTCGGTTGGCCCCAAAGATATCACTACCATAACCTTTTTTAGGTTGACTAAAATGTCATTTCTAAGAATAGATATACAAATAAGTGCATATATTGAATCCATATTGTATAAATTCAGAGCTTCCCTGACTTATGGTCCTCTCTGAGCGTTTACCAAACTATCCCCAAGTGTCTTCCATGCCTCTCCTTGGATGCCGGGAACACTAGTAAATAATCGATGAAGTATACTAAAAACTTATCAATGAAAAGTTGAAGGATGTGATCTATAATTTCACAAAATACTAAGATATTCATCACATGTAATGTTTCAAAAATATATCAATGAAATATTAGTGGAACTTTTATCCTATCATGATATAATCTTCATTAAAACCCATAGATTGTGAAAACTCATCCTAAGGTCAATCTCTGACAACCAATTCACTCGAGTACCCTATTTAATGAAGTAATTGTTTCTTATGTGTGGATACTCATTTCTATGTCTCCTAGTTCATGTTATGGAAATCAATTCCTAACTTCAAGAAAACTACCCCATTATTGGTAAAAAATAATTGGAAGCATGGGAAAACACACTGGGTCTTACAACACTATACCTCAAAAGTTCTTCCAACCACACCTTCATCTCTAAATTCTCTATGAGTCCAATTGATATTCTTGGTAAAATACATATCCATACATAGTTGTAGGTCTATAGGGAAAACAAAATTATATTTAGAGTTACTCTTCACACATCATTTGGGATAAAGTTATTTTCCGCCAATAACACCACATAAAATTGTAATATCAAAGAATACACTACTGAAGCTGACATAAAAGCGAACTGATTAGAAATCTTATATATCCTCATGCATAAGAGATCATACGTATCTACCTGGTTTTTGAATCTCACTAATGGTGGAAAAAATAATTCCACATACTTAGAAATACTAAAATCATCATAAGTATCAACTAAATGATCATGGTTGGTTGAAACCAAATCTATACTATGGAAACATTCTAGGGTATTAGTGCTGCTATAGAAATATTCTATGTGAGACTTTGTCTCCCGACAAAGTATGGTCAGAATATTAATGAGAGCCTGTTATAGTGAGACCATCATAGTAATAACCTTCAAATTGATGTGTGGAGGAAAATTTATTTAATAATATCCCTAGATTATTAATAACATATTCCTTTAGGAAAATATAACCAATGAAACTATATGAAACTTGCAGTTGGAGTAGTGAAGACAAGTTGATACCTCAAACCAAACTCAAATCATCTGGCCGCACACTCCGTCTCAATGAAAATATATTTTATATTTACAAAATATACCACACATCCTGGGATTTCTTCAACACATTCTTACAAAAAACATCCATGAATTCATATTTCAAAGGAAATCATCCCCAATACATTCACATTATTTTCTCTTTCTGGAACTAACTCACCAACAATGGTCTAGATAATTTCATAAGAATGCATCTTGGTCAGGAATGTTTCCTAACATGTTCTATTTCACATAAAACATCCCCAACATAGTGCTCAAAAGACTCCCTACATAACCATAGATAATGACCACCGTCAGGAGGGGTCCTATTAAAGATGGACATTCAAACCACATGCCCATCTAAGTTTTTTACCCTATTTTAATAAGCTGTGGTTCTCCATGAATCTGAAGAGATATAAATGTCTCCAAATCTAATGTTGTGCACATATCTTCGGTGTGTCATATATTAGTACTTATATGAAAAACCACTATGCAACTTGATAGATATAAACTACCAAAACCACAAAAGGTGGCTCAACATGATATTATCTATGTGGGGACATTTCTTACAATCCACCTAGAAGAACAACCTCCATTATATCTTCATAGGATGAAGTATAATTATCAAGAGGTTCCTAATCATGATCCTACCATTTAATCCAAGATGGTTTTAATTTTTGAAGAATTTGATGAAAGACAAGGCACACCACGATCAAAATATTATATCTAGGACAATAATTAGATAATGACATGAAATCACAAATGATTCTTATATGATTCATGTATAAATGTTTTCCCAGCTACTAGTTCCTACATGTGTCAAGTCAACAAGTAGTTTATCAGAGTTTGGGTGAATGGATAAGATGGATTCCACACAAATATTGAGATATATAGAATGATATCTGAGCTTGAGACACTTTAACATTGTTTCCCTAGATTCCAAACAAATAATATAAACTATTAAATCTCCAAAATCATTTACAAATATAACCTTCCTATAATATCAATATATAATGAAAATTCCAACCAGGGAACACCAACCTAGTTGTAAGATGAGTGTGATACCACATATCTAACCACCACAAGATACTAGAAGGTAAAATAAAAGTAATACTAATAATGAATGCATTCATCTATTTCATACATAATATTATGGAAAAAATAATGGAACACAAAAAGGTATAAACACAATCCCACCAAAATTATAAATATTTTCCAACCAGCTAATTAGTAGTGAATAACTATCAAATGAAACACCTGGTATATACCAGAGTTTTTCTAGTTCATCAATTCTCCACCTACTCCTTGTCGACCTAGGACTTCATAAAATCATGATTTCATCTTTATTGTACTTGATATGTGCATGAAGATCTCATAAAATAATCAATATAATAAAAAAAAATTAGACATCCCCATATTTAAAAACTTAAAGCATCAAGAGAGTAAACATCTCATAACCATGGTGTTATGAAAATCTGGATATGAGACCAAATGATATAAAACAATAACCCATATGTTCACAATATAGACACTATGTATTAATGTACAGTGGAAACCATACCACAAAACTAGCATTAAATTAGAGGTTATAAATTACCACTCGACCTAGAGAACCCATGAGTCAATCCAGCACCAGTGACACTCATATGAGAGTTCTCACATAGTGATTCTTACTATACTGATGGAACTCATATATGATTACAATATCATTGGGTATTTACATGAATAGGAATGATAGAAAATGAGATGGTTCGTCCTTGTTAAACACTCAATCAAACTACAACTTATTTGAAGAGAACATATGTCGATACACAAGTAGAAGATAACAACCATGACCTATGGTGTATACTTGAACATAATATTAATAACCAGCTAGATTATCTCTTACACTCACTTATGTTGGTCATGTGAGTCCTAAAATCCAACCTAGTAAATAAGATGATGGGAATGAAGATACAACCCCTAGGTCTCATTGATGGATTCCTTTTATAGTACACCAATATGATCTTGTAGAATTCTGTTTAAAAATTCAACACTGAACCCTCATAGTGGTGGACTGAAAGAACAAACTCATGTATGATAGATAGAGGGAAAATACCCTCGTAGATAAAGATCAATGGGACCTTCCAAATCTCATTACAGAGATTAACTGGCAATGTAAATTTATTTAACATGCTCTTGAATAAGTACACCACATAATCCTAGAGGTACCTGATGTGTCTCACCAAGCCTAACACTGCCAATGTATCACTGTCTCACATGACATTTTTTCTTTAATTACATGTTGTTTCCACTATGGGGTAGATAGAATATATATATTTTTTGTAAGTCAGAATGTATTCAGTTTTATCCTGTGTATTGATTCGCGTTCATGTGTATTAAGCTCATTCTCAAGTATATTAGATGTGTCTGAGTATTTTACAAATAGTACATTGGGAACTTCATGACAGATGATGTGTTGGGACTTGGGAGTCAATCATTGTGTTCCATCAGCCAAATCCCATGTACATTTGGTTGTAAATGGAATTTTCATTCCACACATGGTATGTAGGACAATTTTTTCTCTTATTAGGTACTCCTTGTACCCATGATGCCATCTTGGTTACATGGAATTTTATCTCACCACATGGAGTGAGGGGACCCATGGCCTCATGGTCATGTACTATAGGTACACACGATGCCATTCTCTGAGGGTTATACAATGTGTGATATTTCACACATGGCATGTATTGATAAATTATTTCATAGGGATGTATCCCCTATATACCTTGAGTTGGTCAAACAATGGTTTTGTGTCATGTGGAACTACCACATGATATATGATATTTAACTCATCTTGAATCCTAGTTACTACACTAGAGTGAGACTATATGGTGTGTTTTAATCCAAAACACTCATCATGCATGTTAGTATTTTCTATATGTTCCAGAGTGTCTCATATGTGTATGACCACACTTGATCTTCCATTGACCTTGCAGAAAAAACCATTATGTAACCCAAACACGTTGTTAAACATTCTTAATCCATCAATAGTGGAATATTTTTGGACAATTTATCTCTACAAGAATGCTTCCTTCCATGTCGCACCACTATAACACTAAATCACACATGAACACCATTGAAGTAATATTTGATGCTTTTTTGATATTCCATAGTCATCTCCACACCTCAATCATGCTAAAATATTGGAGATAAACATTTTACAATGATCTATTGATCTAAATAACCATTGTGTGAAGATCTTCTATAGAGTATTTTTCAATCCATAGACCAAAAGAAATACAGATGATGAAATCAAGATGAATTATTGGAGAAATTAACATAACCGTACATGATGAACAAACCACATCTATTTTTTAGGTTTTCATGAATTCACTACCTTAATAATGACGAATGAAGATAAATAAGAAAATATTATAAAAATCATAATCATGCGATAAAAATAAGTCAACCATAAATCCTCATTAGACACATGCATCATGTTTTAGTGGAACTGATTAAACTTTTACATGGAACAAACAAATACAAGATTAAAATAATATAAAAAAATTACATCGGGTTATATTTTGATTTTTTGTTGTTGAATAACATATATGCACAATTTTGGTTTATGAGATCAACAAAATCCAATGATGAAAATGATACTAAATGTTCTTCGATAAGATATATGTGATCTTAGGACCATCTATGAACAATTATAACATGAATGATCTCTATCCACACATTACTTCATATGGTAACACCACTAACAATATATAATTATTAATAAAAAATTCTATATAGAGTCGTTGTATGTGTTTATCAAATAATTACAATTAAATTAACATATTAATATAATTCATTTAATAATCCCCCTAATGAAGTCTATAAAATCCCCCAAAGATAAAATCACTTATATCATACCAATGGTAAAACCTATATTTTTGGATTTAATGGTGGTCTCATATTTCCCATCTGAGACATCATTCATGATTTCTTCTAATATTTATGTAAAACTACTCACATGTGACATAATATGTCTATATTATTAATATATCAACACTGTAGTTCTCTATGACCAATAATTCCACGATTTCCCATCACCTAAATCCTAAAATATATAAAGAAATACTCCAATGTGGAACATAAAAGTTTTATAGTCATTAAAGCTACTTCTTATTCCACTTATGTCTTCTTTTATTCATTATCTTCACTGAGAAAAGTACACAATAAACTTTTTTTCTCTATTTTCTCTAATATCATTTTTGTATCCAAATTTTTATTTTTTTCTCTTCAATAAACAAATACACTATATTTTATATCCTTTTTTATTAATAATTTAAGATGTATAGGAATTAATAGAGTCATTTATCAATATTATTCTTCGATTCCATCCAATATTTTAATTTGATTCCTTAATGGAAAAACTACTCCAATAACAAATTTATTCTAAAAGAACAATATATATGTATATTATAATAATAAATTTATCATGAGTTACTCCATCACATGAAATCTCTTCCATATAATCTTTAAAAATTATTCTTTATATCTGAATGTAACAAAAGATAAATTAATAATTTTTTTAATTTGGTTTTATTGAATTCTAAACTAACTTTTGTTTATTTAAGTATATTACTTTTTGTATAATATCCATAAATTCTAATTCATAAATGTTGTATGATTTATTATCCATGTTTCATGAAATTACTCATTAAATGACTATATTAATTAAATCAACATGATTTGTTCTCTATAAGTATTGATTTAAATACATGAGGGCTCGGGTTTTCATAATTCTCTTTTTTCACGTGTTAGAATGTCTTAATTATTAATAATAATAGATTTTTTAAATAAACACAATATATTCATAATTTTAGAATATTAATACAAATCATATATATGGTATATTCATTTATTCCATAGCTTCAGTATGCTACATGAATTCTCTAATTCAATAAAGTTCAAATGTTCTGTCAAAATTATACCATTCATGGTGGTGAATGATTTTTGGGAAGTGAATAGATATATGAATATTTAATGTGGAATTCATAAAAAATATCATTCATATTTTATGCATACAAGTGACACTACATTCATGATTCATCATTTTCATATCACTTATTACATATGTATATTTATGTAAACATAAATATTATCTTCATGAGAATAAGTAGATATAGAAACCAGTGCTCCTGAAAATATTATCTAAAAGATTCAATCTTGTGTTGAATCCAGGGGAATATGTACACAATATTTTTGGATGACAACATAACCAGTTCTTATCTTACATGCGCCACAAGTACTCCAATCATTAAAATCTTGTATAATCTCCTTCTACTATGAGATGTACATTGTAGATCCACATTCTATCACATGGCCAAAAATCCCAGAAGCACAAGGCTCATGGTACCATCTCCAGCCATGAAAATATTATGGTCCAATATATTATTTTCACACATTCATGCCTCAAACTATGTTATTTTCACAAGGGCGCATCATAATGATGCATGGTCTCAACTCCTACTATGCAATGCTCATAGTATCCCCTCTTATAGTCATATGGTCAGACCCCCCAACACACGGTTTTTTGTCCCATCACAAAATCACACCAATAAAATACAACCTCACATATATCTCATGATTTAATGACTTAATAATGATCAATCATCTATATATAGTAAACCCTCAATGTTTTTACAATAGAATATAACCACATTTTATGATCCAATGATGCATATCAATTCAATTTGTATGTATTTTTTTTCTTTCCCTTTTAAATAGGTGTTCAATATGGAATAGAAGTTATAGTCAAATATTGCATCCCTAAATGGTTTTCTATTTTTAAAAATAAATTCCATCTCTGCAACTGTTTAATTTTAGTTAACAGGTCACCTATAGAATTCCTCTTCCTATGTCACCATAATGACCAACACGGTGATTCTCCGTGCTACTGTGTTCATTGTGTGAAATCTAAGGTATACCTATATATATTCTCTATCTCCCTTCTTCCTATGTTTTTCCATAGGGGATGGCTACCACATGGGGTCCCATACACACACATGTGCAGTTGTTAGACCATTGGTTGGTTCTAGAATGTAAATAATTTAACCAAACACTTGTAAATAGAGTTGTATAAATTCCTGATCATATTTCAAGGAAACATCAAATAACCTCATTTAAAAATATAATTTATAAATGATTTTCTTTTGAAATAATATTCTACTTATTATTCAATGAGTATTTTTAAGAATCTCATATATAAAGCACTTAACTCTATCAAACATAATCATCCAATAGTATTTAATAGGCGTTAAATAACATTTTGGGTTCCCATTATCTTCATTTAGATTCATCATCACATAAAATTTTCATCTATATGACATGAAATATAACTCAAAAAAAAGTTATATTGAACACTTTTTTCATTAGGTTTTTAGAACTAATGAGTATGGTTCTAGGATTTTACATCATTGAATTACTATTTACAATATGTTTTTTTACAAAAATGGTAACTTCAAATAAATGGGTAAAACTATTTATGTCTCTTAATCAGGTGAATATGTTGTTAGATGAATATTGGTATAGGTTATGGTGTGATTGTACCATAAGGTATAGAGGATATTTTATAGATTTTACTTCTTATTACAATCTATACTTAATGAAGGATATTTGATATCTTCTATTAAAAAAATATAAATTCAGTGTTTCATGGTAGTGGTAAAAAAGGCTGTACTCCATGATTAAATATTGATACATCATCTTTGACTATTAATAATAGTAATTTTCTGATTCTCCATAAATATGGCCTATGAGACACCAATTAGAGTAATTATTTTTGACTTCCGAATTTCAATTATAATGTTTTTCATAAATTTTATTATCGGATTAAACTCATCACATTTTGAGAATATGTATGTGTTAGAGAGGTTATATTTGAATTTATTAGTTATTTATTAAGAGTGTGGTCCCCTGAAATATGTAACTTCCTAAAATTATAAAGTAAGAAAAATGTATTTTATAGAATTTATGACACACAACAACAAGCATGTAAGGGTATATAATATCCAGAGACATTACAATATATTAATTATATTAAATAAAATTGATCAATGATATTGATTGAATTTCACATTATATTGAGTTGGAATTTGTCACAAACATCAATGAGTTTCTTTAATATCATGTTTCACACACATGACTGAGTATTAGAAAACAATAAGATATTATTTAAATATTATTATTTAATATAATAATATATAACATAGAAATAAAATTAAAGGTTATGAATAGTATTAACTATATTATTGAAATATATATTTCACAGAAAATATAAAGTTAATTTATTGGTTACAAATTAGTTTTAAATTAATATGAGAACCATTTGTATCTAAAGGGAACATTTTTATAAAAACTATTATTACGCCAAAAATGATGTTTTATTACAATAAATTAAATTAATTAAAATTATTGATTGATATTAATATATTATATATAAATATGTTATATTAAATGAAATATTTTTTAAATTCATTCAATAGATTTGATAAGCATAACGTTGGAACAAACCCAATATTTAACTTGAAAATCAATATTTTTATAAAGGCACTAATACTACCTTCTAAGAGAGAACCTATTTTAAATGCAATTTTTGGTAATTAAAAAAATAATTTTTAAATAAACATAATTTTTAAAAATAATAATAATAATAGGTTATTGTGAATTATTGGTATTTTTTTGTAAAGTTTCGATTTTCCATGAATTGTGAATATTACAAAATTTTAATTCAAATATTCATTTTTGTCTAATTTATTTAGAGTGTTAAATTAAATTTTAATGTTTTTATAAAGGTAAAATAGATAAATTATAAATATATTAATCCAATTTATGTCATTTTAATCAATAATATTTTGAACATGAATATAATAACATTGCAAACTTGTGAACATTTTTTACATTAAAAACTCACATTGTCGTCACGTATGCGGGATTAAATTTAAATTAATTTATACAAATTATGAATTTAGAATTTGAAAAAATGTATTAAATATTTTTAACCAACCTATTTTATAATTTCTAATAAGGTCAACTTTATTGTTTACCAAAAATATTAGTGAAAATGATTAATATAAATTATCTTAACAAGGGACTACACATTAATCTTATGTGATAAAATTACCTAAAAAATACCCAAAATACATTAGATGGACATATTTCAAACAAATCATCCATTTTTAGGAATTTGTTTCACTATTTCAGCCACCTGAAGATGTAAAAACTTGCATGGAATTCAATTTTAAAAATTTTAGAGAATTACACTCCTCCGCCAACAAAAAAGGTATTAGCCCCTCAGAATTTCTCACACCTCTAAAGACACATTGGATCCACCAATATCTAACCAAATTTATCAAAAATACATACAATATTTCTATCGGCCTCTCCTTGGGTAGAAAAAAAAACCAAGGACTACATATTGTAAAAAACAAAAGGAGTTACTCAAATAATAGGTAACATCCTTCTCCAAGCTCTTTTGTTATTTTTCATTCATCACCTCGTAAAATATTATTATTACATTATTATATAATAATATATGTATTGATAATATATTGATTTGTTTTTTATTTTATTGTCTTGACCGTCACTTACACAAAATTCAATATAATGGGTAATGAACATACAATTTCCGTGTATGGAGAACTACAGGCCTTCAAAATGATGTCATTAATTTTTCCGTTACAACCTCTCATGACTGGGAAATATGATGTAATTTTTTTATATATGATATATATGTTATTTTACATGTATTTATGATTCATTAATTTGTATTCCTTCATGCTTTCCATATTTTGTTAATACGATAAATTTATTTTTGGAAGTGTGGACTACCGCCTCCACAAAGTGATGCAATTAATTCACACTATACATAGAAAGTATGAAGGATGGTTTCATTAATCTAGTGAGAAATATATGAAATGAAAAATGATACTAGAATTATAATAATCATATGTATTTATATCATTTATTTTCATTTTTTTGAATATGGAGATGAAAATAATGTAGCGTCCATGCGTATGTACAACCTACTGTCTCCATGGACGGTGCATTTCATTTCCTATCTCCAAATATTATGATTTATTATAAATTTTTATATATTTAATTTATATAATATCTAAATCATGATTTAAATTATTTATATTATGAACCCATGATCGGAACAACAAGTATTAATTCAAAAAATACTAGAGAATCAAGGCAATTTACACATGAAATAATGAGAATAATGATTGATTACAAAACAATTGAGTAATAAAATATTATAAGAATATAATATATGATATTTTAAATATTATTATTTTTCTAGAACAAGATAGTAACATGTTTAAAACCATTATATAAGATATTAATTGACGTTCCGCTAAAAGTAAACGCAAGGTAAGGGATTCTTGTCTCACATTTCATTCCATGAGGGATACACTATTACCACCACTTATTTCTTTTGTGTGGTGTATCTACTACCCCTTTTGAAATATTATATGATGAATTATTCAATATAATGGGTATTTTTAGTATCAAATTTAATTATTTATTTTATGGGGATTTGATTTAATAGTTACCAAGTGGAAAAGAATTTCATAACCTGATTTCCTTTCATCAATTTATATTACTTCATTGTTCTAAATAATATTATAATATTATTTGTGTTATAAAATTTTAAAATATATTGTTTTCATTACTCTTGTTTCATAAGGATTTACCTTAGATGAACATAATCTTGTCATTGATTAATTGTCACATCAACATTATAGTTTCTTTAAGGGTCTACTTCACAATCTCATTTTTTGGGGATTATTTACACTTGAATTTTAAACTATAAGAAATAATTGAATAATTTATTAATAAATGATTTAAATTTCTTATCATCTTGTTATTCATGACATTTTTCAAGTAATAGTAACATTTTCCACTCTTTGGCACTTAAATTGTTTTATAATTTTTCTAACCAAACTAGATTTCATTTCTCTCTATTTTAAGAGAACATGTTTTCATTTAAAAACATAGTTTTTTAAGAAACTTTTCAATTTCTTTACTTTTAAAAAATTATATGTGAAATAAATTTTTTCCCTTTTTATTTTAAAAATGTTTTAAAATAAATCTTCATCTCTCATTCCAGACAAGGAACTTTCCAAACCTTTTAACCAAGAAATGAAATGTTTTTTATCTTGTAATATATTAAATGATTTACCCATCATATTTACTTCATATATTACTTTGAAATTATAAAAGGATAAGTTTGAAAAACTATTTATAGTTATTTTTGAAAAAAACGTTTAAAAAAAACAAAATATTTTTCAAAACAAATCGATATTTTCAACAAGAATTATTTTAATTTATTATTCAATTTCATTGATGAAAACTCCACTAATTCTTACTCCAATGGGTATATTTTATATTTATACCATCTTTATTCCTCTTATGGATGGTATTTGACTAACTTTTATAAGTATAATATTGTCATTCACTTCTTTTATTCCTTTGTTAGTCCCCTTGAAATATTTAATTTCAAGTGACGTTGAACATTATTTCCCCCAAAATATCTATATCATTTATAGTGGATGTGATTATAGCCTTAACCATATAAATGTTTCCATACAGTGTGTACTTGACTGTTATTTGATTAACTAGTAAAATATTGATAAATTTTTTTCTTTTACTCTATATAGATATTTGATAAGGAAAATTTTTAAATTTATTATGTGATATATGAGGAATGATTTTTATAGGTATGACATCGGAGGGTCTTGACTATAAATACCCCCTTGGTGCATTGGTACTCTCATGGGATGAGTTAGTTGGATAACCATAGATGGTTTTTTACAAGATATGCTAAATATTCTTGTGAAAAGTCTTGATGTTAAAGGTACTATATTCTAAGAAAACATGGCATCCAATAATTTATCATTTCCATCATCTATACTTAGTTACTATTTATCTCTAATGTTATCTATGAATTATCTGTGGATGCATTTAATTTTCTATTTGGAGATTAAATGGTATGTTTATAAATTTTCTTACCTTTCAATATAGATTATGCCGTTTCCAGTTCTTTTAAATGGAATTTTTTTAGATATTTACCTTTCCATATGGTTTATCCAATTAATTCTCACTAATTTATTACATATTATTTTTTCTCAATTATTTAGTTTTATATATTATTTACTCACTTCTATCTTAGTTATATACTACATGGAATGTGTTCCCAATTGTTTACCTTACCATACTGATTATTTTCATTGAATCGTTATTTCTTTTCATGTAATTTACCTATAGTAATCATTTGATCTCACCCTTGTTATTTTTCATTTCCCCAAGATTACCAGAATTTTACGATAAAATATATGCACAGATACACTAGATAGAATAATTTTATTATCCTTAAATGAAAAAAAAACTATTTTGTAATTAGTGTATTCATTTTTTATAAAAAATAATAATTTATGTATCTAGTTTACCGAGACTACTAAACAGGTTTGTCCTTTGGGGTGTGATTTTCTTTTATGTTATTCTAGTTTGATGGTAGTGCGAAATTGAATTTGGTGTTTCTGGGGTTAGGGTGCTGTAGTTAGAAACAGAGAAACTTTAGTATAATCCCTGAAAAATAGATTTAGAAAACATAGACTAGGGAACATAACCCTAAGATAGACATTGATAATATATATAAAAGAACAACCAAGAATTTTGGTATGTTAGATTTTTGTTGGGTATTCCTAACAATAAATCCATATTTCGATACTATAAGTTGATATGGTTCTAGAAAAAATATACCTAGGGGTAACAACTCCATAATGGTGAATCAGACCTTACACAAGCATAATCGCATACATGAAAATGAGTCTTAATGTGCACATGGTTTGACACTCCCTGAAGATATGAAATATAAAATTCCCATTTTACTTACAAACCATTGTGAGGTATTTTAATTGATAATGAAAATTAATTACCTAAATTAAAACTCAGACAGTGTAATGCCTCATGTTGAAATAAAATGTTTGAATTATTTACTAGAATCTGAAATTATATTTTACAAGTATTATTACAAATATTATTTTGGATATAAGAATCATGAAACTTCTAAGGATTAATTTATATTCACATATATATTTATAAAAATAGCGATGGATACCATCATGGGATTATGACAATATAGTTGACCATAAAACTCATTCCCTAAACTTCTTCTTTGGCTTTATGTGATGGGATTCTACCAATATTGAGGATAATTTGGAAAACATATTGGGTTATAAAACTCATTATTTTAGTGGAAATATATTTGAGGAGTAATTACCTTATATATTAGATTCATGTGTTTAAATATTGTGATATCCTTAAGTGTTATTATGATCAATAATTACTTTAATATAATAGTAAAATAATATTATTATAATTTATAAAATAAATTATATTGAATTGAAAAACTTAGTTAAAAGTTTATTCAGTGATTAACCCTACTTCAAATATTTCCATCATATTTAATTTAGAAATTATATAAATTTGGTTTTAGAGAAGAACATCATGTATGATCGACATCAACCCATAATGTCATGCAAGGTCACGGGACTTGAATCGATGAGAAAAGAATGATAATAGTATAACACCAACCAATGACCTACAACATGCCCTGGTTAGTATGAAATTATTTTTAAACAAACAAGTTGATGAATAAATATTAGAGATGAACATTTAGTGTTCCTTTTTTAGGATCAGTGGTTAATTTATTATCCATAATGGGATAGAGAATACCCATAGACTAATGGAAAGAAGTTTTACTCTTTTATGGGCCATATGATCGGTTAAAAGTGTATTTCAGTGATTTTGACATCATAGTTGATTTTTTGATATTCATTTGATGAACTAAAGGGTGAATTAGAATTTGATAGAAGCACAAACAAAATATGGAATTTTTCTTATGAAATTGAAAAATATAAAGTAATTGTATTTCTGTACATTCTTAAGAACTAAGAGAATTACTTGACATTAAAAAAATAATCCAAGTATTTTTTTCATAATACCTTATTTTTTGTTGAACTGATTGTATTCTAAATTTTCAAATATTTATGGATTTGAGGCCCTCAAAATTGTACTAATTATTCATGTCATTGTGATTGATGAACTAAATAAAACTTTATAAATATTTATTCAACTCCTCCATGTATGTATCTCTACATTCAACTAATTTTCTCTGACTTTATGACCAAGATATATTTCTGTCAGTGTGACCGTCGTACTTGCAATTATATCTTTTATAAGGAATTTTTTACGAACCCTTATCTTGATGTGGTATTTCAACATAGAAAATATCATAAAATATACTAGAAATATGGAGTTTAAATTATGAGTTTTCAATTTATTTAAGGTGGGGAAATATAATGCATCGAATTTCTTATAAAATAACATTGTATTTGATGGAGTGAATGAAACACAACACCAAGCACATAAGAGAATATAATGTCATGAGAAATTAAAATATATTTATTATTTTAAATAAAATCAATAATTTATTTCATAATGAGTTATTGTGCCTCGAATGAGACAATTAGATTCATTAACAGCCTTTGACAGACGAAAGACTGTGTTTTAGGAAAAAAAATTATATTATTAAATATTATTGTTTAATATAATATGATATGAACTATAAGTTAAATTAGAGGTTAGGAATAATATAAAATAACTTATGAAATTATGTTGTTTATAAAAATATAAATTTACTTTCCTGGTTACAAAATAGTTAGAAATTAATATAAGAACCAATTGAATATAATGTGAATATTTTTTAAAAAATTATTTTTATGCCCAAAAAGATGTTTTATCATAATAAATTAAATTAATTACAATTAGTGAGTTATATTAATATATATATATATATATATATTATTAAATAAAATATTTTTGAAATTCATCGAATATATTACATAAGAATAAGATAAGAACAAACCAAATATTTCACATAAAATCAATATTTTTATAAAGTCAATCTTAGCACCATTTAATGGTGTACCTATTTTAAATCGATTTTTTTACATTTTAATATTTTATAAGTCAAAATATAGTTCATTTTTAATTAGAAATATAAGAATTGGGTAATGTTTAATTATTGATATTTTTCTGTGAAGTTTCATTTTTTAATAAATATTGAAAATACTGGATTTTAATTTAAAATAACTTTTTCTTATAATTTATTTAATTTAGTTTTTTCTATAATAAATTGGTTTTAAAGTAATGTTATATAAATTATAAATCAATTAATTCAATTTATGTAATTTTAATCAATTTCATTTTAAAATTAAATATAAAGGCATAGAAAACTTTTGAACATTTTCACTTTAAAAACATTAATTATCATACCATATATGGGATTAAATTTAAATTAAATTATACCACTTATGTGATTGTAATTTTGAAAATTGGATCCCAAATTTCTAATCATAATATCATTTAACTTATTATATGGAAAACTTAATTTTTTACCAGATAAATTGTTGTAAGTTATTAAAATTAATTTGCTTAACAAGAGATTAAACCTTATACTTAAACGCCAAAATGACTGAGAAACATGTAATAATTCAATTTAATGGCCATATTTTTCCCCTATTATACCTTTTATATAATTTGGTTAATTATTGTAGCCACTGTGCATGAAAAAATTGTCGGTGTTATTACTTTTCTCTAAATGTA
This sequence comes from Viscum album, assembly GCA_963277665.1. Taxonomy (NCBI): domain Eukaryota; kingdom Viridiplantae; phylum Streptophyta; class Magnoliopsida; order Santalales; family Viscaceae; genus Viscum; species Viscum album. The sequence goes on along the minus strand of OY728133.1, from coordinate 1,631,213,135 downwards.
CAAAAATGCCACTCCTCCTCCACTATAAAATGGTACTCACCCCTCCCCCTTTCTCACACCTCTAAAAACACATTGGTGTGATCACAAAATTCATAAATAGATCCTAAAATTATCACCCATAATACTAGTATCCTCACCTTGGGAATAAATAAAACCATGGACGCCCTTTGCTAAAAACCAAAAAAGAGTTACCTAAATAAGAAGTAACATCCTTACACAATCTCTTTAATTTTATTTACTTATAAACCCATGAAATATTATTATTACATGATTATATAATAACATCAATACCACAAATATAATTATTTGTTTTTATGTTAAATTTTCTACCTATAATTACACACACTTTTACATAATTGGTAAAGAACATACAGTTTATGTGTATGACGAACTACCACCTCGCAAAACAATGTTGTTCATTTTTTACTTAAACACGTTTAATGGTTTAGAATTACTATAAGGACCTGGCCTTAAACCTTACATAATATTGAATTAAATGAATAATTCACATTGAGTATCTATTCATGTTTAGAGTTTTAGAGAATTAGGAAATAACGGTTACATCTCAAAAATTACAACGTAGAAACATCTACTCAGTTTCCATTTTTTTCCATAAAGAAAAAACTCGCAAAAGAATCATGTCTAGTTCCATGTTTTAGGTCGTATGTATTTCCTGGATCCCATCCTTGACCCTATTCCACTTCATGTTCGGTGAAAAACATTTCAAAAACTATGGATGAACATAAACAAGCTCAGTAAAGGATACACAAAGACGAGAAGTTGTTAGTTATGCAAAACAACTATTAAACCATGAATAATTTATCAATGTAATACATTTCACCTTTATGAAGTATTAAATACTCTTCAATGAATAAAAAATCATTACATACCCTTTTGTAACCAAAATATTACCAAAAAACCCATATAAAGAACACATAACATATAAAGGTAACTTGGGACATAAACATATTTCAATGGAATTACTATACAGTCGACTTCCACACATATCACTACATGGAATAGCCATACGGTCGATTTTCATACCCAATGCATTGGAGGTTATAATGTAACCACCAATCCTGGTATTCACGGCACCACCCATCATTTGGTTTATCACGTAACCACCCATAAAATGTCCAAGTACCATTATAAAATCATAACACCTAAAATAATTATAAAGGAAAGAAAACCTTTCCACATTTCAAGAACAATATATCACTCAAATTTATTGACATAACAAATCCATTAAAAAACAATTTTTAATACCAAAATACATAATAATGTATATGGTATTTGTTTACTTTTAAAAAAAATATTACATCTTGTTGAGGAAGCCAAATATCAAATAATACTCGCGGTGGCGGAAAGGGCGTTGTCCCCGCTTGCGTTAAAAAAGAACATACCTTTTTCCCTTTAGTAAAATGCTTAGTATAAAAAATATTACTTTTGAATAAATGTAGAAGTCAAAGGGGTTTATACAACATATAAATGAAAGTCTTGTATTATATTAAAATATGCCTCAATCAAAGAAGATTGAGACAATGTCCCATACAAAGAAGGTATCCTTAGATTAAGGATAAATCAATTACATGATTATGTGAGACAAATATAAATACACCTAATATAAGTGGATATTAAGTGTAATACAATCATAGTCATTCACACATATCAATATAATGACATATTCAGGGAGTACAATTTTAACTCAAATAATTGAAATTGAGTTAAGAAGTTCCTTTGCAAAAATTCAACAGCCAAACGGCGTCACTTCAAAATTCGTAAAATTAGTTGATGGGAGAGAAAATGGTATCTCATAGCTTGGAAATAAAATTTACATCAATAAGGATATATAAGAACATATCCCTACATAACAAGATGTAAATTAAAAGACATAACAAAATAAGTATTTTAAAAAGTTGAGGGTGAAAGGTTCCCTTACCAATTTGGGTAACTTTCAAAACCTAGACCACATGAAATAAGGGTCATACAATGAAGTTGTACATACCCACAAATATGATTATATTACACAATGTATACAACCATAGGCATTACGTACACCACACAAAATAAAATAGAGGCAAATTTAGCATGAATTTCACGGGAATAAAAGTGAGATGAAAAACTCATTACCTCATTGTAATCAATCGAGTCGAATGTCCAAAACATAATAACAACCAAATGAAATTTAGAACAACATGAATATAAATAGAATCATGAAAATATATATCAATTGGAAGTACAAAATACAACACATTCCATAAAAAAGTGGCGAACAATGGAAATCTCACGGAATTAAAGGTGTGATAAGAAATCCCCTTACCAAAATTCGGCAGCATAACAACACCTCTTAAAAATTATTAAAATGAATTGATGAGAGTAAGAGGGGGTATCTCATCATATGAAAATACAAATTAAAGTATAGTGAATATAAAATAACATCTTCCAATATAATAAAATAGAGCATAAATGAAATGACATAAAAGAGAGTTCTTGGAAAGAAAGAGAGAGGTAGGATCCCTTACCTTGTGATCGACATGACTCGGTCATTCATTAATATCATGAATAATAAACTACAGTTAATTTCTAATTGAATAAGAACCATTTTTAAGTTAATTATTCCTTTTATATAATTTATTACAATTTTATAAACATTATATAATTATTTAAGTTAATAACAGTCGTTTTGTCGATCATTGGTACTTGAGTCAAAAATAAACTTCTTATAATTGCATGTTGTTCATGTGGAAAAATATCCATTATATCCAAAATTATATTCATGATGTATATATCATATATATTCAGTATATACATGAATTTATAATATTAAATAACATTTAGAGGTAAGAAATGAAATGCACCGTTCATGGACACGGTAAGTCGTACGTACGCATGAACGCTACTTTCATTTCTATTTAGTATTTAATCGAATGAAATAATAATGTTATAATGGTATATTATAATTCCAGTATATTATCATAAATATAATATCATTAACCTCATCTTTTATACATCCCACATATGGCATTAACAAATCAAACCACTTTGAGGGGGCGGTAGTCCACACATCCTAAAATGAAGATATCGCGTTTACCCATAATGGAAACCATAAAGGTAAGCCATAAATGAAAAATAAAGAATCATATGGAAAACATAAACATAATATATATCATATATAAATATAGTGACATCTTAGTTGCCACCATGATTTGTGTTAGAAGAATATTGAACTATCATCGTTTCGTGAGGCAGAAACTCGCCATCCACAGAAACAGTATGTTCTTTAACCATTAGATGAAGGTGTGTGTAAGTGTAGCTCTAATCCATCTCATAACAAAATCCTAGTATATTTAAGATATTGTTTTTGTTACAAAATTAGTAATAAAAAGAATTTTGTGTGTTGGAGATTCAAAATAAAACAAAAGAACATAAGAGAAGACATTAACATTAAAATCGGTTTACTCTTATTGATTTGAGCCAAAGGATTCCTTGGGAAGACTTCTACCCAACATGAGGCCTCTAGGAGTAATAGGGGGAAGTTTAGAGAGTATTTGGCCAGTGTTTGGCCGCGCCAAATGTCTTTAGAGGTGTTAATAAGGTGGTAGAGGTGGGGCCTTTTATAAGAGAAGAGGAGGGGTTCTTTTGGAAATCTTCAAATTATTATTTTATTATAAAATAAAATTCTGTTTCTAAAGCTCCAAAATTTATTAAAGCCGAAGATAAGGTGGTATATGTTCGAAATAAAATCATCCAATAGGAATTGGATAAGTGTTGGATATTATTTTAATCATTATCTTCATATTTATTTAGATCATTCATTAATGACGTAAACATTGCATCATCATTGTGTCATAAATAATTTAATTTTTTGATTTCTAAAAAATTATAAAAAAACTTTCATGTTGTAGGAAATATTTTTATCTTTCTAATAAGTTTTTATAGTCAAAAATATAACTTATATAACCCCATGTAAAAATTGTTTTTGTAAATAAATATAGGTTTGTGATATTTTTATTTTTACTTTAAATAAAATGTATTAATGTCATTATCTTACCCATGTGGGTCCATGGTGTCCCAAAAATTGACCAATGGTTTTTATTGTTCATCCATGACTCAACCAATAAAGTTAAGACTTGGTTCAGGATATTGTTATATTTTTATAATATCATTTTATATATTAAATTACATTAATTACCTCTAATTGCAGTTAACAAAACTCAAAAGTTACTATACACCAAAAAATATTTTAATCCCATTGAACCAAATTTTACTTAATAATGACAACAAAGTATGTATGATTTTTTAAATTCAATTCATAGAAGTGGTAAAGTTTCATTTAAAAAAATCAGTTTTTTTAACAACCACATTGTGGTTTCAATATTAATCAAAAATTGAAGTCCTTCAAAAAAATACCACTAATTCAGCCTAAGCTATATTTGAAATTCCATATTCAAAAATGATGTCTATTTTAAAAAATTCAAAACATATAGGTAGGATTAATTAATTTTATAATTAATTCTCATGGTCAAAACAAATAGCATGTTTTTAAAAAGCAATATCTTCAAAAGACTAACATTTGTTTATGTCAAATTTCTAAGTGAAATGAATTACAATGACCACCATTAGATTAAATGGTAAAAATATATTCTAATTGAACATTAAAACCAATTAAAAATATAATCTAACCATACAAATAAATTAGATTAAAAAGAAGTTTTGACTTAAAATACAACATTTTTCACTATTCAATAAAAAATGAACATTGTTGGAAAAATACCAAAAAGATACACAAAGTTAATTATGATGTCCCAATTGTAAAAAAATATTTTTTTGTTCAATTGAACATATAAGAGTGACCAAAACTATTTTTAAATAGGGTTCTCCATCAAAAGGTGATAAATCAACCTTATAGTGAATATTAGAGTATTTATGCATAAAATTAAATTTTTTCTTATTCTAAGCCTTTATCTTTTATTGGATAAATGTAAAAACATTTAGAAAACATATATAATCGTATTTTAGTTATTTTTTTTCATTCCCTTCAATACAATGGCTATTTGTTAACTACTATTTGATATAATATTATTATATTATTACTGTGCAACGTAAGATTTCAAAGAATCTCATTGGTGTGTATTGGGTACGCCATCGAACATAGAATCCCTTTTAAAGTAATATTAATATTTTCTTCACAAATATTATTAGATATAAAAATGTCATATTCTTTTTTTACCTGAGATGTTACATCCTCCCCCCTTTTGGGAATTGCGTCCTCACAATTTTAAAATTGGGCTCGGAAACATCATTGAAAGTCCCACCTCGGAACAAGAGTCAGTAAAATTATCACTTTAAAAGAATAAAAGAGAAGTAAAACGGCCACCCAAGTTAACCCATACTAGGATTCCATGTATGAAAACATGGATATGGATAAAAAACAAAGGGTCAAGTTCTGATGGAGAGTGATAGAAAACATGTCTTGGAGAATGTTAACCCCAAGAAAATCACACACCTGTGATGGGTTAAACGGTATTTGATTCCCCAGAATAAATGTTAGTAGACAAAATTTTTGTTTTAAGTTACTTTTCATTGAGGAATTTATTTATGAGCTTAACATAAACATAAGGAAACATAGTTACTTGTCATTTTGACATTCAACCTTTATAGGATTTCATACACAAACTCATATTTTCTGTAAAAGATGAGTATTTAGGAAGACTTGTTCACATTAAGAGTACTATAATCAACTTATTGAGAATCACCTAATCCCCAAAAGATAACTATATATTTCCCATGTCTTTAGACCTTAAAAAACCCAAACCAAAAAGGTTAGTACAAGATCAGATAATCCTCACAATGGATAATCCTTTAAAAAAATCTATTCTTAATCTCCAAAATTTGTCTAACAAAACACAAAGTCCAACAAAGACCATTCGATAAAAAATTGTCCATAAAATTATTCAAAATAAACCAAACTAAGATTGAAACCCAAATCTTTGACAGATTTAATCACATAGTCTTCCAAGATAAATATTAACATTTATCTCCAAAACAACATCAGCCTCTTTTAAAGTCTCATATTAGAATGTAATTAACCTAATAATATATACTCTATGATAGGTCAATAATTTCCATATATAACCCAAAATCAACTTATTCCTGATTCATAAGATCATCTAACACACAAAAATTAGTCAAACTAACTAGGGACTTTACGTAGCCCAGTGGTTGGTGATAAATACCAGTTTCACTTTGGATGTGGGTTCGATTCCTGCAGCTTCGTCTGATGCAACGAGTTGTCACATGGTCTGCTGGTTGTCCTTTTTCCAAAACTACATTATTCATATAACATTCCCATAAAGAGATAAAATCTTAAAAAAAATAATAATAAATTTTAACCTAATGTTTATCTCATGCCTTTCATTTTCCATCCTAACAATATAGTAACCCATAATTACCTCAAAAGTAAGAATCATATAAACCCTAATGGTTACCTTTATAATTATTACATGATATTCCACATAAAGTTGGTTCTCTTATACATGATGCATTAGAGAACTCACCATTGTTCAAGTGGTTAATCATGACACATTGATAGTCAGTTTAGAATAACCATGAGATTCCTCATTGGATTGCCCATTTAACCAGTCTCTTAATTAGAGAACCTCCACAGTTTCCTTCATACCCATTTGTCACTTTGGTGCCTGCTAGATCATTCCATTTATTAAAACAAAAAATGTAAGTGTTAGTATATCTGTAAAATCATCATATAATAAAGAGGAAGATAATCACTATGATATACTTATCCAAGTTATCTCAAACTCATTCTAACTTTCAAAAAAAACAATGACTCAATCTAATATACTACCCATTGTGGTTATACACAACATGTCACTTATGCTTAAACAACACTCCAACCTCTAAAATTATCTAAACAGACCTTTGATACCAACTATAAAGACATGGGCTCAAACCTTACTTAATATTGAATTAAATGAATAATTCACATTGAGGATCTTTTCAGGTTTAGAGTTTTACATAATTAGGACATAACTGTTACATCTCAAAAATTACAATACAGACACATATACTCAGTTTCCATTTTTTCCATAAAATAAAAACTCTTAAAAGAAACATGTCTAGTTCCATGTCTTAGGTAGCATGTCTTTCCATGATCCCATCCTTGACCCTTTTCAACTTCTCGTCCTGTGAAAAACATTTCTAAAACAAGGGATGACCATAAAAAATCCAAGTAAAAGATACTCAAAGATGGGAATTTGTTAGTTTTTCAAAACAACTAGTAAACCATGAATAATTTATCAAAGTAATACTTTTCACCTTTATAAAGTAGTAAATACTCTTAGCTGAATAAAATATCATTAGTTAACCATTTGTAACAAAACGATTACCATAAAACCATATTAAGAACACATAAAATATAAAGGTAACTTGGGACATAAACATACTTAAATGGAATAACCATACGGTCGACTTCCACACATATCACTACATGGAATAGCCATACGGCTGACTTCCATACCCAATGCATTAGAGGTTATAACATAACCACCCGTCCTGGTATTCACGGCACCACCTGTCATTTGGTTTATCGTGTATCCACATGTCAAATGTCCAAGTACCATTATAAAATCATAACACATAAAAGAATTATAATGGAAAGAAAACATTTCCACATTTCAAGAAAAATATATCACTCAAATATATTGACATAAAAACTACATTAACAAATAAATTTTAAATACCAAAATACATTAAAGAGTATATGGTATTTATTTACTTTTAAAAAAATATTACGGCATGTTGAGGAAGCCAAATATCAAATAATACTCACGGTGGCGGAAAGTTCGATGTCACCGCATACGTTAAAAAAGAACATACCTTTTGTCATTTAGTAAAACGCTTCGTATATAAAAGATTTCTTTTGAATAAAAGTAGAAGTCAAAGGGGTTTTTACAGAGTATAAAAGAAAGTCATGTATTAGAACAAAATATAACTCAATGAATGGAGATTGAGACGAAGTCCCATACAATGTCGGTATCCTTAGATTAAGGATAAATAAAATACATGATTATGTGATACAAATATAAATACACTAAATATAAGTGGATATTAAGTTTAAAACAATCAAATTAATTCACAAATATTCATATAATTACATATTCAAGGAGTACAAGTTTAACCCAAAGAATTGAAATTGAGTTAAGAAGTTCCATTGCAAAAATTTGACAGCCTAACGGCGTCACATCAAAATTCATAAAATTAGATGATTAGAGATAAATTGTATCTCATCACTTGGACATAAAATTTACATCAATAAAGATATATAAGAACATATCCCCACATAATAATATGTATATTAAAATACATAACAAAATATGTCTTTTAAAAAGAGGGGGGTGAAAGGTTCCCTTACCAATTTTGGTAACTTTCAAAATGTACACCCCATGAAATAAGGGTCATACAATAAAGTTTTACATACCCATAAATAATATTATATCACACAAGGAATACATCCATGGGTAGTACATACACCACAATAAAAGAAAATAGTTGCAAATGTAGCATGAATCTCACGAGAATAGAAGTGAGATGAAAAACTCAGTACCTCATTGTAATCAATCGAGTCGTATGACCAAAATATAATAACCACCAAATGAATTTTAGAACAACATGAGTATAAATAGAATCATGAAAATATATATCAATTTTCATTACACAATACACCACATTTTATAAAAAAAGTGGCGAACAATGGAAATCTCATGGAATTAAAAGTGAGATAAAAAATCCCCTTACAGAAATTCGGCAGCATAACGACACCTCTTAAAAATTATTAAAATGAATTGATGAGATTAATACGGGGTATATAATCATATGAAAATACAAATTATAGTATAGTTAATATAATAGAACATCTTCCAACAGAAGAACATGGAGCATAAAAGAAATGACATAAAAGAGAGTGCTTGGAAAGAAAGGGAGAGGTATGATCCCTTACCTTGTGTCCAACTTGACTTAGTCTTTCATTAATCTCATAAATAATAATATAGAGTTAATATATAATTGATTATGAACCTTTTTTAAGTTAAATATTCATTTTATATCATTTATTAATATTTTATGAACATTATGTAATTATTTAAGTTAATAACGGTTGTTTTGTCGATCATTGGTACTTGAGTCAAAAATAAACTTCTTATAATTACAAGTTGTTCATGTGGTGAAATATCCATTATATCCAAAATTATATTCATGATGTAGATATCATATATATAATATATATCCAGTATATACAAGCATTTATAATATTACATTACATTTAGAGGTAAGAAATGAAATGCACTGTTCATGGAGACGGTAAGCCGTACGTACGCATGAACGCTACTTTTATTTCTATTTCGTATATAATGGAATGAAATCATAATTTTATAAAGGAATATTATTATTCCATTATAATATCATATATAAAATATCATTAACCTCATCCTTTATATGTCCCAGATATGGCATTAACGAATCAAATCACTTTAAGGGGGCGGCAGTCCACACTTCCTAAAATGAAGATATTTTGTTTACCCATAATGGAAACCATAAAGGTATTCCATAAATAAAAAATGAAGAAGAATATGAGAAACATAAACATAATATATATCATATATAAATATAGTGTCATCTTAATGGCCACCATTAATGGTGTTAGAATAATATTGAACAATCATCATTTCGTGAGGCAGAAATTCATCATCCACAGAAATAGTATGTTCTTTAACCATTAGACGAAGGTGTGTGTAAGTGTAGCTATAATAATTCTCATAAAAACATCCTAGTATATTTAATATACTGCGGCTCTTACAAAATAAAGGAATAAAAATAATTTAGTGGGTTGGAGAAGCAAAATAAAACAAAAGAACATAAGAGTACCCATTACCTTTAAAATCAGGTAACACTTTTTGATTTGAGCCAAAGGATTCCTTGGGAAAACTTCTACCCAAAGTTAGGCTTGTAGGATTAAGGGAGTAAAGTTAAGAGTGTATTTGGGCTGATTTTGTCCGTGAAAAATGGCTTAAGATGTGTGAATATGGTAGTAGAGGTGGAGGCCTTTTATAAGAGGAGAGGAGGGGATCTTTTGGAAATCTGGAAATTATTATTTTATTATAAAATTAATTTCTGTTTTTAAAGCTCCAAATTTCATTAAATTCAAAGATAAGTTGGTCCATATTCGAAATAAAATCATCTAATAATAATTGGACAAGTTTTGGATATTATTTTAAACATTATCTTTTTATTTATTTAAATCATTCATTAATGACGTAAACACTGCATCATCATTGTGTAATAAATAATTTTATATTTTAATGTCTAAAAAATTATAAAAAAATTACCATGTTGTAGAAAATATTTTTATCATTATAATGAGTATTTATTGTCAAAAATATAACATATATAACCCCATATAAAAATTGTTTTAGTAAAACAATACATGTTTGTGATATTTTTATTTTTACTTAAATTAAAATGTATTAATGTCATTATTCTACCCAAGTGGCTCATTGGAGTCCCACAAATTGACTCATGGTTTGTATCTGTTGGCCATGAATCAACCAATAAGGTTAAGACATGTGTCAAGATATTTTTATATTTTTATAATATCTTTTTTATCTTAAATTACACTAATTACCTCTAATTGCGGTTAACAAAACTCAAAAGTTACTATTCACCAAAAAAATATTTTATTCCAAAAGAATGAAATTTTACTTACTAATGATAGTCATGTATGTCATATTTTTATAATTCAATTCAATGAAGTGGTAATGTTTCATTTAAATGAAATATCAGTTTTTTTAACTACCACTTATTGGTTTCACTATTCATCAAAAATTGAAGTTCATCAAAAAAATAACACAAATTCAGACTAATATGTATTTGATATTACATTTTCAAAAATGATGTCTATTTTTCAAAATTAAAAACATATAAGTTACATTAATTAATTTTATAATTAATTCCCGTTTTCAAAACAAATAGCATGTTTTTATGAAACAATATCTATCAAAATACTGACACTTGTTTATATCCAATTTCAAAGTGAAATTATTTACAATGACCACCATTAGATTAAATGGTAAAATATATTCTAATTTATCTTTAAAACCAATTAAAAAGATAATCTAGCCATACAAATAAATTAGATTAAAAGTATGTTTTGACTTAAAAGACAACATTGTTTACTATTCATTAAAAAAGAAATTTGTCGGAAAAATACCAAAAAGATACACAAAGTAAATTTTGATGTCCCGAATCTAAAAAAAGAATTTTTTTTGTTCAATTGAACATATAAGAGTGACCAAAACTATTTTTAAAGGGGGTTATTCCTCAAAAGGTGATAAATCAACCATTTAGTGAATATTAGAGTATCTATGATTAAAATTGAATTCTTTTCTTATTTTAAGCCATTATCTTTTATTGGATAATTGTAAAAACATTTAACAAACATATATAATAATATTTTAGTTATTTATATTAATTCTCGCCAATACTATGGCTATGTGTTAACTACCATTTGAAATAATATTGTTATATTATTAGTGTGCAACGTAAGATTTCAAAGAAACTCGTTGTTGCGTATTCAGTACGCCATCGAACATAGAATCCCCTTTAAAGTAATATTAATATTTTATTTACAAATATTAAAAAATATGAAAATTTTATATTCTTTATTTAACTAAGATGTTACAATTATATATTAAAAACTAATTATATAAAATATATATATGATATTTATTATGAATTTATGCCTATGGAACATATAAATTATGGGTTTTGGAAGTGTGGACTACCACCTCCTCAAAACGATGTGATTTGTTGACACTATACATGAAACGTATAAAAATGGTATTATTGCTCCTATGAAATCAAAATAAAATAAATAGAATACAAGAATTAAAATATAAATATAAATATATGTCACTTACATTCTAGTATTTTAAATATTATAATGAAATTAATATAGTGTTCATGGGTATGTATGACATACCGTCTCCTTGAATGGTGCATTTTTTTCCTAGATCCAAATTTTTTAATTTATTATAAATAAATATATATTATATTTAACTAATGGTTCTAATTAATGATATGATGAAACCATGATTGGAATAATAAGTAAGAAGTCAAAAAATACTTGATAAATTAGGCAACAAACTGCCGAAATAGTGAAAATAATAAAATATTGCTAACAAAACAATAATAAAATATTATAAAAAGACCATATATGATATCCTAAATATTAATATGGTTATGGAATAAGTTATTAACATGTTTAAAACCATTATAGGGAAGTTTAAATTACATTCACAAAAAAGGAAATTCTTGGTAAGGGATTCTTGTCTTACTTTTCTTTCCGTGAGGTATACACCATTTTCCACACTTATATCTTTTTTGTGGTGTATATACTAACCCTTTTGATATATTATATTATGAATTATTTTATTTTAATGGTAATATTTATTTCAAATTTAATTATTTCTTTTAATGGTTTTTGAATTAAATGTTACCATATGGTAAATAATTTCACAATCTAACTCATTTTCATTGGGTTATATTACCTCCACATAGTCTTTAGTATTTTATAATTTTATTTGTAATAACTGTGTACAATATATTCCTATATTTCTAATTATTCTATGTGTATTTTCATTTGAAAGTAATAATCGAATCGTTAACAGACTCTCGCATCAATTTTATGTTTGTTTTAGGGGTTTACATCGCGATATCATTTTGTTCGGAATTGTTTACACTTGAATTTCCATCTGAAAAAATTAAAGAATAATTTCTTAATAAATCAATTATGTTTCTTCTCCATTGGTTATTAATTACCTTTTCATGTCATAATGCCATTTTTAAACTCTTTTGTACATAAAATATTATAGAAAATATTTTTAAGAAAACCTGATTTCATTTCTCACATTGGTCGGAGAACCTGTTTTCCTCTAAAACCCCATTTTTTAAAAAATGTTTTCCAAATTATTTTTAACTATTATAAAATGATTTATTAAATTAATTATAACCACTTTTTTTATTTTACAAATGTTTTCAAAGGAATATTCATGTTGCTCTCTGAATATGGTTCTTTTTTAATATTCATACCATGAAAAAGGAATGTTATTTTTTAAATGTAAAAAATGTATAGATTTACCCACTATAATTTTCTCAAATCTTACCTTAGAAGTTTAAAGGGTCAATTTTAAAATAAAATTTGGTTTTAAAAAGTTATTTTTAAAAAATTTTGTTTTTAAAATTTTTATCAAAACAATATAATATTTTTCACAATAATTATTTTAATGTTCTTATTTTTCTCATTAATGAGAACACCCCCTATTCTTACTCCAATGGGAATATTTCATATTGATACCATCCTTATTCTTCCTTAATATGGATTTTGGTTGATTTTTCCAAGGTTAGTATAGACATTCACTTCCCTGATTACTTTTTATCCCCCAATAAGTATATAATTTCAACTGATCATTAAACATTATGTTTCCCATAAATATCAAAATCATTTATCATGGATATGATTATTTCCAAAATCATATACCATGTTTGAAAGTGGTGTGTAAATTAAAATTATTTGATTTAATCGGGAAATATTAATAAATATATATCTTCAACTCCATACTAATATTTGATAAGGAATATCTTTAAATCTATTATTTCATATTTGAGGAACGCTTCAGATAGGTATAACATGGGTGGGGCCCAATTATCGATAGCCCCTTAATGCATCGGTAGTCTCTTAGGATGAATTTTTTGGTTATCCTTAGATGGGTTTTTACCCAATATGCTAAACTTTCTTATAAAAGGTCTTGATGGTAAAAGTACCATGTACATAAGAAACATGGCATCCAATAATTAAGAATTTCTTTCATCCAAAGACTTTTATTATTTATCCATGATATTTTGTTTTGACTTATAAATTGATGTGTTGTATTTTTAGTTTATAGATTAAATGTCATGTGTTTTCAATTTCATACCAGGCCATATTGATCTTGTCTTATCTAGTTATTTTAAATTGCATGTGTTTTTAGTTATTTACATTTCCATACTGTTTATCCACTTGCATATTAGTTATTGATTACAAGTCATATATTCTCAGTTATTTACCTTTCTATATTATTTACTCTCATCATTCTTAGTTATTGACTTCTTGTTATGTGTTATCAGTTATTTAACATTACATATTGATTATTCTCGTTGATTCATTATTGATTTTGTTTTACTTTACCCTTACATAGAAATTTAGATTATTATTATTCAGTTTCCAATCCCCAGAATTCCCTAAAATGTACTAAGAAAGACACACAATGATACACTATATGCGATAATGTTATTATCCTTAATATAAAATATATAATTTTATTATTGTTTTTATTTTTTTAAGAATAAGAAAAATGTATTTTTCAGGTTTACCAATACTACTAAATTTGTTGATCCTTTGGGACATGATTTACTTGTATCTTATGACAATGTAGAGGTAGGACGACCCCTAATCCTTGATTTTTAGGTTAGGGGTGCTAGAAAATCTATTCCTCATACGACCAATGACCATGAATACATGGAAAATAGGAAATTTCTGAAGACATATAGATGACTTTTTAAGGATTTTTTTTGCATGGAGATTTTTGGAATACTTCACATAGTCTTATTTCATCAATATCTAGATTTAAAAAAGTAATTTGTATTTTTAATAATTATTGTCCCCCAATTATTGGGAACCATAGGATTCAATATATAATTACTTTATAATAATATTGAAGTTTATTACTTTAATATATAAGCGGAGAATCCTCCTAAGTCTTTGTTTATAGAAGGCCTTCAGATTTCATAGTCCATCACAGAGAAAACCCATATTTTCCTAGCCTCGTATTTTATATCTATTGGATTGATATAGTGATAGATTTCAATATTGAATATAATCCTTAAAGAAGGAAATCCATAAAAATGTTGAATCCATATCTGAGGAAATGAGATTTTCTTGATTTGGTGTTATGTCATCTTGGTTGGTTTCATTCAATTCATTTTCAATGAAATAAAAGAGAACATGATGTTATGTTATTTGAAGGAGTGTGTGTCCATTTTTTAGACAATCCTTTTTAGTTGTTGATTTTTTCTAATGAATCAGCATGTGAATTATGTGAATGTATTATAATTGATAATTATATATAATGGGAAATCTAACATAAATATTTTAAAATAGTCAATTATAGTAATAAAATTGTTTTTTTAATTAATTATTCAATGTTTATCTTCAATATTAAAAATTCAAAATAACCATTAGCATTAAGGGAAACCACCCATACTTTCATATCTATCCCCAAGACTGTAATCATATCTTAGAAGTTTAAAACATTGTTATTGCCGAATTTAAAAAGTTGATTTGACTTATTAAAGAGTATATTTATCAAAGAAACTAAAATGATTCAAAAATGTACACTATATATATTTGTGATCAATATTATTTTCCAATTACAATTTATGTAGAATCATATAAAAAATCTATAATTTTTATATAGAATCTTAGAAATGGAATAATCATTAATATAGTAGATCTCTTTCTTCCAGTTATTTCATAAGGATAAAATGAATTGTATGAAGATCATCCAATTCTGATACTTTTATTCTAGAATAAGACATGAACTAAATATTAGGGATTTAATTATAATTAGATAAAAATTTATAAATTTGAGTATCTCAACAGATATGATCGGTTAGACATTTTGATGGCGCAGTATAACACCATATTTTTTACAAGGAAAATCAATATGAGATGGTCCTTCCCAACATCATATTTGAGGTTTTATGTATCTGTATTTGTTAAATTAAGTTTGTTGGATATTTTAATACTATAAATTTTTATTTTAATCATGTAATTCTCTTAGTGTTCCAATTAGTGTTTCTAGGTAAATAACATGGTACTTTAATTCTATAGATAATATTACGACTGGAGGATGCTTGAGGCACTTCTGGAGATCAAATAAGGCTCTATAAAAACATTCATCCCATTTTTATGATATCAATTTTTTCATATATCCCATAGATGGAAAAATATATAAATATAGGTTGTGAATAATCTCATATAGTAAAAGAATTATTGAGTCCTCAAAACTCATTTATTATTCAAGGTTGTGGAAGGTTAGGGATATCCTTTGTCACTATGATGTCAATATAAATTTCACTGAGGAATTCCATAATGCTATGGAATTTCCCTATGGAAACCACAACGGTGTACTATTTAGGATTTATTTACACTATATTTCATAACAATAAAATGAAAAAATTACCAATATTGGTGAGATGATAATTTTTTGTTTATTTTTCAACCATATTGTGAACATAACATTTTATGGTCTCTAGTAAAGGTGGGACGAAGTTGTGGTAATTGAAAATTGATCTGTGAATCCTATATTATTATTGTTAAAAGGTATTACAAAATATTAAAACATTCCTAGTGTTCCCCAAAAAAAATTCATTTTCTATAGACGAACTAATCATTTTTTTTACTAAATACCCGTCCATAATGAATATGTCATTGATGAAAGCTATCAAATTGATCAATAACTGAGTTATCTAGAATAATAATTAATCCTTCTTGTAATATCTATTGAGGTCCGAAAATTCAATTTTATGAATGATTTTACAATTCTTCTTCTTAAATAGAATGAAATTAAGGAGAGTTGGTGGGAATTATAAATCACAAATGAACTTATAATTATTGTTTTAGACAACTTCATCTTTGACCACATTAGAGTGTGTCAGATGAATGCTTATTGATGCATTTTTTTACTCCTTATCATCATCATAAAATTCAATATTATGAATTCAAACATAGTAAACTATTCTAATAATATTTATGTAATTACATGTCTAAAAATAACACGACATCTTCATAGAAGAAATATATGGATTTTATTATTCAAGAGACATAGTTACACTGATAAATGTGGGCTACAATTCCTCAAATATTACCATATTCACCTAATGTTTTTCATCAAAGGTGGTTGAGAAAACTTCCTCAAACACCATAGTTTCATTTTTATGACATGCTAGTGTTTTCTGGACATCTTTTTGAAGAGAATACAATAGAATATTTTTGTCTTCATAGAAAAAATGAAAAAAATTACAACCTTTATTGATGTTGTTGAGATTCTTGTATATTCCAAAAATATTTGATGAGAGGTTTCATCATTAGAAAAATTCCAAAAATGATCCACAATATTTTCAAAAATATCAAAGGAATTATACGTACCAAAATACTCAAATTTAAGAAGTGATTTGTAAAATGATTATTTTTTTATGAGTGAGGTGGATATCACCAATTTTTAACCCTCAATGATAAAGGGAATATAAATACTATAAATTATTTATACAATGGAGGTAATCATATTCATTAGTTAATCACATGAGTCTTGGATATCTCAGAAACTTTTAAAACATTGAGTGCATACAAAAATTTTGTTGAAAGGGAACGCATATTCATTATCTATTTCTCCCCATTGATTGAAAATGGTCATTTCATACCCATTGGTGGTTGAAACCAGAAAATAATTTTTATCCCTTTATTTTTTCCCAATTATCTTGTAGAATCATACTTCAATGTACTATGATACACAAGACATAAATGGGGATCAATCTTTCTAGACTACACTAACAATCCCATCAATTTATTACATCAATATTTGGTTATAATATGGGGATATTATGCCATGTGAATAGATCATGTTCATACCAATAACGATTATTATAGAATACTCCAATAATTCTTAATTGAGAGGTGTAGGAATTGGAGGATACAGAACATGTTCAAACCAAAAAAAGTTTTCTATAGAATTTTGTACTTCATTACTAATGGAATACAAATTTTTATCGAGTTTCTTGCCTGATCAATGACAATCATTAGTGAAACATGGGAAATAAGATTTGAATTTTAGAAAACATGGGCATCTTATTATTACAGAAATTTTTATTCTATATAAATCATGTTATTTTCCCTAAAAATCATATTAAATACTCCTTGATTAATTAGTTAATTATAATGTAAAATAGTGAGAAAAAAATTATTTTGTATTAAATTCATTAATAAAAGAATAACAGCACTATAAATAAGGTTTCATTAACGTAGTAGAATAAATTTTATCTTAATTCAATTAAGATACTGCTAAAAGTATTTATTCATGAGAATCACCTCAGAGCCCAAATAATTGACATTAATGTTTCCCCATTCAATTATACAATAATTTGTATAGCCACATTGATAGTTGTTGAATACTCTACATAAATCTAACTACAAAATCCCATGAAAATGGTTGTATAATAATTATAAGATGCTTCATAATTCAATAAAGGTTGACATGCATAAAAAGGTTCTGTATGAGAGAAGAAGGACATGATTTAGAATAAATGAATGAATGAAAAATTGAAACTAAATATGATTAAAAATAACTCTCAAAACAATCTGAAATACCATGTCACTATATAGATGGGACCCATAATTTGTAACATCTCATTATAGTGATGAGAGGGAATAAAAATAAAAATAATTGATGAACCTTGGATGAAAAACATCCAAAAATATATTATACTCCCTTTAGTACACTCTGGTCTATAGTTTATCGTCCCGAAAAAGTGTTCCTTCGGTGATGAATGTATTTTCTATGTTATCAATATAACCAATTGAGAGATATATATCATGAATCTATCATTTATTTAATTTGAATTTAATAAATTTGGATAAATTGAAATATCATTCATTATTATATTACATATTTATGTCTCTAAATCATTATATAATCATATTAAATATCTCGATTACACTATGTATTTACCTTATAAATTATCTTTTATTCTATAGACTAGTAGAGCCTATCTGATCCATATAATATTGATAATTGAATATATAACATCATTTATGGTCTTTGATATCAATTTATATCATCTCTTATCCATATGTTTTCTCTAACTAAAATCCATTTGGTGTTTCATGGAATCCCACATGCATGATATTACAAAAAAACTTCATACATCAAATATATAACTCATGTATTGAATAATATTATTTAGAATTTATATATTCAGATATTTATGGCTACATTGATGTGTATATGACGCTTGTGGTTTACCCTTATTTCTTCCATTGTACTTAAATGCCATTCAAATTATGTTGTTGTGTGTACATACTCAAAAAAATGACTGAACTTTTTATTCAATCACCATAAATCTATAAGACAATGTGGTTAAACATTGTACTTGATAAATCAAGAAGAAAAATCAATCACAACTCAAACACTCATCTATTACATAATTTTTTATAAAAACCCATTTAATTTTAATTTTGATTTTTCAATAGATACGATGCAATGTGTTTGATGTGGAATGGATATCCAAGACCATGAAAGGTCTCAGATATGTTATCTACCTTCATCAATAGATGAATGATGATGTGGATCCCTCAACTGTGGCATAAATTTATATATATGCAAGATGATGTGATATATCAGACATGAATACACCAGTTTTTTTTATATATTCAGTAACCCACTACAAATGTGTCTTATATTAAATATGTTCATGGAAATTAAAAGGTTAATATTATGGTACACCATATCCACATCCCAAAGCATGACCTAAGAGATTAAAAGGACCCCTTCGTCTACTGGACCTCAGCCCCTATGGAGAAATCCTCTATTAGATAGCCAATATGCACTCTTTACTTCATGTACTCTTTCCAAACAATGATGAATGACTTATGTGCTCAAAAACTTTTAATGCTATTCCATGACCCATAGTGATGATTGGATATCATATATAGAATGGTATGATATCTTGGGGGATTGGGTGTTGGAATATTCTTACACTATTACACATACATTAGATATCTAAATTTGAAAACATAAATTTATTCTATTTTTTTCTATAAGGAATATTAAATTATTAGATATAAATATTTGAATCCAAAAAATTAAATCTTTATCATTAAATCTTATAATTTTACATATATTAATTTTTTTACAATCTATATTCATGAAACATAGACATTAAACAAAAAATTACATAAAATAGTATTTACAATAAGAATATATCTCAAACTAAATTACAAATGGAACCAATTATACAAATATTTAATTTTTAGATTAAAAAATTTCAAACTAATCTCAATTCATATAATTTATTTTGATGTGTATTATTAGAATAATTCATCAAATCCTAACTAGTCAACTATATATTTGAGAATGTTATTATGAATTTAATTCTAATATCCTAAAATATATCATAGAGTCATAATATATTGTTTTTATTCATTCCATTTTTTATCCACCTCACATTTATTTTTTATCTTCAATGAAGGTAATAATGGTAATGAATATATGCTCCTATAATGAATATTTTTTACAAAACTATAAACATGTAAATATTCTTAAATTGGTACCTTGTAAAAAGAACAATAAAAAATTAATCATTCTGGATCGAAATTATGGTTCAATTGAATTTATTTTTTTTGGTTTGTTATATATTTATATAAGATCAATTTTTTCACAAAAATGAATTTTTTTTCATTACGTATATATGATTTTTAATAAAATTAAAATCAAATAAAATTATTCCATAATGAAACAAAACCCAACATACCCAAAATGAATATAAAAGTTGCTGACTACAATTAATAAAATTTATTGAAAACCATTTTTAATTTTATAGGTTTTATAACTTTTTCCAAAAATTGCTTCATAGGATAACTATAATGTCACCCAGTGAACCACAAAATATCAAAATCATCGATAAATACTGATATTTTTCCCTAAAAAACTAATGGTATTCCATTTTTTTGATTTTTTATTTTTTTCAATAACTAATTAAATATTTTTTAAATAGGGGTAATAAATAATGTACAATGAAATAAATCAAGAACCCTTACCCACATCTACTCAAAATAGACCCCACTAATTCTCCATAATGAAAATATTATCGTTTCCCCATAGAGAAACCATCCCTCAGGGATAAAAATAATAAAATCATGAAAGGTACCTAGGGTAAAAAATTAATATACTGGATTTTAATGTTTCAATTAAATATGAAAGTATTCATGGTTTAAATACTATAATGTTCGATAAATTGACTAATTGGGTCTCAAGAATAAAGTAGATTGATTAAAAGGATTTTTTAATTTTACAAGTTACAATTTATAATACTTGCATTGACATAATTCTACTACATTCCCTAATAGGTAGCAAGATCCATGTTTTTCATTGGATGTAAACTATAACGAATGGAAATATTATTTTAAAACGCACTCAATAATAAGAGAAAAATTTTAAATTCAATCATTAAAATAACATGTTATAATATCATTCTAATTAACCAGAATTCCATAATTTCAAATAATAATCAATAGTATATAAGATTCATATATATATCAAATAAATAATAAAATCATGATCTAAGGAATCCATATTTGTATACCATTAATACTCATTGATTCTACCCATTTAAATCATTTAATTTCATCAAAATTTAAATATTTAAATACTTTATCATGGGGATCGTGAAAAATTCTAGTATCAATTATCATAAGTGTAGGAAAATAAATTTTTTTGTATATATTATTCTAGATAATATTGAAGGATAAATTTTGAACTGTTGGTGATTAACAATTTGATAAAAAACTATCATTTCTATATAATGAAAATTATATTCTATTTATTTTGTTTACTTTTAAATTATTTTCTTTATAATTATTCAGTATAAAATAAAGAGTAATCACTAAAAACACAACATCTATTGTCATAAAAAAACTTAAATATGAATGGATTATCCTTCTTCCTAAAAAACTAAATAATTATTTTTCCAAATTAAAAGTAGTTAAATCCTAAACTATTTTAAATATAGTGAAATATTTTGTTTTCTTCTTGTAATAACTTTTCTTCATGTCAATATCCATGAACATACCTTATCGAAGTCAATTGATTGATATTAAGATAAGTGTTTACATACCATGAAAAACAATATGTCAGAGACATGATTCATCCAAATAAATGGGTATCAACAACCTCAACATCTCCAAAGTAGTCTTCCCTTAAACCATGTTGTATTTGGTCATTTTTTTATTTCCTATTGTTTTTTACATCACTTTCACCACTGAACCATAGAGATGACTCCTCACATTGTATATTCCTCAATAATCATTTCATTTTTAGAAATTTCCTTTCCATAATCAAGGTTTTTTTATCATATTCCTTATACATCATAATTACAAACTTTATGATTTATAATTTATCTAATTTCACTATCCAAATATTATGAAATACTTATTGATATCTCATGGTTGTGTTCATATGTTGATGAAAAATATTTATAGGCTTTAAATTCTCAAATCCCTAACTATTAAAAGTGGAACAAAACATGATGATCAGAGTCAATCGTATACTAGTAAATTTATTTTCAAAATCATTAGACCTCACATTATTAGTGTTAGTACACATTTAAGATACCAAGAGAACATAGAGGGGAGTGGAAACTATTTGAAAAATAATAAACTAGACTCCCTAATCTTGTTCTAAAAATTCATTTTTTAATTAGTTTCACTGATACAGTGTTAATATTATATGTGACTATTTTCTAATATAGAATAAGATAAATATTAAACCTCACAAATATTATAAAAATATGATGAAATAATGGTTTAGCATCATTGAGTATAATGTATATAAGAAACTTATTTTATGATAGTAGTGAACATTTCCACACATTAAAACCTCACTATATCCACTTTTATAGATCTCGTCGGTTATACTTATCCTTATAATAGGGTGAATGAAATCAATAGAAAGGTGTGAGATCCAACACTCAATGAGGAAAGAATTACCAAATGTTATCAATGGTTTGATCCTAATCATATGAGAAATAATGATCAGGGGAACAATAACTTATAACAATAACATGGAATAATGATAGTTCTCTACAAATATAGATATAAGAACATTTAATCTCAAATAAACAATATATATCATGGGAAAATGGAGTGAGATTGTGAAAAAGAGTAGGAAAATAGCGAAAAATCATAATTATCATGATTTATGATGTGGAAAAATGTTAATGCTCTATATTGTGAAAACACAATATGTGTAGACAATAAATTTTAATAAAACAAAGTTTTCTGGATACAATTTTTGAATGATCAAATTGTTCATACTTCATGTTTTGAAAAAACAAACTATTAATGATTATAATCCTTTTATAATGAAATATAAATCATTATCCAATGTTTTTTAGTGACTTATAGAGCCCCACGAATCATCATCCATACAATTTATTTCCACTTAAAATCATATCATTCAACATATCATAAATTACCATTGAGATGATAGTTCTTTTAAAAACATTAAAAATTTGTAGAAAAATGTGATATTTTTCTACTCAAAATATAATTTACCAAAATGATTATTTATGTAAAGAAAAAATAGGGTTTATTACAAACCATTATTATATTAGAGAAAATTTAATTGAAAATGGAATAGAAGTCACATACAAGTATTATTATTAAAAACAATTTTTAAAAATCGCCTTAAAAAATGATTTTCATACCACATTCAAATATTTTTATGAAGTTAAATTGAAAAATATTAAAACATTTATTCAAAAAAAGTCAAATAAAGTGATCTTGGTAAAATTAAAATATATCCCAAAATGTGATTCATAAGGAAAGTATATAAGATAATTATTAGGATTGACATTTTTATATATTTTAAAACCCCATATTGAAAAACAAAAAATAATAAAATTATGACAATTTTTTACTAAAAATAATAAATTGGAAATTAGAATCAATAGTTAGAAAAATATGAGTACACTATATAAAAAATTAGTGTATTGATTAAGAAACATGAATTTGGAAGAAAAATATATTAAACACAAGGATAATTTTTCTTCACAAAAACATATTTTCCTGAAATAATGGAATTATAAAGGAAGAATAATTTACATAAAAACATGATATCATTATAAAATTTGGGGGGTATAATAGTTAATATAATTTTATCTCAAAATATAATATTCATTAATGATAACATATAATGAGGAGTTATTTTTACTGAAGGAAAATATTGGAGTCATGAAAACCACTTTCAGTTTAAGGAACTTTTAACCCAAAACATTGTACAAGTGAAATAGATTTCAATTAGACCTTAATTCCCCTTCATAGATGGTATTTCATTATATAAAACCTGAATTAGGAATCATATACACCACTTAAGATAAAATAGCTTCATAATACAGAACAAGTCTCAAAAAGAAGAATTTGAGAAATAACCACATAAAATATGGATAATATATAAGGTAAGCCTCATTAGATAGTGAAATTGTAAGAAGAGATTTTAGATCCATAAAAATATGTATAAAATAATTACATGTATTTAATAGTTATAATTAATCTATCACGCAACAATATTGTTTAAATAGATTTATTGTACCCAATGAATGAAAATTGAGTTTTCACACCACCATATGGTTGATGAAACTCTCAAATACAAATCCATTGAAATATATATATATATATATATAACATGAAGTTAAAAAAATACATAATATCAATACTTCATGGTGTTATAAATCCAAAAGGTATTATTCACACCATTTAAATGAAATTAATGACAAAAAAATATGCCTCAAAGACATAAATTTTATGACAAAACTCTTTCTTTGCAATACCTTTTACTTGGTCGTGATCAAGCCTCTTATATAATAAATATAAATATCATAATCACTTATATTATAATCTTTAAAAAAACAAAAAAATATTTTTTATAATTATTATATATCCATATATTCAAATATATCCACTTATTATAGTTCAATATCATTATCAAGGGTGAAATAATTCCTTAGTTTATTTATTAAAAACACAATTAAGATGAGATCAATTATTATAAATTGTTTTATTGATATTAATTAAAATATATTTCCGGGTATAATAATCAATATTTTTCAATTATTTCTGAAGTCCCATTTTCATCTTGTCAAAGATACGAATATGGATTATGATAAAGAAAATCACGATGAACTGGTTTTCCACGTGTTTAACGATGAGAAGGTTATATAATATAAAATAATTTAAATATTAACAACAAAATTTAAAAATAAATAAAAACACTAAATATATTAATTCTTAAAATAAATTACTCTTTTATGACATTCCATCATCATTTATTCCAAAAAAAATCATTTTTACATTACTGATGTTGGTAGTTCAATTAACCCAAATGGTATCTTGTTATAATAATTTGTTGAGTATGTGGATATATATAGATTTTAATGATGTTTCATATAAAGAAGGTATTTTTTATAAAAAAACATATAACTTCATTAAATTAATTACAGGGACTATCAATGATGGGTGCAGATGAAAAATAACATTAATTGTTTATAGAAGCGGTAGTCTGCATGTAAACACAAATAATGGACCCCTTTCCCAATGAGAGGATGAAATTATTGTATATCGAGAATGATCATTGTTAAATTTTATTTATGACATATAATAAATATTTATTTGGAAAATGAATCTTGGATACTATAATTGATAGAAATTGATTAAAAGAAAAAAACGTTTCATAGAGAAGGTTTTTTGCATGTATGCACGATCAAGGTTATTTTATTTCCGTAGTTGACGAGAATGAGGGAATTATTTTGTTCAAATTATTATAATGAAATTTCAGTATATTATTGTTCTTATATAAAAATATTAATTTTATTATATATGACATAATAATGTTAAGAGAGAATTGAAAAAATGACAAATACAATGTGATACTCACATTGTAAACATTAGTGTTGTCTTGAAATCTTCATTTAAAATAACATCCTTAAGAAAGGTAAGTGTTCCTATAAGAATATGGATTTTGAATAGGTTTATTAGAAATTTTATTTTGAATATTTCAACCACAAAATTGATGAATAAGTGAGTCTTCAAGTGGTTGAAGCATTATCGTTTTATAAGTGAAGAGATGGGTTGCTTTGAAAGAAACCATTATATTTTGAAAAAGGTAATTTTTATATTCAAAGTTCAATTAAATATAAATGTAATCTGGTATGAATAATGTGGTAATTGGTCAAAAATGACATCAATCACTCGTTCTAATTAAAACCCTGAGTGTTTTAACGAGTTTTTTTAAATTTTACTTTTACCGTGATTTAACATTATCAAGGTAATCAAATTTAAAAAATTGTTATATATAATAAGGAAGAAATTATTTTTTTCCCTATTTATATTTTTCAAACCATAAAATTTTAATTTTAATAATTATTTGAGATTTTTTTAAGCATTTGTAATTTAATTTTTAAAATAAATTCACTTAACATGTAGGAAAAAATTATTTAGATAAATTCTGATTTTAAGAAACAAAAATTTATACAATAGGATATTATCATAGAAAATATTTTTTAAAAAATAATTTTGTTTAGTTTCAAAATAATAAAAGGTTTTGGGATTTTAACTAAATAAAAATTGAATTTTCGACATCAAAATGCTTAATTAAAAATTGTATGGGTTTTTTTAAAAAAAATTCAAATTGTCATTTATTAATATAAAACTATGAAAAAAGATTTTAAAAATAATATAATATATTAAAAAAATAATTTTATTCTTTAAATGTCAATCTTATTGATAAAATGTTCTCGAGACATACATGATATTCTCATATATAGATTAAATCATAAATAACTCAATTTTCAAAAAATAGTGTTTTTGACTAAAATAAATCTATTTAAAAATCGTGTTAATAAATAAATTTTTATGTGATGAATTAAAAATTAAAAATTAAAAATTATTTTATAATATATAAATTCTAGAAATTATAAATTTCACATTTAAGGTAAAATAAATATTATTGTGAAAATAATGTTTGTTGAAAATTACATTTTTCAATAATGGCTTGTATTAATTATTTATTATCCAAATTTAATAATGTTTAATGTTTTAACATCATATTATTTATTATATATTTTAAATAATTTTAATCTAGTATATCTTGGTTTATTACGAATGAATGTGTCATATAAAACAAGTTATCATACACATTTATATCATTTGAATAATGTAAGATATCAAAATCTCTGGTTATTAAAATATCCCATCAAAAATTAATTTCATTAGTATAATACTTAATTATAACTATTTAATGTTGATATATTAATGGATTTAGTTCATGTATTTTTCAACCAGGGGTGGATTTTAAAAAAATAATTCAAATGAATAGTAACTATGAAAATAATAAATTCATTTTTCCCATAATAATGTAAATTTTAAAATATAGTGTCCCTTCCAAACTATTTTAGATGAAAATCCATAGTGGTTATTTATAATAAATATTATAATATAATTAGTGTTTTATGGATAGATCATGATAATATTTTCTTGGCCAAAAAATCTTAAGTGAATACAAAATGTGTTTTCTTTACTCCAGGTAATTATTACTCTATGTGGGTAGAACCAATCCATCAATAAAATAACGTAAATATTTCAAATGGAAGGATAATAAGATCAAGAAAATACAAAACATGGAATATGAATGTCGTACTACTAGAATATTTCTTCCATAATGAAATCATTGGGGTGGTGATTTATTTATCTTACAAAACATCTTAGATATACTTGTGTACCTAATATCAAATACTAAAAATGTATCAAAAACACTTGATTAGGGGGAATGTTTATCTTAAATATTATGATCCTTTATTGGGGTAGTTCTTTCATAGTAATTTCTTTGTCCTCCTGGTCATGGAATGTAGTAATACTCATCATATATTTAGTTCTTGGATAATGAAATTGACATTAATATTACCTATTTGTCCACATATAATACATTAAATTATTATTATTACCTTAGTATGAACTCTATTCCATTAAATTGTGTTAATTAAAATATGAA
The DNA here is from genome assembly GCA_963277665.1 of Viscum album. Classification (NCBI taxonomy): domain Eukaryota; kingdom Viridiplantae; phylum Streptophyta; class Magnoliopsida; order Santalales; family Viscaceae; genus Viscum; species Viscum album. The sequence continues at coordinate 1,631,185,155 of OY728133.1, read as the reverse complement.
TTTTCTTATGTATGTTTAATTCATGAGGACACCATCTTGCAAAAGTAAATATTATTTTTACACTCAAGAGGAAAGTAAAAGGTTGGTTACTTCTCTAATCATCTTTAAAAAAATTGAAAATTGGATGTTTTTCCCTTCATCATATTCGTCTCATGATTTTTATTGGAAACCATCATTCTATTAAATAGTGTTTTTAGGACATCGATTATGTTCACCATACTAATAAAATTTCATGATATATATATTTTCATAATCACAAGTTTTCTCACTCCATATCCCATTATTTTAGTTTTTCCATTGATGGTACCTTCACATTTTCCACCACACCCAATGTAACTTCTAGTTCAAGAAATAAATAAAAATTTGTTGAGTTATATGTTGAAAAAATAACAATACAAGGGATTTATAATAATGAAAAAAAATTAATTCTACCTCTGAATGTATTTTACTATTACAGTATCATAGAAGCCTATACATTCTTTAGTTTTAACAATTTCTAACATAGTTTATCCTATGTTATTTTATATTGGGTTTTCTTTTACATCTAAAGCTTATATCTAAAATAAATAAGAAAATAAATCCTTCATAGTGGTTCATTCTGTCAAAATGATAAATAGGAGCACATTCCAAATGGGTGTATGTCAAGGTATATAATCTTATTCCCACTTATCTTACATCAGATAGATAATTGACTAATTGATTTACCAACCATTTATAGGTCACTACCCCTAGTTACTTATGTATGATTACTTTATACACTTTTTATTATCATAAGTGTTATATATTTCTAGGAAAATAAATTATCATGTCTTTACCACTATTTCATGATATCTTCCAATACTTATAAAAGAAGACTTGATTTTTTATTTTTTTTCCATAATATCCACTAAAAATGATGTTATATTCATGTAACATTCAAAATATACTATTTTTTTAATCTAATAGAACACTTCATGAACCATTACCTAATAAAAACTCCAAATAAGTGACCCTCTTAATGAAATAATCATTTTTAAAAAAATGATGTAGAAGGGAAGAATATATGATCGTACTGAGGAAAAACCTTTTCTAAATATTTTGAGATTCCATTATTAATATAACCACAATCTTATAAGGATAGTAGTACAATTTTTTAAATTATTAATGTGGGATTTAATAATCATTGGATATAAAATCAATTTGAGCTTCCAATGGGGAACCTAGAAAATAGGGGGGATGCAAAAACTACGATTTTTATAAAATAGCCATTAAATGAAATGATAATTTTTATAAACTAAAAAAATTCATGATAAAAAAAATTATGAAGGATGTAAAAATTGGTGTGAAACATGATTTACTTATAAATAAATTATTAAGTAAAACAAAACATTTCTATAGGTTAGAATAGATCAATATTGAACAATCATAGTCAAGGAGGGGTGATTATGACTCTATGAAATGATGTGAGTAACAAACACCCCTATCCGTTTGAGAAGTGTTTAACTCAAAAAACATCATAGAGAGGGATAAATAAATTAAACATAAACTAACATGATAATGGTAATTTCATGCTATATCCTAACAATTAGGTTGAATATAAATTATAAAAAATAAAATGGGAAAATAATTCATATCTCATCTGAATGATTGGAATTTAAGACAAAAATAATTATAAGAAGAATAATAGTTTTGGTTTGAGAAATATGATAATAAATTAATAAGGAAAAATTTCAAAACTAAAATAATAAAAATTAAATAAATAGTATTAATTAGGTAAAATAAATCAATCATTGAATAATATATTTCAATAAGAATTTTTTTAACCCAATGGAAAAAAACATGAGTTTGCACAAACCCTTACAGCTAATGGAACATTCTAACAAAAACCCTTGAAAGTGTGAGATATTTAATTATATGATAAAATAATATATATAAAAAATTATGATTTTATATATCCAATATATAGTATACACACAATTTAAATAAAATTAAATGCATTAAATTGTTCATCAAAGAAATGATTAATAGATGAAACCCTTACTCTATATTCACACTAACGTGAATGAACTCAAACCTCCTATATAATGAGTATAAATATATTAATAAATTATATATGAGTATATATATAACTATAATTTTTAAATTTTCATAACCATACATTATAAATAAATTAACTGCCAAAAAATGTTTAAAATATCAAGTGTAATGTGTTTTAGTTGTTCATTTAGTATATATATCACAAAAATGATTTTTATTCTCATTAAGTTGCTACTTGTTAATTACTAAAATATAATTTAATATAAAATAACCATTTTTTAAAAGATTACCTTTGTACCATTTTTTTTAGTCTAATATCATGGTTACAACTTCAGAAAACGGATATCGTGGTGAACTAGTTTTCGACATGTTTAATTATTATAAGTTAGAATATAAATAAATATTATAAATATAAAAAAACTATTATATAATAACTAATTTTTTATATATATCACTATTACAAGATTTTAAAAAATATTAAATCCCATAATCATTTATAGATTAATAATGATTAAATAAACATTATATTTCTTAATTTAATAAATTATAGGAACCATTATTTATGTGTGGTAAAGAAAAACAACATGCATTATTCATTGAAGAAGTGGTCCACATGTACGCAAAATTAATGATCCATTTTCTCAATCAGTGTAAGAGTAAATGTTATATCAAATATGAAAATTTAACAATTTATTTTATATTTAAATAAATTTTTCTCATTATGTAATTACTTTATACCATCCTTGAGAGGTAATGATAAATAACGAACTACATCTCTTGTCTGATGCACTATTCTACACATTTGCACGATCAATGTTATTTTTTTCATAATATATTATAAAGAATAAATAATTGTTTTCAAAATAAAATAACGAAACATAAACATATTGATGATCCATAATTAATTATATTTATATTATTAGAGATAATTTTGGATTTAATAGAGTAAAAGTAAAGGGTAATGGAATGTAATACTTATAAAAACAATGCTCTTTATTTCATATTAATCGATGATTTATTACATATGATTGATCTAAATACAACCTAGATGATCAATAATTCTAGTGTATTGGGAATTAGGTATATTGAATAATAGAATAAAAAGGGGATTGCATTATATTTATTGAAAATGTACTTATCATGATCCGAATATTCAATCGATCTTAAATTTAAATGGAATAACCTGGGGATATTCATAAGAATGTGTTGAGATATAAATCCCAATAATCTAATAAATATGTCATAAAATTAAAAGAATAACATAGGTTAGAAAATAGACATATAAAAATGGATTAATAATCATATCCTTGAAAAATAATACAAGATATAACATGATAATCATAAAGGAAAAATGAGAAATCGTAAAACAACAAAAATCACTACACCTTAAACATATGACATGGATCACTGCAAATACAACATGAGGAAAAACGTTTCATAAAGGAATCAAAATTACTCAATGTACCAACATAATATCTCATGATACTAAACATTACCCAATTCGTTAGAGCTGTATATATTTTTTGTCGCATTTGAACTTTGATTTCATTATAATACTTGAATATTCCAAATATATCATACAACATGGATTAATTCAAAGTAAATTTTTATTATTAGATCATGGAGCATGGAATATATAAATTTAATTCCGAATTAAAATAATTATATGTGTATAAACGGTCTATCATTATTTTTATATAATTATTATAGTATTGGGAGTCTGGAAGAAAACACCCAAACATTAGGAATTGAAAATAAATAAGGTATAAAATAAAGAATGCTATTGAATAAAGGGGAGAAAGAGGGGATCCCTTACTTGAGTGTGTGAAATAAAATGTTTGGGAGGAGATTATTGAAAGCATAGGGGAACTATGAGAGGAATATAGATAGGGTAATGAATATTAAGGATGTAGTACAAGAATTGTTATTATATAGGAATGGGATCTTGTGTGGGATTAAATTTGAAATGAGTGGAGAATTGTTTATTATTTCTTAAACTCAGGTTTTGGACTCTGTATAATAAAATAAAAAACCACAAACCATGAAAATTATTTTTTTCCCATGGATTATCACAAATGGTAGTGGATTTATTTAGTTTATAAGTATAATGGGAAAAAATAATAAAATGATACCCTAGATGATGTGGAAGTGATTCATATTATTAAAGAAATGATTTTAAAACATTAAAATATTTTAATGGTTTTGGAGTACTCATAAAAGCTTTATAAAATTAATAAAATATACATAAAATATAGTTATATTAAAGAGAAAACATATATTTGGTCTTGGATACCCTTTTTAGTATTTACTATATCACTATTGGTTCATTATTATGTCCTAATACACACTATATATTTTTATGATATTTAATTTTTACCTAGAAAAAATGTATATCTCAAAAAATTATGAAAAATAATCCATTGGATAAGTTTGACATTATGATTCAAAAAATAATTATTATTTTAGGAAAATAATTTTATAAATATAAGATTATTAACTTTTAAAATAAAATCTTCATTTATTGATAAATGTTGGTTTTTTTTTAGAATAATAGTTTCCGAACTATTATAAAAATTTTAATTTCACTTCATAAAAAATGTATACTCATTTTTATTTAGTAAATATTATTTAATAGTAATATTTTTTAGAATATTATTAATTTCAAAAATACATTATTTAATTCAAATAAATAATTCAATAGAATTTAAATATTACCCAAAATTACACTTATTTATTAATTGAATGAAAATGAAAATCATTTATAAAGTAATAATAATAAGAAGTAAATAAAATAATTATTTTGTTGAAAAATATGTGCATACTCATGTAGGTAAGGTCTTGATATATATCCATTTAATACACTAAGAAATTCTCTAAGGGTATAGTATGCGACTATGAGACTTTAATGGGGTGTTTCGGCAAACATGGTAGGGGTCGTGATCTCGATGAGCTCTAACATCTCCCATAAATAGTTTCTCTCTTTCTTAAGTTGTTTTGTATTATATTGGGATATATTAATTGAAATTACTAGTGATTCTATCTTCCTAGGAAGATCTGATAACTGGTCATCGTAGGGTATGACCATACCAGTTCGGGCCATCACTTCCTTTTTTGGTGTCAATTGGATGTATTAAACCCCATATTTAGACTAATATTTTGATCACTATTAAATTACTACATTATCTATGGAAAAAATTCATAGAGGTATATTAAATTATATAATAAAACCGTATAATTTAATGTGTTTTATATAACCATATTACAAAGCTAATAACATAATTAAATCACAAGGGATATTTTATTTATAACCATTTCTTTTATTACAATCTCCCCCTTCAGAAATATCACCATTGAAATTCTCATTTTGACACTAAAAAATAATAGAGTGACTCTGTTTCATCAATTCCTATGAGTACTATGTTTCCTCTTCAAAATTTTGGTTTCCCCATACCACTTTGACCAAGTGCATTGTATTATTTTGTAGAACTGTTTTCTCTATGATCTGTGATATTAACCAACTGATCCTCATATGAGAGATCATTCTCCAAAGGCACCACCTCTTGATTGACTACATGTGGGGGTTCTATTATGTAATTTCTCAAGAGGGATACATGGAATATATCATTTACATGGGACATGTTATGTTGGAGTGCAAGTCGAGATGCCACCGCTCCAACACAATCAAGGAACACAATGTGGACGATGTATCATTAATTTATATTTCCTCTCTTCCAAAATCTCATGAATTTATTACATGGAGATATATATAATAATACCAAGTATAAACATCAAAATATATGTATTGTAAAAAATTATCATTATAGCTCTTTTATTGACTCTTCGTATCTCTGATGTACTACTGAAGATTCGAAACCTTTTCCCCCATTTCTTCAACCGTTTTAGGACCTAGCATGTTTCGTTCCCCTAATTCATCCCAAAATGTTGGTCTTCTTCACCTATTCCCATAAAGGGCTTCATAAGGATCAATTTTCAATCATTTAGCGGAAAATGTTATTATATTTGAACTTGAACATAAGATTATATTGATCCCATCATAAATTAAAGTGAATTGACCATCCTCTCAACATGTAATCAAGTGTATGAATAGTTAGATTGGATTGGCCCTCAGTTTGTGGGTGATAAGCTATGGTGATGTTCAACTCAATAGTCAAAGCATTTTGAAGAGTCTTCCAAAACCTAGAGGAAAATCATTGGTCGTTATAACATATAATCGATAGTTGTGTTCCATGAATCCTCTTCACTTCTCTAATGTATATACATGCAAATTTCTCAATTCAGAAGTTTTATTGAATTGAAATGAAGTGTATAGTATTTATAAAATGATCCACAACACAATATATAGAATTATCTTTTTGTGTTTTATTTAGAAGACTAGTGAAAAAGTCCAAGGTGGTATTCTCCAATTTTTATGTAGTTATGGGTAATTGTTCAATCACCCACTTGGATTTTTCGTTTACTCCTTCACTTGTTGACATACAAGATATCTTGATGTATATTCCATAATATCATTCTTCATATTGTCCCTTGAATAGTTAGATAAGAGATATTAATACATCTTTTCTCTTCCAAGATGGATAGATAAGTCTGAACTATGTGCATCTTCCAATAAATAATTCTTTAACTAAGGACTTCATGATACACATAGAAATGACCAGAATCTTATAACTCCTTCATTATCATCTAAATATAAGGATTTCCTTTTTTTTATAGTCTAATGTTTCATCGTAATTCCCATGTCAACAATTTGATAATAATCTATCTTCTCTATAAAGGATGATTGAATTGTGTTTTTTGAAAGGATTGATGATATCCCCATGTTTATGATTCCAAGGTCTATGCTTTCCAGATCTAAGAAGATCAGACCCCTCTAAATTCTAATGAATAATATAATTACAATATCCTTTCTAATTACAGAATCTTCCACTTTATTTTAATTCCTAGGATGGTAGTGAATTGAGAATTAATAATCCTTGATCATACCTATCCATCTTTATTTGTTCATATTAATCTATTTTTGTGTGAATTTATACTTGAGGTTTTTGTGATCTGTATACATTTTAAACTTATCCTCAATGAAATAATTCCACCATATTTTATATTACAATATCACTAAATCTAAATATATATCATTCGTTAGGATGTTTTGTTCGACTACCATGAATCATATTTTATGAATTTTTCTTTCTGCAATAATACACTGCCTAATACCTACTTCAAATCAACACAAAATATCATGAAAACCTCTCCACTTTTGGGTAGTGTGAGAATAAGGGTAGTGATAATCCTTCTTTTTAACTCCTTGAATCACTCTTCACATTCATCATTCCATGAAAACTTGATGCCCTATATAGTTATCTTGGTTATAGTATTTTACAATCTTGAGATATTTACCCAAAATAAAATATAGTACCAAACTAAAACAATTAAATGATATATATCTGTAATAGATATTGGCCAAAACCATTCTATAATTTCTTCTATTTTTTAATGGTCCACTAATATCCAATTTCTTGAGATGATATGCCCCGAGAATGAGACTTCCTTCAACCAGAACTCATATTTTTTTACTTAGCACAACAATTATCCTTTCTCATATTCTCCTTATCATCCTTCTGGTTTTTTAAGAATATTAGACTATCATTTTTAAAGACTATTAGAAAATTATTGAGTTAATATATAATGAATATATTAGTCAAGCTCATAAATTTTGATGGATCATTATTGAGTCCAAATGGAATTACTATGAACTCCTAGTGCCAATTCCTTGTATGAAAATAGGTATTGTGGATATCCAGTTAATTATATATAGGAAAATACAATCCATACCCATAATAACATAAAATCCCACAAAAGAGAACATGGAATGATTTATTCGGAATTTCATCCAAAAAATTTTGATAGGGGAAGAGTTATATACATTGGGTGAAATATTTTTCTCATTTTCCATGTTCACCTCAAACTCTACTTACATGAATTATCGTGGTGTTTTAACAGTTCTACTAAACCTTCTTGTCATGAATGAATGAATAGAACTAGAATTAAATAATATATTCTATATTCAAGAATGATTAACTAGAATACATGTTACCACTTTTTTCATATATCCCCCTTAGTGGTGGTGATGGAAAACTCTCATTATTTCAGCCTTAGAGGGTTTTTGTTGTCTTTGAAAATACTTAGTTTAGTCCATTAGTTTGAAGTGTTACCAAGTCCCTTATAGTTGAATTAATTAATAATGGGATGAGGGTGGATTAAAGAATTCCTCTCCTCCATTTAATTAACGGGTCTATCCTATTAACAATCACTAATTTGGGGTCCTTATTTCATACAACTAAAGCATTTCTTCTTCCACTTTAGGCAATGTCTGGGGTGCTTCATTCCTCACATTTGGCAAGTGGGGTGTTGAAATTTCAAGGAACTATTATATTTCTCCATCGGACCACTAAAACTAAACTACGATTTCCACTTCTTATCTCGATGATACCCTTGAGACTCACATATCTATATTTCATCTTTAAGGGCACATCAGTCAATTTTCCCATGTCTATCAAAGTCATGGATCAGCATGGATATTCATAGACCTGGTTTTATCCCACCAAAGAAGAAGTCAACGTTAAATTTTGGGTTAATGAAAAATATATAGGCATATTTTGAAATTCTTGTGATGTTTTCCTCGTATTCCCTGATAGATTCCTCATCTTTTTCTTGAAGGTAATGTTAAACCCTTTCCATTTTATGTTGGAGAGTGTGAGGAAAATATTTTTCAAAAAAAGATTAGTAATTCGTTCCACCCCATTATCTCAATAACTTTTTTGGGATTCATATTCTTAATCAATGTCATCCTCTGATCAGATTGTCCATATACATGCTAAATAGCCAATAGAACCATATCTTACTAAGAATATTGAATGTTAGATAAAATCTTCTCAATGGAGTTGATAAATTGTTCTGCGAATAATGGATTGGACGATCCATTGAAGCTCAGAGGCCTTTTCTTATAAATTTCTCAATTGTAGCTTGTTATTTATTAGGGGTATTTGGATTATCTCCCTAATCTTTATTTATATATATAACCTGAGTTGGATGAGAGAGTATCACTACAATGTTTATAATTCCCGCTCCCATCGGGTTGGGAATATCATTGGGGAGGTTATCAAAATCTTCATCGCATTGATCATTTAAATGATTCCTCCAATTTTTGGGGATTTGCTATAATAAATGGAAAATAAGGGATATGTATTTATAAATAGTTAAACACTTTAATAGTGTTCTAATTATAAAAAATCATCTTATAAATTACATGTATTTATTTATCTTATGAATTTCTATGATTTAATCAATGTTTTTCATTTTCTATTTTCAAACATATGCACTTATGGGAATTTATTTATTCCCTTAATAATAGTTCATAATGATATTATGAATTTTCCAAAGCATATACCCCAAGAGTGTAAAACCAGGTGTGCATCAAGGCCTATTTCTGTGCACCATTTCTTGGTTGAGTATAACTAATCATAGTGTTTTTTGGATTTACCCCTATCTACATCTGTTCTAGAGCCTCATCCACATGTAGTATACATACTAAAAATTATTTTATTGATAAACCAATTACTCTATTTTTACCAATATTTTGGAACTTTTTATCACAAATATTCTTATTCCAAAGTATTTTACTGTAATTTTCTAATCCTAACCAAAAAAAACTTTTCATTCGATACCAACTACAACAATTATACAATTTACTCCACATTGATAATTGATTGATTATATAATGTTATAATTAAAAAAACCATTAATATTGATAAGTCTTGTTTATTTTTGAATTACTTACACTACCTAACAACTGTAAATGTGGAATATGTCATATTAATTTAAATCATCCTTAACAAGATCATAACATTCCATCAAACATAAAACGGAATAGGATAACATAGGGACATAGAAATGAAAGGGGAGATATATAAAAACCAATAAGGGAATACATATTACATAAGTTGAAAATAATAATATATGTTAGAGAATATTCATATCAAAAATAATTAAGAATCATAAACATGGCCAATGAGATATTATATAGCATGATAATCACAAAGGAAACATGTGAAATGCGACAAAAACGTAAAACATTGTATCATAAACATAGGTCGTGGATAAATGATAATAAAAAATGACGGAAAAATTATCATAAAGAAATTATGTTTACTCCATGTCCGAACATGAAGTCTCACAAGATTAGAAATTACTCAATTCATTGGTGTTCTATATATTTTCAGGTGCACCCATCACATTTATTTCATTCTCATGCTTAAGTGTTCCACCTAAATCATACAACAGAGAATTATCCATCAAAATATGTTATTCCATGATCAAGGAGGGTTAAATAAATATGTGTATATACAAATTCAAATAAGTATATGTGTATAAAGGTAAAAAACCTTGATATGAAATGGGTATAATATTCACTACAGAATTTTTTTATATGTAAAAGCACGGTGAAATTTTGGCAGCATAACGATGGAAAATAAATGTTACTGGGAGTGCATAATGAGTTTTAAAGGGGAATTTAATAATTTATACATCGTAATGGAATTTTATTAGATGGTGATAATTACACCTCATCATTAAGAATTTAAAAAAATGTCATAAAATGAAAAAGAATATTGAATAAATTGGAGAAGGTGTGGATACCTTACATGAGTATGTGACACAAAATTCTTTGGAGTAGTTTCTTCAGAATATGGGGGCAAATTGGGAGGAAAAAATAGAGGCTATTGATGATTGAGGATATTATTGAAGGATTTATATTGAAAAAAAATGCTAACATGGGTTTTTATATAGATAATTATTTGGTAGTTTTTTATTATTTCTCAAAATTTGGTTTTCGAATCAATAAAATAAAATAACCAAAACTAAAAATGATCCTATGGTTTCATTCCATGGTTTCTATAAAATGGTAGTTTTTTTCCATTATTATATAAGTAAAATAGCTGAACATAACAAAATAATATCCCTTATTAGGTCAAATTGAGTCATAATCTTAAATAAAATATTTTAAAACCTTATAATATACTAATTTTATTTTAGGATTCATAACAGAATTATAAAGTTAGAAAAATAAAAATAAAATCACATTATAATAAAGTTAAGCCATGTATTTAGTTGTTTATACCCTTTATTTTATTTTTTACATCACTTTTGGGTCATTATGATTTCATAATACACATCATATATTTATATGGTATTTTATTTTAAACCAAAAATTCTATTGTCTCAGAGAATTTTTAAAAATAAACCATAACATAATTTTGACATTATAAATAAAAAAATGTTGTTTATTTTAACCAAATAATTTTGAAAATATGTGAATTTTTCATTTTAAAATAAAATCCACATTTATAGAGAAAATTTAGGATTTTTAATATAATAACAATTTCCAAACACTTAAAAATTACAATTGACCTCATAAAAATTATATGTTCAATTATATGCAATAAATATTATTTAATAGTAATATTAAATAAAAAATTTATTTATATTAAAAAATCTATTAATTTATTAAAATCAATTAATTAATTAAACTTAAATATTACCGAAAACTAGAGTTTTTGTTTTATTAATTCAAAATCATTTATAGTGTAACAATAATAAGAAATAAATATAACCATTATTCTCTTGAAAATAATGTGCATACTCATGTTTCTATATAATGACTCAGCTTTAAACCTCACATAATATTGAATTAAATGAATAATTCACATTGAGGATCTTTGCAGGTTTAGAATTTTAGAGAATTAGATCATAACTATTACATATCAGAAGATTACACAGAAAAAACTTCTACAAGGTTTCTTTTTTATTTTTACAAAAAATGAACTCTTAAAAAGAGACATGTCTAGTAGTAGGTTTAAGACAGCATGAGTTTTTTTTGATACCATCCTTGACCCTATTCCACATTATTTCCTCTGAAAAATATTTCAAAAAAACAAACATGGGGTGAGCATAAAAACCTCAGTAAGTGATACACAAAGAAGGAAAACTGTTAGATTTTCAAAACATCTGGTAAACCATGAATACTTTATCAAAGTAATACTTTTCACCTTTATGAAGTAGTAAAAACTCTTCACTGGATAAAAGATCATTACATACCCTTTTGTAACCAAAAGTTTACCATAAAACCCATATAAAAAACACATAACATATAAAGGTAACATGGGACATAAACATACGAAAATGCAATTACCATACGGTCGACTTCCATACATATCACTACATGGAATAGCCATACGGAAGACTTACATACCCAATGCATTGGAGGATATAACTTAACCACCCATCCTATTATTCACAGCACCACCTGTCATATGGTTTATCATGTAACCACCCGTCAAATGACCAAGTACCATTATAAAATCATAACACATAAAACAATTATAAAGGAAAGAAAACATTTCCTCATCTCAAGCACAATATATCACTAAAATATATTGACATAAAAAATAAATTATCAAAACCATTCTCAATACCAAAATACATAAAAGAGTATATGGAATTTATTTACTTTCAAAAATCTTTACGGCTTGTTGAGGAAGCCAAAGATCAAATAATACTCGTGATGGCGGAAAGGTCATTGTCACCGCGTACGTTAAAAATACATACCTTTTTTCATTTAGTAAAACGCTTCGTATATAAAATATTACCTTTAAATAAAATTAGAAGTCAAAATGGTTTATACAACGTATAAAAGAAAGTCATGTATTAGAACAAAATATGCCTCAATGAAAGGAGATTGAGATGAAGTCCCATACAAAGTCGGCATCCATAGATTAAGGATCAATCAATTACATGATTATGTGTGTAAAAAATAAATACACTTAAGATAAGAGTATATTAAGTGTAAAAAAATTGGAGGTCATCCACACATATTCATATTACTACATAATCAAGAAGTAGAGGTTTGACCCAATGAATTGAAATTGGGTTAAGAAGTTCCCTTATAGAAATTCGACAGCATAACGACATCATTTAAAATACATAAGATGAGACGATGAGAGATAAGAAGGGTATATCATCACTTGGAAAAATCATTTACTACAATAAGGATATATAAGAACATATCTCAACATCAGAATAGGTAAATTAAAAACTTAACAAAAAGAAGTCTTTTAAAATGAGGAGGGTGAAAGAATCTCTTACCGACTTGGAAAACATTCGATACGTACACCCCCTGAAAAAAGGACCAAACAATGCTGATGTAAATACCCATACATGAGAGTATATTACACGAAGAGAAGAATAGTTGTCAGTAAATACACCACACACACAAAAATAGTGGCAAATTTAGAAAGAATCTCACAGGAATAAAAGTGAGATGAGAAATACCCTTATGAAATTTTGGCAGCCTAATGGCGCAACTTAAAACTTCCAAAAATCGGTTGACGAGATAAAATAGAATATCTCATAATATGAACATAAAATATACAGTAAGAGGAATATAAAATAACATTCTCTAACAAAAGAAATTGTACCTTAAAAGGAATGACATAAAAGAGAGTACTTGAAAAGAAAGAGAGAGGTAGGATCCCTTACCTTGAGTCCAACTTGTCTTGTTCGTTTCTTTATATTCCTGAATAATAAAATTTGGACAATTTATAATCTCTTAAGAACATACATAAAATATTATTATTCAATTCATATCTCATATTATCATGTTATAATAATTATATTATTATGTTTGTTCATATCAGAGGTTTTTGTCGATGTTCAGTACAGGAGTCAAAAATGAACTTGTTTGAAAAGAATTGTCCATTAGAAATAATTAAACCAACTCTAGAATAGTATTAATGATTTGAGTATCATATATACACAGTATATATTTATTTTATACTATTCCATAACATTTGGAGATAAAAAGAAATGAAATGCACCGTTCATGGAGACGGTAGGCCATACATACACATGAATGCTACTTCCAATTCATAAACATATTAATGGAAAAAAATTGAGATATTTATATATATTATAATTCCATAATGATATTCAACATCTATATATAATATATATCATATATATCTATTTCATATATGTACTTATAATATTACATAACATTTGGAGATTAGAAATGAAAGGCACCATTCATGGAGACGGTAATCCGTACATACACATGAACCCTACTTTCATTTCTATTTCATAGTTTAATGGAATTAAAACATAATGATACATAGTTATATTATAATTAATGTATAATATCATATATAATATAATTAACTTCATCCATTATATGTCCCACATATGGCATTAACGAATCAAATCACTTTCAGGGGCAGTTGTCGGCACTTCCTAAAATGAAGATATCACGTTTACCCATATTGGAATAGATAAATATATGGCATAAATGAAAAATACCGAAGCATAAAGAAAAAATAAACACAATATATATCATATATAAATACAGTGACATCATAATGGCCACCATGAAAGGTTTTAGAATAATATTGAAACATCATCATTTCGTGAGGCTGAAATTCACCATCCACAGAAACAGTATGTTCTTTAACCATTAGACATAGGTGTGTGTAAGTTTAGCTCAAATCCATCTCATAACAACATCATAGTATATAGAATATACTGGTTTTGTTACAAATGAATGGAATAAAAGGAGGTTAGGGTGTTGGAGAAGCGAAATAAAACAAATGAACATAAGATAAAGCATTACCTTTAAAAGGGTAACTCTTTTTGATTTGAGCCCAAAGGCTTCCTTGGAAAGTATTATACACAATGTGAGGCTTCAAGGATGTGGATAATGATGTGGAGAGAGTATTGGGGAAGATTTTGGCTGAGCCAAATGTAACATCCCAGGTAAATAAAGAATATTACCTTTTATCTTTATTGATATTTTTGAATAAAATATTAATATTACTTTTAAAGGGATGCTATGTTCGATAGTGTACCCAATACGCAACAATGAGTTTTTGTTGAAATCTTTCAATGCACACCAATAATAGAATAATATTATTTCAAATGGTATTACACATGTAGTAGTTGTATTGGCGGGAATGAATAAGAAATGTTTTTACATTTATCCAATAAAAGATAAAGGCTTAAAATAAGAAAAGAATTCAATTTTAAGCATAAATACTTTAATATTCAGTAAAAGGTTTATTTATCACCTTTTGATTGAGAACCCTCTTTAAAAATAGTTTTGTTCACTCTTATACATTCTTTTGGACCAAATAAAATCCTTCTTTATAATTGGTACATCAAAATTTACTTTCTGTATATTTTTGTTATTTTTCCGAAAAAATTCATTTTTAATGAAAATGTGAAAAATGTTGTATTTTAATTCAAAACCACTTTCTAATCTAATTTATTTATATTAATAGATTATATTTTGAATTGGTTTCAAGGTGAAATTATAATATATTTTTACCATCTAAACCAATGGTGGACCTTTCAATTAATTTCGCCTTGGAATTGGACATAAACAAATGTCAATCTTTTGATATAAATTGTTTCCTAAAAACACGGTATTTGTTTTGACAGCGGGAGTTAATTATTTAATTAATTATTTCTACTTATATTATTTTAATTAGCTAAAATAAACACCATTTTCGAATTCGGAGTATCAAATATATCTTAGGGTGAACTTTTGGAAATTTTCTGAAAAACATTAATTTTTGATGAATAGTGAACCCACTAAGTGGTAATCAAGCAAACTGTTTTTTTCAGTTAAATGAAAGTTTACCACTAGTGTGTATTGAATTTCGAAAATCTGGCATACATGGTTGTCATTAGTTTGTAAAATGTGATTCAATGGGATGAAAATAAGTTTTTTGGTGACTAGTAACTTTTTTTTCATTAATCGCGATTAGTGGTAATTAGTGTAATTTAATGTAAAAATGATATTATAAAAATATGAAAACACCATGACACTTGTTCTAACCCTATTGTATGAGTCATTTCCGACCAATATAACCCATGTGTCGATTTAGGGGACCCCATGGAGCAACTTTGGTGAGATAAAGACATTAATTTTTTTAAAAAAATAAAAGTAAAAATGTCACAAGCATAACTTGTTTTACTAAAACAATTTTTATAATGGGTTATACTAGTCAGAGTTTTTACTATAAATATTAATTGGAAAGATAAAACTATTTCCTACATCATGGTAATTTTTTTATAATTTTTAAAGATTATATAAATTAAATCTTTTATTACACCATGGTGATGCAGTGATTACCTCATTAATGAACGATTAAAATAAATTGAAAAGATAATGTAACATCTAAGCCTTACACATTTCCAAAACCTATTGGAAGAGTATTTTTATAACCCTTATCAACTTAGCCTCGACATATATCAATTTGGGACCATATAAATCCGAAACTCCTTTTAAAATAAAGTAACATTTCTTTACTTTCCAAAAGTGCCCCTCCTCTCCTCTTATAAAAGGCCCCCACCTCTACCTCTTTACACACACTCCTAAATCCTTTGTCTAGGAAAAACCCTTCCCATTTAATCTCTCCAAATCCCTCTCCTCATCCTAGAGGATTACCTTTGGTAATAATCCTTTCAATGGAAGCCTTTAGGCTCAAATCAAAAGGAGTTACACTTTTAATGGTAATTCATTCTCTCATGTTCATTTGTTTTATTTTGCTTCTCCAACCCCCTAAACACTTTTTATTTATTTATTTTGTAACAACACAAGTATCTTCAATATACTAGGATGTTTTTATAATAATTATTATAGCTACACTCCCACACACCTACGTCTAATGGTTAATGAACATAATGTTTCCATGGATGGCGAAATTCTGCCTCCCGAAACGATGATTGTTCAATACTCATCTAACACCTTTAAAGGTGGCCATTATGATGTCACTATTTTTATTTATGACATATAATATTTTTATAAATTCTTTAAAGATTATGTATTTTTCATTTATGGCACTCCTTTATGGTCTCCATTATGGGTAAACGCGATATCTTCATTTAAGGAAGTGCGGACTACCGCCCCCTCAAAGTGATTCGATTCGTTAAAGCCATATGTGGGACGTACAAAGGATAAAGTTAATAATATTATATATGATATTATACTGTAATTATAATATACCTATGTATCAATATGTTTTCATTCTATTAAAGTATGAAATGGAAATGAAGGTAGCGTTCATGCGTACGTATGGTCTACCGTCTCCATGAACGGTGCCATTCATTTCTTTTTATCTCCAAATGTTATGGAATAGTATAAAATGAATATATACCAGATATATATAATATTCAAATCATTAATAGTATTCTGGAGATGATGTAATTATTACTTCATGGACAATTCTTTTCAAACAAGTTCATTTTTTACTCATGTACCGAACACCGACAAAAACGTCTGATATGAACTAACATAATAATATTTTTATTATAACATTATAATATGTGATATGAATTGAAATATAAAAATTAAAGGAGTTACTTAATAAATTATTAATTTAAAAAAGTTTATTATTCAGGAATCTAAAGAAATGAACAAGACAAGTTGGACTGAAGGTAAGGGATCCGACCTCTCTCTTTCTTTTCAAGTACTCCCTTTTATGTCATCTATTCTATGATCCATGTTTTGATGTTGGAGAATGTTATTTTATATTAAACTTACTGAAATTTGTAATTTCATATGATTAGAGACTCCATATTACTCACATCAATTCATTTTAATAATTTTTAAGTGGCGCTGTTAGGCTGCTGAATTTTCGTAAGGGATCCTACCTATCTCTTTATTTTCAAGTACTCTCTTTTATGTCATTCCTTTTATGCTCCATGTTCTTATGTTGGAGGATGTCCTTTTATATTAATCCTATAGTCCAATTATGTTCATATTATGAGATTCCCTATTTGATCTCAACAATCCTTTTTTTGGAGTTTTAAGTGGCGCTGTTAGGCTTCCGAATTTTCATAAGGGGATTTTTCATCTCACTTTCGTTCCCGTAAGATTCATGATACATTTGCCACTATTTCCTTTTTTGTGGTTTATGTACTTCCCATTATTGTATTTTTTGAATAATATAATCTCATTTATGGTTATTTACATAATCATTGTATGACCCTTCTTTCATGGGGTGCACGTTTTGAAAGATTCCCAAATCAGTAAGGGATTCTTCCACCCTCCTCTTTTTAAAAGACTTATATTGTAAGGTCTTTTAATATTTATAAGTTGGGATGTGTTAACATATATATCTTTATTTCTATAAATGTTATGTACATGTGATGAGATACCCTTTTTTATCTCTCATCAACTCATTTCTGAATTTTAAAGTGACGTCATTTGGCTGTCGACTTTTTGTAAGGGAACTTATTAACCTAATTTCATTTTCTTTGGGTTAAACCTATACTTCTTGATTATGTTGTACAATGAATATTTGTGGATGAACTCTGATTGTTTTACACTTAATATCCTTCTATATTGGGTGTATTTATATTTGTCACACATAATCATGTAATTGATTTATCCTTAATCTAAGGATACCTTATTTTTATGGGATTTCGTCTCAATCTCCTTTCATTGAGGCATTATTTGTTTTATACAAAACATTATTTTATACGGTGTATAAACCCCTTTGAATTTTACATTTTTACAAAAGGAATCTTTTTATACGGAGTGTTTTAGAAAACGAAAAATGGGAATGTTTTTATCGTATGTATGCGGCGACAACGACTTCTCTGCCACCGTGACCATTATTTGAGTTTCAAATACCTCTACAATCCATAACATATTTTTAAATGAAAAATAAATACCAAGTTTTACTTTTATTTTATTTTGGTATTGAAAATGGTTTTTCTAATGATTTTATTATATCAATGTGATTTGATATCTTGTGATTGTGATGTGGAAATGTTATGTTTCCTTTATGCAAGTTTTCTGTGATACCATTATATTATGGTTCTTGGGCATTGTTAATGAAGAAAGGTGGTTCTGTGATAAACTAAGGGCGGGTGAGCCCGATATAGCTCTCCAATGCATTGGGTAATGTGAAGGATTTAAACGTTAAGGTTTCTCCGAATAGATTTAAGGAAATATACTGTGATGGGTATTCCAAACGTAACCAAGAGGGTTACTCCCTATGCAAGAATGTTATGAATGCCCCAAGTTACCTTTATGTCTTATGATTTTCTACGAGTTATTGATAAAACTTATGATTTCATGAGGTATGTTAAAATGATTATTTTTTATGAGTATGTATGTTTTCGTACATGGACTAATGATTTAAATTTGTACTTTTATATCCCTTACTAAGCTTTTTATGCTCATCCCAAGTTTTTGAAATGTTTTTCACAGGGCATGAAGTGGAATAGGGTCAAGGATGAGATTAAGGAACTGTCATGCTGTCTAAACATGGAACTAGACATGAATTTTTTGTTAAAGTGTTTTTATCTTGTGAAAAAATGGATATTGAGTAGATGTCTCTACATTGTAATCTTTTGAGATGTATAGTTATGTCCTAATTCTCTAGAACTCTAACCCTGAAAAGATTCTCAATGTGAATTATTCTATTTAATTCAAGATTAAGTAAGGTTTTACGGCTGGGGCCTTGTAGTTGGTATCAGAGGTCGGTTTAGACAACTTTAGGAAATATGAGTTTTCGTTATACACATGGATAGTCCCAATGTCTAATATCTCAGTTAAATCCTTGTTTTATAACTTTTTTAGATCAAGGAAAGTCAGTTACAAATGGAAGGAGGAGGATCTCAAACGACATTCCTATCTCTTCCTGATGACATGATCGCAATAATTATTACAAAGTCATGTTCGGATGATTGTGAATCTTTTTCTAGCATACAACTCACTTGAAAGAAGTTGTTTGAGATATCAAACATGTCCACTATACCTTGTTATCATCGTGGATCATTGGTTGTATTTAGAAAAATCCCATTTTCACAATATTCTCGCATTTCCAAGAAAGGTAAATATTACCAAGGAATTTTTAAATATTTTACCTTATCACAGGAATTTGAAGCATATTATGATTTTGGAAAAGGTGTTGAAGAATGAGACCCTTGCACAACCTATTTATATTTGCTTTTAAAATATAGTCTCTCAGCACATACCTATGGTATATTAAAAGGACCATTGATTGAAAGTTTCAACTCAAATGTGGTCTGATTATTTCATAGAAACCAAGTTTTATCAGATGTTTTGAAATTATATCTCATACATGATTATTTTCCAAAACTGTTTTTCTGTGAACACCCATATGATCCATGTTGTACAAGGTGTATTTGGATGAAGGAGGCAAATGATTTTGAAGGATCTCTAAATCATAGTTGTGATGCGTGGACCTTCTACCTATGTGAGCAAGATGACGATGAAACCAAATGGACACCATGATCGAGGTATGATTATCTTCTTTATGGGGATCGTCTTATTTTATCATATGGTGGTGGAAAAAAAAGACAATAAATGTAAGACTTCAAGAACTAATATGTTGAGATCATAGTGAATTGGGAAGAAAATGATTGGTAAAAGGAAACCTTTGAGGTTAAAATATGTTAGGTTTATTTTAGAGTTTTATAAAAAGGACAACCAGTAAGATGGGTGACAGCCCGTCGCGTCCGGCAAGGCCACAAGAATCAAACCCACAACCGAAGGGCGACAGGGGCACATCACCTACCACTAGCCTATGTGAAGTCCCTGGTTAGTTTGACTAATTCTTTTTAGTTATAATATCTTATGAAATCAAGAGTAAGTTATTTTTGGGTTATCTATGGAAATTATTAACCTATCATGGAGGATATGTGATTAGGCTAATTAGTTTTCAATACGAGACTTTAAAAAAGATGATGTTATTAGGAGATAAATGTTATGTTTTATTCTAGAGGACTACATGAATAAATCCTTCAGAGATTTGGGTTTCGATATTAGTTTTCTTTACTTTGGATAATTTTATTGACAATTTTTTGTCGAATGGTCTTTGTTGAACTTTGAGTTTTGTCAAGAAATTTTGGAGATTAAGAATAGATTTTATTTTTTATTTTGTGGAGTATTTAATCTGGTACTAACCTTTTTGGTTTTGGGTAAGGTATAAAGACATGGGAAGTATATTGTTTTCTTTTGGGGATTAGGTGATTCTCAAGAAGTTGATCATAGTAGTCTTAGTATGAACATGTCTTCCTAAATACTCATCCTTTGGGAAAAAATATGATTTTGTGTAAGAAATCATGTAATAGTTGAAAGTCAACATGACAAGTAAGTATTTTTACTTATGCTCATAAATAAATTCCTCAATGAAAGGTAACTTAAAACAAAAATGTTGTCGGTTAGTTTTTCCTACTGGGGAACCCAATACCATTTAACCCATCACAAGTTTGTGATTTTCTCGTTGCTAACTTTCTCATAATCATGTTTTCAATCACCCTCCATCAGACCATGATGGTTTGTTTTTTCCTCCATATCCATATTTTCATGGAATCCTAGTATATGTTGTCTCGGGTAACCTTTTTACTTCTCTTTATTTCTTTTAAAGTGATAGTTTAATTGACTCCTTTTCCGATGTGGGACTTTCAAATGAAGTTTCCAAGCCCAATTTTTTTTAAATTGCAAGGATGAAATTCCCAAAAGGGGGTAAGGATGTAACATCTCAGGTAAATAAAGAATATAACCTTTTCTCTTTATTGATATTTTTGAATAAAATATTAATATTACTTTTAAAGGGATGATAAGTTCGATAGCATACCGAATACGCAACAACGAGTTTTTGTTGAAATCTTCCAATGCACACCAATAATGGAATAATATTATTTCAAATGGTAGTTCACACGTAGCCGTTGTATTGGCGGGAATGAATGAGAAATGTTTTTACATTTATCCAATAAAAGATAAAGGCTTAAAATAAGAAATGAATTAAATTTTAAGCATAAATACTTTAATATTCACTAAAAGGTTGATTTATCGCCTTTTGATTGTGAACCCTCTTTAAATATAGTTTTGGTCACTCTTATAAATTCTTTTGGACCAAATAAAATCCTTCTTTATAATTGGGACATCAAAATTTACTTTGTGTATATTTTTGTTATTTTTCCCATAAAATTCATTTTTAATGAATATGTGAAAAATGTTGTATTTTAATTCAAAAACTATTTATAATCTAATTTATTTATATGACTAGATTAATTTTTGAATTGGTTTTAAGGTGAAATTATAATATATTTCTACCATCTAAACCAATGGTG
This sequence comes from Viscum album, assembly GCA_963277665.1. NCBI lineage: Eukaryota > Viridiplantae > Streptophyta > Magnoliopsida > Santalales > Viscaceae > Viscum > Viscum album. The sequence goes on along the minus strand of OY728133.1, from coordinate 1,631,162,904 downwards.
GACCTTGCAATTAATTTCACCTTGGAATTGGACATAAACAAATGTCAATCTTTTGATATAAATTGTTTCCTAAAAACACGCTATTTGTTTTGACAGTGGGAGTTAATTATTAAATTAATTAATTATAATTATATTATTTGAATTAGGTAAAATAAACATCATTTTTGAATTCGGAGTATCGAATATATCTTAGGGTGAAGTTTTTGTAATTTTCGGAAAAACATTAATTTTTGATGAATAGTGAAACCACTAAGTGGTAATCAGGCAAACTGATTTATCAGTTAAATGAAATTTTTCCACTAGTGTGTATTGAATTTCTAAAATCTGACATACATGGTTGTCATTAGTTTGTAAAATGTGGTTCAGTGGGACGAAAATATTTTTTTTGGTGACTAGTAACTTCTTTTTCATTAATCGCGATTAGTGGTAATTAGTGTAATTTAAGGTAAAAATGATATTATAAAAATATTAAAACCCAATGACACTTGTCCTAACCCAATTGGATGACTCATGTCCGACCAAAAAAACCCATGGGTCGATTTAGAGGACCCCATGGAGCAACTTTGGTGAGATAAAGGCATTAATATTTTTTAAAAAAAAATAAAAGTAAAAATGTCACCAGCATAACGTGTTTTACAAAAACAATTTTTATAAGGGGTTATACTAGTTTTATTTTTGACTATAAATATTAATTGGAAAGATACAAAGATTTCCTACATCATGGTAATTTATTTATAATTTTTAAAGATTATATAAATTAAATATTTTATGACACCATGGTGATACAGTGATTACCTCATTAATGAATGATTAAAATAAATTGAAACGATAATGTAAAATCTAATCCTTACACATGTCCATAACCTATTGGAGGAGTATATTTCGAACCCTTATCAACTTATCCTCGACATATATCAATGTGGGACCATATAAATCCGAAACTATTTTTAAAATAAAGTAACATTTCTTTACTTTTCAAAAGTGACCCTCCTCTCTTCTTATAAAAATCCCCCACCTCTACATCTTTTCACACACTCCTCACGCCTTTGGCTCGGCCAAACCCTGCCCATTTCCTCTCTCCACATCCCTCTCCTCATCCTAGAGGATTACTTTGGGAATAATCCTTTCAAAGGAATCCTTTAGGCTCAAATCCAAAAGAGTTACACTTTTAAAGGTAATTCATTCTCTCATGTTCATTAGTTTTATTTTGCTTCTCCAACACCCTAACACTTTTTATTTATTTATTTTGTAACAACACCAGTATCTTAAATATACTAAGATGTTTTTATAACAATTATTCGAGCTACACTCACACACACCTACGTCTAATGGTTAATGAACATAATGTTTCCGTGGATGGCGAAATTCTACCTCCCGAAATGATGATTGTTCAATACTCATCTAACACCTTTAATGGTGGCCATTATGATGTCACTATTTTTATATATGATATATAATATGTTTATTCATTCTTTAAAGATTCTGTATTTTTCATTTATGGCACTCCTTTATGGTCTCCATTATGGGTAAACGCGATACCTTCATTTAAGGAAGTGCGGACTACCGCCCCCTCAAAGTGATTTGATTCGTTAATGCCATATGTGGGACGTAAAAAGGATAAAGTTAATAATATTATATATGATATTATACTGTAATTATAATATACCTTTGTATCAATATGTTTTCATTCTATTAAAGTATGAAATGGAAATGAAGGTAGCGTTCATGCGTACGTACGGTCTACCATCTCCATGAACGGTGCCTTTCATTTCTTTTTATCTCCAAATGTTATGGAATAGTATAAAATGAATATATACCAGATATATATAATATTCAAATAATTAATACTATTCTGGAGATGATGTAATTATTACTTCATGGACAATTCTTTTCAAACAAGTTCATTTTTGACTCATGTACCGAACACCGACAAAAACGTCTGATATGAACTAACATAATAATATAATTTTTATAAGATTATAATATGTGATATGAATTGAATAATAAACATTAAAGGAGGTCCTTAAGAAATTATTAATTGACCAAAGTTTATTATTCAGGAATCTAAAGAAACGAACAAGATATGTTGGACTGAAGGTAAGGGATCTGACCTCTCTCTTTCTTTTCAAGTACTCCCTTTTATGTCATCTATTCTATGCTCCATGTTTTGATGTTGGAGAATGTTATTTTATATTAACCTTACTGAAATTTGTATTTTCATATGATGAGAGACTCCATATTACTCTCGTCAATTAATTTTAATAATTTTTATGTGGCGCCGTTAGGCTGCCAAATTTTCGTAAGGGATCCTACCTATCCCTTTATTTTCAAGTACTCTCTTTTATGTCATTCCTTTTATGCTCCATGTTCTTATGTTGGAGGATGTCATTTCATATTAATCCTGCTGTCCAATTATTTTCATAAGATGAGATACCCTATTTGACCTCAACAATCGTTTTTTTTTGGAGTTTTAAGTGGCGCTGTTAGGCTGCCGAATTTTCTTAAGGGGATTTTTCATCTCACTTTCGTTCCTGTAATATTCATGATACATTTTACACTATTTAATTTTGTGTGGTTTATGTACTGCCCATTATTTTATTTTTTGTGTAATATAATCTTATTTATGGTTATTTACATAATCATTGTATGACCCTTCTTCCATGGGGTGCACGTTTAGAAAGATTCCCAAATCAGTAAGGGATTCTTCCACACTCCTATTTTTAAAAGACTTATCTTGTTAGGTCTTTTAATCTTCTTATGTTGGGATGTGTTAACATATATATCCTTATTTCTGTAAATGTTATGTACATGTGATTAGATACCCTTTTTATCTCTCATCAACTCATTTCTGAATTTTAAAGTAAAGCCGTTAGGCTGTCGACTTTTTGTAAGGAAACTTTTTAACCTAATTTCATTTTCTTTGGGTTTAACCTATACTTCTTGATTATGTTGTACAATGAATATGTGTGGATGAACTATGATTGTTTTAAACTTAATATCCTTCTATATTGGTTGTATTTATATTTTTCACACATAATCATGTAATTGATTTATCCTTAATCTAAGGATACCATATTTTTATGAGGCTTCATCTCAATCTCCTTTCATTGAGGCATTATTTGTTTTATACACAACCATATTTTATACGGTGTATAACCCCCTTTGAATTTTACATTTATACAAAAGGAATCTTTTTATACTGATTGTTTTACAAAACGAAAAATGGGAATGTTTTTATCGTACATATGTGGTGACAACGACTTCTCCGCCGCCGTGACCATTATTTGAGTTTTGGCTTCCAATACAAGCCATAACTTATTTTTAAATGAAAAATAGATACCAAGTTTTACTTTTCTTTTATTTTGGTATTGAAAATGGTTTTTCTAATGTTTTTATTATATAAATGTGATTTGATATCTTGTGATTGTGATGTGGAAATGTTATGTTTCCTTTATTCATGTTTTATGTGATACGATTATATTATGGTTCTTGGGAATTGTTTATGAAGACGGGTGGTTCCATGATAAACTAAGGGCGGGTGAGCCCGATATAGCTCTCTAATGCATTGGGTAAAGTGAAGGAGTTAAACGTTAAGGTTTCTCTGAAGAGATTTAAGGGAATATACTGTGATGGGTATTCCAAACGTAACCACGAGGGTTACTCCCTATGCAAGAATGTTATGAATGCCCCAAGTTACCTTTATGTCTTATGATTTTCTATGAGTTATTCATAAAACTTATTATTTCATGGGGTATGTTAAAATGATTATGTTTTATGAGTAAGTATATTCTCATACATGGACTAATGACTTCAATTTGTACTTTTATATCCCTTACTAAGCATTTTATGCTCATCCCAAGTTTTTGAAATGTTTTTCACAGGGCATGAAGTGGAATAGGGTCAAGGATGAGATCAAGGAAATGTCATGCTGTCTAAACATGGAACTATACATGACACTTTCGTTAAAGTGTTTTTATCTTGTGGAAAAATGGATACTGAGTAGATGTCTCTACTTTGTAATCTTTTGAGATGTAATAGTTATGTCCTAATTCTCTAGAAATCTAAACCTGAAAATATTCTCAATGTGAATTATTCTATTTAATTCAAGATTAAGTAAGGTTTAAGTCTGGGTCCTTATACCAAAGTCTTGAGGAGTGTGGGAAAAGGGGTAGAGATGGGGGCCTTTTATAAGAGGAGAGGAGGTGCTCTTTTAGAAATTATGAAACTATTACTTTATTTTCAAAAGAGATTCGGATTTTAATGGATTCCCATTGATATATTTTAATGATAAGATGATAAGGGTTTGAAATATAATCAACCAATAGTTTTTGGACATGTTTAAGTCATATATTTTACATTATCTTTTAATTTTATTTAAATCGTTCATTTATGAGGTAATCGTTTCATCATCATGATGTCATAAATAAATTAATTTATATAATCTCTAAAAATTTTAAAAAACATTCCATGATATAGGAAATAGTTTTTTCTTTCTAATGAATATTTATAGTCAAAAATCTTACTTGTATAACCCCATATAAATATTCGTTTAGTAAAACATTTTATGTTTCTGACACTTTTTCTTTTACATTAAAAAAGGCATTAATGTCATTATCTTACCCAAGTGGCTCCATGGGGTCCTAGAAATCGACCCATGAGTTGTAATGGTTGTCCATGACTCATCCAATAGGGTTAAAACAAGTGTCATGGTGATTTAATATTATTATAACATTATTTTTTCCATAAATTACACTAATTACCTCAAATCGCGATTAATGAAAAAAATTACTATTCACTAAAACATTATTTTCATCCCATTGAACCAAATTTTACATACTAATGACAACCATGTATGTCTGATTTTCAAAATTCAATACACATAAGTGGTAAACATTCATTTAAACGAAAAATCTGTTTTCTTGACTACCACTTAGTGGTTTCACTATTCATCAAAAATTGATGTTTTTCGAAGAAATAACAAAAATTCATCCTGAGCTATATTAGATATTATGGATTCAAAAATGATGTATATTTTACCTAATTCAAATCATATCAATAGAAATAATTAATTTAATAATTTATTCCCATTTTCAAAACAAATAGCACGTTTTTAAGAAACAATACTTATCAAAAGATTGACATTTGTTTATTTCAAATTTCAAAGTGAAATTAATTCCAAAGTCCACAATCGGATTAAATGGTAAAAATATATTGTGATATCACCTTACATCCAATTCAAAAGATAATCAAATCATATAAATAAATTAGATTAAAAAGTTTTTCTGAATTAAAATACAACATTTTTCACTTATTCCTCAAAAAATGAACATTATCGGAAAAATTAAAAAACATACACCAGGTAATTTTTGATGTCCTGATTCTAAATAAAGATTTTATTTAGTCCAAAAGAATGTATAAGAGTGGACAAAACCATTTTTAAAGAGGGTTTTCCATTAAAAGGTGATAAATCGACCCTTTAGTGAATATTACAATATTTATGCTTAAAATTGAATTCCTTTCTTATTTCAAGCCATTATCTTTTATTGGATAAATGTAAAAACATTTAACAAACATATATAATCATATTTTATTTATTTATATTCATTCCCAACAATATAAAGGTTACGTGTTAACTACCATTTGAAATAATATTATTATATTATTAGCGTGCAACGTAAAACTTCAATGAAACTCACTGTTGCGTATTGGGTATGCCATCGAACATAGAATCCCCTTTAAATTAATATTAATATTTTATTCACAAATATTAATAAATATGAAAAAGTATTATTCCTTATTTTCCCCGGATGTTACATCCTTCCCCTCTTTTGGGAATTGCGTCCTCACAATTTTAAAATTGGGCTTGGAAACTTCATTGAAAGTCCCATATCAAAAATAGAGTCAATTAAACTATCAACTTAAAAGAAATAAAAAGAAGTTCAAAGGTCACCCGAGAAAACATATACTAGGATTCCATGAAAATATGGATATGGAAGAAAAAAAAAGGGTCATGTTCTGAAGGAGTGTGATAGAAAAAATGATTAAGAGAAAGTTAACAACAAGAAAATCAAAAACATATAATGGTTTAAACGGTATTGGATTCCCCAGTAGGAAAATCTAACAGACAACATTTTTGTTTTAATTTACTTTTCATTGATTAATTTATTTATGAGCTCAACTAAAACATGAGGAAACCTACTTATGTGTCATGTTGACTTTCAACTCTTACTTGATTTCTTACACAAACTCATATTTTCTCTAAAAGATGAGTATTTAGGAAGACTTGTTCACACTAAGATTGTTATAATCAACTTCCTGAGAATCACCCAATCCCAAAAAGAGAACAATATACTTCCCATGTCTTTAGACCTTAACCAAAACCAAAACCAAAAAGGTTAGTACAAGATTAGATAATCCACAAAAAAGATAATCCTTTATAAAAAGAAAATCTATTCTTAATCTCCAAATTTTTTCCAACAAAACCCAAAGTTCAACAAAGACCATTTGATAAAAAAATTCCATAAAATTCTCCAAACTATGATTGAATCTCAAATCATTGGAGGATTTAATCACATAGTATTCCCAGATAAATCTTAACATTTATCTCCAAAATAACATCATCTTATTTTAAAGTCTCGTATTGAAATGTAATTAGCCTAATCACATATCATTTATGATAGGTTAATCATTTCCATAGATAACCCAAAATAAACTTACTATTGATTTATAAAATCATCTAACTAAAAATAATTAGTCAAAATAACATGGGACTTCACGTAGGCTAGTGGTAGGCGATGCGCCCTTGTCGCACATCGGTTGTGGGTTCGATTCTTGTTGCCTTACCGGACGCGATGGGTTGTCACCCATATTATGGGTCGTCCATTTTATAAAACACAAAAATTAACCTAACATGTTTTAACCTTAATGGTTTCCTTATACCTCTCATTTTCATCCCAATTCACTATGATCTCAACATCTTAGTTCTTGAATTCTTATATTTATTGTCTTTTTTTCACCACCATATGATAAAATAAGGCGATCCCCATAAAAAAGATAACCATACCTCGATCATGGTGTCCATTTGGTTTCATCGTCATCTTGCTCATGTAGGTAGAAGGTCCATGCATCACAACAATGATTTAGAGATCCTTCAAAATCATTTACCTCCTTTATCCAAATACACCTTGTACAACATAGGTCATATGGGTGTTCACAGAAAAACAGTTTTGGAAAATAATCATGTATGACATATAATTTCAAAACATCTGATAAAACATGGTTTTTATAAAATAGTCGGACCTCATTTGAGTGGAAACTTTCATTCAATGGTTTTTTTAATATACCATAGGTATGTGCTGAGAGGATATATTTTAAAATCAAATATAAATAGATTGTGCAAGGGTCTCCTTATTCAGCACCTTTTCCAAAATCACAATATGCTTCAAATTCTTATGATAAGGTAAAATATTTAAAAATTCCTTAGTAATATTTACCTTTCTTGAAAATATGAGAATATTGTTAAAATAGGATTTTTCTAAACACAATCCATGATACATGATGATAACAAGGTATAGTGGAGGTGTTTGATATCTCAAACAACTGCTTGCAAGTGAGTTGTACTCTAGAAAACAATTCACAATCATGCAAACACGACTTTGCAATAATTATTGCAAGCATGTTATCTGGAAGAGATAGAAATGTCATTTGAGATCCTCTTCCTTCCATTTGTAACTAACATTCCTTGATCTTAAAAAAGTTATAAGACAAGGAGTTAACTAAGATATTAGACATTGGGATTAACCATGTGTATAACGAAGACTCATATTCCCTAAAGTTGTCTAAACCGACCTCTGATACCAACTATAAGGACTCGGCCTTAAACCTCACATAATATTGAATTAAATGAATAATTCACATTGAGGATCTTTTCAGGTTTAGAGTTTTAGAGAATTAGATCATAACTATTACATCTTAGATGATTACACAGAAAAAACATCTTCAAGATATCCTTTTTATTTTTACAAAACATGAACTCTTAAAAAGAGACATGTCTAGTTCCAGGTTTAAGACAGCTTGACTTTTCCATGATTCCATCCTTGAACCTATTCCACATTATGTCCTATGAAAAACATTTCAAAAAAACAATCTTGGGGTGAGCATAAAAAGCTCAGTAAGTGATACACAAAGAAGGAAAACTGTTAGATTTTCAAAACATCAAGTAAACCATGAATAATTTATCAATAAAATACTTTTCCCCTTTAAGAAGTAGTAAAAACTCTTCATTGGAAAAAAGATCATTACATACCCTTTTGTAACAAAAGTATTACCATAAACCCCATATAAAGAACATATAACATATAAAGGTAACTTGGGACATTAACATACTTAAATGGAATAACCATACGGTCGACTTCCACACATATCACTACATGGAATAGCCATACGACCAACTTCCATACCCAATGAATTTGAAGTTATAACGTAACCACCCATCCTGGTATTCATGGAAGCAATTTTCATATGGTTTATCATGTAACCACCAGTCAAATGTCCAAGTACCATTATAAAATCATAACACATAAAACAATTATAAATGAAAGAAAACATTTCCACATTTCAAGCACAATATATCACTCAAATATATTGACATAACAAATCCATTATCAAAACTATTCTCAATACTCTAATACATAAAAGAGTATATGGTATTTATTTACTTTCAAAAATCATTATGGCTTGTTGAGGAAGCCAAAGATCAAATAATACACACGGCGGCGGAAAGGTCGTTGTCCCCGCATACGTTAAAAAAACATACCTTTTGTCATTTAGTAAAACGCTTCGTATATAAAAGATTCCCTCTGATTAAATGTAGAATTCAAAGGGGTTTATATAGTGTATAAAAAAATTCTTTTTTTAGAACAAAATATGCCTCAATGAAAGGAGATTGAGACGATGTCCCATACAAAGTCGGTATCCTTAGATTAAGGATCAATCGATTACATGATTATGTGTCGAAAATATAAATACACTTAAGATAAGAGGATATTAAGTGTAAAACAATTGGAGTTCATCCACACATATTCATAGTACAACATAATCATGAAGTAGAGGTTTGACCCAATGAATTGAAATTGGGTTAAGAAGTTCCCATACAGAAATTCGACCACCTAATGGAATCATTTAAAATTCATAAGATGAGATGATCAGAGTGTAAGAACCCAGTTCTTATCTTTGAGGTACGGGTTTCTCTTTTTCTCTTTTCCTTAAGTGTTTTGAGAAAATAAGGAAAATGGGGGAAAATCCTGAATTTTGGAACTAGATGTCATGTACTTTTTCCACACGCCGTGTAGTTTTGGCCGTGTGGGAATAAGTACATAGGGTGTGTGGCCATGTCGGTGATAAAGGGTGTAGGAACTGACTACATGCCGTGTAGTGGTACCTTACACGCCATGTAGTCAGTCAGCAGGGAAAAAAGTAAGGCAGTGGAAAGGCAGCTAGCTGGGTGACAGTACACACCGTGTACTCAAGAGTACATGTCGTGTACCTATGTTGGCTGATGAACAGTGCGGTGGTGCCGCCAAGGGAACAGTTAACTGAAGGGAGTACATGGCCGTGTACTTGGAAGTACATGTCGTGTACTTTGTGTTTTTCTTTAAAATGGGAATTAGCCTCCCTTGTTCACAATGAAGGCTTAAAACGGGAAGGATGATCATTTTTGGATGGTTGAACCTTCGGAGATCCGTCGAGCGTGCGTTTAGGATCTGTTTCTACCACGGTAGATCTCGTTAGAACCGTGTGGGTAAGCCCTCCCATCTCCTTAAGTCGTTCTTACCAATTCTTCCTCTAACAGAAGTTATTTGATTTTAAGTGGGTTTCTGTTTTTGTCAGATCTACATCGTTCTTGGACGTTTCAGGAGTTAACGTTCGGGTATAATGTTTGCTGATGTATAAGGTTGCTGGCTTGGTGTTTAATTTCCAACTGTCATGTGTTTTGTGCGTTTTTGTGCCACGAACCCATGTTGGGGTGTCGTAAGGCTGAGGCGATGGATATTTTAAATACCTAGAACTGTATATGTGATTAAATGTGATATTAAAAGGTTGTGTGGGATCATTCCTTGGATCCAGGACCACCCCGGGGGTGTGTTCCTCTGTTTAACCATTTGGCTAGGATACCCGAGGGTATGCCTTTAAAGTAGTAATTGTAGAATTTCCTTGAGAGGAATTGCTTATTTACTACTTGTTTATATGTTGGGCATGGCCCCGTTACTGATGCCTGAGGGCGGTATTTTACTATAGCTAGAGGGCATGAATGTTATTAGCTTAACGGCAAGGTTACTATATTCGCCTGAGGGAAAGGCTTGAGGGCAAGGTTACTATATTCACCTGAGGGCAACCATTCGTGACTAAGGGGTTGACTTCTGTGTCTGAGGGTGACACTTCTTATGCCTGTGGGGAATTTCTATTACGCATGAGGGCAATGCCTAATGGCAAGATTCTATATTATCCTGAGGGCGTGGTTTCACTATATTAGCCTGAGGGCATGGTTTAATATATTAGCCTGAGGGCATTGGTGCTATTGAGCATGAAATGTTAAGACATTAAATGATTTAATTAATAATAAAATGGAAATATAACTGGTAGTTAGTTACTTTTGAGTACTGCTTACCTTATTGCATTTTATTACAACTGCACACTGTTGTTGCTTGTTTTACACACAGTTGAGCACGAGCCTTTGGTGGGTGCCTACTGAGATATATTTCTCACACCCTGTTTGGGTCATGCTTTTCGTACTAAAGAGATTACATTGCTGCAGGTGTAGATAGGGGCAAGAGTCCTTATACAGGTACTTGACTGTTGCAGAGGAGTAGGAGGGCATGGGACCGAGCCAAGGCTCGTGATGCCTCTGCCTGTTGTTTTGTTGTGTTTCGATGTACTCCTTGTTTTGTTGTATTTTTTTGATGTATGAAATGTTTTGGTTTCTCTCTTAGAACTTGGGACAAGTTCCGTCATATTTATATACCTGGTTGGTTATTGTTTACTGTAGTTGTTTATTTCAGTATGCATGTTTTACTGCTTCCGCATTTTATTGTTTGTTTTATTTATATTCAGCTGTGCTACACTTTGTCAAATGAGGGCATAGTTTCCCAACTATTAGACCTGGGCCCTCGCTGCTAGTCGGCAGCCTCTGGCATTTGGGGAAATGGCTTGAGGTCTTGTGGCGAATCGGGTTCAGGGCCCCCGTTGGGTGGCACTCGGAACCGGGACGTTACAAAGTGGTATCAGAGGAGTTCTTTTCTTTGACACACTTTTTGGAGCCTTAGACAGGGATAGGACGAAACAGTAGTTGGTAAAAAGTTGTGCCCGGGCGTAGCTAACCCATGTACAGGGAAAAGCCAGTCTACCTCGTATTGCAATTTTACTGGTTTTTGCAATTTACAGTTGATTTGATTTTCACCATTGGGTGACGCACTTGTGATTGTTCTATTTATATATTATCTCTGGGTTGTATTTATTTGCAACCTGATGAGATGACGGTATGCCATCTCATGCATCATATAGGCACATGCTACGAATTACATGCCATGCATAGTTCCATGCCATGTAGGAGCATTAGAAATTGCAAGCTGTTGTGATAGTAGTTGTGCTAGAAAAGCGTGCTGTTGTGATAGCTGCTTGGTAGAATACCTGCTGTGTGAGCTGTTTATAGAATGGACGCCAAACTGTGGTTTTTGGGAAGTATGGGCCCCCATTGACCGGAATTTGGAACATCATTGACTGTTTATTTTGTTATAACACAGATAAGATGTCAAACATTGATTCGTGGGGAGTATGGTCCCTCACGGGTCGGAATTTGACACTTAGGTGTTGATTCTCAGTATTTTCTGGGTTCCAAAAAAGTTTCTGAGGCATACTGTCCGGAAACCCAGAATACAAGCCATGTAGTATATTAGACACTTCGTGTATGTTCTTCTGTTCGAAAAGAAAAATAAACTTTATAAGTACACACCGTGTAGTCTCTTCCCATGTCACAAACCATGTGTGCGGCAACGCAGGGAAGGGAAGTGCTTGGGTAAAACACATCGTGTACCTGAGATACACGTCGTGTAGTGTTGACCCAGAGTCTGGTCATGTCACTAACAACACGGGTCGATGAACTCTTTTCCAGAACACGCCGTGTCAATTAAGAATACGCCGTGTAGTGCGACCTGGGGACTCGGTCGTGTGACTAACAACACCGGTCGGTGTCACCGTTCCTTGAACACGCCATGTACCTGCGGAACACGCCGTGTAGGCTTGTCCGAGGACAGACTGTGTGGACTTAACTGTGTGACCGGGAGATAGGGTGGTTTACACGCCGTGTGCGGGTGTAACACACTGTGTAGTGTTTAGCCGAGTAGTCGGTCGTGTCACAAACGGCACGGGCAGTTGGAAATAACACCAGACACATCGTGTAATGGTTATACACGCCGTGTAGTTTAGTTTAACGGGAGCCGTGTGGCTTAACCGTGTAAAAGGACCTGGTTAGGGGAAGGGAAGTCAAGTACACGCCGTGTAGTCAGTGTACACACCATGTAGTCTTGTTTTGAAAAAATTTAAATTTCTTCCTCCTCCTGTTCCCTTTTGGGTTTCTTCATTTCCTGTATTTGATAATCTTGTCTTAAGGTGTGTGTTTGACCTTGTAGTGTCATGCCGCCTAGACGATTGCGCGTTGTTCACCAGGAGAGCGGCAACGAGTATACTCCAGAGATGGTGGGCCATGGGCTACCAGTTAATCCTCCAGCAGGGCCAGATGCAGTGCCAGCTGTTATACCGGACACAGGCGCGGAGGCGCAGTTCCGTGAAGGCTTCATGCGGTTCATGCAGGCCTTTCAAAGATCACCTCAGGCTGCTACATCTATGGCCGAGCTGACTCGAATTTTCCAGCAGCAGCATCCGCCTATGTTTTCAAGGGATGGCGGACCACAGGCTACGGAGTCTTGGCTAGGATCGATACAGACTATTTTCGAGCATCTAGAGACACCTCTAGGGTGGAGGGTCAAGCTCGCGACATATATGCTATGTGATTCCTCCAAGAGGTGGTGGGATGTTACCACCCAGTCAGAACATCACCGAGACATGGCGTTGGAAGATTTTCAGGCAGTCTTCTATGAATTCTTCTTTCCCGAGACGTTGAGGGCAGATAGAGCTCTAGAGTACATGAATCTGTAGCAAGGCGCTATGTCGATGATGGACTACTCTGCTCGCCTTACCGAGCTTCAGTGCTTTGCACCCGTGCTGGTGGAAGATGAGACGCTAAGAGCCAGACATTTTGAGGATGGTCTACGGTATGACATCCAAACGCTGGTGAATGTTTTCAGGTTGCCTACCGTACATGCTATTGTGAACCAGGTGCTGATTACAGAGAGAAACCTGCGGGAATCTAGTGGTGTGGGCCAGGGAAGTTCAGCACCAGTTACTGGTATTATTTCTACTTGAAAGAGGACAAGACAGATGGACTTCTTTCAGGGTAGCAGTATTAGTCAGAAGAATGCTTCAGGTGGGCCGTTCATGTTCTACCAGTGCGGTAGAGTGGGGAACAAGAGACGGCAGTGTCCACGAGACCCAGTGGAGTTCCGAGCTTGCGGTAAGATGGGTCATCTGCAACAATTTTGTAGAGTGTATCCACTAGTGGCTAGTGAGAGGGGTTCTGTGCAGACTCCACGTGCAGGAGCAGGACCAGTGGCTTCTTACCAGTCATGGAACTGGAATACGTCAGGGCGTGCAGAAAAAGATGGTGGTCATGGCCATGGTATCCAGACACCAGGATATCAGAGGCAGCAGGGTGGGTCAGCTCAGGGTAGTCAGGCTATGTCGCAGGGCCGCGACACTGGGCAGGCATATGCAGTGCAATAGACCCGGCAGGAGCAGGATCCCGGACCTTCTACAGTCAGAGGTACTATTCTAGTAGCTTCTATCTTATCTTCAGTACTTTTTGATATGGGTGCTACACATAGTTTCATATCTGTATCCATTTTGGAGAGCCTTGGGATTTGTGTTTCTTCCTCTCCTGATGTTATGATGCTAGACACTCCGTTGGGGACTTGAACGGCTGGTGTGCATCAATGCAAGGAGTTCCCCCTTGATGTTGGTGGGTGTCACTTTCATTGGGACCTTTATGTCTTAGAGATGATAGCTTATGATGTCATTCTCGGGATGGACTGGTTGGTTCCCTTTTGAGCCTTTGAAGACTTCTATCGTCGCATTGTGAGTTTCACGTCACCAGAGGGCGGAGAGTTTCTATACAAGGTAGAATGGGATGTTCAGGCGAGTCGAGCTGGACCAGAGCATCGTGGGTGAGGTGGAGTCACAGCCCAGATTGTGAGTTTACATCTAGATGATCAGGGGACATATCAGACGGATTTCCCTCCAGTGGTTGATCGTTTCAGGGATGTCTTCCTAGAAGACTTTTCAGGTCTACCTCCGGAATGAGAGGTAGATTTCTCTATTGAACTTGTGCCAGGGGAAGAACTGGTGTCCATTCCTCTTTATAGGATGGCTACGCCTGAGTTGCAGGAGCTCAAAAGGCAGTTAGAGGAATTACATGCAAAGGGGTTTATCCGACCCAGTACTTCTCCTTGGGGTTCTCCGGTCCTCTTTGCGAAGAAGGCGGATGGTACCCTCAGACATTGGGTGGATTATCAGAAGCTGAACCAGTTGATGGTTAAGAATCGATATCCTTTGTCTAGGATTGATGATATTTTTGATAAACTTCGTGGAGCATGAGTGTTCTCGAAGATTGACTTGAGATCATGATATCATCAGCTGCGCGTGAGACCATCGGATATACCACTTATAGCTTTTCGGAGAAGATGTGGTCTGTAAGAGTACTTGGTTATGCCGTTCGGACTCACGAACGCGCCAGCAGTTTTCATGGCTCTGATTAATCGTGTGATCCATCCTTATCTCGATTCTTTTGTGGTAGTATTCTTGGACGACATATTGGTGTACTCTCACACTCGACATGACCATTCCACCCATCTTGAGATCGTATTGAGTACACTGAGAGAGCATCGGCTATATGCTAAGCTCTCCAAGTGCCTCTTCTAGATGGACCAGATACACTTCTTGGGTCATATCATCTCAGAGGCAGGAGTTGCAGTAGACCCAGAGAAGGTGAGAGTAGTAGTTTCCTGGGAGCATCCTAAGAACGTGTTTGAGATACGGAGTTTCTTAGGGCAAGCTGGTTACTACAGATGCTTCATAAAGGACTTTTCCCGCTTAGCAGCGCCGTTGACGGGTTTGACTAAGAAGGGTGTGAAGTTTGTTTGGTCGGAAGCTTGTGAGAAAGCTTTTCAGGACCTGAAGGAAAGGTTGAAATCAGCACCAGTCCAGGTACTCCCAGAGTAGGGGAGGAGCTATACAGTTCACTATGATGCATCAGGTATTAGTCTGGGAGCAGTGTTGTTGCAAGGCGATCGAGTTGTTGCGTACGGGTCTCGGTAGTTGAGGCCACATGAGAGGAATTACCTGACGCATGATCTTGAGCTGGCTGCAGTTGTTCATGTGTTGCGCTGTTGGAGACATTATCTCTTGGGAGATCATTTTTTGGTTTTTACCGACCATAAAAGCCTCAATTATATCTTTACTCAGAGTGACTTGAATCTGAGGCAGAGAAGGTGGGTCGAATACCTAAAATCCTTTGATTTTGAGCTTGCCTATAAACCTGGTCAAGGTAATGCAGTAGCTAATGCACTGAGCAGGAGGACTCAGATACAGGCAATGCAGGAGGCCAGTGGTGAGTGGAAGCACATGGCTTTGTTCTCTGAGATGCATTTGGAGGTGCACGACAGTCAGGGGAAGACTTATCTTTCTTCTTTAGCTGTGAATTCTACCCTCCTGGATAGAGTGAGGATGAGACAGCTATCTAATTCAGAAGGCCTAGTTCTACAGGAGTTGGTTTCAAGTAAGGACACTCCTCCTGGTTGGACGATAGGCGATGATCTTGTTCTGTGTTTCCATGGATGAGTATGGGTTCCAGGGGATATACGCGAGGAGCTGATGCAGGAGTTTGATACTTCAGCTTTGGCAGTTCGTCCCGGGGTTACCAAGATGTACCATGACTTGAGGCATTAGTACTGGTGGCCGGGTATGAAGGGAGAGATAGCTGGTTTTGTTATGAGGTGTTCCACCTGTCAGTAGGTGAAGGCGGAGCATCAAAGACTAGCTGGGCTGTTACAGTAGTTACACATCCCCGAGTGGAAATGGGATGATGTCGCGATAGATTTCATGACTGGGTTGTCGAGGTCACCTAGAGGCAATGATGTCGTGTGGGTTGTTGTGGAAAAACTCACGAAGGTATCTCACTTTTTTGCCGATCATGGTGACCTTCGGAGTTGACGAGCTCAGAAATCTGTATATCCGAGAGATCTTATGTCTTCATGGGGTTCCTCGTTCTATCGTTTCAGATAGGGACACCTGTTTTACGTCTCGTTTCTGGCATAGTTTTCAAAGGGCCCAGGGTACACCGGTGCTTTTGAGCATAGCTTACCACCCTCAGACCAATGGCCAGTCAGAGCGTACGATAGAGGTTCTTGAGGACATGTTGTGTGTATGCGTCCTAGACTTTGGGGGCTCTTGGGAGAGGCATATACTCTTGGTCGAGTTTTCCAATAACATTAGTTTTAAGGAAACTATTGAGATGGCACTATACGAGGCTTTATATGGTAGGCCATGCCGATAACCCTTGTGCTGGTTCGAGATAGGTGAGGCAGCTTTACTGGGACAACAGCTCATGCAGGAGACTTCTATGTAGGTCTAGTTGATTCGGAAGCGGATGGCCACAACACAGTCTTGTCATAAATCTTATGCTGATCACCGCAGACGACCATTGGAGTTCGTGGTCGGGGATCAGGTTTTCTTGTGTGTTTAGCCGAGGCTCAAACACAGGTGGATCTGGAGACAGGGTAAACTTTCACCGAGGTATGTGGGGCCATTTGAGATTCTGGAGAGAGTCGGACAGGTTGCCTACCGGTTGCAGATACCGTAGCTGTATCGAGCCATGCACGACATCTTTCATATGTCTTAGTTGCATCGATATCATTCAGACTTGTCTCACATCTTTCAGCCAGACGAGGTTGAGCTACAGGTCGATGCATCCTTTGAGGAGCATCTGATCCGTATCGTTTACAGGAGCATGAAGGTTTTCTGAGGCCGGTCAGTTCCACTCGTACGGTTGCTATGGCAGCATGGCTGAGTGCAGGACGAAACCTGGGATCGGGAGACCAATGTACATGCTCAGTGGCTGGAGTTGTTCATGGCATTATCTTTATCACCCTTGGAAGGGAAATTCGGGGACGAATTGCTTTAAGGGCGGAAGTTTGTTAGAACCCGGTTCTTATCTTTGAGGTACAAGTTTCTCTTTTTATCTTTTCCTTAAGTGTTTTGAGAAAATAAGGAAAATGGGGGGAAATCCTAAATTTTGGAACTACACGCCATGTACTTTTTCCACACGTCGTGTAGTTTTGGCTGTGTAGTAATAAGTACACAGGGCGTGTGGCCATGTCGGTGATGAAGGGTGTAGGAAAAGACTACACGCCGTGTAGTGGTACCTTACACGCCGTGTAGTCAATTGGGAGGGAAAAAAGTTAGGCGGTGGAATGGCATCCAGTTGGGCGATAGTACACGCCGTGTACTCAGGAGTACATGTTGTGTACCCATGTCAGATGATGAATAGTGCGGCGGTGCCGCCAAGGGAGTAGTTAAATGAAGGGAGTACACACCGTGTACTTTGTGTTTTTCGCTTAAAATGGGCAGTAGCCTCCCCTATTCACAGGGAAGGCTTAGAATGGGAAGGAGCGATTTTGGATGGCTGAACCTTCAGAGATACGTCAGGCGTGCGTTTGGAATCTGTTTCTGCCTTGGGAGATCTCGTTAGAACCATGCGGGTAAGCCCTCTCATCTTCTTAAGCCGTTGTTACCAATTCTTCCTCTAATAGAAGTTATTTGAGTTTAAACTGGTTTCTATTTTTGTCAGATCTACATCATTCTTGGATGTTTCGGGAGTCGACGTTCGGGTATAACATTCGCTGACGTATATGGTTGGTGGCTTGGTGTTTAGTTTCCAAGTGTCGTGTGTTTTGTGCATTTTTTTGCCATGAACCCATTTTAGGGATTCGTGAGGCTGAGGTCGTGGCTATTTTAATTACCTAGAACTGCATAGGTGATTAAATGTGATATTAAAATGTTTTGTGGGATCATTGCTTGGATCTAGGACCACCCCAGGGGTACGTTCCTCTGTTTAGCCTTTTGGCCAGGATAACCGAGGGTATGGATTTAATGTAGTAATTTTATAATTGCCTTGAGAGGAATTGCTTATTTACTTCTTTTTTATATGTTGGGCATGGCTGTTGGAACCATGCTATTCTTTGCATGTTTTGGTGAATGGTTTGTGTTTGTCGTCAATCCGAAGTGGAAGTTCAGAATGAGTACCAGCAAAGAGATCATATAGTTCAAGCAATAAACAACATTGAAGGTGGCGCCGTTTTCCAGAGTTTGCCAAATTTCTGGGGTCCAAAATTTGGAGGAAGAGGAGCTTCACGAAAAGAGGTTTTCCGTGAAGATAAAAATCTAATATGTCAAAGGCATGAGTTTCACGAAGATGGGATGCATGGATTGGAATTCGCGAAGACCATAAGAAAAGAGGCGAGGAGCTTCACGATTTCGTCGAAGCTTCTCGAACGTCAGAATGCGAAGAGCTTCACGGTGAAGGCGCGAAGGAACTGACGAAATGCT
Organism: Viscum album; assembly: GCA_963277665.1. Classification (NCBI taxonomy): domain Eukaryota; kingdom Viridiplantae; phylum Streptophyta; class Magnoliopsida; order Santalales; family Viscaceae; genus Viscum; species Viscum album. The sequence continues at coordinate 1,631,144,133 of OY728133.1, read as the reverse complement.
CCGCGATGACACCGAGCTCCATGAAACGGAAAATTGCTGAAGTGCTTCGTGATGTTGAGAGGATTTCGGCGGAAACTTCGGAGCTTCGCGATTTGAGCTGACGTGGCGTTGACTTCGCGAGGAAAGATCGAGGGTCGGTGGAATCTCCTATAAATACAGGGCGACCCCCTCAAGATAAGTAGAGAAAAATAGAGATCTCTCAACAAAAATCCTTTGCTTTCGGTTCGCAAAGGTCGCTCGCGAAGACCGGTTGCTTCGCGAGAATTGAGCTTCGCGGAGAGAACAGTTTGCTTCGCGAAGGAGGTGCTCCGCGGTGGCTATTGCCGCTCTGCGAACCTTGTGCGCCCCGCGTTGTCTAATTCAGCCTCGCGAAAGGGCAGTGGGCTTCGCGATTGAGCTTCGCGATTGAGCTTTGCGATTGAGCTTCGCGAAAAGACAGGAGAAAAAGGAGAATTCATCAGAGGAAGAAATTTGGATTGAACTGAGAAGAGAATCAACTCTGAACACTGATGCAAGATAAGTCTCAAGTTGAACAGGAGACACAGAACAGCATGTCTATCTATTGAACAGACCTTCAAGTCTATAAAACTGAGTGTGACTCCACCCAGGGCAGTGAGCCAGGGGGAGTAAACGGGAGTGACCCGAGGGAAGCAGTGAGCTTTCCCTGAACCCTTGTAAAGGCTGTGAGCCTGGGACAGAGTGGTTGTACCCAAACATTTGTATCCATATCTAGTGAAGCATAGGGGACTTAGGTACGACCGACAACCTATCGGAGTATGCTCCTTGGACGTAGCCCTTAGTGGTGAACCAAGTAAAAAGTGTTGTGTGCATGTGCATGATTTCTTTCTAACTTTCCATCATACAAGTTCAACAAGTTCCTACCAATGTGGGGACAAGATCCATCACATTAAAAGAAAAAGTTGACACCCTGATTCACCCCTCCCCTCTCAGGGTGTTCCGGGGTCTCTCAAGTGGTATCAGAGGGAGGTTGCTGGTGTTGAATCTGTCCTTTTCCATCATGGATGTCAGGGGAGTCCCTCAGTTCGATGGAAGTAATTTCCAGATCTGGAAGAACAGACTGATATCTCATCTAAAATCTCTTGGAATCGAAGTTCTTTTTTCTATTGTGCAAGGAATACAAGTCACTAATCCAACGGGTCTGGAAATGATTGAAACAGACAAAAAATTCTTCATGCAGATGCTAAAGCACAAAATGCTCTCACTGCAGCCCTTTCTGATCAGATCTACCTAAAGGTGATGAGCTGCACCTCAGCAGAGTCCACGTGGGATAAACTAGAGAATATTTATTAAGGAGATAGTAAAGTGAAGGAGGTGAAACTACAAGTGATGCACAACCGATTTGATGATCTGAAGATGCATCCAGATGAGAATACAGACTCTTTCTTCAATCGAATTACTGAAGTGGTTGGAGAAATTCGGGGTCTAAGAGAAGAAATCAAAGACATTGATATTGTAAAGAAAATATTAAGAAGACTTCCACCTCTGTACAATGCAAAGGTGTCAGCCCTTGAGGAAAGAGATCTTTCCAAACTTTCTCTAGATGATCTACTGAGCAGCTTGGTTGCATATGAAATGAGAGTCATACCGGAAGATGCAACGACTCAAGTAAGCAAGGAAATGGCATTCAAGGCCATGGATAAATTGAAAATTTCCAAAGATAGTAGCGGTGAAGATGAAGAGGAAAAAGAACTTCTTTCTCTCATTGCAAGGAAGTTCCAGAAGGGGAAAGGGAAATTCAAAGGGAAGTTACCCCTCGCATGTTTCCATTGTGGAAATATTGGGCACATTGCCTCTCAGTGCTTAAGAGAGATCAATAATGAAGATTGTGAAGATGAAAGCTTCGAGAAACCTCGAAGAAGGTTCTTCAAAAGGGGAGACATCAAATCTGGTAAGAAAATGCAAAAGAAGAGTCTTCTCTGTGAAGAGGAAGAATATGATAATGAGTCATGTGATGAAGAAGAACCAAAGTCCAAAGCTGGGAACCATGCTTCAATGATGGCCACTGTTGAAAAGTCAGAAGATATTGGTGGAGAAAAACAACTGAGGACTTGTGTTGATCCTGAGATGCAACTTAAGGATGCGGTTAGTAAGCTTAAGGTTAAATGCAAGAGTTGCAATTAGTGGAAATCAATTGTTGAAGAATCAACTGAATACGTTGATCAACTTGAAGCTGAGATTGAACGACTGGAAGAATTTGTCAAGGTACAGTCTAAAATAATTGAAAGCAATGATGATGTATTTGATCTGAAGCTGAGAATTGAAGAGTAGGAAAAGGTCATCAATGACCTCACCCACAGACTGGATGAAAAATCAAAGACTGCTGAGGGTCTTGAGGAGGAAGTTGTTACTCTAAGGAGTAAACTGGAGACTGAATCAATTCCAAAAGAATCGAGGAAGAAAATATAGTTTGGAAGATTCTCAGATGCAGAATTACTTGCAAGAGCCAAGTGTGGATCAGATGGGATTGGGAAAGTCTTATGTGATCAAAGACCCGCTTGCATGGGAAAGAGTGGAATTGGCTGTGAGGCTGAAACCTCAACTGCAGGAAGTGAAAAGATCCAAAAGAAAGATAAGATGAAAGTTGAACAGGTTGAAACGTTACCTAAAGTTCCAAAGTGGTAACCCACAATCCAAACTAAAAAGGGAACTGACAATTACCCTCAAACATTCCGAAATGATATACAGTCTTGCTATTCTCCCAAGTAAGAAGGAATGAGGAGAAATTCAATAGAGAAGACATTTCCTCTCATGAAGTGTCAGTTCTGTGGCTATCTGGGCCATACCATGTCTTATTGTGAAGAGTCAAGAAGCGATCTGAATGGGGAAGATATAGAAGTTCAGAAAAGGGGAAAATTTCATATCCAAATTCTTATAGAAGAAATAAATTCTATGGATATTGTTTTTGTTGTTCTAACTTTGGTCATAAGTCCGCAAATTGCAGGAAGAGAAGGGACATGGACACCTCATATCTAAGTTCAAGACAAGTCAAGTCTTGTCAGCAAAATGGTGTTACTCTTTCAAACAGGTTTTCCCCTCTCAAAGAAGATTTTGACTATGAAGAACCTGGGTATGCGGAAGAGATTGTTGAAAGGCCGTCAGTACTATATACTCAATCCAATGTCTCACGGAAGGAAAGGAAGAGGATTGAGAAATCCAACCTTGCAGAGGTGGCCCTCAAAGCTACGAGGAAGAATAGTACGTGGATTCTGGACAGCGGTTGTTCATCTCATATGACAGGTAATTCTGACCAGTTAATGGATATCAAAAGAAAGGTCGATGGTACAGTACGTTTTGGTAATGATGGATCTCTGAAAATAAAAGGGAGTGGATGTACCGAATTAGAAAACGGTGAACTAAAGAAGACTGAAGTCCTCTATGTTGATTGCCTACATCATAATCTCCTCAGTGTAAGTCAACTCTGTGACATAGGACTTACAGTTACCTTTAATCAGAAAGGCTGCACTATTAAGGGAATGACTGGAAATTCACTTATGAAGGGATGCAGAACAGAAGGTAACTTGTATCAGGTTGATAGTGAAGAAAATGTATGCTACATGACTGTTGAAGAAGAAAACAATTTTGGGCATCGGAGACTGGGACACATCAATCAACAAGACATGGAGAAAATATCAAAATTAAGAATTGTCATGGAAATTCCCAACCTGAAGCATGACCGTGAAAAATATTGTGATTCTTGTATGCGTGGGAAGCTGGTCTGTAGTTCATATCGACCAAAGAAGAAAAGGGAATGTCACCTTATTGATCTAATTCATACAGATGTATGTGGGCCAATAAATGTTACTGGTACTCATGGTGAAAGATACTTTGTTCTTTTCATAGATGATTACAGTAGAATGGCATGTTTGATGGTCATTCACAAGAAACGACAAGTCCAAGACTGCATGAAAACATATCGGCGAATCGCCGAGAATGATACTGGATGAACAATCAAAGTGTTGCGATCTGACAATGGAGGAGAATACACGTCCATTGAATTTGAAAATTATCTAGAGAAACATGGGATACAGCATCAGGTAGATGCTGTGAGAACACCACAACAAAATGGTGTTGTTGAACATAGGAACCGACAGGTGAACAACATGGCATGAACTATGCTGATTGAGATTCGTATTCCACGACACTACTGGAAGGAGGTTGTTCAAGCTGTAGTGTACATTCAGAATCGAACAGGACTTTATATGGGTGAGACGAAGACACCGTATGAATTGTGGCATGGATGGAAGCCTTCTCTAAAATACATTCGAGTCTTTGGAAGTAAATGCTTCATCAGGAACAAAGAAGGAAATCAAGGGAAATATGGCGACAATGCAGATGAGGAATTTTCCTTGGTTACTCAATGAACAGCAAAGCCTACAAGTGTTTCAATCAGAATTTGGGAAGGATTGTGGAAAGTAGCGATGTTAAGATAGTGGAAGAGAAAACTACAAATGCTTCAAGAACATCATATGCTGATGTGATAGAAATTCGAGAAGGAAATGAACATGAAGAAAATACAAATGCAGATATAGAGGAAGTTGCTCAAAACACTTAGCAGTCACATCATGATGTTGACTCAAGAGAAGAATCTGAAGAAGAAACTTTGTCTAAAATAAATTCTACTGAACCTATAAGAAGAAATCGACAAACTGAGATTGATCCGTCCAACATAATTGGGGATAGAAGTGCACCCACTCAAACATAAAGAATTAAGAATAACACGCAATCTGCCTTTCTGTCAGTTGTAGATCCATCCTCATTCGAAAAAGCTGAAAATGATGAATCTTGGGTAATGATGAACTAGATCAGATTGACATGAATCAGAAATGGGATCTTGTCAAGCGACCCGAAGGTCACAATGTGATTGGTACCAAATGGATCTTCAAAAATAAGTTTGATGAGCATGGAAGTTTCATGAGAAACAAGGCACAACTGGTATGTAAAGGATACTCCCATATTGAAGGCATTGACGTTGAATAAAACTTTTCACCAGTGTCTAGACTAGAATCAATCAGTATTTTCCTTTCCATGGCACTCCAAAGAGGATTTAAAGTGTATCTAATGGATTTCAAGACAGTATTCTTGAATGGTGTTCTCGAAGAAGAAGTCTACATTGAACAACCAGTGGGTTTTGTTTTGGGTACTGATGAAACAAAGGTCTGCAAACTGAAGAAAGCTCTATATGGTTTGAAGCAGGCACCACGGGCATGGTACTCATGGCTGGATTCTTGTCTCAAGAAATTTGAATTCAAAAGGGGAGGAGTTGATCACAATCTCTATGTGAAGAATTCTCCAGAGGATCAATTCATGGTACTGTTCTACATTGATGATATCATATTTGGTGGCAGCAAGCAGAAATCAGTGGATGAGTTTGCCAAACATATGAAATAAGAATTTGAAATGTCTATGATTGGGGAGCTCACCTATTTCTTGGGACTGTAGGTGATTCAAAAGAAGGAATACACTTTCATTTCTCAGGAAAAGTATGCAAGAGAGCTGCTGAATAAGTTCAATATGCATGATTCCAAACCAATGTCAACTCCGATTGCAGTTGGAACTAAACTTGGAAAGCATGAGGATGGGGACTCTGTTGATCCCACCATGTACAGAAGGATCATTGGAAGCCTACTTTACCTGATAGAGACAAGGCCAGATATTGTTTTTCCACATGCCTTGCGGCCCGCTTTCAGAGTAATCCAAAAGGGGAACATATGGCGGCAGTAAAAAGAATCATGAGGTGCATTCAAGGTACACATAACTTTGGGTTACTTTTTGCTGCTGGCCGGGACAGTGAATTATCAGCGTATTCTGATGCTGACTGGGCTGGTGATATAGTTGATAGAAAGTCCACTATTGGTGGAGCTTTCTATATTGGGCAGAAATGTGTTGGATGGTTAAGCAAGAAACAAGAAAGTACTTCTCTTAGTACTGCTGAAGCTGGGTATATCTCTGCCACAAAGGCATGCACTTAACTGATTTGGATGAAGCAGAAACTAACAGATATTGGTGATAAGGTGCAGCAACCAATGGTGATTTACTGTGATAACAAAAGCACAATTGATCTTACGAAGAATCTGGTTCAACATTCTCGTACAAAACATATTGAAATACGGTATCATTTTATCAAAGAAAAGGTTGAACAAGGCGTGATTAGAATAGACCATGTGAGAACTGATGAGCAGGTAGCTGATCTCCTGACAAAGCCACTGTCAGCAGCTGTGTTTGCAAAGCATCGGTTGAACCTCGGTGTTCAACCACCTCCTACTATATAAGGAGGTTCCGAAATTTCCCCTCTCCCCGTCTGTTAACTATTTATATCTGTTTATGGATCTGATGCAGGTTTATGGGGGAGATACTATCCAGGGGGAGTATGGTTTGAGCTGAACGTTGAACAACTTATCGGTCTTTGGATTTATTGTCAATGGGGGAGACAGAAATAAATTCAAGGTAAGTAATGCTTCCGTAATAAGAAGTCTGTGAAGGAAAACATCGGGCGTCATGGGCGCATTACAAAACACTGAAACCCAATTCAAGCTTCCCCTATTTTTTTCTACATCGAGCTTTGCTCACGTAGACTTAGAGTGTTGGCTGAGTTGATTCTTGAATTTTTGGACTTGCACATGGATGGATATCTCTTGAATTTTTATTTTCTTCTGATTTCCAACAAACCCAAAGGGGGAGATTGTTGGAACCATTCTATTCTTTGCGTGTTTTGGTGAATGGTCTGTGTTTGTCGTCAATCCGAAGTGGAAGTTCAGAATGAGTACCAGCAAATAGATCATACAGTTCAAGCAGCAAACAACATTGAAGGTGGCGCCGTTTTCCAGAGATTGCCAAATTTCTAGGGTCCAAAATTTGGAGGAAGAGGAGCTTCGCGAAAAGAGGTTTTCCGTGAAGATAAAAATCTAAGATGTCAAAGGCATGAGTTTCGCGAAGATGGGATGCATGCATTGGAATTCTCAAAGACCATAAGAAAAGAGGTGAGGAGCTTCGCGATTTCGTCGAAGCTTCGCGAACGTCAGAATGCGAAGAGCTTCGCGGTGAAGGCGCGAAGGAACTGATGAAACGCTCCGCGATGATGCCGAGCTCTGCGAAACGGAAAATTGCCGAAGTGCTTTGTGATGTTGAGAGGATTTCGGGGGAAACTTCGGAGCTTCGCGATTTGAGCTGACTTGGCATTGACTTCGCGAGGAAAGATTGAGGGTCGGTGGAATCGCCTATAAATATAGGTCGACCCCCTCAAGAGAAGTAGAGAAAAACGGAGAGCTCTCAACAAAAATCCTTTGCTTTCGGTTCGCAAAGGTCGCTCGCGAAGACCGGTTCCTTCACGAGAATTGAGCTTCGCGGTGAGAACAGTTTGCTTCACGAAGGAGGTGCTCCACAGCGGCTATTTCCACTCCGAGAACCTTGTGCGCCCCGCATTGGCTAAGTCAGCCTCGCGAAAGGGAAGTGGTCTTCGCGATTGGGCTTCCCGATTGAGCTTCGCGATTGAGCTACGCGAAAAGACAGGAGCAAAAGGAGAATTAATCAGAGGATGAAATTTGGATTGAACTGAGAAGAGCATCAACTCTGAACATTGATGTAAGCTAAGTCTCAAGCTGAACAGGAGACACAGAACAACATGTCTATCTATTGAACAGACCTTCAAGTCTATAAAACTGAGTGTGACTCCACCCAGGGCAGTGAGCCAGTGGGAGTAAACTGGAGTGACCCGAGGGAAGCAGTGAGCTTTCCCTGAACCCTTGTAAAGGCTGTGAGCCTGGGACAGAGTGGCTGTACCCAAACATTTGTATCCATAGCTAGTGAAGCATAGTGGACTTAGGTACGACCGACAACCTGTCGGCATATTCTCCTTGGACGTAGCCCTTAGTGGTGAACCAAGTAAAAAGTGTTGTGTGCATGTGCATGATTGCTTTCTAACTTTCCATCATACAGGTTCAACAAGTTCCTACCAACGTGGGGACAAGATCCATCACATTAAAAGAAAAAGTTGACACCCTGATTCACCCCTCCCCTCTCAGGGTGTTCCGGGGTCTCTCAATGGCCCCGTTACTGATGCCTGAGGCGGTATTTAACTATAGCCTAAGGGAATGACTATTATTAGCCTGAGAGCAAGGTTAATATATTCGCCTGAGGGCAAGTCCTGAGGGAAAGGTTACTATATTTGCATGAGGGCAACCTTTTGTGCCTAAGGGCATGACTTCTGTGCCTGAGGGCAATGCTTCTTATGCCTGAGGGAAATTTCTATTATGCCTGAGGGCAATGCCTGAGGGAAAGATTCTATATTAGCCTGAGGGCATGGTTTTACTATATTAGCCTTAGTGTGTGGATTACTATATTAGCCTGAGGGAGTTGGTGTGGTTGAGCATGAAATGTTAATACATTAAATGATTTAATGAATAATAAAATGGCAATATAACTGGTAGTTAGTTACTTTTGAGTACTTCTTACATTATTTCATTTTATTACTACTGCACACTATTGTTGCATGTTTTACACACAGTTGAGCACGGGCCTTTGGTGGGTGCCTACTGAGATATATTTCTCACACCCTATTTGGGTCACGCTTTTCGGCCCAAACAGATTACGTTGCTCCAGGTGTAGATAGGGGCAAGAGTCCCTATACAGGTACTTGACTGTTGCTGATGAGTAGGAGGGCATGGGACCGAGCCTAGGCTCGCGATGCTGCTGCCAACTATTTTTTTGTGTTTTAATGTACTCCTTGTTTTGCTGTATTTTATTAATGTATGACATGTTTTGGCTGCTTCCTTAGAACTTGGGACATGTTGCATCATATTTATATACCCGGTTGGTTATTGTTTACTGCAGTTGTTTATTTCAGTATGCATGTTTTACTGCTTCCGCTATTTATTGTATGCTTTATTTATATTCTTCTATGCTACACTTTTACATATGAGGGCATAGTTTCCCCACTATCAGACCCGGGCCCTTGCTGCTAGTCGGCAGCCTCTGGCGTTTGGGGAAATGCGCTTGAGGTCTTGTGGCGAACCGGGTTCGGGGCACCCGTTGGGTGGCACCCGGAACCGAGACGTTACAGAGAGATAATAAGGGTATCTCATCACTTGGACACATCATTTATAGCAAAAAGTATATATAAGAACATATCCCAAAATAAGAATAGGTAAATTAAAAGGCTTATCAAAAAGAAGTCTTTCAAAAAGAGGAGGGTGAAAGAATCCCTTACCGACTTGGGAAACATTCAATACGTACACCCCATGAAAAAAGGACAAAACAATGCTGATGTAAATAACCATACATGAGAGTATATTACAAAAAGAGATGAATAATGGTTAGTAAATACACCACACAAAAGAAAATAGTGTCCAATGTATCATGAATCTCACAGGAATAAAAGTGAGATGAGAAATACCCTTATGAAATTTCAACAGCCTAACGGCGCCACTTAAAACTTCCAAAAATGGGATGACGAGAAAAAATAGGGTATCTCATCAGATGAATATAAAATATATAGTTAGAGGAATATAAAAGAAAATCCTCTAACATAAGAAAGAGTAGAATAAAAGGAATGACATAAAAAGAGTACTTGAAAAGAAAGAGAGAGGTAGGATCCCTTACCTTGAGTCCAACTTGTCTTGTTCGTTTCTTTATATTCTTGAATAATAAAATTTGGTCAATTTATAATCTCTTAAAAAAATCCTTTAAAGATTATTATTCAATTAATATCGCATATTATCATGTTATAATAATTATATTATTATGTTTGTTCATATCAGACGTTTTTGTCGATGTTCGGTACATGAGTCAAAAATGAACTTGTTTGAAAAGAATTGTCCATGTAGTAATAAGTACACCATCTCTAGAATATTATTAATGATTTTAATATCATATATACCAATTATATATTCATTTTATACTATTCCATAACATTTTTAGATAAAAAAATGAAATGCACCGTTCATGGAGACGGTAGGTCGTACGTACGCATGAACGCTACTTCCATTTCTTTGTCATATTAATGGAAAAAATAATTGAGATATTTATATATATATATATTAATTATAGAATGATATTCAACATTTATATATAATATATATCATATATATCCATTTCATATATTTACTTATATTAATAAATAACATTGGGAGATGAGAAATGAAAGACACCATTCATGGAGACGGTAATCCGTACGTACGCATGAACGCTACTTTCATTACTATTTCATACTTTAATGGAATTAAAACATAATGATACATAGATATATTATAATTAAAGTATAATATCATATATAATATCATTAACTTCATCCTTTATATGTCCCACATATGGCATTAACGAATCAAATCACTTTCAGGGGTGGTAGTCCTCACTTCCTAAAATGAAGATATCGCATTTACCCATAATAGAATCCATAAAGATATGGAATAAATGAAAAATAAAGAAGCATAAGGAAAACATAAACACAATATATATCTCATATAAATACAGTGACATCATAATGGCCACCATGAAAGGTTTTATAAGAATATTGAACAATCAGCGTTTCGTAAGGTAGAAATTCTCCATCCACGGAAACAATATGTTCTTTAACCATTAGACATAGGTGTGTGTAAGTGTAGCTCAAATACATCTCATAAAAACATCATAGTATATATTAGATACTGGTTTTGTTACAAATTAATGGAATAAAAAGAGTTTAGGGGGTTGGAGAAGCAAAATAAAACAAATGAACATAAGAGAAAGCATTACCTTTAAAAGGGTAACTCTTTTTGATTTCAGCCCAATGGCTTCCTTTGAAGAGATTCTGCCCAACGTGAGGCTTCAAGGATGTGGAGAGAGTATTAGGGAAATTTTTTTCTAGGCTAAAGGCTTTAGATGTGTGGGAAAGGAGGTAGAGGTGGGAGCCTTTTATAAGAGGAGAGGAGGGGCTCTTTTGGAAATCATGAAACTATTACTTTATTTTTAAAAGAGATTCGTATTTTAAAGGACCCACATTGATATATTTAAAATCTAAGATGATAAGGGTTATAAATATATTCATACAATTTTTTTTTACAATTTTAAGTCTTATATTTTACATTATCTTTTCATTTTATTTAAACCGTTCATTTATGAGGTAATCATTGCATCATCATAATGTCATAAATAAATTAATTAATTTAATCTCTAAAAATTATATAACAATTACCATGATGTAGAAAATCGTTTTATCTTTCTAATGAATATTTATAGTCAAAAATCAGTCTTGAATAACCCCATATAAAAAAATTTTTAGTAAAACAATTCATGTTTGTGACCCATTTTCTTTTACTTTTAAAAAAGGCATTAATGTCATTATCTTACACAAGTGGCTCCATAGGGTCCCAAAAATCGACCCATGGGTTGTAATGGTCGTCCATGACTCATCAAATAGGGTTAGGACAAGTTTCATGGTGATTTTATGTTATTATAACATTATTTTTACCTTAAATTACACTAATTACCTCTAACCGCGATTAATGAAAAAAAGTTACTATTCACCAAAAAATTATTTTCATCCCATTGAACCACATTTTACATAATAATGACAACCATGTATGTCGGATTTTCTAAATTCAATAAACATCAGTGGTAAACTTTCATTTAATCAAAAATCAGTTTTCTTGACTGCCACTTAGTGGTTTCACTATTCATCAAAAATTGATGTTTTTCAGAAAATTATCAAAAATTCACCCTAAGCTATATTCAATATTTCGATTTCAAAAATGGTGTATATTTTACCTAATTCAAAGAATATAAATATAAGTAATAAATTTAATAATTATTTCTCCTTTTCAAAACAAATAGCTTGTTTTTAAGAAACAATATTTATCAAAAGATTGACATCTGTTTATGTCAAATTTCAAAGTGAAATTAATTCCAAAGTCCACCATCGAATTAAATGGTAAAAATATATTATGATCTCACCATAAAACCAATTCATAAAATAAGATAATAATATAAATAAATTATATTACAAAGAGGTTTTGAATTAAAATACATCATTTTTCACTTATTCATCAAAAATGAACTTTTTCGGAAAAATTACAAAAAACATACACAAGGTAAATTTTGATGCCCGATTATAAAGAAAGATTTTATTTGGTCCAAAAAAATGTATAAGAGTGACCAAATCAATTTTTAAAGATTTTTCACCATCAAAAAGTGATAAATTGACCCTTTAGTGAATATTACTGTATTTATGCTTAAAATTTAATTCTTTTCATATTTCAAGCCTTTGTCTTTTATTGGAGAAATGTAAAAACATTTAACAAACATATATAATCATATTTTATTTATTTTTATTCATTCCCACCAATACAATGGTTACGTGTTAACTAACATTTGGAATAATATTATTATATTATTAGCGTAGAATGTAAAACTTCAAAGAAACTCGTTGTTGCGTATTGGGTATGCCATCGAACATAGCATCCCCTTTAAAGTAATATTAATATTTTATTCACAAATATTAATAAATATGAAAAGGTACTATTCCTTATTTTCTGGGGATGTTACATTCTAGGGTCCTGATACATATATTTTTAATTAACATGAAATGTTTCTCTAAGTGTAAGGTGCATGATGGTGAGACTTTTATTGGGTGGTTTGCCATATATGGTTTGGGTCGTGATCTCTATAATCTTGAACATCTCCCATAAACTGTTTCACTCATGTCCAAGTTACAAGATATCATCTGTGGATTGGTCAAGTGTAAATACTAGTATTTCATCTATTAAAAAATATCTAATAAATGGTCTTCATAAGGTATGATCCTACTAATTGGGGCCATCACTTTCTTTGTCTATGTCAATTCGATTTGTTAAAACCCTTTATCTATAATAATCATGTGATAACTGTTCAATGAATATATTATCAATGGTAAATATTATTAATAGTATTTTAATTTTTATAATAATAATAAATATGTTAATGTGATTTTTATAACTAAATTTTATCATAAGACACTTAATTTAGTCAAAAAATGATGTTTTATTTATAATAGTTCAAGTTATTACAATACTAAAGTTGGAATATTGAGTTTTATATTAGTGAACTCATAAATGAAGAGAATAATAAATATATAAATGACCAAAATATTATGTATATTAGGGAGGGTTCTAGTGGGTGAAAAATAAAAATGTTTATAATGGAAATACAAATTACATGTGAGTATTCAATTTGGGTAAGTGATAACTTTTTATAAATTAAAGGGAATAGTAGCATTAGAAGTAACAATTTTAATCTCATTAATGTAACATTATTATTCAAAATTTACTGGCTCCAAGATTGAAAATTTTGTATTTTAATGTTAATATAGGTCTTATAACACCAAAAAAATTATTTTTTAAAATAACGATCAAGGTTTAATAGAATTTTAATTTATCTTTTTAACATTTTCCCAATTTACTTTTAACATGGTAATTATTTTTTATAGAAACTTGTTATTGTTATTAAAAAATTTAATATTTTACCTATTACCTTATATAAAAATTATAATTTGAAAATTACAATTAATTTTTCCAAATATTCTTTTTAGGGCATTAAATATTAATCTTTAAATAAATGCACATAACTCAAAAAATTATTTTTCTAAAAAAATATGTTTTTTACACTATAAATTTATTTACAAGATATTATTATTTTGTATACCTATTTTTATTGAATAATTTTGTTTATTATAAAAAATGTAAAAATGTTGGTGGATTTTAAAGCACACCAAAGACAAATATCACTTTCAAAACACTTATTTAGAATGAATTGACAGAAAAATATAATTTTATATATGTAACATTTTAACATATTTATTTGAATTTTGAGAATTGGATTTTTGAATATACATATAGGAACCAATATTGAGATAAATAAATTTACATGGTTCAACCATAATTGTGACATGGATAGTCCTTGGGGTGATAAAACATTGCCCACTAGAATCAAAATGGGAGTGTAAACTAGTAGGGTATGACACTAAAAAAAATTTCATTGATCTTGACCATGCTTTAGTGTATCCCACACATTAATAAAATTAATATTATTAAAAATTGATTTTTTCTGCCACATCCTAATGTTTTTAAATATTCCACCTCTTCCAAGATTTATCAGTGGAATGAAAGTAGTGCTTATTATCTAAACACGCATAGGGACTAGTTGAATATTCACATAGTATAAACAATAAATTCTAAAATCATCTTTAATGTCATTTTGTTTATTTTTTCCATCTACTTTGGTTATGTTCAAATTCTTCACTATTTAATAAATATTCATAAATTCCTCTATATTTATTCTTTTCACTCCTCACTTGACCTATGTTTTCAAAATCTATAAATGATTCCACTATTTCATCTAGTTTTCATATTATTTAAAAATACAGTTTATTCCTTCTTCTATAGATATATAAATTTGAATATATTTGATGATATATTAATATTTCATTTCAAATTAGTACTTTTTGGGAGCTTAAATAACAACCAAATGAATCAGATGAAGTCAATTCCTTATCGGTGGTTGGACTACCAAGGTACATAGCTTCTAGTAAAGATATCCTCCTTTACCACATGAAATAATGGTTGAAAAATATTATATTCTAACTATTAGAACACATTTAATAATAAAGATATCATTTTTGGAGAGTTATTATATTTAATATTATCATGTAAATTCTTAACCATCATGTACCATGGATATACCTTTGAGACATAGAGGTTGTGAAATCTCTAGAGCTGTTAAGTTCTTTTCAATGTGAAAATTCACCATTTTCAATCTTTAAGGATTAAATAGCCTTTCAGTAATCTTATTTGGGATAAATAACATTATTTATTGAATATAAGACATAAAAAATATAGGTATACCTAAAATCAAGTCAGTATTATTTTTCTAGGGTGTTCCCTCTTACACAAAAATAACACCACTTAGGAAGTGAATCCTATATACTATAAAAATATTATTTCAATTAAAAATAAATCCCAAAATATTGTTCAAAATTCATTGTATAATTTTATAATCATCATTTTACAATAAACTTCATCAAATATCTTTCATTCTATAATACATTATATGCATCATGAGCCTCCTTCATTTAACAATATTCATTAATAATTTTTCCAAGATAAATAATCAATATATACCATCATAACAATATTTAGAATATTTCTCAAAAACATCTACACCACATAATATATTTGACGTTGAATATAATTTATAAAATGAAAAAATAACTATATAATGTATAATATTTACTTGAACTAAATCTTTTACAAACATTATAAAGATATATTCTCGACATTTTTTATTTAAAAAATCAATAACATTGGATGTTTTTCTCAACTAAGGAATATAAATCACAACCAAACATTGAAAAAATTAGAATGGATTACCTTTCCATGAAGATGATAATTTCATTCTTTAGGTCAAGATACTGGTTCAAGTGGGGATCAAAATCATGTTTCATGACTCCAAGCATAATGTTCAGAGACTTGTTAACAAAGCCCTTTGTTTCATTAATCTCCTCGATAGTTTTTCATGGTGTTTTTCCACTCTCAGGTCTTCTCGAGCCCCTACATCGATGTTTTCTAGCCTATTATGGTTATACCTTTCTTTCTCGGGTTTGGTTCAACCAATTAATGGACATCCTTTTCTCTTTTTGTGGCATCCCTCCATTCATATCCCCACCGTTGTCTCGATCAAAGGTGTATTTGGTTATTTGGTATGGTGTTGGGGGCCTCGGTGATGGAGGTTCTACTCTCAGTGTCTTGGGATGTCTCATAGTGATTCTTGGGTTATATTGGGGGTTCTTTCAGAGCATCATTGGTTTTGATGACATATTGTCCATTGTTGATTTTTCTTATGGTGATCAACTCTAGTGATCTACTGGCTTCTTGAATGGCATTGGTGGTGGTTGTGGCTATATTGTCTGAGTGGGGATGAGATGGGTGATGAGGGTGCATGCAACACGACAAAGGGATGAGTGCTATGGGCCAAATGTTATACCTCAATTTCATTTGGTGCTCATAGGTCTTGGACCTACTTCATAGGCCTTCCCTGTTATGCATTATTTTTCATGGTTTTTTTAGAGAGATTCTTGAACTGTTCACAATTAACCATAAAGCAATTTTTTAAAAATTAAAAAAATATGTTTTCTGGTAATAATGGATTACTAATAATAATTTTATGCCTAATAAAGAAAAATAATGGTAGGGAAAAGGTATATAGATTATGTAGTTTCCTGTTTTTCATAAATATGGTAGTGATCTATATTAATACCAAATCATCTATAAAATTCTTAATGAAGTATAAAAAATAATAAGGTGGGTGATTATTTTATAATAAATACGTCATCATCACAATCATCAATACATATATCCACATTATAACATATTTATCATATTATAATAAATACGTAAACATTAAAATCAATTTCACATCCAAAATATCCACAGAATCAATAATACATAAATTCTTGCATGGGGAAAAATAAACTTGAAGAACATTTTACAAAAATGGGAAAACTTGAACTTCAAACATATACCTTTTAATAATTTTTTATATATATACTCTCTATTATGAAAAACCCATATCAATGTATACACCCCTATATATATTCTACCAATTTGTACTAATTGTAATAGGATACAAATAAATAAAAAAAATTTGTCTTAGATTTTATCCCCCTTTCAAAACAATATCCAAATAGAATATTATAGTGGGGAAAATAAACCACACCTTACCCTTGATATGTGTGATATTGAAATCCCAGCATAATCCTCAGATTTGGAAATGTTTTCTTCATCATAGGTTTATTAAGCACAACAGCAATATAATACTTTATTGGAAACAATAACATCTTCAACTCAATTTAAACTACATGTTCTATAAAGAAATGATAATTTATATAAATGTGTTTTTTTTAATATTTTATATCTGGGTTCTTTGGAAATTTTATTAAAACTTGATTATCACATCCCAAGTGCAGTTGAAATGTCACTTCAATTGTAAAATATTCCAAATGTATCTCCATCAACATTGAAGAATATGATAAAATAATTTTAACAACATATTTTCACACATGTATAGTTAATATCCCAATTTTTTCGTTATAGTTTTAAAAAAGGAAACATTTACTTGACATAGAAAACTCTACTTGATGCAGATATTTTTTCATCATCTTGACAAGTACATTTTTCATCTTTGTAGTCGAAGAGATCAAGATTTATATTTTTGTCATATTTCAATACAAAATATATTACACATATGATATACATGTGAATCATATTTCTATATTTTTAATAGGACTCATTAGGTTCACATTATTGTGTAACACAAACAGTAATAGTGTACGACATATAAATCTCTGAAGCTATAAAAAATAGAATAATACCAATAATAATAAATAATTGTCTTGGATAAAAATATATTCCATGGCCATGTTTTGATATAATGGTCCCATATAAAATAATTGTATAAATTATTTTTGAATAATCCTCAAAACAATTCTTTTTTATATTAAATATAAATATCTTAATAGTGGAGAAAAATAATCCTTACCTTAAAATACTAACAATCATCAAAGGTAAATCACCTCACTAGGCATAGAAATCTCACTATAAATCTCAAATTTATCATTAATAACATCACAAAAATCATATTTGTTTCCAGAATAAATTATTTCCTCTATGAAAAATATTAAAATAAGTGATACATCACAGTAATATTTGATGTAGACATTCTTGTCCACTCACCAATTTCTAATCATCAATTTATTAAAGCATGTATCAACATGTCATTGATTAGATATTTTATTGATTTATTTTAATTGAAAATTTGATAAATATTGTAATGGTTTTATGATGTTCAAATAGTTAAATGTTTGCATAAAAAATACACACTTTATGTTATGAATAACCTTTAATCACTAATCATTCTTTATTTATCACAACAACAACATTATAATTTATCTAGTTTAAGATGAACCACATCATTTTGATGAAAATGTTACTTTTTGGCTAGGGTACCAACTCCTAATAGTCGTTCTTCCAGGTATAGTCATGCTCCTCATTCATATATTTAAGTCATACATGATAATCTATTGCTTCTTTTCCACTTCTAAGTTTAACCTTATAAAATAATGATTTATTAATGATTTTCTTCAGTGTTCCAATATTATTTACCTCTTTTATCCATTGACCAACATTATTCTTGACATGAACCAATCTTGGGATCCTTCAATGCGATAAAATAGGGTTTTTTAATCACGTGAGATGACTAAATATTCTCAATCCACCTACTCAAATGCTTTATTTACTACATCAACTGTGACTTCTTCTCACTATTTAAAAAGCCACCATCATCACTTCTAGAAATCAATTCACCATGTTTATCATATTTCATTAAATTATCAAAAATATTTACATATAATAATTCAAGAATCCTTCTAGAATCAATGTTGTAGTAGCATAAAAATTTTAAATTTGTAAGATATCATAGCGATATACCTTTGACACAGATTTTGTCAAATATTCCTCGAATTTTTTTTAAAATATTTATAACATAATAATATCCAAACAAAAAAATAAAATAAATTAATTTAATTAATATAATACTTATCATGTGATTATAAGTTTATATTTTTTCTATGTAGTTATTGATTTTGAATTTGAACCAAAATACAAATATCTATTCTCTAGAAGTATCATGTAGTATTATGCTCCACCAACATTGTTTGAGCATTCCCCAAAAAAATCTTATTATTCTATTTAGATAAAACATATTTTTGAAGTGTTAATGGTGTATTGAGATAATATTTTATACCATTCTTCTAAATGAAATCATCATATTATCCTTTCTTAGACTATGTTAAACTATCTGTATAAAAAATTTCAAGAGAAAGAAAACACACTTTTTCATTACATGTTTGAAAAAAAATTATCATTCAAAAGGAATCAGACTTGTGTCTCTTAAATATAACTCATCTCATAAGAATAAGTTGATGTTTAATACAATTAATTATTGTTAGATAATTTCCACACTGGCCCATACAATTCTATATAAATGTGTCTATAAAGAGACAAGTATGTATTATATTAGATTTCAATGATCATTAAGTGTTTGAGATAAATCACGTTTTGATATTAGAGGTGGATTTTTATTGGTTCATGAAATGGAATTGGATTTTATGCTTATGAAATCCTTGTTTCATATGTTATGATTATTGAGGGTATAATTTTTCTTAAAGACACATATAGGTGTTTGGAGACTAGATATTTTATACAATGTGAATAAATAATCATCTGATGTGTGTGAATGATTTATTCAATTTTGATAATGAAAATTTAATGTTTATAATGATATGTGAATTCCATTCAGCATTATTATCTTTTATGAAGATATGTGATAAGAATTAATGTTTTAAATAAATTGGGATGGACATAAATATTTATTTTACCTATTTAAGATGTTATTGAAAGAGAATAACATTCCAGTATTTAATTTTAGGAAAAAATATATATTAGTTTATATTTAGGACTATTCATTTTTTAGAACTACAATCAGAAATGTATTTTATTTAGTTGGATGATTTTTTTGAAAAATATCTAAATCTATTATGATGATCGTCCATGTTGTTGGTGAGTAGTGAGGAGGATGGAATTAACACACATGAGTGGGAGAATAGAAGAATAAAATAATTTAGTCATAAAAAATAGATAATGTTTTGGGGGGAAAAGTGGAATATGGAGTTCCATAAGAAGACCCAATTACTCACATATAGAACTTGGCTAGCATGATGTTTTTTATCAAGGAGCAATAAAGAATATAGATTATGTGATATTTTACAAAAATATGGGTGGGGATTAGTAGCATATTTTAATAGATATTCAATTATTTCAAGCTACTCGGTAAAATACATCCATTTCATATTATCAAAATTAGGGGTCTTCTTTCACATTTCATTGGAGGGTTGTGACTATATATGAGATTTCCAAACTAGCCACTACAGAATAGGACACAAATAAAAAATATAAGTTTTATGGTAATCCTATTAACAAAATGATATCTTCACCAGATATTTCAAGCATATAAATGAATTTTTAGAGTATTTATGGTGCTTTATTATCATAAAACATTTAATCCATGTGGTATATAGGTCAGTTGTGTGTGACACATTCCTTTTGTGAAGAATTAAGGACATAAACCATTGAATCATCTAGATATTGTTATAATTTTTCATGAAACACCGTTCATGATCAATCCATAATATCTCTCATTCATTATGGGAATCTTCAAATCATTTAATATGGATACATGTTTTATATAGATAGAATTATATTCATACAACATCACTTGTTATGCATGTAATACTAGTTGTAGAATATCATGTCATCCATTATTAATAGATATTTCCTGATAATTATGTTTTATATTATTCAAATCATGATTCAGGAGAAATATGGAAAATGAAATGAAATAAATAAATCTCTTATATGGATATTTAAAATAAAGAAGTTGTGTGAACAACTAATACAATCTATAGTGTGATTTTTTATACCATGAATAATAATGAGGAAACATAAGTAATAAAACTTTTAGATGGTAAAGGTAATAACGTACTCTATAATTATTTAATAATGAAAAGATAAAAATAAATATTCATAAATTCATATTTATTTTTACTACATATGATTTATCATTGATTATGAGCCTTATAGATAATCATTATGAACATGAAAGAAAAGGATTACCCAAGAATTTTGGTTATACAAATGTGTTGATTCCGGGTGATAATTAAAGATATTGATAAAAATATCATGATGATAAATACTAGGATTCAATTTTTAGAAAATGAGAAATAATGGTACGATTCAAGAGGTATGATTAAATAACAAATTTTATATTAGTAATCTTGATTATGCCTGAATTATTCCTCACACGTTATTTTTTATAATTTTTTAAATTTGTGAGTTATATAGATGAGATTGATCCAATATTAATATTTTATCAAATTAAGAAAACTGTATTGAGTCATTATTTTATCTCAATAATGATAATACATCTTTCTTGATTGAGATTAAATATTTAAAACTTAGGTTTATCTAGATTGAGAAAATCATTGAGGTATTTATAAAGAAATGTAAATATTAATATGGTTGTAGAATTAAGAATAACATATATATATATATATAGAGTCCAACTATGGATTATATTTTGATGAATTCATGACTTGTTAAAGAAATATTATTTTCAAAAACATCACTGAGAACCTATGAAATGAAGAAGAAGGAGAAGAAGAGAATGATGTCGTTATTAATGATTATATAAATGCATTGTGACTAATGAAGTTTCGGATCCACTATATTTCAGATCTCAATTAGACCTACTGATGAACATGTTCAACCTACATGATATATTTTTTATCATGTCCTTTCTTGGAAATTCCTTTTATTTTGCTAAATTAAAACCATTGAGATATCAGTGGACTCTCAATAAACAATGAAAATTTAAAATTAGTATTCACAGGATAAATAATTCCATTCACTAAGAATGATTGATTTATTCCAACAATTCTGTTCCAATTACTAGGCACTGGTGATCATAAAAAATATTTAGCCATAAAAAATTCATGACACAAAAAAATTTGAGTGTGGTAAGTGTTAGATTCTAAGGGAATATATAAGAATTTTAAATTCAATCTTTGTTGTTAATATTTTTATTTTTGATTTCATATAAATTTGAGAATATATTAAAGATCTATTCATCTTAACCATATTAGATGTTAATTTTTTTCTATAATTTTTTTGGAAAACAAAACATATAATAAATACAAAAACTAATACACCCACCCATATTCGTGTCCCTAAAAAATCCAACTCGTCTCTTTAAGTAATATTAGGGAGTCGGTTCGTTGTAATTGGATATACCAATTGATTTCACATTTCATTTTCATTTCCAACATGATGTTTAGGTTTAATGAGTTTTTTTTTTGTGTCACAAATTTTGAAATCAACCACTATGTCTTTTTAAAAGAAAATGTATGGATTATAACAAATCTATAAAGAACATATACATAAATGAAGAAAAGGGATTGATGAAAAGATTAAATAAATAAAATATAGATCATTACAAATTATATTTTTACCAAGTTGATAACTTCTATATACTTAAATCTATATTAAAAAATATATTTTTTATGAAATTATTTCAGTGAGTGGTGAGAATGAGGAAGATATGTCCCCCAAAACTATCAATTACTTCAACTCACAATTTTAGATTTATTTTATATTTTTATAGAAGACAATTATTCCAATATATATTAATATACTCTCGGAATTTATGATGACACATTAAATCTATAAAGGGATGTTTATGATTTGGATGACTCACTATGAGTTAAATATAAATATTCTTGTTCTCTCATAGACCTAGTTGAAGATATGGAAGAATATGTAGTCGTTTTCAATGAGTTTATTTCCTTAATTAGTGAGAAATATCAAATAAATTTCAATGTGAAATAATAAAATAAATTTTTATATGAGTAAGTGATCTATGCTCATGAAAATTTTAATAGTCATAAAAATTTAAAAGATGAATAGTTGGTGGATATGAAAAACAAAATTGATGAACATAAAAATTCTAAAAAAAGATAAGAAAATTCCTAGAGAATCTGATTGAAAGGATGAAAATGGAATGTGAGGAGATGTTGAGGAATATTGAGTTTCAAAAACATTCCTTAAATATGAAGGGAATAAAATTTTTACAATACATAAGAAAGATAAATAAATTCATAATGATGTATCCTAAATTCATTAGAGGAATGGTATCGGTACACATATTTTTATTGAGATCCATAATTACAAAAGCGCTCATAATTCTCGCAAGAATAACTTGATATCCTACAATAAAGAATCCAATTCCGTAAAACTAAAATTTTTACTGAAAAAAAACTCATTGATATTATAATATAGAAACATCTTCTAATTATGGATTATATAAGAAATATATAAAATTATAGGTATAAAAAATATAATATTCATAAAAGAACATCAATTAAGGATGAGAAAATGTCTTATTCCATCCCTATAAGATTCTATAACTATATACATCAATTGAAAATAAAAATTAATGGGATGTTTAGAGGAAATATGGAAATGTAAAAGAACAATATTTATTGTACATTATTGGTGTTGTTGGATGCTATGAAATAAGTGCATTGAATTTTGACAAATAGTGTCAATTTGAGATGATTATCTAAGGATATAATTAAAGTTTTGTAGTTACAATAAATGGAAGACCAACTATATAGAGAAAACTATCAATAGAAGAATATTCTATTATTTAGAAATATAGTTACATATAGTGAAAAGGAATGTGATAACTACAATATAGGTGTTCAAAATTATAAATTGTTCAAGTGTGAATAACCATGGAAAACGTCATGAATTGATATGTAAAGAACAACATAATATTATAAATTGAAGAAGGTATAAAAGGTAGAAAATTATATCTCTAGGTGAAATGAAAACAAGAAAAGATATGAAACACCTATGAAAACCAAGATGATGTGTGAAGAGGAAGTCACATTAAACTGGAGATTTAGTTTTTTTATGGAAAAATGGTATGTTAGATATAATATTTTAATAAATTAATGGAAATAAAAATTGAAATTAATGAAAAAAATAAAAGAAGGTTTCAATCAAAGAACAAAAAAACAAGATTGTATTAAACAAAGTCATCCAATATGTTGAGATAATGGTGTTTTGGATGAGTTATATCCCTAATGATATATATAATCTATGAGGAAATTCAATAAAACAGAGCCATTATAAAAACATAATTTATGGTTTCATGGACTTATTATTTGGAAAAAGAATGAGGCATGAATGAACCACTGTAGAATATATGTGTTAGAAGAAAGGTAAAAATTACACATGGATATCTTTAATATATTATGATCCTATCATCAAAAGGAAAAATAAAAAATTTAAAATAAATGTGTTTGAGATTTCATATGGCTAAAAATAATTCCCTAAATTGGTTGGTTTTGATTCCAATGTAGGAAAAATAATTGAAAAAATGATGTTATTTCCATGTGACTCATCTATAATAATCTGACATCAGTATATTATATCAATAAATATCTCCATGATACCCAAAGATAAGACAAAATTGATGATCAATTGTGAAAGAATTCATGATGAAGATCAAAGTAGAAACATATCTAAATAAAACCTCCCAACCATGTTTCTCACATTTAGGAGTAATACAGTCCATCCTTATTCCCTATTTTTTTGAATTTTGTTTTAATATGACTGAAATTGAAGGAAATTGATGAGGCTATCACTAATTCATAATAAATTGTGATTTATATTTTAATGCACAAATCATTTATAAATAAAAAGTGAGTGCATCCATTGTGGTGTAGAAAACATGAATGATATGTTTCTAAAGGATATTCCATGAAAATAAATATGTTTTAGAACTCTATATAATAATTAATGGTTGAGATTATCAAATCATACTCTTCTTCCATTATCATTGTTTAGAAAAATCTTTTTTAAAAGGATTATTTTTGTTTGATGTGAGAAAGGGTGAGTTATTCATCTTGCACTTAAGATCTTTTCAGGGTTTTTTTGAATTTCACATGACATGTATTACCAAATGGATATGATTTGAAACCCATAAATTTAAAAATCTTGTTATTAGTATAAAATGAATTGGGTTCATAATTGAAATTCATGTCATAGGGTAGTCTTTATTATTTTATACATTGAGTTATACCACCTAGACTTATATTTTATCAACTAAAGTCAAATCGCTAATAATGAATGTGACATCATCCTTCTCTCAAATTTTGAATAAGAAAGTAATTAAAAATAAAAGGGAAAAATGTTTTCTGATAAGAACCTATTATCAACAAGATAATGGGGAACATATGAATGATGGTTACACCAGTGTATTCATTTAATGTATTTTCAATTAGGGGGAGACGAGTGAATCAATTTCATTAAAAAATATTGATTTTTTATGATGATTTCTATTGAAAACGAATAAAAATGTATGATAAATGTGACAGATAATGTATTCTATTTTTACTCAATGGATTAATATGTTCCTAAGAGATAGTATGAATTAATTTGGATTAGAGGATTTTTATGCATTCATGAAATGGATTTGGATGTAATTATTGAGGAATCCTCATTATATATCTTATTGTTGTTGAATTGAAAATCAATCATAATTAAATTTTTTGGTGTTTAGGAAATGGAATGTTTATAAGATATAAACAACCCATTAATTGCTTTGTGGGAAGGATGTTTTTATGTTTTTATTTTAATTCAATGAAATATTATAATATTTGAAAATGTAATAATATGAATATTGAAGATGGATATTAACTTATAAGGCAATGAAAAAATTATTTATTTATTCAGGAAGAGATTTGATGAGAATGACATGAAAATATTTATTTTCATGAAGGAAAAAATTAAATGATTTTATGATTGAGGATGGTAAAATATTTTTGAGAAACCAGTGAAAAAATTAAATTTATTTTGAATGAATAAATTTTTGGAGAATAATAAACAACAAAGAGTTTCTCAACCATGGGGATAGTGAGTAGAGTGGTGTCCATTATTCAAAAATAGAAGTATGAGAACTGAGGTAGAGAAACTTTAATGTGTGTATGGAGGAACCACATTCAGGTCAGGACAGAGGCATAGTGGGTTCTTGAATCGTAGCTGGTTACATGCAACAAGTTCATGTGAATTTTGAATATTTTAATTATTAATATACCTAGGGTAGATTCTACATTCTAAGATAGGGAAATGTGTGTACAAATAACTTGTTTTAAAAGGTATTCATAGATAATTAGTTATCAAATTGAACTAAACCACATGATCTGATCAAAATCAGATGATGTCATAATCCTTTCTATAGATGGTTATGTTTGAGATTGAAATTTATGATTTTTCTTACACTAATCGAGACATGACACATAAAAAAATACCATATATTATTCTTGTAATTAAATAAACATCTTCACCAGGTCATCCAAGCATATAATTGACACATCTTTGTGTCGATGCTATGAGACGATCGTATAATATATTTCTAATGAAAAACATTGATCTATTGTGAGAAACATGGCCCATCCATGAGGAAGGAAGTGAAAACCCATATATATATTGAGACTGGGTGAGAATTATAGATGTAACATATTCTATGATCGTGTGAAATTTAAAATTATTCAATCCAAGATTCTGTTCATCCTTAATACTAGATATATGCATTACATATATTGAAATACATGCAGGTATCATCACTTTCTAGACATGTAATCAGAGACGATGAAAATTGTGGCATGCAAGATTCAGAAACATATCATCAACTTCACACTCCACATCATGGACTGTATTGATTTTAATGAAATATTTTTCATTAAATGCCACATATGAAATGGATATCATGGTTATTAAAATTTAATAAGTTTCATGGTATATTAATTCATTCCATTATATATTTTTATATGATTGGATGATAGAAGTGGGCACCTGAGACTTTGGGGAAATAAATGAATAAGGATTAAATTCATGATTCTAGTTTTTAAAAATGATGTAGATGCACAATATACATGAATTAATGAATATATATATTTAATATATATGATTTACCATAGATTATGATTCATTAATTTGTTCATTAGTATCATGAAATAAAATATATGTTAAATATTTGTATATATTTTAATGTAATGATTCCATGTGATTGGTGTCGATATTGATTAAGATATCAAAATGATAAATGTAATGATCTTACTAGGAGAAAATTATGAATAATGACATGATTAAAAAAAGTAATAATTCATGAGATATATGTAGTGAATATTAATATCATTGAATGAATTATTCCATGAAAGTAAATAATTTTTAAATTTATTGAAAGATATGAGTTCTTAAGAGGATATTAATCCATGTTTAATTAGATATCAAATAAACAAATTGATAGATCCTTATGGTGTTTTAACATTGATATTATCTTATCTTAAATAGAAATTATAAAAAGTTTAAAATAGTATATTTATGCTAACAAATTTTCTAGATGTATTAATTAAAAAAATCTGAATATAAATATAATAGGAGAATAAAGAATATTATATATATAAAAAATATAAGAACAATGTATAATCTAGTGAATTAAAAAATATTCAATAAATGGAGATACACTAATACATCCAAGATTACATGAGAATTTAATAATAAAAAACATAATAGGATGATGCTAATATTATTTAAATTCAAATTTCATTTAGGCCCTTACAATATGTGATCCTTTGTTTTTCAGATTATAGAGAGACCGAGTGAAGAAAAATTCCAACATTAATGAAATATTATTGATCACCTCATTGCATTTGAGGATTCGTTTATTATATTAATTATGAAACCTAGAAGGCTGGTGGTACTTGTATAAAAAAAATCTCATTGAATAAATGGTGGCACAACGTTAATGTTGTCATTTAACATAGAAATATTCATTTCTTCCAACCCATATTTTTATACAAATTACAGAGGGCTAGTGGTAAAAAAATATTTATTATTATAATAAAATTCACGACTTAACAAGATCAATGATACACCGTCAGATTATTTAAAATTATAACATCACAAATGTTGTATCCATAGCTGATTATATTTATCTTCTTTTTTCAATAATTTCCATGGATTTTAAGCCATAATTAATTCTCTTCTATCATTTTAATATATAGTGATTTTTTTGAACCACCCACATTAAATATATTTCAACTTTTTTATAGTTCACTTTTGACCACAAATCCATATTCAAGGTTTATTCCTTGAAAAATGTCTATTGTAAATAAAAATTCATTTTCTACATCAAACAGATTTGAAATATATAAATCATATTGTTTTAATCCATCAATATGCAGTGTTCATTAAATTTAGCTGTTTTATCCCAATCACCAATGATCCAAATCAATTTGTTTTTCATGAAACATCATTCCCAAAATTCATTGATAAATCATTTCACTTTTCTACAAATTTCATGATCATTAAGTCTATCTTCATCAAAAATTAGAATATGTTGTCCCAAATTCATTAAAATTCGATTTTGGATCCTTTGATTTCTACATCAAATAAATCTTCTTTCTCCATTGTTTTATTATCATTATTATCATGTTATTGAGTATCTTAATTCAAATTTCTCAATTTTACGAGAATGAATATGAATTCATTTGAATGGTTTGGTAATAACTTCCAAAAACATATTGAATTACATTGAAATTTTTTTTCTAATTCTATAAAGAATTATGTAACTCTTTACAATCATTCTTCACTTGAGAAACTGAACTCCACCTCAAACCTTTTTTCAGAAACAACATAATTATAAAACTATTTTGGTAATTAAATGAACATAATTATTTTTAAAACCAATTTAATGATAAAATAATTCATTTTCATTTATTGTTAATATTCATCAATTATATTTTATATATTTATATTCATTATAATAATATTTTGGACATTTTCAATCAAATGAAAATATCAATATTTTAAACCAAATTGGGTTTTGATGCATTATAATATCTTACATAAATATATAATTTACATTTTTAGAATTTCAATTTCAAAAATTCCTATAATTTTTGAATTCATTATGTAAAAATTATCATAGGTTGATTTTTTATGAAATTTAATAAAATATTATTTTTTATATTAGTAGTGAAAAAGTTAGATTTTTTGGAATGTTTTATTTTCATTTTATGATTCTCAAAAGTGAAACGTAATTAAAAAATTGTTTTTTGAAGTAATTTTTTTTATTATATATTATTAGTAATCCAATTATGTCCTTTTGAATCTATTTTATGATTGATTTATATTTAAAAGCATTTTATAATTATAAAGGCATTTTTTTGGAAAACCATTTAATTAATTTTTTTGAGATTAAATGTAATTTATATTATGACACATATATGAATATAATTTGATAAAATATATTTCATATTTAGAACCAAAATATTTAATATTATTTAATATGTTCAAATTGATGTTTTTCAAAATGAATAGTAAATATATATTACCATGATTAATTTAAAATAGGTTCACCAGGGAAAAACAAAATTGATATTGGTCAAAATGACCTAAAAATGTCTAAATAATATTTTATAGCCATATTTAAGTAGTATCTTAGTTAATATTATGAAATGATATATTATTTAACTACGTTAATTTAGTAAATAATTAATATATTTTTTCATTTGAAATATTTGAAGTGTTTCCTCTCCACCTATTACAAAATGACACACAACTCTTCTCCAGTCCTCACATAAATATCCATTTGGATCACACATTCCATAAAAAATTAATTTTTACTATCCCTCCTCATATCCTTGAAGTAATATATTGTTAAAAAACTAAACTAAGAGGGATTTAGGTGTTAATAAAATGAGGCTTCTTCAAGAAAAGGTATAAATTTTAACCAAATGTTTTAGTTTTATATACCATTTCACCTCATTTTATACTATTTTAACCAATTTGATATAATATCTTCTAGATATACCATATATTTAAAAATTATTATATGGATTTCTTGTCATTAATACTGCTCATTCTTCATCTAATCTGAAATAAAACCATCAATCACATGTATGAAAGACTACCGCCTCGTGAAATGAAATAATTCATTTTCCATCACCACCTCTCATGGATGATTATAATGATAGATTTAATGTATATATATGATTGTCCTAATAAAGTTATAATTTTTAAAAATATATTATATTATCTATTCTCCTACCCTTACATCTATTGAAATATGATAATTTTGGTCATCTGAACTTGTTTATTAACTATTTCATGAAAAGATGTCTTTCATTTATCATCACTACCTCAAATTGACTGTATATATAAAATTATTTAAATATATTCTATCTTATTTGATATATAATTACCAGCTTATTATTTGTAAAACTATAGTTAATTTACTTCCCTAATGTTTCTATAAAATAGAAATGTTGCTCATGTTTATGTATGATCAGCAATCTCTATGGTTGGAACATAATTCATTTTTCAAAGCCATATTACATAGTTTATTATAAAATAATAATTAATATATAAATTTTATAATTATTTCATTATTTTAATTTGAGATATTATTGAATAATGATATATTTGACCATAGTAATCATGTCGAATAAATTATGAAATTATGAACTAAAAACCCTTAAAATACCTGACAATGACTAAGCTGATTGTGTAATTAAATATGTCATTGTAAAAAAAAATTATCATTTAATGACATAGGATTAAACCTATAAATTGTATTTGGGAAAATATATAATTTATAAATATTTATTATATAGTATATAAAGAATGAACATGATAATTCATCCGCAAGGTAAAGGAAAATTGTCCTTAAAAACCTTATTTCAATAATGTGAAATATTTATTTTCTGAATTATTTTTTTCATATAAATATTTATAAAATTTATTTATTAATATATTTTTAAGGACTTAAATTAATTAAATATAGAATTCTATGTATCATTTTTTTACTTTACATTAATGGTTTTAAAAAGGATTATTTATACAAATTTTAAATAAAACCTTTTGATAAATGGGAAAAGGATTGTTCTATATTAATGTATATAGATTTAATCAGTGTTCCTAACACCAAAATAATTATTTGATATCAATAATAATATACAATTATCCCAGTTCAATTTAAATAAAAACCCATCTTCCAATTTTTATAGTTCTCATAAAAATGTAATTAAATGGAAGAATTATCTTGATATCCAAAAATAATTTTCTTATGGATGTTTAGATTATTTTTATCATTTTAATAGTTAAAATGAAAGATTTGATGTGTTTTGATTATGTTATGGATCCTTGAAATTACTTATGATGATGGTTGGACCATATATATATATTTCTAGAGGGTGAATTCGATATATCCTGTGATGATATGTCAACATAAAATAAATCTCCCAATAATATGGTAAAAGGATAGAGTTAACTAGTAATATATGTCTTTTAAGAGATTATTTCAATTTACCATATATGTTATTAAATTTATAATAGTGGTTATACAAGTGATATGAAAATGATGACCCATGTTAACTACATTAATTTTCAATTATTTCCATCATTCTTCTGAGTAATATTATGATTTCAAAAGGTAAGGTAATGATATCAGGTTAAACAGAATTTTGACACTACTTTTAAATGGGGAAATGTGTATATTTAAAAATAATGAATGAGTTTTTCATTCTTATTAATAAACCATTATGTATTTCACTTTTTTCTTAATGATTTCTTATGAATCTTCCTTTGAAAATATTTTGGAACTAAAGTTCATTTCATTGGCATTTAAAAAATTTATTTTCAGTACATGTTTATTATGAACATTGAATATTTTATAATGAGTATTTTTTGACTAATTAATTTTTTATTATTTTATGTCCCTTACAAATATTTTTATAATCATCTAAAATTTCTTAATGTTTTTCATAGTTTTTTTAGGATTACTAAGAAATATAATTTGTTCAAGATGATAATTATGAAAATTTTCCATGAGATGAAAACAAGTTATATCTAAAAATATATACTATGGGAAAAATGAATACTAAATGGAAGTGTCTAATTTATGATTTAATATATTATTTCTTAAAGTTTATTACGTAATATTTTATAAATATAAACCTAAAAGGTCATAAAATGAATGAAATAGAATTATTATCTAAAAAATTAGTTTGCAGATTATTTATGGCTGAGTCATTGTAGTTTGTATCAGAGAAAAGGATAAAATAATTTTATAGGTTTGGATTTTAAATGAAAATTCAATTATGTGATTCAAATTTATAGTAATCATGATATAACAATTTAAAATTACCATATTTCTTTATCTAAATAATGTTTCATAAGAAAGGTTTCCCACAGTGGAAATAATAAAGAATATTTCAGAAGTATCTAAGAGGGAAATATCCTTACATAACAACTATTTGTAATGGTAGGAATTGGAATTGATATTTTAATAGTACTGATGGCTCATTTGGCACTGAATATAAATTTTGGTAGTATCTATGCTAGAGAAAAAACATATCTACCACATTGGTGAATGTAGATAGTGTATAATTTTATGAGGGAACACCCTCAATCATTCAATATATATTTTTACCCAGTAGTAGCTGAGGGTTGTATTAAAGATCTAGAACAGATATTTGATGTCATGGGTTTTTTATTGAATAAAAAGGTAGTTCTTTATGTTTATAATTTTAAAGGTGAAACTAAAAAATTTTGGTCAATGGATAACAATACATTGAAAGAGATGTGATTGATATTGTATAAAGGAATTAATTTGAGAATATTTTCACTGAGAATAATTTTCTATGATTATCATAATTAAGATGAAATATTAATTCATGGAATTAATGAATATGTATTAAGATTTAGGGGCTTAATATGTAGAAAACATCATATAATTAGAAAGGTACATATTGAATTGTATTTGAGATATTGATAGTGAAATTATTATGTTTTACTCAGGATTACATCCAAGAAACTAAAGATCACTAAAATATTATAAATTAAAATGTTATGAGATTAATTTTTATTTTACTATAATAGTAGAAATGTTATTTTCTAATTGGAATATTTTTTATGAAAATATGGATAAAAATTTAACCAGTTGGAAAGAAATAAGAAATAATCCATCAACAAAATATGACGTAATGAAAATCAATTTTTCCATTTTTTGATAGTTGTGATAAAAGAACATTAGAGAATGTCATAGGAAATTTTGGATGTTCATTAAATGAGTTATTTTCCGGTACATGTCTCATGATTGCATTGAAAAAGATCTTGGAATTTCAAAGAACAATCTTTATAAAAAGATAATGATGTGTTTTAAATTTAATGAGATGGGTAATTCTTCATATATTTAATTGATAAAGAGAGTAAATAAAGTTAATTAGAAATACTATAGGAAGAATGGTGTTGTAATGAACTAACCTAGGTTACCCTGAAACCAGATACCCAAACTAATTTTTTACATGCGCAGAAGAAATTCTTAATCCCCACGGGTTGGTGATAAGTACCCGAGCATTTAAAAACACACCAAGGGAATGATTGTTTACTATTAGAAATAGAGATCATAGCATATATATAAAAATATAAACACATAAGGCTAAAATAAACATTATAAGACTGATATATGTAGATAGGTTCCATAACCCTATGATGATATAGGAAACAAAACAACCACTAAATTAGCTACAAACATCAAGAGGTAAATCTAAAGAAAGAGGATAATGAAAGTGGGAAACTAATACATGAGATAGTGTGAGAGAAATCCATGTCTCTCACCACTAACTACCAAACATAGCAAACATGAAAACCCACCATGTCACTTTGACCTCTCTCTTTACTTGAATTTAATGAAAAACAAAGGTATACACACTAATAAAGGGGTGCACAGGGTGTGATCTAACATGCTCAATAGATTCCCACTGATGTATTCCATAATAAGACTCTATATAAAAATTCATTTATTCTCATTTAAAATAAAACATAATGTAATAAGTATGAAAATATGTCTTCAGAAAACATGGTCAACTTTTCCCTTGTTGACTATTCTAAAATAAAAGAAGGTATATCAATTTTAAAAATCATTTTTCGTATCACCTTTCATAGGAATTAACATGCATGTCAAGGATAAATAAAACTAATCCTAGAAAAAAAAACAATAGTAGCTGTACAGGTATCACATCACCATGGAATATAGTTGGTCACACAACATACTACTCATACAAAAAAACTATGATCAATGAACTATGGTATCTGAATCAATTAATAGACACTCCATGACTATGGAGACATCCCAACATGTGAAACACAAACATCATATATGTACCTAGAGAAAACAATATGCACCCTTGGACAATAGGAACACTAAGAATGTGAACCCCGGTAATGGATGATGGCCTCAAGATATTCCATCCACATAGTACCCAAGGTGACCCATGTTCATCTTTTTCACAAATCATTAAATTATTTTAAAATTTGAATTTTCATTCCATTTATCAAAAATGGAAGTAAACCATTTTTCTTTAAAATCCATTTCCAACCCACATAAGTAATCATGGTTGTCTTATACTAATTTATTTATAAATCAATTTATAAAAACAGAACAATACAGTTTATCAAACATAGTCTAGAGATAGAACCACCTACCTCAAAACTCATGTCACACATTCTCACAACAATATCCACCAAAAATGAATTCCAAAAACATCAAAAAAACAATATAATACAAACAAACTCTCATGATAGTTTCAATTTAGAAAACGTTTGTCATGGAAAATGATGAAATCAACATACCTCAAGAACAAACCAATGCTGCACCAAAACCAACAAAGAACGACTGTAACAGATACACAGAAATCACACAGATATTCACGATCTGATAGCAGGGAGTTTATATCCATCAATATTGTGATGATCTATCAAAATATATGAGATGATAGAGTAAGGAATAGAGAAAATTCTTACCGTATATGTCACACAATGTTCAGAACATGGATCAATCACTGAATAAAAAGAGTTATAGGGGTTGACGAACTCCAAAAATATCCTTGGAATGCTCTAGTTTGAGATAAAGGAAAGCTAAAGGAAGAAAAAATAAAAAAATAATCAGGGATACATTCTTAAAAAAACATTGGTACTTTAAATGATGTGCCAAACTATTACACATCATGTATTTGTCAGCTTCCATTATCACTGTGAAATCTATTGGCATTCGATGATTAATAGATTTAATTTCATTTAAGAGTTACATATCATGTAACTATATTAGATGAAATTTAATTCACTAGAAGGCTATATAACAAGAATAAATCATGCTAGAAATTCCTAAAAATTTCTGACGTTGCCATCCCCTATATTCTCCCAATTCCTACTTGACCCTACCGAATCAAAAAAAAAGGAAAAAAGAAAAATTATAAAAATACTTGTTAGAAGAGTAATGGGATATTGCAATCTCCATAATATATAATTTTTATGACCCCAAAAAGACTAGGAAAAATACTTCATGCTAAAAATATGTGCCCACAATTCTATCATTAGTGCCCCACACTCGCATGTCTCGTGAGAATTAGAACCATACTACCATATCACTCAAACAAAAAACATCTTCCTCCCATGAAGTACCATGATTTCATAATCGACTATCCTGACTAAACGCGTAGTTAAAAATGATTCTATGTCAACCTCAAGATCACGACACCATAGATATTGAGATAGGTCAGATAAATACATTCAGATATTAGATACATGAAACACGTTTTTAATCGAAGGCATCTACGGTGGAAGTGGAAAATGGTAATAATCCTTCTCTACTTTCTCCACAGAATTAAAAGTTCCACAAAATAAGGAGAAAGTTTCCCATTGATTCTAAGACATCAGAGACCCAAATGAGGTGAATAATTCAAGAACTCTTAGTCAACAACTAAAAATTATAATGGCATGTGATGATGATCATCATTAGATTTAAACCAGATCTATTCTGTTAACATCTTATGATGAATAAATTGAATCTATTTTTATTTCTATTGAACCAAGATCATTCCGATCAAAGAACATTCAACAATATCTGACCAAAACAACATAGATTTACATGTAAAACCATACAAGAAATCAAAACTATCCATTCTTGTCATATCATGTTGCTGTTGTTATAATAAAACTCAACCAGCTCCAAGTGATCATTGCAAACTCTAGAATATATGCAGGATGCATATCCCCAAGAATATGTACGGAAATTTCTTTTATCCATCCAACATTGGGTTGTATGTCTCACTCAAAAAAACATAGACCCTAA
The DNA here is from genome assembly GCA_963277665.1 of Viscum album. Taxonomy (NCBI): domain Eukaryota; kingdom Viridiplantae; phylum Streptophyta; class Magnoliopsida; order Santalales; family Viscaceae; genus Viscum; species Viscum album. The sequence goes on along the minus strand of OY728133.1, from coordinate 1,631,108,238 downwards.
TTCCTTTTGAAGGCCTTTCCAAAAGAAAGAAGTGAACTTGGGATCATTGTTAGAAACATTAGAATATAGAACTCCATACAACCAAAAAATCTATTTCATATAAGTATTTATAAACTCTTCAACTTTGGTTGTATCGTGAATGGGTATAAAGTGATCCTATTTCACCAATCTATCTATCACAACCCATATTGAGTCCTTATTTTTCTGGGTATGTGGTAAATTAACCACAATATCCATAGAGATCTCATGCCACATCCAAGTAGGAACTTGAAGTGGTTGAGGAAAACCCAATGGTTTCTGATGCTTGGATTTCACCAGTTGTCATGTATATAAAATTGATATTAAACACTCAACAATTTTTCGTCTCATACAAGGACACTAGAATTGTAATTTCATGTTATATAACATCTTCATTGTTTGCTGGTGCACTACCCACTACAAAGAATGAAAATCCCTCGTAATAGATCTCCTAAACAACTGTGGAACCACAAAATGATTCTTGAATAAAATAACATCTTTTTTTAGAACAAACGCCAAAAAATTATCACCGTAAAATTAAGATATTCTTTGATGCCATGGATCTCAACATCAAGCTGTTGTTCTTGAAGAATAAACTCAAGAAGAGAATAGGTCAACTGAACACTGGGCCAAGGGATAAATTCCCAATATTCTGAGACTCGAATGTATAACTACAAAAAAGATCCATCAAGTTGTACTATTTTAATAATTCTTTCCTTACCTGGTTTGGAGGTTTCCTACTAAAAAAATCTATAATTAACTTCCATTTCCCATGGGTGTAGGCAATATCAATGACAAATGTTTAAAGATATTTCACCAGTCATCTCTATTTGATTTTCATTTCTTTTTGAAAAAATATATAACTTTAGACTCTTATGATCAGAAAAAAAAATTGAGCCTTACCCTAAAAGATAGTTCCACCAATACTTAGGTTAATTCATAACCATGGAATGATCTAATTCATTATTTGGGTAATTTTTCTCAAATGACCAGAGTTGGCGATAGGTAGACGACACCACATGATCATTCTTTATAAGCACAAAAACCAAACTGGAACTAGAAGCACTGAAAAATAAGATGTATCCTTTATTGGGATTACTTAACATCAGGATATGAGAAGATGTTGGAATTAGTTTCAGTTCATCAAAGGAAGACTAAATTTTTTTATCCAAAGTGAAATTTATTGGTTTCTTAGTATGGATATTCCCAGGTGGTTCCAGTTTGGATAAATCTTTAACAAACTATTGATAATATCTAGAAAGACCAAGATAAATTTGAATATCCAAGACATTATCTGGTTTTTTCCATAAAAAGAAAACCTTCAACTTTTTAAGATCAACTTGTAATACATATTGAGAAATCATGTTCCCTAAGAACATCAGTTCATGAATATAGAAACTACATTCTAAAATATTTCCACATAAATGATAGCTTCGTAGAATATCTAGAAGCTAATATAGATGGTTCTTTTCCTCACATTTTGATTTTGTGTAAACTAGAATATCATCCCCAAAAACTAAAAAAAAAATTTGGATGTTAAAGGAATAATTGATTGATCATTGTCATAAAAATAATAGAAGTGTTAGTCAGACCAAAAGGCATCACAAGATATTCATAATGGACATCCCGGCTCCTAAAAGATGTCCTCATTATATCAGACTCCTAACTCCCAGCTGATGATAACCTGATCGAAGATAAATATTTGAAAACCGTTTTTTCCTCTTATAATGATCTAATAAATCATCCACATGATTAAAAAGATACTTTTTCTTTACTGTTGTTCAATTAAACATTTGATTGTACTCACATAATCTATGTGAACCATATACCTTGTTAGAATAAAGCCCAAGGGATGCCCATGGTGAAACACTAGGGTGAACATAAACATTTCTCAGTTGGTCATCCAACTTAATATTAAGCTCTTTCATCTCCTCTTATTCGATATAATACGAAGGAATCAATATCAACTGCATCAATGGAACTACATTAACCCTAACCCTACCTATCTCTAGATGATAATTGAAGAAGTTTTCTAAGAAAACATCATAAAAATATCAAACAACAATAGGATGATCAACAAAAAGGAAATGTCGTTGGGATAAATCACAGTAGTAGACCCCATAAAAATTGAGTTCTGTGTGGGAGGGCCCTGTAGGACAAGACCTCACTTCCCAATCCCCTAAAAACACATTAGAGCTCCCATCAACAGCAAGAAACAAAACATGCCAATGATAAAAATAAACCTCATCCTGAAGAGAGACTATCCAATACATACGAATGATGACATCAAATAGATCCAAATCAAGGAGAATAAAATACCATACCACCTCTATATCAGCAATAGTTCAGGAAAAATAATGGCGTTAATCCCCTTTCTCATTCCTCTTAGAAAAAGTTGTTGCTAACTTTACAATAAAAGACATAAATTTTATTGGAATTTTTAGCATATCAAAAATATGTATATATAAATGATTGGGAGGCACAAATATAAAATAAATAAATCACTTTGAATGATGAAATGGATATAATACCTCTTACTATCACTGGACCGGCATTGACTTCCGCTGGACACACAACTATTGCGTGAATGTGCTTCACTCATGAGGCCTATGGATAGAACACTATATTTTTTGAGGAATATGACTCCCCATAGTAGATTTTTGAGCCGACAAACCCTGACCATAACAAGGCATATACATAACCTAACAGAAGTGTGGTAAATTAAAAACATTTCCACAGCTTATGCATGAGTTTTTTGGAATAGGATAGAATGTTCGATGTGTCTGATGTTTCTACAATGATAGAAAGTATGAGTTACACTATTGTTTATAACAGCCTGTGTAGAGGAGGTTTTCTATTTAGACTCACATCCACCACTTCTAGTATAGTCTTGTCAATTCTTCATCTTCTAATTCATGCAAATGAAGCATCGATTGGGAGGAAGATAATAGGTGGAAAATCTAACCATGATTTCAATAATCATCTTTACCTACATAGCTCTATATACCTTTTCCACATAGGATAAAACATTTAACAATATTTACAATAATCTAGAATCCAGTCTCAAACATTGAAGGAACTTCTGATCCTTCAATTGGTCATTCTTTACAACATTTGTAGAAAAATGGACAAGCCCAGTAAACTAGTTCGTGTGATCTATCACTGAATTCTCTCCATCCTGCAAAGAGAGTAACTCTAGGAATTGTTTAAACATTAGTGACTCTGGACAAACCTTTTGGAAGAATGTGGTTTTGATACCCATCTAATCCAAGTCTAGGGTCCTATCTATATGGACTATGGTATCCCACAATCGCTAACCAAAACCCTTGATCCTAAATGATGCACACATCCCCTTGATATTTTTAGGTGTTGTGTGAAAGATAAAGACTTGATTGATCCAGTGCAACTAGTACTCCACCTCTTATGGTTCATTCTTTTTTTGTAAGCAGGGAATATTCTCATGAAAGAATTTTCGTGATCAATCTCTCTCTCTCTTTTAGCACCAGGTTGTACATCAAAAAAATAATTCTGAAATCATGATATGTTCTTATTAACAACATGAATTGAGAATATTTTATTCTTGATAAGATTTTGACCTATTGGCAGATTAGATTGAGGATCATTAGCAGCATGCACCTGAGTGACTTGTGGAATAATTCATGGAGGCATACAAGTGCATACTGAAATAGATGGATTGATAAAAAAAATAGAGAAAATCATAGTTCAATCTAGAAAACACATAACCATTTGATGATATTTAAAATAACACACAACACTAGAGACACATATTCCAAAATTTCATCCAAACTTGAGTCTCATCTTGACCGGATCTGGCTAGAAACTTAACACAACATACCTATCATGTCCCGATAATCGTATCTCCAGTCTAATAGACTTTCCAAGTCAAGGAATATTAAGGAAATACTATCTCTGATACAACATTGTAACGAACTAAAGCAGGTTACCCTCAAACCATCCACCTAGACCAATTTATTACAAAATTGAAGGGAATTTTTGATCCATATGGGCTAGTGACAAGCACCCAACATCGAACAATACACCAATCGAACTATTTTTTCCCAACTGGAATGCATAAAATTGATATATATATATATATATATACATATGAAATATTGAATCCTTAGATGATTGTTAGATATTAATATATAGGTTCTATAACCATAAGAAGATAGAAGAGGAAAAACAAATAGTAAAGTATATAGAAACTCCAAGATACAAGTCAAACTACAAATGATAATGAAAAAAAGAAACTACTCCATGTGATATTGTGGGAAACCTCCTACCATCACACCATCAGTTACACAACTCAGGTGACATAAAAACTCACCGCATTATTTTAGCTCATTACATTTCCCTATATTGGAATACATATTGGTCTACACACTGCCGAATAGGTGTGTAGGGTGTGAGAAAACATGATCAATAGGACACCACACTAATGTTCTATAAAAAGACTCTATATAAAAATTTATCTATGCACATTTCAAATAAAATATGGCATGATGATTAGTAAATCAGTTTTATTGAAAACAGGGAAGAAATTTCCCTTTTTCAATGTTCTAAAACAAATATGGGTATGTCAATTTCAAAGAACATTCTCCATATCATCTTTAACAATAATCATCAAGAATGTCTAGGATAAAAAATAAAAATACAAAACAAAAGTAGAAATATATGTATCATAACACCAAAGAATACAACAGGTCATGCAGCAGACTACTCATACAAAAAAATCTATGATCAAAGAATTGTAGAAATTGAAGAGAATAATCAACACTCCAGAACCATAAAGACAACCCAATGTGTGAAACCCCAACATATTATATGTACCTTGTGCCAATAATCTATACTCTAGGACTAGAGGAACACCATGAATATGAACCCCCAAAATGGACAATCACCTTAAGCTAAACCATCCACATAGTACCCAAGCTATCCAATTTTATTCCATTTTACAAATCATTCATTTCATTGAAAATACCCCTTTTATATCCATTTATCAAAAATTAATGAAATCTAATTTTCTTCAAAATCCCTTTATAAACCACAAAAACAATTATTCTAATCTCAAAATAATTTATTTATAAATCAATTTATAAAAATAGAAAAACATGTTCTATCAAACATAGGCTAGAGATAGAACCACCTACCTCAAACTCAATGTGCACACGCCAACACTAGGATAAACCAACAATGAAAGTTTAAAAAGTCAAAAAAATACTAGAATCCAATACAAATATCAAGATATATTCAATTTATAAAATGGTGGTCAGTAAAAATGATGAAATCCATAAACATTAAAAATGTACACCTGTCACACAAAAACCATTGAATAACGACTGTAACAAATATCAAAGAATCACAACTAGATTTATGATTTCACAACATGAAGTTATGATCCATGAATCCCTAGATGATATATCAAACTCACAAGTATAAAAGAGTAATAATGGGAGAGAATTATAACTTAGTATGAAACCAATGACTGGAATGGTGGTAAATTTCCAAAAAAAGACCTGGAGTGTTTGGACGGTGTTTCTGATGCTTCCATTGGGGAGCGGGCATGTGTCACATAGAGGACGCACGGTTATTTCCCCATAGTCCCAGTTTCCAAAGGTGGGTTACATCCATTCCTTATTCAAGGATGTCTTCTCCTTGATCAAAATGGGATGATGGGATGTCGGTTATTCCTTCTGTGGACTCCTCCTTGGAACTCGTCACCTAGTTCGGTTCTCCCTCATAGATTTAAGACATTGTTCGTTAAACTCTTCCTGGCGCCATATCATTATAGACGCCAGTTAATTACTCTGCTTCTGTCAAGACGTTCCAAGGGGTCCGATCAGGGAAGCATCCTTTGGTTAGGGGAGTAGTCACATTCGGCACCACCGCCATGTCTTGACGCTGGGGGATTGTAATGTCTGTCTTCTGTCCCTTATTATAGGGCTTTTCGAGGGCGCTGAAGCCTGATGCATCCCACATCAAACATGGGGAATCACAGGCCATGGGCATTTATCTGAAGTTTTCCTCAACTTACCATGTTTAACATAGGGTATGCTGCATGTTTAACATCCAGTGGAGACAGATCAGACTGATCAGAACATAGATTGGAGTGGATCAGATTGAGGAACCCCCTAGAAGAAAACACTGATATTAGGGCCAACACATGGGTGGCTTTCTAAATTTTTTCTGATGGAATGGGGAGTAGAGTGACACGATTCCACTAGGATTTGGTGGCCTAGGAAAGAATCAGGATGGGTGATGGATGGATGAATGAATTGGAGGGCGAATAAAATGGGACCATCGTAAGGGAAAAGGTGAAGTTGGGATTTATCCTCGAAGAGGCTTCCTACGTATCCAAGTAGCAAGGAATTAACATTCGTGTAGTTCGGTGAGATGATGGGACATTTGGGGAGGTGACCCGTGAGAATGGACGCATGGATGGGACCCAGAAGAAGTGGAGCCTCTAAGTTGGGGCATAGCTTCCTGAGACACATTGGCTCGAGGGAGAGATCATGTTGAGACATGAGTGACTGGATAAAACCTCATGGAGGCTTCCTACGTATCCTCATGGTGAGGAATCAAAGTCCACATAGTTCAGGTGGCATTTGGTTATTATGCTCTATGGTGGCTCATAGGGTCGGTAATCCAATGTGAAGGTGGACCTGGGGTCCAGATGGATGGTGGGCTTGAACCTCATGGAGGCTTACTATGAACCATGCCTTGACATGGATCAAATTCTATGTAGTTCGGGATGGTGGATACAATTTATTTTCATGTGGGATGGGGGTTATCCTGAGGTGGATGAATAACTGAGTGGTGGGAATGAACCTCTTGGAGGCTTCCTATATACCATGCCTTGACATAGATCAAAGTCCTTGTAGTTTGGGATGGATTGGGGAATAAAATCTGAGGCAGCCTAATGTGATGGGTTTTGGGGCTTGAACCTCATAGAGGCTTCCTACGTACCATACCTTGACATGGATCAAAGACCGCGTAGTTCAGGATTGGTTAGAGCTTACACTCTGAGGTGGCCCAAGGTGATGGTGTTTGGGGCTTGAACCTTGTGGAAGATTCCCATGTACCATGCCTTGAAATGGATCAAAGTCCCCATAGTTTCGGATGGATTGGGGCACACACTCTGAGGTGGCCAAAGTTGATGGGTTTGGGGCTTGAACCCTTTGGAGCCTTCCTACGTACCATTCCTTGACATGGATCAAAGTCCCTGTAGTTCAGGATGGGTTGAGGGTTAGCATTGAGGCAACCCAAGGTGATGGGTTTACAGCTTGAACCTCGTAGAGGATTCCAACGTACCATGCCTTGACATGGATCAAAGTCCATGTAGTTCGGGATGGGTTGGGTCTTACACTATAAGGCGTCCCAAGAGGATTGGTTTGGTGCTTGAACCTCATGGAGGCTTCCTACGTACCATGCCTTGACTTGGATCAATGCCCCCATATTTCGGGATGGGTTGGGGCTTACCCTCTGAGAAAGCCCAAGGTGATGGGTTTGGGGCTTGAACCTCGTGGTGGCTTCCTACGTACCACACCTTAACATGGATCAATGTCCCCATAGTTCGGGATGGGTTAGGGATTACACTCTGAGGCGGCCCAAGGTGATGGGGTTTGGGGCATGAACCTCGTGGAGGCTTCCTATGTACCATGCCTTGACATGGATCAAAGTCCCCATAGTTCGATATGGGTTGGGGCTTACACCTTGAGGCAGCCCAAGGTGATGGGTTTGTGGCTTGAACCTCGTAGAGGCTTCCTACATACCATGCCTTGACATGGATCAATGTCACCATAGTTTGGGATGGATTGGGGCTTACACTCTGAGGCAGCCCAAGGTGATGGGTTTGGGGCTTAAACCTCATGGGGGCTTCCTACGTACCAAGACATGACATGGATCAATGTCCCCGTAGTTTGGGATGGATTGGGGCTTACACTCTGAGGCATCCCAAGGTGATGGGTTTGGGGCTTGAACCTCGTTGAGGCTTCCTACTTACCATGCCTTGACATGGATCAATGTCCCCCGTAGTTCGGGATGGATTGGGGCTTACACTCGGAGGCGGCCCAAGGTGATGGGTCATGGTCGGTGCTTGCTCTAAGCTCACATGAGTCATGCTCGGTGTGAGAAACAAGAGATATCACAGGCCTGATGATCACGTCATGAAAGGTATGTATGTGGGATGTGGAGTGGGGCTTATGCATGGAGCGGCCCAAAGAGGAAACTGGAGCTTATGTGTGGTTAGGAGCCTGGGAAGTCGGGGCGTCTTCCAGGATGGAAGCCCGAGGTGACAAAGCGCAGTGGGAGAGGGATTTGGGAATGAAGAAATGAGGATCCCCATTCCCTATCACACCCTCTTCTGGCCTTGGAAACCAATGATGAAAGGAGGAGCATGGATGCTTCCTCCTGGAAGGAAAACTAGTGGCTTACACAAAGGTGGCTACCCTTCCCCGTGGACAAACGACACTCCGATAAGGAGGATATCATCCCTTATGAGGGGTGATACCACCCCCATGAAGATGAGTGGGTGTGGAGAATGTCCAAGGCTGGGGGACCCAGTGTGCAGGGCATGGGGCCTGGTCACGGTTTAACGTCATGTGCTGGGGAAGATAGTGCTTGGAATTTTAAAGTCATGTATCTCGGATGATGTGGGTGTGCTCCGTACCCCTAGGGATTACATTACTGGTTCCCTCTTCCCCTTGTGGGAGGGAAGTAATATACAACATAGTAGCAAGGGGGTGTCGTGGAGAGAACAATCTAGTGGTCCACGTTAGCGTGGCTATGAGAAGAAGCAATAACCGTTAGTGTGCCTATGCGAAGAAGCTTGAGGAAAAGCAATGCAACAGGTGCTATTGTCCTAGGGACCTTAAAGATACTTCGAACGAGTCGAGAAGGTCACACAGGAAATCGTGCTTGATATGGATACACGGGGCATGAAAGGAACCCACAAATGGCATCCATAAGAAGAGCATCGAGCGCCCATGAAAGGAGGTGCCCGAGGAGCACCGAGCTGAAGGGTCAGGGGGAATTATGTGCAACCTATGAGGCTTGCATGTGAAATAATGGCCCTATGCAGAAAACACAAAGCTGGCATAAAATTTGTGATGCTTTCGCAAAATTGGAGGTGAGGTTTTTTGCGTGACTAGAAGGATTGCACGAAAGGTGCGGAAATGCACGCAAGTGGGAGAGGCTGCGTGTAATGAACGGGGTGCGCGAAATTCAAGGGACTGCACACAATTGGTAGGGGAATGCGGAATTGGACGTCCTGTATGCAAATGAATGGAATTACGTGCAAAGGGTAGACCCTAAAGGGATTGGAATTCAGTCTAAGCCGAGTGGATCTCACATGAAGGTGGACCCCTGGGCGACATGGCGTGAAAATAACTGTACATGAAGGCCATATTTAAGAGCGTGGAAGAAATATTTCGTGCAGGAGAGCCGGTTCAAATACTTCAGCCACAAAATGGAAGGGGTTCCCCTTCTATTTATAGGCATCTGGGGGCATAGAATTTAAGTCTGTGCTTAAGAATTGCGCCACATATGCGGTGGCGTGAAATTTCGACCACGCTAGTCGGGGCGTGAAATATATTTCTCTCCCGCAAAAGGAATTTCGTGAATCCATGAACATTCCGTGTAGGACGTATTATTTTCGCGTGCTGCTGAATTTATTTCGTGCGGCCACTCCAGGCCCCCCAGATGGGGTCCCTGGATCTGAATATGACTTTTCATTGTCATTTTGAAACCTTCTTCATCACTTTTGCACTTTTTGGCGTCGACAAATTCCCCCCTTCAGAATTGGATTGGTGAGGGGTTGTAATGATCATATTTTGAGGGAAATTCCGAAATGTAGGGCTCCGTGGGGTGCCAACGTGCAAAGAGCTGAAGCAACACACAAAACACGGAAAGGCATGGAATTCTCTTTTCACGCGGGTGTGGAACCCAGGCTCAGCCAAAAAAATATGTCGTGGGTCCCATGCTTCATACGACTTTTCTCACTCGACAAGCTTCAAGCTCTCATGTGAGAAATTCCCTCCGGCACTACATGAAAACCACTCCAACTGTGCAAAATTACACCGAGATCTGGGGTCATTTTACGCGCAAAACCAGGCTTTTTCATGCAACAGTCTAAAATTTCACGACACCTATTGATTTTAAATGCCGCCCTCTCCTAATTTGTTCCAAGATCCCAAAAACTTGTCTGAAGAAGATAGTCGCGAACCAGGGAGACTCCGCTTCTCGAAGGGCTGGAATGGTTTCAAACCCAGAGGTTTATGGAACTAAAAGAATTGTCTCCAACAACCATACCCACTTCAATATGCTAACCCCCGCCCAAAAAGAGTATTCATTATCCAAAAATATGCCACTGTGGGACTTCGGAATTCTGGAGGAGGTCCCTATGTCGGGCTTTGAGGTGGATACACCGCGGTCGTGGGTGACCCGTGAGAAAAATCATCCTCGATAAAACATCACCAACAACGGCCATCCTTCTAAAGAAACCAGGAACCTAGAAGTATATGTCTTGAATCCCAAGACTAGGACCATTGCTGGAGGTGACCCTATCATGGAGTGCTCCCGGCCCTCTACGTGATCACCTTTCATCATAACATCACTAATGAGACCAATGGATGACTGTAGGACTGGGACCTGTGATTCGGAGGAAACATCACCAGTGAATGGGCTTGGGCGTACTGGGTTTGCCATAAATGTGACCAATTTGGGGCCGAGCTATGTCATATTGGTTTATATGAGGCGGTATGGACATTGCAATTCCACTTCTTCCACCAGCACAAGCTCCGGCCAAGGCTTTTCACCCAATGGTCTCCTAATACTAACACATTCCATCTCCATAATGAGGAAGTCAGTATTATTCTCTGGGACATCCACCGCATCGGGGATATCCCTTTAGAGGGGCACCAATATGATGAATTCTTTCTAGCAATGAACACATGGGTAGACAGATCACAGACCCCCATACTAATGTGGAACCTACTAGAGCTAGCCAAAGAGAAGCTAGGGGTCAATGTCTTCCTGAAGGACATCACCTACATGGAAAAGTTTAACCTGTTCTTGGAGAGGGATCTGGAAGTCAAGATGCCTGGGTGGGGAAGATGGTGTCCAACCATGGCACAGAGGAGAAAGAGGGAATCATACTGGATGACCTTATAGGCAGGGCACTACCAGTCGTGGGGCTACAGCATAAATGAGAGTCGTGATAAGAATGTTCAGTATGCCCGATTTCTCGCTACATTCTTGAGCGGGAGGTTCTTTCCAGTGAGGGACGCAAGGATGGATGTCTTTCCAGCGACCCTGGTGATGGCTGGGATCATGGTTTCCAACAATAGGTTCAACATGGGGTCCCTGTGCTGGCTCGACTATACTTCATTTTGGGATGCATCTTGAGAGGGGGATCACCTAGGAGTGTATGTGGCCCCTTCCTGATTTTCCATGGCTGGGTTGTGGATCATTGTGGCCGATACACCTTCTCGAACACCATCCGTCTTCCACACAATGTCATACGTCCCTCTCTGCTAAACATTGTCAGGGTCAAGTCACTAACACTCAATTAGGATGGAGTAAGGATCAGAATTGGTAATCACGCCAACTTTGGCTTCAGCCCCATCCCACCCTGACTGGCCAGATGACAGACAATGGGCAAGGATCACTAGAGCAGAAGGAGTACATCCAGAGCATCAGAGGAAGGGTGCTTGTGGCCTGAATTGATGGGAAGATCTTCTACGAGCCTTACGTGCCATCCTTGTAGTGAACCAAAGCTTGAATTACATGGAAATTACATTAATTTTGAGGAATAATTAATATATAACAAAAATAGACACACAAGGACCGTAATATTTTATTGTCTTTGGAAACTTGGAAAAATAATCTTTTAATCGTGGTGAAAGATCTTCAATATATCCCATAAAGATCTTCAACTTTTTTTCATACCTAAAACCTTTCATTATATCCTAGGGAAAATAAAACCTAAAAATGGTGAGCTCAAATGCTCAGTAAGGGTAAACATAAGGATCATAAAACAATCCATAAACATTTGAATGCAAATACTTGAACATAAAATCTAAGCATCAAAATCATGAGAAAAGACATAAATCATGGAATTACATCAGGAATAGATCATAAAGAAACATTAATCCTGATAAAATAGCATGTGAATAAAACATGTAATTGTGGCATCCATTAATCACTTGTTATGATTTCCATAGTTGCCAAGGCATTGTTTCCAGGACCATCTTAGTGGACAAAGTCCCTTTCTGAATCGAGTTCACTCCTCGTTCTAGTCCTGTACTGAACCAGATTAACTTACCATTCCATCCATGTCTATCACATGAGATATTAATATTTACCCAAGGAATTGGAGGGATATATAGGTCCCACCCATCTCATAATGAAATCATTCTTACTTGTTCCACAAAATAAACATACATCATTCATAATAACCCAATGAATAAAACGGGTATCATAAACATCATCCCATCATCACATAATCCATATAAAAAAATGTATATCATTTCATAATAAGAAATGTGAGACCATGTAAATCATAGAGACATTATACATGAAACATACACATATGAAATAATGTCATCTTAGATAGAAAATGGTTTTGATAAAGACCCGTGAAATAAATTCTTGAGGAAAATATCTTTTTATCTTCAAAATCATTTTCATTTCACAAAATGTCATCCAATTTTAAAAGAAATGTATTTTGTTGAAAATATCCATGAAATAATTTGGAGGACGCTTCATTAAAATAAATCTTTATAAAACTGTAAAAATTCATTCATGCCGTATAAGTTAAAAAAAATCTCCTCGTACTTTTGTCAGAAAAGTCAAAAAGTACCTCGTAAAAGAAAGATTCATTTCATACCATGTAGTCAAAGTCAAAAATGGGTAAAAAGGGATTTATACATACATGGAACCATTTTTAGAAAATAGGGACATGGATGATAAATATAACCCCAGTAAATACTTACGAATTAAACAATCTCAGATAAGAATGAGATTGGAATAGTTATCCCTTACTATAGGTCTGATATGCTTCTTACGTATACGAACCTATTGTATAATGATTTAAATGATGTCATTGGCTTAGTAAAAATTCATATTAATTGTTATTATATCATATGTGGTTCACTTATGACTTTATATTACCCGTTCTTTTGTAAATTCCAGGTTGAAGTAGCGTTTTGGGTAAAATCTTTTCATTTATCATATGCGTTTGGACTTGTTGTTCTTGATATTATTATCTCTTATATCATGATTTACTTCCAGAATATAAAACATGATTTATATATCATATATATTTAGTATATATATTTATAATAGATAGATAAATGAAATGAAACACACCGTTCATGGAGACGGTAGGTAGTACGTATGCATGAACGCTGTTTTCCATTCCATATTGACTTGAGTGGAAGTAAGTAGATGACATATTTATATATATAAGTCCAGTAGAATTATTATGTTATATATACCATTATTATTCAGTATACATACTTTATAATCATTCTTTAATGGTTATCATGGAGAATGAATCTCATCGCGTCGTGGAGACAGTACTCTGTACGTACGCATGAGTGATGATATCATTCCCATATTTATTGAACTGAATTGGATTGGATGATATAATGTCTTAGAATCATTATTATGTTATAATAACTATATATAGTTACTCTTTACACCATTATACTCATCCATGTAAGGTGGTTTTGGAAAAATAGATTACACCACGGCGTGGAGACGGTATTCCGTACGTACGCACGCGCGGTGATTTCTTTTTTCTGTAGGATGGATAGAAGGTGAAATAGGGTTGTTTCGTATTTATAATTACATATCGGTATATTAGAGATATTTATGTTATTACTTTATATTGAAACAACTAAAGAAGAAGAAGTTGAAGAAGAAAGAAATTGGAATGGATCGGTAATGGATATTACCTCTTCTTTGACGCGTCTCTTCTTAACCTCCTCTGAGAGCACTAAAGATGATCTTTAAAGAAGCCCAAGACCTCTAGGATGTATCTAGGGAAGTTGATCTGAGATTTTGTCAGGGGTTTTTTGAGCTTAATTCTCAAAGTTGTGTAAAGAGAAGAGGGAGGAGGTGCCCTTTTATAAGGGAGGAGAGGGGTACCTTAGGAAAATCTTAAAATATTATTTAATATTAAAGTCACATTCGGTTTATAATGGCTCCAAATTAATTAATTTTTAAGCTAAGGTGGCGATGGGTCGAAATCCTCCAAATCAATGGGTTTTAGACAATTTTAGGTAATTATTTTAACCTTATCATTTAGATTTAACTCTAAGTTAAATAATTTAACCTTTACCGTGTCTTGTTGTTTTCTTACACTATATGGTTAATAAACTTACTATAACAAGCCAGAAGAACCCCAAGTGGTTAATTATTAATATATATATCTTTATCTAAGTCATTTGGCCGAACCTTAGATTTTTAGGAATATAATATCAATTAATAAAATAATATTTGCTTAAAAAACTATTTTATCTCAATTTTGACACTAATTGGTAATTGATTTTTTTTGAAACTCATAACAGAATGATAAGTTCATATAAAGTTACTTAAATCAATAAAAACATGTCATATTAACCTATAAAATTAGTGGAATTCATAAAAAGTCTCAAATTACATTTATTTTTGTCTTTATAACATCAATTATGTTAATATATCATTAATAAAGTAATTACTGCATCATTATTGTGACATAAATAAATTAAATTATTTAATGTCAAAAAATTATAAATAAACTATCATTAGGTAGGAAATATTTTTAGCTTTCTAATTAATATTTATAGTCGAATTTATCTTCTGTATAACCCTATATTAAAAATGTTTTAGCTATTAAACATTGATTTTAACTATTTTAACTCTTCTTTAAATTAAATAATATTAGATATCCGAATCTAATTTATGTGGACCTAAATGGTAATATTTTATTCCTAAGGCTGTTTTAGGTCGAATTACACTTATCCAATAGAATTAGGACATGTGTTAGGGTAATATTAATATCATTTTTACCTTTAATTACCCGATTTACTATTAACCGTGATAAATTAAAGTAAAAAGTTATTATTCACCAAAAATTATTTTCATCTCATTGAACCACATTTTACTTAGTGAAATCAAATGTGTCTCTAGGATTTTTGAAATTCCACTCACAGAAGTGGTAAAATTATGTTTTATGTAAATTTGCTGAATCTCCTATGTGGTGGGTAAAAGACGATGAAAAATTCAATATAATTTTTATATATCTAAAATTATTATAAACTTACTCCAATGAATTACATTGAACTTATATTGGTATTTTGTATCTATTTTAACTTGAAATGAATTTTAAAAAAATAAATAATTATAAAAAGTCGATTTTTAAATAGTAACTCAGTGTTTTCACTATTCATCAAAAATTGAATGTTTTCAGAAAAATACAAAAAATTCACCCTAGGCTAATTTTGATATCCCGAATTCAAAAATGAAGTCCATTTTGAAATATATAATTTATAAAATTTCAAAAAGTGGTTATTACTATTCATAACGGCTAGTTTATATATTATTTTAAAAATATATCGTTGTTTAGTGAAACTCGGTATTACGTACTACACACACTATCAAGGTAGGTCGTGATTGTGTGTAATGCAAGCCACGTCAGGGCTGCGTGTAGTGAAAGCTCCCTTTGTTGTTGCGTATAACATAAACGAAACTTATTTCATTTATGCATTGAACAAAATCTATACTTAATGTTGCGTAGAATAATTTCTACAAAACAAACATGAAACCATGTGTAACACTTTCCAAGAATCGTGTTGCATATACTACAAGCTAATACAGTGTTGCGTATAGTACAAACTAATCTTGGTGTACAATAGAATACATCAATGAAACTAAAAAGAATAAATCTCATAAAATCTTGGGGTGTTACAGTCCTGGTTCTCCAGGTAGTCTGGGTGCCTCCAGCGAAGGCTGAAAAAAGTATACACAGACATCTAGGAGGAGAGGCATCCCTATGTTCATCATCAGTTGTGGCTGATGTTCACGACCTATGGCTCTGGTGACATCATCACCTTTCCTCCAACCTGAGACTACGCTAGTCTTTCAACTGAGTATGCTGAATATTGGATCATATCATTCCCTGAGGGGATTTTTTGGAAGTGATTTTGGCAACTCAAAGTCACCATTATGGAACCCGAATGGCGAGAAAGCATGCAGGGTGACGGTTAAAGGGGAAGATCAAAAGCGCATCAGGCAACGGGGCCCACACAGGTCGGGACCTCAGCAGTGGGGGCGTCACATGGTGTGGCTGCACCTTCATCGCCTAGAGGAGGGTCCCACAGACCAGCCAGAGAACTTCCCGTGAAGAAATTAAGACACCTTCTTTAACCTTCTCAAAAACCATTTTCCATGCACTATGGTCGGCTTGGCTAACCCTGCGGTAGTCTATGAGTACTGAAGCCCTCTAGTAGAAGATAGTGCAAGATAGGATTCAGCTGCCAGAAGTTGGGTGTGTCCGAGTTGTTGACAGAGTGAACTTCTATCGACAACATGCGTATCAGACAGCCATACGCATGTACACATGTCAACGGGGTCAGCGTGTGGAGCCACCTCTCTTGGTGAAAGTGATGCTCGTCCAGAAGCATGATCCGGAAATGATGTCACCAGGGGATGATGATAGAAATGCTGAGTTGGAGGGCAGCAAGACTGAAGGGGATTGGGCAGAAGGGGAAGGTGAAAAATAAGGTGAAGGAGAAGTTGAAGGAGAATAGGAGCCTGAATTTGAAGGGTCTAAGAGGGCATCCCCCCAAGGGAGTCTCTGAAAGAGCGGTAAGATCATCGGCTCCGATATGGATGTGACTGAGCTGCTCGAGGAATGCTTCGACCCTTATCTACCCTCCTCCTTTTCTCTGATTTCCATTTCAATCCTTAATCCACCTTTTTTATCTTACTCAAGTGCATATTGTTGTTGATCAAGCGTCTCCAGCCAAATGAGGGGGGGAAGCACCAATGGAGCAATGTGGGGAATCGACGCTCTTTAACGAGCAGGCGAGCACTGTGGGATCCCCTGCTATGACAGCTCGTATAGTGACCAGAATACTGGAGGCTGGTGCCTTGGGTTCCAGTAAGATTCTTACTTCGATACCGGTACTCACTGTCAGAGGAATCAACTGATTAGGGTGCTCCTTGTCTTAATAGTGATCACAACATTTGAGGCTCGTCAGGCTGTTGAACCCGAACTGTCCGCGAGTGAGCCAAGGGAGAAAGTACTGCCCCATCAAGAACATACCTACAAAAATGAGTCGGCCCCGTCAAGTAGTGAGCTGGGAGTGGTGGACACCAGTGGCACTGCTGTTGGGGCAGGGTCGGTAGTTGAGGAAGGCTCCACCAGGGTCGAGGTGAGAGAGGAAGGTTGCCCTGATGCTGAGGATCATATTCCCATGGGAGGAATATCCATGGAGGACCCTGGTGCAAGCCTTTTGGCTATCTTTCCATTCTATTAGCCAGCTGACCCTGAGGAAATCGATGATTCAGACATGTAAGTGGTTGAGGAGAGCCGGATGACGCGACGCAAGGGGTTAAAGTGCATCTGGTGTTTTCTCAGTCAGCTTTAGATGGAATGGGTGAAGTGGATGGGATCACTCAACAACTGGATGTGTTTCCTATGTGTTGGAGGGGATGATGCTCAATGCCTTCACCTGACTGTCCGTGACTACATGGCTGAGAAGATGCGTGAGAGAAGTCAGCGCTCCGATGTCACCCTGTGTCGGGAGGAGTCCGGAAGTACCCAAGCATTTCTTAGGGTAGATCAGGTGGTTCAACACCTCAAGGAACAAGAGAAATAAATATTGATCACAAATAGTTGTGAGCTCATGGAGAATTTGAGGGCCCAGTTGGTAGACTCTCAAGAACAACTTGTGGAAGCGAGTTACCAGATAACTGATCTCCAAGATGAACAGGTGTGGGCACGAGCTTGAGTCAGCAAACTGCGTACTGTGGCCTATGATGAAGAGAGAGTCCTCAGTGGGAAAGAGGCAGTCATGGAGGCCACCATCCAAAAGGTAGCCGCATTGGAAAGATCCATCCAAGAAGCCGACCCCTAAGGGCCCTGTTTTGGCTGAACCCATACACTTATTTCATCTTACTGCTTCTTGTTCTTTTAAACTTTATGTGTGGAGAAATTTAATTACATGTCCCTTTGTATTATCGTGATCAACAATAATCATGATATAAATAGCAATCCATTCCTAAGCTCACATGGGTCGTACCCGATGTGAGAAACAAAGGATGCTCATATTATCACTTTGTTTGATTTTTGGAGAGTTAACCAAGCTTTGTGCATTTGAAATTCAAATCTAGATTTACAAAGAGAAGAAGAAGGCCCAATAAATGGAATAGGACCTCAGACCAATTTATTTATCGTCTTCTCAATGTGCTCTAGAACACGAGCGGGGAAATTCCAGGGGCATTGGAATCGGTCTAAACATAAGGGAATGAAAAAGATGGGAATCATGTTACCCAAATTAGGAACACTATGAGAGGGGTGTAGAAATAAAATACAACTGTTGACCATGTTCAAAACACAGTATCTATATTGCGTTATCCTGAAATGGGGACAACAAATGAGGGTCGACCACTAACCATGTTCTCAACATGGGACCTAACTCAAATATCGTCCATCAGTATTTTGGGATGTTGGCCTAGGAAAGCAGGCAGACCATAGGTCAAGCATCTATACTATTAGGGTGTCCCTTCAGACCTGAAAGAGGATGAGGATCTAGTAGAGGGGAACGTGAAGTGTGGAAGGAAATGTGGTAGTTTTCTTGAACAGAATCTAAAACATAGGAAATTACACCACCATGGTGGAAGCATATTAGGCGGCGCATTAATCAGATCATGGATCATTCCTACTTTCAGACAAGAACTCTCTGCTGAAGGAATTGTTGCTTCACAATGTCATTATGGGGCATCCTGAACTTGTTCATTGAAAATGCTCCAGTTACACAACTCCCTGGGGGGGCAGGACAAGGGGTCAATGGTGAGAAAGGATGGGATTTGTTATTCCCAGGACTGGACCTGAGATGAAATGTCTGGGCGTTCCTACATATCCTATAAGGAAAGGAATCAAGCCACATGTAGTTCTAGAAGGGGTCTTAGTTTAGGTTCTTAGAACTCAGACAAGGGATCGGCAAGGAATGCAGGGGACACATGGTAAGGCGTTTCTGAAACCCAATGTGAATGAGGACCTGAGTCCAGATTACCATGTGTTCCTTGGTGAAGTGTTTAGGTCAAGCGATCAAATACGAAAGTTTTCTTGAGCCAGTGGGGAAGTTCCTGGGCGTTCTTACATATCTTATAAGCATGATAATCAAGCCATACGTAGTTCTACAACATATCAAGGTAAGGTACCAGTGCAATGGATGAAAGGGGTGTGTGGTTCTGGCCCTCACACAAAAAGAAATAGTATTTGATATATCTTTTTTGTCCTTTAAGGTAAATGGTTTTTTTTGTGAAGCGACCGGCCAAGGGTAGGAATTCCCAGTATCACTACAATAATCAAGTCGTATACTAGCATTGACAAATGGTATGGTGGATGACTGATACCCTACGTGAGGTCCTATATGATGAGGTCATCACAATGCAGTGTCGTTTTTTGACATGCGGTCGGGATGATACTATAATAGTTTAGGGTCATTTGATTGGACCCGACAGCATAGTTGATGGTTATATGGCTTGGACCTAAGGGAATGCACACAACATGAAAGAGAATACCTGATATGAATGAGGACAAGGTCCACATCACCACCATGTGTGATTCCAAGAGAGGAGCCTCGGGCTAGGAGGCCAATGAGGGTCAGAGGATAAGGGGTAGGAGAAGCGAGCTCCCAGCTAAGCTAGACCCAGAAGCATGATGTCCTGGTGATCCAACGTAACCCATGAGGATGTGGATCAAGCTATACATAGCTCTTAGAAAAGATCCTATATTATGGTTATAGTGGTCAGATCGCAGGAGCCCCGAAGGACATCGTATTGCAGCTTTGTCTGTTTCACGTGTGGAGGTGCACCGAGGGATTGTTCCAAGAGTGTCGAGATTCCACCTGAACATGATGGGGTGGAACATAAGGTGATTCATGTAACCAACATTCAAGTCTAGAAGGGGCTGGCATGAAATGGAGGATTACTGCTGACCATGTTCGCAACACAGCATCTTGTCGCGTTAGCCTGAAATGGGGATAAACAAATGATCATCGACTGTTGACCTTGTTCGCAATGCGGGAGTTGTATCAATTTTTTGTCTGAGCCCCTCGGGGTCGTTGGCCCGTAATGGTAGGAGAGTCCTTGGGCCTAGATTTCATGTAATTTTTGGTGGAACCTATGGGTGTGAAAGATACTGGGGGACCAAATGAAAGGAACATGAATCCAGAAAGGTAAATGGAAACATTCCCATGTTGAATCTGACACTCCAGGTCCTAGAACAGAGTACTCTTAGACACATCGGGGAACCACTATAAAGGGTCGATGGGCTCTACTTGAGAGTGGCCACGAGATGGTAGATTTCTAGGAGAAGGGAGGCATGATGCCAAAAACCTAACGCGGAGGAGGGAAAACCCTAAATCAAACCTATATATCCCCCTAGTGGAGAGGAATTTACCCAAGGGCCTAGGTGACTGAAAGATTGGGAGATCTCAAAGAGATGGGGATGGACCTGAAATCTAAATGTTCAAGAGGTCCTACGTATCCCATGAGGATGGGAATCAAGCCACAGGTAGTTCATGAAGATAAAATTTAACGTTATGTGGGAAAACATTCAGTTTAACATCATGCGGGGTGACATAAAGTTTAACATCATGCGGGACGACATACAGTTTAACGTCATGCGAGATGACATACAGTTTAACGTCATGCAAGACCACATACAGTTTAACGTCATGCGGGACGAGCTTGTAGTTTAGGGTCATGCAGAACTAATAGTTTAAGGTTGTGTGGGACCATAATCTAGATTAAGGCCATGTAGAACCTGAATGGGATAGGAGAAGTATTGTTTAAGGAACATGGCATTCGTAGGAGGAGTTATACGCTCACCATCCATGGTCACCAGTGAGTACGCACTATTGGGATAAACCTTATTAACAATGAATGGTCCTTCCAATTTGGTCTCCAATATGGGTGGTTTCCTACCAGAGATCATTGGTGCTCTGAAAGCTAGTACCAAGTCACCCTGCAAGAAAGAGTGGAGGCAAACCTTCTTGTTGATAGCTCAAGCCATCCTGCTCTGATGCCTTTCTAGGATGTGCAAGGCAAGAAGCCTATTCATGTCCAGTGATTCTAATTTAGATATATAGATTTCATCCACTCTATACAGTTCTTTTTGGTCATAGACCGTTGTGCTCAATGAGGGGAAATGAATCTCGATGGGCAGGATGACTTCAGTTTCATACACTATGTAATATGGGGTAACCATGGTGGAATTACGAGTCATCGTTCTATATGCCCAGAGGGCATTGGGGAGATTATCCGGTCAAATTTTCTTATTCTGACCAAACATTTTCTGTAGGATGTTATATAGGGTTTTATTGAACACATAAATTGGTCCATTTGTCTATGCGTGATAGCAGGAGGTATGGTTAGAGCAGATGTTGTACTTGGCGTACAACCTTTTCAACTCGGTTTCTCAATAGTTGGTGCCGTTGTCGGTGAGGATAGCATGAGGAACCCCAAACTGATTGATATTATTGAAAGTCATGAATTCAATGATAGAACAAGCCTTGACTTCGTTGAGTGGAATTTCCTCTACCCACTTGGAAATAAAATATATAACGGTAAGAATTATTCGGCATTGGCGAGCCGTTGCCAGTGGGTATGGTCTTACAAAATCTAATCCCAAAATTGAAAAGGTCTAAGAGTACATGGTAGTGTTGAGAGGCTCTAGTTGCTGATGCACAAAGTTAGCATGAACTTGGGATGCATGGAACCTCTTGGCGAACTTAATGCAATCGTGGATCATGGAGGGAAAAAAATACCCTAGTCTCCGGATCTGGTGAGACAGTTTTTGCCCAGCCTGATGGGCATCGCAGTAACTGGCATGAACCTCTAGCATGACATGTGGAATCTCAAACCCTTGAATGCAATGGAGAAAAACACCATCATTCCTTCACTTATAGAGGATCTACTAAATATTGGGACCGCTCTGGAGGGTGAACTGTTACACGCGGCATCGTATTCGCTCACGCTCAGACTGATATGATGGGATATTACCATGTTTGATGTATTCAACCAAGGGAGTCCTTTAATTAGCAATTGTTTCTATCACTATGTCGGGTGACCCGGTGGTCTTGACATAGAGGCACTGACGAGAAGATTTCTTGATTATGGGTTGGCATCCCCATCCTAAGTAATAGGAGCTATGACTCTCTGATGTGCCACGTGGATAATTAGATCATCCTATTCGGGCTCTAAAAGTGATGCAGGTAAGCTGGCCAAAGTATCTTCTCAACTGTTCTGTAACCGAGGGATATGGAAAACCTATGGCTAAGAAGGGAATTTAGACATTAGCTGGAGAGTTCATTCTAACAATTGTATGAGATCTGGCTTCCTATCAACAAAGTCACCATTGACCTACTTAATAACTAGCTCGGAGTCCCCATTCACATGAAAAATGGGGCACGTTGATCTCAAGGGCTAGCTCGAGACTGGTAATGAGGGTCTGATACTCTCCCTCATTATTAGTGAAACCTTATGAGAGTAGGAATGAGTATGGAAGAATAGATTGCATCAGGGTGATAAAGATGATACTCATGCCTACTCTATTGAGCTGAGGATCATTAAGCCTCTTAACGGTGGGGCTCTAGGAATATCCATCAAAGTGCATTTTCCAACATGGGATGGCTTGATCGACTGAGAGGATTGTCTCATTAGGAATATCCAGGTCCATGGATTGGCCTGTGGAGGTTGGATGGGCATCTAGAAAGTCACCAATGCATGTCCCTTGATAGCCTTCTGAGGCACGAACCTGATGTCAAACTGCTAGAGGATTACCGCCCACTATGCTAGACATTCTGTCAACATGGGATGCCTTAGGATTTACTTTAATGGGTCTACTCGAGAGACCAAATGTACCTCGTGGTGCTGCAGGTAATGTTGCAATTACTATACAATGAAAATGAGGGCAAGGCAGCTTTTCTTGATGGCAGTGTACTAGGACTCCATATTGAGGAGCATGCGGCTAAGGTAGTAGAGGTTGTTCTTTGTCCCCTCATTGTTCTTCTGGGTTAGAAGGGTGCCAAGGGACCATTCTAGAGTAGTGACATAAATGACTAGTGGCTTCCCTGAGACATGTGGCATCAAGACTGGAGGATGGAGAAAATATTTCATGATTTCTTCAAAGGCGGTCTAGAACTCTACGTCCTATTCGTAAGAAGATCCTTTCTTAATTATCCAATAATAGGGCTTACACTTTCCATCTAGATTCGCAATGAATTAGCATATGTAGACTAAGTGTCCATGAAAACCTTGAATCTTTCGAATATTTCATGGGGAAGGCATCTGATTGATAGCCTTGATATTTTCTGGGTCGATCTTGATGCCCCGGTATCTGACAAAAAAGCCAAGAAACTTCCAGGAGGTGACTCCAAAAGGTCACTTCAATGGGTTCATCTTCAAATGGAAGGAACGTAGGAAGCCAAACAAATTCTCAAGATTATTGAGATAGTCGTAGCGCTGGCAAGATTTTACTACCGTATCATCTACATAGCATTCCACCAATGTTCCAAGGATTTGATTGAATATTGGTTTCATGAACCGCTAATTGGTGGCGCCAACATTCTTCTGGCCGAAGGGCCTTACATGGTAACCGAAAGTACCCTGGGGTGCCCTGAAAGCCATGGACTCTTCGTCCTCAATGGTCATCTGGATCTGGTTTTTCCCAGAGTGCCCATCCATGAAGCAGAGTGCTCAGAACCCCACGGTAGAATCGATCAACAATTCTGTCACTGGAATGGAAAAATCATACATCGGGAAATGGTGGTTGAGATCTCAAAAGTCGATATAGACTATGATATTTATGTTCTTCTTCCTGACTGGTACAATGCTGGAAGCCACTTGGGATACTGGACCTCCTTGATGAAGTTATCCCAGAAGATCTTGTCAACCAAGGCCTCGACCATGGAACTGTGGGAAGGGTGCTTCTTTCTAGGAGGCTTCTTGAATCAACGATGGTTTACAGGAAGGCCGAGGCGATGGACTTCTACTTGAGTATCTAGTCCAAAAATATCATTATAACTCTAGGAGAATACATCAGGGTGTTGTTTAAGGAATCCTACATACCATTGTAGCTCCTCAGGGGACATAGCGGCGCTGATCAGTGTGGATCTTGTGTCTCCCTCGCTTCTGATTTTCACCTGTACCAACTCATCGACCTTGGAGGAGACCCCTTCTTCAAAAGCAAGCGGAATCCTATTTATCCTCTTATCTACTTATGGAGGGATCCTCCGTAGGGGAAGCTTCTCCTAAGTTACTAGGCCTTGATGGGAGGCTGGTACCGTCTTGAGCGGCAGTGGTTACTGAATCAGGGAATTTTGGTGCTGCTGAGACCATAGTGACGAAGGCTATCGACCAGATCCCATCTGGTCTCCAGCCCAAGGGTCCGCACTTCACAATATCAAAGTAGTAGTGGTGCTTCAGTTGGAGCCGACTTATTACAGCCCGATGAAACAGACAAGTATGACGTACCGTCGTTGCCATGAGCTAGAAGTCCCAATACCTGATGGGAGTGGGAGGCTCCTGGATCGTATAATAAT
Source organism: Viscum album (assembly GCA_963277665.1). Taxonomy (NCBI): domain Eukaryota; kingdom Viridiplantae; phylum Streptophyta; class Magnoliopsida; order Santalales; family Viscaceae; genus Viscum; species Viscum album. The sequence goes on along the minus strand of OY728133.1, from coordinate 1,631,083,381 downwards.
ACGAAGTGATCTTCCGATGCTGCCTGGATTTGGGATCATGGTTCTCCCTTGTCCCGGAAGAGAAAAAACATTGCCCTATATCGTGGTTTGTGGCATCCAACCGATGGATCAGGAAGACGTAGGCATCATTCAGGCTTGCCCAAGGGTCATTCGTAGCATTGACGGGCTCAACATTGATTGACTAGACTTGTTTATCCTTGATAGTAAAATAGTCAACGTACTGGTAGTGTGCTTCAAAAGATGTGAAAGGAGATGTGTCACCATGGAGTACGCCCACTCAGCCATTAACGGAGTACTTGAGGCATTGGTGATACGATGAGGGGACCACAGAATGCAGGTGGAGCCATGGCATGCCCATCAATTCATTATATGTGGTGTCCTGGGAGACAGCCATCAACATGGTGCTGGACACAAGGTTGTAGAACTATATCTTCAAGAAAATCTTTCCAAATGGTGTTTTCTCGGTCCCGTAATACCCTTGGATTCTTAAATTGGAGGGGTCAGGTCATCTTCAGATAACCCTAGCTTTTGTAGTGTCCGTGTTGGGATAAGGTTGATCTCGGAGCTAGTGTTAACGAGGCTGCGGTGAACCACCGCTCCATTTAATTGGTCGGTGATATACATTGGGCAGATGTACCCCAGTATGGGGGACCCTTCAACCTCTCTAGAAAATGAAATGTTGACCAGACATTTGGCATCCTAAACTGTTTCAGCATGGAAAGCTTATGTAGATGCAATCTCCATCTCAAACTGGAGGGGACTCCTTAAAGCCTAGGTGAGTTCTTGATGCAAACCTGGCGACAAGTGAAGGGCTTAAAGGATGGAATGACTCACTGGGATGTTGGCGAGGTGCTTTAGGACGTCGTACTTTCGTTCCAGGCACGAACTTCTATTTGTAGGGGCCACTCTGTGATGGAAGGCATGGCGGGACCTGACGGCCGGTCCGGCGGCTGACTGGTATTGGGAATATCTCACTACTCACTGATCGAAGCCCGTAGATTAGCTAACAGTTGAGAACCGGACAACTAATATCAGCCTGTAGCGGGGCAAAAATGGTTGTGGCATGGCCAGGGTGGTTCTGCCTGATCCAGTAGCATTAACGGTGGTGTAGGTGGGCCTATTGAAACTAGATGGAGTGGCTACGTGTGTTGAGTTTTGAGATAGGCCTTATGTTTGGTCTTAGTGGCAGGCACAAACTTTCTTGAGGTGCCAATTGATGCACCTCAATGACCTATATAGTTGCAGCTTCACCGACATTGGCGTCAGTTGGGGATGTTGGGGAGGTTTGCCCGGCGCTCCCCCTCTTCGGGAGTCATATAGGGGTTTAACAACCCAACGGTATTAACCAAAATGTACCCTTGAATATCAATTGATGAATCATCCACCCCTAGGTGGATCCTGGAGGGGAATCTCCATCTTCAGGGGCATAAAGTCACCAAGAGAGCAAGATGACAACGACATTGGCATAGCACATTTCTTTTTCTTGCAACATTGATGCTTGCTCTTATTGGAAGAGGTCGGCTGAGATGATGACACAGAAGTGGTAGCCGCAGCTTCTGAAGGCTATGTTGATTTAGACATGCAAAGATAATTCCATGGGTGCAGGTGACCTTCTTGTGAACTATCCAGTCGTTATAATTGTGGGACCTACAGTTAGAAACCTAGAGACACTCACCTTCATCGTCGCTACTACTATCTGACCTCACAAAGACACATGCCACTTGTGTCGGGGCGAAGCCCAATTTGACTATGTTGTTGTCAATCTGGTCATGGATCCAGTTCATGAACCTATAGCATTTCTTGATGGTCTTCCCCAGGATCTAGTGATAAGGGCAATATTTGGGGCAATTAGTGAGATGCGCCTCCTCTGGCTTTCTACACTCAGGCAGTCGTACAATTCTCTGCTCTAAAGCATTGCAGTAGTAACCAGGGACCTGGGCCTAATTGAATGAGTAGGTCTAACTTCTTCTGTCTGGAAATAGGGCTCTAGGAGCATGACCCTGGCGGGGGTCCAAAGGAGCCTGCCGAGGAGGCAGAACATGATTATCTCGCCTAGGTGATTGTGGTGCGTTACGTGGAGGCGCCTATTGACATTGAGGTGGACACTGCTGGTTTGGAAGTTGCGCTTGTGGTGGTGGAACTCTACGGGGTTGTGGATCTAGATCCACTTATAGAAAATCTTGCATCCTGGAGCATCAACATGGGCCACCGCGGAGGGCTCGGCTCTAGCAACCCCCCTTTCTGAGATTACAGGGGGTAGCAGACGTGCATGGCTGGCATGTTTCAGGGCTTCTTAGATGTGTTGGGCCTTATCTAAGAAGTCTCAAAACCCTATGAGATAGTTGTCAGTGATCAGGGAGAGAACCAATTCTGTCTTGACATTCCCCAGGCACATCATCATTAATTTCTCCTAAGACACTGGATTTTCAAGGTAGTATGTGAGGCCCATCCATTGGGCGACAAAGTCCACGACTCTCTGATCAGGCCTTTGCTTGCACTTAAACAGGTCTGCAATGGTCGTTTTTTGGGTGGTAGAGCTGAACTAGTAAAGGAACTGCATGTAAGGGTCCTCCCAGCTAGTCACGGATCCCACGGGAAGTTGTTTGTACCAAACGAATGACGGCCCCTCCAGCGTCTGAACAAAACATCGGAGCATGGTGGCCTCTTAATACACAAGGGTACCCAGCATACGCCCACACCTTGAGTTAAAGTGGGCCAGGTAGTGCGGCGGGTCCCCCTTCATATTAAAGGGGGAGAATGTGGGGTTTCCAAATCCCGAGGGTGCTGGCATATCATCCAATCACACCGGTTATGGATTTCCATCTGTTGGGATGGCCACCTTCTGTGTTTCCAAAGCCTCTAGCTAGGCAATGAGTACTTCCATTGGATCCTCCGGTCGGGGGTCCCTGTCCTGACAGGGGTCCCTAACCACGAGTGTGTTGCCTTGTTCTTCAATGTGGTATACAAGCTCAGTGGCTCATGGTGTGGCTGGTGGAGAAAATCTTGGGGCTGTAGAAGGAGCCTGAGTGGGGTTCCTTGGATTTTTGCACCATTCAGGAGGGTTTGGTGAGACATACCATGCACTCTTGTTGTGAGCTCCATCTTCCACCCTATTAGTGAATGCAGCATGATCAGGGTTGCCTGGGGGAATCTCGTCGAGGGGTAGTTGTTCTTACCAATGTTTCCCTGACCTTGTATCACTATAGTCGTGTCATTACTCTGCAATGAGTTCATCCAAAAGATCATCAACCAACTTCTTCTACTCATCAAGATGCTATCGTAGCGTGGCCTTCTCAGGGTCATCCTCCATCATTTTCACTAAGGCGGATGGGTCGAAGTGCTTGACAGCTCTGACGTGCTTCTTGCCCTTACTGACATTCCGGATGAGAACTAACACCTCGGTCGGTGAGGGGTGAGACTTAGGAGGTTTCTTTGTTGACGAGTAATCCTCTCTAATGGTTCCAGTAGTGGTGGAACTTCTTCAGGGAGGATGTTCCCATAAAGAGGTTCTATCTCAGTTCCCCCTCCCGATAGATCGATCATGTTGACCGCGACTCTCCTCAGGGGCATGTACTCAATGCCTCCAAGAGATTCGGGCAGCTGAAGAATAGTACTGAAGATAAGGTCAGTGTACTGCCCACAACCATGGACATGAGCATGGGGTAGCCTCATAAATAACATGGCAGAGTACTTGGAAGCTAAGAACACATTGTTGATGGAGGGCCCTATGATGACTAGGTGACTCAGGGTTCTAGAGCACAGGTAGTGTGGCCAGTTCAACCAGAGAGCATTGTTCTCTGATGTCCTAAAGGTGAAATTGGATCCCGGGATAATTCACTCGCTGGTGGTGAAGACGAAATTGAGTCGCCCAGAGGGTCTAGCGGAAACATTCAAACTCTTCCAGGGAGAGAGATTCTAGTGTAAAAAACTCAGTCTTGTGACTGGCCAAAACTTCTCAAGGAAGTGGCCTACAGCAGAGATAGTCCAGAAGATCCCAGGCTCAGATTCAGGGTCTAGCCATCGATTTTCCCACTTTTCAACTGAGTTTGGCTGAGTAACTGGTGGCGGCACCGAGGAAGACCGCTGGGATGACGGGCTGGCTGGCGGGGAATATGGCGAGCGGGATGATTGACCGATGAATATTGGTTTGTCCTCTGAGAGTCATAGTGACCTTGCCATTATATCGTGATAAGATGTACCGGCGACCGTGGCTCCTGAAATAGCATCAGCGTCTGCCGAGGGTGGGCTATGTCACAGCTCTTCCACTATGGACCCCCAAAATAGCTCTCTGTGGTCCCTAGCTGAGGAAGAGGGCACTTACGGAGATGATAGTGGAAACATTGTGGTTGGTCCCGAGGGCTATGCCAGGTTCTCCTCCTCCTGGATATACATTTGGAGGGAGGAAGATATCTTATGGACCTTGCTTTCTGGGAGTACGAGGTAGATGTGCCTCATTCCTGTCCCATACCATGACCCGGAGGACTGAAGAGGGGGATCCCGCGATGAGTCTCACTTTTCTTCGGAATCTGAGAAGCAAACTGGTCTGATTCCTGTCTAGCCTTCCCCATAATTCCTCTTACGGTAGTGTCGACCGTCCTTCCTTCCCCCGGGTGGCTCCTTAGGACAAGTAGGATTTCCAACATGGGGTACTCTGGCTGCACTAGTGCTCGAGCGGAGAGGGTTTCCACCTGAGAAATCAGGGGTGTGAGGAGCACTGGGACAAATGTCAAAAGGGACACAAGGAGGACTTTCGTGTTGGGCATCAGTGATTTGAGGTAGGCCTCCACCTCTCGGACCACTGGGGCTAAAAGGACCTTCACCTATTGGCACAGGGACGTGGTTAGGACCTCCATATTGAGGAGTGACCAAACATGAAATGTCTTCATACTCACGGTCTATTGTAGGGAGAGTGACCCCATACCCTATTTATTGAGTGTAAGAGAGACCTTCGTATGGAGTGTTGTTGTCATGGGGAAGACCCTTGCTTGGGTTGAAGGTGGAACGGGACAGACCTCCATGCCGAGTTTAGAAACAGGGAGGTCCCACACCTTCCATATTGATGGCACAGAGTGTGCCTCCACACTGAATGGAATTGCTTCGGATTGGTCTGCAACAACCATTGCATGTGTTGGAGACAGGGAGAGTCAACCAAACCTACACATGGGGTGGTTGGGGCCTCGATCCAGGCCAGGTGTATAACTTCCCCTGCTCAACATATGTTTGGAGATAGTGATATGAGTCAGTGGTGGATTGGTCCATAGTAGTTTCTGATGTTAACGCCCCATGGCGGGCGACCTTTTCCACTTGAGCCTGACACAGGCGCCAGGTCCGATGAACTGGGGTCGGTGGTGCAGGTGCATATCTCAACTGATCCTTGGCTCGGGGAACCGAATGGCGATGTGGACACAGCCTGGTGGGACCCCTCCCCAGGTTCCCATTAAGTGAGACTCTGATTGGGCCAATCTATGTATCCCCTACCTCATCGGCGTAGGGGAGGTAGTTGTCAAGGCGTTATGGGGACATGCTCCTGAAACGATTGAATGTTGGGGTGGGAAGCAGCGGTTCCCTTTGTGGCCCTTGGAGGAAGCGTTGACGCCAAGGCCCAACTCCCTCGAGATCCAAGAAGACCATATCCCTAGTGGGTATGATCCCATCCTCCTCATACCAACATATAAAGTCATTAATTACCGTTCGTTGGATAATTTTTGATGGAGAGAGGGGGCCTGGGTGCCCAGCATTTGTGGTTATCGATGCCGTCATGGAAGAGGCAGAACTGTGTGGGGTATTAACATTGATATTTCCCTTACCCCTATGCCAGTGGGCAGGTGATCAGGATCTGAATAAAACAACTTGGTTCCTGAAAGAAGATAGATGAACTCACTAACACTGCTAGGAAAAGAAATTGACAACCAGTGCCCCAGCATCGTTCTGTCTTCCATGGCCGGTAAAAGGGATCCACGCTAACAACGTCGCAGAATGGAATGCTCAACGTCCTAACTGTCGCTACTTCTGGTGAGTTTCACATCAGGCCACCTATTTTCTTGGGGCCTTGGTGCCGGGTGACTAGGTCTGATGACAAGCTAATCCATTGGTTCCTCAAATGCTACTAGTCTCCATGCTGAGAAGAATATATTCATGTTGGGTTCACCATTTCTGTTTCCAACACTTCTATCGGGGCGCGCACATCTGTCACGCAGAGGACATGCGGCTGTTGCCCCACATTCCCGCTTTCCAAAGGCGAATGGCATCTATTCCTTATTCCGGGACATCTGCTCCATGATTGAAATAAGATGATGAGATGTTGGTTCTTCCTTCCTTGGATTCCTACTTGGAACTCATCACCTAGTCTAGGTCTCCCTCATAGATTTAAGACATTGTTGGTGAAAATATTCCCAGTACCATATCTTCATTGACACCATTTAATTACACTGCTTCTCTAAGGATGTTCCAAGGGGTCCAATCAGGGTAGTAACTTTTGGTTAGAGGAGTAGTCATGTTGGGCACCATTAGGGTGTCTTGACACTGGGGGATTGGCATTTCTGTCTTAAGTCCCTTATTATAGGGCTTCTCATGGGCGCAGAAGCCCGAGGCATCCCACATTGGATGCGAGGAATCACATGCCATGGTAATGTATCTAAGGATTTCCTCATCTTCCCTTGATTAACATAGGGTATGCCAAAAGTTTAACGTCTAAAAAATATGGATCTAACTGATCATAACACTGATTAGAGTGGATCATATTGAGGAACACCCTTGTGGAAACAATGATATTGGGGCCAACAAATGGGTGGCTTCCTGAATGTTGTCTGATGGAATGGGGAGTGGAGTGGAAGGATTCCACTAGGATGTGGTGGTTTGGGTAAAAATCAGGATGGGTGATGGATGGATGAATGATGTGGAGGTGGAATGAAATGGTACCATCGCAAGGGAAATGGTGAAGTTGGGATTGAGACTCGAAGAGGCTTCCTACATATCAACGTAAAAGGGAAACAATGTCTGTGTAGTTCGTTGAGATGATGGGGAAGCTGGGGAGGTGACCCGTGAGAATGGATGCATGGATGGGGCCCAGAAGAAGTGGAACCTCCGGGTTGTGGCATGATCTTCCCGAGACACATAGGCTTGAGGGAGAGATCATGATGAGACATGAGTGATGGGCTTGAACCTCATAGTGGCTTCTTACGTATCCCTGTGGTGAGGAATCAAATTCCAAGTAGTTCAGGTGGAATTTGGGTCTTGCGCTCTGAGGCAGCCCATGGGGTCAGTAATCCAATGTGAAGGTGGACCTGGGATCCAGTAGGATGGTGGGCTTCAAGCTCATTAAGGCTACCTACATACCATGCCATGACATGGATCAAAGTCCTCATCTTTCGTGATGGCGGATACAGTTTATTGTCATGTGGGACGGGGGTGATCCTGACATTAAGGAATGACCGAGTGGTGGGATTGAACCTCATAGAGGCTTCCTACGTACCATGCCTTGACATGGATCAAAGTCTTCGTAGCTCAGGATGGATTGGGTCTTACACTCTGAGGCATCCCTAGGTGATGGGTTTTGGGCTTGAACTTCGTGGAGGCTTCCTTCGTACCATGCCTTGACATTGATCAAACTCCCCGTAGTTCAGGATGGGTTGGGGCATACACTCTAAGGAGTCCCAAGGTGATGGGGTTTAGGTCTTGAACCTCATTTAGTATTCCTATGTACAATGCCTTGACATGGATCAATGTCCCCGTAGTTTGGGATGGATTTGGCCTTACACTCTGAGGCATCCCAAGGTGATGGGTTTGGGGCGTGAACCTCATGGAGGCTTCCTACGTTCCATGCCTTGAAATGGATCAAAGTCCCTGTAGTTTGGAATGGGTTGTGTCTTACACTCTGAGGCAGCCCAATGTGATGGGTTTGGGGCATGAACCTCGTGGAGGCTTCCTACATAACATGCCTTGACATGGATCAAAGTCCCCGTAGTTTGGGATGGGTTGGGGCTTACACTCTGAGGTGGCCCAAGGTGATGGGTTTGGGGCTTGAACCTCGTGGAGGTTTCCTACGTACCATGCCTTGACATGGATCAATGTCCCCGTAGTTCGTAATGGGTTGGGGCTAAAACTATGAGGCAGCCCAAGGTGATTGGTTTGTGGCTTGAACCTCGGGGAGGATTCCTATGTACCATGCCTTGACAAGGATCAAATTCACCATAGTTCGGGATGGGTAAGGGCTCACACTCTATGGAAGCCCAAGGTGATGGAGTTTAGGGCTTGAACCTCACGGAGGCATCCTATGTACCATGACTTGACATGGATCAATGTCCACATAGTTTGGGATGGGTTGTGGATTACACTCTGAGGCGGCCCAAGGTGATGGGGTTTGGGGATTGAACCTCATGGAGGCTTCTTACGTACCATTCCTTGACATGGATCAAAGTCTCCGTAGTTTGTGATGGATTGGGGCTTACACTCTAAGGAGGACCAAAGTGATGGGTTTGGGGATTGAACCTCATGGAGGCATTCTATGTACCATTCCTATACATGGATAAATATCCTCGTAGTTTGGAATGGATTGTGGCTTACACTCTGAGGTGGACCAAAGGGATGGGTTAGTGGCTTGAACCTTGTTGAGGCTTTCTACGTACCATGCATTGACATTGATCAAAGTCCCCGTAGTTCGGGATGGATTGGGTATTACACTCGGCGGTGGCCCAATGTGATGGGTCATGGTCGGTGCTTTCTCTAAGCTAATGTGATTTATGCTCAGTGTGTGAAATAAGAGATAGCACAGGCCTAACGATCACATCGTGAAAGGTGAGTTTAACTGACGTGGAGTGGGGCTTAGGTGTGTATTATCCCATGGAGGAAACAGGGGATTATGCATGGTTAGCAGCCTGGGAAGTTGGGGCTTACTCCATGAAGGAGGCCCGAGGCAACAAATCACAGCGGGATATATATTTGGGACCAAAGAAATGAGGATCCCCATTCCCTATCATGCCCTCCGCTGACCTTGGAAACCGAAGATGAAAGGAGGAGTAGGGATGTTGTAACATCCCAGGATTTTGAAAATAAATATTTAATGTATTTTATAATCTAGCCATTAAACTCAACATTGCCTCTACTAATTTTTGAATTTTGAGAAATGTTCATCTAGAGTTGTGATTAGTAAGTCATTTTGAGTCTGATAGAACAAACTTGGTTTTTTTCTGAATAGTAACAACCCCCTATGAATTGTAATATGAATAGTAATATGAATAGTAATATTACCCATAGGAATAGTAAATTATATAATTATTTTATTTTCTTAAGGCAATAAGATAATGAGATCTTAATTAAATTTTCAATATGATATAAAATTAATTGCACCTTTAAAATTGTTATTTTTAGAAATAATTATAACATTATTTAAAAATTAAATTAATACTATATAGAAAATTAATTTCGTAAAATGGAGATCACTTTTTAATTCTACAGGTTGAAAAATGGTAGGGGGAACTTTTGGGATTTTTCTAAACTACTTGAATTTTTCGTGAACAGTGAAAAATACAATTTTGAGTATTCAATAGTTTAATAACATCATATGACATAATAATTAAAATATGAGGATGTTAGACTATGGTACAGTAAAATATAACATGTGGTGTCCGAAGTGGCTAAAACCATTGGAAAATACCATGGGCAAGCCCATGGTTTGGCTAAAACCACTAATGAGGTGTCCCTTTGAAATTATTAAAAAACTCCCTCTTTTTCTATAAATACCAACACATCCATTCGTTTTTATTCATTCCAAATCCCTCATCCTCGAAGCTCTGGTGGTTTTACCTCTTTAAGAGTCCTTCCAAGGAGTCATTAAGCTCCCAAGGTCCCAACCTTCATGTTTTATGAGTTACTCTACAAGGTAAGGGAATTCTTCACCCTCCTCTTTTAGTCGACACTTATTTTGTGTTATCTCTTTGAATTTCCATTATAATATGATTGGGATGGATTTTATGTATTTTTATTACATTACTTATGATTTAAATATTATTAGATACCCTTTTTCTCTCATCATTTTATTTTATAAAATATTAAGCAATGCTGTTAGGATGATGAATTTTCATAAGGGGTCTCTCACCTCTTCTTTTTTCAAGATCATCTCTATTATTTTTCACTTCTCACATTTTCTGTACAATTGACCATGATAAACTCCAGTATAATATATATACTATAATTATATCATGTGAATGGAAGAATCATCATCAATATTCTTACTCCCTCACTTTTATTTTTATAAATGAAATTAATGTCCATGAAGTTCCAGTTTATAACCTTCATGGATGACGATGTTTCGTTCTCAAATTCCTCCTTAATTACTAATCATGAAACCATTTTAATGGTTGAACCAGACAATAATACATGTATCATAACCGAATTAATATTCAAAAACCAGTATATTTATATATTATTAAATCATATGACAAAACTAGTTCATAATAATCCAAATACTGCCAAATAATCGAAGTGATTATCATCTAACGATTCATCCTCATTCCATGTAACCAAATGATGAAAGTGTCCATTAACAATTCTGGATGTTCATAAATAATAATTTATTTCAATTCTAAATATTTACAACCATTCCACATGAACTTAATTAAATAAAAACAAGTGAACCAATTATGAAAATCAAGAAAACAAACAATCCGAAACGACGGAATTCCATATAATAAATTATAAATAATAACATAAATGAACTAAAAATAATTATGACACACTAAATAAATGTCTATTTGGTTTTGAAATAAGTTATTGATATATTTAATTTCATATTCCAGGAACTTAATTTCAAGAGGGGAACACATTCGTATTTAAGGTAAGGGGTTTTCCACCCTAACTTCCACTTCCATTCTGGTTATTTTCATTGCCTAAATTACCTCAATGAAACTATTATGTATTAATGAATAATCATCATAAATTAAGTGTGAGTGTTATATAAATGTACTCAAACCATAATCCTTCCTTATTTTATGGTTAGTTACATTCATTAAAAGGATCTTTCACATTGTTTCCAAAATACAAGCCTGATTCAGGGGAATATCTCAATTTCAAACCTATTTTCTAGGGGAATCTATAATATGTTTTTAGAAACCATAATATCTATAAAATCACTAATTTTTTTATGACAATACTATATTAGTTTTATAGAATGATTTTTCCAAAATAACTCTTCTTTTCAAATTAAAACATTATTTATTTCAAGAATTACATGATGATTTTATATGAGTATCTTCCTCTATTTCAACACACTTGTTGATTCTAATGTAATATTGGGATTAGTATTCCATATTATCATACACCAATTTCAATTTAATGTTTTATGTTTATTTTTTCTATTGATGTTTTATCTTTAAACCATTCATCAGTTTACTTTGAATGGTTAGTGTTTTGGATTAATATTTGGGGAAAGCTATTTACATTTAATATATTAATGTGTATGTTGTTTATGATTATCCTCATTCATATGAGAAATGAATTGGACATAGTAATTGTCAGTTGTGGATTTCTATATCCCTTCGTTGCATTGTTAGGTCTCATTAGACAAACTACGGTCTTGACCTAAGGCCTTGACAAAATGATTATTTTTTTTCCTGGCATGACGCCTTGACAGTATAGATATGTTGTCCTGCATTATGAATTCCATCACTATGAATATATTATTTATGGTTTATGTGGTTTTTTGACTAGAAGAATACCCATTATTATTCTATGTTGTGGAAATATTTACTCAACTCATATTTCCACCATTATATGTTCATGTTTATTTCTTAAGGCATGTGGTTTCAATTATTCACAATGTATATTGTTTATGTTATCTTCCACTATATTTCTTACCCTTACTGAGTGTTTGAGATCACACCTTTATTATGATTCATTTTCTCATAAAACAAAGAATTATATTATGAATGACATGCTGAAATAACCTAGGAGTTATGGAAGTTGTCTAAGGAGTTTTTATGTTGTTTTTCATTTGCATGTTGTAATGATGAACTTATGTATGTATCTTGTATCCAATAATACTAAACTACTTGGTTCTTTTGGATGATTATTTCTTGTTTGTATGTGAACTTAATCAAACAAGGAACCGGCTATAGCCAACTAGGGCTGGGTCCTTATAGTTTGTATCAGAGGAAGCTTAATAGAATACTTGGAAACTAGATTTAGAAAACGTAGAATTAGGGAAAAGTCATTATGTTAGACTTTGAGTATATACATACAATAAATTCTTTGTATTTTGGTAAGGAATTGATTATGTGGATCTTTTAAACAATACATCCCTGTCTGGATATGAGCAGGTAGAGGCGGCTCTGGCATAGATGTATCTAGAGGTAAAACCCAAAAACATCGCTTTGAGCTAGACTCGAACGGGAACCGGTGCACGACAATGGGCCTTGCTTCACTCTTGGTTACGACACTCCCAGGGGATTTTATTTGGATAATTCACATTTTATTTACAAGTCATTATAAATAATTGGAATGTAAACTTTTCTTCAAAGAAACCATTTTTGAATGTGGGATTAGCCATGTCTAGGATCTCAATTTTTTATAAGTATTTTGTTATGTTTTATAATACTTTATGATTTATAACCTAATCTAGTGTATGCCATTATCTAGAGATGTAGCCAAGAGGAAGGAATGGAAACCGCACAAATGCATGTGTTCCCTGTTGGAATTTCCCTCTTATAAATGATAATGATGTTGGCTCTGGTGCTGAGTAACTCATAACTATACTGGGAAATCTTACTCATGATATGAATAATAACCTTACTCGTATAGAGCATCAAAATCCACCATGTGGAGGAGGTATGTTAAATTGATTTATGTAACAACAACCTCCATCATTCAATGGGACTACAAACCCATTTGTTGCATAGCAGTGGATATGTACTCTTGTGAAGATATTTCTCACTTTGGGATGTAAAGAAAGAGAGAAGTTGTCATGGCTGTTTGTCATCTAATGGGTGATGCATATCAGTGGTGGTCCTTAGTAAAAAATACAAAAGATGAGGAAGAAATAGAAGGGATGGAATGGAATGATTTTAAGGAAATCTTATTAGAAAATTATTTCCCTCTTGAATAGTGAGAAGATTTAAAGAGGCAATTCTTGAATCTGAGGTAGAAGGTGGATGAAAATGTTTCCAAGTTTGAATCCAACTTTACAAGGTTGGAAAGGCATGTTGCGGACTACATACGTAATATAAGGAGAAAAATTGATCGATTCCTTGATGGTTTAAAACCATTCTTCCAAAGGGATCTTGTCTCCCAATGATTTGAATCATATGAAGATATAGTCTCAAGTGCTATCAAGATGGAAAATTAATTCTCTATGTCTTATGACTATAAAGGAAAGAAAGAGAAGAAGAGGGAATTTGAAAACTTTGGGAAAAGAAATAAGGAAATGGAGAAGAAGTGAAGAGTTGAATTTCCATTATGTAGTAATTGTTTGAAGAAACACACTGGAACATAACTGAAGGGAATGGGAGTCAGTTATATGTGTGGAGAGAAAGGCCACCTATCTCGGGATTGTAAGGGGAAGAAAGAAGCTTCCAATGTTATGTGCTACAATTTTAGGGAGATGGGAAATTATGCACATGAATGCCCTAAGCGTCAGGGAAATGTTCCCTAATAAAGGCCAAGGGAGAAAGGCCAAGGGAATGCAGTTACAACTGCAGAGGATGAAGTTCATAAAGAAGTGGGGGTAGGTACATTGATTGTTTCATCCCACCTATCCAATACTTTATTTGATTCTGGATCGTCACCTTCGTTTATATCTTCCCAATTTTCCATGAAAATTAGATATGTCCAATTTTATTTAATAAAGGAGTTATCAGTCAAAACACTTAGTTGATGCATCATTGCAACAAAGGTATGTCAATTAGTCCCCCTCGTAACACATAAACGTGCTTTAGTTTCTAACCTTATCATCATAAAAAAGGTTGACTATGATATAATTCTTTATATAGATCGGCTCTCAAATTATGATGCGAAGATATATTGCAAGAAGAATGAAGTTAAAATTTTTGAGAATGGGGTAGAATCACTTATTTATAGAGTAGAAACCTCACCATGTGATTCTCATCTAGATTCACCCCCAGTAGCTCTATTGAATTTAATTATTGAGGAGGAAGGGAATGAAATAATTATGGGTGAGGATAAGAATGTAAAGATAGAAGATGTACCTGTTGTGCAAGAATATATTGATGTCCTTCCATAGGATTTACTTAGACACCCTACAGAGCGGGAAATTGAGTTTTCCATTGACTTAATTCTTAGTTGAAGGCCCATATCAAACATCGCTTAAATAATGGCCACTTTGGAGTTAGTGGAGCTAAAGAAACCACTAGAGGAATTGAGTGATAACGGATTTATTCACCCTATCATTTCTCCATGAGGGTCCCCTGTTCTTTTTGTTACAAAGAAAGATGGGTCTATGAGATTGTGCATTGATAACAGGGAAATCAATGTTGTTACAATAAAGAATAAGTATCCTATTCCACAAATAGATGATTTATTCGATCAACTTCATGGAGCCTAATATTTTTGGAAGATTGATCTTTGATCTGGATATCATCAGTAACTTGTGAGGAATGAAGACATTCCAAAAACAGCATTCCTAACTAGCTACAGGCATTTCAAGTTTACTGTAATGCCTTTTGGACTAATTAATGAAACATTTGTTTTCATAGATTTGATGAATATAGTTTTCAAGGAATATCTTGATGACTTTGTGGTGGTGTTTATTGTTGATATCCTGGTGATGAAGAACATGAAAATCACTTGCGCACTATTTTGAAGACTCTGAGAAGAAATAAATTATATGGGATGTTTAGTAAGTGTGATTTTTGGATCCAATCAGTTGCTTTTCTAGGCCACATTGTCTATAAGGATAGAATATCTGTAGATCTGGCGAAGACAAAGGTTGTGCATGAATCGCCAACTCCAATGAATGTAACTGAGGTACGTATTTTTATTGGTTTAGTAGGTTATTATCGGTGTTTCTTTCAGATCTTTTCTCATTTATCCCACCCAATGACCAAGCTCACACAAAAAGGGTTTATGTTCGTATAGACAAAGGAATATGAAGAATGTTTTAAATAATTGAAGGGGAGGTTAGTGAACGATCTGATCCTAACCCTACCATCGGGGAATGATGGGTTTGTTATCTATAGTGATGCATCAATGATAGGAAATTGTTGTTTCCTTATGATGAATGATCAAGTGATTTCCAATGCATCTAGATAGATAAAAAGTAATCAACAAAACTATCCAACTCATGATCTTTAGTTAGCAGAGGTAATATTTTCTTTGAGTATTCATAGACATTGCCTCTATGGAGAAAAATGTGATATATATACAGATCATAAGAGTTTGAAATATATATTCTCACTTAAAGAACTCAACATGAGACAATGAAGATGGATAGAGCTACTCAAAGACTATGATTGCACATTACACTATCACCCGGGGAAGGATAATAAGGTAGTAGATGCTTTGAGCAGAAAGGATCATGGAGTTATGAATAAGATGAGAGTTGAAATGGATCCTTTGTTAATGGAACTAATAATGATGGTTACGGGAATTATCAAGGATGTTAACACATCACAACTATTTCAAATGGTTTCCCAACCTTCTTTACTGGAGTGGATAAAAATTTATCAGGATGATCATGAGGAGTTTCAAAAAAAATTAAAGCTATAAATGATGGGAAGTTGACTAACTTCGCATATGAAGGTGTCATTTTGAAATTCGGGCAGAGGATTTGTGTCCCCACTATTTCTGAGCTAAAGAGTGAACTATTGGATGATGCACATAGCTCTAATTTCTCCATACACCATGGTAGCACAATGTTATATCAAGATCTCTGAGAAAACTTTTGGTGGGACAATATGAAAAGGGAGATTGCTGATTATACATCAATTTGCCTAGTATGTCAACATGTGAAGGCTAAGAGGAAAATGTCTATGGGGATGATGCAACCACTACCCATACCAACATGAAAGTGGGAGAACATTACCATGGACATTGTCACTAGACTCCCAAGGACATATAAAGAAAACAATGGTATATGGGTTATTGTGGATCATCTTACAAAGACAGCTCACTTCATCATGATTCGAGAGGACTTCTCATTGGATCAACTAGCATGGATTTACATAAAAGAAGTGGTAAGGCTGCATGGAGTACCTCTATCTATTGTATTCGACCATGATCCTAGATTCACCTCAAAGATCTGGAAAAGTCTCCAAGATGCTCTAAGAACTAAACTGAACATCAGTACAGCCTATCATCCTCAAACTGATGGACAATCTGAGCGGACTATTCAGACACTGGAAGACATGTTGAGAGCATGTTTTATATAATTCCAAGGAGTATGGGACAAACATATTCAACTAGTTGAATTCTCCTATAACAACAGTTTCCACTCGAGCATCCAAATGGAACCATAGGAATCCCTTTATGGGAAAAGGTGTCGAACCCCAGTGTGTTGGGATGATGTCCGTGTGCAAAAGCTACAATGACCTAAATTGGTTGAAGAAAGGGTAGAAAAGGTGAAAACGATTCAGCATTATATCATGGCAGAACAAAGTCGGCAGAAGAGCTATGCAGATAATCGTTAATAATACCTTGAGTTTAAAGTTTGAGACATGGTATTTCTATACATATCTCCATGGAAGAAGGTCATGAGATTTGGGAAGAAAGGATAGCTAAGTACCAGGTATATCAGCTGCTTTTGAGATCCTTGATCGAGTCGAAGTTGTGGCTTATCAACTGGCACTTCCACCTACCATGTCAAAAGTACATGATGTCTTTCATGTATCCCTCTTAATGAAGTACATACCAGACCCTTCACATTTACTCTCTTCAGAGGTGGTATAGTTAGAGGATGATCTTTTCTACGAAGAGAAGCCAGTGGAAATCTTAGATCGTAGTGACAATGTTCTACACAAAAAGACTACTCATCTGGTCAAGGTACAATGGCAGAACCATAAGTTCGATGAGGAAACATGGGAACTGGAGGAAGAAATGAAGAAAAAGTACCCCCACTTGTTTTTGGCCTAGATTGTAAAATAAAATTTTGAGGATGGAATTTTTGTAAGAAGGGGAGAATGTCACATCTCAAGATTTTGAAAAAAAATATTGAATGCATTTTATAATCTATCCATTAAACACAACATTGCCTCTTCTGTGTTTAGAATTTCGAGAAACGGTCATCTAGAGTAGTGATCAGTAAATCATTTGGATTCTAATATATCAAACTTTTTTTTTGGTCAATAGTAACATACCCTTGTGAATAGTAATATGACCCTTTAGAATAGTGAATAATATTATTATTTTATTTTCTTAAATCAATATGATAATGAGATCTTAATTAAATTTTTAATATGATATAAAACTAATTGCACCTTTAAAATTGTTATTTTTAGAATTAATTATGACTTTATTTAAACATTAAATTAATAATATTTAGAAAATTAATAATGTAAAATGGAGTGCCCTTTTGAATTCTACATTTTGAAAAATGGTAGGGGTGAGTTTTTGGGATTTTTCTAAACTACTTGAATTTTTCTTGAATAGTGAAAAATATTGTATTGAGTATACAGAAGTTTAATGACATCATAATGACATAATAATTAAAATAAAAGGCTGGTAGACTTGTGTACAATAACATATGACATGAGGTGTCTCAAGTGGCTAAAACCATGGGAAAATACGATGGGAAAGCCCATGGTTAGGCAAAAACCACTAATGAGGTGTTCCTTTTGAAATTATTAAAAAACTCCCTCACTTTTTCTATAAATACCAACACATCCATTCGTTTTCATTCATTCCAAATCCATCATCCTAAAAGCTCTGGGGGTTTTACCTCTCTATCTGTACTCCCAAGGTTTCCTTTATCGCCCATGGTCCTATCTTTCAAGTACTAGGAGTAACTCTGCAAGGTAAGAGAATTGTTCACCCTCTTCTTTTTGTAGACACTTATTTTTTATATCTTTTAATTTACATTAAAATTTGTTTGGGATTGATTTTTTGTATTCTTCTTACTGTCCTTTTGATTTCAATATGAATAGGTACCCTTTTTCTCTCATCATTTCATATTATCAAATATTAAGCAACGTTGTTAGGATGTCGAATTTTCATAAGGGATCTCTCACCTCTTCTGTTTTTAATATCATATCTATTCTTTTTCTATCCTCAAATCCTCTATAAAAATGACCACGATAAACTTTTCTATCATCTATATAATGGAATTATATCATGTGAATGGTAGAACCATCATCAATATTCTTACTGCCTCCCATTTATTTTTATAAATGAAATCAATATCCATGAGGTTCCAGTTTATAACCTTCATGGAAGATGATGTTTAATTATTCAATTTCGTCATCATTACTAATCATGAAACCATTTTAATCGTTTAAAAAAATATAATACATGTATCATAACCAAATTAATATTAAAAAACTAGTATATTTACATATTATTAATTTATATGTCAAAACTTGTTCATAATAATCAAAATACCACCAAATAATCAAAGTGATTTTCATCTAACGATACATCCTCATTGAATGTAAAAAAATGATAAAAGTAGAAAATAACAATTCTTTATTTTCATAAATAATATTTATTTTCAATTCTGAATATTTACAACCCTTCCAAATTAACTTCAATACATAAAAACAAGTGAACCAATTATGAAAATCAAGAAAACAAACACTCTGGAATAATGAAATTCAACATAATAACATATAAATAATAACATAAATGAACTGAACATAATTATGATAAACTAAAAAAATTTCTATTGGGTTCTAAAATAAGTTATTGATATGTGTAATTTCGTATTTCAGGACCTTATGTTCAATAGTGGAACACATTCGGATTTAAGGTAAGGGTTTTTCCATCCAAACTTCCATTTCCATTCGGGTAATTTTAAATGTCTAAATTACCTCAATGAAATTCATATGTATTATTGCATACTCATCATAAATTATGATTGAGTTTTATATATATGTACACAAACCATAATTATTCTTTATTTTATGTTTAGTTACATTCTTTAAAAGGATCTTTCAAATTATTTCTGAAATACAAGCCCGATTCACGGGAATATCTCAATTTCTTACCTATTTTCTTGGGGAATCTGTAATCTGTTTTTGGAAACCATAATATCTATAAAATTACTCATTTTTTTATAAAAATAATATCTTACTTCACTTCTGGTTTTATACAAATATTTTTCCAAAAGAACTCTTCTTTTCAAAGTAAAAGAGTATTTATTTGAAGAATTACTCGAAGATTTTATAAGAGTATCTTCCTCTATTTCAACAAATTTGTTGATTCTTATGTAATATTCGGATTATTATTCAATATTATCATCTAACATAATCAATTTAATGTTTTATGATTATTTTTTCTATTAATGTTCTATCTTTAAACCATTCATCAGTTTACTTCGAATGGTTAGTGTTTTGGCTTAATGTTCGGGGAAAGCTATTAACATTTAATATATTAATGTGTATGTTGTTTACGTTTGTCCCCATTAATATGAGGAATGAATTGGACATATTAAGTGTCGGGTGGGGCCAACTATAGCTCCTCGGTGCATCAGTAGGTCTCATGAGATAATCTAATGTCTTGGTACAAGGCCTTCACAAAATGATTATTTATGGATTTGGCAAGAAGCCATGATGGTATAGATATGTTGTCCCATATTATGTGTTCCCTCACTATAAATATAGTATTGATGGTTCAAGTGGTTGTTCGACTATTATAATACCGATGATTATGCTATGTTATGGAAATATTTACTCTGCTCATATTTCTTCCATTATATGTTCAAGTTTATTTCTAAAGGCATGTGTTTTCAATAATTCATCATATCTAATGTTTATGTAATATTCCACTATATTTCTTACCCTTACTGACTGTTTGATGTAAATTCCTTGACCTAGAAGCCACAAAACCGGTGCTCGGAGTCGGGTAGTTAAAAAACCTTGAGCCCGCCTCCCCGTATGCCAAAGGCTGCCGACTACCAGCGGGGATCTATGTGGTCATGTGGGGAGACTATACCCATTTTGTATCAGAGTAATCCACAATAGAAACAAACTAAAAGTAGAAACAATAATCAATAAGAAAGGAACATGTATAACAACCATTTCCAATAATAAAATATGTCATGTCATACTACAAGTGCAAAAGTGAACAAAAGCCCAAAATAAGGACAACGACCAAAATCCCCAAAATGGTCCAGAATCCAAGTCCGGATCCTCCACCAAGTGCTACCCATGTCCACTCAATTTTATATCATGGACCATTTCCCTTCTCCAAACCTACAAACATAAAGTCTTCTCGGGTACCCAATGGTAGCCCGAGTAAGGTGTGAGTATAACTCAGTAGGCCACCACCAACGGTGTCTACAAAATATCAAGTATAAACAGGTAGTGCATGAAAAATGAGAATGAATGATAATTTCTAATTAATTAATTTAGGATCCATTAGCCAATTTTTGTGCCAAAGGTGTTTCCACGTCCATTACCATTCATTAAACACCAAATATCATCACTCACCATATCATCACATTTCCATGGATTAATCACATACATTATGTTACGTGGGTCTAAGGACAAAATTCACATGCAAGAGGGTGAACACATTATTATCCTATATCAATAGGACTAACCCCCTCATAGCAACCATATCCTCACCTTAGATCCTTAGTCCGGGTGGATGCCATCATTAGGAAAATAGACCCTCAGTCTCCTTTCCTAACCTGTGCATTTAGGATGGAGTTTAGAACCTCAGTCTTAGCTCAACCCGTGGGCGTAGATCCTCATGTCATACCCCACTCTACGAAGCCATGAGCACATTCATATATATATAGGTAACCATCAACCATCCAAACCATTTCCCTTCAAAAAACACTATTCATAACACCCCACATGGGAATCCACATCATGCCTTAACCCATTAACACATTACCATTTCACATCATTTAACTATTCACCTAATTCCCTTGTGTTATTCCTAACTCACTAAGCATTTATAACTAAACCCATAACCTATCAATTATGGTCATTAATCACTTTACACATTAAACCATTTAACTCGTTCATCATTTCCATGATTCAACCCTTCATGTCAACATGTTTATCAAGGGATCTACAATTCACTACAACAAGGTCAATTGTTTAATAACAATCCCTAAACCTAGTAAGAGCAAGAATATCCCATGGATGGCCTTAAATTAGGCCAAGTCCATCCCAACACATCCCACGGGGATCGTGAGGGTTCCCATTATCCATTTTAAACATCATTATTACCAAACATGCCAAGTTTATCCAAAACATAACCAAGGGGAACCAAGAACACAACTAAACATGTGAAAATACCCAAATAACCTTGGGATATATTTTGTAGACCACCTACATCTAAACTGCAGTAGAACGCACTCTCAATTGAGTCCTTAGACCTCGATCTGACCAACCTTTGGAGCTTCAACCTAAAACTAACCCATAAGATAGGGTTTAAGAGATTTGGAACAAGTGGGAGAGAAGATACAAACCCTAAACCAAAAAGATAATCAAGGATGGGATTAGCCTTACCCGGAACTTCGATATGCAACCAACGGCACTCTTAACGGCTAAGAATTGAAGGAGAACCAACCTTGGGAAGCTTAGGTCGGCCAAGTTCGTCACTAAGGTTGAGAGGGGATGAATGGAGGAAAATCGTGAGTTCAGGTTTAAAAGCCTGGAGTGGGAATTTCGTAATTTTTTTCAACATTAAGAAGACGCACAATTTGGCTGCACGGTTTAACAAACCATGCGCAATATGTGCACATGCTACTGTCTAGAGGAAGAGGGTTGCACGGTTTACCTGGGCAGGCCGCATGATTTTCACAGGCCATGTGCAGGTCCTGTGCCCAGGATTTTCTTGCCTAGAATTCCATTCTTTTATGCCCCGAGGCCCCGGAACACCCCCAAGGCCTCCCTTACTTTCAGAATACATCCCTTGATGCCCGAAACAAGGGATTCAACCCAAATGTAATGAAAATAAGTCTTTATAAAAACCAGGAACTTACAACCTTTCCAAAATATAATGGATCGCCCTCGAGCCGAGTTTCAATGCCTCATTGATCCACAAAAGAGAAGAGTTTGAGCCACTGAGCCCGTATATCTAATTCTCGCTCCCAATTTTCTTCCTGAAATATCCCTTGCTACAATAGTACTCGCACTAATGGCACATCCTTGCCTCACAAGACCATTTTACTATGATCCACCACATGAACCAGATGCTACTCAAAGGACGCATCAGCCTCAATCTCCTCATCCTCCACATCAACCACGTGAGATGGATCTGAGTGATATTGTCGTAGCTACGACACATGAAACACATCATTCATCCCACCATACCATTGTAGAAGATCCAATCGGTAAGCCACTGGTCTGATCCTCTCCGCAATATCAAAAGGTCCCACATACCTGGGTGCCAACTTACCCTGCTTTCGAATCCAATGGTGACCCAACCTTGGCAACACCCGAAGGAACACTTTATCACCCACATCATACTCAAGAGGTCTATTCCTCTTATCAGCATAAGACCTATGTCTACTATGAGCCATAGCCATCCACTTCCTGATCAATATAACTCTCTCTGAATTCTCTTACAGGAGACCTGGCCCCAAAAATTCAGATTCACCTGCCTCTAGCCAACACAACGGAGATCTACATGGCCTCCCGTGGAGTTCCTCTAATGGTTCTATCTGAATCGTAGACTAAAAATTGTTGTTGTAGGAAAACTCAACTAACAATAGGTGCCTCTCCCATGAAGCACCAATTTCCAAGACACAATCTCTTAACATGTCTTCTAACACTTGGATTGTACACTACGACTTCCCGTCCATCTGCGGGTGGAAAGATGTACTAAAAAATACCTGCGTACCATGCACCTTCTGAAACCCTTTCTAGAAACGTGACGTGAAAAGCAGATCTCTGTCCGAAACTATGGTCCATGGAACACCATGCAACCAAATTATTTCCCTAAAGTATAGCTCACCCAACTGGTCGGCTGTAAAGGACTCCTAAATCGGTAATAAATGAGTCACTTTCGTTAACTGATCGACAAACCCCAAGATTGAATCATTCTTCCGCGATGTCCTTGGATAACCCGCAAAAAAATCCATTGTTACATCATCCCACTTCCATTCCAGAATGGGAAATGGATGCAACAAACCACCTAGGTGTTGACGCTTGGCCTTCACCTACTAATAGGTAAGGCACCATTCCACAAAGCCCACAACATCCTTCTTCATTCAAGGCCACCAAAACTACCTTCGGAGATCGCGGTACATCTTGGTCAAACCAGGATGCACTGCCCACATTGATGCATAAGAATAACGAATCAACACTTCCTGCACACACTTTGGCACAACTGCACAATCACAAACATGAACAACCCCATCCTTGCCAATGGCCCAACCAGAAGGTAGATCCCCACCTTTAAGCATTTCCTTCAGGATCAAACACTCAGAATCATCAAGCTGACCTTTCTTAACTCGACTCAAAAGCATTGACTCCCTCATTATGGAAGCAATAGTGACCTAACCACTCTCATCCTGCACCTCCATGTGCATGTCTGCAAACAAATCCATCAACTTCCACTCAGTGCTGGGCTCCTGAACCACCTAATTCCGAACCTTCCTACTCAGAGTATCATCAACACTATTTCCCTTTCCCAGTGTGCACACCAACTCAAAGTCAAAAGTCTGGAGATATTCAACCCATCTTCACTACTGAAGATTCAAATCCCATTGCGAGAACATGTACTTCAAACTCTTATTGTCGGTAAACACAGTAAACCGTTCTCCCAATAGATAGTGCCTCCAGAACTTCAATGCGTACACCACTGCAGCTAACTCTAGGTCATGAGTGGGATTATTCTACTCATGGTGTCTCAACTACCTCGACCCATAAGCCACAACCCAATAATCCTGCATCAACACATCCCCAATTCCGACTCCAGATGGATCGCAAAACATGATGTACTTCTTACCCGGCTCACGTAAGATCAAGATAGATGCGGTCATCAACCGCTTCTTTTACTCTGGGAAGGCATTCTCACAAGAATCAGACCACTTGAACCTGATTACATTCATGGTCAAATCCCGAGAGTGGTGCTTCCAGGTGAGATAAATCCTGAATGACCCTTCGGTAATACCCGACCAATCCCAGAAAACTCCAAACATCAGAAACAGTCTTGGGATTTTCCCAAGATACAACTGCATGCACTTTCTCTGGATCCACTGTCACACCTGCCTCTGAGATGATGTGACCCAGAAAATGCACATCACATATCTAGAATTGAAACTTTGATTTCTTGGCATATAGCTGATGCTCTCTTAGTGTACCCAAGACGATATCAAGATGTTGGGCATGATCGTCATGAGTTTTAGAGTACACTAAGATATCATCAAGAAAGAAAATCAAAACCTGATCTAGACAGGGTTGAAAGATTCGGTTCATCAAATCCATAAACTATGTCGGTGAATTGGTTAAGATAAAAGGCATTACCACAAATTCAAACTACCAGTACCGAATTTGGAAAGTTTTCTGCAGTACATCAGACGACCTCACCCTCAACTGTTGATAACCTGACCCTAGATAAATCTTGGAAAACACTGATTCAGCCCTAAACTAATCAAATAGGTCAACAATTCAAGGATGAGTGTACTAATTTTTCACCATCATCTCATTCAACTTTCGATAGAAAACACATAGACTCAACAAACCATCAGCCTTATTTGCAAAAAGCACAAGATATCCCCAAGGAGACGTACTAGGATGGATAAACCCCTTACGCTCCAAATTCTCAAACTGAACCTTCATTTCCTGGAGTTCTCTTGGAGCCATTTTATAATGACCCATACTTTACATATGTTGTTATTACTTCATAATTGCAGCATACTTGGTACAACATATAACAAAAAACACAAAATGACCGTATAGGTATAGTGTCTTGAGAAACTGGGAAACATAAACAACTGGTTCATAAATATTATATAGTGTCTCCCATTTATTTCATCATATCTAGAGTCCCTTTGAGCATATTCTACATAATATCCTTCTTCCTGACCTGTGGAAAAGAAAACATAAAAAGGGGTGAGCTCAAATGCCCAGTAAGGGTAAATAAATGTAATATTAATCAAATTATGACCTTTTGAAAATATTTAACCTGTAAAAAAGATCATAATATCCTAACATGGGATAAATAATAAAAGTGAAAATGAAATCAAAATAATAATAATATGAAACATGAAACTTTGTGGCATGCACACATAATCATAGAGAATCATTTCTTATTAGTCATGACTCATTTCCATGACTATCTTAGCAGACAAAGTCCATTTCTGAACCGAGTTCACTCCTCGTTTTAGTCCTGTATCACTGAACCAGTTTTAACCTGTCATTCTAGCCATGCCTATCTCATGAGATATAAATCTTTACCTAATTCATTGGAGGGAGATATAGGTCCCAACCATCTCATAATTAATCCTATATTATGTGTGCCACAAAAACCTAAATCATAACTCATAACATAACTCAAGTAATAAAAATGGGATTCTATAAACAACATGACATCATAAAAAGATTCATATAAGATAAAGGGATTCATATAAAATAATTCCATCATATCATAATCAAATCAATGAAACAAAAGAGATAGAAATAGAACCCTATATTGTCTTAGATGGAAAATAATTTTGATAAAACATTTGAACTCCATTCCTGAGGAAAATATCCTTTTTTCTTCGAAAACATTTATCCTTTCATAACATGTCATATAATTTTAAACTAAAAGAAGTTAATTAAAAATAAACGTGAAAACTTGTAAAGGAATATTCATTGAAATAATGTTCTATGAATCCATTCATGTCGTATAAGTTAAAAAACATTCTTCTCGTACTTTGGCCAAAAAAGTCCAAAAGTACCTCGTACGAAAAACGACAAAAGATTCCATTCATATCGTTTACTAAAAATGTACCGAAGGGTAAAATTAGATTTAAACAATTGTAAGAGGATAGAAATAATATTACAGCTTGAGAAAACATGTATTTGGATGACAAATACACCCCATTAAATACCAAAGTATAAACAATCTTGGATAAAAATGAGATTGTGAGATTTTCCCTTACCTTAGGTTCGATTTGCTTCGTATGTGTCCAAACCTCATGTATGATGATTTAAATAATGTTATTGACTTATTACAGAATCATACTCATTGATATGATATCATATATGGTCATATTCTTAACTTCTTATTAGAAATGTTTCATTGTAACTTGTTATTCGGGTCATTATTGCCTTTTGTTCTTATGCGTGTTTTGCCGAATAATTTCTTATTCTTCTTTTTTGGTTATAGATACCTCATATACATAATTTTATTAGTGTAATATATATAATATTTATTCATTCAATTAATTTATATAATTACTATGTAATGAAGATCATGTAGAACGATTCGCATCACATCGTGGAGACGGTAGGCCATACATACGCACGAGCGATGATATTGTTCCCATGATCATGGAATGGTATTGAAGTGTATTTATACTATTTCAGAATTAATATCACTTTATAATAATCATATATAGTTACTCATTACACTATTATACCCATCCAAATAAGGTGGTGGTGGAAACTAGATTACACCACGGCGTGGAGACGGTATTCCGTACGTACGCACGCTCGGTGATTTCATTTTTCCGTAGGATGGATAGAAGGTGAAATAAATATGTTTCATATTTATAATAAAATATCAGTATAAAATTAATACTGATGTTATTACTTTATCATGAAACAACTAAAGAAGAGGAAGTTGAAGAAGAAAGAAATTGGAAAAGATCGGTAATGGATATTACCTCTTCTTTGACGCGCCTCTTCGTAACATCCTCTTAGGGAACTAGAGATGGCCTTTGAAGAAACCCAGGACCTCTAGGATAATTCTAGGGAAGTGGAGAAGAGATTTTGGCAGGTTTTGGCCGAGAATGTGTGCTCAAATTGGTGTGAGGAGGAGAGGGAGGAGGTTCCCTTTTATAAGGGAGGAGAGGGGCACCTTAGAAAAATCTCAAAATATTATTTTATATTAAAGTCACATTCGGTTTATAATGTCTCAAAAGGGTATTATTTAAAAGATAAAGTGGGGATGGGTCTAAATACTCTCATCAAATAGGTTTTATACAAGTTTAGGTTATTATTTTATCCTTATCAATTAGATTTGACTCTAAGTTAAATAATTTAACTTTTACCGTGTCTTTTTGTTTTCTTACACTATATGGTTAATAAACTTACTATAACATGCCAAACGAACCCCAAGTGGTTCATTATTAATATATATATCCTTATCTAAGTCATTTGGCCGAACCTTAGATTTTTAAGAGTAAAATAACAATTAATAATATAATATTTGTTTTAAAAACTATTTTATGTCAATTTTGACACTATTTGGTACAGGATTTTTATGAAAATAATAACAGAATGATAAGTTCAAAACAAGTTAATTAAATAAAAACTAACATGTCTTATTAACCTAGAAAATTAGTTGAATTCATAAAAAGTCTCAAATTACATTTATTTGGGCATTTATAACATCAATTATGTTAATATTTCCTTAAAAAGGTAATTACTGCATCATTGTTGTGTCATAAATAAATTAAATAATTTAATGACTAAAAATTATAAATAAAATATCATTGTGTAGGAAATATTTTTATCTATCTAATTAATACTTATAATTGAATTTATCTTATGTATGACCCTATATTAAAAATGTTTTAGTTATTAAACATTGATTTTAACTATTTTAACTCTTCTTTAAATAAAATAATATTAAATGTCCTAATCTAATCCAAGTGGACCTAAATAGTCATATTATATTCATAAGGTTGTTTTTTGTTGAAATACACTTGTCCAATAGAATTAGGATATGTGTAAGGGTAATAGTAACATCATTTTTACCTTTAATTACCCTATTTACTGTTAACCGCGGTAAATAAAAGTAAAAAGTTACTATTCACCAATAATTATTTTCTTCTCATTGAACCACATTTTACATAATGATATCAACTATGTCTCCCGGATTTTTAAAATTCTATTCACAGAAGTGGTAAAATTAATTTTTATGCAAAATTCAGTTTTTTTAACTACCACTTAGTGGTTTCACTATTCATCAAAAATTGAATGTTTTCAGAAAAATACAAAACATTCAACCTAGGCTAATTTCGAAATTCTGATTCCAAAAATGAAGTCCATTTTTAATGATAAAGTTTATAAAATTTTAAAAATTGGTTATTACTATTCATAATGGCTATTTTATATAGCATATCGTTGTTTAGTGAAATTCGGTATTGCGTACAATGCAAGCTATTGAGGGAAGTTGTGATTGCGTGTAAAGAAAGCCAAGCTAGTGTTGTGTGTAGTGAAAGATTCCATTGATGGTGTATATAACATAAAAACAAAATATTTCTCATAAAAATCTCGGGTGTTACATTCTACCCCCCTTAAAATAAATTTTTCCCACAAAATTCGTCACTTTGTAACAAACAGATGAGGATACCTCTCCCTCATCATATCCTCAAGCTCCCATGTAGCTTTTCTAATTGGTGGTTCCTCTATAAAACTTTCACCAAGTGAGTGGTCTTATTCCGTAGGACTTTTTTGCTACAATCCAGAATCTCTATCGGCTGTTCTTCATAAGAAAGATCTTGCTCCAGCGGTACAACTTCTGTGCTGAGTACATGTGAAGGATCAGGTATGTACTTTCTCAGGAGCGATAAATGGAACACATCACGAACTTGAGAGAGATTCGGTGGAAGTTCCAATCGGTATGCTACCTTCCCAATACGATCCAGTATTTCGAAAGGACCGATATACCTAGGGCTCAGCTTTCCCTTCTTTCCAAATCTCATTACTCTCTTCCAGGGTGATATTCGTAAGAACACTTTATCACCCACTTCAAACTCTAGGTCTTTTCTTCAGTTAGCAGCATAACTTTGTTTTCGACTCTAAGATGCTCTTTTGTGTTATTGAATAGATCAGACCTTTTCTACCATCTCATCAACATGATCAGGTCCTAATATCTTTCTTTCCCCAACTTCATCCCAGCAAGTTGGAGTTCTGCATTTATTTCCATTGAGAGCTTCATAAAGAGCCATCTGAATACTGGAGTGAAAGCTACTATTATAAGAAAATTCCACCAAAGGTAGGTTTTGATCCCAACCACCTTTGAAATCTATAGAGCAAGCTCTCAACATATCTTCTAGAGTTTGAATTGTCCTCTAATACTAACTGTCTGTCTGAGAATGATAAGCAGTGCTGAAACTCAACTCTGTATCTAGAGTATGCTGAAGACTTTTCCAAAACATCGAGGTAAACCTCGGATCCCAATCAGATATAATGGAAAGTGGTACTCCATGCAATCTTACCACTTCCTTTACAATATATCCTGGAAGTCTAATCAAGAGAGAAATCATCTCTTATAGTAATGAAGTGTGCCAACTTCGTAAGACGATCAACTATAACCCAGATAGCATTTTGACTTTGGATGTTTTAGGAAGTCCGGTGACAAAGTCCATAGTGATGTTTTCCCATTTCCATTCTGGTATGGGTAACGGTTTTAAAATCCCCTTAGACTTTTGTCTATCACCTTTAACTTGCTGACAACCCAAGAATCGAGAGACATATTCAGCAACATCTATTTTCATGCCATCCCACCAGAAGTACTCATTCAGGTCCCTATACATCTTCGTGCTTCCAGGATGAATAGAGAATGAAGAACTATGAGCCTCATCGAGCAGCTCCTTCTTTAATTCTGGTACGAGAGGAACACAAACCCGATTCCTGAACCTTATTATCCCATCACAATCAAGGTGGAATTCATTAACATTTCTCACCTTCTTTTGTAACTCTACATCTTTTTTCTGCGCCTCTTTAATCTTCACATGCATATATGGATGAACATTAATTTGAAAAAGATAATATTTTCCCCCTTCTATTATGATTCCAATATCCATCCTTTGTAAATCCATAAATATTGGATATTTTTAGATCCTCATCATGGATAAGCTAGCATGATCTTGTCGACTTAATGCATCTACCACGTTGTTTGCTTTCCCAGGTTGGTAATGAATTGAGCAGTCATGATCCTTAATCAACTCCAACCATCTTCTTTGGCGCATATTCATCTCCTTTTGTTTGAAAATATACTTCAAAAATTTATGATCAGTATAAATATCACACCTTTCAACATAAAGATAATGCCTCCAAATTTTTAATGCAAAGATTACCACAGCTAACTCCAAATCATGATTTGGGTAATTTTGCTCATGAGTTTTCAACTGTCGTGAGGCATAAGCAATCACCATATCGTTTTGCATAAGAACACACCCCAACCCCATCTTGTATGCATCAGTGTAGATCACAAACCTTTCTCCACTACAAGGCAGTGTGAGCACAGGTGCCCTGGATAGCATTCTTTTTAACTCCTTGAAATTCTCTTCACACTCCTCTGTTCACATGAACTTAACTCCTTTTCGAGTCAACCTAGTGAGTGGAGTAGATAATCGTGAAAAATATTTCACAAAACGCCGATAATATCCAGCCATTCCAAGAAAACTTCAGATCTCAGTTACTGTTGTTGGTCTCGACCATCATTCAATAACCTCTGTTTTTGCTGGATCCATAGATATCCCATCTTTTGAGATTATATGACCCAGAAATGAAACTTTTTAAATCCAAAATTCACACTTTGTAAATTTGGCATAAAGCTTCTCCTTTCTCAGGGTCTTCAATACAATTCTCAAGTGATCTTCATGTTCTTCCTTGCTCTTTGAATAGACTAGAATATCGTCTATAAAGACTACCAAAAACTGATCAAGATAGTCTCTAAAGACTCTATTCATTAGATCCATGAAGATAGAAGGGGCATTAGTAAGACCAAATGGCATAACTATAAATTCATACTGTTCATACCTTATACGGAAAGTCGTCTTTGGTATATCATCCATTTTGACCCTTAATTGATGATAACCTGAACGAAGATCAATCTTGGAAAAGTAATGAGCTCCGCGTAGTTGATCTAATAATTCATCAATGCGCGATAGAGGATATATGTTATTAATAGTGATCTAGTTAAGTTCTCGATAATCAATGCAGAGTCGCATTGATCCATCTTTCTTCTTAACAAACAGAACGGGTTCTCTCCAAGGTGATACACTAGGGTGTATGAATCCCTTATCAAGATTCTCTTGTAGTTGCTTCTTCAATTCTTGCAACTCAATTGGGGCCATTCTATAAGGTGTCCTTGAAATGGGCATAGCACCCGGTATGAGTTCTATTGAAAACTCAACTTCACGATTTGGTGGAAGACCTGAAAATTCCTCTGGAAAGACATCATCAAACTCCCGTACAATGGGCATATTTTTAATAGCGAGTTTATCTCCAACTTTTTTTGATAAATAACCTTCATTTAGTGGAATCATGACCCATAAGATAGAAGAAATTTCCACTGGAAGGTTATGGTTATCCTTGCATTGATAGATGATAATAGATTGATCTGGAATATAAAATGTGACTTCTCTTCTTTGGCAATCGATATGAGCTCCGTATAAAGAAAGCCAATCCATGCTATGAATCACGTTGAATTCCACTATAGAAAGGATCATAGGATTTTCTGGAATCACTTTCCCACAAACTTCAATCGGAGAAGAATTATAAACATTTGATGCGACTTTTGTGCCATTAAGAGTTGTCACAGCCAACTCAACATCCAACTGTTGAGGTAAAGTGGTGATACCCTTAGAAAATTCTTCAGAATCAAAATAGTGGGTGGATCTAGAATCAAATAAAACATTTGCTACTTTAGAGTGGATGGTAAGTGTACCTTTCTCCACATCATTATCGTACTCCACATCGCTGATAGAAATTTCATGTGACTTTCCATTCTCTATGGCCTTAAGAGTTTGTTGACTTCGATCATCATCAACGACCCTTGGATTAGGGCATTGATTAGCATAATGCCCCATTTCCATGCACTTGAAACATTGAAGTGTAGGAGGTGCATTCTGTGTAGCCTTTTCTTTGTTCTCATCACTAGACATCTCCTTTCCATCATTGCTGCATTCAAATGCCCGATGACCTTCTTTTCCACATTTGAAACATTTACATCTCCCTTTAAGACAATTCCCTCCATGTTTCTTTCCACACTTTGAGCATAAGGGAAAACTAATTTTATTTTTTGTGTGGTCTTTAGATTTCCCTTTGAATTCCATTTTCGTCTTCTTATCAAACCCATATGATTGATGGGTTACTTCAATCTCCATCTCAACCTTGAGAGAACATCGAACAATTTCCTCATAGCTATTGAAGTCCCTTATGGATAACGCCCTTAGAAGACTTGGTTTTATGCCACTAAAGAATCAATCGATCTTACTCTCAGGTTGGACAAAAATTCCAGAAGCATACCTTGCAAGTCTTGTAAAATTTGCTTCGTAGGTACCAACAGATTCGTCATCCTTTTGATTCAGTTCAAGAAAATCCTTCCCCATCTTTTTTCGAAGATTACGAGGGAAGTACTTATTGAAAAATATGTTTTTGAACTCTTCCCATTCCATGGATTCAATTTCATCTCTTGGCCTTGTATTCTTGATAAGGTTCCACCATTGATCAGCTTCTCCTTCCAAACGATATACCGCTAAGATGAATTTATCATGTTCAGAACATTGAGGAACTGAAAATATCTTTTCAGTGGTACTAATCCATTGTTCATCCACTAATGGATCAGTTGAACCGTTGAATGAGGGTGGACGCTGCCTCATGAAGGATTCAATAGAATGTTGCTCCTTTATTTGCTCATTTGGAAGTCTTGCACGATTCATAGCTTGAAAAATTTGTGTGATCATGGCAACAAGATTTTGCATTCCAGCTCCCATATCATTTGGTTGCTCAGGGGGACAATCATTACATTTCCCATCGCATTCCGCATTAACACGGTTCCTTCGGGTTCCAGCCATTGACTAAAACCAGGAATAATAGTGTGAGCAACACTAATTATAATATGAAAGCCACATAATCAAGAATAAAATTTCACACTTAAGGTCTTATCATAGGATCTTCATGGCCATTTCACTAATATTGTTCTATACTTAGATATATCCTTAGGGTTCTTACTAAGGCTTTCACATCCTAGTTTCCAAAGGTTGACTATACCTTTCCTCTAATACCAACTATAACGACCCATACTTTACATATGTTGTTATTACTTCATAATTGAAGCATACTTGGTACAACATATAACAAAAACCACAAAAGGTCCGTATAGGTATAGTGTCTTTAGAAACTAGGAAACATAAACAACTGGTTCATAAATCTTCTATAGTGTCTCCCATTTATTTAATCATATCTAGAGTCTCTTTTAGCATATTATACTTAATATCCTTCTTCCTGAATTGGGGAAAATAAAACATAAAAAGGGGTGAGCTCAAATGCTCATTAAGGGTAAATAAATGTAATATCAATCATATTATAACCTTTTGAAAATATTTAACCTGCAAAAGAGATCATAATATCCTAACATGGGATAAATCATAAACGTAAAAATGAAATCCCAATAATAATAATATGAAACATGAAACTTTGTGGCATGAACACATAATCATATAAAATCATTTCTTATTAGTCATGACTCATTGCCAAGACTATCTTAGCGGACAAAGTCCATTTCTGAACCGAGTTCACTCCTCGTTTCAGTCCTGTATCACTGAACCGGTTTTAACCTGCCATTCCAGCCATGTCTATCTCATGACATATAAATCTTTACCCAATGCATTGGAGGGAGATATAGGTCCCACCCATCTCATAATGAATCCTTTATTATGTGTTCCACAAAAACATAAATCATACATCATAACATAACCCAAGTAATAAAAATGGGATTCTTCAAACAACATGACAACATAAAAAGATTTATATAATATAAAGGACTTTATAAAAAATAATTCCTTCATATCATAATCAAATCAATTAAACCAAAGGGATATAAATAGAACCCTATATTTTCTTAGATGGAAAATAATTTTTATAAAACATTTGAACTCCAATCTTGAGGAAAATATCCTTTCTGCTTCGAAAACATTTTTCCTTTCATAACATGTCATATAATTTTATACTAAAAGAATTTAATTAAAAATAAACTTGAAAACTTTTAATGGAAGCTTCATTGAAATAATGTTCTATGAATCCATTCATGCTGTATAAGTTAAAAAAAACATTCTTCTCGTACTTTGGCAAGAGAAGTCAAAAAGTACCTCTTACGAAAAACGAGATTGTGAGATTTTCCATTACCTTAGGTTCGATTTGCTTCGTACAGGTCTGAACCTCCTGTATGATGATTTAAATAATGTTATTTACTTATTACAGAATCACATTCATTTATATAATATCATATATTGTCATATTCTTATCTTCTTGTTAGAAATTTTTCATTGTTACTTGTTATTCGGGTCTTTATTGCCTTTTGTTATTATGCGTGTTTTGCCGAATAATTTCTAATTCTTCTTTTTAGGTTATAGTTACTTCATATACAGAATGGTATTAGTGTAGTATATATCATATTTATTCATTCAATTCATTTAAATAATTACTATGTAATGAAGATCATGTAGAACGAGTCGCATCACATCGTGGAGACGGTAGGCCGTATGTACGCACGAGCGATGATATCATTCCCATGATCTTGGAATGGTATTTAAGTGTATTTATACTATTTAAGAATTAATATCACTTTATAATAATCATATATAGTTACTCATTACACCATTATATCCATCCAAGTAAGGTGGTGGTGGAAAATACATTACACCACGGCATGGAGATGGTATTCTGTACGTACGCACGCGAGGTGATTTCATTTTTCCATAGGATGGATAAAAGGTGAAATAAGGTTTTTTCATATTTATAATAATATATCAGTATGAAATTAATACTGATGTTATTACTTTATCATCAAACAACTAAAGAAGAGGAAGTTGAAGAAGAAAGAAATTGGAAAAGATCGGTAATGGATATTACCTCTTCTTTGATGCGCCTCTTCTTAACTTCCTCTTAGGGAACTAGAGATGGTCGTTGAAGAAGAAAAGGACCTCTAGGATGATTCTAGGGAAGTGCAGAATAGATTTTGGCAGGGGTTGGCAGAGCTTGAGTGCTAAAATTAGTGTGAGGAGGAGAGGGAGGAGGTGCCCTTTTATAAGGGAGGAGAGGGGCACCTTAGGAAAATCTCAAAATATTATTTTATATTAAAGTCACATTCGATTTATAATGGCTCCAAAGGGTCTTATATCAAAGATAATGTGGGTATGGGTCGAAATACTCTCATCAAATTGGTTTTAGACAAGTTTAGGTTATTATTTTAACCTTATCAATTAGATTTAACTCTAAGTTAAATAATTTAACTTTTACCATGTCTTGTTTTTACACAATATGGTTAATAAACTTACTATAACATGCCAAAAGAACCCCAAGTGGTTCATTATTAATATATATATCTTTATCTAAGTCATTTGGCTGAACCGTATATTTTTAGGAATAAAATAGCAATTAATAATATAATATTTGTTTTAAAAACTATTTTATGTCAATTTTGACACTATTTGGTACATGATTTTTATGAAAATTATAACAGAATGATAAGTTCAAAAAAAGTTAATTAAATCAACACTAACATGTCATATTAATCTATAAAATTAGTGGAATTCATAAAAAGTCTCAAATTACATTTATTTGGGCATTTATAACATCAATTATGTTAATATTTCCTTAAAAAGGAAATTACTGCATCATTGTTGTGTCATAAATAAATTAAATTATTTAATGTCTAAAAATATAAATAAAATATCATTATGTAGTAAATATTTTTATCTTTCTAATGAATATTTATAATCGAATATATCTTATGTATAACCCTATATTAAAAATACTTTAGTTATTAAACATTGAGTTTAACTATTTTAACTCTTCTTTAAATAAAATAATATTAATTGTCCTAATCTAATTCAAGTGAACCTAAATGGTCATATTATATTCATAAGGTTGTTTTTGGTCGAAATACACTTGTCCAATAGAATTAGGATGTGTGTAAGGGTAATAGTAACATCATTTTTACCCTTAATTACCCTATTTACTATTAACCATGGTAAATAAAAGTAAAAAGATACTATCCACCAAAAATTATTTTCATCTCATTGAACCACATTTTACATACTGATATCAACCGTGTCTCTCGCATTTTTGAAATTCTAGTCACAAAAGTGGTAAAATTAAGTTTTATGCAAAATTCAGTTTTTTTAACTACCACTTAGTGGTTTCACTATTCATCAAAAATTGAATGTTTTCAGAAAAATACCAAAATTTCACCCTAGGATAATTTCGATATTATGATTCCAAAAATGAAGTCCATTTTTAAATATAATGTTTATAAAATTTTAAAAAGTTGTTATTACTATTCATAACGGCTATTTTATATAGTATATCGTTGTTTAGTGAAATTCGGTATTGCGTACAATGCAAGCTATCGAGGAAAGTTGTCATTGCGTGTAAAGAATATCAAGCTACTGTTTTGTGTAGTGAAAGATTCCTTTGATGATGTATATAACATAAAAACAAAATATTTCTCATAAAAATCTCGGGTGTTACACATTTTTGTATGGCGGAATGGAAACTAGCTCCTCTCCCAACAGCAACTCGATCGTGAGCTCGACATCCCTCTCGGGTGGTAACCCTGAGAAATCCACAGGAAACACATCCTGAAACCAATCCACCCAAGGAGGAAAATTATATTTTTTCCCTCCCTCATAATCATCAAGCAAGAGACATGCCACTTGAGCCATGAGTCCACTCATCCATTGACAAAATGACCTCGTACGCCTTTCTCGAACATCTCATTCGCCATGGTGGACATAAGAGTTACCCTCAAGAGACCTGAATGATACTCGGTGATGATAACATTCTATTTGTTCCCGATAAAACTCCAACCAATCCATTCCAAAGATTAGGTCAAACCCTGAAATCTCTAGAAATAACAAATCCCATGGAAAATGATACCCACCAAAATCCATGGCACATCCCTTGCACTGCTTGATATCTTCAACTCACACCCCCAACGGAACATCAATTGACATAACTCCACACACCCACTCCACAGGTAAACCCAGAACTACCACATGTTGAGCAGAGATAAAAGAGTGTGTGGCACCTATGTCAAACATAACACTTGAAAAAGTGTAAACTACAAGGATCGTATGTCAAACAGTCGACAGTTCGACTTCGCCATCACGAGGTGAAAACTGAACTACCTAAAGCTGACATGCCCCTCTACCTTGGGCTCCAGCCTGAGTACATTGGGCTACACTACCATGCTAGTGTAAGTGATCTTGCCCTAGAGTCACACATCCATCGCCCCTGCCAGTACGGCCCATGGAGCTACAACTGCCTACCTGATATGGGGCAACTGATCCCCTTCCTGTATCTGGTACCTGCCTTCCACCATAATGCACACCCATCTGTCGATAGTTCCTGCTGATCCTCTGCACACTTCCCATCCCGCTGCATGAATGGCACTCAACTAGAGGTCAAGGAAACTGACAACGCATATGCCTTGGCCTTCCACACTGATAACAGAACACCTGGATCCCACTCTGAGAGGCTAACCCTCTCTTCTAGCCACATTACACACTTCTGCCATGCTGTGAGCTCTCACGGTGTCGCTTCTGACCCTCGGTAGCTACACTACTCGTCTACCCCACTGGCACCACAATCCCACTACCCAAATCTCCCTTCAGGTTTCCATCTGAGATCAATGCATGATATACTACCTCTGCATACCTCTTCAAGTAGAAGATGATTACTTGAGACCTGCTCTTATTACTCAGCCCATCCTGGAAATGCTTTGCTACCACTGCCTCATCCCCTTATAACACTAGGACAAAGCATCTCAAATCAGTGAAGCGACTAGCAAATTCCATCACCGATAGAGATCCCTGAGTCAGGCTCATAAACTCTGGAGCTCGCTCCTTCCTCAAAGTCTCGTCATAAAAATGCTCCAGAAACTTTTCTAAGAAACCATCCAAGAAATTCCCTCTGCCTTCTGGATCTGAGCCTGAATGTCCCACCAACACCTTGCCTAGCCCCACAACATATAAGTGGCCTACTTCACTTGCATTTCGACAGGGGTCTCTAGATGATCTAGTATTGTATGGACAGACTCTAACAAGAACTCCGCTACCTCTGGCCCACCATCTCTTGTAAAGGTCAGAGGGTGCTATAGCTGGAATTCGATGGTCAGATCAAACATACTCGGTGCAACCCGCCCTGGGTCCCTATCCATCATCTGCATAAGGAGAGTCAATTTTCCTTAGAACTAGTCTTCTCTACCTTCATGGATCGCCACAATTTCTTGTTCCTCTACTAGATGAGTGTTCTCAGTAATATCCTCCCATTTCCCATCTGGTAACCGACATCGTGGTGGCATTTCTCTACAATACCAAGAATGAGATTTAGAACGCATACCATAAAACATTCATAACTCCATCACAAAAGACTCCTTACTAGCCACAACACCTCACTTTCATATACAAATTCCATAATATTTTCCAATTTGTTTCAAACCCTATTATTCCATTAAACATCAGTTACACGCTTGTTTTATTTCATTCATCTCATTATTTCTTGGTTTCTTGAAATGCATAATGCACCCTCCCTTCCTGCCTCACACACCCACCCCGTGCATGTGCATAACACAATGAATGTCACCTATCTCCCTAGGTGCCTACAATGATGAATGATTGCAAATCCTCATGCTATAAAGGACACGAGACAAATATCATTAAACAGTCACATCGAACCACATGTGAATTACCCAATGGTGAAATATCATCAACTGTAACAACACACAATCAAGAACAACAATTCCCACCTAGGGTGACTTGGGTTTTCCTTGTACATGGGTTAGCTACTCCTAAGCATGATCTCCCCACCAAGTCCCGGCACATCTTAACCATTTGCTACCAATCCCAAATACCAAGACCTAAGAGAAGGAGAAGAAAGACCACCTCTGATACCACATTGTAACTTCCACGACCTGGAAGCCACTAAACCGGTGCTCCGAACCAGGTAGATACATAACCTTAAGCGCGACTCCCCATATTCCAAAGGCTTCCGACTAGAAGCAAGGGTCTATGTGGTCATGTGAGAAGACTATACCCCCTTTTTATTATAATAATACACAACAGAAACAACCCAATAGCGGAAACAATAATCAATAAGAAAGGAACATGTATAACAACCATTTCCAATAATAAAATATGCCATGTCATAGTACAATTGAAAAAGTGAACAAAATCCCAAAATAAGGACAATTGACAAAATCCCCAAAATGGTCCTGACTCAATGTTTGGATCCTCCACCAAGTGCTACCCATGTCCACTCAATTATCATGCAAGGACCCTTTCCCTTCTCTTAACCTGCAAACATGATGTCTGCTCAAGTACCCAATGGTGGCCCAAGCAGGGTGTGAGTACAACTCAGTTGGCCACCACCAACGGTGTCTACAAAATATCTTGTATAAACAGGTGGTTCATGCAAAAGGAGAATGAAGGATAATGGAAAATTAATTAATATAGGTTCCATTAACCAATTTTTGAGCCAAATCCAATGCCACTTCCATTACCATTCATTACACACCAAATATCATCACTCGCCATCTCATCACATTTCCATGGATAAATCACATACATTATGTTACATGGGTCTAAGGCCAACAATCACATGAAAGAGGGTGAACACATTGTTATCCTATCTCAATAGGACTAACCCCCTCATAGAGACCATATCCTCACCTTGAAGCCGCAGTCCGGGTGGATGCAACCGTCAGAAGAATAGAACCTCAGTTCCCTCTCCAAGTTTATGCATCTTGGGTGGAGTTTAGAACCTCAGTCTTAGCTCAACCCATGGGCGTAGATCCTCAAGTCATACCCCACTCTATGAAGCCATATGCGCAAGCTTATATATATAAGTAACCATCAACCATCCAAACCATATCCCTTCGGAAAACACTATTCACAACACCCCACATGGGAATCCACATCAAGCCTTAACACATTAACACATTACAATTTCACATCATTTAACCATTCACCCAAATCCCATGTGTTATGCCTAACTCACAATGAATTTCGCACTAGACCCATAACCTATACATTATGGCCTTTAATATGTTTACACATTAACCCATTTAACCCATTCATCATTTCCATGATTCAACCATTCATTCCAACATGTTTATCAAGAGATATACAATTCAATACAACATGGTCCCTTGTTTAATAACAATCCCTAAACCTGGGAAAAGCCGGCACATCCCATGGATGGCCTAAAATTTGTCCAAGTCCATACCAACACATCCCAAGGGGATCGTGAGGGTTCCCATTAGCCATTTTAAACTGCATTATTACCAAAAATTCCAAGGATATTCAAAACATAACCTAGGGGAACCAAGAACACAACTAAACATGTGCAAATACCCAAAATACCATTTGATATAACTTATAGACCACCAACCTAAAATCCGCGATTGAACACACTCTCAATCGAGTCCTTAGACCTCAATCATACCATCCTTTGGATCTTAAACCTAAAACTCTCACAAAATATAGGGTTTTACAGCTTCAGAACAAGAGGTGGAGATGATAAAAACCCTAAACCAAAAAGAGAAGCAAGGATGGGATTAGCCTTACCCAGATCATTGATTTGCAACCAACAGTTCTCCAAACAGCCACGAATCGAAGGAGAAACACCCTTGGGAAGCATTGGTCATCCAAGTTCGTCACTAGGGTAGAGAGGGGGTGAATGGAGGAAAATCCCGAGTTGGGGTTTAAAAGCCTGGAGTGGCAATTTTGAAATTTTTTCCAACATTAAGAAGTCGCACAGTTTGGCCACATGGTTTAACAAACCGTGTGCAAACGGTGCACATTATACTATCAGAAGCAAGAGGGTTTCACAGTTTACCTGGGCAGGCCGCACGGTTTCCTCTGGTCGTGCGCAAGCTGTGCACCCAGGCTTGTCTTGCCTAGATTTTCCTTCTTTCGTTCCTCAAGCCCCCAGAACACCCCCAAGTCCTCCCATAATTTTGAAATACATCCCATGAAGCCCGAAAAAATGGATTCAACCAAAACATAATGAAAACATTCCATTACAATAACCGGGATAATACATTTGATCTTACCCCTTTATTATGATTCATTTTCTCAGGGAAAGAATAACTTTATTATGAATGACATGCTGAAAGAACTTAGGGATTTTGTAAGTTGCCTGAGGAGTTTCTATATTGTTTTTCATTTTAAGTTGTATTAATGAACTTATGTATGTATCTTGTTTCCAATTATACTAAACTACTTAGTCCTTTGGGATGCTTACTCCTTGTATATATGCCAACGTAATCAAATAAAGCACTGGCTCTGGGCAGCTGTGGTCAAATCCTTACAGATGCTGCCTCCTGGAAGGAAAACATGGGGATTACACCGAGGTGGTCACCCTTCCATGTGGACAAACTCCACTCTAATAAAGAGGGTATCATCCCATATGAGGGGTGATCCCACCCCAGTGGAGATGAGTGGGCATGGATAATGTCCAAGGTGGGGGACCCTATGTGTGGGGCAGGGGGCCTGGTCACAGTTTAACGTCATGTGCTGAGGACGATGGTGCTTGGTAGTTTAACATCCAGCATCTTGGATGAGGTGGGAGCGCTCCACACCCCTAGAGGTTACATAACCATTACCCTCTACTCAATGTGTGAGAAAATCCATTGGCAACACCATAGCATGGGGGAGTCGGGGAGCAAACCATCGATGGGTCCATGTTAACATGGATATGTGAAAAATAAATAGTCGTTAGTGTGCCTATACGAAGAAGCATGAGGCAAAGCAACACAATGGGTGGTATTGTTCATGGGACCTTTATGTTACTTCATACGAGCCAAGATGGTCGCACAATAAAATGGTGCATGATATGGATTCTCGGGGCATGAACGGCACCCGTGAATGGAATCAGTAAAAAGAGCATCGGGCGCCCACGCAAAGAGGCACCCGAGTAGCACCAAGGTGGAGGGTTTCGAGGAATTGTGCGCAACATTTGAGGCTTGCGCATGAAATAATGGCCCTGCATGAAAAACAACGGGATGGCATGAAATCGATGATGCTTGCACGAAATTGGAGCCACGTTTTTGCACGCGACTAAAAGGATTGCGCGCAAGGTGCAGAAATGCGTGCAAGTGGGAGAGGCTGTGCACAATGATAGGGGGCACACAATTCAAGGGACTGCACGTAATTGGAAGGGGTGTGAGAAAATGGACATCTTGTGCTCAAATGAAAGATATTGCACCCAAAGGACAGACCCCGAAGGGATTGGAATTCAGTCTAAGCCATGGGGATCTCAAGCGAAGGTTCACCCTAGGGTGACTTGGAGTGAAAAGAATCGTACCTGAAGGCCATATTTATGCACACAGATGATGAATTTGGTTCACGTGATCTAGTTAATATTATTTAGCCCAAAAATGTAAGGATGTCTCCCTCTATTTATAGGTGTCTGGGGGCGTAGAAACTAGGTCGGCGCATAACAATTGTGCGACGTATGCGGTGGCGTGAAATGTAGACCGTGCAAGTCGGGGTACGAAATATTTCATGCCCCAACCAAAGGATTTTCTTGAATCCCATAACATTCCATGAGAGCCATATTTTTTCACGCACAGCTGAATTTATTTCATGCGGCCACATAGGTCCCCCCAGACGAGGTCCCTAGGTCCAAATATGACTTCGCTTTGTCGTTTTGAAACATTCTTTAGCAATTGAGAACTTTTTGGCATCTAAAAAGGGCCCCAAAAATTATCCAAAAATTCTCTTGGTTGACAACAAGAATCCTTGGAGGAAGAACAAAAGAGAAATCACTCTGGATACCTAGTTAAAAAAGATATATTGGGACTATACATAACATGTAACCCAATTACACATCATTTAATTGTGAATTACCATGATCAACGATAAATATATCACATTTTTATTCAAAAAGGATTAAATTTCATTTAAGAGTTACATGTCATGTTACCCTATTACATTGTATGTAATTCCATAATAGGCAACAGAACAGGCAGAATACATTCTAGGACTTCCAATAGATCTTTTACTTCTGGATCACATGTATCCTCCCAATTACTTCTCATCCCTACCAATCAAATGAATGGGGAAAACATGAAAAGTTTAAAAACATACCTATTATAAACGTAATGGGATGTTACATGTGTAGCGAAATTCATTGTAGCTACATCTCAAGATAATTGTAAATTGAATGATGTCATAATAGGTGAATTAATTTTTTATTCAGAATATGCTAAATTGGTGAATGATTTATGTTCTACACATTCATTCGCTTTAGAGAAATTTAATATTTTAATTAAAACTTCATGTTATTAAATGATGTTATAAATTTTGGTAAAAACACAAGGTGATGGTATTAAATTATAGAGACATTACAATGATCTTTATATTATTATATGTTGAAGGGTTTTCCATAAAAACTTTATTTTCATTCCAATTTAGAAAATTGGTGTTATTATAGTTATATATTGGATTTTAGTTTATCGTGATAAGATATATTATGAATACAGAGAAGTTATTTTTTGAAATGAATTTTAATTTTCATATAAAATTGAATTCCAGCCTTTGATAACATTTCTTGAATCAATAAAACTATTAATACATGGAAATGAATGTTATATTCCATATATTTTTGAAAATAATGAAACTATTTATATTAATAATGTGCATATAGTAAAATAATATGAGGATTTTTTCCAAGATGATTTTTCTAGTATTTTGTATTATCAGAAAGGGGAATTTATTTTTGGTGTGATACCTAATTCTAGGCTGATTTCAGAACCCCCTAATCAAATTTCACTTATAGACCTTCTAGAATTAAAAATAAGTTATATGAATTTATTGATAAAGGAATAATTCACCCTAGATATTAAACACAGTGGGATCCCTTTAATTCATTTATAAAAATGGTTTTTTTGAGGATTTTGGTTTAAAATAGAGCATTTAATAACACTAATAGTTTGAATTAGTATAGATGGCCTCATACAAATGAATTTTTTGATCAAATACAAGTAGAACAATATTATTAAATGTTTTATATCAAATTTTTATATCATTAATTGATGATGAAGGATAATGATATACATAAGACAATATTTTATAGATTGTATGGGATTTGGTTTTGGAATCTTATTTCACTTTTACACAAACATTACGAATAAAAATTTCAACACGTAAATTTATTCTATTCATTTTTAATGATTAATATTAAATTAATAAATTCCAATAAATGAATCCAAATAATTAAATCTATTTCATAAACACTTATAATTTAAACAAAATTATTTTATTTTTATTTAGAAACTATATTAATGAATCAATGTCACAAAACAAAAAATTCATTAAAATAGTATTTACAATAAGAATATATCTAAAATTAA
Organism: Viscum album; assembly: GCA_963277665.1. Lineage (NCBI taxonomy): Eukaryota > Viridiplantae > Streptophyta > Magnoliopsida > Santalales > Viscaceae > Viscum > Viscum album. The sequence continues at coordinate 1,631,038,735 of OY728133.1, read as the reverse complement.
AATACAAAGGGAACCAACTATACCAATGTTAAATGTTTAGATTAAAAACATTCAAACTAATCTCAATTCATATAATGGATTTTCAAGTGTAGTATTACAATAGTTTATCATATATTTACTAGTCAACTTTGTATTTCAGTATGATATTAAAAAATTAATTCTTATCTCCTAACATCCATAGTAGATTCAAAATATATTATTTTTTTATTCCATTTTTATCTACCTCGCATTTGTTTTCTCATAAATGAAGGTAAAAATGGTAATGGGTATATGCACCTATAATGAATATTTTTACACAAATATAAACTTGTAAATATTATTAAATATGTACCTTTTAAAGAGAACAATAAAAAATAAATCTTAAGGGATTGGAATTTGGGTTCAAATAAATTTTTTATTTAGGAGTCTTTATATACTTATATAATCTCAAATTATTATCAAAAATAAATTTCTTTCATAAAGTATATTTTAAGATAATTAAAATTCAAATCCCATAAGATTGTTCTTTTTTACAATAAAACCCCACATACCCAAACTGAATATAAATGAACATGAATACAATATATAACATTAACGAAAAACTTTTTTGATTTCATAAATTTTATAATTTTTTTCAAAAATTGCTTCATAGGAGAAATATTAAATCCCCCAACCAACCCCAAAATATAATAATCATTGAGAAATACTGATTTTTCCTTGTAAAAACACAACCATATTATTTCTAAAATTTTCAATTTCTTAATTTTTTCAGTATCTAATTTCATATTTTTAAGTAAGGTAATAAATAAAGTTCCACAAATGAAAACATGAACCTATACCCACATCTCCTCAAAACACACCCACTAATTCTCCTTAATGAAAATATCCTCTTTTAGCCATGGGGAAACCTTACCTCAGAGATGAAAACTATAAAATAATGAAAAATATATTGGGTAGAAAATTATAATATAGGATTTTAATGTTTCACTTAAATATAAAAGTATTCATGGATTGTATTGGATAATGTTGGATAAAATTACTAAGTTGTTCTAAAGAATTAAGGGAACCCATAAAAATAATTTGTCTATTTTACAAGTTTCTATTTACAATCCTTGAATTGAAATGATTATACTTTATGTTCTAAAATGTAGAATTCCCCATGTTTCACTCTAGAAGTAATCTATAATGAAAGTAAATATTATTTTCGAAACCACTCAATAAAAAGAAAAAAAATTCAATTCAATCATTTTGGGAGTATGCTATAATATCAATCTAATTAACATGAATTCCAGAATTATAAAATCGTAATGAATAGTATGGAAGATTTATATACATATCAATTAAATAAAAAATTCCACGATTCATTGAATCCATATTTTTATAACAATAATACTCATTAATTTAACCCATTTCACTCATCTAATTTCATCCACATTCAATTTTTTAAATACAAAAACATGGGGATCCTGATAAATTATAGTATCAATTATCATTAGTGTACAAAAATAAATTTTTGGGTATATAATATTATAGATAATGTTTATGAAGATTTTTTGAAATGTGGGTGAAATAATATTGATAAAAAACTACCCATTATTTATAATGAACAATATATTATATTTATTTACCTTACTTTTAAATTCTTTTCTTTATAAATATTTAATATAAAATCATGAATAATCACTAAAAACAACATTTATTATCATAAAATAACTTAAATATGAATTCATTATCCTTCTTCCTAAAAACCTAAATGATTATTTTTCCTAATTGCATGTAATTAAATCCAAAAATATTTTTGATACAATGAAATATTTGGTCTCCCGCTTGGAAGAAATTTTCTTAATGTCATTAACCTTGACCGTACCTCATCGAATTCAACAAATTGATATTTGGATAAAATTTCAGCCTCCAGGATGAATAAAATGTTAGATATATGATTCATCCATATATATGGTTCCTCTTATATAATTTGATATTTTATTTCACTATTCCTTATGGATATATTTTTTACATACCCATAAGTTTAATCCTATAGTGTTTGGTCTATCCTAAAAACTCATATGACGTCTTATAGACCACCCAAAACTATTATTCATGAATAATATATCTATAGAGAGTAGTATATCTATATACCTCATTTATCTCTAACATCTTTTTCTTGAACATAAAATACTCTTCAACTATTTCATCCATCCTAGAAATTGGTTCATATTCACATTTTTCAAGGGTATCAACGACCTCAACTCATTACAAGTAGTCTTCTCTCAAACCATCTTGTCTTTGACCAGTATTTTTCATTTCTTAGTGGATGTTGTACAAAACTTTTCACCACACCACCTTAGATATGACTCCTCTCTTTTCATATCCCTAAATTCTTTTCTCATGTTTAGAAATTTCCTTTATATAATCAAAGTTTTCTTATCATATACCATATACATTATAAGAATGAACATTTGGATATAGAATTTATCTAATTTGAATATGAATTTTATTTTAAATACTTATGGATATCTCATGGTTGTGTCTACAAGTGGGAAAAAATACTTATATGCTTCAACTACTCAAATCCCCAACTATTAAAAGTTTAACCTGGCATGATGTTCAAACTCAACTTTATATCATTAAAAGAATTTTCAAAATCATTAGACCTAATATTAATAGTTTTAGGCCACATATAATGTCCCAATAGATCTTATATGGGAGTGGAAACTATATGAAACTATATAGATAGACACTTTGATCAGGTTTTAAGAATACTTTTTTTTAATTAGTTTCATTGATACAAAGTAAGTTTTACATATCATAGTTTTATAATATAGAATAGGATACACAGTAACCCTCACAAATATTATCAAAATATCAAGAATTTTTCATTTATTGTCAGTGAGTATAATCTAAACAAACAACCTATTTTATGATACTAGTGAAGATTTCTACAGGTTTTCTGCAATTTGATCTCCTGCGATCTAGCATTTTGTCCTTGTCTGAGGTGATTCGCCAATGGAAGGAGGGGAAGAAGCTCTGGAATCCACCCAGAGTTTATGTGGCTAACTGTCGAGTATTTTCCATGGTAATACCAAATACAGGAGTTCACATAATTTATGTTTCCAAATTTTAGTCTATCCAATATTATAAATATAATAAATTACAAATTATATCAATTTTTAATAACACTTTAATATGATAAAAGATTTCATTCTAGACTCATTATGAATTTCAGTAGTTTCTTTTTATTAAAATCTTAGTCTAATAGACCGTATTGAATCCACACTATATCCACTTTTATAGATCTCATATGTTATAATTATCCTTATATCATAGGGAATGAAATCAAAAGAAATGTGTGAGCTCAAATGCTCTTTGAGGTAAGAATTATCAATATGTTATCAATGGTGTGATCAAAATCATATAATAATGAATGATTAGGGGAGTAATATCATATTACAATAACATGGAATAATAATAATTCTCCAAAAATCATGATATAAGGAAATTTAATCTCAAATAAACAATATATATCATTGAAAAATAGTATGGTATGATGGGATAATAAATATGAAAAATAGATTCTAGTCATATGCATATATCTTTGGAATGCAACATATGATTGAATCAAAGAATATTGGTGAAAACTGGAATAAATATTAGAATGGGAAAATTAATACTATTTAAAAGACAAAATATACATACATCATGTTGGGATCATACTAAATGGCCACACCTCATGTTGTGAAAAAAATGCACATGTTTTTTGTTATAAACCGAAAAAAATTTAACTCTTCACATAGTAAAGAAACATAATTATCCTGCTTTATATTGTAAGAAATGTTCATGCTCTATATTGTGCACAAAAAATATGCATAGAAATTTTATTTTGAGAAAACAAATGATCACAATTCAACATATGAATAACTAAATTGTTAACGCTTCATGTTTTGAATAAGAAAACTCTCCATTGTTGATTGATGAAAAAGACAAAACATGATATCCTTATAAAAGGATGTGGGGATACATGTTAATATAATCATAGGCTATAATAGAATATTCTTTAATGATAACATTAAAATATGATATATTGTGATTAATGAAAAATATTAGAGTCATGGAAACCACTTTGAGTTTGGGAAAATTTTAACCCAAAACATTATGGAGGAGAAATAGATGTCAATTGAACACTAATTTCTATTATAAAATTGTATTTTTGATATTAAACCTCAATTCGGTATCATATGCACCACATAAAATAAATTACGTTCATAACCCAAAACATGTCTCAAAAAGGTAGAATTTTAGAAAAAAAAGCCTTAAAATGTGAATAATCCTTGAGGTAAGAGTCATTTGATAGTGACATCAATAGGGAAAAATTTTAGATCCCACAAAATTAGTATAAAATAAATCCATGTATTCAGTATGTAGAATTAATCAAACAGTGAAAAATACGGTTCAATTATATTTATTATAACCCAACAAACATAAATTTAGTTTTCAGAAACACTTATCATTAATGAAACTGTCAAATAAAAACCATTGAAATATATATAAATTTAATATGAAGTTTAAAAATACTTAATATTGATATTTTTTTTGTTATATATCCAATAGGTTGTATTCACACCATTTTAATTAAATTATCATCATAAAATAAAATGTTCCTCAATGATGAAATTTTATGTTAAAACCCTTTCCTTGAAAATCTTCTTACTCGATCATGATCAAGCCTCTTATATAATAAATATAAAAATCATAATAACATATATAAGAACCATTAATCAAGAATAAAATATTTTTTTATAATTATTCTCTATCCATTTATAAAAATATATCAATTTATTATAGTTTAATTTCATTATCGGGTTTGAAAACATTTAATACATTATTTAGTAAAAACATCATAAAGATGAGACAAGTTCTTAATAATTGGTTTCATGATACTCATTAAAATATAATTTAGGGTATAATTATGAATATTTTTCAATTATTTCAAAATTTACATTTTCATTATTTCAATTATATATTAATATTGATTATGAAAATGAAAATAACGATGAACTGGTTTTTTGACGTGTTTATGTATGAGAAGGTTATATATAAGAAAATAATTTAAATATTAACAAAACAATTTTAGTATCAATAAAAATAATAAATATATGAATTTTATAAATACATTACTATTTTATGACCTCCCATTATCATTTATTCCAAAAATTATTTTTATATCACTCGAGTAGGTAGTTAAATCGACCAAAATGGTAACATGTTATTATAATATGTTAAGTATGTGGATATATTTTTATTTTGATTATTTGTCATATAAAGAACATATTTTTTCATAAAAATAATATAACATAATTAAATTCATTTGTGGAATAATCAATAATGGGGGTATATGAAAAATTAAATTCATTGTTTATAGAGGTAGTAATATGCATGTAAACACAATTAACGACCCCCTTTCTAAATGAATGGATGAAATGATTGTGTATGGACAATGAACATTTATAAATATTATTTGTGTTATATAATAGATATTTATTCATAAAATTAATCATAGATACTATACATTAGATAAATTGTTTAAGAGTAGCCCATAACATTTTGTTGAGAAGGTTATTTTCACGTATGCACAATCAATGTAATTTTGATTTCTTAGTTGATGAGAATGATGGAATAATTATTGTCAATTTAATATAATTAATGTTTAAGTATATTAATATTCCCAATATAAATATATTAATAATATTAGATATGACATATGAATGTGAAGAGATAATGGAAGAAATGACAAAGATAAAGTGATAGTCACATTGTAAACCTAATTCTTCACTAGAAAAAATAATTGAAAATAATTTTCCTAAGAAAAATAAGGGTGACTATAAGATTATAGATTAAGAATTGGTTTCCATGAGGATAAATTTTGAATAGTTTCAACCATAAAATTGATGGATATGAGAGTCTTTATGTGGTTGAAGAATTATATTTTTGCATGTGAGGATAAGGGTAGCTTTTGAGGTAATCATTATATTTTTATAAGGTTAATTATTATATTCAAATTTAAATTACATCAAAATGTAAAAAAGTAGTGATAATGTGGGTATGGGTGGAAAACGACATAAGCCACTCCTTCATAAAAAAACCTTTAGTATTTTAATGACTTTTATTTATTTGACTTTTACAATGATTTACCATTATTGTTGTACTGAATTTCTAAACATTGTATTTATATTAATGAATAAAATTATTTTTCTTCTATTTACATAATTAAAACCGTAAAATTTAATATTTATAAATTATTTTATAATTTTTTAAGCATTTGGAATCTCATTTTTAAAATAAATTCATTCACCATGAAGAAAACTATTATTTAATGAAATAATATTTTGACGATAAAAAAATTAGATACAAGAGAATAATATTATAGAATATAATTTTTTAGAAATAATATTTTTTGTTATATAATTAGAAAATGGTTACTTTATTTCAATTATCTAAAAAAATTGAATTTTTAACATCAAAATGATTAATTAAAAATTGTTCGTTTTTTTAAAATAATTTCACATTATTGTTTAGTAATAAATATCCTTGAATAATGATTTTCAAAATAATATAATATAATAAAATACATAATTTTATTACTTAAAAACATATATTATTGATAAAAATATCTTTAAACATACATGATATTCTCAAATAATGATTAAATCCTAAAAAATTAAATTTAAAAAAAATAGTGTTTTGACAAAAATAAATCTTCATAGAAAAATAAAAAAAATATTAATCTGTAAATTTTTATGTTAGGAATTAAAAAATGTTTATTATTTTATAATTTATAACTTCTATAAATTTTATATTTATTTTTTAAAGGAAAATAAATATTATAATGAAAATGATGTTTATTGAAAATAACATTTTTTTGTAATTATTATTATTAATTATTTATTATCCAAACTTAATAATATTTATTGGTTTAATATCATATTATTTATTATATAATTGTTAATATTTTTAAAATAGTATATGTTGATTTATTTAGAATGAATGTATCATATAATATAAGTTATGATACACATTTATATCATTTAAATAATGTAAAATATCAAAATATTTTATTAAAATATCCCCTAAAAATTAAATAGGATCCTAAAATTATTAATTCGAACTATTTAATGGTGATGTATTTATGGATTATGATCTATTATATTTTGGCCTAGGATGGATTTTAAAATATTCAAATCCATATTATCAATGGAAAATTTAAATTCCTTTTTTCCATAATAATTGAAATTTCAAAATATATGTTATCATCATAACAATTTTAGATAAAAATCCATAGTGATTTTGTTTCAATACTATTATAGCAGAATTAGTGTTTTCTAGATAGATAATGATCATATTTTCAATGGATAAATATGTAAAGTGAATATGAAATGTGTTTTCCTTACTTTAGGTAATTATACCCCTAAGTGGATGGAACCAATCCATCAATAAATGATGGTAAAAATTTTCTAATGGAAGGATAATAATATTAAGAAAATACACAACTTGGAATTTGAAAGTCATACTACAAGAATATTTCATCAATATTGAAATAATTGGGGGTTGATTTAATGATCTTAGAAAACTTCCTAGATCTACTTGTGTTCTTAGGATCAAACACTAAAAAGAAATCTACAACTCTATATTAGAGGGTATGTTTAACTTAAATATTATGATCCATTACTAGGATAGTTCTCGCAAAGACATTTCATTTGTCCTACTGGTCATGTAAGATAGTAGTACTCATAATTTGGATAGTTCTTAGATGAGGACATTAACATTAATATGTCCTATTTATCCACACACAAGAAATTAAACTTTTAATATTACCTTAGAAAAAACTATATTCCATTAAATTGTGTTAATAGAAATATGAATTTTTTTATTTATGTTTTATTATTGATGAAACCATATTACAAAAGTAAATTTTATTATTACACCCATGTGGAAATTAAAAGGACACTTATTCTAAAATTTAAAAAAAATTAGAAATTGGTTGTTTTCCATTCATTGTCTTCATAACTTTATTTATGAGACACCATCATTTTCTTCAATAGTGTTTTGGTACATTGACTATGCTCACCATATTAATCCTATTTCAGGATAGATAAATTTTAATAATCACAAGGTTTCCCAGTCCACATTCCATTATTTTTTGTTTTTTGTTAGGGATATCTCCACATTCCCCCCCCCCCCACACCCCATGTACCTTCTAGTTCAATACATCAATATAATAAATATGGGTGAATTATATGTTTAAAATAGTAATAAAAGGTATTTTCATAATAAAAAATTAACTCTACCTTAAAATGTATTTTTCTATTACAGTATCATAGTATCCTATAGTTACATTAGTTTGAACTACATCGAACGTAGTTTATCTTATGATACATTATTTAGGGTTATATTCTACATCTAAATCTTGTTTCTAAAATAAAATTGAAAATAAATCATTTATAGTGGTTTGTAAAGTGTATATTATAAATATAAGCACATCCTTAGAGAGTTTATACCGTGGTATATAGTCTTATTCCCCCTTATCTTTCATCAGAGAGATAATTGAGTCATTGATTAACAAACCCATTTCGAGGAGAGTACCCCAAAATTCATATGTATGATAGCTTCATGAACTTTTTATTGTCAACAATGAGATATAATTCATGGAAAATAACTTATTATGACTTTACCAATATTTCATGATATCATCCAATACATAGAAAATCAGACAAGATTTTTTTATTTTTTCCTATTAATACTAACTAAAAAAGATGTGATTTTCATGTAACAATAAAAATTTATTGTATTTTTAATCTAATTGAAAAATTAATGAAATATTTTATAAATAATCCCAAATAAGTGACCTTGATAAGAAGATAACCATTTCTAAGAATGTGATTTAGTAGGGAAGAATATGATTTTACTTAGGAAAAACCCTTTCTAAATATTAAGAGATTACTTTATTAATAGTACAACATTTTTTTATGGATAGAAGTACCATTATTTTAAACTGATTAATGTGGGATTTAAAAATATTTGAATATTAAATGAAATTTGATCTTCCCCTACAGAACAAAGAATATTTGGGTGATGCAAATACTATGATTTTTAGGAAATAGGAATTAAATGAGATGAGAATTATTCAAAACAAAAAAATTTATGATATAATAGAAATATAAAGGTTGTAAAAATTGGTGTGAAACATAAATTTTTTATAAATAATTTATTGAGGGAAAAATTTCCATAACTGAGAATAGATCAATATTGAACATTGATTGTAATAGAGCAGTGATTATGAATCTATGAAACGATGTGAGTAATAAAAACCCATAGAAATGTGAGGAGCATTAAACTCAAAAAAACATGATAGAGAGAGATCACTAAATTGAATATAAAATAACATGATGATGTCTATTTCATTCTATATCATTACCATTAGGTCAAATATAAATTACATAAAATAAATTAGGTGAATAATTCAAATCATGTCTCAAAGATAGAAATTTGAGACAAAAAACCCCATAAAAGAAGAATATACTTTGAGGTTATAGGAATATGATAATAAAGTAATAATGAAATATTTTAAATCCAAAAAATAAGAAATAATTTAATATTATTAATTATGTAAAACAAATCAATCATTGAATAATAGATTTCAAGAAGAATGTTTGTAACCCAATGGAAAAAAACATTTGTTAGCACAAACCGTTATATCTTAAGGAACATTCTAACAAAAACCATTGAAAGTGTGATATATTTAATTATACCTTAAAATACCATATATAAAGGCAATTTGTGATATTATATATCCAATATGTAGTATAAAACCCATTTAAATAAAATTAGGTTCTTAAAAAAATTCCCTCAAAGAATGCATTTTTTAGATGAAACCCTTACATTATATTAACACTTACTCAACTAAACTGAAACATCCTATATAATGACTATAAATATATAAATAACTTATATATGAAAATATATATAAACAGACTACCATTTTTATAATTATTATAACCATACATTATACATAAATTAACCGACAATACAATGCTTAAATTATTGAGTGTTCATTTAGTACAAATATCACATAAATGATATTTATTCTCAGTAAAGTGTCACATGTTAATTATTAACATATAATTTAATATAATGTAGTCATTATCTTTCAATGATTACTACTTTACAATTTTTAATAGGATAATGGCATGGTTACGACTTCTAATAATAGAAATTGCGGTGAACTAGTTTTCGACATGTTTAACGATCATAAGTTGTTATATAAATAAAATTATTTAAAATATGAAACCATTAATTAATTACTTATATTTTTAATATATCAATATTACATGATTGTAATAAAATATTAAATCCCATAATCATTTATAACAAAATAGTTTTTAAATATTTTACATAGGTTGTTATATCATCCCATAGGGTAACATTTTATATTAACTTAATAAGAAAAGTGATATATTTATATAATTATAATATTACATAAAGAGAAAAATAATAATTAAATTAAAATGGTATTTCTTTATTTAATAAATTATAGGAACCATCAATTATGGGAATTGAAGAAAAATAACTTTCGTTGTTCATTGAGGAAGTGGTACACATGGATGCACAATTAATGATCCCTTTTGTCAATCAGTGGATAAGTAAATGTTATATAAAATATGAAAAATTAATAATTGCCTTTATTATATGTAAATAAAATTTATTCATCATGTAATTTCTCTATACCATCCTTGTGAGGTAATGATAAATAATGAACAAGATCTCTTGATGGATATATTATTCTGAAGTATTTTCGATCAATGTTATTTTTTTCATTATGGATTTTAAGGACTCAATAATTGATTTAAAAATAATATAAAGAAATTTATATATACTAATGATAAGTAGTTAATTATATTTATATTATAATATATAATTTTAGAAGTAATAGAGTAAAATAATAGATTTAGAATGTAATACTTATAATAATCCTACTCTTTATTTCACATTAATACATGATTTATTACATAAGATTAATCTAAATAAAACCTGGATGATCGAGCAGTCTAGTGTTTTGGGAATTAGGTATTTTAAATAATTCTATAGAAAGGGGAATACATTATCTTTATTGATAAATTTTCTTATCTTGAACATAATGTTCCATCAAATAGAAAAATAAATGGGATAACCTGAGTGCATACATAAGAAAGTGGTGAGCGGTAAAGCCCAGTAAGGTAATAAACACAAAATCAAATTAAGAGAATAATAATGGATAGAAAATAGAATTATAAAAAATGATTAAGAATTAAAACCACAAATAATGAGACATTATATAACATGATAATCATAAATGTAAATGAGAAATGTGAAAACGACTTAAAACCCTACATTATAAACCGAGGTCAAGGTTAAATACAAGTACAAAATGATGAAAAATGATTCATAAAGGAATCAGGTTTACTCCATGTCCCAACATAATGTCTCATGAGACTAAAATTACCAAATTCATTGTAGTGCTTTATAAATTTTTGTGCACTCATCACTTTCATTTCATTCTAATGCTTGAATGTTCCACATAGATCATACAACATGGATTAATTCATTTTAATATTTTATTCCATGATCAAAGAGCATGGAATACATAAATTTATTTCCATGTTTGAATAATGTCACGACCCGTCCCCTGGGGCCCATGCTGTGACTACCCACAGCCCACCACACGAAGGCTAGGGTAAAGAGACTATTTCTAAAGGTGTCAAACTTCATGTGGGAGGAATTCTCAAGAGTACATGTAGGCACACACATGCCAAACCACATCCCAAAACATTGAAAGGTGAAAAATACCACTAAAACAAGGTTGAGTGAAAGTACATTTGAAAGAAAGTGTTCCAGAATACAAACCCAACAAAGAACATAAAATAACAAGTATTAAAGGAACTCTGATGGCCATCCACAAAAAACCATACATGATCATGGGAGTAGTGAAGCTACAGAAAGCTGAAGTATTATGTCATGTTCGCATGGTCCAACTATGCCCCGCCTAGTCCTAGGCCACCAAGTCCACCGTCCTAGAGTCCATCAGACCCGTCTCCTTGAGCACCGCTATCAAAACATCGGTCGTATGCACCCGACACAACACATGCAGGTGAATACTATGTGGGATGAGTAACAAAGTACTCTGTAGGGACCCCAAAAAAAGACCAAACAACAATTTCTTATTGTAAAGAACGAAACACAAGAAAACTCCCACCAGTTATATTATATGGTAGAAATAGTATCATCATCAGTCACATTGTTGAACACCTCGGATGATGGAGAACTCCTCCTCTAGTGAGTACAGTGGGACTGTCAAGTCAGGAAGAGGTTCTTCCCACTAACCATGGACTGCTTAGGTACTGCTCCTTATTACATACATTGGTCCTACAAAGTCATAGAGTGTTACTTTCCACTAGTCATGGAATATGGAGGTACTCATACTTGTCACATACCGTGGGCCTACAAATCCACAGATAGGTGCTTCGCACTGGGTGAAAAGTCATCAGTCCCCAGTTCTTATCTAGTTGCAGAGTTTTGTACGTAGTGTGCTTTGGAGAACCACATAACAATCCATTTGTCACATCTCAACATCTACAAAAGTCACCATAGAGCATTCCAAAAGATATTCCTCATCATCAGGGTCATAACGCGACAAACGGCTCGTCAATGGGATGTGTAGTTTGCAAGATACATCTATTTTAGTAACTAGGGGGACGGTTGCGACGAGACTCGGTCTGACCTGGTCAGACCAACCCGAAAAAACTAGGCCAGGGGGTCCCATATACTCTGGTTCCTTAAGATAGACTCGACCAAACTTGTTTCAGGTTGAGGTCAATCTGGTCCGGCCTGGCCAGTGGGCCATCCCAATAATCCTCGCTGGACCAGGCCCGGTTGGCTGAGGTTCCATCCCACCAAGTCACCCAGTGAACCGTTCTTGTCCAGCCTAGCCCAATGAGGGAACACTTCTGACCTGATGGGTATGGGTTCGGCCCGTCGGCTCAATTCCAGACCATCGGTGAGGGGCCAATTTGCTGGCGCGGTGAAGCCCACTAGACCCCGTTTGACCTGCTGGGCAGTGAGATCAGCCTGACCCGTTGGGGCTTAGCTCGCCAGCTGGGGACCAGTCATGCTGTGTGGCCTGTGAGAGCACCTAGTGTTGTACCTCTCGTATCCCCTCGTGGTTTAATTTTCATGATCACAATCACTTTATTATTTTTCTAACATTGTTTTAAGTGTTTTTGTTTTATATGAAAAATATTTCCAAGGAAATGGGCCATGAAGCACATCACGTGGACTGAAATTCAGTCCACCGGCCAACCGGTGTGATAGCACCGGCCAGCCGGTGGACCTGGCAGAGGCATTGCCCACTGCCAGGCTCCACCGGTCAGCCGGTGGCTTGACCACCGGCCAGCCGGTGGCAACCAGTCAAACAGTGGCAGCTACTGTCTGCCCACCGGCCAGCCGGTGGCTCTGGCACCGGTCAGCCGGTGCTGCCTGGGCAGAAGGCCTTCTCAACATCCAAGGCAAAAGATTGCCAAGGAAATGGGCCATGAAGCACATCACGTGGACTGAAATTCAGTCCACCGGCCAACCGGTGTGATAGCACCGGCCAGCCGGTGGACCTGGCAGAGGCATTGCCCACTGCCAGGCTCCACCGGTCAGCCGGTGGCTTGACCACCGGCTAGCCGGTGGCATCCAGTCAAACAGTGGCAGCTACTGTCTGCCCACCGGCCAGCCGGTGGCTCTGGCACCGGTCAGCCGGTGCTGCCTGGGCAGAAGGCCTTCTCAACATCCAAGGCACCGGCCAGCCGGTGGAGCTGTACCGGCCAGCCGGTAGCCCAGTCAAACTAGCCGTTGGCTTTGACCAGTCAACTCCCTTTTGGCCTCCAACGGCTCTGAGGCCCTTTACAACGGCTCCGAAGACTCCCCAAGGGTTCCATGCCTATAAATAAAGGCCAAGGAAGCCCCGGACACTAACCGGAACTATACGGAAGCCCACGGACACCTTGTTGATCATTTGGCCAACCTCCGGCGACTTCCTTCAAAGGAACCTCAAGTGCTCCAACAACTTCCACATCCAAGGAGCTCCACCAAAGAAGCTTGGAAGCGGCCTTCAACATCTCCAATCATTCAAAGGCGCCCAAGGCTTCTTCTCATATACGGTTTTTATTGTATATTTATTTTGAGCTTTAAATTTGGGTTTGTGCCTACAAACCCCAACACCTTTTCTCATCCCTCTTTCTTTTGGGTTTCACATCACCACTAAGGTGTGAAGAGGTTTCTTCAAGCCTTTCCTTTTAAAAGGCTTGTGTCATAGGTGAGATAGCCTTCACCTGTAAGAAGGCTAGTGGGTTCTTACTCAACCATTAAAAGCAAGTGGGTTCTTTCTAAACCAATTCAAAAGCAAGCTGTAATAGGTTCTAGTGCTACCTCAAAGCCTAGTGGGTTTCTTGCTAAAACCATTGAAAAGAAAGCGGTAGGAATCTCTCAACGGTTGAGTTGGGAGCGGAGACGTAGGCTGGGTTTTTGGCCGAACTCCGTTAACAATTTCTTGTGTGATTGCCTCTTTATTTCCACTGCACTTTCAACTTTGATTTTAATTTGTTAATCATTTTTTTAAAAGGCAATTCACCCCCCCCCCCCCTCTTGCCATCCTTCCCGTTTTTCAAACTCAACAATTGGTATCAGAGGGAAAATTTGTGTAATACCCTAACCGGTTACAAATTCAAAGATCCATTGTGATGGCTTCAACCTCTTTCGCCCCCGAAGGCTTTTCTTTGGGTCGTGCTCCATTTTTTGATGGAACCGACTATAATTATTGGAAAACCCGCATGACTACTTTTCTTAGAAGTATAGGTTATCCCATTTATAAAATTGTCATGCAAGGTTACACTCTCTCTTCCCCCGATGTATCCAAATGGACCCAAGCCGATATAAAAAATTTCGAGCTTGATGGAAAAGCCATGAACGCTCTACATTGCGGCCTTGACCGGAATGAGTTCAATCGAGTTTCCACATGCACCTCTTCACATGAAATCTGGAAACTATTGGAGGATACCCATGAGGGGACCAAAAAAGTAAAGGATACTCGATTAGATATGTTTCGTCAAGATTTTGAATCATTCTCCATGCATCCAAATGAATCTATTTCTGAAATGTTTACTCGTTTTACTGACGTGTGCAATGGTAGAAAATCTCTTGGAGATAATATTTCTGCAGAAACCATGGTCAAGAAGATTCTATGGGTCCTTCCGAGCTCATGGGCACCTAAAGTGACGGTAATTCAAGAAGCAAAGGACATCAAAAACATGCCGGTAGAGGAGCTCATTGGATCCCTAATGACCTACGAGATCACGATGAGGAGGCAAGCTCAAAAGGAGGGCACACCAATCAAGACACCAAAGAACATTGCCCTCAAGGTACAAAAAGAAGTAAGCTCCTCCTCATCATCATCATCTTCATCTTCTTCATCATCAAGCGGCGACTCGGAAATGGAGAATCTCGCCCGCCAAATGCACAAATTTATGAAGAAGCACAAGAAGAAGAAGAAATCTCGCAAGGCGCGAAAGAAAGAACCCACCGCAAGATCCGAGCCCAAGGTAAAATGCTACGGGTGCGGCCAAAAAGGGCATTACAAGCCCGATTTCCCACTCAACAAAAAACGGGCCACGTCAAAGGAAAAAGGAAAGAAAAAGGTCCTCAAGGCGACATGGAGTGACACCTCATCATCCTCCTCCTCCTCCTCCTCAACCGACCAAGGTACAAAATGCCTAATGAAAAAACATGAGGTATCATCATCCTCTTCCTCTTCCTCCTCCTCTTGTTCTTCAAACTCAAATTCTTTCAATCATATGTCTTATGAGGATCTCCAACATGCGCGAGATCAATTGGAGGAAGGTTTTCACGAACATTCTTCCAAATTTGTTTCTTTAAAAAAGAATTTCAAAAAACTCTCTTCCGAAAAAGAACAACTTCTCAAAGAGAAGGAAGAGATGTCCCTCAAAATCCAAAATCTTCCCGATATTGATTCCATGGAATCAACTATCAAAGATCTAAGGGAGACTCTAGCCAAGTTCACCCAAGGTGAACAAAATTTGAACAATTTGCTTGGCTCCCAACGCGTATCCCGGACCACCCAAGGGCTTGGCTATTCCAAGCAAGCTTCCTCTTCCCATGCTCCTACTATTTTTGTAAGGGGGAGCTCTCAAAACAAATTTTGCAATTATTGTAAAAAACTCAGGCACTTAATTTATGAGTGCAATTCCAAAAATGCCCGGTATGGTAGGCCCAAGTCTATTTTCTTAAATGATGAGTTTTATAGGAGAAGACCCGCCATGAAACAAGTATGGATTGAAAAATCCCTCTTAGGGAGTCTCATCGGACCGAAATTTGTCTCGATTTCAAACACCTCTCCCCGGTGATTTGTTGTTTTATTTAGAGGGAGTTAGGTTTGTTTAAGCATTTTTGTTTTATTCAAAATTTTCATTTCAAACTTTCAATTTCAACACTTGGTTTCAAATTTTTTAATTTCAAATCTTTTAAATTGCTATTCAATTTCTTCATTTAAAACTTTCAATTCAAATTTCAAAAATTTCAATTGGTTTAAAATCTCTTTCTTGTTTTTCAAACTTTTCCCTCAATCAAGTTTTATGCCCCACGGTATTTTGATAATCACAAAGGGGGAGAAATTTCTTGATTGATTGGGGGAGAATATTTTCTTTCATGCTTTGATTTATTTTCAAATTATCCTTTAAGAATGTCTTTAATTTCAGTATTTTACTTTGATTGTTTCGGTGATTGTGATCATCAAAATAGGGGGAGATTGTTGTACCTCTCGTATCCCCTCGTGGTTTAATTTTCATGATCACAATCACTTTTTTATTTTTCTAACATTGTTTTAAGTGTTTTTGTTTTATAGGCAAAAGATTGCCAAGGAAATGGGCCATGAAGCACATCACGTGGACTGAAATTCAGTCCACCGGCCAACCGGTGTGATAGCACCGGCCAGCCGGTGGACCTGGCAGAGGCATTTCCCACTGCCAGGCTCCACCGGTCAGCCGGTGGCTTGACCACCGGCCAGCCGGTGGCATCCAGTCAAACAGTGGCAGCTACTGTCTGCCCACCGGCCAGCCAGTGGCTCTGGCACCGGTCAGCCGGTGCTGCCTGGACAGAAGGCCTTCTCAACATCCAAGGCACCGGCCAGCCGGTGGAGCTGTACCGGCCAGCCGGTAGCCCAGTCAAACTAGCCGTTGGCTTTGACCAGTCAACTCCCTTTTGGCCTCCAACGGCTCCGAGGCCCTTTACAACGGCTCCGAAGACTCCCCAAGGGTTCCATGCCTATAAATATAGGCCAAGGAAGCCCCGGACACTAACCGGAACTATACGGAAGCCCACGGACACCTTGTTGATTATTTGGCCAACCTCCGGCGACTTCCTTCAAAGGAACCTCAAGTGCTCCAACAACTTCCACATCCAAGGAGCTCCACCAAAGAAGCTTGGAAGCGGCCTTCAACATCTCCAATCATTCAAAGGCGCCCAAGGCTTCTTCTCATATATGGTTTTTATTGTATATTTATTTTGAGCTTTAAATTTGTGTTTGTGCCTACAAACCCCAACACCTTTTCTCATCCCTCTTTCTTTTGGGTTTCACATCACCACTAAGGTGTGAAGAGGTTTCTTCAAGCCTTTCCTTTTAAAAGGCTTGTGTCATAGGTGAGCTAGCCTTCACCTGTAAGAAGGCTAGTGGGTTCTTGCTCAACCATTAAAAGCAAGGGGGTTCTTGATAAACCAATTCAAAAGCAAGCTGTAATAGGTTCTAGTGCTACCTCAAAGCCTAGTGGGTTTCTTGCTAAAACCATTGAAAAGCAAGCGGTAGGAATCTCTCAACGGTTGAGTTGGGAGCGGAGACGTAGGTCGGGTTTTTGGCCGAACTCCGTTAACAATTTCTTGTGTGATTGCCTCTTTATTTCCGCTGCACTTTCAACTTTGATTTTAATTTGTTAATCATTTTTTTTAAAAGGCAATTCACCCCCCCTCTTTCCATCCTTCCCGTTTTTCAAACTCAACACCTAGGATGTGGCATCCAGCCGAGTTCCTATCCTGCGCAAATGCGGCCTGCAAGAGGCAGTCCACACATCCTATATGACGCTTGCATGGCACCACGTCCAACTCCTATCGTGGCCACACCCTACCTCGCAAATTCACGGGGCTCCTCAGCCAACCACGATCAAGGACCATGGCTGTCAGCTCATCCAGATGGCCAGATGCGGGTCGTCCCTTCACAAAGCGCCCCACCGGGCACAACCTCCTCGAGAATGCTATCACAGCTTACGAGCCGTGATCTCTTGGTCTATGTGTCCCACCGGTATGGGTTTCCCCCTCCATGCTGTCCCTGAGGCTTGCCACCATCATTAGCAAGTTTAGAAGACCATAACACACTTTTATGTGGTTCGTTCTTTGAGTCTTCTCTGTCTGTGTCCTCTAGGGTGCTCCCTCTTCACTGCAAGGATCCCAAACCTACCTTTCCCTCATTTTGGGGATATGACCACCAAGATACGCCAATGAAAATGTGTTATGGATTTATTTGTGTCGGACTGGGGCCTTTGCATTAGATATTTAAAGATGGGGTAGATTTGAAGAGTTTTTGTTCAATCATTCCATTCCAAGAGTTTAACCTTGAATAAAATAACCCCATGAAAAAAATAACCCTCCTGCATAACACATGAATCGCCGATCAACTTGTTCGTGGGTTGATCTGAGTTCGTAATTTTTTGAAAAGAACGGGGAAGAATATAAAATCAAAAACCCATACCTCTTTTAAAGTCTAATGCCACAATGTTTTTCCTGAGGGGATTATGTCATCGATATAGCTTCCCATCTCTGATCTTCGAATGGTGTCGAATATGATGAATTCATGCCACCATTCGTCATTTTTTTTGGAGTGGAAGCCCGTTAGTGGTTTACCTAAGAATCCTCCAAAAATTTAATCATTATTTCTTCAGTGCATGAAACTATGTCCCATCATTCCCATTATGATGTTATGTCATGCCGTTACATTGTTTTATTTAATAAAAAATTTCGTTTTTATGTGTCATTAATTCATCATTACATTGATGAGTCATTAATGTGCCTCATTAGAGCACATATCGCCACCTCCTTGAAACCCAACGGCATCATTGTCTGCCACTCAACTGTGAGAATGAAAAGAAAAAAATTCTTTTAAATTCATTTATTATTTTCTCAAAATGTTTGAAAAATAACTTTTTTGCTCGGCCCCTGCCAAATGAAGTTATGTATTTTTTATGTGAATCCTGGAATTTTGAATTCAATAGGTCCCTCAAATTTTTAATCTAAGTAATGGTTCAAAAAATATAAAATCATTCTCGCACTTTTACGGAACGTACCTTAAAAAAAGTACAAAATTTCTTTCAGGGCTCTCTGGACCTCAGAATCATGTTCCATAAAATTTTATGGTCTCTAAATAATTCCATATAAATAAAAAACATTACATGGAAATTACAAGATGTAACAAATGAGTATATGTGTATAGATTTTAACACCCATTATATTAAATTGGTATGGTATTCACTACACAATTTTCTTTCCATAGAAAATAATGGTGAAATCTCAGCAACATAATGATGGTACATAAATGTTCATGGGAGGGATTAATGAGAATTAAAGGGGTCTATCATAAGTTTTTCATAAAACTTATAGTTTGAAGAGTGTGGAAAAAAACTCCCCAACATTAGGAATTGAAAATAAAAAATCATAAAATGAAAATTAATCTTGAATAAATGGGAGAAAGAGAGGATCCTTTAATTGGGTGTGTGACACCAAATTCTTGGGAGGAGCTTATTAAGAGATTGGGGAACCATGGGAGGAATCTAGATAGGGGAGGGAAAAGTAAGGATGTATTCTATGAATTTTGAGTGAAGTGGAATGGGATCTTGGGTGGGTTAAAATCAAAAATGTGTGGACAATTATTTATTATTTCTTAAACTCAATTTTTGGGCTCTATATAATAAAATAAAAATTCAAATACCTTGAAAATGTTTTTTACATGGTTTATCTCAAATGTTAGTGTTTTTCATTAATTTATACGTAAAAGGGACAATAAAAAATACCCCAATTGATGTAGAAGTGGGTCATACTCTAAAAGAAATGATTATATAACCATAACATATATCAATGGTTTTGGAGGGTTCATAAAGGACTTATAAAATTAATAAATATACCAAAAATCCAATTATATTAAAGGAAAAATATATATTTGGTCTTGGATATCCTTTATAGTATTTATTACATCACCTTTGGGTCATTATGAAGTCATAATACACACTATACTATATATTAATATGATATTTAATTTTTACCATAAAATTTGGTTATCTCTAAATAATTATGAAAAAATCACCTTTTAATAATTTCAGGATTATGATTCCAAAAATTATATTTATTTTAACCAAATAATTTCTTAAATATAAAAATTTTAAATTTTAAAATAAAATCGACATTTATTGGGAAATTGTGGCTTTTTTTAAATAATACTTTTTTAACCCTTATAAAAATGACATTTTACATCATAAAAATTTTATGCTAATTTATATTTAACAAATATTATTTAATAGTAATATTTTTTTAAATATTATTAATTTATGAAATCCATTATTTTATTAAAATAAATGACTCAATATAAATTAAATATTACCCAAAAATTAATCCTTTTATTTAATTGAAGGAAAATGAAATTTTTATAAAGTAACAGTAATAATAAGTAAATATAACCATTACTCTATTTAAAAAAAATTACATACTCATGTTGGTAGGGTTTTACTTGATATCCCTTTAATACACCATAAAATTCCCTAAGGGTAATGTACATGACTAGGAGACTTTAATGGGGTGGTTTTGCATACATGGTATGGGTAGTGATCTCAATGAACTCAAACTTCTCTCTTAAAACATTTCTCTCCTTCATAAGTTGTTTGGTCATAGCTTGGGCTTAGTCAATGAAAATTACCAGTGGTTCTATTTCCCTTGGAAGCTCTGATAAATGGTCTTCATAGGGTATTACCATACTGGTTAAGGCCATCACTTCTTTTTTCAGTGTCAATTGGATGTGTCAAACACTATTTTTATATTAATCTTATGATCACTATTAATCTACTATATTATCTATGTTATAGATGATTAGAATTATTTAAAATTATATAATAAAACCAATGAAATGCATGTGTTTTCTATATCAATATTACATAACAAGTCACTTAATTAAATCAAAAGAAATATTTTATTTATAACAGTTTGCGTCATTAAAATCATCCCCCCAACAAAAATTTCACCCTCAAAATTTTTATTTCCACACTGAAGTATGAGAGAGTAACTCTATTTCATCACTTCCTATGAGTACCATGTTTCTTCTTCAATCAATTTTGTTTCTCCATAGCACTTTTACCAAGTTAATCGTATTATTTATTAGAACATTTTCAATAATATCTAAAATCTTCTATGACTTCACCTCATATGAGACATCATTCTTCAAAGGGACCACCTCTTGATTGATTACATGTGGGGGATCAGTTTTTTAATTTCACTAGAGGGACACATAGAATATATAATTTACATGAGACAAGTTGGGTTGGAATGCAACTCGGTATGCCCCTACTCCGACATGATCAAGGAACTCAATGTGGTCGATGTATCATTGAATAATATTTCCCCTCTTCCCAAATATCATTATTTTATTCCATGGAGATATACATAGGAATACCATGACTCCAACATCAAAATATATGCATTTCAAAAATTATCATTATAGATTTTTGTCGACTCTCAGTATCCTTGACGTACAACTAAAGAGTCATAAACTCTTCCACTATTTCATCAATCATTTCAGGACCTTGAGGTTTTTTGTTCCCCTAATTCATCCCTACATGTTGGTTTACTGCACGTCTTCCCATAAAGGGATTCATAGGGATCCATTTGTATGGTTGGGTGGAAAATGATATTATATTAGAACTCTACTAGAGGATGATATTGATCAGATCTTACCTTGATGTGAATTGATCATTCTAGAAACATTTCCTTAAGTTTTTAGATAGTCTGATCAGATTGGCCATCTATTTGGGGGTGATAAGCTGTTATGATTTTTATATCAATCATCATAGCATGTCAGAGGCTCTTCCAGAACATAGAAGTAAATATTAGGTCATGATCTTATACAATCAATAGTTGTCTCCCATGCATCCTCATCAATTCTCTAATGTATATCCTTGCCAGTTGATTGAGTAAGAAGTCCTCTAGAATTGAAATGAAGTGTACAGTATTTATAAGATGATCCACCACAACATATTTACAATTATTTCTTCATGATGTCTTTATAAGACCATTCACAAATTCTATGGTGATTTTTCCCATTTTTATGTAGGTATGGGTAATGGTTGCATCACCACATTGGATTTTTTTCCTTTACTCCATCACTTTCTATCATACAATACATCATGTTGTATATTTCATGATCTTCTTCTTCATATTATACAAAGATTAGTTTTATAAGGGATACTGATACATCCTTATGCTTCCAATATCAATAGAGAAAACCAAACCATGTGCATCTTCCAATAACTATTTCATAACTAAGGACTTCCTTGTACACATAGCAATGAGACAAATTCTATAACTCTTTCATTATTATCTAAATCCAAATATTTCCCTTTTCTTATAGTTGATCATTTGTTCTGAATTCTCATATCATCACTTTTAGAATCCTTTATCTTCTCTAGAAGGTAAGATTGATAAATCATCTCTGAAAATATTGATGATGTCTCTTCCTTTATGGCACCCATGTCCATCCTTTCTAAATCTAATAAGATCGGACCCCTCTAAGTATTGATTAATGATAGAATTACTGGATACTTTCTACTTAGGGAATATTCCTCTTTATTTTCCTTCCCATGATGGTAGTGAATTGATCTTTCATAATCCTTGATCATCCTTGACCATCTTTGTTGGTTCATATTCATCTCTTTCTGTGAGAATATATACTTGAGGATTTTGTGATCTATATATATTTCACACATCTCTAAAAGGAAATAATGTGGCCATATTTTAAAAGAAAGGATCATTAAATCCTACTATAGATCATTGGTTGTGATGTTCTGTTCATGTAATTTCATCTACCATGAATCAGATGGTTTTAACTTTCTATTCAACATTAATACACTACCTAATACATTCTTCTAAGAATCGATAAATATCATGAAAATTTCTCAGCGTCTGGGTAGTTTGAGCATAGGGGTTGTGATAAGCCTCTTTTTCAACTCCATGAATATTTTTTCACATTCATCATTCCAACAAAACATGATTCCCCTCACAGTTATCTTGGTTAAAAGGTTTTACATTCATGATAAGTTTATCACAAATTTAATATAGAACTCACCTAATACAAGGAAAATATAGATACATGTCATGGATGTTGGCCACGACCATCCTTTAGTTGCATATATTGTTTAAGGTTCCACATATATCCAATTACTCGTTATTATATGCCACAAAAATGAGACTTCCTTTAACATGAAATCTTTTTTGTTCTACTTATCATATCGGTTATGATTTTGTAATATCTTTAGCATAGTGCTTAGATGCTCTTCATATTCCTCCTTGTTTTTTGAGAATATGAAAATATAATCTATAAAGTCTATCAAAATCTAGTTGAGGTAATATATAATGGCTATATTAGTCAAGAACATGATGATTCATGGAGAATTATTGAGTCCAAATTGAATTACTATGAACTCATAGTGCCCAAACCTTATATGAAGATAAGTATTTCGGATATCCTCCTCCTTGTACCAATCTTTGTAATACCCTGACCATAGATCCCCCTTGGATAAGTATTATGTTCCATGTATCTGGTCAAAAAAGTCATCTATAAATGTTAAATGATACTTGTTCTTTATCATTATCTTATATCTCTGAAGATAATCATTTCAAAGGTGCAATAACCCATTATTCTTCTAGATTAAAAGGATTGGTTCAACCCATTGTGAAACACTTGAGAGTATAAACCCTTTATCAGATTATCTGTTAGTAGTTTATTCTTATCCTAAAGTTTTACAAAAGCCCTTATATATGGACTCTGGGATAATACTAACTCCCAAGGTATAAGTTCTATTGAAAACTTATCCTCATTGCTAAAAAGAAAATTAGACTATTCCTTAGAAAAACATCAGTGTATTACCTCACAATGGGATTGTCTTCAAAGGTGATTCTTATCTTAGAGTCAATAATTTGAGATAGATACACATTCCCATAGTGAAATAATATCCACTCTTGAGATGTTGATGCTAAATAAGATTCATCATCCTCCCTTCACTTGTATAGAATCAATGTCCAACATGCAATACAGCGAGTGATTTCCTCCTCATGGAAATTTATGTTGGTTATATATAGAGAAATAGAATCCATACCCAGAATAGCATAAAATCACAGAAAAGGGAGCATGGAATGGCTTTATTGGAATTTCAACCCAAATATTTTGATAGGGGGAGAGTTATATACATTAGATGAAAAAATTTCCCTATTTTACATGTTCACATATAACTCTACTGACATGAATTGTGGTGGTGTTTTAATAGATATATTAAACCTTCATGGTATGAATGAATTCATAGAACAAGAATTAAATAATACATTCTATATTATATAATGAGTAATTAGAATACTTATCCCCACATTTTTTTCTGGATCCACATTAGTGGTTGTGATGTTAAAATCTCACCCTTTCTACCTTAGAGGATTTTTTCTATCTCTAAAAACACTCATATTATTCCATTATTTTTCTATATGCCCTATTTTATTATAGTTGAAACAATAAATGATGCACAGAGGTTGGATCATGTCCTTCCTCTCCTCCATCTCAATAAATGAATTTCTATGATTTATAATCACTAATTTGGTATACTTATTTTCAGAAAATAATGCATTTCCTCTTCCCCATTAGGAAATTTATGGGGTGCTTTGTTCCTCACCTTTGACAAGTGGGGGGTTTAAATTTAATTGAAATGTAATATTTCTGCATCAGACCACTATAATTAAAATAAAATTTTCACTTTTTATCCCCTTGATACCCTTGAGATTCTCTAATCTATATTTCAACATTAAAGGCACATAAGACTATTTCATCATAGAAATCAATGTCATGGATCTCCATGGATTTTTATAGACTAGGTTTTATCCCACCAAAGAAGTGGTCAACATTACATTCAGGTGTAATGAAAAATCCAGAGGCATATTGTGAAATTTTTGTGATATTTTCCTCATAGACCCTGATAGATTCATTATCTTTTTCCCAGAGGGAAAAGAAAACCCTTTCCATTTTATGTTGGAGACTGCGAGGAAAAGATTTATCAAAAAATATTTTCATGTATTAATTCCACCCTAACACCTCAATCTCTTACTTAGGATTCATATTCTTGATCAATGTCAACCACTAGTCACATTGTCCCTATACAAGATAAATATCCAGTAGAACCTTCTTTAACTTAGAACATTGATAGATGGTGAAGATCTTCTCAGTTGAGTTGGTTAATTATTCGGCGATTAAGGGATCATATGATTTATTGAAACTCAGATCCCTCTTTCCCATAGTGTTCAATTTTAGCGTGTTATTTCTTAGGGGGATTTGGATGCTCTTCCAGGTCTATATTTAAATTTAGAACTTGATTCTACTGAGAGAGCATCACCATGATGTTAATAATTACCTCTCTCATCTGGTTAGGAATATCATTGGGGAATTCATCACATTTCCAAATGCATTGATAATTAATCTGATTCCTTCTATTTTTGGAGATTAGATAGAATAAATGAAAAATTAGGGTTAATTATTTTAAAATAATTTAACACAAAAATAGTAATCCCATGTAAATAAAGACTCAACATATAAATTGCATTTATTTCCTTATCTAATTAATTTCTATGCTTTAATATATGTTATTCATCTTGTATTTCCTAACATATAAACATATGGTAATTTTTATATTTCTTTAATAATGGTTCATAATGAGCTTATGAATTTACCAAATCATATCCCTTGAGAGTGTAAAATGAAGAGTGCATCAAGGCCTATTATCATGCACCATTTCCTAGTAGATTCTAGCTAAATATGGTGTTTTCAGGTTTTACCAATATATAAATGTGTTCTATAACCTCATCCAAATGTAGTATACAAACTAGAATTTATTTTCATGAAAAACCAAAAAAAGAATTTTAACAATATTTTGGAACGTTTTATCATACGTACTCTTATCCCAAAGTCTTTCTCTAGAGTTTTCTAATCTTAATCTCAAAAGTAATTGAACTTTTTCTTTTATACCAACTACAACAACCCTAACATCTATTCCACATTAATAATTGATTTATTATATAATATTAATATTAATACAACATAAATGATTGATATGTGTTGTTTCTTTTGGAATTACTTACACTACATAACAACTTAAAATCAAGAATATATCATATTTATTGACAACATCCTTAACCAAATCATAACCTTCCATCGAATGTAAAATTGCATGGGATAACCTGGGGGAATACATAAGAAATGGGTGAGATATAAAAACTAGTCTGCGAATAAACATCACTTAAGTTGAAAAAAAAATATTTTTAAGAAAATAGGAATATAAAAATGGAGTAAGAATCATAATCATGAACAATGAGACATGATATATCATGATAATCATAAAGGAAACATGGTAAATGTGAAAATAACATATAAAATTATATCATAAACATAGGCTATTTCGATATGATAAGAAAAAATTATGGAAAAGTCCCATAAAGGAAATAGGTTTACTTTTCATCCCATCATGAAGTCTCAAGAGACAAAAAATTACCCCATTCATCGGTGTGAAATATAATTTTAAGGGCACCCACCACATTTATTTCATTTTCATGATTAAACATTCAACATAAATCATACAATATTAACTCATTCATCATCATATATTATTCCAAGATCAAGGGGTGTAAAATAATTATTGTTATATACAAATTTAAAAAAGTATCTGTGTATAAAGTTGAACACCCTTGATAGAAAATGGGTATAATATCAACTACACAATTGTTTTTCTATGGAAAATATCGGTGAAATTTTGGCAGTATAAAGGCGGCACAAAAATCTTCCTAGGATATCATAATGAGTGTTAAAAGGTATTTAATAATTTAAACATTAGAAGGGAATTATGTTGGTTTTTTATAAATAAACCAAAACATTATACATTTAAAATAATAGGAAATAAAATGAATAAGAATATTGAATAATGGGGAGAAAGAGAGGATCCCTGACATGAGTGTGTGACACAAAATGATTAGGACGAGTTTCTTGGGTGTTTGGGGGAATCATTGGAAGAAAATATAGAGGGTATTGAAGAGTAAGGATATTTTTAAAGGATATATATTGATTAAAAATTGTAACATTGGTTTTTTTTATATTGGAAATTATTGGGGAATTGTTTATTATATCTCAAAATTAGATTTTCGCCTCTATATAATAAAATAACCAAAACAAGAAACAATCCCAAGGTTTTTTCCATGTTTTTTAAAAAATATGAGTGGTTTTTAATTATTATATAAGTAAAAGGGATGAACATAATAAAATAATACACCTTATGATGTTGAGGTTATTCATTATTTTAAATAAATGTTTTTAAAACCATATAATATAATCATTGTTTTGAAGGATTCATAGAGGCATTAAAAAATTAATAAAATAAAAATAAAATCACATTATATTAAAGGAAAAACATCTATTTGGTCATGTATACCATTTATATTATTTTTTACATCACATTTGGGTCATTATTATGTCATAATACACATCATATATTTATTCAATATTTAATATTTTCATGAAAATTTGACTACCTTAAAGAATTATGAAAAATTCACCATTGGTTAATTTTTCAGTTCTAATGAAAAAATATATATTTTATTTTAACCAAATAATTTTTAAAATATTTTAAGTGTCCCTTTTAAAATAAAATCCACATTTTTTGAGAAAAGTTAGGTTGTTTTTATAATAATTGTTTCTGAACCCTTAAAAAATTACATTTTACCTCGTAAAAATTATATGATCAGTTATATTTAAAAAATATTATTTAATAGTAATATGAAACATAAATATTATTTATTCAGACAATCCATTAATTTATTAAAATATACTAATTAATTAAATTTGAATATTACCCAAAACTATAGTTTTTGTTTTATTGAATCAAAATCATTTATAAAGTAACAATAATAAGACAAAAATATAACCATTATTATATTGAGAATAATGTTCATAATCATTTTTATAGGGTCTTGATACATATCCATTACATACACTAGAAAAGTCTCTAAGGGTAAGGTTCATGACTGTGAGACTTTCATGGGGCGGTTTGACGTATATGGTTTGTTCCATGATCTCGATGACTTTGAACTTCTCCAATAAACATTTTCACTCATGATTAAGTTGTTTGATATCATCCTTGGATTGGTCACGTGTAAATCCCAGTGATGTCATTTCATCCAAAACCTTTAATAAATGGTCCTCATAAGGTATGATCCTACTAGTAGAGGCCATCACGTCCTTTGTCTATGTCAATTTGATTTGTCAAAACTCTATATCTATTATAATAATTTGATCACTGTTCAACGACTATATTATCAATAGTAAATATTCATAATTGTATTTTAAATTTTAAAATTAAAAAAAAGTACTTGTTTTTCCTATAACTATATTTTATAATAAGGAACTTGATTAAATAAATAAAGAAATTTTATTTATAATAGTTCAATTTCTTACAATACTCGCGTTAGAATATTGAGTTTTATAATAGTGAACTCATAAAATACGGGAATAATAAAAATATACATGACTAAAATTTTATTTATGTGGGGGCGGGTTCCTGTGGGAGAAAAAATAAATCTTTTAAAAGGGGAATTAAAATTACAAGTTAGTATTCAGTCGGTGGAAGTGTTAACTTCTAAAAAATTAAATCGAAGAGTAGCATTAGAAGTAATAATTTTTATTTCAATAATGTAACATTATTATTCAATGGTAAATGGCTCCAAAAGAGGAAAATATAGAGTTTAATGTTAATTTAGGTCATGTAACTCCTAAAAATCCATTTTTTAGATAACTATCAGGGTTTTATGGATTTTTAGTTTAATTTTTTAATATTTTCCCAAATTTGTTTTAACTAGGTAGTTAATTTTTATATCTATTAACCATTATTATTGTAAAAATTTTAGATTTTTCCAATTAACTAATTTAAAAATTTTAATTTCAAATAAATTTTTCAAAATATGCCTTTATGACCTTGAAATTTTAATATTTTAGTAAATTCACATAACACACAAAATAGTTTCTCATAAAACAATGTTTTTTACACGAAAAATTTATCTACAAGACTTTATTATTATATATATTTATTTTTATTAAATAATATTCTTTTTTATTAAATAAATAAAATTAAGGTGGATTTTAAAGCATACCAGAGACAAATTTCTCTTTCAAAAACTTATTTAAAAAAATTACAGAAAACTATAATTTTATAAATGTAATATTTTACCTTATTTATAAAAAATTTGACCATTGAATTTATGTGTCAAAATAATATATTATATTACATAATGTTATTCCATAAATATGTATATTTAATTGATTTATTTTTTAAAATATTTTAGAATACACATGAAAAATGATAAATCATAAAAATTTTAATTTTTAAGGAACAGTGGTTTTATAGTAATAGTTATCGTTTTAAGGTAACAAATTAAAAAATTAATACTATGAAAATTTTGATAGGAGGAATTCAAAAATGAATTTAATTAAATGAAATTTAATTTCTATAATAGTTATATTGATATTTCTATAAGAAATCACATAATATAAGGAAATCAACATTTATTGAAAATATCATTTCTAATACAAATTCATGTTAATTTTTTATCATCAAATTATAACAAATTTTTCTATTTTAACATTTAGTGTCTATTATATGTATATTTATAATGTTATTCTAATATTTTTTGGTTCATTTACATTTGGTTAATCATTTGAAAAATTATATTTAAGACATTTATCTTATTTCATTGATGTCATATAATATTATCATGGGTTATTACAAGATCAATTATCCTATTTCATTTTTGTTTCTTTTGAATGAAAATTTACCTCCTTTTATTATAAGTGATTTTTAAATATCCATAGAGGAACCAATATTGGGAAAGATCAATTTACAAGGTTCATCTTTCAAAGTGATATAGATAGTCCTTGGTGTGATAAAACACTACCCATTAAAATCAAAATGGGAGGGTAAAATAGTAGGTTATGACCATGAATTTGTTTCATATATCTTGACCATGCTTTAGTGAATCCCACACTTTAAGAAAATTCATATTATTAAATACTGATATTTTTCACCATTGAGACCACCTCTATGTCATTTTAGTGTGATAAATTACTCATCCACTTCCTAGAATTATCAGTGGATTGAAAGTAATACTTATTATCAAAAAACACATAGGTAATAGTCCATTATTCACATAGTATGAACAATAAACTCAAAAATCATCTGTAATGTTATTTTTTATTTCATTCATCTACTTGTTTTATGCTCAAAGTCTTCAATATTTAATAAATATCTTGAAATTTTTCTATACTTATCCTTTTCAATCCTTACTTGACCTATATATTCCAAATCTATCAAGCAACATAGTATTTAATCTAGTTTTAATTTTATTTAAAAATACCTTTCACTCCTTCCCCTATAAAAATAGACATTGGAATATATAATACGATATAATAACATTTCAATTAAAATTAGTAACTCATGGGTGTTGGAATGATAACCAAATTAATTATATAAAGTCAAGTCATTAAGAGTGGTTGGACTACACAAGTATATAGATTCAAGTAAAGATATCCTCCCTTACTGCATGAAATCATGATTGAGAAAAATATATTCTAACTATATGAACACATTTAATAATGGAGATATTATTGTTTTGTAGAGTTATTCTATTTTTTATTATCATGGGAATTAATTTACCATTATGAAACATGGCTACACCATTGCGACATGGATGTTTTGGAATCTCTAGAGCCATTAAGTTTTTTTAAATGTGTAAATTCACCATTGTCACAATTTCATGATTAAATATCTTTTTACTAATCTGATTTGTGATAAAACACATTATCTATTGAATACATGACATAAAAAATATAGAGATACCTGAAATCAAGTAAATCAAACTTTTCTAGGTTGTTTCCTCTTAAACCGAGCTAACCTCACTTCTATGTAGATCCTATACACAATAGAAAAAAGGACTTTCAAATGAACATAAATCCCAAAATTATGATCAAAATCCATTGTATAATTTTTTTATTCATCATGGTACAATAAATTTTATCAAATAGATTTCATTCTATAATACATGATCTACATTATGAAACTCATTCTATAAACAGTATTCATCAAGAATTTTTTCCATGATAAATAATAAATATATTCCATCATAAAAATCATTTGAAAATTTATAAAAAAAACTTCTTCACCACATAATATACATGAAGTTGAATACAATTTATACAATAAAAAATAAATATATAGCGTATAATATTTACTTAAACTACATATTTTACAAACATTCAAAAGATATATTATAGACATTATTGATCTGAAAAATCTAACACATTTGTCTTTTTTTGTCCAAGGACCTAAATCACAACCAAGCAATGAAAACATACGAAAGGATGACTTTTCCACGATGATATTCATTGTCTTATTTGGGTCCATACGTGGGTGAAAGTGGAGCTAGAAGTCTTTTTTCATGGCCCCTAGGATCCACATTTAAAGTAATGCTAACTAAGCCCTTTGTTTCATTAATATCTTTTAATGGTTTTTCATGGTGGTTTTCTTCTTTCAGGTCTTCTCGATCCCCTACATCGATGTTTTTGGTCCAAGATTGGTTCAACTTTTCTTT
This sequence comes from Viscum album, assembly GCA_963277665.1. Lineage (NCBI taxonomy): Eukaryota > Viridiplantae > Streptophyta > Magnoliopsida > Santalales > Viscaceae > Viscum > Viscum album. The sequence continues at coordinate 1,631,006,656 of OY728133.1, read as the reverse complement.
CTCAGTTTTCATTCGGCCAATAGATAGTCCCCCTTTTCTCTTTTTATCTTGTCCCTCCATGAATGATTCCACCTTGGAATGGTTCGAAGGTGTAATTGGTGATTTGGGATGGTGTTGGTGGCTCCGATGATGGATATTGTACTCTCAATGTCTTGGTTTGTCTCGCAGTTATGTTTGGGATGTGTTGGTGGCTATTCTGGAGAATTGTTGGTTTCGAAATCTTATTATACAGTGGTTTTTTTTGTTTTGGTGATCAAATACAGTACTTTACTAACTTTCTTCATGGCATTGGTGGTGTATGTGGTGCTGTTGTTAGAGCTGGGATGAGATGGGTGATCAGGGTGCGTGCAAGACAGTGAGGCGATAAGTGATCGGGGCCTGATGCGATCCCTCAATATTTTGGGGCATATCAGTCTTGTACATGCTTCCTAGGCATACCTTCTTATGCTTTATTTTCCACGGTCGTTTTCTAGCAATATTCTATTATGGTTTTAACTTAACCATAAAAGTGATTTTTTTAAAATTCAAGAAAATATTTTTTTGTGGTAATAATGGATTATAAGTCAATAATTTTAAGCCTAACAAAGAAAACTCAGTGAAGTAAAAAGGTATATAGATTAGGTAATGTTAGTTTTTTCATAAATATTATAGTGATCTAATTTAATAACTTATCATTTATGGAATTATTAATGAATTATAAAAAATTATAAGGTGGATGATTATTTTACAATAAATACTTCATCATCATAATAATCATTATATAAATCCACTTCTTGACATATTGATCTTATTATAAAAAATATATAATCATTAAAATCATTATCACAACAAAAAATATTCACATAATCTGTAATACATAAATTCTTACATGGGGATAAATATACTTGAAACAAATTTTACACAAACGGAAAAATTGAACTTAAAAAATATCTCTTTTAATAACTTTCTATATATATAATCTATATTAAGATAAAACCATATCACTGTATACTCTTATATATATATTCTACCCATTTTTACTGATCATAAAATTATACAAATAAACCAAAATTTATGTTGTCTTTGATTTTACTCCCCTTTCAAAACAATATCCAAAGGAAAGATTAAAGAGTGAAAAATAAACTGTATCTTATCCTTGATATGTGTGATATTGAAATCCCTACATCAACCTCAGATTTTGAAATGCTGCATTCGACATTGGTTTGGTTAGCATAGTAGTAATATGATCCTTTATTTGAAATAATACCTTCATCAACTCATTTCAATCTACATATTCTATAATGAAATGATAATTTATATAAATTTGTTGGATTTAATATTTGTGATGTGGTTTCGTTGAATAATTTACTACACCTTGATTATCACATCCCAAGTGTAGTGGAAACATCAAATTAATTTTGAAATCTCTTAACTGTGTCTCCATCGTCATTGACGTAGTAGTTACAAGAATTATAGCCACATATTTTGAATCATTTATGGTTAATGACGAAATTTGTTTCTTCTAAGTTTAAAAAATAAAAATTTCTTCTAGATAGAAAACTCTACTAGATGCTGTTATTTTTTCATCAACACAACCTAGGAATTCTACATCTATGAATTAAAAGAGATCAGGATTTCATTTTTTGTCATACCTCAATCGAAAATATATTACACATATGATATACATAGGAATATTATTTCAATATTTTTAATGAATACTTTTTTGTTCACATTTATGTGTAACACAAACGTTAATAACATACACCATATTTGTCTATGAAGATATCAAAAATATAATAACCAATAATCATCAATAATTATCTCAGATAAAAATATATTCCTCGACCATGCTTTGATATCATGTACCCCTATAAAATTATTGTAGAAATTATCTTTGAATGGTCACAAAAAATAATTTTTATATGAAACATATATATCTTAAGAATTTAAAAAATAATACTTCTCCTGAAATTGTAATAGTTCTAAAAGGTACACCACCTCACTAAGCACGGAAATCTCACAAAAAATCATCAATTTATCATTAAGAGCTTCTGAAAAAACCATCATTGTTTCTATAAAAATTTATTTAATCTAAATAAATTATTTAAATAAGTGGTGAATCCTATAATATTTTATTTAGATATTGTTATTCACTCATCAGTTTACGAACGTCAATTTCTTCGAGCATGTATCAACATATCTTGATTAGAAATACTATTTATTTCATTTTAATTAAAATTTTGATAAATATTATAATGTTTTTATGAAGTTAAAATAGTTAAATGTTCACATAAAAATACACACTTTTAATTTATTAATAACCTTTAAACACTAATATTGTTTTATTTATCACAACCACAAAATTCTCATTTAACTAGTTTTAGATCTACCACATAATTTTGATGAAAATAATCCCTTTGGGATTGGGTTCCATCCCCTAAGAGAAATTCTTCTAAATATAGTCCATATCCTCAGTCATAAAATTAGGCCATCCTTGATAATCCATCGCTTCATTGAACCTTCTATGATTAACCTTATAAAATAAATTTGTATTAACTATTTTTTTCAGTGTTCCCATAATGTTTAACTATTTTCTCCAATCACCAAAAATATTATTAACATGAACCAATCCTTGTATCCTTGATTGACAAAAACTGAGGATTTTTTCATCACATGAAATGACTGAAAATTATCCTTCAACCTATTCAAGTGCTTTATTTACTACTTCATCTAAGATTTATTCTCACTATTTATAAAATCGCCATCATTACTTCTAGAAAGCAATTCACCATGTGTAACAAACCTCATTATGTTATCATTAATATTTATATCTAGTAATCCAGTAAGACTTCTAGAATCATTGTTGTATTAGTGGTATCCTTTTCCTCATTGAGGATATCAATGGTAAATACCTTTGACACATATTTTTTAAAATATTCCTCAAATTTTTACTAAAACATTAATAACATAATAATATCCAATCAATGAAAAATAATTTAAATTCATATAATTAAAAAAATTATTCTAATGTGATTATTAGTTTATATTTTGGCTATGTATTCAATGATTTTTAATTTTAAATAAAATTACAATATCTGTTCTCTAGAAGTCTCAAGTAGTATTATGCTCAACTAACATAGTATGATCCATCTCCAACAAGTTCTTATTATTCTATTTTTCTAGAACATATTGTTGTAGTTTTCATGGTGTATTGTGATAATATTAAATATCATTCTTCTCAATAAAATAATCATATTATCCTTTCTTAGACTAAGTTACATTATTTGTGTATAACATTTTAAGAGAAAGAAAATACACTTTTCCTTTACATGTTTGAAAATTTTTAATCATCAAAAATAAATCCAACTTGTGTTTCATAAATGTTACTCATGTCGTATGCATAATATGAAGTTTAATACCAATCATCAGGCAGATATAATTTCCTTACTAGCCCACACACTTCTAAATAAATGTGTATATGAAGACCCAAGTGGGTTTTATATTTAATTTCAACAATCAATATGTGTTTGAGAAAAAGTATGTCTTGATATTACAAGGGGGACTTTTATGGGTTCATGAAATGGAATTGTATTTCATGCTTAACAAATCCTCATTTTATATGTTATGATTGTTGAAAAAATTATTTTTTGTAAAGACACATGTAGGTGTTTGAATAGTATTTACTTTCTACAACATGATGAAATCAACATATGATGTGTGTAATTGATTTTTTCTATTTTGATGATGAATGTTTAATGTTTTTTTTATGTCAATTCCATTTGGTATTCTTATTTTTCATGAATATATTTGATAAGAATTAATGTTTTAAATTAATTGATAAGGAAAAAACTATATATTATATTTATGTAGGATGTTATTTAAAGATTAGGACATGAAAATATTTAATTTTAGGGAAAAATATAGATGAATTTATGTCTATGAAAATTTATTTTTTTTTAAAACTATAATCATATTTCTATTTCATTTAGTTGGATTGTTTTTTTAAAAAAATATTTAAAATTATGATGAGGATCAACCATGTTGTTAGTGAGTACTGAGGATAATGGAATGCATAATCATGATTGGGAGCATAGAATAATAATATAAATTAATCACACAAAAACGAGCTATTTTTGAGGTTGAATAGTAGAATAGGGTGTTCTATAAGCACACCTGGTTACTCACATATGGCACTTGAGTAGAGTGAACTTGTATATAAATGAGATATTGGAAGATAGATTAAAGTATGTTTTACAAAAATACGGTGGTATTGGTACCAAATTTTAACAGGTATTCAATTATCTCAATCCATTCAATATAATATATCCATTTTGTACGATCCTAATTAGGTGTCCTATTTGACCTCTCATTTGAGGGTTGTGCCTATATATGAGATTTTCAAACCAACCTCCACTAAACAAGTTAAAAATCAAAAATCTATGTTTTATCTTTGTACTATTATTAAACTGTTATCTTCGTAAGATATTTCAAGCATATAAATGTAATTTTTAGGTGTTGACGATGCTTCATGATCATAGAACATATCCATGTGGAATATAGTTCAGTTGTGAGGGAAATAATCCTTTTGTGAGGATTTAAGGACATAACCCTTTGAAGCATCAAGATCTATTTATAATTTTTCATGAAACATCCTTCGATATCAATCCACGTCTTTTTTAATTCTTATGAGAATCTTCAAATCATTTACTCTGGGTACATGCCTTATAAAGATATAAATATATTCATATAACATTCCTTGTTATAGATTAGATTAATCAATGTTAATTTGATATCACATTAAGAAAAACCTATTGAGTCATTTTGATATATCAATAATGATATTACATCATGATTAATTGAGATGAAATATATAATACTTAAGTTTATTCAAGATCGAAAAAATAATGGAGGTATTCATAAAGAAATGTATATATAAATATGGTTTATAATGAAAAATAATATGTTTCTGTGTGTGTGTGCTTGTGTGGGTGTGTGTAATCCAACTAAGGATTATATTTTGTTGACTTCAAGACTTGTTAAAGAAAGAATATTTTCTAAAACATCCATGAGAACCTACGAAATGAAGAAGAAGGAGACAAGAATGATCCCATTATTAATGATTATATAAATTCATGGTGACTCATAATGTTTGAGATCCCCTATATTTTAGATCACAATTCAACCTAGTTTAGAACATGTTTAACCTACATGATATATTTTTTACCATGCCATTGCAGTTAAATTCAATTTATTTGTTCAAATTAAAATCATTGAGATATTAGTGGTCTCTATATAAATAATGAAAATTTATATCAGGTCTTCACAGGATAAAAAATTCTATTCACTAAGTATGCTTGATTTATTCCAATAATTTTGTTCCAATTATGAGGTACTTGTGATCACTAAAAATATTTAGTGATAAAAGAATCATGACATGAGGAAATCAAATCATAGTAAGTATTATAATCTCAGGGAGTAGAAGGACCATTTTAAATTAAACAGTTTTGTTAATATTTCTATTTTGGATTATATATATAAGTGAGAGAGCATTACATATCAATCCATCTTAACAGAATTAGAAGTTAATTTTTAATTATTATAAATTTTTTGTAAAAAAACATCGAAGAAATATGAACACTGATATGCCCACCCATATTTGTGTCCTCGCAAAATCTATCTCATAACTTTAAGTGATATTAGGGAGTCAGTTCCCTCTAATTATATATATTAATCGATTTCATGTTTAATTTTCCTTTTCAACATGAAGTGTAGGTTTGATGATAATTTGTATGTGTCACAAATGCTAAACTCAAGACTATGTCTTTTTAAAACAAAATGTAAGGATTCTACCAAAACTATAAAGAACACAAACATAAATGAAGCAATGGGATTAATGAAATTTACATATAAATAAAATATTGATCATTCCCAATTATATTTTTATAACTATCCAAAACATCAACTAACAATTTTTTATTTATATTTAGATTCATATAAAAGACATTTATTCCCATTTATATTAATATACTTTGGAAATTTATGATGATAAGTAACACTTAGAAATGGATCTTTAAGATTTGTATTATTCCCTATGAGTTAAATATAAATGGTTTAGTTCTATAAAAGGCGTAATTGAAGATAAGGAAGAATATGAGGCTATTTTTAATGAGATTATTTCCTTAATTAATGATTAATATCAAATAAATTTCTATGTCAAAAAATAAACTAAAATTTTATATGACTATGTGATCCATGATTATGAGAATTTTCATACACTTTTAAAATTTAAAAGATCCACAGTTGGTGGATATGAAAAACACAATTAATGAACATAAAATTTTTATAAAAATATAAGAAAATTCATTAAGGATTTGATTTAGAATATGAAAGTGGAATGTGGGGACATGTTAAGGACTGTTGAGTTTCAATAAGATTCCCTAAATATAAAGTTAATAAAATTTTTATAATTTTGAAGATAGAGAAAAACATTCATAATGATGCATCTAAAATTCATGTGAGGAATGGTATTAGAACACATGTTTTTATTAAGAACCATAATTCAAAAATTTCTCATAATTCATGAAAGAATGAATTGATATCAAATACTAAAGAATCCACTTCCATATAGCTGAAAGGATTTACCCAAAAAAACTAATTGAAATTTTAATATTGAAATCTCTTCTTATTATAGATTAAATAATAAATATAAAAAATTCTAAGAACTAAAAATTAGAATATTCCCAAAAAACATAAATTAAGGTTGATAAAATGTCTACTTCCACCCTTATAAGATTATAGAACTATATACATCAACTAAAAATTAAAATTAATTGAAATATAATGGCAATAAGGAAAATTAATAGAATAAGATTTATTGTCCATTGTTGGTGTTATATGATGTTTTGAAATAAGTACATTGAATATTGACACAACATGATAATTTGATATGATTATCTAAGTATATAATTTAGGGTGTTGTAGTCACATTAAATATAAGACTATCTATATAGAATAATATCAATATAATAATATCCAATTTAATAGAAATGGATTCAAATTCCTTGAAAAAGAAAGGTGATAACTACAATATAGGTGTTCAAAATTATAAATTGATATAGTATAAAAAACACGAAAAACCTCATTCCCTGATATAATTATATAATGACACAATATTATAAATTTAATATGGTATAAAATGTTGAAAATTCTATATCTAGGAAAAAATTAAAAATGAAAAGATATGAAACACCTAAGAATAACATGATGAAGGGTGAAAAGGATGTCACATCAGACTGAAGAATTTTTTTTTATGGTAAGAGGGTATGTGGATATACTATTTTAATAATTCCATAGAAAGAAAAATTGAATATAGAAGAAAAAAAAGAATGTGTAAATCAAAGAAAAAAACAATATTGGATTAATCTAAGTCAACCAATAGGTAGATTTAATGGAGTTTTGGATGATTGGTATCCCTAATTATATATATAATATATATGGATATTAAAAAAACATAGACTCTATACATACTTAAGGTGTGTTTTCATGGACTACTTATTTGGAATTAGAATGAGACTTAAAAAATACTATAGAAGATATGCGTTAGAATAAAGGTTAAAAATTAATTATGGATATCATGAATATATTGCGTGTCTATCAAAAAAAGAAAATTAAATAATTGAAAATATATGCGTTTGAGATTTTATATGGAAGTATATAATTCCATCAATTGGTTGATTATGATTCAAATATAGGAAGAATCATTGATTAAATTATAATATTTCCAAGGGATTCATCTGTAAGAATATGGCATCAGGATATTATATTAATAAATATCTCCATGATACCTAATGATAAAAAAACAATTGAAGATAAAATGTTCAATAATTCATGGTGAAGATAAAAGGAGAAACACAACTAAATAAAATATCTCAACCCTAATTCTCACATTGAAGAGTAATATAGTTCCCCCTTATTCCCTATTTTTTAAATATTGTTTTATTATGATTGGAATTGAAGGAAATGGATGAATCTATCACTAAGGAATAAAAAATGTGATCCATATTGTAATTAACATATCATTTATAAATAAAAAGTGATCACAAACCATGAGTGGTAGAAAACATGAATTATATGTTTCTAAAGGATATTACATGAAAATATATATGTTTTAGAACACTCCATAATAATTAAATTATGCGATTATCCTATCATATTATTCATCCATTATCAATGTTATATAAAATATTTTCAAAAAGGATGATTATTGTATTATGTGGGAAAGGGTGAGTAATTCATCTTATAATTAATATCTTTTCATGTTTTATTTTGAATTTTACTTTACATTTATTAACAAAAGGATATGATTTAAAAAACCATAAATTAGAAAATTTTAATATGAGTGTCACATGAATCATGTTCATAATAAGCATTTATATTTTAATTTATTCTCTGTTATTTTATACACCATTTAGAAAAACTATATATAGAGTAGATCAACTAAAGAAAAAAATTTAATAATGAATGTTACATCATCCTTCTCTAAAAATATGAATCTGAATATAATTAAGAATTCAAGGGAGAATTAGTTTTGTTGATAAGAACTATTTCTCAATATGATAATAAAGAACATATGATTACTGGTTACACAAATCTATTCATTTCATGTATTTTAAATATGGTGGAGAAAATGGAATCAATTTAATCAAAACATATTGATTTTTAATGATGATTTCTTTAGAAAACAAATTAAAATGTATGATAGATGTGACAAAGAATGTTATCCATTTTTATCAATAAATTAATTTTTTTATTTAGATATAGTATATGGTAATTAGGGCTATAGTATTGTAATGGATTCATGATATGTATCAAGATTTAATTATAGAGGAATTATTTTTTTTATATGATGGTTGTTGAATTGATCATCTTACACAATTAAATTTATTGGTGTTTAGAGAATGGAATGTTTCTATGATATAAAAAACATAATTTATTTGTGTAGAGGAATTTTTCAAGCATGAATTTTAATTCCATGAAATATTATAAAATTTTATACTATAATTTTAGATGAATTAAATATGGATATTAACTATGAAGGCCATGAATAAATTGATTATTTATGAGCGAAGAGATTTTATGAGAAGGACTTGGAAATATTTATTTTATTATAGGAAAATTTAATGATTTGATGATTGAGGATGGTAAAATATTATTGACATCCCTATGAAAAAATAAATATTACTTTTAATGAATAATGTTTTAGAAAATATTAGAAATTGAGGAGTTTCTCAACCACATGAATAGTGAGTAGAGTGGCGGCCATCATTCCCACATAGAAGCATGAAAAATGAGGTAGAGAAAGTGTAATGTGTGTTTGTAGGAACATCATTTAGGGCAGGAAAAAGGCATAGGGGTTCTTGGAACCCATCTAGTTATATGAAACTAGCTAATATAAATTGTGAATATTTTAATTATTAATATACATGGGGGTAGATTGTCAATTCTGAGATAGATAATTGTTTGTACAAATAAAATGTTTTAAAAGATATTCATAGATAATTAGTTATCCAATTTAACTGAACCATATGATCTGTTCAAAATCAAATGTCATCATCATCCCTTATTTTAATGGTTTTGCCTGTGAGTGATATTTCCAAATTGTCCTACACTAATCAATACATGAAAAATAAAAAAATACCAAAAACTAATCTTGTAATCAAAATCAAGATCTTCACTAGGTAATATATGCATATATTTGAAATTTATTAGTCTCGATGCTTCTAAAAGATTATAGAATATATATCCAATTAGGAACATTGATCTATTGTGAGAGACATGGTCCATCCATGAGGAAGGAATTAAAAACCCATTAATATATTAAGACTGGTCAAGAATTTTCCATGTAACATCTTCTACGATCATGTCACATTTAAATTTATTCATTCCAAGAATTTTTTTCATCGTAAATACAATATATATTCATTTCTGAGATTGAAATACATGCATGCAGCATTGCTTTATAGGCATGTAACAAGAGATGAAAAAAATTGTGGCATGCAAGATTCAAAACCATATCTTCAGCTCTACGCTCCAAATCATGGATTGTATAGTCTTATATGAAATATTGTTCATAACATGCCGCATATTAATTGGATATCATAATTATTCAAATTGAATAAGTTGCATGATATATTAAATTATTCCATTATATGTTTATATGTGACTTAATTATGGAAGAGGGAACCTAAGTCATTGGGAACATGAATGACGAAGGACAAATTTCATGATTCTGGATTTTAAGAATGAATTCGAGGCACAATATACATGTACTCATGAATATAATTTTTTTAATATGTATGATTTATCATAGATGATGATTCATTAATTTGTTCATTAATAGTATAAAATAAAATATATGGGAAATAATTTTGTGAAATTTAATGTAATGATTCCATGTGATTGGTGTTGATATTTATTAGGTTATCAAGATGATAAATGTCATGATCTTATTATAAGAAAATTATGAATAATTACATGATTAAGAAAAGGAATAATTGATGAGATATATGTAGTGAATAATGATATCATTTAATGAATTATGCCAAGAAATTAAATAATTTTTAAATTTATCTTAAGCTATAAGTTATTAGGAGGATATTGATCCATCTTTAATTAGATATCACATGATGAAAATTTGATCGATCTTTATGGTGTTTTTAAAATATATATTATATCCTCTTAAATAGAAATTCAAAAAAGTTTAACCATTTTTATTTGTGATCCTAAATTTCATTGAGGTATTCATTAAAAAATATGAATATGAATATAATACAAGAATGAAGTATATAATATATATTTAATATCAAAGAACAATATATATTCTCTGAATTAAAAATTATACAATGAATTGAGAACATACAATGCATCCAATATTACATGATAATTTAAATTTAAGAAACAGGAGAGACTGATGCAACTATTATTTAAATTAAAATTTTATTTAGGCGTATTTGGATCATCCATTCAATAATAAAATAAATTATTAATATCCCTCATCATATTCATGATGACATAGATTGTGAAAAATACCAATCTAAGAGGGATTAAGGTGTCAAGAATATGAGGTTTCCTAAAGAAAAAGAATAAATTTTAAGTAAATGTTTTAGTTTTAAAACTTATTTCACCTCTATCAGTAATATTTTTAACAATGTGACATAACATCTTATAGATATCCCGTATATTTATATAATATTATTCATATTTCTTATCATTAATACACGTCATTCATCCTCTAATGGGTAATAAAACAATTAATCACAAGTACAAAAGACTATCACCTCATGAAATGATATAATTAATTTTCCATCACGAACTCCCATGGATGATTAAAATGAAAGTTTAATGAATATATATGATATTCAAAATATAATTATCATTTTTAAAAAAATATTATATTATCTATTTTATTACCATTACATCTATAGAAATATGATAATTTTGTTCATCCGAACGTGTGTATTACCACTTCTATAAAAAGATGTGTTTCATTTATCGTCACTAACTCAAATTGATAGTATATATAATTTTATTTAGATATATTTGATCTTATTTAATATATAATTATCTTTTTATGATATGTAAAACTGTAGTTAATTTCCTTCCCTAATGTTTTTATAAAATGGAAATTATTCTCATGCTTTTGTATGGTATGCAATCTTTAGGGTTGAAATATAAATCATTTTTCATAGCCTTGTTACATAGTTATTTATAAATGTATAATTAACATGTTAATTTTATAATTATTTCATGTTTTATATTCTATATATGATTGAATACAAATATATTTGACCATATAAATCATTTTGAGGAAATTATGATATTATAAACGAAACCCCAAAAAATACCTAATGATGAGTTAACCGATTATGTAATTAAATATGTCATTAAAAAACTAAATATATTGTTTAATGATATTGGATTAAACCTGTAAATGGTATTTATGAAATTATATAACATATAAATTTTTATTATATAGGATATCAAAAATGAATGTGACAAGTCATTATCAAGGTAAATGAAAACTATCCTTAAACACCAAATTTAATTTATGTGAAATATTTATTTTATAAATATTTTTTTCGATATTAATATTTTTAAAATTCAATTAATAATGTATGTATGAGGGCATAAATGAATTAAAATTAACATTATATGTATCTTTGTTTATTTTACATTAAAGGTTTTGTGAATAATTATTTATACATATTTTATATATATCCTTTTGAAAAATGGAAATATGAATGTTCTATATTAATGTATTTAGATTTTATGGGTGTTCATACAATAATAATATTTATTTTATTTCAATGATAATATACAATAATCCATGATTAATTAAAATAAAACCCCTTCTTCCATTTTTTATGATTTTCATAAAAAATGCATTATGTGGAACAACTATCTTCATATCCCAAAATATTTTTCTTACGATTATTAAGATTATTTTTGTCATTTTAATATTGATAATGAACCATTTAACATGGTATTATTAAGTTATGGATATTTGAAATAATTTATGATGATGGTTGGACCCGATATATCCTTTTATGGAGGGTAAATTTGATATACCCCATGATAATAGGAAAACCAAATATATATCTCCAGAACATTTGGTAAAAAGATGGATTTAACTAGTAATAGGTTTCTCTAATGAAGTTTTTTAAATTTTCCATGTAGGGTTTGAAATTTATAATATTGTTTAGTCCACTGTTATGAAAATGATGACCCATTTAACTACATGAATATTTAATTATTTTTATTAGTCTTTTGAGAAATATTATGATTTAAAAAGGAAACCTAATGATATTAGGTTGAATTGAATTTTTACAATACATTAAAATAGTGAAATGTATATATTGAAAATTTATTCCTGAGTTTACCATGATTATTAAGAAACCATTATGTATTACACTATTTTATTTTATGACTTTTTATTTAATGTTTTATGAATGTATTTTTGTTACTGAAGTACATTTCCTTGGTACTAAAATATTTATTTTGAATAAATGTTTATTAGGGAACTTGAATATTTTATAATGAGTATTAGTGGTCTAATGAGTTTCTTTATTTCGTTCCATTACATCCCTTACTATGATTTTTATAATCTTCTCATGTTTTTAAATGTTTCTCACACAAGTTTGTGGATGAGTAAGGAAAATAATTTGTTCAATATGAGAATTGTGAAGATATTTCATAATATTATAATATGTTATATCTAAAGAAATATATTATTAGATAAAATGAATATTGAATGGAACAGTCTAATTTATGATGTAATATTTTATTTTTTAATGTTTATGACATAATTATCTAAAAATATGAACATAAAAGATCATCGAAAATGAATAAAATTCAATTATTATCTAAATATTTAGTTTACATATTATTTTTTCTTGAGTTATTGTTGTTTGTAACGAAGGAAAGGATTAAATAATTTTAGAGGTTTTTATTTTATATGAAAATTCCCTTATGTGACTAAAATATCTAGTAATCATTATATTACTATTTAATATTACCTTATTGATTTATCTAGACTGTGTCCTTTAATAAAGGTTTCCCATAGAGGAAACAATAAACATGTTTTTAGAAGTAACCATGAGAGAAATATCCATCCAAATCAACTATTTACAATGGTTGGAATTGGAACTGATTTTTTTATACTTGTGACAGATCAGTTGACATTGGTTATGAATTTTGGTAGTATTCATTCGAAAGAAAAAACATTTCTATGACATAGGTGAATGTACATGGTGTTGAATTTTATGAGAAAACACCCTCCATCATTCAAAAGACAATTTGACCAAGTGGTAGCTGAGGGTTAGATTAATGATCTGTAAAATATATTTAATGTTATGGGTTGTTCAGAGAATAAAAAGGAAGATCTTTATTTTTAATATTTTAAATGTAAAACTAATCAATGTTTGTCATTGGATAAGATCACATAGAATGATATGTGACTGATGTTGAATAATGGAATTCAATTGAGAATATTTTCTTTGAGAATAATGTTCATTGATTATTCTAGTTAGGATGAAATATTAATTCATTGAATTAAGGCGTATGGATAAAGATTCAATGGACTCCTATATTGGAAACATCAGACAATTAAAATCGTAGATATCAAATTGTATTTTTGATATTGATAGTGAAATTATATAGTTATACTGAGGATTACATACAAGAATCTTATGATTACTAAAATCTCATGAATTTAAATGTAATGAAATTAATTTTTATTTTACTATAATGGTAGAAATGTTGTTTTCTAATTGGACTATTATTTATAAAAATTAAAAAAAAAGTTATCCGTTTGAAAGGAAATAGGAAATAATCCATCAAAGAAATATGAAGTTATGAAAATAAATTTTCCATTTTGTGATAGTTGTGATAAAAGAACATTAGATAATGTTAGATGAAACTTATTACGTTCTTTTAAAGTAGTATTTGTGTGTATATGGCTCGCTATTTCATTTTAAATAATACTGGTATTTCTAAAAAACTCTTGATAATAAGACAATAAGGTGTTTTAAATTTAATGAGATGTGTCATTATGCATATGTATAATGGATAAAGAGAAAAAATGAAGGTACGTAGAAAGACTATAGGAAGAAGGGTGTTGTAGAGAACAAATAATGGTTACCCTCAAACCAGCCACCCGAACAAATCTGTTACATACCCGAAGGGCATTCTCGATCCCCAAGGGTTGGTGACAAGTACTAGGGCATTAAACTACACACCAGGGGAATTATTTTTGACTAACCTGAATGAAGAAAAAAGATATATATATCTATATATATCTATACTTAAGGCATAAAAAATTAGTATAAGACTAATATATAAAGGTTTCATAACTCTAAGAAGATAAAGGAAACAAAATAGCCAAAAAAATTAGCGACAAATAGCAAGAGACAATTCTTGTTATAAAGGATAATGAAAACAAGAATCTAATACATGTGGTTGTGTGGGAATACTTCTAGCCTATCACCACCAACTACCCAACATAGTTGACATGAAAACTCACCTCCTCAATACCATAGCTTTCCTTTCTTTGCATTGGAATACATACAAAGGTGTACAAACTGGTGAATTGGTGTACAGGGTGCGAGCTAACAAGATCAATAGAATCCCACCGATGTATTCCATAAAATTTTTTTATAACTATTTATTTATGATCAGTTCAATTAAAACATGCCATGATAAGTAGGAAAATAGTTCTATAGAAAAAATGGTAAACATTTCCCTTGTTGACAGTTCTTAAATAAAATAATGTATATCAATTTTAAAAAAACATTTTTCATATCATAATTCATTGGAATTAACATGCATAACAAGGCTAAACAATAAAAACCCATGAAATAAAAAACAACACTAGAAGTATTGGTATCACATCACCATGGAATTCAACAGGTCACGCAGCTAACTACTCGTATAAAAAACTAAGATAAATGAACTATAGGACATGACGCTTGTAATCTACACTCCATGACAAGGGAGTCATCCCAACATGTGAAACCCTAACATAATATACGTACCTAGAGCCAATAATATACACCCTAGGACATTAACAACACCGTGAATGTGAAACCCCATAATGGATGACAACCTCAAGATAAACCATCCATATAGTACTCAAGGTAACACATGTTATTCTTTTTCATAAATCAATAAATGCTTTTAATATACCCATTCTAATTGAATTTATCAAAAACTGGGGAAAACAATTTTCTTGAAAATCCATTTCCAACCCATATAGATAATCATGCCAGTCTACTACTAATTTATTTATAAATCAATTTATTAAAATAGAACAATATGAATTATCAAACATCGGCTAGAGATGGAATGAACTACCTTAAAACTCAGGTCTCACATTCCCACACTAGGACCCACCAACAATTAAACTTAACAACATCAAAAAAATCGTATAATACAATCAAAATCTGATGATAGATTTAATTTAGAAAAAGTGGGTCAGAGAAAAAAAAGGAAATCAATATACCTCAAGAACATATACCCTCTACACCAAAACCCACAATGTACAACTCTAATAGATATCCAAAAAGAAAACCTAGATTCAAAATCTAATAATATAGATTTTATATCCATCAATCGCTATATGATCTATCAACCTTTAATGGAGGAGAGGGTATGAAATGGAGAGAAAACGTACCTGTTGTGTCACACAATGATCATAATGGCCATCAATCGCTAAATAAAAAAGACCCAAAGGGGTTGGAGGGCTACCGAAATATCATTGGAATGATCTAGATCAAGAGAAAGGAAACTGGAGGGAAGGAAAAAAATGATAAACCATTAAGGCTATCATCTTAAAAAAACATTGTTACTCTACATAATGAGTCACTAAATTACACATCTTGTAATTGTTAACTCCCAAAATCAATATGAAATCCATTGGATTCCAATGAATAACAGATTTAAATTCATTTAGGAGTTACACATAGTGTAACCTAATTACATTAAATTTAATTCCCTATAAGACTATATAACATATACAATTAATGTTAGAAATTCCAACAAATCATTGACTTCATTGTCACATGTATCATCCCAATCCCATATTGACCCCACCTGATCAAAGAAAGGGAAAAAAATATAAAAAAATACATGTCCGAGGAGTAACGAGATATTACAATCTCCCTACTATATAATTTTTATGTCCCCAAGAAATACTATGAAGAATCCTCCATGATAAAAGGATGTGGCCACCACTCTCTCATTAGTTCCTCAGACTCCCATGTCTCGAGTGAATTATAACTATACTACCATAGCACTCAAACCAAATGTATCTTCCTCCCATGAAGTACCTTACTTTTAGAATCGACTATCTTGACTAGATTCTTATTCAAAAATAACTCTATTACAAATTCAAGATCATAACGTCTCAGAAAATGAGATGGATCAAAATAAATACTTTCAGAGATGAGATACATAAAACATGTTATGTATTGACATTATCTACAGTGGAAGTGTAAAATGGTAAAAAACATTCCACACATTCTCTACAACCTCAAAGTGAGATGAAATTAGGAGAATGTTTCCCATGCCTTTGAAGAAATCAGTGACCATAATGGGGTGAATCTTTCAAGAACTCTTGGTCACAAACTGAAAAATCCAATATATTGAGAATATGATCAACACTAGATTTATACCTACTCCAATTCGTCAACATCCAATAACGAATCAATTGAAGCTTTTTGGTTGTCTCTTGAACCAATATTGATCCAATAAATGAAATTTCTCCAATCTATAACCAACACAATAGATATTTACAAGTCTAACCATACAAGAACTCAAAAAATCCATTCTAATCACAGGCATGTAATTGTAGTTATAATAAATCTCAACCAGTTCCCGGTGATCATCACATGCCCTACTAATGTTGAGAACACAAGCATGAAGCATATCCTTAGGAATCTATATTGAACTTTATTTCTGTTTATCCAACATTAGATGGTATGACACAGTCAAAAAAACCTAAGATAATAATACCTTCGAAAGGCCTTTCCAAAAGAGATAATTGAATTGGGGATCACTATCAGATACATTATTATATGGAACTACATGCAACCGAAAAATATGTTTCACATCAGGATTTCCCAACTCTTCAACTATGTTTGAATCCTAAATGGGTATAAAGTTATCTGATTTTATCAATCTATCTATCACAACCCATATTGTGTCCTTATTTTTTTTGGGTATGTGGTATCCCAACCACAATATCCATAGAGATCTCATCCCACTTCTAAATAGGCACTTGAAGTGGCTGAAGAAAACTTGAAGGTTTCTGATGCTTGGCTTTCACCTATTGTAATGTATAATAATGATATAAAAACTCAAAAAAATTTAATCTCATACAAGGAAACCAAAATTGTCATCACATGTCATGGAAGATATTCATGGTTCTCGGTGCACTACCCACTAAAAATAATGAAAATCCCCAATAACATATCTCATTAAAAACTATTGCACCACAAAATGACTCCAAAATAAAATAACATACTCTTTGGAGAGTGACCATCGAACAATGGTATCCCTGCCTTTAAGTGATTCTCTAATTCCATGGAACTCATCATCAAGATATTGTTACCAAATAACAAACTCCAGAAGAGAAGAGGCCAACTGAATAATATTAAATGGGATTTCTTCCACTGATCTAGGGACCCTAATGTGTAACTATTAAAAAATAGAAATCAAGTTTCACTTTTCTTATGATTCTTTCACTTCCTGGTTTGGATGTTTCCTAATCAAAACATCTATAATGACATTCTCTTTCTCAGGGGTATATGAAATGATAAATTCAAACATCTAAAGGTATTCCACCCATCATATCTATCCAAGATTCATAGATTTCTGAGAAAAGATATAACTCAGAATCTTATAATCAGAAAAGAATGTGAACCTTTCTCTAAAAAGATAATTCCACCAAAACTTTGGTGTATGCATAAATATGTAAAGCTATAAATCATTAGTGGGGGAATTATTCTTATATGAAAAGAGTTAAAGAGAGATAGAATTTAATACATGATCATCCTACATAAGCATACAACCCAAACTGACACTAGAAGCATCGCAAAATATTAAGTATCTCATATTGAGCTCAGGTATGATCAGGATATGAGATGATGTTAGAATTAGTTTTAGTTCATCAATAGAAGACTGAAATTTGTCATCCTAGGTGAATTTTTCTGGTTTCTTGATATGGAAATTCCAAGGCAATTCCAGTTTAGATAAATATTTAACAATCTATTGTTAATATCTAGAAAGATCAAGGAAAATCTGAATATCAAAAAATAATATGGGGTTTTTTCATAACAATACAACCTTCACCTTTTAAAAATAAAATGTTAATACCTGTTGAGAATTCGTGTTCCCCAAGAACATCACTTCTTGAATCCATAAACTATATTTCAATATATTACCATATAAATGATGACTTCTCATAATATCTAGAACCTAACTTAGATGGTGCTTGTACTCACTTTTTGATTTTGTGTAAACCAAAAATATCATCCACTAACACTACGACAAATGTTTCAAGATATTTATGGAAGATTTGATTCATCAATCCCATAAAACATACAGAGCGTTTGTCATCCAATAAGTCATCACAAGATACTCATAATGGACATACATGCTCTAAAGAGATGTCTTCAGTATATCAGCACCTGAACTCTGAGCTGATGATAACCTTACCAAATATCAATATTTGAAAACCACTTTTCCCCTTTTACTAATCAAAAAAAAACACCCACATTTGGAAAAGATTACTTGTTCTTTAATATTTCCCAGTTCAACATCTTATTATCAAAAAATTATTGAATTAAACCATATGCCTTCTTGGCAAGGATCATAGGGGCTACACAATCTAAAACACTAGGGTAAAAACAACCATTTTACAATAGGTAATCCAACTTAATATCATTCTCTTTCAACTTTTCTAGTTACATATGATATGAACGAATCAATATTAGCCGCATCCCTAGAACCAATTCTACCAAAACTATACCTCTATTTCATGGAGAGAACTAAAGAAGTTTTTTAGGAAAACATCGAAAATATATTGAATTAAAATTGGAAGATCAACAACAGAAGAAATGTCATTGTGATGTATCAATACAGAAGACAACAAACACCTCAGTTCTAGGTGGGAAGGCTATTCACATCAAGACCTCAGTTCCCAATCCCCGTCAAACACATTTGAGCTCCCATCAACAGCAAGAAACAAGACACACAAATGATAACAATCAACCTCACCTAGATGAGGGACTTTCCAATCAATATTGATGATCAAATCAAATTGATCCAAATCAAGGAGAATAAAATATCTTACCTACTCCATATCAACTATAGTTCACAAAAAATAATCCCATCAAAACACTTACATATTCCTCTTACAAAGAAGTGTCTCTTACTCCACAATAAAATAAATAAATTTCATTGTAATTTTAATCATATCAATAAAAATATAGATATAAATGAATGGGTGGGACCAGTGGAAAAAAAAGAAAATGAAAACAAGAATCTTCACCATGTGATATTATAGAAAACATCCATCTATCTCTCCACCATTGAAACAACTCAAGAGACATGAAAAAATCACTACCTCATTGTAGCACTTTGCCTTTCCCGACATTGGAAGAAAAGAACAGGTCTACGCACTACTGAAGGGGTGTGTTGGGTGTGAGAAAACATACTCAATAGAATCCCACCCAGGTGTTCTATAAACATTATATGTATAACAATTTGTGTATGCTCATTTCAAATAAAATATAGCATGATATGTAGTAAAGTAATTTTATAGAAAATAGGGAAAACATTTTCCTTTTTCAAAATTCTAAAACAAAAGTGGGTATGTCAATTTCAAAAAAAACATTTTCCATATCATATTTTACAAGCATCATCATGCATGTAAAGGATAAAAAATTCAAATCCAAGCAATAAAATACAACAACAGCAACACATGTATCAGAACACTAAGGGATACAACTGGCCATGCATCAGACTACTCATACCCAAAAATCTATGATCAATGCATTATAGTAATTGAAGACAATAATCTACACTTCTGGACTAGGGACACTCCCCAATGCGTGAAATCCAAAAAATATTATATGTACCTTGAGCCAATAATCTAAACAATAGGACTAGAGGAACACGAAGAATGTGAAACCCCAAAATAGATATTGGCCTCAAGCTAAACATTCTAGTTAGTATCTAATCTTTCAATGTTATTCTTTTTCACAAATCCTTCAATGCATTGAAAATGCTCATTTTCTTTCTATTTATCTAAAACTAATGAAAACAATTTTTCTTCAAAATCCCTTTTCGGAACCACACAAAATAGCCTTCCAATATCATAAAAACTTATATATAAATCAATTTATAAAACATGAATAATAAAGTTTATCAAGCTTAGTCTAGAGATGGAACCACCGAACTTATTCTCGAGATGAACAAGCCAATACCAAGATCCACCAACAACGAAACCCTATAATGTCAAAAAAAATAATATAATCCAATATCAATCTCACGATAGATTCAATTTTATAAAAAAGGTTGATGGAATGAAGGAAATCCACATACCTCAATAATGTACACCCTCCGCACCAAAACCAATGAAGAAAGATTGTAACAAATATCCATGAATCACACCTTGATTCAAGATTTGACAACATGGAGCTTAGATCCATAAATCCTGAGATGATCTATAAAAGTCCGATGGATAATAGAGTATAAAATGGAAATAATTCTTAATTAGTCTGTCACCAATGAATAGAACATGGATTAATTTCTGAATAGAAAGACTGAGAGTGTTTGGAGGACCCAAAAATCACCTGGGAATGCTCTATGTCTAGAGACAGGAATCCTATAGGAAGAAAAAAGAGAAATCATCTGGCATTCATAGTTAAAATGAAATATCAGGAATTTATATGACATGTATCCCAATTTCACATCATGTAATTTTAAATTCCCTTGATAATAGAGAAATATATTTCATTTTGGTAAAAAATGATTTAATTTAATTTACGAGTCACATGTCATGTAACCATATTAGACGGAGTGTAATTCTCTTATATGCTGAAGATAAGGTAGAGTTCATACTATAATTTCTAATAGATATTTTACTTCATGATCACAAGTATCATTCCAATTCCTTCTCAACCATACCCAGCCAACCAATGGAAATAACATGACAAGTAGAAAAACATACCTATCATAAGTGTAATAGGATGTTACATGTGTGGTGAAATCCTTTGTAGCTACATGTCTAGGTATTGGTAAATTTAATGAATTTATTATAGTTACATTACTTTTTTATTCAAATTAAGCTAACATGATGACTGATTCGGGTTCTACACATTCTTTTATTTTAGATAATGTAAATATTGTAATGAAAATTTCACATTATTAAATAATGTTATAACATTTAGTGAAAACAAAAGGTGGTATTATTAATGTAGAAAGAAGTTACAAAGTTCTTTATATTATTATCTAAGGATGGTTTTTCCATAAAAACTTTATTTCCCTTCCCAATATAAAAATTTATGTCATTATCTGTATATATTGGATTTTATTTCATATTTCTAATATAGACTATGAATAAAAATAAGTTATTTTTTGAAGAAAAAAAATTATTTTTCCTATAAAATTGAATTTCTGTCTTTGATAGCACTTCAGGAATCTATGAAACTTTTGAAACATGTAAATGAATTTTATATTCAAAAAATTGTGGAATATAATTAAACTATTCATATTAATGATGTGCCTATAGTAAAATAATATGTTGATTTTTTTCCTAATGAGTTTCTTGGTATTATGTATTGTTATAAAGTGAAATGTTTTTGACGTAGTGCTTAATTCTTTGATATTTTCAAAACCCTCTAAAAAAATTTCTCTTATAGAGCATCTAGAGTTCAAAATATGTGACATGAATTTCTTGATAAGGGATTCATTCTACCTATAAATTCAACAAGATGGGATCCCTTTAATTCATTTTAAAATACATTTCTATGAGGATTTTTGTTTATAATAGAGCATTGAATAACACTACTAGTCTGAATAAGTATAGGTGGACTCATACCAATGAATTTTTTGTTCAAATACAAGGAAAATAATGTTTTTTTAATGTTTGATAACACTTCTGTAAACCATAACATGATGATGATGGATAATAATATACCTAAGACAATGTTTCATAGGTGATATGGGATTGGTTGTTAGAATCTTATTACACTCTTACACACAAATTTAAAATCTAAATTTCAACACTTAAATTTATACTATTTATTTCTATATGATTAATATTAAATTATTAATACTCATAAATGAATCCAAATAAATTAATATTTTTCATAAAAACATGTAATTTTAATGAAGTTATTTTATTTTTATTTAGAAACTATATTCATGAAACATAGTCACAAAACACAGAATTATATAAAATAGTATTTACTATAAGAATATATCTCAAATTAAATTACAAAGGGAACAAATTATACCAATATTTAATTTTCATATTAAAAACATTCAAACTAATCTCAATTCAAATAATGGATTTTCAATTTTAATAGTAGAATAAATCATCAAATCCGCACTAGACAACTATTTATTTGAGTATGCAATTAGAAAATTTATTCTTGTCTATTAACGTCCATCTTAGATTCATAATATATTTTTTTACGCATTCTGATTTTTTTATACATCGCGTTTATTTTTTTCTCATCAATAAAGGTAAAATGGATATGGATATATGATTATATAATGAATATTTTTAAAATACTATAAACATGTAAAGATTCTTAAATCTTTACCTTTTAAAGATAACAATAAAAATTTAATCTTGGGGGATTTAAATTATGGTTCAAATGACATTATTATTTAGGTTTCTATTTATATTAATATATTCTCATATTATTCTGAAAAATGAATTTTTTTTATTAAGTATATTTGATGATAATTTAAAGTAAAATCTAATAAAATTGATCTTTAATGAAATAAAACCCCACTTACCCGAACCAAATATCAAGTTCGATGAATACAAGATATAAAATTTATATAAATACATTTTGATTTCATAAATTTTATAATTGTTTTCAAAAAATTACTTCATAGGAAGTATATAAGATCCCCCAATCAACCCCAATATATCAAAATTATTGTTAAATACTGATTTTTTTCCCTAAAAAAATACGTCAATATTGTTTCAAAAAAATTCCTTTTTTAATTTTTTTTTTCAATAGAATATTTCATATTTTCTTAAATAGGGGTAATTAATAAAGTTCAATGAGTAAAATCATGAACCTATACCCACATCTCATCACAACACACCCACAAATTCACCCTAATGAAAATATACTCTTTTTTCCATATAGAAACCTTCCCTCGGAGATAAAAATAATAAAATCTTGAAAAATACCAATGGTGAGAAATTAAAATATAGTATATTAATTTTCACTTAAAAATAAAAGTATTCATGGATTACATAGGATAATATTGGTTAAAATGACTAAGTGGGTCTCATGAAAAAAGGGAATCCATAAAAAGGAATTTTTTTCCATTTTAAAATTTACTTTTTATAATCCGTTCATTGAAATGATTATACTGTTTGTTCTAAAAGGTATCAGGCCCAATATTTCTCTCTATAAGTAACATATTATTAAAGGAAATATTTTATTAGAACCCACTCAATAATAAGAGAAAAAATTAAATTCAATCATTCATGTAACATGTTATAATATCAATGTAACTATCTTAAATGCCAGAATTTCAATTCATGAAGAATAGTATGTAAGCTTCCTATATATATCAAATAAATAAAAAAAATAATGATTCATTGAATCCATATTTATATACCAATAATACTAATTGATTCTACCAATTTACCTCATTTACTTTCATTAACATTTAAATATTTAAATACAAAGACAGGGGGATCCTGAGAAATTCTACAATCAATTATCATTAGTGTATAAAAAGTAAATTTTGGGTATATAATATTATATATAATGTTGAAAGATAATTTCTGGAATGTGAATGAAAAAAATACTTATAAAAAACTACCATTTAATAATAATGAACAGTATATTCTATCTATTTGGTTGCCTTTTTAAATTCTTCCTTTTATAATTATTTAATATATAATCAAGAGTAGTCACTGAAAACACAACATTTATTCTCATAAAAAAATTAAATATGAATGTATTATCCTTCTTCCCAAACAACGAAATAATTATTTTTCCCAATTACAAGTAATTAAATCATAAAATATTTTCAATACAACGAAATATTTTTTTTCCCTCTTGGAATAAATTTAATTAATGTCATTAAACATAACCATACCTTATTGAAGTTAATTGATTAATATTA
Organism: Viscum album; assembly: GCA_963277665.1. Classification (NCBI taxonomy): domain Eukaryota; kingdom Viridiplantae; phylum Streptophyta; class Magnoliopsida; order Santalales; family Viscaceae; genus Viscum; species Viscum album. The sequence goes on along the minus strand of OY728133.1, from coordinate 1,630,981,732 downwards.
GGATATTATTTCACCTTCTAGGATAAAGAAAATGTTAGAGATATGATTCATCCAGATAGAAGGGTCCTTTTACATAATTTGATATTTTATTTCAATATTCATCATGGAATTATTTTTTACATGTCCATAGGTTTATTCTTATAGTGTTTGGTCTAACGTAAATACTCAATTGTCTTCTTATAGAACACCAAAACCAATTGGTCTTCAATAATATATCTATGGATAGTAGTCCATACATATTCTTCTTTTATCTCTAAAAACATTTTCTTGAACGTTAAATATTCTTCAACTATTTAATTAGTCATATAAATTTCATTATATTCACATTTCTCAGGGGTATCAACAACCCCAACTACTCACAAATACTCTCCTCTGAATCCATCTTTTCATTGGTCATTATTTTTCATTTTATAATGGATATTGTACCTCAATTTTGACCACTGAAACATAAAGATGACTCCTCACATTTTATATACATGAATGATCTTCTCTTGTTTAGAATTTCCACTTATATAATAAATGTTTTATTATCATACTCCTTATATATAATAAGAAATAACATCTGGATATAGAATGTATATAATTTTTATATAAAAACAATATGAAATATTTATGGATATCTCATGGTTATGTCCACAAGTTGATGAAATATCCTTATAGGATTCAACTAGTAAAATCCAAAATTATTAAAATTTTATCATGGAATGATGCTTAGACTCAATAATATATCAATAAATGTATTTGAAAAATCATTTGACCCAATATGAGAATTGTTAGGCCGCACGTATTATCCCAAGAGATCTCATAAGTGAGTGGAAACTATATGAAACTAAAGAGCCATGCACTATGATCAGCTTCAAAAATTACATTTTTTAGTTTCATTGATACAAAATGTGTTTTACATATCACTATATTATAATATAGAATAGGATAAACTATAAACCTCATAAATATTATCAAATTCTCATGAATTATTGGTTTATTTTCATTGAGTATAATCAACACAATCAACTGAATTTATGATACCAGTGAACATTTCTCCACGTTAAAACCACAATATATCCACTTATATAGATCTCATAGGTTATAATAATCCTTATAACATGGGGAATGAAATCCAATGAAATTTTTGATCTCTATTGCTCAATGAGGTAAGAATTATCAATATGTTATTAATGGTTTAATTATAATCATATGAAGAAGTATGAGTAATGGAATAATATATTATTATAATAACATGGAACAATAATTGTTATCCACAAATCTTGATATTAGTACATTCAATCTCAAATAAACAATATATATCATGGGAAAATAGTGTGATATGAGAAGATAATAAATATGAGAAATAGAGTCTAGTCATACGCATATGGATTGGGAATGTAACATACCATTGAATACAAAAATATTGGTGAACATTGGAATAAGTATTAGATTGGGTAAATTAAAAAAAATCAAAAAAACATATATCCATACATCTTATTGTGAGCATAAAAAATTGACACACCTCATGTTTTGAATAAAAAAATGGTCATGCTTCATGTTATAAACAGAAAAAAATGTACATTCTTCACATAGTGAACAAACATAATTTTTATTCTTTATACTGAAAAAAATATTCATGCTATGTATTTTGAACAAAAAATATGTATAGAAATTATATAATTATAAAACAAAATTTTCATGATTCAACATTTGAATAACCAAATTTTTCAGGCTTTAGATTTTTAATAAACAAACTATCCATACTTATAAGCCTTTTATCATGAGATATAAATCATTATTCAAGGATTTTTAGGGCCATATAGGACCCCACCCATCATCATACATACATGTTAGTGACACTTAAAATCTTATCATTTAACATATCATAAATTACCATTTAGATGATAATGATTTTAAAAACATTTCCAAATTTTATAAAAAACATGATATTTTTCTACTCAAAATATAATTTCCCAAAAATATTATTTATGAAGATAACATACATGATAATTTATTAAACATTATTATATTGGTGAATAATAAATTTAAAATGGAAGAGAATTCACAATGATGTTTTTTAATAATAAATTTTTTAAGTATCACCATGATAAAAATTATTTTCATGTCACATTCAAAAAAATCATTTTTTTGTGGTCAAGTGAAAAATATTAAAACATTTATTAAAAAAACAATAAATTAAATTTGATAATAATAAAACATATCTCAAAATTTTATGTAGATTGGAAGAATATGTGATCATTATTAAGAATAACCTTTCCATACATTTTATAACACCATTATTAAAATAACTAAAAATGTTAAAATTATAATTTTTTATAAAATGAATTAATTAGAATTAATGATCAATAGTGATGAAAAAAGAGTTCAATATATGCAAAAAAATCGTGGACTTTTGGAAATATATACATTTTTTAGAAAAATACATTAATTGAAATGATAATTTTTTTACAAAAATTAATTTTCATAAAAAAATATTTAAACGAAGAATATATTGGATTGAAACATGATACCCACAGAAAATATGGATATGATACTATATAATATGATAATTGGTTATAATATAGCATTCTTTAAAGATAACTATCAAATAGGAGTTATTGTGACTGAAAGAAAATATTAGAGTCATGAAACCACTTTTTGTTAGAGAAACTTTTAACCCAAAATTGTGTGAAAGGAAAATCCATTTAAATTGAAAATTGATTTCTATGAATAAATGGTATTTCATGATAAAATCATTAATTATGAATCATATAGACCACTTAAAATATAATGGGTTCATAATATAGAACTAGTCTCAAAAATAGAAATTTGAGACAAAAAACCTTAAAACGTGAAAAATGATTTAGGTAAGGATCATTTGATAGTGACATCATAAGGAAGGATTTTAGATCCTTAAAAAATAAGTATTAAACAATTACATTTATTTAATATGCATAATTAGTCAATCAAAGAAAAATATTTTTCAATTAGATTTATTGTGACCTAATGAAAGAAAATTGTGTTTTCACACACTCTAATCATTGACGAAACACTCAATTAAAAAACCTTGAAATATATATATATTTAATAGAAAGTTAAAATTTACATAATATTTATATTTTGTTGTGTTATATATCTTGGATGTAGTATTTAAACCATTTAAATAAAAATAGTGGAATAAAATAAATTGTTCCACAATGATGTAAATTTTATAACAAAACACTTTCCTTGCAATCCTTCTTACTAGATTTTGATCGAGCCTAATATATAATAAATACAAATATCATAATCACTTATAATGAACCTTTAAAATTTTGATAATATTTTTTATAATTATTTTCTAACCATATATTAAAATATATCAATTGATTAATGTTATATTTCAATATTGGGTGTGAAAACATTCATTATTTTATTTAATAAAAATATCATAAAGATAAGATCAATTATTACTAATTGTTTTTTTGATACTCAATAAAATATAATTTAGGGTAGAATAATCAATAGTTTTCTATTATTTCCAATGTCTTATTTTCATTATGTCAAAGATGTGAGTAAGGATTATGAAAATGAAAATCACAATGAACTGGTTTTTGATGTGTTTAATGATGAGAAAGTTAGATATTATAAAATAATATAATTATTAAAAAAAATTGAGAATCAATAAAAATAATAAATATATTAATTTTTAAAATACATTACTCTTCTATGAAATACTATCATCATTTATTCCAAAAAAAGTTTTGACATCACTAATGTAGGTAGCTAAATCGACCAAAATTGTTACATGTTTAAATAATTTGTCGAGTATGTGGATATATATATATATATATATATTGATGATTTGTCATATAAATAAGATATTTTTTTCATAAAAATTATATAGTATAATTAAATTAATTCTAGGAATAATCAATGATGGGTGGAAATGAAAAATAACATTCATTGTTTAAGGAGGTGGTAGTCTGCATGTAAACATAATTAAAGACCCCCTTTCTCAATGAATGGATGAAATGATTGTATATGAAGAATGATAATTTATAAAATTTATTTATGAAATATAATAAATATTTATTCATGAAATAAATCATGGATATTATACTTTTGAGACATTGATTAAAAGAAAACAACAATATTTTGTGGAGGCAGTTTTTTGCATGTATGCACGATAAAAATTATTTCATTTCCATAGTTAATGAGAATAAAGGAATAATTTTTGTCAAATTATTATAAAGAAATTTTAGTATATTAAGGTTCTTAATAAAAATATATTAATAATATTAGATATGATATAATATTTTTAAGAGGAAATGGAAGAAATTTCAAAGATAAAGTGATACTCACATTGTAAAATTTAGTGTTGTCTTGAAACAATTAGTTTAAATAATGTCCTTAAGAAATATAATAGTGAATATAAGATTATTTATTTGGAATGAGTTTTCATGAGGATATATTTTAAATATTTTCAACCATAAAATGGATGGATATGTGAGTCTTTAGGTGATTGAAGAATTATCTTTTTACAGGTGAAGAGAAGGGTACCTTTCGAAGTAACCATTATATTTTCAAAAAGGTAATTCTTCTATTAAAAGTTAAAAAACATAAAAATGTAAAAAAAAATTGGATAATGTGGGTATGGGTTAAAAAAAACTTCAATTACTCATTCTTAAAAAAAATCATGAGTGTTATTAATGAGTTTTCTTTTTCTCAATATCAATTTTATGAGGATTTACCATTATTATTATAATGATATATCAAACATTGTAATTTATATTAATGAAAAAAAAAATTCCCATTTAACTCATTCAAACCAATAAATTATGAACTTAAAAATTATTTTATTATCTTTTATAAGCATATGTAATGTTATTTTGAAATTAAATTCACTTAACATGTAGAAAAATATTATTTTGATAAATTATTTTTTTAAGATTAAAAATTTTGATAAAAAAGAATATTATCATAGAATATAATTTTTAGGGAAAAAGTTGGTTTATTATTAAAATAGTAAAAGGTTTATGGATTTCAATTAAATAAAAAAGTGAATTTTCAACATCAAAATGCTTAATTAAAAATATTCAATGACTTTTTAAAAAATGTCACATAGTTATTTAGTAAGAAAAATAATTAAAGAGGGATTTTTTAAACAAAATAATATATTAAAACACATAGTTTTTTCCTAAAAAATAAATCTTATAGAAAAAAGTACCTTTAAACATACCTGATATGATTTAATAATGATTAAATCCTAAAAAACGATTTTCAAAAAATAGAGTTTTTCAACTAAAAAATCTTTTAAAAAAATAAAAAAAAAACATCTAATAAGTAAATTTTTATGTAAAGATTTAAAAAATTGTTATTATTTAAAAATATATAAAATCTATAAATTATAAATTTCAATTATAGAGGAAAATAACTATTATAATGAAAATGATGTTTATTAAAAATAACATTTTTCAATATTGACTGTTATTAATTATTTATTATCCAAATATAATAATTATTATTGTTATAACATCTTATTATTTATTATATATAAGTAAATAATTTCTGGCTAGTATATTTTGGTTTATTCATATTGAATGTATCATATAATAAAAGTTATCATAAAAATTTATATGAATTTGTTATTGTCAAATACCAAAATTTATGGTAATTAAAATATACTCTCAAAAATAAATCACAGCCTATAATTTTTAATTATAAATATTTAATATATATATTTAAATTTAAGGATTTATTTCAAGTATTTCTTGGTCAGGGATGATTTTTAAAAAATTTATATCTATAGTAACTTTTGAAATAACAAATTCTTTATTTCCCTGATAATAGAAATTTCAAAATATAGGGTATCTTCCTAAAATTATTTTGTATAAATCCATAGTAAATATGTATCATTATTATTATTGTAGAATTAGTGTTTTTTTGTTAGATAAGGATTATATATTCAATATAAGAAAATTTTAGGTGAATTTGAAATGTTTTTTCCTTACTCAACGTAATTATTCCTCAAAGTGGATGGAACCAATCCATCAATAAATTAATGTCAAACATTTCTAATGGAAGGATAATAAGATTAATAAAATACACATTATCGAATATTAAATTTATACTACTAAAATATTTTTCCAATAATGATATCATTGGGGTGGGGATTAAATGATCTTAGAAAACATCATAGATATTCTTGTGTTCCAATTATCAAACAATAAAATTTAATCTTAAACTCTATATTATAGGTTATGTTTATCTTAAATATTAGGATAAATTTTTTGGGTAGCTGTTTTATAAGAATTTGATTATCCTCCTATTCATGGAAGACAATAATACCGATCATTTAGTTAGTTCTTAGATCAGGAAATTGACATTAATATTACCTATTTCTGTACACATGAGGCATTAAATTATTAATATTACCTTAGTATGAACTCTATTATATTTAATTGTGTTAACTAATATATGAGTTTTCTTATGGAGTTTTCATTCTTGATGACAATATATTCCAAAAGTAAATTTTATTATTACACCCAAGTGGAAATTAAATGGTCACTTCTTATAATAATTTTTCAAAAAATAATATTTTTTATTTATTTTTACTCTCATCATCTTCATCCCTTTATTTTTTATGAGACACCATCGTTCTCATTAATAGTGTTTTTGGGACTTTGACTTTGTTCACCGTATTAATCATTTTTCATGATAGATGTATTTTCATAATCACAAGTTTTCTCACTATATATACAATTTTTTTAGGTTTTCCTTTGAGGATATATCGACATTTTCCCCCACATCTAATGTACCTTCTAGTTTAAGACATCTGTATAACAAAAAGGGTTTAATTGTATGTTGAAAAAATAACAATTAAAAAGATTTATCATAATAAAAAAATTAATTCTTCCTCAAAATGTATTTTTCTATTATAATATCATATTAGCCTATAGTTTATTTAGTTTGACCTATATCGAAATTTATTTAACCTAAGATACTTTATGTTGGGTTATCTTCTACATATAATGCTTCTATATAAAAAAAATTGAAATTAAATCCATTATAGAGGTTCATAAAGTGTATATGATAAATACAATCCCATCCTTATAGAGTTTCTATCAAAGTATAATGTCTTATTCTCAAACATCGTGCATGAGAGATATAATTCAATCATTAATTAACAAAAACATTTCGAGGTGAATACCCCTAGTTTCATATGTATGATAGCTTCAAACACTTTTTATTATCATAAATGGTATATATTTATAGGAAAATAACATATCATGACATTTCCAATATTTCATGATATCATCCAATACTTATAAAAGATGATATAATTTTTTTATTTTTTATTAATATCAACTAAAAAAGATGTCATATTCATGTAACTTCAATAATAGATTATTTTCGTAAACTAATTGAAATTATAATGAACCATTATATAACAAATAATTTTACATATGTGGCCCAAATAATAAAATAATTATTTTTTAAAAAATTGATGTATAATAGAATAATATATGATCTTACTAAAGAAATACCTTTTCTGAATATTTTGAGATTCCATTATTAATTGAACCACAATGTTATAAGGAAAGAAGTACCTTTGTTTTAAAATAATTAAAGTGGGATTTAAGTATCATTGGATATAAAACCAATTTGACCTTCCACTATGAAACATGGAAAATTGGGGGGATGAAAAAACTAGGATTTTTATGAAATAGAAATTAAATGAAATGGGTATTATTATAAACAAAAAATTCATGATATATCAGACTTATAAAGGTTGTAAACATTAGTGTGAAATATTATTTACTTATAAATAAATGATTCAGTAAAACAAAACATTTACATAGGTTATAATTAATCAATATTGAACAATGATAGTCAAGGAGGGGTGATTATGACTCTATGAAATGATATGAGTAATAAAACCCCCAAGAAATTTATGGATTGTTTTACTCAAAATCACTTGGTAGAGAGGGATCAATAGATTGAACATAAAATAACAATAATTTTTTATTTAATATTATATCCTCACAATTCGTTTGAATATAAATTACATAAAATAAATTACGCGACTAATTAAAATATTGTCTCAAAGACAAGAATTCGAAACAAAAAACCCTTACAAGAAGATTAATATTTGAGGTTAGAGAAAGATGATAATAAATTAATAATGAAAATTTTTAAATCCAAAAAAATAATAAATAATAAATTGTATAAATTAGGGAAAATAAATCAATTATTGAATAATAGATTTCAAGAAGAATGTTTGTAATCCGATGAAAAAAACAAAAGTTAGCACAAACCCTTAAATCTTAAGGAACATTCTAGAAAAAACCCTTGAAAGTGTAAGATATTAATTTATATTTTAAAATTCCATGTATAAATACAATTTATGATATTATATAACCAATAGGTTTTATACAAACCATTTATATGAAATTATCTGCATAAAAGATGTTCATTAAAGAAAGAATTTTTGAGATGAAGACCTTAGTTTATATTAAAACTTACTCAACTGAACTGAATCCTCCTAAATAATTATTAAAAATATATTAATAATTATATATTAATTTATATATAAAAAAACTACCATTTTATAATTTTTATAACTATATATTATAAATAAATTAATAGACAATACAATGTTTAAATTATCGAGTGTAATATCTATAAGTTGTTCATTCAGTAAAAATATCCCAAAATGATATTTATTCTCACTAAGGTGTTAGATTTTAATTATTAAAATATAATTTAATAGAAAATAATCATTATTTTTCATTTATTAAGTTTTTACCATTTTTAATAGGCTAAATGCATGATTACAACTTCTGAAAATGGAAATCATGGTGAACAAGTTTTCAACTTTTTTAACGATTAGAAGTTAATATATAAATCAATATTATAAATAATAGAGAAAATATTAAATAATAACTATTTTTAAAATATATCACTATTATATGATTTTAATAAAATATTAAATCCTGTAATCATTTATGACAAAATATTTTTTACATCATTTGTCATAGGCAGTTATATCGTCCCATAAAGTAACATATTATATTAACCAAATAAGCAAAGTGATATATTTATATAATGATAATATTTCATATATAAAATAATAATAATTTCATAAACATAATGTTTCTTAATTTAATATATTCTAGGAGCCATCAATTATGGGCGGTGAAGAAAAACAACATTCGTTATTCATCGGGGAAGTGCTCCACCTGTACGCACAATTAATGATCCCTTTTTTGAATTAGTGGATGAGTAAATTTTATATTTTATATGAAAATTTAATAATTATGTTTATTATATACATATATAATTTATTCATCATTTAATTTCATTATACCAACCTTGAGAGGTAATGGTAAATAATGAACAACATCTCTTGGTGGATATAGTATTCGGCACGTATTCACGATCATTGTTATTTTTTTCATAATGGATAGTAAGGACTCAATAATTTTTTTCCAAATAATATAATGAAATTCAAGTATAATAATGATATATATTGAGCTATATTTATATTATTAGAGATAATTTAAAAATTAATAGTTTAAAATAAAAGAATTATAGAATGTAACACTTATAAAAACCATACTCTTTATTTCACAATAATACACAATTTATTACATAAGATTCATCAAAATATAACTTGGATTATCGACAAGTATGTTGTATTGTAAATTAGGTATATTATATAACCACATAAAAAGGGGAGTACATTATCTTTATTGAAAATTTCATTATCATGGTCATAAAATTCCATCGAACTTAAAACTAAATGGGAATACCTGGGGACATACATAAGAAAGGGGTGATCTATAAAGACCAGTAAGCTAATAAACATGGCATGAAATGAAGAGAATAGTATATGTTAAAAAATATACATATCAAAGAGGATTAATAATCATAATCATGAACAAGGAGACATGATATAACATGATAATCAAAAAGGAAAAATGTGAAATGAAAAAATAACTTAAAACACTGCATCACAATTATTGGTCAAGTATAACTGCCTATACATCATGGTGAAAAAAGTTGCATAAAGTAATAAGGTTTAATCCATTTCCCAACATGATGTCTCATTTGACTAAATATTTCCCAATTCATTGGTTCATTATATAATTTTTGGTGCACTCGTCACTTTCATTTCATTCTAATACTTGAATGTGCCACATAGACTATACCACACGGATTAATTCATTGTCATATTTTATTATATGATCATGGAGAATGGAAAAAAACTATTTAATTCCAAATTAAAATAATTATATGTGTATAATGTCTAACACCTTTTATTGTAAATGGGTGTTGTATTCACCACACAGTAGTTTGGCATTGAAAATTGTGGTGATATTTTAGCTGCAAAACGACAAGAAATAAATGTTCATAAGAGGGATTAATGAGAGTGAAAGGTGTCTATAATAATTTTTATATAAAAATTATAGTATATAGAATGTGTAAAAAACACCCAAACATTAGAAATTGAATATAAGAAGGAAAAAATGATGAAGATTCTTGAATAAAGCGAAAAAGAGAGGATCCATTACTTGAGTGTGTGACACCAAATGATTGGTAGGATCTTCTTGAGAGCATGGTGGAACTATCATAGGACTCTAGATAGGTGAGGTATTAGTAAGGATATAGTACAAGTATTTTGAGTGAATTATATTGGGATTGTGGGTGGGTTTAAATTGGAAAAGAGTGAATAATTATTAATTATTTTTTAAACTTGGGTTTTTGACTCCATATAATAAAATTAAAAAAACAAAAACATTGAAAATTATTTTTTTCAATGGTTTATCTCAAATAAAAGTGGATTTATTTATTTTATATGTATAAGGGACATACATAATAAATTAATAACCTAACCAAATTTTATGTGAGTCATACTCTTAATGAAAATATTTCAAAACCATAAAATATATTAATGGTTTTGGAGGATTCATAATGGCTTACGAAAATTAAAAAAATATACCCAAAATCAAATTATATTATATGAAAAACGTATATTTTACCTGGATACCCTTTATAGTATTTATTACATCACTATTTGATCGTTATTATGTCATAATACCCACCATATTTTTATATGAAATTTAATTTTTACCGAGAAATTTGGTTATCTCAGAAAATTTTGAAAAATTCATCATTAAATAATTTTTAAATTATGATTAAAAAATTAATAATTATTTTAAAAAAATAATTTTCTAAATATGTGAATATTACCTTATAAAATAAAATTTACATTTATTTATAAATTCTAGGTTTTTTGAAAATAAAAATTTTTGAACCCTTATAAAAATTACATTAAACTTCATAAATATTATATGATAATTTATAATTAATAAATATTATTTAATAGTAATATTTTTTTAAAATATTCTTAATTTCAAAAATACATTAATTTATTTAAATAAATGACTCAATAGAATTTAAATATTACATAAAATTACACATTCTGTTTAATTGAATGAAAACGAAAATCATTTATAAAGTATCAATAATAATAAGTAAATATAACTATTATTCTATTGAAATAAATGTACATAATCTTGTTAGAAGGGTCTTGATATATATATCTTTAATACAATATAAAATTCCTTAAGAGTAAGGTGTGTGAATATGAGACTTTAATTGGATGGTTCGACAAACATGGTATGGGTTGGGATCTCAATGAGCTCAAAATTATATCATAAAAGTTTTCTATCCTTCTTAAGTTGTCGGGTCTCATTATGGGCTTGGTCAATGGAAATTTGAAGTTATTTTATCTCCCTTGAATTCTCTGATACATTTTCATCATAGGATATGACCATACTTGTTGATGTCATCACTTCCTATCTCGATGTCAATTAGATGCGTTAAAACCTATATTTATACTAATCTTATTATCAATATTAAGCGACCATATTATCTTTGGTAAATATTTTTAGAAGTATTTAAAATAATATAATAAAACCAAAAAAATCATGTGTTTTCTATAATCATATTACATAATAATATACTATATTAAATCAAAAGGAATATTTTATTTATAACAGTTTGGTTCATTACAATCTTTCCCCTTTAGAAATTTCACCCTTAAAATTTTCATTGCCACACTGAAAAAGAAGAGAGTAACTCTATTTCATCACTTCCTCTAAGTATGATGTTTATTCATTAAAATTTTGGTTTCTCAATTACACTTTGATCAGGTGCATTGTAATATTTTGTTGAACTTTGTATCTAAGATCTAATATCATCACTGACTTTTCCTCATATAATAGATCATTATCCAAAGACATGACATGTTGATTGATTAAATGTTTGGGTTCTATTATGAAATTTCCTTTGTGGGATACATGGAATATATCATTTACATGGGATAAGTTAGGTTGGAGTGCTAGTCGGTATGCCATTGCTCTGACACGATCAAGGAACTCAATGTGGCTGGTGTATCTTTAACTGACATTTCACCTCTTCTCAAATATCATGAATTTATTCTATAGCGATATACATAGGAATACCATGTTGGAAACATCAAAATATAGTTATTACCAAAAAATCATTATTGCTCTTCTGTCGACTCTAAGAATCCTTTACGTACTACTGAAGAGTCATAAACTTTCCCCCATTTTTTCAACCATTTTAGGACCTCATAGTTTTTGTTCCCCTAATTTATCCCAGTATGTAGGTTTTCAATACCTCTTCTAATAAAGGGATTTCTAAAGATCCATTTTGATGGTTGAGTTGAAAATGTTATTATATGAGAACTTGACTAGAGGATGATATTGATCCCATATTACCTTGAACTGAATTGAGAATTCGATTAGAATTTTCGTAAGTGTCTGGGGAGTCCGATCAGATTGTACATCAATTTGAGGGTGATAATCCATGATCATGTTTAACTCAATCATCACAGCATGTTGGAGACTCTTCCAGAACCTAGAGGTAAATCTTGTTCCATGATCATATATAATTGATAGTTGTGTTTCATTCATCCTCATCACTTATCTAATGTATATCCTTGAATGTCGATCAAGTGATAATTCATCTAGAATTGAATTGAAGTGTGATGTATATATAAGATGGTCCAACACAATATATATAGAATTAATTATTCTTAATGTCTTCAGAATACCAATGAAGAAGTCCATGCTGATGTTTTCTCAGTTTTATATAGGTACAGGTAATGGTTGCATCACCCCTTTAGATTTTTTCTTTTACTTTATCACTTTCTGAAATACAAGACATATTGTTGTATATTTCATGATATCATTCTTCATATTGTCCCACAAATATTTTCATAGGAGATACTGATACATCTTTGTGCTTCCAAGATGGAGAGAGAAGTCTGATCTATGTGTATCTTCAGATCACTCATTTATTTACTAAGGACTTAATGGTACACATGGTAAGGAACCAAATATTATAACTCATTCATTTTCATCTAAATCTAAGGATTTTCCATTTCTTATGTTTAATCATTTATTATGAATTCCAATGTCATCACTTTGAGCTTCCTTTATCTTCTCTAGAATGGACTATTAATAAATAATTTGTGAAAGGATTGATGATGTCCTTTCTTTTATGATTCAAATGACCATACTTTCTAAATCGTTGAAGATAAGACCCCTCTAAATTCTAATACATGATAGAATTATTGTATCCTTTCCACTTTTGAGAATATTACACATTATTTTATTCCTTGGAATGTTAGTCAATTGAGATTTTATAATACATGATCATCTCTAACCATCTTTATTGGTTCATATTCCTCTCATTCTATGTGAATATATACTTTAGGATTTTGTGATTCAAATATATTTTACACTTATCCTAAAATAAATAATTCCATCAAATTTTAAAATAAAATATCACCAAATCCGACTATAGATCATTTGTGTTTATGTTCTCTTCATGAACATTCAACTACCAGGAATCATAGGCTACAAATTTTTCATTCTGTATTAACACACAACCTAATTCCTTCTTCAAAGTATCACTAGATATCATTAAAATTTCTACACTTGCGGGTAGTGTGAGAATATTGGTAGTAAAAATCCTCATTTTCAATTCCATGAATATATATTAACAAGAATAAATCCAAGAAAACATTATTACCTTCTTAGTTATATTGGTTAGAGGGTTTGAAATTCATGACAAGTTTGTCAGAAATAAAATGTAGTACCCACCTAATACAATGATACTATAGATATCTATCAATGATTTTGGCACCAACCATCCTATAATTACTTCTATTTTTTAATGGTCCACTAATAACCCATTTCTTAGGATGATATTCCCCAATAATGATACTTCCTTCAATGAGAACTCATATTTTTGGTACTTATCATAAAACTTACCATTTAGTAAGATCTTTATCATAATGCTCAGATACTCTTCATGATACTCCTTGTTTTTTGAGAATATTATAATATCATCTATAAAAACTATCAAAACCTTATTGACGTAATCTATAAAGATTATATTAGTAAAGGTTATAAAGATTGAGGGAGAATTATTGAGTCCAAATAGAATTACTAAGAGCTCATAGTACCCATACCTTGTATGAAAATAAGTATTGGGGATATCCTCCTCCTTCTATCGAACATAGTAATACTCGGATCATATATCCACCATAGAGAAGTATATCTCTCTATGTATCTAGTTGAAAAAGCCATCAAACCATGGTAGATGATACTTGTTCTTTATTGTGATCTTGCTAATATTACGATAATAAATTTATAGGCGCATTGAACAATCCTTATTCTTGATAAAGAGGATTGGTGCAACCCATCGTGAAGCACATGAGAGTATGAACCCTTTATCAGACTATCCATTAGTAATTTCTTCTTATCCTCAAGTTCCAAAAAAACCATTCTCTATGGAGTCATGGATAATAGTAACATCCTAGGTATATATTCGATTGAAATTCATCGTCATGGCTAGGAGGAAAACTAGAAAATTATTTGGGAAAAACATTAGTGTATTCCATCACAATGGGAATGTCTTCAAGGATTATTCTTTACATAGAGTCAATCATTTTAGATAGATACACATTCACATTAAGAAATAATATCCATTATTGAGGTGTTGATGATAAAGAAGATTCATCCTCCCTTCACTTGTATATAATCAAAGGTCGGCTTCCAATACAGATAATGATTTTCTTTCTCATTGAAATTTATGTTGGATCTATTCAGGGAAATCAAATCTATAACCATAATATCATCAAATCCCAACAAAGGTATAATGGAATGGTTTTATGGGAATTTGAACCCAAAAATTTTGATAGGGGAAGAGTTATATACATTGGATAAAATAATTTACCCATTTTAATGTTCACCTATAACTATACATACATGAATTGTGGTTGTATTTTAATAGTTCTAATAAATCATAATTGTATGAAAGAATTCATTGAACTGGAATTAAATATTACATTATATATTATAGAATGATTAACTAGAATACTTATAACCACTTTTTTGGATCCACCTCACCTATTATTATGGAAATATATTACCCTTTCTACCATGGAAGGTTTTGGTTGTCTCTGAACATATTAAAATTAGTCCATTATTTTTAAATGTGCCATAGTTCCTTATAGTGGATGCAATGAAAAATGAAATGAGGGCGAACCATATAATTCCTCTCTTCCAATTAATTAATGGATTTCTCCTATACAAAATCACATATTATGTGTCCTTTCCTTCTACTAAAGTATTTCTTATTCCCCCTTAGAAAATTTTGGGGGTACTCCATTCCTCACCATTGACAAGTGGGGTCTTGAAAATTCATGGCACTGTTAGATTTCTCTATCAATCCCTTAGAAATAAAATACACATTCCAATTCGTATCCCTATGATACCCTTGAGATTCTATGATCCCTATTTCAACTTTATGAGTATATCAAACAATTTTTTAATATCTCTCAAATTCGTTGATCATCAAGGATTTTCATAGACTAGGTTTTATCTCCCTAAAGAAGCGGTCAAACTTTCATTCAAGGGTAATGAAAAATCCAGAGGCATATTGTAAAATTCTTGTGATGTTTTACCTGTATGGCCTGATTGATTCATCATCTTTTTTCTAGAGGGAAAGGAAACCCCTTTTCATTTTATCTCTGAGACTGTGAAGAAAATAATAATCATTTTATTTGGAATTTGTTCTACCCCATCACCTCAATCTCTTACTTAGGATTAATATTCATGATCAATTTCGACCATAGAACATATTGTACTTATACAACATAAATATCTAGTAGAACATTGTCTTACTGAGAAAATTAAAAACTTGAGAAGATACTCTCAATAGAGTTGATCGAGTGTTCCATAATTAAGGGATCAGATGATCCATTAAAACTCAAAGGCCTTTTCTGTATAAAGTTTCCAATTGTAGCATGTTCTTTTATTAGGGGATTTGGATGCTCTTACTGATCTATATTTATATTTATAACTTGAGTCAAAATAAATAGTATCACTATAATGTTTATAAATCCTACTCTCATCATGTTGGGAATATCATTAGGGAAGTCATCCCATTGTCTGTCACATTGATCATTTATCTGATTCCTCCAATTTTCAGAGATTGGCAAGAATAAAAGTAAAATTTGGTATAATTATTTTTTTAAAAATTAGAAACATAAATATTAATCCAATTAAATTAAAGATTCAACTTATAAATTACATGTATTTAATTATATTAATGATTTATATGCATTAATATATGTTATTCATGTTCTGTTTCCTAACATATACACTTATGGAAATTTTTTTATTCCCTTAATAATGGATCATAATGATATTATGAATTTATCAAAGAATATCCCCCAAGAGTGTAAAACTGGGTGTCCATCAAGGCCTGTTGTCATGCACTATTTCGTGGTTAAGTCTAGCTCAACATGGTGTTTACTAGTTTTACCACTATGTACATCTGTTCTAAAGCCTCAACCATGTGTATTATAAAATAATGGAAAGTATTTTCCTTAAAAACAACTTACTCTTTGTATACAATTTTTTTGGACTTTTTTAATACATAGTCTTATCCCAAAGTCTTTAACTAGAGTTTTCTAATCATATACCCAAAAATAATTATACTTTTCATTCAATACCAACTACAACAACCATACAATTTATTCCACATTAATAATTGATTTAATATATAATATTACACTTAATACAACCTAGAATAATGATAATTCGTGTTTATAATGGAATTACTTACACTACATAACAACTTAAAATGGGAATATATCATATTTATTGAAAAAAACTTATCATTATCATAAAATTCCATCGAACATAAAATAGCATGGTATAAACTGGGGATATACATAAGAAATGGGTTGGATATAAAGACTAGTAAGGGAATAAACATTAATTAAGTTGAAAATAATAATATATTTCAGACAATAGGTATATAAAAAAGTTGGAATCATAAACAAGAACAATGAGAGATGATATAACATGATAATCATAAAGGAAACATGTGAAATGTTACAGCAACTTATAAAACTGTATAATAAACAAAGGTTAAGGATAAATGATAAAACAAAAAATTATGGAAAAAGTCTTGTAAGAGAATTAGGTTCACTCTTTGTCCCAACATGATGTCTCATTAAATTAATAATTACTCAATGGATTGGTGTGTTTTATAATTTCAGGCGCACCCATCACATTTATTTCATTCTAATGCTTATGTGTTCCACATAAATCATACAACTTGGAATCATTCATCACCATATGTTATTCCATGATAATGGAATATAAAATATGTATGTTTATAACCAAATTAAAATAAGTATATGTGTATAAAGGTTAACACCCTTGATAAAAATTGGTATAATATTCACTATACAATTCATTCTCTACATAAAATCACAGTTAAATTTTGGCAGCATAACGACGACACATAAATTTTCTTGGGAGAGATTAATGAGTGTTAAAGGGGTATTTGGTCATTTATAAATTATAAGTGAGTTGTGTTGGATATGGAGAAATACACCACAACCTTAAGAATTTAAAATAATCGTGTATAAAATGAACAACAATCTTGAATAAAGGGGAGAGGGAGAGGATCCGTTACTTGAGTGTGTGACACCAAATGCTTGGAAAGAGATTGTAGAGAGCCTGGGGGATCCTTGGGATAACACTATAGAGAGGTTTGAAGAGTAAGGATATTATTTAAGGATTCATTTTGAAGAAAAATGGTATCCTAGGTATTTATTCTAGGAAATTATTTGGGAATTCATTATTATTTCTCAAAATTAGGTTCTCCACTATATATAATAAAATAACCAAAACAAAAAATAATATTACATGGTTTCTACAAAAGGGGAGTTGGTTTTTATTATTATATAAAGACAAGGGATTAATATAATAAAATATTATCCCTTCTGATGTTGAAGTGAGACATTCTCTTAAAAAATTCTTTTAAAACCTTTTAATATTTTAATTGTTTTGGAGGATTCATAAAAGCTTTATAAATTTAATCAAACAAAAATAAAATCACAATATATTAAAAGGAAAACACATAATTGTTCATTTATACCAATTATATTAATTTTTACATCACTTTTGGGTCATTATGATGTCATAATACATAAAATATGTTTATAAGATATTTAATTTTTACTCCAAAATTATACTGTCTGAGATAATTATAAAAAATTCACTATTGGATGATTTTGAAATTATAATTACATAAAATATTTTTCATTTTAACCAATTTTTTTTAAATATATTAGTTTTCACTTTTAAAATAAATTCCACATTTATTGAGAAAACCTAGTTTTTTTTTATAACAGTTTCTTAACCCTTAAAAATAAAATTAACCCCCTAAAAATATATGAACACTTATATTTAATAAATATTATTTAATAGTAATATTAAATTAAAATATTATTTATTTAAAAATCCATTAATTTGTTAAAATAAATTTATTAACTGAATTTTAATATTTGGAAAAACTACTATTTTGATTTGTTGAATGATATCATTTATAAAGTAACAATATTAAGAAATAAAAATAAACATTATTCTATGTGGAATAATATAGACACCAATATTTCAAAGGTCCTGATACATATCCCTTTAATACATCATAAAAGGCCCTAAGGGTAGGTTATGTGATGGTTAGACTTTCAAGGGGTGGTTCGACATATATGGTTTGGGTTGTGACCTCAATGAGTTTGATCTTCTCCCATAAGTACTTTCAAACATGCTTAAGTTATTCGTTATAAGCCTCAAATTGGTCAAGTGTAAATCCCATTGATTTCATCTCTGCCGAGAGCTCTGATAAATGGTCTTCATAAGTTACAATCCTACCGGTTTATGTCATCACTTCCTTTGTCTATGTCAATTGGATTTGTTAAAACCCTATATTTATAATAATCATGTGATCACTATTGAATGACTATAATATCAATGGTAAATATTCTTAAAAGTCATTATAATTTGGTAATAAAACAAAACAATTTCATGTGATTTCTATAACTATTTTTTATAAAAATGCACTTAATTAAATCAAAAAAGAGAATTTTATTTATTATAGTTTGAGTTCTTACAATACTCGCATTGGAATATTAAGTTTTATACTATTGAACTCTTAAAGAATGGAATAATAAAAATAGACATGTCCAGACTATTATGTATGTAAGGGATGGTTCTATTGGGAGAAAAAATTAAAATCTTAAAAATTAAAATCAAATTATATTTGAGTATTCAATTGGTGGAAGTGTTAACTTATTATAAATTTAATTTCAGAGTATAATTAGAATTAAAAACTATATTTTCAATAATTTAACAGTATTATTCAAATTTAAATAGCTCCAAAATAGGATAATGTGGAAGTAAATGTTACTTTAGGTCTTATAACTACAAAATAAATATTTTTTTATATTACCATCATGGTTTTATGGATTTTTCATTTATCTTTTTAACATTTTCCCAATTTACATTTACCTAGGTAATTAATTGTTAGAGCTACTAATTATTATTATTGAGAAAATTTTAGATTTTACCTATAACCAAATAAAAAAATTATAATTTCAAATATTCATTTAATTTTCCCAAATATTCCTTTAAGGGCTTGAAATGATAATCTTTAAATAAATGCACATCATACAAAAAAATTGTTTTTTTTAAATAATGTTTTTTTAATCTAAAACATTATTTACAAGATATAATTATTATTTTTATTACAAAAATTGGATAATATGAAACAAATAATATTAAGGTGGATTTTATAACACACCAAATAAAAATTTCACTTTCAAACACTTATTTAGAATAAATTGATTGAAAACTAAAATTTAATACATGTAAAATTATAACTTGTTTTTAAAAAATTTAATCATTGGATTCATGTGTAAAAAATATATATTAAATTACAAAATGTTATTCCTTAAATAAATATTTAATAACATTATTTATTTAATATTTTTTAATTATCAAGGATAATTATAAAATCATAATCATTGTAATTTGTGAAAGAACTAAATTCTTCTTCTAATAATCATCCTCTTAAGGGAAAAAATTGAAAAATTAATACATTGTAAATTTTTATAATAGGAATTCAAAAATGAATTTAATTTTATAAAATTTGATTTCTAGAATAGTTATATCAGATTTTATAAAAGAAATCACATAATATAATGAAATCAACATTTATTGAAAATAACATTTTCCGATACTAACTCACGTTAATTTCTTGTCGTCCAATTATAATAAATGTTTATGGTTTAACATGTAGTTTCTATAATAAGTATATTTATATAGTTATTATAATATTCAATAGTTCATTTAATTCTTTTTACATATTACGCATTCTATTTAAAACATTTACCTCATTTAATTGTTGTTATATAACATTATCATGGGTTGTTACAAAATGAATGATCTTGTTTCTTTTTTTATTTTGAATCAAAAGTTTCCACCTTTTAATGTTAGTGATTTTTAAATATCTATTGAGAAACCAATATTGAGATGAATCAACTTACATGGTTCAACTATAAATGTGATATCAATAGTCATTGGTTTGATAAAACACTAGACAATAAAATCAATATGGGAGCGTAAACTAGCAGGGTATGACCATGAAAATGGTCTTTCATGTATCTTTACCATGCTTTAGTGCATCTCACAATTTAATAAAGTGAATATTATTAAAAGTTGATGTTTGCCACCAAATATACCACCTCTATGTCATTTTAGTATGTTGAAATATTCCACCTCTTCCTAGAATTATCAGCGGAATGAAAGTAGTACTTATTATCTAAACACACATAGCAACTAGTTGATTATTCAAATCGTATGAAAAATAAATTAAAAAATCATATCTAATGTTATTTTGTTTATTATCCTCATCTAATTTGGTTGTGCTCAAAGTCTTCACAATTTAATATATATCCAGAACATCCTCTATACTTATCCTTTTCACTCCTCACATGACCTATATTTTCCAAATCTATAAATTCGTCCACTATTTCATCTGGTGTTCATTTTATTTAAAAACAATTATTCTATTTTACTATAGATTTATTTATTAGAACATTTTCTATGATATAGTAACTTTTAAATTCAAATTACTACTTATACAAAGTTAAAATAAAAACAAAATGAATCTGATGAAGTGAAGTCCTCAAGGGTGGTTAGACTACCCATGTATATAGCATCAAGTATCGATATCCTCCATTACTTCTGAAATAGTGGTTGAAAAGTTTTATATTTTAACAATATAAAAACATTTAATTAATGGAGGTATTATTTTTTTGGGTTCTTATATTTTATAATATCATTGGTATGCATTGGAAATCATGTATTATGGCTACACCGCTGTGACATGGAGATTGTAAAATCTCTAGAGCCATTAAGTTCTTTTAAATGTGGCAATTCACCATTGTAACTCTTTAAGGATAAAAATATCCTTTCACTAATATGATATGAGACAAAAACCCATTATCTATTTAATATATCACATAAAAAATATAGAGATACCTAAAATGAATTCAATCATAATTTTCTAGGGTGTTCTCTCTTACACAGAACTAACATGACTTCTGAAGTGAATACTATACACTATAGAAAAAGGCATTCAAATAAAAATAAATCCCAAAATTATGTTCAAAATTAATTTTATAATTTTTTTATTCACAACGGTATATGAAATTTTATCTCATATCTTTCATTCTATAATACATGATTTGCATCATGACATTCCTTCCTTTAACAATATTCATCAAGAATGTTTTCCGTGATATATAATCAATATAAACCATCATTACAATCATTAGAATATTTTTAAAAAAACTTCACCAGACAATAGATGTGATGTTGAATATAATGTATTCAATGAAAAAAAATATAATGTATAATATTTACTTAAACTAAATCTTTTACAATCATTCAAAAGATATAAACTCAAAATTTTATATCTTAAAAATCCATCACATTGAATTTTTTTTCTTGAATAGGGAACATAAATCACTACCAAACATTGAAAAGATGATAATGGATTACCTTTCCATAACGACATTCGGTTCCTTCTTCGGGTCCTGATGTGGGTGCAAGTGCAGCTCGAACTCTCAGTTCAAGGCCCCCAGGTTCCGAATTTGGATCCCCATTGATGAATACCTTTGTTTCATTAATCTTCTTCGATAGTTCTTCATGGAGGTTTTCAACTTCTAGGCCTTCTCTAGCCCCTTAATCTATGTTATTTGGCCTAGTGTGGTTCTACTTTTCTTTATCATGTTTGGTTCAACCAATTTATTATCCTCCTTTTCTCTTTTTGTCTCCTCCATCTATGTATGACCCCACCGTGGTCTGGTTTGAAAGTGTCTTTGGTGATTTGGGATGGTTATGGTGGCTCCGATGATGGAGGATCTACTCTCAGTTTCTTGGTTTGTCTCGCAGTGATTCTTGGGATGTAATGGTGGTTCTTTTGTAGCATCGGTGGTTTTGATGATGTATTCTCCAGTGGTGTTTTTTTCAAGTGATCACCTCCAGTTCTCTACTGCCTTTATTCAAGGCATTGGTAGTGGATGTGGCGTTGTTGTCTGAGCGGGGATGGGATTCATGATGAGGGTGTGTGCATGGAGGTGAAGGGATGAGTTCCTAGGGCCTGATGCAATACCTCAATTTCTTTTCAGGCTCATCAGTGTTGGACATGCTTCTTGGGCCTACCCCCATATGCTTTATTTTTCATGGTGGTTTTCTAGCTATATTCTTATATGGTTCACAAAAAACCAAAAATCAATTTTTTGAAAATTCAAAAAAGGTGTCTTGTTATAATATTGTATTACCATTCAATGATTTCAATCCTAATATAGAAAAATCAGTGTAGAGAAAATATATATAAATTATGTAATGTTAGGGTTTTCATAGAAATGATATTGATCTATATTAATACCCTATAATCTACCAAATTATTAATGAAGTAACAAAAATTATAACATAGGTGATTATTTTAAAATAAATACTTCATAATCACCATCATCATTATATAAATCAACTTCATAACATATTTATCATATTATCATAAATAAATAATCATTAAAATAATTATCACGTCAAAAATATCCATAAAATCTTTAATACATAAATTCCTTCACAGTGATAAATAAAATTGAGGAACATTTTACACAAATGAAAAATTGGAAAATAAAACATATCTATTTTATTAACTAGTTATATATATGTTCCCTATTAATAAAAAAACCATATCATGGTATACAACCATATATATATTATACCTATTTGTACTATTAATATAAGGATACAAATAAACAAAAAATTTTGTCATCCTTGATTTTATCCCCCTTTTACAATAATATCCAAAGACTATATTAAAGTGGTGAAAATAAACTATACCTTGTCCTTGGTATGTGTGATAGTGAAATCCCAACATCATCCTCAGATTTTGAAATGCTTCATTATACATAGGTTTGGTAAGAACAATAGTAATATGATCCTTTATTGGAAATAATACCTCCTTCAACTCATTTCAATTTGCGTGTTCTATAATGAAATGGTAATTTATATAAATGTGTTGGATTTAATATTTATGATCTGGGTTCTTTGAAAAATTTATTACACGTTGATTATCACATCTCATGTGTAGTGGAAACATTACTTCCATCTTATAATCTTCCAACTATGTCGCCATCTACATTGACATAGTTGTTATAAAAATTGTATTCACATATTTTGAGGCATGTATGGTTAATGTCCCATTTTGTTTCTTCTTAGTGGGAAAAAATAATCTTTTCTCTAGCATAGACAACGTTACTAGATGCTGATATTTTTTAAGCATCATAACCTAAACATTCTACATCTATGTAGTCAAATAGATCATGATTTCTATTGTTTCCATATTTCAATCCAAAATATATTACAAATACGATATATCCTTGAATCCTATTTGTTTATTTTTAATGGGACTTTTTTGGTTCACATTGATGTGTACCAAAAATAGTAAGAATGTATGACATATCTGTTTATAAAGCTATCAAAATTATAAGAATACCAATCATCATAAATAATTATCTGGGATAAAAATATATTCCTAGATGATGTTTCGATATTATGGCCCCATATAAAATTATTTTACAAATTATATTTCAATAATACCAAAAAAACATTTATTTCTAATATTAAATATACATATATTAATAATGGAAAGAATAATCATTCCTGTAAAAGACTAATAGTCCTAAAAATTACATCATCTCACTAGGAATGAAAATATCACAAATAATTTTCAATTTATCATTAAAAATTTCACAACAGTAATCATTGTTTACAAATAAATTATGTCATCAAAAATAAGTTATTAATATAGGTGATACATCCCAATCATGTTTTATGTAGATATTTTTGTCCACTCATCAATTTATAAGAATCAATTTCTTCAAGAATGTATCAACATAACATTGATTAGAAATTTCATTTATTTTCTTTTAATTATTTTTTTTATAAATATAATAATAGTTATAGGAAGATCAAATAGTTAAATGTTCTCATAATAATACACACTTAAAAGTTATAAATAAAAGTTAAACATTGAACATGCTTTATTTATCACAATAACCACATTCTCATTTAGAATGTTTTAGATCAACCACATAATTTTGATAAAAATATTTTTTTTGATCTTGGCTACCAACTCGTAAGAGTCATTCTTCTAAATATATTCTAGCACCTCATTTATATAATTAGGCCATCCTTGATTATCCATTTCTTCGTTGACACTTCTAAGATTATCCTTAGAAAATAATTGTGTATTAACTGCTTTCGTCAGGTTTCCCATAATGTTTACTTGTTTTCTCCAATCACCAAAATTATTCTTGACATAAACCAATATATGTATCCTTGAATGATATAAACAAAGGGTTTTTTCACTTGAAATGATTTCATATTCTCCTTCAAACTATTAAAATTATTTATTTACTACTTCAACTAAAATTTATTCTCGCTATTTAAAAAATCAACCTTATCACTTCGGGAAAACATTTCACCATATGTAATATCTTTCATTAAATTATCATTAATATTTACATCGATTAATTTAATAATCATTTTGGAATCAATGTTGTAGTAGTTTTATACTTTTAAATTTTTAGGACATCAATGGGAGATACCTTTAACACATATTTTTTCAAATATTCCTTGAATTTTTCATAAACCTTTAATAATAAAATATGATGCAATAAAATAAAAATACTTTAAATTCATAGAATTAATATAATACGTCTCATGTGATTATATGTTTATATTTTTCCTACAAAATCAATTATTTTCAATTTTAAACAAAATTTTGATATCTTTTATCCACAAGTGTCGAGTAGTATTATGCTCAACCAACATTGTTTGAGCTATATCCAATAAACTCTTATTCTTGTATTTTTCTAGATTATTTTATTGTTGTGTGAATAGTGTATTGAGATAATACTTACTGCCATTCTTCTCAATGAAAGAGTCATATTACATTTTCTTAGAATATGTTATATTATCTGTATATAAAATTTTAAGAGAAAGAAAACACACTTTTTTTCACATTACAAAAAAAATCATTCAAAATGAATACGACTTGTTTTTTATAAATACGACTCATGTCATATGAGTAACATTATGATTAATACCAATCATCGGGGATAGATAATTTCTTCATGGGCCCATACACTTCTATATAAATGTGTTTATGAAGACGCAATAAGGTATTATATTTCATTTTAATGATCATAATGTGTTTGAGAGATGGTATGTGATGATGTTTCAAGGTGTACTTTTTTGGGTTCATAAAATCAAATTGGATTTCATGCCTAAGAAATCATAATTATATATGTAATGATTATTGAATAGATATTTTTTCTTAAATACTCGTTCAGGTGTTTGGAGAGTAAATATTTTTTTCAATATGAATAAATCATCATATGATGTCTGTGATTGATTTTTTCAATTTTAATGATGGAAATTTAATGTTAAAGTTGATATGTGAATTCTATTTAGTATTATTATTATTTTGGAATATATTGGATAGCAATCAATGTTTTAAATTAATTGAGAAGGAAATACCTATATATTTTACTTTTGTAAGACATTATTTAAAGAGAAGGACATGCCAATATATAATTTTAGGGAAAAATATACATCTATTTATGTTTAGGACTATTGATTTTTTATAACTACTATTATAAATTTATTTCATTTAGTTGGATGATTTTTTAGAAAAATATTTAAAATTATGATGAGGATCAAGCATGTTGTTGGTTAGTAGTGAGTAAGATGGAATGTACACACATGAGTGGGACCATAGAGTTAAAATAAAAGTTAATCACACAAAAATGAGCTACTGTTGATGTGGAACATTGGCATAGGGTATTCCCTAAGAAGACTCGGTTTCTCACATATGGAACTTGAGTAGTGTGATGTTTTTTATCAATGATCTACTGGAAGATATATTATATAATTTTTGATACAAATATGGGGGTGTAGGTTCCATATTTTAATAGGTATTCAATTATCTAAATTCATTCAATATAATATATCAATTTTTTTGATCAAAATTAGGTTTCATCATTGACCTATAAATTAAAGGTTGGGCCTATATGTAAGATTTTCAAACCAGCCTCCACTGAAAATGACACAAATCATCAATCTTTGTTTTATCTTAATCCTATTATCAAACTAATTTCCTCACCAGATATTTAATGCTTATAAATAATATTTTTAGTGTTTATTGTTATTCATGATAATTGAACATATAATACAAGTGAAACAGAGGTCAGATATGAGTGACACGGTCTTTTGTGAGGAATAAAGAACAGAAACCTTTAAATAATCAAGATCTATTTAGCATTTTTCCTGAAACATAATTCAATATCTATCCACATCTTCATTAATTTGTTATGAGATTATTCAAATATTTTACTATGGATACATGCCTTATAAAGATATAAATATATTCATAAAACATCACTTGTTATGCATGTAGTCCTAGTTGAACAATATCATTCCATCCATTATTAGTAGACTTATCCTAAGAATCACAGTCCATATTATTAAAAATCTTAATTCATGAGAAATATGTAAAATAAAATAAAATAAATAAACCTAATTATGTGGAAATTAAAAATAAAGAATTTTTCTGGACTACTTAAACATGATATGGTGTGCTTTTGTATGGTATGAAGGATAATGAGGAATCATGAGTAATCAGAAATTTCAATGGTAAGGGTAATATTATATTCTATAAATATTTAATAATGTGGAGATAAATAATAAATATATATGAATTTATATATATTTTTAATACATATAATTTATCATGGATGATGAGCCTTGTAGATATTCATTAAGCACATGAAAGAAAAGGACTACCCATGAATTGTGAGAATAAGAATGAGTAGATTCCAAGTGATCAATGAATATATTGATAAAAATATCATTATGATAAATAGTATTATTCAATATATTAAAAATTATGAATAATGGTATGATTCAATAGTTAATTTTTAATAACATTTTTTATATTAATAATCTTGAATATGCCTTCATTAAACCACACACATTAATTTTTTTAATTTTTTTTAAAGTTGTGAGGTATATAGATGAGATTGATCCCATGTTAATTTAATATCACATGAGGAAAATCCTATTTATCTATTATATTATATTAATAATGATATTACATCATGATTAATTGATATTAAATATATAATACTTTGGTTTATTCAAGATAGTGAAAATCATGGAGGTATTCATGATGAAATGTGAATATAAATATGGTTGGAAAATGAATATATATATATATATAGAGTCCAAATACAGCTTATATTTTGATGAATTAAATAATTTTTAAAGAAGAAATATTTTCTACAACATCCATAAGAACTTGTGAAATGGAGAAGATGGATCAGATGGGAATGATGCCATTATTAATGATAATATAAAGGCATCGTGACTTATGAAGTGTGATATACACTATATTTTAGATCACAAAAAGACCTAGTGAAGAACATGTTCAACCTACATGATATATTTTTTATCATGTATTTGTAGTTAAATTCTTGTTATTTGGTTAAATTAAAAATGTTGAGATATTAGTGGTCTCTGAATAAATAATAAAAATTTATAATAGGTCTTCACATGATAAAGAATTTCATTAACTAAATAGGATTGATTTATTCCAACAATTGTGTTCCAATTACGAGACACTTGTAATCACTAAAACATTTTAGTGATAAAAAAAGCATGACATGAAAAAATAGTGGCGTGGTAAGTATTAGACTCTCAGGTAGTGGAAGAACTATTTAAAATTAACCAGTGTTGTTAATATTTCTTTTCTAGATTTCATATAAAAGAGATATAACATTAAATATCCATTAATCTTAACTGGATTAGAAGTTAATTTGTTATTATTATAAAATTTATGGAAAACAAAACATGCAAGAAATATGAACACTGATATGCCCAGCAATATCTATGTCTTACAAAATCTATCTCGACTCTTTAAGAAAGATTAGGGAGTCTGTTCCCTCTAATTGGATATATTAATTGATTTTACATTTAATTTTCATTTTCAGCATGAAGTGTAGGTTTGATAAAAATTTGTATGGGTCGGAAATTTTTAACTCAACCACAATGTATTTTTAAAACTAAATGTAAGGATTATACTAAAACTATAAAGAACATAAATTTAAATGAATCAAATGGATTAATGAAAATTTTAAATAAATAAATTTTGGATTATTCCCATTTATATTTTTACCAAGTTGATAACATCTCTATAGTTAAATATATTTTAAATGATCCTTTTTATTAAATTATTTCATTCAGTACAGAGAATTTGGAAGATATGTCCAACAAAACTATCAAATACATCAACTCACAATTTGAAATGTATCTTTAGATTCATAGAGAAGTCATTTTTCTCATATATACTAATACACTATGGAAATTTATTGGGATAAATAACATCTAGAATGGGATGTTTAAGATTTGTATGATTATATAAATGGTATAGTTATCTAATAGACCTAGTTGAAGATAAGGAAGAATATGTCGATGTCTTCAATGAGATGATTTCCTTAATTAGTAAAAAATAACAAATAATTTTCAATGTGAAATAATTATCTAATGAGTAAGTGATCCATGGTCATAAAAATTTTAATAAATGTTTAAAAATTTAAAATATGCATTGTTGGTGGATATGAAAATCACAATTAATGAATATAAAAAGTCTATAAAAAGATGAGAAAATTCATTGAGGATATGATTTAGAAGATGAAAATGCAATTTGGGTATATATTCAGAACTATTGAGTTTCAAAAAAATTCCATAAATATGAAGGGAATAAAATTTTTATAATATAGAAGAAGGATATGTAAACTCATAATGATGAATCCAAAATTCATGTGATGAATGAAATTGGAACACATGTTTTTATTGAGATCCACAATTCCAAATGTGCTCATAATTCTTCCCAGATTAACTTGATAACATATTCTAAAGAATTCACTTCCAAATCATAGAAAATATTTACCCAAAAAAACTCATTGAAATTTTAATATTGAAAGATCTTATTCTGGAATAAATAAGAAATAAATTAAATTCCATGTAAAAAAATTAAAATATTCCCCAATAGGCATCAATTAATTTTGAAAATTTTTCTTTTTCCATACCTAAAATATTCGATAACTATATACATCAAATAAAAAATAAAATTAACCAGATATTCAATAGAAATATAGAAAATTAAGAGAAAAAGATTTATTGGCCATCGGTGGTGTTGTTGGAAGTTCTGAAAAATGTACATTGAATGTTAACACAACAAGTCAATTTGAGATTATTATATAAGGAATAATTTAGGGTGTTGTAGTTAAATTAAAAGGAAGACAATCTATGTAGATAAAAATATTAATAGAAGAATATTCTATTCATCATAAATATAGTTAAAGACCTTCAAAATGAATATGAAAACTATAATATCGTTTTCCAAAATTACAAATTGTATGAGTATGAACAAACATTGAAAACTTCATGCATTGATATGTAGAGAAGGTCACAATATTATAATATGAAGAAGGTATAAAAGATAGATAATTATATATCTAGGAGAAATGAAAACATGAAAAGATATAAAATTCCTAAGAATAACGTGATGAAGTATAAAAATAGTTTCACCTCATACCAAAAAATATGGTTCTGTTATCATAAGAGGGTGTGTGGGATATATTATTTAAATCAATAAATTGAAATACAAATTGATGTTAAAAGAAAAAAATAAAAGAAGGATTCCTTAAAAGAAAGGAAAAACAAGAATTTATTAATCGAAGTCATCCAAGAGGTAGAGATAATGGTTTTTTGATGAGTGGAATCTGTAATGATATCTATAATATATTTGTAAATTCTAAAGAAAACATACCCTTTATATATACTTAATTTATGGTTCCATGGACTGCTTATTTGGATTGAAAATTATACATAAAAGAAACATTGTAGAAGATATGTATTAAATAAAAGGTAAAAATTACACATGGATATCGTAAATATATTTAGAGTCTATAAACAATAAAAACAGTGACTTATTGAAAATAAATGTGATTGAAATTTCATATGGATAGATATTGTTCCATCAATTGTCTGGTTATGATTCCCACATAGGGAGAAGAATTGAAAAAATGAGGATATTTCCATGTGATTCATCTATAAGAATCTAATATTATGATATTATATCAACAAATATTTCCATGGCACCCAAATATAATAAAAAATTGAATGTAAAATGCTAAAGAATGCATGATTATGAAAAAAGGAGAACCCCATCAAAATAAAACCCTCCCAACATTGGTTCTCGCATTGAAGAGTAATATAATCCCTCGTTATTCCCTGTTTTTTTATTTTGTTTTTATATGATTAGAGTTGAAGGAAATGGGTGAGGGTATAACTAATGAATAAAAAATGGTGTTCTATATTATTATGAGCATATCATTTATAAAAAAAATGAGTTCATCCATTGAGGGGGGGAAACGTGAAATATATATTTTTTATGGACATTCCATGAAAATATATATGTTTTGGAACTCTTCAAAATAATTAAATGGTGATATTATCCAATAATACTCTTATTCCATCATCTTTGTTATGTAAAATACTTTTAAAAAGGATGGTTTTTATTTTATGTGGGAAAGGTTGATTTATTCATCTAACTCTTAAGATCTTTTCATGTTTTTTTCCAAATTTTTCATAACAAATATTACCTAATAGATACTATTTAACAAAACATAATTTCAACAATATTTTTATTAGTATCACATTCATTAGGTTCAAAATTCAAATTTATGTCTTAGATTAGTATCTATTATTGTATACATACATTTGGACCAACTAGACTTAGATTAGATCAAATTAAGGGAAATTGATAATAATGAATGTAACATCATCCTTCTCTCAAAATGTGAATAAAAATATAATTAAGAATAAAAGTGTGAAGAAGTTTTTTTGATTATAAACTTTTATTAATATGATAATAAGTAACATATGAGTAGTAGTTACACCCTTGAATTAATTTCATGTATATTAAATAAGGGGGATTAGATTTAATCCATTTAATCAAAACATATTGATTTTTTATGATGAATTATATTGAAAATGAATTAAAATGTATGGAAGATGTGAAAAAGAATTTCATCCATTTATTATCAAGGAATTAATCTGTTCTTAAGATATAGTAAGAGGTAATTTGGATTAGAAGAGTGTTATGGATTCCTGAAATGGATTTTAATTTAATTATTGAAGAATGCTCCTTCTATATCTGAAGTTTGTTGAATTGATCATCTTGTTTAACTAAATGTTTTGGTGTTTAGGGAATGGAATGTTTCTATAATATAAAAAAACCATTAATTGATTTGACCGGATAATGTTTTCATGTTTTAATTTTATGTCAATGAAATTTTATATTATTAGATAATATAATTTTACATGAATTGTAGATGGATATTAACAGATAAGGTCATGAATAAATTAATTATTTATGGAATAATAGATTTAATGAGATGGACTTGAAAATATTTATTTTATTAGATGTAAAATTTAAATATTTTATGTTTCAGGAAGGTAAAATATTATTGAAACCCCTATGAAAAAATATATTTTATTTTGAATGAATAATTTTATAGAAAATATCGATATTTTAGCAGCTTCCCAACAATGTGGATATTTTGTAGAGTGGCAGCCATAATTCACACATAGAAGCATGAGAATTTAGGTAGAGAAAGTTTAATGTGTGTTTGGAGGAACCACATTTAGGGCAGGACAAAGGTATAGGGGGTTCCTAGAACCCAGCTGGTTCATAAAACTAGCTCATGTGAACTGTGAATATTTTAATTATTAATATCCATTGTGGTATATTATCCATTCTGAGAAAGAGAAATGTGTGTATAAATAAATGTTTTAAAAGGTATTCGTAGATAATAAGATATCCAATTGAATTGAACCACATGATCTGATCAAAATCATATGTCGTCATCATCCCTACTTTTGATGGTTAAGTCTATGAGTGATATTTCCAAATTTTCCTATATTAATCAAGACATAACACATAAAAAATACCACATATTAGCCTGGTAATAAAATAAATATCTTCTTTAGGTAATCCATGCATATAATAGATATTTCTTAGATTTGATACTATTACAAGATTGTAGAATATATCTCTAATTAAGAACATTGATCTTATTGTGAGCGACATGGTCTATCCATGAGGAAGTAAGTGAAAACCTATTCATATATTGAGACTGATCAAGAATTATCCATGTAACATCTTCTATGCTCATGTCACATTTAACATTATTTAATCAAAGAATCTGTTTATTTTTAATACAAAATATAAGCATTACTGAGATTGAAAAACAATCATGAAGCATCGCTTTCAAGGCATATAATCAAATATAATGAAAATTGTGGCATTCAAGATTCAAAACCATATATTCATCTTCACGCTCCACATCATGGACTATATAGATTTATATTAAATATTGTGCATGACATTCCACATATGAAATGGAAATCATGGTTATTAAAATTGAATAATTTTCATGATATATTAATTAATTCCATTATATGTTATTATATTATTGGATGATGGAAGAGGGAACTGGAGTCTTTGGGAAAATAAATGATGAAGGCCTAAATTCAAGATTTTGGTGTTTAAGAATGACATAGAGGTACAATAGACATGCATTCATAAATACATATATTAAATATGTATTAAATATCATATATCATGATTCATGAATTTGTTTTTAATAACATGAAATAAAATATGTGGGAAATATTTTTCTGATTTTTAATTTAATTATTTCCAGTGATTGGTGTCGATATTGATAAAGATATCGAGATAATAATTGTAATGATCTTATTAGTAGAAAATTATCAATGATGACATAATTTAAAAAAGGAAAAATTGATGAGATATTTTAAGTGAATTATTATATCATTGAATGAATTATTCCATGAAATTAAATAATTTTTAAATATATTGGAAGAATTGAGTTCATAGGAGGATATTGATCAATGTTTAATTAGATATCACATGATGAAAACTTGATCAATATTTATGGTGTTTTTAAAAATGATATTATCTCATCTTAAATAAAAATTAATAAATTTTTAAACATGTGTAATTATGTTTCTAAATTTAATGGAGGTAGTCATTAAAAAATAATAATATAAACATAATAGGATAATTAAAAATATTATATATATATAATCAAAGAACAATGTATATTCTAAAGTATTAAAAACTAGTCAATGAATGGAGAACTTCCAATGCATCCATGATTACATGGTAATTTAATAATAAGAAATAGAAGAGGTTGATGATAATGTTTTTGAAATGAAAATTTCATTTAGGCACTTAGATTATGAGATCCTCTGTTTCTGAGATTACAGAGAGACCGAGAGAAAAAAAGGCCAACCATAATGAAATATTTTTTATCACATCATTTCATTTGAGGAGTTGTTTATTATATGAATGATGAAACCTAAAAGGATAGTGTTACTATTATAAGAAATCCCATTGAAAAAATGTTGGTTTAATGATAAAGCATACATTTCTCTTAGAAAGATTCTTTTCTTCCTACCCATCCTTCTATCCAAATTACAAAAAAATAGTGATCACCAGAAATTTATTTTAATAATAAAAATCATGACTCAATAATATCAATGTATATACAATCGCTTTATTTAAAAGTGTAATATAAAAAATGTTTTATCCTCTATTGAAAATATTTATCTTCTTTTTTTAATAATTTCCATGTCTTTTATGACACAATTCATACTCTCCTATAATTTTAAGAAACGATGATTTTTTAGAAACACCTACATGAAATAGATTTCCACTTTTTTATAGTCAAATTGTTACCAAAAATCCATATTAAAGCTTAATTCCTAGAAAAATATCCATTCTAAATAATACAATAATTTTATGCATCAATAATATTTGAATTATATAAATAATAGTGTTTTAATACTTCAACATTCAGAGTTTTTTATTTCAGTCTTTCATCCCAATCAGCAATGTTCCAACTCGATTGATTTTTCATAACACATAATTTAGAAAATTAATTGATAAATTGTTTCAATTTTCAGCAGATTTAATGATTATTATGTATCTCTTCATCTTAGATGAGAATCTATTGTCCCAAAACTGTTGAAATTCGTTGTTGGATACTTCGATTTCATCTTCAAATAAATATTCTTTCTCCATTTATTTATTATCATTACTTACATGTTCTTGAGTATCTCGAATCCAATTTTTATAGCTTACAAGATTTAAAATGAATTAATTTCAATGGTTAATGGTTTGGTAATTACTTACAAAAACATCATGAATCACACTGATAAATTTTTTTCAATTCTAACAAGAATTATAAAACTATCTATAAACATTATTCACTTGAAAGGATTAACTCCTCCTCAACCCTTATTTCTGAAACCATATAAGTATTTGACTATTTTTGTAATTGAATGAACATAAATTTTTCTAAAACCATGTTAATGATAAAATAATTAATTTTCATTTCTTATAAATATTCATCAATTAGATTTTATATATTTGTATTCATTATAATAATATTTAGTGTTTTTTCAATCAAAAGGAAATATATTTATTTTTAACCAAATTGGCATTTCATGGATTATATTATCTTATATAAATATATCATTTACATGTTTTAAAATCCCAATTTGAAAAAATGATAAATTTTTTCAATTCATCCAGTAAAAAATATCTTAAGATGATTTTTCAATATATTTAATAAAATATTATTTTTTAAATTAGTAGTAAAAATATAAATTTTTATTGAACGTTTTCTATTAATTTCATGACATTAAAAAGTGAAACATTTTTAAAAAATTGATTTTAATGTAAAAAAAATTCAATATATATTATTTGTAATCCAATTATGGTCTTTTGAATCTATTTTATAATTGAATTCTATTAAAAAAAATTATAATTGTAAAGAATTTTTTTTGGAAAACCATTTCATTAATTTTTTATAGATTAATAGTAAATTAACTACAATAATTTTTAATGATCTATATCAGTCTTTTGAGAAATATAATGATTTAAAATTGTCAGCTAATTATCTTAGGTTAAATATAATTTTCACGCAACATTAAAATGGTTAAATGTATATATTTAAAAATTATTCATCAGTTTTTCATGATTACTAAGAAACCATTATTAATTCAATTTTTTCCTTTATGATTTCTTATGAAATATTTTATGAAAATTTTTTGGAACATAATTTCAATTAATTGGTAATAAAATATTTATTTCAAATAAATATTTTTAGGAACTTTTAATATTTCATAATGATTATCTTTAGACTAATTATTTTCTTTCTTTCTTTTTATATCCCTTACTAATATTTTTATAATAATTTGTTCTTTTTAAATGTTTTTCATAGGGAATTCAAGATGTGTAAGGAAAATAATTTTTTAATATTAAAATTGTGAAGAAATTTCTTGGAATTAAAACAAGTTATATCAAAATAATATATATTATAGGAAAAATGAATACTAAATTAAAATATCTAATTTATGATGTAATAATTTATTTTTTTATTTTTTTGACATAATTTTCAAAAAATATAATCCTAAAAGGTCATAGAAAATGAATGAAATTTAATTAGTATCAAAAAATTAAGTTTAGAGATTATTTATATCTGAGTCACTGTAGTTTGTATCAGAGAAAAGGATTAAAAAAAATTAAGGGATTGGATTTTATGTGAAAAATCCCTTATGTGATTCAAATTTTTGGTAATCATGATATAAAAATTCAATATTATCTTATTTCTCCATCTACACTATGTCTCTTATAAAAGGTTTCCCACTGAGAAAACAATAAAAATTATTTTTGATGTAATCCCAAAAGAAATATCCTTCCAACTACACTATTTAAAATGATTGGAATTGGAATTGAGTTTTTTATAGTAGTGATAGCTCAGTTGACACTGGATATAAATTTTGGTACTATCTATGCTAGGAAAAAAATATTTCTACTTCATAGGTGAATATCGATAGTGTAGAATTTTATGAGACAACATGCTCCATCATTCAATATATCTTCTTGTCCAGTGGTAGTTGAGGGTTGTATTAAAGATCTAGAAAAGATATTTGAAGTCATGGTTTGTTCAGAGAATCAGAAGGCAACCATTTATTTGTATTGTTATAAAGGTGGAACTAATTAATGGTGGTCAATGGATAAAAATACATAGAAATAATTTCGATTCATGTTGTATAATGGAATTCAGTTGATAATATTTTCCTTGAGAATAATTATCTATGATTATTCCAAATAGGATAAAATATTAATTCCTGGAATTAAGGAATATGGATGAAGAATCAGTGGCCTCCAATATAGAAAACATTAGAGAATTATAAAGGTACATTTCATATTGAATTTGAGATATTGATAGTGAAATTATTTAGATTTACTTAGTATTAAATCTAATTTACTAAATGTCAATAAAATATCTTGATTTTAAACATTGGGAGATAAATTTTCATTTTACTATAATGGTAGAAATGGTTTTTTCTAATTGGAATATTTTTTATGAATATAAGGATAAAAAGTATTCCAATTGGAAGTAAATGGGAAATAATACATCAAAGAAATATGAAGTT
The DNA here is from genome assembly GCA_963277665.1 of Viscum album. Lineage (NCBI taxonomy): Eukaryota > Viridiplantae > Streptophyta > Magnoliopsida > Santalales > Viscaceae > Viscum > Viscum album. The sequence continues at coordinate 1,630,944,065 of OY728133.1, read as the reverse complement.
ATGAAAATAAATTTTCCATTTTGTAATAGTTGTAATAAAAGAACGTTGGATTATGTCAGAGGAAATTTTGTAAATTCTTTCAACATGGTATTTTTCGATATATTGATTGTGATTTCAATAAAAATTATCTTAGTATTTATTGGACCAATCATGATAAGAAGACAATATGGTGTTTTAAATTTAATGATATGGGTCATTATGAATATGATAAATGGATAAAGAGAAAAAAATGAAGGTAATTAGAAAGACTATAGGAAGAAGGGTGTTCTAATGAATCAACCTTGGTTACCCTCAAACCAGGCACCTGACATGATCTGTTATATACATGGAGGGCATTATTGATCCCCATGAGTTTTTGACAAGGACCCGATCATTGAACAACACACCAAGAGAATGATTTTTGACCAACCTTAATTAAGAACATATAAATATTGATATAAATACTTAAGGCATAAATAAATAGTATAAGACTGATATATATATATATATTCCATAAGAATAAGAATATATAGGAAACAAAACAACCAAAAAATTAGCAACAAACATTAAAATAAAAGTCTAACTAAAAAGGATAATGAAAACAAAAAACTACAACATGTGATAGGATGGGAAAAATCCTAGCCTCTCATTTTATATAAAACATTCCAAGATATGTAGTAAGAAATTTCTATAAAAAACTTGGTAAACATTTCTCTAGTTAATAGTTCTAAAATAAAACTAGGTATATCAGTTTTTAAAAACATTTTACATATCAAATTTCACATGAATTAACATTCATATCAAGGATAAAAAAATCCTCAAAATAAAAAACAACAATATTTGTATTGGTACCACATCACGGTGGAATACAACAAGTCACACAGTAGACTACTCATACCAAAAAAACTATGATCAATAAACTTCAGTACCATAATTTAGTAATCTACATGTCATGAATGGGGATAAAAACCAACTTATGAAACCCCAAAATCAGATACATACCTAGAGCCAATAATATACACCCTAGGACAATAGTAACACCAAGAATGTGAACCCCTAAAATGGAAGACGGCCCCAAGCTATACTATCCATATATTACCCAAGGTAAGTCATGTTCCTATTTTTAAAAAATCATTAAATTCTTTTAAAATAAGTATTTTTATTCCATTTATCAAAAACTGAGGAAAATCATTTTTCTAGAAAATCCATTTCCAACCCACATAAGTAATCATGCCATTTTCATACTAATTTATTTATAATAAAATTTTTAAAAATAGAACAATGTAGTTTATCAAACATTGGCTATAGATGGAGCCACCTACCTCAAAACTCAGGTCACACATTACCGCACCAGTATCCACCAAAAATGGATCCCAAAAACCTAAAAACCATAGAATACAACCCAAATCTCAAGATAGATTCAATTTGTAAAAATTGGGTCAGGGAAAAAGAAGAAATCAACATACCTCAAGAACAGACACTCGGCACACCAAAAACAATGATGAGCGATCACAATAGATATCCAAAAAACACACCTAGATTAAAGATCTACCAACATGCAGTTTATATCCATAAAACCCTTGATGATCTGTCAGACACTAAGGGAGGTGACAGCAAGAAACGAAGATAACCCATACCCGATATGTTACACAATGATTGGAACATGGAATATTCACTAAATAAAAAGACCCAGAGGGGTTAGAGGGATTCCAAAATACCCTGGGAAGGTAATAGGTCGATAAAATGGAAATCTAAACGAAGAAAAAAAGAGAAATCATCAGGGTTGCCTTCATAAAAATAAACATTGGGACATTACATGATGATTCACACAATTATACATGGTTTAATTGTCATCTCCCATAATCATTGAGAAATACAATGTCTTTTGATGAATAATGGATTTAATTTCATTTAAGCATTACACATCTTGTAACCCTATTACATGATATTTAATTCTCCTGAAGGATATATAACATGTAGAATTCATTCTAGAAATTCCAAAAAATAACTTACTTTACTGTCACATGTATCCTTTTAATTCCTTTTTGACCATACCTCTAGAGACCCAAGCTTGACGTACATGGACATTACATTACTTTTGCAGAATACTTAATACATAACAAAAACAGACACCCAAGGACCGTAATAGTTTAGTGACTTTGGAAACTCGTAACATAATCTTTTAATTATGGTGAAAGATCTTCAACATCTCCCATAGAGATCTTCCCATTTTATTCTATTACCTAAAACTATTACTTATATCCAAGGGAAAAGAAAAAATATAAATGGTGATCCCAAATGCTCAGTAAGGATAAACATGGAAAACAGAAAACAATCTATAAATATTTGAATGTGAAAACATGAACATAATAGTTAAACATAAATGTCATGAGAAATGACATAAAATATTGCAGTACATGAGGCATAGATCATGAAGAAACATTAATCATGTTAAAATAGCCTGGTAATAAAACATGTAATTGTGAAAAAACCATTGAGCACATGATATGATTTCCATAGTAGCCAAGTCATTACTTCCAAGACTATTATAGTGGACAAGGTCCATTACTGAACTGGGTTTACTTGTCATTCTAGCCCTGTATTACTGAACCAAATTTATTTGTCGTTTCATCCATGTTTATCTCATGAGATATAAATCATTACCCAATTTATTTGAGGGAGATATAGGTCTCAACCATCTCATATTGAAATCATTCTTACATGTGCCACAAAATAATCATAAATCATTCATCATAACCCAAAGAATAAAATGGGTTTCATAAACATCATTCCACCTTAACATACTCCATATAAAACAAATGGATATCATTTAATCATAAGAAAAATAAAACCATGTAAATAATGGAGGCATTATACTTGAAACATAATCATACTAAATAATGTCATCTTAGATGGGAAATAGTTTTGATAAAACATTTGAAATGATTTCTTAAGGAAAATATCCGTTCTTTTTAAAAAACATTTTATATTCTCAAAATGACATGAAATTTTAAAAGAAAATAATTTTTTCAAAAATAATCATGAAATCATGCATAGGAAGCTTCATGGAAATAAGGTGTTATGAAACTGTACAAAATTCATTCATACAGTATAAGTTAAAAAAAAATATTCTCCTCATACTTTTACTAGAAAAGTAAAAAAGTACCTCATATGGGAAAAAAAGATTCCATATATACTATGTAGTAAAAGTCAAAAATGGGAAAAAAGACTTTAAACATACACGAAAACATTTTTAGAAAACTTGTACTTTGATGATAAATATTACACCCGTAATTACTTACGAATAAGCAATATTGAATAAGAACGAGATTGGAATAATTATCCCTTAACTTAAGCCTAATATGCTTTATACATATCTGAACCTCCTTTATAATGATTTAAATAATGCCATTGACTTATTACAAAATCATATTAATTGTTATGATATCATATATGGTCATATTTTTATCATCTTTATTAGTAATATTTCATTGATACTTGTTATTCGGGTGTTCATTGTTTTATATTCTTATGTGTGTTTTGTCGAATAAATCCTTATTCATCTTTCTAGTTTATAGCTACATCATTTACATAATGGTATTATTATAATATTATCAAATTTATTCATTCAATTCATTTATATAATCATGGTTTAATTAAGATCATGTAAAACAAATCACATCGCACCATGGACACGGTAAGTTGTACATACGCATGAGTGACGATATTATTCCCATAATTATTGAATGGTATTGTAGTGGATGATAGATTGTATCATAATTAGTTTCATGTTATAATAATCATATCTAGTTATCATTTACACCATTATACCCATCCAAATAAGGTGGCGGTGGAAAACAGATTACACCATGGCATGGAGATGGTATTTCGTACATACGCACGCGTAGTGATTTTGTTTTACGTAAGATGGATAAAGGTGGAATAGGGTTGTTTCATATTTATAATAAAAAATAAGTATATTAGTGATAATAATTTTATTACTTTATAATGAAACAGTTAAAGAAAAGGAAGTAGAATTAGAAATAAATTTGAAAGAATCGGTAAAGGATATTACCTCTTCTTCAACGCACCTTTTCTAACCCTCCACTCAGGGCACTAAATTTGGTATTTTAAGAATTCCAGGACCTCTAGTTGGTTTATAGTTAAGTTTAGAAGTTAAATGGGTAGGGTTTTGACAAATTTGAGAACACAAAATTGGTATGAAGTGGAGAGGGAGGAGGTTCCCTTTGATAAGGGAGGAGAGGTGCACCTTTGGAAACCTAAAGAATATTAATTTATAATAAATTTAAAACCCACTTAAATACTAAAAAATGACTCAATTAGAATAAGAGATGATATAGGGCTATAATCGAATCATCTTTTATGTTTATTTTAAAACTTATCATTTTGATTTATCCTTATTTATTCTACTTAATTTTATTGGTTGTAATAATATTCTTAATTTTAAATTGTAAAAAATACATACTTATATGTTGTCAATTTCCCATAATTGGATACTTTATAGCCATATAGACCATATTATTTTCAATTTGTTATTTTTAAATGCTTTTTTGATTTTTAAATAATTTAATAATATGTTATTTTTATAAAATACCAATAGTGTAAATTTTGACACTATTCATTTATTGGAATATAAATAAAATACACATTGAGAATAAATTCAAACCAAAATATTTAATGGGTTTATGACATGTCATATTAATCTATAAAATTAGTGGAGCATATTAATTATTTTATATAATATTTATTTTAATATTTTTAAATCTATTTATTTGATATTTCTCTTAATAAAATAATTACTACAACATTTTTTAATAATTATTTAATATACTTATTTGTTGCATAAAAATTAAAAATAAAATACTATGATGAATATAAATCTAATTTTTTTATAATAATACATTTATTCGAATTTATATTATAAAAAACCCTTCTTTTAAAATGTTATGTTAATTATATTATGAAGGTGAGAACTTTGACATAATTAAAAATAAAATATAATAAGTGTCATAATTGCTATAATAAGGATCTAAATGGTAAAAAATTCGACCATTTGATTCTTATGGTTTATATTTACACGAACAATATGTTTTGGTCAGGTTTTTGGCCCTTTTATGGGTATTATTTGTCTAATAAAAACTATATTATAAATTTTTCAATAAATAAATAATTTTTGCATCACTAATGTATAAGCTATTAAGGTAATTATATATTTCTTAAAAATTACAAATAAATTAACATGATAAATAAAAACATTTTATCTTTAAAATTAGTTTTTATAAACGAATTTATATTCTGTATTACCTTTTTTTAAAAATAATTAAATTTTTAATGTTTGAGTGAGACATATTTCAATTTCATTTAAAATAAATAAATTAAAGGTCTTAATCACATACAAGTGGGCTCTAATGAAACTACTTTCGACCCATGTATATTTTAGGACAAAATATAGTTATCCAATTATATTAATACAAGTGTTAGGGTAATTTTATAATATTATTTTTACCCTTAATTACCTAATTTACCTTTAACTGTGTTAAATAAAATTTACCGTAGTTACTGTTCATAATGACCAAAAATAAAATGTAGCATATTAACATAATTTGGACTTAATGATTCCAAATATGGAATCCATTTTTTCATCTTCAAAATAAAGAAGTTGATGAAATTAATTTAAAAATAATCGTATTGTCGAAAAAATGGGTTTTTATTTAAAACAATGCAATAGATTGAAATGTTATTACCTATGAATTAAATGCAAAATTAATGATAATTACATACATTATATTAAATGGTTAAAATATATTCTATTTATACATCAAAACCATTCAATATTTTAATTTAACCATATAAATTATCTTGATGAAAAAAGTTCTATTTAATAAAAATTTAGCGAATTTTTACTATTCATCAAAATATGAACGTTATCAGAAAAATATCAAAACATTATCCAATGTAAATTTTTATATCCTGATTCCCATGAATAAGTTTATTTTGTAAAATGGAACTTATAAACATGTTAAAAAATTTGATTTAAAATAGGTGCGCCATGAAAAGGCAGCAAAACTACATTTTTTGGAAAATATTATTTTACCCAAAACAATTATTTTGTTGTCATCCCATGATCTAGAAAATGTGTAAGAAGAATGATAATGTTATAAAATTAAAAATGTGGTTAATAATATTCATAATGACTAGATAATAATAATATTACAATCATATATCATTGTTTAGTGAAACTCGGTATTGCGTATAACACACGCTGTTGAGGAAGGTCGCCCTTGCATGCTCATAAGCCAAGAATAGTGTTTGCGTATAATAAAAGATAATACAGTGTTGTGTATAGAACAAGATAATCTCATTGTAGCGTATAACACAAGAAATCAAAGTAATTAAAAATAATACTTCTCATTAAATCTCGAGGTGTTACATTCTACCCCCCTTAAAGTAATTTTACCCTCGAAATTCATCGGGGTTATAAATCATTTAATACTTGTAAGTTTCTTTCCGAGAAACCCACATCGTAAAAAGTAATACTAAAACTTAATTTTAAAAGCTAATGTATAAAACAGAAACAGTTACCCAAATTAACTCATCACTGGGTTTCTACATAGGAGAACATAGTTGAAAATGTGGATATGGAAGAGAAATCTAACCATCAAGTTCTGATGGAGAGTGGTAGAGAGCATGGATATGAAAAATACAAAAATCACAAAGCCATAAATTTGTGTTGATCTAAAGTACCATATAATTCATCAGATATGAGGGTACTAGAAAAACGTTTTTGGTTTTCAATATCATTTCCCTAAAGCTGATAAATTTTTTCACAAGGGGAAATACTTACTAGATTCAGTGTAATATTATCGTTGGTCTTTCCATGAACAATTTCCACTTCATCTCTTATTGAAGGAAATGAAGTTGAATTTTTCAATCTTTAAGTGTTAATAGATCATGTGATAGAATGATGGTTCCTTCTATCTATCTCGAACAAAAGGTTAGAAAAGTTATAAAATATACATAAGTCCAACTATGGTGAGATTAACCGTATTTGATTCCAAAAATGGACTTAAACTTTATATATCATTACTCATAATAAAATAAAACTAATTTATACTAACCGAGGACTTCTTGAAGGCCAGTGGTAGGCGATAAAGGCCTGTTGCACATCGGCTGTGGGTTTGATTCCCACATCTTTGTCTGACGCGACAGGTTGTCGCATGTCCTATGGGTTCTCCATTTTCTAAAACTATACTATCATAATATCCAAAAGTTATAGCATTAAATAATATTATCTGAGGTCCAACTTAATCCATTACAATATTCAGGCATATCCAAAATACTTATTTCTAATCTCATAGTATAAAGAAAAAGACTACTAGAGAAGTCATATACAAAGCATGTTATTACGATAATTTGTCCCTCATATATCATAAGATATATCTTTTTGGTTATATTACAAACATTTGAACTCCTTAATAATGTATTTTCATAAAAAATAAAATACCATAGAACCTTAGTAAAACCATGAATGCTGTCAAAAGTTTATTATTTCCACAAACTAACATCCAAAATTTTTTATATACTGAAACCATGATGTAAATTTGTCCTTATATCAGACATGAGCTCATTAATAATGTCAAATATATTATTTCCTCTCTATCCCTTCATTATGTGCATATCAACTTCTTTCAAAAAAAATTCAATCACTTTTCATGGTTAGTGGTACCATACAACAATTGAATACCAATACATAGATATTCCAATATTCCATAATTCTATAAATGAGATTCCACAACACTATTTTTGAGTCCCGTTACATATACACTTAATCATTCCACCACTTCGTTGTCGTATTCAAAATCACCAATAGTGATCTCATGTGACTTCCCTTTGTCATTTTCCTTAAGTGCTTGTTGATTTCAATCATCGATAACACTAGTATTAGGGCATTGGTTAGCATAATTTCCCATTTCTTTGAACTTGTAGCATTGAAGTGTTGGTGGTGCATTCTCTGTAGTTTTTTCTCTATTCACATCATTAGATACCTTTTCCCCATTACATTGACACTCAATTTCTCAATGACCTTTTTCACACATAAAATATTTTATAGTCCCTTTAAGACAATCTCCACCATGCTTCTTTCAACACTTTGATCATAATGAAACATTCGTCTTCTTTTCACTATTGTTTTGAGATTTTTCTTTTGACACCATCTTTTCTTTCTTGTCAAAACCTTGAGATAGATATATTACAGCAACTTCCAGTTCTACCTTGATAGCACAATGAAAAATTTTTCATAGATACTAAAGTCTCTTATAGACAATGCTCTTAGAAAACTTTGTTTTAAGCCACTGAATAATAGATCCACTTTACATTCATGTTGGATGATAAATCCTGATTCATACCTTACAATCCTTGTAAAATCCACTTCGTATATACCAACAAATTCATCATGATTTTTCTTATTCTCAAGGAACTCCTTTTCTATATTTGTTCGAAGAATATAAAGGAAGTACATATTGAAAAAAAAAAGTTCTTGAACTCATCCCATTCCATGGATTCAATTTCATATTAGGTCCTTGTATTCTTAATTAGAGTCCACCACTGGTGTGCTTCACCTTCTAAATGGTAAACATCCAAAATGACTTTTTCATGTTCTTAACAGCGAAGTATGGAAAATATCTTTTCAATGCTACTGATCCATTGTTCAGCAATAAGTGGATCATAATACCCATTAAAAGAAGGTTTATTCTACCTCATGAAGGACTCAATAGAATATTGTTCCCTTCCCTACTCATTTGGAAGTCCAGAATGATTCATAGCTTGTGTAAGTGTAGCAATAAGATTTTGCACTCCATTTCCCATAACATTTGGTTGTTCATAAGGAGAATCATTGCATTTCCTGGTGCATTGATCATTGACATGGTTATTTCGGGTTCCATCCATTATCTAATACCCAAAACGAATAGTGTGAGAGGCAAAAATCATATTAGGAAGACAACATAATCAAGGGGGTACCTCATATATCTAACATCTTAGGTTTAATTCTAATATTGTTACCATAATTATAGGACTACAACATATACTTATACTTAACCTTAAGGACATCCCTACACATACCTTTGATATGTCTCTAGGGATCTCACTAAAGTTTTTGCATCGTAGTCTCCAATGGTTAACTAAACCTCCCTCTGATACAAACTGTAGAGACCCATGCTTGACGTACATGGTCATTAATTTGCATTTGTGGAATACTTAATAAATAACAAAAACAGACACCCAAGGACATAATAGTTTAGTGTCTATAGAAACTCAAAACACAATCTTATAATCATGGTGAAAGATCATCAACATCTCCTATAAAAATCTTCTTATTTAGTTTTCTTACCTTAAATCATTCCTTATATCCTGGGTAAAATAAAACATATAAAGGGTGCGCTCAAATGCTCATTAAGGGTAAACATGGAAAACATAAAACAATCCATAAACATTTGAATGTGAAAACATGAACATAATATTTAAACATCTAAATCATGAGGAATGACATAAAAAAATTGCAATACATAAGGCATAGATCATAATGAAACATTAATCACGATAAAATATTATTGGAATAAAACATGTAATTATGGAAAACCATTAATCACATGATATGATTTCCATAGTATTCAAGGCATTGCTTCCAAGACTATCATAATGGACAAAGTCCATTACTGAACTGGGTTTACTTGTCATTCTATCCCTGTATTACTGAACCAGATTTACTTGTTCTTTCAGCCATGTTTATCTCATGAGATATAAATCTTTACCCAATGCATTTGAGTAATATATAAGTCTCACCCATCCCATATTAAAATCATTATTATGTGTGCCACAAATAATCATAAATCATTCATCATAACCCAAAGAATAAAATGGGTTTCATAAACATCATCTCATCTTAACATTTTTCATATAAAAAAATGGATATCATTTCATCATAAGAAAAATAAAAAAATGTAAATAATAGGGACTTTATACTTGAAACATAATCATACTAAATAATGTCATATTAGATGCGAAATAGTTTTGATAAAACACCTGAAATGAACTATTGAGGAAAATTTCCTTTCTTTATCAAAATCATTTTATTTTCTCAAAATGACATGAAATTTTAAAGGAAATGAATTTTTTTAAAAATTATCATGAAATCTTGTATAGGATGCTTCATTTAAATAAGGCATTATGAAACCATAAAAAAATCCTTCATGACGTATAAGTTAAAACACCATTGTCCTCGTACTATTGCTGGAAAAGTCAAAAAGTACCTCGTATGGTAAAAAAGAGTGATTACTTACATACCATGTAGTAAAAGTTAAAAAATTGGTAAAAAAGACTTTAAACATACACGAAAACGTTTTTAGAAAACATGTACATGGATGATAAATATAACCCCAGTAATTACATACGAATAAACAATCTCAGATAAGAACGAGATTGTAATAATTATCCCTTAAATTAGGTATGATAAGCTTTTTACATATCCTAACCTCATGTATAATGATTTAAATAATGTCATTGACTTATTACTGAATCATATTCATTGTTATGATATCATATATTGTCATATTCTTATCTTTTTATTAGTAATATTTCATTGCTACATATTATTCGGGTGTTCATTGCTTTATGTTCTTATGTGTGTTTTGTCGAATAAATTCTTATTACTCTTTTTATATTATAGCTACATCATTTACAAAATGGTATTATTATAAAATATTTTAGATTTACTCATTCAATTCATTTATATAATCATGATTTAATGAAGATCATGTAAAACGAATCACATCGCAACGTGGAGACGGTAAGTTGTAGGTACGCACGAGCGATGATATCGTTCTCATAATTATTGAATGGTATTGGATTGGATGATATAATATCTCAGATTTATTTTCATGTTACAACAATCATATCTAGTTATTATTTACACCATTATACCCATCCAAATAAGGTTGTGGTGGAAACAGATTACACCATGGCGTGGAAACGGTAATCTGTACGTACGCATGCGCGGTGATTTCATTTTCCGTAGGAAGGATAAGAGTTGAAATAGGGTCGTTTCATATTTATAAAAACATATAATTATATGAGTGATACTGATGTTATTACTTTATAGTGAAACAATTAATGAGGAGGATGTAGAAGAAGAAATAAATTTGAAAGAATCGGTAAAGGATATTACCTCTTCTTCGACGCACCTCTTCTAAACCTCCTATTAGGGCACTAAAGATGTCCTTTGAAGAATACCAGGACCTTTAGTAGGTTTATAGGGAAGTCGAGAAGTGAAATGGGTAGGGATTGGGTGAATTTGAAAGCACAAAAATGGTGTGAAGTGTAGAGGGAGAAGGTTCCCTTTTATAAGGGAGTAGAGGGGTGCCTTTGGAAACCTAAAAAATACTAATTTATAATAAATTCAAACACATCATAAAAACCTCCAAAAAAACTCAATTCAAAGATGAGATACGATAGGGTTTTAATCTCATCATCCAATAAAATTTCGACAAGTTTTACGTTTATTTTAAACCCTATCATTTTGATTTATCTTTATTTAATCTATTTAATTTTATTTGTGGTAATAATATTCTAATTTTTAAATTATAATAAATACAAACTTATATGTTGTCAATTTCCTATAATATGATACATTATAACCTTTTTGACCAAATAATTTGACCTTTTTAATTTGTAAATATTTTTGTGATTTTTAAATAATTTAATAATATGTTATTTTTATAAAATACCAATAGTGCAAATTTTGACACTATTAATTTATTTGAATTTAAATAAATTACTCGTAGATAATATATTCAAAAAAAATTAATAGGTTCCTAATATGTTATATTCATCTATAAAATTCTTAGAGCATATTAATTATTTCATATAATATTTATTTTAGTATTTTTAAAACCATTTATTTGATATTTCTCTTAATGAAATAATTACTACATCATTTTTGTATAATTATTTAATATACATATATGTAACATAAAAATTAAAAATAAAATACTATGAAGAATATAAATATAATATCTTTCATAATAATACTTTTGTCAAATTAACTTCTAAAACACCCATTGTTTAAAATGTTATGTTTATTAAATTATGAATGTGACATCTTTGACACCATTTAAAATAAAATAATATAAGTGTCATAATTGCTTTTATAAGGCACTAAATGGTCAAAAATTCTACCTATCGAAGCTTATGGTTTATATGTACACGACCAATAAGTTTGGGTCCAGTGTTTGGGCTTTTTATGAGTATTATTAGTTGAATAAAAACTATATTATTTATTTTTCACTAAATAAATAATTTATGCATGATTAATGTATATGCTATTAAGGTAATTACATATTTCTTAAAAATTACAAATAAATTACCATGATAAATAAAAATATTTTATCTTTCGAATGAGTATTTATAACCAAATTTATATTCATTATAACCTTATATTAATAATAATTGAATTATTATAGTTTGAGTGAGATATATTTCTCTTTCATTTAAATAAAATAAATTAAATGTCTTAATCACATACAAGTTTGTTCTAATAGATATAATTTCGACCCAAGTATATTTTAGGCCGAAATATAATCATGAAATTATATTTAGACATGTGTTAGGGTAATTTTGTGAATTTATTTTTACCCTTAATTACCTAATTTACCTTTAACTCTATTAAATAAAATTTACCATAGTTACTATTCATAATGCCCAAAAATAAAAATTAGCCAATTAAAATAATTTGAACCTAATGATTCCAAATATAGAATCTATTTTTACAAATTAAAAACACATAATTTTCAGAAATTAATTTAAAATTAATCCAATTATTGAAAAAAATGGGCTTTTATTTAAAACATTGCAAAAGATTGAAATATTTTGACATTTTAATTCAATGTAAAATTAATGATAATGACGTAAATTATATTAAATGGTAAAAATATATTCTATTTTTACTTTAAAACCATTCAAAATTATAATTTAACCATATAAATTATCTTGATGAAAAAAGTTGTGTTTAATTTAAATTTAGCATATTTTTATTATTCATCAAAATATGAACGTTATTAGAAAAATATAAAAACATTATCTAATGTAAATTTTTATATCCTGATTCACAATAAGAAGTTTATTCATTAAAACTGAACTTATAAAATTGTCAAAAATTAGATTTACAATATTTGTGCCATCAAAAGGAATCAAAGATGCTTTTTTGAGAAATACTTATTTTACCCAAAAAAATTATTTTGTTCTTATACCATGAGCTAGAAAATGTGTAAGATGAATGATAAAGTAATAAAATTCAAAATGTGTTTAATACTATTCATAACAGCTAGTTCATAATAATATTATAATAATATATCATTGTTTGGTAAAACTCGGTATTGTGTACAACGCACGCTATTGAGGAAGGTCTCTCTTGCATGCAACACAAGACAAGAATAGTGTTTGATTATAATACAAGTTATTACGGTGTTGTGTATAGCACAATATATTCTTGGTTTAGTGAACAACAATAGACATCAAAAGTAATTAAAATGAATATTTCTCAAAAAATCTCAGGGTGTTACAATACCCGATCAAAAAAAGGGAAAAAGGAATGTTAAAAAATACATGTGAGAAGAGTAATGAGATATTACAATAATCCTACTATATATATTTTCCTCCCTAAATTGACTATGAAGAAGTCTCTATGCTAAAACGATGTGGCCACCTCTCTCTCATTAGTTCCCCACACTCTCATATCTCAAGATAATATGAATTATATAACCATATACTCAAACGAAACACATCTTCCTCCCATTAAGTACCATTCTTCTGGAGTCAAAAATTATAACTATATGCTCGGGGAAAATTAAATCTAGCTAAACATCATGATCACGACAACATAGAACATGAGATGGATCAGATAAATACTTTTACATATTAGATACAAAAAATACATTATGCATCGACTTCATCTAGGGTGGAAGTATAAAATGGTAAGAATCCTTCCCACATTCTCAAAATCCTTGAAAGTGCCTCAAAATGAAGAAAACTTTTCCCATTACATATAAGTAATCAGTGACTCTAATGGATTGAATCTTTTAATAACTCATGGTCACCAACAAAAAAATCCAACGGAATGAAATGATGGTCATCATTAGATTTATACTTACTCTATTCCGTCAACATCCTATGATGAATCAATTGAATATTTTTTGTTGTCTCTTGAACCGAGATCAATAAAATCAAGGAAATTTCAATAATAAATGAATAATACAATACGTATTTACAATTCCAACCATACAATAACTTAAAAGGATACATTCTGATCATAAATAATGTAACTTTTGTTATAAAAAACTCAACTAGCTCCAAGTGATCATCACAGGCCTTGCCAAAGTCAACAACACAAGCCTGAATCATATCCTCAAGAATATTTATAGAACAATATTTCAGTCCATATGACATCGTATGGTATGTCAAACTCAAAAAAACGTATGATCTTAATGCCTCTTGATGGCCTCTCTAAAAGTGAGAAGTGAATTGTGGATTACTATCAGAAGCATTATCAGATAGAACTCCATGAAACTGAAACATATATTTCACATAGGTATTTCCCAACTCGTCATCATTAGTGGTATCTTGAATGGGTATAAAGTGAGATTATTTCATCAGTCAATCTGTCACAGCCCATTTTGTGTCCTTTTTCTTGGAATGTTGTAACCTAACCACAATATCCATATATATCTCATCCCACTTCAAAGTAGGCACTTGAAGTGGCTAAAGAAAACCAAAATGTTTATGATGCTTGGCATTTACCTATTTTCATGTATAGAAATAATATAAGAACTCATCAATTTGTTGTCTCATATAAGGAAAGAATAATTTTCGATGCATAATATAGAACATCTCCATGCTTCCTTGGTGAACTACCCCCTGGGAACAGTAAAAATCCACCATAACAGCATTCCATAAAAATAGTGGCCCTATAAAACGATTCCATAATATAATAACATCCTTTTTGGAGAATAACCACTGAAAAATAGTCTCCCTATATTTAAGATAATCTTTAATTCCATGGAACTCATCATCAAGATTTTTTCCAGAAGAATCAACTCGAGAAGAGAAGAGGTCCATTGAACACTGGTCAAAGGGATGACTTCCCTAGATTCCAGGACTCCAATGTGTAACTATAAAAAAATAACCATCAAGTTACACTCTTTTTAATGATTATTTCACTACCTAGTTTGGATGTTTCCTACTCAAAACATCCATAATGAAAATCCCTTTCCAAGGGTTGTAGGATATTTCAATGTCAACAACTGAAGGTATTCTACCCATCATATATGTCTGAGATTCATTTATTTATATGAAAAGACATAACTCAAACTCGTATGATTATAAAAGAATGAAAACCTTTCCCTAAAATGATAGTGCCACCAACACTTAGGTGCATGCATAAACATGGAATGATGTAAGTCATTATTGGGCTAATTATTTTTATACGACCAGAGTTGGAGAGAGCTAGATGTCACCACATGATCATCCTATATAAGAACAAAACCCAAACTAGCAC
The DNA here is from genome assembly GCA_963277665.1 of Viscum album. NCBI lineage: Eukaryota > Viridiplantae > Streptophyta > Magnoliopsida > Santalales > Viscaceae > Viscum > Viscum album. The sequence continues at coordinate 1,630,928,461 of OY728133.1, read as the reverse complement.
CAAAATCATCACAAAATATGATGTATCCCTTATCCGGCTTAGGTAAGATCTGGATTTGTGACAATGATAGAATCGATTTTATTTCATCAAAATAAGGTTAAAATTTTTCATCATAGGTGAATTTCACTGGTTTCTCGATATGGAAATTCCAAGGCGATTCCTGTTTAGATAAATATTTAAGAAACCATTGGTAATATCCAATAAGGCCAAGGAAAATTTGAATATCAAATTCATTCTGTGGTTCTTTCTATAATAGGAAAACCTTCACCTTTTCAAGATCAATAGGTAATCCAGGTTGAGAAATTACATTCTCTTAGAACAACACTTCTTGAATCCAGAAACTAAATTTCAAATGAATTCCATACAAATCATGACTTCTCATAATATCTATAACATAACTTATATGGTTCTTTTCCTAACATTTTGATATTCTTTAAACCAGAATTTCAAACCAAAACACTACCACAATTGTGTCAGGATATTGATGGAATATTTTATTTATCAATGCAAACTGCAGGAGCGTTAGTTAGACCAGAAGGTGTCACAAGATATTCATAATTGATATACCTTCTCATAAAAGATGTCTTCACTATATCAGACTCTTGAACTCTAAGATAATGATATCCTAACAAAAGTTAAAAATATAAAGACCACTTTTCCCCTATTTACCAATACAAAAAATCATCCACGCCAGGAAAAGGATACGTGTTCTCTATTTTTACCCAGTTCCACATCCGATTGTCCACACATAATTGAAGTGTAGCATCTGCCTTCATGGAAAAAAAGAGTGTATACCCATGGGGAAACACTAGTTTAAAAATAACCCTTTTCCAAAAGGTCATCCTACTTATTATTAAACTCTCTCAACTCCTCTAGTTCCATATTATAAGAAGGATTCAATATCAGGTGCATGCCTAGTATTAATTCAACCCTAACACTACCTCTCTCTTTTGAGAATAATTAAAGAATTTTTCTAAGAAAATATTAGAAAAATATTGAAAAAATAGGAAGATCAATAATATAGGGAATGTAAATCGGATCAATAACAACTACAGACAACAAACACATGGGTTCCATGTGGGAAGGCACTTCACAAAAAGACCTTGGTTCCCAATCCTCTTCAAACAAATTAGAGCTCCTATCAAGAATAAGAAATAAAACACACCAATGATAACAATCATCCTTAGCCTAATAAGAGACTGGACAATCTATACTGATGATGAAATCAAATAGATCCAAATCAAGGGGAATAAAATACCATTCCCACTCTGTGTCAGCTATCATCCACGAAAAAGAATGGCACCATAATCATTAATCATTCCTTTTACCAAGAGGTGTCACTAACTCCACAATAAAAGACATAAATTCTTTTTAAATATTAAGCATATCAAAAAAATGAAGATATAAATGATGAGGAGGAACCGGTATAAAATAAATCAATCACTATGAAAGATGAGATAAATATAGTACCTATTACTGTTAGTGGACCTTCATTGACTTCCACTGGACACTAAAATGCTGCATGAAAGTGCTACACTCATGAGGAATATGGATATGGAACTATAGTATTTGAGGAATATGGCTACCCCACTGTTGATTTTTGATCCAATTAAACAGGAGAATAATGAATGATATACATAGCCTAACATAACATTTGTAAATTAAAAACACATCCATAGATGTTGCACATATTTGTAGAAATAGGAAAAAAATGTTTGGTGTGTCGGATGTTTCCACACTCATAGTAAGTCAGAGGTACACTACTGCCTATAATAGCTGGTGTAGAGGATTCTTTCTGTTGAGACCCATCTCCACCACTTCTGTGCTGGTCCTTACACTTTCTCATCTTCCCATGAAGGCCACAGATGCTTCCGATATGAGGAAGAGAAGAGGTAGAAAATCTAACATAGCTTTCCATAATCATCTCTACCATGGTAGAACTATCTACCGTCTCCACATTGGTATAATGATTTGACATAGATTGCTATGATTTTATACCCTGACTAAAAACCATGAATGTACTTATAAGCCTTCAATTTGTCATTATTTACCACAATCAAAGAAAAACAAACAAGATCAGCAAACTGGTTGGTGTACACCAAGACCAAAAGCTCTTCATGCTGCAAATAGAGTAACAGTTGGAATTCTTCCAACATCAGTGACTCAGGACAAAACTATTTGAATATTATGGGCTTCAAACTCTACTATTCCAGGTCTATGTGCCTATCTACATGGACTATGGAATCCCTCCATTGCTAACCGGGACCCTTTAGCCTAAATATTGCACACATCACCTTGTTATTTTTAGTTTTCATTGGAATGTTGAAGACTCGGTCAATCCATCCCAACTAGTCCTATGGCTAATAAGGTTCATTCATTCCTTTAAAGGATGGAAGATTTTCACACTAGAATTTCCATAATCAATATCTCTATCCTTCAGTACCCGGTTGTACTTCAAAAACTGTGTTCTGAACTCGCGGTAAATTATAATTTACATCATGAACTTCTTATATTGTAGTCTTGAAGAGATTTTGATCTATTGGAATATTCAATTGAGGATAATTAGTTGCACCCACCTGAGGAACTCAAGGAAGACATCTTGGAGGCATACTAGTGCACTACGAAATAGAGGGAATGATCAAAAAACAGAGTAAATCATAGTTGAAACAATAAAAACCATAACCATAAATTGATATTTAAAACAAAACCCGACAATCAAGATACATATGCCAACATCCCATGGAAACTTGAGTGTTGTTGCGATAGGATCTAACTAGGAAGTTATCGCAACATATTTCCCAGGTCTTGATAATCCTATCTCTAGTATAACAAAATTCCAAAGATAAGAAATCATGATGAAATACCACCTTTGATACAACTTTGTAATGAACTATCCTAGGTTACCCTAAAACCAACCACCTCACCTGATCTATTACATACTCGAAGGTCGTTCTCGATCACCATGGGCTGGTGACAAGCACCCAAGTATCGAACAATACATCAATGGAACTATTTTGTCCATACTAGACTAAATAAAATGAAAATATATATATATATATATATATACATACTTACGATAGAAGGAAACATTGGATGATTGATATATATATGTATATATGTTCTATAACCATAAAAATGTAGCAGAAACAAAACAACCCGTTATGTATCTACAAATTCCAAGAGAAAAGTCCAACTACAAAGGACAAAGAAAATAAGAAACTACTCCATGTGATATTGTGGGAACCCTCCCACTGTCACACCACCGGTGACACAACTTAGGTGGCATTAAAACTCATAGCCTCATTTTAGAACCTTATCATTCCCAGCATTAGATGAAAACTATGGTCTATGCACTACCGAAGGGGTGAGTAGTGTGTGAGAAAACATTCTCAATAGGATCCCACCTTGGTGATCCATAAAAAGTATCCATTTAACAATTCACGCATGCTCATTTAAAATAAAATATTGTAGGATAAGTAGTAAAGTAATTTTATAGAAAATGTGTTAAACATTTCCCTTTTTAAAAGATCTAAAACTAAAGCAGGCATATCAATTTCAAAAAGAATTTTATATATCATTTTTCACAATCATTATTATTCATGTCAGGGGTAAAAAATAATAATCCAACCAATAAAAAAATTACCAGCATATGTATCACAAAACAAAGGAATACAACAGGTCATGCATCATACTATCCATACTCAAAAATCTATAATCAATGCATTGTGGTACTTGAAGACGATAATCTATACTCTATGAGCAGAGCGACACCCCAATGTGTGAAAACCCAACATCTTATATGTACCTTGATCCAATAGTCTACACTCTATGACTATAGGAACACCTAGAATGTGTACCCACACAATGGAAAATTGCCTCACGCTAAACCTACCACATAGTACCCAAGCAAACCCATTTTATTCTTTTTCACAAATCATTCAATGAATTAAAAATATCCATTTTCCTTCCATTTATCAAAAACTAATGGAGACCATTTTTCATTAAAATCCATTTATACCCACAAAAAAAAATCTTGTCAATATCATTCTAATATATTTATAAATAAATTAATAATAATGGAACAATACAGAATATCAAACATAGGATAGAGACGGAACCACCTACCTCAAACTAGATCCACACACACCAGCACTAGGATCTATAAATAATGAAACCCTACAATGTTAATCAAAACACTATAATCCAAAATAAATCTCAAGATTCAATTTAGAAAAAGGGTATAAATGGAAAGGATTAAATCTACATACCTCAATAATGTACATATGCTGCACCAAAACCATGGAAGAACTATTGTAATGAATAGCCAATAATCACAACTAGATTCAATATTTGACAACATAGAGTTTTGATCAATAAATTTCATATGTTCTATCAAACTCTATGGGATAAGAGAGTGAGAAATATAGTGAATGAATAATTAGTATGCTTCCAATGACTAGAATAGGTATCAATTGCCGAATGACAAGACCTAGAGTGTTTGGAGGGCCCCCAGAATTTCTGAGGAATTATCTAAGTCAAGATCAAGGAATCCTAATAGAATAAATACAAGAAAACATTCGGGATACCTTGTTAAAAAGAAACATTGGGACTTTACATGATGTGTATCCCAATTACACATCATGTAATTGTCAATTCCCATCTTTACTAAGAAATCCATCACTTATTGATTAAAATGGATTTAATTTAATTCAAGAGTTACATGTCATGTTACTCTGTTACATGGAATGTAATTATCCAAAAGGATACAGAATAGGAAGAATTCATGCCTGAAATTCTAATAGTTATTTTACTTCATGATCACAAGTATCCTCACAATTCTTTCTCAACTCTACCTAGACAACAAAAGCGAAAAACATGACTATTTTAAAAACATACATATCTAAAGAGTAATGACATGGTACATGTGTGTTGAAATACTTTGTAACTGAATCTCAAGATATTAAGAAATTTAATGAATTTATAATAGGTACATTACTTGTTTCTTAATATTATTCTAACGTGATGACTGATTCAGGTTCTACGCATTCTTTTATTTTAGATAAATTAAATATTGTAATGAAAATTTCACATTATTAAATGATGTTACAACTTTTTCTAAAAACACAAGGTGGTAGTACTAAGGTATAAAAATTTATGATGGTCTTTATATTATTGTCTTTCAAAGGTTTTTCCTTAAAAAAATTATTTTCCTTCCCATTAAAAAAAATTATGTTATTCTCAGTATATATTGGATTTTAGTTTTTCATGCTAAGATAGATTATGAATACAAAGAATTTATTTTTTGAAATGAATTTTAATTTTCTTATAAAAATGAATTCCTAACTTTTGTATCATTTGAAGAATATAAGAATTTATTTAAAAATAAATGAATGTTATATCCCACATATTGTGGAAAATAAGGAATCTATTAATATTAATGACGTACTTATAGTAAAATAATATGTGTAATTTTTTTCTGATGAGTTTCCTGGTATTATGTTTTATCAGAAAGTGGAATTTATTTTTGGTTTATTGCCGAATTATAGGCTAATTTCAGAACCCCCTAATAAAATTTCTCTTATAGACCTTCTAGAATTCAAAATAAGATACATGAATTGCATGATAAATGATTCATTCACCCTTTTAATACAACACAATGGGATCCCTATAATTCTTTTAAAAATATTTTTCAATGAGGATTTTCATTTATAATAGAAAAATGAATTAAAATACTAGTATGAGTAAGTATAGGTGGCCTTATACCAATGATTTGTTTTGATCAAATACAAGAATAAAAATATTTTTAAATATATGATATCAAGTCTGTATACCATAACATGATGATGAAGGTTTATGATATAACTAAGAGAATGTTTCATTGACGATATGACATTTTTGATTATATTGTTATTTTCCTTAGAAAAATGAATGATTTTTCCATATTCATTTATGTAATTAATATAGTTTTAAATAAATATTTTAATAAATTGGTAGTTGTTATAATTTATAATTTCTAACATTGTTATGAAATTTATGACGATCACAAAAAAAACATATAAGATTCTTCTGAAATCCATCCTAGAATTGATGTTTTTTGTAAAATTTAGAAAATTTTATTTTAGTTACATTAGATATCATACATTGGAGAAATTTGAATTAAAGATAGAATAAATATTGATCCTTATAAAATTGAAGTGGTCAAGAAATAGATAATACCTACAAATGTTACTGAGATTGATAGTTTTCTTGGATAAGAAAGCTATTACATGAAGTTTGTTGGAAACATTACAAGGTTAAAAAACCCACTAACCAATCTAATATGAAAAGTATTTTGGTTCATATGGTAAAATAAATTTAATGAATGTTTATATGAATTGAAAATGATTTTAGTGAATGCTCCAATTTGGTCCTTTCCATCCAGAAATTGTGAAACTATTATAAATAGTAATTCTTCAATTATGGTATAGAGTTTAATATTAATACATAATGATTGGTTAATTTTTTATGATCTATGTTAATTAAAACCTTATGATAAAAATTATCCTAGAAATGACCATGAACTAGTAGCTATAGTTTTTTCATAATCAAATTGGTGACATAATTAATATGGAGTAATGTGTGAAATATAAATTAACCATAGATTTTTTAAGTATATATTCACTCAAAAAATTTTGGACCGAAGATAAAGAAGATGAATTTAATTGATATTGGATTGTTAATTAGAAATTAATTGCCATCCAGTTAAAGTAAAACTATTTTCTAATGCATTGAGTTATAAGATATTTCTATATTAACAATGTTATGTTTGGAACATTATTCTTGAGTAGATTATTTTATGAATGTTGGGATAGATATTTTACATGAATAAACACCCTCTATTTTATTTTAATTATTAGTAAAATAATCATTTTCAATTTGTATTACATATGCTGATGAGGAGGATCATTTTTTAAAGGAAAAGAAAAAATTGGCCAAGAAGGGTAGGTTACAAGACGTAAATGTAGAAAAAATGATTTATGATATTTAAAAAAAGGATATGGGTTTTATGTGACCCCCAGTTGAAGAATAAATGGTTGAGTGAGGCTCATAGTTGTCCGTTTTTTATTAATCCTAGAAATAAATGAAATTATAGATACCATAGAGAACATTTCTTGTGGTATGGAACGAAAACAATTATTATTTATTTTAAAATTATTCGTATTAAATGAAATGAGATTAAATATGAATAAAAATTACCACATGGGATCCTTCAATATTTTTGTAAGTTCTAGAGTGAAAATAAGAAAATATACCAATGGTATTCAAGTGGAGATTTCTATAAAAAAACTCATGTTAATAATTTTATTCTTTTAATTCTTGATTGAGTAACTAAATATGTTAATTTTTTCCCATTTGAGACAATAATTGTTATGATAAACATTATCAAACTAATGTTAAATATATAACATGAATACATTTATTACCTATTTATATTGTATCTTATCATGAGTATATAGTCACCTATAATTCCTAAAAATAACATTGGAAGACCTTGTGTATTTAATTAAATTTTCATACCTCATTTTATCCTTAATCTTATTTATTTTCATAGAAATATATTCAAACTTTGTAACAAATTCTTTGATCTTTTTAAATGGATTGTCAAAGAAGATGGGATCAACATCTAACATTGGATCATTTCTCTTATAATAATATTTTTCATTCTATGGTGTAGCCAAAACCTTTTGATGTGTTGTGTGGAAAAAATGTCATAATACATCTTCTAGGGATTTTGTAGGTAAAGAAATTTAATGGGACAATAACTGGTAGAATAAATGGTAGAGGTGATGAAAATGATTCAATTCCCTATAACGAAGAATCAATTTCGAAAAAAATAATCCATATAATTGTTAAATTAATCTTTTATTCACGGTTCATGATTAGTATTTTCTTAATGTATCTCCTTGGAAAAAATGTTATGTATTTTGGTAAAAAAAATCTACTTCCATGTTTCAATATACAATATAAAATCATGGATAAGACTGCATCAATTTCTTATCATGTGTCCTTACCTCATATTTTATCACTGGTAAATGATGTATTTCATATTTATGTGTTAAAAAAATATGTTCTAAAGGCGTATAATGTTTTGAGAGAAGATATATTCTAGTTGAAAGAAAAATTTTATTCTCAGGAAGATCCAGTACATATTATGGATTCTATAGAGAAATTATTTCAGAATAAAGTGATTAACTAGTTAATGAATTGGTTGAAAATTAATTTTGTTGATGAATTATAGTGGGAGTCAAATAAATAATAGGATGGAATTATATCCAATCTTTTTTATGTATCAAATAAAATTATGGTGTGAATTTTAAAAAATGGAGATGATATGAAAAAAATAATTAATGGTAATGTAACGAACCCACCATAAAAGGTCCACTTAGATGAATGAAGGTTGATCTGCAACTTCGCCAAACCTACCTCTAATACTCTAGTGGATGGAGACCAATATTAGTTAGGAATATCACACATATGGGAGGCATTATCCTCATGTTCATGAATCCACACATACATCTCCAATCCAATAAAATGTTGATTAAAATGAAAAACAAATATGACAAAATAAATGCATGAATAACAAATTTCCCACATTAGAGTATGGATTAATGTACTAGATAGATAAAAGGTTCCAAATACAAGACCTCCCAAAACTGGAAAATAAATTCTTACCTGCTCAAAAGAAGGGTGATGTTGTCAAATTTAACACTGGTATAATCCATGGTTTATCTTGCATAAATTGTGCTCCACCTGCTCTTAGTCCTCCAATGACTCTATAAAAATATCTATCATCTTTATAATACATGACATGTGATGGAATATCCCATTCATGGGTGAGTATTTCAATACCTAGAATGACACCCTGAAAATGAAAAGTATAAATCATCCAGAGTAGTCATCTCATCTAACATAATTATTTCAAAAAAATTATGATAGATAATGACAACTAAATATAAACATGATATAAACATAAAATACTCTATATCACAAGGTCTCAACAAATCTATCCATAGTTTTGATCAAATATTCAAGGGTAAATTTCTTTCAAGAGAATCCACTCCTTGAGAAATACATCCACTTATGACACTCATCATATAGTTCATGTCCATCGGGACTGACTAAAAAGAATCATGAATGAAATTGAAAGGTTTATTCTAAGATAGAAACTCTATTAGTCTTATACACTATCAAAAATATCAATCCTTGATACACATATAGGTGGAAGACACATAGGGATAACTAGGGGACACCAAAACCTACTAGATTCATCCTCCTAGTCAGTTGATTGATGTATGTCAATGTTTTGGTCATGCCAAATCCAAAAACCCTACCATGGAGAACATGATGGACACTGAGGATTACTTTGGGTCTCTCGAAGGGATAAATGATCTAATTCACAAAGAGATCGAATTTCTGATTCTCAGAACCATATATTATACTAACCCCCATAAAGGTGGACTAAGATAAATATCTCTAGAATAATGGTTTTCTACTACACTATATTGACAAAAATGGAAGTTTTTGAGGTGACAAAATCCTATAAAGATTAGGGGCAGCTGCACTAAACCCTCATCGGAAGAGTCCAATGGAACACACTCAACCATTCTGGTAAAAAGAAGCACACACAAGCTCACAGTGAAGGTAAACCAAGAAGAATTAGTACCCCAAATTGTACTTGAATTAGTACACGGTGTGTCCCTTGTAGTAATTAATGTGTCTCACAATTACTCAAAATTCATGTGTCTTGTGTTCACATGGATTGCAATTTATAAAATATATGGAATTTCCCAAGGTTATATAGTGTGTAGATATCCTTATACCACTCATCATACCGTCTTTTTATACCTTTATACTTCCTATGTACATGGTGTATGGGGCACATGGCCACCTAGGAGTGCACTCTCTATTCATGTAGATCCATTCTCTATGTGTTACATGGTGTGAGACATAACACACACAATATGTAGCATAACATGGATTCTTGGGCATGGACTCCCAGTATATTATGAGCTAATCGAAAATGGGTCTCAACACATATAAAATATGTCACACATCATGTTATACTTATCTATACATGGGAACCCTAGATCCACACATAGGGGACTACAAGGCATGTGTTCATAGAACAACACATTGTGTAGTTGAGAATTTCAGAAAAAAATTCTAGATCGTTCATGTGTATTCATTAGAACCATCCATATCCACTAATTATATTGTAAATTAGGATGAAAGTCATTGATCATGTGTTTAGGGAATACACTCACTATCATTGGCCAAATTCCAGTCATATACACTACTCAAGAAATCACCACGATCGCCCCTTGTCACTACATCATGCCAAAACTGAAAACGTGGACACCTGGTATATCTGGGGATCTACATCCCTCATTTTGTACAGAAAAACTGATGGGAAATCTCCATCACAACCCTATGGTAGCAATAGGTCCACAAATGACCGAATGGGTAATGATTATTAACCAAGTATTTGTGGAATCATAGATCAATATAAAATGCCAATGATGAACACAAGAAGCTTGGGTAATGAAAATGAACAAACCATAAACATTAGTAACTTACCACATCCAATGTTCATGTTATCTTCCATTTATTTTTTTTAGATGATGAATGAATAGAATGAAATAAACTAAAAAAATATCAATACATATACTACATGAAGATAAAGAAAATTCCAAAATTAAATAATTAATCCATGAATTAATTTTTTTAATGATTAATTTGAATTCATCATGGGTAAATCAAAACATCATAAATCCACACAAAACAAAATTCATACCTCCATTTAGATCAATAAATGATAAATAAGGTTGTCACATCAATTTCGTTGAGGTTCTCTACAAGATGTGTTATTGTTAACAATCCTTATGATACCCCTATCATTGAGCAACGATCTCGATGCCCACCAACATTCCACCACACTCTCTTCTCAATTCCAATAGTTTTCAAAATAACTTTGTCAATTGGTTTCAATATAATACTTATAGAGGAAAATTGGGTCGTTGTTTCAATGTAATAAAATAAAAATATAATTATTTTATTTTATTACTTACATCCACAACAAACATTAACAAAATTCCCAACAACAACAAACATTATGTGATGGATAGGGTAAACTCTATGTTCTGATCTCAATGGTGGTAAAACAATTCATATATGTTACTTCATTTGTATTTATTACAATTTTCCAAATAACTTCACACTTGTGAAAATAATGTTTTTAATATTTTTATTATATCCTTTTTGGGCTAATCAGCCCTCAAATTCTCATGCCATCTTAGGACCTAGCTCCGGATGTATTCCTAGAAATATTTCCATTTCTAACAGAGAAAAAATTGATTCATTAAATTAAATTAAAACATTTCTTGTATTGTTAATAATCCACAATAAGATTTTATATATTAATATTCATTTTTAGAATATTGTGTAATTTTTCTGTCAAAAGGAGAAATGCATTAGTTATAACAAAATTGGGCTTGGCGCATTTTTTGATTTTATTGAAAAATATAATTTATTAAAAATGTAATATTTATTTGAAAAAATACGTTTTATATTTTAATAAATCATGTAAAAATTCAGTTAGGATAATTTTTTTATAGGAATCTTAATTTTTAAATTGAATTGTGAAAAATATTGGTTATTTAAAACTGTTATTTTATTTTATAAATTTAAAACGTTCAATTATGTTACAAAATTAATTCAATTTAAATATTATTCACTTAAGTTGTAAATATTATAATTAATGTATGTGTAATCAATATTATGCTTGATATTGGTTTCATAACTTTTTATACTTAAGATGAAAACTTTTCTTGAAAACATCATCTCATCATGTTTTGTATGTACAATTTAAAATTAAATAATACCAATTCAATGAATTGACAAACAAAAAATTGATTACATATTTTCAGTCAGAATGATTACTATTTTTTATTAACGTGGAATTAATTTTTTCATTAATGAATAGTTAAAATAGTATAAATTGGTTACCATGGTTAAACTAAAAACATGTTTACCTAGGGTTCAATAATGCTAATAAGGGGAAAATGTCTTAAAAGTAGGTCTAAACCCTATTAGATTGAAATATGATGATCTTATCTCAACACAAATTTTTTAATGAACCTGTTTCCTATATTTTTATTGACTAAGGCCTTAATATATTTTCACCTTTTTGAAAATTCTATGTGTGTCCTCTCCCCCACTTATAAAAGGAAACCACCTCTCATTTTTTCTAAACACATAAAGATTCATTAGATTAGGCCAATACCAAATAAAATAGTTTCCTAAAATCCCTCCCCAAATCCTACTTATCTTTTTCTGGATATAATTTCAACCTTAGAGTGTATAAGGAGTAACACATAAGTGGTTGTATAAAGAAGAGGTATGGCTTATGTCCATTTGTTCTTGGTTAATTTATTCTTCTACCTCCATAGAACACATATAACCATTATAATGTAATACTATAAGTACATAACTTATAATAATATGTTATTATGTTTTTGTATTAATATAAATAAATATTATTCTTTATATAATGGTAAATGAAACCATCATTCATCTATAGGATGAAATACCCCCTGATGAGTTAATGTATTTTATTTTCCATAACTACCTCTCATCGGTTGTTCTAATGATAGATTTAATGTATAAACATGATATTTGTAAAATAATAATCATTATCAAAATATAATATATTATATTTTACCCTAACATTCCATCAATTTAAAAATGATAATATCGTTCATACATATGTTAGGATTTCCACATCCATGAAGCAATGTGATTCATTTTTCCTCGCAACCACAGAGGGAAGGTATATATAAGTTTACATATAGAGATAAATTTATATTTTAAATATAATTAAAAAATTGAAAGATAAAATAATACTTATTTATTTCTATTATGTTCATTGGAATTAGTACTCATGCATATGCTTGACCTACCATCTCCATGATTGTTACGTAATTCATTTTTTCTGGTAATCATAAATAGATTATTTTAAAAGTATTATTAATTTATTGAAATGATAATTATTTCATTATTATTATTCTAAAGTTTATGAAATATTGATATATTTTATAACATTTAATATATGGATGTTGTTTTCAAAGTGTAAAGTGAACATCCTCAAAACACCCATAATGGGATTGACAGATTAAGCAATTAAATATATCATTAAAATGAAAAAAAAAGTTCTCATGATAATTTATTAATTGTGTACAAGGATATAAATGAATTAATTAATTTATAAATGTTCATTATATGGGCGATAAATAATGTACACATCAATTTGGACAAGAATAACATGATGGTTTAACATAAAAATCTCATTTTAAATGTTTGAGAGAATTATTTTCTAAATTTTTTTATTACATAATCAAATTATTAATATTAATTTATGAAGCTATTTTTATAGATAAAATTTAATTATAATGTAAATTTATTTACACTTTTACTTCCATTCAAATGTATTCAAACTAACTCTTTTTACAAGGAACATTTTAGAAAAAAGATGAAGGAATATTCTATTTTAAGGTATACTTTATGAGTATTTTTTCTAGGCACCATACCCATTATTTTATGTATATATTACTTTACATTATTTTATATTTTCTTAATAGAAAAAATTATTCCATTTTTTTTATTTTAATAAATTTATTTAAATGGAATGTAAATATCAATGTTTGAAATTGTTTTCATTAGGTTTGAAAATAATATTTTTATAGGTGTAATAAAAAAATTCTATATTTCATGACTTATGATCATGTTATCATTATTGACCATTGTTTATGATGATGGGTGGTCATGATATAAATCAAGATAATGGGTGAGCTCGATATAGCACAGAAAGACATGTGACCCCAATATAGGTCTCTAATGCATTGGGTAGACGGATGTAGTATAATAGTTATATGTTATCCTTGAGATATTATTAGAATATACCATGTTGGTTATTCAATTTTTAAGAGTTATAATAATATTGATATACTAATTTTATCTGATGTTACCAAAATGATTTATTTATACTTTATATGGGTTTCTATGGAAATTTTATTATTTCATAAGGTAAGCTAAGGATATTATGGTTAATGAAATATTTATGTTACTCATTAAGTGTAAATTGTACAACTTTATAGAAATTTATAGAATATTTCATGATTTTAATGAAACCTTAAGATGTTTTAAATTATATTATTATTTCATATAAAATGATTGTTTGAAAATAGTTGGGAAGTGAACTTGATTTTTGTGGTATTAAAATGTTTATTTTGAGATGAATGTTTATTATAAAAGATGTAAATTTTTATAATGTGTATTCACAAACTAAGAATATTGTTTCTTTCTTTTTATATTTCCTTTACTTGGCTTATTGTTATCATCAAATATGTTTTTAAAGTCATATGGTTCTAAAGATGAATATAGGGAAATGTGAGGTAAAGTTGAAAATTTTATGGATTTGTCATGAAAAGAAAAATAATTATAACTTAATGATGTGTAATATGAATGTAATGTATAATTAGTATTCTATACAATTTTTTATGTAATATTTCATTTTAAAAGGGTGATAAACTCATTCTCTAAAACAATAATCCTAAAACATTTTTTGGAATTAATGTAAATGAAATTTTATTGAAATATTTAATTTTGATATTTATAAAGGTAATTTTTTTACATATTTTATATATACCCAAATTCTCTATAGCCTTTAAAATACCCAAATAAAGGATTAATTATTTTATAATAATTATACATCGAATACTTTTTTGTTTGTGATTATTAATTCTATAAATCACCAATGTTAATACTTTCTATAATCTAGAATCATAGAGAACTCTAAAATAAATCTTTTTCACATTGTACTAATTCTCATCCTATTTTGATTTCATACTGATAGTAAGTTCTCTATAAAATCCATATAAATCTATTACAAGCATATTTTAAAATTTCCCTCATAATATTATAGGTTTTATTCATTATCTTCTTTAATGAGTAGTTTTTCAAAATTTTCATCAACCAAAGATTCATCTTTTTATTTAACCTAGTACTCTTTACCTTCTTTAGAAAAAAATTTGTCTTATTAAATATAGAAAGGTTCTTATAACTATCTTTTTAAGAAACCATATACTTTTGAACATTCATCTAAAATAATATTCATAGAATTTTTTCTTCCTCATCACATTAATCATCAATATTTGATGTTTGGAATTTTTCTTCACAGTTCCCAATAGATCCACAGTTGGTGAAGTTTAAGGGTATATTTTCCTTGATATTCTATTTAAATATTATTATTTTTCATGTTATAATAGAAAACATATCATCAAATGTTTTATCCACAACATCATGGAAGTCTATGAATTGAGGTTCTTCTTTCAAAATACATTTTTATTCATCTTTTCTAATTTATAGGTGTCAATTATAATCTACTTTAAACCCTCTACCATATTCATTGTAAAATTATTCCATCTAATATCATTGGATATACTAATTCTATATAATTCATCATGAATAATATATTTTAGACCTTTATCTAATAATATTATACATTAGCATCAAAATCGAAATGTATGATATGTAATATATTCTCTATAGAGGTAGAGTATTTCAACAGTTCATTATTAAAATAGATAATATGGAGAAAATAATTTAATCTAGTTAAGAAACAATAAATAGACTCACCATTATACATCTAGAGATCTTCATTTTTTAAAACAAAAAATTTAAAAAATTATGTACTTCATTTCACAATGTTCTATATAGTTATTGTAATTGTTTTCAAAAATACCGATTTATATTTAGATTCATTTGACCCCGATGAATTCATATAATAATAGAGAGGGAGAGAAAAGGAAATATATTTATCTAATTAAATCTATCATCATAAAAATTATTCTTAACAAATGGTAGTAATAGAAGAACCATTAGTATGAGTAGTAGTGCAAGATCCTCAGCCTAGTTGGTAAGGACTCAACAAGTGTATCCTAGAGGCCTAAGTTTAAATCTCACCATAGATGTAATTTCTAGGGCTACTGTAGCAGGAACTGTAGTGGGAATTGTAGTAGCTGGAACTATTCAAATGATTGGTATTTTGAGCCACAAGTTTGATTCTTGGGTCCTTCAAGCCCTTTGGACCACCTCAAGGCCTTTAGGCCACTATTAAGATTATCAGCCACATGAAATAGTGCTTAATGGTCTAGAAAGACTCTACATAAAGAAGACTCCATATAAGGATTTAGAGTAAGAGCATTCACTAGAGAAGAATATAAACAGATTTTGAAGAAAGAGAGGTTATGGGATTGCCATCGGGACCATCATGTACAAGCATGGGAAGCCTTTCAAAACATTCATATGAGAGTGGAGAGATGACAAGGTGATGTTGAAGATGGGGAGAAGCATCTCCATGTAGTTATAGTTTGGATAATTCTGATAAGTATTACGGGTTATTTAATTTCCAAGACCTTCGAGTACTATAAAATCTATGGCCATAGGCCATGTAAGAGTTCACCCTCACCATTGAGAGGGGTGATATCAAAAAAAGAAGACCTTCAGGCTATTCAGATGGTATGAGTAGTAAATCCATTAGTTTTGGCATAAAATACACTATAGATGATAGTTAGAAGATAATAATCCATTTAGTCCTTCTAAATATTATAAATTTACTATCAAATGCAGTAATACCCAATCTATTCACCACATTAAGATTTTCTATGTTAGATACTATGAATCAGTGACATGTTCAACATAAAAAAGATAAAGATAAATATATATTCAAGTAGAGAATCATAAATGAAGGAAACCAAATTTTTTATACTATATTTTAGGCCACATGTAGGATCATTACTTATGAAGAATGGGTTGATTGAATTAGTGATCTTTCTCCATTTTAGGTTTTCTTTTAAAAAGTTCAATCACCTCATAGGATGTGTAATCTTTTTTTGTTGACATACACACCAATATAAAGCACCAAAACTTATAATTATCACTATGAAAATTGATAATGATGTACTTTATACTGTATAGATTAATACATGATCACACTACCTACTATAATAAATATGTGAGTAGAAATGAAAAAGTACTAACCATTAATCTCATGTTTACATGACTCCCAAAAATTACTTGGTCAATCTGTCATTTTATAATGATGAAAATTGGTAAAAAATTATTTATATTCAAAAAAATATACATCTCCCATAACATTCAATGGTTGAAATATTTTACCTAAAATTTATTTTAATAATATGAAAAATTAGTATTTTATCTTCCAACATGCATAGAAACAGGTTCATTTTTTATGTATTTTACATTCACAAAACAACATTGATATTATTTTTCTTCATTATTTATTCTATTTTAGATAGAGTCCATGAATTCTCTATTTACTAATTACCTAAAACAACCTATCTAATTGTTTTATTCTCTCCTAACACCATCTATATATTCCAATTAAATAAAAAATTCCATTATTTGTTCAA
Organism: Viscum album; assembly: GCA_963277665.1. Lineage (NCBI taxonomy): Eukaryota > Viridiplantae > Streptophyta > Magnoliopsida > Santalales > Viscaceae > Viscum > Viscum album. The sequence goes on along the minus strand of OY728133.1, from coordinate 1,630,910,933 downwards.
GTGTATTTTTTATTTTAATATTCTAATTCAATTCCACTCCTTAAAACTAATAATTATGTATATCTTATTTTAAATCTACACAATATAACTTAAATTGGTTTTTATTAGGTGTTATAATAATAGAAAAATGAATCAACTGATTCCTATTCATCATGGTTGATCAAACATCCTAGAAATAGAACTTTCGGATGTGATCACCTCCATTATGGTGTGACAGAATAGTTTAAATGGATTATATTTTAAATGCTAGAACACACTAAGGTTTGGCTTATTACATACTGTTTTTAGGTATCCCACACTTACTAATTACATTCTTTTGGATGAAATTTATGGTTGAGAGATGACTCTAGTTCCCCTGATTTTATCCTCCCAATTTTGAACCACTGGAATGAGTTTAAGAATCCTGCCTAGATATTTTAGTTGGGCTAGTAAAGGTTTCCTTCTATTATAGAGTTTCTATATATATAAATAATGTAGTTTTTATTTGGGGTGTTTCACATTCCAAGAGTAATTTAGGTCCTTTTATCTATAAATAGTGTCTAACACAATACATTTCTTACATATCTTGGAAATGTTGAGATCATGTGTTGTAGTTTCCTAAAAAATAAATCATAATTGATTGATAAAGAAACATCCAATGAATTTAAAATCAACTCATTATTGATCAGGTTGGATGGTTTGTATAACAAGAAATTTATGGTTTTTTGTGTGTCTGGATGAAAAAATATATTTTTCACCACTTATATCTATAACCATCCCATTATGGGTCTACAATGGGACACAAATTGTGTGAGTTTCTATTACATATAACCCATATAATTAATCACTAAAATTGTTGGGTTTACAAAGTTTATTAGGCAAGGAGTTTGAACTATCCTATTTGGATATAGTTTATTCTCTAACTGTATCAGGACCCACCATCCTTCCATTTTTTCTATTTGTATAGTAAGAGGCAAAATGATGTATATAGATATTTGAAGGAAATGATGGTGAGCACATACCCATCTTAGAACAACCAATGATGTGTTTTTTGGAAATCGTTTCTTGGTATACTAATGGTATCCAACATGTGCTACTTTAGTCTATCATGCCTAGTGGGGATATCCTTGTTCCCAAAATGGAGGATTATTTTTGTACAATCTATCTATTCAGATGTGATAAATTCATTATCTAGTACCAAATCCATTTGGCTGCTCAAATTCTATAAGATTTGGTTGTACAATCACTTCCTGATGAAGGTTTGTAGGATATGATACGTTATCTTCTATATGGGAGTGATAATCAATAGTAATATTACCTCTTAGTAGTATAAAATTGAGTTTTTTCTCTTTCGGATCTCAGAATCATTTTGTGAAAGATATTCCTCAGTTACAAAGTCCAAATTTTACATAGGATATGAGTAAGATATGACTAATATTGTCAAATTTTATAATGATAAATACCTTTAAGAAAGTTTTAGATTATTATTTTATAGAACTATCATATTCTCGGTCTACCACTTGTAGTGGGTGTATACCCCAACTTCATGATGCTCATTATTTTACCCATTCTTCCCTGAAACCACATTATTGTGCCCATATTTAACTATTTTAGTATGATCTCTTTCAATATAAATGGAATTTAACACATTGAACTATTTGTAACATAAAATGGGCATCATTACCACTTCAAATCCAAATATAATTTCATAATTATATTTCCTTGCAGTGATAACTACATTATAATAATCCCAAATTTCTAATTTAATTATATTTTTCCTTTATTTCTAAACCCTTTGTGATATCATATAGCTAATGGTATACTATGACAAAAAATTTATACATTGAGTTACCTAGTAGGAATCTCTAATAATATGTATTATATGAAACATTCAATAACTAGGAATAAAACATATAATGATAATATTTAAGGATAGATATTTCCTAGTGTCTCTGAATATGATGAAAATCAATTTTCTCAGAGGTGGGGGAAGAGATGTTAAAAATCACCCAAACCCAATGTTTTGGTGTTAAAATGATTCCAACATCACAACTCCATGGATTCATTTAGTGTTAAAAAAATTCAATTGGGTATAGTGATGGCTAAAATACCTAGGGAATAAAAATATGGTGTTTCTATAGTATTAAGAAAAAGATCTTATTACAGTGATGATGAAAAAGTGCAGGATTGGGCCAAGTAAAGTCATGGTGTGGCACCTGGAAATATGCTATAAAACAATAAAGTTATTTCTAATGGGGGGTGGATCACATATTACCATGTATATTGTCCAATCCCACAAAATGAAACTGGATCAAGTTTTTATCATATCATAGTCAATTTTTTCTTGGGTATGATGGCACAAAAGTGTTTGGTTGGGTCAATTAAGGGTTTTGTTTACTGCATGACAATACCACATTACCTGATATCTATTTATACAGAAAGGTTATTAAAGTGGTACCATAAAATATGGAAACTCCATGTAAATGGATCTATATCAGGTTTGATTCATTCCAAACTCTAATTTAATAGTTGGTGGATGATTGACATGTGCTTTGATGGGCCTTCTCTTGGTAAGATGTTGATCTTGACAATACCTCATAACCCATTGTAGTGTTTCTTAATTGAAATGATGTTAACCGATATAGACTGATTTCTTCTGAATCCAAGAAACTGTATTTTTATTGTTAAAATCCCCAGGGGGATTTATGAATGGTGATTTTGCAGGATATCCAGTAGGTTGGTGATGTTGTCAATGAAAATATGATAGTAACATAGTTTGATACTGACAAGATGACATTAGCAGGAATATACATGAAGTCGGATTCACAATTCCACCATGACACATCACATAAACTTGGTTCCATATTATTTTCTTCCATGAACAGTAGTCCTTTATTACACATAGGTCATTCGATTCTTTCTATTGATGGAAATGATTATTTCCAAATCATTGGGTATTTTCCATTCAATAAATGGGAGGCCTGGGTTCCCTTTTTCAATCCTTATTTAGGATACATTCATTTGAACATTTTGGGAATGTGTGAATCTTATAATCTATTTTGATAATGTTATTTTCCATATATACTTATTATAATAGACATAGTCTAATCAAAAAATATGTCTTAAGGCGATGAAATTATAGGATTCCGTTTTCTATGGGATTCACTGGCCATTAAGTAGATTGAAAAGAAATGATGCATATCCAACATAACCTCAAATCACATATCGGGAAAGGAATCACTGATGATATAATTAACAGAATTTATGAATCTCAAGAATTACTGTTGAATATTCCATATTTTTTAACATTAAACTCTAAATAGCTAATAGTGCTACTACATCAACATGTTGATAATTCTCATTGATTTTCTGATACAATCATTTTTCTATACTTATGGTATATGATTTTCTATTTTATAGTAAATATTAATCTATTAGTTCCAAAAAAAGTAAATTATAAATTCTATCTTTATCATTATACTAATATTTTAATATAAAAATTAAATGGGACACAACATGACTCACATGATTCCATATTACCACTATTTCTACATTACCATGCATTCTTCACATCAGTTGAGAGATTTTATTCTACTTGATCTAAAAAATAGTATCTATACAGATACTTTAACCAAAATATATGACTAATTTGAGATTTTTTTAAAAGTATTTAATGTTTTGTGGTGAATTGGAAGTAATGAACATGATCTTTTCCCTAAGACACATTCTGGCTAAGTGAATCACCATTATGTGAGGTATCCGTCAGTGTTTTCTATTAATTTTTAAGTAATTATTAATAATAGATTATTCATAGAATAATTTTAAAATAGGTAGTAACATCATGTTTTGTGATATTTAAAGGATTTATATAGTAATTCCTTGATACAATTTCATGAGTAGAATATCCACTATAGTTATAAAGAGAGATGCAGGGAGGGAATCTATAACCCCTATTCTGTTCTTGTACTAAAGAATTATTAGTAGCTTCTTAAGATAATTTTGGTAATAAATAGGTGTATTTAGGATGGATGGTAATAATAAAGAAGTAATAGTGGCCTCACATTGAATCATAAGTTACCATTGATGATAATGACTAGATCATCAAGAATAAATGGTATTTGGGATGGAATAGGCACAAGATTTTTTTTATATACCACTAGGATATATTGAAAGCCATAATCAGAATGGGAATGTATATGTGCCTATTCTAATGTTGATTTTCATTATGGTCAATGAGTTTCTCGGTTTAGGTTGAAAGATAAAATGACCTTGTGGTTTCTTTGTGAATGCATAAATGATATTCACAACAAAGATGTGATATGGGAATATCAAAAAGAATTTAAAATATTATGAATTTGAAATTATTCTAATAGAAAAACTATATATGCATGCTTTTTTTAATGTTTTTAGAATGTACGAATGTCGTATTTAATAATGACAATGAATATGGGCCTCCTCATTCTCTACTTCTCTATAACACCAACAAACAAAAGGTGTACTAATAGGAATATTAACATTATCTATTTGAGTTAAAAAAAATTGGGGGATTTATTACAATGTTTTAGAAAAAGGAAGAGAGAGTGTGTTTCTTTTTATTTAGATGTTGTATTATGAACATTCCCTATAATTATCCCCAATATAAATTTATGGTTTTCTATGAAAGGATTATGGATTTGAGGCCATTCCATTTTAATAAAATGTATATGATCCCATTAAAGTCCTCTATTTTCCACCAGGTTGTACCAATGGTATCTTTGTGTGAGGGAAAAAATAAGGGCGGCCCATGAGTGGATGCCAAGATATGTAAAAATCCATATTTGTTTTCTAATAGATTATACTAGAAGACATTCTTATAATGATAAAAAATATATCACTTATCCTCTACACCAACTATGTTATGTTGATGATGCTCTATACTAGGGGATGTCATATGGTCATACCCCTATTATTGATGAGTTTGTCTCCTATAATGAGAAATCTCCTCAATTTTTGAGTCTAATGTATTGGGTTATGATTTTTTGGATATATTCCTTTATGTAATCCCGAGGAAGTGCCTTCCAATTATGTTAATAGAATTAAAGTATAGTGTTTGGAGACCTCCTAGTTGGATCCTATATTCTGACAACATTTTAAGTATCTTTTTCCTCTATCTCTCTATGGTATGGTAGGATCTTGTTAATACTGTAAAGGGATATGATCTTGAAATGATTGAAGTTTTCTTCAGGTTCATAGAAGCTTCATGTAAGCCTTACTCTATTCATAATGTGGGAAATTGGTAATTTTTTTCCTAGAGGATTCGTTTTGAAACCTCTACTGTGGAAACAATACTATTTAGATAAAACATATATACCCCCATGTTTTTTATTTGAAATTGAAGGAGATGTGCAAGATAAATCATCATATATTTTTGGTCAGGTTATATACTAAGAGGGTATGGTGTAAAATTAATGTGTTCTTAATGAATCTATCAGTTTAGATGGAGGGATATACGATTTGGATTATGGGATTCCATGAGGGATCAACAAATAAAATTAAGTATACCCGATGGTATGACATCCCAAATACGAATAAGTTTTATAGATCAACTTCTTGAAGATAAAATTAATGTTAGTTTAACCATATTTGTTTTCATAAAACATTAAATAAAAAATTACCTTAAGACCCAAGAAAAATATTTATTTGATTACAGAATGACTCATGTTAGGTCCAATATTTCAATTTCTATTAGTTATAGGAGGGTCCAAATCTTATCGATGCACATTACAATATTGAATTTTTTATTCAAAGAATACACTCATTCCAATGGAATCTTATGACTATTAAATTTATATAGATACCATTGAATTTATGTTAGTCATGACTATGTGATTTTAGTATTATAAACACATTTTGTAGGGGAATTAATCCCGATATCAAGAATCTATTATATATTTATGTCATTTTTCTAAATCCTTCCCATGTCTTGGAATAAGATTGGTTACCTATTGTGCATGTTATGAATCGAGGGTTTTTATTAAAATTGATATCTATTTATATTAGATTTTATTTTTTTAATCATGTTAAACAAAATTTTAAATCCATGGTATTGTAAGTTCCCATTTTTTGAACTGGTTGAAATAGATTAATATGATTTTAGTTTTTTGTTGTATAGATAGGTTAAAATTTAAAACTAAGATTTAGGATGTAATTCCAATAGTTTTAATGGTTAATAGAGTTTTTTAGAAATATAGTAAGTCTTAGATGGTGTCTTAGAGTTTTCAGGAGTGTCTTAGGGGTCCAGGGACCATGGTAGATGTTTTAGAATGTGCATCCTAGGGCGCATTGTTGGCTCTTATTTAGTGAAAACTATTTGAAAGGATAGTATAACCCATTTTGTAAAACTATTTTGTTTGATTAACTATAACAAGGGTTCCTGGGAATCCATTCAACTTTATGTAGTCTTACATAGGGACATGTATAGTTGGCACATGAAATTATTACCCATGTGATGTAACCATATGTGGTGGGGTTCATTGGCATGTGGCTCCACATGATTGGATCACGATGTTGGTAGACCATTCGATAAAACTATTTGAATTTTTTTTGTTTTGAATGTGATTCCCCATAGTTCATGTATAGTTTTCCTAACCAAATGTCCTAACCGTGCACCTATTTAAGAAGGAAACAAATTTCATTTTCCCCCTCTGAAATTTAATCTATTTTACAATTTCTTCTTCCCTTATATCCATGAACTCCTCTACATGTTCACACCTTCTTATCACTCCTCTAAAGGACAACCCTGCATTCATGGTCAGAATCAATAACTATTAGACGTGTCGAAATATAAAAGCTATTTTAAAAACATTAATTAGTTAATCCCCCTACCTCCTTCCTCTGTAGAAATGTTACTATTGTGTGACATGATACACTTGGTTTATAGGGTGCATTATTGGTTCTTAATTTTCATTAATTTTATCTAAAATGAAGATCAAATATCAGGCAATTGATATATCCTTTTTTAGGAATGATGTTTATAACTTTTCCATAATTGTTTTGGTCTTTATATTTTTCAATATTATCCCACGTGATGGGTATCTTGTGTATTTCTCCTAATAAGTGAAATACCTTAAATTAATTGACTTGGAAATTTTTATACATTTAATAACACCCTTATATTTGTATTGAGGATAAAAATGTCATCCAGATCCACCACATGGTTTAGTTTACATATATTCTATGATGGATTATGGTTCCCTTGTGAACAAAACCCCATTGAGTTTTGTTTTTATTGGCCTTGGCCAGAGAAATGTTACAAACTGAGTTGATGAAATAATAAGTGGAATGAATAAACCCATTAACCACCTAATCACATACAAATTAATTAAATGTTTGATGAACTGTAATACTAGTTCACCTGAACCTTGATAAACTGCTTTGTGGGATGTTGGTTATACAAGTCCCATTTATAATTCGCTTAATTCATTTGATTTAAATGATTTATTGTAATGTATTAGATTACATGGAAATGTGTTGTCATATAAAATGATGTGATAACATCAGGATTAATATTTTTATTTGACATGTCATTCCTTTTTATTTTTGTATAATTATTAGACATGACGCTCCAAGTTATTTATTTAGAACTAGTTGTATATGGTGCTCTATATTGGGTTTTTTGGACTGGTTGGACGTGAATCTCAAAATTATTTATCTAAACTGGTTATCGATGGAACTATAAAAATTTATTAGATCATATTTTAAATCTATATCCATAATATTTTATAGAAGTTTTTGGATAGGTAACTCCTTATAATTTCTTTAAAATTAATGGATCTGATGCTCCACTCAATACATTGGGTAGATGATAGGCTCATTCCATTATTTGACTATAAACTCCATATGATTATCATTTAACATAGATTACTTTATTATATTCCATAGGTACCAAAATGTTTTCTATAAAATGTAAATTTTTTGAGACATTAAACATATGAAGATGCATGTAAAGTCATATAGGGATATTATGAGGAACCTAAGCCCGACATTTTACTTATTCAAGATTTCTTTACCACAAATATTTATTATATCTACACACTATACATTTTATATTCATGAAAAAGATTTTATTATTAATATATTTTTGTTTTCCTGCTTATTTTTATACACACCTTGTTTGAGACATCGTTTAGTACCCAGAAAAATCTCATAACTACATGTTACGTTGTTGGATTGTGCCTATTTTCTATTATTCATTATAGACTAGGACATGACACGGAGTCTTGAGATGATTTTATACATGGGATACCTATATGATTTGGGCAATTTTTCAAGTCAATTAGAAATATGTCTAGTCTTATTGTATATATTACATGATGTTTGTTGACTTCTTGTATTTATGTCTCTGCATGATTATTCAAGGATTTTTTTATTATTACTTTCCAAGTAGCCTATTATTATTTATTCTACAATAATTATTATCTTCTTTTGTTTTCATCTTTATAGTCGTTTTATCTACTATATTATTACTAATAAAAATGATATCGATTCTCCACTGTACAACCATTTGAACCTCACCACTAGTCGGTAACCCCTGTCACATGAGGAGGTGCCCTTGAGGCCATGTATCCAATCAGTCCATTAAAACATTATATATCTAAATGGGTTGATATGTGACAAATTGGTATCATAGGTTTCATTTTCCTTCATCATGATAATTTGGGATTGTTAAGGGGAGACTAGGAATGTTTTGGAACATAGTAAATAGCTCATTTATGGGAATTTCCAACCCACAAATGAGGTAAAGATCTTGTTTCCAAGGATTGGACTAATGATCATGTTGTTCATACTTAAAATTTATTAATTTTCCTTGAGTGAATTTATCATATATTTATTGGATGAGAGTTGGGGGATTTTACTTGTGGGATGGTATGACATGAGGAGGCGTGTTAATACATAATTTTAGGCACATATGAATAAATTTTCATTACAATTATTATCTATATACCATAACTTCATGAATATTTTTAATTATATTTTTCATACCATGATCCTAGAAAATAATACCATGTTATGTTGATGTAATAGAATTCCCTGATATAGTTTGGGTATAAGGTTTAGTTGAATAAATTTTCAACATCAAACTAAATAGTGTATTCTTATATAGATTTATGTTGGCATTCTATTTAATAATATTGAAATTAATTATATAAATTAAATGGTTAATAAACAATAATGAATTAATTTTTTTAATTTCATGAATTGGATTTTTAATAAAAATTCAAGTAATCATTTATGGATGTCAGTTAAATCGGGTCACAACTACAGCTAGTAATGTCTGGTACATTGATAATTTTGGAATGGTGACCCACATAACCGAGTCCTTATATGACTAGTTCAATCCTTTTAGCTTAATCAAATCAGTATATTCTTGTAGAATATTTTCTATAAAGGTAAATTAATTTGAATATTTATTTCTTAATTAGTTAAATTTTCCAATGATGGATGTGAGTTAAATGGTGTTTCATTTTTAATTTATAATCACAAGTACATTTATAACTTATAAACGATAAAACAACATGACTAAAGAACTATATAAATAAATTTACCCATGTAATTCAGTTTTGGCATGCTTATTCTATGATATAAACCCACTAATGGTGGGTTTTAAATCCTCAATAAATTAATTGTTATTGGGTTACAGGAAAATGGGATGACAATTATAATATATAGTGAATTTCCACTATAAAATTGGAATGAAATACTCTATTAAAAACTCAAGTTGATATAATGATACCCTCTCAAGGTCCTTTTATTATTCTTATTCCTTGACACTTTACGGCTTGGGGTATTCCTATATAAAACAGAATGGTTATATAATGTTTCAACAACAACTAATATTGTTTTTTGATTGAATGTATCATGGAATCTTACTTAAAAAACATAAATTTTATAAAATACTTCTTCAACTTATTTTATTTATTAATGTGACCTTTCAGTTAATTAAAATTCTAGTATCAATCAAATTGGGTTTTTCCATTATATATTATAGATGATATTTTTATTAACCAAGTCTAGTTGTGAGAACTTATTGATTAGTTATTCACCTAAAATGTTATTAGGTATAACATAAATTGAGTCCTAAATATTGTCACCTCTTTCAATAGTTTTTTAATTTCATATATTTGACATAATTAATTATTATAATGAATGAGAGGTTTATGTAATAGCTAAAAAAATTATTGATGATGATAATGAAGAAACCTCATGTAAGGGTAAGAATTACTTGTATTTGAGATATTTTCTAAATGTAAATGAGGATGTTTTAAATAAGACATAGTTTGATTCTTCTTCTATTTATTTTGAAAAATGGGTTATGTGGTGGATATCAGTTACCTTTATTTATGAATCTAAATTTTAGGCTGACACCTTTTATAAGTGAGGGGTTAACTCATTGTAGTAGTTCCCTTGGAGATGAGAAGCCTATAAACTACTTCACTTTGTTCCTATAAATGGTGTGTGCTCTATAGAAATCCATTTGATTTTGGTAGGATGATTATTAAATTAAATGAGATATCTTGGTAGACGGGTGGATTATTAGTAATGTAACACCCCAAAAACCTAATGTAGGAACATTGTATTGAATTGTGTGTATGAAAAACAACATTATTCTCGTAAGAGGATATAATTTCCAAAGAATTTATACTTTATTTACTATTATAAATAAATTCAATAATTATATATATTTCAATGAGAATGAAACTAAGTTAGTTTAGATCGCATGCAACAACAATTTTATTCAATTTCTTGCGTTACATGCAAAATCGAATTTTGATAGACAATAATATATTATAAAAATAGTATAATTTAATATAATAAAACATAAACTATATTTTCAATTATAAGTTATTTATATTATTAAATATCTTAGTAAAATATGTGGTTACAAAATATATTAATTGAATTCATTGGTTACTAATTAATTAGAAATGAATATTAGAACCAATTAAATAAAATTGTAATGCTTTATTGAAAATTGTATTTATACTCAAAAAACATGATTATCATAATATTTTAAATTATTTAAAATTAGTGAGAGATATTAATGTAATTTATATATATTATATTTAATAAAATATTTTTAATATTCATCCATTAGATTTTATAGGCATGGGATTAGAACAACCTATATTTTTATAAATGAACTTTCACTAACTTTTAATGGAGAACCTATTTTAAATCCAATTTTTGGAAAATTTATAAATCATATATTTAAAAATAAAACATATATTTAAAAGGTAAAAATAAAAATTAGGTTTTGTGAATTTTATTTGTTTTCTATGAAGTTTAATTTTTTTAATGTATAGTGAAAAATAATGGATTTAAATTCAAAACTTCTTTTGATCAAATATTTTTATAAGGATAAATTATATTTCAAACTGTTTTAAAATTTTAGATAGACATTTTTTATTACATATTTAAATTTAGATCATCGGATTCTATTTAACTTTGATATTTAATATAAAAACACAGAAACCCATTGAATTTTTTTAATTTAAAACCCAGCATTGTCGTCCCGTATATGAGATTAAATTTAAATTACTTTATTCCACTTATGTGATTAGAATATGAAAAAAGGGACTAAATTATTATAATCATCATAATTTATAATGTCTAATGAGGTAAACAGAGTGTTTTACCAAAAACATTAGTGAAATTAGTTAAAATTAATTATAATGATTAAGGTGAAATTAATTATAACAAGGGGCTAAACTTTGATTTAAATAGCCAAAATGACCTATAAAATTGTTAAAAAACCATTTTCAGGTCATATTTTGACCTTATACTCTATTTTATAATCTTTTTTCTATTATTTAAGAAACTTACAATGAGAAAAAATGTGTGTAATTCTCATTTACAAAATTTGCAAGAGTGTCACCCCTCCTCCACTATTGAAAAGAACGAAAGCCTTCCATTTCCTCACACCTATAATGAAATATTTAATCAAAAAAATCTTCAGAAATATACACTATTAATCCATATCCTCATATTATCATATTACCTTTGGGATAAAATCCATTAGAGGAATCCCTTTGGTGAAAAACAAAAGGTGTTTCCCAAAGAAGAGGAAACATATTTCTTCATAATACTTAGTATTATTTTCATTATCCACCCCCTCCACTCTCCTTATACCATTATTATATAAAAAACAGTATCCAAAATATTTTGATATGTTTTTATGTTAAGGTTTTTACCTACACTCACACACACTTCCATCAAATTAGTAATAGACTTACCGTTTATGTATACGATGAACTACCGCCTTAAGAAAAAATGATTGCCTGTTTTTTTTCATCTGCATTTCATGGTTTGAAATTATGATTGAAATTATATTTATATGTGATATTTATTATGTATTTATGATTATTTAATGCTTTTATAACACATTATTTTATAATTTCTATTTTTTATAAATATGAATACATTTTTTGAGAAAGTGTGGAGTACAACCTCCTCAAATCTATGTGATTTATCCATGCTATACCTAGAACATGTTATGGATGGTTTTAGTAAAACTATGTGACATATATGACATAAATATGATACTTTAATTATAATATACATATACATAATTTAATTTTAATTATTTTAATTTGAAAAATAAATTGAAGTAGCGTTCATGCGTACATACGAGCTACCATCTCCATGAATAGTTTATTTCATTTCATTTCTAGATGCTTTATGGATTATTACGAATACATATATAGTTCATATATATATATATGGTAATAAAATTATTTTTTCTTTCTTAAGAATATGAAACTATGATCTCCATAAGAATAAAAAATGTACAAGTCAAAATCTACTTGAAAGACTAGACAATTAACACCTAAAATAGCAAAAATGATGAAAGATTGTTATTAAACGAGTAATAACATATTATAAGAAGATCATATATGATATAATAAATTTTAATATGGTTCTATAATAATTTATTTGAATGTTTTAAACAATTAAACAGTAGGTTAATGGACATTCACCCAAAAATAGAATAGAAAGTATGGGATTTTCATCTCCCTTTTTACATTAGTGAGATAAATGTCATATTCACCAATTATTTCTTCTGTGTTGTGCATATACTTCCGCTTTTAAATATTAAATCATTAAAAAATTTATGTTCACATTTTTTAAAACTGTCATTTAATATTATCCTTTAGTCAGGCCTATGATTTATAATGTTTCAAAGTGGTATAGGACACTTCTGAATGTTTAAAGATTATTTTTCTAAAGAATAGTTTTAATGATCCTTAATTTATATATGAAATAATTATGTGACCATTATTCCATAAACCAGTTATTTTTACTCTCTTATGGTTATTCAATAATTTTTTTAAGTATTAGTTCTGTTACCCCACTTTTGATCTTCAAAATCTTTTAGAATGTTTTTTATGAAAACCATACATCATTATCTTTCTAGTTGGAGAACCTGTTTTCTTTTAAATTCCATGTTTTCCAAAAAGGCCTTGGAAAAAATATTAAACATTTAAATAAAAATTAAATTAAATTTTTCCTATTTTTATTTTACCCATTTTTTAAAGGAATTGTCCTGTTTCTTTCAAAACAAGATATTTTTCTATCCATTTTCTTGTGCAAAAAGAATGTTCAATTTATATCATACAACATGTATATATTTACAATAAGGACCTAGTCAAAATGTACATTGACATTACATAACATTTTTGGAATAATTAAATCATTACACAAATAGACGCCCAAATACTGTATTAGTTTATTTTGTTTGGAAGCATGGATACATAAGCACAGATAGATGAGTGAGAAACATTATCTCCTACCCATTTCTCCACATCTAAAACTTCTTCTTGAAATATCATACATGAAATATATATTCCAAATATGGGGTGGGAAACATACAAATTAGTGATCTCATATTCTTAGTAAGTGTAAACATTGGAGACATCTGGGCCTAAAGATGATCATAGGCATATGAGAACGTGATCTAAATATCAAAAGATAAAACCCTACATATCCAAAGATCATAAACCTGAATCATGGAACAAATATTTTTAGTTTATAATCCATTATTCATTAGTAAAAAAAGAACATAAGATATCAAATCACAATATAGGTGAAAAACATGCAACTGTGGAAACACATAAGAATATAATATGATTTCCATAGTATCCAAGGCATCACTGCCAATACCATCTTTTTATCATGGGTTCACACCCCATACCACCTTGGTAGTCATTGTTCACTCCCATGACCATCTTAGTAACATGATTTCACCCCACATACCATCTGGGTAGTTATGTTTCTCTCCTATGCCCATATTAATATTCAAGGTTCGGTCGTCAGACCATCTTAGTCTCTCTCATGTGATAAAAATATTTACCTATTTTGTTGGAGTGTGGTATTTTTCTCACCCATCTCATAATTAAATAATACATACATTTTCCACAAAATCATAAATAATAATATTATAACCCTTGAAAAGAAATGGTTATCATTAACATGTAATCATATCATAACCATTTTAAAAAGATACATGTTTTATAATCATTTCATCATAATAATTACCCATGAAAATAATATGGTTTAGAAATCATATTACATGTGAATGATAAGTAGGATTTATACACATCATTCCAATAAAACATAAACATTCATTGAAATAATAAGTTTGGATACATTGGATCATTTCCCCAGAAGGGAATGAGTAGCACCAACAAATTTCTCTTTAGATGGGAAATAATTTTGAACGATGTTTTTAAAACATTTCTTGATGAAATTATTCAAATTCAAAAAATAATTAAAACATAAAACCATTAAAAACCAATTTCCTTAAAAACTTATAAAAGAATATTGAAAACATTTTGAAACTAGTTTCAGAGGAAAACATATAAAATAATCTTAAAAAATTTTGAAAATAATTTTATTAAAAACACTTTGAAATTTTAACACCCCAAGATTTAATAGTGCATTATTTCTTTAAAATAATTCAATAACTTTCCCTACACACAACACCAGGTTAGGGCGCACCACAAGATTACCAAACTAGCCGTTCAAAAGTGATTATGAATAGTATTAACTGAATATTGAATTATATATAGTCCTTATAATTTTAGAATTCATATTATGAGTCTCCTAGACATAATGTAAGAACAAATTCATTTTTTTCAGATAAAAGAAGTATTTATTTCTAAAATGCACTTTTACCTCCTTTTAATGATGAAACCTTTTTAAATATAATATTTGAAAATTTTATATATTTTATTTGACAAAATAAACTTATTTTTTATAATCGAGACATATTAATTTAGTTTCTATAAATTTTTGGTGCTTTTCTGATAACTTTTATATTTTGGTGAATAGTGAAAAATATTAAATTTTAACTAAAAACAACTGTTTCAGTCAAAATATTTTATAGTTTTAAATTATACATTTTAATGGTCTTAAAGTATAAATAGATTATATTTTTACAATTTAATCCAATTCTGGTCATTTTATGTAATTTCACTTTGAGATTGGACCTAAACATGTGCCAATCTTTTGATAGATAATGTTTCTTAAAAATACGCCTTTTGGTTTTAACAATGAGAATTAATTTTAAAGTAATAAATTCAACTTATATGTTTTGAATTTTTTAAAATGGACTTCATTTTTGGATTCGGAATACCGAAATTATCTTAGGGTGAATTTTTTTTATTTTTCTGAAAACTTTCAATATTTGATGAATAGTGAAAAACACTGAGTTATTGGTTAAAAACCAACTTTTTATTTAAATTATTATTTATTTTATTTGAATTTATTTTAGGTAAAAATAGACACATAATACCTATATAAGTACAATGTAATTCATTGGAGTCATTTTATATTAATTTTAGATATACAAATTTTTATTGAACTTTTTACCACCTTTTACCCACCTCCTAGGAGCTTTTGCAAATTTTCATAAAATTTAATTTTACCACTTCTGTGAGTTGAATTTCAAAAATACGAGAGACACGGTTGATATCATTAAGTAAAATGTGGTTCAATGAGATGAAAATAATTTTTGGTGAATAGTAACTTTTCACTTTTATTTACCACGGTTAAAAGTAAATAGTGTAATTAAGGGTAAAAATGAAATTAATATTACCCCAACACATGTACTAATTATATTGGACATGTCTATTTAGACCAAAAACGACTTTAGGAATAAAATATCATCATTTAGGTCCACATGGATTGGATTAGGACACTTATTATTATTTAATTCAAAGAAGAGTTAAAAGAGTTAAAATCAAAGTTTAATAACTAAAATATTTTTAATATAGGGTTATAAATAAGATAAATTAGATTATAAATATTAATTAGAAAGTTAAAATGATTTCATACATCATTGTATTTTATTTATAATTTTTAGACATTATATAAATAAATATATTTATGACACAATAATGATGCAGTAATTACATTATTCATGAAAGAATCAAATAAATAGTATTATAAATATTAAAATAAATATAATTTCAAAGTTTTTATGACATACACAAATTTTCTTGATAAATATGACTTTTTAGGGATTATTCAATGTATATTTTTTGAAGTAACCACGTTGTGATGACATTCACAAAAACAAAGTACCAAATAGTGACAAAATTGACATAAATTAATATTTAAAGCAAATACTATATTATTGGTTGTTATAGTATTCTTAAAAATAGAAGATTCAGAAAAAGGGATTCAATATTATTATATATGTCATTAATGAGCCACTTGTGGTTTTCTTGGAAGATTAGAGTAATTTTATTAACCATATAGAGTAAGAATACAAGGAGACAAGGTAAAGGTTGAACTTTTTAACTAAGAGTTAAATCTAAATGATAAGGTTAAAATGGTAACCTAAACTTGTCTAAAATCTATTGGTTGAGAGGATTTCGACCAATAACCACCTAAGGCTAGAAATAAATTCATTTGGAACCATTATAAACCGAATATGATTGTATAATAAATTAATACTTTAATCTTTTCCTAATGTGACCCTCACCCCTCTTATAAAATAGCACTCCCCCTTCACTCTATTTCACACCTTCTAAGCCATTTGGATCAGCCAACCCCTACCCAAATATCCTCTCAACATCCCTCAATTTATCTTAGAGGCTCTCCTTTGGTCATAAAGCCAACTTGAGGATCCCTTTTGATCAAATAAAAACGAAGAACCCGAAGAGGAGGTAATGATTTCACCACCCTCTTTCAAGTTATCTTATTCTTCCACTTACTCTTTCTTTGTAGTTTCAATTATAAAATAATAACTCCATTATATTCTATATAATTTGATGTTATTATTAATATGGCACAACTATATTCATTATCCTATCCATACATTGCTTAACATGTCACCATACATGCGTACGTACGTCTTACCGTCTCCACGTCGTGGTGTAATTGTTATTCAATACATTATTATTTTGATGGGTATAATAATGATGTGAAATTGATGTAAATAATAAATATATAATGATAAGTATTCTGTATATATGATATACCATACAATTATAAATTACTTAAATATAAAAAGAATGATATCGTCGTTCGTGTGTACGTACGGATTACCGTCTCCAAAACGCGATGAAATTCATTTCCAAGTTCATCATTCATCGATGATTATAAAAATATATATTTATTATAATTATGTAATATATGACATAATAATACTACTGGAGATATATATATATATATATATATAATTATTTATGTACTTACATATATCTTATTCACTTACATCTGTACAATACTATATGAAAATGGAAACAGCGTTTATGCGTACATACAGACTACCGTCTCCATAAATGGTGTTTTACATTTCTTATATATATTTATATTATATATACTTATATAATAAATATATATGATATATAAATCATGTTTTATATTATGGAATTATTTAAATCCTGATCTATGTGATACAATCAAGAGTAACAAGTGAAAACACGTACGATAAAGAAAGCGATTATTACACGAAGTGTTAATTTAACATGGAAATTATTATTAAATGGGTAGTATAAAGACATAATTGAATCATGTATAATATCATGTATGATATCATAAATATTAATATGGTTCTGGTATAATTTAATAACATACTACGATCTTCGTACAAAAGATTAAACGTACCCTCGACTAAAGGAAAGTGCAAAGTAAGGGGTTTTCATCTCACTCCTTATTCCCGTGAGATTCATGCCATATTGCCACTATTAACTTTGGTTTGGTGTATGTACTACCCATAATTGTATTATTTGTGTAATACACTTTAATTTATGTGTATTTACATATTCATTTAATGATACTTCTTTCATGGGGGTATGTTTTGTATGTTACCAAATTGGTAAGGGTTAATTCCTCAATCTCATTATTATCCGAGATGGTTTATGTGTAAGTATTTATTGGGACATTTTTAACATCCTTGTCTATTTTTCATAAAAATGATTTCAAGATGAATATTTTAAGTATTTTTTAAAGGTACTCTTTATCAAGATTATAATTTTAAATGTTTTAAAGATCAATCTTCTTAAGTCTTTTTAATTAATGTTCGTGTTTTCAAATTGATTTTTTAAGGATTTATTTATATGGACATTAATGTTTTGAAATGATAATTATTTTCAAAATTTTAAAAGTTGTATGGGACACTTTGATTCAAAAATATTTTTTAAATTACATCCTTTATAAATCTGTGACTTTTAAATGATTTTACAAAAAGGATATTTCCCTCAAAAAGTTTTACTCATCATTTTCATCTATGTCAGCATCATTTGTTGGATATTGTTTTTGATTGAGGTTGATTTATTATAATACAATTCTCCATATTGTATTTAGTGAGTTATGATATGTTTGAATAAGGATGTGTTATTATTATACCATTCATGGTTTATGGTTAAATTATTGAGATTTCGTGTGATTGTTTTAATACAAATACTTTTAATATGTTTAAACTTTTTCATATGAGGAATGTATTGGACATAGTAAGTGATGGGTGGAGCCCGCTATAGCTCATCGATGCATCGGTAGGTCTCATGAGACAACTAGACATGGAATTGGTCGAGGCCCTTTCCCAATTTTATTTATGGTTTTGGCCAAGGCCATATTCATTTTAGATGTCTTGGCCGAGGCCTTGACAAAATGTTTCAGAATATCCGGCATTATACATTCCCTCATTATGAAAATAATATTTATGGTTCATGTGGGAATTCGACTAGTACAATACCCATGATTATGTTTTATTATGGGATTACATACTTAGCTCATATTCATTCCATAAAAGTATTCATGTTTATTATTGGTAAAGGCATGTGGTTTCAATTTTTCACCATGCTTAATATTTAGGTCATTTTTCGCTTTATTACTTATCCTTACTGAGCATTTGAGCTCACCCCTTTATTATGTTTTATTTTCCCAGGATATGAAGAAGTTAGTTATGAGTGACATGTAGGCATAATCTAGGAGGCTTGGATGCTTCTAGTGAAATATATTTTTGTTGTATTTCTCTTCAAGCTGTAAAGTTGAACATATGTATGAATCTTGTTTCCAAGGCTACTAAATTAATCGGTCTTTCAAGACATGATTTCCTTGTAATCTTTCCAATGTTATGTAATAATGCACTGACTTTGGGTAACTGGGGTCGGGGCGTTACAGTTTGTATCAGAGGGAGGTTTAGTACAAACCTTGGAAGCTAGATTTAGATAAACTCTAATTAGAGCACATACTCTTAAGATAGTCTTTGAGGATTAGTATAGAAGAACATCCAATAATTTCGGTAAAGTGAGATTTTGTGAGTTTTCTGAGCAATGCATCCCTGTATGGATATGAGCAGGTAGAGGCAGCTCCAGCACAGATGTACCTAAGAGTGAAAACTCTGACAAGGAGTTTCGGGCTTGACCTGGGGTATCCTGGTACATGACAATAGTCCTTGTTGCACTCTTGGTTATGACACTCCATAGGGATATGCTTAGTATTATTCTCATTTTATTTACAAACCATGATGAAGGTTTTATGAGTATATACTTCCTCAAAGAAAACATTTTTATGATTATGGATTATATCCCGAAACTGTTCAATTTATGTTAAGTGTTTTACTAGTATAGAATTATTTAATTTGATTCATAAACTAATCTAGTTTATTCCATTGTTTAAAAATGGTGCCCAGTATAAGGAATGATAACTCTAGCAATACGCATGATCCAAAGAGTAAGAAGGATCATATCTTTCATGGTCTTAAGCCATAATTTTGAAGGGAAATAGTCTCCCATGTAGTATCATCACATGAAGAAATAGTATCATGTGTTAATAAGATAAGTAAAGAATTATCTGAGTCTTATAGCTTTGAAGGGATGCCAGTGAAAAAAAATATGGTAGAAAGAAATATGGATAAAGGGAATAAGGGAAAGAAGGATTTTCCAATATGTGATAAATGTGGAATGAATCACCTTGGTAAATGCTTGAAGGGAATGGGAGTTTGTTAAAAGTGTGGAGAAAAAGGACACCAAGTACGTGACTGTAAGGGTAAGAAAAAGGTTTCAAATGTACAATGCTTTATCAGCAAGGAGTTGGGACACTATACAAACCAATGTCCAAATCATCAGAGTATGTCCCAAATGATGCTATTGGATAATAATCAAGTTATTATACTACCATGGATGAGGAGGAATGATTAGAGTTTTTATGTGGTTATTAAAGAATTATGTCATTTGATTATTGTATCAACGATGTACTGGTTATAATAATTATGGAGTATAAAAGGATTGTACTGTCGTACTATTTCATTAAGGACTTGAGATTGTGTGGAACTAAGAAAAGTGACTCAATTGCAGGTTAAATTTTTGGAAAATATATGTTTGATAGAATGATAAACCATAAATTAGTTCTGATACTGAGGTAGTGATTTTGTTATAATATATGAATGAATTGGATAAATTATATTGGATATTCTTGACTACCATGAAACTGATTAATGATCTGTATATTCCATCATTTTTTGAGTTTACATAATTTTTGGATAGAAGGAGTATATCCATTATTCTATAAGGAATAAGGGATCATGAATATAATCAATAAGGTTTTATGGTAATTCAGGATGTTTCAGTGTTTCAAAATAATACATGATGAAGGCATTCACATGTTATTATGCAGCAAAAAGGATCATCATTGTGTTTAACTTCCTTATAAAATTTGGACTATGAGTTTGAATAGAAGTATTTTGAATAATTCTAGTTTGGGATTTTTTTTATTTCTATAAAAGGACAACCTAGAGGTTGGGCGGCAACCTGTCGCGTCTGGCAAGGCCGTGAGACTTGAACCCACAACCGAAAGATGACAAGGGTGTATCACCAACCACTGACCCACATGATGTCCTGGATTGAATAATGTATTTTTTTATGGTTCTTTTAAATGAATTATAAATTCATTTTTCTTGAACCCTATACGAGTAGGATAAATAGAATATTATTTTTAAGTTCTATTATCTTTTAGAGTGAAAGATTTGTTTGTGGTAGAACTTATGTAAAGGATGTGACTCTACTTGTCAAGTATATATTTCTCTTCTTCTCTTATTCAATGAAGAAATTAATTCTTATACTTCAGTGAAAGGATCTTAAAACAAAAAAAATGTATTATCCTAATACCATATGTTTTATTGAACTGATGGTATTTTAAATCATCCTAGATTAATGAATTTAAGGCCCTAAATTTTACAATTGTTTGTGATTGATGATATCAATCACTACCTATAAATATTTACGTTTTTCCTCTAATTATATGTCTCTAATGTGCACCAATGTTCTCCAAATCGAGATCATAATTTGGTGGCGACCCTTTCATTTCACTTTTCCACTTATTACGACTAAATTTTATTAAACCAATTTCTGATGTGGGTTTTCCAACAAAGATACTTTCTATTTTCAACCTTTTATTTTTGAAGAATAATTTCAAATTGTGGGGATGAAATTTATAAAAGGTGGGGAGAATGTAACACCCCAAGATTTCATAGTGCGTTATTTCTTCAAAATAATTCAATAACTTCCCTACACGCAACACCGGGTTCGAGCGCACCACAAGATTACCAAACTAGCCGTTCAAAAGTGGTTATGAATAGTATTAACTGAATATTTAATTATATATAATTATTATAATTTTAGAATCCATATTATGAGTCTCTTAGACATAATTTAAGAACAAATTCATTTTTTTCAAATAAAAGATGTATTTATTTCAAAAATGCACTTTTACCTCCTTTTAATGATGAAACATTTTTAAATCCAGTATTTGAAACTCTTATATATTTTATTTGAAAAAATAAACTTATGTTTTAGAATCGGGACATATGAATTTAGTTTCAATAAATTTTTGGTGCTTTTCTGATAACTTTCATATTTGGGTGAATAGTGAAAAATACTAAATTTTACCTAAAAACAACTTTTTCAATCAAAATAATTTATAATTTTATATTATAGATTTTAATGGTCTGAAATTATAAATCGATTATATTTTTACCATTTAATCAAAAACTGGTCATTTTAGGTAATTTCACTTTTAGATTGGACATAAATATGTGTCAATCTTTTGATAGATAATGTTTCATAAAAATGCGCCTTTTGGTTTTAACAATGGGAATTAATTTTAAATTAATAAATGAAACTTCTATATTTTGAATTTTGTAAAATGGACTTCATTTTTGGATTCGGAATGTTGAAATTATCTTAAGATGAATTTTTGGTATTTTTCTGAAAACATTCAATTTATGATGAATAGTGAAAACCACTAAGTTATTCGTTAAAAATCAACTTTTTAATTAAATAATTATTTATTTTATTTAAATATATTTTACGTCAAAATTGATACATAATACCTATATAAGTACGATGTAATTCATTGGAGTCATTTTATATTAAATTTAGATATATAAAATTTTATTGAAATTTTTACAGTCTTTTACCCACCTCTTAGGAGCTTTTGCAAATTTTTATAAAACATAATTTTACCACTTATGTGAGTGAAATTTCAAAAATCCGAGAGACATGGTTGATATCAGTAATTAAAATGTTGTTCAATGAGATGAAAATAATTTTTGTGAATAGTAACTTTTTACTTTTTTTACCACGGTTAAAAGTAAATAGAGTAATTAAGGGTAAAATGATATTAATATTACCCCAACACATGTAATAAATCTATTGTATATGTGTATTTCGACCAAAAACTACCTTTGAAATAAAATATCGTCATTTAGGTCCACATGGATTAGATTAGGACACATATTATTATTTAATTCAAAGAAGAGTTAAAAGAGTTATAATCAAAGTTTAATAACTAAAATGTTTTAAATATAGGGTTATACATAAGATAAATTAGATTATAAATATTAATTAGACAGCTAAAAAGATTTTCTTCATCATGGTATTTTATTTATAATTTTTAGACATTATAAAAGTAAATATATTTATGACAAAATGATGATGTAGTAATTATCTTATTCATGAAAGAATCAAATAAATGGTATTATAAATATTAAAATCAATATAATTTCAAAGTTTTTATGAAATACACTTATTTTATATGTGACTATGACTTTATAGGGATGATTCAACGTATCTTGTTCGAAGTAACCAAGTTGTGATGACTTTCACAAAAACAAAATACCAAATAGTGTCAAAATTGACATAAATTAATATTTAAAACAAATAAAATATTATTGGTTGATATAATATTCCTAAAAATGTAAGATTCGGCCAAAGGGCTTAAATATTATTATATATGTCATCAATGAGCCACCTAAGGTTTTCTTGGAAGTTTAAAGTAAGTTTATTAACCATATAGAGTAAGAATACAAGAAGACACGGTAATGGTTGAACTATTTAACTAAGAGTTAAATCTAAATGATAAGGTTAACATTGTAACCTAAACTTGTCTAAAATATATTTGATGAGAGGATTATGACCCATAACCATATAAGGCTCTAAATAAATTCATTTGGAACCAATATAAACCGAATATGATTGTATAATAAATTAATACTTTAATATTTTCCAAAAGTGACCCTCACCCCTCTTATAAAAGGGCACTCCCCCTTCACTCTATTTCACACCTTCTAAGCCATTTGAATCAGCCAAACCCTGCTCAAATGTCCTCTCAAATTCCCTCACTTTATCCTAGATTCCCTCCTTTGGTCAGGAATCCATCTTAAGGATCCCTTTTGATCAAATCAAAAGCAAGAACCCAAAGAAGAGGTAAGGATTTCACCACCCTCTTTCAAGTTCTCTTATTCTTCCACTTAATATTTATTTATTGTTTCAATTATAAAATAATAAATCCATTATATTCTATATAATGTGATGTTATTATTAATATGGCACAACTATATTCATTATCCTATCCATACTTTGAATAACATGTCACCATACGTGCGTACGTACGACTTACCGTCTCCACGTCGTGGTGTAATTTTTATTCAATACATTATTATTTGGATGGTTATAATAATGATGTGAAATTGATGTAAATAATAAATATATCATGATAAGGATTATTTATATATGATATACCATCCAATTATAAATTATTTTAATATCAAAATAATGATATTGTCGGTTGTGCGTACGTACAGATTACCGTCTCCACGACGCGATGAAATTCATTTCCAACTTCATCATTCATCGACGATTATAAAAATATATATTAATTATAAGTATGTAATATATGTCATAATAATTCTACTGGAGATATATATATTTATATATATAAGTATTTATGTACATACATATATCTTAATCACTTACATTCGTATAATACTATATGAAAATGGAAATAATGTTTATGTGTATGTACGGACTACCGTCTCCATAAATGGTTTTTTACATTTCATATATATATATGTCTATTATACATATTTATATTCTAAATATATATGATATATAAATCATGTTTTATATTCTGGAATTATTTAAATCATGATCTAAGTGATACAATCAAGAGTAACAAGTTAAAACACGTACGATAAAGAAAGTGATTATTACACAAAATGTTAATTTAACATTGAAATTATTATTAAATGGGTAGTATAAAGACATAAATGAATCATGTATGATATCATAAATATTAATATGGTTCTGGTATAATTTAATGACATACTACGATCTTCGTATAGGAGGTTAAACGTACCCTACACTAATGGAAAGTGCACGGTAAGGGGTTTTCATCTCACTCCTTATTCCCATGAGATTCATGCCATGTTGCCACTATTAACTTTTGTTTGGTGTATGTACTACCCATAATTGTATTATTTGTGTAATATACTTTAATTTTTCTGTATTTACATATTCATTGTATGATACTTCTTTCATTGGGGAATTTTTTGTAAGTTACCAAATTGGTAAAGGTTAATTCCTCAATCTCATTATTATCCGAGATTGTTTATGTGTAAGTATTTACTGGGACATTTTTATCATCCTTGTCTATTTTTCATAAAAATGATTTCAAAATGAATATTTTAAGTATTTTTTAAAGGTACACTTTATCAAGATCAGAATTTTAAATGTTTTAAAGATCAATCTTCCAAAATCTTTTTAATTAATGTCCATGTTTTCAAAATAATTTTTTTAGGATTTATTTATATGGACATGAATTTTTTGAACTTATAATTCTTTTCAAAAGTTTCATAGTGGTATGGGACACTTTGATTCAAAAATCTCTTTTAAATTACTTCCTTTATAAATGTGTGACTTTTAAATGATTTTAGAAAAAGGATATTTCCCTCAAAAGGTTTTACTCATCATTTTCAACTATGTCAGCATCCTTTACTGGATATTGTTTTTGATTGAGGTTGATTTATTATAATACAATATTCCATATTGTATTGAGTGAGTTATGATGTTTTTGACTGTGGATGTGTTATTCTTATACCATTCATGGTTTATAGTTAAAGCACTGAGATTTCATATGCTATTTTTAATACAATGTTTATGATATGTTTAAACTTTTTTATATGAGGAATGTATTGGACATAGTAAGTGACGGGTGGATCCCGATATAGCTCTTTGATGCATCGGTAGGTATCATGAGACAACTAGACATGGAATTGGCTGAGGCCCTTCCCTAATTTGATTTCTGGTTTTGGTCGAGGCCTTAATCATTTTAGACATCTTGGACGAGGCCTTGACAAAATGTTTCAGAATGTCCGGCATTATACATTCCCTCATTATGAAAATAATATTGATGGTTCATGTGGTAATTCAACTAGTAGAATAACCATGATTATGTTTTATTATGGAATTCCTTACTCAGCTCATATTCATGCCATAAAAGTATTTTTGTTTATTATTGGTAAAGGCATGTGGTTTCAATTTCTCGCCATGTCTAATATCTATGTCATTTTCTTCTGTATTACTTATCCTTACTAAGCATTTGAGCTCACCCCTTTCTTATGTTTCATTTTCCCATGATATGAATAAGTTAGTTATGAGTGACATGTATGCATAATCTAGGAGGCTTGGATGCTTCTAATGAAATATATTTTTGTTGTATTTCTCTTCAAGCTGTAACGTTGAACATATGTATGAATCTTGTTTCCAAGGATACTAAACTAATTGGTTTTTCAAGACATGATTTCCTTGTAATCATGCTAATATTATGAAATAATGCACAAACTCTGGGTAACTAGGGTCGGGGCATTACAGAAAACCTAAAAATAAGGTTTGAAAACTTATTGAAAACTATTTAAATTAAAAAAATTTAAATCTTATAAATAAATTATGAACATGTTTTAAAAACCATTTCCTTGAATATACATTAAAAATTATAAATAATGCTTGATAATGTTTTGAAAACCATTTCATTGAAAATTTATTGAAAAATTATATAGAATACTTGACAACAATATGAAAACCATTTTACATGAAATATTTTTGAAAGAATCATGAAAAAAAATTAAAATCAATTTCCCTGAAAACTAAATAAACAATCTTGAAAACATTTTGAAAACAATTTTTCTTGTAAATAATTTGAAAACTGATAAATAACCTTTAAAATCCCCTGAAATACTTTTCCTTGAAAACATACTTTTGAAAAATAATAATGGAAGCTTTAAAAACCATAAAATATTATAAAATACTATTTACTAGAATATTATCTTTAAATATCATTTGAAAAAAAAATTACAACATTTTTTGAAAAATGGTTTTTGAATGAAAACTGATTTTCGAACGAAGCGAGAAACACGGTTAGATTTTTTATAAAAAAAAGTTATTAAATAACTTAAGTACCAATGAGTTCTTAAATAGTAATAATACATGAATATATATATATAATAAACTACGAAGAGTAAAATTAATCATTGTTAGTGAGATATGGATCATAATATCTCATCAACTGAAGCATAAATATAAACAATCTCAAAAAGCAATGAGATTGTTTCAATAAACTCTTACCATAAGGAAACATTGAATCATACTACCCATTGTAAGAAATTGAAATTAAATGAAGCTAAAATATAATTAATATAATTATATTAATTATATAACATGTTAAATGGAATTATATACACCACGAAAACTAAATTTTATGGATAACAGAACTTGTGTCTCAAAAAAGACAAATTGAGACAAAACATTCTTATCGATTTTGTATGATATGAATCATTAGCCGCATTAAATAAATATCATAGAATGTAAATGTAAATACCCATATATTTAATAATAATATTTTATATAAAACATTAATGGGAATAATAAACACCACACAAATAAAATGTGCAGTGAATAAAGCATAAATCTAATGAAAATAAAATGTGAGAGGAAAATCTCTTAAATTGTGTCTTGACTCTTGTCGTACTCATACAAAAAACTAATATAATAAATATAATTTCATTATGAATATATCAAAAAAAACCATATTATTTTATCTAATAGCATATATTGTTTGATTATGACATTTTATTACCCTCTTGTTAACAATTCTATGTTGAGGATTCACTTCGGATAATATCTACTTTTTTTCTTCGGATGTGTCTTAATTTGTTACATCTTTCATCCTTATATTTATATCAAATTTTACAGAATTTAAACCATTATATAAAAATCATTTATAGTCACTACATTTTTATTACAATAATATAATATATATATATATATATGTATATGAAATGGAATACACCGTTCATGGTGACGGTATGTCGTACACATGCATGAATGATGTTTATGTTTTTATTATCATATTGAAGAAAATAGAGTAAGTTACATATAAGTGTGTACATATATGTATATATATCATTATTATAGTAGCATGATTATATCATATATATCATATAATTCATTTGATCTCATCTTTAATACGTTCTATGTAGTGTGTGAATGAACCACATCACTTTGAGGGGAAGTATTCCACACTTCTTCAAACGAAATTATCATATTTACACCAAATGGAAAGTATAAGGATAATTATTTTAAAAGAATTAAATAAGATTAAATAAAAGATAAATATAATATATAACATATATAAATAGAGTGTCTATAATAAATTTTATCATGGGACGCGATAAAGGAAAATGAGCAATCATCGTTTCGTGAGGCCGTAGTTCACCGTACATGTAAACAGTATTTTCATTACCCATTAAGTGTAAGTGTGTGTAAGTGAAGGTAAAAAACATAAAATAAAAACATCCTAGTATATTTAGGATATTGTTTTTGTTATAAAAATATTTAATAAGAATAGTGTAGGTGCTGGAGAATGAAAATAAGATAAAGATCTTGAAGGAGGATGTTACTTCTTCTTTGGGAAAATCCTTTTGGTTTTCACCAAAAGATTTCATTGGATAGCTTTATTCCCAAAGATAGTATTATAAGATGATTTAAGGGATGTTGGAAGACTATTTGGTTATAATCTGGATTATCATATTTGGAATGATAGTTTTGAGGAAGGGGTATAGTGCTTGCCTTTTTTTAGTGGATGGGGAGTGGCACTCTTGAAAATAACAAAATGTGTTAAATAATGGGAAGTATCCTTTACATAATGTGCTTAAAAATAGAAAAATAAAGAAATAATATGATTTTATGGTCCAAATAAATATACACCAAACAAAAATATGTTCATTTTTATAATACTGTTCCGTATCTTATAAGATTACCCAATTTTATTATTTTGGTTTTTATTAAAACATCTAGTTTTATAACCTAAGTAATTTAACCATTGAGAATAATCTAAAGTAGGATTTACTTTAAAATATATATCCACTGAATTATAAATATTAAACCTAATTTAGAAAATATAAATCTCATATTTTTTGAAAATTAATTTTTAAAAAAAGCTCATGTGACGCGCAAAACACTGCTTAAACCAGGACCGTTCTAAGAATGTTTTTCCAATATATGGCTGAATATGGTAATTATAAAAGATAAATTGTTACCATAAAAAAATATTTATTATTATTATTATAATTAAAAATATGTTTTCATAAAATATAGTTTCTATAAATTTGAAATCATTTACTAAAATATAATTTTTTGAAAAATAATAATAATGTCAATTTTGACATTATTTATTTATTTTTAATTTTAAAATATCTAACTAATGTTGGAGTTAAAAAATATTATGTATACAGATATTTAAAATGATATATTCATTTTATTAAATAATAAATTACCACAATTCAATCAATTCACTTCACTTTTACTATTAATAGTATCATTTATTTTAGTTAATTGCTTATTAAATAATCACTTTATTGGTGATTATTAGGAATTTTAAGTAACTAAATCATCTCTAAAAATTAATGGTAAATTATTATGATAAACATAACCTATTTATATTTAAAAAGGATAGTTATAACTGAAAATATGTTATTTTTACATATATTAATGTTTTTTAAAATGTTAACGGTAGGGAAAGTTCCCTTTTATGACTTTTTCATTACATAATCTTTTATATAGGAAATTATATTTAATAATATCCAAATAACCCATAAAATTCTATAAAAGAGGGTATATTGGATAATTATTGGTAACCAATGGATTTTGGAAAAGTTTACAGGTCATTTTAGTTCTCAAAATTAAGGTTTAGTCTCTTATTAAACATAATTTTTTCATAATCACCATAATTAATTTTATCCACATTCAGTAATATTTTTGGTCAAAAATTAATTTGATATTATTAGACAAAATATATTTTAATAACAAAAATACTGTATGTATTTTTTCCAAATTTCAAATCCCATAATTGGGAAATTTAATTTTACTGCTAATCCCACAGATGTGGCGAGAAAACAAGTTTTCAAAGTAAAAACATTCAAAAGTTCAATATTTTTTATCTAATTTAAATATAAAATTGATTCCAATAACCTAAATTGGATTAATATATAAGTAATTAATCTATTTCTACTATAATACACAATCTAAAATAAAATTATACTATAATAATTATTCGAATTAAAATATTGTTTTTAACTAAATTGAAGTAATTTGTACTATTCATCAAAAATGAAAATTTTCAGAATAATATCAAAAAATTACATTAAGATAATTTATATATACTGAATTAAGAAATAAATTTTATTTTTTAAATTAATAAAAATTTTAAACTTTAGTTTTAAAATAATTTCTCTATTAAAATGTGGTAAAAACTCATTCTTACGTGTATTGTAAGATAACTCAATATTGCTTGTATTGCAAGAGAATATAAGTGTTTCATGTATCAAACGATTAAAACAGTGTTATGTAAAATATAAAAAAAATTATTGATTCATGAATAAGAAAAAAATATCAAAAATATCAAATTAATTTGAAAATTATTTTCCCAACTTCTAGAGAAGTTACATCCTACCCCCTTAAAATGAATTTCATCCTCAAAATTCATCTCAGTTATCAAAGGATTAATTC
This sequence comes from Viscum album, assembly GCA_963277665.1. NCBI lineage: Eukaryota > Viridiplantae > Streptophyta > Magnoliopsida > Santalales > Viscaceae > Viscum > Viscum album. The sequence goes on along the minus strand of OY728133.1, from coordinate 1,630,880,067 downwards.
CAAACGTTTCCTTTCATAGAAACCCACATCATAAAAATCAACATGATAGCATACTTTTAAAATAGAAATTTAAATACATAATGGTGACCCAGAGTAATAGATATCATGTTTTCCATGTTGGAGAACATACGTGGAAAGTGAAAACAAGACATTGAAGAGAAATATAACACTAAATTTCTAGAGGAGAGTGATAGAGAACTTCTTTAGGAAAAATTTAATAATAACTGAGACATAAATATGTGATTATCTAAGGAACCATTTGATTCATTGGAATAGAGTGTGATAGAAAATCATTTTTCTTTTGAAGATTCTTTTTCATAAATTTGAAGAATTTTCATCAGAAAATATACTAACATGATATTATCCATTTTCATATGCACAATTCAACATTTCATTGTGCCTTGATAGGTTCCCACTTCGTCTCTTACCCTAAAAAAGAAGGATAATTTTTCATTTTATATGTACTAATATATCATGAGTTCTATTATAATTTATCCAATCCCTCTTTAGTTACAATCAACACAATTTTGTGAGAGAATATTATCCAATATACATAAATCCTCATGTGGTGTGATAATGAATTAATTTCACAAACTTTATCAAAATTTTATGTTAGATATTCCATAAATTTTTTACCATATAAAAATTTTCAATGATAAAAATCATAAACATAAGAAATAATTAAAATAAATCATCTTAACATTGATCCCCTATATATCACAAAGTAGCTCATGGTTGTCACATTCCAATCATTTTAATACCCTCATCGTATATTCTCTTGAAAAATGGTAATATCATAAATTACCATAAAAACATTAGTATAACATGCATTATTTCATATTCCAAAGGATACTAGATATATTTCTTAAATTCGAGAAGTTGTAAACATCATCCATGATGACATAGACCACGTTTTCAACAAATCAGTAATCATATATATAGTAATTTGTGTTATACGGTTTACTTTATCCAAATTAATAATATCTTTATCCAAGCTAAAAACAATTTTTTTAACATCTTGACCACATTAAGGGTGACCTTAATTAAATTAAAATATCAATTTTCTAAGTCTTAATAACCATTAAAAATATCCCTTTCAATCTTTAATGAAAACTTATACTAAAAATACTTATAAATTACGTGATTCATATAACATAATATTTGAATTCAAAAACATAAATACTAAATTCATCAAAATTTATTCCTAAGCCATTAATCAGGCTTTAATAACATATTACCTATTACCTCTATCCTAGAATATGAAATATTAATCATGTATTAAGGTTCATAAAACTCCATTTAATCATGATTCTTATGCTTAATGTAAACAATACAGTAAGTACATCACATACCTTTCGCATGTCTTTTGCAGTCTATTTATCTTCAGAGGTATAACCAATACTCTTACCACATTAATAATTATATTTATGAGATTTACACTTGGGAAATCAATTTTCATAATTCCCATAATTTTCACATCAGAAAAACTCAATGTTAACAATGTTTCTTCAAGTTCTCTTTATTGACTAAAAATAGATAGCACAATTGGAGAAACACCTATCATAGAAGAAAATGACATAATAATGAAAAATTTCTTTTTAGTTGTCTAATTCATGACACCTTACTTATTCAATGACACCCTGGGTTAGCCCTAATATATTCATAGGAAACTTATTTTGAAATCCTTCATGATGGTTTGTGAAGAGTTCGTGAATTCCCAAAGCATGTCCCCTGAGAGTGTCAAATTAGGTATGTTGCAAGACCCATTGTCGTGTACCCGATGACCCTGAGTCAGGCTTGAGACAACTTATCAGAGTTATTCCCCCTAGGAACATTTTTTTGAAATACACATCCACTTGTAGTATCCATAAATGAATATATTGCAAGGAAACCATGCACTCTATCATATAACAAAATTCCATGATATTTTTCTAAATGTTAACTCATCCTTATACTTATCCTTAGATAAATACCTACAAATATTCTTATAAATATATCTCAATATCTCAATAAAGTTATCTCATTGTAGTTAATAAAGGTTGACTAATCCTTTTCTCTAATACCAACTATAATGACCCAGTCTTAATGTACTTTGACATTACATACCTTATGCAGAATAGTTCAATCATTATACAAATAGACACCCAAATACCATGTTAGATTAGTTCATTTAGAAACATAGAAACATAAGAAATTGTATATGAGTGAGCTAAATTACCTCCCACTAGGTTCTCTAAGTAAATAACCCCTTCTAGAAATATTATAAAATAAATATACATTCATAACCTATGGAAGGAAAAATAAAAAGGGGTGATCTCAAATGACCAGTGAGGGTAAACGATGGATATATATATGTATAAAAATGAGAATAGGCATATGATAACATAAACATAATATTAGAAGATCATATCCGACATATCATAAGATCATAAAACTAAATCATGGAATATATCTTGGCAGTTTATAATACTTTAATCATAATAAAATAAAAAACATAAAAATAAAAGATTAATATAGGATTGAAACCTGGATTTGTGGATAACACATGAACATATATTATTATTTCCATAGTATCCAAGTAATCACTACAAATATAATATTATTAGAATGTGATTACTCCAAATACCACCTTTTTAGTCATGGTTCACTCCCATGACCATCTTAGTTGCATGAGATTACTCCTAATACCATCTTGGTAGTCATAGTTCCCTCCCATGGACATCTTAACAGTCAGGGTTAACTCCTAATACTATCTTAGTATGTCTCATGGAATATAAATTTGTATCTAATGCATTGGTGTGAGATATAGGTCCCACCCATATTCTAATGAAATCATAAATGCATGTCCTACAAAATAAAAAACAATCATACCATAACCCATTCAATTAATTGGGTATCTTAAACATGTATTGATATCATAAACTATGGATAAAAGATATGGGGTTCATAATCATTTCATCATAATCATATCTTGTGAAAATAAACAGGTTTCAAAAAATATAACCCATGAATGAGAAATGGATTTCATAAACATATTTCTATAAAAACATAAACCAGTTTGTGAAATAATATAAATGGAAATATTGGATCATTTCCCCATAAGGTCATGATTGACACTAATAGATTTCATTATAGATGGTAAATAATTTTCAATTATATTTTAAAAACATTTATTAATGAAATTATACTTTCTTCTTGAAAAAATTCATTATAAAAATTAACACCTTTTGAAAACTATTTTCATTAATAAAATATTAATGATGATTAAAAAAATTTTGAAAACAGTTATCCACGAAAACTTATAATATAATATTGAAAAAAACTTTAAAACATTTTTATTTGAAAATAGTTTGAAAACTTATAAATAGAGCTTGAAAATGTTTTCAAAACCATTTCTTTGAAAACACTCTGAAAACATATAAAGAAATATTGATAACATTTTGATAATAATTTCATTGAAAAGAATTTTTAAACTTATAAATAAATAATGAAGTTATTTTGAAAACCATTTAATTGGAAATACTTTGAAAACTTATAAATAATGACGAAAAATTATTTTAATGCCATTTCAATTAAAATAATTCAAAAACTTATAAATAAAGCATGAAAATGATTTGAAATGTTATTTACATGAAACAATTTCAAATAATATTGAAAAAAGTTTGAAAACTGTTTTCCATGAAATATTATTAATGAATCATGAAAAAAAATTGAATACATTTTTAATATCATTTTCAGTCTAAATAATTTGAAAATATATAAAGACATCTTGACAAACATGGAAATCAATTTCATTGAATAAAACATTTTGAAAACTTCTAAATGAATATTTGAAAACCTTATAACATTTTTTAATCCTTTTCCCTTGTTTTTTTTTAAATATCATTTGAAAAAAAAATTAAAACAGTTTTGGAAACAGTTTTTTTAAATAAAACAGATTTCTGACTGAAGAGACAAATAATGTCAGTTTTTTCATAAAATAATTTCACAAATAAAATGGTGAAAATAATTGGTAAAATTATACTAATACAATAATATATCAATAATAAATAGGGTATAATAAAATTCATTAGTTTTCATGGGATATGAATCATAATATTTATTCAAAGGAAGCTTAAATATCTATAATCATGAAAAGCGATTAGATTCTTTCAATAAACTCTTACCACTGGGAATCTTTTAATCATGCTATACATGTAAGAAAATCATTTAACATGAATCTCAAAATATCATTCAAATAATGATATTAATTCAATAAAATGTAAAATGGATGTATATACACCTCAAAAAATAATATTGTTGCATAACAAAATATGTGTCTCAAAGAAGGAAAATTGAGAAAAAAAATTCTTTCTGATTTGGGAAAATTTGAAAAATTAACTCCAAGAGACAAAGATTGTATAATTTATAGATAGATACTAATATATTTAATAATTATATTCATAAAATACATCAATGGGTAGTATACGCACCACATAAATGAAATGAGTGGTGAATATGGCATAAAACTCTTGAAAATAAAAAGTGAGATGAAATTTCCTTAGCTTGTGTCTTGACTATTCTCGTACTCAAACAAAATTCTTTCATAATAAATATAAATTTATTATAAATATATCACATGACCCTATTATTATATCTAATACCATATATTTTTTTATTATGAAATTATATTACTTGCTTTTTAACAATTATATGTTAAGGTTTCACTTCGGGTAATATCAGATTTGTCTTTCGCATGTGTCTTAATTTGTTATATAATTGGTCCTCATATTGATATCATGATTTTCAAAATTTAAACAATGATATAAATATAATTTATATTCTATATATTTTTATTATAATAATCTATTTAATATAGATGTATGAAATGGAATATACCATTCATAGAGATGGTAAGTTGTATATACGCATGAATGATGTTTCTGTTTTTATTATCGTATTGAAGAAAATATAGTAAGTGACATATAAGTATCTATATATTTATATATATATATATATATCATTATTATATTAGAATTATTATATCATATATATCATATAATTTTACTAATATCGTCCTTAATACATTCCATATAGTGCGTGAATGAATCACATCATGTTGAGGGGACGGTTCTCCAAACTTCCTCAAATGAAATTATTGTATTTACGCAAAATGGAAAGTATAAGGATATATATTTTAAGTGAATTAAATAATATTTAAAAAAATTAGATATAATATATATCATATATAATTAGAGTTTCAATAATAATTTCAACCATGAGAAGTGGTAAAGAAAAAATGAGCAATCATCGTTTCATGAGGAGGTAGTTCATTGTACACATAACTAGTATGTCTGTTACCCATTATATTTAAGTGTGTGTAAGTGTGGGAGATCCCATAGCTTAAAAAATATTATTATATTTATTATATTGGTTATTTTATACCATAATGGAATAAGAATACCGGAGGTGTGGATAATGAAAATAAGATAAAGGAGTTTGAGGGAGGATGTTAACTCTTATTTGGGTAACTCCTTTGGGTTTTCAAAAAAGTTATTCCTTGGATACATTTCTTCTCAAATTAAGGATTATAGATTGAGGGTATGAATTTTGGTAGAATATTTGGGTAGAGTTTTTATGATACAAATGTTCTTGAGAGGTGTGAGGAAGGGGTAGAGTTCATTCCTTTTTATAGTGGAGGGGGAGTGACACACTAATAAATACCAAAATGTATTCATTAATTGGAGTTTTTATTTAAATAATGTTCAAAAAAAAGGAAAACTAATGTATTGATGTGTAATTATGGTCAAAAAAATTACACTAGACAAAAATATGTTCATTTTAATAATTTGCTTTCATAACTTCAATGATTCCCAATTTTATTATTTTGTTATATGTTAAAACATATTGTTTTCTAAAAAAAGTAATTTAACCATTAAAACTATCATAAAGTGATATTTATTATAAAATATAGACTTAATTATAAATCTGACACATAATTTAAAAAATAAAAATCTCATGTGTTTTGGAAATTAATTTGTAAGACATGCGCACGTGATGCACAAAACACCTCATTAACCCAGACTGTGAAAATAATGTTTTTATAATCTATGAGTAAATATGTTACTTATAAAATATTAATTAGTCCCGTAATATAAAATATTAATTTTTTAAACACTGAAAAATAACTTGTAAGAATGTAAGGTTTTTATAAATTTCAAATCATTTAATAAAATACCATTTATTATAAAAGAAAAAAATTTAAATTTGGACATCATTTATTTAATTTTAATTTTAGAATATAAAAGAAATATAATTATTCAAATATATTTTGTTTAATAATTTTTAAAAAGATATTTTCATCTTCAGAAATAATTTATTACAATAATTTAGTCAATTTAATTCACTTTTAATATTTACAATATAGGTTATTTTAGTTAATTATTAACTAAATAATCACTAAGTTAGTGTTTCTTAAGGAATTTATGTGACTAAATTATCACTAGAAATTAATGATAAAATATTATGATAAAAATAATCTATTTATATTTTAAAATTATGTTAATTACCTAAAATATGATGTTTTTAACATATCTAAATGATTTCTAAATGTTGAAGGTAAGGAAAGTTCCCTTCTTGTCTTTTTCCTTACTTAACATTTCATATAGAGAAAATCCATTCAATAATATCCTAATAACACGTAAAATTAAAACCAAGAGGTTATATTTTATAATTATTGTCACACAATGTATTTTTGAAAAATGGTTAGGCCATTTTGATCCTTAAGATTAAAGTGTATTCCTATATTAAACTTATTTTTACCTTAATCACCGTAATAAATTTCTCTCACATTCACTAATTTTTTTATAAAAAATAAAATTTATCTTTTTAAAACAAAAATATTATACTAATTACAGACATATAATTCCATTTTTATAAACTAAAATCATTGATATGGGGAAATTATTATTAAAAAATGAAATTTTTTTGGAAAATATCAAAAAAATCTATCTAAGATAATTTTGATATTCAGAATTTACAAATGAAGTTCTTTTGGAATATAAATTTTTTAAAATATTCAAAATTTAGTTTCAAAATAGTTTTTCTATTAAAATTTTATAAAAACACAATATTGCATGTACTATAAGTTAACATAGTATTGCATGTATCACAAGATAATCTAAGGGTTGCATGTTGTAAAATCATAACACGGTGTTGTGCAAAATGAAAGCCAAAATATATTTATTATTTCACGAAGAAGATAAAAATATCAATATGGTTAAATTAATTTAAAAAAAATATTAGGGTGTTACCTTTACCCGTCGTCATTTATTTGAATATTCCATTAAATTTTTAAAAGGTTGATTTTTAAAGAAAATTTTTTCAAAAGGAATTGGCAAATAAAATGTTTTTAAAAAATAGATATTTTCTCATAATTTTTTTACAATATCTTTTAATAGTATTTTCATTCATTAAAAACAATAACACCTTATTTTTACTTAACATGGGATATGTTGTGTGGATACCATCCTTATCCCACCTCTAGATGGCTTATTATTTATTTGGAAAAGGATAATATTTACACTCAATTCCTCAATTTCTTTTAGACCCCTTGAAATAATCAATTTCTTGTGATATTTTGAAATTGAATTTCCACTAAATATCCATATCATTTTTCACAGATACGATTATTAACTTAAAGATATACAATTTTACAGACAATTTTTAATTTGAATGTTATTTGATTATTTGGGTAAATATTGATAAATATGTTTCATTTATTCAATATGGATATTTTATGAGGCATATTTTTATTCGGAATGAGGAATACTTTGGAAATTAAACACATGGATTGGGGACCATTAATGGTAAGCCCTATAAGTTGGGGACTAGCTAATGAAATCCCCTTTATGTATCAGTAGTCTCATAAGTCAAAATCAGTTTGAAATAAACCCTTTAAGTTTTTTCTTCAAGCTGAATAGATCATTTTCTACCCATAGAAATAAATCATATGGTGAAAGTACATCATTGTTGTGGTATATGTTCCAGAATTATGATGTGTAATAATTAATCATTTCCTTAATTTAGATTCATTTGTTATTTATCCATGAGATTTTGTGATGACATATCTATGCATGGATTTAACTCTCATTTCATTGATTAAATGGAATGTGTTTTTAGTGTCTTACCCTTCAATTTTAATTTCTCCATATATAGTTATTTGAATGCTATGTGTTTCAATTTATTTTTCTTTTTATGATTTTTATACACTTACTTCTCCGATAATTAATTATATGTCAGGTGTCCTTAGTTATTACCATCCCATATTAACTATTCTCAAATATTCATGATTCTGTCAACTTTACCCTTATTGAGAATTTAAGCACACCCTTATTATGTTCCCTTTTTCCATGATTCCATGAAGCATACTAAGAAATATAAGAGTGGATACACTACATGGAATAAAATTATTATCTTAAAAAAAATATGTTGTAATTAGTGTATTCATTTGTAATACAAGTCTCGTGTATGTACCTGGTTTAAAAATAATATTAAACTCTTCAATCCTTTGGGATGTGATTTACTTGTGTCTTATGACAATATGATTGATATTATACATTGTATCTCATCTTAATGGGGTCAGGGAACTACTTTTGTTGTCATAAAATGTTTAGTATTGTTATTTGGAACATGATTTAGGAAAACATAGATAATGGAATATAAGACTAAGATAGACTTTAAGTATAATAATATAAGAAAATCCTAGAATTTTGGTAAGGTAGATATTATGTAGGTATTATTATAAATACACATTATTATAGATACTAAAAGTGGATAAGGTTTTGGTACATATGTATCTAGGGGAATGAACTTTAATAGGGTGCATTCGGCTTAAAATGGAATTACTCGGTTCATGACAACAAGCCTTACTATGCACCTAGTTTGACACTCCTATGGGATATGCATAGGATTGTTCCCATATTCTTTATAATTAATTATGTGATATTTGAACAAATAATGATAATGAATGACCAAGGTTAAACCTGAATTGTATTAGAATGAAAATAATGTGTTACTATTTAGAAATCCGAAAAATGATTATATAGGTTCTTTTATATCATAATTTATTCTCACACAATGTTTTTGGTATTTGGGAAATGACTTCTTCTAAAGTATAAACTCTAGACCAAGGAAGGATATATGTGGAAATAAATGGATGAATTATTTATGTATTGAATTTATCTTGAAAACCTTACTTAAAAGGCTACATAGTAATTAACCTTATTTTGAGAATGAACAACATATTTATTTGGAAACTTATATTAATATGGTTTTAGAAAAGGGAAACATGTATGATGGATGACAACCAATCATGTCTCTCAACGCCACTAAAATTAAACCAATGGCCAAAGGATGATAAGGTATCACACCAACCACTAACCTATGAAATTTCATAGATAATATTTCATTGATTTAATTTGAAAAATTTGAGAAATTAATATTAATAATTAACTAATAGTATATATTTTTGGGTTTAGATAATAATTTATCAACCATATTGTATTTGGAGAATAGTTAGAGT